>CM046000.1:74864808-77370881 GCA_025175895.1 Wurfbainia villosa | reverse complement strand
AGAATGGGAGATGAAATAGGAGAGTGGGAAGGAGAGTTTCCCCCTTGGGGGGAAGAGGATGAGGCGGCCAGTGTGGCATCCCTCATCCTCGGTTCATAGATGACTAGGCGTTGAGGTTTCTACAGATTAAAAGGGGATTTGGGAAGGCATGAAGAACTGGGAGCTCCTTCCTTAGTAGGACGCAATTTCTTTCGAGGTGAAGAAGGGGAAGCTACATATTTACCTCGCTTTGTCGAGGTCTTCTTCTTCTTGGCTGCATCAATCTCTTCGCCTTTTACCAGAGCGTCCTGCATTAGGTTATCTGCGAAATCCGTTGGTAAGAAAGATAGGTTGATCCATATAATAAGCTATAACAAAATGTAAACATCATCCTACTGTTAGAATGTATACTGAAAGCCTAGCTCTTTTTGTATGAACATTTTATTTTGAAATAAGAATCACATGATCATTGTTTGCACTTTATATATTTATTATATGTGTGTGCATATTGTCTAATATTTTACATTGTAGATAACATGGTGCTTGGTGTGGCACAGAAGATCATGTTATCAGTCCCTTATAAAATATAAGTAGAGGCTCACAACCAAGATGGTTTTGGACAAACCATTGGCATGGTTGTAGTGTAGCTTGGTATTATTTTATCTTGAACATAGAGTTACACTAGTACACTTAGGTGTATTGAGCAGGACCGACATAGAGGTGATTCAATTTAGTGCTGACTACATAATTGAATCGGACCTCGGATATTATGTTGTACATGCTCTTAATCCCGATATAATAACGGGCACATGTACTTAGTATTTATTTCTTTGATTTACCAGTGGGTGAGATTTAGATGGATTAAATCAATATGCTCGGTAAGTTGGGAAATAATATTATTTACATGGTGTGCCGTTGATTATAGGAGGAAACCGTGTCCTATATATTAGGTTGATGATGTCCCCTTGAGGAGCTCATAAGGTTCATGTAAACCAATTTGGTTGACTTAGTCAACATGATGATAAGGTTGAGTGGTACTACTCGAGGAGTTAGATGTTGATTAATTGATGGTCAGTAAATCAATTAATTGACGGACATTCGATATCTTAAACACGGGGAGATTAATGTACAAATAATATATGGAGCCCATATCGATTTATGGGGGTTGGTGAGGTAGTTCAATGATGATCCTCTAGTGGAATGGAACATCATTGATGGATCAAGTTTGTGTGGTTCCGATCCATCGGGTGGCCGAGACCCAACTCCTCCTTATGGTCCCTATCGTAGCCTAATATAATCCTTGTGAAGTCTAGATCCAAGAATGTAAAACAAAACCTAGAACCAACGGTTGGATTAAATCCATAGATCCGATGGTTAGGATGAAACCCTAGAACCAACGGTTGGATTAAGTCCATAGATCCGATGGTTAGGATGAAACCCTAGAACCAACGGTTGGATTAAATCCATAGATCCGATGGTTAGGATGAAACCCTAGAACCAACGGTTGGATTAAGATCATAGATCCGATGGTTAGGATGAAACCCTAGAACCAACGGTTGGATTAAATCCATAAATCCGATGGTTAGGATGAAACCCTAGAACCAACGGTTGGATTAAGACCATAGATTCGATGGTTAGGATGAAACCCTAGAATCGACGGTTGGGATTAAATCCCTAGATCCGACGGTTGGGATAAAACCCTAGATCCGACGGTTGGGATAAAACCCTTGATCCGACGGTTGGGATGAAATCCTAGATCCTATGGTTGGGATGAAATCCTAGATCCAACGGTTGGGATCAAATCCCTAGAACCGACGGGGGAGATTAAATCCCTAGAACCGACGGTGGAGATTAAATCCCTAGATCCGACGGTGGAGATTAGAGGAGGCTTAAGCCTAAATTCTAGAATTAGGGTTTGGCTCATCCTTGGTTGGTGACAACAAATCTTAAAGGGATAAGGTTGGTTGGGCGAATATAGGAGTTAGTTCCTATATTTTAGGCTCACCAACTTTCTCCGAAATGCTATAACGACAGGCTTAGGCATTGGGCGAAACTAAGGTTCTTGGAGTGGAGAATTAGGGTTTGGCTCATCCAAGAGTTGGGCGGCAACAAACCCTAGAGGAGCTAGGGTATTTGGGCGGCTAAGAAAGTGGGTGGCAAGGTGATTGTTCTCCTAAGGTTTTGGACGCCCTCTTTCCCTTCTCATCCTTGGCGGTTCTCTTCTTCCTCCTCTCTTGCTCCTTGGTGGCGGATCTCCAACAATTGGTGGCGGTGCTTCTCCAACATCTAGGTGGCAGCGGCAACAATACAACAAGTTGGCGGCACTCATCCAATCGTTCCTTGGCCGTGGTTGCATCAAACTCTCTTGTTTGGTGGCGGTTCTAGAAAGGAAAGGTTTTGGTGGTTCTTCTCTTTGTTCAGCGGACAAGGAAGAGAAGAACGTGATCTAGAAGGCTTCTACTCATGGAGGATCTTCGTCCACACGTCGTCCACGAGAAGGATAGGACATACGGTAGAAGATCGTAAGGTATAAAGTTTTATAACTTTAATTTCAGATCTGAGCATGTTCTTATATATGATGATTATACATGTGTGTATATGAATATATATTGTATAATCATGGACCCCGAAGACAAACACAAAAACCGGCGATCCGTCCGTCGTCTCTTCCGCGGCTAACCAACTAGAAGAGTTGTGTTGCTTGAACGACTAGTTTGTTCAAGCGACCACTCGAGTTGTTAGCACGACGACGAATAGGTGTTGCTAAGGAAGCTCATCCCATCCGGATTAATCCTTTCATTAGTGAAAATTTTAATCCGGGGACATGGGAGCTAATGAGCCTCCGAAGCGACATCCATCAAATGGTATCAGAGCAACGGTTTCCAGTTTTGTGTGTTTAGGATTCGGTTATATTTTTATGCATTTTTCATATATAATATGTGCCGGATAATAGTAGGATATGCGTAGTTTAACTCTTTGGTTGCAGGCATGAGATCCGACTATTATGGCCATGTGTGTGTATGTGAATGGATGTGTGAAAAAAAATTTATTATTTGAATCCTCGGGGTTGACGAGGCTAGATTAGTATTTAATTTTTGTAATTAAATACGGCATTGTTTAGCCGCTCATTTTAGTTTACTTTCGATCTAGATTATTTGTACACTCCTTCGTGGAGTATAGGATCGATGGATGTAAATTACTATGATTTATCTCGGCTCGGAACTCTTTAGTGACTTGCGCACGGGAAAAGATGGAGCGGACGAGGTGGCGACACGACGGGATGCGTATTGGAGAACAATGCCATAATAGTTGGAAAAATTCTGATTTTTCCATATTTATTGCTTATTTGTTTTATATGCATGTTGTGTTTGTTTTTAAAATTCCTCGATTTCAATTTACTAAGTGGGAGAGGGACATTTTAATTAATTCCCGCGGCCTCCATTACAATTTGACGTGTGATGCAAACAAACTTGTGTGTTGGCTCTGAGTGCCTTCCTCCCCGAGGACGGGTTTGTTTGCGGATCACTAGGTCAAATAAAGGTTATAGGAAATTATCTAGGAGCGTGTGTACTTCCACAGAGGTAAGGCACATAATCCAAAATAATTCCCTTAGTATCGTGTAATGGTGCACACTTAGATGCAAATAAAAATATCCTCCCCATAGGAGTCACTGCTTTTATTTGTAGGGCCAAAGAGGAACCAACTATTAATTTTATTTGTCAAAAAGTAAGGTTGACAAGATAATAAAATTAATGGGTAAAACCTCCTCTTACAAATGTAGAATTCGTATACGTCCACGCAGTGGCATACGAAATTCTCGGTGTTTTGAGGTGTTGGTTGATTTCGGGATTTTATTGTTTTGAGGAATCAATAATATTTGAAATCTAATATTTTGATCATTGTGATTCTTAGGATTTTCAAATGGCTTTCAACCCACTTGCTATGATACTAAAGGAAACAAACTTACTATACCCAAATTATACTGATTGGAAAAGAAAAATGGATAGTGTCTTAACTGTCGATGAGTGTCCTCCTAGGGTTGCGAATGATTACGGGAAAAGGAACTTTTGGATGCAGAATCAAGCTGCTAGGAAGGAAGCCATGGTTGCTCGAAGGTTTCTACTTCTATGCCAAAAGGCAAGAAGAAGAAGAAACAAGGTAGAGCAAAGGTGGTGGAGTGGACCTCGAGAGGAGTGAAGAAGCCGAAAGGCAAGTACTTCACTTGTAAACAGATGGACATGGGAAGAAAGACTTCCAACCTAAAGAAGAACAGGTATATCTTACGCCTTAGTCGTTGAAACATGTTTAGTGGTGTTATCTACGCACGGTGTGTAGATATGGGAGCCAGTCGATCATGTCTGCAATTCTTTGCGGGGTTCGAGAAACCCGACGACTAGTGAGGAGAAATTACCGTCTACATGGGCAATGCTTCAAAGGTGGCTGCTATTGCAGTGGGAGATGTTTATTTATCTTTTGATAGGAATAAAGTTTTGGTTTTGAGAAATTGTCTTTATGTACCTACATTTAGAAAGAATTTGATTTCGGTTTCTAAATTATTTGTGGATGGATATTCTGTTTCTTTTAATGACAGAGTTGTTATAAAAGAAATAGAGATTATCTTGACATTGGTTGGCAATTTGTATACTCTTGAACCAAAAACTCCCACGATGCATAGAGAAGTGAATAACTCATCTTCTAAGTCTAAAAAGAGAAAAGAACCTTCGCAGATGAACCAGACATATCTTTGGCATCTAAGGCTTGGTCATATTAACCTTAGCAGAATTCAAAGGTTGATAGCTGATGGACCTTTGGGTTCATTAGTGGTGGAGGATCTCCCAACCTGCGAATCTTGCTTGGAAGGTAAAATGACCAAGAGGCCTTTCAAGGCCAAGGGGTATAGAGCCAAAGATGTGTTAGAATTGGTTCATTCTGATTTGTGCGGTCCTATGTCTATCCAGGCAAGAGGTGGTTTTGAATATTTCGTCTCTTTTATAGATGATTATTCAAGATATGGATACATTTACTTGATGCGCCGCAAGTCTGAATGCTTTGACAGGTTCAAAGAATTCAAGGCTGATGTGGAGAACCGTCAAGGTAAAAGTATCAAGACATTACGATCTGATCGTGGTGGCGAGTACCTCTTGGGAGAGTTTAGGAGTTACTTATCAGAGGCTGGGATTCAATCCCAATTGTCCGCACCTGGCACACCCCAGTAGAATGGTGTGGCGGAGCGAAGGAACAGGACTCTTATGGAGATGGTCAGATCTATGATGAGTTATTCTGAGTTACCTGTTTCGTTCTGGGGGTATGCACTGGATACGGCAATGTACACTCTGAACTTGGTTCCATCTAAATCAGTACCTTCTACCCCTGTAGAATTGTGGACTGGGCGAAAGCCTAGTCTGAGACATATTCGGATATGGGGGAGTCCAGCACATGTCTTTGAAAGTTGATCTTTGGTAAGTTGGAACCTCGTACAGAAGTGTGCATGTTTGTTGGCTACCCTAAGGGAGCGAAAGCTGGTTTGTTTTATAATCCTAGAGATCAGAGGGTGATCGTTAGCGCGAATGCCAGATTTCTAGAGGAGGATTATGTAATGAACCACAAGCCCAAGAGTAGGATTGTTCTTGAGGAGTTGGCAGGGGAAGTCCCGACTTCAGTACCACCGGTACAAGAGGAGACACCACAAGTCACTGCACCGCGTGTCACAGAGCATACACAGGAGGCACCTCGTCGTAGTGGGAGGGTTGTTAGACAACCCGATAGATTCATGTTTTTGGGAGAGTCTTCGGACTTAGTCACAGTGAACATGAACTGATCCACTGGACATATGTGAGGCACTCCAAGATAGAGATGTTGTATCTTGGCAAAGTGCGATGAATTCAGAGATAGAATCTATGGATTCTAATCAGGTCTGGGAGCTAGTAGAACCACCCGATGGTGTAAAAGTCATTGGATGCAAGTGGATCTACAAGAGAAAGAGAGGAGTAGACGGGAAGGTTGAGACCTTCAAAGCTAGGCTTGTTGCGAAAGGGTATACTCAGAAAGAGGGCATCGATTATGAGGAGACTTTTTCATAGCTATGCTTAAGTCTATCCGGATTCTCTTATCTATATTTGCTCATATGGATTATGAGATTTGGCGGATGGATGTCAAGGACGGCTTTCCTTAATGGAAGTCTTGAGGAGAACATCTATATCACGGCAACCGGAGGGATTCGTTGCTAAAGGCAAAGAGCATCTTGTATGTAAGCTTAATCGGTCCATTTATGGATTGAAGCAAGCTTCTAGATCTTGGAACATCCGCTTTGATGAGGTAATCCATCATATGGATTTATTCAAAGTCGGATGAGCCTTGTGTATACAAGAGATGTGACGGAAGCGTAGTGGTGTTTCTTGTACTATCGTAGATGACATTTTGTTAGTTGGAAACAATATCAAAGTGTTATCGAGGACGTAAGGGTATGGTTGTCCAAGCAGTTTGACATGAAGGACTTGGGAGAAGTGGACACATCCTTGGGATCAAAGTTATAAGGGATCGCAAAAAGGATGTTGTGCTTGTCTCAAGCTTCATACATTGACACTATCCTTGCTCGTTTTAGCATGCAGAACTCCAAGAAAGGTTTTCTACCTTTTAGGCATGGAGTTCCTTTATCTAAGAGATGTGTCCCAAAACATCAAAGGAGATAGAGGACATGAAGGCGGTTCCTTATGCTTGAAAGCCTTATGTATGTTATGCTATATGCGACCAGGATATACGCTTTGCCGTGGGAATGGTTAGCGAATATCGGAGTAATCTGAGCAGGACATTGGGTTGAAAGCATATATTGAAGTACAGAAGGACTAGGGATTATATCTTTGGTTTCGGCGGATCAATTAGTCCACTGTGGGTTACATGATTCGGATTTCCAATCGGATAGGGACAAGAGTAAGTCTACCTCGGGGTTTGTGTTTACTTTTGGAGGTGGAGCCATAGTATGGAGGAGTGTCAAGCAGAAATGCGTGGCGGACTCTACCATGGAAGCTGAGTATGTGGCAGCCTCTGAGGCAACCAAGGAAGCTGTATGGCTCAGGAACTTCTTGATGGACTTGGATGTGATTCCTGGTTTGCCCAGAACTATCACAATTTATTGTGATAACAGTGGTGCAGTTGCAAACTCGAAGGAACCACGAGCCCACAAGGCAAGTAAACACATAGAGCGCAAGTACCACCTTATACGAGAGATCGTAAAGCGAGGAGAAGTTGCTGTCGCCAAGATTGCATCAGAGGATAACCTGGCGGATCCATTCACTAAGGCCCTTCGGTAGCGTTTGATAGGCATGTGGAGGACATGGGGATCAGATGTATGGCACTGTGATGACAGCTTAGTCTTTTAGTATAAGTGGGAGATTGTTAGAATGTATACTGAAAGCCTAGCTCTTTTTGTATGAACATTTTATTTTGAAATAAGAATCACATGATCTTTGTTTGCACTTTATATATTTATTATATGTGTGTGCATATTGTCTAATATTTTACATTGTAGATAACATGGTGCTTGGTGTGGCACAGAAGATCATGTTATCAGTCCCTTATAAAATATAAGTAGAGGCTCACAACCAAGATGGTTTTGGACAAACCATTGGCATGGTTGTAGTGTAGCTTGGTATTGTTTTATCTTGAACATAGAGTTACACTAGTACACTTAGGTGTATTGAGCAGGACCGACATAGAGGTGATTCAATTTAGTGCTGACTACATAATTGAATCGGACCTCAGATATTATGTTGTACATGCTCTTAATCCCGATATAATAACGGGCACATGTACTTAGTATTTATTTCTTTGATTTACGATGGGTGAGATTTAGATGGATTAAATCAATATGCCCGTAAGTTGGGAAATAATATTATTTACATGGTGTGTCGTTGATTATAGGAGAAATCGTGTCCTATATATTAGGTTGATGATGTCCCCTTGAGGAGCTCATAAGGTTCATCATGTAAACCCAGCTGGTTGACTTAGTCAACATGATGATAAGGTTGAGTGGTACTACTCGAGGAGTTAGATGTTGATTAATTGATGGTCAGTAAATCAATTAATTGACGGACATTCGATATCTTAAACACGGGGAGATTAATGTACAAATAATATATGGAGCCCATATCGATTTATGGGGGTTGGTGAGGTAGTTCAATGATGATCCTCTAGTGGAATGGAACATCATTGATGGATCAAGTTTGTGTGGTTCCGATCCATCGGGTGGCCGAGACCCAACTCCTCCTTATGGTCCCTATCGTAGCCTAATATAATCCTTGTGAAGTCTAGATCCAAGAATGTAAAACAAAACCTAGAACCAACGGTTGGATTAAATCCATAGATCCGATGGTTAGGATGAAACCCTAGAACCAACGGTTGGATTAAGTCCATAGATCCGATGGTTAGGATGAAACCCTAGAACCAACGGTTGGATTAAATCCATAGATCCGATGGTTAGGATGAAACCCTAGAACCAACGGTTGGATTAAGACCATAGATCCGATGGTTAGGATGAAACCCTAGAACCAACGGTTGGATTAAATCCATAGATCCGATGGTTAGGATGAAACCCTAGAACCAACGGTTGGATTAAGACCATAGATTCGATGGTTAGGATGAAACCCTAGAATCGACGGTTGGGATTAAATCCCTAGATCCGACGGTTGGGATAAAACCCTAGATCCGACGGTTGGGATAAAACCCTTGATCCGACGGTTGGGATGAAATCCTAGATCCTATGGTTGGGATGAAATCCTAGATCCAACGGTTGGGATTAAATCCCTAGAACCGACGGTGGAGATTAAATCCCTAGATCCGACGGTGGAGATTAGAGGAGGCTTAAGCCTAAATTCTAGAATTAGGGTTTGGCTCATCCTTGGTTGGGCGGCAACAAATCTTAAAAGGGATAAGGTTGGTTGGGCGGCAAGAATATAGGAGTTAGTTCCTATATTTTAGGCTAACCAACTTTCTCCTAAATTCTATAAATAAAGGCTTAGGCATTGGGCGAAAATATGTTTTTTGGATTGGAGAATTAGGGTTTGGCTCATCCAAGAGTTGGGCGGCAACAAACCCTAGAGGAGCTAGGGTTTTTGGGCGGCTAAGAAAGTGGGTGGCAAGGTGATTGTTCTCCCTAAGGTTTTTGGCCAGCGCCCCTCTTTCCCTTCTCATCCTTGGCCGGTTCTCTTCTTCCTCCTCTCTTGCTCCTTGGTGGCCGGCGGATCTCCAACAATTGGTGGCCGGTGCTTCTCCAACATCTAGGTGGCGGCAACAATAATACAACAAGTTGGCCGGCACTCATCCAATCGTTCCTTGGCCGGCGGTTGCATCAAACTCTCTTGTTTGGTGGCCGGTTCTAGAAAGGAAAGGTTTTGGTGGTTCTTCTCTTTGTTCGCAGCGGACAAGGAAGAGAAGAACGTGATCTAGAAGGCTTCTACTCGTGGAGGATCTTCGTCCACACGTCGTCCATGAGAAGGATAGGACATACGGTAGAAGATCGTAAGGTATAAAGTTTTATAACTTTAATTTCAGATCTGAGCATGTTCTTATATATGATGATTATACATGTGTGTATATGAATATATATTGTATAATCATGGACCCCGAAGACAAACACAAAAACCGGCGATCCGTCCGTCGTCTCTTCCGCGGCTAACCAACTAGAAGAGTTGTGTTGCTTGAACGACTAGTTTGTTCAAGCGACCACTCGAGTTGTTAGCACGACGACGAATAGGTGTTGCTAAGGAAGCTCATCCCATCCGGATTAATCCTTTCATTAGTGAAAATTTTAATCCGGGGGCATGGGAGCCAATGAGCCTCCGAAGCGACATCCATCACCTACCTATGGCGGCCGGGGTCGTTAGGGGGAAAGGGGACAGCCTGAAGTGACTGGGGAGAGGAGTTTTCATTAGATGGTCTGAGCAGTAGTGGGATTCTCCCAATACTTTATAAACCTCTGAGAAAGGACATTGGGTCCTCATTTCACGAAAGGGAGGTAGCTCGGAAAGATCTAGCTTCCAGGTATCTGAGTGGGGTAAGGGTGTTGGAACCTGAGCAAAGAAATATAATTCTTCCCATCCTTTGTGGGAAGAAGGCATATTCATTAAGAATTGGTAGTCCGTGCGGCTGGAGAGGTAAAAAAGGCCTACCTTAGAAGATTTCAGTTGGAAGAAGCAATGGAATATTTGGGGGAATAAAGGGAGGTTTAGGTGCCGGAATACTATGATGGCTCCCGATAAGAGGCGGAAGAAATTGGGGGTAAATTGATTTAGGGGCAGACCATAAAAGTCTAGGATTTCCAAGTAGGAAGAGGGCACGGGTAAAAACAAGCTGTTAAGGAACTATTCAGAAAAGAAGCAGGTTAAGACAGGGGGAGGACGATGTGGTCGGTACGTCTTAGTGTTGAAACGGCATTGTATGGAAGGGTCTATGAATTGGTCCCTCATGTTAAAGAAGTAATGGTCACTGTTTAGTTGGGTGATGGTATGCTCGTACCAAGGAGGTGAGGGTAAGGTCTTAGGGTCCATAGGTACAGAACAGGGAAGAGCACTTACTTGAAGGTTGAAGGAGGAACGTTTGCAAAAGAAGGAATTAGGTTGTAGGAATGTTGCCGGAGAAAATCGTTGGAAAGAGAAGTGGAAAGGACTGGATGGTTAGGCACGCTAAGTTATGTATAAAAGGAAAGAGCGAGGATTTATATAGGGTTTTGGGTGACTTTTCGACTATCTGAGAAAAAAAGGGAAGCGGGGCCCATGGGCCCATTAAGCCGCTTCGAATATATGGAGTAGGGCTACAAGGAAAGAGTAAGTTTTAATTAGCGAGCAAAGGATGAATTAAAGGCTTCATACATTTAGAGAGTCAAGCTTATAACTTCGCTTGACTATTTTCGGGGGTTGGCTAAAGATACTGCTGCTACCACTTTTTTTGTAAACTGAGTAAGAGGGCTCGCGTGTAAGACACTATTTGAACCAAATAATCAGTTTGGCAAAGAAAGCAAAGTAGAATGGTTCGGGCGTGATCATCTGGGGCAATTGAAACGGGAGGACAAGTCGAGGTAATTGGCACGGCGAGGCGATTGCGGAGATTACTTCGTTATGAGATGGACGAGAATCGGTTTGGCCTAGCAGGCCCAAAAACAGATGGGGTAGATGAGAATCGGCTCGGTATAGCAAGCTCAGAAATAGTTCGGTGCGGGAAAAAGAGGAGTTGGTTCGGGCTACTAGGGAGAGCCTAAGGGCTATGCCACACGTGAGCCATAGGTTTAGGTTAGTTTCGTCGAAGGCAAAAGGTTGAAAGGGACAGGCTAGCATATTTCCCAAAATGTAGATAAGAAGTTGTTACACAACAGAAGGGGGGGCCCCACATAATATTCCGAGGAGCCTTTGTTCCTCGTGTCTGTAACATAATTATTCTTCAGATGGGCAAGGTGGCCATGTGTACGACGAGGAAGGTTGGCGATGCAACAACTGGCCAAAGGAAGAGAATAAAAGGAAGAAGTAGGGCAGAAGGAAGGGGGATCCACATTATTATAACCAGCAAGAGACGAAGGCACATTCTAAAGGAGAGCAACCACTTCGCCGGAGAAGGAGAGAAGGAGAGTAGTGATCTCTATCTTTCTTGTACTGTTTCCTATATTTTGACCCAATTGTAAGAGGTTTTCTCCTCCACCACCAGAAGTTCTTTCTTTTAAGGAGGACGTTCATAGTGAAAGTGCTTTGGCACAGTAGCTAGTGGGAGAGCTCACCTCCGTGGAGTAGGAATTCTTATTCCGAACCACGTTACATCCTGTGTATTTGTTTGTTGCTTATGTTGGCTTGCGTGTCTTTGCTTCACGTTTCATTTTACTGTTGCGGCCGGAGAGAACCCCCTAAGCTTCCTTCGTGCCCCACTGTGTTGAAAGGAAGTCTACAGATCTTCTTCCCCATCACCGCATCACTTACGAATCGCCTCGAATAGATATAAGAGAAGGACCTCCGAATCCCAACTCGGATAGATAATCTAATAGTCAACTTGGAGCGCCTCGGCAGAATGAACACTAATACCTACTCCAGCTCAATTTAACATAATAAAATAGCCACCAACTTGAAGTGTCTGAGCTTGGACCACTTCAGCATAAAGAAATAAAATAACCCCCGGCCTGACTTGTCTTGGCTAGATAACATAACAGCAAGTTCAAGAACACCTCGACGTAATAAAATAAAAGTTGATCCAAGATACCTGGGATGAACAAACTAATATCCAACTCATAACATTTAGGCTACATAGAATAAAAGCTGACCCAAAAATGCCCCACAATCAATAACATAATACCCCTTTGAGAATCGTTCATATGAATAAAATAGAAGCTGGCTAAGAATGTCTCGACTGAACAAAATAATATTCACTTCAGAACACCACGGATGAATAAAATAATGTCTAACTTAGAGTGCCCCGCCGAAATGAAATAAGACCTTTCCTTCCAATCAGTTTAACTGAATAAAATAGTAGCAATTCTGAAGCCACTTGGCTTGGATCAATTTGACATAAAGAAATAACATAACAACTAGCCTGACATATCACAACAAAACTGAATAAAATAATGTCCGTCTCACAATACTTCAATAAGATAAGATTTGACCCAATACCACCTAAGATGAACTGAATAAATAAGATACATCTTGCACTACTTCAATAAGATAAGAATTGTCCCAATAACATCTAGGCTAAAATGAATTAAATAATATTCACCTCCCAATACTTCAATAAAATAAGAATTAGCCCAACACACATGGGCTGCCTCAGAACAGATTAATAGAATGAAGTAATAAACACATTGAAACGCCTTGGCTACTTAAGAACATGTGGACTGAATAAAATAAAAACTCTCTCCATATCAACACTTCATAAGTAGGCAAATGAATACTCCTCTGCTCGATCGACTGAATATAAAATCATACTCCTCCAGGTTTGCCACTTAAACTCAACTCCTCCGATCCGTCACCACACATGGATAATAATAATAGAATTGGGTGAACACTCAACTCTTCTGATCCACCATCGCACGGGGATAATAATAATATAATTGAGTGAAGACTCAACTCTTCCGATCCGCCACTACATGGGGATAATAATAATACAGTTGAGTGAAGACTCAACTCTTCCGATCCACCACCACACGGGGATAATAATAATACAATTGAGTGAAGACTCAACTCTTCTGATCTGCCACCACACGGGGATAATAATAATAATATAATTGAGTGAAGACTCAACTTTTCTGATTCGCCACCACACGGGGATAATAGCTTTGGCTATTGCCAAGCTATAAAAATAGTGACGATCTGCCCTAAGGCTTTGCCTTGTCAGATCGGAATATTTTTTTACTTCCATCATCTTCCATTGTAAATCTACCTTAAACCCGACTCCTCCGATTCGGCACCACACAGGAATAATAGCTTGACTTGAAGGCAAGCTGAAAGAATAGTGATGACTTGACCCAGGGCTTCGCCTGGTCAAGTTGGAATAACTTTTTACTCCACCGCTCTTCATCAGTACATCTACCTTAAACCCAACTCCTCCGATCCGCCACCTCACGGAGATAATAGTTTGTCTTGAAGGCAATCTAAGAGAATAGTGACGACTTGACACAGGGCTTCGCCTGGTCAAGTCGGAATAATTGTTTACTTCGCCACTCTTCATCAGTGCATCTACCTTAAACCCAACTCCTCCGATCCGCCATCGCACGGGGATAATAGCTTGTCTTGAAGGCAAGCAGAAAGAATTGTGACGACTTGACCTAGAGCTTCACCTAGTCAGGTCGGAATAATTTTTTACTCCTCCGTTGTATTCTTCAGTGCATTTAAATCCAACTCCTCCATTCCACCACCGCACGGGAATAACGGCTTCAGCTTGTGTCGAGCCACAAAAAGTGTGACGACCTGATCCAGGGCTTTGCCCCATCAGGTCGGAATAATTTTTTACTCCATCGCTCTTCACAGGTGTATTTACCTTAAACCCTGCTCCTCCATTCTGCCACCGCACAAGGATAATGGCTTCAGCTAACGCCGAGCCATAAAAGAGTGTGACAACCCGATCTAGGGCTTTGTCCCCTCAGGTCGGAATGAATTTTTTACTTCGCCACTCTTCACAGGTGTATTTACCTTAAACTCTACTCCTCTATTCCAGAATCGCACAGGATGGTTAGCCATAAAAAAGTGGACAACCTAGTCTAGAACTTTACCCCATCAAGTCAGAATAATTTTTTACTCTGCGGTTCTTCACAAAGTGTATTCTACCTTAAACTCTACTCCTGCTCCATCACTTCAAGACGGGATGACAAGAAAGATAAATTATTAATCTCCATGGGGCCACATCTCTGCTCTGAAGCCCTACTCCTTCGTTCTTCTGCTGCGCGGGGATGATGGCTCTGACTGATGTCGGGCCTTAAAAAAGATAAATTATGAATCTCCATGGGGCTACATCTCTGCTCTGAAGCCCCACTCCTTCGTTCCTCCGCTGAGCGAGGATGACAGCTCTAGCTGATGTCAGGCCTTAAGAAAAATAAATTATGAATCTCTATGGGGCCACATCTCTGCTCTGAAGCCCTACTTCTTCGTTATTCCGTTGAGCGAGGATGACAGCTCTGGCTGATGTGAGGCCTTGAGAAAGATAAAATATGAATCCCCATGGGCTCACATCTCTGCTTTGAAGCCCTACTCCTTCATTCCTCTGTCGCACGGGGATAATGGCTCAAACTGAGTAGTTGAGTGCAAATAATTATCCTAGCCAAGTGGCCGGATAGGATGAAGTATGTTAACTCAGTCAGATGACTGAGTACAAGTAATGACCCTAACCAAGTAGTCGAAAGGGATGAGGTATGTTAACTCAGCCGAATGATTGAGTGTAAATAATTACCCTGACCAAGTGGTAGAAAGGGATGCAGTATGTTAACTCAGTCGAATAGCTAAGTACAAGTAATGACCCTTGGCCGAGTGGCCGAAAGTGATAAAGTATGTTAACTCAATCGAATGGCTAAATGTAAATAATTACCCTGACCAAGTGGTCGAAAAGGATGCATTATGTTAACTCAGTTGAATAGCTGAGAACAAGTAATGACCCTTGGCCGAGTGGTCGGAAGGGATTGTAGGGGATCGATGTTGGCCGGCTAGAAGGGGGTGAATAGCCCTCTTTCGTCATATGAGCGAAAGTCGTTCGTTCTTGTGTGCTTGTCTATAATTGTCGTTAATATACACAGCGGAAACAATAGAAATAATGACAACAATACAATCACACGCAATACACAAAGATATACGTGGTTCGGAACCGAATGGTTCCTACTCCACGGGCGAGCTCACCGAGCTCTAGTTATGCGCACTAACACTCCTTCTCGACAACACGTCGGAGGTGGAGAAACCTCTCACAAGCAATTACAATAAGTAATATGAAATGCAAGCAATACAAAGACAAATACGAAATACACGTAAAGAACACTTTACAATACTTGCTTTGAACCCTTTGCTTGTTGCTTGTTTAGATGGCTCTTGAAGGTCTGGAATGCAGCATCAATTCCCCTCCAAAAGCTTCACTTAAAGTCTTGGCGAAATCCTCCCTCTTGAGCTTCATTTATAACCTGCATCAAGCTAATTTTGCGCCCATCAGTCGACTGATCATGACCATCAGTCGACTGGTCCTACAGTCGTTGTCTCACAATGGCCAGATCCACATTGGTCAAGTTCCAACAGATCACATATCAGTCGACTGATGATACCCATCAGTCGACTGATGATACCCATCAGTTGACTAGTAACACCATCAGTCGAGTGCTAGCGCGAACACTCGACTGAAAATCATTCTGTGGCTGAAAACACCTCGATCAGTCAACTGATCTCCATAATCAGTCGATTGATGGTGCCAACAGTCGACTGTCATCCCTCGGCAGTCGACTGATCAGCCAAACCCTTTTCAGTCAAACACTAGTCAAACCCTAGTCGACTTAGAGTAGTCGACTGGCACCTATGTCAGTCTACTGATGTCGGGTAAAAACCTCAAACCCAAGTTGTTTGAGCCTCCGACACTGAGTCTTAGCCACATGGCCAAGTTTACCTCATCCCTCATGGAGTTCCCCACCGAAGCTCTCTTCCCTCGGCCTACGTCCCTCGGATGCGCCAAGCGCACAGCTTCGCAATGTCATCCTTCGCGTCTCTTGCCCTCGAAGTATGCTTCCTTTGGGCCTCACTCCATTCTCTCCCCGTCTAGCGGTCCCTCAAATGCATCAAGCGCACGGCTTCGCAATGCCATCCTTCACCGACTCAAGGACCCCGAGCCTAGTGACCTTGCCAAGTCCTCATGACTTCCTAAATGCACCAAGCGCACGGCTTCGCAATGCATTTCTCACCAAGCACCAAGCGCACGGCTTCGCAATGCTTTGGACTTTTCCAAACTAAGCCCCATGCTTGGATTTTCCATGCCAACTCCATGTTAGACTTTCCACACCAAGCCCCATGCTTGGATTTTCCATGCCAACTCCATGTTGGACTTCCCTATAACAATCCCATGTCATAAGTTTTGTCTATCATCAAAATACTGCTTGAGTCAAACTCGAGTCAACCTGGGCCGATTGCACCAACAATCTCCTCATTTTTGATGATTGACAAAACTACCATCTCAAGTCTATCAATTCTCCCATATTGGTAATTCTCATATCCCAATGAGAATTCCAACGAACCCTATTTGGTAACTTGGTAACTTCTCCCCCTTTTTGACATTACATCAAAAAGGTCCTCAAGGGTGTCAATGTCTCATATCCCAATGAGATCTTACAATCTTCCCCTTGGCATGCCCTCAATCTTTCTAGTGATAATCCCATATCACTTAAGAGAGGCGCAATCCCTCAATTTTCCTCCAATGAGGAAAAATACACATCCATCTTTCCATGATGGATACCTCCCCCTAAAGGCTTGCTCCCCCTTGACCATTGCACCAACAATGTCTTTGGAAAGCCCCTAAGCCAATAGGAACACAAAAACCATCAAAATTAAGGCAAAGTTCAACAATGAACTCTCATCCACCTTAAAATTGATACTCTTCCTAAACACTTCTCCTAATCCATATCCAATGGATTTCCACCCTTTCTAATGCTCTCCTAAGCATGTCCTAGGGTTAAGAGTGGTTAGGGGACCAAAACATAGCTGAACATGGGCCTAACACCAAGGTTTACTCAAAATTAGCCTGTACCAGTCGACTCTCTCAGTTACCAGTCGACTGGACTTGTCATCAGTCCACTGACATTCATGGCAGTCGACTGATAATTGCATTCTGTAGTTTTCAGAGTTTTCAGAATCAAATTCTGAAATACATAAGTAAATATACGTAAGTTGAAAAATCTTGAAAATTCATACGTATAATACTTATCATAAACACTATGGGTGAAAATTATTTTACCCACAAAATAGTGAGATTGATACAAAGTCCAAAAGTTTAGAAAAGCTTCAATAATGAGCCCTCTTTGTATCATCCCATTCAAAAGTGATAGCTATCAAAAGATAGACTTCACTAAGGTTTTTCAAAATGTTTTTGAAACTTTTAATTCCTTTTTTCTAAACATCTCACTTGTATCTAGATGTGTAAAACACATTCAAGGCAAATATTCTAGTGAGATGTGGATTTTTGTTCTTTAATGGTCTCATGCATATTCTAATGCAACTCTACTTGATTCCCTTATGCATGGGACTTCAAGTCATACCAATGGTCCCTAAATCAATTTTATTTTATGCATGATATGATTATGGCATATATATAATATAACTAAGCATGTGCCAAAATCATGATGTCATGGCATGTGAATGAGATTGTTAGCATACATGACATATAAAACTAAGTCTAAAACATGATCATGACATTTTTAGAGATAAAAATGAAATGATGTCATGACATGGCAAGGCAAATAAATCATGGCAAGAAAAATATACTAAGGTATAAAATACCTAAGTGTTAAATCCAAAATGTCATTTCTAGGAATTAACTCCATTTTGCCTTAATACCACTATCTCCCAAATGTGCCATAAACTCAAAATGACACACCCATACCTCTAAGACCTATTTGTGCCAATTTAATCATTTTTCAACTTCTTAAAGCATATTGGCACATCCTAATGTGTCAACTCACCATGACTAGGTTAACTACCCATCCACTTAGGGTTGACACACCCTAACCCATCTAGCGTGAATCGATCACGCTCCTAGGAACCCAATACTTATTTGAGCTCCTTGGGTTAACAAGGTATTCACTAGGGATAACTTCGCTAGATACCTTCCTAATGACCCTTTTTGGCTTTGAAGCCATAATCTTTTGGATCTTTCCTAGGTCAAACCTAGGGGTAACTCCCCCTTTGACCTTCTTAGTGGCTTTCTTGGTTTTTCTTAAGTCCTTAGCCACTAAGAAAACACCATGGCTAGTCTTAGGAATAGCTTCCCTATTAGCCTTGGTTTTTCTAGACCTAGAAATTGTTCCATAATTAAATGGAACATTATGATAAGTCTTCTTGGGCTTAGGTTTGTGACCCAAACCTTCCTTGCCCTTAGACCATTTTTGAACCCTAGGTCTTGACTTTTGGTCCTTAAACCCCATAATTGTATTTGTCATAATTTTGAGGGTCTTTTCTAATTTTTCTAGCCTTGACCTCAAGGCTCAATTCTCCACCTCTAATCTTTCCAATTTTGATTTATCATTGGATTTTTGGGAATTGTTTTTCTTTTTAGGCATATGCCTAGATTTCTTGGGGTTAATGCCCAAGTTTTCTTCAATTCTCCTAATTGACTCTCTAGGCAAGATTGGTCTAGTGTTATTGGTCCTAGGTTTGTCCTTAGATAAACTAACATGCTTGGCACCTAAACAATAAACCTTATTATTTTTACTAGCATGCTTTTCATTAATAATTGCAAGAGAACTAAAATAGTTTTTAGCATGCTTTTTAACTTTAGGAATTGAAAGTGCATAATTTAAATATACCTTAGGGTTAGCTTTAGAAGCTCCCCCTACATGAGATACACCTTCTTGCCCTTTCTTCCTCCCCCTAGGGCATTGGCTTCAGTAGTGCCCCCTTTGGTTGCATTTGAAGCACACAATGTGCTCTTTGCTCTTAATTGTGGGGACTCTGACATTTTTGACTTTTGGTGCTAGTTGAACCTTCTCCTTAGCCAATTTAGGGCATTTACTCTTGTAATGCCCTTTCTCCCTACACTCAAAGCATATTATATGATCTTTATTTAAAATCAAAATACTTGAGTTACCTAGGGAGGTGGTGGAAGCCTCTTGATCACATCTTCCAGAGGTAGATGGTTCGTTTTGACTTTGCTTCAGAATGGAAGGCCTCTCCTCCCCCTCAATGCTAGAGGTGGAGGTCTCCACCAAATCATCTACATCGTCGAATGTGGATGGACTCTCTTCCACGACATCTTCCTCTACTTGTGTCAGTTCGGGAATTTCTTGGAATTTGATTACCTTGTTCCATAACTCCCTTGCATCCCTATAATTACCTAATCTAGACTAAATATTGTTAGGTAACAAATCACTAAGTAATTTGATTACCTTAAGATATGTCTCGAAGTCCTTGATTTGGTCTTGGGTCCACCTTGACTTCTCAATTTGCCTATTGCTTTCATCCCTAGGCAATTCGAAATCGTTTTCTAGAATTAACATAATATCAAAATCGGTTTCTAGATATACCTCCATTTTTCTTCTCCACCATTGAAAGTCTCCTTCAAATTTTGGTGGTTGGAGATTGTAACCAGCCATCTTGTAGTGTTTGTGTCAACGGTTAGTCCTCGACAAGTGACTTGGCTCTGATACCACTTGTAGAGGATCGATGTTGGCCGGCTAGAGGGGGGTGAATAGCCCTCTTTCGTCGTATGAGCAGAAGTTGTTCGTTCTTGTGTGCTTATCTACAATTGTCATTAATATACGCAGTGGAAACAATAGAAATAATGATAACAATACAATCACACGTAATACAAAAAGATATACGTGGTTCAGAACCAAATGGCTCCTACTCCACGGGCGAGCTCACCGAGCTCTAGTTATGTGCACAACACTAACTAACACTCCTTCTTGACAACACGTCGGAGGTGGAGAAACCTCTCACAAGCAATTACACTAAGTAATATGAAATACAAGCAATACAAAGACAAATACGAAATACACGTAAAGAACACTTTACAATGCTTGCTTTGAACCCTTTGCTTGTTGCTTTCTTTAGATGGCTCTTGAAGGTCTGGAATGCAGCAGCAATTCTCCTTCAAAAGATTCACTTAAAGTCTTGGCGAAATCCTCCCTCTTGAGCATCATTTATAACCTGCATCAAGATGATTTTGCGTCCATCAATCGACTGATCATAACCATCAGTCGACTGGTCCTGTAGCTATTGTCTCACAATGGTCAGATCCACGTTGGTCAAGTTCCAATGGATCACACATCAGTCGACTGATGATACCCATCAGTCGACTGGTAACACCATCAGTCGAGTGTTGGCGCGAGCACTTGACTGGAAACCATTCTGTGGCTGAAAACACCCCGATCAGTTGATTGGTCTCCATAATCAGTCGACTGATAGTGTTAACGATCGATCATCATCTCGATCGGCCCGCACTGTTCGATCAAACATCAGTCGAACCCTAGTCGACTTAGAGCAGTCGACTGGCATCTATGCCAGTAGACTGATGTCGAGTAAAAACCTCAAACCCAAGTTGTTTGAGCCTCCGACACTCAGTCTTAGCCACTTGGCCAAGTCCACCTCATCCCTCATGGAGTTCCCCACTGAAGCTCTCTTCCCTCGTCCTACGTCCCTCGGATGCGCCAAGCGCACGGCTTCGCAATGCCATCCTTCGCGTCTCTTGCCCTCGAAGTATGCTTCCTTTAAGCCTCACTCCATTCGCTCCCCGTCCGATGGTCCCTCGAATGCATCAAGCGCATGACTTCACAATGTCATCCTTCACCGACTCAAGGACCCCGAGCCTAGTGAACTTGCCAAGTCCTCAAGACTTTCCAAATGCACCAAGTGCACGGCTTCGCAATTCTTTCGACTTTTCCACACCAAGCCCCATGCTTGGATTTTCCATGCCAACTCCATGTTGGACTTTCCACACCAAGCCCCATACTTGGATTTTCCATGCCAACTCCATGTTGGACTTCCCTATGACAATCCCATGTCATAAGTTTTGTCTATCATCAAAATACTATTCGAGTCAAACTCGAGTCAACCTGGGCCGATTGCACCAACAGGGATGAAGTATGTTCTCGGATGAGCTACCAAGTGAAACAACTTGCCTCGGCCAAGTGACCAGAGGGAATGAAATATACTTTCAGCTAAGTGGTTGAGTGCAAATACTTACCCTAACCAAGTAGTTGGAAGGGGTGAAGTGTGTCTCGGTAAAGTTACAAACTAATTATGTTGTCGAGTGACAAACCAGCTAGGCAACCGAGTGATCGATTAACTGTGCAATTTGACGATCGAGTGGTTATACACCCGAGTAACCAACTAGTTATTCAGTCGAGTGGTTGACTTGTGATACGACTAGGTGGTCGGTTGGATGTGCAGTCGAGTAACCAATTGGTTATTCAGTCGGGTGGGCGACTAGCTATGTGGCCGAGTGGCATGACCATGGTGCAATTGGCTGCCCGACTAGTTGTGCGGCCGAGCGACCGACTGACTGTGTAGCCAAGTGGCCGACTTGGTATGTATGACTAAGAAATAGTGGAATAATTTACTAAAGGTAAACTTTCATGATAAATATTAAATAGAGATAATTAAACTAAATTAAAACTTTTAAGACATTCTAAATGGATATATAACCATGCATACTATTAGTTCTCTACATGTGTCTCATATAATATATTTTCAATAGAGAAAATTTGAAATACAGCTAGAGAAATGACAAGGTATAAGAATGCAACAAAATATTAAAGGTAAGCATTTATATACATACTTATTGAATTTAACAACAGGGATGATTGATGTCTTCCTCCCATCGTGGAGTCATATCTCATAGAGAAGCTCTAGTGAGGAATTTACTTGAGAAGAATCAACATTGATCTAAACCTGAATTGAAAGAGATTATTAAGTAAAATTAGTGGCATCAACAAAAGGAAAAGTGAAATAACCATCCTAGTCAGATGATCGTATTGTTCTCTCAACGTCTTGCCCAGAAGTTTCCCACAGGCGGCGCTAACTGATGTTGCACGAATTTTTTGCTCCTCCATCTTGTGCCACCAAGGAAGGGGTCCTCTCCATCCGCATCAGTAAATTGTGTCCTGAAAAAGTTAACACGAGTTAAACCATCACCGACCTACTCGGTGACGACACTCCGATGCTTAAGTTAGGCCGGTTATTAATGAAAGAAAATGTATTAAATACAGTAAAAGTAATATAAAAGAAGAGTGATAGAACTTATCTCAGATGTAGCTATAAACATGTAAAAACATATGACAATCATATCAAAGAGTTATTAGCCCAGAGATATAAATCCAGAATGGCTATAAGCTGAGAAGATAGCAGCCATGCTTGTACAATTTAGTTTCACCCCATGGTCAAGCATCTGATCAAATAGTTATCGGGCAAAACCCCTTCACTCTGAGAACCATACTCGGCTATCATTTAAATGTATGAAACTTCATCAAGTCAAACACATATTTCCAGATTCAATTTTATCTATTGAACGTAGAATGCCTTGCTCATCAAGCAACATATCCTTTAAAAATAGTCTTCTCCAAGAAATATGGAAATAATGCAGCAAGATTAAGGTGAAAGTGCATAGTGAGAAGCACATCGATGGTTGAGGAGTTGGTCTCATCAAAATAAAGCCACACAGCCATCTCGGAGTATCCTGGATGAATCTCGCAATCAACCAAGATGTTCTTTCCTCTACAGGACATATAGACGCAGGATCTACTCACTTCAAATACTACCAAATTATCAACCCAATTGCATAAGGAATGTTTTATTTCCATAAGCCATTTATATCTTGTCACAAGGCCCTTTCTTGGGTAGTAGCTGAGGGCGGGGAGCAAGTCACCGGAAGCAATGGAACCCACTTGCACTATCATGAAGCCACCACCTAGCAATAAGTGTAGGATCGAGTAATCCGAGAGGGGGGTGAATCTAGGTGTTTAAATTTTTTTTGATAATTTTAATATGAGTACACAGCGAAAATAAAATAAAACTAAAGGCATAGTTCATTTACTTGGTTCACAACCCGGACTGGGTTGCTACTCCGAGGCACGTAACTCCCCCGCGAGTTACCTCGATGGTCAATTCACTAAATACCCTCCGATTCGAGAACTCTTGACTTCGGAGGGTTTCGCCTTTTACAAATAATAGAGATGGGTAACACACTACCCACTCTTGAATTAAGTACAATAGCGAATAAGTAAATGAGTAAATACAAAATGTATACCGACACTAAATAGATGGTAGAAGTATGCTCGGAGTGTCGAAAGATCGTTGTATTGTGGAAGTTTAACTTTGGTAGACGAGAATGGATTTCAACAGCACTTCGACATAAATGATCATATTTGGGATCTGGTCGAGCACAACTTTTATAAACTCTTTCCAGTTGATTGAAATGCCTTCCTGTCGACTCCACATTAGCCCGTTAATATGGAATTTGTGGTCTTCCAGTCAATTGAAACCTCTCCAGTCGACTCCATGTCACTCGGCTCCGCATCGGGAAATTTTCCTCTTCAGTCAACTCAAACTCTTCAGTCGACTCAAGCCCTTTCCATCTGCAT
Source organism: Wurfbainia villosa (assembly GCA_025175895.1). Taxonomy (NCBI): domain Eukaryota; kingdom Viridiplantae; phylum Streptophyta; class Magnoliopsida; order Zingiberales; family Zingiberaceae; genus Wurfbainia; species Wurfbainia villosa. The sequence goes on along the minus strand of CM046000.1, from coordinate 77,347,129 downwards.
CGCACGATCTCTGATTGATCACCAGCTGATCCTACCAAATAGGTATTCAGTCGACTAATACATCTCCAGTTGACTGGACTTCAGTCGACTAGAATCCATTCAGTCGACTGATCCCTGCAAAACAAGATTAGTACAAAATAGATAACATGAATTATGATAGCAGTAGTAATACTGCTCAATCTCGACTACTAAGTCCCATACGGACTTTTCGTCATATCGACGCCTAACTTTGTCCCTCTACAAAGGACTCGGCCTCACCTCTTCACTCGAGGCTTACCTACCGGCTACCTGTCGGACTTACCATTCTTGACATCCGATCTGACCCACCAGGGCTTCCACCAGCTGTCTGGTCTGCCTGACCCAGCTGGACTTTTTGTCGATTGTCCGGTCTCCTGACCCAACCGGTCTTCATGCCAAATGTCCAGTCCACATGACCCATCTGGACTTCATGTCTAGTGTCCGGTCCTCCTGATCTATCAAGATTCATGCCTAGTATCCGGTCAACATGACCTACTAGGACATCCTGTTAAGCCTGTACACTTAACACTTATATTAGATCGCACATGAATCCTAACTCTTAACTGTGGTTCATACATCAAAACTAAGGAGTGATGCTTACTGCATCAATAATCTCTCCCTTTTTGATGTATGACAACACATCAGTTAAAGTTAGGAGAATCAAATATCAATCTCTATATTTTGACATGTATAAGAAATGAACTTACAACTTTTGTCATGCATAAATTTAACTATGTATGAAATGCATTCATCCTTATCAAATTTTTGCATCCTTCTAAATTTATATCTTATCTAAAATTTTATATCTCTTCTCTCCCCCTTTGGCATACATCAAAATAAGGGTTAAGTTAAAGATATGAACATAATGTATTGAAGAGTTATTATGATATTTTATCGAGAAACATTTTCAAAACTCCCCTGAACAATTCAAAAAAATTTCAAAATTTTTCACAACTCCCCCTGAATAATTCAATATTTTCAAAAAATTTCAAAACTTCCCTTGAAAAATTCAAAAATTAAATATTTTCAAAATTTTCACAACTCCCCATGAAATTTAACATTTTCAAAATTTCTCAAAACTTTTTAAAAACTCCCCCTGAAAAAAAAATTTAACATTTTCTGAAACTCCCCCTGAATAATTCAAAATTTTAAATTTTCAAAATTTTAAACATTTTCAAAATATTTTAAAAACTCCCCCTGAATAATTTTAAATTTTAAATTTTCAAAAATTTTAACTTTTTCAAAATTTTCAATTGTTTAAAAGTTGTGATGCAAAAGTGATAGGGATTAAGTCCAAGCATGAATTCCTAAAAATTAAAAATAAATTTTGAAAATACACATCTAAAAATTGTCCTTAAGCAAATGTCTAACTCTTTTCTAGCTTAAATGATATAGAATTAATCATCAAGTTTTGAATTAGAATCAATCACTGAAGTGATCGATTTGCTTTTGTAAACCCCATTTTGGTTCATATCAATGCACTGGATCTACATCTTGAACCAGGGGTGCAATCCTAACATCTCACGCCTATCTTCGTGGCTCAATACACAAACAGGTAATCCTAGGTGTTTGTGAGATGCAAAGGTTACTTAGATCTATAGGATCATGAGGTCTAGATTGACCTAATCTAGATTAATTTTCAATTTTCTTTAAAAAAATAATATAATATTACTTTTCAAAATAATTCAGAATGATAAGCATGAAAAATAATATTCCTAATCTACCATGCATAAACCACACAAGATTTTATTTTAAAAAAAAATTATTAAGTTCTAGTATCATGACAATCCTAATCAGCGGATGGGCGATGAGAAGGACCCATGCCCCAAGACCTAAGAAGATTCATCATCTGTCGATGATCCTTGTTGGAGTATTGAGAATACAATCAAAGTTCCACATTGGTAAGACATGGAAAAGATCATGTGCTTATAAGATGAAAAAATATCTCCATTGGTTTGAGGCCTTTTGGGTAAATCCCAAGAATAAAACCATGAGGGCTTGGGCCCAAAGTAAAAAATATCATACCATTGTGGAGATATATGAATTTTATAGGCACTAACAATTGGTATCAGAGCCTTGGTCCATGTCAAGCCATGAATCTCGAACAAAGGAAGTTGATCTCCCATGTTTGGATCAAGAGAACTAGACACCAGGCAGGAAGTCCAATTGAGTCGGGAGGACCGAACAATTGGCAGGAAGTCTAGTTGGGCCAGAAGGGTTGGACAACTAACAGGAAGTCCAGCTGGGTCAGGAGGACCAGATAGTTGGCAGGAAGTCCTGGTGGGTTGAGATCGGACATCAAGCAGAGGATGTCCTTCGAGGACGGATAGGCTTGAGGGGGGGTCAATGTGGTCCTTCATTTGAGGAGGGGATTGTTGGAGTATTGGGAATACAATCAAAGTTCCACATTGGTAAGACATGGAAAAGATCATGTGCTTATAAGATGAAAAAATATCTCCTTGGTTTGAGGCCTTTTGGATAAAGCCCAAAAACAAAACCATGAGAGCTTGGGCTCAAAGTGGATAATATCATACCATTGTAGAGATATGTGGATCTTATAGGCACTAACAATCCTTTCTTTGCTCCTGCATAATCTGCATCATCTCAAGATGTTGTCGCTGCATCGTATCCTCCAACCTAGATAATCTCTCTGTTATGGTCGGAGCTACTGGAATCCCAATAAATGGTGATAAGCTATCAAATCCTGAGGCTTCCTGATGCTCGGGCTCGAAGTGGTGGTCGGGGTCGATCTCTGGCTCATGTTCCTACTCCAGATCAGGCTGGGGCTGAGGCTGAGGTCCATCTCTCTTCCATACAAGGATATTATTATCATCTAAATCTACTTTTGCCAAACTAAACTGCCTAGACCCTATCATGTTGTACTCAACAAGCTATTTGATGTTACCTGTGATAACATCAAATCCTAATGCGGTTAAGAGAGATGTAATGACATGGCAGTAAGGCAAGTGTGCCTTCTTGCTAGTGACTGACCTGGAATGATAAATGATAGAATGGAACATCTGTAGGCTAAATCTAACCTATGACTAAGTGCATAAAGTAAAAATGAATGAAAAGGGCGCATCATAGCGATGTCCCTAGTGGTGAGCGATAAAATGCAATTTACTATAACTCGATATAGGGCATAGTTTTGTACTCGGAGTCTAGTAGAACTAAAGATACTCACAGACAGAGTTCTTTCTTCACCAAAAAGATGCATGTGAATCCTATCTAATGTAATATGAGAGTAGGGGTCATCGTATGATAACTCTGTAGATGGAAAACATGCAACAGGGCATGTCGAATGCAATAGGCCTAAATGCTCTCTCAATATGTCAGAGGTAAAAACAAAGTCCTTACCTTTACCCTAGTCAAATATGAGAGGTCATCAATCTTACTAAAGTTATTGAAAAATTCCGCACATATGTCTATGTTAATGGGATTTTTACAATAGACTAGTTTCTCTAATCCATAATTTGTAATGACCACCATACTTAGTATGCATGCATTACTAAAGTATGATCTACTAATGTACCTAGTGGGCATAGGAATCTAAGTAATGCTCTCAAATCTAATCCTATGTCCCTCAGTAGGGAACCTAATATCCATGCATGGAGTCAATGACTCAACCTCGACAGCTCTTCTTTTACCCCTAATTAAATTATAAATATTAAATATTTATTGAAAATAATTGAAATTTGAGTTTAAAAACTATTACCTTGGCATTTTGAATGATATTAAAGATAGATGACGACCTTAGCGCTTTGGAAGATTGGAATTAGGGTTTTTTCGGTGGAATTTCGGCTGTTTTGAATGGTTTTGGCATGGCTCGACATTGTTCTTATAGATTGGATTCAATCGACTGAACACATTCCAGTCGCCTGAATTTGAGTCGACTGAAAGTGTTTCAGTCAACTGTTATAATTATTACCATTTACTTCGCCACCTTAAATTTATCTACCGGTGTATTTCAGTCAACTGAATTTATTTCAGTCGACTGAAGTTGTGTTTTACCTTTCCGATGCTCAGAGGCAACTGATTTTGATTCAGTCGACTCTTATTGAGTCGACTGAATATAATTCAATCGACTGAGTTCGAGTATGTTTGATTTTTTTTTTTGACCATTTAATCGATTTACTTCAAAATTTAAGGTTTATTTAATTATCCTTATTTGATTAAGTTAATTTTAAATTTTGTAGATTAACTAATTTGGTGATTAAGTTTGTTTAGTTTCATTAATTAAGTTTAAGTATAGTAAATTAAGTTGAGTTGAATTAAATTAAGTTAAGATAATTTGTTTTAGTTAGGTATATTTGTTAAGTTTAGTTTAATTAAGGTAAGTTGTTGAAATACATTTGGTTTAAGTGTATTAGGTTTAATTCAGCTTAATTAAGATCTAAATCATCTCACCCAAGCTAGGTTTTAATACACTTATTCCTATGAGTTTTGTGAGATAAGGATTTCTTTTATCTTAATTAAATTTAATGAGAAATTTTAAAGTGTTTAAACTTGTGTTAGATTCAAGCATGGTTTGAGCTAGTCAAGTAGGTTTTTCCAGTATTGACTTCCAGGTCGTGGTGAGGCACAAGGCCTTCTTGATTATCGGAGCAACGACGACTTCCTAGACAAAGTCAATAAAGGAATCAAGTACTTGATTCACTTTTAGATTAAGTCTTGGTCTAACTAGATAAAGACTTAGTGAGTTAGCTTCAGTCAGTTCCACTCGACTTAGTGCACCAGGTCGTGGCGAGGCATATGACCTTCTTGATTATCGGAGCAACGACCACTTCCTAGACATGCACTTCGAAGAGCTTCCCTAACTTACTATCAGTTCACTTGTCTTAGTCTAGGTTGTTCAAGTTTAAACTATATTGTTTCCTATCTAGTTCATTCTACATTAAGCAAGTAAAGTAAACTAAGACATTCAAGTGTTAACTAAAACAAGTAAACAAGCAAGATGTTAGTTTGAGTTTTGTTCACTAAGTGAACTTGACTCTTGGGAACCCAAAATTGATTTGGTTCAACTTGGTTGACTAAGCTAGACTTAGGAACTTAATCTTGGACTCGATTCTTAGCATTTCGGCTAAGTAATGAAATGTATGATTTATAGGTGGACTTAGCCTTATACCCGAGTCCAGATCTGTTGTACACCGCTCGCTGAGATCCAAGCATCATGTTGAGATACTTGGAACCCGAAGTGAATTTTTTCAAAGATCTAGTTAGATCTTATACTTGTCTTTTTAGGACTGAGTTCACTTCCTCAAGCTTTGCAACTTGAGTTAAGTCTCTATCCTTAAATTGGCAAGTTGAAGTATTCGAGTTGACTTGCTCCTTTAGTACTTAGACTTCCTTAAGTAGCGAGTCGACTCGATTTTCGGACTTAGCTAACTTCCTACCTAAGCATGCAATGATATTATATAATTTATCTTCTAATGGAGAGGTTACCTCATTTGAACCTTCGGAAACGGATATGGATCCATGGCTTCTCTCGGACTCAAAATCGGACTCATATTCGAAACTTGACTCGGCTCCGGATCTTGATTCGGCCATAAATGCAACGAAGCTTCTCTTCGTCTCTTCCGTGTCAAACTCCTCCGATGACGACTCATCCCATGTTGCCTTAAGAGCCTTCTTCTTCTTTTCCTTTTTTGGTTTTTCTTCCTTTTTTAAATTTGCGCGCTCCGACTTGTAATGTCCTTTTCCGTTGCATTCATAGCAAGTCACTTCCGATCGAGGTCTCGGCTTGTTGTCGACCACCTTTTTGGCATCTTTCTTCGTAAACCTCTTCTTTCGGTTGAACATCTTTCTTACCATATTTACAATCTCCTCTTCTCCGCTTGTTTCCGACTCTGACTCGTCTTCGGACTCAACCTTCACTTTTCTTTTCTTTTTAGTTGAACCTTCCATTAAAGCTATATCATTCTCGGTTTGACCCGAGTTAGCTTGTTCGTGTAGTTCAAGTTCACAAAATAATTCATCTAACCTAATTGTGGAGAGATCCCTAGATACCTTATAGGCATCGACAATCGATGTCCATATGGCATTTCTTGGGAGTGCCTTAAGGGTATACCTAATTAAGTCTTTATTCTCAATTTGGTGTCCTATTAAATGTAATCCATTTAATATATCTTTAATCCCAGTATGAAGTTGACTAGCATTTTCGTTCTCGTTCATTTTACAATTAAATAATTTATTTAAAAGCATGTCCCATTTGGCTATTCTAGTGTCATTTGTACCCTCATGCAATTCAATTAATTTCTTCCATAATTCTTTAGAATTTTCAAATGGACCTACTCTATTTAGCTCTTCTTTGGTAAGTCCACATTACAAGGTGTTAAGTGTTTTGTAATCGACTTAAGCTCTCTTTCTAATGTCCGAGGTCCATTTATCCGGTTCTAACAACTCCCCCGAGTCGTCTACTGGAGCTGTGAACTCTTTCCTAATTGAAAACCAGACCTCTAGGTCGGTCTTTAGATAACACTCCATTCGCCTTTTCTAGTAGAAAAAGTCCTCTCCGTTAAAGAGAGGAGGGTGAACGATGTTTTATCCCTCTAAATGTGACATTATCAAAGAAATACTTTCTAAGGACAAAAATTAAATTAAATGAAATAAATCTAGTATGCAGAAAATAATCCTAATATGTAGAAAACTATTTTAATTAATTTAAATATGTTGAAAATGAATTTAAAATATAGAATATTAATTTAATATGCAAAAAATTATTTTAGTAAATTTTAAAATGCAAAATATTAATTTAATATGCAGAATATTATTTTAGTGAATTTTAAAATACAAAATATTAATTTAATATGCAGAAAATTATTTTAGTGAATTTTTAAATACAGAATATTAATTTAATATGCAAAAAATTATTTTAGTAAATTTTAAAATACAGAATATTAATTTAATATGCAGAAAATTATTTTAATGAATTTTAAAATATAGAATATTTAATTTAATATTCTGAAAATTATTTTAGTGAATTTTAAAATGCAGAATATTAATTTAATATTCATAAAATTATGTTAGTGAATTTTAAAATGATGAATATTAATTTAATATGCAGAAAATTATTTTAGTTAATTTTAAAATGTAGAATATTAATTTAATATGTAAAAAAAAATTTAGTGAATTTTAAAATACAAAATATTAATTTAATATACAGAAAATTATTTTACTGAATTTTAAAATGTAGAATATTAATTTAATATGAAAAAAATTATTTTAGTGAATTTTAAAATGCAGAATATTAATTTAATATGCAAAAATTATTTTAGTGAATTTTAAAATACAGAATATTAATTTAATATGCAGAAAATTATTTTAGTGAATTTTAAAATGTAGAATATTAATTTAATATGCAAAAAGTTATTTTAGTGAATTTTAATATGTAAAATATTAATTTAATATGCAGAAAGTTATTTTAGTGAATTTTAAAATTAACTAATGCAATAAGAAATTATCTAATGCAATAAAAAATTATCTAAAGCAATAAGAAATTATCTAATGCAATAAAAAATTATCTAAAGCAATAAATAAAAAAATTATCTAATGCAATAAAAAATTATTGTAAACTAATCTAAAGCTCATGAGGGTGGTTTCACCAACTCGAAGCGCTCCTGCTCTGATACCAATTGTATGATCGAGTAATCCGAGAGAGGGGGTGAATCTCGGTGTTTAATAAATTTTTGATAATTTTAATATGAGTACGCAGCGGAAATGAAATGCACCTAAAGACACAGTTAATTTATTTGGTTCACAACCCGGACTGGGTTGCTACTTCAAGGCTCGTAACTCCCCCGGGAGTTACCTCGATGGGCAATTCACTAAATACCCTCCGATTCGAGAACTCTCAACTACGGAGGATTTCTCCTTTTACAAATAATAGAGATGGGTAACACACTACCCACTCTTGAATTAAGTACAGTAGTGAATAAGTAAATGAGTAAATACAAAATGTATACTGACACTAAATAGATGGTAGAAGTATGCTCGGAGTGTTAGAAGATCGCTTTGTTGTGGAAGTTTAACTTTGGTAGACAAGAATGAATTTCAATAGCACTTCGACATGAATGATCATATTTGGGATCTGGTCGAGCACAACTTTTATAAACTCTTTCTAGTCAACTCCACATCAGCCTGTCGATATGGAATTCGTGGTCTTCCAGTCGACTGAACCTCTCCAGTTGACTCCACATCACTAGGCTCCGCATTGGAAAATTTTCCTCTTCAGTCGACTCAAACTCTTCAGTCGACTCAAGCCCTTTCCATCTGCGTCGCATGATCTCCGATCGATCACCAGCTGATCCTGCCAAATAAGTATCCAGTCGACTGATACATCTCCAGTCGACTAGACTTCAGTCGACTAGAATCCATTCAATTAACTGATCCCTGCAAAACAGGATTAGCACAAAATAGATAACATGAATTATGATAGCAGTAGTAATATTGCTCGATCTCGACTACTAAGTCCCACGTGGACTTTTCGTCGTATCGATGCCTAGCTTTATCCCCCTACAGAGGATTCGGCCTCACCTCTTCACTCGAGGCTTACCTGCCAGCTACCTGTCGAACTTACCATTCTTGACATCCGAACTAACGCACCAAGGCTTCCACCAGCTATCCGATCTGCCTGACCCAGTTGGACTTTTTGTCAATTGTCCAGTCTCCTGACCCAACCGGTCTTCATGCCAAATGTCCGATCCACGCGACCCTTCTGGACTTCATGTCTAGTGTCTGGTCCTCCTAATCTGTCAAGATTCATGTCTAATATCCGTCCACTGACCACGATCTACTAGGACTTCTGTTAAGCATATTAGATCACATGTGAATTCTAACTCTTAACTGTGGTTTATACATCAAAATTAAGGAGTGATGCTTACTGCATCAACAGTAAGAACTTTAGAAACCAACCCCTCTTGATGAAAGGAGCTGCAAACGTCTCTAAGAACTTGCTCTTGAGCAGGTTGTAAGGCGAGGGGGCGTCCGATCCGTAAAAAGTCCCACTATCCGATGGTGTTGCAGAGGTCGTCCAGGTCAAAATACATGCTTTTCTCGCCGTATTTGGCTACCACGGGACAGGACTTGAGGCTGGTGCTAGAGAGGGCTTGGCGGGAGGGCTTCCCATTGTAGGAGCTTCTGCAAGGCCCTTCACAGTGACTAGTTGAACGGGTGTCACGGCAGTGAGGGAGGCGGGGGTGGCGACGATGAGAAGAGTGGAAGCCAATCGTTCCGTGGAGAGAATGAACCGGAGCCCCCCTTTTTCTCTTGCCCTAGCTGCCTTTTTATCTTCTCCAATTGGGTCGGGTCTTGCTACCTAATCCATGGACTCATATTTCTCCCATATCAGTATTCATCTGGATAATCTCGATAGTTATATCGTCTTTGATTTAGAATTTAATTTCATTGTTTTAGCTTCTTCGTTGGCTCTGAATTTTGCTCAAATATCCTTTTCACCAACTCTCAACAACTTGATGGATGATCGGTAGCATGAAGGAGGCGATGACCAATAACACACTAGATTCGCTTTTCTTTGAAAAATGAATCACTTATTAAAAGGTTGGATTGCTCTAGATATACAAGATGAGTCAAACTGTATGGTTTGTCAGTCCACCCATGGATGATTTTAACTAAATATTTGTATGCCTAAAATTGCACAAAATGCCCTTTCTTTCTCTTAACTCCAATTTCACCACCTGCAACCGTACCACCGTCCCTCCATCACTTACCAGTTAGCCCAACCATCGACCACTGATCGTAGTTAGCTCGAGATCCAACTAGCCGCCTGACTGCATGCTCGAGATCCCACTATGCACTTGATTGCATGTTCGAGATCTCACTGGGAGCTTGCAACTTGCTCACAAGCTCACCAATCACTTACTTGAAGCTCACAACTTGCTCGTGAGTTCGCTAGTTGCTTGGTCAGAATTCATACTCTGCTCACAATCCCGTTAGTTGCTTGGCCATGATCTCATGGCTTGCTTGCAAACCAATTGACCAGTTGATAGTGACCTCATGAATCAGCAAGCCACTAGACCGTTAGCTTGCGGTACATACAAGCCGATCGATCTCCTAGACGCAAGCTTGTGGCTTGCTCACGAGCCCATCAGTCATTGGCCACGAGTTCACAACTTGTTTGTGATCTGCCAACCCTTTGATTGTGAGCTCATCAATTGCCTACAAACTTGTAGATTGACCATGAGCTACCTGCCACATGCTAGCTCGTAACCTAGCTACAAGCATGTCTATCGCTTGCGAGCTTACAACCTGGCCACGAGTTCGATCATTAGTCGCTTGTAAGCTCACAACTTGATCATAAGTTCCTTGGCTTCTTACGAGCTCACTACTGCTTATGAGTTCACTGCTCATAGAAAGGTTGGTCGTGTGACCAACCTATTTATTCTGCATAACGATTGTTGTTGAGAAGTAAACTATGGATGAATTCGTACTTTTTCCTTTCTCTTCCTTAGCAAATCCTTCCTAAAGATAATTCATCCCTCTATTCCTAACCTTATCGTACTAGTTTGTTCTTTTATGGAAAAAACTAAAATGGCATTTTTTTAGTTATATTATACAAAGGATGCCCTTCTTTTAAAATTTATCAAAATAATGCTCAACCTATAATTTGATTGCCAAAACATTTCTTTAAATTTCATTTTAGAAATTTTTTTATCAAAGTTGTACTACTTTAAAGCAGATTTAATCGAAATTATATTATTTTTGTAGTAACTTTAGTCAAAACTGCTTCACATATTTTGATTAATTTTACTCAAAAGTCCTCCATCTTAGTCTTAGAGCCACCACTACAAAAAATAAAATAAAAAATAACGATGAAATATTAATGACGAATTAGTTATTCGTCGTTAACACTAGATATTTACAGCGAATTTATCAATCGTTGCAAATAATTTTATATTTGTGACGAAACAATAAAATATCGTCGCCAATATAGTATATATTAACGACGATATAAAAATATTCGTCATAAAATGTTATTAGTGATGAATAAATATATATTCATCGTAATTATTTGTGACGAAATTTAATATTTCATCGCAAATTATTCAGTCGAGCCGCCAATCGAGTAAAATGAATTCTGTGTCCGGCCAAATGTCAGACAGTCGAGTCGTCAATCCCGCCACATTAGCGACTATATATGTAAATTTCGTCGCAAACAATTCAGTCGAAGTGTCAGTCGAGTTAACTCGATTCTGTATTTGCGATCAAATTATTGTCAGTCGAGTCGTAAATCCCATTAGTCGACTGATGATCAATATTAGCGACGAATTATTGAATTTTCGTCGCTAATATTTATTATATTAGCGACGAACAAGTCATATTTCGTCGCTAATATACGTGAAAAAATCCTAGCCCGCGCCGATTCTCCCATTTTCTCTGTGCGACTTCTCATCTCTTTCGGCGATTTTTGGCTCTCCGCGCGACTCTCCGCGATCAGCTCCGGCGACCAGCTCCGGTCCCGTTCCCTAGCTTCCTCTCGTGCGCGATCGACTTCTTCTTGGTGCTTATCTCCCGTGATCGACTCCGGTGACAGCTTCACCCTCCGCCCTCCTTCTCCAGCACCGGCGATAGCTCAGCGGCAAGAAGTTACTACATACAGATTATTTTTCTTGTCTACAGTTATCCTTAAAATGATTAACATGGAGGAGAAACTGTTTTCCTATATACAGTCTTTTTTAATATTCATAATGCTAGAGAACCACCATAAGCAACTAAAATCTGATCCACAATGGATCTTCCTAAGAATACAATTGAACAAGCTTATTGATTTAATTGACCAGTTAGTGTTTTGCAGTCTATTTTCTAAGAATATCTGAATTCTCTTGTTAGAAAATTCATCATGCATCTAGTAAGTGGCTTCCTCAAAACATATCTTGCATTTGTTCGGTATGTTGATCTCATGTTATATTTGAATGTCTTCTATTAGACTACAATCTTTAGATGAAAAAGAGTAACCTCCATATTGATCATAATTTTGTATTGCATCATAATGGTCACAAAAAAAAACTATTCTGGATTATAGGATGATATATATTCTCAGTTGAACTTACATGGTGTCCTAATGATAGGAAGGATAAGAAGGAAATGCTATCTTAGATGAATCCATATTTTAAAAACATGCACAGTCTTTTCAACTAAGCTTGCTACGGTGGAAATAGTGGATGGGTTGTAAATTAATCATTAGGATTTTGAATGGGGTTAGATAAAGAATTTAGGATTTTTTTATCATTTAGATTTGGATTTATTCATGGTAAAATTAAGCTCAATTTGTGCAATTAAATGGGAGTCATCTTTCTACACTAGTGCACTACCTTACTTTGCCGATCCGAAGCTAGTCAACTTTTAAATTCATGCACCTTGTGCTCAATAATAATATCTCAAATTTGATTAAGAGCTCATTGTGTGTTATTTTTTCATAAGATTAATTACTCATTGTGTGTTGTTTTTCACAAGACACATAGTCTCAGGTTATAGGATAAGTTTAGATTTTTTTATTCTTAGATTATAATGTTCGATGACAAATAAGAGTTATAATGTAAATTATAAGTTATGTTGTGTGAGGTTTAAATTATAGGTTTTTTTAATTATTTTGTATCTGATAACTACATTTAAGTTGATAAATTATTGTATATATGTTTAACCAGGGTTTAAAAATATGGATAAAAGTTGGATAACGAATCAGAATCGGATTAGTCCAGAATATATAAATGGGTTGAATCAATTTATGAGTATGCCAGAAAATTACATGATCAGTCTGAATTTATCGAAAATTCATTGTCCATGTTGACGGTGTGACAATTTGTTTTATTTTGAATTGGATTATGTGCGAGAACATTTGTATAGGTGGGGATTCGATAGACTATATAAAGTATAAAACTTTCATGGAGAAGCTTCTACATCATCCGGCAGTATAAATATTATCAATCAAGATGAGAATGATTTTGATGTTGAAGTAGATGATTTCGAAGACGATTTTGAAGATATATTTATTGATTTACAAAATGCAAAAAATATAACCAACAATGAGCCTCAATCAAATGATATAAATGTAAACACAAATGTAAATGATTGTAGACGAAATTATATTTCAATGTTGGATGAAGCACAAAAAGAACTCTATCCCAATTGTACTAGTTTTTCGGTTTTCAATTTTGTAGTGAAGCTAATGCATGTGAAGGTGTTAAATGGCTGGAGCAATAAATCTTTTGATATGCTACTTTAGTTATTGCAAGAGGCATTTCCTAAATCGAATGCGATTCCAAACTCTTATTGTGAAGCCAAAAAATTATTGAAAGAGTTAGGATTGACATATGAGAAGATACATGTATGTAAGAATGATTGTATATTATTTTGGGATGAGCACGCGAATAAGGATGCATGTCTAGTGTACAAGGAGCCCAGATACAAGTACGAAGGGATGAATAAGAAAAAGAATCCTCAAAAAATTGTTCGATATTTTCCTCTAAAATTGAGACTTAAGAGGATGTTTATTTCGAAGCATACGGCTAAAGAGATGAGATGACATAAAGAAAAGCGAGTTGAAACAGATTGTGTATTAAGACACCCAGCTGATAGTGAATCATGGAAAGAATTTACCAATGCACATGAAATATTTACAGGTGTTCCACGAAATATTCGTTTAGGGTTGGCTACTGATGGGTTTAATTCATTTGGAAACATGTCAAATGCTTATAGTATATGGCCTGTTATACTTGTGAATTATAATTTGCCACCATAGAAAATAATGAAGCCACCATATATGATTATGTCTCTTTTAATTCCTGGGCCTAGATCACCTGGAAAAGAGATAAATGTATACCTATGACCTCTGATAAATGAACTGAAGTAGCTACGGAATGACGGGGTGGAAGCATATGATGCATCGACTGAACAAGTCTTTCAATTACATGCTATTGTGATGTGGACCATTCACGGCTTTCCAGCATACAGAACAGTTTCTGGATGGAGCACAAAGAGCTATAAGGCATGTCCAGTATGTCTGAATGAAACCAAATCTCAAGGATTAAGGAGTAAAATATGCAACACATGTCACCGTCGATTCTTGGATGTGCAACACCCATGGCATAGAAATAAAGATTTCAATGGAAAAGTTGAAAAAGAAGGACCACCACGATTAATAAATGGATATGAGATTTTAGCGCAGTTAGACGCCTTGCCTCAATTGACATTCAGTAAACATCCTTTATTCAGTAAAAAACGACATCGATCTTTGGATGATACAAATTGGATGTTGTATCTAGAACCGGCCACCAAGTCAAAGGACTTGATGTTGTCGCCGGCCAAGGAAGAGAATATGAAGTATGGGCGCCGGCAAAAAGCTCCAAGGGAAGAAACCCTAGCTCTTGCCGTCGGCCAAGGAAGAGGGGAAGAGGGTGGTGCTGCCATCCAAAGGAGAGGGAAAGAGGGTGGCGCCGACAATGAAGAAAAGGAGAAGGAAGATCTCACCTTGCTTATGCCGCCGGCCCTAGGAGAGAAACCCTAGCTCACCCTTGCCGTCCAAGCCTAAATCCAACTCCAAACCCTAACCCTAATCTCCCTTCAATGAGTTGTCTCCCAAGTCATAACTCCTTATTTATAGAGTTAGACTTAAGCCTCCTTTTAATCTCCACCATTGGATCTAGGGGTTTAATCTCAACCGTCGGATCTAGAGATTTAATCTCAACCATCGGATCTAGAGATTTAATCTCCACCGTCAGATCTAGAGTTCCATTTTCCACCACCGGATCTAAGGCTCCATGAGGTTTTAATAGGCTACAATAGGGACCATGAGGAGGAGTTGGATCTTGGCCACCCAATGGATCAAGCCCACATAAAGTCCGAACCATTAATGATAATCCATTCCACTAGAGGATTATCATTGATCTACCTCACCAACCCCCATAAGTTAATATGGGTTCCATATATTATTTGTATATTTATCTCCCCGTGTTTAAGATCTCGAATGTCCGTCAATTAATTAATTTACTGACAATTAATTAATCAACATCTAACTCCATGAGTAGTACCACTCAACCTTATCATCATATCGGACCAAGTCCACCTGCAGGGTTTACATGATGAACTTTATGAGCTCCTCAAGGGGACATCATCCTCCTAATATATATGACACGGTTTCCTCCTATAATCAACAACACACCATATAAATAATATCATTTCCCAACTTACCAAGCCTATCGATTTACTCTATAAATCTCGCCCATTGGTAAATCAAAGAAATGAATACTAAGTATATGTATCTGTTATTATATCGGGATTAAGAGCATGTACAATATAATATCTGAGGTCCGATTCGATTATGTAGTCAACAATAAATCGAATCACCTCTATGTCGATCTTTCTCAATACACACAAAGTGTACTAGTGTAATTTTATGGTCAAGACAAACCAATACCAAATTACACTACAACCATACCAATAGTTTGTCCAAAACCATCTCGGTTGTGAGCCTTTACTTATACTTTACAAGGAACTGATAACATGATCTCCCGTGTGACACTACACACCATGTTATCTACAATGCAATGTATTAGACGATATGCATAACCATAAATATGCAAACTGTGATCATGTGATTCTTATTTCAAAAAAAAGATGTTCATACAAAAGATAGACTTTTCAGTATACATCCCAACAATCTCCCACTTATACTAAAAGACTATGTTGTCCTCTTACTGTCATTTGTTGGTGCAGTGGGCACCAAAGTCGAACCGGTATTTTGATTATGGCAAAAGGCTCAATAGTTAAGGGTATATTTGTTATCTTACGAGCTCAATTAAGTGTGCAGAAATGCTAAAGTTGAGCGGAAGGTCTGCGACACCCGGTGGGAACCGAGGTGGTCGGGCAACGCCAGAGGGACTTCGGAGGAAGCCGAGGTACTCGGGTGAAGACCGGAAGCGAGGCTACAAGGTAAGCTCGTGTGAAAGCGAAGCAAGGTCGTTAAGCATAGATCCGACCCAATACCTCCAATGGAAGGTCTAGGTCGAGATCAGATGGTTAGAACCATCGTACTTTATATTTTAAGCTAACTTGTACTGCAGTCCAAAACCCTTTGACTACAGTCAACTGCTAGTCAAGTTCCAGCCTCGAGAAGAGCTCGAATTTCAAGGGGGTGAATTTGGACTTGACTCGTGTTTTGGTACAAAGGGTGATGTGGCATCAAGGTGGACATCCAAACCATCACCAAGCTTCCTTGTGGTGGACGCCCAAAATGAGGTGAGTTGGCACAAGATGGTTGGCTCCCATGATGTGGCACAAGTTGAATGGCTCCAACAAGTTGGCGCCCAAGGAGGTTGGAGGTGGCACAAGGTGGTTGGATGAAACACCTCATCCTTGAGTTGGCGCACAAGGAGGTTGGAGGTGGCACAATGTGGTTGGATGAAACACCTCATCCTCAAGTTGGCGCCCAAGGAGGTTGGAGGTGGCACAAGGTGGTTGGATGAAACACCTCATCCTTGAGTTGGCGCACAAGAAGGTTGGAGGTGGCACAAGGTGGTTGGATGAAACACCTCATCCTTGAGTTGGGATAAGAACCTCACCTTGGACACTACCTATGTCTAAATTCATAGATCAATATCCATAAATAGACATGTTCACTCTAAGCAAAAACAAGAAATCAAGAGCTCTCAACACGCCGTCGTAACGCCGCTACTACTACTCACATTTGCTACGACGAAGTGCCGCCGACAACGAAAGCTACATCTTCTACTTATAAGAGTTGTCGGTATATTTATTTAAGTTCTACTTCTTTAAATTGTCTTTGTGCTTTAATCGTAACAAGGAAAGGGGAGTGTCCTTTGCCTTGATTTCTTTTGTAATCGTTGCTCCTACTTCCAACGAAGAGGAGTGGTTTTAGTGAATTGCCCTCCGTACGTGATCAAGGATCACTAGGGCCGTGGATTAGCAATCGAAAGATTGTGAACCACGTAAAAATATCTTGTCTACTTTATATTTCCGCTGTGCATTCTCTACTTGCTTTTTACTTATTGCAAAAGTTTTTAACGACATCAGATCGCTATTCACCCCCTCTAGACACTTTCGATCCAACAATTGGTATCGTATCGGGCGCTAAGATTCGTGAAACCACCAATCTAGCTTTGTTTTTCTTTTTCACAGATTTTTTATTTATTTATTTCTGTTTCGTATAATTATTTCACTTGCTTATCTTCTCCTACATATAGAATTGCATTAGAGGCTTTAGGATCCGGATAAGGTTGTCCTTGTTAGATCCGAGTAAGGTTGTCCTCCGAACTTCAACGACATTCGCATTTGATTGTTTATTTCTTTTGCAAGTTACATTTTATATATATCTTTTTACTTCTCTACTAATCCAAGACGAAAGTCTTGGAATATTCTTTCGTGTGTGTTTTGCAAGATTCTTTTCGTTCTTCTTCTTGTTTTTAAATGGCCCATCTCGAAGGGTTTAGCACCGCCCGACCCCGTTTACAACGTAATGACTTTCGTTATTGGAAGGGTCGGATGGAATGCTTTCTTAAAACCCAAATCGAGATGTGGATCGTAATCCAAACCGGTTTCACACTTCCTATTAATGAAGATGGTGAATCTTTGGGTTACGATCAATGGTCAAATTCCATGAAAAAACAAGTAGAAGCCGATGCCAAGGCAACTCAAATCTTGCAATGTGGGTTGTCCAAGGAAGAGCTCAACTGCGTCGGCCCCTTCATTAGTGCAAAGGACTTATGGACCAAGCTAGTGGAACTACACGAAGGCACCGACGACACGAAGGTATGTAAAAGAGATTTACTTTTAAATAAATTGTATAACTTGAAAATGCAGGAAAACGAGACCGCAACTCAACTACATGCTCGTATCCAAGACATCGTCAACCAACTCCATGCCATCGGACAAAAGGTCGAGAATCGTGACCTTATCAGGTATTCTCTTAACTCGTTTCCTAGGACCACCTTGTGGGCATCCATGGTCGATGCCTACAAGGTCTCCAAGGACCTTTCTAAAATTAGGTTAGACGAATTGTTTTCGGAACTTGAATTACATGAGCAAACTAACGTGGTCCAGGCCGAGAAGAGTATTGCGTTAGTTGCAGGTTCCAAGAAGAAGAAGCCCGAAGGAAGAAGACGAGTCCGAATCGGAAGTAGACTCCGAAATAGAATCCGAACTAGTCAATCTAGTTCGGAAGATGATCAAGAGACGAAAACGACCAACAACTCAAGGTAAGCCTAAACCTAATTCAAATACTTCTAATTTTAGATGCTATGAGTGCAACAGGTTCGGTCACATCAAGTCCGAGTGCCCAAAGCTAAAGAATAACGCATCAAAGACCAAGAAAGCGCTAAACGCTACTTGGGAGGAGTTGTCGGAGGAAGAAGACGATATCCAAGCTCTAATGGCCAAGTCGACCGAGCACGACTCCGAAACCGAAGAAGAGTCCGAGTCCGAATCCGATGATGACCTTCCATTCAAGACAAGCCACGGATCCGTATCCGGTTCAAAAGAATCATTAAGGGTAAGTCGGTCGTTACTTAATACTTTATATGGTGCAATTAAATTTTTAACTAAGAAACTAGCTAAGTCCGAGTCCAAGGTCGAGACCCTAATTGAGGAGGTTAACCTCCTCAAACATGAGGTCTCCCTAACCTCTTCGACTACTCGTATTCAAGAGGAGGACTCAACTCAAGTTGAAAAGCTTGAAGTTGAGAACTCGCTTTTGAAAACACAAGTCGAAGACCTTAGGAACACGTTGGAAAGGTTCACTTTGGGATCCAAGGGACTTGACCTCTTACTTGGATCACAAAGGGCCGTGTACAACAAGGCCGGACTCGGGTTTAACTCAAATACAACCAATAAGTCATATATGTCTATAGTAAACCAACATAAGAAAAATGTCCAAGCATGGGTCCCTAAGACCACTTTGATTTCAACTTTAGGATCTAACATGTATTGGGTTCCCAAGGACCAAATTCACTATGTGAATAGACCCACTCGATTCAATGGTCCAGGGGGAGCCAATACAAAATGTATTTTTGTTAAGTCTTAGAAATTGCATGCTTAGTTTTTCCTTTATTTTTAGAATGGTTAGATAGGACTCATAACCAACTAAAATCCTGCGAAAAGATTGAGCCTCGGGGAGCCTCTTTTCAAAAATAAACCAACTAAAATCCTACGAAAAGATTGAGCCTCGGGGAGCCTCTTTTCAAAAATAAATCAACTAAAATCCTACGAAAAGATTGAGCCTCGGGGAGCCTCTTTTCAAAAATAACTAGTTAGACCAAGATGTAGTCTCAAGTAAGTCGAGTTATCAATTTCTTGAAATTAGCTTTGTCTAAGGAAGTGGTCGTTGTTCCGATCAAAGAAGGCCTCTGTGCCTACTCGCCACGACTGGAAGCTAATCTCTTGAAAAGATTACTTGATGAGCTTAGACTAAATCCGAATCTAACCTAATGTTGGTTAATTTAAATTCATTAAAATTAATCAAGTAAAATTGAAAGTCATCTCACAATAACACATAGGAATAACATGTTTTGATCATGTAGATATTGGTGAGATGATTTAGGTTTAAAACTTACAAACAACCCTTTAGTAATTCCAATATCCGATCCAACTACCTTATGTGTAGGATCAATGGATGTTGGGCGTGGTTACTCGACACATGGACCGGGATCAACTCAAATTTTGGTTACGATTCAAGCGACAAGGATCGGTGGCCTTGGAAATAACGGCAAGCTCAAAATCATCGGATCAGGTGATATTGAGCTCAACTCTAACTTTACAATTCAAAATGTCTTATTAGTAGAAAACTTTCAATATAATTTACTTAGTGTAAGCCAATTGTGTGATAACAATTATAAGGTCATATTTCTAGAAAATGAATGCGTAATCAAAATAAATGCAACATCTAAAATAATACTTAAAGGAACTAGGAGTAGCAACATCTACACCATAAATTTACCCAACTCCTCAACCAAGTGTCTTATGACACAGCAAGAGGAATCTTGGTTATGGCAATCAAGACTGACACTGCACTCAAGACTCGTCCACAAGATGAGTCGAGTGGCTTGGTTATAGGTTTGCCTAAACTAAACAACTTGGATAATAAAATATGTAATGCTTGTCAACAAGGTAAACAATCTAGGACACAACATCAATTAACTAATCAAGAACGAACCAAAAGTGTTCTTGAGCTCCTACACATGAATCTATTTGATTCACGTGGAGCTAAGTCACTCAATGGTAGTCAATTTTGCTTAGTCATAATTGACGACTATTCTAGATTTACTTGGGTTAGGTTTATCAAACATAAAAATGATACCCTAGACCAACTAATCAATCTTTGTAGGTTAATCGAAAATCAAAAGAACCTTAAGATTAAAGGACTTAGAAGCGATCATGGTGGTGAATTCAAAACCACGGGTTCTGATTTCTGTAACCTAAACGGATACCACCATGAGTTTTCATGTCCTAGAACCCCACAACAAAATGGGTTAGTCGAACGGAAAAATAGAACCCTACAAGAAGCCGCTAGGACAATGTTAAACGAGTATAACCTACCCGATAGATTTTGGGCGTAGTTAGTACGGCTTGCTATGTCCAAAATAGGATCCTTATGGTAAAGAGGCACCAAAAGACCTCGTACGAGATTTATCACGATAAAATACCGAACATCAAGTACTTTAGGGTATTTGGATGCAAGGTACATATCTTAAACACTAAGGATTACCTAGGGAAATTCAAATCCAAAACCTCTACTGGAACCTTTCTAGGATACTCAACCACCAGTAGAGCTTATAGGGTATACAATCACGACACTCTTAGAGTCGAAGAAACCATTAATATAGTTTTCGACGAAGGACACGAACCCGTTCAATCCTTAACAAAACCAACTAGCAAATCAACTTATAGCGAACCCGACTCTGATCTTGAACTTGAATCTCGTCCTAACCCAAGTCATCCTATCGACCAAGTGATAGATGACTCTAACCCAAGTCAAACTAGAACTCACCCAAGTCATCCTATCGACCAAGTGATAGATGACCCTAACCCGAGTCACACTAAGACTCAAACAAATCATTCTATATCAATCAAGTCCAACCGGAGTTGTACATTTTAGATGAACATATTTTCAAGCTTATTATTATTTTTTTAAAAAAAAAAAAAAAATTATATTTATATTGGGAACTTGCTTGGACTTACAAACCCTAAAATATATTTACAAACTTTTTGAGTTAAGGCAAAAGGGGGAGAAAGTCACAAAAGTAAGGAAGAAAGTAAACAAAATTATTACCTTTTATATTAAGTAATTCCGTTTACTTAAGCAACTATTAAGGGGGAGTAAAAATTATTTTTCAAGAACTCACCTTCGGTCAAGGGGGAGGTTACCTCAAAGGGGAGAACTTGAAACAATAATTTTTCTCACTCATATTTAATCTTTATGCTAGCTCATTCATATTTAATCTTTATGCTAGCTCATTCATATTTAATCATTATGCTAGCTCATTCATATTTAATCTTTATGCTAGCTCATTCATATTTAATCTTTATGCTAGCTCATTCATGCTTAATCATTATGCTAGCTTACTGTTATGCTTAATTTTTCCTTAACTTTTGTGTCGGTTTGCCATGAATCAAAAAGGGGGAGATTGTTGGTGCAGTGGGCACCAAAGTCGAACCGGTATTTTGATTATGGCAAAAGGCTCAATAGTTAAGGGTATATTTGTTATCTTACGAGCTCAATTAAGTGTGCAGAAATGCTAAAGTTGAGCGGAAGGTCTGCGACACCCGGTGGGAACCGAGGTGGTCGGGCAACGCCAGAGGGACTTCGGAGGAAGCCGAGGTACTCGGGTGAAGACCGGAAGCGAGACTACAAGGTAAGCTCGTGTGAAAGCGAAGCAAGGTCGTTAAGCGTAGATCCGACCCAATACCTCCAATGGAAGGTCTAGGTCGAGATCAGATGGTTAGAACCATCGTACTTTATATTTTAAGCTAACTTGTATCGGTCAAAACCCTTTGACTACTGATCAACTGCTAGTCAAGTTCCAAACCTCGAGAAGAGCTCGAATTTCAAGGGGGTGAATTTGGACTTGACTCGTGTTTTGGTACAAAGGGTGATGTGGCATCAAGGTGGACATCCAAACCATCACCAAGCTTCCTTGTGGTGGACGCCCAAAATGAGGTGAGTTGGCACAAGATGGTTGGCTCCCATGATGTGGCACAAGTTGAATGGCTCCAACAAGTTGGCGCCCAAGGAGGTTGGAGGTGGCACAAGGTGGTTGGATGAAACACCTCATCCTTGAGTTGGCGCACAAGGAGGTTGGAGGTGGCACAAGGTGGTTGGATGAAACACCTCATCCTCAAGTTGGCGCCCAAGGAGGTTGGAGGTGGCACAAGGTGGTTGGATGAAACACCTCATCCTTGAGTTGGCGCACAAGAAGGTTGGAGGTGGCACAAGGTGGTTGGATGAAACACCTCATCCTTGAGTTGGGATAAGAACCTCACCTTGGACACTACCTATGTCTAAATTCATAGATCAATATCCATAAATAGACATGTTCACTCCAAGCAAAAACAAGAAATCAAGAGCTCTCAACACGCCGTCGTAACGCCGCTACTACTACTCACATTTGCTACGACGAAGTGCCGCCGACAACGAAAGCTACATCTTCTACTTATAAGAGTTGTCGGTATATTTATTTAAGTTCTACTTCTTTAAATTGTCTTTGTGCTTTAATCGTAACAAGGAAAGGGGGAGTGTCCCTTTGCCTTGATTTCTTTTTGTAATCGTTGCTCCTACTTCCAACGAAGAGGAGTGGTTTTAGTGAATTGCCCTCCATACGTGATCAAGGATCACTAGGGCCGTGGATTAGCAATCGAAAGATTGTGAACCACGTAAAAATATCTTGTCTACTTTATATTTCCGCTGTGCATTCTCTACTTGCTTTTTACTTATTGCAAAAGTTTTTAACGACACCGTATCGCTATTCACCCCCCCCCTCTAGCGACACTTTCGATCCAACATCATACATCTGATTCCCATTCCCTCCACATGCCTATCAAAACCTCTAGCTGGAAGGGCCCTAGTGAAAGGATTTGTCAGGTTATCCTCCGAAGCAATCTTGGCCACAACAACTTCTCCTCGCTTTACGATTTCTAGTATCAGGTGGTACTTGCGCTCTATGTGTTTACTTTCCTTATGGGCTCGTGGTTCCTTCGAGTTTGCAACTGCACCACTATTATCACAATAAATTATGATAGTTCTGGGCAAACCAAGAATCACATCCAAATCCATCAAGATGTTCCTGAGTCACACAGCTTCTTTGGTCGCCTCAGAGGTCGCCACATACTCAGCTTCCATGGTAGAGTCCGCCACGCATTTCTGCTTGACACTCCTCCATACAGTGGCTTCACCTCCCAAACTAAACACAAAACCTGAGGTAGACTTACTGTTATCCCTGTCTGATTGGAAGTCGGAATCTTTGTAACCCACAGGGAGTAATTGGTCTACCTGGTAAACTAGCATATAATCCCTAGTCCTTCTCAGGTACTTCAATATATGCTTTACCGCAGTCCAATGTCCCTATCCTGGATTACTCTGATATTTTCTAGCCATATCCACGGTAAAGTAGATATCCGATCTCGTACACAGCATCGCATACATGAGGCTTCCTACTGCCGAAGCATAAGGAACCGCCTTCATCTCCTCTATCTCCTTAGATGTTCTAGGACACATCTCCTTAGATAAAGGAACTCCATGCTTGAAAGGTAGAAAACCTTTCTTGGAATTTTACATGCTAAAACGATCCATAATTGTGTCTATGTATGAAGCTTGAAATAAGCACAACATCTTTTTCCTGCCATCCCTTATAACCTTGATCCCAAGGATGTGTCTCACTTCTCCCAAGTCCTTCATATCAAACTGGTTGAAAAACCATACCCTTACATCCGATAACACATTGACATTGTTGCCAATTAACAAAATATCATCTACGTATAGTACAAGAAATACCACTACGTTTTCGTCACATCTCTTGTATACACAAGACTCATCCAGACTTTGAATAAATCCATAAGATTGGATTACCTCATCAAAGAAGATGTTCCAAGACCTCGAAGCTTGTTTCAATCCATAAATGGACCGATTAAGCTTACACATAAGATGCTCTTTGCCCTTTGCAATGAATCCCTCTAGTTGCTTCATATAGATGTTTTCCTCAAGACTTCCATTAAGGAAAGTTGTCTTGACATCCATCTGTCACACCTCATAATCCATATAAGCAGCAATACATAAGAGAATCCGGATAGACTTAAGCATAGCTACCGGTGAAAAGGTCTCCTCATAATCGATGCCCTCTTTCTGAGTATACCCTTTTGCAAAAAGCCTTACTTTGAAGGTCTCAACCTTCCCATTTATTCCTCTCTTTCTTTTGTAGATCCACTTGCATCCAATGATTTTTACACCATTGGGTGGTTCTACTAGCTCCCAGACCTGATTTGAACCCATAGATTCAATCTCAGCATTTATTGCACTTTGCCAAGATACCGCATCTTTATCTTGGATCACCTCGTCATATGTCCAGGGATCAGGTTCATGTTCGCCAGGGATCAAATCAGAAGATTCTCCCAAGAATATGAATATATCGGGTTGTCTAACAACTCTCTCACTACGACGAAGTATCACCTGTGTATCCTCTATGACATGCGGTGCAATGACTTGTGGTATATCCTCTTGTACCGGTGGTACTAAAGTAGTGACTTCCCCTTTCAATTCTTCCAGAACAATCTTACTCTTGGGCTTGTGGTTCATCACATAGTCTTCCTCTAGAAATCTGGTGTTCGTGCTAACGATCACCCTATGATCTCTAGGACTATAAAATAAACCACCTTTCGTTCCTCTAGGATAGCCAACGAACATGCGCACTTCTGTACGAGGTTCAAACTTACCAGCATCTGCCTTCAGCATATGTGTTGGACTCCCCCAAATCCTAATATGTCTCAGACTAGGCTTTCGCCCAGTCTATAATTCTGTGGGAGTAGAAGGCACTGATTTAGATAGAACCAAGTTAAGAATATACACTGCCGTATCTAGAGCATATCCCCAGAATAAATCTGGCAACTCAGAATAACTCATCATTGATCTAACCATCTCCATAAGAGTCCTATTCCTTCGCTCTGCTACACCATTCTGCTAGGGTGTGCCAGGTGCCTACAATTGGGATTGAATCACAGCCTCTGATAAGTAATTCCTAAACTCTCCCAAGAGGTACTCACCACCATGATCAGATCGTAGTGTCTTGATACTTTTACCTTGACGTTTCTCCACATCAGCCTTGAATTCTTTGAACTTGTCAAAGCATTCAGACTTGAGGCGCATCAAGTAAATGTATCCATATCTTGAATAATCATCTATGAAAGAGACGAAATACTCAAAAACCAGCCCTAGCCTGGATAAACATAGGACCACACAAATCAGAATGAACCAATTCCAACACATCTTTGGCTCTATATCCCTTAGTCTTAAAAGGCCTCTTGGTCATTTTACCCTCCAAGCAAGATTCACAGGTTGAGAAATCTTCCACCACTAATGAACCCAGAGGTCCATCAGCTATCAACCTTTGAATTCTGCTTAGGTTAATATGACCTAGCCTTAGATGCCAAAGATATGTTTGGTTCATCTTCGAAGGTTCTTTTCTCTTATTGGAATTAGAAGATGAGTTATTCACTTCTATTTGCATCGTGGGAGATTTTGGTTCGAGTGTATACAAATTTCCTATCAATGCACCAGAATAGATAATCTCCCTATTCCTTTTTATAACAACTCTATCATTAAAAGAAATAGAATATCCATCCATAAACAATTTAGAAACCGAAATCAAGTTCTTTCTAAATAAAGGTACATAAAGGCAATTTTTAATAACCAAAACTTTATTCCTCTCAAAAGATAAATAAACATCTCTCACTGCAACAGCCGCCACCTTTGTGGCATCGCCCAAGTATACGGCAATCTCCCCCTCAGTCAGTCGTCTGGTTTCCTGGAACCCCTACAAAGTATTACAGACATGATCAGTGGCTCTCGTATCTACACACCAGGTGCCGGTAGATAACACCGCTAAACATATTTCAACGACTAGACCAAAAGATATACCTTTGTTCTGCTTCTAATTGGGACAGTCCTTCTTCCAGTGTCCAGTCTACTTGCAAGTGAATCACTTGCCTTTCGGCTTCTTCACTCCTCCCTGAGTTCCTCCCGCCACCTTTGCCCTAGCTTATTTCTTCTTCTTCTTGCCTTTCGGCTTAGAAGCAGAAACCTTTTGGGCAACCATGGCCTATGCCTGAGCACTCTGACGAAAAGCCCCTCTGCCGTCTGGAGTTCTGTCAGAAGCTCCGCCAATGAATACAACCTTTTGTTCACGTTGTAGTTCAGGTAAAACTGCTCAAAACTCCTAGGTAGAGACTGGAGAATGATATCGACTTGGGTTTCCCCATCGATCTCAGCTCCAAGGACTTCCAGCTCATTCAAATGAGTCGTCATCTTGAGAACATGATCCCTCACGGGTGTTCCCTCGATCATGGTGGTCGTCATCATGTTCCTCATGGCTTCCTACCTAGTAGCCCGATTCTGGTGTCCGAAAAGTTCTTTGAGATTGAGCATCATGTCATAAGCAGTGGGCATGGCTTGATGTTGATGTTGCAGTACATTTGACATAGATGCCAAAATGTAACACCGCGCCATCTCATTGGCCTTAATCCACTTCTTATAACTCTCCTTCTCCTTTTCCCCAGAATCATCCACAAACTTAGGAGGGCACTCTTCGAGGAGTACATATTTGTATTCCTCAGCAATCAAGATAATGTCAAGATTCCTCTTCCAATCAACATAATTGGGTCCAGTAAGTTTATTTTCTTTTAGATATCACACCGGGTTGAAAGTCATTTTGTAATTCTATGGTCAAGACAAACCAATACCAAATTACACTACAACCATACCAATGGTTTGTCCAAAACCATCTCGGTTGTGAGCCTTTACTTATACTTTACAAGGAACTGATAACATGATCTCCTGTGTGACACTACACACCATGTTATCTATAATGTAATGTATTAAACAATATGCATAACCATAAATATGCAAACAATGATCATGTGATTCTTATTTCAAAATAAAGATGTTCATACAAAAGATAGACTTTTCAGTATACATCCCAACACTTAAATCACATGACTGTCATGTATTGTTGCAAAGAATACTTCCAGTTCTTGTATGTAAATTTTTCCCAAAAGACATATGTAGCACACTAATTGAGCTATGTGATTGCTTCAAAATGATCACTGCAAGATCTTTAAACACAGCGGACTTATGTAGAATGGAGGAACAAATAGTCCTGATATTGTGTAAGATGGAACGGATATTTCCTCTGGTATTTTTTGACATTATAGTCCATTTGACAGTCCATTTACCTCGTGAAGCTATGTTGGCTGGGCAAGTTTCGTCACGATGGATGTATCCCTTTGAGCGATATTTGGGAAGACTAAAAAAATATGTTCATAATAAAGCACGATCTGAAGGATCTATTGCAGAGGGGTATGTTGTAAACGAGTCATTGACTTTTAGTTCATTATATATGAGTCAGATTGAGACAAGTTTTTCTAGGCCGGAATGGAATAAAGATGTTTCATTAGCAATATGAAAATTAAGTGTTTTCTCACAACAAACAAGAGTATTTGGCAACCAACAAAGTCTGAAGTTGTCATTGTTGTTATTTAAGAAAGCACATTGGTACATTCTCAATAATTGTACAGAAGTCGATCGATATCGAAAGTAAATGTTTACATTAAGTTATTACTTTTATTTTTTTTTCATTCACAGAGTTTAAATTGATTAAGTTTTTATCCAGTGAGCATTTACAACTTATGTCCCAAAGGGTTCATGCTGATCAAGTTATGCAATATCACGAGTGAGATTTTCCACTATGGTTTAGGAATAAAATTGTAGCGCTAAAAAATATTACAAATTCAGAGATCATAGATGAGTTGTTTTATTTATCAATGGGACCTGATGCTGAAGTGCAACTGTATGATGAATGCATTGTAAATGGGATTCGATATCATACAAGGTCCCATGATTCACGCAGAACTACTCAGAATAGTGGGGTCAGCGTACCATCCTCTGATGATGGGGAAAATTTGGAATTTTTTTGGTGAGTTGAAGGATGTGATTCAAATATTTTACTCTTTTAGGTATAAAGTCCAATTATTTTGGTGCAAATGGTTCCAATGTAATCCAAAAAAAAAGCATTGGTGGAAGAGTATGATCTCTTGTGTATTGACACTTCTAAAACATGGTACGATGATGACCCATTCATTTTGGAAAACCAAGCAAATCAAGTCTATTATGTGAATGATATCAAACGTGGAGGTCATTGGAAGAACATGCAAAGGGTTTACCACCGAGAAATATACGAAGTAACTGAAGTTGACAAAGTATCAGACGATTTTGAGGGTGAAAATATCTTGAATATGGAGCCAAACCAAGATATTTCATCCAATGATTCAACTTCAGTAGTTGGTGCAGACTTAGCGATAACTCAACTTTGTCGAATAGATGTTGAGCATCAACAAATAAATATGGTAAATACACAAGTTGATCTGGATATGGGCGCTCAAAGTAATCATATTGCTGAGGGTGAAGATAGTGAAATTGACAGTGATGCGAATGATTATTTATCCTTTTCAGATGATGATAGAAATTAGATGTATTTACATGGTATTTATATTGTTCTTCATTTATAATTCATGTATTTAATATAATCCTTTATTATACGTCGAGCTGTATATAATATTTAATGTCACAGCTATGCTGCCTAAGAGGATTGAGCACCCCCCAGTTGTGCCTACACCTGACGATGATAGTGTGTCATGCCCCGAGGGAGTCCCCGCCAGACAAAAATCCGACAGTATCTCCCCTGTACGGGTGATAATACGAAACTTGTATACAAGGCCCACACGACCTACTATACATACACGGCCAACACCATGCAGTCATAAATAGGCCTCAGGCCAACAATCAAAATAAATATAAAAAAAAGTCTACAATATCTAGACTTACCCCTTCTGCCATCTGAGCAGAAATGCTCAACCAAACCAATCGAATATAAAGTCCAAATAGAAGTCCATAAGGACATAACAAATATCACCAACCACTAGTACATAACCAAAACCATAAATCCAATAACAAAACCATCATGACGAGGGGGTTTGGCAGCTGGACTCTCTTGACAGTTTCATCCTGAAATAGACATAAAGCAACGGGGTAAGTTCAATGAACTCAGCGGATAATAGTCGATATGCATAGTAAGCTATAACTAACAATAATAATCATGTCAGTACAGTCCTCCCAATCATATATAGAAAATGCATAAAAGAGAAATGCGGAAAGACTATACTTACCTGCATCTCCTATCCTGACATAGAAGCATGTGACATACTAGCAGAAATAAAGTCGTCAAACCAAATACAAAAATGTATCTTGTATGCATGTCAATCATATGCAACATCCAAGGCAGCAACCAAAATACAGCAAACACAATACAAATGTCATTCATGCAATATGCATGCGATGCAAATGACATGGTCACCCCTGACGCCAGTCAACCACCTCACACGCGATGGTGAAGCCGAGTGGGTAGGGCTATGACAACTGTGCACTCTGCCATCACTACTCCTAAGTGACCGAGTGGACAGGATGTTATCGAAGTACACCTATCCTCCTGCCCCAAACAGAGTGGGAGAGCAATGCTCTCATCTCCCGGTGTCGTAGACTAGAGGAGGGATCCCTACCCGCTATCACGCTGCCTCACTCCTACCCATGAGCGCACCAGTAGAGCCTAACAGAGCTACTGTACACACCCTCCTGATGTACCACTAACCCATGAGTGGTTGTGTGTGCCGAACATGTAATTGGCTATGGGCTCAACTACAAAGGAATCCCATCCAGCCAGTATGCAATCATGCAAGATGGTGCATGACACTAAAGCATGTAATACCAACTAAAATATGTCTCCGAATAAAATGCATAACAAATAGGTACATATCAATGACCTAACTAAACAGGGAAGGTATAACTAAAAGCTAATCAAATGCATGTATCAAGTAGGCACAATAACATACAAGGCAGTTAAACATAAAAATTATTGCAAGCTATAACCAACTAAGCATATCAATATGACATTATCTAAAAGATAAGTCGAAATACCCGCCTGCTAAAATGCTCGAAATAATGAAATCTTCACGCCCGTGGACCTGCCTTGTGACCGAAACCTGCATATAACAACCATTTTGATTAAGTACAATCATGAAACAACTGATCGAATCGAATCCTACATTGACTTCGTAGCCCGATCAACTAGATTGATTTAGTTATCCTATTTAACCTAATCACTCCTCCATAAATAATTACAGAATCGATCAACCTCACACCGAAATCAACAACCCAGCCAACTATAGATCACTAAGAACTAACTCACACCCAACCCATCACACACACATCCAATTAAAACCTCACAGTCGACCAAACTTTCAACTCACAGCCCCAACAGTCGACACCAACCCAAACTGCCGTGAACAGAACACTCCAAGATCAACATCACAATTACAAAACCTTACCACAGAATTTATCCCACCCCCAACAACAATCGGCTTTCGGCATGAACAACCCACTCAATCGGAACACAGCGACCAATCAACCAAATCAAACAAACGATAGGGAAACGAAGAAATTAGTTTGAGTTATACCAGCGATGGAATTTCCCCAAATCTCTTGGTTCGTCGGAACAAGTCAACGTCAAATACCGCTGCCCAAAAACAGATCCATGGTCAACCATGGAGGATCACCATAGGAGGTAGACAAGGAGCAAGGTCGACCCTTACCTAGTTCCCGCGATCATCGACGAGGGAACGTCGTTCGCCGTCGGCTCAAGTTCGGGTGGCGACGACGATGGCAGAGGAGGAGGTGACCGCAATCTTGAGCGACATCATCTGTGGCAGAGGAGGATGGTGCGTGCGGCTGAGGACGGCAAGCACGTGATGCACTGGGGCGGTGATTCTCGTGGGAAGCGGTGTTCATGGGAATAGGGGAAACGCGACGCGCGACGGTCAGAGGTGAGGAGGGCGGCGCGCGAGAAACCGAGAGGGAGGATAAACATTGCGACCGAGAACTAACTTAGGTTTAGGTATTTTTAAACTTTAGGTTAATATCACCTATTAACTCCCTTAAATAGATTCCACCAAAACCTATTTATTTTATCCCCGTAATTATCTCGTACAGGCCTCGTTTAAATCCAAAAAAAATCCTAAAAATCCCGAAATAATTCCTAGGATTATTTTTCCTAAATTTTGGCCATAAAATTTATATTTTAAATTTTTTGTATTTAACATAGTGCTCCTGCTCCTACTGGTTAGTTATGTGATTTTATATATGTATATTTTGTTTGCTATTTATTTAACTTGTTATTTGTTAACATTCTTTTATTTACAGTTCATCCTACATGTAGAGAGACACGAGGGACACACTTTGATCAGCTCAGACGGCAAATCGAGGAATGGGGTAGATTATCCATTACCTTCCATAAGAGCAATGGTCACCCTATCGGAACAAATGCAGCTGCTTTTATGACAGAGTTAAGGTTGTCAATTAAGAAGTTCGCTCCCTTACAAGCTAAAAGCTAGAAACATATCTCTGTAGACAATAAATAGATGATATATGACTGATTAGCAGTAAGTACAAGTAATTTGATATTTATATAATCAACTATCATTCGTTAATAAATTTCAATATTGATATTTTTTTCAGGCTGCTTTCGATATCAGTTTTAAAGACGAGGCAATGTCGGTAAGAAAGGAGACCGACGGGCTAATGAGTGCAAGGTATAAAGACAATAGAAATAAGATGCACACTCATTATAAGAGCTTATTGCATCTTCCCCCTACCGAGCGTCGACATTATATGCCGATCGAGTATTGTGAGACACAGGAAGATTGGAACTATATGTGTGATTTGTTTGAATCAGAGAAATTTCAGGTAACTCAATCTAAAAAAATTAAAATATTTGTTATATTACTCATGTTTTATGTTTTATCTTAACAAATTTTTATATTATAAACACGATCAGCAATAAATACCCAAAATCGAGCACAACTACCATTTACTCATCGAGGTGGCTCTAAATCATTCATCCAATATAGTTACGACGGTGTAAGTACAAACTTTATAGTTATAGTATATTGTTAGATATTTTTAATATTAACAAATTATAATATTTTTCAGACCGATCAGTCTCAGAGAAAAGATCGGATTACTATCTTCAATACAACACATTGTAGCTCGTCAAAAAGATGGAGTGGGGAGAGAGCCGAGGCTGCATACGTAAGATATTATCGATCAAATTTAGTAAAGTTATTTTTAAATTTGCATAATTATTTGTAAATATATTAATAATATGTTTGTTATTCTTAGGGTGATATGGTGAGACTGCGAGATGAACACATCCAATCACAAGAAATCGGAGATGATATCAATGCTGTTCAGATTGCAGATCAGATTTGTGATCAAGTCCTCGGTGTTCGCTCTGGATATATTAGAGAACTTGGAAGTGGGTCAAAACCAGTTAGGTCCACTTCTTCAGACGCCAGCTCCTCCTCCAGAACAGCTAACATAGCCCTGCGTGAACAACTTCAATCCACACAAGAGGAGCTAGCAAACACTCAAGCTTGATTAGCTAGCACTGAAGATGAGTTGACATCAATGAGATCAAGACAAGATATGTTTGAAGCAATTCTGAATCGACTTGCACCTAGAGCATTACAATCATTAATACACAAGTCTTCTTCAGCTCCACCTCCTCCTCCATCTTAGAGTTTGTAACAGTTAATTTTTTGCATTTTAATACTATGGATTTGTGAATTTGGATGTTTTAGAGTTTAAATTGGATGTTTTGGACCTTAAATTTGATGTCATGTTAGTTGTTTTTAAATGTATATGTTGGTTGTATTATTTGACTTGTATGTTGTTAAGTTAAATTATGGTTGATATTGTATTACAGGATTTTGAATACAAATAGAATGGATTCTGGAAAACTGTATTTTGATGGTTAGCGACGAATATTTTTCGTTTCATCGCTAACTGTCGATATACGGCATCAGGAAATTGACGGTTAGCGACAAATATTTTCCGTTTCATCGCTAACCGTCGATATACGTCATCAGAAAATTGAGGATTAGCAACGAATATTTTACGTTTCATCGCTAATCTTTAGGGTTAGCGATGAAAATATAAATTCCGTCGCTAATATTTGGTGTATCAGTTGAGCCGCAAGTTGACACGCTCGACTGCTACAGGACATTAGCGATGAACCTTATATAGTTCGTCGCTAATAAGTCACCAGTCGAGTCGTCAGTCGAGGGTCTCTCGATTCTATGGCTGGCCAAAAATAGACAATCGAGTCATTTTTTGCGTTAGTCGACTGATAGTTAGCGACGAAATGTTATTTTTTCGTCGTTAACTTGTCAGTCGAGTTGATGGTCGAGTCTCTCTCAACTTTGTGGTGGGACAGTAATTTGGCAATTGACTGCTATATCGGGTCACTCGACTGATATTTGGCGATGAATTTAATATATTTCATCGCTAATATTCATGATTTTCATCTTTCCGACATTCTATATTTTGCAACAAAATTTTTATTTTTAGCGATGTTTTTTATTTCGTTGGTAATGTTAACGACGAAAAACCCTTAATTCATTGCTAATTCATCTTTGCGACAACCTTATTACGATGACTCTAGCGATGAAATTATTTCGTTGACAATTTTATTTAGCGATGAAATGTTGATATTAGCGATGAAATAATTTCGTCGCTATTTTCCCTTTTTGTTGTAATGAACTTTGATGAAATCTACTCCAAAATAGTATAACTTTGTTCAAAATTACCCCATAATGGAGATTCACTGTTTTAAGGGGTATGAGCAACTTTAATCAAAGTTGCATTATCTTGGAGCAAGTTGAGTCAAAGTTGTTCAAAAGTCTAGTATTTGAGAATCAAATTATGGATGGATCATTATTTTGATAAGTTTTGAAAGAAAAGTGTCATTTTGACTATATGAAAAAAAATGTTGTTTTAATTTTAACTTTTTTATTTATTAAAAGGCACATTCAAGGTTCATTTTCTCAAGTAGAAATAGAAAAAATACTACAAAATTTTCATCCATTAGAAGAAACATCTAAAATAGAAACAGTAATAATAATAAAATATTACTATGATTATTGAATATTAAGGTTCAAATGGTGCTACAATAATATTTTATTGAAAATTAGTTCAGAATTCTCACTAATGAGTAAGAGTATAGCACAGTAAAAATCTAATTTCAATTTTTAAGGATTAATTTCAATATTTTTTTAAGTTGGTAATTATTGTTGGTGCAGTCGACCCAGTTCATGTTTGATGTTTGACAATGGTTTGACCATTGTCATGGGAAAAGTCCAAGTCATGGGTACTTGGCATGGAAAGTCCAAGCATAGGTCTTGGCAAGGGAAAGTCCAAGTTTGAGTCTTGGCAATTGGAAAGTCCAAGGGGTGATATTGGCGGCGTAAAGTCCAAGGGTGGAGTCTTGGCAGTATAAATTCAATGGTTGGCAGCGTAAAGTCCAAGCGTGGTCTTGGCAGCGTAAGTCCAATGTGATTTGGCGGTGTAGACCACATTAGCATGAAAATAGCTGATGGAAGCACCTGAAGGCTAGCGTATGGATGAACAAGTCATGGATGACTTGGAGGGATCCGATAGGCGTGAGGCTGACGGAGGTGGCTAGAAGACTTAGGTCTAGGCTAAGGGTGGTCTAGTAAGTATAAGGGCATCATACTTGGGATAAAATCTCATGTTTGAGATGTATCAGTCAACTGATATTATGGTTAGTCAACTGATGTGAGTCGACTAGTGTTCGACTATAGGAAAAGGCCTAGCAATGATCGCCAAAGATTGGGCAAGCCGATCGATGGGTTTTAGCAATGATCATATTTTTGAGTCAACTGTTAGGGTTTGACAGTCAACTGATGGTCTATCCGTTGAAACTTATCTAACGTGGCTAGTGTTGGTGCAATCGGCCCAGGTCATGATTGACTATACTCGAGTTTGACTCGAGTAGTATTTTGATGTTTGACATTGATGTCTGACATGTGTTGGGGAGATTGTTGGTACAATCGACCCAGGTTAGTACTTGATGTTTGATAATGGTTTGACCATTGTCATGGGAGAAGTCCAAGTCTTGTGTACTTAGCATGAAAAGTCCAAGCTTGAGTCTTGGCATGGAAAGTCCAACATGGATTGGCAAGGAAAGTCCAAGCATGGGTCTTGGCAAAGGAAAGTCCAAGCATGAGTCTTAGCACGGAAAAGTCAAAGCATGTGTCTTGGCATGGAAAGTTCAACATGGGTTGGCAAAGGAAAGTTCAAGCTTGAGCCTTGACAATTGAGAAGTCCAAGGGAAATATTAGCGGCGTAAAGTCCAAGGGTGGAGTCTTGGCAACATAAGTCCAATGGTTGGCGGCGTAAAGTCCAAGCAGAGTCTTGGCAGTGTAAGTCCAATGTGCCTTGGCGGTGTAGACCACATTAGCATGACAATAGCTTATGGAAGCACCTAAAGGCTAGCGTATGGATGAACAAGTCATGGATAACTTGGAGGGATCCGATAGGCATAAGGCTGATGGAGGTGGCTAGAAGGCTTACGTCTAGGCTAAGGGTGGTCTAGCAAGTATGGGGACACCATACTTGGGTTAAAACCTCATGTTTAAGGTGTATCAGTCGACTGATGCGAGTCAACTAGGGTTTTACTGTAGGAAGATGGCCTAGCAGTCGACTGCCAGCATTGGGTAGTCGACTAATGAGCTAAGCGATCGATCTTGATATCGATCAGCTGTGAGTCGGGTTTAGGCACAGAAGGCTCTTTAGTCGAGTGATCTGCCCGAACACTCGACTGATGGGTATGATCAGTCGACTGATGGTCTATCCGTTGGACTTATCTGACGTGGCTCATGTCGTTGTGAGACGACGGCTACAAGGGCAGTCGAATGATGGTCCCGATCAGTCGAATGCTAGGCGAAAAATCAGCCCGAATGCAGGTTATAAAAGTTGTTCGTGGGGCGGATTTTTGGCATGGATCTTGAGGCGATTTGGAGGGGATTTGCTGATGCAATCCAGACCTTCAAGACTACTCTTCAAGCAACCAAAAGCAAGTAATCAAAAGCTCTTGTAAAGTTGTTTTCTTTACTAGTATTGTATTTCATATTTGTATTTGATTGTATTTGCTTAGTATTACTGTTGTAATCACTTGTACGAGGTTTCTCCACCTCCGGATTGTTTCGAGAAGGAGTTATTTGTTATAGTGGTGTGTGTTGGCATCGCTAGGGCTTTTAGAGCCTAATCCGTGGAGTAGGAACCATTCGATTTTGAACCACGTTACATCGCCTTGTGTTATTGTGCTTGTGTGTAGTTGTATTTGTTTTATTATTTCTATTTCCACTGTGTATAACACTTTTTGTAGCAAGCACACGATCGAACGATCAAAATCCATCGACAAACAACAATGACGCTCTTTACCCCCGTTCTAGTTTATACTTAGTAGTAAAATTCCTAGCAATTTTACAAGAATTTTTGCATGATTATAATGGATTTTATGTGGGCTCTTTCAAAAATAAAAGAAAAGGAGCCAAAAAGGATGCAAGGCCTAGGAATTGAACCCCAAACCTCTAGTAGATAGTTAAGCCCTAAAGATGCATCCAATAACCAGAAGCCCAGCAGGGTTGTACTATTAGAGGAATATGAGAAATTATAGTTAGTGGTAAGGGAGACTAAGGGACACTTCAAGAGAATAAATAGGGAATGAGGAGACAAGAGAAAGGCCACTTCTCCACTTCTCCTCTCTTCCTCCTCTTCTTCCTCACCGAAACCTACCCCTCTCCCTTTCCATTTTTCCGAGATCCATCCAAGAAAGAAGAAGGCTAGGTTTGGCTTCCCTTAGGTTGTCTTCAAACTAATAGCAAAGCGAAGGAAGTAAGTATCCCCCTCACCTGCGTACAAGTAGTTTTCGATTGATGTATTTGTGTCAATTCCTTTTAAACCATTCAGCCAAGACCTTTGTTTGAGTTTTCCATGAAGATCCATGCCATATCTTGTATGAACATGATGAAGATAGGATGCTAGATGGATTAGGTTAAGTGTTTAACCTTAAAAACCCCAAGGAAATTTCGGCCAAGACCAATATTTGTGCTCTCCATGAAAATCCATGCTAAAACTTGTGTTAATATGAAGATGATAGGTGTCTAGATGAGTTTGGTTAAGTGGTTGATCCTCAACCTCCCCTAAAACTCTCGGCCAAGACCATCTAGACCCCTAAGGTGATTTTCTATGTCATGTTTTAGATGAGCTTATGCTATGTTTTGATGCTAGATGAAGATAACATGTTCTATGCTAGGTTTTAAATGAGTTCATGCCATGGTTGATGTTAGAAGAAGATAACATGTTCTATGCTATGTTATAGATAAGTTCATGCTATGTTTTTGATGGTAAATGAAGATAACATGTTGTTTGTTTAACCTAGGTTTAAGTGGATGAACCTTTAGGCCCCTTGAACCATTCGGCCAAGTCCATCTAGACCCCTAAGGTGTCTTTCTATGCTATGTTTTGGGTGAGTTCATGATGACTTTTGGTGTTAGATGAAGATTACATGCTCTATGCTAGGTTTTAAATGAGTTCATGCCATGTTTGATGTTAGAAGAAGATAACATGTTCTATGTCATGCTATAGATAAGTTCATGCTATGTTTTGATGGTAAAAGAAGATAACATGATGTTTGGTTAACCTAGATTTAAGCGGATGAACTTTTAAGCCCTTGGACCATTCGGCCAAGACCCATTTAGGCCTATCATGCTATGATCTATAAATTACCATGTCATGTTTTGAATGTAGATATAGGTAACATGTGAAAGTTAAGCTAGATTTAAGAAGTGGATCTTAGGTTGTCTTGGAACTCTCGGCCAAGGCTTATCTACAACCCTAAGTGCCCTCCCATGCCATGATTTATATGTTATGTAGTTAATTAGACCATGTATAAGTTGTTTGGTGTTTAAAACTTTAATAGAGCCCCATGAAGTTTAGGTCACTCCATATGTCTATGTCAATAGTAGGGATGCATGATAAATTTCTGCTCATTACCATGTTAAATGTATGACCATGTTATGCTCATTACCTTATGATTGTATGATGTTTTATAAAGAAGGAACATGATATGCATGAAAAGAAATATGATATGTTATGAAGAAGAAATATGTTATGAGAAGCAATATGATATGTTTTGAAGAAGAAATATGTTATGAGATGAAGAAGAAATATGATATGTCATGATAAGGAACATGATATGTTTATGAAATGAAATATGATATGTTATGATAAGAAGCATGTATGTATTTTACTTTCTGCATGGCTTGTACCAGGACCCTAACAAGGTCCAAGGGATGGGCTCCCAGATGCCCTAGGCCGACGGTCATAAGTACGGGCTTAGGATGGGCCTCTATGTTATGTTGCCCCTAGGTCGACGGACATAGTACGGACCTAGTATGATGATGATGATGTGGTACAATGTCGGGCCCATTATGTTGAGATTTATGTTCAAATACCTATAATATATGTTTCGAAGAGCATCCTGCATATACCTTTATGTTATGCCTGCTTATGTCTATGATGTTATATTCATGTTATGTCTGCTTATGTCCATAATGTTCTGCTTATGTCCATGACGTTATATTTATGTTATGCCTGCTTATGTTCTACGATGTTATAATTATGTTATGCTTGCTTATGTCTATGATGCTATGTTCATGTTATGCCTGCTTATGTTCTACGATGTTATGTTCATGTTATGCCTGCTTATGTCTATGATGTTATATTTATGTTATGCCTACTTATGTTCTACGATGTTATAATTATGTTATGCTTGCTTATGTCTATGATGTTATGTTCATGTTATGCCTGCTTATGTTCTACGATGTTATATTCAAGTTATGCCTGCTTATGTCTTTGTATGTTTACATGTTATGCTTACGTATGGTTTTTGTGAGTAGGACAGGATCTTACTAAGCCTATGTGCTTATAGTTTATGTTCCCTTGTACTGCAGATAAGGGTAAAGGGTGGCTAAACTAAAGGGAGCAGCAGGAAGGGCAAAGTGTGTGTGGTAGTGGCATGGTGGAGGAGATTTGTTATATTCTTTATGCATGTTTTCCCCTAAGATGATTTTGTTTATGAATTTGAACTAAGTACTTATGAACTGATGATGCATGTCCTATGTTTAAGAAGAAGTATCTATGAAATAACGATGCATGTTTATGTTTAAAAGAAAAAAAAAGTCTAAAGTCTTCCGCTGTAAGAAATATAGGTAGTCTTCCGCTGTAATGTATGTATGTACGATCGCGTCATGCGCCGCCCCTCCGGACCCTGGGAAAGGGCGGGCGTGACACTAGCGGCCAGCGAAAGTTCCTACAGCTCAGGCCTTTGTGAGACAACAGCTACAGGAGCAGTCGACTGATGGTCTTGATTAGTCGACTGCTAGGCAAAATCCAGCCCTAGTTGTAGGTTTAAAAGGAGCACGAAGGAAGGGATTTGGCAGCGAATTTTTGAGCATCTTTAAGGCGATTTACTGGTGAAAATTAGGGTCTTTAAGCACGGTTCAAGCAATCTATTGGATCGAAGCGGATCATTAGAGGGGGGGTGAATAGCGATAAAACCTTTTATTTTTGTTCGTTCGTTAAAACTCGAGTAGATAATTAATTTGTAGCGGAAAGATAAGCAATAAATAAAATGAGACAAATATTTTTACTTGGTTCGTAGCCTTCGGCTACTACTCCAAGGCCCTAGTGATCCTTGATCGTGCACGGAGGGTAATTCACTAAAAACACTCCTCCTCGTTGGAGGTAGGAGTTTGACGATTACAAAAAAACCTTCGAAATAAAAGATAGAGAGACAAACCCTCTCTTCTATTAGTGTAAAGTGCAACGATAGAAAACCTCGATTAATAAAAGGAATTGCAATATTTAAAGAGATGACAAATTAAAATATCAACAACTAAAGAGTAGAAACTAAGCTAGGGTTGTTGACAGCACTTCGTCGTAGAGTTGTCAGAGAATCACAGAGTTGCAGAGGTTTGTGAGCACTTAGAGATGATGAAAAACCCTAGGAGAGGCCCTCCTTTTATAGCCTTTGAGCCCCTTTTCGAGAGGAACTTCACCCAATAGAGTTTTTGCACATGACTCCTTCAAAAATGGTGATAAGGCTTGACTCCTCGAGGCTGATCCTTGACCATCAGTCGACTGATGGCCATCATCGATCGATCGATGGCAAAGATCACCGAATCTTGGCCGTAAACGACGATTGATGATGAGTTGAGTCCTCCAAGTCGGGCAATGACCGATGCTAAAATGACAAGTTAGCTAAACAAAAATATTATTTCGACGGCCTCCAACCGTCCGATCTCGACCTAAACCACCGATGGGATGTCATGGGTCGGATCTACGCTTAAGTATATCCTCGTAAAGAGGATACGACCTCACTTACACTCGCACACACACGAGCTTACCTCGATACTTACTGTGTCACTTTCGCTTCCGGCCTTCCACTCGATTCCTTCGGCTCCCTCCGAAGTCACTCGAGTATCGCCCG
Source organism: Wurfbainia villosa (assembly GCA_025175895.1). Lineage (NCBI taxonomy): Eukaryota > Viridiplantae > Streptophyta > Magnoliopsida > Zingiberales > Zingiberaceae > Wurfbainia > Wurfbainia villosa. Next base: position 77,306,363 of record CM046000.1, on the reverse strand, counting down.
ACCACCACGGCTTCCTCCGAGTGTTGCTAACCTTCAGCTCCAGCTATAGCAATTTTCTGCACACTCGATTCATCTCGTGAGATAATGACATGAACTTAACTTTGTATCGTTTGCTATAATCAAAACTCAAGTTCGACTTAGGTGCCTACTGCACCAACAATCTCCCCCTTTTTGATTTATGGCAAACCCACATACAAAGTTAAGTAAATAGCAGGCATGAAGAATAATAATGTGCATGAGAAACAACAATGAAGATTAAGTTGGAGTAGTAAAGATTTTCTTCAAGTACTCCCCCTTGAGGAAACCTCCCCCTTGACCGAAGGCGAGTCTTGAAGAAAGACCTTAATCCTCCCCCTTGAGGGTTGCTTTAAGTAATTAACATTACTTAAAGTTGGCCTTAGTAAAACGTTTAAGTTAAGAGGTCTTCTTAACTTGACCCTTTCTCCCCCCTTAAGTAAAACATTAACGTTTTTGTTAAGTTAAGAATTCTCTTAACTTAGCCTTTGCTTCTTTTTGTTAAAAAGTCAAAATTTAAACTTAAAGTTAACTTTTGGTCATGTAAATAAATATGAAGTAAGAGTTAAAAAATTTTGTCCCCTTAACTTTGGCCTTTTTCTCCCCCTTTTGCCATATATCGAAAAGTGTAAGGGTGTGTGGAAAACAATAAAAAATAAGTATTAAATTTAAATTCCAAGTATGTTCCACATTATTTTGAAAATAATATACTGAAAATAAGCTCATCTATAAAATGTTCGACTCGTATTTGGCTTGATTGATATGAAAGATCAACCAATCCTGGTCAGAGTCGGTTAGTATGTATGATTATACTCCGTGGTTCATGGCGATGCACTAGCTCTACATCTGGAACCAGGAGGAAGGTCCTAACATCTCACGCCCATCTATGTGGCTAAGTACACAAACACATTAGTCCTATGTGTTGTGAGATGTACTGGCTCCTTAAATCTATGGTGTATGATATCTAAGGTATGTCCTATGCTATTTCCATGAAAATGAAAAGTAAGAAATTGTAGTACGAAAATATAATTTGTAAGTTCCTATTCTACTATGCACATGCCCAATTTTCATCTTAATAGACTGAATTCGGCTTCGGGTAGGGGTTTAGTAAATAGGTCTGCCAAGTTAGACTTCGATTCGACGTATTCGAGTTGTATGGCTCCGTTGGCCACATGTTCTCGAATGAAATGGTGTTTGACCTCTATATGTTTGGTCCTAGAGTGACATATCGGATTCTTAGTAAGGTTAATTGAACTAATGTTATCTACGTGAAGTTTTGTGTTCGTAAAGTCTAACTTAAAGTCACGGAGAGTGTGCTTCATCTAAAGAAGTTGAGTGACACACTCACCCATCGCGATGTATTCGGCTTCGGTGGTAGATAAGGAAACACAATGTTGCTTCCTACTGCACCAACTCACTAGACTCGAGCCGAGAAGTTGACAACAACCACTCGTACTCTTTCTATCGAGCTTACTACTGGCATAGTCCGAATCGGAGTAGCCGGTTAGTTCAAACTCGGTAGATCTAGGGTACCAAATACCGACATTAAGCGTACCCTTTAGATATCTAAGGATACGCCTTACTAGAGTTAGGTGAGACTCCTTGGCACAGGTTTGGAACCTTGCGCACATACTTACTGCAAATAGGATATGAGGTCGGCTCGCAGTTAAGTAAAGGAGACTCCCTATTATGCTCCTATAGTATTTTAAATCAATTGAGTTTCCGATTAAATATTCTTCTATATTCACATTAGTTGCCATTGGGGTATTAATAATTTTAGCGTCTTACATTCCAAAGCGTTTGATTAATTCCCTAGTATATTTGCGTTGATGTAGGTATATTCCATCTTTAGTTTGTTTAATTTGTAGACCTAAGAAGAAACTTAACTCGCCTACTAAATTCATTTCAAATTCACTTTCCATAAGTGAAATGAACTCATTTAGTAGGATTGAGTTGGTGGTTCCGAAAATAATATCATTTACGTAGATTTGGGCTATGAATATGTCTTTACCTAAGGATTTTACGAAAAGGGTTGGGTCAATTACACCTTGGTTAAATCCTTTGGACTTGAGATAAATCGAAAGTATCTCGTACCAAGCTCGAGGAGCTTGTTTAAGTCCATAGAGAGCTTTCTTTAACCTAAGGACATGGTCGGGTTTGTCTAAACTTTCGAAACCGGGGGGTTGACTAACATAAACCTCTTCTTTAATGTATCCATTCAAGAACGCAGATTTCACATCCATTTGAAACAACTTAAATCCTCGATGTGCAGCATATGCTAATAGCATTCGAATGGACTCTAATCTAGCTACTGGGGCATAGGTCTCGTCGTAATCTAAACCTTCAACTTGACTAGACCCTTTAGCGACTAGTCTAGCTTTATTTCTAACTACTTCACCTTTGTCATCAAGTTTATTTCTAAACACCCACCTTGTTCCAACGATTGTTTTATCTTTAGGTGGTGGTACTAATTCCCATACTTCGTTCCTAGTGAATTGAGCCAGCTCTTCTTGCATTGCAATAATCCAATCGGGATCAAGAAGATCTTGGTCAATAGTTTTGGGTTCAATTTTAGAAATCAAGGAGATTTGACTAAGGTTTCTGTATGAGGCTCTAGTTCGAACTCCTAGACTTGGATCACCTATCACTTGGTCGATAGGATGATTTGTTTGAGTCCTAGTTGGATTTGGGTTTGAGTCTACAACTTGATCCATAGGATGACTCGTTTGAGTTCTAGTTTGGTTGGAGTCATCTATCACTTGGTCGATAGAGTGACTTGGTTGACTTAGGTTAGGATTAACACTAGACCTGATCTCCGGATCAGAGTTAGGTCTAGTATGAATCGGCTCATTAATTGGGGTTGTCGGGGGTTTTGTAGGTTTGTGTCCTTCATCAAATACTACATTGATAGTCTCCTCGACTCTAAGGGTGTCATGGTTATATACTCTATAAGCTCTACTTGTAGTTGAGTATCCTAGAAAGATTCTGGTCATGGTTTTGGATGTAAATTTCCCTAGGTAATCTTTAGTGTTTAGGATATGTACCTTACACCCAAATACCCTAAAGTACTTGATGTTAGGTATTTTATCATGATAAATCTCGTATGAGGTCTTAAGGTGCCTCTTTACCATAAGGATCCTATTTTGGACATAGCATGTCATACTCACAGCTTCCGCCCAAAACCTATTGAGTAGGTTATACTCATTTAACATTGTCTTAGCGCCTTCTTGTAGAGTTCTATTTTTGTGTTCTACTAGGCCATTTTGTTGTGGAGTTCTAGGGCAAGAGAACTCATGGTGGTATCCATTTAGGTTATATAATTCTGTAAACCTATGGTTCTCGAATTCACCACCATGATCAGTCCTAAGTCTTTTGATTTTAATGCTTTGTTGATTTTCTATTAATTTAAATAGGTTGATTAATTTATCTAGGGTATCACTTTTGTATTTGATGAACCTAACCCAAGTAAATCTAGAATAGCCATCAATTATGACTAAGCAGAATTTACTTCCATTAAGTGACTTAGCTCCGTGTGAATCAAATAGATCCATGTGTAGGAGCTCAAGCACACTTTTGGTTCATTCTTGATTAGTTAGTTGATGTTGTGTCCTAGATTGTTTACCTTGTTGACAAGCATTACATATTTTATTATCCAAGTTATTGAGGTTAGGCAAACCTCTGACTAAGTCACTTTGACTCATCTTGTGGATGAGTCTTGGGTGTGAGTGATCGAGTCGTCGGTGCCACAACCATGATTCCTCTTGTCGTGTCATAAGACACTTAGTTGAGGAGTTAGTTAAGTTAATAGTGTAAATATTGTTATTTCTAGTTCCCTTAAGAATTGTTTTAGAAGTTTCATTTGTATTAATTACGCATTTATTTTCTAGAAATATGACTTTATAGTTATTATCACACAATTGGCTTACACTAAGTAAATTATATTAAAAAATTTCTACTAATAAAACATTTTGAATAACAAAATTTGAGTTAAGCTCAATATCACCTGATACGATGATTTTGATCTTGACGTTATTTCCGAAGGCTACTGATCCTTGTCGTTTGAATCGAAGCTTCGAAAACTTGAGTTGATCCCCGGTCATGTGTCGGGAGGAACCACTGTCCAACATCCATTGATCCTACACACAAGGTAGTTGGATCGGATATTGGATTTATTAAAGATTGGTTGAAGATTATTAACCTAAATCATCTCACCCATGTCTACATAATCAAACATGTTAACCCTATATGTTCTTGTGAGATGACTTCCAATTTTACTTGATTTAAATTTAATGACTTAAACACTTGTCAACCTTGCGTTAGATTGGGATTTGACCTTAGGCTCATCAAGTCACCTTTTCAAGATCATGGCTTCCAGGTCGTGGCGAGGCATAGAGGCCTTCTTTGATTGGAACAACGACCACTTCCTTAGACAAAGCCATTTTCAAGAAAATAGAGACTTGACTTACCTAAGACCACTTTCTGGTCTAACTAGTCTAGGATACGGCGAGGTAGCTTCAGCTAGTTTCGCTCGGCCAAGCGCATCGAACTAGATACACCTTATCTAGCCCGAATACACAAGACTCCGCTTTCCTAGCGTATTATCATCTCGCCGCATCCTGGTACTATGTTATCAAGTATTGATGAGTTATAGTCCTATCTAACCATTATAAAAAGGAAAATCAAACTAAATAAAAACCTAAGCATGCAATTTCTAAGTTAAAATACAAACAAGTTTCGTACTAGCTCCCCCTGGACCGTTGAATCGATTCGGTCTCTCCACATAGTGGATTTGGTCCTTCGAAACCCAGTACTGGTTCGATCCTAAGTTTGAAATCAAGGTGGTCTTAGGGACCCATGCTTGGACACGTTTTTTATGTCGACTTACAATCGACATATACGACTTGTTGGTCGTCTTTGAGCTAAACCCTAGCCCGACCTTGTTGTACATGACCCTTTGCAATCCAAGTAGGAGGTCAAGTCCTTTGGATCCCAAAGTAAACCTTTCCAACGTGTTCCTAAGATCTTCGACTTGACTCTTCAAGAGTGAGTTCTCAACTTCGAGTTTTTCAACCCAAGTTGAGTCCTCCTCTTGAACTCGACTAGTCGAAGAGGTTAGGGAGACCTCGTGTTTGAGGAGTTTAACTTCCTCAACCAGGGTCTCGACCTTGGACTCAGACTTAGCTAATTTTTTAGTTAAAAACTTAATTTCACTATAAAGTGTACTAATGAGGGATCGACTTACCTTGAGTGTGTCTTTTGAACTGGATGTGTATCCGTGGCTTGTCTTGAATAGTGCTTCGCAGTCCGACTCGTCTTCGATTTCCGATTCATGTTCCGGTTCCGACTCCATCTCCGATTCCACCGGTTTAGCCATGAGAACATGATCATTATCATCTTCTTCGGATGCTTCTTCCCAAGTAGCATTGAGTGCCTTTTTGTATTTTGGTGCTTTGCTCTTGAGTTTTGGGCATTCGGACTTGATGTGTCTAAACCTATTGCATTCGTAGCATCTAATATTTGAACTTTTAGGCTTACCTTTGTTGTAACGCCCGTAAAATTCCTAGCAATTTTACAGGAAATTTTTGGCTTGATGATCATGGGCCTTGGGTGGGCCTTTTCCAAAACAAAAGAAAATAAGGCAAAAATGGATGCAAGACTTAGGAATTGAACTCCAAACCTCTAGAGATAGCCAAACCCTATAGATGCACCCACTAACCAGAAGCCCAATAGGATATTATCATTAGAGGAAGGGGGGGGATTATAGATAAGTGTGATAAAGGCAAATGAAGAGGCATGGAAGAAGAGAAGAGAAACTTCTCTTCCTCCCTTTATAAAGAAGAGGGAAGGTTCTAATTTGCCACTTCCTCTCTTCTTCTTCTTCTTCTGTTGGTGCAACAATGCCCCAAGCATTTATATATTTTGATGTTTGGATAATCATCTAAGTTAGGCAATGGTTTGTGATCTAATTGTGAACGTGTTTAAGTGACAGGAAAATCCAAGTATGAAGACTTGGTAAAAGATAAGTCCAAGTGTGACCTTGGCAAAGAGAAGACCAAAGGCAAGTCTTGGCAGCATAAGTCCAAGCATGTAGTCTTGGCGGCGTAAAGTCCAAGCGTACTTTGGCAAAGAAGAAACCCAAAGCATGACGAAACCGAAGGAAGCTTTTGAAGGCAAGCGCATGGATGGAGTTGCGGACTCAGAGAAATCCTAGAGGCGCAAGGCTGATGGAGAAGCTAGAAGGTTAAGTCTAGGCTTAGGGTGTGTTTCCAAGTATGAATTAGTCATACTTGGTATGTGCCAGTCGACTGGAACATGGTATCAGTCGAACTGGCCCTTAAAATATAGCATTAGAAGTTGGAAGATCGATCACGATCGGGGGGTTATCCTCGGGCGGTGACGATCGACTCTAACTCGGCCAGATACAAGCCGCCACGATCGCCATTATTGGCGGTCGGCCGATCGCTATGAAATGGCCGTGGCCGGTGGCGATCGCTCGAGCATAGTTATCGGAATCGACACTATTGTCGGTGATAGTTTTCCGTTAAATCTCGCGAATCCGGCCGCGATGAAAGTCATCGGCTCCAACGGGAAAAACAACCTCTTCTCTATAAAAAGAGGGCTGGTGGAGGTTTTTGGGGTTAATGCTTATTCTCCAATCTTTCTCAACAGCCTCCACGAATTTTCTAGCTTTCTAAGTGATTTAAATCTCCTCCTCTTCTCTCTAAGCTTAGATCTTCATTCTTTGTAAAGAAGAGGAGTTGTCTTGTAAAGAAAGCTTATTAGTGGACTTGCTTGGATTGATCCACCTCAAGGATCGCCGTGGAGTAGGAGCGCTATCTCCGAACCACGTAAAAGGCCTTGTTTGCGTTTGTTATTGTTTTTACATACATTATTGTGTTTGCTTCCGCTAATCTTCTTGTAGAAACCGAAAAACGCTATTCACCCCCCCTCTAGCTTCCAAAGCGATCCTAACAAGTGGTATCGAGCCGGATCGCATCGGAAGATCTAGCAATCAACCGAGCAAAGATGGCATTTCAAGAGGGGTATAGCACGGCGAGGCCTCCGTTCTTCGGACGGCAACGATTTTGGATATTGGAAAGGTAGGATGGAGTACTATTTAATGAAGCGATATTGAAAATTGGTTTAGTATTGTAGATGGTTTTGAGAAGCCGGTCGGCCGAATTCGAGCACCACTACCGACAAAGGATTGGACAAGAGAGATGGCCAAAAGGCACAAGCGAATGCAAAGCAACGACCACACTTCAATGTGGTCTATCCAAGGAGCAACTATCCAAGGTCGGGCCATTCAACTCCGCAAAAGAGCTTTGGGAGAAGCTCATCGAACTCAATGAAGGATCCAAAGAGACAAGAAGGGCCAAGAGGGATCTTTTGATTGGCCAACTCCAAAGCTTCACTATGAAGACAAATGAAACGGTGAGTCAAATGCACGGGCGCTTCAAGGAGGTAGTCAACGGACTACACGTTATAGGTGAAAAGGTCGATAACCGAGACCTTGTGAGGTATGTACTACAAGCCTTCCCTAGGACCACCTTATGGGCATCAATGGTAGATGCCTATAAGGTCTCTAGGGATCTTTCATTAGTTAAATTAGATGAGTTATTTTGTGAATTTCAATTGCATGAACAAGCTAACACTTCTTCCAAAGAGAAGGGTATAGCTCTTGTTGTAGGAAAGAAGGAGAAGAGGAAAAAGGAAAAGAAGGAGGTGTCTTCCTCATCCGAATCCGAGGAGGACTCATCAAGTAGTGAGGATGAGTTGTCGGCAAGTGAGGTAGCACACTACGTCAAGAAATTTGGTGGGAAGTCAAGGAGGCTCACCAAGAAAGATGTGAAGAGGATGTTTCAATCCTCAAGAGGTAAATCTTCTAACAATTCAAATTCTATTTCTAACGTGACGTGTTTTGGTTGCAACAAGAAAGGGCATATAAAGCCCAATTGCCGAACTAAAGAAAAGGAGGAGAAGGATAAGAAGAAGAAAGAAAAGAAGGAAAAGAAGAAGAAGGAGGCGATGATGGCACAAAGCGTGGGATACTAAGTATGGAGGAGTCTTCCGACGATGAAGAAGTTTGCCATTCAACCCGAATTTAGCCCTCATGGCATTGGAAGAAACCGGAAGCTCAGCGAGAGTCTTCTTCCTCTTCAAGTGATGAATCATCATCAAGCGATGATGATGAGGTAAAGGACTCACCCAAAGTAGATCTACTTTATAAGACTATTGCATGTTTACAAAATGCTTTAAATAGATCAAAAACTAGGATTAAGGATCTAAAATTAGAAATCAAATCATTTAAGAATATAGATGTATCATGTGATAAACCATCTAGTAATGATGATTGTACTCTTAGGAATGAGAATGATGAGTTAAGAAAAGAAATAAGTAAATTAAGAACATGCTTAGAAAAGTTCACTAATGGTTCCAAATATCTAGATATGATTATTAAGGACCAAAGGGCAATCTACAATAAGGCGGTTTAGGATATAGACCTAAGGAGAAAGAGGTAGCATTTGCATCCCTAGTTAGTAGAAAATCCATGATTAAAAGCAAGGGAGAAAAGCATGGGTACCAAAGAAATTTATAATTAATGCTAGTGGTCCTAAAATTTGGGTACCTAAGGATTGTGTTTTTCATGTGACATATGTAGAAGAACAAAGCTTGTGGATAGTTGATAGTGGGTGCTCAAAGCATATGACCGTGGATGAGAGAAAATTCTCCACTATCAACCACACTAGCCAAGGAAAAGTGTCTTTTGGTAATAGCGGCAAACTTAAAATTTTAGGAAAGGGCACCATTGAGGTATCTCCCAATCTTGCTATTCACAAAGTTCTATTAGTTAAGAATATGAAATTCAACTTACTTAGTGTAAGCCAATTATGTGATGCAAATTTTGATGTTAAGTTTGATTCCTCAAAATGCTTTATAAGACACAAAACTATGAATGATTGCATGTTAGTAGGCTTTAGAAAATCAAATATTTATTATGTTGATTTATCTTATGCTACTAATCCTTCCACTAAGTGTCTTATTGCAAAAGAGGAAGAAAGTTGGCTTTGGCATAGGAGACTAGGTCACATAAACATGAAGAATATAGCCAAAATAGCAAAATTGAAGCTAGTCAAAGGATTGCCTAGAGTCAAATATCTCAAGGACAAGATGTGTGATGCTTGTCAAGAAGGGAAACAATCAAAAACATCACACAAAGGTAAAAATTTACTTAGTACCGCTTTACCATTAGAATTACTACACATGGATTTATTTGATTGCCATAGTACCCCATCTATAATTGGTAGTAAATATTGCTTGGTAATAGTAGATGATTTTTCTAGGTTTACTTGGGTGTTTTTCTTGAAAAATAAGGATGAAACCTTAGAAATAATCATAGGGTTTAGCAAAAGAGTAGAAAATGAAAGAAAACTCAAAATCAACCGGATCCGTAGTGATCATGGTGGAGAGTTTGAGAATTCTAACTTTTCAACTTTTTGCTTAGAACAAGGGTACAAGCATGAATTTTCTTGTCCTAGAACACCCCAACAAAATGGGGTTGTGGAAAGAAAAAATCGTGCCCTACAAGAAGCGGCTAGGACAATGCTTAATGCATATTCCTTACCTAGCTACTTGTGGGCGGAAGCGGTTAATACCGCTTGCTATATCCAAAATAGGGTATTAATTCATAGGTTTTTAGGGAAAACTCCATTTGAATTGTGGAATGGTACAATTCCAACAATTCATTATTTTAAGGTCTTTGGATGTAAAGTCTATATCTTAAATACCAAAGACAACCTAAGTAAATTTGAGTCTAAAGCGGATGAGGGAATCCTAGTTGGATACTCATCCACTAGTGTAGGATATAGGGTTTACAATAAAAGGACTCAAAAGATTGAAGAATCTTCAAATGTTCAATTTGATGAAACTTCAAATACATACCCTAGAAAATCCTATTGATGATGACATAAATAATGAAAATCAAGAAATGACCAAACAATTTCAAGGTTTAAACTTAGGGGGTAATAATCAAGGGGGAGGATTGGATCAAGGGGAAGTAAGGGTTGATACCGATGATGAACATAGAATTGAAGTTAATCATGACCAAACTCAACTTGATACACCTCCTAGAACCATAAGAGTTCATCAAAGTCACCCATTAGATCAAATTGTGGGTGTCTCAGGAGTTAGGACTGTCATTCCATAGGGACCCCACTAGTCATATAGCTCTAATTTCTCAAATTGAAAGCATTAAGATACATTGTGCATTACTTGATCCGGATTGGATCTTAGCAATGCAAGATGAATTGGCTCAATTTGATAGGAGTCAAGTGTGGGAGTTAGTTCCTAGACCAAGTAAAAACACTATTATTACTACAAGATGGGTCTTTAGAAACAAACTAGATGACCAAGGAATATCACTAGAAATAAAGCACGATTAGTAAGGGTTTTAATCAAGTTGAAGGACTTGATTATGATGAAACATATGCCCGGTTGCTAGGTTAGAGTCCATTAGAATACTTTTAGCATATGCCTCCTATATGGGTTTCAAACTCCATCAAATGGATGTCAAATCGGCATTTCTAAATGGGTTTATTAAGGAAGAGGTGTATGTAGAACAACCTCCCGGCTTTGAAAGTATGGACTACCCAAATCATGTATACAAGCTTAAGAAAGCCTTATATGGTTTGAAACAAGCTCCCCGGGCTTGGTATGAAAGATTGTCATCTTTCCTAATCTCTAAGGATTTCAAAGGCGATAGATCAAACTCTCTTTATAAAGTCAACGCCTAAGGACATCTTTGTAGCTCAAGTGTATGTTGATGACATTATCTTTGGGTCAACAAATGATGAGCTTCTTCAAGACTTTATTCAAAATATGGAAAAGAGTTTGAGATGAGTCTAGTTGGAGAATTAAATTTCTTCCTAGGTTTGCAAGTTAAACAAACTAGTGAAGGAATTTACATTTATCAAACAAAATATGCTAAGGAAATGGTTAAGAAATTTGGCTTAGAAAATGCTAAGGTAGTGTCAACTCCAATGGCAACCAATACCAAAATAGATAGTGATAGTGAAGGAAAACAAATAGATCTTACCCTTTATAGAAGCATGATTGGTAGCCTCTTGTATTTAACCGCTAGTAGACCCGACATATTATTTGCGGTTGGTATGTGTGCTAGGTATCAATCATGTGCTAAGGAATCTCATTTAGTTGCCGTTAAGAGAATTTTAAGATATGTTAAAGGCACACTAAATGTAGGTCTATGGTACCCTAGGACTAGGTCTTTTGATTTATTTGGGTACACCGATTCCGATTATGCGGTTGCAAATTGGATCGGAAGAGTACTAGTGGTGGATGCCAATTTCTTGGGTCCTCCTAGTAAGTTGGAGTAGTAGGAAGCAACCTTGTGTTGCTCTATCCACCACCGAGAATATGTGGCTATGGGTGGTTGTGTAACTCAACTCTTATGGATGAAACATACCCTAGAAGATTATGAGCTATCTTACTCCAACATGAAAGTATTTTGTGATAATGTGAGCACCATTAACTTGACCAAAAATCCGTGCATCACTCTAGGACCAAGCACATTGAAGTGAAACATCATTTCATTAGAGACCATGTGGCTAAGGGGACATTGAGCTTAATTATATTGAATCCAAGTCCAACCTAGCGATATATTTACCAAGGCTCTACCCGAAGTAGAATTCTCATCACTTAGGAGAGAACTTGGAATGGGCTTGGTTGAGTAAAGGTGTAGGTTTTCATGATCCTATAGAAATACTAGGATTTATACCTTTAACCATCTCACAAAATACCTAAGAAACCATGATTTTTGTATTGAGCCATCTAGAAAACATGTGAGATGTTAGGAAGATGCACTTGGTTCATCATGCTTGTTATGATGCATTACTATGGGCCAAAGTGTCATCTAGAGACATTAATCCTTAATTGGACCAATCATTGGGAAGGCTTATACACAATTGATGTGCATATAGCTCCAAGAATATGATTGGAAATGTCAAATAAAATAAAATTTAGTCTATGTCTATCAAACCCTGAGAAACAATTTCCTATTGATAAGCCAAAGTGATACAAAGTGTTGCAAAAATATTATAACTTTTGCAAAATCTCAAGATTGTGTCAATATCTAAATCTAGAGGTGATATAATTTTAAAATAATTTTTCCTTGATAGGAAATGATCTAACAATATTACCCACAAAATTTCGTGATTTTTTGATCTTTATTGAATTAATAATGAAACGAACGCCGGCCTACCCGGTTCGTTATCGCTCGAGCCATTTATGGCAGCCGCCGCAACACCTAAACGCTTCGTATCGTCGTCGATTCGGCCGATCTTTATCGCTGATTCGGCCATTTATAGCGATCAGCCACGCCCGCATTTAAACGTATCGGCCCGATCGTGATTCGGCCCGATCTATACGATTCGATCGCCATTTATGGCGAGGCGATCGCCATCTGAAATCGCTTCGTATCGCCTTGCTCGACCGCTCTCCATCGATTATTCGACGACTAATGGCGATCGGCCCGATGTCGGGGTTTTTAGGGTTTTCCGCCGGTTCGACTCGCCATAGTTTCCCGATTTTCTCTCCTCTTCCTCTTCCGACGAACCTCCACCGCACCATTTAGCCGCGCTCCTTCGTCTTTCCGGCGACTCCACCGACCGGAGCTCCCATTTGGAGTGCTCTCGGACTCAAGGACCTCCTCTTGTCACCTCATTCACGCTCTAGTTTCCACTCTCTCGGCTAGGGTTCGGTGGACACTCGCCTGTTGATTTTTCACCATGCCGCCTAGGTAAAATCGCATCTCTGATCTATGTTTGTTTGATTCTATAATCTTATTTCACTAACTCATGTTTATCTTTTGTCCATGCATCATCTACCCACATTATGCATATTTTGTGTGTGTGTCTTTTTATCCATTTAGAATTAAGCATTTTGCTACTAAACGCACCCGGGCACCTCCGACCGATGAGGGCCCGTCAAACCCTAGACCCACTGTTGATCCCCGATTTCCAAATTCTGTCCTTGAAACTGCTTTCAATAAAAACAAATTCCAACTTATTCCCCCTAGATCAATAGATCCTAATTTTCTTAAAGATTACTGCTTTGACATCGTTCAGATCATTCAACATTACCAACTTGAGTCCTTAGTCTTTTGTGAACATCACGTTAATATCACTCTCCTCTCCGAATTCTTCAACAACCTACGACCGGCTGGGGATGGGAGATACCGGACTCGCGTTGCTCAGCGCGATCTGGATTTCAGTCCCCAGATCTGGACTGATTTTCTCGGTTGCCTCTCCTCCGAGGATGATCTCGTCTTATATCCATCTTGGAGTGACCCTCTTCCATCTCCCTTTGAGGGGATTTCTTTAGATTCCCTTCACGATACCTTCTATCACTATCCTCGACCCTTGAACACCAACTTATTTCAATCACAGAGTATGCGCCTCGACAACGTCCTTTATAAGGTCGTTGCTCAGCATCTTCTCCCTATTGTTACTCGTGGTTTAGCTTTGGTGCGCCCCACACTTACTTCTCATGCATCTCCTTCGCTCATACTACATCAACATTGGCCTCAATACCTTCCATTGCATCACTCATTTCATAAGGCCAAATAATGGAAAGGTGCATATTCCTTATGGAAATGTCCTTACTCAATGGCTAAGCTCCATAGGCATTGATGTAAATATAGGAGTCATTAAGGTCATGAATAGGAAATATGATCAGATGACTCGACGGAGTTTCTCATTAGCGGGCATGAAGGCCGACAAAGGATCCGTCTCATCGGGACCCGACGAGTAGCGAGTGCTCGCGCAAGACTGGAGGATGCTGCGGAAGAAATTTCTTGAGGGTGGTGCCGCAGATGTTGCCGAGGGGCCCGATGAGGGGAGGCTGCTGGCGCGATCTGCGGTCTACGGTACACACATCCCTCCGTGCCCGCCGATGCGTTTGCGGAGCGAGTAGACACGCTGCGTTTGCGGAGTGCACCTCGAGCATCAGGAGCTTCTCTCTCGTGAGAGAGGTACATCGACAGCAGCAGGACATCCTGGCGATTCTCCGCCCTGCTGCGCCTGGACACCCTCCTCACGATGGTTCGTCAGCTGCTCCGATGGATGCTGAGGACGATGATCGTTAGCTTGCTCGCTTTTCTTTGTTATTCTCTTTTTGGCGTTTATGCGGCATAGACTCTTTTGTGTAATGACTTTTAATCAATGAAATGAAATATTTTTGTTGATCATTTCTATTAGTGCCTAAAATTTGGTATTTGTCAAGTTTAGGAGTTGATCATATAGTAAGAAGTTATGAATAGTGATATGATACACTTACACCTTTTGGGTCATAATTCTGTTATTTTGGATATCGTATCAATCCATTAATCTGATGAACATATTTTTAAATCTAATATTTTTCATATGTTATATTAGTGAATAAAATGTGTATGCCAAGTTTCGTGATTTTTGGACACCCATAGAATTTTCTACGCATTGTCAAACCTTGATCAAAATTCGATTTCCTCGATATCACGATCGTCATATCGGCAATGATCGACAAGATCGGCATTGATCACGCTTATTCCAAATGAACCGATGACATCGCTTTTGGATTAGAAAATGGCTTTTTCATCGGTTAAGAGGTTTTATATAATTGCCACAGTATATACATAATAATTTGTATGGAACAAAGAGTTTTCTTGCTGCACTGGTTCAGGGGGAGTTACATCCCTTATTTCTAAAATTGTTGGTGCGAAGCTAGGATATATTTGCCTATTCTTTAATTGTTTATGCTTTGCGTCATGAATCATGTCGTGAATTAAGGGGGAGTTTCATTTCAATTTTATACCTTAGTTCAAGATATAATTCTTTCCGGCACTTATTGGATAATCTCTTCTCTTTTTGATTGTATGTCAAAGGGGGAGAAGGGATATTTAAGTTAGAATTCATATTGAGATATGTTTATGTATGATAAAGACCTAACTTAAATGATTGCCAAACATCAAAAAGGGGGAGATTGTTGGTGCAACAATGCCCCAAGCATTTATATATTTTGATGTTTGGATAATCATCTAAGTTAGGCAATGGTTTGTGATCTAATTGTGAACGTGTTTAAGTGACAGGAAAATCCAAGTATGAAGACTTGGTAAAAGATAAGTCCAAGTGTGACCTTGGGAGAGAAGACCAAAGGCAAGTCTTGGCAGCATAAGTCCAAG
Organism: Wurfbainia villosa; assembly: GCA_025175895.1. Taxonomy (NCBI): domain Eukaryota; kingdom Viridiplantae; phylum Streptophyta; class Magnoliopsida; order Zingiberales; family Zingiberaceae; genus Wurfbainia; species Wurfbainia villosa. The sequence continues at coordinate 77,291,116 of CM046000.1, read as the reverse complement.
CATGTAGTCTTGGCGGCGTAAAGTCCAAGCGTACTTTGGCAAAGAAGAAACCCAAAGCATGACGAAACCGAAGGAAGCTTTTGAAGGCAAGCGCATGGATGGAGTTGCGGACTCAGAGAAATCCTAGAGGCGCAAGGCTGATGGAGAAGCTAGAAGGTTAAGTCTAGGCTTAGGGTGTGTTTCCAAGTATGAATTAGTCATACTTGGTATGTGCCAGTCGACTGGAACATGGTATCAGTCGAACTGGCCCTTAAAATATAGCATTAGAAGGCCGATCATTGCCGATCAGTTATTAGCCGATCGTACGCCCGCCATACAAAAATAGCCACATGGCCGTGGCGATCGCACGGCCACGATGAAGTTATATCCGAATCGACTATTGTCGATCGACCGATAGTTTTCCGTTGACGGCGATGCGAGAAATCTCGCGAATCCGGCTCGTGGCCGTTAGAATGGCGGCATCGGTGATGAAAGTCATCACCGAATCGACGGCTCAACGTGAAAAACAACCTCTTCTCTATAAAAAGAGGGCTGGTGGAGGTTTTTGGGGTTAATGCTTATTCTCCAATCTTTCTCAACAGCCTCCACGAATTTTCTAGCTTTCTAAGTGATTTAAATCTCCTCCTCTTCTCTCTAAGCTTAGATCTTCATTCTTTGTAAAGAAGAGGAGTTGTCTTGTAAAGAAAGCTTATTAGTGGACTTGCTTGGATTGATCCACCTCAAGGATCGCCGTGGAGTAGGAGCGCTATCTCCGAACCACGTAAAAGGCCTTGTTTGCGTTTGTTATTGTTTTTACATACATTATTGTGTTTGCTTCCGCTAATCTTCTTGTAGAAACCGAAAAACGCTATTCACCCCCCCCTCTAGCTTCCAAACGATCCCTAACATCTTCTTCTCACCGAATTCTCTCCCTCTCCATTTCCCTCTTTTGGCAGAACCTCATCCAAGCAAGAAAGCAAAGGCTAGGTTGGTTCTTTAGGTTATCTTCCCCACCCAAAGCAAAGCGAAGGATGTAAGTATCCCTCACCTGCATACGAGTAGTTTCGTTTGATGTTTGTAAAAGAAAATCTATATGTTATATCTAACTAAGCTATGTTTTAGTTTATCAATGAAGTTGTATGCTAAGTTTAGGAGGTATATGATGATGTTAACATGGAAAAAAAAAAGGATTAGGTTAGAAGCTAACCCTAATAGCCCCTAGAGCCTATTCGGCCATGCCATGATTTTAGGGTTCTAATGAAGCTCTATGCCATGTTTTTGTAACTATATGATGATGTTAGGATTAAGATGAATTAGGTTAAAGGTTAACCCTAAAAACCCTACTTGGACCATTCGGCCAACCTAGGTTTTGGGTGAACAAATGAAGTTTTAATCCATATGTTATATGCAAATGAAGTTGTTGTTATATGAAATGAATTAGGTTATTGTTATATGAAATGAATTAGGTTAAAGGTTAACCCTAAAAACCCTACTTGGACCATTCGGCCAACCTAGGTTTTGGGGTGAACAAATGAAGTTTTAATCCATATGTTATATGCAAATGAAGTTGTTGTTATATGAAATGAATTAGGTTGTTGTTATATGAAATGAATTAGCTTAAAGGATAACCCTAGAAGACCCTATGGACCATTCGGCCATCATGCATTTTGGGGATTAGATGAAGTCTTAATATAAGTCTTATGTGCATATGAATTTGTTGTTAAGTTAAATGAATAGGTTAACATGTGTTTTATGTTGGGTGAATTCATGTTGACTTGTGATATTAAATAATGCTAGTTGAAGATAACATGCCTTAGGTTAGTGTTTACTTACTTTTGATGCCATGCCTTTTTGCCATGTCTATGTGTATGCTATGTTTGAAATATGTTATGAAATGGAAGAAGATAGGATTATGAAATGAAACAAAACGATATGTACATGACATGAATATGACATGATGATGAAATGAAGAATGATATGTTATGAAATGAAGAATGACATGTTTACGAAATGAAAGATGATATGTCCATGAAGGGAAGCATGATGTGTTATGAAATGAAGTATGCTATGTTTGCAAAATGTAAGCTATGTTATAAAATAAGCATATAAGTATTTTACCTTCTGCATGGCTTGTACCAAGACCCTAACAGGGTCCAAGAAGGGATGGGCTCCTAAGTTGCCCTAGGTCGATGGAATAAGACTCGGGCCTAGGATGGGCTTCTATGTACAATTGCCCCTAGGTCGATGGAATAAGACTCGGGCCTAGTACGGGATGGGCTCCAAGATGCCTTAGGTCGATGGAGTAAGACTCGGGCCTAGGATGGGCTTCTACGCTATGACGATTGCCCTAGGTCGACGGACTAAGATCGGGCCTAGTAACCTATTAGGTTCGAGACTTGCTACCTCGGGCCTATTTAGGGATGCGCGCTATGATAATGAAGAAGTGGTACAATGCCGGGCCCAAATATGTTGAGATTTATATTTATGTACCTATAAAATATGTTTTCAAAAGCATCTCGCATATGTTACATGATTAGATTGTTATGTTTGATATGCCATGTTGATATGTTACATATGAAGTATGTTATGTTTGATATGCCATGTTGATATGTTACATATGAAGTATGTTATGTTTGATATGCCATGTTGATATGTTACATATGAAGTATGTTATGTTTGATATGCCATGTTGATATGTTACATATGAAGTATGTTATGTTTGATATGCCATGTTGATATGTTACATATGAAGTATGTTATGTTTGATATGCCATGTTATGTCACTATGCTACATATGATGTATGTTATGTTTGATAGGTCACACCTATATGTTTTATGTTATGTTGATTTGCTACGTTACATATGTTATATGTTATGTTTAAATAAGTCCTAGACGTACATGACATGATGCTATGTTATAGATGATACATGTTATGCTGCCATGCTATGGATGAGATATGTTATGTTTACTCACGTTATTTATGCTACAAGTTAAGTTAATTACGCCATGTATGTTACATGTTATGTGGCTTATATGTTATGAATGTTACATGCTTATATGTTATGAATGGTACATGCTATGATTAATGTCGATATATGGTTTTTGTGAGTAGGACTGGATCTTACTAAGCCTATGTGCTTATAGTTTATCTTTCCCTCGTACTGCAGATAAGGGTAAGGGATGGATAAACTAAAGGGAGCAGCAGGAGGGGCCAAATGTGTGTGGCAGTGGCATGGTGGAGAAGATCCGTTAGGTTTATATATATATGTTTACCTATGATGATGATGTTTATGGATGTCCTTACTTATGTCTCAGTATGACAACGATGGTTACGAACCTGAACTAAGCACTAAGTATCTATCTAAGTTATAATGCATGCTCTATGTTAATAAGAAGAAGTAAAGAAGAAGTAAGAAGAAGTATCTATATATGTTATGATGCATGCCCTATGTGAAGAAGAAGAAGTATATATATATATATATATATATATATATATATATATATATATATATATATATATATATGTCAACGCATGTTTATGTTATAAAAGAAAAAAAAATGTCTAAAGTCTTCCGCTGTAAGAAGTACGAAATATGTATTAAGTCTTCCGTTGTATGTATGTATGTATGTATGTACGGTCGCGTCACGTGCCGCCCCTTCCGGGTTCTGGGTCCGGAAAGGGCGGGCGTGACATTTGTTGGGTTGAGTGACGGTTCATTTTCGGCCCTTGACTATCCTCCGAACTAGGTTGACTAGTTTGACCTCCATTTCTGAGTCGACCTCCGAATCAGATTCATCCTCTTCTTCCTTCGGAGGTGGCTTGCTTGCGGTTTTCTTCCTTGAACCTGCAAAAAGTGTTATACCCTTCTCGGGTTCCGAGTTAGACTGCTCATGAAGTTCAAAATTTGAAAATAATTCATCTAACCTAAGTTTCGAAAGATCCTTGGATACCTTGTAGGCATTGACCATAGATGCCCACAAGGTAGTCCTCGGAAAGGAGTTAAGAACATACCTTATAAGGTTGCGGCTTTCGACCTTTTGCTCGATTACGTGTAGATTGTTGACTATGTCTTGAACGCGGGCGTAAAGTTGCGTTGCGGACTCATGTTCCTGCATTTTTAGATTATATAGTTTATTAAATAAAATATCTCGCTTACATACCTTGGCTTCATCGGTCCCTTCGTGTAGCTCCACTAGCTTTGTCCAAAGGTCCTTTGCGCTGATGAAGGGGTCGACGCAATTTAGTTCCTCCTTGGACAAACCGCATTGGAGAATTTGAGTTGCCTTGGCATCGGCTTCGACTTGTCGTTTTGTCGCAATGGTCCATTGGTCATAACCCAAGGATTCACCCACTTCGTTAGTCGAAAGTGTGAAACCCGTTTGGATTATGATTCACATCTCGATTTGGGTTTTGAGAAAGCATTCCAACCGACCTTTCCAGTAATGGAAATCATCTCCATTGTAAAACGAAGGTTGGACGGTGCTAAAACCCTCGAGATGGGCCATTTAGAAGGGAAACCTTACACAAAAAAATACCAAAAAAACATGAAAAAGGTTCCAAGACTTTGCCTTGGATTAGTAATGTAGGAAATCAAAAGAAACAAAAGGAATAAACGAGAAATAACCAACTAAAATAAAAGATGAGCACTTACAACCTTCGATGTCCCAGAAATGGTACTAAACGATGGTTTTTGGGGATGAAGACAGCTTGTTACTGTTAGTGATATATGAGAGATGTCCTAAGGCAATCACCTTATGTTTGAACCATTTATATGATAAATGAAGATTCACTATTTGAGTATACATATTTTCATGTATTTGATTAGATCTTAAACTCATTTACTGAATGTCCACGATATGATTCACAGCATGAGAGAATTTGTGATTGGATCATAACTAGTGAGTATCTCTACATGTGTAATTGTGATGTATCGGAATTATCCCTAGTCGATGAATTGATGGATTTGGACACCATTGATTCTTTCGAGACTAGCACGATGTATACTCTTTGGTGTATCCAAGCAGCTGATTCTCACTGGCTGGAGACATTGTGATGTCCGGAGTTAATCGTGGATGCTAGTTATGGTAACTAGTTCATTGGAGTGACCGGCCGTAAGACTTCATATGGTTCTCTGCATATATAGATATGTCAATGAAGTTCTTACTGCAGCTTAAGTGCGATGTTCCTTTGACTTGCAGTATTCAAGTCATCTTGATCATAAAGACTTATGCTTTGACATCTTAAGCAAACATCTCTAAGGAGATGTGGACCCGGGATGATTGGGTATAAGTTGAAGTGATCGAAGGTGTTTGAATAGCCTATAATGGATTCACCACTTCTTGCGAGGAGGTGTATACTCATGGCCCCTCGTCGGATTGTTACTAAAGTCTTTGGCCAAAGCATTACATGTTTAGAGTAAGGTACTCTTCGATACATGTGCAGTAACTAGAATCCGTAAGACGAGGAAATGATACTTGGGCTAGGTGTGACGTAGTTAGCCTAGTGGGGACTGACACTATAGACCATGTCCTGAACCAAGTGGGTATAAGATGAGTGAAGGGAATGGGGCACGATTCATTCGAGCTGCTGAAGGGTTTCAGAAATAGTTCTAGATCAACCGTTAATCTTTTCGGTTAATTGGGGATAATGATGTACTACTAGGTGCCACTCATGATCGTTCTATAATTAATGGTTAATTATAGACGGCCAACATAAACCGAGAACCTATTTGGTCACACGCACAATGAGCGTAATCCGAAGGATTTAAAACGAGCTTGAGAATGAGATTCTCAGACCGAGAGAAACTAGGTTTGGTTGGACCATACATGGAGCGAGCATGAAATCGTTTCAGTCGCAATGGAAGCGTGGATGGGCCGTGTCTTATGAAGACATGATGGATGAACCAAATTGGTTTGGTTCTAATCCAATGGAGGAGAATAAACCAAAGGGTTTGGTTTGTTTTTAAATGAATGAACCAAAGTTGATTCGGTTCATTTTAACTTAAAATAAACCACCATGGTTTGGTTTATTTTAACTTAAATTAATGGAGCGGGTTAACGGGCCTTTGGTTATGATCCGATAACCATTAAGATAATTTATTATCTATAAAATAGGGCTTAAGGGTTTTTGTTAAACCCTAATCCAAAACCAAGCAACCCTAATTGTTGCCGCCCCCCTCCTCTCCTTGGTGAAGTCGGCACCAACCCTAGCACTGCCGCCCACCACCTAGCTCCCTTGCCGGCGTCCAGAAGGTGTTGTCCTTCCCTCTTGCCGGCGTCAAGCTGCTGCCAGAGAAGCTCCGGTGATCTCCTTTGGGTTCGGCAATAAGGTGAGCTTCAACCTTCCCTTTTTGGCCGGCCCTATTCCTCCACCAAAGCTGTCCAGTTTTTTGGACAGCTTGTTTCCTTCTCGTCGAAGCGTCATTTGGACGACGTTTGGAGCTCCGACAATGGTAGCCTTGCCAGGTATTCGATCTCTGGTAATCCTCAAAGGTGGAGGACGAAGGATTCGTCAAACGGTTGACGAATACCTCTCCGGAGAAGCGAGTTTTTGAGGACTCATTTTGGATCCGAATTTTGATTCGGATCGTGATATTCTCTCGATCACATCGTCTTCAACACGAGGCTAGTAACCCATAAAAAGACGAGGCTCATGACTTCGTGAAGTCATCCCGAAGATACTCGGCGTGGATACGGATAGAGACGATTCTAGTGAGAATCGTTCCAGTTGATGCCTTTCCCGCTACACGTGATACGTCAAGTATACGTAGTTTAAGTTTCCTTTTATTGCAAAATTTGAATTTACGGTTATGTCTACACATGTTGTACTATGCATGCGTGTGATGTGTGTGTTGTAATAAATTAAATTTATTATTTTATTCCTTCCGTTGTGCACATGTTTACGAAACATGTTCAAACACACACTCGCCGCGGTGCCGGAAACCCAACAGTGGTATCAGAGCCCAGGTTGTGTTTCGACATAATCGTAAAATTGTTTTGCGATAGTCATAATGATATTTCTGGAAATTTTCTACTTTTGGAAAGTTAGAAGTATTTATGGAAAATTTTCAATTATGGAAAGTCTAGAAGTATTTATGAAAATCTTCTACTTTTGGAAAGTTGGAAGTATTTATGGAAATTGATATTTTCTATAAATAAAATATTTGATTAGATTTTAGAAATTTGTTTCCTAATTTAATCATGATTTGATTTGGGAAATCAAATCTTAAAATATTTTATTTCCATAAGTAGTTTTTATGATTTAGGAAATTGGTTTCCTAAATTGACTTTCCTTAATCAACTATTTCCACAAATAAAATATGTGATTAGATTTAGAAATTTGTTTCCTAATTTAATCATGATTTGATTTGGAGAATCAAATCTTAAACATATTTTATTTCCATAAATAGTTATGACATATAAGGAAATATTGTACATGACATAATTGTATGTCATGTAATTACATTAGATGCATATCATTATGCCATGCGTGTCGTGACATGTAGATGTATGTCATGTCATGTAGATAATAGTTATTTGCATGCAAAGAGGATGAGACATAAAAACCCTAACTCAATATTAAAGCCTACATCTTCCATTAATATGGTTAGAACCAGAGTTCCGTTTCTTGTTCGGGTTGTTGAACTCTCTCCAAGCCCGACTCGAACCCGAACATGTTCAAACCATGGAATAGTTTAATACTAATATGGTAAGAGTCAGAGGTCAATCGTTAGCTTTGGTTGTTGGACTCTCTCCAAGCCGGGCTAATTGGTTGAATGCACTCTAACCATATTAAAATTATTTCTCGATTAATGGGTTGGCTTTAACCTGGAGCATCGGCTTATTGGACTCTCTCCAAGGTCGATGTTAAGGGAGGTGAAGTTGGGTGCTATGCATATGATGCATACTTGTTAATGTGTTGACAACCCGATATATGTGTGAACATTCAATTAGTTGATAGTACATTGTGTTAGTTGCATATACGTGATATGCAATCGATATAGTTGATACCTACCATCGTAGTTATGAATGGCTTGTTGGACTCTCTCCAAGGTTGTTCATATCTATGATGGATATCAGCCCATTCGGAGATGGACCTACGATCTCCCGAAGTAATTTTGGGGTTTTTGAAATTCAAAAAATGAATGGGATTTATAAATGTATATTGATGCATTTTAAAATCATTTTCTCATATATGCTCATTTTGTATTTCTAGGTTAATCGATTGATCATGACGTCTTCGAATTTGCACACTATTTTGGATTCAAACAAATTGACTGGGCCTAACTTCCTAGACTGGCTTAGAAACCTGAGAATTGTTCTCAAGGCGAAAAAGCTAGCATATGTCCTTGAAGAGCCTCTTCCCAACCGTCCTAAGGACGATGCAACTCCAGACCAAATGTTGGTCTATCGGCGAGTTGCATCATGCTAGCTGCGATGGTACCTGAGCTGCAAAAGCAGCATGAGCATATGGATGCTAATACTATGGTCTTCCCTCTTCATGAGTTGTTTGATGAGCAAGCGAGATCCAAAAGGTTCGAAGTCTCCAGCTCCTCTTCACCACGAAGATGCAAGAAGGTTCGTCTGTAGTGCAGTTTGTGCTAAAGATGAACGGGTACATCGAGCGGCTAGCCACCCTCGGGTTTGTGATGGATCATGAATTAAGTATTGACTTAATTCTGCATTGTTTGCCCAAGAGTTTCTCATAATTTGTGATGAACTATCGGATGAACAAATTAGAATCCACTATTCCTGAGCTCCTCAATATGCTGAAGACTGTGGAGCCTTCTATGAAGCATGAGGAGAAGGCGGTTCTGTTAGTTGATTCCTCAAAGAAAGGTTCTAAGAGGAAGGCAAAGGAACAGAAGAAAGGGAAGAACAAGAAGGCAAAGAAGGCAGAACCAGCACAAAAGGGCACTTGCCATCATTGTGGCAAGGAAGGCCACTGGCGAAGAAACTGCAAGATTTATCTTGAGTCCATAAAGAAGAAAAAGGCATCTGATGCCCCATCCTCTTCAGGTATCTTCGTTATTGATTCTCATTCTATTTCCTTAGACACTTGGGTATTGGATACTGGGTGTGGCTCACATATATGTAATGACATACAGGGGCTAAGGAATAGAAAAAGACTCATCAGAGGGGAGTCAAATTTGCAAGTTGGCAATGGAGCAAAGGTTGATGCGGTCACCATCGGAACTTATTTGCTGAAGCTCCCTAGTGGACTAGTCTTGGAACTGGACAATTGCTATTGTGTTCCTTCTCTAATAAAGAATATTGTTTCTATTTCCTGCTTAAATAGAAATGGTTACCATTTGACGTTTAGTAACAATTGTTGTTATATAACTTTGAATGGCGCACTTTATGGAACTGGAACTTTGAGCAATGACATTTATACGTTGGACGTATCCAGTGACATTTTCAATATCGAAGCGAGCAACAAGCATGCTCGAAAGGATAATCAAATAGACTCCTACATGTGGCATTGTCGTCTTGGCCATGTAAGCAAGAAACGCATGTCTGAATTACACCGATGTGGAATTCTGGAATCGTTTAAATTGGATTCATACGATACATGCGAATCATGCTTAAAAGGCAAGATGACTAAGTTACCTTTTACAGGAAAAGGTGAACGAGTGGGAGAGTTACTAGGTCTAATACATACTGATGTGTATTCCATCCATCAGCAAAGGAAGCGGTTTGGATCAAGAAATTCATTTATGAACTTGGTGTGATTCCATCCATTGTTGAAGCAATACTGGTCTACTGCGACAACAATGGAGCAATTGCACAGGCGAAAGAGTCAAGGTCTCATCAACGATCCAAACATGTGCTTCGCCGTTATCATCTTATCAGAGAGATCATCAGTAGGAAGGAAATACAAATCGAGAAAATTCCCACTGAAAGGAACTTAGCAGATCCTTTGACTAAGGCATTACCTCAAAGTAAGTTTGAGGGTCATGTTAGAGCTTATGGTATTGGATATCGTAGCGATTGGCATTAGGCCAAGTGGGAGTTTGTTAGTGATATATGAGAGATGTCCTAAGGCAATCGCCTTATGTTTGAACCATTTATATGATAAATGAAGATTCACTATTTGAGTATACATGTTTTCATGTATTTGATTAGATCTTAAACTCATTTACTGAATGTCCACGATATGATTCACAACATGAGAGAATTTGTGATTGGATCACAACTAGTGAGTATCTCTACATGTGTAATTGTGATGTATTGGAATTATCCCTAGTCGATGAATTGATGGATTTGGACACCATTGATTCTGTCGAGACTAGCACGAGGTATACTCTTTGGTGTATCCAAGCAGTTGATTCTCACTGGCTGGAGACATTGTGATATCCGGAGTTAATCGTGGATGCTAGTTATGGTAACTAGTTCATTGGAGTGACCAGCCGTAAGACTTCATATGGTTCTCTGCATATATATATATGTCAATGAAGTTCTTACTGCAGCTTAAGTGCGATGTTCCTTTGACTTGCGGTATTCAAGTCATCTTGATCATAAAGACTTATGCTTTGACATCTTAAGCAAACATCTCTAAGGAGATGTGGACCCAGAATGATTAGGTATAAGTCGAAGCGATCGAAGGTGTTTGAATAGCCTATAAAGGATTCACCACTCCTTGCGAGGAGATGTATACCCATGGCCTCTCGTCGGATTGTTACTAAAGTCTTTGGCCAAAGCATTACATGTTTAGAGTAAGGTACTCTTCGATACATGTGCAGTAACTAGAATCCGTAGGACAAGGAAATGATACTTGGGCTAGGTGTGACGTAGTCAGCCTAGTGGGGACTGACACTATAGACCATGTCCTGAACCAAGTGGGTATGAGATGAGTGAAGGGAATGGGGCACGATTCATTCGAGCTGCTGAAGGGTTTCAGAAATAGTTTTGGATCAACCGTTGATCTTTTCAGCTAATTGAGGATCATGATGTACTACTAGGTGCCACTCATGATCGTTCTATAATTAATGGTTAATTATAGACGACCAACATAAATCGAGAACCTATTTGGTCACATGCACAACGAGCGTAATCCGAAGGATTTAAAATGAGCTTGAGAATGAGATTCTCAGACCGAGAGAAACTAGATTTGGTTGGACCAAACATGGAGCGAGCATGAAATCGTTTCAGTCGCAATGGAAGCATGGATGGGCCGTGTCTTATGAAGACATGATGGATGAACCAAATTGGTTTGATTCTAATCCAATGGAGGAGAATAAACTAAAGGGTTTGGTTTGTTTTTAAACGAATGAACCAAAGTTGATTCGGTTCGTTTTAACTTAAAATAAACCATCATGGTTTGGTTTATTTTAACTTAAATTAATGGAGCGGGTTAACGGGCCTTTGGTTATGACCCGATAACCATTAAGAAAATTTGTTCTCTATAAAATAGGGCTTAAGGGTTTTTGTTAAACCCTAATCCAAAACCAAGCAACCCTAATTGTTGCCGCCCCCCTCCTCTCCTTGGTGAAGTCGGCGCCAACCCTAGCACCACCGCCCACCGCCTAGCTCCCTTGCCGGCGTCCAGAAGGTGTTGTCCTTCCCTCTTGCAGGCGTCGAGCTGCTGCCAGAGAAGCTCCGGTGATCTCCTTTGGGTTCGGCAATAAGGTGAGCTTCAACCTTCCCTTTTTGGCCGGCCCTATTCCTCCACCAAAGCTGTCCAGTTTTCTGGACAGCTTGTTTCCTTCTCATCGGAGTGTCGTTTGGACGACGTTTGGAGCTCCGACAGAGGTAGCCTCTCCGGGGATTCGATCTCCGGTAATCCTCATAGGTGGAGGACAAAGGATTCGTCAAACGGTTGACGAATACCTCTCCGGAGAAACGAGTTTTTGAGGACTCATTTTGGATCCGAATTTTGATTCGGATCGTGATCTTCTCTCAATCACATCGTCTTCAACACGAGGCTAGTAACCCATACGAAGACGAGGCTCGTGACTTCGTGAAGTCATCCCGAAGATACTCGGCGTGGATACGGATAGAGACGATTCTAGCGAGAATCGTTCCGGTTGATGTCTTTCCCGCTACACGTGATACATCAGGTATACGTAGTTTAAGTTTCCTTTTATTGCAAAATTTGAATTTATGGTTATGTCTACACATGTTGTACTATGCATGCGTGTGATGTGTGTGTTGTAATAAATTAGATTTATTATTTTATTCCTTCCGCTGTGCACATGTTTACGAAATATGTTCGAACACACACTTTCCACGGTGCCGAAAACCCAAAAGTTACGAGGGTAAACCCTTGTAAGAAGTGTAGATCTCTCTGAGAGCTTTGTTTTGGTAGGTAGCCCGTTTCGTGGGTCAACTTGTACGAAAAGTTATGCCCTTTTTACCGTCGGCTACTCCAAAAGCTAATACTTGCAAAACAAAACCAAACGAAGAGTATCAAGACTTCGTCTTGGATTAGTAGTGCGGGAGAAAAATTTAAACGTACGAAAAACAAATCTATAAAAAAAATGCTAGATTGGTGGTTTCACCAAATCTAAGCGCCCCCAGCTCTGATACCAATTATTGGATCGAAGCGGATCGCTAGAGAGGGGTGAATAACGATAAAACCTTTTCTTTTTGTTCGTTCGTTAAAACTCGAGTAGATAATTAATTTGCAGCGTAAAGATAAGTAATAAATAAAATGAGACAAATATTTTTACTTGGTTCGTAGCCTTCGGTTACTACTCCAAGGCCCTAGTGATCCTTGATCACACACGGAGGGCAATTCACTAAAAATACTCCTCCTCGTTGGAGGTAGGAATTTGACGATTACAAAAAAACCTTCGAAAGAAAAGATAGAGAGACAAACCCTCTCTTCTATTAATGTAAAGTGAAATGATAGAAAACCTCGATTAATAAAAGGAATTGCAATATTTTAAGACATGACAAATTAAAATATCAACAACTAAAGAGTAGAAACTAAGCTAGGGTTGTTGACAGCACTTCGTCGTAGAGTCGTCGGAGAATCGCAGAGTTGCAGAGCTTTTTAAGCACTTAGAGATGATGAAAAACCCTAGGAGAGGCCCTCCTTTTATAGCCTTTGAGCCCCTGTTCGAGAGGAACTTCACCCAATAGAGTTTTGGCTCATGGCTCCTTGAAAAATGGTGATAAGGCTTGACTCCTCGAGAGGTCGATCCTGACCATCGACGATGGCCATCATCATCGGCCGATCGATGGCAAGATCACCTAATGTCAATCTCGTGCAGACAATCGTTGATGGACAGCATGAGTCCTCCAAGCCGGTCGACAATGATGCATGCTTGAAGGCAAAGTTAAGCTTAACAAAAACATTATTTCGACGGCCTCCGACCGTCCGATCTCGACCTAGACCACCTATAGGATGTCTTTGGTTGATCTACGCTTAAGTCTATCCCGTAAAGAGGATACGACCTCACTTTACTCGCACACACGAAGCTACCTCGATACTTAACGGTCGCTTCTCGCTCTCGCCTTCCACTCGATTCCTTCGGCTCCCTCCGAAATCACTCGAGTGTCGCCCGACCACCGCGGCTTCCTCCGGGTGTCGCTAGCCATCAGCTCCAGCTATAGCAATTTTTTCCACACTCGATTCATCTCGTGAGATAATGACATGAGCTTAACTTTGTATCCTTTGCTATAATCAAAACTCAGGTTCGACTTAGGTGTCTACAGCACCAACACAATCAACAAGCAAGCATTCCAAAGCAATAGTTGTAAAGTTTTCTTTACATTGTCTTTGTATACTTTCTTTGTATTTGCTTGTATTTATTTCTTATTGTTGTAAGAATACTTGTACGAGGTTTCTCCACCTCTGACTTGTTGTCGAGAAGGAGTATTTGTGATTAGTATTGGTGTTTGCATCGCTAGGGCTCATTCGAGCCCAATCCGTGGAGTAGGAACCGTATGGTTCCAAACCATGTTATATCATCGTGTTGTAATTGTTCTTGTGTTTATTTTGATTGTATATTTCGTATTTCCTCTACGTATTAACATTGTGTAGCAAGTACAATCGAATTCCATCATCCGACGATGAAACGTTATTCACCCCCCTTCTAGCGGGCACATAGGTCCTAACAATTAGTATTAGAGCTAGAAGCTCTTCAACGAATTAACAACCAGGAGCAAGATCACTAGAGGGAATATGGAATTTGAAGAACAATTTAGATGGGATATCAACACTCCGGTCCCATATACACTCTATAGACAAGAAGGCTTCAATTCATGGAAGGCAAAGGTTGAAGACTTCATGATGATGAGGGATATTGAAGAGTGGTCCGCTTTGATGGAAGGATTTGAATATCCTAGATGACCAAAGGGAGGTTTCCTCAAGATGAAGAGATGGACCAAGGAACAACTCCAAGGGCTTGAGAAAAATAAGAAGGTAATGAAATTGTTGATTGATTTAATACCCAACAATATTTTGTCTAGTTTAGGGGACTATATGGATGTCAAGGAGCTATGGAGACAAGTGACAAGATTTCATGAGAACCCGCAACCGGTCCAAGAAGAAGAGGAAGAAAGTTCATCCTCACAAGAATGTGAGGATTCGGAGGTTGAGAAGTGTTCGACATTCGAGGTGGAAGAATTGGAGATTGAAAGGCCATCAACATCCAAGGAAGAGGTAGAATTGGAAGAAACCTCAACCTCTAGGATTGAGGGGGAGGAGAAACCATCTACTCTAGAGCAAGAGCAAAATCAAGAGTACTATCAACTTTCGGAAAAGATGAAGAAGTCTAAACATCCACCGATGACCTAGGTAACTCAAGCACATTAATTCAAAATAAAAATCATATAATATGTTTTGAGTGTAGGGAATATGGGCACTACAAGAACAAGTGCCCTAAGAAGGTCAAGAAAAGTCAACCGGAACCAAAACTTCAAGAAATCTCAAAGGATGCCGGAGTCTCCGCTAAGAAGAGCAAGGAGCATGTCATTTGCTTCAAATGCCAACAATCGGGACATTATAGAAGCCAATGCCCTAGAGGGAAGAAGAAGGGGCAAGAAGGAGATACACATGTAGAGGGAACCTCTAAGGCAAACCCGAAGGTAAAATTTATTAATGCACCTTCTTTAATTTATAGGCAAAAGCATGCTAGAAGTAATCTTGCAATTATTCATGAAAGGCATGCTAGAAATAATAGGCTTTATTGTTTAGGAGCGAAACATATCAACCTTAGGAATAAGGAGAAATTTGAGACTAATGTCCCTAAAATAATTTTACCTAAGGAAAATATTAGGAAGGTAGAAAACCATCTAGGCTTTAACTCCAAAAATTCTAGACATATGCCTAGGAAAGGGAAAAACACTCAAAGAAATAATGGGCCACAAAATTTAAGCAACTAGAGTTGGAAAATCAAGTCTTGAGGTCAAGACTTAAGAAATTAGAGAAGACCCTTAGGAAAATACAAAATTAAATGCAAGGGTCAAATAGTCAAAGCCTAGGATCTATGAGTCAAAGTCAAAGACCTAGGAAACAAGAGTCATCCAAGGGTAAACTTAAGCCCAAAAAGGCCTATCACAATGTTTCATTCGATTATAGAACTCAATCTATGTCTAGGAAAACCAAGGTCAATAGGGAAGTCATCCCTAAGGTTGACCAAGGTAGGTGCTTAGTGGCTAAGGTTTCAAGGAAACCTAGGGAAGCCATTAAGAAGGTTACAAGGGGAGTTACCCCTAGAGTTAACCTAAGTAAGACCCAAATGACCAAGGCTTCTAAGCCTAGGAGAGTATCTAGGAAAGTTATCCCTAAGGAATACCTAGTAAACCTAAGGAGCTCCAATAGATTTTGGGTTCCTTCCTAGGAGCGTGATCAATTCACGCTAAATGGAGGGTGTGCAAACTTTAATTGGATGGGTAGTTAACCCAACCATGGTAAAGGTGGCACCTTAGGTCATTTTCAAGGTTATGGATACCTTGGAAATTGGTTTGAATTAATATTCTAAAGGATTTCAGGATGTGCCAATATTATCTTGAGAATTATGAAAAGTCAATCAAATTGACATAAACTAGGTCTAGAGGTCATAGTGTGTCATTTTGGATTTTGGCACACTATGAGGATAAGTGACATTAAGGCAAAATTGGATTTAATTCTAAAAATGACAATTTGGGCTTAATACTTAGGCATTTAATACCTTAGTATTTTACAATTATCATGCTTTATTTGTCTTATCATGTCATGACATCATGTTTCTTTTAATTATTTATATGTCATGATCATGCTTAGGTTGTAGTTTTAATGTCATGTATGCTTAGGTTATATCATATGTCATGACATCATGATCATTGGTCATGCTTATATATGTCATCATTTATGTTATGATCATTCATGCATTTAAAGTAATTAAAATTTATTTAAGAACTATGACATAACTTGAAGTCTCATGTATAAGGGAATCAAGTAGTGTTGCTTTAGAAAATGCATGAAACTCTAGTTTAGGATAAACAAAACTCACATCTCACATCACATTGACATGTGTGTATATTGATACGCCCTAGACACATGTGAGATGCTACGAAATGAGTTAAGTTCAAGGTGCATAATTTTTGCATCTAAATGAACTTAAACTCAACTTATACCATGGATGAATCATGAGGAAAGCTTATGTACAAGTCATGTGTATCAAGCCCATAGACCATGGTTCAATATAAGATTTTAAAACTATTTCAAAATCATTTTGAAAAACCTTGGTGAAGTCTATCTTTTTATATCAATCACCATTGATGATGTTAATACAAAGTGAGCTCAAACAATGAAGTTTTTCTTATTTTTGAACTTTGCATCAATTTCATTATTTTGTGGATAAATTATTTTTCAAATATTTTTCACCCATTGTATTGTTTATAAGTATTATACGTATGAATTTTCACGATTTTTCAAGTTATGTATAATTACTTATGCATTTTCATTTTTCATTTTTGAAATCTGATATCTGCATTTTGTAGATATCAGTCGACTGTCGCTTGATGGTAGTCGATTGATCCATAGGGCAGTCGATTGATTACTGTCAGAGTCAACTGCCAACGCTGATTTTTGGTAAACAAGGATGTTTAGCCCATGTTTCAGCCATGTTAGGGTTCCCTAACTGCTTCTAATCCTAGGATATACTTTGGAAAGCATTGGAAAGGGTGAAAATCCATTGGATATGGATTAGGAGAGTTATTAGGGTGATGTATCAATTTTAAGGTGTGAGAAAGTTCAAAGTTGAACTTTTAACTTTATTTTTGATGGTTTAGTGTTCCTATAGGCTTAGGGACTCTCCAAGGACTTTATTGGTGCAATGGTCAAGGGGGAGCAATCCTTTAGGGGGAGTCATCCATCATGGGATGATGGATGTTTTTCTTCCTCACGAGGGGGAGAAATGGGAATTTGATATGCCCAATTTGGAAATTGGGTGTTAAATACGGAAAAATTTAAAATACTAAAATAAAATGGCCAAAGAATTAAGAAAATAATTCTAGAAATTTTTTCAGGATTTTTAGAGAATTTTAGGAATTTTTCCAGAATTTTTCTGGATTTAAACAGAGCTCGTACGAGATAATTACAGGGATAATTAAATTACTAAGGGATTAATAAAAATTAAAACCTAATTTTTATGTATTTATAAAGGGGTAGTTTGGATTATTAGGGATCGATCCCAGTTTTTCTCGTGCGCCGATTTTTCTCCCTCGCGACCCGAAAATCCCTAACTTCTACTTCTTCTTTGCGATTCATGAAACCTTCTCTTTGAGAACCCTTCTTCTCACCATTAGCCGCTGCTTCGCCCTTCCTCATGCCCGAGCCTTGCGGTCGCCTCTTTCTCCGCAGCAGCCGACACCCCTCTTTCTCCGCAAGCGTCGGCGCTCGCCTTCGCCCGTTGTTTCTGTTGGTGCAGGGGCACTAGATAATCGAACTTGTGTTTTGATTATGGCAAAGACACAAAGTTAAGTTTACATCGTTATCTCATGAGCTAAATTGAGTGTGCAGAAAAGTACTAAAGCTAGAGTTGAAGGCTAGCAACACCCGGAGGAAGCCACGGTGGTCGGGCGACACTCGAGTGACTTCGGAGGGAGCCGAAGGAATCGAGTGGAAGGCCAGAAGCGAGAGCTACAAAGTAAGTATCGAGATAAACTTGTGTGAGTGAGAGATAGTAAGGTCGTGTCCTCTTTACGGGGACGACCATAGGCGACGATCCGACTAAGACTTCCTGTGGAAGGTCTAGGTCAAGATCGGACAATTAGAAACCGTTGTATTTACCATTTTCTGTGCTAACCTCTTACTGCAGGGAAGTGGTCAGGCTGGCAGTCGATTACTGGACATGGGGCAGTCGACTGATGCTCATCAGTCGACTAATGGGAGGCATCAGTCGACTGATGGCGATGAATCAGCCTTTGCGCAAGGTCAAAACGGATAAGGTTTGATACGACCACTTTGCGATAAAATTTGTACAACTTCGGGATATGTTCCAAAACATTAGGAGACATATTCAAAGGCCAAAATCTATAAAAGGAGGGGAGGATTCCAACTCCAAACAACATCTGTTAGGGCAATCTCTTGCCATGATAAGGTTTTGATGTGTGTGGCAAAGGGTTTAAGTTAGATTGTTATTATGATTTTATATGTGTGTTGGAGTCTTGCAGGGTTTAGTAATTCGCACATGGAGCCTTGGCGAGTTTCATCTCTCATGACTCGGTCCTTGAGTCAGTGATGGATGGCTTTGCGGAAGTCGTGCGCTTGGAGCATCCGAGGGACCGCCGGACGAGGAGCTTGGAGTGAAGCCAGAGGAAGTAGACTTCAGGGCGAGACACGAAGGATGGCGCTACAGAGTCGTGCGCTTGGCGCATCCGAGGGACGTGGCCGGACGAAGATAACTTCAAAGGCGAGAGACTTCGAGAGATGAGTGTGAGCGAATGTAACCCGAGAAGGGGTAGTAGCTCTTAGGTGAAACTTGGCCATTTGGCTAAGTGTCAGATGGGATTTCCCAACATCAGTTGACTACCATGTTAATGGTAGTCGACTACTCTAAGTCGATGGTGACTCGACTAGTGTTCGAGTCCGGTTCAAGTGCCAACAGTCGACTGCCATGGAATGGCGATCGGCAGAACTCTGATCGGTGATGAAGGCATCGATCGGAGTGCGAAGTGTTTCGAGCCTGAGAATGGAGTCGAGCTCGCGAGCACTCGGGTCGAGCATCGATCGGTGATGGCAATATCGATCGTGATGCGATGCGGTGTCGATGGATGAAATCCAAGCGTGGAAAGCGACCATTATTGGGCAGCGACTCGGACGGTCGGTGATAGGGACATCAGTCGACTGCTCCTGTGTCAACGGGAAGAAACCCTCTTCCTCTATAAAGAGGAATGGTGTGGGGCTTTGGGAACCTAATGCTTCAACTCATAACATCTCCCAAAGTGCTCTAAGGGTTTTTCCACTCTTCTTCTTGTGCTAATTCTCATTCAATTGTAAGAAGAGGGATTGTAAAGAAGTTACCTCCACCTAGCTTGGTGCAAAGGAGAGATTTAGTGGATTTGGCAAAGGAGTGATTCACCTTGGACGAATCGGGATCGTGGATTAGCGGCGTAGCCGTGAACCACGTTACGACCTTGTGTTAGCATTGTTTGTTTCCTTTGTTTTGTTTTTATTTGCTTGATTTGCTTGTCTTGTTGTTTCTGTTGCGCTAATCTTTTTGTAGACGAGCAAATACCATTATCCAACGTAAGAGGACTATTCACCCCCCTCTAGCCGGCCGATCGATCCCCTACAAGTGGTATCATAGCCAAGGAAAGCTTGTCGAGGACTAATCGCCACAACAAGCACATTCAAGAATGACCGGCTCAAATATTCACCCACCAAAATTAGAAGGCGAATTCTCTTGGTGGAAGAAGAGAATGGAGGTATTCTTTGAAACCGACTTTGAAATTTTATTAATAATGGAAAACGGTTTCGAGATGCCTAGGAATGAAGATGGGGAGCCATTGGAGAAATCAAGGTGGAGCAAGAGGCAAAGGGAAGAATACTTGGCAAATTCAAAGGCCAAGCACCACCTCTACAATGTACTCCCCCAACAAGAGGTGAATAGGATAGGGGAATGCTCTAGTGTGAAGGAGATGTGGGAGAAGCTAGTAGAGCTTCATGAAGGCACCTCGGAAGCCAAACTTGCAAGGAGAGACCTCCTCTGCTTCCAACTATCCAACATAAAATTAGAAAAGGGAGAAAAGGTAACATCATTGCATTCTAGGTTTAAGGAAATTTTGATTGGACTAACAAGTGTAGGAGAAAGGCTCTCCAACCGGGACATGCTAATGAAAGCAATTGATGCTTTTCCCCGGTCATCAAAATGGAGTTCAATGGTGGACTCCTTCTACATGTCCAAGAACTTGGAAGTGAGCACCTTGAAGGAGTTCTTCTCAACAATGGAGCTCCACGAAACGAGGCTTGAAGGAATACAAGAAGAGCCAAAGTTTCAACCTTCAAGAGGAGTAGCCTTGATGGCACACAAGGGAAAGAAGAAGATGGAGATCCCCTCTTCCTCCAATGATGAAGCATCCTCCTTCTCCTCCATGGATAGCACGGAAGAAGCATATATGGTAAGGAGGGTAAGGCATGCAGTAAAAGGTTTTCATTTTAATAAATCTAATGATAGGAGAAGAAGACCAAGGGGAAAGGTAATTTGTTACAATTGCCAAGGAGAGGGACACATAAGGGACAATTGTCCTCTCTTAAACAAGAGCAAAGAAGAGAGGAAGAAGAAAAGAAGAAAAGAAGAAGAAGAAGGGGAGCAAAAAGAAGGAAGAAGAGAAGAAGGCCAAAGAAAAGGGGAAGACCAAAGCTTTAAAGGCAAGGACTTGGGATGACCCCTCCTCATCATCTTCATCATCATCGGAAGAGGAGAATGCTTTTGTCACCAACTTAGCCCTAATGGCCTTTGACGATTTGGATTGCTCCTCCTCCGAAAATGAAGGATCAAGTTCAAGTGGAGAGAGCTCAAGTGAAGGGGGAGCCTTCTCTACCTCCTCATCCGAAGAAGAGGACATGGAAACTATGGTAACTAACCTTTCACCTAGTAAAATAGTTTCTATGATTTCTAGTCTCACTAAGGACTTATTTAGAGCAAAGAAGAAAAATAAAACCATGCTTGATCAAATTAAAGATTTAGAGCAAAAATTAGAAAAAGCATGTTTTAATGATAATGATGATGATGCATGCTTACATGATAATTATATGCCTTTGGATGTTAATGATGCATGCATAGAAGAAAATAGGGCTTTAAGGGAAAAGGTAGACTATTTGACCAAAGCCCTAGAAAAGTTTACTATAGGCTCCAACACCTTGAACATGATCATAGGGAGTCAAAGGGAAAGCTTCAACAAGAAAGGCCTAGGATATAAAGAAAAGAAAAATGAAAAGGCCTATAAATGTCTAATTGCTAGGGGTCAAGATAAAAAGAAAGTAATAGCTAGAAAATGGATCCCTAAGGAATTTTTAGTGAACCCCATAGGCAAGAATTTATATTGGGTTCCAAAATCCATCCTAAAGGGTTAGGAAAACCCTAGGATAGTCAACCATAAGGACTTTACCTATATCATATTTTTGGTTGACTTAGGATGGCGGGACAACATTTTTGAAATAGTGTTAGGTGATGATAATGCACCTATAAATAGATAAATCATGCTTTAGGTGATATAATACCTAATGCATGATCACAATTTGAGGAATACATTTGTTTCATGATCATAATGTAAAATTAAGTCATATACATCTTTATGATCATGTGGATTGTTAGGATGATACTTAACCTTGATAGAATTGCATGAAAATAATGGTTAAGTACATACAAATACCTTTAGGACACATCTCACACTCACCATAGGCTACCATGATTGAAAACTTAGCATGGGTGAAATGATAGGGTGATACAAATGTCCACTAGTGCCTATGGCATTTAGATGATCATTTAAAGTATCAAAATAGAAATAATAGACCAATCATGGGGAAGGTTTATGTTTAATTCATAGACATATTGCCCAAAGATCATGGTTGGATATTTCATATGTTTTCAAAACAATTTCTTACTTTAAAATCTGTGTATTCATGTTTTGAAACAATCCAAAGCAAGACTAGGTGTTAAAATGGATACTTACATGATCAAAAACCTAGTGGTTTTTAAAGCTTTTGGATTTTTGGCAAATACTTAAAAATACAATGATTTTTCATGGAAAACTATTTTTCATCGATAAATATATTTACAAGAAATGTTTTCCCCAAATTTCATGATTTTTTGAATTTTATATATTTTCTAGTGCATTTTTGAAAACCACCCTGAAAACCTGAAAAACCCGAAATGCACGTGCCAGTCGACTGGTAGTCTGAACTAGTCGACTGGTAGTCTGATAACATGCCCAGTAATTTCTTTTATCCAATTTTAAGGCATGTTTTGGTTTTTGTTTCTCTCTAGACTTGATGTCATGCTATATAAACCTTGTTAATTATTTTTGATGGTGTCAAAGGGGGAGAAATGTTATGTTTAAGTAAGGGGGAATATAATTAGGGGGAGTTTCATGTATTAATGGGGAGAGTTGCTAATCATGTTATTTACATGCTTTATTTCCTTAATAGTTTTATCAAATGTTTTACCTAACTTAAACGGATTGCCACACATCAAAAAGGGGGAGATTGTTAGGGCAATCTCTTGCCATGATAAGGTTTTGAGTGTGTGGCAAAGGGTTTAAGTTAGATTATTATTATGATTTGATATGTGCGTTGGAGTCTTGCAGGGCTTAGTAATTCGCACATGGAGCCTTGGTGAGTTTCATCTCTCATGACTCGGTCCTTGAGTCGATGAAGGATGGCTTTGCGAAAGTCGTGCGCTTGGAGCATTCGAGGGACCGCCGGACGAGGAGCTTGGAGTGAAGCCGGAGGAAGTAGACTTCAGGGCGAGACACGAAGGATGGCGCTGCAGAGCCGTGCGCTTGGCGCATCCGAGGGACATGGTCGGACGAAGATAACATCAAAGGCGAGGGACTCTGAGGGATGAGTGTGAGCGAATGTAACCCGAGAAGGGGTAGTAGCTCTTAGGTGAAACTTGACCATTTGGCTAAGTGTTGGATGGGATTTCCTGACATCAGTGGACTACCATGTTAATGGTAGTCGACTACTCTAAGTCGATGGTGACTCAACTAGTGTTTAACAATCGACCGCCATGGAATGGCGGTCAATCATAGAACACAATGACCGATGAAGGCATCAGTCGACTGGTCACAAGTGTTTCGGGCACAGAATGGAGTCGAGCTCGCGGAGCACTCGACTGGTCAAGCATCAGTCGACTGATGGCAATATCAGTCGACTGATGCCAGTGTCGTTGGATGAAATCCAACGTGGAAAGCAGTCGTTATTGGGCAACAGCTACAGGACCAGTCGACTGATAGGGACATCAGTCGACTGCTCCTGTGTCAACGGGAAGAAACCCTCTTCCTCTATAAAGAGGAATGGTGTGGGGCTTTGGGAACCTAATGCTTCAACTCATAACATCTCCCAAAGTGCTCTAAGGGTTTTTTCACTCTTCTTCTTGTGCTAATTCTCATTCAATTGTAAGAAGAGGGATTGTAAAGAGGTTACCACCACCTAGCTTGGTGCAAAGGAGAGACTTAGTGGATTTGGCAAAGGAGTGATTCACCTTGGACGAATTGGGATCGTGGATTAGCGGCGTAGTCGTGAACCATGTTACGACCTTGTGTTAGCATTGTTTGTTTCCTTTGTTTTGTTTTTATTTGCTTGATTTGCTTGTCTTGTTGTTTCCGTTGCGCTAATCTTTTTGTAGATGAGCAAATACCATTATCCAACGTAAGAGGGCTATTCACCCCCCTCTAGTCGGCCGATCGATCCCCTACAAGTGGTATCAGAGCCAAGGAAAGCTTGTCGAGGACTAATCGCCACAACAAGAACATTCAAGAATGGCCGGCTCAAATATTCACCCACCAAAATTCGAAGGCGAATTCTCTTGGTGGAAGAAGAGAATGGAGGTATTCTTTGAAACTGACTTTGAAATTTTATTAATAATAGAAAACGGTTTCGAGATGCCTAGGAATGAAGATGGGGAGCCATTGGAGAAATCAAGGTGGAGCAAGAGGCAAAGGGAAGAATACTTGGCAAATTCAAAGGCCAAGCACCACCTCTACAATGTACTCCCCCAACAAGAGGTGAATAGGATAGGGGAATGCTCTAGTGCGAAGGAGATGTGGGAGAAGCTAGTAGAGCTTCATGAAGGCACCTCGGAAGCCAAACTTGCAAGGAGAGACCTCCTCTGCTCCCAACTATCCAACATAAAATTAGAAAAGGGAGAAAAGGTAACATCATTGCATTCTAGGTTTAAGGAAATTTTGATTGGACTAACAAGTGTAGGAGAAAGGCTCTCCAACCGGGACATGCTCATGAAAGCAATTGATGCTTTTCCCCGGTCATCAAAATGGAGTTCAATGGTGGACTCCTTCTACATGTCCAAGAACTTGGAAGTGAGCACCTTGGAGGAGTTCTTCTCAACAATGGAGCTCCACAAAATGATGCTTGAATGAATACAAGAAGAGCCAAAGTTTCAACCTTCAAGAGGAGTAGCCTTGATGGCACACAAGGGAAAGAAGAAGATGGAGATCCCCTCTTCCTCCAATGATGAAGTCTTGGTACGTTTTTTTTGGTTGTGTGCTTGCAAGTATTCTCTCTTAGAGTAGCCGACGGTAAAATGGTCATAACTTTTCACACAAGTGGACTCACATAACGATCTACCTATCAAATCGAAGTTCTCTGAGAGATATACATTTCTTACGAGGGTTTACCCTCGTAACAAACTATATCCAGCCCCAAAATCCAACGTCTAGTACCCTTTCGGGGACATCGAAGGTCGTAAGTTGTTAGTTTTTGTTAGTTTCTTATTTTTCTCATTTAATTCTGTTTATTTCCTATTTATTTCCCGCATTACTAATCCAAGACCAAGTCTTGGAATTCCCTTTTGTTTTTATTCATGTTTTGCAAAATACTTAATGGCTCACATTGAGGGGTATAGCATCACTCGACCTCCGTTCTTTAACGGAGATGATTTCTATTATTGGAAAGGTAGGATGGAGTGTTTCTTGAAATTGTTGGATCGAGAAGCGTCGCTAGAGGGGGGGGTGAATAGCGATCGTAAATCTTTTCGATGTTTCGTTCGAGTAGACAATTAAACGAGTAAGAGCAGTGGAAAATAAAGGAACACGTTTATTTTTACTTGGTTCACAACCCAGCGGTTGCTACTCCAAGGCCCTATCGGTCCTAGACCGCGTACGGAGGGCAAAGCACTATAACGTCTCCTCCTCGTTGGAGGTAGGAGACAACGATCACAAAAACTGAATGTACGAGGATGAGGCAACAAGCCTACCTCACCTCGTTACGATTAAAATAAAGAATACAATAAAAATAATTACTTGCTACTGCTGCCGACGAAGGAGATTTGAACTTGTCGTCGCCTCGGCATTATGACGGCGTTGGAGCGTTGGCGCGTTGGCGTTGTAGGAGCACTTGATGAATAAACTTGATGATGCTTGGAGTTGGAATCCTCTCCTCCTTTTATAGATTTTGGCCTCTGAATATGTCTCCTCTTTTTTTGGAACAGATCACAAAGTTGTCCAAATTTTATCGCGAAGTTGCCGCGTCAAACCTTATCCGTTTTGACCTAGCGCAAAGGCTGATTCGTCGCCATCAGTCGACTGATACCTCCCATCAGTTAACTGATGAGCATCAGTCGACTGCTTGATGTCCAGTAGTCAACTGCCAGCCTGGCCACTTCCCTGCAGTAAGAGGTTTCTGACCGTCCGATCTCGACTAGACCTTCCATGGGAAGTCTTAATCGGATCACCTCCTACGGTCATCCCCGTAAAGAGGACATGACCTTACAATCTCTCACTCACATGAGCTTACCTCGATAGTAGCTCTCGCTTCCGGCCTTCCACTCGATTCCTTCGGCTCCCTCCGAAGTCACTCGAGTGTCACCCGACCACCGCAACTTCCTCCGGGTGTCGCTAGCCTTCAACTCCAGCTTTAGCACTTTTCTGCACACTTTATTTAGCTCATGAGATAACGATGTAAACTTAACTTTGTGTCTTTACCATAATCAAAACACAGGTTCAATTATCTAGTGCCCCTACACCAACAGAAAACACAAGTCGAGACTTAGATAATAATCCAAATCGGCTTTGCTCTACCCACCAATGATCAAGGAGAGCCCTTGGATTTCAACAAGTGGACAAATACAACCAAGAGGCAAATCGAAGCCGATGCAAGTGCAACCCAAATATTGTAATGCACCTTGTCCAAGGAGGAACTCAACCGCATCGGACCATTCATTAGCACCAAGGACCTATGGAACAAATTAATCGAGCTACATGAAGGAATGTCCGATGCTAAGGTATGTAAATGTGACTTTTTTTTCAATAAGTTGTATAACCTTAAGATGCAGGAACATGAGATGACGATGCAACTACACACCCGCGTCTAGGACATTGTCAACGGCCTGCACACCATCGAACACAAGGTCGAAAACTGCAACCTACTAAGGTACATTCTTAATTCATTTCCTAGGACTACCTTGTGGGCATCCATGGTCGATGCCTACAAGGTCTCTAAGGACCTTTCAAAGCTTAGGTTAGATGAATTATTTTCCGAGTTTGAACTTCACGAGCAAACTAACGTTGTCTGGGCCGAGAGAGGTATTGCTCTACTTGAAGGACAAAGAAGCAAACCACCTACCAGGCAAGAAGATGGACTCGAACCCGAAGATGAGTCAGAGTCTGAATCCGAAGAGGTGGAAGCAATAGTGAACGTAGTGCGGAAGATCGTTCGGAGGGAAAGGAGGCTACTAAAGAACCAAAAGAGGGCACAATTCAAATCAAAGCAAAAGAAGGCCTTCCATGCAACTTGGGACAATAGAGAAGACATAGCTTACATGGCAAGACCGGAGGAGTCCGAGTCAGAATTCGAATCCGAATCCAATTACAAAACCGACTCCGAACTCAAGGACTACTTAGAGAAGCAACTCAAAGCCGGACCAAAAGAGAAAATTAAGGTTAGCCGCTCACTAATTCATACGCTTTATGATACAATTAAAATGCTTACTAGAAAATTAACTAAGTCCGAGTCTAGGATTGAGTCGTTACTTGAGGAGGTTGAAACCCTCAAGCAAGAGGCTACTCTAACCCCTTCAACTAGTCAAGTTCAAGAGGAAAACTCAACCCAAATTGAAAAACTTGAGGAGGAGAATTCTCTCTTGAAAGACCGAGTTCAAGAGGTTGAGGCTACGTTGGAAAGGTTCACGTTGGGATCTAAGAATCTTAACCGACTACTTGGAACCCAAAGAGCCGTGTACAACAAAGCCAGACTCGGATTTAGGTCAACGACTACGAATAGGTCATATATGTCTATCGTAAATCGTAGTCATCAAAGAGTCCAAGCATGGGTCCCAAAGGTTTTATTGAATTCACATATAAGGACGAATAAGTTTTGGATTCCCTAGGATCAAGTTTAGTATTTGAATAGACCATATTGGTTTAATGGTCTAGGGGGAGCTAACACTAAAATAGTATACCCGCGTACTTAGCAAAACCATTGCATATTTTATTTTAATTTTTAGAATGGCTAGATAGGGAAAATAGTTAGTCAACTCTTGCTAACATAGTATTAGGACGCGGCGAGATGATAGTACGTTAGGGAAACAAAGTCTCGTGTATTCGAGCTAGATAAGGCGTATCTAGCTTGATGCACTTGACCGAGTGGAACTAGCTGAAGCTACCTCGCCATATCCTAAACTAGTTAGACCAGGAAGTAACCCTAAGTAACTTAAGTGATATTTTCTTGAATTTGGCTTTGTCTAAGGAAGTGATCGTTGTTCCGATCAAAGAAGGCCCCTGTGCCTCGCCACGACCTGGAAGCTAGTTTCTCGA
The DNA here is from genome assembly GCA_025175895.1 of Wurfbainia villosa. Classification (NCBI taxonomy): domain Eukaryota; kingdom Viridiplantae; phylum Streptophyta; class Magnoliopsida; order Zingiberales; family Zingiberaceae; genus Wurfbainia; species Wurfbainia villosa. Next base: position 77,263,209 of record CM046000.1, on the reverse strand, counting down.
AAAGTTACTTAATGATCTAAAGGTTAAATCTGAATCTAACCCAAGGTTGACTATCTTTAATCAATTTAAAATCATCTCACAAAACATATAAGGTGAAAAAATTCTGAGACACATAGAATGGGTGAGATGTTAAGGATAATTGAAATATACTTAAAACAACCTCTTCAAAATACTACTTACTTTCTCAACTATTATTGTACTAAACAACTCTTAGGCCAAAGTTTAGCGCCCCCTACATCTCTTATACTTCATATATTTGACTAAGGGGGAGAGCAAACTAACCCTAAGGGTTATATTACAAACCTTTAGATTATTGGTGCAGAGGGTCACACCTCGAACCAATCTATCTGACTATTGCTAGACGTTATGCTTGGACTCATAGCTAATTTATCTTGATGCATGTATATACCATATTATTTTTAAACCCCTATTTTATATAACAAACTCCAATTTTACACAACAAACCCCAACATTTGTTTTGATTTATGGCAAAAGGGGGAGAAGAGCGAAAGTTAAGGGGGAGTAACACAAAATTTATTTAATTTTGAAAACTAAAGTATCTCTTTCAAAACTCACCTAGGGTTAAGGGGGAGTTTTTGAAAATGACATTCATCATTTACTATACTTGTTTTATGCTTTAATTTCCCTTAACTTTGTGTTGGTTTGCCATAGATCAAAAAGGGGGAGATTGTTGGTGCAGGGGCACTAGATAATCGAACCTGTGTTTTGATTATGGCAAAGACACAAAGTTAAGTTTACATCGTTATCTCATGAGCTAAATCGAGTGTGCAGAAAAGTACTAAAGCTAGAGTTAAAGGCCAGCGACACCTGGAGGAAGCCGCGGTGGTCGGGCGACACTCGAGTGACTTCGGAGGGAGCCGAAGGAATCGAGTGGAAGGCCAGAAGCGAGAGCTACAAAGTAAGTATCGAGGTAAACTCGTGTGAGTGAGAGATGGTAAGGTCGTGTCCTCTTTTACGAGGATGACCATAGGCGGCGATCTGACTAAGACTTTCTGTGGAAGGTCTAGGTCGAGATCGGACGGTTAGAAACCGTCGTATATACCATTTTCCGTGCTAACCTCTTACTGCAGGGAAGTGGCCAGGCTGGCAGTCAACTTCTGGACATGGGGCAGTCGACTGATGGGAGGCATCAGTCGATTGATGGCAACGAATCAGCCTTTGCGCTAAGTCAAAACGGATAAGGTTTTGTTGGTGCAGTGAGGCACCAAAATCGAACCTGTGTTTTGATTATAGCAAAGACACAAAGTTAAGCCTATTTTGTTTTCTCACGAGCTGAATCAAGTGTGCAAAAGATTGCTATAGCTGGAGCTGAAGGCTAGCGACACCCGGAGGAAGCCGCGGTGGTTGGGCGACACTCGAGTGATTTCGGAGGGAGCCGAAGGAATCGAGTGGAAGGCCGGAAGCAAAAGCAACACGTAAGCATCGAGGTAAGCTCGAGTGTGCGAGAGTAAGTAAGGTCGTATCCTCTTTACGGGGATGATCTTAAGCATAGATCCGACCAAAGACTTCTTATAGATGGTCTAGGTCGAGATCGGATGGTCGACGACCATCGAAATTATGTTTTTGTTGTGCTAACTTTGACTTGCAAGAAGCATCACCGATCGCTACTTGAGGACTCGATGCCGCCAAACAATGATCGCTGATATCAAGAATCGATCGATGTCGCCATCACGATCGATGATGGCCATCACCGATCGATGGTCAATGATCAGATTCGAGGAGTCAAGGATTATCACCAAATTTCAAGGGAAGATGTGCTCAAATTTGATTGGCTAGGGTTCCTCTCGAAAAGGGGCCCAAAGGCTATAAAAGGAGGGTCAAACCTAGGGTTTCATCAACAATTCTAAGCCTCCAAAAAGTCTCCGTTACGCTGCAACTCTCCGACAACGAAGTCCTTCCATTCTGACGTCTAGGTTTAACTCTTATTATTCTTGTACGTCGGTATTAGTTTTTCTTGTCATTTACATTTCCGGAGCTTTTATCGTATACGAGGAGAGGGGGAGTGTCCCTCTACCTCAAGTTTTTGTGGTTCCTTCTTGTATCGATTAACTCCTACCTCTAACGAGGAGGAGTTCCTTTAGTGCTTTTGCCCTCCGTACGTGGTCAAGGACCACTAGGGCCTTGGAGTAGTAGCCTTCGGCTACGAACCAAGTAAAACCCTTGTGTCGATTGTCACTTTTATTTTATATTTACATTTTCGCTGCAATTAATTTATTATCTCTCGAGTTTTAACGAACGAAAGAAAAAAGAAAAGGTTTTTCGCTATTCACCCCCCCCTCTAGCGAACCGCTTCTATCCAACAATTGGTATCAGAGCCGGGGGCGCTTAAATTTGGTGAAACCACCAATCTAACATTTTTTTTTGCATATTTGTTTTTCGTTCGTTTAAATTTTTCTCCCGCACTACTAATCCAAGACGAAGTCTTGGTACTCTTCGTTTGATTTTGTTTTGCAAGTATTCACTTTTGGAGTAGCCGACGGTCAAACGGGCATAACTTTTTGTACAAGTTGACCCACGACATGGTCTACCTACCAAATCGAAGCCCTCGCAGAGATCTACACTTCTTACCGGGGTTTACCCCCCGTAACAAGTTGTTTTCGTCCTCAAAAATCGATGTTTAGTAGCCTTTCGGGGACATCGAAGGTTGTGAGTACTTACTTTTTATTTAGTTTCTCATTTCTTTGCTTAACTTTCTATTTTTCGTTTGTTTCTTTTTATTTCCCACACTACTAATCCAAGACGCAAGTCTTGGTACTTTCGTGTGTTTTTTTCGTTGCTAGGTCTTCTTTTTAGTCTCCTTGTTTTTTGTTCTAATGGCTCATCTCGAGGGTTTTAGCACCGTCCGACCTTCGTTTTACAACGGAGATGATTTCCGCTATTGGAAAGGTCGGATGGAATGCTTTCTCAAAACCCAAATCGAGATGTGGATCATAATCCAAACGGGTTTCACACTTCCGACTAATGAAGTGGGTGACTCCTTGGATTATGATCAATGGACCGTTGCAACAAAATGACAAGTCGAAGCCGACGCCAAGGCAACACAAATCCTTCAATGCGGCCTATCCAAGGAGGAGCTAAATCGCGTCGGCCCCTTCATAAGCACAAAGGATCTTTGGACAAAACTAATCGAGTTACACGAAGGATCAAATCAAGCTAAGGTTTGCAAACGTGATTTGTTATTCAATAAATTGTACACGCTAAAAATGCAGGAACACGAGTCCGCGACGCAACTCCACGCCCGTGTCCAAGACATAGTCAACAACCTACACGCAATCGGGCAAAAGGTCGAAAACCGCGACCTTATTAGGTATGTCCTAAACTCTTTTCCGAGGACTACCTTATGGGAATCCATGGTTGATGCCTATAAGGTCTCCAAGGACCTTTCTAAAATTAGGTTAGACGAACTCTTTTCGGATTTCAAATTACATGAACAATCCAACTCGGAACCCGAGAGGGGTATAGCCTTGTTTGCAGGTTCAAAGAAGAAGAAAATCGCAAGCAAGCCACCACCACCCGAGGAGGAAGATGAGTCCGAAGAAGAAGTTGACCCGGAGTTGACTGCCGAACTAATGAACCTAGCTCGAAGGATAGCCAAGGGACGAAAGAGAACTACGACTCGACCCAACCAAGGTAAACCTAAAAGTTCTAATATTAGGTGTTATGAGTGCAACAGGTTTGGACATATCTAGTCCGAGTGCCCCAAGCTCAACCACCAAGCACCTAAGCATAAGAAGGCCCTCAACGCGACATGGGAAGAAGCGTCATCCGAAGAAGACGAAGATCACGTCTTCATGGCGAAATCAATTGAGTCAGACACGGAGACCGAACTTGAGTCAGAACCTGAGGATGACTCGGACTACGAAGCTACCTTCAAGTCAAGCCACGGATACGCATCCGGTTCAAAAGATACCCTTAAGGTGAGTCGAACCTTATTTAATACTTTACATAATACGGTTAGGTTTTTTTCTAGGAAGTTAGCTAAGTCCGAGTCCAAGGTCGAGACCCTGGTTGAGGAAGTTAAACTCCTCAAACACAAGGTCTCCCTAACCTCTTCGACTAGTCGAGTTCAAGAGAAGGACTCAACTCGAGTGGAAAAACTCGAAGTTGAGAACTCACTCTTGAAAAGTCAAGTCGAAGATCTTAGGAATACGTTGGAAAGGTTTACTTTGGGATCCAAAGGACTTGACCTCCTACTTGGATCGCAAAGGGCCGTGTACAACAAGGCCGGACTAGGGTTTAGCTCAAACACAATCAATAAGTCGTATATGTCGATTGTAAGTCGACATAAGAAACATGTCCAAGCATGGGTCCCTAAGAACTTTTTGATTTCAACTCTAGGATCCAACCCGTACTGGGTTCCCAAGGACCAAATCCACTATGTGGATAGACCGAACCGATTCAACGGTCTAGGGGGAGCCAGTACAAAATATGTTTGTGCTTTAACTTAGAAATTGCATGTTTTAACTTAGAATGTTTATGCTTTAATTTAGAAATTGCATGCTTTAACTTAGAAAGTTTGTACTTTAAAACTTGTGAACTCACTTAGAACAAAAACATAACCAACTAAAATTTTTTGAAAAGATTGAGCCTCGGGGAGCCTCTTTTCAAAAACATAACCAACTAAAATTCTTCGAAAAGATTGAGCCTCGGGGAGCCTCTTTTAAAAAATAACTAGTTAGACGAGGAAATAATTGTAGGTAAGTCAAGTCATCATTTTCTTGAAAATGGCTTTGTCTAAGGAAGTGGTCGATGATCCGATAAAAGAAGGCCCCTGTGCCTCGCCACGACCTGGAAGCCATGATCTTGAAAAGGTAAACTTGACAAGCCTAGGGTTAAATCCAAATCTAACATAAAATTACTTGAACCTAAATCCACTTAATCAACTTAATTAGAAGTCATCTCAAAATAAACACATAAGTATAACATGCTTGATCATATAGACTCCGGTGAGATGACCTAGGGTTAACAACTTACAACCAATTTTCTTAACAAAAATCTAACATCCAATCCAACCACCTTGTGTGTAGGATCAATGGATGTTGGACAGCGGTTGCTCCCGACACATGACCGGGGATCAACTCAAATTTGCAAAGCTTCGATTCAAACGACAAGGATCGGTAGCCTTTGGGAATAACGGCAAGCTCAAAATCATCGGATCAGGTGATATCGAGCTTAACACAAATTTTGTTATTAAAAATGTATTACTTGTAGAGAATTTTGAATATAACTTACTTAGTGTAAGCCAATTGTGTGATAATAACTATAAGGTTATATTTCTAGAAAATGAATGCGTAATTAATACCAACGAAACCTCTAAAACAATTCTTAAAGGAACTAGAAATAACAACATTTATACGATCAACTTAACCAAGTCCTCAACTAAGTGTCTTATGACACGGCAAGAGGAATCATGGTTGTGGCACCGACGACTCGGTCACTCGCACCCAAGACTCGTCCACAAGATGAGTCAGAGTGGCTTAGTCAGAGGCTTACCCAACCTCAACAATTTGGTTAATAAAATCTGTAATGCTTGTCAACAAGGAAAACAACCTAGGACACAAAACAAGTTAACTAACCAAGAACGAACCTCAAGTGTACTTGAGCTCCTGCATATGGATCTATTCGATTCACATGGAGCCAAGTCACTCAATAGAAGTCAATATTGCTTAGTCATAATTGACGACTACTCCAGGTTTACCTGGGTTAGGTTCATCAAACATAAAAATGATACCCAGATCAATTAATCAATCTATTCAAATTAATCGAGAATCAAAAAGACCTTAAGGTTAAAAGACTTAGAAGCGATCATGGTGGTGAATTCGAAAATCAAAGGTTCACCGACTTCTGTAACCTAAACGGATACCACCATGAATTCTCTTGCCCTAGGACCCCTCAACAAAATGGCCTAGTGGAGCGGAAAAACCGAACTCTACAAGAAGCCGCTAGGACCATGTTGAATGAATACGACCTACCCGATAGATTTTGGGCAGAAGCCGTTAGCACGGCTTGCTATGTCCAAAATAGGATCCTTATGGTAAAGAGGCACCTTAAGACCTCGTACGAGATTTATCACGATAAAATACCTAACATCAAGTACTTTAGGGTATTTGGGGTGTAAGGTACATATCCTAAACACTAAGGATTACCTAGGGAAATTTACATCCAAAACCACCACCGGAATCTTTCTAGGATACTCGACTACAAGTAAAGCTTATAGAGTATATAACCACGACACCCTCAGAGTCGAGGAGACTATCAATGTAGTATTTGATGAAGGACATGAACCTACAAAACCCCCGGCAACCCCAATTAGCGAGCCGATTCATACTAGACCTAACTCTGATCCGGAGATCAGGTCTAGTGTTAATCCTAACCTAGGTCAACCTAGTCACTCTATTTATCAAGTGATAGATGACTCCAACCAAACTAGTGTTCAACCAAGTCACCCCATTGATCAAGCATTAGGTGACACAAACCCAACCCAATCTAGGATTCAGACTAACCACCCTATCGATCAAGTCATAGGAGATCCTAATCTAGGAGTTCGAACTAGAGCATCCTATAGGAACCTTAGTCAAATTTCCTTAATTTCAAAGATAGAACCCAAATCAATTGAACAAGCTCTTCTTGATCCCGATTGGATTATTGCAATGCAAGAAGAGCTAGCTCAATTTACTAGGAACGAGGTGTGGGAATTAGTACTACCACCTAAAGACAAAACGATAATTGGAACAAGGTGGGTGTTTCGAAATAAGCTTGATGATAAAGGTGAAGTAGTTAGAAATAAGGCTAGGTTAGTCGCCAAAGGTTTTAGCCAAGTCGAAGGCTTAGATTACGACGAAACCTATGCCCAGTAGCTAGACTTGAATCCATTCGAATGTTGCTAGCTTATGCCGCACATCGAGGATTTAAGCTGTTTCAAATGGATGTTAAGTCGGCATTCCTAAATGGATACATTAAAGAAGAAGTTTATGTTAGCCAACCCCCCGGATTCGAAAATCTAGATAAACCCGACCATGTTCTAAAACTTAAGAAAGCTCTCTATGGACTTAAACAAGCTCCTCGAGCTTTGTACGAGAGACTTTCAATCCATCTTAAGTCAAAAGGGTTTAACCAAGGCTTAGTTGACCCAACTCTCTTCGTAAAAACCTTAGGTAAAGAAATATTCATAGCTCAAATTTACGTAGACGATATAATTTTTGGAACCTCTAACTCAGCCTTACTAAACGAGTTCGTTTCACTGATGGAAAGTGAGTTCGAAATGAACTTGGTAGGCGAGTTAAGTTTCTTTTTAGGTCTACAAATTAAACAAACTAAGGATGGTATATACCTATATCAACAAAAATACACTAAGGAGTTAATTAAAAGATTTGGAATGCAAGACGCTAAGATAATAAACACCCCAATGGCGATTAATGTTAACATAGGAGAAGACCTAGAAAGTAAGTCCATTGACTTAAAATACTATAGGAGTGTAATAGGGAGTCTCCTGTACTTAACTGCAAGCCGACCTGATATCTTATTTGCAGTATGTGCGCCAGGTTTCAAACCTGTGCCAAGGAGTCTCACCTAACCCTAGTTAAGCGTATCCTTAGATATCTAAAGGGTACACTTAATGTCGGTATTTGGTATCCTAGATCTACCGAGTTCGAACTAATCGGCTACTCCGATTCAGATTATGCCGGTAGTAAACTCGACAGAAAGAGCACGAGTGGTTGTTGTCAACTACTCGGCTCGAGTCTAGTGAGTTGGTGCAGTAGGAAGCAACATTGTGTTGCCTTGTCTACCACCGAAGCCGAATACATCGCGATGGGTGAGTGTGTCACTCAACTTCTTTGGATGAAGCACACTCTCCGCGACTTTAAGTTAGACTTTACGAATACTAAACTTCACGTAGATAACATTAGTTCAATTAATCTTACAAAGAATCCAATATGTCACTCTAGGACCAAACATATAGAAGTCAAACACCATTTCATTCGAGAACATGTGGCCAACGGAGCCATACAACTCCAGTACGTCGAATCAAAATCTAACCTAGCAGACCTATTTACTAAACCCCTACCCGAAGCCGAATTTAGTCTATTAAGACGAAAATTGGGCATGTGCGTAATAGAATAAGAACTTGCAAACTATATTTTCTTACTACTATTTCTTATTTTTCATTTTGATGGAACTAGCATAGGACATACCTTAGATAACATGCACCTATAGATTTAAGGAGCCAGTACATCTCACAACACATAGGACTAATGTGTTTGTGTACTTAGCCACGTAGATGGGCGTGAGATGTTAGGACCCTACTCCAGGTTCCAAGATGTAGATCAAGTGCGTCAATATGAACCTCGGAGTATAAATATGCAACTAATATTAACCAACTCTAATCAGGACTTGTTGATAATCATTTCAATCAAGTCAAACTAGAGTTGAACATTTAGATGAATTATTTTCACATACTATTTTTAAAAATCATCATGCTTGGACTTAGGGTTTTCTTAAAACCCCCCCACTTTTTTTGATTATTTATGTCAAAAGGGGAGAAAAGGCCAAAGTTAAGGTTCAAGAAAAGGCAAAGTTCAATTTCAAATTTTGAAATTGATAACTTAACTTAAAACTTTGATTACGCCTAAGTTAAGGGGGATTAAGGTTTAGGTTTCAACTCTTCGGAATTGAAAACTTTCAAGGCCCAAGTTAAGAAATCAAAAGTTAATCCTTTTGAATAATTAACCTCTTGACTTAACTTTTGATTACTTAACTTGCACTTATTTTTGACTCTAAGAAGCCTAAGTTAAGTAATGCCATTTACTTAAATCTTTTTCTTTTTTTTTTGGAGAACTAAAAGTGTTTTCAAGTACTCACCCTCGGTCAAGGGGAGGGTTCCTCTAAGGGAGAACTTGAGAAATATTTTTACTACTCCTACTTTTGCTTCTTTTCTTTCTTGTTTCATGCACTTAATTTCCTTAACTTTGTGTGTTTTTGCCATATATCAAAAGGGGGAGATTGTTGCAGCAGTGAGGCACCAAATCGAACCTGTGTTTTTGATTATAGCAAAGACACAAAGTTAAGTCTATTTTGTTTTCTCGAGAGGAATCAAGTGTGCGTAAGATTGATATAGCCGAGTCAAGGCTAGCGACACCGGAGGAAGCCGCGGTGGTCGGGCGACACTCGAGTGATTTCGAGGGAGCCAAGGAATCGAGTGGAAGGCCGAAGCAAAAGCAACACGTAAGCATCGAGGTAAGCTCGAGTGTGCGAGAGTAAGTAAGGTCGATCCTCTTTACGGGGATGATCTTAGCGTAGATCCGACCAAAGACTTCTTATAGATGGTCTAGGTCGAGATCGGATGGTCGACGACCATCGAAATTATGTTTTTGTTGTGCTAACTTTGACTTGCGAAGCATTAGTCGATCGCTAGCTTGAGGACTCGATCGCCAGTCAAACAATCGATCGCTGAAGGTCGCAATCGATCGATGTCGCCATCACGATCGATGATGGCCATCCGATCGATGGTCAATGATCAGATTCGAGGAGTCAAGGATTATCACCAAATTTCAAGGGAAGATGTGCTCAAATTTGATTGGCTAGGGTTCCTCTCGAAAAGGGGCTCAAAGGCTATAAAAGGAGGGCCAAACCTAGGGTTTCATCAACAATTCTAAGCCTCGAAGTCTGTTACAACTCTCCGACAACGAAGTCCTTCTATTCCGACGCCTAGGTTTAACTCTTATTATTTTGTTATCTTGTCATTTACATTTCCGGAGCTTTTATCGTATGCGAGGAGAGGGGGAGTGTCCCTCTACCTCAAGTTTTTGTGGTTCCTTCTTGTATCGATTAACTCCTACCTCTAACGAGGAGGAGTTCCTTTAGTGCTTTTGCCCTCCGTACGTGGTCAAGGACCACTAGGGCCTTGGAGTAGTAGCCTTCGGCTACGAACCAAGTAAAACCCTTGTGTCGATTGTCACTTTTATTTTATATTTACATTTCCGCTGCAATTAATTTATTATCTCTCGAGTTTTAACGAACGAAAGAAAAAATAAAAGGTTTTTCGCTATTCACCCCCCCTCTAGCGAACCGCATCGATCCAACAGGTTTGATGCGACCACTTCGCGATAAAATTTGTACAACTTCGCGATCTGTTCCAAAACATTAGGAGACATATTCAGAGGCCAAAATCTATAAAAGGAGGGGAGAATTCCAACTCCAAACAACATCAAGTTTATTCACAAGTGCTCCTACAATGTCAATGCTCCAACGCCGTTGTAACGCCGACGCGACGACAAGTTCAAATCTCCTTCGTCGGTAGCAGTAGAAAGTAATTATTTTTATTATATTCTTTGTTTTAATCGTAACGAGGTGAGGTAGGCTTGTTGCCTCATCCTCGTACTTCCGGTTTTGTGATCGTTGTCTCCTACCTCCAATGAGGAGGAGACGTTATAGTGCTTTGCCCTCCGTACGCGGTCTAGGACTGTTAGGGCCTTGGAGTAGCAACCGTTGGGTTGTGAACCAAGTAAAAATAAACTTGTCTTCTTATTTTTCCGCTGTGTCTGCTCGTGTTTTAACGAACGTAAACGAACGAAAAGAAATTCTACGCTCGCTATTCACCCCCCCCTCTAGCGACGCTTCTCGATCCAACAGTTTCCACCACCGCCTCTGTGCATTGCTCGCACGCGGTGAGTATCCGCAACCTCTGTGCACTGGTCGCCCATAAGCACAGCCACAGGGTCGCCGTCGCGAGCCTTTTCTTCCTTGCGTCTGCAGCCTCAGGACCGCCACCGCGAGCTCCCTCAGTGTCACCAGTGAGGGTGAAGCTTCCGGTAAATACCTAGTTTTCCTCTTGTTTCCTTTCTGTTCAGTGATTCTATGGATTGTGGTGATCAAGGGTGGGCATAGGTGTCGGGTAGTGAGACATGGGAGATGTGGTCAGCTGTGAACAGGGGTTGAGTCGGCTGGGAGGGAGTGGCTCAGTTATAGGCAGAGAATAGAGTGTGTGCTTGCTGTTAACGATTGTAAATGGACTGATTTGGGGTTTTGTCAGCTGTGAGTTTGGAATGTTGCTAGTTGAGAGGGTTATGAGGGTCTATTTGGGTGATGTCGGCTGTGCATGATTAGGTGTTGGAGTTTTGTGCAGATTTTTTGTAATTTGGGCTTTTACCTAGGGTCGACGAACCGAGGAGTTGAGGATATTGGTTGCCGGTGGAATCCTAAGGCAGGTAAGTAGCATTCATAGCATGATTTGATTGTGTTATTCGGTTAATTGTAATTATATTCAGTGGAGATTAGATTGTTGGTTGATTGCGGATAAATTTTGGGCTATGGGATGGATCTACTTTGGGTGAGTTAGCTATGAGGTTTTGTTTGGATGTTGTACACATGATGATAGGGGTTGTGAAATTTTATTCGAGAAATTGGACGAAAAGACGGTTATATTAGGTGGAAGGTGATCAAGATTTTATTAAGCCTTTGAGTTAATTGGTTATGTAAGAAATCGATTGAGTATTCAATTTGACGGTGGATTGTATTTTTGTGCTTAACAATAGTTATGTTATATGCAAGTTTCGGTCACGAGGCAGGTCCACGGTCATGACGATTTCATTTTTTGATCATTTTATCAAGCGGATATTTTGACTTATCTTTTTGATATAGTCATGTTGATATGCTAGTTAGTTATAGCTTGCAATAATTTTCATGTTTATCTGCCTTGTATGTTATTGTGCCTACTTGATACATGCATTTGATAAGATTATAATTATACCTTTCCTGTTTTACTTGGATCATTGATATGTACCTATTGGTTGTGCATATTATTCAGATATGTATTTTAGTTGGTATTACATGCTTTAGTATCATGCACCATCTTGCATGATTGCATGCTGGTTGGATGGGATTCCTTTGTAGTTGAGCCCGCAACCAGTTACATGGTCTGCACACACTGCCACTCATGGGTTAGTGGTACATCAGGAGGGTGTGTGCAGTAGCTCTGTCAGGCTCCGCTGGCCCACTCATGGGTAGCGTTGAGGCAGCATGGTAGCAAGCAGGGATCCCTCCTCTGGTCTACGATACCGGGAGATGAGAGCTTTGCTCCCCCACTCTGTTTGGGGTGGGAGGATAGGTGTACTCCGACAGCATCCTGTTCACTCGGTCACTTAGGAGCAGTGATGGCAGAGTGCGCAGTTGTCATAGGCTTACCCTCTCGGCTTCACCATCGCGTGTGAGGCGGCTGACTGGCATCAGGGGTGACCATGTCATTTGCATCACATGCATTTTGCATGGATGGCATTTGTATTATGTTTACTGCATTTTGATTGATGTCTTGGATGTTGCATATGATTGCCATGCATACAGGATACATATTTATATTTGGTCTGATGACTTTATTTCATCTAGTATGGCACATGCTCCTATATCAGGATAGGAGATTCAGGTAAGTACAGTCCTTTTGTATTTCTTTCTTGCATATCCTATATATGAGACTGTACTGACATGATTATTATTGTTAGTTATATCTTACTATGCATATCGACTTTTATCCGCTCAGTTCTTTGAACTTACCCCGTTGTTCTACATCTATTTCGGGATGAAGCTGTCAGGAGAGTCCAGCTGCCAAACCCCCCTCCCCCCCCTCGTCGTGATAATTTATTAGTTATTTGATTTATGGTTTTGGATTTGGACTCGAAGATATGTTTAGATCTGGTGTTTGATTTATGTACTCGTGGATATTTGGTATGTCCTTATGAACCTTTATTCGGATTTTATTTCGATAGGATTTGGTTGTGTATTCCTGCCCAGTTGACAGAAGGGGTAAGTCTAGATGTGATAGACTTTTATTATTTCTTTTTATTGTTGGCCTGAGGCCTATTTATGACCTGCGTGTGTAGTTTGGTTTCGGTCGTGTTGACCGATGTATAGTGGCCGTGTAGGCCTTGTATGCAAGATTAGTATTGTCACCCCATACAGGGGAGATGCTGTCGGATTTTCATCTGGCGGGGACTTCCTCGGGGCATGACAATTTATTTGTTATCAGAGCCCTAGGTTTTCGAGTTCCTAGGAGATTTTGGATTTTTCAGAGTTCGCCATGTTTGGCAGGTTTTTGCGAGTAAATCTGGAAATTTTTGGATTGGTAAGGATTTACGACGATTTTATGTTTCGGAAATTCGAGGTATTATTGACGAGGTCAATTTGGGGATTTGGCGGCGACGGAACCTCTCCTGGTGGCAAAATAGGTATGATGATAAATTTTATATGTTTTTACTTGTAGTAACATCTGGTAATAATTTAACAAATATGAGACGAGATGGGCATGCTCCTGCGCCGAGACGTGGTGCGAGGCGGCCACGCCAAAGGACAATGAGATCTCTGGAGATGGAGTTGCCAGAGAGATCTACTGAGGGTGAGCATATTGATCAGGGTCAGCTTCCACATGGTGCAGCGGGAGTCATGGATCCTCAGTCCTTGGCGGTTCCTCCTCCTGAGATACCCACTTCTAGGGTATCCGATGTACCAGGGGGAGACCCTATTGCTACACACGAAACACCCCCGCCAGTAGGGCCTGCTACTGCAGACCCGATAGGCCCATCAGTGGTGTCGGACGACCCTCACTCGGTGTATGCCCCTGCTCATGCAGTGGCACCATCTATGGTAGTTTCGCCAGCTCCTGCGATGGCCCCTACTCATCCTACTGATGTGGCTGTGGCACAAGCTCGAATTCCCATTTTAACAAAGTCGATGAAAAGCCGGTTCACCTTATTCAACGGAGAGACTGATCCGAGCGTGGCTCAGTCTTGGATCGAGACTATGGAGCATACTTTCTACTATATGGTCTGCTTCGAGTGGGAGAAGGCAGAGTTGGCGGCCTTCCATTTACGAGGCGAGGCCGAGGTCTGGTGGGACACACATCACTCGATCATCGGAGAGCAGCAGATTACCTGGGTGAGATTCAGAGAGGCCTTTGAGAGTCAGTACTTCCCACGATTATATCAGGTGATGCACCATCAGGATTTTCTAAATCTTCGGCAGAATAATCGCTCAGTGATGGAGTATAATGCAGAATTTTATAGGTTAGCCAGATTTTGTCCAGAGTTAGTCGCGGAGGATAGGTCACGCATGATTCAATTTGTTCAGGGACTAGATGGGCATCTTCAGGTCAAGATGGCAGGATTTGGCAGTTCTTCCTATCGAGAGCCATTGGATAGATCTCTGTTGATTGAGTCAGCTCAACAGAGAGCTAATACTGACAGGAAGAGGAAACAAACAGAGCGAACCACGCAGCACCAGCGACCACGGACTACTAGACAGAAAGTAGGCGCGAATGTGGGTCGAGTCATTTTGAGCATCTAGTCGACCTCGAAGTCGGGGCGATCTTCACCGGACCGTCCGGTCTTCTCGTGAGCGAGGCCCGACTAGTGACACCTACTGTACTCGTTGTGTATTGAGAGAGCATACCGTCTCAGCCTGCACCTTAGGACAGTCAGTTTGCTATTATTGCAAACTGCCTGGAAACTTGAGCCGAGATTGTTCGTTGAAGGCTCAGCATGTGGCTTCCGGGGTTTCTATCCAGGGAGGATAGTTGCGTCAATCTGGGACTCAGAGAGGGGGGAAAACAGCCAAACCTTCGCAACGTCAGCAGAGGATGTAGGAGATTTGACGCCGCTAGAGGGGGGGTGAATAGCGTTTGACCGTTCGTAGATGGAATTCGTTCGTGATCGTCTCTACAAAACTCGTTATGCACAGCGGAATAGAAATAATAAAAGAAATAACGAAAAGATACAATCACGAACACAAGGATATAACGTGGTTCGGAACCGAACGGTTCCTACTCCACGGATCGAGCTCTAAAGAGCCCTAGTGATGCACACGCACTCACTAATCACAAATACTCCTTCTCGACACAAGTCGGAGGTGGAGAAACCTCTTACAATAAGATTACAACAATAATCTAAATACAACAAGCAAATATAAGAAGAAATACAACAAGAGAAGTAAAGAACACTTTACAAAAACTCTTTAGAAGCTTGCTTGTTGATTGCCTTGGACTAGCAAAATCGCTTCAAAACGTCCAAGAAAATCGGTTGCAAAAACCCTCCCATCGAGCTCCTTTTATCCTTGCACGCGACCTGGATATCCTCCCATCAGTCGACTGCCATAAGTCACTAGTCGACTGATGCCACTGTTGTCGTGAGACAACGGCTCGATCCACGCTGGAAAAATTCCAACGGATCTCTTAGCGATGTTGCCGGTAGCGTAATCGCCCGATCCCCTACGGAGCATTCGCGTGCTCAGGTGAACTAGTAGTCGATCATTGCGCCCTTGGCGTCAGCCATCGGGCCATCGATTATTTGCTCGATGGATTGGCCAGAGCGATTCGGCTCTTAAACGGCAGTCGAACTCAAGTTGACTCACGGCAGTCGAACCGGCCATAATGCCAGTCGACTGCCAACCTCAAAGATGAGGTTTTAACCCAAATATGGTGCCCCCATACTTGCTAGACCACCCTTAGCCTAGACCTAAGACTTCTAGCCACCTCCATCAGCCTCACGCCTCTTGGATCCCTCCAAGTCAGCCATGACTTGTTCATCCATCACGCTAGCCTCCAGGTGCTTCCCTCGGCTATGTCATGCTAACGGTGTCTACACTGCCAAGGCACATTGGACTTACGCCGCCAAGACTCCGCTTGGACTTTACGCTGCCAATATCAAACTCCTTTGACTTCCCAAATGCCAAGACTCAAGCTTGGACTTTCCATGCGCCAAGTGTCCCACTTGGACTTTTCATGCCAAGTACTCAAGACTTGGACTTTACCAAATGCCAAGTGTCCCACTTGGACTTTCCATGCCAAGTACCCATGACTTGGACTTTACCTTGCCAAGACCCATGCTTGGACTTTCCATTTGCCAAGACTCATGCTTGGACTTTCCAAAATCACATGGTCAACTCTAGTCAACCATTAAGGTCTTCCTCGAGTCAAACTCGAGTCCGGTCAAACATGACCCGGGTCGATTGCTCCAACAATCTCCCCAACATATTAACCGACATTAATGTCAAACATCAATGCCAAACCACTTTGTCAAATCCCTTTGTCAAACATCAAAACATCACTCGAGTCAAACTCGAGTCTGGTCAATCGTGACCTGGGTTGATTGCACCAACAATCTCCCCCTTTTTGATGTTTGACAAAAACCAAACAAATCATCTGAGTTAGACCACTAACCCAAATCCCTTACCAATTATCCCAAATTGGTAAACACTCTTCTAATGTTCTCCCCCAAACATTCTCCCCCTTTTTGACTAACATCAAAAAGGTTTTCTCTCCAAGGAGGTCAATGTCTCATGTCCCAATGAGATCTTACAATCTCCCCCTTGATCCAAAAATAAATACCTAGGATGCCTACCATCTTCCTAGTGATAATTCACATATCACTCAAGAGAGACAATCCTATACTCTCTCCCAATTTCCAAATTGGGTATCAAAAACCCATCAATTTTCTCAATTGATGATACTCTCCCAATAACTTCTCCTCTTCAAGGAGAAAAACACATCCATCATCCCAAGATGAATACCTCCCCCTAAAGGCTTGCTCCCCCTTGATCATTGCACCAACAATGTCCTTGGGAAGCCCCTAAGCCAATAGGAACTCTAAACCATCAAAATTAAAGTTCTAAGTTCAACATAGAACTTTCACTCACCCTAAATTTGATACTTTGACCTAACACAGCTCCTAATCCATATCCAATGAATTTTCACCTTTTATAATGCTTCCTAAAGCATATCCTAGGGTTAGGAGTGATTCGGAACCTTTTCCATAGCTGAACACGGGCTAAACAAACCTTGTTAATCCGAAATCAGACCTGGCAGTCGACTCCTGACAATAATCACGATCACACACATCACCGATCCACACATGATAAGCCGATCGATCGATAATAAAATCTCGATTTTCAGTTATCAAAAATGAATTTTAGAAATTCATAAATAATTATATGTAATTCGAAAAATCATGAAAATTCATACGTATAATACTTATGACACACACAATGGGTGAAAAATATTTGAAAATTATTTTACCCATAAAATAGTGAGTTTGATACAAAACTCAAAACCATTGAAATTTTCAATGTTTTGGCCCTATTTTGTATCAACTTCATCAATGGTGATTGCTATCAAAAGATAGACTTCACCAAGGTTTTTCAAAATGATTTTAAAATATTTTCAAAACCTTATTTTGGATCATATTCCTTGGGCTCTATATACATGACTTGTACACATGCTTTCCTAATGATCCACAAATCATATAAGATGAGTTTGAGTTCATCTAGATGCAAAACCTATGCACCTTGAACTTAACTCATATCCTAGCATCTCACATGTATCTAAGGTGTATAAATACACATACATGTCAATTGGATGTGAGATGTGGGTTTTGTTCATCCTATTCTAGGGTTTCATGCATTCTCTAAGACAACCCTACTTGATTCCCTTATAAATGGGACTTCAAGTCATGTCATAGTCCTTAATTCAATTTCAACCAAATTGTCTTAAATGCATGAATGATTATGGTATTAGAAATGGTATAAATAAGCATATGCTCATAATCATGATGTCATGGCATAAGATGAAATCTAAAAACACATGACATTTGAAACCTTAATCCTAAACATGAACATGACATATAAAATCATAGAACTAGGCATGATGTCATGACATGGCATATGGCAATCAAAGCATGGCATATAAAATATATAGGTATAGTAATACCTAAGTTTTAATATTAATTGTCATTTGATATAGTTAGATATATTTTGCCATATTATCATTAATCTCCCTAGTGTGCCAAAAACCCAAAATGACACACTAACACTCTAAACCCTAATTGTGCCAATTTGATCATTTTATCAAACTTCATAACTAATATTGGCACATCCTAAAATCTTTTAGGATTATAATTCAACCCTATTTCCAAGGTATCCATAACCTTGAAAATAACCTAAAATGCCACCTTTATCATGGTTGAGTTAACTACCCATCCACTCAAGGTTGGCACATCCTAAACCCGCCTAGCATGAATCAATCACGCTCTTAGGAACCCAAAACCGATTTAAGCTCCTAGGGTTAATTAGGTATTCCTTAGGGATAACCTCCCTAAATACCTTCCTAATGACCCTCCTAGGCTTGTTAGCCTTGGTCATTTGGGTCTTACCTAGGTTGACTCTAGGGGTAACTCCCCTTGCAACCTTCTTAGTGGCCACCCTAGGTTTCCTTGAAACCCTAGCCACTAGGCACACCCTTTGGTCAATTCTAGGGATAACTTCCCTATTGACCTTGGTCTTCCTAGACCTAGTTTGTGTTCTATAGTCAAATGGAACACTATGATAAGCCACTTTAGGCTTAGGTTTGTGACCCAAACCTTGCTTGCCTTTGGTTGACTTTTGACTCTTAGGTCCTTGGTGTTGACTTTGACTTTTGGACCTTTGACTTTGACCATTAGACCCTTTAAATTGATCTTGTATATTCCTAAGGGTCTTTTCTAGTTTTTCAAGCCTTGACCTCAAGGCTTGATTTTCAACCTCTAATTTGCCCAATTGATTTTTGATTAAGTTTTTGGGCATTACCATTTTCTCTAGGCATATGCCTACCCTTCTTAGGGTTAATGCCTAAGTGGTTTTCTATTTTCCTAATGGTTTCCTTAGGAAGAGTTTTTCTAGGGACATTAGTCCCAAATTTCTCCTTTCTTGAAAAATTTACCCTCTTGGCTCCTAAGCAAAAATATTTATCTCTAGCATGCTTTTCATGGTGAATTGCAAGAGAATTAATATTTCTAGCATGCTTTTGACTTTTACATTTGGAAGGTGCATTATTAAAATATACCTTAGGGTTAGCTATAGAAGCTCCCCCTACTTGTGATGCTCCTCCTTGCTCCTTCTTCTTCCCCCTAGGGCATTGACTCCGATAATGCCCCTTTGAATTGCACTTGAAGCATATGATGTGCTCCTTGCCTTTAGGTGTTGGGGAACCGGCATCCTTGACTTTTGGTGCCGGTGGAGCTTTCCTAATCTTCTTTGGGCACTTGCTCTTATAGTGCCCAAAATCCCTACACTCAAAACACATAATATTATTTTTATTTGAAATTAGAGTGTTTGAGTTACCTAGGTTAATGGAGACCGGAATTGGATTTTGGGCTTCTTCATCTTGACCGGATGTCGAAGCTTCTTCTTGATGCTCCGGTGTTGAGGAAACTCTAATCTCCTCCTCAATCCTAGAAGTGAATGCTTCTTCCACTTCCTCCACCAACCCAGAACTTGACTCCCTATCAACTTCCGATTCTACTTCCTCTTCCTCTTTGGATGTTGATGATCTCTCAACCTCCAAGTCCTCACTTCCTTGTGAGGGTGATGCATTAGCCTCTTTGGTCTCTTCCTCTTGGACCATTGATGGGCTTTCATGGAGCTTGGCCACTTGGCTCCATAGCTCGTTTACATCTACATAATTACCTAACATACACAAGATATTGTTAGGTATTAAATCAATTAACAACTTCATTACCTTCTCATTCTTTTCGAAGGCTTGGACTTGCTCTTCGGTCCATCTCTTTTTCTTGAGGAATCCACCTTTTGGTCCTCTTGGATAGCTATATCCTTCCATTAAGATAGACCATTCTTCGAAGTCCCTCATCATTAGGAAGTCTTCAATTCTTGACTTCCATTGCTTAAACCCTTCTTGTCCATAGAAGGAGTAAGGGATCAGTGTGTTAATATTCCATCCCAATTGTTCTTCCATCTTCACCCTCTAGCTTCTTTGTCCTAGCTCCCGGCGGTTAGTCCGTAGAAGAGCCCCGGGCTCTGATACCAATTGTAGGAGATTTGATGCCGCTAGAGGGGGGTGAATAGCGTTTGACCATTCGTAGATGGAATTCGTTCGCGATCATCTCTACAAAACTCGTTATGCACAGTGGAATAGAAATAATAAAAGCAATAACGAAAAGATACAATCACGAACACAAGGATATAACGTGGTTCGGAATCGAACGGTTCCTACTCCACGGATCGAGCTCTAAAGAGCCCTAGTGATGCACACGCACTCACTAATCACAAATACTCCTTCTCGACACAAGTCGGAGGTGGAGAAACCTCTTACAATAAGATTACAACAATAATCTAAATACAACAAGCAAATATAAGAAGAAATACAACAAGAGAAGTAAAGAACACTTTACAAAAACTCTTTAGAAGCTTGCTTGTTGATTGCCTTGGACTAGCACTTGAAAGCCCTGATTTGCAGTAGCAAATCGCTTCAAAACGTCCAAGAAAATCGGTTGCAAAAACCCTCCCATCGAGCTCCTTTTATCCGTCGACACTGGATTTCCGCCCTTCGATCATTGCCATAAGTCACCAGTCGATTGATGCCACTGTTGTCGTGAGACAACGGCTCGATCCACGCTGGAAAAATTCCAACGGATCTCTTTGGCGCGATCACCGCATAGTCGATCGGCCGCCCGATCGGCACACTGAGCATTCGTGCTCGCGGTGAACTAGCGATGATCGCCGACCCTTGGTAGTCGATCGTCAGACATCGATTCAATCTGCTCAATGAGCGATCATTGCCGAGCGATTCCGGCATAAGCGGCTCGAAATATAAACCAAGTCGACTCAGTCGACTCACCAATGAATCGCCATAATGTCAGCCAACCTCAAAGATGAGGTTTTAACCCAAATATGGTGCCCCCATACTTTCTAGACCACCCTTAGCCTAGACCTAAGCCTTCTAGCCACCTCCATCAGCCTCACGCCTCTCGGATCCCTCCAAGTCATCCATGACTTGTTCATCCATCGCGCTAGCCTCCAGGTGCTTCCCTCGGCTATGTCATGCTAACGGTGTCTACACCGCCAAGGCACATTGGACTTACACCACCAAGACTCTGCTTGGACTTTACGCTGCCAATATCAAACTCCTTGGACTTCCCAAATGCCAAGACTCAAGCTTGGACTTTCCATGCGCCAAGTGTCCCACTTGGACTTTTCATGCCAAGTACTCAAGACTTGGACTTTACCAAATGCCAAGTGTCCCACTTGGACTTTCCATGCCAAGTACCCATGACTTGGACTTTACCTTGCCAAGACCTATGCTTGGACTTTCCATTTGCCAAGACCCATGCTTGGACTTTCCAAAATCACATGGTCAACTCTAGTCAACCATTAAGGTCTTCCTCGAGTCAAACTCGAGTCCGGTCAAAGATGACCCGGGTCGATTGCTCCAACAATCTCCCCAACATATTAACCGACATTAATGTCAAACATCAATGCCAAACCACTTTGTCAAATCCCTTTGTCAAACATCAAAACATCACTCGAGTCAAACTCGAGTCTAGTCAATCGTGACCTGGGCCGATTGCACCAACAGAGGATAGCTCCCCCTACAGGAGTCACATATGGAATGCATGGACAGAAGTACTCCAGTGCCTGTACAATGTCACAGGGTTCTATTTAAGGGGTATCGAGTATCGGCACCCGACCACTATCTGATGCATCGCGGCATCGCCAGCGATTGATGTCACCGCAGCCCCCGCCATTGGTTCAGGACCAACCACAACTACCGGTATAGAACCAGTCGCATCCATCATACCAGCCTTCATATCAGCCTTCGTATCAGTCACAGGGCCAGACACAGCCACCAATGGCAGTGCTACCACCTCCACCTCCACCGGAGACTGGGAGGATTCATGCGATTACTAGAGAGGATGCGCAGCGAGCCAATGAATCCGTTTTTCACGGTACGGTTTCACTTTATGCATTTTCAGCTATTATGCTAATTTCACGGTACATATTTCTCGTGCATTTATGAGAGAGATTGGTAGACTACCTACTATTAGATTACAGCAATTAATCGTCTCCCTACCGTCTGGTGATACGTTGGATGTTACCCAGGAGGTCCGAGGTTGTCCCTTAGATTTTGGTAACATCATACTTACTGTAGATTTATTGGTACTGTACATGGTCGAGTTCGACATTATCCTTGGCTTGGATTGGCTTTTAGCATATCATGCCACAGTTGATTTCCAGACGAGGGTGGTTACATTCCGACCCTCGAACCAACCCTCGTGGGATTTCACTGGCATCTGGGATGACGGTATATCGACCATTTCTGTGATTCAGGCTCAGAAGCTTTTATTGCAGGTTGCCAGGGTTTTCTATTATCTATGATCAATGTAGAAGACAGTGGTGACTCTCAGATCGCTGACATTCCTATTGTTCGATAATATCTTGATGTCTTTCCAGAGGAGTTACCGGGCCTGCCTCACAGAAGGCAAGTGGAGTTTACAATTGAGTTAATTCCTGGGACATCACCGGCATCGAAAGCTCCATATCGTATGGACCCGAGAGAGTTGGACGAGTTAAAGGTTCAGCTCTAGGAACTTTTGGACAGAGGTTTTATTCGCCCTAGTGTATCACCCTGGGTTCTCTGATTCTTTTTGTGAAGAAGAAATACAGTTCGATGAGATTATGCATCGACTACAGGCAGTTGAAGGCCGTCACTATCAAGAATAAATACCCCCTGCCATGTATTGAGGACTTGTTTGATCAGCTCACAGGTACATCAGTATATTCTAAGATTGATCTGTGGTCCGGATAACATCAACTAAGGGTTAGAGATTCAGACATTCAGAAGACAATGTTCCGTACCAGATATGAACACTATGAGTTTTTAGTAATGCCATTTGGGCTTACCAATGCTCCAGTGGTATTCATGGATCTGATGAACAGTGAATTTATGGATTTCCTGGATCGGTTCGTCATTGTCTTTATTGACGACATTCTGGTCTATTCTCGTTCCGAGGGGGAACACGCGCAGCATCTTCGTCTTGTTTTAGATAGGCTCCGACAGAAGCGACGATATGTGAAGTTCAGTAAATGCGCATTCTGGTTATCCTCAGTCTATTTTCTGGGACATGTGGTTTTTAGTAAAGGCATTTCAGTTGACCCCCAGAAGATCGAGGCTGTCACCAGTTGGGAGCAACCGAAATCAATTTAGGAGGTTTATAGTTTCTTTGGCTTGGCCGGTTATTATAAATGGTTCGTTGAGAGTTTCTCGAGCATTGGTATGTCGTTGACATGCCTTACCAGGAAGGGCGTGAAGTTCACGTGGTCAGAGGCGTGTGAGACCAGTTTCAAGAAGTTGAAGAAGAGATTAGTGTCAGCACCGATTCTGGTATTGCCATCAGGGGACGACAGTTTCATCCTTTATACCGATGCGTCTCTGCAAGGTTTAGGTGCAGTATTGATGCAACATGGCAGGGTGGTCTCTTATGCTTCTCGTTAGCTGAAGGAGCATGAGAAAAACTACCCAATTCATGATCTAGAGTTAGCCGCTATTATCTTTGCCTTGAAGATTTGGAGGCATCATCTGTATGGTATTATATTTGAGATTATCACTGATCATAAGAGTCTCAAATATCAATTTACGCAGAAGGAACTCAATCTCAGACAGAGGAGATGGATGGAGTTCGTGAAGGATTATGACTGTACCATTAGCTACCACCCAGGGAAAGCCAATGTGGTTGTCGATGCACTTAGCCAGAAGTCCCGAGGGACTTTAGCTTCCTACCGAGTTTCAGTCACGGATTTGATTCAGGGTTTCTTTGAGTTGGCCCTTGAGGAGCAGGGACTGACAGAGCAGGGCGTTCTGGTTACCATGGTTGCTCAGTCATCTATCCGGAAGAGAGTCCAGGAGGCTCAGGCCAGTGATCAGCATTTGTAGTTTATGGGCATCCAGATAACCTCTGGACAGCAGACTGAGTTCACTCGAGATGGCGAAGGTATAATTTATTTCTGGGGTAGACTATGCGTACCCCAGTCTCACCCGATTATGGAGGAGTTACTTCATGAGGCTCATCGCTCTCGATTTGCGATCCACCTAGGTGGAACCTACATGTATCGAGATTTAAAGCGTTTGTATTGGTGGAACGACATGAAGAAAGATATCGTAGATTTTGTGGTGCGATGCCTAGTTTGTCAGCAGGTGAAGGCTGAACACCAGATACCAGCCGGATTACTTCAGAGGATTCCAATTCCTGAGTGGAAGTGGGATCACATTACCATGGATTTTGTGGTTGGTTTGCCTAGGACACGTCAAGGTCATGACGCAATTTGGGTAGTCATTGACTGACTAACCAAATCCGTGCACTTCTTAGCGATTCGGAAGATCGACTCTCTGGATCGTTTGGCAGAGTTATATTGTTGAGAGATCATCAAATTACATGGTGTTTTTTTTAGCATTATATCAGATAGAGATCCCCGGTTCACGTCCCAGTTTTGGCAGAGTCTGCAACAGGCCTTAGGCATGCAGCTTCGTTTTAGTACTGCATTCTATCCGCAGACAAATGGACTGTCTGAGCGAACCATTCAGACACTTGAGGATTTGCTGAGGTCCTGTGTGATAGATTTCGGGGGCAACTGGGAGGACCACTTGTCGTTAGTGAAATTCACCTACAAAAACAGCTATCATTCGGCTATTCAAATGGCCCCGTTTAAAGCATTGTATGGTAGACAGTGTCGTACACCCACCCTCTGGGAGGAGGTTGGGGAGGCCCAGTTGCTAGGACCCCAGAGAGCTCAACATGAGGTAGAGTTGGTCCGTACTATCAGACGTAGGATAACAGAGGCACAGGATCGTCAGAAGAGTTTCACCCACGAAAGGGGTGAAGAGATTTGGCCTCCGTGGTAAGCTAGCTCCTAGATACATTGGTCCGTTTGAGATTTTGGAGAGGATCGGAGCAGTCACTTATAGGCTAGCGCTACCACCATCTTTGGCGGATATTCATGATGTGTTCCATGTGTCCATGCTGAGGAAGTATGTGCCGGACTCTACACATATTATGTCAGATGTGTCAAGTTCCATTCAACCTGATGCTACTTACGCAGAGGTTCCGGTACGGATTTTGGATCACAAGGAACGACAGTTGCGGAACAAAATTATGCGACTGGTCAAGGTCGGGTGGAGTCACCACATCGATGAGGAGACTACTTGGGAGCTTGAAGAAAAGATCAGAGCACAATATCCCCACTTGTTTACTTGAGGTATGTGAGATATGTTTTCAGTACTTGTGGTATCTCTTACTCATTATGCACCTGAGTAGAAAATTTGGGGACCAAATTTTTATTAGTGGGGGAGAATGTTAAATATAGAAAAAAATTTAAAATACTAAAATAAAATGGCCAAAGAATTAAGTAAATAATCTTTGAAATTTTTCGGGATTTTTAGGGAATTTTAAGAATTTTTCTAGAATTTTTCTGGATTTAAACGGAGCTCGTACGAGATAATTATAGGGATAATTAAATTACTAAGGGATTAATAAAAATTAAAACTTAGGTTTTTATGTATTTATAAAGGGGTAGTTCGGATTATTAGGGATCGATCCCAATTTTCCCCGAGCTCCAGTTTTTCTCCCTCGCGACCCGAAAATCCCTAACTTCTACTTCTTCTCGCCATTAGCCGCTGCTTCACCCTTCCTCGCGCCCGAGCCTTGCGGTTGCCTCTTTCTCCACAGCAGTCGACGCCCCTCTTTCTCCGCAGAAGCCGACGCCCCTCTTTCTCCGCAAGCGTCGACGCTCACCTTCGCCCATTGTTTCCGCCGCCACCTCTGCGCGTTGCTCGCACGCGGTGAGTATCTGAAACCGCAGCCACAGGGTCACCGCCGCGAGCCTTTTCTTCCTCGTGTCTGCAGCCGCAGGACCACCATCGCGAGCTCCCTCAGTGTCGTCGGTGAGGGTGAAGCTTCCAGTAAATACCTAGTTTTCCTCTTGTTTCCTTTCTGTTCAGTGATTCATTGGATTGTTGTGATCAAGGGTGGGCATAGGTGTCGGGTAGTGAGACATGGGAGATGTGGTCGGCTGTGAACAGGGGTTGAGTCGGCTGGGAGGGAGTGGCTCGGTTATGGGCTGAGAATAGAGTGTGTGATGGCTGTTAACGGCTGTAAATGGATAGATTTGGGGTTTTGGCAGCTGTGAGTTTGGAATGTTGCCGGTTGAGAGGGCCGTGAGGGTCTATTTGGGTGATGTCGGCTGTGCACGGTTAGGTGTTGGAGTTTTGTGTAGATTTTCTATAATTTGGGCAGTTTACCTAGGGTCGACGAACCGAGGAGTTGAGGATATTGGTTGCCGGTGGAATCCTAAGGCAGGTAGGTAGCATTCATAGCATGATTTGATTGTGTTATTTGATTAATTGTAATTATATTCAATGGAGATTAGATTGTTAGTTGATTGCGGATAAATTTTGGGTTGAGGGATGGATCTACTTTGGGTGAGTTAGCTGTGAGGTTTTGTTTGGATGTTGTACACATGATGATAGGGGTTGTGAAATTTTATTCGAGAAATTGGACGAAAAGACGGTTATATTAGGTGGAAGGTGATCGAGATTTTATTAAGCATTTGGGTTAATTCATTATGTAAGAAATCGATTAAGTATTCGATTTGATGGTGGATTGTATTTTTATGCTTAACAATAGTTATGTTGTATGCAGGTTTCGGTCACTAGGCAGGTCCACGGTCATGACGATTTCATTTTTCGAGCATTTTATCAGGCGGGTATTTTGACTTATCTTTTTGATATAGTCATGTTGATATGCTAGTTAGTTATAGCTTGCAATAATTTTCATGTTTATCTGCCTTGTATGTTATTGTGCCTACTTGATACATGCATTTGATCAGATTATAGTTATACCTTTCCTGTTTTACTTGGATCATTGATATGTACCTATTGGTTGTGCATATTATTCATATATGTATTTTAGTTGGTATTACATGCTTTAGTATCATACACCATCTTGCATGATTGCATGCTGGTTGGACGGGGGTTCCTTTGTAATTGAGCCCGCAGCAAGTTACATGGTCTGTACACACTGCCACTCATGGGTTAGTGGTACATTAGGAGGGTGTGTGCAGTAGCTCTGTCAGGCTCCGCTGGTCCGCTCATGGGTAGCGTTGAGGCAGCGTGGTAGCAGGCAGGGATCCCTCCTCTTGTCTACAACACCGGGAGATGAGAGCTTTGCTCCCCCACTCTGTTTGGGGCAGGAGGATAGGTGTATTCGGACAGCATCCTATCCACTCGGTCACTCAGGAGTAGTGATAGCAGAGTGCACAGTTGTCATAGCCCTACCCACTCGGCTTCACTATCGCGTGTGAGGCGGTTGACTGGCGTCAGGGGTGACCATGTCATTTGCATCGCATGCATTTTGCATGGATGGCATTTGTATTGTGTTTACTGCATTTTGATTGTTGACTTGGATGTTGCATATGATTGCCATGCATACAGGATACATATTTATATTTGGTCTGACGACTTTATTTCATCTAGTATAGCACATGCTCCTATATCAAGATAAGAGATTCAGGTAAGTACAGTCCTTTTGTATTTCTTTCTTGCATATCCTATATATGAGACTGTACTGGCATGATTGTTATTGTTAGTTATATCTTACTATGCATATCGACTTTTATCCGCTGAGTTCTTTGAACTTACCCCATTGTTCTACATCTATTTCAAGATGAAGCTGTCAGGAGAGTCCAACTGTCAAACCCCCTCCGTCCCCCCCCCCCCCTCGTCGTGATAGTTTATTAGTTATTTGATTTATGGTTTTGGATTTTGACTAGAAGATATGTTTAGGTCTGGTGTTTGATTTATGTACTCGTGGATATTTGGTATGTCCTTATGGACCTTTATTCGAATTTTATTTTGATAGGATTTGGTTGTGTATTCCTGCCCCGATGACAGAAGGGGTAAGTCTAGATGTGATGACTTTTATTATTTCTTTTGTTTGTTCGCCTGAGACCTATTTATGACCTGCGTGTGTAGTTTGGTTCAGGTCGTGTTGACCGATGTATAGTGGCCGTGTAGGCCTTGTATGCAAGATTGGTATTGTCACCGTCTGAGAGATCTTTGTCGGATTTTTAAATGCAGCGAGGACTCCCAGCGTGACAATTTATTTGGTATCAGAGCTCTAGGTTTTTGAGTTTCTAGGGGTTTTTGGATTTTTTGGAGTTCATCACGTTTGGCAGGTTTTTGCAAGTAAATCTGGAAATTTTTGGATTGGTAAGGATTTCCGATGATTTTATGTTTCGAAAATTCGAGGTATTATTGACGAGGTCAATTTGGGGATTTGGCGGTGACGGAACCTCTCCTGGCGGCAAAATAGGTATGATGATAAATTTTATATGTTTTTACTTGTAGTAACATCTGGTAATAATTTAACAAATATGAGACGAGGTGGGCGTGCTCCTGCGCCAAGACGTGGTGTGGGGCGGCCACACCAGAGGACATTGAGATCTCTGGCGACGGAGTTGCCAGAGAGATCTACTGAGGGTGAGGATGTTGATCAGGGTCAGCTTCCACATGGTGCAGCGGGAGTCGTGGTTCCTCAGTCCTCGGCGGTTCCTCCTCCAGAGATACCCACTTCTAGGGTATCCGATGTACCAGCGGGAGACTCTGCTGATACACACCAGACACCCCCGCCAGTAGGGCCTGCTACTGCAGACCCGACAGACCCATCAATGGTGTCGGACGGCCCTCACTCGGTGTCTGCCCCTGCTCATGCAGCGGCACCATCTACGGTAGTTTCGTCAGCTCCTGCGATGGCCCCTACTCATCCTACTGATGTGGCTACAGCACGAGCTCGAATTCCCATTTTAGCCAAGTCGATGAAAAGCTGGTTCACCTTATTCAGCGGAGAGATTGATCTGAGTGCGGCTCAGTCTTGGATCGAGACTATGGAGTATACTTTCTACTATATGGTCTGCTCCGAGTGGGAGAAGGCAGAGTTGGCGGCCTTCCATTTACGAGGCAAGGCCGAGGTTTGGTGGGACATGCATCTCTCGATCATCGGCGAGCAGCAGATTACCTGAGTGAGATTCAGAGAGGCCTTTGAGAGTCAGTACTTCCCACGATCATATCAAATGATGCGCTGTCAGGATTTTCTGAGTCTTCAGCAGAATAATCGCTCAGTGATGGAGTATAATGCAGAATTTAATAGGTTAGCCAGATTTTGTCCAGAGTTAGTCGCAGAGGACAGGTCATGCATGATTCAATTTGTTCAGGGACTAGATGGGCATCTTCAGGTCAAGATGGCAGGATTTGGCAGTTCTTCCTATCGAGAGGCATTGGATAGGGATCTATTGATTGAGTCGGCTCAACAAAGAGCTAATACTGACAGGAAGAGGAAATAAACAGAGCGAACCATAGAACAGACCCAGCAGCCACAAACTACTGGACAGCAGCAAAGTGGTCGTAGTCAGGTGGGTCAGAGTCATTCTGGGGCATCTAGCCGACCTCAGAAGTCAGGACGATCTTCAGCTAGACCCTCCCGGTCTTCTCAGCAAAGTCGGAGGCCGCCGACTAGTGACACCTACTGTACTCGTTGTGGATCGAGAGAGCATACCGTCTCAGCCTGCACCTAAGGACATTCAGTTTCCTATTATTGCAAACTGCCTGGAAACTTGAGCCGAGATTGTTCGTTGAAGGCTCAACATGTGGCTTTCGGGGTTTCTATCCATGGAGGACAGTTGCGTCAATCTGGGACTCAAAGAGGGGGGAAAACAGCCAAACCTTCGCAATGTCAACAGAGGACGGCTCCCCCTACAGGAGTCGCATATGGCATGCATGGACAGGGAGTACTCCAGTGCCCGTACGATGTCACAGGGTTCTATTTTAGGACCGCAGATGTCGGATCACCCGACCACTAGTACAATACTCGTAGCATCAACCACGATTGATGCTCGCAACCCACGTTCAGACCGGTAGTAACTACGGTCTGACCAACCACATCCATCATACCCACTTCATATCGGCCTTCGTATCGGCCTTCATATCATCGCCCGTATCGATCACGGGGCGGACCATACCACCTGGCAGTGCTACCACCTTCACCTCCACCGGAGACTGGGAGGATTCATGCGATTACTAGAGAGGATGTGCAGCGAGCCAATGAATCCATTTTTCACGGTACGGTTTCACTTTATGGATTTTCAGCTATTATGCTAATTGATACTGGAAGTTCGCATTCATTTATTTCTCGTGCATTTATGAGAGAGATTGGTAAACTACCTACTATTAGATTACAGCGATTAATCGTCTCCCTACCGTTTGGTGATACGTTGGATGTTACCTAGGAGGTCTGAGGTTGTCCCTTAGATTTTGGTAACATCATACTTACTGTAGATTTATTGGTACTGGACATGGTCGAGTTCGACATTATCCTTGGCCTGGATTGGCTTTCAGCATATCATGCCACAGTTGATTTCCAGACGAGGGTGGTTACATTTCGACCCCCGAACCAACCCTCGTGGGATTTCACTGGCATCCGGGACGACGACATATCGACTATTTCTGCAATTCAGGCTCAGAAGCTTTTATTGCACGGTTGCCAGGGTTTTCTATTATCTAAGATCAATGTAGAAGACAGTGGTGACTCTCAGATCGCTGACATTCCTATTGTTCGAGAATATCTGGATGTCTTTCTAGAGGAGTTACCGGGCCTGCCTCCCAGAAGGCAAGTGGAGTTTACAATTGAGTTAATTTCTGGGATGTCGTCGGCATCGAAAGCTCCTTATCGTATGGCCCCGAGAGAGTTGAACGAGTTAAAGGTTCAGCTCCAAGAACTTTTAGACAGAGGTTTATTCACCCTAGTGTATCACCCTGGGGTTCTCCGGTTCTTTTTGTGAAGAAGAAATACAGTTCGATGAGATTATGCATCGACTATAGGCAGTTGAACGCCGTCACTATCAAGAATAAATACCCCCTGCAACGTATTGAGGACTTGTTTGATCAGCTTAGAGGTACAATAGTATATTCTATGATTGATCTGCGGTCCGGATATCATAAACTAAGGATTAGAGATTTCGACATTCAGAAGACAGCGTTCCGTACCATATATGGACACTATAAGTTTTTGGTAATGCCATTTGGGCTTACCAATGCTCTAGCGGTATTCATGGATCTGATGAACCGTGAATTTATGGATTTCCTAGATCGGTTCGTCATTGTCTTTATTGATGACATTCTGGTCTATTCTCATTCCGAGGAGGAACACGCGCAGCATCTTCGTCTTGTTTTAGATAGGCTCCGACAAAAGCGACTATATGTGAAGTTCAGTAAATGCACATTCTGGTTGTCCTCAGTCGGTTTTCTGGGACATGTGGTTTCTAATTGAGGCATTTCAGTTGACCCCTAGAGAGGCTGTCACCAGTTGGGAGCAGCCGAAATTAGTTCAGGAGGTTCGTAGTTTCGTAGGCTTGGCCAGTTATTATAGACGGTTCGTTGAGGGTTTCTCGAGCATTTCTATGTCGTTGACATGCCTTACTAGGAAGGGCGTGAAGTTCACGTGATCAGAGGCGTGCGAGACCAGTTTTCAGGAGTTGAAGAAGAGATTGGTGTCAGCACCGATTCTGGTATTGCCATCAGGGGATGACGGTTTTGTCCTTTATATTGATGCGTCTCTGCAGGGTTTAGGCGTAGTATTGATGCAGCACGGCAGGGTGGTCTCTTATGCTTCTCGCCAGCTGAAGGAGCATGAGAAAAACTACCCAGTTCATGATCTAGAGTTAGCCGCTATTATCTTTGCCTTGAAGATTTGGAGGCATCATCTGTATGGTATTACATTTGAGATTCTCACTAATCATAAGAGTCTCAAATATCTATTTACACAGAAGGAACTCAATCTCAGACAGAGGAGATGGATGGAGTTCCTGAAGGATTATGACTGTACCATTAGCTACCACCCAGGGAAAGCCAATGTGGTTGCCGATGTACTTAGCCGGAAGTCCCGAGGGACTTTAGCTTCCTACCGAATTTCAGTCACGGATTTGATTCAGGGTTTCTCTGAGTTGGGCCTTGAGGAGCAGGGACTGATAGAGCAGGGCGTTCTGGTTACCATGGTTGCTCAGTCGTCTATCCGGACGAGAGTCCGAGAGGCTCAGGCCAGTGATCAGCATTTGCAGTTTATGGGCATCCAGATAATCTCTGGACAGCAGACTGAGTTCACCCGAGATGACGAAGATATAATTTATTTTCGAGGCAGACTATGCGTACCCCAGTCTCACCCGGTTATGGAGGAGTTACTTCAGGAGGCTCATCGCTCTCGATTTGCGATCCACCTAGGCGGAACCCGCATGTTCAAGATTTAAAGCGTTTATATTGGTGGAACGGCATGAAGAAAGACATCGCAGATTTTGTATCGCAATGCCTAGTTTGTCAGCAGGTGAAGGCTGAACACCAGAGACCAACCGGATTACTTCAGAGGATTCCTATTCCTGAGTGGAAGTGGGATCACATTACCATGGATTTTATGGTGGGTTTGCCTAGGACACGTCAAGGTCATGACGCGATTTGGGTAGTCGTTGACCGACTAACCAAATCCGTGCACTTCTTAGCAATTCGAAAGACTGACTCTCAGGATCGTTTGGCAGAGTTATATTGTCGGGAGATCATCAGATTGCATGGTGTTCTTTTGAGCATTATATCAGATAGAGATCCCCGGTTCACGTCCCGATTTTGGCAGAATCTACAGTAGGCCTTAGGCACGCAGCTTCGTTTTAGTACTGCATTCCATCCACAGACATATGGACAGTCTGAGCGGACCATTCAGACACTTGAGGATTTGCTGAGGTCCTGTGTGATAGATTTCGGGGGCAACGAGGAGGACCACTTGCCGTTAGTGGAATTCGCCTACAATAATAGCTATCATTCGACTATCCAAATGGCCCCGTTTGAAGCATTGTATGGTAGACAATGTCGTACACCCACCCTCTGGTAGGAGGTTGGTGAGGCCTAGTTGTTAGGACCCCAGAGAGCTCAACATGAGGCAGAGTTGGTCCGTACTATCAGACGTAGGATGACAGAGGCACAGGATCGTCAGAAGAGTTGTGCATATCAGAGACGGAGACCTCTGGAGTTCTTTATTGGTGATCATGTATTTCTGCGAGTTTCACCCACGAAAGGAGTGAAGAGATTTGGCCTCCGTGGTAAGCTAGCTTCTAGATACATTGGTCCGTTTGAGATTTTAGAGAGGATCGGAGCAGTCGCTTATAGGCTAGCACTACCACCATCTTTGACGGGTATTCATGATGTGTTCCATGTGTCCATGCTGAGGAAGTATGTGCCAGACTCTACACATATTATGTCAGATGTGTCAAGTTCCATTCAACCTGATGCTACTTACACAGAGGTTCCGGTACGGATTTTGGATCACAAGGAACGACAGCTGCGGAACAAAATTGTGCGACTGGTCAAAGTCAGGTGGAGTCACCACACCGATGAGGAGGTACTTGGGAGCTTGAAGAAAAGATCAGATCTCAATATCCCCACCTGTTTACTTAAGGTACGTGAGATATATTTTCAGTACTCGTGGTATCTCTTACTCATTATGCACCTGAGTAGGAAATTTGGGGACCAAATTTTTATCAGTGTGGGAGAATATTAAATACGGAAGAAATTTAAAATACTAAAATAAAATGGCCAAATAATTAATAAAATAATCCTGGAAATTTTTCGAGATTTTTAGGTAATTTTATGAATTTTTCCAGAATTTTTCTGGATTTAAACGGAGCTCATACGAGATAATTATGGGGATAATTAAATTACTAAGGGATTAATAAAAATTAAAACTTAGGTTTTTATGTATTTATAAAGGGGTAGTTCGGATTATTAGGGATCGATCCCAGTTTTCCCCGTGCACCGGTTTTTCTCCCTCGCGACCCGAAAATCCCTAACTTCTACTTCTTCTTCGCGATTCACGAAACCTTCTCTTCGCGAACCCTTCTTCTCGCCGTTAGCCGCTGCTTCGCCCTTCCTCACGCCCGAGCCTTGCGGTTGCCTCTTTCTCCGCAGCAACCGACGCTCCTCTTTCTCTGCAAGCACCGGCGCTCGCCTTCGCCCGTTGTTTCCGCCGCCGCCTTTGCGCGTTGCTCGCACGCGGTGAGTATCCGCAACCTCTGTGCACTGGTCGCCCACGAGCACAGCCTCGTCGCGACGCGTCCAGTAACCTCTTCCTCGCGTCTTAGTTTTCCTCTTGTTTCCTTTCTGTTCAGTGATTCTATGGATTGTGGTGATCAAGGGTGGGCATAGGTGTCGGGTAGTGAGACATGGGAGATGTGGTCGGCTGTGAACAGGGGTTGAGTCGGCTGGGAGGGAGTGGCTCGGTTATGTGCTGAGAATAGAGTGTGTGATGGATGTTAACGGCAGTAAATGGACTGATTTAAGGTTTTGCTGGCTGTGAATTTGGAATGTTGCCGATTGAGAGGGATGTGAGGGTCTATTTGGGTGATGTCGGCTGTGCATGGTTAGGTGTTGGAGTTTTGTGCAGATTTTTTATAATTTGGCTCGTTTACCTAGGGTCGACGAACCGAGGAGTTGAGGATATT
Organism: Wurfbainia villosa; assembly: GCA_025175895.1. Classification (NCBI taxonomy): domain Eukaryota; kingdom Viridiplantae; phylum Streptophyta; class Magnoliopsida; order Zingiberales; family Zingiberaceae; genus Wurfbainia; species Wurfbainia villosa. The sequence goes on along the minus strand of CM046000.1, from coordinate 77,228,802 downwards.
GGTTACCGGTGGAATCCTAAGGCAAGTAGGTAGCATTCATAGCATGATTTGATTGTGTTATTTGGTTAATTGTAATTATATTCAGTGGAGATTAGATTGTTGGTTGATTGCGGATAAATTTTGGGTTGCGGGATGGATCTACTTTGGGTGAGTTAGCTGTGAGGTTTTGTTTGGATGTTGTACACATGATGATAGGGGTTGTGAAATTTTATTCAAGAAATTGGACGAAAAGACGGTTATATTAGGTGGAAGGTGATCGAGATTTTATTAAGCCTTTGAGTTAATTGGTTATGTAAGAAATCGATTAAGTATTCGATTTGACGGTGGATTGCATTTTTGTGCTTAACAATAGTTATATTGTATGCAGGTTTCAGTCACGAGGCAGATCCACGGTCGTGACGATTTCATTTTTCGAGCATTTTGTCAGGCGGGTATTTTGACTTATCTTTTTGATATAGTCATGTTGATATGCTAGTTAGTTATAGCTTGCAATAATTTTAATGTTTATCTGCCTTGTATGTTATTGTGCCTACTTGATACATGCATTTGATCATATTATAGTTATACATTTCCTGTTTTACTTGGATCATTGATATGTACCTATTGGTTGTGCATATTATTCGGATATGTATTTTAGTTGGCATTACATGCTTTAGTATCATGCACCATCTTGTATGATTGCATGCTGGCTGGACGGGATTCCTTTGTAGTTGAGCCCGCAGCCAGTTACATGGTTTGCACACACTGCCACTCATGGGTTAGTGGTACATCAGGAGGGTATGTGCAATAGCTCTGTCAAGCTCCGCTGGTCCGCTCATCCCAGTAGCATTGCGGTATGGTAGCGGCAGGATCCTCCTCCTCGTCTACACGAGATGAGAGCTTTGCTCCCACTCTGTTTGGGCAGGAGAATAGGTGTACTCCGACGATCTTGTCCACTCTCGGTCACTCAGAGCAATGATAGCGAGTGCATGCTTGTCATAGCCTACCAACCCTACCACCATCGCTTCACCATCGCGTGTGGCATGCATTTTGCATGGATGACATTTGTATTGTGTTTGATGCATTTTGATTTCTAACTTGGATGTTGCATATGATTGTCATGCATACAGGATACATATTTATATTTGGTCTGACGACTTTATTTCATCTAGTAAGGCACATGCTCCTATATCAGGATAGGAGATTCAGATAAGTACAGTCCTTTTGTATTTCTTTCTTGCATATCCTATATATGAGACTGTACTGGCATGATTGTTATTGTTAGTTATATCTTACTATGCATATCAACTTTTATCCATTGAGTGCTTTGAACTTACCCCGTTGTTCTACATTTATTTCAGGATGAAGCTGTCAGGAGAGTCCATGTCACGCCCCGAGAGCATGCCGAGTCGAAAATCAAAAGGACTGCATCTCTCCTGTACACATTTCGGGTTAATACAAGGCCCGTAGGCCACAACAACAACATAATATATAAAGTAAATACAACAACTACTCAAAGCACAGCGGAAACATAATACAACAATCTACACACATGCATACCGGTATGACTAACACATCACAACAATACGAAACCTCGACAAAATCCGAATCTACAATATAGTACATCATGAAAACTCAAAATACATAACACAATGTACGGAAAGCCCAAACAAACACCAGAGTCTCAGAGATGAGATGAGATGTCAGCCAGCGGTACTCCAAGCCGTCACGAAGACTTCTACCTATTACCTGGGCGACAGAAAAACCCAAGGTCTGTGGTGGTGGTGAGTAAAACTCAGCAGGTAATAGAAAAATATATATATATGTAATATCACATGTATTTCAACAACATAATCTAGAGGTACAACGGGTATATCAGTATAGTATATAAATACAAGCATATACCGTCTAACCAAATGAACAACGTAAAATGCAGACATACCTGAAGTCTGTTATGCTACTCTGATCCAACCTGAACATATATCCAACATATATATAATAGGAAGAGTAATACCAACTCATAATCTACTCATGCTACAGGTCAAGGTATCTAATGGTCTTTCCAACACATATACCAGTATCTGACACAACCGTATAACATATGCAAGAATCATGCATGAATATGATGTACAAACAAGTGCAGTAAGCATAATACAATCAAATGCATCATCACAATAAGCATATATATATAGACTGCATCTATATATGTATACTAATCACAATCATTCATATATATATATATATATGTATATATATGGCAATATACAAAAATGTCATAAGTCGGCAATGCAGTATGCATGGTCATGTCGGCACACCCTAAAGCTACCATGACCCAAGTGTGGGCTCGGTGGCTCGAGCATGACAACTGTCCCAACTCAACACCAACCACTACTCTCGAGTGGCCGAGTGGGCAGTATGATCGAGTAGCATATAAGCGTAAAGAGCAAGCTACATGATGGGGGTCCCTGCTGTTGGTCACTCCTATAGTCACTACCCATGAGTGGTCGAGTGTCACACACGCAGGACTACGGCACGCAAATCCAACTACCACCGTCTATAGTGGTAGAGTGCGGCACCACAATGCTCTGCCCTCACACCGGTTACTCCTCCTATGAGTAACTGTGGAGGCAGGATGATTGGCGACACTCTCAACCACAAAGGAGACCTCGTCGCCAGCGTGCATGCAAATGACATGAATGCAATGTCTCACATATAGACATCCACCATAGACTCTCTATTTTACAGAAAGTCATACTAATAAGATCAACGCACTCTCTATCCTGTAGAGAGTCGTACTCAACTGATCAACGGACTCTCTATCCTGTAGAGAGTCATACTCAACTGATCATAACTCTCTATCCAATAGAGAGTCGTACTCAACTGATCGATGCACTCTCTATCCTGTAGAGAGTCGTACTCGACTGATCATAACTCTCTATCCAATAGAGAGTCGTACTCAACTGATCGACACACTCTCTATCCTATAGAGAGTCATACTCGACTAATCATATCAAGCTAGGACCACCGGTCCGTAGCGACACACTAATCACCCTTCACTTAACCATTACACAACACATGGTTGGTAACAAGTATGCAACATACGGGTATTGGAAATAAATCCTATATTTGGGGCATTACCTATCCACGGATGACCTTTTTGCCAATTTATAAATTAGGTCATCACCCGTACTAACATTTACACCCTACTAAACATCTAGGCCAATTTACATCACATCTATAACTCCTAAATCATGATAGGGAATATGTGATATCAACAATTGAGCATAAATACATCCAACGATAAGTTCAAGCATAAGATAATAAGAGCAAGGTCAAGGTAACATGATCATATAAGATGATCATGCATCTAAATCTGTATGCATTAAAACTACCTGACCAGGGTAGGAATTACCCACCTGATACGAAGATTCCTCTGAGAAGCTCCACATCCAAAAGATTATTCCGAATCAAGGTCCAAGATCCTTGATCTAATCTGAAACAACCAGTTAAATGCAACTAACAAACCTTTACAGACATATCAATCTCAGTTCATCAACTACATAACTAAATAACAATCCAAGATCCTTACCAACATTTGAACCAAGATGTATACTTACCTTATGAAGCCTACCCAAATCCGGATCCCCAGCTCAACTACCATCACCTGTACTCACAGCATATCCCAATCAAGAACAATGCAAATCCATATACAACCCTACTGCACTAACCCAATGCATAGCTACAACACATCCGAATCAAAGCTTACCTCACGAACAGGCAATCGGCGGTGAGGAGATGATGATATCAACAGATCAAGCTCAAGGCGATCCGCACAACAAAAATTCACAATAGGGAATCTGATGGATCCGTCGCCCGCTGTGAACAAGGACACGAGTGTGAATGGCTGCCCACCCAACTGGAACACTAAGAGATCTCTCAGCCGGAGGAATCAACAACAGCCTGCAGTAGGGGCGGCCCCCGCTTGCGGCTGCGATGTGCGAGCAGAAGGGAAAGTCGGCGATTTGGATGCGAATGGTTTCCCACTTCGTCAGTACCCTCGGAGATCCTTTGATCGAGTAGATCGAAATAACAATCTCAAGGTGACCGGAAGGAACCGGCTGCAGACGGGTTGGCTAGAAAGGCGATTGCAGGAGGCGGCAGGCGGCGATGGGGCGGTTGTGGATCCAACTCGCGGCGGCAGCAGTGTGGCGATGGCAGTGGCTACGGCTCAGTGGCATGTGCAGCGAGCTTCTCGAGTAGGGGCACCGACAGCAACAAGCTCGAGGAGAAGATGGGGCGGAGATCGGGCTGGATCGGCACCGGTGGCAGTGAAGAGGCGTGCTCGAACCACGACGATGGAGCAGTTCGGCGGTCGTGCAACGAGCGGCTTATGGAGGCAGCCCTAGGGCGACGGCAGGAAGCACAAGCGGAGATAAAAGATGGATCGATTGGCGATGCATAGAGAAAGGAAACACCGGCATTGGGGCTCTAGGAGAGGATGAGCTACGGCGATGTGGCGTCGTCAGCTGCTTCCCGATTCGACAGTCAGCAACGTGAGGAAATGGAGGGGTCTCGCGCGATCGGGAGAAGAAAAAGAGAAGTCGCAAAAAGAAAGAAACCGACGGGGAAACGAAAGGAATCGATTAATTAACCCATTTAATACCTCATTAGAAGATAGTCTAAACAGGTTTTACAAAAGTCTGTTCGTTTTATCCCCATAAAACTCCCGTTTAAATCTAGAAAAATTTCTAAAAATTCCTGAAAAATTCCACAAGATAATTCCTTAATAAAAAAGGTTTTTTTTCTAGTATTTTACAGTCCAGCTGCCAAACCCCCCAACCCCCCCTCTCGTCGTGATAATTTATTAGTTATTTGATTTATGGTTTTGGATTTGGACTAGAAGATATGTTTAGGTCTGGTGTTTGATTTATGTACTCGTGGATATTTGATATGTCCTTATGGACCTTTATTCGGATTTTATTTCGATAGGATTTGATTGTGTATTCTTGCCCAGATGACAGAAGGGGTAAGTCTAGATGTGATAGACTTTTATTATTTCTTTTGATTGTTAGTCTGAGGCCTATTTATGACCTGCGTGTATAGTTTGGTTCCAGTCGTGTTGACTAATGTATAGTGGCCATGTAGGCCTTATATTCAAGATTGGTATTGTCACCCGTACAGGGGAGATGCTGTCAGATTTTCGTCTGGCGGGGACTCCCCTGGGGCGTGACATTGTGAGAGTTTATAGGAGGTCTCTCTTGAGTGATATGGGACTTATCACTATGAAGAGTGAAGGCATCCTAGGTGTTTTTAGACTAAGGGGAAGATTGTAAGATCTCATTGGGATATGAGACATTGACCTCATTGGGGAGAGAACCTTTTTGATGTATGTCAAAAAAAGAGAGAAAGTGAAACTACCAATTTGGGACAATTGGTAAGAAGATTTGAGTTAGGTGGTCTAACTCAAAGGTATTTGGTTTTTGTCAAACATCAAAAAGGGAAAGATTGTTGGTGCAATCGGCCCATGTCCCAATTGACCAGACTCGAGTTGGACTTGAGTAGTGTTTTGATGTTTGACATTGATGTCTGACAATGTCTTGGGGAGATTGTTGGTGCAATCAACCCAGGTCATGTTTGATGTTTGACGATGGTTTGACCATTATCATGGGAAAAGTCCAAGTCATGGGTACTTGGCATGGAAAGTCCAAGCATGGGTCTTGGCAAGGAAAGTCCAAGCATGAGTCTTGGCAAGGGAAAGTCCAAGCTTGAGTCTTGACAATTGAAAAGTCCAAGGGGTGATATTGGCGGTGTAAAGTACAAGGGTGGAGTCTTGGCAGCATAAGTCCAATGGTTGGCGGCGTAAAGTCCAAGCGTGGTCTTGACAGTGTAAGTCTAATGTGCTTTGGCAGCGTAGACCACATTAGCATGACAATAGCTGATGGAAGCACCTGAAGGCTAGCGTATGATGAACAATTCATGGATGACTTGGAGGGATCCGATAGGCGTGAGACTGACGAATGTGGCTAGAAGGCTTAGGTCTAGACTTCAATTGTTGGTGCAATCGACCCAGGTCATGTTTGATGTTTGATGATGGTTTGACCATTGTCATGGGAAAAGTCCAAGTCATGGGTACTTGGCATGGAAAGTCCAAGCATGAGTCTTGGCAAGGGAAAGTCCAAGTATGGGTCTTGGCAAAGAAAGTCCAAGCATGGGTCTTGGGAAGGAGAAGTTCAAGCTTGAGTCTTGGCAATTGGAAAGTCCAAGGGGTGATATTGGCGGTGTAAAATCTAAGGATGGAGGCTTGGCAGCATAAGTCCAATGGTTGGCGCGCGTAAAGTCCAAGCGTGGTCTTGGCAGCGTAAGTCTAATGTGTCTTGGCGACGTAGATCACATTAGCATGACAATAACTGATGGAAGCACTTGAAGGTTAGCGTATGGATGAACAAGTCATGGATGACTTGGAGGGATCTGATAGGCGTGAGGCTGACGAAGGTGGCTAGAAGGCTTAGGTCTAGGCTAAGGGTGGTCTAGCAAGTATGAGGGCATCATACTTGGGGTAAAACCTCATATTTGAGGTGTATTAGTCGACTGATATTATGGTCAGTCGACTAGTGTTCGGCATAGAAAAGGCCTAGTGCGTTGCCAACATCAGATCGATCGATGGCCTTAGCGCGATCGGCCGATCGAAGATCGATCGATTCTTTGTCGAAGTTCGAGAATAGAATGTTTCCGAGTCGACTGTTAGGGTTTGACAGTCGAGTGATGACTCGATCAGTTGATTGATGGGCATTATCAGTCGACTGATGGTTTATCCATTGGAACTTATCCAACGTGGCTCGGGCCGTTGTGAGACAATGACTACAGGGGCAGTCGACTGATGGTCTCGATCAGTCGACTGCTAGGCGAAATCCAGCCCAAGTTGCAGATTTAAAAGGAGCACGAAGGAAGGGATTTGATAGCGATTTCTTGAGCATCTTTGAGGCAATTTACTGGTACAAATCAGGGTCTTAAAGCACGGTTGAAGCAATCAACAAGCAAATATTCCAAAACAATAGTTGTAAAGTTTTTTTTACATTGTCTTTGTGTACTTTCTTTGTATTTGCTTGTATTTATTTCTTATTGTTGTAAGAATATTTGTACGAGGTTTCTCCGCCTCTGACTTGTTGTCGAAGAGTATTTGTAATTAGTAGTAGTGTTTGCATCGCTAGGGCTCGTTCGAGTCCAATCCGTGGAGTAGGAACCGCACGGTTCCGAACTACGTTATATCGTCGTGTTGTGATTGTGATTGTATGTGTTTATTTTGATTGTATATTTTGTATTTCCGATGCGTGCTAACATTGTGTAGTAAGTACAATCGAATTTCATCATCCGATGATGAAATACTATTCAGCCCCCTAGCGGGTGCATAGATCCTAACAATTATTTTATTTTCCGATGTTAAATAAATTTAATATCTTTTTAAATTAGAAGCGGCAGTAGTTTTAGCATGAATTTAATTTAGATTGTTTTGTTTTCTATTTATAAGTTACTCATGTTTTCAATTTGTTTAGGTTATGATATATATAAAGTATAATTTTTAATGTTAACTCCCTTTCAAATAATATAATTTTATCTCTCTTTAATTTTGTCCTGCATGAAATATTTAGGGTGAAAAATAAAAGAGCATCCTTTATTATTTTATTTTATTTTGTTAAGTGTCTAAATTTTGTCCGATAAATATCAGAGGCATTTTTCTAATTTACCTATCAGACTTTGCGTACAATTATTTCTTTGAGTACTTTATCATTGCATCTATACTCATAAAGTAGTACCCTTTATTTCTGTTGTCATTAAAAGTGTCATAATTTTAAAAAATATTAAAATAATAACCTATTTTATTTTTTATAGTAGATTTGATCAAAATTATTACATCATAGAATTAAATTATTCTTATTCGATCAAAATTATTACACATGTAACATTATTATATAATAATTTTACTTAAAACTACTGCAATATCTAATAAAATTATTACCACTTACATCAGTTTTAAATAAACTGCTATAATCGTTGCAATTTTGAATAAATTATTAAAATAGCACTGAAATAACTATATTTTCAAATAAAAAACAAATTAGAATGTCTTCTTTTTTTATAAAAAAAGGATAATAAAATGTACCCTTTTAACTTTTGCCTAAATAATTATCCTCGTACTAAATTTTAATATCCATCCTTTATGTGAGTTTGTATCAATTTGGAATTGCATCAAATATAGTGTTAAAGTAACTTCGTGCTGCATCATACGGCATCACATTCATACAAGCTTACCCTATGAGATGCATATATTGACATACAAGCAACTCCAAAACAGATCGAAAACAAACAATAAAATCTGTCACAAACTTAATTAAATAAACTAATTATATAGTGCACCTTGCTTATCGTTTCAATCTGTTTCTGAGAAAGAAGTTGAAAGCAAGTCATACCAGAGAATATGATCATCAGATTAATCATCTTTGTCAGCGAAGCAACACCAATATAGATGTTCTTTACCTTCCTAAGAGATTGTAAACATTGAACTGACCAAACCTTTGATATGTGATGTAGCTCACATACTACCTAGACGACATCAAGAGATGTCCCAATTACTTGAAGTTGGACAAAAGTCTTATCCCGGAACCGAACTAGATGTATCGGTGTGTGGTAACTCATGCTGCGCGTGGAAATTATACCTTAAGAAAGTTGGCATAGAGACACTTTGATGCAGTAACTCCAGCCGTATCTGCTAATCCACTCCACACTCCAATTTAAGCCACAGATCTAAATTGCATCTTGCACTCCTGAGCCTGATGCTTGTAAAATATTTATTAATGCACAACATTGACTTTCAGAATATTTACCTTGTACTTATCGGATGCAGATCAAGCAGTCACAGTAGATAAGCAAAAGCGTGCTAATCCAAGTAACATCAGATTGATATAAGTAAAGGAATATATTTTTTTTTTACATATTCAAAAATAAAAAGGAAAGAAAGCATAAAATCCATGGACTTCAATGATCATTAAAATGGAAAAAGGCAGTCCTAGGTTCCATAAAGTAATGTTGATGTATGAATGTAGTTTCCTTTTCAACCAAAAAAAAAAGAAAGCAAAGTTTGAAACTGAGAGAGAGTGTCGAGAGCGCATGAATAAATGATTGGCTGCTTTAGGTATGGATGAACAAAATGCTTACAAAACGGATACATTTGTTCATTTTATTTTTTTTTCCCATCCAAAAAGGAACCGTAGGTAAATTAAACAGATACCAGAGATAATTCATAGCATATAAGTTGCCTTTGGAATTCGGATAAATGGCCAAAGTTTTAGAAGAAGAATTGGCAACTTATATGACATGGGCCTATTTGACTGAAAATTCTTCAGAAACTATGAATTCAACAAATATGTCCCGACCAATGTTTTCATTTGTGCATATATTTTTATTTACCTTCCCCCCTGTAACTATTTATATAGCTAAACAAAATTTTATCTTGTTAAGCCAATGTGCTCCAAAAACAATGACAACTTGCTAATCTGGGTACAGGAAGACCTAAACTCAGCAAAAGAATCATGATACAGTCTCAACTTTGATACTGTTGACACAAACTCAGTGAATCAATCAGCGCAACCAATTCATGCAGCAATAACGTCAGAATGAGGTGTGAGCAAAATGGAAGTAGTTATCATTGTATCAAACTAGAACCGGTTAATTTGATGAAAACAAACTGAAGCTAGCTGAAACTAACAATGTTTGAGAGATTTGTGGAGCACATTAAATTGGTGTCAAAGAGATCATTGTTGCATCGGCATGGATATCACCAGTAGAATATACACAAGGATTCTTTTAGGTTATGCAAAAGGGCGTTAAAACAAACAGCATATATTGGTCTTAAGTTTAGATCCTATTATTAGACTATATCCATTCGGAGGATGAATCAAGGATATAATCGACAAGATTTACCTGTCAATGTCTGAAGGATGATTTTATATTGACTATAAATTACATTAGTGAGTATGTCAAAGGCTGGGATAAACTTCAGCGAATCCAAATATTATTCACAGGCTTGGCTTGGCAAAAACTATCGCAATTTATCAACATACAATCTTTATTGGAAGTCAGATAGTTAAGTTTTGAAAAGTCAAGACGAATAAAAAGCTCAACATCTTGTTATGCACAAGTCAATGACAGATGAAGAAACATTTGGAAGAAAATCTTTGAGATTGGTAGAAGATGCTATCAACAATTTGGTGTATAAAGATCACAGAGAAACAGTACATATATAATTTCTTATGATAAATGTACATTTGGCACTATTGCCGCTCAAAATAATAGTGTAGTACTTTTGCATATGAAGATAAATGAAAATCTAGATGAGGATGATGATGGCCATCTTTGTAATAGGAGTTCATAGATCTTGATGAGATATTATGGTAACATAGGATAGAATCCTTGCACAAAAGGTAAAATCAGCTTTGTTGTATGATAAAGAAGTTGAAGGTGAGCAGGGAGAAAGACAATTTGACTAATTCACAGTTATTGACAGTAAGTACCCTTGATATATGAAAATCTTCACCAAATTGGGAAACATCATTTCAGCTGTTGGATGTATGGTTAGACATTGTGTCTATTGATCAATTAACTTAAATGGAAAATAATACTGCAGTTTAACAAATGCTAAGTATTTAAAAAGAATATAGCCACAGGATGGGAAGAAAAAGCTTTAGCTGAGGCAAAAAAATTGTTGCCAACTAACCCTGCAAGTGACGCAAATTACAAATAAGATTTGGATTTTATTTGAATTTAGATTTCAGTTGTTTGGTAATTAGAAAAGTTATTTGATAATTAGATTATTTTAGTTTGGTATCTTCCAATTTAGATAGTCTATGAGGATGATTGAATCTCCAGATTTATTCGTTTGGTAGTATGGTAGGAAGGTCTACAAAAGTATCCCAGTGTTTCATGTAAAAATCAGTTTTGAATTTATAAGATTTCCATTTTGTGTGACTCTTTCTCTAGGTGAGGTAGCCATCCTTTTGTTTTATTGATCTCATCCCAAATTTTTGTGTAATTTGGGAGTTTGATTTTGGTGCTACATCAGCAACACTTGTTGGTTTTGCTTATGCAGTCCACATTATACAAAGACTACATGTTAGACTTGTTACCAACTATGGATTAACTGCAATTGACATTTTTGTTGATTTACTTTTGATACATTTTGTTTGGCTTTGGTTTTATTAGTTTGGAATGAACTTAAACAATCCAAAATCGAGTGTAATCCCCTTCTTTGTCAATTATCTTTCTAGAAGGATTGTTATTGTTTAAGTTGTTTGAGAAATTCAGAGCAATCAGAGATCAAGGACAGAAAGAAAATACAGCAAATTAGTTAGAAATATTCCAATGGTAAATAGTATGGAACTAAGTACTTAACAAACATCGACCAACAGAAACATCTGAAGACGATAGATCATAACTGCACCCAATCAAACTCAAATACAATGAAATAACTTAAGCAATTAACTGCCCGTATCATCAGTTAGATTTGATACTCATCAAAGTGATTGCAAACTCATTGGCATACCATTAATTGGCAAAAAGACAACTTCCCCAGCATGTTGGTTAAGAAATTCGCAAGAGTACAGAATTAGGGAAAGAAGCTGACCCATTATTTGGAGCACCTTTTACCTTGAGAATGCTTGTGATGAGGTTGTATATCTCAACATTCTCGAATGAAGGTATCTTTCTGCCTCTTTCAAATTGTGGCCCATGAGCCACGAAGATCGTCCTCATCGAGAAGTAGGCATTGTCATAGCCATGAGCTCCATTGCAAATGCAAATATCGTTTCTTTTTTGTGAAACTTTGTACCCTTCAGCCAATAAGCCAATTACCGGTGGAATCCTGTAGCTCTCAGAGTAATGTAGCCGAGAAGGCAAATCCTCCTTCAAGAACATCTTGAGGTACTTTCCATTCTCGATTTTGCCTGAATTTAGCGCTTGGTTCATTTTGGTCACAACATCCCGTGACGAAACATTTGCAGCAGGCCAGATCGAGAGCAAAGGACTATAGGACTGTACCCAGCTATCTGGAATTGTGATTTCTGGAGAGAAATCATCGAGAAATATTTGTTTGTCAGCGCAGTTGCCCACCATTCCATGATCACCTACTAGAATCAATGTCACATCCTCAAATATCCCTCTTTTTGTCAACCCGGAGATCAATCTCCCTATCATCCGATCAATCCGAGCGACTGCATCAGTGATCTGCGGATGGTCCGGCCCCACGACGTGTCCTTGTGAATCCGGATCCTCGAAGTAGAGCGCGATGAAAGCAGGCATCTCGTCATCGGGTAGATCGAAGTACCCCAACACGGTATCAACCCTTTCCTCGAAGGGCACTGACCAATTGTATTTGGGGCAAAATTTGGGAGGGCATGCCCAAGAGCCTTTATTGACCTCCGATCCAGGCCAGAAGTAGACGGCGGCGTTGTAACCCTGGGCGGTCACGGTCTCCCAGATCGGTTCCCCAAGCCACCACTTAGGCTCGTGGTTCTCCACTGTGAACCGGTCACTGGACACGGGGTCAACGAAGTAGTTGTAAATGATGCCGTGATAGGCGGGGTAGAGGCCGGTGGCAATGGAGTAGTGGTTGGGGAAGGTGGCGGTGGGGAATACGGGAATGAGGCCCTCCTCCGCCTCTGTGCCGCCGGTAATAAGGCGGTGAATGTTGGGAGTAGAGGTCTTGAATTGGTACCCGAAGCGGAATCCGTCGGAGGAAACGAGGAGGACGACGGGGCGAGAGAGTCTGGAGAGCGGCCGAGACCCGGCGGGGTTTGATCCCAGGCCGTAGGAGAGGAAGATATAGGTGAACACGAGGAAGAAGAGGACCCAAAAGGAATTTTGGGCACTTCTCGCCGGAGCCGGAGCGGGGCTGCGGATCAAGGGCAAGGTAGGGGCTTCAGCTGCTGCTTCGAAATCCATGTAGGCGGAAGCGGAGGAAGAGGAAAGGTGGAGAGGAACAGCTCCGTGTGAACTCAGTCACCGACAATGGCCGTGAGATTGCAGGACGATACGCAGTGGTCAACCATTTCCGTACCCCGTTAGAAGATGAACAATTGAAAAAGCGACAATTAGCTTACCCCTATCTAAAATTGGCTACTTCAAATGAGGTCCTCACTTTTAACCAAAAATAAAAAACTAACTGAAAAATAAGAATAATATTAGCACTGTTTTGGCAAAAAAAAAAATCTAAATCATTACTCTAAATGCTTTCCTTTTCCAATCTTGCTCTAGTTTGGAGATTCGTAAAGGATGTCCATTTTGTCTCCTTTTTCTTTTTCTAACGCAAAATGCCCTCGTCTTTACTACTTTTATTTTTTAAAATACTTTTAGCGTCAAAATCTTGTTAATTTGAATGGATAAGCATATTTAGATCATATTCCTTAGTGTCTATGAAAAAAATCATTGTTAATTAAAATGAAATATTTAGATCATAATAAAATTGTCACGGTTCTTGAAAATCAATTTGGATTCGTACCAGAAAGATCAACAATAGAAGTTATATATCTTCTCAGACAACTAATCGAAAAGTATATAAAACAAAAGCAGAATCTGTAGGATCGATGTTGGCCGGCTAGAGGAGGGTGAATAGCCCTCTTTCGTCGTATGAATAGAATTGTTTGTTTACAAAGATAATTAGCGCAACGGAAACAAAATTAAACAAGCAATTAAATAAGAAACAAAATAGACAATGCTAACAAACAAAATATAACGTGGTTCACAGCCTCGCCGCTAATCCACGGTCTAATTCGTCTCCGGTGAATCACCCCGAAACCAATCCACTATTGGTCTCTCCATTTAGCCCAAGCAAGATGGAGGTAAACCTTTACAACTCAAGAACACTCCTTCTTTTATAATAGATGTGAAAGAAACTATAAGAAGAAGTTTATGCTTTGTGGGGCACTTAGTAAGATGTTTGGAGCATGAAGATTAACCATCTACAAGCCCTCACCCTCTCTTTTTATAGAGAGGAAGCAATTCTTCCCGTTGGACACTATCAGTCGACTGATGTCGACTCCAACGGCTTCTGACCAGTCCGGATTCGCGGGATTCGCAATCGATTTTCCAACAGTCATATGATCAGTCGACTGATGTCGACTTCCAGTCGAGTGACCCGCAAGCTCGACTAGCTTCTGTGCCCGTGCATAGTACTATCAGTTGACTGCTTCCCTTCAATAGTCGACTGATGTCAACTTGACTCATCAGCCACACCAGTCGATTGCCGATCGACTTGGAGCAGTCGACTGATGCCGGGTAAAGCTCAAACTTAACATCCGTTTGAGCTTCCGACGGTCGGGTAAACCTCAACCCTTGCGGTCGAGTCTCCGACACTCAGTCATTCGGCCAAGTTCACCTAATGAGCTACTTATAATTCACTCATTCTCTTATCTCACTTGAAGTCCCTCGCAGAAGCTCTCTTCGTTCGCTGCCACATCCCTTGGCAGCATCAAGCGCACGACTCTGCAATTCTCCTTCACGTCTCTTGCCCTCGAAGTTTGCTTCCTTGGCTTCGCTTCAAGTCATCTCGTCCGTCGGTCCCTCGGCAGCATCAAGCGCACGGTTCTACAATGCTCCTTCTTCGACTCAAGCACGAGGTTGTGAGTGGTGACACTTGCCTAAGCTTCATGTGCGAATTACTAAGTCCTGCAAGACTCCAACACACATATCAAATCCAATCATCCTAACTTAAACCCTTTGCCACATACATCAAAACCATTTCACGGGTTGATTGCCCTATCAATCTCTCCCTTTTTGATGTGTGGCAATCCGTTTAAGTTAGGTAAACATTTGATAAAAATATTAAGGTAAGAAAGCATGTAAATAAATATGATTATCAACTCTCCCCCTTAATACATGAAACTCCCCCTAAATACAATTCTCCCCCTTACTATAACTCACTTAAAATATACATATTTCTCCCCCTTTGACACCATCAAAAAGATTAAACTAAGTTATTCAAACATAGCATCAAGTCTAGGAAGAGAAAAAAATACCAAAACATGTCTTAAAATCTGATAAAGAGGGTTTCTGGACATGTTTTCAGTCGATCAGTCGACTGGTTCAGACTACCAGTCGACTGGCACTTGAATTTCAGGATATTCTGATTTTCGGGCCGAATTTCAGAAATACATTAAAAATTCTATAAAATTGAAAAAATCATGAAATTTGGGAAACACATTTCTTGTAAGTGCCTTTATCAATGAAAAATAGTTTTCCATGAAAAATCATTATATTTTTGAAAATTAGGCAAAATCTCAAAAGTTGAAAAATATCTAAAGTTTTGTATCAATTTTAAAGTCTAGTTTTGCCTTGAAGCTTTTCAAAACATGAACATTCAGTTTATGAAACAAGAAATATTTTTCAAAACATTTGAAATATCCAACCATGATCTTTGGGCAATATGTCTATAAATTAAACATAAGCTTTCCCCATGATTGATCTATTATTGCTATTTTGATACTTTAAATGACCATCTAAATGTCATAGGCATTAGTGGGCCATTAGTATCATCCTATCATCTCACTCATGCTATGTTTTCAATCAAGGTAGCCTATAGTGAGTGTGAGATGTTCCTAAAGGTATTTGCATATACTTAACCATAATTTTCATGCATTTCTACCCATGGTTAAGTATCATCCTAAAAATCTATATGATCATAAAGACATATATGTATTGATTTCATATTATGATCATAAAACTAATGTATTCATCAATTTGTATTGATGCATTAGGTATAAAAACATGATAATAAGTCAAGTATTACCCAAAGAATGATTTAAAACCTTATTGTCCATGGTTATATATCAAATGTTAGGATCATAAATCATGATTGCAAACATATATAACAATTACATTAACTATCATGATTTAAGCATTATTATCAATTTATGGGCACATTATCATCACCCAACACTATGCTAAAAATTTATAGGTCATGAGTGTCAACATATATAACACTAAGTATTGAGCATGATTTCTACTATTTATGGGTGCATTATCATCACCCAACACTATTTCAAAAATTAAGTCCCGTCATCCTAAGTCAACCAAACATATGATATAAGTCAAGTCCACTATGGTTGACTAACCTAGGGTTTTCCTAACCCTTAAGGATGAATTTAGGAACCTAATACAAGTTCTTTCCTATGGGGTTCACTAAATATTCCTTAAGGATCCATTTTCTAGCAATTGTCTTATTTTTTCTTTGACCCCTAGCAATCAAATATTTATAGGTCTTTTCATTAGTCTTTCCCTTATATCCTATGCCTTTCTTATTGAAGCTTGCCCTTTGGCTCCCTATAATCATATTAAGAGTGTTGGAGCCAATTGTGAATTTTTCTAGGGCTTTGGTCAATTGGTCTACCTTTTCCCTTGAAGCCCTATTTTCCTCAATGCATGCATCATTAATATCCAAAGGCATATAGTTATCATGTGAGCATGCATCATCATCATTAACATTTAAATATGCTTGTTCTAATTTATTTTCTAGATCCTTAATTTGATCAAGCATACATTTATTCTTTTTCTTAGCCCTAAATAAATCCTTAGTAAGGCTAGAAATCATGGAAACTATTTTATTTGGTGAGAGATTCGTTACTATAGTCTCCATGTCTTCTTCTTCGGATAAGGAGGATGATGAGGATGATGAGGATGATGAGGAGCCTCCCCCTTCACTAGAGCTCTCCTCACTTGTGCTTATTTCTTCTTGCTCGGAGGAGGAGGTGTCTAGATCATCAAATGTCATTAAAGCCAAATTTGTGACAAAGACATTTTCTTCCTCTGATGATGATGATGAGGAGGAAGGGTCATCCCAAGTCCTTGCTTTGAGTGCTTTGGCCTTCCCTTTTTCTTTGGCCTTCTTCTCTTCTTCCTTCTTCTTCTTGCTCCCCTTCTTCTTTTCTTCTTTTCTCCTCCTTTCTTTTTTGCTCTTGTTCAAGAGGGGACAATTATCCCTAATGTGTCCCTCTCCTTGGAAATTATAGCAAATTATCTTCCCCCTTGGTCTTCTTCTCATATCATTAGATTTATTAAATTTAAAATTCTTCAAAGCACGTCTTACCTTCCTTACCGTGTATGCTTCTTCCGTGCTATCCATGGAGGAGGAGGAGGCTTCATCGGATGAGGAGGGAGTCTCCAACTTCTTCTTCCCCTTGTTGGCTATTAAGGCTACTCCTCTTGATGGTTGAAGTCTTGGCTCTTCTACTACTTCTTCAAGCCTTGTTTCGTGTAGCTCCATGGTGGAGAAGAATTCCTCCAAGGTGCTAACTTCTAGGTTCTTGGAGATGTAGAAAGAATCCACCATTGAGCTCCATCTTGAGGACCGGGGAAAGGCATCTATAGCCTTCATTACCATATCCCGGTTGGAAAGCTTCTCCCCTACACTTGTCAAACCGGTTAAAATTTCTTTAAACCTAGAATGTAGAGATTTTACCTTCTCTCCCTTTTCGAGTTTAATGTTGCTTAATTGGGAGCGTAGGATATCTCTCATTGCTAGTTTGGCCTCGGATGTGCCTTCATGAATCTCTATGAGTTTCTCCCACATCTCCTTGGCACTTGCACATTCCCTTATTCGATTCACTTCTTGTTGGGGGAGTACGTTGTAGAGATGGTGCTTTGCCTTTGAGTTCGCCAAGTACTCTTCCCTTTGCCTCTTACTCCACCTTGAGTTCTCCAATGGCTCCCCTTCTTCATCCCTAGGTATCTCGAAATCGTTTTCCATTATTAATAGAATTTCGAAATCGATTTCGAAAAATACCTCCATTCGCTTCTTCCACCAAGCGAATTCCCCCTCGAACTTTGGTGGGTGAATGTTGGAGTCAGCCATCCTTGATTGTGCTTGTGGCGGCGGTTAGTCCGTTGACAAGCACCTTGGCTCTGATACCACTTATAGGATCGATGTTGGCCGGCTAGAGG
The DNA here is from genome assembly GCA_025175895.1 of Wurfbainia villosa. NCBI lineage: Eukaryota > Viridiplantae > Streptophyta > Magnoliopsida > Zingiberales > Zingiberaceae > Wurfbainia > Wurfbainia villosa. Next base: position 77,210,841 of record CM046000.1, on the reverse strand, counting down.
GGGGTGAATAGCCCTCTTTTGTCGTATGAACGGAATTGCTTGTCTACAAAGATAATTAGCATAACGGAAACAAAACTAAATAAGAAATTAAACAAGAAACAAAATAGACAATGCTAACAAACAAGATATAACATGGTTCATGGCCTCGCCGCTAATCTACGGTCCGATTCGTCTCCGGTGAATCACCCCAAAATCAATCCACTATTGGTCTCTCCCTTTAGCCCAAGCAAGGTGGAGGTAAACCTTTACAACTCAAGAATACTCCTTCTTTTACCATAGATGTGAAAGAAACTAGAAGAAGGAGTTTATGCTTAGTGGGGCACTTAGTAAGATGTTTGGAGCATGAAGATTAACCATCTACAAGCCCCCACCCTCTCTTTTTATAGAGAGGAAGCAATTCTTCCCATTAAACACTATCAGTCGACTGATGCTTTCATCAGTTGACTGATGTCGATTCCAACGGCTTCTAACCAGGCCAGATTCGCGAGATCCGCGGCCAATTTTCCAACAGTCATATGATCAGTCGACTGATGTCGACTTCTAGTCGAGTGACCCAAGAGCTCGACTAGCTTCTGCGTCTGCGATTATCACGATCCCTTTCTTCGATCGGACCGATGTCGACTTGACTCATCAGCCACACCAGTCGATTGTCGATCGACTTGGAGCAGTTGACTGCCATGACATGACAATTGACTGATGCTGAGTAAACCTCAAACTTAACATCCGTTTGAGCTTCCGGCAGTCGGGTAAACCTCAACCCTTACGGTCGAGTCTCTGACACTCAGTCATTCGTCCAAGTTCACCTAATGAGCTACTTACAATTCACTCATTCTCTCATCTCACTTGAAGTCCCTCACCGAAGCTCTCTTCGTTCGTGGCCACGTCTCTTGGCAGCATCAAGCACACGGTCTGCAATGCTTCTTCACGTCTCTTGCCCTCAAAGTCTTCTTTCTTGGCTTCGCTTCAAGTCATCTCATCCGGCGGTTCCTCGGCAGCATCAAGTGCACCGCTCTGCAATGCTCCTTCTCTGACTCAAGCACGAGGTTGTGAGTGGTTACACTTGCCTAAGCTCCATGTGTGAATTACTAAGTCTTGCAAGACTCCAACGCACATATCAAATCCAATCGTCCTAACTTAAACCCTTTGCCACACATATCAAAACCATATCACGAGTTGATTGCCCTATCAGAATCTACATATGATATTCATTGATTTAGAAAAAGCTTATGATAGAGTTCCAAGAGAAATTATATGGAGAATTAAAAAAAAAAGTATTAGTGTAACATATATTGAACTAATTAAGGATATGTATGAGGAAGTAACGACCAGAGTGAAGAATTCAGACGGATTAACTTAAGCATTTCCAATAAAGATAGGGTTACATCAAGGATCAATTTTAAGTCTCTATCTTTTTATACTAATCATGGACGAACTCACTGGACATATTCAAGACAAGTATTATAATGCATGTTGTTTGTAGATGATATTATTTTGGTAGATAAGACATGTGAAGGAGTAAATGCTAAACTAGAATCTTGACGGAAAATATTAGAAGTGAAAGGTTTTAGACTTAGTAGAGTAAAGACAGAATATATGAAATTTAAGTTTAGCAATATTAGACATAATGAGATAAGTGTTAAAATAGGAGATGATGAGTTGTCTGGAACTGAAAGCTTTAAATAGATTATTTTTGCAAGATGATGGAGGGACTGAGAGAGACGTCTTATATAGAATACAAGTAGGATGGTTGACTTAGAAGAAACCGTCGGAGATTTTATATGATCATTGTTGGATCGATTTGACCGCTAGAGAGGGGGGGTGAATAGCGCAAGGAAACTTTTCAAATTCGTAAAGATAAAACACGAGTGCACAGCAGAAAGTAAGTAAAGACAATTTTGTTTTTACTTAGTTCACAACCTTCGGCTACTAATCCAAGGCCCTAACGGTCCTAGACCGCGTACGGAGGGCAAAGAACTAAAAATACTCCTCCTCATTAGAGGTAGGAGTAAGCGAGTACAATCAATACAAAAAAAAACTCAAGGTAGAGGGACACTCCCCCTCTCCTTGTTACGATTAAAGCTCGATAAGATTTAAAGATGACAAAACAAAATATACTAACGACTATTGAAAAAATAGAACTTGAGCTCTTACCATCAGAGATGCGGTAGAACTTCGTCGTCGTAAGATTGTCGTAGAAGAGTAGCGTAGCAAGAGCACTTTTGAGCACTTAGAATGATGGAAAAGGGGTGGAGAACCTCTACTTTTATAGCCTTGTGAAACCCTAATCGTTGAGATGAGGTTTCATGAGGTAATGCCACCTAGCCCTTGAGAAATGGAGATAAGATTTGACTCTCCTCGAGGCTGATCCTTGACCATCAGTCGACTGCTACCCTTACCAGTCGACTGTTGAAGTCATCAGTCAACTGATGGCAGGGTTTCCAACTGCAATGAATAGTTAGCTCGAAAATACAGTTAATATAAGTAAGTTCGATGGTCGTTTACCATCCGATCTTGACTTAGACGTTCCATGGGAAGTCTTGGTCGAATTGTCGCCTAAGGACATCCCCGTACGGAGGACACAATCTTATTTACACTCACTCACACGAGCTTACCTCCACCTTTACCTTTGAAGCTTCGCTTCCGGTCTTCACCTGAGCTCTTCGGCTCCCTTCGAAGTCCTTCTGGTGTTGCCCGACCACCACAATTCTCTCCGGGTGTCACTGACCTTCGCCTTAGCTTAGCAATTTTGCACACTTGTTTTAGCTTGCGAGATAACAAAATGACCTTGATTTTGTGTCTTTTCCATAATCAAAATATATGTTCGATTATCTAGTGCCCCTGCACTAACAATCTCTCCTTTTTTGATCCTATGGCAAACTGACGCAAAGTTAAGGGAAATTTAAAGCAAGACAATAAGTAAACAAACTCCCCCTTAACCTTAGGTGAGTTTTAGAAGAAATAATTTAATTTTTCAAATTTAAATTTTGTTACTCCCCCTTAACTTACGCTCTTCTCCCCCTTTTGCCATGAATCAAAAATAAGATTGGGGGTTTTATAAAAAGTAGGGGTTTTAAAAACGTAATATTATAGCAGACATAAAAAAAATGAGTATGAGTCCAAGCATGCGTCTCGAATTGGTGAAGTTCATCGGTTTGAGGTATATCTCTCTGCACCAACAATAAGTTTTTGAAACTTAGCTTTGATTTTCAAAATACTAATAAGCTAATTTTCAAGAATAACTTTAAAGATTTATAACCCTTAGAGTTAGTTTGCTCTCCCCTTTTGTCAAGTATATGAGGCATATGAGAGTTAGGGGGCGCTAAGCTTTGACCTAGAGAGTTTTATACTTAATATTGGCCGATTATAATTATTTGTTTAAGTGCAATAGTTGAAAAATAGATGGCTTTTGAAAAATATTCTGTATATTATAATTATTCCTTAATCATCTCACCCATTGTATGTGTTTCAGAATTTGTTCGCCTTATATGTTATGTGAGGTGATTTGAACTTAATTAAAGTTAGTCAATCTTGGGTTAGATTCGGATTTAACCCTAAGCTCGTCAAGTCACTTTTTCGAGAAATTGGCTTTCAGGTCGTGGCGAGGCACAAAAGCCTTCTTTGATCAGAACAACGACCACTTCCTTAGACAAAACCAAGTTCAGAAAAATGATAACTTGAGTCACTTAAAACTACTTTCTGGTCTAACTAGTTTAGGATACGGCGAGGTAACTTTAGCTAGTTTCAATTGGTCAAGTGCACCAAGCTAAATACGCCTTATTTAGCTCGAATACACAGACTTTGTTTCCCTAACGTACTATCATCTCATCACGTCCTGATACTATATTGTCAAGAGTTAACTAACTACTTGTTCTATCTAGCCGTTCTAAAAAATAAAATAAAAATTTGACCATGCTAAGTTATCGGGTATACTATTTTGGTATTAGCGCCCCCTGGACCATTGAACCAATATGGTCTATTCAAATAATGAACTTGATCCTGGGGAATCCAATACTTATTGGTCCTTATATGTGAGTTTAATAGAGTTTTAGGGACCCAAGTTTAGACTCGTTAATGACTACGATTTATGAAAGACATATATGATCTATTCGTAGTCTTTGAACTAAACCCTAGTCCGGCTCTGTTGTACACAGCTCTCTGAGTTCCAAGAAGTCGGTTAAGATTCTTAGACCCCATTGAGAATTTGTCTAACCAAGCCTCGAGCTCTTGGACTTATCCTTTCAAGAGAGAGTTCTCTTCTTCGAGTTTCTCAACTCGAGTTGAGTCCTCCTCTCGAATTCGACTAGTCGAAGAGGTCAGAGTGGCCTCTTTCTTGAGGGTTTCAACCTCCTTAAGCAAGGACTCGACCCTAGACTCAGACTTAGCTAATTTCCTAGTTAGCATTTTAATTGTATGATAAAGCGTACTAATTAAAGAACGGCTAAACTTGACTTTCTCTTTCGGCCCGGCTTTGAGTCTTTTCTCGAAGCCAGCTTCGGGGTCAGAATCGGAGTCAGAGTTGGACTCATACTTGGCTTCGGACTCTGACTCTTCTATTCTTGCCATGTATGCTATGTCGACGCCTTCTTCTTCTTCATTCTCCCAAGTTGCATGAAGAGTCTTCTTTGCTATCTTTTGTTTTGGCCTCCTTTTTGATTCGAATCGTCCATTCTTCTCGTTCCTCAATTTCTATCTTTCTTTTCGAACTATTCTTCGCACCATGTTGACTATTATGGCCTCCTCTTCAGATTCGGATTTGTCCTCGGGTTTGGATCCGTCTTCTTGCTCAGGAGGTGGCTTGTTCTTCTCCTTTCTTCTTCGTCCTGCAAGTAAAGAAACACCTCTCTCGGCCCGGACCACGTTAGTTTGTTCATGAAGTTCAAATTCCGAAAACATTTCGTCTAGTCTAAGTTTTGAAAGGTCCTTAGAAACCTTGTAGGCATCGACCATGGATGTCCATAAGGTAGTCCTAGGGAAAGCATTTAAAGTATACCTTATAAGGTCCCGGTTCTCTACGGCTTGCCCGATCGAGTGAAGACTGTTGACGATATCTTGGATCCGTGCATGTATTTGGGTGGCGGTCTCATGATCCTCATCTTTAGATTGTATAGTTTATTTAAAAACAAATCCCTTTTACATACCTTAGCATCGGATGTTCCTTTGTGTAGCTCGATTAATTTGTTCCACAGGTCCTTTGCACTGATGAAGGGTCCGGTGCGGTTGAGCTCCTCTTTGGACAGACCACACTGTAACATTTGGGTCGCCTTTGCATCGGCTTCGAATTGCTTCTTGGTTGCATTGGTACATTTGTCGAAGTCCAAGGGCTCGCCTTGATCATTGTGTTAGAACATTGGTGGCCAGCTAGAGGGGGTGAATAGCCCTCTTTCACGTATGGTGGAATTTACTCGTTGATTGCTCGTCTACGAGCCAATCATGGCTAACACGGTGATGTAACGTGGTTCACGACCTTGCCACTAATCTACGACACGATTCTGTTAGTGAAAGCCCTAGAGTCAATCATGTGATGATTGTTGTATGGACTTTGTTGTATCATATTCATATTTATAAAGGCATTTCTTTATGGTTATTATACTTACTTGTATTGATGTCAAATAACTAAGTATAATAATGTCCTTGAGTAGAAGGTTGTTATCTATATCAATTGATTGGTTGAATCGATAATGAGATGATATAGAGAACACTACTCTTAATCATTCCTAGTCAAGTATTAATATTCAAGGACAATGTTAATGCGAAGAGACTAGTATGTAGGTCAACTCGATGACTTGATCTCATAAGTCATGGATATGAGATATCAAGTTGATGCATGGGTATGCATTGGAGAATGTATACTGAATGACCCATCATGAGAAAGTATCATGGATCGTTATATGAGTGTCATATACTTTCTCATGTGACTATTAGTATGACTATTAGTCCTTGGACCTAAAGTCACCATGGTTCCCTACATAAGGAGTTGCATACTTTGACTTCATCAAACGTCACCCGTAAATGGTGTTGGGTTTCCGGCACTGCGGCGTGTGTGTGTTCGATCATGTTTCGTAAACATGAGCACAGCGGAAGCAATTAAAATAATAAATCTATATTTATTACAACACACACAACACACGCATATATATTACAACAAATGTAGACATAACCGTAAATTAAAATTTGCAATAAAAGAAAATTATCTACGTTATACCTTTCGTATGACGTGTAGCGGGAACGACATCAACCGGAACGATCCTCGTAAGAATCGTCTCTATCCGTATCCACGCCGAGCTCCTCGGGATGACTTCGCTAAGTCACGATCTTCGTCTTCGTACGGGTTACTAGCCTCGTGTTGAAGACGACGTGATCGAGAGATGATCACGATCCGAATCCAAATTCGGATCCTAAAACGAGTTCTCAAAACTCGCTTCTCCGGAGAGGTATTCGTCAACCGTTTGACGAATCCTTCGTCCCCCACCTCAGAGGATTACCGGAGATCAAATCTCCGGTAAGTTAGCCGCTGTCAGAGCACTAACCGTCATCCAAATGATGCTCCGACAACAAAGAAACAAGCTGTCCAGAAAAACTGGACAGCTTTTGGTGGAGGAATAGAGGCTGGCCAAAGGAGATGTGGAGCTCACCTTATCACCGAAACCACAAGAGATCACCGGAGGGTCGCCGGAGTGTTCACCGGCTGAAGCTTGGTTGCCGGCAATGACTTGGACGGCGGCACAAAAGCTGGGCGGCGGCACACCTAGTGTTGGCGCCGACTAGGAGAGAAGATGGAGGGGGCGGCACAATTAGGTTGGGCGGCAACTCTAATTAGGGTGCTTGGATTAGGGTTTAAGCCCTATTTTATAGAGAACTAATTCTCTTAATGGTTAATGGATCATATCCATAAAGCCCGTTAACCCGCTCCATTAAGATAAGTTAAAATAAACCAAACCATGATGGTTTATTTTAAGTTAAAACGAACCGAACCAACCTTTGGTTCATTCGTTTAATATAAACCAAACCCTTTGGTTTATTCTCATCCATTGGATTAGAACCAAACCATTTTGGTCCATCCATTATGTCTTCATAAGACACGGCCCATCCACGCTTCCATTGCGACTGAAACAATTTCATGCTCGCTTTATGTTTAGTCCAACCAAACATAGTTTCTCTCGGTCTGAGAATCTCATTCTCAAGCTCGTTTTAAATCCTTTGGATTACACTCGTTGTGCGTGTGACCAAATAGGTTCTCGGTTTATGTTGCCGTCTATAATTAACCATTAATTATAGAACGATCATGAGTGGCACCTAGTAGTACATCATGATCCCCAATTAACCGAAAAGATCAACGGTTGATCCAGAACTATTTCTGAAACCCTTCAGTAGCTCGAATTAATCGTGCCCCATTCCCTTCACTCATCTTATACCCACTTGGTTCAGGACATGGTCTATAGTGTCAGTCCCCACTAGGCTGACTACATCATACCTAGCCCAAGTATCATTTCCTCGTCCTACGGATTCTAGTTACTGCACATGTATCGAAGAGTACCTTACTCTAAACATGTAATGCTTTGGCCAAAGACTTTAGTAACAATCCGACGAGAGGCCATGGGTATACATCTCCTCGCAAGGAGTGGTGAATCCTTTATAGGCTATTCAAACACCTTCGATCACTTCGACTTATACCCAATCATCCCGGGTCCACATCTCCTTAGAGATGTTTGCTTAAGATGTCAAAGCATAAGTCTCCATGATCAAGATGACTTGAATACCGCAAGTCAAAGGAACATCGCACTTAAGCCACAGTAAGAACTACATTGACATATCTATATATGCAGAGAACCATATGAAGTCTTACGGCTGGTCACTCCAATGAACTAGTTACCATAACTAGCATCCACGATTAACTCCGGACATCACTATGTCTCGGCCCGGTGAGAATCAGCTGCTTGGATACACCAAGGAGTATACCTCGTGCTAGTCTCGACAGAATTGATGGTGTCCAAATCCATCAATTCATCGACTAGGGATAATTCCGATACATCACAATTACACACGTAGAGATACTCACTAGTTGTGATCCAATCACAAATTCTCTCATCTTTGTAGAATCGTATCGTGGACATCCGATAAATGAGTTTAAGATCCAATCAAATACATGAAACATGTATACTCAAATAGTGAATCTTCATTTATCATATAAATGGTTCATACATAAGGCGATTGCCTTAGGACATCTCTCATATATTACTAACAGACTCCCACTTGGCCTAATGCCAATCGCTACGGTATCCAATACCATAAGCTCTAACGTGACCCTCAAACTTACTTTGAGGTAATGCTTTAGTCAAAGGATCCGCTAAGTTCCTTTCAGTGGGAATTTTCTCGATTTGTATTTCGTTCCTACTGATGATCTCTCTGATAAGATGATAGCGGCGAAGCACATGTTTGGATCATTGATGAGACCACATCAAGTTCAAAGATGAACTTCTTGATCCAAACCGCTTCCTTTGCTGCTTCCAAAGCTGCAATGTATTTTGCTTTAGTGGTAGAATCCTCTATAGTGTCAAGCTTGGAACCTTTCCAACTTATTGCGCCTCCATTCCAGGTGAATACATACTCGGTGAGACATGGAATCATCCTTGTTATGCATCTGAGTGCATCCGTATACCCACGTATCACCATGTACCCTTCTCCATATATTAGGAACACATCCTTAGTTCTTCTTAAGTACTTAAGGATCGTCTTAACAGCCACCCAATGATCCATTCCTGGATCGGATTGGTATCTGCTCGTGACACTCAGAGCGTACGATACATCGGGCCTTGTACATAACATAGCATACATGATAGATCCTATTGCGGATACATAGGGAATCTTACTCATGCAAATCCTCTCGTCTTCTGTGCGCAGACACATAGACTTCGAAAGGTATACCCCATGCCTGATGGGCAAATAACCTTTCTTGGATTCCGACATGCTAAACCTCTTTAGCACTCGGTCTATATATGTAGACTGCGAAAGACCAAGCAACCGTTTCGATCTATCTCTATAGATCTTAATCCCAAGGATGTAGGTTGCTTCTCCCAGGTCTTTCATGGAGAATGTCTTGGATAACCAAACCTTCACTGACTGTAAGATTGAAACATCGTTTCCTATAAGTAGTATGTCATCGACATACAATACTAGGAACACGACTGCACTCCCACTAACCTTCTTGTACACACAAGGTTCATCTGGATTTTGTGAAATCAAACTTTTGATTGTCTCATCAAAACGGATATTCCAGCTCCTGGATGCTTGCTTCAATCCATAAATGGACCATCGCAATTTGCATACCTTGGTTTTATCAACCGATGTGAAACCCTCAGGCTGTATCATATACACATCCTCGAGCAGGTTTCCATTAAGGAAAGCTGTTTTCACATCCATCTGCCATATCTCATAATCATAATGAGCCGCTATGGCCAGGAGCATCCGAATGAATTTAAGCATAGCTACAGGCGAATAGGTTTCGTCATAATCAACACCTTGTTTTTGACGATATCCTTTCGCCACCAATCTAGCCTTATAGGTAATCACATTACCATCCATGTCGGTTTTCTTCTTGAAAACCCACTTGCACCCTATAGGCTTTATCCCTTCAGGTGGGTCAACCAAGTTCCAAACTTGGTTTTCATACATGGAATCTATTTCCGACTTCATGGCACCAAGCCACTTATCCCTTTCTGAACTTGTCAACACTTCTTCATAACTGGTAGGCTCCTCATCATCAATGAGTAACACGTCGTTCGATTCACTTACGAGAAATCCATATCTCTCAGGAATATTGCGTGTTCTACCAGATCTACGAAGATGTGGTGTTACAATAGGTCCAGCCGATTGCTCATCACTATGAGTTGTCTACTGATGTGCTTCACCAGGTATCTCATCAATGTCTATTTGAGTCTCTCGAGCCTCCTCAAGCTCGACGACACTCCCACTGTTTTCTTGCAAGAGAAACTCTTTCTCTAGAAACACAGCATGCCTTGAAACAAACACCTTTTGTTCCACAGGATGATAGAATTGGTAACCCCTTATTTCCTTAGGGTATCCAATAAATAGACATTTATCAGACTTAGTATCCAATTTGTCTGATACAGTCCGCTTCACATAAGCAGGACAACCCCATATCTTCAAGTAAGATACATGAGGTTTCTTACTATTCCATATCTCATATGGAGTAGTTAAGACTACCTTGGTAGGCATTCTGTTTAACAAGTAAACAGCTGTCTGAAGTGCATAACCCCAAAAGGACTTGGGAAGAGTCGCATGATTCATCATTGACCTGACCATGTCCAACAAGGTCCGGTTACGCCTCTCAGATACACCATTATGCTGTGGTGTATATGGCGGAGTCGATTGAGACAATATACCATTGTCTCTTAGATAATCAAGAAACTCCTGACTCAAGTATTCACCACCTCGATCCGATCGAAGTATTTTAATATACTTGTCATGTTGTTTCTCTACTTCATTTCTGAACTCTTTGAACCTTTCAAAGGCTTCAGACTTGTGTTTCATCAAGAACACATACCCAAACCGTGAGTGATCATCGGTGAAGGTAATGAAGTAGCTATAGCCTCCTAATGCTTGAGTTGACATAGGTCCACATACATCAGTATGTATTAGTCCTAGTAACTCTCCCACTCGTTCACCTTTTCTAGTAAAAGGTAACTTAGTCATCTTGCCTTTTAAGCATGATTCGCATGTATCGTATGAATCCAATTCAAACGATTCCAGAATTCCACATCGGTGTAATTCGGACATGCGTTTCTTGCTTACATGGCCAAGACGACAATGCCACATATAGGAGTCTAATTGATTACCCTTTCGAGCACGCGTATTGCTCGCTTCGATATTGAAAATGTCACTGGATACGTCCAACGTATAAACACCATTGCTTAAAGTTCCAGTCCCATAAAGAACTCCATTCAAAGTTATGTAACAACAATTGTTACTAAAAGTCAAATGGTACCCATTTCTATTTAAACAAGAAATAGAAATGATGTTCTTTATCAATGAAGGAACATAAAAGCAATTGTCCAGTTCTAAGACAAGTCCTGTAGGGAGTTTCAACAAATGCGTTCCAATGGCGACTGCAGCAACCTTTGCTCCATTACCAACACGCAAATTTTACTCTCCCTTGATGAGTCTTCTTCTATTCCTTAGTCTATGTATGTCATTACATATATGTGAGCCACACCCAGTATCCAATACCCAAGTGTTTGAGGAAATAGAATGACAATCAATAACAAAGATATCTGAAGAAGATGGGGCATCCGATGCCTTATTCTTCTTCACGGACTCAAGATAAATCTTGCACTTTCTTCGCAAATGGCTCTCCTTGCCATAATGATGGCAAGTTTCCTTTTGTGCTAGTTCTACCTTCTTAGCCTTTCTCTTCTTTCCCTTTTGCTGTTCCTTTGACTTCCTCTTAGAACCTTTCTTCGAGGAATCAACTAATAGCACCGTCCCCTGCTCATGCTTCTCAGAAGACTCCACAGTCTTCAGCATATTGAGCAGTACCACAGATGAACCTTCTAGCATCTCAGAGGCGAAGAGGAGCTTTGAGACTTCGAACCTTTCGAATCTCACTTGCTCATCAACCAACTCACAAAGATGAAGGACTACGATATGAGCATCCATATGCTCATGCTGCTTTCGTAGCTTGGGTTCCATCGCGGCTAGCATGATGCAACTCATTTGTTCAGAATCACTCACATGTTTCTGATAGGCCAACAATTGGTCCAGAGTTGCATCGTCACTAGGACGGGCGGGAAGAGGCGCTTCGAGGACATTTGCAAGCTTTTCAACCTTGAGAACAATTCTCAAGCTTCTAAGCCAGTCCATGAAGCTCGGCCCAATCAATTTATTCGAATCCAAAATGGAACGCAAATTCAAAGACATCATGATCAATCTTAGAAATACAAAACGAGCATATATGAGAAAATAATTTTTTAAAATGCATCAATATACATTTATAAATCCCATTCAATTTTCGAATTTCAAAAACCCCAAAATCACTTCGGGAGATCGTAGGTCCATCTCCGAATGGGCTGATATCCATCATAGTTATGAACAACCTTGGAGAGAGTCCAACAAGCCATTCATAACTACGACGGTAGGTATCAACTATACCGATTGCATATCACGTATATGCAACTATCACAATGTGCTATCAACTAATTGAATGTTCACACATACATTGGGTTGTTAACACATTAACAAGTATGCATCATATGCATAGCACCCAACTTCACCTCCCTTTACATCGACCTTGGAGAGAGTCCAACAAGCCGATGCTCCAGGTTAAAGCCAACCCATTAATCGGGACATAGTTTTAATATGGTTAGAGCGCATTCAACCAATTAGCCCAGCTTGGAGAGAGTCCAACAACCAAAGCTAACGATTGACCTCTGACTCTTACCATATTAGTATTAAACTATTCCATGGTTTGAACATATTCAGGTTCGACCCAGGCTTGGAGAGAGTCCAACAACCCAAACAAGAAACAGAACTCTGGTTCTAACCATATTAATGGAAGGTGTAGGCTTTAATATTGATTAAGGGTTTTTATGTCTCATCCTCTTTGCATGCAAATAACTATTATCTACATGACATGACATACATGACATACATCTACATGTCACGACACGCATGGCATAATGTTATGCATCTAATGCAATTACATGGCATACAATTATGTCATGTATATAATTTCCTTATATGTCATAACTATTTATGGAAATAAAATATGTTTAAGATTTGATTCTCCAAATAAAATCATAATTAAATTAGGAAACAAATTTCCAAATCTAATCACATATTTTATTCATGGAATTATTTGATTAAGGAAAATCTATTTAGGAAACCAATTTCCTAAATCATTAAAACTACTTATGGAAATAAAATATTTTAAGATTTGATTTCCCAAATCAAATCATGATTAAATTAGGAAACAAATTTCCAGAATCTAATCAAATATTTTATTTATGGAAAATATCAATTTCCATAAATACTTCCAACTGTCCAAAAGTGGAAGATTTCCATAAATACTTCTAGACTTTCCAAAATTGAAAAATTTCCATAAATACTTCTAAATTTCCAAAATTAGAAAATTTCCAGAAATACATTATGACTATCGCAAAACCATTTTACGATTATGTCGAAACACAACCTGGGCTCTGATACCACTGTTGGGTTTCCGGCACTGTGGCGTGTGTGTGTTCGATCATGTTTCGTAAACATGAGCACAGCGGAAGCAATTAAAATAATAAATCTATATTTATTACAACACACACAACACACGCATGTATATTACAACAAATGTAGACATAACCGTAAATTAAAATTTGCAATAAAAGAAAATTATCTACGTTATACCTTTCGTATGACGTGTAGCGGGAACGACATCAACCGGAACGATCCTCGTAAGAATCGTCTCTATCCGTATCCACGCCGAGCTCCTCGGGATGACTTCGCTAAGTCACGATCTTCGTCTTCGTATGGGTTACTAGCCTCGTGTTGAAGACGACGTGATCGAGAGATGATCACGATCCGAATCCAAATTCGGATCCTAAAACGAGTTCTCAAAACTCGCTTCTCCGGAGAGGTATTCGTCAACCGTTTGATGAATCCTTCGTCCCCCACCTCAGAGGATTACCGGAGATCAAATCTCCGGTAAGTTAGCCGCTGTCGGAGCACTAACCGTCATCCAAACGATGCTCCGACAACAAAGAAACAAGCTGTCCAGAAAAACTGGACAGCTTTTGGTGGAGGAATAGAGGCCGGCCAAAGGAGATGTGGAGCTCACCTTATCACCGAACCCACAAGAGATCACCGGAGGGTCGCCGGAGTGTTCACCGGCTGAAGCTTGGTCGCCGGCAATGACTTGGACGGCGGCACAAAAGCTGGGCGGCGGCACACCTGGGGTTGGCGCCGACTAGGAGAGAAGATGGAGGGGGCGGCACAATTAGGTTGGGCGGCAACTCTAATTAGATCTTGGATTAGGTCTTAAGCCCTATTTTATAGAGAACTAATTCTCTTAATGGTTAATGGATCATATCCATAAAGCCCGTTAACCCGCTCCATTAAGATAAGTTAAAATAAACCAAACCATGATGGTTTATTTTAAGTTAAAACGAACCGAACCAACCTTTGGTTCATTCGTTTAATATAAACCAAACCCTTTGGTTTATTCTCATCCATTGGATTAGAACCAAACCATTTTGGTCCATCCATTATGTCTTCATAAGACACGGCCCATCCACGCTTCCATTGCATTGAAACAATTTCATGCTCGCTTTATGTTTGGTCCAACCAAACATAGTTTCTCTCGATGCGAGAATCTCATTCTCAAGCTCGTTTTAAATCCTTTGGATTACACTCGTTGTCGTGTGACCAAATAGGTTCTCGGTTTATGTTGGCCGTCTAAAATTAACCATTAATTATAGAACGATCATGAGTGGCACCTAGTAGTACATCATGATCCCCAATTAACCGAAAAGATCAACGGTTGATCCAGAACTATTTCTGAAACCCTTCAGTAGCTCGAATTAATCGTGCCCCATTCCCTTCACTCATCTTATACCCACTTGGTTCAGGACATGATCTATAGTGTCGGATCCCACTAGGTGACTACGTCATACCTAGCCAAGTATCATTTCCTCGTCCTACAGGATTCTAGTTACTCCACATGTATCGAAGAGTACCTTACTCTAAACATGTAATGCTTTGGCCAAAGACTTTAGTAACAATCCGACGAGAGGCCATGGGTATACATCTCCTCGCAAGGAGTGGTGAATCCTTTATAGGCTATTCAAACACCTTGATCACTTCGACTTATACCCAATCATCCCGGGTCCACATCTCCTTAGAGATGTTTGCTTAAGATGTCAAAGCATAAGTCTCCATGATCAAGATGACTTGAATATCGCAAGTCAAAGGAACATCGCACTTAAGCCACAGTAAGAACTTCATTGACATATCTATATATGCAGAGAACCATATGAAGTCTTATGGCTGGTCACTCCAATGAACTAGTTACCATAACTAGCATCCACGATTAACTCAGGACATCACAATGTCTCCAGCCAGTGAGAATCAGCTGCTTGGATACACCAAGGAGTATACCTCGTGCTAGTCTCGACAGAATTGATGGTGTCCAAATCCATCAATTCATCGACTAGGGATAATTCCGATACATCACAATTACACACGTAGAGATACTCACTAGTTGTGATCCAATCACAAATTCTCTCATGCTGTGAATCGTATCGTGGACATCCAGTAAATGAGTTTAAGATCCAATCAAATACATGAAACATGTATACTCAAATAGTGAATCTTCATTTATCATATAAATGGTTCATACATAAGGCGATTGCCTTAGGACATCTCTCATATATTACTAACAAATGGGTGGACTATAAAGGTGATTATTGGGTATGTAACAAATTATGCGGAGGGATGTGAGTGATGTAGAAGGGATCTGTCCCTCCTATATGACGGGAGTGACATCATGATTCTTGATAGAGTGAGACTACTAAGTGCATGGTCATGCCCAAATGAGTCAATATGAGATATTGAGCTCATTTAATTAGAGTGAGTCTACTTGGAGTTCAAGATATAGATTGTACAGAGGATGACATAGTCTATGCCTCAATTGGTCAATCTAGATGTCAAGGATAGAGGGACATTGTCACATATTATGAGAGTCACAATTAGTAGTCACAAAGGTGATGTTGGATCTCAGCATTCTTGTAACTTGGGTAGCAATGATGTGTTGCTAGATACCACTCATTGCTTATGTTTCTAAATCGGTTTAGGAACATTGCCAAATTTATAAGAACCTATAGGGTCACACACAAAGGGAAATTATATGGATATTAGGTTCATATGATGGACCATGAGGATTAGGTTCATGTGATGAACCAAATTGGATTAAGAGTAATCCAAATTAGACTGATTGAGTTGGACTCAATTTGACTCAAATGTTGAATGAGTCTAATTTAGATTTGATTCATTGAGTCAATTTAAACTAATGAATAGAGATTCATTAAATTAAATTGACTTGAATCAAATGGTTGGATTTGATTAACCATGGAAGATAAGAGGTCAAGTTTGACTTGACTTGAGAGGGAAGATGAATGGTCAAGTTTGACTTGACCAAATGCCATGTCATGATGACTTGGCATGGGTCGGCCAATGATGATGTTCCACATCATCATGGACACATCATGGGGTGCCACCTCATGAGGGAGACCAAGAGTCATGGCTCTTGGTATTACATGCATGTATATAACTTCATTGAAGTGGCCGGTCACTTAGGGGTGTGCATTAGTGTGAAGTTAGTGGGTATTAACTTCATCTTCTTCCTTCCTCCTCTCTTGAGATCTCCCTCTTCCTTTCTTGCCGTGGGTTTCAAGGAGTGCTAGCATACTCTAAGTTTCCTTCTCCACCTATTGTTCGTGTGGATACTTGTAGAGGAGTGTACGCTTGACACTCTACGAGATCCGACAAGCCGTTTGGACGAGCAGGATAAGCGAAGGGCGTCGCATCAAGGGTAAAACTCTTCACATGTAGATCTAAAGTAGATCTAAGGTTTTTAACATGTACATGTATATTTTTGTTTATGTTCGCACGGATCCATGGTCGACTTCTGAGGTTTCCGCAATGTAAAAAGTATTTTTTGTGGCTTGGATAGTCCAATAGATTCGTCCAAGGTGAATCACGCCTAAAACTTTCCACTAGTCTCTCCTTTGCACCAAGCTAGGTGGAGGTAACCTTTTCTTACAAGATTCTCTCCTCTTACAATAAGATGAATATAAGCACAAGGAAGAGGAGAAAAATTGTTTGGGCACTTGGGAGATGTTTAGCAATGAACCATTAGCTTCCCAAGATCACCCAAGGCTTCTTTTTATAGAGAAGAAGTCTTTCTTCCCGTTGGGTGCCTGGCAGTCGACTAATGCCTCGATCAGTCGACTGCTCCTGTAGCCGTTGCCTAATAACGACTTCTTCCATGTTGAATTTCATCCAACGTCTCCCACATCAGTCAACTGATCGTCCGATCAGTCGACTGATGGAGCTAATAGTCGAGTGTCGGAAGTGAGCACTCGACTGATCAACATTCTGTGCCTGAAACCCTTGTAACCAATTGACTGATCCCATCATCAGTCGACTGCCATTCCTTGGCAGTTGACTGATGGGACACAGACCTGACTCAAACACCAATCGAGTCAACAGTCGACTGATGTCAGGAAATCCCATCCGACACTTAGCCAAATGGCCAAGTTTCACCTACGATCTACCCTGTCTCGGGTTATAATCACTCACTCACATTCCCTTGGAGTCCCTCGCCTTTGAAGTTGTCTTCGTCCGACCACATCCCTCAAATGCACCAAGCGCACGACTTCGCAGTGTCATCCTTCACGTCTTGCTTTGAAGTCTACTTCCTCCGGCTTCACTCCAATGCTTCTCGTCCGGAAGTCCCTCGGATGCACCAAGTGCATGGCTTCCGCAATGCATCTTTCACTGACTCAAGGACCGAGTCATGAGAGGTGAAACTTGCCAATGCTCCATGTGCGAATTACTAAGTCCTGCATGACTTCAATGCACATATCAAATCCAATACAATCCTAACTTAAACCCTTTTCCACACACATTAAAACCATATCACATGGGTTGATTGCCCTAACAATCTCCCTCTTTTTGATGTGTGACAATCCGTTTAAGTTAGGTAAAAATAATAACATAAACATAAGGCAAGAAAGCATGTAAGTAAAAACATGAGTATCAAACTCCTCCTTAAACATGCAACTCCCCCTTAAGACATGCTAAATTTGTCCTTTTAGCATGATTAACTTAAACCTATCAATTCTCCCTCTTTGACACCATCAAAAATATTGTCTAAATGTTATACACACATGACATCAACTCTAAAGGAAGAGAAAACCAAAAACCAAACAAAACCTGATAAAATCAGGTTACTGTGCTCATGCACAGTACATCAGTCGGCTGGATCAGACTACTAGTTGACTGCCACTCAGTTTACAGATTTTTTAATTTTCGAAATCCAATTTCAGAAATGCGTTAAAAATTCTAGGAAACTCGAAAAATCATGAAATTTGAAATACATATTTCTTGTGAGTTCCTTTATCAGTGAAAAATTATTTTCCATAAAAATTCATTTTATTTTTGAAAGTTTGGCAAAAACTCAAAAGTTACAAAAAATGTCTAAAGTTTGTATCCACTTTTAAACCTAGTTTTGCCTTGAAACTTTTTTAAAACATGAAATCACTGTTTGAAAAGCATAAAATGGTTTTAAAATCATTTGAAATATCCAACCATGATCTTTGGGCAATGTCTATAAATTAAACATATGTTTTCCCCATGATTGGTCTATTATTGCTCTATTGATACACTTAATGACCTATCTAAATGTCATAAGCATTAGTGGACCATTTGTATCATCCTATCATCTCACCCATGCTATGTTTTCAATCAAAGTTAGCCTTATAGTGGGCTGTGAGATGTTCTTAATGGTATTTACACTTAACCAAAATTTTATGCATTTCTACCCATGGTTAAGTATCATCCTAAAAACCCAATCATGAACATGCATCAAGAATTATCAATCATGGTCATAAATCATCAATCATTGCATATCATGATTATAAATTATAAAATTAAGAATGAAACATGATTCAACCATTTAATTTATGGGTTATGCATTATTATCACCCAACACTATTTAAAAATTTATAACCCATACCATCCTAAGTCAACCAAAAATATGATATAAGTAAAATTCTCTTGGTTGACTATCCTAGGGTTTTCTTAACCCTTAAGGATGGATTTAGGAACCCAATACAAGTTCTTTCCTATAGGGTTCACTAAAAATTCCTTAGGGATCCATTTTTTAGCTATTGTTTTATTTTTGGCTTGACCCCTAGCAATTAGGCAATGATGGGCCTTTTCATTTTTGCTTCTCTTATATCCTAGGCCTTTCCTATTGAAGCTTTCCCTTTGGCTCCCTATGATCATGTTCAATGTGTTGGAGACAATAGTGAATTTCTCTAGGGCTTTAGTTAAATAGTCTACCTTTTCCCTTAAACCCCTATTTTCCTCCATACATGCATCACTAACATTAAAAGACATGTAATTATCATGTGATCATGCATCATTGATACTAGAAGAAACATTATCATTAATATTTAAACATGATTTTTCTAGCTTTTCTTCTAGGGACTTAATTTCATTTTTCATGTTTTTGTTTTCCTTTTTAGCCCTAAATAATTCCTTAGTTAAGCTAGAAAACATTGACATAATTTTCTTGGGAGGGAGATTTGTTACCTCACTTACCAAATCCCCTTCTGATGATGAGGATGAAGATGAGGACGCTCCCCTTTCACTCGAGATCTCCTACTCGCTAGTGTTTCTTTCTTCTTACTCGGAGGAGGTGGAATCCAAATAGTCTATGCCCATTAGGGCAAGATTTGTGAAGGCGTCTTCTTCTGATGATGAGGATGATGGATCATCCCATGTAGCCTTGTGTGCCTTTGCCTTCCCCCTTTTCTTTGGTTTTCTTTTAAATATAGAATGTAGAGATGTTACCTTCTCCCCTTTATCGAGTTTGATATTGTTGAGTTAGGAGCGAAGGATATCTCTCCTTGCTAATTTGGCCTCGGATGTGCCTTCATGAAGCTCCACTAGCTTTTCCCACATCTTTTTAGCACTTGAGCATTCCCCAATTCGGTTGATCTCTTGTTGGGGGAGTACGTTGTATAAATGATGCTTGGCCTTTGAATTCGCCAAGTGCTCCTCCCTTTGCTTCTTGGTCCATCTTGATTTCTCCAGTGGCTCCCCCTCTTCATCCCTAGGAACTTTGAAACCATTTTCCATAGTGAGAATTATATCAAAATCGGTCTCGAAGAATACCTCCATTCACTTTTTTCACCAAGCGAATTCTCCTTCAAACTTCGGCGGATGAATGTTGGAGGCGACCATCTCTTGATTGTGCTTGTTGCGGCGGTTAGTCCGGTGACAAGCTCCTTGGCTCTGATATCACTTGTTGGAACATCGGTGGTCGGCTAGAGGGGGGGTGAATAGCCCTCTTTCGTGTATGGTGGAATTTACTCATTGATTGCTTGTCTACAAATACTATTAGCGCAAGCGGAAATATAAACAATAAAGGCAAAATCAATAAGTAAAGGAAATCAAACACTAACACGGCGATGTAACGTGGTTCACGACCTTGCCGCTAATCCACGACCCGATTCGTCCAAGGTGAATCATGCCTAAAACTTTCCACTAGTCTCTCCTTTGCACCAAGCTAGGTGGAGGTACACTAGGGCGGTTCTCTTTGAGCTGGGGTGACCAGGCCACAGGTACACCAGGGCACTGTTTTGGCCAGCATCTGGAAAAAAAATTTGAGGGTGAATAGGCCGCCCATAATGGCCTATCTAGTCCGTAGCAAATGGCTACGGTAAAGACGCTGCAAATCCGTTTATGGCTGAGGCTTGGCCAATAAGCCTAGTAGAGGTGAATAGGCCCACCTAAAAGGCCTATCTAGTCTGTAGCAAATGGCTACGGTAAAGACAAGGCAAATCGGTTGATGGTTGGTCACTTGCCAAAAGGGACAAATGTTGGAGGGACACCATGCGAGGTGGATGGACAGACGGATGCAGAGGATAGAGCGAGGAGGTACACATGGAGATTTGGATGCAGGAGGATAGTATCCATGGCAGGGCAGGGTAACACGGCAGATGCACTTATGCTACACATAGGTGCAGGACATGTATGGTTTGATGTACCCATGAGAGTGCTAGTACACATGAGAGATGAGGTACCCATGAGAGCACATGTACACCCCCTCCTCGGATATAACTCAGATTTGACACTTCGTCAAACATGACATGAGTATGTGTCCCAGGCTTTTGTATGATTGTGCTTTTCTTTGATGATGTATATTTACCTTTCATCAAAAAAAAAAATATAAGCATAAGGAAGAGGAGGAAAATCGTTTGGGCACTTGGGAGATGTTTAGCAATGAACCATTAGCCTCCCAAGATCACCCAAGGCTTCTTTTTATAGAGAAGAAGCCTTTCTTCCCATTGGACGCCTGGCAGTCGACTGATGGCCCGATCAGTCGACTGCTCCTATATCCATTTCCCAATAACGACTTCTTCCACGTTGGATTTCATCCAATGACTCCCACATAAGTCGACTGATCGTCCCATCATTCGACTGATGGAGCTAACAGTCAAGTGCCGAAAGTGAGCACTCGACTGATCAACATTCTGTGCCCGAAACCCTTGCAGCGACCGGTGATCCCATTATCATCGGTGATTCGTCGATCGCCATCCTTGGCGGTCGATGTGATTCTGAACGACTTCGAACACCGATCGAGTCAGCGATCGATTGATGTCGGGAAATCTCATCCGACACTTAGCCAAATGGCCAAGTTTCACCTATGATCTACCCCGTCCCGGGTTATAATCGCTCACTCTCATTCCCTTGGAGTCCCTCGCCTTTGATGTTGTCTTCGTTCGGCCACGTCCCTCAGATGCGCCAAGCACATGGCTTAACAGCGCCATCCTTCGCATCTCGCCCTGAAGTTTACTTCCTCCAACTTCACTCCAATGCTTCTCGTTTGACAATCCCTCGGATATTCCAAGCGCACGACTTCCGCAATGCATCTTTCACCGACTCAAGGACCGAATCATGAGAGGTGAAACTTGCCAATGCTCCATGTGCGAATTACTAAGTTCTACATGACTTTAACGTACATATCAAATCCAATACAATCCTAACTTAAACCCTTAGCCACACACATCAAAACCATATCACATGGGTTGATTGCCCTAACACATTGGTGGGTAGAGCAAAACTGGTTTGGATGATTCTCCAAGTCTCGACTTGTGTTTTTAGAAAACACTTCATCCGACCTTTCCAATAACGGAAATCATCTCCGTTAAAGAATGAAGGTTGGATGGTGTTGTACCCCTCAATATGGGTCATTAAAAAAAAATCTTGCACAAACAAAAATAATGCGAAAAACTTGCCAAGACTCAAGTCTTGGATTAGTAATGCAAGAAGTAACAAGAAAACAAAGATAAATAAAAGGTTAAATAAAAATTAAACACTTACGATCTTTGGTGTCCCGAAAAATGTACTAAACGTAGTTTTTTGGGATCAAAGACAGCTTGTTATGAGGGTAAACCTGAGAAGAAGTGTAGATCTCTGAGAGAGCTTCAATTTGGTGGGTAGCACATTTTGTGGGTCCACTTGTGTAAAAAGTTATGCCCGTTATACCGTGAGCTACTCCCGAAGCGAAGAGATACTTGTAAACACAACCAAAAAAGGGTACCAAGACTTCGTCTTGGATTAGTAGTGCAGGAGAAAAACTTAAAACAATAAATACGAAAAGAAAAATAAAAAAATAAATGCTAGATTGGTGGTTTCACCAAATCATAGCGCCCCCAGCTCTGATACCAATTGTTGGATCGATTTGAGCGCTAGGGGGGGTGAATAGTGCAAGGAAACTTTTCAAATTCGTAAAGATAAAACACGTGTGCACAGCGGAAAGTAAGTAAAGACAATTTTATTTTTACTTGGTTCACAGCCTTTGGCTACTAATCCAAGTCCCTAACGGTCCTAGACCGTGTACGGAAGGCAAAACACTAAAAACACTCCTCCTCATTAGAGGTAGGAGTAAGCGAGTACAATCAATAAAAAAATAACTCAAGGTAGAGGGACACTCCCCCTATCCTTGTTACGATTAAAGCTCAATAAGATTTAAAGATGACAAAACAAAATATACCAACGACTATTGAAAAAATAGAACTTGAGCTCTTGTCGTCGGAGATGCAGTAGCACTTCATTGTCGTAAGATCGTCGTAGAAGAGTAGCGTAGCAAGAGCACTTTTGAGCACTGATGCAGTACGGAGAAGGGTTTTTTGGCTTCCTTTCAATGCTGGGGAGCGTGCGGGAAGCTTGAGGGTTCTCTCCGGCCGCAACAGTAATGATG
The DNA here is from genome assembly GCA_025175895.1 of Wurfbainia villosa. Taxonomy (NCBI): domain Eukaryota; kingdom Viridiplantae; phylum Streptophyta; class Magnoliopsida; order Zingiberales; family Zingiberaceae; genus Wurfbainia; species Wurfbainia villosa. The sequence continues at coordinate 77,187,785 of CM046000.1, read as the reverse complement.
TACGAAGAAGAGAATGCACGTAACACAGGCAACAAGCAAAGACACAAGATATAACGTGGTTCAGAACAAAGGTTCCTACTCCACGGGGGTGAGCCCTTCCACGAGCTACGGTGCCAAAGCACTTTCACTATAAATTTTCTCCTTCACGGAAAGAACTTCTGGAGGTGGAGGAGAAAATCTCTTACAATTATCTTAATACACATAAAGTCTCAGAAAGATGGAGCTCACTACTCTCTTTGTCTCTTTCTCCGGCAATGTGGTTGCTCTCCCCTTCAGATGTGCCTTCGTCTCTCGTCTGTTGGAATAATGTGAATCCCTCTTTCCTCTTGCCCTCCTTCTTTCTTTTATCCTCCTTCTTTTAGCTAGCTGTTGCATCACGAACCTCCTTCATCGTACATGTGGCCACCTTGCCTATCTGGAGAATCATTCTGTTACAGACACAAGGAGCGAAGGCTCCTCAGAATATTATGTGGGGGCCCTCTTTTGTTGTGTAACAACTTCTTATCTACATTTCGAGAAATATTCTAGCCTATCCCTTTCGGCCACTTACCTTCGATAAAGCTAACCTAAACTTACCGCTCACATGTAGCGTAGCTCTTAGGCTTTTCCCGGTAGCCCGAACCAACTTCTATTCTTCTCGTACCGAACCATCTCTAGGCCCACTAGACCGAGCCGATTCTCATCTGTCCCGTATCAGAGTAATCTTCAAGATCACTCGGCCATGCCAACTCCCTCAAACCATCCTCCTGTGCCAATTGCCCCAGACTGATGTGTCCGAACCATTCTTCTCAGACTCCTCCCGTCGAACTGGCTACTTGGTTCGGACAGTATCCTACGTGCGGGTATTCTTACCTTATTCACAGAAAAGAGGTAGCAGCAGTATCATTAGTCAACCCCTAAAAATAGCCAAGCGAAGTCATAAGCTTGACTTTCTAAATGTATAAGGCCTCTAACTCAACCTTTCCTCGCCAATTCAAATTTACTTTTCCCCATTGCCTTACCTCATATGCTCGGAGCGGCTTAATGGGCCCATGGGCCCTGCTTTTCTTTTTCTCTTAGGTAGTCGAAAAGTCACAAAACCCTATATAAATCTCCATCCTCCCCTTTTATGCATAACTTAACATGCCTAACAATCCAGTCTTTTCCCCTTCTCCCTTCCAGCGATTTTTTCCGGCGGTGTTCCAACGCCCTAACCCCTTCTTTTGCAAGCGTTCATTCTTCAACCTTCAAGTAAGTGTTCTTCCTCGTTCTATACCTATGGCCCCGAAGACCCCACCTTCACTTCCCTGGTATGATCACACCGTCACCCAGTTAGATAGCAAGCACTATTTCTTTAACCTTAGGAACCAATTCATAGACCCTTCTGTGCCATGCCGTTTCAACACCACTGCTTACCGACCACATCGTCCTCCCTTCGGCCTAACTTACTTCTTTTTCGAACAATTTCTCAACGATTTGTTTTTTCTCATGCATTCTCCCTATCTAGAAATCCAGGACTTTTATAGACTGCCCCTAAACCAATTTACTCCTAATTCCTTCCGCATTTTATCGGGAGCTATCATAGTATTTCGACACTTAGATCTCCCTTTGTCTCCCCAACTATTGCACTGCTTCTTCCAATTAAAAACTTTTAAGGAGGGTCTTTTCTATCTCTCCAGCCGCTTGGACTGGCAGTTTTTAGTGAACATGTCATCTTCTCACAAAGGATGGGAAGCACTATACTTCTTTTCTCAACTTCCGACACCCCTCCCTTATTCAGATACCTGGAAGTTAGATCTTCCGGAGCTACCTTCTTTTCGCCAAATGAGGACCCAATGTCCTTTTTCTGAGGTCCATAGAGTGTTGCGAGAATCCCACTATTGTTCCGACCATCTGATGAAACCTCCTCTCCTCAGTCGTCACGGGGTGTCCCCTTTCCCCTTAACTGCCCCAGGCGCCATAGGTAGGACATTGTTCCTATTTTGATGCAATCAATTTTCTAGGTCAGTCTACTTTCTAACAACAGATTTTGCAGATAATCTAATGCAGGATGCCTTCCTAAAAGGTGAGGAGATTGCGGTCGCTAAGAAGAAGAAGACCTCCAAGAAGCGAGGTAAAGGCAAATCTGAAGCTGCTCCTTCTTCACCTCGGAAGGGGTTATGCCCTGCCGGGGAAGGAGTCCCCAACTCCTCGTCCATTCCTGCATCTCCTTCTTCTCATTCCTCTCCTTTGTCATCCCCCTCAAAACTGAAGAAGCACCAATGCTTAGTTATATACGAACCCAGGGTGGGGGATACCACATTAGCCATCCCACCTTCTTCCCTGAAAGGGGAAAAGTCTCCTACTCACTCTCCTGTTTCATCCCCCCATCAACTTGACTCACCAACTCATTCCCTAACCGAACGTTCCCCTGTGAACATTTCCACTGATGTACCTCGTTCTTCTGTTCCTTATCGAATTATGGGTCCCTCTCCCCCTCCGGAGGGGAGAGATCTTCCCCTCCTGAATCCTCCATTAGCCACTCTGGGGTCCTCCCTAAAGATCCGCCACCTGGGAGAAATAAAATTCTTCAATCAATCAAGTGTACAGGGCCCCTACGATCATCTGGGTAAACTTTTGGCCAAGGTAATTATTTCCTTTCTTTATCTGTAGTATATATATATATATATCAATGCTTACTATTTGTAATATCTGCGCTTCTTTCTTCAGGTATCGACCACTTATAATAAGATAACGTCCCACATGGTCCAATTCCAATCTAATGTGGAGACTCGCCATTTCGCTTCCCTGGCTCACCAACAGAAACTCACATAGCAGTTGAAAGAAGGTGAGCAGAAGGAATCTGATCTAGTCACCTAGTGCGAGGATTCTATGACTCAACTGGCTCTGGCACAGAGTGAAAAGGAGGAACTCCAAAGAAAAAATGAAGACCTCCAGCATCAAGTGTTTTTGTAATCCAACCAACTACAGCAAGTTGATCTTCTAACCCATGAGTTGGACAGGTATAAGAGGCAGCTTGCGGACACGTATATTAAGGTTGCTGACTCTTCAGCCACTATCTGTCAATTGCAGCAGGAACGCTAGACATGGGAGGTTACCCAGAAATCATGCTTGGAGAAGTGGAATAAACTCTCTTCCATGATGGCTACTTTCCCTAAAATCCTTTCCTCCATGACCCAGCAACAGCAGGAGCTTCGCCAAGAATATATTGAAGCATTATCTTCTCTGGGTCAGTGGGCAATGATGGCAGCAACAGAGAGGGATGCTTTGGCGACCCAATTAGCCGCTTGCCAAGCTCAACTAACTGCTTGCCAGTCCCAATTGAAGGAGCAGAAGGCAGATTTGAAAGGGCGATACGTGCAAAATGGGGTAGACTTGTTCATGCTCGGCTTCGACAGGTCTTCTTCTTTAAACGCCAAACGGGGGTACCCTCCTCCTGGCACTGACACCAATTACTTGGACCCTGAAATAGCTTTGGCTAGATGTCCCCCCGAACTTTTTGAATTATGACTTATCATATTTTCTTCCTTGTACTGACTGATTCTTGTCGTTAAAGAATGTTTAAACTGGCACAACCCTGTGTTGATTCTTATGTATGTATTGGTATGGGTCTGGAATCTTAAGTCTGCTCTTTGGTTTTGTTCTTTTCAAAGTTACTGCCTATTCTCTGCTTTCCATAGCGTTAAATGAGTGATGACATTCCCTGCTCGAGAATCCGTTCGGGAGATCCCCGATGCGATCTTCCTCCGGCCCGAACCAATTTTGGTTCGGCCAGCAATTAATTTACTTTTGCCTCTTGATCTTCTCAAGCTAATTGGCTGCTCCAGAAATAACATCTCGATGATTTCCTATACTGACGCCATTATGATGTTAGTCCTTCCATCTTTTTTTCCTTCTCAAGGACAAATGCAGTTCTTCCTCCCTCGATTATAAATTGTCACCATGAGCGTCTTCTGCCTTCCATCGCACCTTCATGGCTTATGCAGAACACCCCATTGAGATCTCCTCAGACTCTGATTCTTTTGAATTGCACAACTGGGCCACGGAGAATGCCGAAGAATCTGTGACACAATCGATTGCAACTTTGACATTTCGTCCGTTTCCTCCTCCATCATCAACCACCGCTCCAACCCCTAACACGGGGAGATCCTTCCGAGCCCCCTTCCCTTCATTCTGCAACCGAGTTTGGAATCCTCCCCTGACATGGGAATACACTGTAGGAGATCCTCGAGCCTCCACCAAACTCCCTCCTCTTTCGTCGGCCCTAGCTTTTGCTCTAGTCCCTTCAGCGGGGATTCATCCGCCTCCTTTTGATGAAGCTCCACCAGCTGCACTTCCGGCCCAAGGCGATTTCTACAGAGTCATCTTGGTGCCTTCCCCTCTGGAGGAGTCCTCTGATAGTTCCCCTATTAATGATAACCATAAAAAGCTTGTATAACTATTTGTCACGCCCCGAGAGCATGCCAAGCCGAAAATCAAACGGACGACATCTCCCCTGTACGTGGCAACATTTCGGGTTAATACAAGGCCCGTAGGCCCACAATGACAATAATATATATAAAATATACCAAACCACAATAGTATATATATATCAAAACAACTACACACAGCGGAAACGATACAACAACAATACAATCCTACACATGCATACCGGTATGACTAACACATCACAACAATACAAAGCTTCGACAAAAATCCGAATATACAACATGTACATCACGAAAACTCCAAAATACAATACACAACGGACGGAAAGCCCAAATACACACGGGAGCCTCGGAGGTGAGATGAGACGATGTCAGTCGGCGGTGCTCCAAGCTGTCATGAAGTCCTCTACCTGTTACCTAGGCGACAGAAAACCCAGGGTCCATGGGGGGTGGTGAGTAAAACTCAGCAGGTAATAGAAAAACATGTATATATGTCATATCACATGTATTTTCAACAACATACTCTAGAGGTACAACAGGTATATCAGCATAGTATATAAATACAAGCATATACTGTCTAACCAAATAAACAATATAAAAATGCAGACATACCTGAAGTCTACTACGCTACTCTGATCTAACCTGAACATATATCAAACATATACATATATAACAGGAAGAGTAGATCAACTCACAATATACTCTAGCTACAGATCAAGGTATCTAATGGCCTGTCCAACCCATACCAGTATCTGACACAATCGTATAACAAATTCTAGAAACATGCATGAATATGATATACAATCAAATGTAGAAAACATAATACAATCAAATGCAACATCACAATAAACATATTTATATAGACTACATCTATATATGTATACTAATCACAATCATCCATATATATATATACATTCATATATGTATATATATGGCAATATGCAAAAATTCCATAAGTCGGCAATGCAGCATGCATGGTCATGTCGGCTCACCCTAAAGCTACCATGGCCCCAGTGTGGCATCGGTGGCTCGAGCATGACAACTGTCCCAACTCAACACCAACCACTACTCTCGAGTGGCCGAGTGAGCAGTATGATAGAGTAGCATATAAGCGTAAAGAGCAAGCTACACGATGGGGGTCCCTGCTGTTGGCCACTCCGACAGTCACTACCCATGAGTGGTCAAGTGCCACACACGCAGGACTACGACATGTAAATCCAACTACTACCTTCTATAGTGGTAGGGTGCAGCACCACAATGCTCTGCCCTCCCACGGGTGACTCCTCCTATGAGTAACCATGGAGGCAGGATGACTGGCGACACTCTCATCCACAAGGGAGACCTCATCGCCAGCGTGCATACAAATGCATGAATGCAATGTCTCACATATAGACATCCACCATAGAGTCTCTATTCTATAGAGAATCAAACTAACCAGATCAACGCACTCTCTATCCTGCAGAGAGTCATTTTCAACTGATCATAATACTCTCTATCATGCAGAGAGTCATACCAATCTAATCGACGCACTCTCTATCTTGTAGAGAGTCGTACTCAACTGATAGACACTCTCTATCCTGTAGAGAGTCGTACTCATCTGATTATAACAAGCTAGGACAACCGGTCCGTAGCGATACCCTAAGTATCATTCCTCTGACCATTTACACAATACATGTTCGGTGGTAACATACAACCTAAGAGTACTAGAACTAACCCTAGGTTAAAGACATTATCTACCTACGGATGACCTTTTTGTCAAATGTACAATCAGGTTGTCATCCGGGTTTTACTATTTGCACTTAACTTAAACAAATTCTAAGTTACTTACATCACCTATATGTATAACTCCTAATCATGATAAAATAAACATGATATCATCAATGGAGTTAATAGCCAACGGTAAAGGATCAAGCATACGATAATAAGAGCAGGGTCAAGGTAATATGAACACCTAACATGCTCATATCTATGACTAAATCTGAATGCAATACATCTACCCGGACCAGGTAGGAAATTACCCACCCGCTGTCAATGCTCGTAGTAATAGAGTCCTCACATCCGCGGACCAGTCTCGTATCCACGTCCTGCAAATAACATCAATTACATTTTAGTGCAAGCAGACTACAACATACGATTTAATTACTATATCGTTCTTATAGTCGCAACCTTTTATCGCCTACAACTTAGGAAAATCCCTCAAATTATCCAAGGTCGATTCACTATAACTAACCCTCACATTAGACCCTCAATCACATCATAAGTCACCTTATCTCCTGAATTCAATTACCCAACCATATATCTGATAATTCCCAGTCAACACCATACATTACCCTATCATTTAGTTAATGTATCAGCTAACCACGAAACCCCAAGGCTTTGCAAAGAATAAACAAAACAATCCTTATGCCACCACCTTATCTCACTGCTCTTACATCCATTTACAGCCAAAACACTTACACCTTCCACAGTTAACTAGATAAATTAAGGGAAACCTTGAACGATGCCAAAACATCAAAGCTGCCCTGTTCAACGGCTCGAGACCACTGCCCAAACACAACAGCCATCATCACCGAATGAAATTTACTGAACAAAAGGGAGGAAATTTGTGCTTACCAACAATTGGAGTCTCCACCGGCAGTAACACTCAAAACCGGCAGCCTACCCCTCCTATCTTCTTGTTCACCGATTCTGCCCAAACACAGATTAGGTCACGGCAAATCCACAGAACATCAAGAAAAATCCCGTCACTGTAAGAAAATACACACTTTACCTTGCTGTTGTAATTTCCACCGGCAGCCCAAACTCCAAAACCGACAGCCAACTCCCGGAATCCGGTAGTCCTGTTCACTGGCACCACTGACGCCCTCGGTTTTCTGCCCAAATCGCTAGGTCAAGGTTAGGGAAAGGAAACCACCACAGGAGTTCATCCACAAATGGATCCCCTTTGAGATCGAGGGAAACTAGGGCACGGACATCCCTTACCTCGCTCCGACGATGAACGATGGACAAACGATCGAATCGCCGATCCGCCTACCGTCGGAAGTTGCCAAATCGAGCTTCCACCCATCCCGAGGGTCGCCCAAGCCGACGGCCGCCGCCACGAGGAAGAAGACCGCGGAATCGAGCGACGGAGCAGTGAGATCGCATAACGGAGAGAAAATCACCATCGCCGTAATCACCGGAGCGACAGAGCGTAGATCACTTCGCCGGGAAGAAACGCACGCCGGGAAAGAAATCGCCGAAGAGGGGAGAAGTCGCGAGAGGCGATCTGCGGGGAAGGAAAGAAAAGCTCGATGGGGGATTCATCGCACGGTGGAAGCATTAAAAAGGAAGTAACTATCGCGGCTGGGAAACGCTCGCGAGGAGTAAAAGTTAGCGGCGCGAAAATGGTTCCGTTAATGGAACGGGTAGGTAAACGGATCGAAATTTTAGACCCGTTAAGCCCTTTAACCCCTTCTACGCAAAAAGGGTCTTAGAAATCCCCATTCGAGTCCAGAAAAATTCCTAAAAATTCCTGGAAAATTTCTATAGGGTATTCTCCTAATTACCCCACATCTATAATTATTATTATTATTATTTTTTTTCGTGGTATTTTACATTCTCCCCCACTTATTAAAATTTGGTCCCCAAATTTCGTACTTAAATGCAAAAATTAATTCAAACATATTCCCAAATAACCACATACCTCAGGTAAATAGATGAGGATATCGAGCTCGGATAGTATCTTCCAGCTCCCATGTAGCCTCTTCATCTGTATGATGCTGCCATCCCACCTTTACAAGTCGGATGGTTTTGTTCTGCAGCTGTCACTCCTTGCGACCAAGAATCTGTACCGGAGTCTCCTCGTAAGTCGCATTCGCCTGGAGTGGTATCGAAACTTCTTTCAGAACATGGTCAAATCGCGGCACGTATTTCTTCAGCATAGATACATGGAATACGTTGTGAACACCCGCAAGTGTCGAAGGTAAAGCCAACCGATAAGCTACACCTCCATAATCCACGACACTAGATCTGAATAGATCCTCCAACGTTTGAATGTCATGCTCAGACAGTCCATCAGTCCGCGGATGAAATATTGCACTAAGCCAAAGCTCTGTGCCCACAGTCTGGTGCAGACTCTTTCAAAATCACGAGGTATATCGCGAATCTCTATCCGATATGGAACTTAAGAGTACCCCATGTAATCTGATAATTTTTTGATAATACAACTCTACCGAATGATCCAACAAGTACGACCCACGAATAGAAAGGAAATGAGCTGATTTGGTCAGTCGATCCACACTCACCCAAATCGCATCATGTCCTTTACGGGTCCTAGGCAATCTCGTAACGCAATCAATCGTGATATGCTCCCACTTCTATCCTGGAATCGAAATTTTCTAGAGCAATCCATCGAGTTTTTGATGTTCAGCCTTCACCTACTGGCATAATAAACATCGAGCAGCAAAATCTGCTATAACTCTCTTTATACCATTTCACTAGTATAAACGTTTTAACTCTCAGTACCTCCAAGTACCACTAAGGTACATAGCCCATCTCGAATGATGTGCTATCTGTAACGACTCTTCCATGATTGGTCGCGTGTTCGGAACACACTATCCTTATCAGAGAAGGAGAATTATCTTCTCAAAAGAGAAGTCCATCAACCTTCCAAGATACACTCCACACACACTGTATGTGCATGGAAGACTATAGCAATCAATTTCCCTTGTTGCAATTGTTGCAACTGTTCGCGCTCCAGCAACTCCATTGTAGCTACCTAGTAGCTTGTTAAATTCAATGAGCACTTCTGCTCCATACAACTACAAATCCAAATAATAACTACTAAAGTCACGTCATGTATATGACAGACTATCTCGTAGTTTCTTAACTGACGCAGACATAAGATATGCCTCATTCAACTGCATCGGAATCGTTCTGATCCCTGAAACGATGCATCTGCGTACATCATCCTTTTTATCCACTTCGGAAGGATTAACTAATACTGGCGTAAAAGTTAACTGCCGTCTAGGTCTTATAACTGGTTTCACCAGCTTCCGACTAAATGATTTCCAACATCACTTTTGTCAAACAAGTCAGTGGTATAGTAATGTCAAGCAGTCTATCCACATCTACGAAATTAACCATCTACGGTGGTCGAGTGCGCAACTCCAACTACCACAACCAACAGTGGCCAAGTTACGCAACTCCAACAACTACAAAAGGATCCAATCGTGTTAAGGATACACGATTCGCAAATCCAATGACGACTAAATCATTAATTAGTCTAGCAACTTAATCAAAATTCATACAATTCATACAAAGTATGAAATTGTCGTTTCCACACACCTGCATCCCCTTTTCTCTAGGCTGATGATATATCAATCATCACGACAACAATGATAATTGTATGACACCATGTCACTATAATATCAATCCTCCAGTCGTAAACCAACCCTAGAGTATACACAAGTGTCTTAGGCTGATCTCAATAGATCATCTATCCACAACGAAGGATATTCATCACAATAACTACTGTATTCCATCATCGATAATCGATGCATACTTTCAAAGGTCTATCTCTCTTTCAACAAAGAGTTCCGGATCTTCTCAAGGAGGAATACTGGGATAGATAAATATCCCCTCCAACATCTCCTATAGTCACACCTTACATTCTTCCAATTCCTATAGTGTTTAGCAACACTGATACCAACAACACTATCACTCGATATGTGATCTTCGGTACCAGAACTATTTCCGCAATCATTTCGATTGCCTACTCCATTTGCCTAAGCAACGACAAGGCTAGGAGTTCATCCGAAACAACATCCGAATACTCTCAGATTATATGTACATCCGAGAGCATATCGTACCATACTTCCAACAATTTGACCATCTGTAAGGATATGTCTACAGCAAAAGTATGTCTATCAAAGTCTAAGGGTATCCCTTGACTTCTTAATTATTGGTCCACTTCTCACCTGATGGTAGAGATACCACCGACCTACAAGTCGATGTAAAGGACCCTTCCAATCCAAACAAAGAATGTTCTAGACTAAGATACCCGTAAACTGTTGGGTTTCCGGCACCGCGGCGAGTGTGTGTTCGAACATGTTTCGCAAACATGTGCACAGCGAAAGAAATAAATGTTGGTGCAGTGAGGCACCGAAATCGAACCTGTGTTTTGATTATAGCAAAGATACAAGGTTAAGTCTATTTTGTTATCTCATGAGTCTACTTGAGTGTGCAGAAATAGGTTAAGCTTGAGTTGGAGATCTGCGACACAGTAAGTGCAAGGTAAGACTCGTGTCCGACGATCGTAAGTGAGGTCGGATCCTCCATTTAGGAGTTGATCTTAGGCGACAATCCGACCCAAAACTTTCCATGAAAGTCTAAGTCGAGATCGGATGGTTAGAAACCATCTAAATCCATCACATTTAATATTTCTACATATTGCTTTGAGCTAACCCTTGTTTAAATTCGAAGTTACTCTAATTCGAATTAAAATTAGAATTCGAATTTATTCGAATTTGAATTAAAATTAGAACTCGAATTGAAATAAAATTAAATAACTAAAGTATCCTGAAAATGGGCAAAAGGAACTAAAAGCAAGGTGGCAACTTATCCCCCAAATCTTGGTGAGGTGGCCGGTCAAAAGCAAGGTGGAAACTTATCCCTCAATTGGTGGTGAGGTGGCCGGATCTCAAGTGGGCGGACAAGGCTTCAAATAGAGGGGGGTGCTTCACATCTTAGATACAACAATTATTACAAAGCTCTCAAACGCCTCCACAACGCCGCTCTTCTACGACGACGCCACTACAACGAAGTGCTGCCAACACGAAGCTTCACCGTTAAAGTGTTGGTAATCATTTTAGTCGATTAATTTAAGTTGTCTTTTTCAAGCTTTTATATCAAAAAGGAGAGAGGGGCTTGTCTCTCATCCTTGTGTTTTTGTCGAAAGTTTTGTAATCGTAACTCCTACCTTCAACGAGGAGGAGTGTTTTAGTGATTGCCCTCCGTACGTGGTCTAGGACTATTAGGGCCTTGGATTAGCAGCCGGTTGGTTGTGAACCAAGTAAAACTCCTTGTGTCCATCTCTTTTTCGCTGCGTTTATCTCTCACTTATCGTTTTTACAACAAAAGAAAAGAAAAACCATTTTGCGTTATTCACCCCCCCCTCTAGCGCTCATTTCGATCCTACAATTGGTATCAGAGCTGGGGGCACTCAAATTTGGTGAAACCACCAATTTGAGTAATTTTTATTTCTTTTGTTTCCTTTGTTTCTGTCTACGTTAATTTTTGTGTTTTTTTTTAATTTTTCTGAATTTTTTTTTCAGACTTTTCTTTAATTTAATTTTATCGCTTTTAATCTTTCTATTGATCATCCTAACAAAAAAAAACTCTTAATTATGATTTTTTAATTCTATTACTGATTAAAATTAGTTTTTCCCAGAATTAAAAATTCTTTCATTTTTTTTAAACACTTGAATTTTTCAAACCCTAAAATCTTTATATTTCGTTTTATAAAGTTTTCTCGTTAATCTTAGCATTGAATTAAATCTTATTTCCACTAAAATAGATTTTCAATCAATTTACAAAATTTAATCAATTAAAAACTTATTTTAATTTTTAAATCTTGTCTAGAATATAAGTTTGGTTTTTCAATATTTTTTACTTAATTTCAACATTAGATTTTTTTTCTACAAAATAGTTTTTAATTAATTTTCGAAATTAATTAATTAATTATTTTTTTTACAGAATTAAAATTAATTTTCTAATTAGTTAATCTATTGATTGATTTATTTATCTTTTCTTCTTCCCGCACTACTAATCCAAGACGCAAGTCTTGGGACCTTTCTTGTCGGTGTGTTTTTTTTTTCTCTTCTTACCGTTTCGTGTTAATGGCCCATCTCGAGGGTTTTAGCATCATTCACCACCGCTTTACAACGGTGACGATTTCAACATCGGAAAGGTCGGATGAAGTGCTTCCTAAAAACCCAAATAGAGATGTGGATTGTGATCCAAACCGGGTTCACCCTTCCTACTAATGAAGAAGGTGAATCCTTGGATTACAATCAGTGGTCCATTACCACTAAACGACAAGTCGAGGCAGATGCAAAGGCGACTCAAATCCTGCAGTGCGGGCTATCCAAGGAGGAGCTGAACCGAGTCGGACCCTTCATCAGCGCAAGAGATCTCTGGACGAGGCTGATCGAGTTACACGAAGGATCGGATCAAGCTAAGGTTTGCAAACGCGATTTGTTGTTCAATAAATTGTACACACTAAAAATGCAGGAACACGAGACGGCAACACAATTGCACGCCCGCATCCAGATATATAGTCAACCACCGATTCAATAGGACAAAGTCGAAAACCGAGATCTAATCAGGTATGTTCTAAATTCTTTCCCTAGGACCACCTTGTGGGCATCCATGGCCGATGCCTACAAGGTATCTAAGGACCTAGCTAAAGTTAGAATAGATGAATTATTCTCAGATTTTGAATTACATGAGCAGTCCAACTCGGAACCCGAGAGGGGTATAGCCTTGTTTGCAGGTTCAAAGAAGAAGAAAATCGCAAGCAAGCCACCACCAACCGAGGAGGAAGACGAGTCCGAAGAAGAAGTTGACCCGGAGTTGACTGCCGAACTAATGAACCTAGCTCGAAGGATAGCCAAGGGACGAAAGTGAACAACGACTCGACCCAACCAAGGTAAGCCTAAAAGTTCTAATATTAGGTGTTATGAGTGTAACAGGTTTGGACATATCAAGTCCGAGTGCCCCAAGCTCAACCACCAAGCACCTAAGCACAAGAAGGCCCTCAACGCGACATGGGAAGAAGCCATCCAAGAAGACGAAGACCACATCTTCATGGTGAAATCGATTGAGTCGACACGAGACCGAACCAACTTGAGTCGAACTCGAGGATGACTTTGACCACGGTTACCTTCAAGTCAAGCCACGGATACGCATCCGGCAAAAAGATACCCTTAAAGTGAGTCAAACTTTATTTAATACTTTACATAATACGGTTAGGTTTTTGTCTAGGAAATTAGTTAAGTTCGAGTCCAAGGTCGAGACCCTGGTTGAGGAGGTTAAACTCCTCAAATACAAGGTCTCCCTAACCTCTTCGACTAGTCGAGTTCAAGAGAAGGACTCAACTCGGGTTGAAAAACTCGAAGTTGAGAACTCTCTCTTGAAAAGTCAAGTCGAAGATCTTAGGAACACGTTGGAAAGGTTCACTTCGGGATCCAAAGGACTTGACCTCCTACTTGGATCTCAAAGGGCCGTGTACAACAAGGCCGGACTAGGGTTTAACTCAAACACGACTAATAGGTCGTATATGTCGATTGTAAGTCGACATAGGAAACATGTCCAAGCATGGGTCCCTAAGAACTTTTTGATTTCAACTCTAGGATCCAACCTGCATCGGGTTCCTAAGGACCAAATCCACTATGTGGATAGACCGAACCGATTCAACGGTCTAGGGAGCCAAGACAAAACATGTTTGTGCTTTAACTTAGAAATTGCATGCTTTTTTTTAAACTTGTGAACTCACTTAGAACACGACATAACCAACTAAAATCCTTCAAAAGATTGAGCCTCAGAGCCTCTTTCAAAATAACCAGCTAGACTAGGAAATAGTCTTAGGTGAGTCAAGTCATCATTTTCTTGAAAATGGCTTTGTCTAAGGAAGTGGTCGATGATCCGATAAAAGAAGGCCCTCGCTCTCGCCACGACTGAAGCCATGATCTTGAAAAGGTAAACTTGACAAGCCTAGGGTCAAATCCAAATCTAACATAAAATTATTTGAACCTAAATGCAATTTAATCAACTTAATTGGAAGTCATCTCACAAAAAACACATAAGTATAACATGCTTGATCATATAGACACAGGTGAGATGACCTAGGTTTAACAACTTACAACCAATTTTTTTTAAAAACAAAATCTAACATCCAATCCAACCACCTTGTGTGTAGGATCAATGGATGTTGGACAGCGGTTGCTCCCGACACATGACCGGGGATCAACTCAAATTCACAAAGCTTCGATTCAAACGACAAGGATCGGTAGCCTTTGGGAATAACGGCAAGCTCAAAATCATCGGATCAGGTGATATCGAGCTTAACTCGAATTTTGTTATTAAAAATGTATTACTTGTAGAGAATTTTGAATATAACCTGTTTAGCGTAAGCCAATTATGTGACAATAACTATAAGGTCGTATTTTTAGAAAATGAATGTGTAATTAAAACAAATAAAACAGCTAAAACAATACTCAAAGGAACTAGGACAAATAACATTTATACAATTAACTTAATCAAATCCTCAGCCAAATGTCTTATGACACAGGAAGAGGAATCATGGTTGTGGCACCGACGACTCGGTCACTCGCACCCAAGACTCGTCCACAAGATGAGTCAGAGTGGCTTAGTCAGAGGCTTACCCAACCTCAACAATTTGGTTAATAAAATCTGTAATGCTTGTCAACAAGGAAAACAACCTAGGACACAACACAAGTTAACTAACCAAGAACAAACCTCAAGTGTACTTGAGCTCTCGTGATATGGATCTATTCGATTCACATGGAGCCAAGTCACTCAATAGAAGTCAATATTGCTTAGTCATAATTGACGACTACTCCAGGTTTACCTGGGTTAGGTTCATCAAACATAAAAATGATACCCTAGATCAATTAATCAATCTATTCAAAATAATCGAGAATCAAAAAAACCTTAAGGTTAAAAGACTTAGAAGCGATCATGGTGGTGAATTCGAAAATCAAAGGTTCACCGACTTCTGTAACCTAAACGGATACCACCATGAATTCTCTTGCCCTAGGACCCCTCAACAAAATGACCTAGTGGAGCGGAAAAACCGAACTCTATAAGAAGCCGCTAGGACCATGTTGAACGAATACGACCTACCTGATAGGTTTTAGCGGCCTAGTACGGCTTGCTATGTCCAGAATAGGATCCTTATGGTAAAGAGGCACCTTAAGACCTCGTACGAGATTTATCACAATAAAGTACCCAACATCAAGTACTTTAGGGTATTTGGATATAAAGTACATATCTTAAACACTAAGAACCACCTAGGGAAATTCAAATCCAAAACCTCCACCGGAATCTTCTTAGGATACTCAACCACGAGTAGGGCCTATAGGGTATATAACCACGATACCCTTAAAGTCGAAGAGACTATTAATGTAGTGTTCGATGAAGTACAGAACCTACAAAACCCTTAATGACCCCAAGTGTTGAGCCCACTGATACCAAACTCGTCTCCGACCCTGAGATCGAGTCTAATCCACATCAACCAACTTCTCTTGTCGACCAAGTGACAAGTGATCCGAGTCAAACTAGTGTTCAACCAAGTCACCCCATTGATCAAGCATTAGGTGACACAAACCCAACCCAATCTAGGATTCAGACTAACCACCCTATCGATCAAGTGATAGGAGATCCTAATCTAGGAGTTCAAACTAGAGCATCCTATAGGAACCTTAGTCAAATTTCTTTAATTTCAAAGATAGAACCCAAATCAATTGAACAAGCTCTTCTTGATCCCGATTGGATTATTGCAATGCAAGAAGAGCTAGCTCAATTTACTAGGAATGAAGTGTGGGAATTAGTACCACCACCTAAAGACAAAACGATAATTGGAACAAGGTGGGTGTTTCGAAATAAGCTTGATGATAAAGGTGAAGTAGTTAGAAACAAGGCTAGGTTAGTCGCCAAAGGGTTTAGTCAAGTCGAAGGCTTAGATTACGATGAAACCTATGCCCCAGTAGCTAGACTCGAATCCATTCGAATGTTGCTAGCTTATGCCGCACATCGAGGATTTAAGCTGTTTCAAATGGATGTTAAGTCGGCATTCCTAAATGGATACATTAAAGAAGAAGTTTATGTTAGCCAACCCCCCGGATTCAAAAATCTAGATAAACCCGACCATGTTCTAAAACTTAAGAAAGCTCTCTATGGACTTAAACAAGCTCTTTGAGCTTGGTACGAGAGACTTTCAATCCATCTTAAGTCAAAAGGGTTTAACCAAGGCTTAGTTGACCCAACTCTCTTCGTAAAAACCTTAGGTAAAGAAATATTCATAGCTCAAATTTACGTAGACGATATAATTTTTGGAACCTCTAACTCAGCCTTACTAAACGAGTTCGTTTCACTCATGGAAAGTGAGTTCGAAATGAACTTGGTAGGCGAGTTAAGTTTCTTTTTAGGTCTACAAATTAAACAAACTAAGGATGGTATATACCTATATCAACAAAAATTCACTAAGGAGTTAATTAAAATATTTGGAATGCAAGACGCTAAGATAATAAACACCCCAATGGCGATTAATGTTAACATAGGAGAAAACCTAGAAAGTAAGTCCATTGACTTAAAGTATTATAGGAGCGCGATAGGAAGCCTCCTATACTTAACTGTGAGTCGACCCGACATCCTATTCGCAGTAAGTATGTGCGCCAGGTTTCAAACCTGTGCTAAGGAGTCTCACCTAACCCTAGTTAAGCGTATCCTTAGATATCTTAAGGGTACACTTAACGTTGGTATTTGGTACCCTAGATCTACGGAGTTCGAACTAATCGGCTACTCCAATTCGGATTATGCCGGTAGTAAACTCGATAGAAAGAGCACGAGTGGTTGTTGTCAACTACTCGGCTCGAGTCTAGTGAGTTGGTGCAGTAGGAAGCAACATTGTGTTGCCTTATCTACCACCGAAGTCGAATACGTTGCGATGGGTGAGTGTGTAACTCAGCTTCTTTGGATGAAGCACACTCTTCGAGACTTTAGGTTGGACTTCACCAAAACTAAAATTTTTGTAGACAACATAAGTTCGATAAATCTAACTAAGAACCCTATATGTCATTCAAGGACAAAGCATATAGAGGTAAAACACCATTTCATTCGAGAACATGTAGCCAACGGCTCCATACAACTCGAATATGTTGACTCGAAGTCTAACCTAGCAGACCTATTTACTAAACCACTACCCGAAGCTGAATTTAGTCTCTTGAGACGAAAATTGGGCTTGTGCGTAATAGAATAGGTTAGCAAAAGTTTTCAAATGCTATTTTCAAAAATTTTATTTTCGAATTTTATTTTTCTTATTTTTTTTCTTTATGCAAATGGAACTAGTTTAGGACTTCCCCTAGATATCATGATCCTATAGATTTAAGGAGCCAACACATCTCACAACACATAGGGTTAATGTGTTTGTGTATTAAGCCACCTAGAACGGCGTGAGATGTTAGGACCCTACTCCAGGTTCCAAGATGTAGATCAAGTGCGTCAATATGAACCTCGGAGTATAAATATGCAACTAATATTAACCAACTCTAATCAGGACTTGTTGATAATATCATTTCAATCAAGTCAAACTAGAGTTGAACATTTAGATGAATTATTTTCACATACTATTTTCAAAATCATCATGCTTGGACTTAGGGTTTTCTTAAACCCCCCCCCCTACTTTTTTTCTTGATTTATGTCAAAAGGGGGAGAAAAGGCCAAAGTTAAGGTTCAATAAATTCAAATTTTTGAATTTGATAACTTAACTTAAAACTTTGATTCTGGCCTAAGTTAAGGGGGAGTAAGGTTTAGGTTTCAAATCTTCGGAATTGAAAACTTTAAAGGCCCAAGTTAAGAAATCAAAAGTTAAACCTTTTGAATAATTAACCTTTTGACTTAACTTTTGATTACTTAACTTGCACTTATTTTTGACTCTAAAGAGCCTAAGTTAAGTAATGCCATTTACTTAACTCGTTATCTTTGTGTTTGGAGAACTAAAGTCTTTTTCAAGTACTCACCCTCAAGGAGGAGGGTTCCTCTAAGGGAGAACTTGAGAAATATTTTTACTACTCCTACTTTTGCTTCATGTCTTCTTATTTCATGCACTTAATTTCCTTAACTTTGTGTGTTTTTGCCATAGATCAAAAGGGGAGATTGTTGGTGCGTGAGGCATCGAAATCGAACTCGTGTTTTGATTATAGCAAAGACACAAGGTTAAGTCTATTTTGTTATCTCATGAGTCTACTTGAGTGAAACAAAGTTAAGCTTGAGTTGGAGATCTGCGACACAAAGAAGTGCAAGGTAAGACTCATGTCCGACGAGCGTAAGTGAGGTCGGATCCTCCGTTTAGGAGTTGATCTTGGGCGACAATCCGACCCAAAACTTTCCATGAAAGTCTAAGTCGAGATCGGATGGTTAGAAACCATCTAAATCCATCACATTTAATATTTCTACATATTGCTTTGAGCTAACCTTGTTTGAATTGGTTACTCTAATTCAATGAATTTATTGAATTCGAATTAAAATTAGAACTTCGAATTGAAATAAAATTAAATAACTAAAGTATCCCGAAAATGGGCAAAGGAACTAAAAGCAAGGTGACAACTTATCCTACAAATCTTGGTGAGGTGGCCGGTCAAAAGCAAGGTGGAAACTTATCCCTCAATTGGTGGTGAGGTGGCCGGATCTCAAGTGGGCGGACAAGGCTTCAAATAGAGGGGGGTGCTTCACATCTTAGATACAACAATTATTACAAAGCTCTCAAACGCCTCCATAACGCTGCTCTTCTACGACGCTACAACGGCGTCTTTGCCAACACGGCTTCAGATTAAAGTGTTGGTAATCGTTTTAGTCGATTAATTTAAGTTGTGTTTTTCGAGCTTTTATATCAAAAAGGAGAGAGGGGCTTGTCTCTCATCCTTGTGTTTTTGTCGAAAGTTTTGTAATCGTAACTCCTACCTCCAACGAGGAGGAGTGTTTTAGTGATTGCCCTCCGTACGTGGTCTAGGACCATTAGGGCCTTGGATTAGCAGCCGGTTGGCTGTGAACCAAGTAAACCTCCTTGTGTCCATCTCTTTTTCGCTGTGTTTATCTCTCACTTATCGTTTTTACAACAAAAGAAAAGAAAAACCGTTTTGCGCTATTCACCCCCCCTCTAGCGCTCATTTTGATCCTACAATAAAAATAATAAATCTACATTTATTACAACACACACATCACACGCATGCATAGTACAACATGTGTAGACATAACCGTAAATTTAAATTTTGCAATAAAAGGAAATTTAACTACGTATACCTTCCGTATCTCGTGTAGCGGGAACGGCATCAACCGGAACGATCCTCGCTAGAATCGTCTCTATCCGTATCCACGCCGAGTATCATCGGGATGACTTCGCTAAGTCATGAGCTTCATCTTCGTACGGGTTACTAGCCTCGTGTTGAAGACGACGTGATCGAGAGAGGATCACAATCCGAATCCAAATTCGGATCCAAAAATGAGTCCTCAAAACTCGCTTCTCCGGAGAGGTATTTGTCAACCGTTTGACAAATCCTTCTTCCTCCACCTATGAGGATTACCGAAGATCGAATCCTCGGTAAGTAAGGTGCTGTCGGAGCTCCTAAAGTTGTCCAAACGACGCTCCGACGAGAAGAAAACAAGCTGTCTAGAAAACTGGACAGCTTTGGTGGAGGAGTAAGGGCCGGCCAAAAGAAAGGTGGAAGCTCACCTTCTTACCGAACCCAAGGAAGATCACCGGAGCACCAACCGGCAGCAGCTCGACACCGGCGAGGGGGAAGGAAGGCTCCTTCTGGACGCCGGTTGGAAGAGGTGGGCGGCGGCAATGGAGTTGGCGCCGATTAGATGGTGAGGGTGGGCGGCCAAAACTGAGTTAGGGTTTTGGATTAGGGTTTAAGCCCTCTTTTATAGAGAACTAATTCTCTTAATGGTTATTGGATAATAACCATAAGGCCCGTTAACTCGCTCCATTAATATAAGTTAAAAATAAACCAAACCATGATGGTTTATTTTAAGTTAAAATGAACCGAACCAACTTTTGGTTCATTCGTTTAAAATAAAACAAACCCTTTGGTTTATTCTCCTCCATTGGATTATAACCAAACCATTTTGGTTCATCCATTATGTCTTCATAAGACAGGGCTCATCCACGCTTCCATTGCGACTGAAACAATTTCATGCTCGCTTCTTGTTTGGTCGAACCAAACCTTGTTTCTCTCTGTCTGATAATCCCATTCTCAAGCTCGTTTTAAATCCTTCGGATTACGCTCGTTGTGCATGTGACCAAATAGGTTCTCAGTTTATGTTGGCCGTCTATAATTAACCATTAATTATAGAACGATCATGAGTGGCACCTAGTAGTACATCATGATCCCCAATTAATCGAAAAGATCAACGGTTGATCCAGAACTATTTCTGAAACCCTTCAGCAGCTCGAATGAATCGTGCCCCATTCCCTTCACTCATCTTATACCCACTTGGTTCAGGACATGGTCTATAGTGTCAGTCCCCACTAGGCTGACTACGTCACACCTAGCCCAAGTATCATTTCCTCGTCCTACGGATTCTAGTTACTGCACATGTATCGAAGAGTACCTTACTCTAAACATGTAATGCTTTGGCCAAAGACTTTAGTAACAATCCGACGAGAGGCCATGGGTATACATCTCCTCGCAAGAAGTGGTGAATCCTTTATAGGCTATTCAAACACCTTCGATCACTTTGACTTATACCCAATCATCCCGGGTCCACATCTCCTCAGAGATGCTTGCTTAAGATGTCAAAGCATAAGTCTTCATGATCAAGATGACTTGAATACCGCAAGTCAAAGGAACATCGCACTTAAGCTACAGTAAGAACTTCATTGACATATCTATATATGCAGAGAACCATATGAAGTCTTACAGCTGGTCACTCCAATGAACTAGTTACCATAACTAGCATCCACGATTAACTCCGGACATCACAATATCTCCAGCCAGTGAGAATCAACTGCTTGGATACACCAAGGAGTATACCTCGTGCTAGTCTCGACAGAATTGATGGTGTCCAAATCCATCAATTCATCGACTAGGAATAATTCTGATACATCACAATTACATATGTAGAGATACTCGCTAGTTGTGATCCAATCACAAATTCTCTCATGCTGTGAATCGTATCGTGGACATTTAGTAAATAAGTTTAAGATCCAATCAAATACATGAAGACATGTATACTCAAATAGTGAATCTTTATTTATCATATAAATGGTTCATACATAAGACGATTGCCTTAGGACATCTCTCATATATATTACTAACAGACTCCCACTTGGCCTAATGTCAATCGCTACGGTATCCAATACCATAAGCTCTAACATGACCCTCAAACTTACTTTGAGGTAATGCCTTAGTCAAAGGATCCGCTAAGTTCCTTTCGGTGGGAATTTTCTCGATTTGTATTTCGTTCCTACTGATGATCTCTCTGATAAGATGATAGCGGCGAAGCACATGTTTGGATCGTTGATGAGACCTTGGCTCTTTCGCCTGTGCAATTGCTCCATTGTTGTCGCAGTAGACCGGTATTGCTTCAACAATGGAAGGAATCACACCAAGTTCATAAACGAACTTCTTGATCCAAACCGCTTCCTTTGCTGCTTCCGAAGCTGCAATGTATTCTGCCTTAGTGGTAGAATCCGCTACAGTGTCTTGTTTGTAACTTTTCCAACTCACTGCACCCCCATTCAAGGTGAACACGTATCCAGATTGAGACCTGAAATCATCCTTGTCTGTCTGGAAGCTGGCATCCGTATACCCGCGTATCACCATGTCCCCTTCTCCATATATTAGGAACACATCCTTAGTTCTTCTCAAGTACTTAAGGATCATCTTAACAGCCACCCAATGATCCATTCCTGGATCAGACTGGTATATGCTCATGACACTCAGAGCATACAATACATCGGGCCTCGTACATAACATAGCATACATGATAGATCCTATTGCGGATGCATAGGGAATCTTACTCATGCAAATCCTCTCGTCTTCTGTGCGCGGACACATAGACTTCGAAAGGTGTACCCCATGCCTGATGGGTAGGAAACCTTTCTTGGATTCCGACATGCTAAACCTCTTTAACACTCGGTCTATACATGTAGACTGCGAAAGACCAAGCAACTGTTTCGATCTATCTCTATAGATCTTAATCCTGAGGATGTAGGTTGCTTCTCCCAGGTCTTTCATGGAGAATGTCTTAAATAACCAAACCTTAACTGACAGTAAGATTGAAACATCGTTTCCTATAAGTAATATGTCATCGACATACAATACTAGAAACACGACTGCACTCCCACTAACCTTCTTGTACACACAAGGTTCATCTGGATTTTGTGAGAAATCAAACTTTTTGATCGTCTCATCAAAATGGATATTCCAGCTCCTGGATGCTTGCTTCAATCCATATATGGACCGTCGCAATTTGCATACCTTGGTTTTATCAACCGATGTGAAACCCTTAGGTTGTGTCATATACACGTCCTCGAGCAGGTTTCCATTAAGGAAAGCTATTTTCACATCCATCTGCCATATCTCATAATCATAATGAGCTGTTATGGCCAGGAGCATCTGAATGGATTTAAGCATAGCTACAGGCGAATAGGTTTCGTCATAATCAACACCTTATTTTTTACGATATCCTTTCGCCACTAATCTAGCTTTATAGGTAATCACATTACCATCCATGTCGGTTTTCTTCTTGAAAACCCACTTGTACCCTATAGGCTTTATGCCTTCAGGTGGGTCAACCAAGTTCCAAACTTGGTTTTCATACATGGAATCCATTTCCGACTTCATAGCACCAAGCCACTTATCCCTTTATGAACTTGTCAGCACTTCTTCATAACTGGTAGGCTCCTCATCATCAATGAGTAACACATCGTTCGATTCACTTACGAGAAATCCATATCTCTCAGGAATATTACGTGTTCTACCAGATCTACGAAGATGTGGTGTTACAATAGGTCCAGTCGATTGCTCATCACTATGAGTTGTCGGTTGTTGTGCTTCACCAGGTATCTCATTGATGTCTATTTGAGTCTCTCGAGCCTCCTCAAGCTCGACGACACTCCCACTGTTTTCTTACAAGAGAAACTCTTTCTCTAGAAACACAGCATGCCTTGAAACAAACACCTTTTGTTCCACAGGATGATAGAATTGGTAACCCCTTGTTTCCTTAGCGTATCCAATAAATAGACATTTATCAAACTTAGCATCCAATTTGTCTGATACTGTCCGCTTCACATAAACAGGACAACCCCATATCTTCAAGTAAGATATATGAGGTTTCTTACTATTCCATATCTCATATGGAGTAGTAGAGACTACCTTGGTAGGCATTCTGTTTAACAAGTAAACAGCTGTCTGAAGTGCATAGCCCCAAAAGGACTTGGGAAGATTCACATGATTCATCATTGACCTGACCATGTCCAACAAGGTCCGGTTACGCCTCTCAGATACACCATTATGCTGTGGTGTATATGGCGGAGTCCATTGAGACAATATGCCATTGTCTCTTAGATAATCAAGAAACTCTTGACTTAAGTATTCACCACCTCGATCTTATCGAAGTATTTTAATACTCTTATCATGTTGTTTCTCTACTTCATTTCTGAATTCTTTGAACCTTTCAAAGGCTTCAGACTTGTGTTTCATCAAGAACACATACCCAAACCGTGAGTGATCATCGGTGAAGGTAATGAAGTAGTTATAGCCTCCTAAAGCTTGAGTTGACATAGGTCCACATACATCACTATGTATTAGGCCTAGCAACTCTCCCACTCGTTCACCTTTTCCTGTAAAAGGTAACTTAGTCATCTTTCCTTTTAAGCATGATTCGCATGTATCGTATGAATCCAATTCAAACGATTCCAGAATTCCACATCGGTGTAATTCGGACATGCATTTCTTGCTTACATGGCCAAGACGATAATGCCACATGTAGGAGTCTATTTGATTATCCTTTCGAGCATGCTTGTTGCTCACTTCGATATTGAAAATGTCACTGGATACGTCCAACGTATAAATACCATTGCTTAAAGTTCCAGTCCCATAAAGAACTCCATTCAAAGTTATATAACAACAATTGTTACTAAACGTCAAATGGAAACCATTTCTATTTAAGCAAGAAATAGAAATTATGTTCTTTATCAACGAAGGAACATAAAAGCAATTGTCCAGTTCTAAGACAAGTCCTGCAGGGAGTTTTAACAAATACGTTCCGATGGCGAGTGCAGCAACCTTTGCTCCATTCCCAACACGTAAATTTGACTCTCCCTTGACGAGTCTTCTTCTATTCCTTAGCCCATGTATGTCATTACATATATGTGAGCCACACCCAGTATCCAATACCCAAGTGTCTGAGGAAATAGAATGACAATCAATAACGAAGATATATGAAAAAGATGGAGCATCTTATGCCTTATTCTTCTTCACGTACTCAAGATAAATCTTGCAATTTCTTCGCCAATGGCCCTCCTTGCCATAATTATGGCAAGTGCCCTTTTGAGCTAGTTCTGCCTTTTAGCCTTTTTCTTCTTTCCCTTCTGTTGTTCCTTTGACTCCCTCTTAGAACCTTTCTTCGAGGAATCAACTAACACCGGCCCCTCGCTTCATGCTTCTCGTAAGGCTCCACAGCTTCAAAGATGTTGAGCAGTACCACAGATGAACCATCTTGTATCTCAGAGGTGAAGAGGAGCTTGGAGACTTCGAACCTTTCGAATCTCACTTGCTTATCAAACAACTCATAAAGATGAAGGACTACGATATGAGCATCCATATGCTCATGCTGCTTTCGTAGCTTGGGTTCCATCGCTGCAAGTAGCATGATGCAACTTGTCGCCTGTAATCACATGTTTCGATAGACCAACAATTGGTCCGAGTTGCATCGCTACTAGGATGGGCGGAAGAGGCGCTGAGGACATACAAGCTTTTCACCTTGAGAACAATTCTCAAGTTTCTAAGCCACCCAAGAAGTTCGGCCCAGTCAATTTATTCGAATCCAAAATGGAATGCAAATTCAAAGATATCATGATCAATTTTAGAAATACAAAACGAGCATATATGAGAAAATGATTTTAAAATGCATTAATATACATTTATAAATCCCATTCATTTTTCGAATTTCAAAAACCCCAAAATCACTTCGGGAGATCGTAGGTCCATCTCCGAATGGGCTGATATCCATCATAGATATGAACAACCTTGGAGAGAGTCCAACAAGCCATTCATAACTACGATGGTAGGTATCAACTATACCGATTGCATATCACGTATATGCAACTATCACAATGTGCTATCAACTAATTGAATATTCACACATACATCGGGTTGTTAACACATTAACAAGTATGCATCATATGCATAGCACCCAACTTCACCTCCCTTTACATCGACCTTGGAGAGAGTCCAACAAGCCGATGCTCCAGGTTAAAACCAACCCATTAATCAAGACATAGTTTTAATATGGTTAGAGCGCATTCAACCAATTAGCCCAGCTTGGAGAGAGTCCAACAACCAAAGCTAACGATTGACCTCTGATTCTTACCATATTAGTATTAAACTATTCCATGGTTTGAACATGTTCGGGTTCGAGCCGGGCTTGGAGAGAGTCCAACAACCCAAACAAGAAACGGAACTCTGGTTCTAACCATATTAATGGAAGGTGTAGGCTTTAATATTGAGTAAGATTTTTTATGTCTCATCCTCTTTGCATGCAAATAACTATTATCTACATGGCATGACATACATGGCATACATCTACATGTCACGACATGCATGACATTATGATATGCATCTAATGCAATTACATGACATACAATTATGTCATGTATTTAATTTCCTTATAAGTCATAACTATTTATGGAAATAAAATATGTTTAAGATTTGATTCTCCAAATCAAATTATGATTAAATTAGGAAACAAATTTCCAAATCTAATCACATATTTTATTTGTGGAAATAGTTGATTAAGAAAAGTCAATTTAGAAAACCAATTTCCTAAATCATCAAAACTACTTATGGAAATAAAATATTTTAAGATTTGATTTCCCAAATCAAATCATGATTAAATTAGGAAACAAATTTCCAAAATCTAATCAAATATTTTATTTATGGAAAATATCAATTTCCATAAATACTTTCAACTTTCCAAAAGTGGAAGATTTCCATAAATACTTCTAGACTTTCCAAAATTGAAAAATTTCCATAAATACTTCTAACTTTCCAAAAGTAGAAAATTTCCAGAAATATCATTATGACTATCGCAAAACCATTTTACGATTATGTTGAAACACAACCTGGGCTCTGATACCACTGTTGGGTTTCCGGCACCGCGGCGAGTGTGTGTTCGAACATGTTTCGCAAACATGTGCACAGCGGAAGAAATAAAAATAACAAATCTACATTTATTACAATACACACATCACATGCATGCATAGTACAACATGCGTAGACATAACCGTAAAGTTAAATTTTGCAATAAAAGGAAATTTAACTACTTATACCTTCCGTATCACGTATAGCGGGAACGACATCAACTGGAATAATCTTCGCTAGAATTGTCTATATCCGTATCCACGCCGAGTATCTTCGGGATGACTTCGCTAAGTCATGAGCTTCATCTTTCGTACGGGTTACTAGCTTCGTGTTGAAGACGACGTGATCGAGAGAGGATCACAATCCGAATCCAAATTCAGATCCAAAAATGAGTCCTCAAAACTCGCTTCTCCGGAGAGGTATTCGTCAACCGTTTGACGAATCCTTCGTCCTCCACCTATGAGGATTACCGGAGATCGAATCCTCGGTAAGTAAGGCGCTGTCGGAGCTCCTAAAGTCGTCCAAACGATGCTCCGACGAGAAGAAAACAAGCTATCTAGAAAATTGGACAGCTTTGGTGGAGGAGTAAGGGCCGGCCAAAAGAAAGGTGGAAGCTCACCTTCTTACCGAACCCAAGGAAGATCACCGGAGCACCAACCGGCAGTAACTCGACGCCGGCGAGGGGGAAGGAAGGCTCTTTCTGGACGCCGGTTGGAAGAGGTGGGTGGCGGAAATGGAGTTGGCGCCGATTAGATGGTGAGGGTGGGCGGCCAAAACTGAGTTAGGGTTTTGGATTAGGGTTTAAGCCCTCTTTTATATAGAACTAATTCTCTTAATGGTTATTGGATCATAACCATAAGGCCCATTAACTTGCTCCATTAATATAAGTTAAAAATAAACCAAACCATGATGGTTTATTTTAAGTTAAAACGAACCGAACCAACTTTTGGTTCATTCGTTTAAAATAAACCAAACCCTTTGGTTTATTCTCCTCCATTGGATTAGAATCAAACCATTTTGGTTCATCCATTATGTCTTCATAAGACAGGGCCCATCCACGCTTCCATTGTGACTGAAACGATTTCATGCTCGCTTCTTGTTTGGTCCAACCAAACCTTGTTTCTCTCGGTCTGAGAATCCCATTCTCAAGCTCGTTTTAAATCCTTCAGATTACGCTCGTTGTGCGTGTGACCAAATAGGTTCTCAGTTTATGTTGGCCATCTATAATTAACCATTAATTATAGAACGATCATGAGTGGCACCTAGTAGTACATCATGATCCCCAATTAACCGAAAAGATCAACGGTTGATCCAGAACTATTTCTGAAACCCTTCAGCAGCTCGAATGAATCGTGCCCCATTCCCTTCACTCATCTTATACCCACTTGGTTCAGGACATGGTCTATAGTGTCAGTCCCTACTAGGCTGACTACTTCACACCTAGAACGATCAGAGATGCTTGCTTAAGATGTCAAAGCATAAGTCTTCATGATCAAGATGACTTGAATACCGCAAGTCAAAGAAACATCGCACTTAAGCTACTGTAAGAACTTCATTGACATATCTATATATGCAGAGAACCATATGAAGTCTTACGGTTGGTCACTCCAATGAACTAGTTACCATAACTAGCATCCACGATTAACTCCGGACATCACAATGTCTCTAGCCAGTGAGAATCAGCTGCTTGGATGCACCAAGGAGTATACCTCGTGCTAGTCTCGACAGAATTGATGGTGTCCAAATCCATCAATTCATCGACTAGGGATAATTCCGATACATCACAATTACACATGTAGAGATACTCGCTAGTTGTGATCCAATCACAAATTCTCTCATGCTGTGAATCGTATCGTGGACATTCAGTAAATGAGTTTAAGATCCAATCAAATACATGAAGATATATATACTCAAATAGTGAATCTTCATTTATCATATAAATGGTTCATACATAAGGCGATTGCCTTAGGACATCTCTCATATATATTACTAACATAAACTACAAGTATCTCTCAATATATTAACTTAGAGGGTAAACTAGAGTGATACCCTGGACGATCAAATATCTGTCGATCCGATCCAAAGGCTCCATGCAGGTCTCGACCTTTTTTCGAAGAGAATAAGATCAGATCCAACAGTCCACGACAAAGCGGTCGCATTTCTGCGATGAATGATCCTAGGATTTTTCCTAGATCATCCGATCCCATCACTTAATCCTACAAGCTGCAACTGTAAAATACCAAATAGATACGACGTTCGTCGTATACTCTCTCTTCTGTACTAAGCAAAGCATATCTGGGGGTAACTGTTGTCTGCATGAGTCTTCCATGATGTCTTTTGCTAATACTGCTTCTGTGCTGATCTCTGCTGAAGGGGAGTATCATGGAACTCCAACCACTCCTGAGGTAGTAGATTGATGTTGATAAGGTAACCCACATCTTTTGTGCTGATCTCTGCTATCGAGACAATGTGTCTTCCTCTCAGAACACCATCGATAGTCTTCAACTAAATCTTTAAGGTACACCTCCTCCACTGTACTGGTTGCTCAACAATAGCAACAGCTGAACTGCTCCAACGGATAATCTGGCTTCGCGTGTCTTCGTGATCTGCACTGCATGCCCACAATCCCTTCGGAGTCCTTGTTCTGATTTTGCTGATATCCACGAGAACATCCTGATGATCTGCCGTTGGTCTTCTATAATCGAAAAAAAATAGCTCAATGCCTATGACTCCGATATTACTCCTTTATCCAATAGTCGGAGACTTCTGACTCTAATAAGTTGACCTGCAATATATGCTTATCAGTCTCCAACTCTTAAACACTTGTACGAAGTCATTTCTAACTCCTGTCTCAATCCAACGTCTTCCGACAGGATCTGGTAGAAGATCCCGACATCCTTATCCAACTATAAGCCAATAACTCTGGGTGGCTTAGATCATCCATTCATCTTCTTGAGCTATTAGGTGGTCGTAACCTTTACAAGTCTCACGACTCTACACAGTACAATATCACTAACCGATCACCCTTTTTTTGAAGCTCAAGAATTCCTTACAATGTCACTAAAAGTGACACGGGGAAATACTCTCTTTCAACATCACTAATCCATGATCAAGTGATATATATTATTTCTCGAAGATTATTTTCTACATCTATCACCAAATACCGGCTTGATCCCGATAATGGTATGCAAACAACTCTTCTTTCTCGGTATAACATGAGATAAGTACTCAAAAGTACTCTCAAAGTTATACTTCTCAGTATGAACAACTCAGGGTTAAAATCCCTAGGAAACACCGTAACCTAGCCTTCCACTATCTGCATCAACAATAGACAATTTATCTTGTCCATTACCCAATAGGTAATGATCTGACTAGCTTAATTAGTCAAAATCTCTAAGAGAAATGTGACGACTTGACCCCTATTTTCCGACTCTGTATCAGTCGGCTCTCAGAGATAAATCACCTCCTCGACACAGGTTCAAGACTCACAAACTCAATAGGTCGTTCCCGTGGTCAACTCATACCACGGTTACGAATAATAACCAACACACTACAGGTTATTCCCTGGTATAAACATATAAATGCATAGCCAACATAATCAGGAGTAGAAACCCTAAAGGTCACTCCGGTTGGTCGCCTCGATGGACGACCCCTACTACTAGTCTGCACAGGTGTCATAACTCTATTGTATACACCTACTAATCAAGTTTAGATAAATATCTACTAAATCATAAGTTTTTCAGGAATTCTTACCTCATGCTGCTTGGAGCTCAAGCCGCTATCCATCTCATCTCAGAAAACCAAAACCAAATAAATCGACTCCTGAGAATCCAAGACTCGACACAAAAACAACATTGTATGGCATCGCAGAACCTGGCTCTGATACCACTAAAGTTGTCACGCCCCGAGAGCATGCCGAGCCGAAAATCAAACGGATGACATCTCCCCTGTACGTGGCAACATTTCGGGTTAATACAAGGCCCGTAGGCCCACAATGACAACAATATATATAAAATATACCAAACCACAACAGTATATATATATATCAAAACAACTACACACAACGAAAATGATACAATAACAATACAATCCTACACATGCATACCGGTATGACTAACACATCACAACAATACAAAACTTCGACAAAAATCTGAATATACAACATGTACATCACGAAAACTCCAAAATACAATACACAACGGACGGAAAGCCCAAATACACACGGGAGCCTCGGAGGTGAGATGAGACGATGTCAGCCGGCGGTGCTCCAAGCTGTCACGAAGTCCTCTACCTATTACCTGGGCGACAGAAAACCCAGGGTCTGTGGGGGTGGTGAGTAAAACTCAGCAGGTAATAGAAAAACATGTATATATGTCATATCACATGTATTTTCAACAACATACTCTAGAGGTACAACAGGTATATCAGCATAGTATATAAATACAAGCATATACCGTCTAACCAAATAAACAACATAAAAATGCAGACATACCTGAAGTCTGCTATGCTACTCTGATCCAACCTGAACATATATCAAACATATATATATATATATATATATATATATATATATATATATATATATATGGAAGAGTAGATCAACTCATAATATACTCTAGCTACAGGTCAAGGTATCTAATGGTCTGTCCAACCCATACCAGTATCCGACACAATCGTATAACAAATGCTAGAAACATGCATGAATATGATGTACAATCAAATGCAACAAACATAATACAATCAAATGTAACATCACAATAAGCATATATATATAGACTGCATCTATATATGTATACTGATCACAATAATCCATATATATATATATATACATGCATATATGTATATATATGGCAATATGCAAAAATGCCATAAGTCAGCAATGCAGCATGTATGGTCATGTCGGCTCACCCTAAAGCTACCATGACCCCAGTGTGGCCTCGGTGGCTCAAGCATGACAACTGTCCCAACTCAACACCAACCACTACTCTCGAGTGGCCGAGTGGGCAGTATGATCGAGTAGCATATAAGCGTAAAGAGCAAGCTGCACGATGGGGGTCCCTGCTGTTGGCCACTCCGACAGTCACTACCCATGAGTGGTCGAGTGCCACACACGCAGGACTACGACATGCAAATCCAACTACCACCGTCTATAGTGGTAGAGTGCGGCACCACAATGCTCTGCCCTCATACGGGTGACTCCTCCTATGAGTAACTATGGAGGCAGGATGACTGGCGACACTCTCAACCACAAGGGAGACCTTGTCGCCAGCGTGCATGCAAATGCATGAATGCAATGTCTCACATACAGACATCCACCATAGACTCTCTATTCTATAGAGAATCATACTAACCAGATCAACGCACTATCTATCCTGCAGAGAGTCATATTCAATTGATCATAATACTCTCTATCCTGTAGAGAGTCATATCAATCTAATCGACGCACTCTCTATCTTGTAGAGAGTCGTACTCAACTGATAGACACACTCTCTATCCTGTAGAGAGTCGTACTCATCTGATTATAACAAGCTAGGACCACCGGTCCGTAGCGATACCCTAAGTATCATTCATCTGACCATTTACACAATACATGTTCGGTGGTAACATACAACCTAAGGGTACCAGAACTAACCCTAGGTTAAAGACATTATCTACCTACGGATGACCTTTTTGTCCAATGTACAATCAGGTTGTCATCTGGGCTTTACTATTTGCACTTAACTTAAACAAATTCTAAGTTACTTACATCACCTATATGTATAACTCCTAATCATGATAAAATAAACATGATATCAGCAATGGAGTTAATAGCCAACGGTAAAGGATCAAGGATATGATAATAAGAGCAGGGTCATGGTAATATGAACACCTAACATGCTCATATCTATGACTAAATCTGAATGCAATATATCTACCCGGATCAGGTAGGAAATTACCCACCCGCTGTCAATGCTCGTAGTAATAGAGTCCTCACGTCCGCGGACCAGTCTCGTATCCACGTCCTGCAAATAGCATCAATTACATTTTAGTGCAAGCAGACTACAACATACGATTTAATTACTATATTGTTCTTATAGTCACAACCTTTTATCGCCTACGACTTAGAAAAATCCCTCAAATTATCCAAGGTCGATTCACTATAACTAACCCTCACATTAGACCCTCAATCACATCATAAGTCACCTTATCTCCTGAATTCAATTACCCAACCATATATCTGATAATTCCCAGTCAACACCATACATTACCCTATCATTTAGTTAATGTATCAGCTAACCATGAAACCCCAAGGCTTTGTAAAGAATAAACAAAACTATCCTTATGCCACCACCTTATCTCACTGCCCTTACATCCATTTACAACCAAAACACTTACACCTTCCACAGTTAACTAGATAAATCAAGGGAAACCTTGAACGATGCCAAAACATCAAAGCTGCCCTGTCCAATGGCTCGAGACCACTGCCCAAACCCAATAGCCATCATCACCGAATGAAATTTACTGAACAAAAGGGAGGAAATTTGTGCTTACCAACAATTGGAGTCTCCACCAACAGCAACACTCAAAACCGGCAGCCTACCCCTCCTATCTTCTTGTTCACCGATTCTGCCCAAACACAGATTAGGTCACAGCAAATCCACAGAACATCCAGAAAAATCCCATCACTGTAAGAAAATACACCTGTAATTTCCACCGCAGCCAAACCCCAAAATCGATACCAACAACTCCTAATCCATTCTATTCACCGGCACCACCGACGCCCTCGGTTTTCTGCCCAAATCACTAGGTCAAGGTCAGGGAAAGGAAACCACCGCAGGAGTTCATCCACAAACGGATCCCCTTTGAGATCGAGGGAAACTAGGGCATGGACATCCCTTACCTCGCTCCGACGATGAACGGACAACAGCGATCAGAAATCGCCCGACTGCCTACCATCGGGAAGTTGCCAAATCGAAGCTTCCAGTCCTTCCCGAGGGTCATCCAAGCCGACGGCCGCTGCCTGCCACGAGGAAGAAGACCGGCGGAATCTGAGCGATGGAGCAGGGAGATCGCGCAATCGGGAGAGAAAATCTACTGCTCGGAACCACTGGAGCGACGGAGCAGAGATCACTTCGCTTAGGGGGAAGAAACGTGCTTCGGCCGGTGGAAAGAAATCGCCGAAGTGGGGAGAAGTTGCGAGATGTGATCTGCGGGGAAGGAAAGAAAAGCTCGGTGGGGGATTCGTCGCGCGGTGGAAGCATTAAAAAGGCAGTAACTATCGCGGCTGGGAAACGCTCGCGAGGAGTAAAAGTTAGTGGCGCGGAAATGGTTCCGTTAATGGAACGGGTAGGTAAACGGATCGAAATTTCAGACCCGTTAAGCCCTTTAACCCCTTCTACGCAAAAAGGGTCTTAGAAATCCCCATTCGAGTCCAGAAAAATTCCTAAAAATTCATGGAAAATTTCTATAGGGTATTCTCCTAATTACCCCACATCTATAATTATTATTATTATTATTATTATTTTCATGGTATTTTACACTATTAGCTTAAATAATATAACTGCTGTCGAGTATGTTAATAAAATGAAATGGGGATACTGATACTTATTTTTGTCGCTTTCTTGTAAATGTAGCATGATTTTCATTAGAAAGGACTGCAACCTTATCTGAATATACTTCCCCCTTGCTGCTTCCATGGAATTCGAACCATCCTTCTCAGAGTTACTGCACTCAACAACTCTCAACTACTGTCTTTACGTTTCCTCTTCTTTATTCCCATTTATTATTTTTACCTCCTCCGCGAGCCAATGTGCATTCTCCTTTCACCACTATAAAAACCCCAAACCATCATTTGCTTACCATCCATTCCTTCCTTTCCTTCTCCTCGCCATGGAACAAACCTCTGAACAGGACAGTAGCTCTCCCCCCCTGAGGAACAGACCGAGGAACAGCGCTACATCGCTAGTATGGAAGAACAGGTTAGGTATCTGTGACGATGCTTGAGGGAGTCTTCTACCAACAACTACTCCCTGCGCCAGCAACTGGCGGTGTCCCAGAAGAATTTATCCAAGCACATCTTCATACAATAATCTTACCTCCGGTAGCTACTACGTCAACCAAAGCCGCGCAAAAAGGCTCCTTCAGTACCTCCTCACAAAGAATTGTAATTCCCTGTGAACAGGGACTTCCTTTTATTATTCTCTTCTTTTAGGAGAAGTTATAGTATGCAGTTCCTTCAGAGCAATGAACTTCTTTATTATGAGCTTTCATCCCTATCATTCTTTGCTTACCATCTTTTTTGGCCTTCCTTCTGCTATGCCAAATTTTAAACTTCTTTAGATGAGCACCCAGCTCCTTCATGTCACTCTAGCGCAAGGATATATGACAACGTATGGTTAACATAAAACTTCAACCAATTCGGAGATAAAATGATATATATAGATGAGGGAAAACTCAGCCCTCCAGGTTCATCATCATATAGGGATAAAATAAAGTACAACTGAGAAAATGCTCAGCTCTTCCGTTCCACCACCGTACGGGGATAAAATAATATATAGCTGAAGAAATGTTCAACTCTTCCGATCCGCCACCACACGGGGATAAAATAATATATAGCTGAAGAAATGTTCATCTCTTCCGATCCGCCACTACATAGGGATAAAATAATATATAGCTGAAGAAATGTTCAGCTCTTCCGATCCGCCACCACACGGGGATAAAATAATATATAGCTGAGGGATATGCTCAGCTCTTCCGATCCGTCACCGCACGGGGATAAAATAATATATAGCTGAGGAATATGCTCAGCTCTTCCGATCCGCCACCGCACGGGGATAAAATAATATATAGCTAAATGATATGCTCAGCTCTTTCGATCCACCACCACATGGGGATAAAATAATATATAGCTGAGGGATATGCTCAGCTCTTTCGATCCGCCACCGCACGGGGATAAAATAATATATAGATGAGGGATATGCTCAGCTCTTTCGATTCGCCGTCAAATGGGGATAAAATAATATATAGCTGAGGGATAAACTCAGCTCTTCTGGTCCGCCACCGCATGGGGAAAAATAATATATAGCTGAGGGATAAACTCAGCTCTTCCGCTCCACCACCGTACGGGTATAAAGTAATATATAGCAGAAAGAATACTCAGCTCTTCCGATCCACCACCGCACGAGGATAAAATAATATATAGCTGAGGGATAAACTCAGCTCTTCCATTCCACTGCCGTACGGGGATAAAATAATATATAGCTGAGGAAATACTCAGCTCTTCTGATCCTCCACTGCACAGGGATAAAATAATATATAGCTGAGGTATAAACTCAGCTCTTCCGGTCTGCCACCACACGGGGATAAAATAATATATAGTTGAGGGATAAACTCAGCTCTTCCGCTCCACCACCGCATGGGATAAAATAATATATAGCTGAGGGAATACTCAGCTCTTCCGATCCGCCACCGCACGAGGATAAAATAATATATAACTGAGGGATAAACTCAGCTCTTCCGGTCCACTGACTCACGAGGATAAAATAATATATAGCTGAGGGAATACTCAGCTCTTCTGATCTGCCACCGCACAGGGATAAAATAATATATAGCTGAGGGATAAACTCAGCTCTTCCGTTCCACCACTGCATGGGGATAAAATAATATACAGCTGAGGGAATACTCAGCTCTTCCGATCCGCCACCGCACGAGGATAAAATAATATATAGCTGAGGGATAAACTCAGCTCTTCCGTTCCACCACCGCACGGGGATAAAATAATATACAACTGAGGGATAGACTTAGCTCTTCCGTTCCACCACCGCACGAGGATAAAATAATATATAGCTGAGGGATAAACTCAGCTCTTCCGTTCCACCATCGCACGGAGATAAAATAATATACAGCTGAGAGATAAACTCAGCTCTTCCGTTCCACCACCGCACGGGATAACGACTTCGGCCAACGTTGAGCTACATAAAAAATATGATAACTTGACCCAAGGATCGGCCCTCACACTGCCATTATTTCTTCATTCATCTGTAAAACGGGGATAACAGCCTTGGCTAGAGCCAAACTTGAAAAAAAAAATGAGAAAGATACCGTCGAGGGTCCTATCTTTACCCTGAAGTTGGATGTCCTCGTTCTTTTATCATAGAAAGACAGCGGTTCTAGCAGAGAGCGGGCAACCAGAGAAATAAATCATTATTTCCCACCTTTCTCGGGGCCTGTTTCATGGCTTCGTAGCCCAATTGACGTTGTAAGCCCATTTAATACTCCTTCTATATAGGACGTTTCATCTTTCCTCTTCTCTATTTTCGTCTTTTCTATCGGACTTTCCATCTTCTTCTGCTTCTTTGCCTCTTTTTTTCCTTCCATCACCATCCTTCGGTGTTCTAGCCACTAACTCTCATGCTTCTTTTCTTCCCCTGAAGAGCAAGATGTATTCCCTTTTTCAACAAGAAGTGGCCAAGTGACGTCTCGAGTCCAGGCGAGGTGAGGGTCCACAACTAGCAACACCTTCACCTTCACCTTCTCCTTCACCTTTGCCCATTCCCACCGCTTCTATTCCAGCGCCCCCCTTCCTTCCTGATTCATCGGAAATTTCTATTTCGACTATGCCAAATACACTGAAAGTAACCAACCCTCCCTGATCTTCGACGGCGCTAGATTCCCACAGACGGTGCCAACTGATGCGGTACAAAGAAGGATTTTCTAGCTTCCTTTCAACGTTGGAGAGCATGCGGGAAGCTTGAGGGTTCTCTACGGCCACAACAATAATGATGTACGAAGAAGAGAAATGCATGCAACATATGCAGCAAGCAAAGACACAAGATATAACGTGGTTTGGAACGAAGGTTCCTACTCCACGGGGGTGAGCCCTTCCACGAGCTACGGTGCCAAAGCACTTTCACTATAAACTTCCTCCTTCACGGAAATAACTTTCAGAGGTGGAGGAGAAAACCTCTTACAATTATCTCAATACATAGAAAGTCTCGGAAAGATGGAGCTCACTACTCTCCTTGTCTCCTTCTCCGGCAATGTGGTTGCTCTCCCCTTCGGATGTGCCTTCGTCTCTCGCCTGTTGGAACAATGCGGATCCCCCTTTCCTCTTGCCCTCCTTCTCCCTTTTATCCTCCTTCCTTTAGTCAGCTGTTGCACCATGAACCTCCTTCATCGTACACGTGGCCACCTTGCCTATCTGGAGAATCATTCTGTTACAGACACGAGGAGCGAAGGCTCCTCGGAATATTATGTGGGGGCCCTTTTTTGTTGTGTAACAACTTCTTATCTACATTTCAGAAAATATTCTAGCCTATCCCTTTCGACCACTTATGTTCGATAAAGCTAACCTAAACCTACCGCTCACGTGTAGCATAGCTCTTAGGCTTTTCTCGGTAGCCCGAACCAACTCCTATTCTTCTCGTACCAAACCATCTCTAGGCCCGCTAGACCGAGCCGATTCTCATTCGTTCCATATCAAAGTAATCTTCAAGATCACCTGGCCGTGCCAACTCCCTCAAACCGTCCTCCCGTGCCAATTGCCCCAGACTGACGTGCCCGAACCTCTCTTCTCAGACTCCTCCCGCTGAACCGGCTATTTGGTTCGGACAACGTCCTATGCGCGGGTATTCTTACCTTATTCATAGAAAAGAGATAGCAGCAGTATCAAGTACTTAGAATGATGGAAAAGGGGTGGAGAACGCCTACTTTTATAGCCTTGTGAAACCCTAATCATTGAGATGAGGTTTCATGAGGTAATGTCATCTAGCCATTGAGAAATGGAGATAAGATTTGACTCTTCTCGAGGCTGATCCTTGACCATCGATCAAGCTATTACCAATGATCGTGAAGGCATCACCGATCGATACAAGCCATCACCGATGATGGCAGGGTTTCCAACTTCAATGAAGAGTTAGCTCGAAAATGCAGTTAATATAAGTAAGTTCAATGGACGTTTACCATCCGATCTTGACTTAGACGTTCCATGAGAAGTCTTGGTCGGATCGTCGCCTAAGGACGTCCCTGTACGGAGGAAACGACCTTACTTACACTCACTCACACGAGCTTATCTCCACCTTTACCTTTGAATCTTCGCTTCCGGTCTTCACCTGAGTTCTTCGGCTCCCTCCGAAGTCCTCCGGTGTCGCCCGACCACCATGGTTCCCTCTGGGTGTCGCTGACCTTTGGCTTAGCTTACCAATTTTGCACACTTATTTTAGCTCTTGGGATAACAAAATTGTCTCGCCCCGAGAGTATACCGTGCCGAAAATCAAACGGACGACATCTCCCCTATACGTGGCAACATTTCGGGTTAATACAAGGCCCGTAGGCCCACAACAACAACATAATATAACATAAATAACAACAGCGGAAATAAAGACCACATACCCACAACATACATACCAAAAACATACAGGTGTACACCACCTGACAAGTCCACAATCCGAAAACCATAAATAAAACAACAACTACACAAATAGAGTCCACGACATTACGACAAATCCATAATAACAACAAATCCATACATATCAAAGTCCAAGACATAACCAAACACGAACTCATCGGGAGACACGGAAAACGGAGATGGGATGGATCGGTCGGCGCAGCTCCAAGTCGTCATAAAGGCGTCTACCTGTTACCTGGGCGACAGAAAAACCCAGGGTTGGAGGTGGTGAGTAAAACTCAGCAGGTAATCAGAGAAAACATGTAAATATATGTATCAATATTACATGTCATTCAACAGTCTAAATTTACTCGAACAACGGGTATACATCAACATAAAAGGTACATATGCAAGCATACACTAAATAACTGAACAACAACGATGCTGACATACCTGACCGTCAGCTACTCTATCCTGATCCAACCTGGGCATATAACCACATCATAGGGTATAAAAGAATAGTACTAAATCACATAATATCCTGAATATGATCCAAGGGTATCACCGTGAATAACCAACAGGTATAAAAGTACCAGCCTACTACCATATAGGAAATGCAGTAGCATGTATGAAAATGTACAAACAAATGCAACAAGCATAGTACATACAAATGCATCATCAAAGTGAGTATACATATAGACTGTATCTGTATGTATACTAATCACCATCATCCACGTATATATATATACAAGCAGGTATGTATATATATATATAACCATATGCAAAGCACCGTATGATACGGCAATGCAGCATGCATGGTCATGCCTGCTCACCCCTACTCGCTACCACGACCCCAGTGTGGCCTAGGTGGCACGACATGACAACTGTCCCAACTCACACCAACCACTACTATAGAGTGGCCGAGTGGGCAGTATGATCAAGTAGCATATGAGCATAAAGAGCTCGCTACGCAACGGGGGTCCTGGCCGCTACTCCGATCGACACTACATGAGCGGTCGAGTGCCACGCACGTGACAATCACACCGCGCAACTCCAACAACCATCGTCAATAATGGTAGAGTGCGGCACAACAAATGCTATGCCCTCACACCAGTTACTCCTCTGGAAGTAACCTGGGAGGCAGGATGACTGACGACTCTCTCTCAACCCCAAGGGGAGACGATGTCGTCAGTATGCATGCAATGATATGAGGGTACTGTCTCACCTACAGGCATCTACCATAGACTCTCTGTTCAATGGAGAGTCACACCCAATTGATCAGTACACTCTCTATCCTGTAGAGAGTCATACTCATCTGATCATGACAAGCTAGGACCGTCGGTTCGTAGCGACACACTGCACACGACTCACCTGACCATTTACACAACCCGTGGTTAGTAAACAAATGTGCAACATACAGGTATGGAATGAGTCCTACATTTAGGGCCATACTCATCCACAGAGGACCTTTTTGCCAAATTTACGATTTAGGTCATCCTCCGTACTCTAACATCTACACCCTACTAAACTGTTAGACCTACTTACATTACATCTGTAACTCCTAGATCATGCTAGGGAATATGTGTTATCAATAATCGAGCACACATATATATCAACGATAAGTTCAAGCATACGATAAATAGAGAAGGGTCAAGGTAATATGAACACCTAACATGCTCATATCTATGTCTAAATCTGGAAATCATTACATCTACCTGACCGGTAGGAAATTACCTACCTGATAAGAAGCTCGTGATAATAATCTTCATGCCCGTGGACCTGCCTCGTAACCAAGTCCTGCACACAACATAAACCATCATTAAATCCCAACACATGACAACAATTTAAATCAAATCTTACATTGTCTTCGTATCCCAATCAACTAGATTGATCTAGTTACACAATTAACCTAATCAATCCTCCACATTGATTTCTTAGCTTGTAAAGTTAACACCATAATTAAACCCATCGGTCTCCAACTAGCAATTATGCTAACCTACAACATTCAACTTCATATGTCAATTCCTACATTGACAAAATGGTTCGTAGCCTCCCAATCCATTACAAATAGGTTTTCAATTACACCTTGTCTATCTCCAACTCCTAGCCACTCCATCGAAGGGAAACCACCATGAATCAACCAATCAAATCTGTTCACAGCTCCATCACAAGTGAACCAAAACATCACCAGTAAATCTCTAAAGAGAACGTCACTGCTAACTCTTCTCACTCAGCCACTGTCGACAATTTACAAACTGAACCCCACTACTTTGATTCACTACACTGCCACAACCCCTCATTGAGTTCACGCAACATCACCCACAAACACATACACAGAAAGGAAAGAGGGCAATGGATTATGCTCACCAGCCTTGGACTTCACCCGCAGCCACCTTCCTCTTACCCTCTTGTTCAATCCACCGGAACAAGCCACTGCCCAACACAGATCCTTGTTCAACCTAAGGTAAATCGCAGCTGAGCAGCAAACAAGGAGGAAGAGATTAGAGGCCTTGCAACAAAAATCTGAATCTAGCATCGCCATCAAGCAGAAGAACATAACCCAACCTGGAGATCGAAAACATACCTAATTATCGATCCGCCCCCCCTAATCCCGCAACCCACTGTGAGCTCGGTTGGCACCCCTCCCTCCAGCCGATTCTCCCTCCTGAATTGGCCAATTCGCCGGAAAACTCCCCCTCTGGCCGGAACGCCAAAGCACAGTGACGCCGTGGACGAGCTGTTCATGGGAGAACCACGAGTCGTGATGTAAAGATTGACTGAAATCAACCAAGAATCGGGCCCTTACCTTGCCCCGGCGACAACCGATAGAAAACCCCCAAATCGACTTCTTGCCGGCACAGTCTCCCCACTGCCCACCCCTTCTCCGCCGGTGCAGCGAGCTCAGGTGGCGGCAGCAACAGATCGCTCCATACCACTTGCTCCGGCAACGATCGGGAAGAACATCCCTCCGATCGAAGTGTCGCCTACCCGAACTTCCCGACCACGCGCCCGCCCGTCGTCGGCACATCTGTGGGCACCGTAAGGGTGGTCGATCGTCGCCTGTAGAGGGGAGCCAGCCATGGTCGGCTTTCGCTTGCAGAGGGAAAGGAAGCGGCTGTGGCCAGCCTTCACTTGCCGAGAAGAGGAGGGAGCATTCGGCGGGCGGCATACCGTGAAGGCGAGATCGCGTGGAGAGGGGGGAAGGAATCATCGTGCGTGAAGGCAGAGGAAACGGAAGACGCTCGGTTTAAGTCGCGATGTTAAACCGTAACCGGACAAAAAATGCGTTACCGGGAGATAACGGGTTGGGTTTCTTTTGTTTAACGGGTTGGATTTCCGACCCGTTAAGTCCACTAACACTTACACAAAAAAAAAGGCTTAGAAATTTCCGTTCGAGTCCAGAAAAATTCCTAAAAATTTCTGGAAAATTTCTATAGGGATTCTCCTAATCACCCAACATTTATTATTATTAATATTTTTTTCCGGTATTTTACATTCTCCCCCACTTATAAAAATTTGGTCCCCAAATTTCGGACTAACATGCAAAAATTACTTTAAGCAAGTTTCCGAAAGGACCTCATATATTCCTCATGTGAACAGATGAGGATATCGAGCTTGGATAGTATCTTCCTGCTCCCATATAGCCTCCTCATCGATATGATGCTGTCATCCAACCTTTACGAGTCGGATGGTTTTCGTCTCACTACTGTCGCTCCTTGCGACCAAAAATTCGCACCAGAATCTCCTCATAAATCGCATTAGACTGAGATAGAATCCGGAACCTCTTTTAGAACATTATCAATATGCGACACGTATTTCCTCAGTACAAAAATAGGAAATACGTTGTGAACACCCGCAAGTGTCAGAGGTAAAGCCAACCGATAAGCTACACCTCCATAATCCATGACACAAGATCGGAATAGATCCCCCAATGGTTGAATGTCATGCTCAGACAGTCCATCAGTCCGCGGATGAAATGTTGCACTAAGCCAAAGCTTTGTGCCCAAAGTCTGGTGCAGACCCTGTCAAAATCGCGAGGTAAATCGTGAATCTCTATCCGATCTGGTACTTAAAAGTATCCCACGCAATCTGATACTCTTTCGGTAATACAACTCTACCGAATGATCCAACAAGTACGACCCACGAATAGAAAGGAAATGAGCTGATTTGGTCAGTCGATCCACACTCACCCAAATCGCACCATGTCCTTTATGGGTCCTAGGAAATCCCGTAACGCAATCAATAGTGATATGCTCCTACTTCCAGTCCGGAAATCAATATTTTCCGGAGCAATCCAACGGGTTTCTGATGTTCGGCCTTTACCCGTTGGCATACGGAACATCAAGCAACCAAGTCTGTACTATCTTTTTTATATTGTTCCACTAGTAATAACATTTCAAGTCTCGGTATTTCCAAGTACCACCAGGATGTGGAGTAAATCCCAAATAAGGTGCCTCCGGTAGCAACTCTTCCTTTAACACTGCAACTCTGGAACCCACTATCTTTATCAGAGACGGGGAATTATTTTCTCAAAAGAGAAATCCATCAACCATCCAAGATACACTCCACACACGCTGTAAGAGCATGGGAGACTATAGCGATCAATCTCCCTTGTTGCAATTGTTGCAACTGTTCGCGTTCCAGCAACTCCATTGTAGCTACCTAGTAGCTTGTTAAATTCAATGAGCACTTCTGCTCCATACAACTACAAATCCAGATAATAACTACTAAAGCCACGTCATGTATATGACAGTCTATTTTGTAGTTTCTTAACTGATGTAGGCGTAAGATACGTCTTATGCAACTGCATCGGAATTGCTCCAATCCCTGAAACGATGCATTTGTGTACGTCCTTTTATCCACTCCGGAAGGATTAACTAAGACCTGTGTAAAAGTTAATCACCGTCTAGGTCTTGTAAACTGGTTTCACCAGCTTCCGACTAAATTCTTTACAACATCACCTTTGTCAAACAAGTCTGTGGTATAGTAATGCTAAGACATTCTATCCACATTTACAGTACTAACCAAACCATACAAGGCAAACCACCTTCTACGGTGGTCGAGTGCGCAACTCCAACTACCACAACCAACAGTGGCCAGGTTACGCAACTCCAACAACTACAAAAGGATCCAATCGTGTCCAGGATACACGATTCTCAAATCCAATGGCGACTAAATCGTTAATTAGTCTAACAACTTAATCACAACTCATAACAATTCATACCAAGTATGAAATTGCCGTCTTTACACACCTGCATTCTCTTTACTCTACACTGATGATATATTTTAATCATCACAACGACAATGATAATCGTATGACACCATGTCATTACAATATCAACGCTCCAGTCGCAAATCAACCTTAGAGTATACACAGGTGTCATTGGCTGATCTAAACAGATCATTTATCCCCCAACGGAGGATATTCATCACGATAACTATTGTATTCTATCATCGATAATCGATACATACTTTCGAAGGTCCATCTCTCTTTCAACAAAGAGTTCTGGATTTTCTCAAGGAGGAATACTGGGATAGATAAATATCCCCTCCAACCTCTCCTATAATCGCAACTTACGTTCTTCCAATTTCCATAGTGTTTAGTAACACTTATACCAGTCGAATTATCACCCGGTATAGGATCTTCAATATCGGAACTATTTCTGCAATCATTTCGATCGCCTACTCCACTTGCCTATACAACGGCAAGCCTT
Source organism: Wurfbainia villosa (assembly GCA_025175895.1). Taxonomy (NCBI): domain Eukaryota; kingdom Viridiplantae; phylum Streptophyta; class Magnoliopsida; order Zingiberales; family Zingiberaceae; genus Wurfbainia; species Wurfbainia villosa. The sequence goes on along the minus strand of CM046000.1, from coordinate 77,143,150 downwards.
GGAGTTCATCCGAAACTACATCCGAATACTCTCAGATTATACGCACATCCGAAAGCATATCGTACCATACTTTCAACAATTTGACCATCCATAAGGATATGTCTACAGTAAAAGTATGTCTATCAAAGTCTAAGGGTATCCCTTAACTTCTTAATTGTTGATCCTCATCTCACCTGACGGTAGAGATACCATCAACTCACAAGTTGATGTAAAGGACCCTTCTAATCCAACTGAGAATGTTCTAGATATAGATACCTGTAACTACAAGCATCTCTCAACATATTAACCCAGAGGGTAAAACTAAAGTAATACCCTGCATCATCAATTATCTATCGATCCGATCCAAAGGCTCCTCGTAGGTCTCGGTCTTTCTCCGAAGAGAACCAGATCAGATCCAACAGTTTGTGACAAAGCGGTCGCATTCCTACGATGAATGATCCGAGGATTTTTCCTAGATCATCCGATCTCATCACTTAATCCTATGAACTGCAACTGTAGAATACCGAATAGATTCGACCTTCGTCGTATACTCTCTCTTCGGTACTAAGTCAATCCACATCCGGGGGTAACTGTTGTTGTTGTCTGCATGAGTCTTCTACGATGTCTTCTGCTGATGCTGCTTCTGTGCTGATATCTGCTGTCGAGCTGATACATCATCCTCCCGGAACACCATCGGTAGTCTTCAACTGAGTCTTCAAAATACACCACCTCCTCTGTACTGGTTGCTCACAATAGCAACAGATGACCTGATCCAATGGATTATCTGACTTCGCGTGTCTTCGTGATCCACACTGCACGCACACAATCCCTTCGGAGTCTTTGTTCTGATTTTGCTGATATCCACGAGAACATCCTGATGATCTGTGATTGGTCTTCTATAATCGAAAAGTAACTCAAGGCCTGTGACCCTGATCTTGCTCCTTTTATCCAACATTCAGAGACTTCTAACTCTATTAAGTTGACCTGCAATATTTGCTTATCGGTCTCCAACTCTTAAACACTTGTACGGAGTCATTTCTAAACTCTTGTCTCAATCCAGCGTCTTCCGGCAAGATCTGGTAGAAGATCCCAACATCCTAATCCAACTATAAGTCAATAACTCTAGGCGGCTTAAATCATCCATTCATCTTCTTGAGCTATTAGGTGGTAGTAACCTCTGCAAGTCTCACGACTCTGCACAGTACACTATTACTAACTGATCACTCTACTTGAAACACAAGAATTCCCCCACAATGCGTCACTAAAAGTGACACGGGGAAATACTCTCTTTCAACATCACTAAACCATGATCAAGTGATATATTATTTCCCCGAAGATTATTTTCTGCATTTATCACCAAATACCGGCTTGATCCCGATAATGGTATGCAAACAACTCTTCTTTCTCGGTATAACATGAGTTAAGTACTCAAAAGTATTCTCAAAGTTATACATCTCAGTATGAACAACTCAGGGATAAAATCCCTATGAAACATCGTAACCTAGCCTTCCGCTATCTGCATCACAATAGTCTACAAGTCTGTTCATTACCCACAGGTAATGATCTGACTAGCACCGTTAGTGAAAATCTCTAAGGCTAAAATCTCTGATTTCAACCATAATAAATGTGACGGCTTGACCCCTGTTTTCCGACTCGGTATCAATTGGCTCTCAGAGGTAAATCACCTCCTCGACACAGGTTCAAGACTCACAAACTCAACAAGTCGTTCCCGTGGTCAACTCATACCACGGTTATGAATAACAACCGACATACTACAGATTATTCCCTGGTATAAGCATTAAAAGCATAATCAACATAACCGGGAGTATTAACCCTAAAGGTCACTCCGGTTGGTTGCCTCGGTGGACGACACCTACTACAAGTCTGCACAGATGTTATAACTCTATTGTATACACCTACTGATCAAGTTTAGATAAGTATCTACTAAACCAGAAGTTATCAGGAATTTTTACCTCATTCTGCTTGGAGCTCAGGCCGCTGTCCATCTCATCTCAGAAAACCAAAACCGAATAAATCGACTCCCGAGAATCCAAGACTCGACACAAAACAACATTGTATGGCATCGCAGAACCTTGGGCTCTGATACCACTAAATTTATCACACCCCAAGAGTATACCGTGCCGAAAATCAAACGGACGACATCTCCCCTGTACGTGGCAACATTTCGGATTAATACAAGGCTCGTAGGCCCACAACAACAACATAATATAACATAAATAACAGCAGCGGAAATAAAGACCACATACCCACAACATACATACCAAAACCATACAGGTGTACACCACCTGACAAGTCCACAATCAGAAAATCGTAAATAAAACAATGACTACACAAATAGAGTCCATGACATCACGACAAATCCATAATAACAACAAATCCATACATATCAAAGTCCAAGACATAACCAAACACGAACTCCTCGGGAGACGCGGAAAACGGAGATGGGATGGATCGGTTACGACTCAAGTCAAACAAAGGCGTCTACTGCTACAGCGGCGAAAAACCCAGGGTCGGAGGTGGTGAGTAAAACTCAGCAGGTAATCAGAGAAAACATGTAAATATATGTATCAATATTACATGTCATTCAACAGTCTAAATCTACTCGAACAACGGGTATACATCAGCATAAAAGGTACATATGCATGCATACACTAAATAATTGAACAACAACGATGCTGACATACCTGACCGTCAACTACTCTATCCTGATCAAACCTGGGCATATAACCACATCATAGGGTATAAAAGAATAGTACTAAATCACACAATATCCTGAATATGATCCAAGGGTATCACCGTGAATAACCAACAGGTATAAAAGTACCAGCCTACTACCATACAGGAAATGCAGTAGCATGTATGAATATGTACAAATAAATGCAACAAGCATAATACATACAAATGCATCATCAAAGTGAGTATACATATAGACTGTATCTGTATGTATACTAATCACCATCATCCACGTATATATATATACAAGCAGGTATGTATATATATATATATATATAACCATATGCAAAGCACCGTATGATATGGCAATGCAACATGCATGGTCATGCCTGCTCACCCCTACTCGCTACCACGACCCCTGTGTGGCCTAGGTGGCACGACATGACAACTGTCCCAACTCACACCAACCACTACTATAGAGTGGCCGAGTGGGCAATATGATCAAGTAGCATATGAGCGTAAAGAGCTCGGGGAGCCTACGGCTACTCCGACTGACACTACCAATGAGCGGTCGAGTGCCACGCACTCAGGACAACTGCACGCAACTCCCACAACCATTGTCAATAATGGTAGAGTGCAGCACAACAAATGCTATGCCCTCACACCAGTTACTCCTCTGGAAGTAACCTGGGAGGCAGGATGACTGACGACTCTCACTCAACCCCAAGGGGAGACGATGTCGTCAGTATGCATGCAATGATATGAGGGTACTATCTCACCTACAGGCATCTACCATAGACTCTCTGTTCAACAGAGAGTCACACCCAATTGATCAGTACACTCTCTATCCTGTAGAGAGTCATACTCATCTGATCATGACAAGCTAGGACCGTCGGTTCGTAGCGACACACTACACACGACTCACCTGACCATTTACACAAACCGTGGTTGGTAAACAAATGTGCAACATACAGGTATGGAATGAGTCCTACATTTAGGGCCATACTCATCCACAGAGGACCTTTTTGCCAAATTTACGATTTAGGTCATCCTCCGTACTCTAACATCTACACCCTACTAAACAGTTAGACCTACTTACATTACATCTGTAACTCCTAGATCATGCTAGGGAATATGTGTTATCAATAATCGAGCACACATATATATCAACGATAAGTTCAAGAATACGATAAACATAGCAGGGTCAAGGTAATATGAACACCTAACATGCTCATATCTGTGTCTAAATCTGGAAATCATTACATCTACCCGACCGGTAGGAAATTACCTACCTGATAAGAAGCTCGTGATAATAATCTTCATGCCCGTGGACCTGCCTCGTAACCAAGTCCTGCACACAACATAAACCATCATTAAATCCCAACACATGACAACAATTTAAATCAAATCTTACATTGTCTTCGTATCCCGATCAACTAGATTGATCTAGTTACACAATTAACCTAATCAATCCTCCACATTGATCCCTTAGCTTGTAAAGTTAACACCGTAATTAAACCCACCGGTCTCCAACTAGAAATTATGCTAACCTACAACATTCAACTTCATATGTCAATTCCTACATTGACAAAATGGTTCGTAGCCTCCCAATCCATTACAAACAGGTTTTCAATTACACCTTGTCTATCTCCAACTCCTAGCCACTCCATCGAAGGGAAACCACCATGAATCAACCAATCAAATCTGTTCACAGCTCCATCACAAGTGAACTAAAACATCACCAGTAAATCTCTAAAGAGAACGTCACTGCTAACTCTTCTCAATCAGCCACTGTTGACAATTCACAAACTGAACCCCACTGCTTTGATTCACTACACTGCCACAACCCCTCATTGAGTTCACACAACATCACCCACAAACACATACACAGAAAGGAAAGAGGGCAATGGATTATGCTCACCAGCATTGGACTTCACCCGCAGCCACCTTCCTCTTACCCTCTTGTTCAATCCACCGGAACAAGCCACTGCCCAACACAGATCCTTGTTCAACCTAAGGTAAATCGCAGCTGAGCAGCAAACAAGGAGGAAGAGATTAGAGGCCTTGCAACAAAAATCTGAATCTAGCATCGCCATCAAGCAGAAGAACATAACCCAACCTGGAGATCGAAAACATACCTAATTAACGATCCGCCCCCCCTAATCCCGCAACCCACTGTGAGCTCGGTTGGCACCCCTCCCTCCAGCCGGTTCTCCCTCTTGAATTGGCCAATTCGCCGGAAAACTCCCCCTCTGGCCGGAACGCCAAAGCATAGTGACACCGTGGACAAGCTGTTCACGGGAGAACCATGAGTCGTGATGTAAAGATCGACTAAAATCAACCAAGAATCGGGCCCTTACCTTGCCCCGGCGACAACCGATAGAAAACCCCCAAATCGACTTCCTACCGACACAGTCTCCCCGCTACCCACCCCTTCTCCGCCGGCGCAGCGAGCTCAGGTGGCGACAGCAACAGATCTCTCCATACCACTTGCTCCGGCAACGATCGGGAAGAACATCCCCCCGATCGAAGCGTCGCCTACCCGAACTTCCCAACCACGCGCCCGCCCGTCGTCGGCACATCTGTCACGCCCCGAGAGCATACCGAGCCGAAAATCAAACGGACGACATCTCCCCTGTACGTGGCAACATTTCAGGTTAATACAAGGTCCGTAGGCCCACAATGACAACAATATATAAAAATATACCAACCCACAACAATATATATAAATCAAAACAACTACACACAGCGGAAACGATACAACAACAACAATACATCCTACACATGCATACCGGTATGACTAACATCATAACATAAAGAAAAATCTCGATAAAACCCGCACCAACATGTGCGTACATCACATAATACATAACATCACGAAAACTCCGAATGCAAAACAAGACATACGGAAAATCCAAAAATAGACACGGGAGCCTCGGAGGTGAGATGAGACGATGTCAGCTGGCGGTGCTCCAATGTCATCACGAAGTCTTTTACCTGTTACCTGGGCGACAGAAAACCCAAGGTCCGCGGGGGGTGGTGAGTAAAACTCAGCAGGTAATAAAAAACATGTATATATATGTAATATCACATGTATTTCAACGACATACTCTAGATGTATAACAGGTATATCAGCATAGTATATAAATACAAGCATATACCATCTAACTGAATGAACAACATAAAAATGCAGACATACCTGAAGTCTGTCACGCTACTCTGATCCAACCTGAACATATATCCAACATATATATATATATATAACAGGAAGAGTAAATCAACTCAAAATATACTCTAGCTACAGGTCAAGGTACCTAGTGGTCTGTCCAACACATACCAATATCCGACTCAATCGTATAACAAATGTAAGAGACATGCATGAATATGATGTCCACCCAAATGCAGCAAGCATAGTATAAACAAATGCAACATCACAATAATCATATATATATAGACTGTATCCATATATATATTAATCTCAACCATCCATATATACATATATATACATGCATATATGTATATATATATATGGTAATATGCAAAGCGCCATCAGATACGGCAATGCGGCATGCATGGTCATGTCGGCTCACCCTAAAGCTACCACGACCCCAGTGTGGCCTCGGTGGCTCGAGCATGACAACTGTCCCAACTCAACACCAACCACTACTCTCGAGTGGCCGAGTGGGCAGTATGATCGAGTAGCATATAAGCGTAAAGAGCAAGCTACACGATGGGGGTCCCTGCTGTTGGTCACTCCGACAGTCACTACCCATGAGTGGTCGAGTACCACACACGCAGGACTATGGCACGCAAATCCAACTACCACCGTCTATAGTGGTAGAGTGCGGCACCTCAATGCTCTGCCCTCACACCGGTTACTCCTCCTATGAGTAACCGTGGAGGCAGGATGACTGGCGACCCTCTCAACCACAAGGGAGACCTCGTCGCCAGCGTGCATGTAAATGCATGAATGCAATGTCTCACATACAGACATTCACCATAGACTCTCTATCCTGTAGAGAGTCATACCAATCTACTCGACGCACTCTCTATCCTGTAGAGAGTCGTACTCAACTGATCATAATACTCTCTATCCTGTAGAGAGTCATAAAAATCTACTCGACGCACTCTCTATCCTGTAGAGAGTCGTACTCATCTGATTATAACAAGCTAGGACCACCGGTCCGTAGCGATACCCTAAGTATCATTCCTCTGACCATTTACACAACACATGTTTGGTGGTAACATACAACCTAAGGGTACTAGAACTAACCCTAGGTTAAAGTCATTATCTACCTACGGATGACCTTTTTGCCCAATGTATAATCAGGTTGTCATCCGGACTTTACCATTTGCACTTAACTTAAATAAATTCTAAGTTACTTGCATCACCTATATGTATAACTCCTAATCATGGTAAAATAAACATGATATCAACAATGGAGTTAATAGCCAACGGTAAAGTATCAAGTATACGATAAAAAGAACAGGGTCAAGGTAATATGAACACCTAACATGCTCATATCAATGACTAAATCTGAATGAAATACAAACTACCCAGACCAGGTAGGAAATTACCCACCTGCTGTAATGCTCGTAATAACAATATCTTCACGGCGGAGGTCCTGTCTCGTATCCACGTCCTGCACATATCAAACATTATGATTAAGTGCAAATATACGATGAATAATCGAATCGAATCGTACATCGACTTTGTATTCTGATCATCTAATTGAATAGTTTCTACCATTAGCTCTTAATCACTGTACCAACTATCAATTTGACCATAGCTAATCAAGCTAACTAAATAACATCTCAATCTACATTTATAACACGACCAACCTACAACCTTCAACAGGTCCACAACAATTTAATATACTAACCCACTATAACAAAATAAGATTTGCTTGCGTAAACTTAACACATCCCAATTTCCTTACCTATTTCCCAAGCTTCCATCCCACCGCTTCATGTAATAAATCTATGATCCAAGACTGGTGCCTCCTTTCATAGGTCATCACCCAAAACTGTAGTAACAAATCCTCACTTCGAAATGACGAAGCAATCCCAATCCTGCAGAAATCACATAGCTATATAATCTAACAATTAGCTAATCTCAACTATCATACTTCCATTCACAACACTTACTACGGTCCAGCACCAAATGACTCGTGACATCTTCGATCTGGTCACCGTTTACTGTGGGGAGAAGCAACAGCGGGCTAGGCTGGGGACGTCAGGGTAGAGGCTATCAACGAAGGGTGCCCTAGATTTGCTCGTGATTGCGAAATTGAGCTCTTGGCGATCTTCACAGCAACAACCGCAAGAGGGCAACCCTGGATTCAACACTCACAGTGAGAGACGTAAGGGCGGTGATGAGCCCAGTAATGGCAGAGATAGTCGGAACCTACCGCTGGTGGAATCAACGGTACCCAACTTAAGACAGTCAAGGACAGCGGCAACCCCTTGTGATGATGACGTCGCGGAGCAGCGGCGTCACGCACAGGGCGACGGATGCACGACCCAACAGGCGGCGGTGTCATTTGCTGCCTTCGGACCGGGAGAAGAAGGTATGGCCGGTAGAGACTAGCCGACCCATCTAGCTGTGGCGGAGATTGGGCGGAGACACAACTGGTGCGGCGAAGATAGGGCAGAGGTCAGGGAGGGGTCAACAACGGTGACGCTCATCCATGGTGACAGCATCGTCGATCTGCTCAAACCAAAGTAATCCCGACGAACGCGATGAACGCCACGGAATCGACGGCGGCGAGCGGTTCGATGGCCGCGCAAAGAGCGACTGGTAGAGGCAACCCTAGGACGGTGACCATGGGCGACAGCGGCTGTCGCCACCGGCGCGCGAGGGAGATGGCGGCGATAGGGCTCCGACACGGTGGCCTGTGCGCTTTGCAGTGGACTGCGGCGCGGCGACACAGCGGTGGCAGTAGGGCTGCGGCGGAGGTCGGGCAGCGTGCGGAAAGGGATCGGACGGGGAAGAGAAACGGCCGAATCGGGGAAATCGGGAAAAAAAGAAAATCGGAAGAAATATAATAGGCTTTTAATTAAACCTATTAATTTCTTGGAGATAATATAAACAGGCTTTTACAAAAGCCTATCTGCTTTATCCCCATAAAATGCTCATAAAACTTCCGTTTAAATCCAGAAAAATTTCTAAAAATTCTTGAAAATTCCATAGGGTATTCTCCCAATTACCCAACATTTTATTTTATTTTGTTTTATAATAATTTTTTTTTTTGCGGTAATTTACAACATCTGTGGGCACTATAAGGGTGGTCGACCGTCGCCTGCAGAGGGGAGCCAGCCATGGTCGGCTTTCGCTTGCGGAGGGAAAGGAAGCGGCTGTGGCCGTCCTTCACTTGCCGAGAAGAGGAGGGAGCGTCCGGCGAGCGGTGTACCGTGAAGGCGAGATCGCGCGGAGAGGGGGGAAGGAATCATCGCACGTGAAGGCAGAGGAAACGGAAGACGCTCGGTTTAAGTCGCGATGTGAAACATTAACCGGACGAAAAATGCATTACCGGGAGATAACGGGTCAGGTTTCTTTTGTTTAACGGGTTGGATTTCCGACCCATTAAGCCCACTAACACTTACACAAAAAAAAAAGGCTTAGAAATTTCTGTTCGAGTCCAGAAAAATTCCTAAAAATTTCTGGAAAATTTCTATAGGGTATTCTCCTAATCACCCAACATTTATTATTATTAATATTTTTTTTCCGGTATTTTACAAAAATAATCTTGATTTTGTGTCTTTTCCATAATCAAAATATAGGTTCGATTATCTGGTACCCCTACACCAACAATCATAAAGTGTCTCTAAAATTTAAAGGGAAGTTCTACAAAACAACGATTAGACCTATTATGTTATATGATGCTAAATATTTGGCTACAACTTGAGCACATGAGCAAAAGATGAGAGTTACAGAGATGAGGATGTTAAGGTGGATGTACGGACATACAAGGATGGACAGAATAAGAAATGAGAGCATTAGAGAAAAAGTTGGTGTTGTATCTATTGAAGGAAAGCTCCGAGAGACACGTTTAAGGTGGTGCAGATATATACTTAGAGGTCAATCTAGTTAGGTGATGTAAAACGATAATAAATATACACATCAAACGAGGAAGAGGAAGATCAAAAAAGACTTAGTTAGCAATAATAAAATAAGATAAAATATTTTTAAATATAGATGATGATATAGTAGGGGATAGAGTTCAATGATGTAGAAGGATCTATATAGCTGATCTCACTTACTATAATAAGACTTTGTTGTTATTGTAGTAGTATATTAAAATTGTTGTGAAAATAAATAATTGATCATGGAGCTGCTAAAAGTCCTTTTGTGATTTTGGAATTTACATTTATCAAACTATCATATGTTTTTGCTTCTGCCTCTTGAGTCTTCAACTATCAGTTAGTTTTTGAAATTAATTATATAAAATATATTAATATAATTTATTAGAATAATTTAATGTGTATAAAGAGGAATATTTCTTACATAATTTATCCATGAGTATCTTTATTATTCACCGTCTGATCGAGCGTGTACTATAGTCCAATCATTGAATCATAGGGGATCAAACGATAGATAATAGAGATGATCATAGATATTCACGGATGAATTGTGTATAATAATATTTTGTATACATATAAATATAATTTTATCAGTAAATAAAAAAATAAAAATGATCAAGTGCATAGTTTAAAATAAATAGAAAAATTAAAAATGAAAAAAAAAATTAATGTTCTACCCCAAAAAAAAACTTTATAAAATAAAAGTTACTTGTGGAATATCCAATAAATATTTTATTGAATATTTTAACAAATATTCTATTTAATATTATTCCTTAATGTTAGATATAAATATTTATTATTCGTATCATGTTTGACATGTTTTCAAATATTAACTAAAGATTTTTTGTTAAGATATTCATGATCTATTCCTTAGTTGGAATATATATCATGCAAATAATTTCTTTATGAATTTTTTCTTCGTAAAATGACAATCAATTTTTACTTGCTTCGTTTGATTGTGATGAACTAGATTGTGACCAATGTTACAATAGTCAATCCTTTTAGTAATCTCTTGAGCTATATTACCTCACATATTCCATGTGTAAGTGCTCAAATTTTTTGCCTTTGCACTGTTTTGAGCAACTACTAATTATTTTTTATTTTTCCATGTCACTAAATTGCTCCAAGCATATATGTAATATCATGAAGTTGATTTCTTGTCCACAAAAGGACCTGCCCATTAGTATTAATATCAACTTCTATTATAATGTGATCTTTTTTTTCTTGAAAATAAAACTCATTCCAGGAATGCCTATCAGATACCTTTGAAATCTATAGATTACCTAAAGGTGTTTTTTCTTAGAAACATACATAAATTGGCTGACAATATCAAGACAAGTATGTGATAGGTAAATAAGTTTACCTAGAAGTTTTTAATATTACTTTAGAATAACTTCTTTTTTCACCTTCAAAATCTAAGTTTAATATGAAGCTCCATAGGTGTCTTAGTTGACTTACATCCCAACATAGATATCTCTCTCAAAAGATCAAGTATATATTTTCTTTCAGAAATGACAATTCCTGTATTAATTCGAGTCATTTCCATATCTAAGAAGGCTCATAGAGAATCTAAAAGAGCATTTATTTCATGGAGAATTTTTTTTTTTTAGAAAATAGAAAATGATTTTTTTGTATTTTTTAGTTTTTCAAAAAATATTTTTTTATTTTTTGGAAAATAAAAATAAAAATAGAAAATGATTTTTTTTATGTTTTTCAGTTTTCCAGAAAACGCTCCTTTATTTTCTAAAAAACAGAGATGGAAAATAAAAATTTTGAAAATATAAAATATATTTTCGCATTTTCTTAGAAAATAAAAATATAAAATATAAAAATTTTCGCCTACTAAATACCCCAAAATTTTTAATTCAAATTCACTCATCGAATACCTTTTTAATAATTTTGACTCAGTATAATCATTACAAGTAATAATTATATCTAATATACTATAAGAATAGTCCTTCTCCCATTTTTAAAATGTTTGTAAAATAGAATGTGATATGATTATCCTTAGAGAAATTATCAAGCTTTCACAACTCCAGTAATCTTTTAAACAATTTCCTTGGAAACTACTTCAAGTTATAAAGTGATTTTCTCAATATACACATCAAATTATCTCCTTTTTTGAAACCTAAATAGGACCTAGACCTGGCCACGGTCCGGGTCCGATCCGAGTCTGGGTCGGAACCATCGAGTCCGGGTCGGAATCGTCGGGTTCGAGTTGACAAAATATCGACTCTTAACCGGCTTGCTCGTGGCCAGTTACGATCCAGGTTGTGGAACCGTCGGTTCCGGTTTGGGTCCGGATTCAGGTTCGGGTCCGGGTCCAGTCTGGGTCCAGTCTGGGTTCGGGTCTGATCCGATTAATCGCCGTCTTAGTTAAATAAATAAAAATTTAAAGAATGATGTAAATAATTAAAATAAAAAAAATTGCACAATTGAACTCATAAAAACTCTATCAAATATTTCATTATCTCAATAAAAAATATATTACATCTCAAATTTCAACATCTTGGACTTAAATAAAAAACCTATTACAATAAAAAAAATCAATTACATTTTAATTTTCATTATATTCAATCAATTTCAGTCGTATTCGGTATTTCCTCCCTTCATCGTAGTTCCGGATGTTCCCTCTGTTTCGTCTTAGTCTTTTTCGTCACTTTTAATATGTTGGGTTCGACTTGCAGCTTTTGACTAATCATTGAGTAAACATTGCGCTTCCAAATTTTCCGGCCTTAAGCTAGAACGTCTCTCGTCCAATGTATTTCCTCCGATACTAAAAGTTTGTTCTACTGCAACTGTTGAAACTGGACAAGCTAGAATTTCTTTTGTCATTATAAATAAGATTGGAAATATTTGAGTTCTTTGCGACCACCATTTTAGAATGTCGAAGTTTTCTTCATCTGTATCACTAAAATCAAAAGAAGTGGTAAAATAATTCTCAAGTTCCTGACTAGAACTTGAGGATCCTCGTGGATGTTTAGTCCATTCCCTTAATAACAGTTGTGCTTTAGTGAGTTTAGAAGTAATAATACTAGTTGTAGTGGACTGATGTATTTCATGTCCAATAGTTTGTTCATGATATTTAATGTTATATTCATTATAAATATCATTTAAATGAGTTTTAATATTAAACAAAATCAAAAAAATATTAGGAGCATGTATGTAACGACCTGGCCTATATTGGCACCTGACCCTTATTGGCGGAATTCGGCGACCCCTATTGGTCGACGATCGTGGCCCCTATTGGCCCGTCGTTACTCACTTGGACTTCCCACCCCTGGAAGTGGGTTTTTGCCTTCCCCAAGATTCGAACTCTAGACCTCCAGGCTAAGTACTAAAGTTTATGAATCCTGGTAACCAAGTGATCCTTGATCACTTGGTTACCAGGATTCATAAACTTTAGTACTTAGCCTGGAGGTCTAGAGTTCGAATCCTGGGGAAGGCAAAAACCCACTTCCAGGGGTGGGAAGTCCAGGTGAGTAACGACGGGCCAACAGGGGCCACGGTCGTCGACCAATAGGGGTCGCCGAATTCCACCAATAGGGGCCAGGTCGTTACAATGTAACACCCCCCCCCCTAGTCCTTCCACTCTTTACTAGGGGAGATGTCACTACTTTACTGTCTTATTCTTAAATTCATGCAATATACTAACGCAATATGCTAACAACTAAAATGATCATAAGGACCTTGACATCACTTAAATAATAACAATTTCAAGATCTTCACATGACATGCAAGTATTAAGACTAACCCAACATGACTCTAGCATTCTTTGGTCTCAACCATAAGCAATCCAGTTGAACTTCAACAATAAAAAAAAACAACTAGAAACTTAAAATATGGGTTAGACATCTGCACTTATTATCTTTTATTTCCACTGTTCCGTCACCACACACACCAAACACTTCATCCGCTATGCCACTTTACTGGAGTTTTTCTTTACCTTTATCTACAGTATAAAGAAATGCAAACTGTAAGCAATAACGCTTAGTAAGTACTTTCTATGCTTACAAAAATATGCAACGTATGAAATCATACAACTAGTTCTCTTACTATTAATACATTAATACACATGCAAGCATAACTGGAAATCATAATTCTGAATACATGTCTCTTGTATAAACCATGTTCTTAAGTATTTTAAAACATGTAAATAGTGTATCTGAACTGGAATAATTAACTTTGAAAACTTTTACTTGTATTTATACTGATACTTCAAACTAATAATCATCCTGGATATGGGCCCGACATAGTACCAATGTGCGGTTTCCTAATAGGTCGGGGTGGCCAACCACCGAACCTACCAGGGTAACTGAGACTGAGGGCCTTGGCCCGTGGGCGAAACTGATGCTCGATACATGCCTTGTTAAAAGTAAAATACTTCCTTTATACTTATATTCTTATACATACTGAAAAAAAATTCTCTTAATCCCCTAAACCACGAATGGAGAGCACCATAAAGATCATTATGCTCTTGACCCCCAAAACTGAAATGGGGAGCATACTGAAGATCGTTGTGTTCTTAATCCCCAATTCGAATGGGGAGCATCTTTAAATTTTCTTTATAAAGGAAATATTTTTACATCTTACTCTACATCATGCATATAATTGTAAGCTACAACTCATCTACAACATGCATGATCATAAATCACATTCTTATCATGAATCTAAACATGATGCTGAATTACCCATAACATAACAGTAAAATCACATAACTGAAAACACCATACATAACTGGAAATAACATGCATATAAAAATATATCAATGACATACGATAACTACTTATACTGCAGGTGAGCAATACTTACATCCTACGTTTTTTCACCAATTTATACCATTAGATTTCGTAAAGAAAAGATCTCCTTCGTATTCCTTTGCTTTAGCGTGATCCTCTACCAAGTTCTTAAGAAGATTCCTCTTGAAAATTTCCTCTTGAATTATTTCACGGTGGAGAAATTATAGAGGCTCTCCTTTTTTTTTCTTTTGTTTTCGTCGGTGGAGAGAGGATCGACGTTTGGAAAAAAACGAGAGGGAGAGATCAGAGGCGGTGGGAGAGAAGAGGAGGTGGGGTGTTGGTCGGCGTTGGGAGAGAAGAGGAGGAGAGAGAGAGCATGGGTGGGCGGTTGGAAAAAAAAATAAGAGAGAGAAAAAATAAAAGAAATATATATATATATATATATAAATTAAGATTTTTCTTAACCTAATTACCCCTTTAAATAATTAGATAAATTAATCAATCTCTTTTTTTTTCACCTATAGATATATTTTATTATATCCTACTCATTGGTAATCTTATGACTTAGTAGTAGGGATCCTATTCCCCTAAACCGACGGTTCATGGCTCGAGCCTCGGCTAATGAATCATTTATTCGATTTTTTTTAAATTCTTATTCTTAATTATTTCTATTCTTTTTTTAATTATTATTCTATTCTTATTTTTATTATTTCTATTCTTATTTTTATTTCTATTTTCCTCTAATAAAAATATAGGAATTAAAATTTGGGTTGTTACAATCCCTTATACCTTATAAAAGTTTCGTCCTCGAAACATAGAACAACTCGGGGTACTTTTGCTTCATGTCATCCTCACGTTCCCAGGTTGCTTCTTCAAACCTTTGACTTTGTCATAAGACTTTTACTAACGGTATTTCTTTATTTCTTAGTTTCCTGACTGATCGATCTATTATCTGAATATGTCGACTTTCATAACTTAGATCTATCTGAATCTATACCGTCTGTGGCTCAATCACTTGGTTGGTGCCTGGGATGTGCTTCTTAAGCATTGAAACATGAAATACATTGTGGATAGCTGACATTTCCTGTGGTAGCTCTAGCTCATAAGCTACTTTACCAACTCTCTTAGTGATCAGGTAAGGGCCTACATATCTGGGACTTAACTTGTCTTTCTTCCCAAACCTCATTACCCCTTTCATAGGAGCTACCTTAATGAACACCGAATCCATGACTTGGAACTCTAGGGATCTGCGTCGAACATCTACACGTAATCTTGGCGTATGTTCTTTATAGCTTTGGTGGCATCATCTATAAAATCAGTCTTGAGTCCCATTTCTTTCTTCTCGCCACCCTCATACCAACAGATAGGTGATCTGCATCTCCTTCCATACAAGGCTTCGTAAGGTGTCATTCCAATTGTGGTTTGATAACTATTATTATAGGCAAACTCTGCCAAACACAAATATTTGCATCAGCTTCCCTTAAAAATCTAAGGCACAAGCTCTGAGCATGTTCTCCAAAATCTGATTCACTCTTTCTGTTTGTCTATCTGTCTGACGATGAAATGCAGTGCTGAATCGTAGCTTAGTGCCGAGGGCTATCTGAACACACTCCCAGAAGTGTGAAGTGAAGCGACTATCTCTATCAGAGATAATGGTCTTAGGTACTCCATGCAATCTAATCACTTCCTTTGACATATAACTGGGCTAACTATTCCATGGAGTATGATATTCGATAGGCATGAAGTGAGCAGACTTTGTCAATCTATCGACAACTACCCAAATAGAATCATAGCCATTGGTTGTTTTGGGCAGTCCTACTGTGAAATCCATGGCTAGTTCCTCCCACTTCCATTCTGGAATCTAGATAGGCTATAGAACTCCTCCTGGTCTCTGGTGTTCGACTTTCACTCTCTGACATGTCAGACAAGCGCTAACATACTTAGCCATGTCCCTCTTCATACCAAGCCATCATAATTTCCCTTTCATATCTTGATACATCTTGGTGGATCCAAGATGCATCAAATATGGGGTCTCATGAGCTTCTTCTAGGATCTTCATTCTTAAGTCTGGGTCGTTGGGGATACACAGACGTTCACCCAAATATAATACCCCACTATCAGATACACGGAATCCTTCATCCTTCTCTTCTTGGATCTCTTGCTTGATCCTTTGGATGCTAGGATCTTTGTCCTGTCTCTCTAATATATCCTCAAACAGTATAGGTACTATGGTCAAGGCGGAGAGCTGTCCAGAAATGATCTCAACTCCAAAATTCATTATCTCTTTCTCCAGTGGTTGGGATATTGTTTCTAGGGACATCAAAGTGGCGCATAATTTTCTACTCAGCGCGTCTGCTACTTTGTTTGCCTTTCCAGGATGGTAGTGGATTTCACAGTCATAGTCCTTTACTAGCTCAAGCCATCTGCACTGTCGCATATTCAGATCCTTCTGAGTGAAGAAATACTTCAGACTCTGGTGATCTGTGTAAATCTTGCATTGGACTCCATATAGGTAATGTCTCTAAACTTTCTGAGCAAAGACCACTGCTGCCAACTCAAAGTCATGAGTGGGGTAATTCTTTTCGTAGTCCTTGAGTTGCCTAGATGCATAAGCAATGACTTTACCCTTCTGCATAAGTACTGCTCCGAGTCCCATCTTGGATGCATCACTATACTTGTCAAATCCCTCATTACTTTCTGGAAGGGTAAGCACTGGAACACTTGTGAGTCTCCTCTTTAATTCAAGGAAGCTCTTTTCACAATCTTCGGTCCATTTGAACTTCTTCTTCTTTCTGGTAAAAACCGTCAACGGTGAAGCTATCCTTGAGAAGTTTTACACAAACTTTTGGTAGTACCCTACTAATCCGAGGAAACTTTTGACTTCACTGACATTCTTTAGTTGACCCTAATTACTGACTGCTTCTATCTTTGTCGGGTCTACCATAACTCCATCTTTTGGAATAACATGACCTAGAAACGATATTCGATCAAGCCAAAACTCACAATTGGAGAACTTTACATATAACTGTCTTTGCTGAAGGGCCTGCAAGACTGTCTTCAAGTGTTCGACATGTTCTTCCTGGGTTCTCCAGTAGATAAGGATGTCGTCAATGAAAACGACCACAAACTTGTCAAGGTACTTCTTAAATATCCGATTCATCAAGTCCATAAACATAGCGGGTGCATTTGTCACTCCGAAGGGCATGACCACGAACTCATAGTGTCCATACCTCGTTCGGAAGGCTGTTTTCGGTATATCATCCTCTTTAACTCTTACTTGATGATAACTGGATCGCAAATCAATCTTGGAGAAGACTGTGGCTCCCCTCAATTGATCAAATAAATCCTCCATCCTTGGCAGAGGATATCTGTTCTTGATCGTCGCTTGATTCAAGGCTCGGTAGTCTATGCACATCCTCATAGATTCATCTTTATTTTTCACAAACAACACTGGAGCTCCCCACGAGGAATAACTAGGGTGGATGAATCCCTTGTCTACTAACTCCTGTAATTGTTCTTAAAGCTCTTTCAATTCAGTTGAAGCCATACGATAGGGTGCTTTTGAGATTGGGTTGGTACCAGGAATAAACTCAATCTCAAACTCAACTTCCCTTCTAGGTGCTAGTCCTGGTAGCTCGTCAAGAAATACTTCCGGGTAGTCACATACAATTGAGACTTCTTCCAGCTTTTGGCTTCTTTCATGCTTAGTATCAACTATATGTGTTAAATACCCAGTGCATCCACTAGCTAACATCTTCTGAGCTTCCATGGCAGACAAGAACTTCTTAGTCTTCTTTCTTAGTTCTCCAATAAACTCAAATTTGGCCTCGGTCTCAGGTTGGAATACTACTCTTCACTTACGACACTCAATGGAAGCACCGTACTTACTAAGAAATTCCATTCCAAAGATGACATCATAGTCATGCATGTCCAGCAAGATCAGATCACTATAAAGCTCTCTCATCAAATTACAAGACGACACGCAACCAGTGTGTAGATGTCATTATTTCACCCGAAGATAGAGTCGTTAAAAACTGAATATCTAAGATATCCAGAATTATATCTATCTTCTTAACAAATACCATAGACATGAAAGAATGGGTTGCCCCAGTATCAAACAGTACGGTAGCATGCTGACTAAGGATAGGTATCTGACCTGTGACCACCATAGAAGCATTTGATATCTCTTCCTTGGTGAGGGAGAAGATTCGGGCATTAAGTGTAACTGATGGGGCCTCCAATCTTCCTTGGCTGATGTAAGGACCCTCCAGTGCTCCCTGCATCTGATGTAGCTAAGCTGGTCTACCTCCATACTGAGTAGACTATGGCGGAGGTAGATTGGTCTTGGTGGGGCACTATTTGGCGAAGTGTCTCTCGACACCACATATATAACACCCGCTCATGCCCTAGCGGCAAACTCCTGGATGCTTCCTCCCACACATAGAACATGTAGGATACGTAGGCTGCTTACTGGCTGAATCTCCCTTTGCATTATTCCATTGTTGTTTCGCTTCCAGTTCGAATTACCGCTCTGTGGTTTCTGACCTCCTGAACTTCCCAGGATTGTGCTTTCTATCGGGGCTAGCTTTTGATGCTTGATACTATTCATCTAATGCTCCGTGATTAGAGCACTACTGACTAGCTCTTCAGTGGTCTGTGATCTATTAATTCCACCAACTACATTCAAAGCTATCTTCGGTCTCAACATATTTAGCATCAACCTAACTATTTCCTTCTCAGTACTGACCAGTTCCGAACATAGGCAAGCCAACCTATTGAACTTCTTTGCCGCTTCATCTACTGATAACTCCCCTTATCGGAACTCCGTGAACTAATCATAATGCTTATTGGTGACTCGCATATGGAAGAACTGTAAAATACCGGAGAAAAAAATAGTATTAATTAATTAAACCTAAGTGGGTTTAATTTATCCTTAATGGAGTCCTAAAACCGGACCCGTTTAGGATTAATTAACGCCAAGCGTTACATTTTCTGCATTTTCTCCTCCGCGAATGCTCGGCGGCTCCGAATTCCCTCTTCACTGCGTGACCTTTCCCCTTTCTCCGAAGAGCATTAATCAGCCGCCCAAAACTCCTGAGCTCCATTCCTCTTCCGATCGCCCTCCCTCCCGTTGTTCTTTTGCTCGTGCTCACTGCCCAAGCTACGCGCCGCCCTCCTCACCGTGCACACATCCACGATCGCGAGCCCTCCCTCTCGATTGCCTCTGCTGCAGCCATCACCCACGCGCTGCCGCCCTTGCTCGTCGGTCGACAGTCGCGACCTTCGCACACTCGCCATCGCTTCTTCCCACTCATCGAGGTCGGTCTTCACGGTGAGCAGGCAACATCGACCGAGCGTTGCCAGTAGTCGGTGTCCATGGGTCACCGATTCATCTCCGTGCTGCTCACCGTCGCCCGCGACCATCCACGATTTCCCGCGACCTGATCCCCTTTCTCTTTCCTTTAGCCATCGTCGTTCCTTCTCACGATGCCACCCACAGCGCCGTCGGTGCCTTCTCTTCTCCGACGGACCGTCGCCACGAGCTGCCTCCTTCCTGAGCTCGTGCTCGCCACTGCCTAAGCTGCTCTGCCACTCAGAGAGCATCGTCGTCCCTTCCTTCTCCTTTTGCCGACTCCATCGGATCCCAAATAGCAAGCAGAGGGATCAAGCCGTCGGCAAGGGGCGACTGTGGCAGCACCTCCTTCGATAGTTTAGATCTATGGTTTTCCCTCTTCTTCCTCATCTGGATTTTCTGTTGTTGTCGGGATCAACCTCATCCCGATCCTCTCCGATCTGTTGTGGCAAACCTCGATGGCGATCATCATCCTGTCCATGGTGATCAATAGATCCACGAGCAACTGTGTTGGTTATTGACTCTTGCCTTGCTATCAACCCTTGATCACTACAGTCTCCGCAGAATCGACAATCTGGAATTTCTGATCAGATAATCTGTCGCAGCCCTGAGAAGTCCATTATTCCTGCTGCCCTACGGAGATAGAGGCTTGGTCGACAGTCCAAAGTCTAGGGTTTCCATCGTCGTCGATTGATTTTGGTAAGGTCTTTATTTATCTTTTGTTCTTTGGACTAAAGGTTCAGATAAAATTGATCAGAACCTATATCTTTGTGATTACAAGATTTAGGGGGATTATTGGGTTGAAAGGATCTGATATCCTAATTGAGATTAAGAAAGGTGAGTTGATTCTGGGTAACTGATGAATTTATGCTAGTTACATTTGATTTGTTTAGATGATTAGTATTAGTTGTGGAACAAGAGGTTGTGCAAGTGAATTTAAGCTTGGTAAGTTCGATTTGGGTTTTGATATCATCATTTGACTTATGATAGAACTTGTCAATGTTGCATGTGATCGCAGGACTTTGATTAGTGATAGATGCTTATATGTGAGAACGTTGATACGAGGCAGGTTTGCGGACGCGAATGCAATCAGCACAAACTACTTAGCAGGTGGGTAATTTCCTACCTGGTCCGGGTAGATGTATTGCATTCAGATTTAGTCATTGATATGAGCATGTTAGGTGTTCATATTACCTTGACCCTGCTCTTATTATCGTATGCTTGAACTTATCGTTGGATATATTTATGCTCAATTGTTGATATCACATATACCCTATCATGATTTAAAAGTTATAGATGTGATGTAAATTGGCCTAGATGTTTAGCAGTGTGTAAATGTTAGTACGGGGGATGACCCAATTTATAAATTGGAAAAAGGTCATCTATGAGTAGGTAATGCCCTAAATGTAGGATTTATTTCCAATACCCATATGTTGCATACTGTTACCAACCATGAGTTGTGTAATAGTTAAGTGAAGGGTGATTAGTGTGTCGCTGCGGATAGGTGGTCCCAGCTTGATATGATCAGTCGAGTACGACTCTCTATTGGATAGAGAGTGCGTCGATCAGTTGAGTACGACTCTCTATTGGAGAGAGAGTTATAATCAGTCGAGTATGACTCTCTACAGGATAGAGAGTCCGTCTATCAGTTGAGTACGACTCTCTACAGGATAGAGAGTGCGTCGTTTAGATTGGTATGACTCTCTACAGGATAGAGAGTATTATGATCAGTTGAGTATGACTCTCCGCAAGATAGAGAGTGCGTTGATCTGGTTAGTATGATTCTCTGTAGAATAGAGAGTCTATGGTGGATGTCTGTATGTGAGATATCGCATTCATGTCATTTGCATGCACGCTGGCGACAAGGTCTCCCTTGTGGTTGAGAGTGTCGCCAGTCATCCTGCCTCCACGGTTACTCATAGGAGGAGTCACCGGTGTGAGGGCAGAGCATTGTGGTGCCGCACTCTACCACTATAGATGGTGGTAGTTGGATTTGCGTGTCGTAGTCCTGCGTGTGTGGCACTCGACCACTCATGGGTAGTGACTGTCGGAGTGGCCAACAGTAGGGACCCCCATCGTGTAGCTTGCTCTTTACGCTTATATGTTACTCGATCATACTGCCCACTCAACCACTCGAGAGTAGTGGTTGGTGTTGAGTTGGTATAGTTGTCATGCTCGAGCTACCGAGGCCACACTGAGGTCGTGGTAGCTTTAGGGTGAGCCGACATGACCATGCATGCTGCATTGCCGACTTATGACATTTTTGCATATTGCCATATATATATATATATATATATATATATATATATATATATATATATATATATATATATATATATATATATATATATATATATATATATATATATATATATATATATATATATATATATATATATAGATATATATATATATATTTTTTTCTATATATATATATATATATATATATATATATATATATATATATATATATATATATATGGATGATTGTGATTAGTATACATATATAGATGCAGTCTCTATATATATGCTTATTGTGATGTTGCATTTGATTTTATTATGTTTGTTGCATTTTATTGTATATCATATTCATGCATGTTTCTTGCATATGTTATACAGTTGTGTCGGATACTGGTATGTGTTGGACAGACCATTAGATACCATGACCTGTAGCTAGAGTATATTGTGAGTTGATCTACTCTTCCTGTTATATATATATATGTTGGATATATGTTCAGGTTGGATCGGAGTAGCGTAGCAGACTTCAGGTATGGCTGCATTTTTATGTTGTTTATTTGGTTAGACGATATATGCTTGTATTTATATACTATGCTGATATACCTATTGTACCTCTAGAGTATGTTGTTGAAAATACATGTGATATGGCATATATACATGTTTTTCTATTACTTGCTGAGTTTTACTCACCACCCCTCACGGACCCTGGGTTTTTCTGTCGCCCAGGTAATAGGTAAAAGACTTTGTGATAGCTTGGAGCACCGCTGGCTGATATCTCATCTCACCTCCGAGGCTCCCGTATTGGTTTTGGGCTTTGCATCCGCCGTGTATTGTATTTGGAGTTTTCGTAATGTACTGTGTTGTGGACTTGTTGATTCGGATTTTTTGTTGATGTACTGTGGTTGTGGTGTTAGTCATACCGGTATGCATGATGTGGATGTATTGTATATGTGGGGTTATGGGTATGTCGTTGTATTAGTTTCCACTGTGTTTCGTTATGTTGTTGTGTTTTTATTTGTTATGTTATTGTTATTGTGGGCCTACAAGCCTTGTATTAACCCGAAATGTTGCCACGTATAGGGGAGGTGTTGTCCGTTTGATTTTCAGCTCGGTATGCTCTCGGGGCGTGACAACTTTAGTGGTATCATAGCCCAAGGTTCTGCGATGCCATACAATGTTATTTTTGTGTCGAGTCTTGGATTCTTGGGAGTCGATTTATTCGGTTTTGGTTTTCTGAGATGAGATGGACAGCGACCTGAGCTCCAAGTAGCATGAGGTAAGACTTCTTGATAACTTATGGTTTAGTAGATATTTATCTAAACTTGATCAGTAGGTGTATACAGTATAGTTATGACACCTGTGCAGACTTGTAGTAGGGGTCGTCCATCGAGGCGACCAAGCGGAGTGACCTTTAGGGTTTATACTTCCGGTTATGTTGGCTATGCATTTAGATGCTTATACCAGGGAATAACCTATTGTGTGTTGGTTATTATTCGTAACCGTGGTATGAGTTGACCACGGGAACGACCTGTTGAGTCTGTGAGTCTTGAACCGTGTCAAAAAGGTGATTTACCTTTGAGAGCCGACTGATACCGAGTCGGAAAAACATGGGTCATGTCGTCACATTTCTGGTTGAAATCAGAGATTTCAGCCTTAGAGATTTTCACTAACGGTGCTAGTCAGATCATTACTTGTTGGGTAATGGACAAGACAAATTGGCTATTGTTGATGTAGATAGCGGAAGGCTAGGTTACGATGTTTCATAGGGATTCTATCCCTGAGTTGTTCGTACTGAGATGTATAACTTTGAGAGTACTTTTGAGTACTTAACTCATGTTATACCGAGAAAGAAGAGTTGGTTGCATACCATTATCGAGATCAAGTTGGTATTTGGTATTAAATGCAGAAAATAATCTTCAGGAAATAATGTATCACTTGATCATGGTCTAGTGATGTTGAAAGAGAGTATTTTCCTGTGTCACTTTTATTGACACATTGTAAGGAATTCTTGAGCTTCAAGAAAAAGGGTGATCGGTTAGTAATAGTGTACTGTGCAGAGTCGTGAGACTTGCGGAGGTTACGACCACCTAATAGCTCAAGAGATGAATGGATGATTTAAGCCGCCCAGAGTTATTGGCTTATTGTTGGATTAGGATGCTGGGATCTTCTACCAGATCCTGCCGGAAGATGTTGGATTGAGACAGGAGTTTAAAAATGACTCTGTACAAGAGTTTAAGAGTTGGAGACCGGTAAGGAAATATTGTAGGTCAACTTAATAGAGTCAGAAGTCTCCGATTGTTGGATAAAAGGAGTAAGATCAGGGTCACAGGCCTTGAGCTACTTTTCGATTATAGAAAACCAGCCGTGGATCATCAGGATGTTCTCATGGATATCAGCAAAATCAGAACAAAGACTCCGAAGGGATTCTGGGCATGTAGTGCAGATCACGAAGACACGCGAAGCCAGATTATCCGTTGGAGTAGTTCAGCTGTTGCTATTGTTGAGCAACCAGTACAGTGGAGGAGGTGTACCTTGAAGATTCAGTTGAAGACTATCGATGGTGTTCCGGGAGGAAGATGCATCGTCTCGACAGCAGAGATCAGCATAAAAGATTGGGTTATCTCATCAGCAATGACCTACTACCTCAGGCGTGGTTGGAGTTCCTTGATACTCCCCTTTAGCAGAGATCAGCACAGAAGCAACATCAACAGAGGACATCGTAGAAGACTCATGCAGACAGCAACAAACAGTTACCTCCAGATGTGATTTTCTTAGTACAGAGGAGAGAGTATATGACGATGGTCTTATTTATTCAGTATTCTATAGTTGCAACTCGTAGGATTATGTGATGAGATCAGACGATCCAAGAAAAATCCCCGAGACATTCGTCGCAGAAAGGCGACCGCTTTGTCACGAACTGTTGGATCTAATCTGGTTCTCTTCGGAGAAAGGTCGAGACCTGCGGGGAGCCTTTGGATCGGATCGATAGATAATTGATGATTCAGGGTATTACTTTAGTTTACCCTCAATGTTAATATATTGAGAGATACTTGTAGTTTACAGGTATCTGTATCTAGAACATTCTCAGTTGGATTAGAAGTGTCCTTTACATCGACTTGTGGGTTGATGGTATCTCTACCGTCAGGTGAGATGAGGATCAACAATTAAGAAGTCAAGGGATGCCCTTAGACTCAGATAGACATATCTTTACTGTAGACATATCCTTACGGATGGTCAAGTTGTTGAGATTATAGTATGATTATGTCTCTCAGATGTGCGTATAATTCGAGAGCATTCAGATGTAGTTTCGGATGAACTCCTAGCCTTGCCGTTGCTTAGGCAAGTGGAGTAGGTGATCTAAATGATTGCGAAAATAGTCTGGTATTGAAGATCACATATCGAGTGATAGTTTTGTGGGTATCAGTGTTGTTAAACACTATAGAAATTGGAAGAATGTAAGTTGTGATTATAGGAGATGTTGGAGGGAATATTTATCTATCCCAGTATTCCTCCTTGTGAAGATCCAGAACTCTTTGTTTAAAGAGAGATAGACATTTGAGATTATGCATCGATTATCGATGATGAATACAGTAGTTGTTGTAAATGAATATCCTTCGTTGTGGATAAATGATCTATTTAGATCAGTTAAAGACACCTGTGTATACTCTAGGATTGGTTTACGACTGGAGTGTTGATATTATAGTGACATGGTGTCATACAATTATCATAGTCGTTGTGATGATTGATATATCATCAACTTAGAGTAAGCAGGATGCAGGTGTATGGAGGACGATAATTTCATACTTAGTATGGATTGTATGAATTTTGATTAAGTTGTTAGACTAATTAACGATTTAGTCACCACTGGATTTGAGAATCGTGTATCCTGAACACGATTGGATCCTTTTGTAGTTGTTGGAGTTGTGTAACTTGGCCACTGTTGATTGTGGTAGTTGGAGTTGCGCACTCGACCACTGTAGATGGTGGTTTGCCTTGCATGGTTTGGTTAGTATTGTAGATGTGGATAGAATGTCTTAGCATTATTATACCGCAGATTTGTTTGACAAAGGTGATGTTGGAAATCATTTAGTCGGATGCTGGTGAAACCAGTTTACAGGATCTAGACGACGGTTAACTTTTACACGAGTATTAGTTAATCCTTCTGGAGTGGATAAAAGGATGATGTACGCAGATGCATCGTTTCAGGGATCGGAATGATTCCGATGCAGTTGAATAAGGCGTACCTTATGCTTACGACAGTTAAGAAACTATGAAATAGGCTGTCATCAACATGACGTGGCTTTAGTAGTTATTATCTGGATTTATAGATGTATGGAGTAGAAGTGCTCATGAGATTTTGACTAGCTACCGGGTAGCTACTATAGAGTTGCTGGAACACGAATGGTTGCAACAGGTAAGATTGGTCACTATAGTCTCCCATGCACTTACCGAGTGCGTGGTGGAGTGGAATTTTTGGACGACAGATGAACTTCTCTTTTGAGAAGACAATTCCCCATCTCTGGTAGGGATAGCGTGTTCCGGACACGCATCCAGTTAAGGAAGAGTTGCTACAGAAAGCACATCATTTGAGATGGGCTATATACCTTGGTGGTACTTGGAGGTACTGAGATTGGAAACGTTTATACTGGTGGAACGGTATAAAGAGAGTTATAGCAGATTTTGTTGCTCGATGTTTAGTATGCCAGTAGGTGAAGGATGAACATCAAAAACTCGATGGATTGCTCTAGAAAATTTCGATTCCGGAATGGAAGTGAGAGCATATCACGATTGATTGCGTTACGGGATTGCCTAGGACCCGTAAAGGACATGATGCGATTTGAGTGAGTGTGGATCGACTGACCAAATCAGCTCATTTCCTTTCTATTCGTGGGTCATACTTGTTGGATCATTCGGTAGAGTTGTATTACCGAAAGATTATCAGATTGCGTGGGGTACTCTTAAGTATCATATCGGATGGAGACCCGCGATTTACCTCGCGATTTTTGACAGAGTCTGCATCAGGCTATGGGCACAGAGCTTCGGCTTAGTGCAACATTTCATCCGCGGACTGATGGACTGTCTGAGCATGACATTCAAATGTTGGAGGATCTATTCAGATCTTGTGTCGTGGATTATGGAGATGTAGCTTGTCGGTTGGCTTTACCTCCAACACTTGCAGGTGTTCACAACGTATTTCATGTTTCTATGCTGGGGAAATATGTGCCGCGATCTGACCATGTTCTGTAAGAGGTTCCGATTCTACCTCAGTCTAATGCAACTTACGAGGTGATTCCAGGGTGGAGCCTGAGTCGCAAGGAGCGACAGTAGTGGGACGAAAATCATCCGACTCATAAAGGTTGGATGACAGCATCATACCGATGAGGAGGCTATGTGAGAGCTGGAAGATACTATCCGAGCTCGATGGTCTCATCTGGTCACTTGAGGAAGGTATATGGTCCTTTCGGAAACCTGCTTGAAGTAAATTTTTGCATGTTAGTATGAAATTTGGGGACCAAATTTTTATAAGTGGGGGAGAATGTAAAATACCGAAGAAAAAAAAACAGTATTAATTAATTAAACCTAAGTGGGTTTAATTAATCCTTAATGGAATCCTAAAATCGGACCCGTTTAGGATTAATTAACGCCAAGCATTACATTTTCCGCGTTTTCTCCTCCACGAATGCTCGGCGACTCCGAATTCCCTCTTCACTGTGTGACCTTTCCCCTTTCTCCGAAGAGCGTTAATCAACCGCCCAAAACTCCCGAGCTCCATTCCTCTTCTGATCGCCCTCCCTCCCGTTGTTCTTCTGCTCGTGCTCGCCGCCCAAGCTACGTGCCGCCCTCCTCACCGTGCACACATCCCCGATCGCGAGCCCTCCCTCTCGATTGCCTCTGATGCAGCCATCGCCCACGCGCCGTCGCCCTTGCGCGTCGGCCGACAGCCGTGACCTTAGCACACTCGCCTTCACTTCTTCCCATTCATCGAGGTCGGTCTTCACGGTGAGTAGGCAGCATCGACCGAGCGTTGCTAGTGGTCGGTGTCCATGGGTCGCCGATTCATCTCTGCACCGCTCACCGTCGCCCGTGACCATCCACGATTTCCCATGACCTGATCCCCTTTCTCTTTCCTTTAGCCATCATCGTTCTTTCTCACGATGCCACCCACAGCGCCGTCGGCGCCTTCTCTTCTCTGACGGGCCATCGCCACGAGCTGCCTCCTTCCCGAGCTCGCGCTCACCACAACCTAAGCTGCTCTGCCACTCATAGAGCGTCGTCGTCCCTTCCTTCTCCTTTTGGCGACTCCACCGGATCCCAAATAGAGAGCAGAGGGATCAAGCCGTCAGCAAGGGGCGACTGTGGCAGCACCTCCTTCGATAGTTTAGATCCCTGGTTTGCCCTCTTCTTCCTTATCTGGATTTTCTGTTGTTGTCGGGATCAACCTCATCCCGATCCTCTCCTCTCTGTTGTGGCAAACCTCGATGGCGATCATCATCCTGTCCATGGTGATCAACAGATCCACGAGCAACTGTGTTGGTTATTGACTCTCGCCTTGCTGTCAGCCCTTGATCACTACAGTCTCCGCTGAATCGGCGATCTGGGATTTTCGATTGGATAATCTGTCACAGCCCCGGGAAGTCCATTATTCCTGCTACCCTAGGGAGACAGAGGCTCGGTCGACAGTCCAAAGCATAGGGTTTCCATCGTCGTCGATTGATTTTGGTAAGGTCTTTATTTATCTTTTGTTCTTTGGACTAAAGGTTCAGATAAAATTGATCAGAACCTATATCTTTGTGATTACAGGATTTAGGGGGATTATTGGGTTGAAAGGATCTAATATCCTAATTGAGATTAAGAAAGGTGAGTTAGTTCTGGGTAACTGATGAATTTATACTAGTTACATTTGATTTGTTTAGATGATCAGTATTAGTTGTGGAACAAGAGGTTGTGCAAGTGAATTTAAGCTTGGTAAGTTCGATTTGGGTTTTGATATCATCATTTGACTTATGATAGAATTTGTCAATGTTGCATGTGATTGCAGGACTTTGATTAGTGATAGATGCTTATATGTGAGAACGTTGATACGAGGCAGGTTCGCGGATGCGAATGCAATCAGCACAAACTACTTAGCAGGTGGGTAATTTCCTACCTGATCCGGGTAGATGTATTGCATTCAGATTTAGTCATTGATATGAGCATGTTAGGTGTTCATATTACCTTGACCCTGCTCTTATTATTGTATGCTTGAACTTATCGTTGGATATATTTATGCTCAATTGTTGATATCACATATACCCTATCATGATTTAGGAGTTATAGATGTGATGTAAATTGGCCTAGATGTTTAGCAGTGTGTAAATGTTAGTACGGGGGATGACCCAATTTATAAATTGGAAAAAGGTCATTTATGAGTAGGTAATGCCCTAAATGTAGGATTTATTTCCAATACCCATATGTTGCATACTGTTACCAACCATGAGTTGTGTAATGGTTAAGTGAAGGGTGATTAGTGTGTCGCTGCGGACCAGTGGTCCCAGCTTGATATGATCAGTCGAGTACGACTCTCTATTGGATATAGAGTGCGTCGATCAGTTGAGTATGACTCTCTATTGGAGAGAGAGTTATAATCAGTCGAGTATGACTCTCTACAGGATAGAGAGTCCGTCTATCAGTTGAGTACGACTCTCTACAGGATAGAGAGTGCGTCGATTAGATTGGTATGACTCTCTACAGGATAGAGAGTATTATGATCAGTTGAGTACGACTCTCCACAGGATAGAGAGTGCGTTGATCTGGTTAGTATGATTCTCTGTAGAATAGAGAGTCTATGGTGGATGTCTGTATGTGAGACATCGCATTCATGTCATTTGCATGCACGCTGGCGACGATGTCTCCCTTATGGTTGAGAGTGTCGCCAGTCATCCTGCCTCCACGGTTACTCATAGGAGGAGTCACCGGTGCGAGGGCAGAGCATTGTGGTGCCGCACTCTACCACTATAGACGGTGGTAGTTGGATTTGCGTGTCGTAGTCCTGCGTGTGTGGCACTCGACCACTCATGGGTAGTGACTGTCGGAGTGGCCAACAACAGGGACCCCCATCGTGTAGCTTGCTCTTTATGCTTATATGTTACTCGATCATACTGTCCACTTGGCCACTCGAGAGTAGTGGTTGGTGTTGAGTTGGGACAGTTGTCATGCTCGAGCCACCGAGGCCACACTGGGGTCGTGGTAGCTTTAGGGTGAGCTGACATTACCATGCATGTTGCATTGCCGACTTATGACATTTTTGCATATTTCCATATATATACATATATGCATGTATATATATATGGATGATTGTGATTAGTATACATATATAGATGCAGTCTCTATATATATGCTTATTGTGATGTTGCATTTGATTGTACATCATATTCATGCATGTTTCTTGCATATGTTATACAGTTGTGTCGGATACTGGTATGTGTTGGACAGACCATTAGATACCTTGACCTGTATCTAGAGTATATTGTGAGTTGATCTACTCTTCATGTTATATATATATATATGTTGGATATATGTTCAGGTTGGATCGGAGTAGCGTAGCAGACTTCAGGTATGTCTGCATTTTTATGTTGTTTATTTGGTTAGACGGTATATGCTTGTATTTATATACTATGCTGGTATACCTATTGTACCTTTAGAGTATGTTGTTGAAAATACGTGTGATATGACATATATACATGTTTTTCTATTACCTGCTGAGTTTTACTCACCACCCCTCATGGACCCTGGGATTTTCTGTCGCCCAGGTAACAGGTAGAAGACTTCGTGACAGCTTGGAGCACCGCTGGCTGACATCTCATCTCACCTTCGAGGCTCCCATATTGGTTTTGGGCTTTGCGTCCGCCGTGTATTGTATTTGGAGTTTTCGTAATGTACTGTGTTGTGGACTTGAAGATTCGGATTTTTTGTCGATGTACTGTGGTTGTGGTGTTAGTCATACCGGTATGCATGATGTGGATGTATTGTATATGTGGGGTTATGGGTATGTCGTTGTATTAGTTTCTGCTGTGTTTCGTTATGTTGTTGTGTTTTTATTTGTTATGTTATTGTTATTGTGGGCCTACGGGCCTTGTATTAACCCGAAATATTGCCACGTACAGAGAAGGTGCCATCCGTTTGATTTTCGGCTCGGTTTGCTCTCGGGGCATGACAAGAACTCCTCGAAGAACTCCGTCTCAAAGTCCATCCATGACATTTGGTTCACCACCCTCTTGGCCTTTACTCGCTCCCACCACATTCTGGCATCTCCAGTCAGACAGAACGAGGCGCACTTAACTTTCTCATTCTCAGGCCAGTCCAACAGTTCCACTATCAGGTTATAATCACTATTTTTTTTATCTTCACATACATATCTAGGTATGCTCTATTACTTACTGTCTATCATCTTCATATATATATATATATATATGCAAACATGTTTAACTCAAAGAGAACATTCTAGGTGAGCATGTTTAACTTAACAGATGCATTCCTTACTACTCATAAAGTAAATAAAGCAGATAAATACTTACTTACTTGGAGGCGGCAGGACTGATGCTTGATGTGTGTGTGACAGAAGGGCGGAACCCGCTCTGATACCATCTTGTTACACCCCCTTAGTCCTTCCACTCTTTACTAGGGGAGATGTCACTACTTTACTGTCTTATTCTTAAATTCATGCAATATACTAATGCAATATGCTAACAACTAAAATGATCATAAGGACCTTGACATCACTTAAATAATAACCATTTCAAGATCTTCACATGACATGCAAGTATTAAGACTAACGCAACATGACTCTAGCATTCTTTGGTCTCAACCATAAGCAATCCAATTGAACTTCAACAATAAAAAAAAACAACTAGAAACTTAAAATATGGGTTAGACATCTGCACTTAGGATCTTTTATTTCCACTGTTCCGTCGCCACACACACCAAACACTTCATCCGCTATGCCACCTTACTGAAGCTTTTCTTTACCTTTATCTGCAGTATAAGGAAATGCAAACTGTAAGCAATAACACTTAGTAAGTACTTTCTATGCTCACAAAAATATGCAACGTATGAAATCATGCAACTAGTTCTCTTACCCTTAATACATTAATACACATGCAAGCATAACTGGAAATCATAATTCTGAATATATGTCTCTTGTATAAACCATGTTCTTAAGTATTTTAAAACTTGTAAATAGTGTATCTGAACTGGAATAATTAACTTTGAAAACTTTTACTTGTACTTATACTGATACTTCAAAATAATAATCATCCTGGATATGGGCCCGGCATAGTACCAATGCGCGCTTTCCTAATAGACCGGGATGGCCAACCACCGAACCTACCAGGGTAACTGAGACTGAGGGCCTTGGCCCGTGGGTGAAACTGATGCCCGGTACATGCCCTATTAAAAGTAAAATACTTCATTTATACTTATATTCTTATACATACTGAAAAAAAATGCTCTTAATCCCCTAAACCACGAATGGGGAGCACCATAAAGATCATTATGCTCCTGACCCCCAAAATTGAAATGGAGAGCATACTGAAGATCATTGTGCTCTTAATCCCCAATTCGAATGGGGAGCATCTTTAAATTTTCTTTATAAAGGAAATATTTTTACATCTTACTCTACATCATGCATATAATTGTAAGCTACAACTCATCTACAATATGCATGATCATAAATCACATTCTTATCATGAATCTAAACATGATGCTGAATTACCCATAATATAACGGTAAAATCACGTAACTGAAAACACCATACATAACTGGAAATAATATGCATATAAAAACATATCAATGACATACGATAACTACTTATACTGTAGGTGAGCAATACTTACATCTTACATTTTTTCACCAATTTATACCGTTAGATTTCGTAAAGAAAAGATCTCCTTCGTATTCCTTTGCTTTAGCATGATCCTCTATCAAGTTCTTAGGGAGAGATGAGAGGCGGTGGGAGAGAAGAGGAGGTGCGGGTGTTGGTCGGCGTTGGGAGAGAAGAGGAGGAGAGAGAGCATGGGTGGGCGGCTGGAAAAAAAAATAAGAGAGAGAAAAAATAAAAGAAATCTATATATATAAATTAAGATTTTTCTTAACCTAATTACCCCTTTAAATAATTAGTCAAATTAACCAATCTCTTCTTTTTTTTTCGCCTATAGATATATTTTGTTATATCATATTCATTGGTAATCTTATGACTTAGTAGTAGGGAGCCTATTCCCCTAAACCGACGGTTCATGGTTCGAGCCTCGGCTAACGAATCATTTATTCAATTTTTTTTAAATTCCTATTCTTAATTATTTCTATTTTTTTTAATTATTATTCTATTCTTATTTTTATTATTTCTATTCTTATTTTTATTTCTATTTTCCTCTAATAAAAATATAGGAATTAAAATTTGGGTTGTTACAGAGCAGTTTCAGTAATAGGGCTTAAAGATTCATAATATAATGCTAACATATCTTACAAACCATCTAATTTAAGTCTATGATCTAAAACAAAAGAACATAAAAATATTTCAGGAATGTTTAAGAAATATTTTTCCCATTTTTTTCATTATATAAATACATTGAGATAAATAAGTATCATTTGATTGAATATGTTCATTAAAAATACATGCAATATTACAATAATATGTTAAAACTAAATGTGAAGTTAGATAATAAACACCGGATAATTGGTCACTAGCATCACTAAAAACTTTTAAAATTTCACAAATACTAGTGCATATATTTCATTGATTTGAAAACAAATAAATATCACGTGATTGAACATGTTGATGAAAAAATATACATAATAAATCTTTGCATTCAAAAGTAGATAACAACAATTTATAAGTAGAATTCCAACGAGTTGGGACGTCACGTGCAAACCGTTTAGGCTTCATACCTTTTATTTTGCAAAATTTTCTCCATTCTTTCATAACTTGAAGATGTGTTCATAAATAATGAATTGCACTCCTAATTAGTTGAATATATGATCCTAAATTTTTAAGTCCATCTTGAAAACACAAATTTAAAATGTGACATGTACACCTAATATGAAAAAATCTTCCACCTATTGATGGTTTACATACATCAATAAGCTCACTAATACTAGAGGTATTTGCACTAGTATTATCAAAAAAAATTGAAAAAACTTTAGAAGTTAGACCATATTCTTCTAAAATAACAAAAATAAGTTGTGAAATATTTTGTGTCATGTGTGTTTCGTTAAAACATTTATATGCTAGCAATCTTTTTTGAATGTCCCAATTATTATCAATCCAATGATAAGTAATAT
Organism: Wurfbainia villosa; assembly: GCA_025175895.1. Taxonomy (NCBI): domain Eukaryota; kingdom Viridiplantae; phylum Streptophyta; class Magnoliopsida; order Zingiberales; family Zingiberaceae; genus Wurfbainia; species Wurfbainia villosa. The sequence goes on along the minus strand of CM046000.1, from coordinate 77,108,749 downwards.
CCATATATGAACAACTTTGCCAATGATCACTCCAAATATCGGAACACAAAGAAACTTTACTGTTTAAACTAGAAAATTCTTTAATCAATTCTTTTTTTTGTTCTAAGATTAATTTTAAAAGTGTACGTTTTAGAGTATTTCTTGGGATACGTTTAATAGAAGGATTTGCACTTGTAGAAAGCCAATTTTCAAAAGATAATTTATCACTAAAACTAAAAGAAAGTTGTTCAATCGCACAAAATTTAGCAGTTTCTTCTTTAAATCTAGATTCATCAAATTTAAAAAGTTTAGATTCGTTACCCCAACCCGATTGAGAAGAGAATGTTGGAATTTGAGTTTGAGAATGATCGATACCAATTTCCACCGAATGATTTCTCTCCACATGTCGAGTAAGAGTTCTGTAACCTCCTCCTTGTTGAAGTTTGTAACATTTCAAATAATATTTGCATTTTGCTTACATATCACCGAAAGGGAGCATTACTTTTTCGAAATGTTTAGTGAAGATATCGGTGTTGGTGCAGGGGCACTAGATAATCGAACCTGTGTTTTGATTATGGCAAAGACACAAAGTTAAGTTTGCATCGTTATCTCACGAGCTATCGAGTGTGCAGAAAAGTATTAAAGCTGGAGCTGAAGGCTAGCAACACTCGAGTGACTTCGGAGGGAGCCGAAGGAATCGAGTGGAAGGCCGGAAGCGAGAGCTACTATCGAGGTAAGCTCGTGTGAGTGAGAGATTGTAAGGTCGTGTCCTCTTTACGGGGACGATCGTAGGCGGCGATTCGACTAAGACTTCTTGTGGAAGGTCTAGGTCGAGATCGGACGGTTAGAAACTGTCGTATTTATCATTTTCCGAGCTAACCTCTTATTGCAGGGAAGTGGCCAAGCTGGCAGTCGACTGCTGGACATGGAGCAGTCGACTGATGCCCATCAGTCGATTGATGGGAGGCATCAGTCGACTGATGGCGACGATTCAACTTTTGCACTAGGTCAAAACGGATAACGTTTGACGCGGCCACTTCGCGATAAAATTTGGACAACTTCATGATCCGTTTCGAAAAAAGAGGAGACAAATTCAGAGGCTAAAATCTATAAAAGGAGGGGAGGATTCCATCTCGAAATCACATCAAGTTTATTCATCAAGTGCTCCTACAACGCCAACGCTCCAACATCGTCATAACGCCGACGCGACGTCAAGTTTCGATCTTCTTCGTCGGCAGCAGAATCAAGTAATATTTTTGATATTGTATTCTTTGTTTTTCTTCATAACGAGGTGAGGTAGGCTTGTTGCCTCATCCTCGTATATTCGGTTTTGTGATCGTTGTCTCCTACCTCCAACGAGGAGGAGACGTTATAGTGTTTTGCCCTTCGTACGCGGTCTAGGACCGATAGGGCCTTGGAGTAGCAACCGCTGGGTTGTGAACCAAGTAAAATAAACGTGTCATTTTATTTTCCGCTGTGCTTACTTATTTACTTGCGTATCGAACGAACGAAAAAGAAAAGATTTACGATCGCTATTCACCCCCCCTCTAGCGACGCTTCTCGATCCAACAATCGGATGTCGGGCGAGGCACTCGAGTTGGTCTTGTAGCCGTAGAACTCGCCATTGTATTGATATATTGCTCCTACTTTCTTGACTTTGATGATGATGACGTATTTGATATTCATCACCGGAAATATCAAGATCATAGTCACCGATATCAAATTGAGGTGAATCGCCGCCTTGCTCGAACTCGAACTCGGATGGTGGTGGCATTATGCTCTTTCCCTTTCCTTTAGCACCGGGCGCACCCTTATGACTTGATCTGGCTCCAAACATTTGTAAAAATATGACTTGAGACTTGAGAGAAAATGAGGGAATGAGAATTAGATAAGAGAAGTTATGATTTGTGAAAAAATGAAAGGGAGTGGAGGAGTATTTATAGGAAAAAAAACATTAAAAAAGAAAAAAAAAATTTCCAACGGCCGACCCGCTGGGTCCGAGTCGGGCCGATCCGCCGGGTCAGGCCGACCCGGCAGGTCGGCCGTTGCACAACGACCACGATTCGTGGCCGTTGATGATCAACGGCCACGAAATCGTGGTCGTCGAATTTTTTTTTTTAAAAAAATAATAAAATGGTTGACCCGTCGGGTCGTGTTCGGGCCGACCCGTCGGGTCGCCCGTTGCACAACGACCACGAAATTGTAGCCGTTCAATTTTTTTTTTAAATCAACGGTTCGATTTTTTTAAAAACCTGTGACTGAACCGCCTAATAGGCAGTCCGGTCACGGGTCTGGGTCAAACCCGTTGACCCGGTTAACCGACCGTTGACCATGGTCCAGTTCCGGGTCGGGTTCGGGTTTGACCCGGACCTTGGCCGGGTCTAATAGGGCCTATATATGCTTCTTCATGTAAATTTTCATTTATAAAGATATTTTTTATATCTAAGTGTTGAAGGGTCAATCAAAATTTACTATTAGAGATCAAAGAACCCTAACTGAATTAAGTTTATATATAGGAGAAAATGTTTTCTTGTAAGCTAAACCATATGTTTGAGTGAACCCATTAACAACGAGCCTTACTTTGTACTAGTTAATATTACCATCAACATTGGACTTGACTGCAAATACCCACTGGCATTCTATTATTTTATTTTTGTTAGTAAATTCTAAAACATCGCATCTACCATTCTTCTCTAAGGATTAGATTTCTTCTTAAACAACCGGTTTCCACTTTGGATTTGCAATAACCTCCTTGATATCTCTTGGTATCTTAATTTTTGTTAAAGTAGTGGTGAAGGCTAAAAATTTAGGTGATAATTTCTCATATGACATAAATTTTGAAATGGAATATTGAATACATGATCTTGTACCTTTCTTAAAAATCAAACCTCAAATCCTCATTCACTTTACTATCAGAGGGTTCAAAGCTTAAAAGAGGGACCAAATCAGATTCCCAACTTTATTGGATAGCAAACTTGTCACTATCTTGAACATGATTCTTCCATGAATGAGCAGGCAGTCGAGGGACTCAAGAATTTTCTTATATTATTTCCAATCCTTGTTTTAATTGTGCCATTATAACAAGGTCAACGATTAAGAACTAAGTTCTTCCCAAGACTTATATTTTTCTAGAATCTCCCACTGAAGATGGGGCTTGAGGAAAAATGATTCATATTCATGATAGGTGACATCCACTAGCACAAACACTCAACGAAGTGAAGGTGGGTAACACTTGTAGTCCTTTTGTATGGGAGAATATCTAATGAAAATGCATTTGATGGGTTTTGAATAGTTTTGAAAATGAATATGAAGGTTTTGTGCAACCAAAGATTTTAAGGAGAATCAAAACAATAGACAGATTAGAAGGAGAATAGATATAGGAGTCTTGAATTTGAGAACCTTTGAAGGCATATGATTTATAAGATACGAGACAATTAAGATAGTTTCACTCCAAAGATATTTAGGAATATACATAGTGAACATAAGGGCTCTAGCGACCTCAAGCAGGTAATGATTTTTCCTCTCAGCTATACTATTATGTATCGATGCAAGAATTCTAATGAATTATGCTATTAGTTGCTAGATACTCCTATGGTTGTATTTAAAGTATTTTTTCCACTGTCTGTTCTCAAGACTTTGATTGAGATTTGAAATTGACTTCTTACCATCGAATAAAAATTTACAATTTTTTCCAATGTCTGATTTTCCTTTGAAAAGATAAACCGAATATACTCTAGTGTGGTCATTGATAAATATAATAAAATATGTAGTACTTGTATATTTTATACTAGAGAAGCTTCCCAAATGTTATTATAAAAGAGGAAGACTATTCTTAACCATAGTAGTTTACCTCGCCACGCAATCATCATTTTCAAAATAGTAGAGTCCACCATCCTCCTTAACAATGCCAATCATCCTCTCTAATCTCGTCTCCTGTAATTGACAATAACAAGTAGAAAATTTAGCAATACAATTAAGAACATGAGTTAATTTACTAAATAACACCAAATTATATAGTAATTTGGGAATATAAAGTATAGAATATAGAACAAGAGAGTCTAACAAGCAGATAAAGTCTTTTCTAGCAACAAAAGATATAGTTCCATATGTTATTTTTACCATAGAGGTTTCATGACATGGTGTATACCTATCTTATTATTTGATGCACCAAAATAAAATATCCAAGGAGTTTGAGCAATATTTAGATGAGAAAAATTACTTATTATAGTGTTAGAATTATTTATTTATTTTAATAACAATTTATATAGCTGCTCGAGTTGATCCTTGTTTTGAAACATTTTGATATTGGTTGATTGTTAGACTTCTTCCCTACAACTATTTAGAAAACCTTAGTTTGTCTCAATTTTGATGTTGCAATCGATCTCTAGTTAAGATTGACCAAGATCGAGTTAAATTTTGATATTTGAACAATACATATTGATGACCGATCAATATTCTCAAGAGGAAGATTGTTGATTAAGGGCGACTAAACTTGGTTTGTTGGAGAGATGATTAAAAATTCAATAAAGAGCTAGTAAGGGTGAAGACCAAGTGGCTCATGAAGGACTAAAAACTTGACACATGATAGAGGAACTCCTGATAGGTCATGTATTTTGCAACGAAACTTTTTCCATTGTAAATAAGTCACTGTAAAATTTTGAGACGAAAATAAAATTTCATCATGAATTTGGCGATGAAATTCTAATTTCGTCGCAAATATTTGCGACGAAATCTTTTTTTCATCGCAAATATTTGGGATGAAAACTTATTCTTGTCACTAATTTTTGCGAAAAAAATAAAATTTCATCGCCAAATTCATGATGAAAATAAAATTTCGTACCTAAATTTGGTAAATATTCATGCCATTAGCAGTTGCCGATAGTGTTACTAGTCAACTGTCGTAATTCATCAGTCGACTAAAGATCCAGAAATTTGCGACAAAATTTTTTTTCCGTTATAGATTTGGCGACGAAAAAATATTTTCATCACAAAATTCTGGACCATCAATCGACTGCATATAATCATCAGTCGACTGATGTTGGGCCAGTCGACTAAAAAAAGTGTCCTGCTACAGTATCACCAGTCGACTGCAGGCTTGCGTACTCTCAACAAACTTAGTATCAGTCGACTGGTAACACTGTAGCAGGGCACAATATATTTTTTAGTCGACTGGTCAGTCGATTGGCCCAATGTCAGTCGACTGATGATCATACACAGTCGACTAGCGATAAGAATTTGTGATGAAAATATTTTTTTCATCGCCAAATCTGCGACGAAAAAATTGTTTCATCACCAAATCTACGATGAAATATATTTCATCGCAAATCTAGAAAAAAAAAAGCAAAAAAAACACTATGATATAACCAACTATTTTTACCTGTTTTTACAAATTTTACAACCAAATACATATAAAATGATTCAATAAAATATTAACATCTAACAATAGCAAATATATAATAAATCAAGCTCCATAAACATCTAATCATTTAAAATAAAATAATACTAAATCAATAATACATATAACAAATCATTAATCATACATATTAAAGTTATACATCCATATCGAATGTGACAAGTTAAATAATATTTGGATATAACAAATTAGAAATAACCACCATCATCAAAATATTCATCTTCATCGTCATTTACATTAGTAGGAGGAGATCGAGGAGGAGGTAGTTCGCTTGAAGCAGAAAGTAATTGAAGATGTTGCATAATTAGCATCTGTTGTCTACAAAATTCATCCATCTACCCATTTAAATCCTTGACTTCCTGATCCCTCTATCTTTATAAATTACGGACATCTTCAAGTTCATTATCTTTTTACACTAGTAACTCTTTCAAATAGCTAACCTCTTCGGTCAATTAATTTATTTCTACTCTTACTACTAGTGAGCCTAAAGAAGATATACCAGAGACTTTATAAGTTTGTCTCAAAGAACCAAGTCCAACTATTCTTCCACCTTTTGATCCACCAGTCACTTCGAGCCATAGATTCATATTTCCAACTGATGGCTCAGATTTAACAACATCATCACTTGTACCCAAATTTCTTTATACAAGTTCATTATATTTATCTTGTATTTAAAAGCAAAAAGTTAAATCATATCAAATGATTTTAAATTTTTGGAAATACAAACCTTCATTATTTTAGCTCTCTCTCCACTCCACGTTTTGTCTTTCTTTTGAAATGTATGGATGAAAGTGTTAATGAATAATGACTTAGTTCCCATTTCATTGGTCTAAACAAACATCATTATAAATAATAAAATAGTGCATATTAAAATAAAAAAATAGGATTAAAAAAAAACTCACCAATCAATGTCTATGTTTATCGATATTGATTGAGCCTCCAATATACGTCGCAGATGAAGCGCCATAATTATAAGTTTGATTTTTTTTTATTTTTTTAACTCCTCTGTTTGCTATCCTTAGATCTCCAATATTGAACAATCTTATTGCAATTCTCCTCGTGTCGCGCCCGCCCTTTTCAGGGGTTGGAAGGGCAGTGCGACGCAATCATACATACATGCATTTACAGCGGAAGACTACATACTTCTTACAGCGGAAGACTTTGAACTTCTTTTTTTTTGCTTTCTTTTAAACATAAAGCATGCATCATCATTTCATAAGTACTTAGTTCCAGTTCATGACATTTAACTTAAAGGAAAACATGTAGCGACCATTCATCATCAAGTAGAGTTCGATTCTTAACAACTAACATGCAAAACTTAAAGGAAGACATGCATAAGTATGGGAAATATAAACAGATATCCTCCACCATGCCACTACCACACACACTTTGCCCCTCCTGCTACTCCCTTTAGTTTAGCCATTCTTTACCCTTATCTGCAGCACAAGGGAACATAAAACTATAAGCACATAGGCTTAGTAAGATCCTTTCCTACTCACAAAAGCTATACATCGAGAATTAGACATAGAGTAGTGACATGATCTTTTAAGGACATATAAGCATAGCATGTATATAAACATACAAGAACATAAAAGCATAGCATTCATATAAACATACAAGAACATATAAGTATAGCATTCATATAAACATACAAGAACATAAAAGCATAGCATTCATATAAACATACAAGAACATATACGCATAGCATTCATATAAACATACAAGAACATATAAGCATAGCATTCATATAAACATAACATTCATATAAGAGAAATGACATGAACATTCAGAAACATATAAGCATAACAACCATATAAACATCATAATCACCTAGACATGAAATAAGGGTATATGCAAGATGCTCTTTGAAAACATATATCTTATAGGTACTTAAACATAATCTCAACATATTGGGCCTGACATTGTAGCACATACATCATCATCATAGCGCGCATCCCTAATAGACCCGAGGTAGCTAATTCCGAACCTACTAGAGTACTAGGCCCGTACTATGTCCGTCGGCCTAGGGGCAACATAACATAGAAACCCATCCTAAGCCCGTACTTATGACCGTCGGCCTAGGGCAACTAGGAGCCCATCCCGTACTGGATCCGTACTACGACCATCGACCCAGGGGCACATAGGAGCCCATCCCTTGGACCTTATTAGGGTCCGATACAAGCCATGCAGAAAGTAAAATAGCATATCATGTTCCTTATCATAACATATCATATTTCTTTTCATAAACATTTCATGTTCCTTATCATGGCATATCATGTTCCTTCTTCATAACATATTATATTTCTTCTTCATAACATATCATATTTCTTTTCATAACATATCATGTTCCTTCTTTATAACATATCATATTTCTTTACATAACATATCATGTTCCTTCTTTATAACATATCATATTTCTTTACATAACATATCATGTTCCTTCTTTATGACATATCATACATTCATACAGTTAACATGACAATGAGCAGAACATAATCATACATTCATACAATGAACATGGGCATAAGGTAGTGACATAAACCAATCATGCTATCATAAAATCTAACTAACATCATATTTGTATTTTTTTCCCCTACATGTAGCATGACATGGAGGATTTAGTAGAGGGCATATACATGGGCTGGCCGAAACCCCAAGGGAGGGTTCTTAGGAGTTTACATGCTAAACAACTTGTGCAAAGTCTACTTAACATCATACTAACATCACACACATATAGAGTATGGCATAAACATCATGAACAAGCATAACATGGGGTGATCTAAACTTCATGGGGTTCTAACAAAATTTTAAACCCTAAACAACTTGTACAAGATCTAACTAACCACATGTTAATTCCATCACATATAGATCATGGCATGATAGGTCCTTAGGAGCCTAAATAGGTCTTGGCCGAGAGTTTCAAGAGGCTTAAGGATCCAACACTTAAATCTAGCTTAGCTATCAACATATTATCTTCATCTACATTTAAAACATAACATGACTACATATAGATCATAGCATAGAAAACCATTAGGAGCCTAAATGGTTATTGGCCGAAAGTTTCATGGAGCTTGAAGATCTAACACCTAAACCAAGCCTATCTAGAAACATGTTATCATCATATTCCTACAAAACATAGCATGGACAATCATGGGAAGCATGTATAGGGTCTTGGCCGAAAGTTTCATGAAGCTTGAAGATCAAACACTTAAACCAAACCTATCTAGAAACATGTTATCATCATATTCATACAAAACATAGCATGGACTATCATGGGAAGCATGTATAGGGTCTTGGCCGAAAGTTTCATGAAGCTTGAAGATCAAACACTTAAACCAAACCTATCTAGAAACATGTTATCATCATATTCATACAAAACATAGCATGGACTATCATGGGAAGCATGTATAGGGTCTTGGCCGAAAATTTCATGAAGGGTTTTCTTAACAACCATCAACCGAAGCAACTTGACTGCAGGTGAGGGGATACTTACATCATTCACTTTGTTTAGTAGTAGTAAACACCCTAAGTGATGCCAAGACTAGAGCCCTCTTCTTGCTTGGTTGGGTTTCGGAAAATGGGAAGGAGAGGGAGTAGGGTTTCCGTGAGGAAGAAGAAGAGGAGGAGAGGATGACAACTTTTGTTTCTCTTGTCTCCTCATTCCCCTATTTATTCATTTGAAGGTGTCCCTTAGCCTCCCTTACCCTTATCTATCATTTCCCATATCCTTCTAATAGCACAACCCTGCTGGGTTTCTGGTTATTGGGTGCATCTTAAGGTTTAGCTATCTACTTAGGGGTTTAGGGTTCAAACCCTGGGCCATGCATCCTTTTTGGCTCTATTTCTTTTATTTTTTGAAAGAGCCCACATAAAGCCCATAATAATCATGCAAAAATTCTTGTAAAATTGCTAGGAATTTTATGGGCGTTACACCTCGGTTATGTAGTGTGGCTTTTTAGATCTGGTTTTCGCATGATTTAATACATTTCTAATGTGATCGTCACACTTTTTCTTAAAAATCCTCTTTATCTCTAGTGTTTCAGTTTCCTCGCAAGTAAATACCCACTGTAATGGAGAAAAAATTATCTGATTATATTAATTACAATTATATATATAAATTTATTGGAATAACTTACCTTGAATTCATTCCACCGTAGATTTTTTTTTGTCTTCTGAAGTGTTCGTATAAGTCATCGAAGCTCCACCCCAATGATTATTCATTATTTTATTAATCTCGTGAATAACATATACATAATTTATAAATCTATCATAAAATAAAAACAAACCATGTTAAATAATCTTATTAAAACATAGATAATTTAAAAATTGAATACTTACGAATCTCTGTGAGGGGATATCAACTCTCGCGTATCTGTCCTCTCAACAATTAGGGAGGATGTTAGGGCAATCAACCCGTGATATGATTTTGATGTGTGTGGCAAAGGGTTTAAGTTAGGATGTTTGGATTTGATATGTGCATTGGAGTCTTGCAGGACTTAGTAATTCGAACATGGAGCATTGGCGAGTTTCACCTCTCATGACTCGGTCCCTGAGTCGGTGAAGGATAGCTTTGCGGAAGTCGTGCGCTTGGAGCATCCGAGGGATCGCCGAACGAGAAGATTGGAGTGAAGCCGGAGGAAGTAGACTTCAGGGCGAGACATGAAGGATGACACTGCAGAGCCGTGCGCTTGGCGCATCGAGGGGCGTGGCCGGACGAAGACAACTTCAAAGGCGAGGGACTCCAAGGGATGAGAGTGAGCGAATGTAACCCGGGAAGGGGTAGTGCACTTAGGTGGAACTTGGCCAATTGGCTAAGTGTCATGCCCCGAGAGCATGCCGTATTGAAAAGCAAACGGACGACATCTCCCCTGTACGTGACAATATTTCGGGTTAATACAAGGCCCGTAGGCCACAACAACAACAATATACAGATATATATGAGAACAACAACTACACAAAACACAGCGGAAACATAATACAACATCTCAAACTACACACATGCATACCGGTATGACTAACACATCACAAACATAATGAAACTTCCACAACATATACATCACGAAAACTCCAAATACAATACACTCATACGGAAAGCCCAACACAACCATCAGAGTCTCGGAGATGAGATGAGATGTCAGCAAGCAGTGATCCAAGCCGTCACGAAGACTTTTACCTGTTACTTGGGCGATAGAAAAACCCAGGGTCTGTGGTGGTGGTGAGTAAAACTCAGGTAATAGAAAAACATGTATATATGTAATATTGCATGTAATTCAACAACATAATCTAGAGGTACAATAGATATATCAGCATAGTATATAAATACAAGCATATACCGTCTAACCAAATGAACAACGTAAAATGCAGACATACCTGAAGTCTGCTACGCTACTCTGATCCAACCTGAACATATATCCAACATATATATAACAGGAAGAGTAAGATCAACTCACAATGTCACACCCCAATGGAGTCCCCGCCAGACGAAAATCCCGCAGCATCTCCCCTGTACGGGTGACAATGCCAATTTACATACAAGGCCTACACGACCACTATACATCGGTCAACACGACCGGAATCCAAACAACCCATGCAGATAATAAATTAGGCCTCTATCCAACTATCAAAGAAAAAGGTAAACAATCTACATAACTAGACTTACCCCTTCTGCCATCTGGGCAGGAATACCCAACCAAAACCAATCGAAATAAATCCGATCAAAGGTCCCTAAGGACATACCAAAACATCCACAGGTACAAATATCCAACTCCAGTCTTAAACATATATTCTAATCAAAATATCCAAAATCGTAAACACAAATAACAAATAGAACTTTCACGACGAGTGGGGTTTGGCAGCTGGTCTCTCCTGACAACTTCATCCAGAAATAGATATAAATCAACGGGGTAAGTTCAAAGAACTCAGCGGGTATAGTCGATATGCAAAGTAAGATATAGCTAACAATAAAAATCATGCCAGTACAGTCTCACATATAGGGTAAGCAAGAAATAAATGCAAAAGGACTGTACTCACCTGAATCTCCTATCCTGATATAGGAGCATGTGCCCTACTATAAGAGATAAAGTCATCACCATATACGAATATGAATCCTGTATGCATGTCAATCATATGCAACATCCAAGGCATCAATAAAATAATGCAGCAAACACAATACAAATGCGATCCGTGCAAAGTGCATGCCGTGCAAATGACATGGTCACCCCTGACGCCAGTCAGCCGCCTCACACGCGATGGTGAAGCCGAGTGGGTAGGGTTATGACAACTGTGGACTCTTCCATCACTGCTCCCGAGTGACCGAGTGGACAGGATGCTGTCGGAGTACACTTATTCTCCTGCCCCAAACAGAGTGGGGGAGCTACGCTCTCATCTCCCGGTGCCATAGACCAGAGGAGGGATCCTTGCCTGCTACCACGCTGCCTCATCGCTACCCATGAGCGGACCAGTGGAGCCTGACAGAGCAACTGCACACACCCTTCTGATGTACCACTAACCCATGAGTGGTAGTGTGTGCAGGCCATGTAACTGACTACAGGCTCAACTATAAAGGAACCCCATCCAGCCATCATGCAATCATGCAAGATGGTGCATGATACTAAAGCATGTAAATCCAACTAAAAATACATATCCGAATAATATGCACAACCAATAAGTACATATCCATGATCCAAGTAACTATGATCCAAGTAAAATAGGGAAGATATAAACATAACCGATCAAATGCATGTATCAAGTAGGCACATAACATACTAGGCATATAAACATGACAATTATTGCAAGCTATCCTAACTAGCATATCAACATGACTATATCTAGGAGATAAGTCAAAATACCCGCCTGATAAAATATCCACAAAAAGAACCAGATCGTCACGACCGTGAACCTGCCTCGTGACCGAAACCTGCATACAGCATAACTATTGTTAAGCACAAAATATCATTCACCGACAAATCGAATACTTAATTGATTCCTTCCATAACCAATTAATCCAAAGTAAATCCATCAAATCCAAGCACACGACAACGTGCTAAATTACTACTATGTATCCCCAAGTAGACCCTCAAACCCTAGGTCACAAATTGTGATTAACTCTTCAATCCAAGAACATATCCTTGCAATTAATCTCACCATGATCAATAATCATCATATGAAAATATTATCCAAGTACACAACAAATGATCGAATCGAATCCTACATCGACCTCATATCTGATCCACTAAATTGATTTAATTATCCTATTCAACCTAATCAATCCTCCATACATAATTATAGAACCGATCAACATCACACTGAACTCAACAATCCAACCAACCATAGATCACTAAGAATTAACTCACACCCAAATCATATGACCAAAGTATGCATAACCACCACTAATAACCTCAGTTAAGTTATAATCATCCCGTATGTAATCCAACCAATCAATCACCCATCCCCATCGCAAAGAATGGAATTTAACAACATCCTAAATAAATCCTTCATTTTCCTCAAGCTTAATTCACAACTCCACAACAATATACAGAACATCCCACCGATCAGAAATATGAATCCAACCTAACCCTAGGTGACTTATACACAGCTCAATCAAACCTTACCTCAAATAGAACACCTCAACCCTCACAGCCAACCTACTCATAACAAAACTCACAACCAAGACCCACAACCTACCAAACTTCCAAACACCTAGCCGTGTACAGCCGATATCACCCAAATGGACTCTTACGTCTCTCACAACCAACAACTCCCTCACAGCGCCAAGAACCACTCCCAGATCCATCAATTCCCCACAATATATAGCCACCACATAAGAAATAGAGAAGGGTAAATCACCACTTACCGGCCTTAGAAATCCTTCGGCAGCAACCTTCCTTTATCTGTTGTTCGTCGAAGCAAACGACGATCACGATCACTGCCCAAAACCACTGATCAAATTCAACAACAGAACATCCAATGACCAGATCAAATCACTCACCCAATAAAATCTATAACTAACAGATGCAAAAAGAGTAGATCAAGTTATACCAGCACTGCTACACCGGTGACACTTCCCTCCCAGCCGTTCGATTCACCGGAGAAGAAGACCTGTCGATGCCCTAATAGCAAGCTCCGACAACCACCGGAGAGACCACACCCCTCAACGGAGGTGGCGACAACGCGGTGCAGACCCCTTCTTGTCGCATCGCCCGTCGGGATGTAGCAGAGGTGTTGGAGGTCAGACGCAAAGTCGGCGACGTAGGGCTACTTGCTGGGGATGCGAGGAAGAGAAGAGGCTCACGCCGGCAGTCCTATGGCAGAGGATGGCCGACGCGTGCGGCTGTGAACAGCAAGGAAGAGAAGTCGGCATCCTGCGGCTGTAGGTGCGGGGAATAAGAGGTAGCAGTGGCGGTTGCGGACTGGCCGTCGGCGAGTGCGGCTCGAGTGGCAACAACGACCGAAGGCGAGGTGGCGAAGAAGAGCGGCGGCCTGGTCATCGACGGATAAGAGGGGAGTCGCGCGAGAGAAGAAACCGCAAGAGGGCAGGCGCGGAGGGGAAAGAAAGGAAAGGCTCGGGAAAAAGCTCTGCGGCGCACGGGGAGATCGGGAAAAGAGGAAACGGGATCGGGGAAAAATAACCGGGTTAACCTATAACCTAGGTTTATAATTTAGGTTAATTATCCCTATCAAATAGTTAAAACAGGCTATTTAAAAGCCTGTTTTTCTTATCCCCGTAAATATCTCATACAAGCCCCGTTTAATTCCTGAAAAATTCCTAAAATTCTCTAAAAATCTCAAAAATAATCACTAGGATTATTTCCCCAAAATTTTGGTCATTTAATTTCATATTTTAAATTTCAGTACTTAACATTCTCCCCCACTAATAAAAATTTGGTCCCCAAATTTCCTACTCGTATATGAGTACAAGATGTCACAACAACCATCTCCAGCATTTGGAGACAAGTCACACCTCAAGTGACCAAGTGGGATTACTGATATCCCCTAAAATCTATCACACCTGTTTCCAGCAGCCCTTCCAAAGTATGAATATTATCTTCATATCGATCACCTATCATAAGTACCTAACTGTACCCGAGTGGAGCTCGTTATCCGTGACCTGTTAAAGACTATGCCATAATCCTACGGTAAATCCTAAATCGTTATCGCATACGATACTCAAAGATACTCCATGAACTGAAAATCTCCACAGTATAACCTATCCAGCGATCCAACAAACTCATCGTATGGATCATACGAAAATGAGCGGACTTAGCTAATCATACTAAGTCCTTTCCGAATTCCAAATAATATCCCAACATTGTCCCTCATACTAGGCTTTCACATCCATCTCGGTACAGAACCTTGCTGATTATTTATATACCACCTTTACTAGTTGACACACTGAACACTAGACTTCCAAATCAACTATGTTCAGCATGTCGTTCCACCATGGAGAACGTTTCAATATTTACTACTTTCCGGATACAATCCTATACATCTGCAACATATAGAACCTATTGCAATCTACCAGCAATACTTATCAATATATCGTGACTAAGCCTCGTGGCTCTCGGAGTAATGCAAAAGGCACTACTTACGGGCAACGACATGCTACCATGATCGGGACTCGTAGCCAGTCAAGATGTCAGGTAGCTAACTAGCTACAGACGACATACGAATTCAACTATCACTTACTCCGAACCGGTAGAGCAAGAGTACAACTCTATGGTAGATGCTCTCTACCATCCCAACAGGAATCTATCTGTTGTTCCTGAATCAATAGTAACTCTTCCTAAATTCGAATGCAACTATATAACCCACCATTTTTCTCGGAGACGGAGAAATATTTCCTCACAAGAGAAACCTACTTTCAAAAATCCACTCTATCGTACAAAAACTGGAGGTGACTGGGAGACTATTATGACCGATCTCCCTAGTTGCAACTATCCGTGTTCTAACAACTCTGTGCAGCTACCCAATAGCTAGACAAAACCCCATGAGCATTCCTACTCCTCACCTATACAAAACAACATAATCACTGCTACATCCACGTCATATATATGACAATCCATCTCGTAGTTCCTCATTTGACGTAAACATGGGATGCGTCTTATTCAATAGCATCGGAATTGCTCCGATCCCCGAAATAATGCATCCATGTACACTACCCTTCCATCCACACCAGAATGATTAATCAACACTGGCGTAAAAGTCAACCATCATCTGAACCCTGAAACTAGTTTCACAAGCTTCAGACCAAATATATTCATCACCTTCCTGATCCATCCAGTCAGCGATGTAGTACCGCTAGAGCATCCTATCCATATCTATGGTAATAATCAAATCAATACCAGAAAACCATCATCTACGGTGGCCGAGTGCTCAACTCCAACTACCACTATCACAAATGATCCAATCGTGTCCAGAATACATGATTTCCCAAATCCCTGGACGACTAAGTCGTCATAAGTCTAACAAGATAATCAAACCTCATGCAATTCATACCAAGTATGAGATTGTCATCGCTACACACCTGCATCCTCTTTACTCTAAGCTGATGATATATCAATCATCCCTACGACTTTGATAATTGTATGACACCCTGTCACTACAATATCAACACACCTATCATAAATCAATCCTAGAGTATACACAGGTGTCCTATAGCTGATCTAAATAGATCCTCAATCCACCATGAAGGATATTCATTTCCTTCTACCACTACCGCATTCCATCATCGATAATCGATGTATAACCTCAAAGGTTCATCTCTCTTTGAACAACGAGTTCCAGAGCTTCTCAAGAAATAAAATATTGGGATAAATAAATATCCCATCCAACACCTCCTATAATTGGAACTTAGATTCTTTCAATTCCCATAGTGTTAAGTCACACTGGTACCAAATAAATTATCCCCTGGAAAAATCATCTTTCTAACAAATACCTCTCAGCATCATCAACCTTGTCAACTTTGAACGACCGATCGATGACGGTATCTATGCAACTCGATTTGGCGCTCAGCCAATTGGATGAAATTGCCTTGAGTATATCTCGAGCTTCAATAACCTTGTGCGCTTTACTCTAGCCCTCAGCTAACACACCATAAGTACAAACATTTGGCTCATAAAATATCATTACCTTTGTATCGATTAAATTATCACCCAGTAGGGGATCTTCGATATCGAAACTATTTCCGAAATCACTCCGATCGCCTACTCTACTTGCCTATACAGCGGCAAGCCTAGAAGTTCATCCAACACTACATCTGATTACTCTCGAATTATACAGGCATCCGAGAGACCTTCTTATACCATGATGTCACAAGCATAACCTCCAAGTTAATATCCAAATATCCACATCATATCAACCAAGTCAACTATAAAATAACTAATTCAACTCTTTCACCATAATATAACATTTCCATCAATTATCCTCTAAACATCAAAAATCATTTTCATACCCCTCTGATAATCATCACAGTAATCATCTCAACATCTCACCTATCGGTGGAAACACTATTAATCCACATGATCCAAATATAGAAATCCTTTTAATCCTATCTGTACATGTTTTAACCATAGATATCTGTAAACACCTGTATCTCTCAATATATCATCAAGTAAGGTAAACTGTAGTAATACCTTAATGATCAATCCTTCAACCATCTACAATTCCTTTCGAGTAAAGATGCAAACTCATCCAAGTTCTGTTCTTAACGGATTCCCTATTTCACAGTGACCTAGAATAAGAATTCGGTAATTGTATGAATCTAGGTGTATACACCTCTTCCTATAATTTTCTTCAAGAACCATACAACCAGCCTCATATATCCACAGGTGCACAAACCACTTCTAATAGCCATGTAAATCTGAGGAGAAAGCTTTAATCCATATTCCTGTTTTCCGCTGGGAAATGAGGTGTTTCATCAATCTTTCAATCCCGGGATAGAGCCTTGATCACTACCAAAATAAACTAAAATTCCAACTAAACCCTCAATCACTCAAGAGGTTGTAAACTTTCAACATCAACATCCAATTACCATCTAGCAATAGACATGATCAATATCGAGCAACAATATGGGAGTGAAATAATGCCACGTGAATCCAACTAGAAGAGCACGTTCACGACTTCTACGGTTGCCTTATCAGAAGTGTAGGTTATTATCACTAGATTGACTACACTATTATCTTGAGACACTTGTTGCAGTATCATTTTCATAAATATGACTCACCCTAATGCCTCCCGATAGGAACTGATGGAAGATCCAACTATCCTAATCCAAATGTAAGCCAATAAATCGTGGGTGATCGAAAACAACTCAAACACTATCTTGAGCCCTTAAATGGGGGGGGGGGGGGTAAACTCTGCAAGTCTAACAAGCTCTATAGTGAAACTCCATTAACTATTGATCACTCAACTTAAGGCTCACGAATTCCCCAACAATGAGTCATACAAAATAACATGGGGAAATACTGTCTCTCGAAAACATTCTGAACCCGTGATCCCGTAATGGGTTATTTCCCCAAATAAATTTCTTCCACATATTCCACCAAGTAACAACTTGATCATTACCATAGTAAGAAACTAACTCCACTCACCCTATATAAATACAAGTTAGGTACTTAACAGTACCTTCAATGTTAGCGATCTAAGCTCAAGCCGCTCAAGGATCAAAATCCCTATGGAACTTCGAAACTTAACCTCCATTGTCTGCATCAACAATAGTATACATTCCTTGTCCATTACCCCACAGGATAATAATCCGACTAGCATAATTAGTGAACATCCCTAACACTGTAGTCCTTGATTTCCACAACAAATGTGACGACTTGACCCCTGCTTTCTGACTCGGTATTAGTCAGCCCTCAAAAGAAATTCACCTTTTCAACACAGGTTCAAGACTCACAGACTGAACAGGTTGTTCACGTGGTCAAATCCATCTACGATTATGAATAGTGACCAACCCACTAAATGTTATTTCCTGTTATCCACTAAACACATAGCTAATCTAACCTAGAGTATAAACACTACGACAACTTCGGCTGGTCACCTTGGTGGGCGACCCCTACTATGAGTCTGCACATGAGTCAAAACTCTATAGACCCTTCTGGCAACTCCTTAGCCAGAGATCTCACTGTCCTCTTGCGTGGTTACCCTGCACCACGTCTCGAAGAAAGAGCACGCTCACCTCGTCTCATATCTGTTAAATTATTACAGATGTTACTAGAACAGATGTTACTAGAAGTAATAACATATAAAATTAATCATCATACCTATTTTGCCGCAGGAGAGGTCCCATCACCGCCAAAACCCCAAATTGACCTCGTAAAAAATCCTCGAATTTCCGAAACATAAAAATCGTTGGAAATCCATACCAATCCAAAATTTTTAGATTGCCTCGCAAAAACCTGCCAAACGTGGCAAACTCCGAAAAATCCAAAAACCCCTAGGAACTCAAAAACCTGGGCGCTCTGATACCAAATAAAATGTCACGCCCCGATGGAGTCCCCGCCAGACAAAAATCCGGCAGCATCTCCCCTGTACGGGTGACAATGCCAATTTAAATACAAAGCCTACACGACCACTATACATCGGTCAACACAACCGGAATCCAAACAACCCACGCAGATAATAAATTAGGCCTCTATCCAACTATCAAAGAAAAAGGTAAACAATCTACATAACTAGACTTACCCTTTCTGCCATCTGGGCAGGAATACCCAACCAAAACCAATCGAAATAAATCCGATCAAAGGTCCCTAAGGACATACCAAAACATCCACAGGTACAAATATCCAACTCCAGTCCTAAACATATATTCTAATCAAAATATCCAAAATCGTAAACACAAATAACAAATAGAACTTTCACGATGAGTGGGGTTTGGCAGCTGGACTCTCTTGATAGCTTCATCCTGAAATAGATATAAATCAATAGGGTAAGTTCGAAGAACTCAGCGGGTATATTCGATATGCAAAGTAAGATATAGTTAACAATAAAAATCATGCCAGTACAGTCTCACATATAGGGTAAGCAAGAAATAAATGCAAAAGAACTGTACTCATCTGAATCTCCTATCCTGATATAGGAGCATGTGCCCTACTATAAGAGATAAAGTCATCACCATATACGAATATGAATCCTGTATGCATGACAATCATATGCAACATCCAAGGCATCAATAAAATAATGCAGCAAACACAATACAAATATGATCTGTGCAAAGTGCATGCCGTGCAAATGACATGGTCACCCCTGACGCCAGTCAACCGCCTCACACACGATGGTGAAGCCGAGTGGGTAGGGCTATGACAACTGTGCACTCTGCCATCACTGCTCCTGAGTGACCGAGTGGACAGGATGCTGTCGGAGTACACCTATCCTCCTGCCCCAAACAGAGTGGGGGAGCTACGCTCTCATCTCCCGGTGTCATAGACCAGAGGAGGGATCCCTGCCCGCTACCACGCTGCCTCATCGCTACCCATGAGCGGACCAGCAGAGCCTGACAGAGCAACTACACACACTCTCATGATGTACCACTAACCCATGAGTGGCAGTGTGTGCAGGCCATGTAACTGGTGTTGGAATGTATACTGAAAGCCTAGCTCTTTTTGTATGAACATTTTATTTTGAAATAAGAATTACATGATCATTATTTGCATTTTATATATTCATTATATATGTGTGCATATTGTCTAATATTTTACATTGTAGATAACATGGTGCTTGGTGTGGCACAGAAGATCATGTTATCAGTACCTTGTAAAATATAAGTAAAGGCTCACAACCAAGATGGTTTTGGACAAACCATTGGCATGGTTGTAGTGTAGCTTGGTATTGTTTTATCTTGAACATAGAGTTACACTAGTACACTTAGGTGTATTGA
This sequence comes from Wurfbainia villosa, assembly GCA_025175895.1. Taxonomy (NCBI): domain Eukaryota; kingdom Viridiplantae; phylum Streptophyta; class Magnoliopsida; order Zingiberales; family Zingiberaceae; genus Wurfbainia; species Wurfbainia villosa. The sequence goes on along the minus strand of CM046000.1, from coordinate 77,088,482 downwards.
GTAGGACCGACATAGAGGTGATTCAATTTAGTACTGACTACATAATTGAATCGGACCTCGGATATTATGTTGTACATGCTCTTAATCCCGATATAATAACGGGCACATGTACTTAGTATTTATTTCTTTGATTTACCAAAGGGTGAGATTTAGATGGATTAAATCAATATGCCCGGTAAGTTGGGAAATAATATTATTTACATGGTGTGCCGTTGATTATAGGAGGAAACCGTGTCCTATATATTAGGTTGATGATGTCCCCTTGAGGAGCTCATAAGGTTCATCATGTAAACCCAGCTGGTTGACTTAGTCAACATGATGATAAGGTTGAGTGGTACTACTCGAGGAATTAGATGTTAATTAATTGATGGTCAGTAAATCAATTAATTGACGGACATTCGATATCTTAAACACGGGGAGATTAATGTGCAAATAATATATGGAGCCCATATTGATTTATGGGGGTTGGTGAGGTAGTTCAATGATGATCCTCTAGTGGAATGGAACATCATTGATGGATCAAGTTTGTGTGGTTCCGATCCATCGGGTGGCCAAGACCCAACTCCTCCTTATGGTCCCTATCGTAGCCTAATATAATCCTTGTGAAGTCTAGATCCAAGAATGTAAAACAAAACCTAGAACCAACGGTTGGGATTAAATCCCTAGATCCGATGGTTGGATGAAACCCTAGAACCAACGGTTGGGATTAAATCCCTAGATCCGATGGTTAGGATGAAATCCTAGAATCGACGGTTGGGATTAAATCCTTAGATCTGACGGTTGGGATAAATCCCTAGATCCGACGATTGGGATGAAACCTTAGATCCGACGGTTGGGATGAAATTCTAGATCCGATGGTTGGGATTAAACCCTAGATCCGACGGTGGAGATTAAACCCTAGATCCGACGGTGGAGATTAAATCCCTAGATCCGACGATGGAGATTAAAGGAGGCTTAAGCCTAATTATATAAATAGAGGCTTAGGTTGGGCGGCAAGGAGTGATTGAAAGAATTAGGGTTTGGCTTTTGGAGGTGGGCGGCTAGGGTTTGGAGCTAGGGTTGGGCGGCAACTTCTCCTTCCTTCTAGTTGTTGCCGGCGCCCAACTTGCACCATCAACACTTGGCCGGTGCCCAACCTTAAGGTCTTTCCCTTCTTCCTTGGCCGGCGGTTCTCCTTTCATTGGTGGCCGGTGGTCTTCCTCCTTCCTATTCTCCAAAGTGGCCGGCGGCAACTCTTCTTGAAGTTGGCCGGCACATCATCCATTGCTCCTTGGACGGCGGTTGCACCAAATTCCCTAATTTGGTGGCCGGTTCTAGATAGGAAAGGTATTTGTGAGTTCTTCTCTTTGTTCGCAGCGGACAAGGTAGAGAAGAAAGCGATCTAGAAGGCTTCTACTCGTGGAGGAACTTCGTCCACACGTCGTCCACGAGAAGGATAGGACATACGGTAGAAGATCGTGAGGTATAAAGTTATTTTAACTTTATGTACAGATCTGAGCATGTTCTTATTTGTTTTGATTATGCATGTGTGTGGATGAATATATATTGTATAATCATGGCCCCCGAAGACAAACACAAAAACCGGCGATCCATCCGTCGTCTCTTCCGCCGCTAACCAACTAGAAGAGTTGTGTTGCTTGAACAACTAGTTTGTTCAAGCGACCACTCAAGTTGTTAGCACGACGATGAATAGGTTGTGCTAAGGAAGCTCATCCCATCCGGATTAATTCTTTCATTAGTGAAAATTTTAATCCGGGGACATGGGAGCCAATGAGCCTCCGAAGCATTCACCCAACAATTGGTATCAGAGCCATCGGATTCCGGTTTTGTGTGTTTAGGATTCGATTAATTTTTTATGCATTTTTCATATATTATATGTGCCGGATAATAGTAGGATATGCGTAGTTTAACTCTTTGGTTGCAGGCATAAGATCCGACTATTATGGCCATGTGTGTGTATGTGAATGGATGTGTGTAAAAATTTATTATTTGAATCCTCGGGGTTGACGAGGCTAGATTGGTATTTAATTTTTGTAATTAAATACGGCATTGTTTAGCCGATCATTTTAGTTTACTTTCGATCTAGACTATTTGTACACTCCTTCGTGGAGTATAGGATCGATGGATGTAAATAAAATGATTTATCTCAGCTCGGATATCTTTGGTGACTTGCGCACGGGAAAAGGTGGAGCGGACGAGGTGGCAACACGACGGGATGCATATTGGAGGACAATGCCATAATAGTTGGGAAAAATTCTGTTTTTCCATATTTATTGCTTATTTGTTTTATATGCATATTGTGTATGTTTAAAATTCCTCGATTGCAATTTACTAAGTGGGAGAGGGATATTTTAATTAATTCCCGTGGCCTCCATTACAATTTGACGTGTGATGCAAACAAACTTGTGTGTTGGCTCTGAGTGCCTTCCTTCCTGCGGACGGGTTTGTTTGTGGATCACTAGGTCAAATAATGGTTATAGGAAATTATCTAGGAGCATGTGTACTTCCACAGCGGTAAGGCACATAATCCGAAATAATTTCCTCGATCGTAACGGTGTAATGGTGCACACTTAGATACAAATAAAGGTATCCTCCCATCGAGTCACGCTTTTATTTGTAGGGCCAAAGAGGAACCAACTATTAATTTTATTTGTCAAAAAGTAAGGTTGACAAGATAATAAAATTAATGGGTAAAACCTCCTCTTACAAATGTAGAATTCAGATATCGTCCACCTTTGCGTGGCATGCGACATTCTGATTTGAGGTGTTGGTTGATTTCGATTTTATTGTTTTGAGGAATCAATAATATTTGAAATCTAATATTTTGATCATTGTGATTTTTAGGATTTTCAAATGGCTTTCAACCCACTTGCTGTGATTTTAAAAGAAAACAAACTTACTGGTCCAAACTACATTGATTGGAAAAGAAACCTGGATATTGTCTTAACTGCGGAAGAGTACAAATTTGTACTCTTCGAGGTCTGTCCTCCTAAGCCCTCAGATGACTCTGATGAAAAGGAGATAGAACGTTATAAGAAATGGGTTAAGGCAGATGAGATGGCGCGGTGTTACATTTTGGCATCTATGTCAAATGTGCTGCAACATCAGCATCAGGCCATAGCCACAGCTTATGACATGATGTTCAATCTCAAGGAACTTTTCGGACATCAGAGTAGGGCGGCTAGGAAGGAGGCTCTTAGGAACTTGATGACGACCTCCATGATCGAGGGAACACCCGTTAGGGATCATGTTCTCAAGATGATGGCTCATCTTAATGAGATGGAAGTCCTAGGAGCTGAGATCGATGGGGAAACCCAGGTCGATATCATTCTCCAGTCTTTGCCTAGGAGTTTTGAGCAGTTCCGCCTCAACTACAACATGAACAAAAGGTTGTATTCGGCGAGCTTCCCGATGTAACTCCAGTGGCAGAGGAGCTTTTCGTCGAGTTCTCAAGCCATGGTCGCTCTGGTTTCTTCCTCTAAACCGAAAGGTAAGAAGAAGAAGAAGCAAGGTGGAGCGAAGAAGGTGGCAACAGGACCTCAGGCAGGAGTGAAGAAGCCGAAAGGCAAGTGCTTCACTTGCAAGCAGACTAGACATTGGAAGGCGGACTGTCCTCGCCGAAAGAACAAAGGTATATCTTCTTGTTTAGTTGTTGAAACATGTTTAGCGGTGTTATCTACGGCTCGTGTGTAGATACAGAGCCACTGATCATGTCTGCAATACTTTGCAGGGGTTCCAGGAAACCCGACGACTAGCTGAGGGAGAGATTACCGTCTTCATGGGCAATGCTTCAAAGGTGGCGGCTATTGCAGTGGGAGACGTTTATTTATCTTTTGATAGGAATAAATTTTTGGTTTTAAGAAATTGTCTTTATGTACCTACTTTTAGAAAGAATTTAATTTCAGTTTCTAAATTGTTTATGGATGGATATTCTGTTTCTTTTAATGACAAGGTGGTTATAAAAAGGAATAGGGAGATTATCTGTTCTGGTACATTGGTTGGCAATTTATATTCTATTGAACCAAAAACTCCCACGATGCAAATAGAAGTAAATAACTCATCTTCTAAGTCTAATAAGAGAAAAGAACCTTCGCAAATGAACCAAACATATCTTTGGCATCTAAGGCTTGGTCATATTAACCTAAGCAGAATTCAAAGGTTGATAGCTGATGGACCTTTGGGTTCATTAGTGGTGGAGGATCTCCCAACCTGCGAATCTTGCTTGGAAGGTAAAATGACCAAGAGGCCTTTTAAGGCCAAGGGGTATAGAGCCAAAGATGTGTTAGAATTGGTTCATTCTGATTTGTGCGGTCCTATGTCTATCCAGGCAAGAGGTGGCTTTGAATACTTCGTCTCATTTATAGACGATTATTCATGGTATGGATACATTTACTTGATGCGCCGCAAGTCTGAATGCTTTGACAAGTTCAAAGAATTCAAGGCTGATGTGGAGAACCGTCAAGGTAAAAGTATCAAGACATTACGGTCTGATCGTGGTGGCGAGTACCTCTTGGGAGAGTTTAGGAGTTACTTATCAGAGGCTGGGATTCAATCCCAATTGTCCGCACCTGGCACACCCCAGCAGAATGGTGTGGCGGAGCGAAGGAATAGGACTCTTATGGAGATGGTCAGATTGATGATGAGTATTCTGAGTTACCTGTTTCGTTCTGGGGGTATGCACTGGATACAGCAATGTACACTCTGAACTTGGTTCCATCTAAATCAGTACCTTCTACCCCTGTAGAATTGTGGACTGGGCGAAAACCTAGTCTGAAACATATTCGGATATGGGGGAGTCCGACATGATGCTAAAGGCGATCGTAAGTTGGAACCTCGCATGTAAGTATTTGTTGGCTACCCTAAGGGAACGAAAGGTGGTTTGTTTTATAATCCTAGAGATCAAAGGGTGATCGTTAGCACGAACGCCAGATTTCTAGAGGAGGATTATGTAATGAACCACAAGCCCAAGAGTAGGATTGTTCTTGAGGAGATGACAGGGGAAGTCCCGACTTCAGTACCACCGGTACAAGAGGAGACACCACAAGTCACTGCACCGCGTGTCACAGAGCATACACATGAGGCACCTCGTCGTAGTGGGAGGGTTGTTAGACAACCCGACAGATTCATGTTTTTGGGAGAGTCTTCGGACTTAGTCCCTGGTGAACATGAACCTGATCCCTGGACATATGACGAGGCAATCCAAGATAGAGATGCAGTATCTTGGCAAAGAGCGATGAATTCAGAGATAGAATCTATGGATTCTAATCAGGTCTGGGAGCTAGTAGAGCCACCCGATGGTGTAAAAACCATTGGATGCAAGTGGATCTACAAGAGAAAGAGAGGAGTAGACGGGAAGGTTGAAACCTTCAAAGCTAGGCTTGTTGCGAAAGGGTATACTCAGAAAGAGGGTATCGATTATGAGGAGACCTTTTCGCCGGTAGCTATGCTTAAGTCTATCCGGATTCTCTTATCTATAGCTGCTCATATGGATTATGAGATTGGGCAGATGGATGTCAAGACAGCTTTCCTTAACGGAAGTCTTGAGGAGAACATCTATATGCGGCAACCAGAGGGATTCATTGCTAAAGGAAAAGAGCATCTTGTATGTAAGCTTAATCGGTCCATTTATGGATTGAAGCAAGCTTCTAGATCTTGGAACATCCGCTTTGATGAGGTAATCCAGTCATATGGATTTATTCAAAGTCTGGATGAGCCTTGTGTATACAAAAGATGTGACGGAAACGTAGTGGTGTTTCTTGTACTATACGTAGATGACATTTTGTTAGTTGGAAACAATATCAAAGTGTTATCAGACGTAAGGGTATGGTTGTCCAAACAGTTTGATATGAAGGACTTGGGAGAAGTGGGACACATCCTTGGGATCAAAGTTATAAGGGATCGCAAGAAAAGGATGTTGTGCTTATCCCAAGCTTCATACATTGACACTATCCTTGCTCGTTTTAGCATGCAGAACTCCAAGAAAGGTTTTCTACCTTTTAGGCATGGAGTTCCTTTATCTAAAGAGATGTGTCCCAAAACATCAAAGGAGATAGAGGACATGAAGGCGGTTCCTTATGCTTCGGCAGTAGGAAGCCTTATGTATGCTATGCTATGTACGAGACCGGATATCTGCTTTGCCGTGGGTATGGTTAGCAGATATCAGAGTAATCCTGGACAGGGACATTGGACTGCGGTAAAACATATATTGAAGTACCTGAGAAGGACTAGGGATTATATGTCGTTTATCGGCATCAATCACCACATGGGTTACACGGATTCGGATTTCCAATCAGATAGGGACAAGAGTAAGTCTACCTCGGGGTTTGTGTTTACTTTTGGAGGTGGAGCCATAGCATGGAGGAGTGTCAAGCAGAAATGCGTGGCGGACTCTACCATGGAAGCTGAGTATGTGGCAGCCTCTGAGGCAGCCAAGGAAGCTGTATGGCTCAGGAACTTCTTGATGGACTTAGATGTGATTCCTGGTTTGCCCAGAACTATCACAATTTATTGTGATAATAGTGGTGCAGTTGCAAACTCGAAGGAACCACGAGTCCATAAGGCGAGTAAACACATAGAGCGCAAGTACCACCTCATACGAGAGATCGTAAAGCGAGGAGAAGTTGCTGTCGCCAAGATTGCATCAGAGGATAACCTGGCGGATCCATTCACTAAGGCCCTTCCAATGAAAGCGTTTGATAGGCATGTGGAGGACATGGGGATCAGATGTATGGCAGAGTGATGACAACATAGTCTTTTAGTATAAGTGGGAGATTGTTGGAATGTATACTGAAAGCCTAGCTCTTTTTGTATGAACATTTTATTTTGAAATAAGAATTACATGATCATTATTTGCATTTTATATATTCATTATATATGTGTGCATATTGTCTAATATTTTACATTGTAGATAACATGGTGCTTGGTGTGGCACAGAAGATCATGTTATCAGTACCTTGTAAAATATAAGTAAAGGCTCACAACCAAGATGGTTTTGGACAAACCATTGGCATGGTTGTAGTGTAGCTTGGTATTGTTTTATCTTGAACATAGAGTTACACTATGTTGGTGCAGTGGGCACCAAAGTCGAACCGGTATTTTGATTATGGCAAAAGGCTCAATAGTTAAGGGTATATTTGTTATCTTATGAGCTCAATTAAGTGTGCAGAAATGCTAAAGTTGAGCGGAAGGTCTGCGACACCCGGTGGGAACCGAGGTGGTCGGGCAACGCCAGAGGGACTTCGGAGGAAGCCGAGGTACTCGGGTGGAGACCGGAAGCGAGGCTACAAGGTAAGCTCGTGTGAAAGCGAAGCAAGGTCGTTAAGCGTAGATCCGACCCAATACCTCCAATGGAAGGTCTAGGTCGAGATCAGATGGTTAGAACCATCGTACTTTATATTTTAAGCTAACTTGTATCAGCCCAAAACCCTTTGACTACAGTCAACCGCTAGTCAAGTTCCAGCCTCGAGAAGAGCTCGAATTTCAAGGGGGTGAATTTGGACTTGACTCGTGTTTTGGTACAAAGGGTGATGTGGCATCAAGGTGGACATCCAAACCATCACCAAGCTTGGACCTCATCCTTGAGTTGGCGTGAAGGCCTCCTTGAGGTGGCACAAGATGGTTGGCTCCCATGATGTGGCACAAGTTGGATGGCTTCTTCTTCTTGGCGTGAAGGCCTCCTTGAGGTGGCACAAGATGGTTGGCTCCCATGATGTGGCACAAGTTGGATGGCTTCTTCTTCTTGGCGTGAAGGCTTCCTTGAGGTGGCACAAGGTGGTTGGATGAAACACCTCATCCTTGAGTTGGGATAAGAACCTCACCTTGGACACTACCTATGTCTAAATTCATAGATCAATATCCATAAATAGACATGTTCACTCCAAGCAAATAACAAGAATTAAAGAGCTCTCAACACGCCGTCGTAACGCCGCTACTACTACTCACATTTGCTACGACGAAGTGCCGCCGACAACGAAAGCTACATCTTCTACTTATAAGAGTTGTCGGTATATTTATTTAAGTTCTACTTCTTTAAATTGTCTTTGTGCTTTAATCGTAACAAGGAAAGGGGGAGTGTCCCTTTGCCTTGATTTCTTTTGTAATCGTTGCTCCTACCTCTAACGAGGAGGAGTGGTTTTAGTGAATTGCCCTCCGTACGTGATCAAGGATCACTAGGGCCGTGGATTAGCAATCGAAAGATTGTGAACCACGTAAAAATATCTTGTCTACTTTATATTTCCGCTGTGCATTCTCTACTTGCTTTTTACGTATTGCAAAAGTTTTTAACGACACCGGATCGCTATTCACCCCCCCCCCCTCTAGCGACACTTTCGATCCAACAATTGGTATCAGAGCCGGGGGCGCTAAGATTCGGTGAAACCACCAATCTAGCTTTGTTTTTCTTTTTTACAGATTTTTTTTTATTTATTTCTGTTTTCGTATAATTATTTCACTTGCTTATCTTCTCCTACATATAGAATTGCATTAGAGGCTTTAGGATCCGGATAAGGTTGTCCTTCGGGTTAGATCCCGAGTAAGGTTGTCCTCCGGAACTTCAACGACATTCGCATTTGATTGTTTATTTCTTTTTGCAAGTTACATTTTATATATCTTTTTTTACTTCCCTCACTACTAATCCAAGACGAAAGTCTTGGAATATTCTTTCCGTGTTTGTTTTGCAAGATTCTTTTCGTCGTTCTTCTTCTTGTTTTTAAATGGCCCATCTCGAAGGGTTTAGCAACGCCCCCGCTTTACAACGGTAATGACTTTCCTTATTGGAAGGGTCGGATGGAATGCTTTCTTAAAACCCAAATCGAGATGTGGATCGTAATCCAAACCGGTTTCACACTTCCTAATGAAGATGGTGAATCTTTGGGTTACGATCAATGGTCAAATTCCATGAAAAAACAAGTAGAAGCCGATGCCAAGGCAACTCAAATCTTGCAATGTGGGTTGTCCAAGGAAGAGCTCAACCGCGTCGGCCCCTTCATTAGTGCAAAGGACTTATGGACCAAGCTAGTGGAACTACACGAAGGCACCGACGACACGAAGGTATGTAAAAGAGATTTACTTTTAAATAAATTGTATAACTTGAAAATGCAGGAAAACGAGACCGCAACTCAACTACATGCTCGTATCCAAGACATCGTCAACCAACTCCATGCCATCGGACAAAAGGTCGAGAATCGCGACCTTATCAGGTATTCTCTTAACTCGTTTCCTAGGACCACCTTGTGGGCATCCATGGTCGATGCCTACAAGGTCTCCAAGGACCTTTCTAAAATTAGGTTAGACGAATTGTTTTCGGAACTTGAATTACATGAGCAAACTAACGTGGTCCAGGCCGAGAAGAGTATTGCGTTATTTGCAGGTTCCAAGAAGAAGACGCCCCAAAGCAAGCCACCCTCGGTGTATGAAGACTATATCAAAGCTCTAATGGCCAAGCCGACCGAGCACGACTCCGAAACCGAAGAAGAGTCCGAGTACGAATCCGATGATGAGCTTCCATTCAAGACAAGCCACGGATCCGTATCCGGTTCAAAAGAATCATTAAGGGTAAGTCGGTCGTTACTTAATACTTTGTATGGTGCAATTAAATTTTTAAATAAGAAACTAGCTAAGTCCGAGTCCAAGGTCGAGACCCTAATTGAGGAGGTTAACCTCCTCAAACATGAGGTCTCCCTAACCTCTTCGACTACTCGTATTCAAGAGGAGGACTCAACTCAAGTTGAAAAGCTTGAAGTTGAGAACTCGCTTTTGAAAACACAAGTCGAAGACCTTAGGAACACGTTGGAAAGGTTCACTTTGGGATCCAAGGGACTTGACCTCTTACTTGGATCACAAAGGGCCGTGTACAACAAGGCCGGACTCGGGTTTAACTCAAATACAACCAATAAGTCATATATGTCTATAGTAAACCAACATAAGAAAAATGTCCAAGCATGGGTCCCTAAGACCACTTTGATTTCAACTTTAGGATCTAACATGTATTGGGTTCCCAAGGACCAAATTCACTATGTGAATAGACCCACTCGATTCAATGGTCCAGGGGGAGCCAATACAAAATGTATTTTTGTTAAGTCTTAGAAATTGCATGCTTAGTTTTTCCTTTATTTTTAGAATGGTTAGATAGGACTCATAACCAACTAAAATCCTGCGAAAAGATTGAGCCTCGGGAGCCTCTTTTCAAAAATAAATCAACTAAAATCCTACGAAAAGATTGAGCCTCGAGCCTCTTTTCAAAATAACTAGTTAGACCAAGATGTAGTCTCAAGTAAGTCGAGTTATCAATTTCTTGAAATTAGCTTTGTCTAAGGAAGTGGTCGTTGTTCCGATCAAAGAAGGCCTCGTGCGCCATGACACGAAGCTAATCTCTTGAAAAGATTACTTGATGAGCTTAGACTAAATCCGACTCTAACCTAATGTTGGTTAATTTAAATTCATTAAAATTAATCAAGTAAAATTGAAAGTCATCTCACAAGAACACATAGGAATAACATGTTTTGATCATGTAGATATTGGTGAGATGATTTAGGTTTAAAAACTTACAAACAACCCTTTAGTAATTCCATTGATCCTACACATAAGAGTCGAAGAAACCAGTAATATAGTTTTCGACGAAGGACACGAACCCGTTCAATCCTTAACAAAACCAACTAGCAAATCAACTTATAGCGAACCCGACTGATCTTGAACTTGAATCTCGTCCCTAACCCAAGTCATCCTATCGACCAAGTGATAGATGACTCTAACCCAAGTCAAACTAGAACTCACCCAAGTCATCCTATCGACCAAGTGATAGATGACCCTAACCCGAGTCACACTAAGACTCAAACAAATCATCCTATCAATCAAGTTATAGGTGATCCAAATTTAGGGGTTCGAACTAGAGCTTCATATCGAAACCTTAGTCAAATCTCGTTAATTTCCAAAATCGAACCCAAAACTATTGAACAAGCACTTCTTGATCCCGACTGGATTATTGCTATGCAAGAAGAGCTAGCTCAATTCACTAGAAATGAAGTCTGGGAATTAGTACCACCACCTAAAGAAAAATCAATTATTGGAACAAGGTGGGTATTTCGAAATAAACTTGATGATAAAGGTGAAGTAGTTAGAAATAAAGCTAGGTTAGTCGCAAAAGGGTTTAGTCAAGTCGAAGGTTTAGATTACGATGAGACCTACGCCCCCGTAGCCAGACTAGAGTCCATCCGAATGTTGTTAGCATATGCTGCACATCGAGGTTTTAAATTGTTTCAAATGGATGTCAAGTCAGCATTTTTGAATGGATACATTAAGGAAGAAGTTTACGTCAGTCAACCTCCCGGATATAAACAATACACCTATGACAACTAATGTTAATATAAACAAAGATGTAGAAGGAAAACCCGTTGACCTAAAATACTATAGGAGCGCAATAGGAAGTCTCCTATACTTAACCGCGAGCCGACCCGACATTTTATTCACGGTAAGTATGTGCGCAAGGTTACAAACCTGTGCCAAGGAGTCTCACCTAACCCTAGTCAAGCGTATCCTTAGATATCTAAAGGGCACGCTAAACGTAGGTATTTGGTACCCTAGATCTACCGAGTTTAATCTAATCGGCTACTCCGACTCCGACTATGCCGGTAGTAAACTCGATAGAAAGAGCACGAGTGGTTGTTGTCAAATCCTCGGCTCGAGTCTAGTGAGTTGTGCGAGGGAAGCAGCATTGCGTTGCCTTATCTACCACCGAAGCCGAATACGTTGCGATGGGTGAGTGTGTCTCTCAGCTCCTGTGGATGAAGCACACTCTCCAAGACTTTAGCTTAATCTTTAACAACATTAAAAGTTAGGTATGTGCGTAATAGAGTAGGATTTAAATTTTTCTATATATGTACTCTATTTTTGCTTCTTTTTATGAAATTAGCCTAAGTCTTACCTTAGAAATCATATTGGGAACTTGCTTGGACTTACAAACCCTAAAATATATTTACAAACTTTTTGAGTTAAGGCAAAAGGGGGAGAAAGTCACAAAAGTAAGGAAGAAAGTAAACAAAATTATTACCTTTTATATTAAGTAATTCCGTTTACTTAAGCAACTATTAAGGGGAGTAAAATTATTTTTCAAGAACTCACCTTCGGTCAAGGGAGGTTACCTCAAAGGGAGAACTTGAAACAATAATATTTCTCACTCATGCTTAATCTTTATGCTAGCTCATTCATGCTTAATCTTTATGCTAGCTCATTCATATTTAATCTTTATGCTAGCTCATTCATGCTTAATCATTATGCTAGCTCATTCATATTTAATCTTTATGCTAGCTCATTCATAGTTAATCTTTATGCTAGCTCAGTCTTTGTTATGCTTAATTTTCCTTAACTTTTGTGTCGGTTTGCCATGAATCAAAAGGGGGAGATTGTTGGTGCAAGGGCACCAAAGTCGAACCGTATTTTGATTATGGCAAAAGGCTCAATAGTTAAGGGTATATTTGTTATCTTACGAGCTCAATTAAGTGTGCAGAAATGCTAAAGTTGAGCGGAAGGTCTGCGACACCCGGTGGGAACCGAGGTGGTCGGGCAACGCCAGAGGGACTTCGGAGGAAGCCGAGGTACTCGGGTGAAGACCGGAAGCGAGGCTACAAGGTAAGCTCGTGTGAAAGCGAAGCAAGGTCGTTAAGCGTAGATCCGACCCAATACCTCCAATGGAAGGTCTAGGTCGAGATCAGATGGTTAGAACCATCGTACTTTATATTTTAAGCTAACTTGTACTGCAGTCCAAAACCCTTTGACTACAGTCAACTGCTAGTCAAGTTCCAGCCTCGCGAAGAGCTCGAATTTCAAGGGGGTGAATTTGGACTTGACTCGTGTTTTGGTACAAAGGGTGATGTGGCATCAAGGTGGACATCCAAACCATCACCAAGCTTGGACCTCATCCTTGAGTTGGCGTGAAGGCCTCCTTGAGGTGGCACAAGATGGTTGGCTCCCATGATGTGGCACAAGTTGGATGGCTTCTTCTTCTTGGCGTGAAGGCCTCCTTGAGGTGGCACAAGATGGTTGGCTCCCATGATGTGGCACAAGTTGGATGGCTTCTTCTTCTTGGCGTGAAGGCTTCCTTGAGGTGGCACAAGGTGGTTGGATGAAACACCTCATCCTTGAGTTGGGATAAGAACCTCACCTTGGACACTACCTATGTCTAAATTCATAGATCAATATCCATAAATAGACATGTTCACTCCAAGCAAATAACAAGAATTCAAGAGCTCTCAACACGCCGTCGTAACTCCGCTACTACTACTCACATTTGCTACGACGAAGTGCCGCCGACAACGAAAGCTACATCTTCTACTTATAAGAGTTGTCGGTATATTTATTTAAGTTCTACTTCTTTAAATTGTCTTTGTGCTTTAATCGTAACAAGGAAAGGGGGAGTGTCCCTTTGCCTTGATTTCTTTTTGTAATCGTTGCTCCTACCTCCAACGAGGAGGAGTGGTTTTAGTGAATTGCCCTCCGTACGTGATCAAGGATCACTAGGGCCGTGGATTAGCAATCGTAAGAGTGTGAACCACGAAAAATATCTTGTCTACTTTATATTTCGCTGTGCATTCTCTACTTGCTTTTTACTTATTGCAAAAGTTTCGTGATCGCTTATTCACCCCTCTAGCTTATTAATTTCGATCCAAACACACTAGTACACTTAGGTGTATTGAGTAGGACCGGCATATAGAGGTGATTCAATCTTAGTAATCGACTACATAATTGAATCTCTCGATATTATGTTGTACATGCCTTAATCCCGATATAATAACGGGCACATGTACTTAGTATTTATTTCTTTGATTTACTAAAGGTGAGATTTAGATGGATTAAATCAATATGCCCGGTAAGTTGGGAAATAATATTATTTACATGGTGTGCCGTTGATTATAGGAGGAAACCGTGTCCTATATATTAGGTTGATGATGTCCCCTTGAGGAGCTCATAAGGTTCATCATGTAAACCCAGCTTGGTTGACTTAGTCAACATGATGATAAGGTTGAGTGGTACTACTCGAGGAATTAGATGTTAATTAATTGATGGTCAGTAAATCAATTAATTGACGGACATTCGATATCTTAAACACGGGGAGATTAATGTGCAAATAATATATGGAGCCCATATTGATTTATGGGGGTTGGTGAGGTAGTTCAATGATGATCCTCTAGTGGAATGGAACATCATTGATGGATCAAGTTTGTGTGGTTCCGATCCATCGGGTGGCCAAGACCCAACTCCTCCTTATGGTCCCTATCGTAGCCTAATATAATCCTTGTGAAGTCTAGATCCAAGAATGTAAAATAAAACCTAGAACCAACGGTTGAGATTAAATCCCTAGATCCGATGGTTGGATGAAACCCTAGAACCAACGGTTGGGATTAAATCCCTAGATCCGATGGTTAGGATGAAATCCTAGAATCGACGGTTGGGATTAAATCCTTAGATCTGACGGTTGGGATAAATCCCTAGATCCGACGGTTGGGATGAAACCTTAGATCCGACGGTTGGGATGAAATTCTAGATCCGATGGTTGGGATTAAACCCTAGATCCGACGGTGGAGATTAAACCCTAGATCCGACGGTGGAGATTAAATCCCTAGATCCGACGATGGAGATTAAAGGAGGCTTAAGCCTAATTATATAAATAGAGGCTTAGGTTGGGCGGCAAGGAGTGATTGAAAGAATTAGGGTTTGGCTTTTGGAGGTGGGCGGCTAGGGTTTGGAGCTAGGGTTGGGCGGCAACTTCTCCTTCCTTCTAGTTGTTGCCGGCGCCCAACTTGCACCATCAACACTTGGCCGGCGCCCAACCTTAAGGTCTTTCCCTTCTTCCTTGGCCGGCGGTTCTCCTTCCATTGGTGGCCGGTGGTCTTCCTCCTTCCTATTCTCCAAAGTGGCCGGCGGCAACTCTTCTTGAAGTTGGCCGGCACATCATCCATTGCTCCTTGGACGGCGGTTGCACCAAATTCCCTAATTTGGTGGCCGGTTCTAGATAGGAAAGGTATTTGCGAGTTCTTCTCTTTGTTCGCAGCGGACAAGGTAGAGAAGAAAGCGATCTAGAAGGCTTCTACTCGTGGAGGAACTTCGTCCACACGTCGTCCACGAGAAGGATAGGACATACGGTAGAAGATCGTGAGGTATAAAGTTATTTTAACTTTATGTACAGATCTGAGCATGTTCTTATTTGTTTTGATTATGCATGTGTGTGGATGAATATATATTGTATAATCATGGCCCCCGAAGACAAACACAAAAACCGGCGATCCATCCGTCGTCTCTTCCGCCGCTAACCAACTAGAAGAGTTGTGTTGCTTGAACAACTAGTTTGTTCAAGCGACCACTCAAGTTGTTAGCACGACGATGAATAGGTTGTGCTAAGGAAGCTCATCCCATCCGGATTAATTCTTTCATTAGTGAAAATTTTAATCCGGGGACATGGGAGCCAATGAGCCTCCGAAGCATTCACCCAACAACTGGCTGCGGGCTCAACTATAATGGAACCCCGTCCAGCCAGCATGCAATCATGCAAGATGGTGCATGATACTAAAGCATGTAAATCCAACTAAAAATACCTATTCGAATAATATGCACAATCAATAAGTGCATATACATGATCCAAGTAACAATTATCCAAGTAAAACAGGGAAGATATAATCATAACCGATCAAATGCATGTATCAAGTAGGCACATAACATACTAGTCATATAAACATGAAAATTATTGCAAGCTATCCTAACTAGCATATCAACATGACTATATCTAGGAGATAAGTCAAAATACCCGCCTGATAAAATATCCGCAAAAAGAACCAGATCGTCACGACCGTGAAACTGCCTCGTGACCGAAACCTGCATACAAAATAACTATTGTTAAGCACAAAATACCATTCACCGACAAATCGAATACTTAATCGATTCCTTCCATAACCAATTAATCCAAAGTAAATCCATCAAATCCAAGCACACGACAACGTGCTAAATTACTACTATGTATCCCCAAGTAGACCCTCAACCCCTTGGTCAAAAATTGTGATTAACTCTTCAATCCAAGAACATATCCTTGCAATTAATCTCACAATGATCAATAATCATCATATGAAAATATTATCCAAGTACACAACAAATAATCGAATCGAATCCTACATCGACCTCATATCCGATCCACTAGATTGATTTAATTATCCTATTCAACCTAATCAATCCTCCATACATAATTACAGAACCGATTAACATCACACCGAACTCAACAATCCAACCAACCATAGATCACTAAGAATTAACTCACACCCAAATCATATGACCAAGTATAGACAACCACTGTCAATAACCTGTAGTTAAGTTATAATCATCCTGTATGTAATCCAACCAACCAATCACAGCCATCCCCATTGCAGCAATGGAATTTAACAACATCCTAAATAAATACTTCATTTTCCTCAAGCTTAATTCACAACTCCACAACAATATACAGAACATCTCACCGATCAAAAATATGAATCCAACCTAACCCTAGGTGACTTATACACAGCTCAATCAAACCTTACCTCAAATAGAACACCTCAACCCTCACAGCCAACCTACTCATAACAAAACTCACAACCAAGACCCACAACCTACCAAACTTCCAAACACCTAGCCGTGTACAACCGATATCACCCAAATGGTCTCTTATGTCTCTCACAACCAACAACACGCTCACAGCGCCAAGAACCACTCCCAGATCCATCAATTCCCCACAATATACAACCACCACATAAGAAACAGAGAAGGGTAAATCACCACTTACCGGCCTTAGAAATCCTTTGGCAGCAACCTTCCTTTATCTGTTGTTCATCGAAGCAAACAACGATTGCGATCACTGCCCAAAACCACCGATCAAATTCAACAATAGAATATCCAATGACCAGATCAAATCACTCACCCAATTGAATCTATAACTAACAGATGCAAAAAGAGTAGATCAAGTTATACCAACACTGCTACACCGGTGACACTTCCCTCCCACTCGTTCGGTTCACCGGAGAAGAAGACCTGCCGATGCCCTAATAGCAAGCTCCGACAACCACCGGAGAGACCACACCCCTCAACGGAGGTGGCGATAGCGCGGTGCTGACCCCCTTCTTGTCACATCGCCCGTCAGGATGTAGCAGAGGTGTCGGAGGTTAGATGCAAAGTCGGCGACGTAGGGCTACTGGTTGCGGACGCGAGGAAGAGAAGAGGCTCACGCCAGCAGTCCTGTGGCAGAGGATGGCCGGCGCGTGCGGCTGTGAATAGTGAGGAAGAGAAGTCGGCATTCTGCGATTGTAGGCGCGGGGAAGAAGAGGCAGCGGTGGCGGCTGCGGACTGGCCATCGATGAGTGCGGCTCGAGCGGCAACAACGACCGAAGGTGAGGTGGCGAAGAAGAGCGACGGCCTGGTCATCGACGGAGAAGAGGGGAGTCGTGCGAGAGAAGAAACCGCAAGAGGGCAGGCGCAGAGGGGAAAGAAAGGAAAGGCTCGGGAAAAAGCTCTGCGGCGCACAGGGAGATCGAGAAAAGAGGAAACAGGATTGGGGAAAAATAACCAGGTTAACCTATAACCTAGGTTTATAATTTAGGTTAATTATCCCTATCAAATAGTTAAAACAGGCTCTTTAAAAGCCTATTTTTCTTATCCCCGTAAATATCTCATACAAGCCCCATTTAATTCCAGAAAAATTTTGAAAAAATTCCTAAAATTCTCTAAAAATCTCAAAAATAATCCCTAGGATTATTTCCCTGAAATTTTGGTCATTTAATTTCGTATTTTAAATTTCAGTACTTAACACACAATATACTCAAGCTATAGGTTAAGGTATCTAATGGTCTGTCCAACACATATACCAGTATCCGACACAACCGTATAACATATGCAAGAAGCATGCATGAATATGATGTACAATCAAATGCAGCAAGCATAATACAATCAAATGCAACATCACAATAAACATATATATATAGACTGCATCTATATATATATTAATCTCAACCATTCATATATATATATATATATATATACATGCGTATATGTATATATATATGGTAATATGCAAAACGCCATCAGATACGGTAATGCATCATGCATGGTCATGCCTGCTCACCCCTATTCGCTACCACGACCCCAGTGTGACATAGGTGGCACGACATGACAACTGTCCCAACTCACACCAACCACTGCTCTAGAGTGGCTAGTGGGCAATATGATCAAGTAGCATATGAGTGTAAAGAGTTAGCTATACAAAGGGGGTCCCTGCTACTGGCCACTCCGACTAACACTACTAATGAGTGGTCGAGTACCACGCACCCAGGACAACTGCACGCAACTCCAATTACCACCGTCTATAGTGGTAGAGTGCGGCACAACGGATGCTCTGCCCTCACACTGGTTACTCCTCCTATGAGTAACCATGGAGGCAGGATGACTGGCGACCCTCTCAACCACAAGGGAGACCACGTCGCCAGCATGCATGCAAATGACATGAATGCAATATCTCACATACAGACTGTTAGGATCTTTGTAATGGCTAGAGGGGGCGGGGGGGGGGGTGATTAGCCTTTCTTCGTTTCTACAAAAATGTTAGCGGAAGCAATACAAATATAAACACAAATAAGAACAAGAAACAAAGCTAACACCCGATGTACGTGGTTCGGAGATGACGCTCCTACTCCACGGTAATCCGTAAGGTGGATTAGTCCTAGCCAAGCTTCACTATATCCTCCTTTGGATGAACCAAGGTGGAGAAACCTTGTTTACAATGCTCTCCTCTTCTTTACAATGATGGAAGATTAAAATCTAGAGAAGAGGAGGTTTAGAATCACTAAAGCACTTGGGAAAGCTTGGTGAGCACGAGGGTATTGCTAGGAATGAGAGCACTAGCTTCACCAAGCTCCCCAAGGCCCCTTCTTATAGAAGAGGGGTTGTTTTTCCCGTTGGGCTTCAATCAGTCGACTGATGCTTACCATCAGTCGACTATCGCCGAAGCCAACGACTTCTGAACCAGCAGATCCGCAGAGATTCGTAGCCGCAATTTTGAATGGCCAAGTGATCAGTCGACTGATCCCTCAATCAGTCGACTGATGGAGTGATCAGTCGAGTGATCGTAGGTCGCAGTCGAGTGCGACTACACTCTATGCTCGTTTTTACTACATCGATCATCGCTGGGCCGATCGACATAACATCACGATCACATCGCTAAAGCCGATCGATGGTCGTGGTTTTAAATATGAGTAATTCACACTTGATTTTGCACCCTAGACCTAGACTTAACCTTCTAGCTCCTCATTAAGCCTTGCGCCTCTAGGATCCCTCCGAGTCCGCGACTTGTTCATCCTTTGCGCTTTGCTTCCAAGAGCTTCCTTCGGTTTCGTCATATCTTGGGTTGGCAAATGCTTGGACTTTACGCCGCCAAGACTACAAGCTTGGACTTATGCTGCCAAGACCTTACTTTGGACTTCCTTTGCCAAGGTTCACTTGGACTTTACACTTCCAAGACTACAAGCTTGGTTTTACGCTGCCAAGTCCATCCCTTGGACTTCCTTTGCCAAGATCATACTTGGTCTTCCTTTGCCAAGGTTCACTTGGACTTTACGCTGCCAAGACTACAAGCTTGGTCTTATGCTGCCAAGTTCGTCCCTTGGACTTCCCTTGCCAAGATCATACTTGGACTTCTCTTTTACCAAGTCTTCATCCTTGGATTTCCCTGTCACTTAAACATGTTCGCAATTAGATCACAAAGCATTGCCTAACTTAGATGATTATCCAAACATCAAAACATATAAATACTTGGAGCATTGTTGCACCAACAATCTCTCCCTTTTTGATGTTTGACAATCATTTAAGTTAGGTCTTTTAAAGATACACACATAATCATATTTTCAATTCTAACTTAAACATTCCTTCTCCCCCTTTGACATACATCAAAAATAGAAGGATTCATAAATGAAAGAATTAAAATTGTTGTATCTTGGACTAAGGTATAAGATTGATATTAAGCTCCCTCTTAATCCAAGATCCCCCTTAAGGTTGATGTGTAAATAATATTTGAAGCAAAGCATAACAAAAATTCAAAAATTAAGTCCTAACTTTGCACCAACAATGGAAGTTTGGGGATGAAAAAGATATAATTTATGAAACTCCCCCTAAAACATTGCATTAAACAGTCCTAAAACTTTATTTATACTCAATATTATCATGATATAGTTTTAGGACATCAAGGATACACTAAATATCAGAAAATGGAGCTAATTATCAGAAAACACAGTGTATCAGTCGACTGGTTTTACGAACGATCATTCGCTACCAAATCCAAATTCAGTCTTTTCATTAACTCAAATGCGGTAGAAATTCCAAAAATCTCAAAAAATCACGAAATTTTGCGTACACATTTCTGGAATCATACTTTATTAAGGAAAAAAAGTTTGAAAAATATATGTTTTCCAGATTTCAAGATTGATACATGTTAGTGAAAGCCCTAGAGCCAATCATATGATGATTGTTGTATGGACTTTATTGTATCATATTCCTATTTATAAAGGCATGGTTATTATATTTACTTGTATTGGTGCCAAATAACTAAATATAATAATGTCCTTGGGTAGTAGGTTCTTATCTATGTCAATCGATTGGATGAATCGATAATGAGATGATATAGAGAACACTACTCTTAATCATTCCTAGTCGAGTATTAACATTCAGGGACAATGTTAATGCGTAGAGACTAGCATGTAGGTCAACAAGATGACTTGATCTCACAAGTCATGGATATGAGATATCAAGTTGACACATGGGTATGCATTGGAGAATGTATACTGAATGACCCGCCATGAGAAAGTATCATGGATCATTATATGAGTGTCATATACTTTCTCATGTGGCTATTAGTATGACTATTAGTCCTTAGACCTGAAGTCACCATGGTTCCCTACATAAGGAGTTGCATACTTTGGCTCACAAACGCCACCCGTAAATGGGTGGACTATAAAGGCGACATTCTTGGGTATGTAACGAATTATGCGGAGGATGTGAGTGATGTAGATGGGATCTATCCCTCCTATATGACGGGGTGACATCGATATTCTTGATAGAGTGAGAGACCACGGCATGGCCATGCCCAAATGAGTCAATATGAGATATTGAGCTCATTTGATTAGAGTGAGTCTACTTGGAGTTCAAGATTTAGATTGTACCGAGGATGACACGGTCTATGCCTCGATTGGTCAATCTAGATGTCAAGGATAGAGGACATTGTCACATATTGTGAGAGTCACAATTAGTAGTCACAAAGGTGATGTTGGAGCTCAACATTCTTGTAACTTGTAGCAATGATGTGTTGCTAGATACCGCTCATTGCTTATGTTCCTAAATCGGTTTAGGGACATTGCCAACGTATAAGAACCTATAGGGTCACACACATGAGAGCAATTAGATGGAGATTAGGTTCATATGATGAACCATGAGGATTAGGTTCATGGGATGAACCAAATTGGATTAAGAGTAATCCAAATTAGACTAATTGAGTTAGACTCAAGTTGATTCAAGTGTTGAATGAGTCTAATTGAGATTTGATTCATCAAATCAATTTAAATTAATGAATAGAGATTCATTATATTAAATTGACTTGAGTCAAGTGGTTAGATTTGATCAACCATGGGAGATTAGAGGTCAAGTTTGACTTGACTTGAGAGGGAAGTTGAAAGGTCAAGTTTGACAAATGCCATGTCATGATGATGACTAGGCATGGCGGCCAATGATGATGCTCCACATCATCATTGACTTGTCAATTAGTGCCACATCATGAGGGAGACCAAGGGTCATGGGAGTTACATGCATGCATGTAACTCCCCCTCCATGAAGTGGCCGGCCACCATTTGGGGGTTATGTGAGTGAAAATTCATTTTGTGAGTAATCACTCATTACTTCATCTTCTTCCTTGGGAATTTTCCTCTCAAGCTCTCCTTCTCCTTCCTCTCTTTGGCCGAACCAACCAAGGAGTGCTAGCACACTCAAGGTTGAGTTTTCTTCCACCTATTGCTTGTGTGGATACCATAGAGGAGTGTGCACTTGACACTCTCGAGTTCCGGCGGACTTTGGACGAGCGGGATTTGCGAAGGGCATCGAATCAAGGGTAACATCCTTATCTCTTAGTTCTAAGGTAGATCTAGAGAATTTTGTAAGCACATACATGTAATTAGTTTTAATACTTCTTCGCACGGATCCGTGGTCGGACTTCGGGGTTTCCAACGCATAAGCGGTTTTTGCGGCCCGGAAAAGCCCAACAGTGGTATCAGAGCCACGTGCGAAGCATGTATGTGTTTCGTTTTTGGTATTTTTATATTAGATATAAAAATTACAGATTTTTATGTTTCTGTAAATTTCCTAATTTTATAGAATTTTTGGGTATTTTTCTCGTAGAGTCGAAGCAACGAGTGTTGGGACACTCGTAGGCTTCAACCGTCGAGAAAAACTCTCCGAATCGGCGAGTTCTCGCTTTAGGTTTTTGGGACAGCGACTTAAGTCGCTGTAGGATCGTTATAGGGACACTCGCGAAGTTTATTTTTGCAGTAGGGCGCTGCCCCTATCCCGAAGGGGCCATGTCCCGCGATCGCGCCCAGAAACCGCTTAGCGGGACCGTTTCGGAGAGATGACTCATAAATTCGAAATAAATTAGGAAAAATTATAGAAATTTTCTGTAAAAATACATAATTTTGAATTATGTATGATTCTGTGATTGTCATGGCCCAATAACCCAATAGAATTGGATTATGTGTGTTGTAATTCATAATACGGCCTGCGTGCCGTTTTGTGGTTGTGCGTGTTGTAAAATATTTGCGACCTGCGCGTCGCACCTCTTCTTTTAATATTCTAGTTGTAAATAGTTTTAGACTCGAATGTAACTCGAGTTTCGTATTTGTAATGTACAAAAATGGAGCGGTGGAAAGTCCACTTGAAGACGAGCTTACGAGAAGGGTGACGACGACACATGGCGGTCAAAGGAAGCGCTTGGAGAAGCCGCTAGCCTTAGGTTGACCGTCCGATCTTCTCATTGGCTTGAGAAGATCGTAGTAGGGCCATGACTATATCACATTTAATTATATATATATATATATGTTGATATATATATATTTAATTGATTTATGCTTGTATGTATGTGATGCATGCTAGTGAAAAAAAAAAAATTGCTTGTATGTATATGATGCATGCTAGGTTAATTTTCTTGTATGTATATGATGCATGCTAGAATAATGAATGTATGTATATGATGCATGCTAATATAGGATAATAAAGGCCTAAATGCGTATAAGATACACATTACGATTAGATTAGATCATAATCGAATCAACTCGAAAATGCCTACCGAGCCTTGATACCCATCACTACCTCGATCATTTGTTGTTGTTGAATCTGCCAAAGCAGAGCAACGCATATTATCTTGGTAGGGTGCGGAGGGACAATCTTGGTCCCGCCTATCACGACTCGGGTTAGAGTAAGCTCAATTAGATTGAGCAAAACTAGTTAACTCAATTGGATCGAGTAGAACTATAGGCATATTCCAATCGTTGGAAAGATAGGTTAAGATCGCATTTACACTAAATCTTGGGCGATTTAGCCAAAGCTAACTCAAGGTCTTTTGTAAATGTGGGTCTTAATCCTATAAACAAGAGTTGCATAGAGATGTAATCGGTAATGTGTTACCCACCGATCGTACTAAGTCTTGGGCGATTTAGCCAAAGCTAACTCAAGGCTTAGTATGATGTGGATCTTGTCCCACAAGAATTATAGCTAGTTTGTATGAATCAAGTAAATGTGGTTTGACCACATCCATAACTCGATTCTATAAAATTCCTATAATTCAGTGGGAGCATCATTTGATTAAAGGCCTAATTAAATGATAAAAGGAATATGATATTAATTCTCTGCATTGTATGTTGTAGATTACTATGTCAAACAACACGAACACTCTCTCTCTGCGATCTGTCCTTGAGAAGGACAAGCTCAATGGAGCAAATTTCTGATCGATGCAGAACACGAGAATTGTTCTCACCCAAGAAAGGAAGCTGTACGTCCTGGAGCAGCCCATTCCAGAGGCACCTCCTGCCACTGCCTCGCGAGCTGACAAAGATGCTTACAAGAAGCATCAAGATGATGCATTAGATGTGTCATGTATAATGCTCGCGACCATGAACTCTGAGCTTCAGAAGCAACATGAGTTCATGAATGCTTATGATATGGTTGGACATCTTCGTCAACTATATCAAGGACAAGCTAGGCATGAGAGATATGAAGTCTCTAAAGCACTATTTGGGTCTAAAATGCAAGAAGGGACTCCTGTAGGTTCATATGTACTCAAGATGATTGGGTACGTAGAAAACCTACAAAGGCTGGGATTCCCACTTGGCCAAGAGCCGCATGACCTAATCTTGCAATCTTTGCCAAGAGCCTTGATCAATTTGTCATGAATTATAACATGAATGAAATTGATAAGCCATCGTCTGAAATGCTCAAAGATGTTGAGAATCACGAGCTTAACCTTAAGAAGGGTAAATCTGACACCATTTTGATGGTGCAGAAGAAGAAAGGCAAGGGCAAGCCTAAAGGTAAGGGAAAGTCCCAAGCCAAGGGCAAAGGCAAAGAACTTAAACCCAAAGGAGGGGTAGCCAAGGAAGGGGCTTGCTTCTTCTGCAAGGAAGCAGGACATTGGAAGCGTAACTGCAAGGCATACCTGGAAGATCTTAAGAAGAGAAGTGAGACTTCTACTTCAGGTATAAATGTTATAGAAGTCAATCTATCTATTTCTTCATCATGGGTATTAGATACCGGATGTGCATCTCACATTTGTACCAATGTGCAGGGGCTGAGAAATAGCAATGCATTGACAAAGGGCGAGGTGGACCTACGAGTAGGCAATGGAGCAAGGGTTGCTGCTGTCGCTGTAGGAACTTATGATCTATCTCTGCCCTCTGGGCTTGTACTAGAATTAGAAGAATGTTGTTATGTGCCTGCTTTAACTAAGAACATCATTTCAGTTTCTTGTTTGGACAAGAAAGGGTTTTCATTTATAATAAAGAACAAATGTTGTTCAATTTATTTAAATGATATGTTCTATTGTAGTGCACCTCTAATGAACGGACTCTACTTTCTAGACTTAGAGAGCCCTATCTATAACATAAGTACCAAGAGGTTCAAGTCAAATGAGTTGAACCAAACCTATCTCTGGCATTGTCGCTTAGGTCACATAAATGAGAGTCGCTTATCTCAGCTCCATAAGGATGGGCTGCTAGACTCATTTGATTTTGAATCATATGAGATATGCGAGTCTTGCCTTTTAGGCAAGATGACCAAGACTCCCTTTAGTGGACATAGCGAAAGAGCAACAGATTTGTTAGGACTTATACATAGTGATGTATGCGGTCCTTTCAATGTTGCTGCTAGAGGTGGTTACAGGTACTTCATTACATTTACTGATGACTTCAGTAGATATGGTTATGTGTATCTTATGACACATAAATCTGAATCCTTTGAAAAGTTCAAAGAATTCAAGAATGAAGTACAAAACCAGCTTGGCAAGAGTATTAAGATACTTCGATCAGATCGAGGTGGTGAATACCTTAGCCATGAGTTTCGTGACTATCTAACTGAGTGTGGGATTCTATCCCAACTCACTCCTCCTGGAACACCACAGTGGAATGGTGTATCCGAAAGGAGGAATCGTACCCTATTGGATATGGTACGATCTATGATGAGTCACACAGATCTTCCTATATCCTTTTGGGGATATGCTCTGGACACAACAGCCTTTACCCTTAACCGTGTACCATCCAAGGCTGTGGTAAAGACACCATATACGATATGGACAGGGAAAAATCCCAAGATGTCTTTTATGAGGATTTGGGGTTGTGAGGCTTACGTTCGACGTCAAGTCTCAGACAAACTGGGACCCAAATCCGATAGGTGCTATTTTGTTGGATATCCCAAGGATACAAAGGGATATTACTTCTACATTCCCAGTCAGCACAAAGTGTTTGTGGCAAAGACTGGGGTTTTTCTAGAAAGGGATTTTGTTTCTAGAAAAACTAGTGGGAGTACCTTCGATCTTAAAGAAATTCAAGATAAGGACCATAGCACTGAGGCCTTGATGGAGGTTGAACAGGAACCACAAAGTGTTGTGGGTGAAGAGGTTGTTGCACAAAGAGTTGTGGAACAACCACCTGTTCAAGTAGACCTACCTCTTCGCAGGTCTGATAGGGTACGTCGTCAGCCTGAGAGATACTCATTTCTCTTGTCTGACCATGATGACGTTATGCTCATTGAGAATGAGCCTACCTCCTATCAGAAAGCTGTGATGAGCCCAGATTCTGAGAAATGGCTAGACGCCATGAGATCCGAGATGGAATCCATGTACACTAACCAAGTATGGACTTTGGTTGATCCACCTGAAGGGGTCAAACCCATTGGGTGTAAGTGGGTCTTTAGGAGAAAGACTGACATGGATGGACTTACGCATACCTATAAGGGCCGATTGGTGGCTAAAGGTTTCAAGCAAATTCATGGTATTGACTATGATGAAACCTTTTCTCCAGTGGCGATGTTTAAGTCCATTCGGATCTTGCTTGCTATTGCATACCACGATTATGAGATCTGGCGGATGGATGTCAAAACCGCGTTTCAATGGAAACTTACTCGAGGATGTGTACATGACACAACCCGAGGTTTTGTAGATCCACGATCATCTTGGGAAGGTATGCAAGCCGCAAAGGTCCATTTATGGGCTAAAGCAAGCTTCGGAGCCGGAATCTTGATTCGATGATGCGATCAAAGCAGTTTGGTTTCATCAAGAATGAAGATGAACCTGTGTCTACAAGAGGGTTAATGGGAATACTGATTGTCTTCCTTGTACTATATGTGGATGACATACTACTCATTGGGAATGACATCCCTTCGCTCTGATCTGTGAAGACTTGGTGGGGCGTGCTTCTCAATGAAGGACTTAGGTGAAGCGACTGTATTCTAGGCATCAAGATCTATAGAGATAGATCTAAGAGATTGCTTGGCCTAAGTCGAGTACATACATTGACACGGTATTACTTGGTTTGCCATGCGAGAATTCCAAGAAAGGACTTACGATGTCACATGGTGTGAGTCTTTCAAGACTCAAAGTCCTTCTTCTAGAGAGAGAGAGCGCATGGATAAGATCCCTTACGCATCGCTATAGGATCTATCATATGCGCCATCTGCTGTGTACTCGTCACGATGTCTCGTATGCTTTGAGCATGACGAGTAGATACGATCGAGATCCGGTGAGCGCCATCGATAGCGAGAATATTCTTAAGTACTTAAGAAGGACTAAAGAATATTTCTTGATATTGGAGGCAATGAGAGCTAGTGTAAAGGGTTACATGATGCCACTTCCAAACTCCACTGTGATGATTACAGATCGCAATGTGGTTCGTGATTTGCTTGAATGGTGGCGCTGTGAGCCTGGAAGAGTTGGCGAGGACACGATTCTTGATTCTACAAGCGAGTATATCGCCGCATCCGAGGCAAAGAAGAGGCGATTTGGATCCGCAAGTTCATTCGAGCTTGGGGTGGTTCCTAGCATTGCGATCCCGAGAGCTCTATTGTGACAACAATGGAGCGATTACCTGACTAAGGAACCTCGCTCACACCAAGCGGACCAAACACATACTACGGCGCTTCCATCTCATTCGAGAGATCATCGATAGAGGAGATGTGAAGATTTGCAGAGTACCCACAGAGGCTAACATCGCAGATCCCTTGACCAAGGCTTTGGCACAGAAAAAGCATGATGGTCACACTAGGTCATTGGGTATTAGATACTACGGTGATTGGCACTAGTGCTAGTGGGAGATTGTTAGTGAAAGCCCTAGAGCCAATCATATGATGATTGTTGTATGGACTTTATTGTATCATATTCCTATTTATAAAGGCATGGTTATTATATTTACTTGTATTGGTGCCAAATAACTAAATATAATAATGTCCTTGGTTAGTAGGTTCTTATCTATATCAATCGATTGGTTGAATCGATAATGAGATGATATAGAGAACACTACTCTTAATCATTCCTAGTCGAGTATTAACATTCAGGGACAATGTTAATGCGTAGAGACTAGCATGTAGGTCAACAAGATGACTTGATCTCACAAGTCATGGATATGAGATATCAAGTTGACACATGGGTATGCATTGGAGAATGTATACTGAATGACCCGCCATGAGAAAGTATCATGGATCGTTATATGAGTGTCATATACTTTCTCATGTGGCTATTAGTATGACTATTAGTCCTTAGACCTGAAGTCACCATGGTTCCCTACATAAGGAGTTGCATACTTTGGCTTCGTCAAACGTCACCCGTAAATGGGTGGACTATAAAGGCGATTACTGGGTATGTAACGAATTATGCGGAGGGATGTGAGTGATGTAGATGGGATCTATCCCTCCTATATGACGGGGCTGACATCGATATTCTTGATAGAGTGAGACCACGAAGTGCATGGCCATGCCCAAATGAGTCAATATGAGATATTGAGCTCATTTGATTAGAGTGAGTCTACTTGGAGTTCAAGATTTAGATTGTACCGAGGATGACACGGTCTATGCCTCAATTGGTCAATCTAGATGTCAAGGATAGAGGGACATTGTCACATATTGTGAGAGTCACAATTAGTAGTCACAAAGGTGATGTTGGAGCTCAACATTCTTGTAACTTGGGTAGCAATGATGTGTTGCTAGATACCGCTCATTGCTTATGTTCCTAAATCGGTTTAGGGACATTGCCAGCGTTACAAGAACCTATAAGTCACACACATGAGAGCAATTAGATGGAGATTAGGTTCATATGATGAACCATGAGGATTAGGTTCATGGGATGAACCAAATTGGATTAAGAGTAATCCAAATTAGACTAATTGAGTTAGACTCAAGTTGATTCAAGTGTTGAATGAGTCTAATTGAGATTTGATTCATCAAATCAATTTAAATTAATGAATAGAGATTCATTATATTAAATTGACTTGAGTCAAGTGGTTAGATTTGATCAACCATGGGAGATTAGAGGTCAAGTTTGACTTGACTTGAGAGGGAAGTTGAAAGGTCAAGTTTGACTTGACCAAATGCCATGTCATGATGATGACTAGGCATGGCCGGCCAATGATGATGCTCCACATCATCATTGACTTGGTCAATTAGTGCCACATCATGAGGGAGACCAAGGGTCATGGGAGTTACATGCATGCATGTAACTCCCCCTCCATGAAGTGGCCGGCCACCATTTGGGGTTATGTGAGTGAAAATTCATTTTGTGAGTAATCACTCATTACTTCATCTTCTTCCTTGGGAATTTTCCTCTCAAGCTCTCCCTCTCCTTCCTCTCTTTGGCCGAACCAACCAAGGAGTGCTAGCACACTCAAGGTTGAGTTTTCTTCCACCTATTGCTTGTGTGGATACCATAGAGGAGTGTGCACTTGACACTCTCGAGTTCCGGCGGACTTTGGACGAGCGGGATTTGCGAAGGGCATCGCATCAAGGGTAACATCCTTATCTCTTAGTTCTAAGGTAGATCTAGAGGATTTTGTAAGCACATACATGTAATTAGTTTTAATACTTCTTCGCACGGATCCGTGGCCGGGACTTCCGGGGTTTCCGCAACGCAAAAAGCGGTTTTTGCGGCCCGGAAAAGCCCAACAATACAAACTTGGAACCTAAAAAAAGTTCTAAAGATTTTGCAAACTTTGTATCACTTTTGTGTTCCACTTGAAAACTGTTTTTCAAAATATGATGAATATAGTTTAAAATATATATGATTTGGAATTTCCAACCATGTTCTTAGAGCTATGTATTCATTACTTGAATACAAGCCTTCCCAATGATTGGTCCATAAGGTATTCATGTCTCTAGGTGTGTCATTGGCTCATAGTAATGCATCATAACAAGCATGATGAGCCAAGTACACCTTCCCTATCATCACACATATTTCTAAGTGTCT
This sequence comes from Wurfbainia villosa, assembly GCA_025175895.1. Taxonomy (NCBI): domain Eukaryota; kingdom Viridiplantae; phylum Streptophyta; class Magnoliopsida; order Zingiberales; family Zingiberaceae; genus Wurfbainia; species Wurfbainia villosa. The sequence goes on along the minus strand of CM046000.1, from coordinate 77,058,451 downwards.
CAATACAAAAATCAAGGTTTCTTAAGGCTTTTGTGAGATGCATCAAGGTATAAGACTAACATATGAATATGGGATCATGCAAACCTAGAATTTTATTCTACAAAGCACATACCAAGCTCTCTCCTTAATGATGAAAATTCGGTTTCGGGAAGAGCTTTGGTGAAGATATCGGCAAGGTTGGACTTAGATTCTACATAATTAAGTTCAATGTCCCCTCTTGCCACATGATCTCTTATGAAGTGATGTTTCACTTCAATGTGCTTGGTCCTAGAGTGATGTACCGGATTTTTGGTCAAGTTGATGGTACTCACATTATCACAATAAACTTTAATGTTAGAGTAGTGTAGCTCATAGTCCACAAGAGTATGTCTCATCCAAAGTAACTGAGCTACACAACCACCCATAGCCACATATTCGGCTTCGGTGGTTGATAAAGCGACACAATATTGCTTCTTACTACTCCAACTAACTAGGGAGGACCCAAGAAATTGGCATCCACCACTAGTACTCTTCCTATCCAATTTGCACCCGGCATAATCAGAGTCGGTATAGCCAAACAACTCAAAAGACCTAGTCCTAGGATACCAAAGTCCTACATTTAGTGTGCCTTTAATATATCTTAAAATTCTCTTAACAGCTACTAAATGTGATTCTTTGGCACAAGATTGGTATCTTGCACACATACCTACCGCAAATAAGATATCGGATCTACTAGCGGTTAGGTATAGTAGGCTACCAATCATACTCCTATAAAGTTTAAGATCAATTGATTTACCTTCATGATCACTATCTATTCTAGTGCTAGTGGCCATAGGAGTGGTTACAATTTTCGCATTTTCCAAACCAAATTTCTTGATCATTTCATTTGCATATTTGGTTTGATAAATATGAATACCTTCATTGGTTTGTTTGACTTGTAATCCTAGGAAAAAGTTAAGCTCTCCAACTAAACTCATTTCAAATTCATTCTCCATGTTTTTTATAAAGTCTTGAAGAAGATCATCATTTGTTGACCCAAAAATAATGTCATCAACATATATTTGGGCTATAAAAATGTCCTTTAATGTTGACTTTATAAACAAGGTTTGATCTACTTGGCCTCTCCTAAAATCCTTAGAAATTAAGAAAGATGATAATCTTTCATACCATGCCTGAGGAGCTTGTTTTAACCCATATAATACTTTCCTAAGCTTATATACGTGGTTTGGATAATCTATGTTCTCAAACCCGGGTGGTTGCTCTACATATACTTCCTCCTTAATATAACCATTTAAGAAAGCCGATTTAACATCCATTTGGTAAAGTTTAAATCCCATATAGGAAGCATATCCTAAGAGAATTCTAATAGATTCTAATCTAGCAACCGGGGCATAAGTCTCATCATAGTCAAGCCCCTCAACTTGATTGAATCCCCTAGCAACCAACCTAGCCTTATTTCTAGTGATATTTCCTTAGTCATCTAGCTTATTTCTAAAGACCCATCTTGTAGTAATTATGGTGCTACCATTGGGTCTAGGTACTAACTCCCATACTTGACTCCTCTCAAATTGAGCCAATTCATCTTGCATTGGCAAAATCCAATCCGGATCATGTAATGCATCATTGATCGATTTAGGCTCAATTTGTGAAATAAGAACAACTTGACTAGTAGGAGGTCTATGAAATGACCTAGTTCTTACTCCTTGAGATATATCTCCTACTACTTGGTCAAGTGGATGATCTTGATGAATTCTTAGGGTTCTAGAAGGGGTTTCATATTGATCATTGTTATCTTCCACCCTTCTTTTATCATCGGAATCTCCTCTTCCTCCCCCTTTATCATTACCCCTTATGGTCAAATTTTGAAGTTTTTGAGTAATGTCTTGATTATTGTCATTAATATCCTTATCAATGGAGGACTTTCTAGGGTAGGTACTAGTGGTTTCATCAAATTGAACATTGGAGGACTCCTCAATCCCTTGGGTTCTCTTATTGTAGACTCTATATCCTCTACTTGTGGATGAGTATCCAACTAGGATTCCTTCATCCGCTTTGGATTCTAATTTTCCTAAGTTATCTTTGGTATTTAAAATATAAACTTTACATCCAAAGACTTTAAAATAATGAATTGTGGGAATAGTCCCATTCCATAATACAAATGGTGTCTTTCCTAAAAACCTATGGATTTGAACCCTATTTTGGATATAGCAAGCGGTATTAACCGCTTCCGCCCACAAGTAGCTAGGTAGAGAATATGCATTAAGCATAGTCCTAGCTGCCTCTTGTAGGGCACGATTTCTCCTTTCCACCACCCCATTTTGTTGGGGTGTTCTAGGACAAGAGAACTCATGCTTGTACCCTTGCTCTAAACAAAATTGTGAAAATTTAGAATTCTCAAATTCACCACCATGGTCACTACGGATCCGGTTGATTTTGAGACTCTTTTCATTTTCAACCATTTTACTAAATCCTATGATTATTTCTAAGGTATCATCCTTATGTTTCATAAAGTAGACCCAAGTATACCTAGAAAAATCATCTACTATAACTAAACAATATTTGTTACCATTTAAAGAGGGAGTTCTATGGCAATCAAATAAGTCAAGATGCAATAATTCTAATGGTAAAGAGGTATTAGTTAGGGTTTTACCTTTGTGTGATGCCTTTGTTTGTTTTCCTTCTTGGCATGCATCACACATTTTGTTCTTGACATATTTGATCTTTGGTAGCCCTTTGACCAACTCCAACTCGGCTACCTTGGCTATGTTTTTCATGTTGATGTGCCCCAATCTCCTATGCCATAGCCAACTTTCTTCTTCTTTTGCAACAAGACACTTAGTAGAAATGTTAGAGGCATATGAAAGAACAACATAATAAATGTTTGATTTCCTATATCCAACTAACATACAATCATTTAATTCCTTGTGTCTAATCATGCATTTAGAGGATTCAAAAGAAACATGGTAGCTTGCATCACAAAGTTGACTAACACTTAATAAATTAAATTTCATATTTTCAACTAGTAAAACTTTATGAATGACAATTTTGGGGGATACCTCAATTGTACCTCTACCTAATATCTTGAGTTTTCCACTATTTCCAAAAGATACCGCTTCCTTCTTCACATACTTAATTGTGGAGAATTTGCTCACATCCCCGGTCATATGTGTTGAGCAACCGCTATCCACAATCCACATACCTTTCTCTCTTACCTAAATCACATGAAAAACACAAGCTTTTGGTACCCAAACATTTGGACCGGTAACATAAAGTAAAAACTTCTTAGGTACCCATGCTTTCTTGACCTTACCCTTAATGGTTGCTTTCCTATTAATCAATGAAATATAAGCAACTTCTTTTTCCTTTGACTTATATCATAAACCGGCCTTGTTGTAAACGGCTCTTTGTCGACTAAGGATCATATCAAGATATTTTGAGCCATTAGTAAATTTCTCTAAACATGCTCTTAATTCACTAACCTCATCCTTAAGTTTGTCATTTTCTTCCTTAAGCATGCAAGAATCAACATGTGAAGGTTTTTCATTCCTAATGGCCTTTAGTTCTACCTTCATGCTTCTAACCTTAGATTTTGACTTATCTAGAGCCTCTTTAAGATAAGCAATTGATTTATAAAGAAGCTTAACTCTAGGAGAGTTCATTACCTCATCGTCACTAGATGATGATTCATCACTTGAAGACTCTTCTCCTTGGCTTGATGTACCGGAGTCATCTTCTTGGGCCATGAGTGCTACATGGCGTGTGATGTGACAAAGCTCATCATCATCGGAGGAATCTTCAACACTTAGTGTGTCCCATGTGGTTTGAGCCACCAAGGCCTCCTTCTTCTTCTTCTCCTTCTTGTCCTTCTTTTTCTTTTCTTTTTCCTCCTTCTTTAGCTCTGGGCAATTTGGCTTTATGTGCCCCTTTTTATTGCAAGCATGGCAAATCACATTATTATTAAAATTTGAATTACCACTAATTTTACCTCTTGAAGAATGAGACCCCTTCCTTGCTTCTCTATTCTTGAACTCCTTTGATTTTCTATAGAGTTTCTTGACAAAGTTGGCCATCTCACTAGAAGAGTCTCCATCACTACTTGAATCACTCTCCGACTCGGATGATGACGACACTTCTTTTCTTTCTTTCTTCTTCTTTTCCTTCTTCTCAACAAATAGGGCTAAACCCTTTTCCTTAGAAGACATGTTAGTTTGCTCATGCAATTCAAACTCACAAAATAATTCATCAATTTTAATTTGAGAAAGATCCCTAGTTACTTTAATAGCATCAACTATAGAAGTCCATAGAGAATTTCTAGGAAATGCTTGAAGTATGTATCTTACCAAATCCCGATTGTCAACTCGCTCACCTATGATGTGGAGTCCATTCACAATCTCCTTGAACCTTCCATGCATTTGGCTTACGGTTTCATGCATCTTCATTTGGAAGGCTTGAAGTTGTCCAATTAGTAAGTCCTTCTTGGCCCTCTTTGACTCCTTGGATCCTTCATTTAGCTCAATGAGCTTTTCCCATAACTCCTTGGCGGATTCGAAAGGCCCCACCTTGTTGAGTTGCTCCATTGTAATGCCGCATTGGATGGTGAGTACCGCCTTGGCATTTGATTCGAATCTCCAGTTCATTTCCCTCGTCCAATCCTTGCTCGGAATAGGGTTTCCATGTTCATCCACCGGTTCCTCGAAGCCATCTACAATACTATGCCAAATTTCAATATTACTCATAAGATAATATTTCATCCTACCTTTCCAATACGCAAAATGACTCCCATCGAAGAGCGGTGGCTTGGCGGTGCTATATCCCTCTTGAAGAGCCATTGATGCCTTGGTTGATGGTGAAATCTTCCAAGCTATCCGGGCTTTGATACCACTTGTTAGGATCTTTGTAATGGCTAGAGGGGGGGTGATTAGCCTTTCTTCATTTCTACAAAAATGTTAGCGGAAGCAATACAAATATAAACACAAATAAGAACAAGAAACAAAGCTAACACCCGATGTACGTGGTTCGGAGATGACGCTCCAACTCCACGGTAATCCGTAAGGTGGATTAGTCCTAGCCAAGCTTCACTATATCCTCCTTTGGATGAACCAAGGTGGAGAAACCTTGTTTACAATGCTCTCCTCTTCTTTACAATGATGGAAGATTAAAATCTAGAGAAGAGGAGGTTTAGAATCACTAAAGCACTTGGGAAAGCTTGGTGAGCACGAGGGTATAGCTAGGAATGAGAGCACTAGCTTCACCAAGCTCCCCAAGGCCCCTTCTTATAGAAGAGGGGTTATTTTCCCCGTTGGGCTTCGATCAGTCGACTGATGCTTACCATCAGTTGACTGCCGCCGAAGCCAACGGCTTCTGAACTAGCAGATCTACAGAGATTCGTAGCCGTAATTTCCAATGGACAAGTGATCAGTCGATCCTCCATCACGATCGATGGAGTGATCGAATGATCGAGGCCAAACCGAAAGTGCGACTACACTGCGGCTCATTTTTGCACCGACACCGATCACATCGCTGGTAGTCGATCGATTGCAACATCGGGCCGATCACATCGCTAAAGCGCTGATCGATGGTCGTGGTTTTACCTCGACTCGGCCGAAAGACCGACCAGTGATCGATACATCGTTTTAGTCGACTGATACTCATCAAGTATGAGTAATTCACACTTGATTTTACACCCTAGACCTAGACTCAACCTTCTAGCTCTCATTAAGCCTTGTGCCTCCAGGATCCCTCCGAGTCCGCGATTTGTTCATCCTTTACGCTTTGCTTCCAAGAGCTTCCTTCGGTTTCGTCATATCTTGGGTTGCCAAATGCTTGGACTTTACGCCGCCAAGACTACAAGCTTGGACTTATGCTGCCAAGACCTTACTTTGGACTTCCTTTGCCAAGGTTCACTTGGACTTTACGCTGCCAAGACTGCAAGCTTGGTCTTACGCTATCAAGTCCATCCCTTGGACTTCCTTTGCCAAGATCATACTTGGTCTTCCTTTGCCAAGGTTCACTTGGACTTTACGCTGCCAAGACTACAAGCTTGGTCTTATGCTGCCAAGTCCGTCCCTTGGACTTCCCTTGCAAAGATCATACTTGGACTTCTATTTTACCAAGTCTTCATCCTTGGATTTCCCTGTCACTTAAACATGTTCGCAATTAGATCACAAAGCATTGCCTAACTTAGATGATTATCCAAACATCAAAACATATAAATGCTTGGAGCATTGTTGCACCAACACAGACATCCACCATAGACTCTCTATTCTACAGAAAGTCATACTAATCAGATCAACGCACTCTCTATCCTACAGAGAGTCGTACTCAACTGATCAACAGACTCTCTATCCTGTAGAGAGTCGTACTCAACTGATCATAACTCTCTATCCAATAGAGAGTCGTACTCAACTGATCGATACACTCTCTATCCTATAGAGAGTCGTACTCGACCGATCATAACTCTCTATCCATTAGAGAGTCGTACTCAACTGATTGACGCACTCTCTATCCTATAGAGAGTCATACTCGACTAATCATATCAAGCTGGGACCACCGGTCCATAGCGATACACTAATCACCCTTCACTTAACCATTACACAATACATGGTTGGTAACAAGTATGCAACATACGGGTATTGGAAATAAATCCTACATTTAGGGCATTACCTACCCACAGATTACCTTTTTGCCAATTTATAAATTGGGTCATCACCCGTACTAACATTTACACCCTACTAAACATCTAGGCCAATTTACATCACATCTATAACTCCTAAATCATGATAGGGAATATGTGATATCAATAATTGAGCATAAATACATCCAACGATAAGTTCAAGCATAAGATAATAAGAGCAGGGTCAAGGTAACATGATCATATAAGATGATCATGCATCTAAATCTGTATGCATTAAAACTACCTGACCAGGGTAGGAATTACCCACCTTCTAAGAAGCTCAGAATAATAACTTCACGGTCGCGGTCCTGTCTCGTATCCATGTCCTGTACATATCAAATATTATGATTAAGTGCAAGCATACAATGAAGGATCAAATCGACTCCTACATCATCTTTTGTATCCCAATCAACTTAATTGATCTAGTTACCTAATTAACCCAATCAATTTTCCACATCCATCCCTATATTTCATCATCAACCAACACCAGATCGGATAAAGAAATAACCAATAGTATACATCCATAAAAACCTAGCTCCTGCCTCACCTAGGTTAGTTTCAATTGCTAAATAGCTCCATCCAAATCAACTAGTTGAACTACAATAACTCAGTTAAATTGGAGGCAGATTTCAATTCTAATAATCCTAAACTTGAAATTACATGACATTTAAATTTCTCTCAAACCTACTTTACCATCCATAGCCAAATCATAGCCAACCAAAATTAACAACAATAAAGAAGAGAAAACTAGATTAGCTTACTAGCCCTTATCTGATTCGTAGATTTGGCTTAGTCCACCATAAGCTATGATGATACGAGAATCCATTCACATGTAGAATCTGCCCCCCCCTTGACCCCAGCTTGACTCATGAAACACCAAAGTTCTAGATCAGCATACTCATCGTAGGTCAACAATGAATCTAAAAAGAAATTGAAAAGAGCCGATCAATTACCAGGAATTGAGTAAGAACAGAACCACTTAAGCTTCGATCACCTAGCTCGAATCCCTCCTCCCACAGTGAGCTCCAGAAATGACATCCTCCTCCTTGAAACAACCCCACAACCAATGCCTCAGAAGAAGATGGCTTGGTGCGGCTGGTGATCGACCAAGCAGAGACTGGACCTCACTCGCAGCGAGAAGAAAGGTCGTCTATGAAGCAAGGCAGAGGAAGGCAATGATGTTGGGCTCGTGTCGATCGGCAGTGACGAGCGAGCAGAAAGGTTGAGACCAATGTGATGGATCAGCAAGAGGAGCAGCGACGCCGACGAGATCAAGCTTTCGCAATCAGAAGGACGGCTGCACAGAAGAGAGGAGTTGACAATGACAAAATCGAGGATGAGGAAGGTTGCTCACTGTGTTCGACATTGCTTGCGATCAGAGATGCCACTTGTAGTGTTAAGGGGTGGCGGAAAGGAAGCTAGGGCACAGGGAAGGGCAGCGACGAGGAGTAGGCGACAGCCACGTGATGGCGAGGGTTGCGGTGCGGTGGCCTATGCACGGGTCCGATGGAGAGACCAATAGAAGGCCTAGCGCTTTGCGATGGATTGCGGTGTGCAGACGCAGCGGTGGCACTAGGGCTGCGGCAGAGATCGGGCAGCGATCAGTGGTGCGAAGATGCAGCAGCGGCGGTAGGGCTGCAGCGACGAAATGAGGAACCGAGAGGGAGGGCTCGCAGCGTGAGAAATCAGAAGGGAGAGGGATCAGGCGGAGAAGAGGATCGCGCAATGAAAGGAGAAGGAAACTGCGATCAAGAAAATGCACGGGAAAGGGAAAATCCAACAGTGAAGAAACGACCGAATGGAAGAAAAATAGATAAACAAAGGAAAAATGGGTCGGGTTTTTTACTTTTACTATCGGGTTGGATTTAAAACCCAATAGGACTTAAACCTAGATCTGATTAAAATCATACCATTAAGCCTAGGTTAGGTTTAACTAAATCCCTAACCATGCTTTATTATTATTATTATTATTATTATTTTCCAGTATTTTACACTAAGTGTCGGATGGGATTTTCTGACATCAGTCGACTGCCATGTAATGGTAGTCGACTACTCTAAGTCGACTGTGACTCGACTAGTGTTCGAGTCTGGTTCATGTGCCAACAGTTGATTGCCATGGATTGGCAGTCGACTATGAGACCACCATTCGACTGATGAAGGCATCAGTCGACTGGTCGTAAGGGTTTCAGGCACAAAATGGAGTGTTCGCTTCCGGCACTCGACTGATAGCTCCATCAGTCGACTGATGGTAAGATCATTCGATTGATGTTGGAGCCGTTGGTTGGAATCCAATGTGGAAGAAGCCATTATTGGGCAACGACTACGGGATCAGTCAACTGATCGGGGCATCAGTCGACTGGTCCTATGTCAACGGGAAGAAACCCTCTTCTTCTATAAAAAGAAGGGGTGAGAGCATTTGGGAGCCTAATGCTTTAACTCCTAACAACTCTCAAAGTGCCCTAAAGGATTCCCACTCTTCTTACTTGCTATTATTCCATTCTATTGTAAGAAGAGGGATTGTAAAGAGGTTACCTCCACCTAGCTTGGTGCAAAGGAGAGATCTAGTGGATTTGGCAAAGGAGTGATTCACCTTGGATGAATCGGGTCGTGGATTAGCGGCCGTGAGCCATGTTACATCCTCTTGTTAGCAAATTGCTCTTTACTTTGCGTTGTCTTTAATTGTTTGTATTAGTATATTCTGCTTGCGTTAATAGTGTTTGTAGACGAGCAACAAACGAACGACTTCCACCATCTACGATAAAGGCTATTCACCCCCCTCTAGCCAGCCACCATCGACCCTATTGTTGGGGGATCGAAACGGCCGGCTAGAGGGGGATGAATAGCCCTCGTTCATTGGATGTCATAATTCGTTCATTCTCATGTGCTTGTCTACAATTGTCGTTAATATACGAAGCGGAATAACAATAGAAATAACAACAATACAAGCACAATTAATACACAAGCATATACGTGGTTCGGAACCGAATGGTTCCTACTCCACGGGGTGAGCTCAACGAGCTCGTGTTATGCGCACGACACTAACAACACTCCTTATCGACTACACGTCGGAGGTGGAGAAACCCCTCACAAGCTATTACAACAAGTAATATGAAATACAACAAGAAATACAAAAACAATACAAAAGAGAACTTTTACACACTTGTTTTGATCGCTTTCTTGTTGCTTGCTTTTGCTTGCTCTTGAAGGTCTAGAATGCAACAGCAATTCCCCTCCAAAGTCACCTCAAAAGCCTTGGCGAAATCCTCCAACTTGAGCTCCATTTATAACCTGCATCAAGCTGATTTCGTGCCCATCAGTCGACTGATCGTGACCATCAGTCAACTGGTCCCGTAGCCGTTGTCTCACAATGCCCAGATCCACGTTGGTTAAGTTCTAACGGATCACACATCAGTCGACTGATGGCACCCATCAGTCGACTGATCATCCATCGATCCAAGTCTTTGGCAAACTTGGCTCCATTATATGCCCGTGCGGTGTCATCGATCATTGCCATCCTCGGCGATCGGTCGATTCTCAACGATCGCCCTCTCTCGTGATCGGTGATCACCAGACTGGTTGATCGAACACTGGTCGAACCCATATGACCTAGAGTAGTCGACTGACACCTATGCCAGTCGACTGATGTCGGCTAAAACCTCAAACATAACGATGTTTGAGCCTCCGACACTCAGTCTTAGCCACTTGGCCAAGTCCACCTTATCCCTCATGGAGTTCCCCACCGAAGCTCTCTTCCCTCGGCCTACGTCCCTCGGATGCGCCAAGCGCACGACTTCGCAACGCCATCCTTCGCGTCTCATGCCCTAGAAGTATGCTTCCCTTTGGGCTCACTCCATTCGCTCCCCGTCCGGTGGTCCCTCGGATGCACCAAGCGCACGGCTTCGCAATGCCATCCTTCACTGACTCAAGGACCCGATCCTAGTGAACTTGCCAAGTTCTCAAGACTTCCCAAATGCACCAAGCGCATGGCTTCGCAATGCATTTCTCACCAAGCACCAAGCGCACGACTTCGCAATGCTTTGGATTTCCCATGCCAAGTGCACGGCTTCGCAATGCTTTGGGCTTTCCCATGCCAGGGCTTCCCCCTTGGACTTCCACACCAAGCTCCATGCTTGGATTTTCCATGCCAACCCCATGTTGGACTTTCCCATGACAATCCTATTGGGTTTCCGGCACCGCGGCGTGTGTGTGTTCGATCATGTTTCGTAAACATGAACACAGCGGAAGCAATAAAAATAATAAATACTCCTATTTATTACAACACACACAACACACGCATGCATATTACAACAAGTGTAGACATAACCGTAAATTAGAATTGCAATAAAAGGAAATTTAAACTACGTTATACCTTTCGTATGACGTGTAGCGGGAACGGCATCAACCGGAACGATCCTCGTAAGAATCGTCTCTATCCGTATCCACGCCGAGCTCCTCGGGATGACTTCGCCAAGCCACGAGCTTCGTCTTCGTACGGGTTACTAGCCTCGTGTTGAAGACGACGTGATCGAGAGATGATCACGATCCGAATCCAAATTCGGACCAAAAACAAGTCCTCAAGACTTGCTTCTCCGGAGAGGTATTCGTCAACCGATTGACGAATCCTTCGTCCTCCACCTCAGAGGATTACCGGAGATCAAATCCCCGGTATGTTAGCCGCTGTCGGAGCACTAACCGTCGTCCAAACGACGCTCCGATGAGAGGAGAAGAAGCTGTCCAGAAAACTGGACAGCTTGGTGGAGGAGATAGGCGCCGGCCAAAACAAGGAGACAAAAGCTCACCTTGATGCCGAACCTTTTAGGGGATCACCGGAGGGTCGCCGGAGGTTCACCGGCTGGAGCTTGGACGCCGGCAAGGGTCTTGACGGCAGCACAATCAAGCTGGGCGGCAAGGAGCTTGGGCGGCACAACCAGGTTGGGCGGCAACTCCTTGGAGGCTAGGGTTTTGATTTTGGATTATCGTTTAACAATCCCTTAAGCCCACTTTTATAGAGAACTAATTCTCTTAATGGTTAATGGATCATATCCATAAAGCCCGTTAACCCGCTCCATTAAGATAAGTTAAAATAAACCAAACCATGATGGTTTATTTTAAGTTAAAACGAACCGAACCAACTTTTGGTTCATTCGTTTAAAATAAACCAAACCCCTTTGGTTTATTCTCATCCATTGGATTAGAACCAAACCATTTTGGTTCATCCATTATGTCTTCATAAGACGCAGCCCATCCACGCTTCCATTGCGACTGAAACAATTTCATGCTCGCTTTATGTTTGGTCCAACCAAACATAGTTTCTCTCGGTCTGAGAATCTCATTCTCAAGCTTGTTTTAAATCCTTTGGATTACACTCGTTGTGCGTGTGACCAAATAGGTTCTCGGTTTATGTTGGCCGTCTATAATTAACCATTAATTATAGAACGATCATGAGTGGCACCTAGTAGTACATCATGATCCCCAATTAACAGAAAAGATCAACGGTTGATCGTAACTATTTCGTAACCCTTGATGCTCGAATGAATCGTGCCCCATTCCCTTCACTCATCTTATACCCACTTGGTTCAGGACATGGTCTATTGTGTCAGTCCCCACTAGGCTGACTACGTCACACCTAGCCCAAGTATTATTTCCTCGTCCTACGGATTCTAGTTACTCCACATGTATCGAAGAGTACCTTACTCTAAACATGTAATGCTTTGGCCAAAGACTTTAGTAACAATCCGACGAGAGGCCATGGGTATACATCTCCTCACAAGGAGTGGTGAATCCTTTATAGGCTATTCAAACACCTTCGATCACTTCGACTTATACCCAATCATCCCGGGTCCACATCTCCTTAGAGATGTTTGCTTAAGATGTCAAAGCATAAGTCTCCATGATCAAGATGACTTGAATACCGCAAGTCAAAGGAACATCGCACTTAAGCCAGAAGAACTTCATTGACATATCTATATATGCAGAGAACCATATGAAGTCTTACTAGGTCACTCCAATGAACTAGTTACCATAACTAGCATCCACGATTAACTCGGACATCACTATGTCTCGGCCGGTGAGAATCACCGCTTGGATACACCAAGGAGTATACCTCGTGCTAGTCTCAGAATTGATGGTGTCGGATCCATCAATTCATCGACTAGGATAATTCCGATACATCACAATTACACATGTAGAGATACTCACTAGTTGTGATCCAATCACAAATTCTCTCATTTGTGAATCGTATCGTGGACATTCGAGAAATGAGTTTAAGATCCAATCAAATACATAAAACATGTATACTCAAATAGTGAATCTTCATTTATCATATAAATGGTTCATACATAAGGCGATTGCCTTAGGACATCTCTCATATATTACTAACAAATCCCATGTCATGAGTTTTGTCTATCATCAAAATACTATCAAGGTACGGCTCGAGTCAAACTCGAGTCAACCTGGGCCGATTGCACCAACACCTATAAGTGGTATCAGAGCCAAGTCGCTTGTCAAGGACTAACCGCCAACACAAGAACTACAAAATGGGCGGCGTCATCCATCTACCAAAATTCGATGGAGACTTTTCTTGGTGGAAGAAAAGGATAGAGGTATATCTCGAAATCGACTTTGATTTTATGATTATTGTAGAAAATGGTTTTGAGATGCCTAGGGACCAAGACAACAAGTCAATAGAAAAATCAAGGTGGACCCAAGACCAAATCAAGGACTTCGAGACAAATCTCAAGGTAATCGAATTACTTAGTGATTTGATTCCTAACAATATTTGGTCTAGATTAGGAACTTTTAGGGATGCCAAGGAATTATGGGAGAAGATAATGAAATTCCAAGAAAATTCCCAACCGACACAAGTAGAGGAGAAGACCAAGGGGGAAGGTAATTTGCTACAATTTCCAACAAGAGGGACACATAAGGGATAATTGTTCCCTCCTAAACAAGAGCAAAGAAGAGAGAAGGAAGAAGGAAGAAAAGAAGAAAAAGGGGAGCAAGAAGAAGAAAGAAGAGAAGAAAGCCAAGGAGAAAGGGAAGACAAAGGCAATAAAAGCAAGGATATGGGATGATCCCTCTTTTTCATCATCATCATCCGAAGAAGAAGAACATGTCTACTCAAATCTTGCCCTAATGGCATTTGATGACCTAGACACCTCCTCCTCCGAGCAAGAAGAAAGAAGTACTAGTGAGGAGAGCTCAAGTGAAGGGGGAGCTTCATCATCATCATCATCGAAATCGGAGGAAGAGGACATGGAAACTATGGTAACGAATCTCTCACCCAATAAAATAGTTTCCATGATTTCTAGCCTTACTAAGGATTTATTTAGGGCTAAGAAAAAGAACAAAAGCATGCTCGATCAAATTAAGGATCTAGAAAATAAATTAGAACAAGCATGTTTACATGTTAATAATGATGATGATGCATTCTCACATGATCTTTATATGCCTCTTGATGTTAATGATGCATGCATTGAACAAAATAGGGTCCTAAGGGAAAAGGTAGACCACTTGACCAAGGCCCTAGAAAAATTCACCATTGGCTCCAACACTCTTAATATGATCATAGGGAGCCAAAGAGCAAGCTTCAATAAGAAAGGCCTAGGATATAAGGAAAATAAAAATGAAAAGGCCTATAAATGTTTAATTGCTAGGGGTCAAGATAAAAAGAAAACAATAGCTAGAAAATGGATCCCTAAGGAATTTTTAGTGAACCCCATAGGAAAGAATTTATTTTGGGTTCCTAAATCCATCCTTAAGGGTTAGGAAAACCCTAGGATAGTCAACCATATGGAATTTACCTATATCATATTTTTGGTTGACTTAGGATGACGGGACAAAATCTTTAAAATAGTGTTGGGTGATGATAATGCACCCTTAAATAGTTTAAATCATTCTCAACACTTAGTGTTATATATGTTGATACTCATGACCTATAAATTTTTAGCATAGTGTTGGGTGATGATAATGTGCCCATAAATGGATAATAATGCTTAAATCATGATGATTAATGTAATTGTTACATATGTTTGCAATCATGATTTATGATCTTGATATTTGACACATAGTCATGGGCATTAGGGTTTAAATCATGCCTTGGGTGATACTTTACTCACTATCATAATTCATACCTAATGCATGATTACAAATTGATAGATACATGTGTTTCATGATCATAATGTGAAATTAATTCATATATGTCTTTATGATCATGTGGGTTGTTAGGATGATACTTAACCTTGTATAGAATTGCATGAAATTAATGGTTAAGTATATACAAATATCCTTAGGAACATCTCACACTCACCATAGGCTACCTTGATTGAAAACTTCGCATGAGTGAGATGATAGGATGATACAAATGGTCCACTAATGCCTATGACATTTAGATGGTCTTTTAAAGTATCAAAATAGCAACAAACGACCAATCATGGGGAAGACTTATTTTTAATTCATAGACATATTGCCCAAAGATCATGGTTGGATATTTCATATGTTTTCAAAACAATTTCTTACTTTAAAATCTGTGTGTTTATGTTTTGAAACAATCTAAAGCAAAACTAGGTGTTAAAATTGATACAAACTTGATCAAAAACCTAGTTGATTTTGAAACTTTTGGATTTTTGGCAAAATCTTGGAAATACAAGTATTTTTCATGAAAATCTATTTTTCACTGATAAAGGACCTTAAGAGAAATGTTTCCCCCAAATTTCATGATTTTTTGGATTTTGTAGAATTTTTAATGCATTTCTGAAATACACCCTGAAAATCAAAAAAATCCGAAATCAGAGTGCCAGTCGACTGGTAGTCTGAATTAGTCGACTGATCGACTGATAACATGCCCAGTAACTTTTTTTTATCAGATTTTAAGGCATGTTTTGGTGATTTTTGTTCCCTAGAGTTGATGTCATGCTCGTATAAACTTTGTTTAATATTTTTGATGGTGTCAAAGGGAGAGAAATATGCATGTTTAAGTAAGGGGAGAATTGCATTTAGGGGGAGTTTCATGTATTAAGGGGGAGAGTTGATAATCATGTTTATTTATATGCTTTCTTACCTTAATTTTTTTATCAAATGTTTACCTAACTTAAACGGATTGCCACACATCAAAAAGGGAGAGATTGTTAGGGCAATCAACCCGTGATATGGTTTTGATGTGTGTGGCAAAGGGTTTAAGTTAGGATGTTTGGATTTGATATGTGCGTTGCAGTCTTGCAGGACTTAGTAATTCACACATGGAGCATTGGCGAGTTTCACCTATCATGACTCAATCCTAGAGTCGGTGAAGGATAGCTTTGCGGAAGCCGTGCGCTTGGAGCATCCGAGGGACCGCTGGACGAGGAGATTAGAGTGAAGCCGGAGGAAGTAGATTTCAGGGAGAGACGCGAAGGATGGTGCTGCAGAGTCGTGCGCTTGGCGCATCCAAGGGACGTGGCCAGATGAAGACAACTTCAAAGGCGAGGGACTCCAAGGGATGAGAGTGAGAGAATGTAACTCGGGAAAGGGTAGTGCGCTTAGGTGGAACTTGGCAAATTGGCTAAGTATCGGATGGGATTTCCCGACATCAGTCGACTGCCATGTAATGGTAGTCGATTACTCTAAGTTGACTGTGACTCGACTAGCGTTTGAGTCCGATTCATGTGCCAATAGTCGACTGCCATGAATTGGCAGTCGACTGTGAGACCACCAGTCGACTGATGAAGGCATCAATTCACTGGTCGCAAGGGTTTCGGGCACAAAATGGAGTGTTTGCTTTTGACACTCGACTGATAACTCCATCAGTCGACTGATGGTAAGATTAGTCGACTGATGTGGGAGTCGTTGGTTGGAATCCAACGTGGAAGAAGCCGTTATTGGGCAACGACTACGGGATCAGTCGACTGATCAGGGCATCAGTCGACTGGTCCTGTGTCAACGGGAAGAAACCCTCTTCTTCTATAAAATGAAGGGGTGAGGGCATTTGGGAGCCTAATGCTTTAACTCCTAACAACTCTCAAAGTGCCCTAAAGGATTCCCATTCTTCTTACTTGCTATTATTCCATTCTATTGTAAGAAGAGGGATTGTAAAGAGGTTACCTCCACCTAGCTTGGTGCAAAGAGAGACCTAGTGGATTTGGCAAAGGAGTGATTCACCTTGGATGAATCGGGTCATGGATTAGCGGCGGGGCCGTGAACCACGTTACATCCTCTTGTTAGCAAATTGCTCTTTACTTTGCTTTGTCTTTAATTGTTTGTATTAGTATATTCCGCTTGCGCTAATAGTGTTTGTAGACGAGCAACGAACGAACGACTTCCACCGTCTACGATAAAGGCTATTCACCCCCCTCTAGCCAGCCACCATTGACCCTACAGAGGATATATCAGCAGACTCATGTTTAGAACTGGAAGATCCTATAACTGGAGAAGGAGATGAAGGGACATTGCCTACAAAGGAATCAGACTGCATTGGTGCTGAAGCAGGTGAAGAGTGTGATCTTCCATCAGTACTCCGTCTACGACCACCACATTGAAACTATCAATCATAATTATTAAAATAATAAAATAAAAAAAATACATTTTCATTGGATGTACAATGAAAAATATGAAAAACTGACCATATTTAATTTGAAGTATTAAATCACCGAAATAATCTACGAACACATCAAAAATTTTCTCAAATAATAACCTATAGAAACAAGATAATTCATTAAAATATCAAATATATAAAATTAAGAATGAGACAGGAAGTAGAAAAATATTTGACATAGAATAAAAGTTACCCATTATAAAAAATCCAAAGTCCTCATTGTCATTTTCATCGTCATCTTCTATCTCTTCAATATCATTATCATCCTCCTCCTCATCTTCTGTCTCTTTAATATCATTATCCTCCTCCTCCTCCTCATCGTCAACCTCATCTTCTATCTCAAAATTAAATGTTTCATCTTCATCTTCATTAATTTTACTTGCATCAACGTCGATCACTACGATGCTGGGATCTCGTAACGTTGAAATATTATATTCTTCGATCTGAAATATATTCACAACTTCATCTTGCTGATATGCTATGTCTTTCCAATGTCTCTCAATTTTTTTCTATGCATTTGTTTTACAAATAGCCCACCAATCAATTTTGTCATATTACAAACTAGGATATGATGCATAAAATACTTGAATCACTTGTTATGCCAACACAAATGGTTCATGCCTCTTATAAAATTTTTTATGATTTATTTAAACTAAATTAAACTGTGGATGCACCTTTATGCCTTTGGTAGGGTCAACCCAATGACACATAAATAAAACAACTCGCAAATATGAGTAAGGGTACTCTACCTCAAAAATTTCATCTAGAAAACTAAAAAAATCATTCCTTGCACTTCCATTGTTAGATGACTAAATACAAATCCCACTATTTAATATAATTTTTTCTATTCCATATGCTTGAGTATGAAAATTATATCCATTTATGAAATATGTCGGCCAATTTTTTACCATTGATTTTGGACCCCATGATAGATGGATTAACAATTCTTGCTCAATATGAGTTTGATTATCATGAACCTAAAGTCAAATAAATATGTGTTAAAGTCAAGATTTAACCAAATAAAATACTTACATATTTTTTAAACCATGTTGCAAATTCTTCATCGTAGAAATGATCAAACTCATATGTCGGAAGCTCAGAATATAAATTTTGGAAAATTCTACATAAAAATAATTATTACATGAACAATAATTTAGGATATAAGAAATACATAATATAACATATATATACTAATTCAAAATATGATGTAACTTTTGGACAGTTCAGTAAAATATATGTGTGGGTTGTTCGCTATTCTTGATCAGTTAAGTATCTACGTGTATAAGATCCACTCGGTCGACAAAGAAGTTAAAAATTAAGAATGACTCCAAATTTGGATCAATAGGAACCTCATCATTTCTTTCCGCTCTCCTTCTTTTGCATTGAATGCGAGGTTTAAAATAATATGATGCAAAAGTTGTAACTTCCTCCACAATATATGCATTAACAATAGAAGTCTCAGGATGTGCTTTATTTTTCATTTTTTTCTTCAAGTGATAGAGGAATCTAATAGTAATAAAATAAAATGTATTAGGAAATAACATATACTAAAATTAGTCAATTTATAATGCACTAACAATGATCAAAGAAAATAAAAAGTTCACATTTCTAATGGATACATCCATCGAAATTGAACAGGACCTCCAACTTTAGCCTCATATGGCAAGTGAACCAAAAGATATTCTATGGAATAAAAAAATAGCGGTGGAAATATTCTTTCTAAATTACTCGAAATGATTGGAATGTCTCTCTCTAATGCCTCTATGTGTGAACGACTCAATATTGTCAAGCAAATTTTATGAAGAAAAATGCTTAACTCCATAATGACACCCCATATAAAATTTGGTAATATTTCCTTAAAAGCAATAGGAATTAGTCTTTCCATGAATATATGACAGTCATAACTTTTAAAACCAATCAATTTGTATTCCTTCAAGTCGATGCATCTTCCAAAATTAGAGACATAATCATCAAAAAATCTCAATGATTTTAACCATTCATAAATAATCCATCTCTGATCCTTATTCAATGTATAAACTACTTTTGGCTTTGGTCCCCTACTATTTTCATCGACATCAAGAGTTGGTCATTTACAAATAAGTCACATATCTTTTCTTGCATTCGGATTGTCTTTTATTTTTCTAATAATATCCATCACTGTATTTATCAGATTATCAAAAATATTCTTCTCAATATACATTACATCGAGATTATGATGAATCAAATGACTCTGCTAATACATTAAATCCAAAAATATACTCTGTTTAGTCCATTTATGCATACTTCCATATCCATATGTTGTAACATTTGGATCTTCAATAACAGATGGAAAGTTAAGCACTCTATGTCATATGCATTCATCGGTTAATCTCAATGGTGGAGGTGTTCTTTCAATTCTATTCTTAGTGAATTCTTCTTTATTCCTTCTAAATTTATGATTTAATGGTAACATTATGTTGGTGCAGGGGTACTAGATAATCGAACCTGTGTTTTGATTATGGCAAAGACACAAAGTTAAGTTTACATCGTTATCTCACGAGCTAAATCGAGTGTGCAGAAAAGTACTAAAGCTGGAGCTGTAGGCTAGCGACACCCGGAGGAAGCTGTGGTGGTCGGGCGACACTCGAGTGACTTCGGAGGGAGCCGAAGGAATCGAGTGGAAGGCCGGAAGCGAAAGCTACAAGGTAAGTATCGAGGAAAGCTCGTGTGAGTGAGAGATTGTAAGGTCGTGTCCTCTTTACGGGGATGACCGTAGGCGGCGATCCGACTAAGACTTCCTATGGAAGGTCTAGGTCGAGATCGGACGGTTAAAAACCGTCGCATTTATCATTTTTCAAGCTAACCTCTTACTGCAGGGAAGTGGCGGTGTGATCATTCTTGGACATTGGGCGATCGTGATGCTCATTAGTCGACTGATGGGAGTCATCAGTCGACTGATGGCGACAAATCAACCTTTGTGCTAGGTCAAAACGGATAAGGTTTGACGCGGCCACTTCACGATAAAAATTATACAACTTCGTGATCTGTTCCAAAAAAAGAGGAGACATATTTAGAGGCCAAAATCTATAAAAGGAGGGGAGGATTCCAACTCCAAATCACATCAAGTTTATTCTCAAGTTCCCTACAACGCCAACGCTCCAACGCCGTCATAACGCCGACGCGACGATAAGTTCAAATCTCCTTCGACGACAACAGTAACAAGTAATTGTTTTTATTGTATTCTTTGTTTTAATCGTAACGAGGTGAGGTATGCTTGTTGCTTCATCCTCGTACTTTCGGTTTTGTGATCGTTGTCTCCTACCTCCAACGAGGAGGAGACGTTATAGTGCTTTGCCCTCCGTATGCGGTCTAGGACCGATAGGGCCTTGGAATAGCAACCATTGGGTTGTGAACCAAGTAAAAATAAACGTGTCTCTTTATTTTCCGCTGCTCTTACTCATTTAATTATCTACTCAAATGAAATGTCAAAAAGATTTATGATCGCTATTCACCCCCCTCTAGCAACGCTTCTCGATCCAACACATTATCTATGACAATCAAAATAACTCACCTTCTTTCCATGTTTCAATCTGAATGACTTTGGTATCTCCATACATATTAGACATCCTAAAATCTCAGTGGTACGGTACTCCATCTTGATTACATACCATAAGTCAAAGAATCATTTACGGTCCAAAGAAGCGCAACTTTCATTATACACATCTGATTAGTATGAACATCATATGTAGAAACACCCTCATTCCATAATTTTTTGAGCTCCACAATTAATGGTTGCATGTAAGCATCTATTAACTTCTTTAGATTTTGTGGTCTAGGAATAATCAATGTTAAAAATATATACGGTGTTTTCATACACATACCGAGTGATAAATTATATGGAGTTAAGATAACTGGACAACAAAAATAAGTTCTTCCTGATTTACCAAATGGAGCAAATCCATCAACATAGAGACCTAACCTAATGTTTCGAGTATCATTCACAAACTTAGGATATATTCTATCAAAACTTTTCCACACCTCTGCATCTGATGGATGACACATTAGCCCTTTTTATGTTTCGTGATTTGCATGCTAAGTCATGTGTTCAGTAGTGACCTTTGATGCATAAAGTTTTAGCAATCTAGGAGTTAAAGGCAAATAGACATTTGACTGTATGATTTACATCGTTTATTACAACCCAATCTCATGGTACTCTTGTACCTACATTGATTATAAAATTTACAAATCTCTGCATCTGCATTATCTCCCCAATATAACATACAACAATTTCTATAAACATCAATTCTTTCCACTAGAAGACCTAATTCTTTCATATGTTTTTTCATACTATAAAAATCATTGGGCATTATATGATCATGCGACAATATTTTCCCAATAACTTGAACAAAATCATTGAAAAAAATCTTCATACACATTATACTCAACTTTAACATTCAACAATCTTGTCGTTAGAGATATTTTAGTGTGGCTGCCACAACCAGACCATACAGGTTCATCTGTAGCTCCCAACACTTCTTGAAATTGGAGATATTATTCATTATTTATATTTTCATCAACACTTGTTACTTCTACATCCTTCAACGATGATAAATAACTGGTATACATGTGATTAAATGTTTGAGGATAACTAGAACTTGTAGAGATCGGTTCGATAATCAAATTATGACCCACTGCATCAACTATAATCCTCTGATATGAATTGAATTGTTCATAATATCTTTGTGTTGGAATGTATATTGAAAGCCTAGCACTTTTTGTATGAACATTTTTATTTTGAAATAAGAATCACATGATCATTGTTTGCACTTTATATTTATTATATGTGTGCATATTGTCTAATATTTTATATTGTAGATAACATGGTGCTTGGTGTGGCACAGAAGATCATGTTATCAGCCCCTTGTAGAATATAACTAGAGGCTCACAACCAAGATGGTTTTGGACAAACCATTGGCATGGTTGTAGTGTAGCTTGGTATTGTTTTGTCTTGAACATAGAGTTACACTAGTACAATCAGGTGTATTGAGCAGGACCGACATAGAGGTGATTCAATTTATTACTGACTACATAATTGAATCGGACCTCGGATATTATATTGTGCATGCTCTTAATCCCGATATAATAACAGGCACATGTACTTAGTATTTATTTCTTTGATTTACCATAGGGTGAGATTTAGATGGATTAAATCAATATGCCCGGTAAGTTGGGAAATAATATTATTTACATGGTGTGCCGTTGATTATAGGAGGAAACCGTGTCCTATATATTAGGTTGATGATGTCCCCTTGAGGAGCTCATAAGGTTCATCATGTAAACCCAGCTGGTTGACTTAGTCAACATGATGATAAGGTTGAGTGGTACTACTCGAGGAGTTAGATGTTAATTGATTGGTGGTCAGTAAATCAATTAATTAACGGACATTCGATATCTTAAACACGGGGAGATGGATGTACAAATAATATATGGAGCCCATATTAATTTATGGGGGTTGGTGAGGTAGTTCAATGATGATCCTCTAGTGGAATGGAACATCATTGATGGATCAAGTTTGTGTGGTTCCGATCCATCGGGTGGCCAAGATCTAACTCCTCCTCATGGTCCCTATCGTAGCCTAATATAATCCTCAAGAAGTCTAGATCCAAGGATGTAAAATAAAACTCTAAAACCAACGGTTGGGATTAAATCCCTAGGACCGACGGTTGAGATTAAATCTCTAGATCCGACGGTTGGGATGAAACCCTAGAATCGACGGTTGAGATTAAATCTCTAGATCCGACGGTTGGGATAAAACCCTAGATCCAACGGTTGGGATGAAACCATAGATCCGACGGTTGGGATGAAACCCTAGATTTGACGGTTGGGATGAAACCATAGATCCGACGGTTGGGATGAAACCCTAGATCCGACGGTTGGGATAAAACCCTAGATCCAACGGTGGAGATTAAATCCCTAGATCTGACGGTGGAGATTAAAGGAGGCTTAAGGCCAATTCTATAAATAGAGGGCTAAGGCTTGGGCGGCAAGAATAGTTTTTGGATTAGGGTTTTGCCTCTCAAGAGATTAGGCGGCTAGGGTTTTGGTGTGTGGTTTTGGGCGGCAACAAAGAAGGAGATTAGGGTTTTTCCTCCTTTGCTCCTTGGTGGCCGGTGCTCATTCCCTCCTCCTCCTTGTCTTGGACGGCTCTCTTCCTCATCCTTTTCTCTTTGGTAGCTGGCGGTTCTCCATACATTGGTGGCCGACGCTTCTCCCTTTCATTGGTGGCCGACAGCAACATTGTGTTGGTGCAGTAGGCACCTAAGTCGAACCTGAGTTTTGATTATAGCAAACGATACAAAGTTAAGATCATATCATTTTCTCACGAGCTGAATCGAGTGTGCAGAAGATTGCTATAGCTGGATCTGAAGGCAAGCGACACCCGGAGGAAGCCGCGGTGGTCGGGCGACACTTGAGTGACTTCGGAGGGAGCCGAAGGAATCAAGTGGAAGGCCGGAAGCAAAAGCGACACGTAAGTATCGAGGTAAGCTCATGTGTGCAAGCGTAAGTGAGGTCATATCCTCTTTACGGGGATAATCTTAAGCGTAGATCCGACCAAAGATATCTTATAGATGGTCTAGGTCGAGATCGGATGGTCGACGACCATCGAAATTATGTTTTTGTTGAGCTAATTTCGACCTGCAGCAATCATCAATCGACTGCCAGCTTGGAGGACTCATTTCGTCAATCGATCATTGCCGAAGGTCGATGATCGTGATCTTGCCATCGATCGTGATGATGGCCATCGACCCCATTTCAAGGAGATTGGTGCTCAATTTTGATTGGCTAGGGTTCCTCTCGAAAAGGGGCTCAAAGTCTATAAAAGGAGGGCCAAACCTAGGGTTTTATCATCAATTCTAAGTGCTCAAAAGCCTCCGTTACCCTGCAACTCTCTGACGACTCTACAACAACGAAGTGCTGCCAACAACCCTAGCTTAAAGTTTCCTTTGTTTAGTTGTTGGTATAATCTTAATTTGTTATTGCTTTCAATATTGCAATTCTTTTTAATCGAGGCTTTTCGTTGCATTTTACTTTAATAGAAGATAGGGTTTGTCTCTCTATCTTTTTGCTTCGAAGGCTTTTGTAATCGTAAAACTCCTACCTCCAACGAGGAGGAGTGTTTTAGTGAATTGCCCTCCATACACGGTCTAGGACCGTTAGGGCCTTGGAGTAGTAGCCGAAGGCTACGAACTAAGTAAAAAAACTATTTGTCTCATTTAGTTTTTATTTACATTTCCGCTGCATTTAATTGTCTATCGAACGATTTAAAAGAAAAGTTTTCATCGCTATTCACCCCCCCCCCCTCTAGCGATCCGCTTCGATCCAACAATTGGTATCAGAGCCGGGGGTTGCTAAGATTTGGTGAAACCACCAATCTAGCCATTTTTCACATATTTATTTTTCTTTTATTTCTGTTTATTTCTGATTTATTTCGCTTTGTTAAATTTACTCCCGCACTACTAATCCAAGACGCGAGTCTTGGTACCTTGTTTTGTGTTTTTGTCGTTGCTAGTTTCTTCGTCTTCGTCCCTTTTTGTCTTTTGTTCTAATGGCCCATCTCGACGGTTTTAGCACCGTCCGACCTCCGTTTTACAATGGAGATGACTTCCGTTATTGGAAGGGTCGGATGGAATGCTTTCTCAAAACCCAAATCGAGATGTGGATAATAATCCAAACGGGTTTCACACTTTCGACTAATGAAGTGGGTGACTCCTTGGATTATGATCAATGGACCATTGCGACAAAACGACAAGTCGAAGCCGACGCCAAGGCAACACAAATCCTCCAATGCGGCTTGTCCAAGGATGAGTTAAATCGCGTCGGCCCCTTCATTAGCGCAAAGGACCTTTGGACAAAGCTGATCGAGTTACACGAAGGATCGGATCAAGCTAAGGTTTGCAAACGTGATTTGTTGTTCAATAAATTATACACACTAAAAATGCAGAAACATGAGTCCGCGACGCAACTCCACGCCCGTGTCCAAGACATAGTCAACAACCTACACGCAATCGGGCAAAAGGTCGAAAACCGCGACCTTATAAGGTATGTTCTAAACTCTTTTCCGAGGACTACCTTGTGGGCATCCATGGTCGATGCCTACAAGGTCTCCAAGGACCTTTCTAAACTTAGATTAGATGAACTCTTTTCGGATTTTGAATTACATGAGCAGTCCAACTCGGAACCCGAGAGGGGTATAGCCTTGTTTGCAGGTTCAAAGAAGAAGAAAATCGCAAGCAAGCCACCACCAACCGAGGAGGAAGATGAGTCCGAAGAAGAAGTTGACCCGGAATTGACTGCCGAACTAATGAACCTAGCTCGAAGGATAGCCAAGGGATGAAAGCGAACCACAACTCGACCCAACCAAGGTAAGCCTAAAAGTTCTAATATTAGGTGTTATGAGTGTAACAGGTTTGGACATATAAAGTCCGAGTGCCCCAAGCTCAACCACCAAGCACCTAAGCACAAGAAGGCCCTCAATGCGACATGGGAAGAAGCGTCATCCGAAGAAGACAAAGACCACGTCTTCATGGCGAAATCGATTGAGTCCGACACAGAGACCGAACCTGAACTTGAGTCAGAACCTGAGGATGACTCGGACTACGAAGCTACCTTCAAGTCAAGCCACGGATACGCATCCGGTTCAAAAGATACCCTTAAGGTGAGTCGAGCTTTATTTAATACTTTACATAATACGGTTAGGTTTTTGTCTAGGAAGTTAGCTAAGTCCGAGTCCAAGGTCGAGACCCTGGTTGAGGAAGTTAAACTCCTCAAACATGAGGTCTCCCTAACCTCTTCGACTAGTCGAGTTCAAGAGAAGGACTCAACTCGGGTTGAAAAACTCGAAGTTGAGAACTCACTCTTGAAAAGTCAAGTCGAAGATCTTAGGAATACGTTGGAAAGGTTTACTTTGGGATCCAAAGGACTTGACCTCCTACTTGGATCGCAAAGGGTCGTGTACAACAAGGCCGGACTAGGGTTTAGCTCAAACATGACCAATAAGTCGTATATGTCAATCGTAAGTAGACATAAAAAATGTGTCCAAGCATGGGTCCCTAAGACCACTTTGATTTCAACTCTAGGATCCAACTCGTACTGGGTTCCCAAGGACCAAATCCACTATGTGGATAGACCGAACCGATTCAACGGTCTAGGGGGAGCCAGTACAAAACATGTTTGTGTTTTAACTTAGAAATTGCATGCTTAGATTTATTTTTGTTTTTTTTTCTTTCGTGAACTCACTTAGAACACGTAAATAACCAACTAAAATCCTTCGAAAAGATTGAGCCTCGGGGAGCCTCTTTTCAAATAATCAACTAAAATCCTTCGAAAAGATTAAGCCTCGGGGAGCCACTTTTCAAAAATAACTAGTTAGATGAGGAAATAATTTTAGGTGAGTCAAGTCATCATTTTCTTGAAAATGGCTTTGTCTAAGGAAGTGGTCGATGATCCGATAAAAGAAGGCCCCTGTGCCTCGCCACGACCTGGAAGCCATGATCTTGAAAAGGTAAACTTGACAAGCCTAGGGTCAAATCCAAATCTAACATTACTTAAACATAAATGCACTTAATCAACTTAATTGGAAGTCATCTCACAAAGAACACATAAGTATAACATGCTTGATCATATAGACTCCGGTGAGATGACCTAGGTTTAACAACTTACAACCAATTTTTTTTTTAAAAAAATATAATAATCTAACATCCAATCCAACCACCTTGTGTGTAGGATCAATGGATGTTAGACAGCGGTTGCTCCCGACACATGACCGGGGATCAACTCAAATTCGTGAAGCTTCGATTCAAACGACAAGGATCAGTAGCCTTTGGGAATAACGGCAAGCTCAAAATCATCGGATCAGGTGATATCGAGCTTAACTCGAATTTTGTTATTAAAAATGTATTACTTGTTGAGAATTTTGAATATAACCTGCTTAGCGTAAGCCAATTATGTGACAATAATTATAAGGTCGTATTTTTAGAAAATGAATGTGTAATTAAAACAAATGAAACAGCTAAAACAATACTCAAAGGAACTAGGACAAATAACATTTATACAATTAACTTAATCAAATCCTCAGCTAAATGTCTTATGACACAGGAAGAGGAATCATGGTTGTGGCACCGACGACTCGGTCACTCGCACCCAAGACTCGTCCACAAGATGAGTCAGAGTGGCCTAGTCAGAGGCTTACCCAACCTTAACAATTTGGTTAATAAAATCTGTAATTCTTGTCAACAAGGAAAACAACCTAGGACACAACACAAGTTAACTAACCAAGAACGAACCTCAAGTGTACTTGAGCTCCTGCATATGGATCTATTCGATTCACATGGAGCCAAGTCACTCAATAAAAGTCAATATTGCTTAGTCATAATTGATGACTACTCCAGATTTACCTGGGTTAGGTTCATCAAACATAAAAATGATACCCTAGATCAATTAATCAATTTATTCAAATTAATCGAGAATAAAAAAAAACCTTAAGGTTAAAAGAATTAGAAGCGATCATGGTTGTGAATTCGAAAATCAAAGGTTCATCGACTTCTGTAACCTAAACGGATACCACCATGAATTCTCTTGCCCTAGGACCCCTCAATAAAATGGCCTAGTGGAGCGGAAAAACCAAACTCTACAAGAAGCCGCTAGGACCATGTTGAACGAATATGACCTACCCGATAGGTTTTGGGCAGAAGCCGTGAGTACGACATGCTATGTCCAAAATAGAATCCTTATGGTAAAGAGGCACCTTAAGACCTCATACGAGATTTATCACGATAAAATACCTAACATCAAGTACTTTAGGGTATTTGGGTGTAAGGTACATATCCTAAACACTAAGGATTACCTAGGGAAATTTACATCCAAGATCACGACCGGAATCTTTCTAGGATACTCGACTACAAGTCGAGCTTATAGAGTATATAACCACGACACCCTTAGAGTCGAGGAGACTATCAATGTAGTATTTGATGAAGGACATGAACCTACAAAACCCCCGGCAACCCCAATTAGCGAGCCGATTCATACTAGACCTAACTCTGATCCGGAGATCAGGTCTAGTGTTAATCCTAACCTAAGTCAACCAAGTCACTCTATTGATCAAGTGATAGATGACTCCAACCAAACTAATGTTCCAAGTCACCCCATTGATCAAGCATTAGGTAACACAAACCCAACCCAATCTAGGATTCTGACTAACCACCCTATCGATCAAGTGATAGGAGATCCTAATCTAGGAGTTCGAACTAGAGCATCCTATAGGAACCTTAGTCAAATTTCCTTAATTTCAAAGATAGAACCCAAATCAATTGAACAAGCTCTTCTTGATCCCGATTGGATTATTGCAATGCAAGAAGAGCTAGCTCAATTTACTAGGAATGAAGTGTGGGAATTATTACCACCACCTAAAGACAAAATGATAATTGGAACAAGGTGGGTGTTTCGAAATAAGCTTGATGATAAAGGTGAAGTAGTTAGAAACAAGGCTAGGTTAGTCGCCAAAGGGTTTAGTCAAGTCGAAGGCTTAGATTACGACAAAACCTATGCCCCAGTAGCTAGACTCGAATCCATTCGAATGTTGCTAGCTTATGCTGCACATCGAGGATTTAAGCTGTTTCAAATGGATGTTAAGTCGGCATTCTTAAATGGATACATTAAAGAAGAAGTTTATGTTAGCCAACCCCCCGGATTCGAAAATCTAGATAAACCCGACCATGCTCTAAAACATAAGAAAGCTCTCTATGGACTTAAACAAGCTCCTCGAGCTTGGTATGAGAGACTTTCAATCCATCTTAAGTCAAAAGGGTTTAACCAAGGCTTAGTTGACCCAACTCTCTGTTGGGATGTATACTGAAAGCCTAGCTCTTTTGTATGGACATCTTTATTTTGAAATAAGAATCACATGATCATTGTTTGCACGTTATATTTATATGTGTACATATTGTCTAATATTTTACATTGTAGATAACATGGTGCCTGGGTGCGGCACAGAAGATCATGTTATCAGTTCCTTGTAGAATATAAGTAGAGGCTCACAACCAAGATGGTTTTGGACAAACCATTGGCATGATTGTAGTGTAGCTTGGTATTGTTTTGTCTTGAACATAGAGATACACTAGTACACTTAGGTGTATTGAGCAGGACCGACATAGAGGTGATTCAATTTATTGTTGACTGCATAATTGAATCGGACCTCGGATATTATGTTGTACATGCTCTTAATCCCGATATAATAACGGGCACATGTACTTAATATTTATTTCTTTGATTTACCGAAGGGTGAGATTTCTATGGATTAAATCAATATGCCCGGTAAGTTGGGAAATGATATTATTTACATGGTGTGCCGTTGATTATAGGAGGGAACCGTGTCCGATGTATTAGGTTGATGATGTCCCCTTGAGGAGCTCATAAGGTTCATCATGTAAACCCTGCAGGTTGACTTAGTCAACATGATGATAAGGTTGAGTGGTACTACTCGAGGAGTTAGATGTTAATTAATTGATGGTCAGTAAATCAATTAATTGACGGACATTCGATATCTTAAACACGGGGAGATGGATGTACAAATAATATATGGAGCCCATATTAATTTATGGGGGTTGGTGAGGTAGTTCGATGATGATCCTCTAGTGGAATGGAACATCATTGATGGATCAAGTTTGTGTGGTTCCGATCCATCGGGTGGCCAAGACCCAACTCCTCCTCATGGTCCCTATCGTAGCCTAATATAAACCTCATGAAGTCTAGATCAAATGATGGAAAACAAATCTCTAGATCCGACGGTTGGGTTTAAATCCCTAGAACCGACGGTTGAGATTAAATCTCTAAATCCGACGGTTAGGATTAAATCCCTAGAACCGACGGTTGAGATTAAATCTCTAAATCCGACGGTTAGGATTAAATCCCTAGAACCGACTGTTGAGATTAAATCTCTAAATCCGACGGTTGAGATTAAAACCCTAGAACCGACAGTGGAGATTAAACCAAGGCCTAAACCTAACTCTATATATAATGGAGCATGGGTTGGGCGGCAACTAAGTTTTTGAATGGATGATTGAAATTAGGGTTTAGCCTCTCTTTGCTTGGGCGACAAGTAACCCTAAGGAGGAAACCCTAATTAGGGTTTTGGCTCCTTGGGTTGGGCGGCCAAGGTGAGGAAAGAAGGGTGGGCGGCAACTTGAGGAAGATCTCTTCTTCTTCCTTGAAGGTGGCTAGCTCCTAGATCTCTTCTCTCCACTATGGTTGGGTGGGAAGAAACCCTAATTTGATTAGGGTTTGGTTCCTTTGCATGGGCGGCCAAGGTTTGGGAAAGAAGATGGGCGGCAACAAGTGGAAGATGAGTTTCTTCTTCTTCCTAAGGCATAGCCGGTTCCTTCCTTCTACCCTCTACCTTGGTCGGTCCGTACTCTATCCTTCTTCCCCTCTTCCATGGTCGGCACATAGAAGATGGTTTTCAATGAGATTAGGGTTTGGTTGGGCGGCTAGGGTTTGGAAGTTGGAGTGGGCGGCAACTATAGGAGAAGTTCTCTTCTTATTCCTAAGGTGTTGCCGGGACCTATCTCTATTCCTTCTACCTTGGTCGGGGCTCAACCGAATTCCCTTTCTCCTCTTCATTCCATCTTGGCCGGCGGCACCAAAACTAGGGTTTGTCCCTAGTTCGGTTCCTTGGTTATTTCCATTATGTTCTCTCTATTCTTGGGGCCGGCGGCATCAATCCTTTGTGGATTGGTGGTTGGCTCAAGCAAGAAGGGAAAGAGAGTTCTTATTTCTTTGGATTGAAGAAGATCTAGGATGCTTCAACTTGTGGAGGATCTTCGCCCACACGAAGTCTACAAGGAGGTTAGGACATATGATAGAAGATCAAGAGGTATAAAAGTTTTATAACTTTTATTATTGTTCTTTGCATGTCCTTATTGATATGCTAGCTTATGTTCTTTATGTTAGCATATGTTGATTATACTAGTTTACATTTGCATGTATTTGTATAATCATGGACCCCGATAAGAAACACAAAAACCGGCGATCCGTCCGTCGTCTCTTCCGCGGCTAACCGACTAGAAGAGTTGTGTTGCTTGAACAACTAGTTTGTTCAAGCGATCGCTCGAGTCGTTAGCACGACGACGAATTGGTTGTGCTTAGGAAACTCATCCCCTCCGGATTAGTTTTCATTAGTGAAAATTTTAATCCGGGGACATGGGAGCCTATGAGCATTCCGAGAAATAGCACGATTTCCAACAAAATGGTATCAGAGCCACGGTTTCCGGTTTTGTGTATTTTGGATTCGGTTACTTTCACGCATTTATCATATATTGTGTATGCCGGATAATAGTAGGATGTGCGTAGGCTAACTTTTTGGTTGCAGGCATAAGATCCAACTATTATGGCGATATATGTGTGTATGTGATTGCATGTGTGTGTGATTGTATATTATTTGAATCCTCGGGGTTGACGAGGCTAAATTAGTATTTAATTTTTGTAATTGAATACGGCATTGTTTAGCCACTCTTTATTTTATTTTACTTTTGATCTAGATTTCATGTACACTCCCTCGTGGAGTATAGGATCGATGGATGTAAAATAAAATAGGTTTTATTCTCGGCTCGGATCTCCGGATGGCTTGTACATGGCGTAGGAGGAGCGGACGAGGTGGCGACACGACGGGATGCATATTGGAGAACAATGCCATAATAGTTGGAAAAATTCTGATTTTTCCATATTTATTGCTGATTTGTTTTATATGCATGTTGTGAGTGCTTGAAAATTCCTCATTTTCAATTTACTAAGTGGGAGAGGGATATTTTAATTAATTCCCGCGGCCTCCATTACAATTTGACGTGTGATGCAACAAACTTGCGCGTCAGCTCTGAGTGCCTTCCTCCCCATCGGATGAGTTTGTTTGCGGATCACTAGGTCAAATAATGGTTATATGAAATTATTTAGGAGCGTGTGTACTTCCCCATCGGTAAGGCACATAATCCGAGATAATTCCCTTAGTATCGTGTAATGGTGCACAACTAGATGCAAATAAAAAGTATCCTCCCCATCGGAGTCACTGCTTTTATTTGTAGGGCCAAAGAGGAACCAACTATTAATTTTATTTGTCAAAAAGTAAGGTTGACAAGATAATAAAATTAATGGATAAAACCTCCTCTTACAAATGTAGAATTCGTATACGTCCACACTATCGTGGCATGCGATATTCTCGGTGTTTTGAGGTGTTGGTTGATTTCGAAATTTTATTGTTTTGAGGAATCAATAAAATTTGAAATCTAATATTTTGATCATTGTGATTCTTAGGATTTTCAAAATTGACTTTTGATCCACTTCTTTATGATACTAAAGGAAATAAACTTACTGTACCTAAATAATGTTGATTGGAAAAGAATCTAGATGTTGTCTTATCTGCTAAGAAGTACAAGTATACACTCTTCAAAGAGTGTCCTCAAGTCATGGTTGCTCAAAAGGTTTCTACTTCTAAGTCGAAAGGCAAGAAGAAGGAGAAACAGGGTGGAGCAAACGTGGTGGGAGGATCTCAGGGAGGAGTGAAGAAGCCGAAAGGCAAGTACTTCACTTACTAGCAGGATGGACATTAGAAGGAGGACTGTCCTAATCCAAAGAAGAACAAAAGTATATCTTTTGGTCTAGTCTTTGTAACATGGTTAGCGGTGTTATCTATCAGCACCTGGTGTGTAGATATGAGAGCCACTAATCATGTCTGCAATACTTTGCAGGGGTTCCAGGAAACCCGACGACTAGCTAAAGGGGATATTACCATTTACTTGGGCAATGCCATGAAGATGGCGGCTATTGCAGTGGGAGATGTTTTATTTATCTTTTGAGAAAAATAAAGGTTTTGGTTCTTAAGAATTTCCTTTATGTACCCTTATTTAGAAAGAATTGATTTCGGTTTCTAAATAGTTTTTGGATGGATAATCTATTTCTTTTCATGACAGATTTGTTATAAAAGGAATAGGGACATTATCTATTCAAGTACATAGATAGGAAATTTATAACTTGAACCACAAGCTCCCACGGTGTAAATAGAAGTTAATAACTCATCTTCTAATTCCAATAAGAGAAAAGAACCTTCGAAAATGAACCAAACATATCTTTTGGCATCTTAGGCTTGGTCACATTAACCTAAGCAGAATTCAATAGGTTGATAGCTGATGGACCTTTGGGTTCATTAGTGGTGGAGGATCTCCCAACCTGTGAATCTTGCTTGGAGGGTAAGATGACCAAGAGGCCTTTTAAGGCCAAGGGGTATAGAGCCAAAGATGTGTTAGAAATGGTTCATTCTGATTTGTGAGGTCCTATGACTATCTAGGCAAGAGGTGGTCTTGAATATTTCGTCTCTTTTATAGACAATTATTCAAGATATGGATGACACTTCGATCTGATCGTGGTGGTCAGAACCTCTTGGGAAAGTATAGGAACTACTTATCAGAGGTTGGGATTCAATCCCAATTAGTACTGGTACACCCCAGCGAGAATGGTGTAGCGCGAAGGAATAGGACTCTTATGGAGATGGTCGGATCGATGATGAGTTATTCGACTTGTTTTATAGTCCTAGAGATCGAGGGTGATCGTTAACACGACGCCTTGATTTCTAGAGGAAGACTATGTGATAAGCCACAAGCCCAAGAGTAAAATTGTTCTAGAGAAGTTAAAAGGGAAGTCACTTCTTTAGTACCACCGGTACAAGAGGATATACCACATGTCACTGCACCGCGTGTCACAGAGGATACACAGATGATACCTCATCATAGTGGGAGGGTTGTGAGACAGCCTCTTAGATTCATGTTTTTGGACAAATCTTCTGATTTGGTCCCTAGCAAACATGAACCTGATCCCTAGACATACGACGAGGCAATCCAAGATATAAATACAGCATCTTTGCAAAGTGCAATGAATACTGAGATTGAATCTATGGATTCAAGACAGTCAGGAGCTCTTATGCATAGCAACTCATATGGATTATGAGGTGTGACGGATGGATGTCAAGGACATTCCTTAGTGGAAGTCTTGAGAATCCATCTACATGAAGCGACGAGGATTCATTGCTAAGGGCAAAGAGCGTATTGTATATAAGCTTAATCGGTCCGTTAATGGACTGAAGCAAGCTTTGAAGTCTTGGGACATCCGCTTTGAGGAGGTAAATCCAGTCTTATGGATTTATTCAAAGTTCGGATGAGTCTTGTGTATATTAGAGATGTGATAGAAACGTAGTGGTATTTTTGTACTATATGTAGATGACATTTTGGTGGTTGGCGACAACATCGAAGTGTTATCAGACGTAAGGGTATGGTCGTCCAAACAGTATGATATGAAGGACTTGGGAGAAGTGGGTCACAACCTTGGGATCAAGGTTGTTGTGCTTATCCCAAGCTTCATACATAGACATGGTTTTGGATCGTTTAAGCATACAAAACTCCAAGAAGGGTTTTCTACCCTTCAGGCATGGAGTTCCTTTATCTAAGCAGATGTGTCCTAGATCATCTGAAGAGATAGAGGAGATATAGGCAGTTCCTTATGCTTCGGCGGTAGGAAGCCTAATGTATCCTATGTACGAGACCAGATATCTGCTTTGCCGTAGGCATGGTCAGCAGATATCAGAGTAATCCAGGACAGAGACATTGGACTGCGGTAAAGCATATATTGTAGTGCCTGAGAAGGACTAGGGATTATATGCTAGTTTACCGGGCAGACCAATTACTCCTTGTGGGTTACACGGATTCTGATTTCCAATCTGATAGGGATAACAATAAGTCTACCTCAGGGTTTGTGTTTACTTTGGGAGGTGGAGCCATAGTATGGAAGAGTGTCAAGCAGAAATGCGTGGTGGACTCTACCATGGAAGCTGGGTATGTGGCAGTCCCCGGGCGGCCAAAGAAGCTATGTGGCTCAGGAACTTTCTGATGGACTTGGATGTGATTCCTGGTTTGCCCAGAACTATCACAATTTATTGTGATAATAATGGTGCAGTTGCAAACTCGAAGGAACCACGAGCCCATAAGGCTAGTAAACACATAGAGTGCAAGTACCACCAAATACGAGAAATCGTAAAGGAGGTAGAAGTAAGCTGTCGCCTAGATTGCATCAAAGGATGACTTGGAAGACCCTTTCACTAAGGCCCTTCTGGCGAGCGCTTTGATAGGCAAGTGGAGGGAAGGAGAATCAGATGTATGGTAGTATGATGACAGCATAGTCTTTTAGTATAAGTGGGAGATTGTTGGGATGTATACTGAAAGCCTAGCTCTTTTGTATGGACATCTTTTTTTTGAAATAAGAATCACATGATCATTGTTTGCACGTTATATTTATATGTGTACATATTGTCTAATATTTTACATTGTAGATAACATGGTGCCTGGGTGCGTCACAGAAGATCATGTTATCAGTTCCTTGTAGAATATAAGTAGAGGCTCACAACCAAGATGGTTTTGGACAAACCATTGGCATGGTTGTAGTGTAGCTTGGTATTGTTTTGTCTTGAACATAGAGTTACACTAGTACACTTAGGTGTATTGAGCAAGACCGACATAGAGGTGATTCAATTTATTGCTGACTGCATAATTGAATCGGACCTCGGATATTATGTTGTACATGCTCTTAATCCCGATATAATAACGGGCACATGTACTTAATATTTATTTCTTTGATTTACCGGAGGGTGAGATTTCTATGGATTAAATCAATATGCCCGGTAAGTTGGGAAATGATATTATTTACATGGTGTGCCGTTGATTATAGGAGGAAACCGTGTCCTATGTATTAGGTTGATGATGTCCCCTTGAGGAGCTCATAAGGTTCATCATGTAAACCCTACAGGTTGACTTAGTCAACATGATGATAAGGTTGAGTGGTACTACTCGAGGAGTTAGATGTTAATTAATTGATGGTCAGTAAATCAATTAATTGACGGACATTCGATATCTTAAACACGGGGAGATGGATGTACAAATAATATATGGAGCCCATATTAATTTATGGGGGTTGGTGAGGTAGTTCGATGATGATCCTCTAGTGGAATGGAACATCATTGATGAATCAAGTTTGTGTGGTTCCGATCCATCGGGTGGCCAAGACCCAACTCCTCCTCATGGTCCCTATCATAGCCTAATATAAACCTCATGAAGTCTAGATCAAATGATGGAAAACAAATCTCTAGATCCGACGGTTGGGATTAAATCCCTAGAACTGACGGTTGAGATTAAATCTCTAAATGAACCGACGGTTGAGATTAAATCTCTAAATCCGACGGTTAGGATTAAATCCCTAGAACCGACTGTTGAGATTAAATCTCTAAATCCGACGGTTGAGATTAAAACCCTAGAACCGACGGTGGAGATTAAACCAAGGCCTAAACCTAACTCTATATATAAGCGAGCATGGGTTGGGCGGCAACTAAGTTTTTGAATGGATGATGGAAATTAGGGTTTAGCCTCTCTTTGCTTGGGCGACAAGTAACCCTAAGGAGGAAACCCTAATTAGGGTTTTGGCTCCTTGGGTTGGGCGGCCAAGGTGAGGAAAGAAGGGTGGGCGGCAACTTGAGGAAGATCTCTTCTTCTTCCTTGAAGGTGGCTAGCTCCTAGATCTCTTCTCTCCACTATGGTTGGGCGGCAAGAAACCCTAAGGAAGAAACCCTAATTTGATTAGGGTTTGGTTCCTTTGCATGGGCGGCCAAGGTTTGGGAAAGAAGATGGGCGGCAACAAGTGGAAGATGAGTTTCTTCTTCTTCCTAAGGCATAGCCGGTTCCTTCCTTCTACCCTCTACCTTGGTCGGTCCGTACTCTATCCTTCTTCCCCTCTTCCATGGCCGGCACATAGAAGATGGTTTTCAATGAGATTAGGGTTTGGTTGGGCGGCTAGGGTTTGGAAGTTGGAGTGGGCTGCAACTATAGGAGAAGTTCTCTTCTTATTCCTAAGGTGTTGCCGGGACCTATCTCTATTCCTTCTACCTTGGTCGGGGCTCAACCGAATTCCCTTTCTCCTCTTCATTCCATCTTGGCCGGCGGCACCAAAACTAGGGTTTGTCCCTAGTTCGGTTCCTTGGTTGTTTCCATTATGTTCTCTCTATTCTTGGGGCCGGCGGCATCAATCCTTTGTGGATTGGTGGTTGACTCAAGCAAGAAGGGAAAGAGAGTTCTTCTTTCTTTGGATTGAAGAAGATCTAGGATGCCTCAACTTGTGGAGGATCTTCACCCACACGAAGTCTACAAGGAGGTTAAGACATATGATAGAAGATCAAGAGGTATAAAAGTTTTATAACTTTTATTATTGTTCTTTGCATGTTCTTATTGATATGCTAGCTTATGTTCTTTATGTTAGCATATGTTGATTATACTAGTTTACATTTGCATGTATTTGTATAATCATGGACCCCGATAAGAAACACAAAAACCGGCGATCCGTCCGTCGTCTCTTCCGCGGCTAACCGACTAGAAGAGTTGTGTTGCTTGAACAACTAGTTTGTTCAAGCGATCGCTCGAGTCGTTAGCACGACGACGAATTGGTTGTGCTTAGGAAACTCATCCCCTCCGGATTAGTTTTCATTAGTGAAAATTTTAATCCGGGGACATGGGAGCCAATGAGCCTCCGAGGATTAGCACATTGCCAACACTCTCTTCGTAAAAACCTTAGGTAAAGAAATATTCATAGCTCAAATTTACGTAGACGATATAATTTTTGGAACCTCTAACTCAACCTTACTAAACGAGTTCGTTTCACTCATGGAAAGTGAGTTTGAAATGAACTTGGTAGGCGAGTTAAGTTTCTTTTTAGGTCTACAAATTAAACAAACTAAGGATGGTATATACCTATATCAACAAAAATACACTAAGGAGTTAATTAAAAGATTTGGAATGCAAGACGCTAAGATAATAAACACCCCAATGGCGATTAATGTTAACATAGAAGAAGACCTAGAAAGTAAGTCCATTGACTTAAAGTACTATAGGAGCGCAATAGGAAGTCTCCTATACTTAACTGCGAGTTGACCCGACATCCTATTCGCAGTAAGTATGTGCGCCAGGTTTAAAACCTGTGCTAAGGAGTCTCACCTAACCCTAGTTAAGCGTATCCTTAGATATCTTAAGGGTACACTTAATGTTGGTATTTGGTACCCTAGATCTACAGAGTTCGAACTAATCGGCTACTCCGATTCGGATTATGCCGGTAGTAAACTCGATAGAAAGAGCACGAGTGGTTGTTGTCAACTACTCGGCTCAAGTCTAGTGAGTTGGTGCAGTAGAAAGCAACATTGTGTTGCCTTATCTACCACCGAAGCCGAATACGTTGCGATGGGTGAGTGTGTAACTCAGCTTCTTTGGATGAAGCACACTCTCCGAGACTTTAGGTTGGACTTCACCAAAACTAAAATTTTTGTAGACAACATAAGTTCGATAAATCTAACTAAGAACCCTATATGTCATTCAAGGACAAAACATATAGAGGTAAAACACCATTTCATTCGAGAACATGTAGCCAACGGCTCCATACAACTCGAATATGTTGACTCGAAGTCTAACCTAGCAAACATATTTACTAAACCACTACCCGAAGCCGAATTTAGTCTCTTGAGACGAAGATTAGGCATGTGCGTAATAGAATAGGAACTTGCAAATTATATGTTCTTACTACTATTTCTTTAATTTCATTATTATGGAACTAGCATAGGACATACCTTAAATATCATGCACCTATAGATTTAAGGAGCCAATACATCTCACAACACATAGGACTAATGTGTTTGTGTACTTAGCCACGTAGATGAGTGTGAGATATTAGGACCTTACTCCTGGTTCCAGATGTAGAGCTAGTGCATCGTTATGAACCATAGAGTATAATCATACATACTAACCGACTCTGACCAGGACTGGTTGATCTTTCATATCAATCAAGCCAAATATGAGTCGAACATTTTATAGATGAACTTATTTTCAGTATATTATTTTCAAAATAGTGTGGAACATGCTTGGACTTTAAAATTAAAACTTATTTTTTATTCCACACACACACTCTTTTCGATATATGGCAAAAGGGGGAGAAAAAGGCCAAAGTTAAGGGATCAATCATTTTTTTGCCAAGGCAAGTTAAGGGAATTCTTACCTTAAATAGTTAACTTGTTTTCGTTAACAATACAAAAACGTAACAAAATGGAAGTAAAGGCCAAGGTTAAGAAATTTTTGATTTCTTAACTTAAAACTTATTTTAAATACTATGGCCAATATTAAGTAATTTCGGTTACTTAATTCTTTTTTAGTAGCAAATATCAAGGGGGAGAGTTAAAACTCTTTCTCAAGTACTCACCTTCGGTCAAGGGGGAGGATTCCTCAAGGGGGAGCACTTGAAAAAGAGTTTTTATATACTCCTGCTCATTCATGCATATCTCTTACTCATTTTACTTAATGCACTTAATTTATTTTTCTCAACTTTGTATGCGGGTTTGCCATAAATCAAAAAGGGGGAGATTGTTGGTGCAGTAGGCACCTAAGTCGAACCTGAGTTTTGATTATAGAAAACGATACAAAGTTAAGATCATATCGTTTTCTCACGAGCTGAATCGAGTGTGCAAAAGATTGCTATAGCTGGAGCTGAAGGCTAGCGACACCCGGAGGAAGCTGCGGTGGTCGGGCGACACTTGAGTGACTTCGGAGGGAGCCGAAGGAATCAAGTAGAAGGCCGGAAGCAAAAGCGACACGTAAGTATCGAGGTAAGCTCATGTGTGCGAGCGTAAGTGAGGTCGTATCCTCTTTACGGGGATAATCTTAAGCGTAGATCCGACCAAAGATATCTTATAGATGGTCTAGGTCGAGATCGAATGGTCGACGACCATCGAAATTATGTTTTTGTTGAGCTAATTTCGACCTACAAAGAAGCATCGCTTGATCGCTACTGAGGACTCGATCTGCCAAACACCGATCGCCGAGAACGAATCGATCGATGTCGCCATCACGGATCGATGATGGCCATCACCGATCGATGGTCAATGATCAGATTCGAGGAGTCAAGTCTTATCACCCCATTTCAAGGAGATTGGTGCTCAATTTTGATTGGCTAGGGTTCCTCTCGAAAAGGGGCTCAAAGGCTATAAAAGGAGGGCCAAACCTAGGGTTTTATCATCAATTCTAAGTGCTCAAAAGCCTCCGTTATGCTGCAACTCTCCGGTGACTCTACAACAACGAAGTGCTGCCAACAACCCTAGCTTAAAATTTCTTTTGTTTAGTTGTTGGTATAATCTTAATTTGTTATTGCTTTCAATATTGCAATTCTTTTTAATCGAGGCTTTTCGTTGCATTTTATTTTAATAGAAGAGAGGGTTTGTCTCTCTATCTTTTTGCTTCGAAGGCTTTTGTAATCGTAAAACTCCTACCTCCAACGAGGAGGAGTGTTTTAGTGAATTTCCCTCCGTACACAGTCTAGGACCGTTAGGGCCTTGGAGTAGTAGCCGAAGGCTACGAACCAAGTAAAAAAACTATTTGTCTCATTTAGTTTTTATTTACATTTCCGCTGCATTTAATTGTCTATCGAACGATTTAAAAGAAAAGGTTTTATCGCTATTCACCCCCCCTCTACCGATCCGCTTCGATCCAACACATTGTCACAAGGTTGGCCGGCGCTCAACCATTCACTCCTTGGCCGGTGGTTACATCGAGCTCCTTGGCTTGGTGGCCAGTTCTATAAAGGAGAAGGAGCTTTGTTTGGTTCTTCTCTTTGTTCGGAGCGAACAAGGAAGAGAAGAACGTGATCTAGGAGGCTTCTACTCGTGGAGGATCTTCGCCCACACGACGTCCACGAAGAGGATAGGACATACGGTAGAAGATCTTGAGGTATAAAAGTTTTATAACTTTATTTTCTGATCTTAGCATGTTCTTTATGTGTTGATTATACTAGTTTACATTTTTATGTATTTTGTATAATCATGGACCCCAAAGACGAACACAAAAACCGGCGATCCATCCGTCGTCTCTTCCGCGGCTAACCAACTAGAAGAGTTGTGTTGCTTGAACAACTAGTTTGTTCAAGCGATCGCTCAAGTTGTTAGCACGACGACGAATTGATTGTGCTAAGGAAACTCATCCCATCCGGATTAGTTCTTTCATTAGTGAAAATTTTAATCCGAGGACATGGGAGCCAATGAGCCTCCGAAGCAACTACTAACAGTGGTATCATAGCCACGGTTTCCGGTTTTGTGTGTTTTGGATTCGGTTACTTTCATGCACATATCATATATTGAGTATGCCAGATAATAGTAGGATGTGCGTAGGCTAACTTTTTGGTTGCAGGCATAAGATCCGACTATTATGGCTATTTGTGTGTATGTGAAATTTTTGTGTGTGATTGTATGTATATTATTTGAATCCTCAGGGTTGACGAGGCTAGATTAGTATTTAATTTTTATAATTAAATACGACATTGTTTAGCCACTCATTTTAGTTTACTTTCGATCTAGATTATTTGTACACTCCTTTGTGGAGTATAGGATCGATGGATGTAAATTAAAATAGTTGATCTCGGTTTGGATCTCTTTGGTGACTTGCGCACGGGAAAAGATGGAGCGGACGAGGTGGCGACACGACGGGATGCGTATTGGAGAACAATGCCATAATAGTTGGAAAAATTCTGTTTTTTCCATATTTATTGCTGATTTGTTTTTATATGCATGTTGTGTATGCTTGAAAATTCCTCATTGTCAATTTACTAAGTGGGAGAGGGACATTTTAATTAATTCCCGTGGCCTCCATTACAATTTGACGTGTGATGCAACAAACTTGCGCGTTGGCTCTGAGTGCCTTCCTCCCCATCGGATGGGTTTGTTTGCGGATCACTAGGTCAAATAATGGTTATAGGAAATTATTTAGGAGCATGTGTACTTCCCCATCAGTAAGGCACATAATCCGAAATAATTCCCTTAGTATCGTGTAATGGTGCACACTTAGATGCAAATAAAAAGTATCCTCCCCATCGGAGTCACTGCTTTTATTTGTAGGGCCAAAGAGGAACCAACTATTAATTTTATTTGTCAAAAAGTAAGGTTGACAAGATAATAAAATTAATGGGTAAAACCTCCTCTTACAAATGTAGAATTCGTATACGTCCACACTATCGTGGCATGCGATATTCTCGGTGTTTTGAGGTGTTGGATGATTTCGGAATTTTATTGTTTTGAGGAATCAATAATATTTGAAATCTAATATTTTGATCATTGTGATTCTTAGGTTTTTCAAATGGCTTTCAACCCACTTGTTGTGATATTAAAAGAAAATAAACTTACTGGAACAAACTATATTGATTGGAAAAGAAACTTGGATATTGTCTTAACTGCAGAGGAGTATAAATTTATACTCTTCGAGGTCTGTCCTCCTAAGCCCACCGATGACTCTGATGAAAAGGAGAAATAAAGTTATAAGAAATGGATCAAGGCAGATGAGATGGCGCGGTGTTACATTTTGGCATCTATGTCAAATGTGCTGCAACATCAACATCAGGCCATGGCCACAGCTTATGACATGATGTTCAATCTCAAGGAACTTTTTGGACATCAGAGTAGGGCGGCTAGACAGGAGGCTATGAGAAACTTGATGACGACCACCATGGTTGAGGGAACACCCGTTAGGGATCATGTTCTCAAGATGATGGCTCATCTTAATGAGATGGAAGTCCTCCGAGATGAGATCGATGGGGAAACCCAGGTCGATATCATTCTCCAATCTCTGCCTAGGAGTTTTGAGCAGTTCCACCTCAACTACAACATGAACAAGAGGTTGTATTCGTTGGCGGAGTTTCTGACTGAACTCTAGGCGGCAGAGGGGCTTTTTCGTCAAAGCGCTCAAGCCATGGTTGCTTAGAAGGTTTCTTCTTCTAAACCAAAAGGTAAGAAGAAGAAGAAGCAAGGTGGAGCAAAGAAAGTGGCAGTGGGACCTCAGGCAGGAGTGAAGAAGCCGAAAGGCAAGTGCTTCACTTGCAAGCAGACTGGACATTGAAAGGCGGACTTTCCTCGCCGAAAGAACAAAGGTATATCTTCTTGTTTAGTTGTTGAAACATGTTTAGCGGTGTTATCTACCAGTGCCTGGTGTGTAGATACAGGAGCCACTGATCATGTCTGCAATACTTTGCAGGGGTTCCAGGAAACCCGACGACTAGCTGATGGAGAGATTACCGTCTTCATGGGCAATGCTTCAAAGGTAGTGGCTATTGCAGTGGGAGACGTTTATTTATCTTTTGATAGGAATAAAGTTTTGATTTTGAGAAATTGTCTTTATGTACCTACTTTTAGAAAGAATTTAATTTCAGTTTCTAAATTGTTTATGGATGGATATTCTGTTTCTTTTAATGACAAAGTGGTTATAAAAAGGAATAGGGAGATTATCTGTTCTGGTACATTGGTTGGCAATTTATATACTCTTGAACCGAAAACTCCCACGATGCATATAGAAGTAAATAACTCATCTTCTAAGTCTAATAAGAGAAAAGAACCGAACCAGACATATCTTTGGCATCTAAGGCTTGGTCATATTAACCTGAGTAGAATTCAAAGGTTGATAGCTGATGGACCTTTGGGTTCATTAGTGGTGGAGGATCTCCCAACCTGCGAATCTTGCTTGGAAGGTAAAATGACCAAGAGGCCTTTCAAGGCCAAGGGGTATAGAGCCAAAGATGTGTTAGAATTGGTTCATTCTGATCTGTGCGGTCCTATGACTATCCAGGCTAGAGGTGGCTTTGAATACTTTGTCTCTTTTATAGACGATTATTCAAGGTATGGATACATTTACTTGATGCGTCACAAGTCTGAATGCTTTGACAGGTTCAAAGAATTCAAGGCTGATGTGGAGAACCATCAAGGTAAAAGTATCAAGACACTACGATCTGATCGTGGTGGCGAGTACCTCTTGGGAGAGTTTAGGAGTTACTTATTAGAGTCTGGGATTCAATCCCAATTGTCCGCACTTGGCACACCCCAGCAGAATGGTGTGGCGGAGCGAAGGAACAGGACTCTTATGGAGATGGTCAGATCTATGATGAGTTATTCTAAGTTACCTGATTCGTTCTGGGGGTTTGCTCTGGAAACGGCAGCACACATTCTGAACTTGGTTCCATCTAAGTCAGTACCCTCTACTCCCACAGAGTTGTGGACTGGGCGAAAGCCTAGTC
This sequence comes from Wurfbainia villosa, assembly GCA_025175895.1. Taxonomy (NCBI): domain Eukaryota; kingdom Viridiplantae; phylum Streptophyta; class Magnoliopsida; order Zingiberales; family Zingiberaceae; genus Wurfbainia; species Wurfbainia villosa. The sequence continues at coordinate 77,014,040 of CM046000.1, read as the reverse complement.
TAAGACATATTCGGATTTGGGGTAGTCCAAAGACATGTGCCAAGGGAGATCCGGTAAGTTAGAATCTCGCATGTATACGCTTGTTTGTTGGCTACCCTATGGGAACGAAGGGTGGTTTGTTCTATAGTCCTAGAGATCAGAAGGTGATCGTGAGTACGAATGCCAGATTTCTAGAGGAGGACTATGTGATGAACCACAAGCCCACGAGTAGGATTGTTCTTGAGGAGTTGATAGGGGAAGTCCCGACTTCAGTACCACCGGTACAAGAGGAGATACCACAAGTCACTGCACCGCGTGTCACAGAGCATACACAGGAGGCACCTCGTCGTAGTGGGAGGGTTGTTAGACAACTTGAGAGATTCATGTTTTTGGGAGAGTCTTCGGACTTAGTCCCTGGTGAACATGAACCTGATCCCTGAACATATGACGAGGCACTCCAAGATAGAGATGCGATATCTTGGCAAAGAGCGATGAATTCAGAGATAGAATCTATGGATTCTAATCAGGTCTGGGAGCTAGTAGAACCACCCGATGGTGTAAAAGCCATTGGATGCAAGTGGATCTACAAGAGAAAGAGAGGAGTGGACGGGAAGGTTGAGACCTTCAAAGCTAGGCTTGTTGCGAAAGGGTATACTCAGAAAGAGGGTATCGATTATGAGGAGACCTTTTCGCCGGTAGCTATGCTTAAGTCTATCCGGATTATCTTATCTATAGCTGCTCATATGGATTATGAGATTTGACAGATGGATGTCAAGACAGCTTTCCTTAACGGAAGTCTTGAGGAGAACATCTATATGCGGCAACCAGAGGGATTCATTGCTAAAGGCAAAGAGCATCTTGTATGTAAGCTTAATCGGTCCATTTATGGATTGAAGCAAGCTTCTAGATCTTGGAACATCTGCTTTGATGAGGTAATCCAGTCATATGGATTTATTCAAAGTCCGGATGAGCCTTGTGTATACAAGAGATGTGATGGAAACGTAGTGGTATTTCTTGTACTATACGTAGATAACATTTTGTTAGTTGGCAACAATATCAGAGTGTTATTAGACATAAGGGTATGGTTGTCTAAACAGTTTGACATGAAGGACTTGGGAGAAGTGGGACACATCCTTGGGATCAAAGTAATAAGGGATCGCAAGAAAAGGATGTTATGCTTATCTCAAGCTTCATACATTGACACTATCCTTGCTCGTTTTAGCATGCAGAACTCCAAGAAAGGTTTTCTACCTTTTAGGCATGGAGTTCCTTTATCTAAAGAGATGTGTCCCAAAACATCAAAGGAGATAGAGGAGATGAAGGCGGTTCCTTATGCTTCGGCAGTAGGAAGCCTCATGTATGCTATGCTATGTACGAGACCAGATATCTGCTTTGCCGTGGGCATGGTTAGATATATCGAGTAATCCCGACAGTGACATTGATGAGGTAAAGCATATATCAAGTACCCGAGAAGGACTAGGATTATATCGTTTATGGGCAGATTAATTAGTCCCTGTGGGTTACACGGATTCTGATTTCTAATCAGATAGAGATAATAGTAAGTCTACCTCGGGGTTTGTGTTTACTTTTGGAGGTGGAGCCATAGTACGGAGGAGTGTCTAGCAGAAATGCGTGGCGGACTCTACCATGGAAGTTGTATGGCTCAAGAACTTCTTGATGGACTTGGATGTGATTCCTGGTTTGCCCAGAACTATCACAATTTATTGTGATAACAGTGGTGCAGTTGCAAACTCGAAGGAACCACGAGCCCATAAGGCGAGTAAACACATAGAGCGCAAGTACCACCTGATACGAGAAATCGTAAAGCGAGGAGAAGTAGTTGTCGCCAAGATTGCATCAGAGGATAACCTAGCGGATTCATTCACTAAGGTCCTTCCAGCAAAAGCGTTTGATAGGCATGTGGAGGACATGGGGATCAGATGTATGGCAGCGTGATGACAGCATAGTCTTTTAGTATAAGTGGGAGATTGTTGGAATGTAAACTGAAAGCCTAGCTCTTTTTGTATGAACATTTTTATTTTGAAATAAGAATCACATGATCATTGTTTGCACTTTATATTTATTATATGTGTGCATATTGTCTAATATTTTACATTGTAAATAACATGGTGCTTGGTGTGGCACAGAAGATCATGTTATCAGTCCCTTGTAGAATATAAGTAGAGGCTCACAACCAAGATGGTTTTGGACAAACCATTGGCATGGTTGTAGTGTAGCTTGGTATTGTTTTGTCTTGAACATAGAGTTACACTAGTACACTTAGGTGTATTGAGCAGGACCGACATAGAGGTGATTCAATTTATTGCTGCCTACATACTTGAATCGGACATCGGATATTATGTTGTACATGCTCTTAATCCCGATATAATAACGGGCACATGTACTTAGTATTTATTTCTTTGATTTACAATAGGGTGAGATTTAGATGGATTAAATCAATATGCCCGGTAAGTTGGGAAATAATATTATTTACATGGTGTGCCGTTGATTATAGGAGGAAACCGTGTCCTATATATTAGGTTGATGATGTCCCTCGAGGAGCTCATAAGGTTCATCATGTAAACTCAAATGTTGACTTAGTCAACATGATGATAAGGTTGAGTGGTACTACTCGAGGAGTTAGATGTTAATTAATCGATGGTCAAGAAATCAATTAATTAACGGACATTCGATATCTTAAACACGGGGAGATGGATGTACAAATAATATATGGAGCCCATATTAATTTATGGGGGTTGGTGAGGTAGTTCAATGATGATCTTCTAGTGGAATGGAACATCATTGATGGATCAAGTTTGTGTGGTTCCGATCCATCGGGTGGCCAAGATCCAACTCCTCCTCATGGTCCCTATCGTAGCCTAATATAATCCTCAAGAAGTCTAGATCCAAGGATGTAAAATAAAACTCTAAAACCAACGGTTGGGATTAAATCCCTAGGACCGATGGTTGAGATTAAATCTCTAGATCTGACGGTTGGGATAAAACCCTAGATCCGACGGTTGGGATGAAACCCTAGATCCGATGGTTGGGATGAAACCCTAGATCCGACGGTTGGGATGAAACCATAGATCCGACGGTTGGGATGAAACCCTATATCCGACGGTTGGGATAAAACTGGAGCCCATATTAATTTATGGGGGTTGGTGAGGTAGTTCAATGATGATCCTCTAGTGGAATGGAACATCATTGATGGATCAAGTTTGTGTGTTTCCGATCCATCGGGTGGCCAAGATCCAACTCCTCCTCATGATCCCTATCGTAGCCTAATATAATCCTCAAGAAGTCTAGATCCAAGGATGTAAAATAAAACTCTAAAACCAATGGTTGGGATTAAATCCCTAGGACCGACGGTTGAGATTAAATCTCTAGATCCGACGGTTGGGATAAAACCCTAGATCCGACGGTTGGGATGAAACCCTAGATTCGACGGTTTGGATGAAACCCTAGATCCGACGGTTGGGATGAAACCATAGATCCGACGGTTTGGATGAAACCCTAGATCCGACGGTGGAGATTAAATCCCTAGATCCGACGGTGGAGATTAAAGGAGGCTTAAGGCCAATTCTATAAATAGAGGGCTAAGGCTTGGGCGGGAAGAATAGTTTTTGGATTAGGGTTTTGCCTCTCAAGATATTAGGCGGCTAGGGTTTTGGTGTGTGGTTTTGGGCGGCAACAAAGAAGGAGATTAGGGTTTTTCCTCCTTTGCTCCTTGGTGGCCGTCGCTCATTCCCTCCTCCTCCTTGTCTTGGCTGGCTCTCTTCCTCATCCTTTTCTCTTTGGTAGCCGGCGGTTCTCTATACATTGGTGGCCGGCGCTTCTCCCTTTCATTAGTGGCCGGCGGCAACATTGTCACAAGGTTGGCCGGCGCTCAACCATTCACTCCTTGGCCGGCGGTTACATCAAGCTCCTTGGTTTGGTGGCCGGTTCTAGAAAGGAGAAGGAGCTTTGTTTGGTTCTTCTCTTTGTTCGGAGCGAACAAGGAAGAGAAGAACGTGTACTAGGAGGCTTCTACTCGTGGAGGATCTTCGGCCACACGACGTCCACGAAGAGGATAGGACATACGGTAGAAGATCGTGAGGTATAAAAGTTTTATAACTTTATTTTCTGATCTTAGCATGTTCTTTATGTGTTGATTATACTAGTTTACATTTTTATGTATTTTGTATAATCATGGACCCCGAAGACGAACACAAAAACCGGTGATCCGTCCATCGTCTCTTCCGCGGCTAACCAACTAGAAGAGTTGTGTTGCTTGAACAACTAGTTTGTTCAAGCGATCACTCAAGTTGTTAGCACGACGATGAATTGGTTTTGCTAAGGAAACTCATCCTATCCGGATTAGTTCTTTCATTAGTGAAAATTTTAATCTGGGGACATGGGAGCCAATGAGCCTCCGAAGCAACTACCAACACTTTGATCTCCACTAGCTGACCTTTGTATGTGTAAGAAATCGAAAATAAAATACCCCTTGTTAATTAAGAAATTATCTTATATAATTTTCCAAGAATTTTTAGAAAAATTTCTGGATTTAAACGGAAGTTTTATGATCTTTCATGGGGATAAAATTAATAGAGCTTGATAAAACTTGTTTAAATTATTAGCTAAGGAGAAATTAATGGGTTAATAAGCCTAAGTTTAAATAACTAAGCTAGGGTTTTTATTTTCCCTATTCTTTTCCCCAATCGACGCTTCCTTCTTCCGCCGAGGTTTTTCCACTTTTCACGATCCTGCGATTTCCTCTCCTATCACCGCCGCCTCTTCTCTTCTCCTCCCTCTCAGTTTTTCGTACGCAACCCTCCTCACCTCACCGCCTCCCCGTGACCATCCACGACCACTTGCGACCCTTAGGCAGACCACCTCGCGTCTCACTGCCCCTGCTCATCGCATATACAGGACCAGCGGTCGCCGCCTCTGCGCACGTGACCAATGACCACCACCCTTGGCCATCGCCTCGCCAGGGTCAAATCGCTTGCTTCTTGCCTAACTCTTTGTCGTGCGCGATAGAGCTATCACCGCTGCTCCTCCCTTTCCTCCTCACCAGTGTAGTCCTTTCTTGCCCATGAGTCGTAGCCGCTGTCTACCATTGCTGTAATGTCTATCGCCAAGATAGGGGGGAGCTTGGCCAAGGGGATTTTGGAGTGAGCGGGCAAGAGTAAATGGGCATTAATGATATGATCATTTTCTTCCTCGCCGCAAACGGATGTGTAGTTGATTCTATGATTTTCTTCCTATCTGTGGGTATTCCCTTAGCCATCATTCTGTTTCTTAATTGTGGATTTAATGAGATAGAATTAGATAGGATTGTGGTAAATGGTAGGTGATGAAGATGATTTAAGAAAGGTTGGGGTTGTTCATTCAATTCTTTGGTAACTTAGCTATGATACTCTATGATTGTTAGGGAAGAAAGGTGATTTGATTAGGGTTGATCCCACTTACCAATAGGCCTTATTTCAGATCCGTTGTGGATGACTAAAATGAGACTAGGTAAGCTTGAATCTGAGTATTATGATTTCAAATTAGATTCATAGTTAGTTTATATGGAGATTGAGATTGACTACAGTATATATGTAATTATGAGAATGATAAGTTCAATCAAGTGAATAATGTGTACCTTAATGAATGGTTAACTTATGGGTTAAGATTGATGCAGGATGTTATTACGACATTATATCGTGTTGGTACTTAGCTATATTCATATATTGTGATTTCAGGTTGTTTTGAATTATTGAAATAAGGATTTGTTTATGTATATTATAGAGCTAGTGGTGATTGTATCGAACTAGGACTTTGATTTGAGATAGACTTACGGATGCTGAGGCAATCAATACGATCTTCATATCAGGTGGGTAATTTCCTACCCTAGTCAGGTAGTTGATATATCTTGTGCATGATATTTATGTTGACGATACCTTTACCTTAACTCCACTCTTATTAAATCATGTGCTTGTTACCTAGCCTTTGTACTTTGAGATGCGTTGTTATTATCTTACGTTTTGTTCATCACTGTTATAGATTATAGACCTTGTTGTAAGTTGACCTATAGAGGTTCATTTAAGTGCACGTTACTAGGGCATAGTTGTGGATTCAACTTTATTCATCGTGTTACATCTAGGGTTAGGTGATGATTTTAATGGTAGGGTCGATTGTTGTATCACACACATTTACGTGGTGCATCTATAGTGGATCTGGCCATCGATGTATAGATAAGTTGGTTGTTGTTAGTATGTGGAGTGGATTATCGTATTATATCCCTTTACATGGTGTGTCTAATATGGATCATGGATCTGTGTTTGGTAGATTGTCGATAGTGGGTTGCTATGGACTGGTGGTCCTAGCATGGTTGACTGATCAGTTGAGTATGACTCTCTGTAGGATAGAGAGTGTGTTGATAAGTTGAGTATGACTCTCTGTAGGATAGAGAGTATGTGGTGGATGTATGTATGTATGACTGTGCATTCATGTCATTTACATGCATGCTGATGACTTGGTCTCCGTTGTGGTCGAGAGAGTCGTCAGTCATCCTGCCTTCATGGTTACTTGTGGTAGTAGTAGCTAGTGTGAGGATAGAGCATTTGTTGTGTCGTGCTCGACCACTATAGACGGTGATAGTTGGAGTTGCGTGCAGTTGTCCTGCATGTGTGGCACTCGACCACTCATGGGTAGTGACTGTCAGAGTGTGCAACAGCAGGGACCCCCGTTGTGTAGCTAGCTTTTACACTTATATGCTACTTGTTCATAATGTCCACTCGGTCACTCAAGAGTATTGGTTGATGTTAAGTTGGGACAGTTGTCATGTGGAGCAACCTAGGCCACACTGGGGTCATGGAAGCGAGTGGGGTGAGCAGGCATGACCATGCATTCTGCATTGCCGTGTTGCTATGGCATTTTGTATATTGACATATATATATATCTCATACTACATCCTGATATAGGTCAAAGGTATTGATACGAACGATGAATTTAGTGTCGCGATACCGTTCCCAAATTATTTACCGAACCCCCTAACTACACTAATGCAGTATAGGACTGACTCAGGTCATCTCCCAACGAACCTAATGGCTGGACGTTTGTTTTTAAACAGAAGTAAACATTGGGGGTTTTCACAATTTATCAAAACAATCAAAATGCAAAATCAAAAGCAAACATGGGAATTAAGCATGCAAGAAGTAAATCTAACTACCAAATAACAAGTAACAAACAACTATCCTAATGCGCAAAAGTAAGTGATCACGCACCGCACTGTCACTATACGGTACAATGATCGAACAAATGTGAACAATTCAACCATGCACCGCACTGTCACTATACGACACAGTAGTCAAACAGTCACTGAAAAACTAAACTAACAGACAGAAAAGAAAGCGACCAAGCACCGCACTGTCACTATACGGCACAGTGATCAAATAAATGTGAACAATTCAACCATGCACCGCACTGTCACTATACGACACAGTAGCTAAACATTCACTAAAAATGCAGTAAACGAAATGCAAGAAACGAAATGCAATTCAACCAGGCACCGTGACACACTATACGGTACAAATCGTCAAATGTAAATTAAACTAACCTAAAAAATAAATCATAAAACAAATCAAACTCTAACAACGACCCGAGTTAAAAAACAAGTTAGAATACAGAATAAAATAAAAGTTAAACCGCAGATTAAAATAAAAAGTAAGATACAAGTGAAAACACAAGTTAAGAACACTAGTAAAAAAACAAATAAAAGCCACGGTGAAAGCACATATTAATAACACTAGCGAAAACACAATTGAAAACACTAATGCAAACACAATGTAATAACACCAGTGACAACACAAATGAAAACACAAGTGCAAATACGAAGAAAAACACAAGTGCAAATACAAATGAAAACATAAGTGCAAATACAAATGAAAACATAATGAACCAACAGAATAAAAATTAATCAACTCTCGTCTACAACTCCCGGAAAGGAACCACCCTCTCCGGTTACCAACGACAAATCTGGACAGCTCCTACGGCTTCAATGGCACGGATCTTTCCGTAATAATCCTCCGACGAAAGTTGAATGGTGGAACGGATCACCGCTCCGGTGATGGATTTCGGATCGCCGCTACCACGGCGAGAAGGTACCCGAATCTGTGATCGTCTCCAAGTCTTCACCGATGTTGGAAATAGGGTTCTGACGCCGGAATTTAGAATTGAAGGGCTGCGAATGAATACATCGCCGCTACCACGGCAGAGAAGGTCACACCACCTATGCGACCACGCCCAATGGGTGGCTCACTCCGGTGCCAAAGCGCCAAGAGAACGTCGGTGAAGATGGATAAAACCCTCTCGCTGGCAAAGCCACCGTCGCCCAACTCGAACTTGACTCCGCCCAAGGGAAGGATCTTGGATGGAGATGAAGGGGACGCTACCGGAGTTACGGAATCGCCGAAACGCGTGGACGAAAGCCGCCAGACGTGAAAAGGAGAAAAACTATCGGAGAAGATGAGGGAATAGGAAATAGCACCGCCGGCCAAGGGAAGGGACCGGCCGGCGGTGCTTCGGGCGGTGGCGTGGAGAAGAAACGCCGGCGGCGTGCGATTGGGGAGGCTGCGCGATTTTGGGAAGAAGAAGAAACTGCGGTCTCTCTCTCTCCGCGTGAAGCTAGATTGATTAAAGGGATTTTGTGAGCCGTCCGATCATTTCTCCCACGATCTCAGCCGTCCAAATAGAGCTAGGTTAAATGAGTCCAATTAATCTCCTAAGAAGGCTGTGATCCAACGGTTGTGATCAATCTGATTTCAAAAGGATGGATCTGATCCGTCTGAAGGTATAATCACAATCCAACGGTCCGGATGAACGGCCAAGACGTGTAGATCTTAATGTATGGGCCGGATCGCTCCAGATCTAGATGGATGACTCAGAATCAATCAAATTCCTCGGACGGTCTATAATGCTCAGATCTGAACCCTTGATTTAATTTGCCTTCTGATCTGGATGAAGGGCTCAGATTAAATCATCTTGAAATATCCATTATGACCCCAGATGAAGCCATATTTAATCTAACTCGAGTCTAGTCTTGTGGCTCATCTCGATCTCCTACAAATAAAGATAAATTTTGCATATAAGTCTAAAATATAGGAGAATTTACAATTAGGTCTAAAAGATGATCCAACTCATAAAATATGTAAATAATCAATAATTAAACACACGAGAGGATTAAAACGATGATATTAAGGACCGAAATAATACAACAAAGTGGCAGTTATCAACTCCCCCACACTTATTCTTGCTCGTCCCGAGCAATAATAAAAATAAAGAAACACTGACTCAATCACTCATTCCCCAAACAATACCCAGATCAATAATTCAGAGATAGAAAAAATAAGTTACTTAGGATCACCAAATCCATCAGGATCTAGGGTATTCAAAAGATCCAACTCCTACAACAATCAACATGTATGATGATTTACAGTCAAATCAAATAGACTAAGCCTGATACAAAACCTCCCAAAATGGATATATGCACTGATGCTCACATAATAACATAGGAGTGGGGCGCCCTCAAAACAACATGCAATTTTGTACTACCATATGCTTGCTTATCATCTACTTCTCTACTGCTATCAATACATCTCATACATGAATCAAAAGGATTTATCAGGAATCAGAATGAGATCAAAAGTAGACAACAGATAAAGTATGCAAAGAGTAGTACAAGACAAAGGTACAAATGAATAGGAAACAAGAGAAGAATTGGAGAAATAAATCTGATGAGTTGCTCTGTGAAATGCTCAGTAACCAGCAATATGGGAAGAGGCTAAGACAATTGGAAACTTTAGAATTGGATTCAGGATCAAATGGCTCTATCCAACACATTGCAATTCAATTTGCCTGCATTACAATTGCACATTTTTTTTTCTTCTTTTCTTTTTTTTTTCTTTTTTTTTTCAAAAGAAATATCAATGGCGCCATTTTTTTTTTTTTGCAGAAACTCAAGTACTAATCACAGACAAATATATCTCAGAACCAATGACCTCTGAAAACTATATCTTCCATATCATGTTTCCAACACAAATAATATAGCTCCTCCCCCACACTTAAAATTTTGTCCGTCTCGGACAATACAACCCATCAAACTATTCCTCCAATATGGAAAATAATAGATATACAAAAGATAATCCACAGAGATACAAAGACAATGGATAGCAAATGAAAAGATATGATAAGTAAGACATAGAAGATGGAAGTATCAAGTGGATTAGACAATCAAACCAAGTCAGAAAAGAGTCAAGAATGAAATCCTTCATCATATTCATGCAAGTAAATGTTACTGCAGTTTTGAAAAGATTCAAAGCAAGTTCTAGAGTAACAAGAATCACATGTGTTATCACACAAAAGTGGGTAGATGATAAGAATGGCTTATAACCTCACTAGGTGAATCAAAATCAAGCTTAATCTATCAATAAAAAGTTCACCATCATAACAAGTGACTGCATGCAAGTGAAGTCTCTTATCATACACACAAATCCATAAATTGATGATCAAACTTAACTAATTTTTACCACCTCTGAAATGATACTAAGGCATGCATAGAGAATATTATTTGACTCAACAACAGACAAACAGACCTAGGTAAACAGGCAAACAAACACACAACCCATACAATTTATTCCGAACATGAAAGGAAGAAAATAAATGCAGTAAATAAAAGAACACACTCCCCTTTCATGTCGGAGAAGAAGCATCATCATGTCTGGCCCCACCGTATTCTCCAGTATATACTTGATCTCTTTGCTCGACACTTCATGAGTCTGTTGCAAAAGTGAGACCCTTGATCGCTAATGATCGCATACAGGAACTCCAAATCTGCAAAATATGTGAGACCTAACAAAATCCACAACAACTAGAGAATCATCAGTCCTGGTGGGGATGACCTCCACCCATTTAGAAATATAATCATATGCCAAAAGAATATATGGAAATCCAAAAGATACAGGAAAAGGACCCATAAAATCAATACCTCAAATATCGAAAATCTGACAAAATAACAAAAGTTTTTGAGGCATTTCATTTCTACGTCCTATGTTCCCTGTTCGTTGACATCGCTCACAAGACTTGTAGAATTCAGAGACATCATGAAATAAGGTGGGCCAATACAAATCAAACTCTAAAACTTTCCTAGCAGTTCTTTGGGGTCCAAAATACCCCCCACAAGCCAGAGAATAACAAAAAGTAAATACATATGGAATGAAACTCATAATCAAGTGCACATCATCTAATAATCTGATCATTACAAAATTTTCAATGATAAAGATCATCCCATACATAATACTTGGCATCACTTTTCAATTTCTGGACTTGTGCATGAGTAAAATGTGAAGGTACAACACGGCAACTAAATAAATAGCAAGATCTGCATACCATGGTGTCTTACCCTACAGGTGAAAAAGTTGCTCATCTGGAAAAGAATCTGCTATGGGGGTGGGCTCGATCTCTATCGCAATCCTGTCAAACTGAAATACCATCTCCTTCTGCAACAATTTGGTCAAGGGTAGGGCAATCTGACTGAAGTCTCTGATAAAATGTCTGTAGAAACCTGCATGACCTAGAAAAGCACAACTTCCCGCACAGAAGCGGGGTAAGATAAAGAATATATAGCATGAATTTTAGCAGGATCTACTTCAATATCATACAGAGATAATATAATCCAAGATATCCCATACTCGACCATGAAATGACATTTCTTACAAACATCTGATGGAAGTGATCCTTGGGGCATCGCCTGAAGAGCGCTAGTCCCTACACAATCCATATCCCTGTCTACATAAAAAGAGGGCCCACAGATAGGTCCTAACAACAAATCATTATCAACATCAGAATCAACAGAATCAATAAAATCATAACAAAATATAGAAGAGATATCCAAATGAAAAATAGACTAAGAAATAAAATTCATGCAGTCCAACTCATCAGCTATAACCACGCTAAGAATAGAATGATCCTCCATCGGGTACCTCATAGCATCCAAAATACTGAACCAAACCACAGTATCTCCTACCTCCATAGAAAGAGTACAACTTCTCGTGAAACAAAACCTCGGCATACTTGGGAATCTGTTTCCCTAGCCTTTTCTTCAACAACCCCCTTCCTAGGCTGGGCCTCTGAGGGAAGAGAAAAACTGCTGCAAAATTCAAGTAGATGATCACCTGAAGACCTAGTCATCCACACAAACAAATATAATGAGAAACAAATATAAATGATAAGAAAGACAATAATAACAAAAGAAAAAGAAAACAAACAAACAAACTACAGTTTAAAGACAAACGAACCCATTAGAGTTCCCCGGCAACGGCGCCAAAATTTGATACGAACGATGAATTTAGTGTCGCGATACCGTTCCCAAATTATTTACCGAACCCCCTAACTACACTAATGCAGTATAGGACTGACTCGGGTCATCTCCCAACGAACCTAATGGCTGGACGTTTGTTTTTAAACAGAAGTAAACATTGGGGGTTTTCACAATTTATCAAAACAATCAAAATGCAAAATCAAAAGCAAACATGGGAATTAAGCATGCAAGAAGTAAATCTAACTACCAAATAACAAGTAACAAACAACTATCCTAATGCGCAAAAGTAAGTGATCACGCACCGCACTGTCACTATACGGTACAATGATCGAACAAATGTGAACAATTCAACCATGCACCGCGATCATTACTATAATACATGAGTCAAACAACGAAAACTAAACTAACAGATGTAAAAGAAAGCGACCAAGCACCGTTTGTCACTACTATACTAAGACATGCTGATCAAATAAATGTGAACAATTCAACCATGCACCGCACTGTCACTATATGACACAGTAGCTAAACATTCACTAAAAATGCAGTAAACAAAATGCAAGAAACGAAATGCAATTCAACCAGGCACCGCACTGTCACTATACGGTACACTGGTCAAATGTAAATGAAACTAACCTAACAACTAAAGCATAACACAAATCAAACTCTAACTACGACCCGAGTTAAAACACAAGTTAGAATACAGAATAAAATACAAGTTAAACCGCAGATTAAAATACAAAGTAAGATACTAGTGAAAACACAAGTTACGAACACTAGTAAAAACACAATTCAAAGCCACTGGTGAAAGCACATATTAATAACACTAGCGAAAACACAATTGAAAACACTAATGCAAACACAATGTAATAACACCAGTGACAACACAAATGAAAACACAAGTGCAAATACGAAGAAAAACACAAGTGCAAATACAAATGAAAACATAAGTGCAAATACAAATGAAAACATAATGAACCAACAGAATAAAAATTAATCAACTATCGTCTACAACTCTCGGAAAGGAACCACCCTCTCCGGTTACCAACGACAAATCTGGACAGCTCCTACGGCTTCAATGGCACGGATCTTTCGTCAGAATAATCCTCCGACGAAAGTTGGAATGGTGGAACGGATCACTGCTCCGGTGATGGACTTGATCGCCGCTACCACGGCGATGAAGATCTAGAATCTGTGATCGTCTACAAGTCTTCACCGATGTTGGAAATAGGGTTACGCCGAAATTTAGAATTGAAGTGCCGAAATCGAAATACATCTGCGCTACCACGGCGATGAAAGGTCACACCCGACCTTCTGCGACCACGTCCAAGGGTGGCTCGGCTCCGGTTGCGAGCGTCAAGAGCGCGGTGAAGATGGATGAAAACCCTCTGCTCGGCAAAGCCACCGTCGCCCAACTGAACTTGACTCCGCGACCAAGGAAGGATCTTGGATGGAGATGAAGGGGCCGTTGGAGTTCTGGAAAACTACCGCCGAACGTCAGGACGAAAGCCAGCCGCCGCCGTGAAAAGGAGAAAACTATCGGAGAAGATGAGAATAGGAAATAGCACCGCCGGCCAAGGAAGGACCGCCGTGGCGGTGCCGCGGCGATGGCGTGGAGAAGAAAAGAAGAAGAAGAAAGCTGCGGTCTCTCTCTCGCGTGAAGCTAGATTGATTAAAGGGATTTTGTGAGCCGTCGATCATTTCTCCCACGATCTCTAGTCAAATAGAGCTAGGTTAAATGAGTCAATTAATCTCCTAAGAAGGTGTGATCAGCGGTTGTGATCAATCGATTTCAAAAGGATGGATCTGATCCGTCTGAAGGTATAATCACAATCCAACGGTCCGGATGAACGGCCAAGACGTGTAGATCTTAATGTATGGGCCGGATCGCTCCAGATCTAGATGGATGACTCAGAATCAATCAAATTCCTCGGACGATCTATAATGCTCAGATCTGAACCCTTGATTTAATTTGCCTTCTGATCTGGATGAAGGGCTCAGATTAAATCATCTTGAAATATCCATTATGACCCCAGATGAAGCCATATTTAATCTAACTCGAGTCTAGTCTTGTGGCTCATCTCGATCTCCTACAAATAAAGATAAATTTTGCATATAAGTCTAAAATATAGGAGAATTTACAATTAGGTCTAAAAGATGATCCAACTCATAAAATATGTAAATAATCAATAATCAAACACACGAGAGGATTAAAACGATGATATTAAGGACCGAAATAATACAACAAAGTGGCATTTATCAGGTATCCCATAGTCCGACCAACTCATACATAGGTATCCCACAGACAACCATATAGAAAATGCAAGTAGCATGTATGATGATGTACAAACAAATGCAACAAGCATAGTATAAACAAATGCAACATCACAACAAGCATATATATAGACTACATCTATATATATACTAATCACAACCATCCATATGAGATATGCATATTTACGAAACATGTTCGAACACACACCCACGTCGGTGCTAGAGAAACCCAATAGTGGTATTAGAGCCCCATTGTGTTTCGACATAATCATAAAATTATTTTGCTATAGTCATAATTGTATTTATGGAAATATTATACTTTTGGAAAGTTTAGAAGTATTTATGGAAATTTTGATTTGTAAAGAAATTCAAATTGGAAGTTTCCTAATATGATTAGGAAATTATAATTTAGGAAATTTATTTTCTAAATTAGATTTGACTTTCCTTAATTAACACTTCCCATAAATAAAATATGTGATTAGATTTGGAAATTTGTTTTCTAATTTAATCATGATTTGATTTGGGAAATCAATTCTAAAATATATTTTATTTCTAAAATAGTTATGACAAATAAGGAAACTATTTGTACATGGCATAATTGTATGTCATGTAATTGCATTAGATGCATATCATTATGCCATGTGTGCCATGCCATGTAGATAATAGTTATTTGCATGCAAAGAGGATGAGACATTAAAACCCTTACACAATATTAAAGTCTACACCTTCCATTAATATGGTTAGAACCAGAGTTCCGTTTCTTATTTGGGTTGTTGGACTCTCTCCAAGATCGGCTCGAACCTGAACATGTTTAAACCATTGAATACTTTAACACTAATATGGTAAGAGTCAGAGGTTAATCGTTAGCTTGGGTTGTTGGACTCTCTCCAAGCCTGGCTAATTGGTTGAATGTGCTCTAACCATATTAAAACTATTTCTTGATTAATGGGTTGGTTTTAACCTGGAGCATCGACTTGTTGGACTCTCTCCAAGGTCGATGTGAAGGGAGGTGAATTTGGGTGCTATGCATATGATGTATACTTGTTAATGTGTTAATAATTTAATGTATGTGTGAACATTCAATTAGTTGATGGCATATTGTGATAGTTGCATATATGTGATATGCAATCTGTATACTTGATAGCTACCATCATAGCTAAGAATGACTTGTTGGACTCTCTCCAAGGTTGTTCTTATTTATGTTGGATATCAACCCATTTGGAGATGAACTTACGATCTCCCGAATTAATTTTGAGGGTTTTGAAATTCAAAAAATGAATGGGATTTTGTAAATGTATGTTGATGCATTTTAAAATCATTTTCTCATATATGCTCGATTTGTATTTCTAGGTTAATAGCTTGATCATGATGTCTTTGAATTTGCGCTCTATTTTGGATTCGAATAAATTGATTGGCCCGAACTTCTTGGACTGACTTAGAATCTTAAGAATTGTTCTCAAGGTAGAAAATCTTGCGTATGTCCTTGAAGAGCCTCTTCCCACCCGTCCGAAGGACGATGCAACTCTGGACCAATTGTTTGCCTATCAGAAACATGTGACCGATTCTGAACTGGCGAGTTGCATCATGCTAGCCGCGATGGCACCTGAGCTTCGGAAGCAACATGAGCATATGGATGTTAATACCATAGTTTTCCATCTTCATGAGTTGTTTGATGAGCAAGCGAGATTCGAAAGGTTCGAAGTCTCTAAGCTCCTCTTCACCTCTAAGATGCAAGAGGGTTCATCTGTGGTGCAATTTGTGCTCAAGATGAATGGGTACATCGAGCGGCTGGCTATACTCGATTTTGTGATGGATCATGAATTAAGTATTGACTTAATTCTGTATTATTTGCCCAAGAATTTCTCATAATTTGTGATGAACTATCAGATGAACAAGATTGAAACCACAATTCCTAAGCTCCTTAATATGTTGAAGACTGTGGAACCTTCTATGAAGCATGAGTAGGGGACGATGCTGTTAGTTGATTCCTCAAAGAAAGGTTCTAAGAGAAAATCAAAGGAACATCACAAGGGGAAGAAGAAGGCAAGAAAGGCAGAACCAGCTAAAAAGGGCACTTGCCATCATTGTGGCAAGGAGGGTCATTGGTGAAGAAACTATAAGATTTATCTTGAGTCCGTGAAGAAGAATAAGGCATCCGATGCCCCATGTTCTTCAGATATCTTTGTTATTGATTGTCATTCTATTTCCTTAGACACTTGGGTATTGGATACCGGGTGTGGTTCACATATATGTAAATAACATACATGGGCTAAGGAATAGAAGAAGACTCGTTAAGAGAGAGTCAAATTTACGTGCTGGGAATGGAGCAAAGGTTATTGCACTCGCCATCGGAATGTATTTGTTGAAACTCCCTACAGGACTTGTCTTAGAATCGGACAATTGCTTTTATGTTCCTTCGTTGATAAAGAACATCATTTATATTTCTTGTTTAAATAGAAATGAGTACCATTTAACTTTTAGTAACAATTGTTGTTACATAACTTTAAATGACGTTCTTTATGGGACTGGAACTTTAAACAATGGTATTTATAAGTTGGACATATCTAGTGAAATTTTCAATATTGAAGCGAGAAAAAAGTGTGCTCGAAAAGATAATCAATTAGACTCCTACATGTGGCATTGTCGTCTTGGCCATGTGAGCAAGAAATGCATATTCGAATTACACCGATGTGAAATTCTGGAATTGTTTGAATTATATTCATACGATACATGCGAATCATGCTTAAAAGGCAAGATGACTAAGTTACCTTTTACGGGAAAAGGTGAAACGGTGGGCGAGTTGCTTGGTCTAATATAAACTGATGTATGCGGACCTATGTCAACTCAAGCTCTAGGAGGCTATAGCTACTTCATTACCTTCACCGATGATCACTCATGGTTTGGGTATGTGTTCTTGATGAAACACAAGTCTGAAGCCTTTGAAAGGTTCAAAGAATTCAGAAATGAAGTAGAGAAACAACTTGGTAAGAGTATTAAAATACTTCAATCAGATCGAGGTGGTGAATACTTGAGTCAAGAGTTTCTGGATTATCTAAGGGACAATGGTATATTGTGTCAATGGACTCCGCCTTATACACCACAGCTTAATGGTGTGTCTGAGAGGTGAATCCGGACCTTGTTAGATAGGTCGATGATGAATCATGCAAATCTTCCCAAATCCTTTTGGGGCTATGCACTTCAGATAGCTGTTTACTTGCTAAATAGAGTTTCGACCAAGGTAGTCTCTACTACTCTATATGAGATATAGAATAGTAAGAAACCTCATTTATCTTACTTGAAGATATGGGGTTGTTCTGCTTTTATGAAGCAGACTGTATTAGACAAACTAGATGCTAAGCCTGATAAATGTCTATTTATTGGATACCTTAAGGAAATGAGGGGTTACCAATTCTATCATCTTATGGAGCAAAAGGTGTTTCTTTCAAGGAATGCTTTGTTTCTAGAGAAAGAGTTTCTCTTGTAAGAAAACAGTGGGAGTGTTGTTGAACTTGAGGAGATTTAAGAGACTCTAGTAGACATTGAGGAGATACTTAGTCAAGCACCTCAATCGATAACTCATAGTGATGAGACATCGGCTGAACCTATTGTGACACCAAATCTTCATAGATCTGGTAGGACACGCAACATTCCTGAGAGATATGGATTTTTCGTAAGCGAATTGAACGATGTATTACTCATTGATGATGAGGAGCCTACCAATTATGAAGAAGTTCTGAAGAGTTCAGAAAGGAACAAATGGCTTGAAGCCATGAAGTCAGTGGATTCCATGTATGAAAATCAAGTTTAGAACTTAGTGGACCCACCTGAAGGCATTAAGCCTATAGGGTGCAAGTGGGTTTTCAAGAAGAAAATCGACATGGATGGTAATGTGATTCCCTTTAAGGCTAGATTAGTGGCGAAAGACTATTGTCAAAAGCAAGGTGTTGATTATGACGAAACCTATTCACCAATAGCTATACTTAAATCCATTCGGATGCTCCTGGCCATAGCGACTCATTATGATTATGAAATATGATAGATGGATGTGAAAACGGCTTTCCTTAATGGAAACCTACTCGAGGACATGTATATGATACAACCTGAGAGTTTCACATCGGTTAATAAAACCAAGGTATGCAAACTTCGATGGTCTATATATGGATTGAAGCAAGCATCCAGGAGTTGGAATATCCGTTTTGATGAGACAATTAAAAGGTTTGATTTCTCACAAAATCCAGACGAATCCTGTGTGTACAAGAAGGTTAATGGGAGTATAGTCGTGTTTCTAGTGTTGTATGTCGATGACATATTACTTATAGGAAATGATATATCTATCTTACAGTCAGTTAAAATTTGGTTATCCAAAACATTCTCCATGAAAGACTAGGGAGAAGTGACCTACATCCTCGAGATTAAGATTTATAGAGATAGATAGAAACAATTGCTTGGTCTTTCGCAGTCTACATATATAGATCGAGTGCTAAAGAGGTTTAGCATGTCGAAATACAAGAAAGGTTTCCTTCCCATCAGGCATGGGTACACCTTTCGAAGTCTATGTGTTCGCGCACAGAAGACGAGAGGATTTGCATGAGTAAGATTCCCTATACATCCGCAATAGGACCTATGACGTATGCTATGTTATGTACGAGGCTCGAGCTATCGTATGCTCAGAGTGTCATGAGTAGATACCAGTCTAATCTAGGAATGGATTATTGGACGACTATTAAGACAATCCTTAAGTACTTGAGAAGAACTAAGGATGTGTTCCTAATATATGGAGAGGGTGGTGATATGGTAATACGTGGGTATACGGATGCCAACTTTCAGAAAGACAAGGATGATTCTAGGTCTTAGCATGGGTACATATTCACTTTGAATGGAGGCGGAATAAGCTAGAAAGGTTCCAAGCAAGACACTATAGCAGATTCTGCCACTAAGGTAGAATACATTGTAGCTTTGAAAGAAGCAAAGGAAGCGGTTTGGATCGAGAAATTCATCTTTGAACTTGATGTGGTCTCATCAACGATCCAAACATGTGCTTCGCCGCTATGATCTGATTAGAAAGATCATCAATAGGAAGTAAATAAAAATCGAGAAGATTTCCACTGAAAGGAACTTAGTGAACCCTTTAACTAAGGTCTTATCTCAAAGTAAATTTGAGGGTCATGTTAGAGCTTATGTTATTGGATACCGTGGCGATTTGCATTAGGCCAAGTGGGAGTTTGTTAGTAATATATGAGAGGTGTCCTAAGGCAATCGTCTTATAGTTGTACCATTTATTTGATAAATGAAGATTCACTATTTGAGTATATATGTTTTCATTTATTTGATTGGATCTTAAACTCATTTACTGAATGTCCGCAATATGATTCACAGCATGAGAGAATTTGTGATTGGATCACAACTAGTGAGTATATCTACATATGTAATTGTGATGTATTGGAATTATCCCTAGCCGATGATTTGATGGATTCAGACGCCATCGATTCTGTTGAGACTAGCATAAGGTATACTCTTTGGTTTATCCAAGAAGCTATTCCTCACTGGCTAGAGACATTGGGATATCCGGAGTTAATCGTGGATGCTAGTTATGGTAACTAGTTCATTGGAGTGACCAGCTGTAAGACTTCATATAATTCTCTGCATATAAGGATATGTTAATGAAGTTCTTACAACAGTTTAAGTGTGATGTTCCTTCAACTTGCGGTATTCAAGTCATCTTGGTCATGAAGACTTATGCTTTGACATCTTAAGCAAGTATCTCCGAGGAGATGTGGACCCGGGATTGTTGGGTATAAGTTGAAGTAGCCGAAGGTGTTTGAATAGCCTACAGAGGATTCACCGCTCCTTACGAGGACATGTATACCCTATGACCTCTCATCGGATTGTTACTAAAGTCTTTGGCCAAAACATTACATGTTTAGAGTATGATACTCTTGGATACATGTGTAGTAACTAGAATCCGGAGGACGAGGAAGTAATACTTGGGCTAGGTGTGACGTAGTCAGCCTAATAGGGACTGACACAATAGACCATGTCCTAAACCAAGTGGGTATAAGATGAGTGAATGGAATGGGGCAGATTCATTGTAGCTGCTGAAGGGTTTCAGAAAAGGTTCTGGGATCAACCGTTGATTTTCCGATTAATTGGGGATCATGATGTACTACTAGGTGCTACTCATGATCGTTCTATAATTAATAGTTAATTATAGACGGTCAACATAAACCGAGAACCTATTTAGTCACATGCACAACGAGGCTAATCCGAAGGATTTAAAATGAGTTTTAGAATAGGATTCTCAGATCGAAAGAGACTAAGTTTGGTTGGACTAAACAAAGAGCGAGTATGAAATGATTTCAGTCACATCGGAAGCATGGATGGGCCAAGTCTTATGAAGACATGATGGATGAACCAAATTGGTTTGGTTCTAATCCAATGGTGGAAAATAAACCAAAGTGGTTTGGTTTGTTTTAAACAAATGAACCAAAGTTGGTTCGGTTCGTTTTAACTTAAAATAGACCAATACGGTTTGGTTTATTTTAACCTAAGTTATTGGAGCGGGTTAATGGATTTTGGTTATGAACCAATAACTCCTAAGAGAAGGTTTCTTGATGGTCAAGAAACATGCACTCTATAAAAACGTGGCTTAAGGGTTTTTTTTTAAACCCTAAGAGTTATTTTTGGAAATAGCTAGCCTCCTCTTCTCCTCTTTGCTCTTGCCGCCCAACCATAGGGGGACTCCTTGCTTCCCAAAAGGTTGCTACCATCCAACCTTCTGCAGCAGCTCCTCCTCCACGCCGTCGGCCACCCACCAGCCATCGGCGACTCCTCCGACCATCCTCCCTTGGCCGCCCGCGATTAAGGAGCAACCGACCATTAATTGGCCGGTTATCTTCTCCACCAACACAAGCTGTCCAATTTTGAATAGCTTGTTTCTCTCTTCATAGAGAGGTCGTTTGGTCAGCGTTTTGCGCTCCGATAGCAATTTACTTGCCAGGGATTGGATCTCCGGCAATCCTCATAGGTGGAGGATCAAGGTTTCGTCAATTGGCTGATGAAAACTGCTTCCGAGAAACGAGTTTGTGGAGCTCGTTTTTAGATCCGAATTTGATTCGGATTGTGATCGTCTCTCGGATCACATCATCTTCGACTTGAGGCTAGTGACTTTTGCGAAGACTAGGCTCGTAGCTTTGTGAATCTATCTCGACGATACTCGACGTGGATATGGATAGAGGCGATTCTAGTGAGGGTCGCTATGGTAGATGTCATTCCCGCTACACATGATATATCAGGTATACCTAGTATAAGTTTCCTTTTATTGCAAAAATAGTAATTATGTCTACACATGTTGTATTCTGCATGCGTGTGATGTGTGTGTTGTAATAAAATTAATTTATTGCTTCTTTTTGCTTTCGCTATGTGCATGTTTACGAAACATGTTCGAATACACATCCATGTCGGTGCCGTGAAAACCCAATACTCATGTTCCTTAACACAAGTGTGCATCATCTTGAACCAAAACAGGGTATAATGGAGCTTCTAGAGGCTACCATAGCCTATCTGTGATCACTACCACAGACGTGAATCATTCCATAGCTCGACATGGGACCTCTAGTAGGGACCATGGCTAGCCCATGTTCCCCACCATGGTCATGGTCCCCACCACGACCTGACCGTGGACCAATCCACAGTCATGGTTCCTTCCACGATCTAACTGTGGACCAGACAATGACCGTAGCGCACTGTCGTATAAATTAGGGGCTCGTTAAGTTTTACGATTATTATTTTATTTGTTTGAATTTTCAATTTGGTTTTTTGTTGAGAAATTTTTGTTTAATTTTGTTTTTTTAATTTTTCTTATTTGTTAAGAAAGTTTCTCTTTTTCTAGTCTATTTTAACATGAGCTTAAGCTCTTGTAATAGACAGATTAGTTTTGTATTAATGAAAGTTATTTAGTTTCTTTTAAACCTAGAAGTGGATTCTCTTTTGTTTGCAAATTTCTCCTTCTCCTTCGATTCTCTTTGCCCACCTCTCTTCTAACATCGCTGCATGTGGAAGGATGCATCCATCCCACTATCCCGCCTGTGTCACAAAGCAACCAAACAATGAGCAAACAAAAATTATTTATTCAGATAGCATTTTATATTCATTTGTATCTTTATATTTTTACTTGTGTTTGTTTGTAGATAACAAGTGTTGTAAGAGATTTTTCTATCTCCAGAAGATATCTGACTAGGAGAAAGCATAGTAAACATTGCTAGGATGCTAGACAATGAAGTAGAAATTGAGAGTTTCAAATCAAGTAAAAATATTAGTTTGTTGTGTTTATGTTTATTTATTTTATTTTTCATTGCGTATTGAATTGTTGTAGACAAATACATGATCAATGATCTGACAATGAAGTAAATTGCTATTTACCATCTCCTCTAGTGACGCAACGGTTCTAATAAGTTACAATTGTTTTGTATATGAAGGTTTCCCATGGAGGTCACAAATTCTTTCTCTGAATTATGATCAATTTTATTGCAATGATAGCATCACGAATGTAAATTGAATTTTTAATCTCCAATATGCATTTCTTTTTATAACAAATGCTGCAGTGTTATTTATAGATCTCTCACTCATAGAAATTTCATGAGTCCTTTTTAATTAAACCCAAGCATGGACTTGACATCCACTTGGTTCACATTGCACTTTTTCAAAGGCTTCACCAATCGGAGCCTAGAATTCATCCACGAACCTTGTCAAAGTCCCTTGTTGCGACCAACTAGAGCTCATACAAATTAAATGTTTTTTTTAGGTGTATCTTAAACATTATATTGTTTTCTAAATCACCCCATTTTGTCTCATAGTGCATATCTAATTTATACTAAAGTGTTTACAAGACGCTATATATAATATTAAGTGATATCTAAATTATCTTATCATATGTCTTGAATTTATTCTTTATGTGGAGGACTTGTGAGACATTTTTAAGATCCGAATACCTCTCCTTGACAACATCTCATATTACTTTGGCAATTAAAAAAAATAAATAGGTATGACTAATATGTGACTCCATTGAGTTAATAAGTTATGCTATTATAAGTGAGTTATTAAGTTTTCAATTTGGGTAAATTAGGTTCTTTGTGTTTGGGCGTTCAATCTTACCATTGATGTAGCCGAGTTTTCTCATTACTTTGATTGCTAAAAAGATAGATTGGGACCGTTGAAACAAATTTTTGTTATCCATTTTGTGGCTGCGATCTTAACGATGGTTGTGTAATCTCGGACGAATTAACTGATTTGGATGCATTAGATAAGATTCATTTTTATCCATATTAGTCTTCAGACTCATCATTCTAAGATAAAGGAAGACGATAAAGGAAGATGAAGAAGAATATATTTTTATAGCTCGATATCATAAAATTAATTTCAAGAAAATATTCATACAATTTATTAGAATAATTTAACACACATATATATACAATTTTGTTTACAAAAGAAAATAAAAAGGATCAAACATGCATGCCACAATCTTTCAATTACCAAAAGAAATAAAAAAAATAAAGGAAAGAATAACTTAGAAAAGAATAAGAAAATAAAAAAGAAATAAATCAATTTTCTATTGGAGAAATAAATCAATCTTTTAAAATAGAACGATTTGTTGCCTACTCCAATAAATATTTTATGAAATATATCAAAAAACATTCTACTGAATATTTCGACAAATATTTCATTAAATATTCTAATAATTTTAACTTATGTTATTAATGCGTGTATGAAGTTTACATGCGAGACTTGTGCCTCGACGAGTTTATTAACTTGTGTGACTAAACTGGTTTAGCACAGTGACTCAAAAGTCTAAAGATCGTTGAAGCATGATAAAGAAATCTGAGAGAGAACATAATAGGGATTAAGAAGTGGTACGACAACTTTGATAAAAATCATAAGAGGTGAGCTACGTGTTCTCGCGGGGATGGTGTGATTGTCACGCCCTGAGAGAGATATTTGTCTGACGAAAATCGGACAACACCCGTAAAATACCACAGTGAAAAAAATCAAATTAATTAGGTATATGGATTAAATACCTAAGTAGCTAGTTGGAGGTTTAAATAGGAGGTTGGATTAATTTGGGCTAGCTTGGATTTAAGCTAGGTTAGCTTAACCACAAGTGAATCACTTATATAAGTCTTAAATCCAACCCGTTAGTTAAAATCCGACCCATTTCCCTAAGGCAGAGTCGTTCTCGCCGTCCAACAAGTTTTCTACGCGAGCGTTTTTGGTCGCGATGTTCGTTTCTCCTTCTCCGCCCGATCGATATCTCTCCCAAATCCTACAAATCCCTCTTTCTATCGCCGACTCTCCGTGCCCGAGCACAGCTTGGCGACATTGTTCTTGCCTTCGATCGCCGCAGCCAACCTTCTCCCTCTCGTTTCTTCTCCCTCGCCATCGCTTCATCGAAGATCTCCACCCAAGTGGCTGCCGGATTACGCGATCACAGCGACGCCACCATCGCCGACCCTTCTTGGTCGCGGGATCTCCTCACGCGATCTCACCGCGGTGGCAGCGTCACCGTGCTCAAAGAGGAGCCGCGGGATCGACCGCTGACTCCTTCCTCCTCCGATTGGCAGTTTTCCCTCTTCCTTCACCGTGAGCCACCTTGAGTCGCTGCCGTGGCTGATCGCTCCGGATGCAGGTCAGTTGGATTTCGTTCCCTTTGATTCAGAGCTTGCCTTCATCAGATCAAAATCTCGAGGCTATCCTTGTTCCGACCCGATCTACAACTTTCCCTCTTCTACTCCGCCTTCAGCCACCGCGAGTTGGATCGTCGCCAGAGTTGGGGTCTTGGGCCGATGAACTGAGGATGGGGAGGAAGGGGTGGCTGCCGAGGGATTTGGGGCCGAGATTTGCTGCAATAATCGGTGATCTTGTGTTGCGGGCAGTACTTCCCAGCGAACAGATCAATTGGGGAGTACCGACGGTGAAGTTTCAATTGTAGGTATATCACTCGATTTTCTTTTCTGTCCATTTTATTTCTGGTGATTGTAGGTGCCGGATCTTAGGTTGAATGGGTCGGTGGCAGTGTGTAATAGAGGGGTTGATCGAATTTGAGGTAAGGTGGTATTGATCGATAATTGTTATCATGTGGTTTATGCTGCAGCAGGAGTTGCTCATGGTGATGTTGGTTGTGGGATATGGTATGCTATTTTGTTTGGGATGGTTGTAATTGTTATGCTATATGAATGGACCATGAGTTAAGGAGTTGGTGGTATGTGATTAGTTTTAATGTTAAGCCGATATGGATTGTTTCGTTTTGTTGATGGTGGATTTGTGTGTTGAACCAACAGTGGAATCATTGAAATTTAGCTATGATTGAAGTGTTGATTGATCTTGGGGTGAGATGTGTATTGACCTATGTTTCGACTGTGTTGTAAGGCTGGAGTTGTGTTGTAAATGGGTTGTTGTGTCGTTGTAATGGCTGTGAAGTAGTAGTTTGTTTGGGCTATGAATCGAGATATAAAGTTGATGTAGGATTATGATTTGATCCTAATATTAGAATTGGTATATGATTGAATCATATATGTTTTGTTTGCAGGATTTTGGTTCGAGATATTCGCGGATGTGAAGACAATTGGTGTCTACAAAGCAGGTGGGTAATTTCCTACCTGGTCCGGTAGATGTAATTGCATTCAGATTTAGACATAGATATGAGCATGTTATATGTTCATATTATCTTGAACCTGCTCTTATTATAGTATGCTTGATACTTTACCATTGGCTATTAACTCCATTGCTGCTATCATATTTATTTTACCATGATTAGGAGTTATACATATAGGTGATGTAAGTAACTTAGAAATTGTTTAAGTTAAGTGCAAATAGTAAAGTCCGGATGACAACCTGATTGTACATTGGGCAAAAAGGTCATCCGTAGGTAGATAATGTCTTGAACCTAGGGTTAGTTCTAGTACCCTTAGGTTGCATGTTACCACCGACCATGTATTGTGTAAATGGTCAGGGGAATGATACTTAGTGTGTCACTACGGACCGGTGGTCCTAGTTTGTTATAATCAGATGAGTACGACTCTCTACAGGATAGAGAGTGCGTCGATTAGATTGGTATGACTCTCTACAGGATAGAGAGTATTATGATCAGTTGAGTACGACTCTCTATAGGATAGAGAGTATTATGATCAGTTGAGTACGACTCTCTACAGGATAGAGAGTGCGTCGATTAGATTGGTATGACTCTCTACAGGATAGAGAGTGCGTTGATCTGGTTAGTATGATTCTCTGTAGAATAGAGAGTCTATGGTGGATGTCTGTATGTGAGACATTGCATTCATGTCATTTGCATGCATGCTGGCGACGAGGTCTCCCTTGTGGTTGAGAGTGTCGCCAGTCATCCTGCCTCCACGGTTACTCATAGGAGGAGTAACCGGTGTGAGGGCAGAGCATTGTGGTGCCGCACTCTACCACTATAGACGGTGGTAGTTGGATTTGCGTGTCGTAGTCCTGCGTGTGTGGCACTCGACTACTCATGGGTAGTGACTGTCGGAGTGGCCAACAGCAAGGACCCCCATCGTGTAGCTTGCTCTTTACGCTTATATGCAACTCGATCATACTGTCCACTCGGCCACTCGAGAGTAGTGGTTGGTGTTGAGTTGGGATAATTGTCATGCTCGAGCCACCGAGGCCACACTAGGGTCGTGGTAGCTTTAGGGTGAGCCGACATGACCATGCCATGCTGCATTGCCGACTTATGACATTTTTGCATATTGCTATATATATACATATATGCATGTATATATATATATATATATATATATATATGGATGATTGTGATTAGTATACATATATAGATGCAGTCTATATATATATGCTTATTGTGATGATGCATTTGATTGTATTATGCTTACTGCACTTGTTTGTACATCATATTCATGCATGCTTCTTGCATATGTTATACGGTTGTGTCGGATACTGGTATATGTGTTGGACAGACCATTAGATACCTTGACCTGTAGCATGAGTAGATTATGAGTTGATATTACTCTTCAAGTTATATATATGTTGGATATATGTTCAGGTTGGATCAGAGTAGCGTAGCAGACTTCAGGTATATCTGCATTTTACGTTGTTCATTTGGTTAGACGGTATATGCTTATATTTATATACTATACTGATATACCTGTTGTACCTCTAGATTATGTTATTGAAATACATGTGATATTACATATATACATGTTTTTCTATTACCTGTTGAATTTTACTCACCACCCCAATGGACCCTGGGTTTTTCTGTCGCCCAGGTAACAGGTAGAAGTCTTCGTGACTGCTTGGAGCACCGCTGGCTGATGTCTCATCTCACCTCCGAGGCTTCCGTATTTGTTTTGGGCTTTCCGTCCGTTGTGTATTGTATTTTAGAGTTTTCGTTATGTACATATTGTATATTCGGATTTTGTCGAGGTTCCGTGTTGTTGTGATGTGTTAGTCATACCGGTATGCATGTGTGGGATTAATGTTATTGTGTTTCCGCTATGTAGTTGTTGTAATTAGTTGTTATGTTGTGGTGGTTGTTTTCATATTTATATGTTATGTTGTTATTGTGGGCCTACGGGCCTTGTATTAACCCGAAATATTGCCACGTACAGGGAAGATGCTGTCTGTTTGATTTTTGGCTTAACATGCTCTCGGGGCGTGACATCACCTCCCCTGTACTGCGGACAATTGAAATCGGTATACAAGGTCCACACGGCCCATTATACATCGGCCAACATGGCCGGAACATACCACACCATAATATATATAATATACGACCTCAGACCATCAACCAAAATAAATAAGGAATCTATAACTTCTAGACTCACCTCTTCTGCCATTTGAGCAAGAATACACAACCACACATAACCATAACCAATCGAACAAAAGCCCATAAATACATATCAAGTACCTCCAAAACAACCACAAGTATAAAGTACTACATGTTTAAAACTTAGAGTACTAGCGGTAAAAATATGGAAGCGTGAAATCAAAAATACGGAGGCGTCAGATCAGAGGACTGACAACTGGACTCTCCGGAAGGCTTCATCCTGAAATAGAATAGATATCAACGGGGTGAGTAAAACTCAGCGAATATCTAATAGTCATACATAGTAAACTATAAGTAGCAATAAAAATCATGCCAGTATAGCCTCCTAATCAATAATAGGAAATGCAAGGAAGAAATACGGAAAGATTGTACTTACCTGAATCTCCTATCCTGACATAGGAGTATAAACCATACTAGCACAAGTAAGGTCGTCAGACCAAATACATGATGTATCCTGTATGCATGTCAATCATATGCAACAACCAAGGCAGCAACCAAAATATAGCAAACACAAACAAATGCAATTCATGCCATATGCATGCGATGCAAATGACATGGTCACCCTTGATGCCAGTCAGCTGCCTCACACGCGATGGTGAAGCCGAGTGGGTAGGACTATGACAACTGTGCACTCTGCTATCACTGCTCTTGAGTGACTGAGTGGACATGATACTGTCGGAGTACACCTATCCTCCTACCCCAAACAGAGTGGGGGAGTAAAACTCTCATCTCCTGGTGTCATAGACCAAAGGAGGGATCCCTGTCCGCTATTACGCTGCCTCACCGCTACCCATGAGCGGACCAGCGGAGCTTGACAGAGCTACTGCATACACCCTCCTGATGTACCACTAACCCATGAGTGGCTGTGTGTGCAGATCATGTAACTGACTACGGGCTCAACTACAAAGGAAACGCCGACCAACCAGCATGCAATCATGCAAGATGGTGCATGACACTAAAGAATGTAACACCAACCAATATACGTCTCCAAATAATATGTACAAACAAAATGAGTACATATCGATGACCTAGGTATACAGGGAAAGTATATCTAAAAGCTAGTCAAATGTATGTCACAACTCCTAAAATAAGTACACATGACAAGTATCCAGATAAATGTGCACCAATAAAATAAGCATATGAAAAGACTACAACCCGTACTAGGTAGTGACATACCAGGGTAGTTAGAAGCATAGAAAATTATTACTAGCTATAGCAAACAACGCACAACAATATGACGATATCTAAAAGAAGATAAGTCAAAGATACTCGCCTGATCTGTAGAATGTCGATTGTCTTTGCATCAGAGAATCTACCTCCATCAAAAGTTTACAGAAAAAATATAATTATTACCAAGTTCTATGATAAGTCCAATGAGGGTAATAAATCGAACTTAAATCCATATATTGAATCTCCTAATCGAACAATCTAGCCCTATTCATTAATTACCGATTAATTTCACATGATTAATCAGATTCGATCCACTATATAATCCATAAATAACCTTGTTGCAACAACCTACTGCATAGCTAACACATATCCAAGTTGAAGCTTACCCAATCGAGCTTCTTGATCTCAAATTTGTCGGGGACCTTGGCTAGGTTTAAATGTAGCAATTGATCATCTACTACTTGCATTGGGACATCAGAGACTGCAACGACGACGAAGTTCCACGACCGTCGAGATCAGGGAATGGTAGAGGTCCACACCGAGAAATGCTCACCAATGGAGTAACAGTAACACTTTAACCCAAAAGGAACAGTCGTCGACTCTATCTCCGATCTGCTCAGTGGGGGGCAGCAATGGGCGATGGTGCCAGAGAGTGTTCGGATGAGGCGAGGGATGGTTAGGTGCGCGGGCGACGAAAGGCGAAGCCGGGGAAATCGAAGGGGAGGGCCATGAGGTTAAACGACATGCACATCGCCGAGGTGAGGTGGGGTCCCGCAAAGACGATCCACGACGTCTCGAGGTTGAGATCGCGGTAAAGAAGGCGGAGCGGGATGGATTCGGGGAAAGCGACGGTGAAGGTATGTCGCTGTGCTCGAGCATAGGAGTGGCCAGTTGTCGTCGCACGCGGGGCAGGACCGACTGTAGTTGGTGTTGATTGCCTGATGATGGCGTCGTGAGGAACAACGGGCGAGGAGGCGCGCGATTTGGAGGGGAAGGAGGCAAACGGCGGTGGGGTGAGCTCTGGCATGGGCGACGTGCGGGGAGAAGAGAGGAGAAGAAAAGCTAGATCGGGAATTGGGAGGTGGGAACCGCGGCTGCGAAGGAAATCGAAAAATTAGGAGATAGGAAACCTAGGTTTAGGTATTAAGCATAGAGTTAATCAAACCCATTAATCCCCCAACAATAGATAACCTTAATAGGCCCTATCAAAGCCTATGTATTTTATCCCCATGGTATATCATAAAACATCCATTTATTTTGAGAATTTTTTTTTAAAAATCTCGGTAAATTGTATAAGATAAATTTCTTAATTATGAAGGGGTATTTTATTTTCCAATATCTTATAGTGGTGATTAAAACACGGAGGTACTTGTAGAAGTGGCATTGTCAATTCCAGAGGAGATCTAAAATCCTTTCTTTGATTCAGATGACCCTCCACGTGTCTTGCCACCACGTCAAGGCCCATAGAATCCTCCATGATTTATCTTCCTCCCTCACAATGACCGTGGGACAAGTCGGTGGAGGCCGCTAAGTTAACAGTTCCAACATTTTACAGATACAGATAAGAAGTGAGCTATGTGTTTTCACGTTCAAGCGACGATGGTCATCAAATGATAAATTTATATGAAATAATTAAGGATTAACTTCCAACAGATATATGCCTATGGAGATAACTTTTTCCATCTGAATGGTCACTTGATGATCGACTATAAATTTACTCTATAATTTATCTTCTTTCATATTACTATGAAATCAACATTGAGATACTCAGGAGTGAGTATTATTACTTTTTGCATCAAATAAGAGGTGAACTATATAAGTCATCTAATAAAGGATAACATATGAAATAAATTGGAGGATTAATATATTTGGACGACTAAAAATTTGATTTGATTAGAGATTTACTCTGAGAGAATATAAAATTATGATAAATTGAAGATTTAAAATAGTGAACTCTAAAAGATGGTTTGAATTGTAATTTTAGAGTTCACATTTTTTTATTTGACTTTATAATTTTAGAGTTCACATTTTTTATGTGATTGGCTTGATTAAAAGCTTTTGACTAAAAATTAATGGGGTTCTAATCATAATATATGTTCAAATTTGATCCCAATGTTTGAATATAATTTAAAAAGTTGACTTCCAAACGGTATATAAATTATATTACAAATTTATTTGATAGATGACTTAGGATTGTAACGCTTAAATTATTAAAATAATAATAATTTTAATTAAAATAATTATGATAGAGCTAGCTGGAGAGGTGAGAGATTCATCATTACGAAAAAAGTCAGATAGTTAACGCAGTGCAGATTTACAATTATTAGTGCAAAAAGCATCACTCCTTAGTTTTGATATATGAATCATCGTTAAAGTTAGGATTAGCTTGTGATCTAATCTTCAGTTACATCCTAGTAGGTTATATTGACTAGATACTAGATAGAAGACTTGACAAATTAGAAGGATCAGACACTAGGCAGGAAGTCTAGATGGGTCGTATGGATCAGACATATGACAGAAGACCAATTGGGTCAGGAGATCAGACAACCAACAGGAAGCCCAATTGGGTCAGGGAGATCAGACAACTGACATGAAGCCTTGGTGGGTTAGATCAAATGTCAAGCAAGGTAAGTCCAGTATGACAGTCCACAGGTAAGTCTCGAGTGAAGAGGTGAGACTGAGTCCTTAGGTGGGGACAAAACTATGCCTCGATCCGACGGAGGATCCGTGTTGGACTCAGAAGTCAAGATCGGACAATATTACTACTGCCATGTCATATTATACTATTGTTTTGTTAATCTCATTTTGCAAGTCTCTAGGCGACTAGAAGGTTCCTAGTCAACTCAGACCTAGTCGTCTAGGCATGCAAAATTGGCAATCTAGTTTGGTGATCGATCGGAGATCATGCAACCGAGATGACAAGCATTCCAGTCGACTGAGGAAGTTTAGTCAACTGGGATAGGAAATTTTTCGAATAGCAGAGGAGCGGAGTCATGTGACGTAGAGTCGATTGGACCAGATCTAGTCGATTAGAAAGTCTGAAATACCAAATCGACGGGCTGATTTGGAGTCGATTGAAGAGTGTTTTAGTCAATTGGAATAGGCTTATAAAAGAAATGGAGGACCAAGTCCGAGCACAACAACAATACTACTCCAAAGCATTGTTGTCGTCATCTCCCATTTGCAAAAGCATCATCACGTCGACATTCCACACATCTGACACTTTGAGCTCCATTTCAAAAGCTACAAGTATCAGTATATTTTGTTAAATTGTATTTATTCTCTTACTTGTACTTAAATTAAAGAGGGAAGATAGTTTGTACCTTTCCCTCTAATCCTTGTAAAAAGAGAACCCCTCCGAAGTTGAGAGATCTTGAGTCGGAGGGTCTTTTAGTGAATTGTCCATTGAGATGACTCTCGGAGAGTCGTGGGTCTTGGAGTAGCAATCCGGCTGTAGTTGTGAACTAAGTAAATGAACTTATTCTTTTTTACTTTATATACATTTCCTCTGTAATATCTCTAAGTTTTCAAATGCAAAAGAAAAGTTTTAAAAGATAAAGAAAATTTATATTCTCCGAGATTCACCCCTCTCTCTCATAAACTCGCAATCCTACAATTGGTATTAGAGTAGGGGGTGCTCCGATTTTGGTGAAACCACCAAAGTGAGCTTTAATTTTGTTTTTAATATTTTTCTCAAATTTTAATTATTGCATTAGATTAATTTTTTTATTTGTTCATCTTGCTTTAGTATAAGTTCAATTTTTATACTAGTGTAATCTTACTCTATTCTTGTAACTCTAGGAATTTTTTTAATAATAATAAATATTCTATATTTTTTTAAATAAAAAATGTCACACCTAGAAGGCTATACACCGTTCTCCCTCCTCTCTTTAATGGAGGGGACTTTAGATATTGGAAGCGACAAATGGAATGCTTCTTGAAAACCAACCTAGAGGTTTAGTTTTCAATTAGGAAAGGGTTTACTTCTCCAGTAGATGACTCGGGTGAGTTGTTAGATCTGGAGAAATAGACCATGGACATTAGGGAAAGAGCTCAAGTCGATTACGTACAAGATCCTTAATACCTTGTAATGCGGACTAATCAAAGAGGAGCTCAATAGAGTCAATCCCTTTAAAAACTCTAAGAAATTTTGGGATAAACTAATAAAATTACATGAAGGCACTAATGACATTAGGATAACTAAAAGAGACATGTTACTTAATAAATTATTTAATTATAAAATATCAGAAAATGAAAGTGCGAGTCAACTTTATACTAGGATAAAAGACATATTAAATGGACTACACCTAATAGGTCATCAAATTGAAAACAGGGACATAATTAGATATACCCTTAAGGCATTTCCTTGGAATGCCTTATGGACGCCCATCGTCTATGCCTATAAGATCTCTTGGGATCTTTCCTTAATTAGATTAGGCAAATTATTTTTTGAACTTGAACTACATGAACAACCTAACTCGGGTCAAGCCGAGAATAGTATAGCTCTAATTGCAGGTTCGACTAGGGATGAAAAAGGAAAGAAAAATAAGAGTGAGTCTGAAGACAAATTGGAGTCGGAACTAAACAAAGAGGAAGAGACCGTGAATATGGTCTAGAGATGTTCAACCGGAAAAAGAAGTTTACTAAGAAAGATGCCCAAAAGGTAGTTGATAACAAACCAAGACCGAGATCGAAAGTCATGTGCTACGAGTGCAACGAGAAGGGGCACTACAAGTCGGAATGTGCAAACCTAAAAAAGAAAGAAAAACCCAAAAAGGAAAAGAAGAAAAAGGCAATCAAAGCAACTTGGGATGAGTCATCATTGGAGGAGTCCGATGCGGAAGAACCCAAAAGAAGCTTCGTAGCATTCATGGTCGTAGATGAGTCCGAGGCCGAATCAAGCTTCGAGTCCGAGGCAGAGTCCGAGTTCGAGTCTGAGATCAAGAAAAGACATGAATATGCATCTATTTTCGAATGACTATACGAGATAAACTCTCCCTTAGAAGATAAATTGTATAACATCATAACATGCCCAGGTAGAAAATTAGCGAAGTCCGAGAATCGAGTCGACTCACTTTTTAAGGAAGTCCAAGTACTTAAAGAGCAAGTCAACTCGAAGACTTCAACTTGCCAAGTTGAGAATAGAGACTCAACTCAAGTTGCAAAGCTAGAGAAAGAGAACTCCATCTTGAAAAGACAAGTAGAAGACCTTACCGAATTGTTAGAAAGGTTCACCTCGGGCTCCAAGTATCTTGACATGATGCTTGGGTCTCAATGAGCAATGTACAACAAGTCTGGACTCGGATACAAGGCTAAGTCATCCTACAAATCATACATGTCATTGCTTAGCCGAAACGCTATGTCGAGTCCAAGTATTGGTTCTTAAGTCTAGCTTAGTTAACTGATGTGTATATTCCGCAAGCGCACAATCGTCGTCAAGTAATAAAATATCGATCCCACAAAGACTTTGTCAAGTACTACTTGTTTGCAAGGAAAGATTATCTAGAAGATTAAATAGTTAAGAAATAGTAAAAGAGATAAAATAGACGGTTTGAGATACGAGTATAGAACTAGTTTATGGGGAAATCTTAGGACTTTGGTTTTGCTACAATATCGAATATCTTGGCAACTCTTGGTTAATGTATTCTTAAAGGAAACCTATCTATGTATAAAATATCTTTTGGATCATTCGTAGGTCGATGAACTTGTTGCAATGACGGGCACTTGTCCTGTACCCAGACAGATCACTACAGTTAACGAATGATCCCAGAGATATACTTAGATTCTAGGATAAGTTATTAAATATCTTTTCGGAGTATCCATAGGTCGATAAACTTGTTGCAACGACAGGCACCTGTCACATACCTAGGCAGATCACTATAGTTAATAAAAACTCTAGAGATAGATCATGAAAGCCTCGAGAGAGTCTAATTGCTTTTTAGAACATTCATAGGTCGATGAACTTGTTGCAACAGTGGGCACCTGTCACATACATGTTAGTATTAGTCCTAAGTGTCAATTATAAGATGATTGGTGAGGGAACTTTTGTATTGTATTTCATAATAAAGGCAGAGTTTATGGTTATTGTATTTACTTCATTGATGTGCCATTTGAATAAATATAATAATATCCTAAGGTAGTTGGTTCTAGTCTACGGTATATCAAGTTGGTGACTTGATAGTGGGATACTGTAGATATATATAGAACACTACTCGTAACTATTCCTAGTCAAGTATTAATATAGAAGGATAATATTAATACATTGAGACTAGCATATAGGTCAACTAATGACTTAATTTTACAAGTCATGGATATATGATATCAAGTTGACACATGAGTATATATTAGAGAATATGTATTGAACTGACCCGCTATGAGAATGTTTCATAGATTGTCATAGGAGTGTCATAAACATTCTCATAGTGGCTATTGGTATGAATAATACTTAGACCTAAAATCACTATGGTTTCCTACATAAAGAGTTGTATACTTTGGTATCGACAAATGTGTTGGTGCAGTGACACAAGATAATCGAACCTAGGTTTTGATTATGGCAAAGGATCAAAGTTAAGCTCTTATTGTTATCTCATGAGCTATGTTAAGTGTGCAAGAAGTGCTTAAGCTAAGCTGAAGGTCAGCGACACCCGGAGAATCTCGGGATGAGAAACCGTGGCGATCGGGCGATGCCAGGAGAACCTTGTGGAGTTGAGGAACCTAGGAGGAAGAGCGAAAGCTAAGTGATAGGTTAGAAGGACAAGAGGTAAGCACGAGTGTAGAGTAATGGCGAGGTCATGTCCTTTGTACGGGGATGAACTTAGGTGGGGATCCGACTAAGACTTTCCGGGGAAGATCTAGGTCGAGATCGGACGATAAGGAACCATCAAAATATCCATTACTTGTATTTCTATGCTAACTCTTTATTGTAGGAAAGTAACCAAGCTGGCAGTCGACTGCTGGCTATTAGCAGTTGATTGCTGCTAGCATCAGTTGACTGATGAAGATCATCAGTCGATTGCTATTCAAACTGTCTAGCTCGATGAAGGTCAAGATAAGATCCCCTTATCTTAGGGTGAGGTGGCTCCTTGACCCAGATTTGGATCTCAACGAGCTAGGGCTAGGAGGGCTATAAAAGAAGGTTGGTTTCGCCCCTTGGGATCATCATTCATTGCTCTCAAAGTGCTCTCACAACGCGCTGCCATCAACGACAACTCTATGATGTCGTAATGCCGATGTGACGCCAAGACTCCATCCTCAAAGTCGGTAGTTTAATTTAAGTTGTCTAGTTTTCTTATATTAGAGCTTTCTACTTGTATTCGAGCTTTCTATTATTTGAGTTTTTCGTGGTAAAGAGGAGAGGTGGGCTTGTGCTTCTTCCTCAATCTTGTTTTTCTTGTATTCATTGTCTCCTACCTCCAACGAGGAGGAGACCTTTAGTGGGTTGCCCCTTCGTACGCAGTCTAGGATCGCGGGGCCTTAGAGTAGCAACCTTTTGGTTACGAACCAAGTAAAAACAAACTTGTCTCTTTACTTTACATTCCATTGTGCATCACTCAAGTTTTAGATGAACGAAAAGAAAGATTTACGATCGCTATTCACCCCTTCTCTAGCGACGCTTCTCGATCTAACAATTGGTATTAGAGCGGGGGTGATAAAATTTGGTGCAACCACCAATATAGCACTTTTATTTTTTTGTTCATATTTTTCATCTCGTTCAATTTTCTTTATTATTTTTCCGGAACTACTAATCCAAGATGAAGTCTTGACAATTCGTGTTTTGTCATGAGTTTTGTACAAGGTTTTAGTCGAATGGCCCATCTCAAAGGGTTTAACACTGCTCGACCTCCGTTTTACAATGGAGATGACTTTCGTTACTGGAAGGGTCGGATGAAGTGCTATCTCAAAACCCAAGTAGAGATGTGGATAGTTATCTAGACCGGGTTCACCCTTCCAACAAATGAAGATGGTGAATACTTGGACTGCGACACGTGGACGAACTATTGGGTTTCCCCAATGCCGCGGCGAGTGTGTGCTCGAACACTTTTCGTAAACATGCACAAAGTGGAAGAAAAACAAGTAATATACTAATTTTATTACAACACACAAATTACATGCATGCAAGATACAACATGTGTAGACATAATCGCTATTTAAAATTTTGCAATAAAAGGAAATTTATTCTAGTTATACCTGACGTATCACGTGTAGCGGGAATGATATCAACCGTAGCGACCCTCGCTAGAATCGGCTCTATCCGTATCCACGCCGAGTATCATTGGGATACCTTCATAAAGACACAAGCCTCGTCTTCGCAAAAGTCACTAGCCTCGAGTAGAAGACGATGTGATCCGAGAGACGATGACAATCCGAATCAAATTCGGATCTAAAAAATGAGCTCCATGAACTCACTTCTCGGAAGCAGTTTTCGTCAACCAATTGACGAAACCTTGGTCCTCCACATATGAGGATTGCTGGAGATCCAATCCCCGGCAAGTAAGTAACTATCAGAGCACAAAACGCCGACCAAATGACCTCTCCATGAGGAGAACAACAAGCTGTCCAGAAACTAGACAGCTTGTTTGCGGTGGAAGAGATGGCCGACCAATCAATAGTCGGCTGCTCCTTGGTCGCCGGCAGCCAAGAGAGGATGGACGGAGGAGTTTTTGGTGGCTGGTGGGTGGACGACAGCAAGGAGGAGGAGCATCAGCTCCAATGGGCGGCGTCCAAGGTTGGGCAGCAACTCTTTGGGCGACAAGGAGAGGAAGAGGAGAGGAGGTTAGGGTTTCCAAAACCCACGAACCAATTGATTCTCTATGAAAAACCCTTAAGCCGTATTTTTATAGAGAACACATTCTCCTAACGGTTATTGGTTCCATAACCCAAACCCGTTAATCCGCTCCAATAACTTAAGTTAAAATAAATCAAACCGCGTTGGTTTATTTTAAGTTAAAACGAACCGAACCAACTTTGGTTCATTCGTTTAAAACAAACCAAACCACTTTGATTTATTTTCCACCATTGGATTAGAACCAAACTGATTTGGTTCATCCATCATGTCTTCATAAGACTCGACCCATCCATGCTTCCGATGCGACTGAAACAATTTCATGTTCGCTCTTTGTTTGGTCCAAACAAACCAAGTCTCTCTCGATATGAGAATCCTATTCTCAAACTCATTTTAAATTCTTCGGATTACGCTCATTGTGCGTGTGACCAAATAGGTTCCCGGTTTATATTGGCCATCTATAATTAACCATTAATTATAGAACGATCATGAGTGACACCTAGAGTACATCATGATCCCCAATTAATTGGAATATCAATGGTTGATCCCAGAACCTTTTCTGAAAAACCTTCAACAGCTACAATGAATCGTGCACTATTCCTTTCACTCATCATATACCCACTTGGTTCAGGACATAGTCTATTGTGTCAGTCCCTACTAGGCTGACTACGTCACACCTAGCCTAAGTCTTACTTCCTCGTCCTTCGGATTCTAGTTACTACACATGTATCCAAGAGTACCATACTCTAAACATGTTATACTTTGGCCAAAGACTTTAGTAACAATACGATGAGAGGCCATAGGGTATACATCTCCTCGCAAGGAGTGGTGAATCCTCTGTTGGCTATTCAAACACCTTCGGTCACTTCGACTTATACCCAATCATCCTGGGTCCACATATCCTCAGAGATGCTTGTTTAAGATGTCAAAGCATAATTCTTAATGACCAAGATGACTTGAATACCGCAAGTCGAAGGAACATCACAGTTAAGCTATTGTAAGAACTTCATTGACATATCCATATATGCAGATAACCATATGAAGTCTTAAAGTTGGTCACTCCAATGAACTAGTTACCATAACTAACATCCACGATCAACTCCGAACATTCCAATATCTCCAGCCAGTGAGAAACATCTACTTGGATAAACCAAAGAGTACACCTCGTGCTAGTCTCAATAGAATCGATGGTGTTCGAATGCATCAATTCATTGACTAGGGATAATTCTAATACATCACAATTACACATGTAGAGATACTCACTAGTTGTGATCCAATCACAAGTTCTCTCATGCTGTGAATCGTATTATGGACATTCAGTAAATGAATTTAAGATCCAATCAAATACATGAAAATATGTATACTCAAATAGTTAATCTTCATTTATCAAATAAATGGTACAACCATAAGGCAATTGCCGTAGGACACCTTGTTAGTTATAGCCCTAAGAACCAATCATGTGATGGTTGAATAGGGAACATTTTGTATTATATTCTATAAAGGCAAAGGATTGGTTATTATATTTAAGTCTTGCTTGTGCCAGCTAAATTAAATATAGTAATGCCCTAGAAAAGTAGGTTCTTATCTACAGCACATCAATTGGCAGAATTGATTATGAGAGGCTGTAGAGAACACTTTCTAAATGTTCCTAGTCAAGTATTAATATGCAAGGGCAATATTAATACATAAAGACTAGCATGTAGGTCAATTGATGACTTGATCTCACAAGTCATGGATATATGATATCAAGTTGACACATGGGTATATATTAGAGAATATATACTGAACTGACCCGCCATGAGAAAGTTTCATGGATCGTTATATGAGTGTCATAAACTTTCTCATGTGACTATTGGTATGAATAGTCCTCGGACCCGAAGTCACTACGGTTCCCTACATAAGGAGTTATGTACTTTGGTATCGTCAAACGTCACAATAGGTGGACCATAAAAGGCGATTCGGGTATATAACAAATTATGCGGAGGGATGTGAGTGATGTAGATGGGATCTATCCCTCTCATATGGAGTGATATCGGTGGGCCCTTGATTGAGTAGAACTACTAAAGCGCATGGCCATGCTCGAATGAGTCAATATGAGATATTGAGCTCATTTGTTTGAGTTAGTTTACTCGAGGATCAAGAAACACATAGATTGATCGAGGATGACGTCTATGCCTCATTGATCAATCGATATCAAGGATAGAAGGACACGGTCATATATTATAGTAGTCACGGAAGGTTAGTCGGATCTTGACTTATCTCATAACTTAGGTAGCAATGATGTATTGCTAGATGCCGCTCATTGCTTGTGTATCTAAAAGAGTTTAGATCCACTGCCAACGTTATGAGAGCCTATAGGGTCACACACAAAGAGCATGATAATTAGAGGAATTAGAGTATTCTAGTTTGACTAGAATAATTTGGGAATAAGCTTAAGTACAAAATGGTTTTTGGACTTTAAGCTTAATGAGAATTTTAGCTAATTGATTTAATGAGATTAATTCAATATGTTACCTCATTGATTTAATAAGATTAATTCAATATGATAACATAAGCTTAATTGAATTAATAAGATTAATTCAATATGATAACATAAGCTTAATTGAATTAATAAGATTAATTCAATATGATAACATAAGCAATTGAATTAATAAGATTAATTCAATATGATAACATAAGCTTAATTGAATTAATAAGATTAATTCAACATGCATGAATGCCACATAAGAATGCCACATAAGCATGCCACATAAGCATGCCACCTAAGCATCCACCTAAGCTAGATAAGGTGGAAGGAAACAAAATGGTTTTGTCTCCTTAAGTGGCCGGCC
The DNA here is from genome assembly GCA_025175895.1 of Wurfbainia villosa. Taxonomy (NCBI): domain Eukaryota; kingdom Viridiplantae; phylum Streptophyta; class Magnoliopsida; order Zingiberales; family Zingiberaceae; genus Wurfbainia; species Wurfbainia villosa. The sequence continues at coordinate 76,972,806 of CM046000.1, read as the reverse complement.
AAACAAATGTCCCAATGCAATGGATTGCATTGAATGTGTGGAGGTGAAAGGGTTTTTCCAACCCTATAAAAGACCCCATGGAGTGGCCGGCCAAAGCAATAGTTGGTGTGGTTGTTGGGAGCTTGAGGCTTGGAGAGAGCTTGAGAGCTTATTGTTGTGTGGCTTTTGTGAGTGTAGCAAGAAGAGTAGTCTTCTTCTTCCCTTCTCTTTTTCCCTAGCTTCCTCTCCTTTAGGGACTTCTCTAGCAAGAAGTAAAGGAGAGCTCCTCTAGTTTTCTTTTGTGAGACAAGAGCTTGCTCGTGTGGATACATATAGAGGCACGGACACTTGAACGTGCTAAAGATCCAACAAACAAAAGGAAGAAGTGGGATTAACAAGGGCACGCAACAAAGGTAATCCTCTCCTATAAGATAGGCTTGGTTTAGAGAAATTTATTTTATACGAGTTTGCTTTCGCATGGATCACTTGGAAGGGATCCTAATTTTTCCGTTGCGCATATGCCATTTGACATAAAGAATTCCCTACCGTGGTATCAGAGCCACTTGCGAAAGATCGTATAAAATAGGTTTTCTCTATTTTATATGTGATATAGAAGTAGGATAAATTTTATTATGAGTTGATAATTGCATTAGCAATTGTCAAACATAATAAAATATCCGATGTCTTTTAAAAGTTAAAATGACATGGTGCATGGTTATGGCCTAGTCCCAAAAGGTTTGTGAATGTGTGTGTGTTGTAATTCTTAAATACGGCCTGCATGTCGTGCCTTCCTCCTAAAATTCTTGTTGTAAAATTAGTTTTAGACTCGAATGTAACTCGAGTATTTCTCCTTTTATAATGTACAAAACAAAGATGGAGGGTCCATTGGAAGATGAGGTTACAAGGAGGAAGTCAACACACAAGACAACCAAAAGGAAGCACTTAGGAGAAGATGCTATCCCTAGGTTGACCAATCAATCTTTTCATTGGCTTGAGAAGATTGTAGAATAAGGGCCATAACCATGACACGCTTAGTTTAATATGTATGTGATGCATGTTAGTTTAGCTTGTATGTGATGCATGATTAGTTTAGCTTATATGTGATGTATGCTAATATGTATATGATACATGTTTATTTCTTAATAAGTCAAGAACGATATGCCTACCAAAGCTTGGTACTCACTACTTCCTCGATCATTTGTTATTGGGTTTGCCAAAGCAAAGCAATGCATTTTATCTTGGAAGAGTGCGAGTGGACAATCGTGATGTCCCACTATCAAACTTGGTTAAGACTTAATTAAGTTTTCTTAATTAGTTAAGAAAGTAGAGGCATATATTAGCTTTGAACATAAGTTTTAAAATTAGTTTTATGTGATTTCAACATCACTTTGTCTTAGAAGTGAGTGCGTTGCTCCGATATCCAAGAAGGCCCTGTGCCTCGCCACACCGAAGTGGTTTAGGAATAAACACTAAACTAATCTAAAACTTAACCAAAGCTATTAAAGAGTTACATCAGATGTAATTGGCAAGATTGCCTACCTAATTATACTCGTCTTGGGCGATTAGCCAAAGCTAACTCAAGGCAATTATAATGTGGATCTTTATCCCATATAAATTTATAGCTAAATAGTAGCTATGAGAATTTAGTAGCCTCATTTAATTAAAGGCCTAATTAAATGATTTAGGTATGATACTTAACTTTGCATTTTAATGTTGTAGATCACCATGACATCTAACACGACACACCCCTCAACTTGCGATCTGTCGAGAAGGACAAGCAATGGAAGCGAACTTTCTTGGTAGTATAGGAACTTGAGGATTATCCTCAAGCAAGAGCATAATTGTATGTCCTAGAGCGGTCTACCCACGAAACACCGCCCATCATTTTCGTCTTTGAAAAGGATGCTTATAAGAAGCATCAAGATGGCGCATTAGATGTGTCATGTCTTATGCTTGCCACCATGAACTCGAGCTTGAAGCAACATGAGAACATGGATGCCTATGATATGGTTGAGCATTTGAAACAACTATATCAAGGACAAGCTAGGCACGGCGTTTTGAAGTGTCTAAGGCTCTTTTTGCATGCAAGATGCAGAAGGAACACTGTAGAAACTCACGTACTCAAAATGATTGGGTACGTTGAGAACCTTGAAAGACTAGGTTTTCCAGAGCCAAGAATTGGCAAAAGATGTTATCCTCGCAATCGTTGGAAGCATATAATCAATTGTCATGAATTATAACATTAATGAAATTGATAAACCTTTGCACGAGATTCTCGGCATGTTAAGAAGCTAGCGAATCTCAAAAGAAAGTTAACAACGTACTAATGGTCAAGAAGGGCAAAGGTAAGCGTAAAGGCAAGGGGCAAGACCAAGCCAAAGGCAAGGCCAATTCATCCACTTCAAAGGGTAAAGGTAAAGTACCTAAGGAAGGGGCTTCCATTCGGTGAGGCTGGACCTTTAGGCGGGCTATGAAAGTCTACCTTGAGGAAGTAAAGAATAAAGAAGTGGGACTTACGCCTCGGTATACACGTTATAGAAGTTAATCTATCTATTTCTTCTACATGGGTATTAGATCGGATGTGCATCTCACATTTGTAATAATGTGCGTGGTGAAATAGTAGACAAATGGCAAAAGGCGAAGTAGACCTCACGAGTAGGCAATGGCGCAAAGTTGTTTCTTCATGTAGGAACATATTCTTTGTCTTTGCCCACTGGGCTTATCTTAGAACTAGAGAGTGCTTATATGTACTGCATTGACAAAGAACATAATTTATGTATATTGTTTAGACAAGAAAAAACTTTTCTTTTATAATAAAGGACAAATGTTGTTCCATTTATTTGAATGAAATGTTCTATTGTAATGCACCACTTATGAATGGTCTCTATGTTCTAGATTTAGAAAACCCAATTTATAACGTAAATACCAAGCGGTTCAAATCGAATGATTCGAACCAAACATATCTCTACACACATCGCCTAGGTCACATAAATGAAAAGCGATATCCCAACTCCATAAAGATGGATTATTGGACTCATTTGATTTTGAATCATATGAGGTATGCGAATCTTGCCTTTAGGAAAGATGACTAAAACTCCATTTAGTGGACATGGAGAGAGGCGGCAGGACTTAGGACTCATACATCTGATGTATGTGGGCCTTTCAATGTCGAAGCCAGAGGAGGCTATAAGTACTTTATTACTTTCACTGATGATATGAGTAGATTTGGATACTTATATTTGATGAGACATAAGTCAGAATCCTTTGAAAAGTTCAATGCATTCAAGAATGAAGTACAAAACCAACTTGGTAAGCGTATTAAGCTACTTCGATTAGATCGAGGTGGTGAATACCTTAGTCAAGAGTTTCGTGATCACCTGGCTGAGTGTGGGATAATATCCCAACTCACTCCCCCTGGAACACCACAATGGAATGGAGTATCTGAGAGGAGAAATCGTACTCTATTAGATATGGTACGATCAATGATGAGCCAGACTGATCTACCTACTTCCTTTTGGGGACTAGCTCTAGAGACAACCGCTTTCACACTTAATCGCGTCCCATCAAAAGCCGTAGAAAAGACACCATATACGATATGGACTGGGAAGAGTCCCAAAATGTCTTTTATAAAGATTTGGGGTTGTGAAGCTTATGTAAGACGTCAAGTCTCAGATAAACTAGGACCCAAATCAGATAAGTGTTATTTTGTAGGATATCCCAAGGAAACTAAGGGATATTACTTTTACAATCCCACACTTGGCAAGGTGTTTGTTGCGAAATCATCTTTCTAGAAAGAGAATTTATTTCTAGAAAAACTAGTAGTAAAATTCATCTTGAAGAAGTTCAAGATGAAGATAACACTAAGGCTTGATGGAAAATGAGCAGGAACCACAAAGTGTTGTGGATGAGAAATTGTTGCCCAAAGAGTTGTGGAACAAACACATTCAAGTAGACCAACCTCTTCGTAGATCATAGGATCCGTCGTCAACCCGAGAGATATTCTTTTCTCTTGGTACATGGTGATGTATTGCTTGTCGATCTTGGCAGGCCTACATCCTATCAAGAAGCTATGATGAGCCATTAGAAATGGCTAGAGGCCATGAGATCGAAATGGAATCCATGTACACTAACCAAGTATGGACCTTGGTTGATCCACGTAAAACCCATTGGGTGTAAGTGGGTCTTTAAAGTAAAGACATGGATGGTAATAAGCATACCTATAAAGGTAGATTGGTGGCTAAAGTTCAAACAAATTCATGGTATTAACTATGATGAAACCTTTTCACGATTGCGATGCTTAAATCCATTCGGATCATACTTGCTATTGCGACCTACCACGATTATGAGATCTGGCGGATGGATGTCAAAACCGCTTTTACGAATGAAGCTACTCGAGGATGTGTACATGACACGGCTGAGGGTTTTGAAGATCAAGCATCTGGAAAGGTATGCAAGCGCAAAGGTCCATTTATGGACTAAAGCAAGCCTCTCATTTGGAATCTTGATTCGATGATGCAATCAAAGAGTTTGGTTTCATCAAGAATGAAGATGAACCTTGTGTCTACAAGAGAAATAGTAGAACAGTTGTATTTCTTGTCTTGTATGTAGATGACATACATCGGAAATGATATTCCCTCACTCCGATCTGTGAAGATGTGGTTAGAATTGTTTCTCGATGAAAGACTTAGGTGAAGCTGCCTATATTCTAGGCATCAAGATCTATAGAGATAGATCTAAGATTACTTGGCCTAAGTCGAGTACATACATTGATAAAGTGCTAGATCGTTTGCTATGCAAAATTCAAGAAAGTATTTCGCTTTATCACATGGTGTGAGTCTTTGAAGACTCAATGTCCCTCTTCTAAGGAGGAGAGAGATCGCATGGATAAGATCCCTTATCGTCGCCATAGGGTCTATCATATCGCCATGCTTTGTACTCGACGCGTCTCGTATGCTTTGAGCATGATGAGTAGATACCAGTCGGATCCAAGTGAAAGTCACTGGATAGCAGTCAAAAATATTCTTAAATACTTACGAAGAATGAAAGAATATTTCCGATATTTGGAGGCAATGAGGAGCTAGTCAGTAAAGGGTTACGATGATGCAAGCTTCCAAGCAGACAAGGATGACTATAGATCGCAATCGAGTCGTGTTTTGCACGAATGGTGGAGCCGAGTCGGAAGAGTTCAAAGCGAGACACGATTCTTGATTCTATGAAGCCGAGTATATTCGCATCGATGCACGTGAAAGGAGGCTGTTTGGCTCGTAAGTTCATCGATGAACTTGGGGTAGTTCCTAGCATTGCGATCCAATAGACCTCTATTGTGACAACAATGGGGCTATTGCGCGACAGCTAAGGAACCTCGATCACATCGGACCAAACACATATCTGCGGCGCTTCCATCTCATTCGAGAGATCATCGATAGAGGAGATGTGAGGATATGCAGAGTACCGACAGAAGCTAACATCGCAGATCCATTGACCAAGGCTTTGTCACAGAGGAAGCATGATGGTCACACTAGGTCACTAGGTATTAGATATCATAGTGATTGGTACTAGTGCTAGTGGGAGATTGTTAGTTATAGCCCTAAGAACCAATCATGTGATGGTTGAATAGGGAACATTTTGTATCATATTCTATAAAGGCAAAGGATTGGTTATTATATTTAAGTCTTGCTTGTGCCAGCTAAATTAAATATAGTAATGCCCTAGAAAAGTAGGTTCTTATCTACAGCACATCAATTGGCAGAATTGATTATGAGAGGCTGTAGAGAACACTTTCTAAATGTTCCTAGTCAAGTATTAATATGCAAGGGCAATATTAATACATAAAGACTAGCATGTAGGTCAATTGATGACTTGATCTCACAAGTCATGGATATATGATATCAAGTTGACACATGGGTATATATTAGAGACTATATCTTTCAATCCATGAGAAAGTTTCATGGATCGTTATATGAGTGTCATAAACTTTCTCATGTGACTATTGGTATGAATAGTCCTCGGACACAAGTCACTACGGTTCCCTACATAAGGAGTTATGTACTTTGGTATCGTCAAACGTCACGTATGCAGGTGGACCATAAAGCGATTCGGGTATATAACAAATTATGCGGAGGGATGTGAGTGATGTAGATGGGATCTATCCTCTCATATGACGAGTGATATCGGTGGGCCCCTTGATTGAGTAGAACTACTAAAGCGCCATGCTCGAATGAGTCAATATGAGATATTGAGCTCATTTGTTTGAGTTAGTTTACTCAGGGATCAAGAAACACATAGATTGATCGAGGATGACACGGTCTATGCCTCATTGATCAATCTGATATCAAGGATAGAAGGACACGGTCATATATTATAGTAGTCATGGAAAGGTTAGTCGGATCTTGACTTATCTCATAACTTGGGTAGCAATGATGTATTGCTAGATGCCGCTCATTGCTTGTGTATCTAAAAGAGTTTAGGTCCACTGCCAACATTATGAGAGCCTATAGGGTCACACACAAAGAGCATGATAATTAGAGGAATTAGAGTATTCTAGTTTTACTAGAATAATTTGGGAATAAGCTTAAGTACAAAATGGTTTTTGGACTTTAAGCTTAATGAGAATTTTAGCTAATTGATTTAATGAGATTAATTCAATATGTTACCTCATTGATTTAATAAGATTAATTCAATATGATAACATAAGCTTAATTGAATTAATAAGATTAATTCAATATGATAACATAAGCTTAATTGAATTAATAAGATTAATTCAATATGATAACATAAGCTTAATTGAATTAATAAGATTAATTCAACATGCATGAATGCCACATAAGAATGCCACATAAGCATGCCACATAAGCATGCCACCTAAGCATCCACCTAAGCTAGATAAGGTGGAAGGAAACAAAATGGTTTTGTCTCCTTAAGTGGCCGGCCAAACAAATGTCCCAATGCAATGGATTGCATTGAATGTGTGGAGGTGAAAGGGTTTTTCCAACCCTATAAAAGACCCCATGGAGTGGCCGGCCAAAGCAATAGTTGGTGTGGTTGTTGGGAGCTTGAGGCTTGGAGAGAGCTTGAGAGCTTATTGTTGTGTGGCTTTTGTGAGTGTAGCAAGAAGAGTAGTCTTCTTCTTCCCTTCTCTTTTTCCCTAGCTTCCTCTCCTTTAGGGACTTCTCTAGCAAGAAGTAAAGGAGAGCTCCTCTAGTTTTCTTTTGTGAGACAAGAGCTTGCTCGTGTGGATACATATAGAGGCACGGACACTTGAACGTGCTAAAGATCCAACAAACAAAAGGAAGAAGTGGGATTAACAAGGGCACGCAACAAAGGTAATCCTCTCCTATAAGATAGGCTTGGTTTAGAGAAATTTATTTTATACGAGTTTGCTTTCGCATGGATCACTTGGAAGGGATCCTAATTTTTCCGTTGCGCATATGCCATTTGGCATAAAGAATTCCCTACACACCTCTCATATATTACTAACACGAACGCCATGTAGCATCAAGTGGAGGCTAATGCAAAGGCTACACAAATTCTTCAATGCGGTCTCTCCAAGGAAGAGCTCAACCACGTCGGCCCTTTCATTAGCGTGAAAGACCTATGGAATAAGCTCATCGAGCTTCATGAAGGAACCGCCAATACGAAGGTATGTAAAAGAGACCTTCTCTTGAATAAGCTATTCAATTTAAAAATGCAGGAACATGAGACTGCTACGCAACTTCATGTGAGGATCCAGGATATCATGAATGGTCTCCACTCGATCGGATAAAAAGTGGAGAATGGGGACATCATCAAGTATGCCTTGAACGCTTTTCTTAGGACCACCTTGTGGGCACCCATGGTTGATGCCTATAAGGTATCTAAAGATTTATCTAAAATTAGATTAGACGAGCTCTTTTCTGAATTTGAGTTACATGAATAGTCAAACTCTGTAATGCCCGTAAAATTTCTAGCAATTTTACAAGAATTTTTGGCTTGATGATAATGGGCTTTATGTGGGCTCTTTCAAAAATAAAAGAAAATAAGCCAAAAAGGATGCAAGGCCTAGGAATTGAACCCCAAACCTCTAGATAGCCAAGCCCTATAGATGCATCCACTAACCAAAAGCCCAACAAGATTGTATTATTAGAGGAATATGGGAAATTATAGTTAGGGGTAAGGGAGACTAAGGGACTCTTCAAATGAATAAATAGGGGGGAATGAGGAGACATGAGTTATCAAGTTGAGTTTCTCTCCTCTCATCCTCTTCCTCACCGAGATCCACTTCTCCTCCCCCTTCTCATCCCTTGTCCAAAATCCATCCAAGCAAGAAGAAAGGCTAGGTTGCTTCCCTTAGGTCATCTTCCAACCAAAAAGCAAAGCGAAGGATGTAAGTATCCCCTCACCTGCATACAAGTAGCTTTCCGATTGAAGTTTTGTATCAAACCCCCCCATGAACCATTCGACCAACCTTTGCTTTTGATGTTTCAATGAAGTTCTATACCATATTTTGTATGCATATGATGATGTTAGGATGTTAAATGGATTAGGTTAAAAGTTCAACCCCAAAAGCCTCCATGAACCATTCGGCCAACCTTTGATTTTGATGTTTCAATGAAGTTCTATACCCTATTTTATATGCATATGATGATGTTAGGATGTTAAATGGATTAGGTTAAAAGTTCAACCCCAAAAGCCTCCATGAACCATTCGGCCAACCTTTGATTTTGATGTTTCAATGAAGTTCTATACCCTATTTTATATGCATATGATGATGTTAGGATGTTAAATGGATTAGGTTAAAAGTTTAACCCTAAAAGCCCCATGAACCATTCGGCCAAACATTGTTTTTGAGGTTTCAATGAAATTCTATACCATATTTTGTATGTATATGATGATGTTAAGATGCTAGATGAAGATAACATGCTCTAGGTTAGGTTAACATGTGTTTTATGTTTAGGTGAATTCATGTTGACTTGTGATATTAAATGATGCTAGATGAAGATAACATGCTCTAGGTTTGGTTAACATGTGTTTTATGCTTAGATGAATTCATGTTAACTTGTAATATTAAATGATGTTAGATGAAGATAACATGCCCTAGGTTAGTGTTTACTTCCTCTTGATGTTTATACCTTATGCCATGCCCTATATGTGCGTGATATTAAGATATGTTAGGAAATGAATATGATATGATTATGAAATGAAAAATGATATGTTTATGAAATGAAATATGATATGTTCATGAAGTGAAACATGATATGTTATGAAATGAAGTATGATGTGATTATGAAATGAAATATGATGTCATGAAGTGAATTATGATATGTTATGAAATGAAGTATGATGTGTTTATGAAATGAAATATGATATGTCATGAAGTGAAATATAATATGTTATGAAATGAAGTATGATATGTTTGCGAAATGAAATAAGATATGTTATGATAAAAAAAGCATATAAGTATTTTACCTTCTGCATGGCTTGTACCAGGACCCTAACAAGGTCCAAAGGGATGGGCTCCTAAGATGCCCTAGGCTGACGGACTAAGATCGGACCTAGGATGAGCTTCTATGTATGATTGCCCCTAGGTCGACGGACTAAGATCGGGCCTAGTACGGGATGGGCTCCAAGATGCCCTAGGTCGATGGACTAAGATCGGGCCTAGGATGGGCTTTTACGCTATGACGATGACCCCTAGGTCGACGGACTAAGATCGGGCCTAGTAACCTAGTAGGTTCGAGACTTGCTATCTCGGGTCTATTTAGGGATGCGCGCTATGATGATGATGATGTGGGACAATGCCGGGCCCAAATATGTTGAGATTTATGTTTACGTACCTATAATATATGTTTTCAAAGAGCATCTCATGATATGATTGTTTTGTTCACATGTTATGATTATTATGTTTACATGCTATGTTGCAATGTTACACATGTTGTATGTTATGTTTGATTATGTCATATATGTGCATGATATGTTGCTATGTTACATATGTTGTATGTTATGTTTGATATGTCATATATATGTTGCTATGTTATATATGTTGCATGTCATATATATGTTGCTATGTTACACATGTTGTATGTTATGTTTGATTATGTCATATATGTGCATGATATGTTGCTATGTTACATATGTTGTATGTTATGTTTGATTATGTACATGATATGTTGCTATGTTATATATGTTACATGTTATGTTTGCTCATGTTACTTATGCTACGTGTTATGTTTGCTTACGTCATATATGTTACATGTTATGTTGCTTATATATCATGAATGTTACATGCCATGCTTAATGTCGATGTATGGTTTTTGTGAGTATGACAGGATCTTACTAAGCCTATGTGCTTATAGTTTATTTTCCCTTGTACTGCAGATAAGGGTAAAGGGTGGATAAACTAAAGGGAGCAGCAGGAGGGGCAAGTGTGTGTGGCAGTGGCATGGTGGAAGAGATCTGTTATGTCCCTTATGCATGTTTTCCTTAAGATGTTTTGTTTATAGTTTTGAATTAAGCACTAAGTACTTATGAAATAATGATGCATGCTCTATGTTAAGAAGAAGTACCTATGAAATGACGATGCATGTTATGTTTAAAAGAAAAAAAAAATATGTCTAAAGTCTTCCGCTGTAAGAAGTACGATATGTATAGTCTTCCGCTGTAAGTAGTACGATGTATGTATGTACGTATGGTCGCGTCACGCGCCGCCCCTCTGAACCCTAGGAAAGGGCGGGCGTGACAGGTTGGTATCAGAGCAGATCTGCCTTTCCACTACACACACATCAAGCTCCAAATCCTACCGCTCCAAGTAAGAATTTCTATGCCTACTTTATTTCTTTCATGTATGATAACAAATGCCTCTAGCTTAAATATGCCTGAAAATATGTATGCCTGAAATATGTAAGATAACCTTATGCTAGCTTTTAGTTTAACCATGCATAGATAAATGAACGATAAACTTATACTAGCCTTACTCTAATATGTGAAGATAACCATGGCTGGGAGACGTAGTAATAGGGTCGATGAGATAGTAATATATGGAAGACGTAGTAATAGAGTCGATGAGACAGTACCCCCACCTGCTCTTATGCATGTGGTTACTGAACTCCAGTGCTGTTGGTGAAGAAGAAAGATGGGTCTATGCGAATGTGCATAGACTACCGAGCGCTAAATAATGTGACGATCAAGAATCGGTACCCTTTGCCGCAGATTGATGATCTGTTCGACCAACTAAAGGGTGCCACCGTCTTCTCTAAGATTGACCTGAGGTCTGGCTATCATCAAGTGAAAGTGAAACTAGATGATATACCGAAGATGGCTTTCCGAACAAGATACGAACATTATGAGTTCGTAGTTATGCCTTTCGGAGTGACGAATGCACCTGCTATGATTTGCTAAATCGGATTCTTCAGGAAAAGCAACTATATGCAAAGTTCTCCAAATGCGAATTTTGGCTCAATCAAGTATCATTTTTGGGTCATGTTATATCCAAGCACGGAGTGATGGTAGACCCAATAAAGATTGAAGCTGTGAGTAACTGGAACCGACCAAAGAATGCCAGCGAGATCAGAAGCTTTCTTGGGCTAGCAAGCTACTACAGGAAGTTTGTAGAGAACTTCTCTAGGATTGCAGCCCCTATGACAGTCCTCACCAGAAAGAACAAGAAATATGAATGGACGGACGCCTGCGAGAGGAGTTTCACAGAATTGAAAAGGAGACTGACCAGCGCTCCAATCCTTGCTCTTCCGGACAGTAACGAAGGCTTCGACATGTACAGTGACGCTTCCAAGTTGGGACTCGGAGCTGTACTCATGCAGAATGGCAAGGTCATTGCCTACGCCTCTAGGCAACTCAAGGAACATGAAAGGAATTATCCCACCCATGATTTAGAGCTAGCGGCCGTGGTCTTTGCTCTCAAAACATGGAGGCATTATCTATATGGAGCTCAGTGTAGGATTTATACAGACCACCAGAGTCTGAAATATTTCTTCACACAGAAGGACCTGAACATGAGACAACGCAGATGGCTCGAGCTCGTCAAGGATTATGACTGCGAGATCTTCTACCATCCGGGGAAAGCAAACAAGGTGGCTGATGCACTATGCAGGAAGTCCTGTGCTACCTTGATGTCTCTATCAGTGTTATCTCGACCCTTAGAAAAGGAGATTATGCGTTACGGGGTTGAAATCATTTCCGGACAGCTCTCAACCATGACGATAGCACCGACACTGTTCGATGATATACTGGAAAAGCAAGCCCGTAACCCAAGCATTCAGAGGATCAAGCAAGAGGTCCTAGAAGGAAAGGACGATGGGTTTCATATCTCTGATAGTGGAGTACTCTACCTCAGGGATCGCTTATGTATTCCCGACGATCCAGAATTATGGAAGAAGATATTTGAGGAAGCTCACGGAACTCCATATGCGATGCATCCTGGAACCACCAAGATGTACCAAGACCTGAAAAGAAAATTCTGGTGGTTCGGAATGAAAAGAGATGTGGCTTAGTATGTCGATTACTGACTGCGGAGGGTTAAAGCGAACACGAGAGACACGGAGGAACACTTTACTAGAATGGAAATGGGAAGACATTTCTATGGATTTCATCTCAGGATTGCCCAAGACGACAAATGGTTATGATGCTATATGGGTAATTATGGACAGATTGACGAAGTCCGCCCACTTCTTAGCAATCGAGATGACCTATTCGACAGAGCAACTGGCTCAGTTATATGCTAGGGAAATTATCAGACTACATGGAATTCCTAAGACCATCATTTCTGACAGAGATGGTCGATTTATTTCCCATTTCTGGGAATGTGTTCAGAAGGCCCTAGGCACGAAGCTATTGTTCAGTACTGCCTTCCATCCCCAGACGGACGGACAGACCGAAAGAGTAAATCAAGTACTAGAGGATATGTTACGAGCTTGCGCCCTGGATTTCAAAGGTAGCTGGTGCCGATACTTATATTTGGCAGAATTCGCCTACAACAATAGCTACTAAGCTACTATTGGAATGACACCCTACGAGGCTCTATACGGGAGGAAATATAGATCTCCCATATGCTAGTACGAGGGTGGTGAAAAGAAGGGGATGGGACTCTAGACGGACTTCATCGACGACACCACAGAGCTATCTGGAACATCATCGAAGAATTGAAGCTGCTCGGGCCGACAAAGAGCTATGCGGATATCGGCGTACCGTTAGAATTGAAGTCGGGGACTGGTATTCCTCAAGTGGCCCCTATGAAGGAGTGATGAGATTGGAAGGAAGGGTAAGTGAGTCCGTGCTATGTGGGACCGTATCCGATATTGCGAGAGGTTGGCAAGGTAGCTTACAATTGGGTGCCTCGAGATGTCGGCTATTCCTGGCGTGTTCCATGTTTACGATGCTCAGAAATGCATTTCGGTGTGGACCAAGTGATCGAGCCACAAAGCAGTACAAGTTCAAGAGGACTGAGTTATGAAAGTCGGCCTATCCGGATACTCGTAGAGAAGTCAAGAGACTAAGGAACAAGAGGTGCCCTTAGTAAAGGTCTGTGGCGAGAATCAGCGATCTGAAGAAGCTACACAGGAACGCGAGGAGGACATTAAGCAGAAGTACCCAGAATTGTTCTATGTTTCGAGGACGAAACTTTTAAAAGGTATGAAGGATTGTAACGCCCATAAAATTTCTAGCAATTTTACAAGAATTTTTGGCTTGATGATAATGGGCTTTATGTGGGCACTTTCAAAAATAAAAGAAAATAAGCCAAAAAGAATGCAAGGCTTAGGAATTGAACCCCAAACCTCTAGATAGCCAAGCCCTATAGATGCATCCACTAACCAAAAGCCCAACAAGATTTTATTATTAGAGGAATATGGAAAATTATAGTTAGGGGTAAGCGAGACTAAGGGACTCTTCAAATGAATAAATAGGGGGGAATGAGGAGACATGAGTTATCAAGTTGAGTTTCTCTCCTCTCATCCTCTTCCTCACCGAGATCCACTTCTCCTCCCCCTTCTCATCCCTTGTCCAAAAGCCATCCAAGCAAGAAGAAAGGCTAGGTTGCTTCCCTTAGGTCATCTTCCAACCAAAAAGCAAAGCGAAGGATGTAAGTATCCCCTCACCTGCATACAAGTAGCTTTCCGATTGAAGTTTTGTATCAAACCCCCCCATGAACCATTCGGCCAACCTTTTCTTTTGATGTTTCAATGAAGTTCTATACCCTATTTTGTATGCATATGATGATGTTAGGATGTTAAATGGATTAGGTGTTGGGTTTCCGGCACCGCGGCGTGTGTGTGTTCGATCATGTTTCGTAAACATGAGCACAGCGGAAGCAAAAAAATAATAAATACTCCTATTTATTACAACACACACAACACACGCATGCTATTACAACAAGTGTAGACATAACCGTAAATTAAAATTGCAATAAAAGGAAATTAAACTACGTTATACCTTTCGTATGACGTGTAGCGGGAACGGCATCAACCGGAACGATCCTCGTAAGAATCGTCTCTATCCGTATCCACGCCGAGCTCCTCGGGATGACTTCGCCAAGCCACGAGTTTCGTCTTCGTACGGGTTACTAGCCTCGTGTTGAAGACGACGTGATCGAGAGATGATCACGATCCGAATCCAAATTCGGACCTAAAAATAAGTCCTCAAGACTTGCTTCTCCGGAGAGGTATTCGTCAACCGATTGACGAATCCTTCGTCCTCCACCTCAGAGGATTACCGGAGATCAAATCCCCGGTATGTTAGCCGCTGTCGGAGCACTAACCGTCGTCCAAACGACGCTCCGACGAGAGGAGAAGAAGCTGTCCAGAAAACTGGACAGCTTGGTGGAGGAGATAGGCACCGGCCAAAACAAGGAGACAAAAGCTCACCTTGATGCCGAACCTTTTAGGGGATCACCGGAGGGTCGCCGGAGGAGGTTCAGCTTGCGGCTGGAGCTTGGGCGCCGGCAAGGGTCTTGGGCGGCGGTTTTGATTTTGGATTAGGGTTTAACAATCCCTTAAGCCCACTTTTATAGAGAACTAATTCTCTTAATGGTTAATGGATCATATCCATAAAGCCCGT
This sequence comes from Wurfbainia villosa, assembly GCA_025175895.1. Taxonomy (NCBI): domain Eukaryota; kingdom Viridiplantae; phylum Streptophyta; class Magnoliopsida; order Zingiberales; family Zingiberaceae; genus Wurfbainia; species Wurfbainia villosa. The sequence continues at coordinate 76,957,785 of CM046000.1, read as the reverse complement.
TAACCCGCTCCATTAAGATAAGTTAAAATAAACCAAACCATGATGGTTTATTTTAAGTTAAAGCGAACCGAACCAACCTTTGGTTCATTCGTTTAAAATAAACCAAACCCTTTGGTTTATTCTTATCCATTGGATTAGAACCAAACCATTTTGGTCCATCCATTACGTCTTCATAAGGCGCAGCCCATCCACGCTTCCATTGCGACTGAAACAATTTCATGCTCACTTTATGTTTGGTCCAACCAAACATAGTTTCTCTCGGTCTGAGAATCCCATTCTCAAGCTCGTTTTAAATCCTTTGGATTACACTCGTTGTGCGTGTGACCAAATAGGTTCTCGGTTTATGTTGGCCGTCTATAATTAACCATTAATTATAGAGCGATCATGAGTGGCACCTAGTAGTACATCATGATCCCCAATTAACCGAAAAGATCAACGGTTGATCCAGAACTATTTCTCAGAACCCTTGAGCTCGAATGAATCGTGCCCCATTCCTTCACTCATCTTATACCCACTTGGTTGGGACATGGTCTATTGTGTCATCCCCACTAGGTCGACTACGCCACACCTAGCCCAAGTATTATTTCCTCGCCTCACGGATTATAGTTACTCCACATGTATCGAAGAGTACCTTACTCTAAACATGTAATGCTTTGGCCAAAGACTTTAGTAACAATCCGACGAGAGGCCATGGGTATACATCTCCTCGCAAGGAGTGGTGAATCCTTTATAGGCTATTTAAACACCTTCGATCACTTCGACTTATACCCAATCATCCCGGGTCCACATCTCCTTAGAGATGTTTGCTTAAGATGTCAAAGCATAAGTCTCCATGATCAAGATGACTTGAATACCGCAAGTTAAAGGAACATCGCACTTAAGCCACAGTAAGAACTTCATTGACATATCTATATATGCAGAGAACCATATGAAGTCTTACGGCTGGTCACTCCAATGAACTAGTTACCATAACTAGCATCCACGATTAACTCCGGACATCACTATGTCTCCAGCCAGTGAGAATCAGCTGCTTGGATACACCAAGGAGTATACCTCGTGCTAGTCTCAACAGAATTGATGGTGTCCAGATTCATCAATTCATCGACTAGGGATAATTCCGATACATCACAATTACACATGTAGAGATACTCACTAGTTGTGATCCAATCACAAATTCTCTCATGCCGTGAATCGTATCGTGGACATTCAGTAAATGAGTTTAAGATCCAATCAAATACATAAAACATGTATACTCAAATAGTGAATCTTCATTTATCATATAAATGGTTCATACATAAGGCGATTGCCTTAGGACATCTCTCATATATTACTAACAGACTCCCACTTGGCCTAATGCCAATCGCTCAAAGATATCAATACCATAAGCACCAACATGACCCTCAAACTTACTTTGAGGTAATGCTTTAGTCAAAGGATCCGCTAAGTTCCTTTGGGAATTTTCTCGATTTGTATTTCGTTCCTACTTATGATCTCTCCGATAAGATGATAGCGTGAAGCACATGTTTGGATCGTTGATGAGACCTTGGCTCTTTCGCTGCAATTGCTCCATTATTGTCGCAGAGACCGGTATGCTTCAACAATGGCCGGAATCACACCAAGTTCATGAACGAACTTCTGATCCAAACCGCCTCCTTTCGCTCGCCGCAATATATTCGCCTCGTGGTAGAATCCGCTCATCTCTTGTTTGGAACTTTTCCAACTCATCGCGCCATTCAAGGTGAACACGATCCGCATCGAGACACGGAATCATCCTTGTCTGTCTGGAGCTGGCATCCGTATACCCACGTATCACCATGTACCCTTCTCCATATATTAGGAACGCATCCTTAGTTCTTCTCAAGTACTTAAGGATCGCCTTAATACCGCCCAATGATCCATTCTCGATCGATCGTATCCGCCGCGTGACACTCGAGAGCATACGATACATCGGGCCTCGTGACATAACATAGCATACATGATAGATCCTATTGCGGATGCATAGGGAATCTTACTCATGCAAATCCTCTCGCCTTCGGCGGACACATAGACTTCGAAAGGTGTACCCCATGCCTGATGGGTAGGAAACCTTTCTTGGATTCCGACATGCTAAACCTCGTTAGCACTCGGTCTATATATGTAGACTGCGAAAGACCAAGCAACCGTATCGATCTATCTCTATAGATCTTAATCCCAAGGATGTAGGTTGCTTCTCCCAGGTCTTTCATGGAGAATGTCTTGGATAACCAAACCTTAATCGATCGTAATATTGACACATCGTTTCCTATAAGTAATATGTCATCGACATACAATACTAGGAATACGACTGCACTCCCACTAACCTTCTTGTACACACAAGGTTCGTCTGGATTTTGCGAGAAATCAAACTTTTTGATCGTCTCATTAAAATGGATATTCCAGCTCCTGGAAGCTTGCTTCAATCCATAAATGGATCGTCGCAACTTGCATACCTTGGTTTTATCAACCGATGTGAAACCCTCAGGCTGTATCATATACACGTCCTCGAGCAAGTTTCCATTAAGGAAAGCTGTTTTCACATCCATCTGCCATATCTCATAATCATAATGAGTCGCTATGGCGGGAGCATCCGAATGGATTTAAGATAGCTACAAAGTAATAGGTTTCGTCATAATCAACACCTTGTTTTGGCGATATCCTTTCGCCACCAATCTAGCCTTATAGGTAATCACATTACCATCCATGTCGGTTTTCTTCTTGAAAACCCACTTGCACCCTATAGGCTTTATGCCTTCAGGTGGGTCAACCAAGTTCCAAACTTGGTTTTCGTACATGGAATCCATTTCCGACTTCATGGCACCAAGCCACTTATCCCTTTCTGAACTTGTCAGCACTTCTTCATAACTGGTAGGCTCCTCATCATCAATGAGTAACACGTCGTTCGATTCACTTACGAGAAATCCATATCTCTCAGGAATATTACGTGTTCTACCAGATCTACGAAGATGTGGTGTTACATTAGGTCCAGTCGATTGCTCATCACTATGAGTTGTTTGTTGTGCTTCACCGTGTATCTCATCAATGTCTATTTGAGTCTCTCGAGCCTCCTCAAGCTCAACGACACTCCCACTTTATTTTCTTGCAAGAGAAACTCTTTCTCTAGAAACACAAAGATGCCTTGAAACAAACACCTTTTGTTCCACAGATGATAGAATTGGTAACCCCTTGTTTCCTTAGGGTATCCAATAAATAGACATTTATCGGACTTAGCATCGGTTTATGCGTCTGATCCGCTTCACATAAGCGTGACAACCCCATATCTTCAAGTAAGATACATGAGGTTTCTTACTAGCCCATATCTCATATGGAGTAGTAGAGACTACCTTGGTAGGCATTCTTTAACAAGTAAGTATCAAGTGCATAACCCCAAAAGGACTTGGGAAGAGTCGCATGATTCATCATTGACCTGACCATGTCCAACAAGGTCCGGTTACGCCTCTCAGATACACCATTATGCTGTGGTGTATAGGGCGGAGTCCATTGAGACAATATACCATTGTCTCTTAGATAATCAAGAAACTCTTGACTTAAGTATTCACCACCTCGATCCGATCGAAGTATTTTAATACTTTTGTCATGTTGTTTCTCTACTTCATTTCTGAATTCTTTGAACTTTTCAAAGGCTTCAGACTTGTGTTTCATCAAGAACACATACCCAAACCGTGAGTGATCATCAGTGAAGGTAATGAAGTAGCTATATAGCCTCCTAATGCTTGAGTTGACATAGGTCCACATACATCAGTATGTACTAGACCTAGTAACTCTCCCACTCGTTCACCTTTTCCAGTAAAAGGTAACTTAGTCATCTTGCCTTTTAAGCATGATTCGCATGTATCGTATGAATCCAATTCAACGATTCCGAATTCCACATCGGTGTAATTCTGGACATGCTTTCTTGCTTATATGGCCAAGACGACAATGCCACATATAGTCTATGTGATTATCCTTTCGAGCACGCGTGTTGCTCGCCGATATTGAAAATGTCACCGGATACGCCCAACGATAAATGCCATTACTCAAAGTTCCAGTTCCATAAAGTCGCCATTCAAAGTTATATAACAACAATTGTTACTAAACGTTAAATGGAAACCATTTCTATTTAAGCAGAAATAGAAACAATGTTCTTTATTAGAGAAGGAACATAATAGCAATTGTCCGGTTCCAAGACTAGTCCACTAGGAGCTTCAAAGAAATAAGTTCCGATGGCGACACAAAGAACCTTTGCTCCATTGCCAACTCGCAAATTTGACTCCTCGACAAGTTTTCTTCTATTCCTTAGCCTGTATGTCATTACATATATGTGAGCTACACCCAGATCCAATACCCAAGTGTCTAAGGAAATAGAATGACAATCAATAACGAAGATACACGAAGAGGATGGGGCATCGGATGCCTTCTTCTTCTTCATGGACTCAAGATAAATCTTGCGCTTTCTTCGTGGTCTTCCTTGCCACAGTGATGGCAAGTGCCCTTTCTTGTTGGTTCGCCTTCTTTGCCTTTTCTTTCCTTTCTTACATTCTTTCTTTGCCTTCCTCTTAGAACCTTTCTTTGAGGAATCAACTAATGAACCGCCTTCTCCTCATGCTTCACGAAGGCTCCAGGTCTTGACATATTGAGGAGCTCGGGAATGGTGGATTCCAATTTGTTCATCCGATAGTTCATCACAAATTGCGAGAAACTCTTGGGCAAACAATGCAGAATTAAGTCAATACTTAACTCATGATCCATCACAAAACCGAGGGTAGCTAGCCGCTCGATGTACCCGTTCATCTTTAGCACAAACGCACTGAGCGAACCTTCTTGCATCTTCGTGGTGAAGAGGAGCCTAGAGACCTCGAACCTTCGGATCTCGCTTGCTCATCGAACAACTCATGAAGATGGAAGACCATAGTGTTAGCATCCGTACCATCGCCGCTAGCATGATGCAACTCGCCACCGTAATCCGCCACATGCTTCGATAGACCAACATTTGGTCAGAGTTGCATCGTCCCTTAGACGGTCGTGAAGAGGCTCTTCAAGGACATATGCAAGCTTTTCCGCCTTGAGAACAATTCTCGAGTTTTTAAGCGATCCAGAAGTTAGGCCCGAGGTCGGTTTGTTCAATCCAAAATAGTGCGCAAATTCAAAGACGTCATGATCAATTTATTGACCTAGAAATACAAAACGAGCATATATGAGAAAATGATTTTAAAATGCATCAATATACATTTATAAATCCCATTCATTTTTCAATTCAAAACCCCAAAATCACTTGGAGATCGTAGGTCCATCTCCGAATGGACTGATATCCATCATAGATAAGAACAACCTTGGAGTGAGTCCAACAAGCCATTCTTAGCTATGATGGTGGGTATCAAGTATACCGATTACATATCATGTATATGTAACTATCACAATGTGCTATCAACTAATTGAATGTTTACACATACATTGGGTTGTTAACACATTAACAAGTATGCATCATATGCATAGCACCCAACTTCACCTCTCTTCACATCGACCTTGGAGTGAGTCCAACAAATCGATGCTCCAAGTTAAAGCCGACCCATTAATCGCAAAATAGTTTTAATATGGTTAGAGCGCATTCAACCAATTAGCCAGGCTTGGAGTGAGTCCAACAACCCAAACTAACGATTGACCTCTGACTCTTACCATATTAGAGTTAAACTATTCCAATGATTTGAACATGTTCGGTTCGAGGCGGGCTTGGAGTGAGTCCAACAACCCAAACAAGAAATGTAACTCTGGTTCTAACCATATTAATGGAAGGTGTAGGCTTTAATATTGAGTTAGGGTTTTATGTCTCATCCTCTTTGCATGCAAATAACTATTATCTACATGGCATGGCATACATGGCATACATCTACATGTCACGACACGCATGGCATAATGTTATGCATCTAATGCAATTACATGGCATACAATTATGTCATGTATATATTTCCTTATATGTCATAACTATTTATGGAAATAAAATATGTTTAAGATTTGATTCTCCAAATCAAATCATAATTAAATTAGGAAACAAATTTCCAAATCTAATCACATATTTTATTCATGGAATTATTTGATTAAGGAAAATCTATTTAGGAAACCAATTTCCTAAATCATTAAAACTACTTATGGAAATAAAATATTTTAAGATTTGATTCCCAAATCAAATCATGATTAAATTAGGAAACAAATTTCCAGAATCTAATCAAATATTTTATTTATGGAAAATATCAATTTCCATAAATACTTCCAACTTTCCAAAAGTGGAAGATTTACATAAATACTTCTAGACTTTCCAAAATTGAAAAATTTCCATAAATACTTCTAAATTTCCAAAATTTAGAAAACTTCCAGAAATACATTATGACTATCGCAAAACCATTTTACGAATATGTCGAAACACAACCTGGGCTCTGATACCACTGTTGGGTTTCCGGCACCGCGGCGTGTGTGTGTTCTATCATGTTTCGTAAACATGAGCACAGCGGAAGCAATAAAAATAATAAATACTCCTATTTATTACAACACACACAACACACGCATGCTATTACAACAAGTGTAGACATAACCGTAAATTAAAATTGCAATAAAAGGAAATTAAACTACGTTATACCTTTCGTATGACGTGTAGCGGGAACGGCATCAACCGGAACGATCCTCGTAAGAATCGTCTCTATCCGTATCCACGCCGAGCTCCTCGGGATGACTTCGCCAAGCCACGAGCTTCGTCTTCGTACGGGTTACTAGCCTCGTGTTGAAGACGACGTGATCGAGAGATGATCACGATCCGAATCCAAATTCGGACCTAAAACAAGTCCTCAAGACTTGCTTCTCCGGAGAGGTATTCGTCAACCGATTGACGAATCCTTTGTCCTCCACCTCAGAGGATTACCGGAGATCAAATCCCCGGTATGTTAGCCGCTGTCGGAGCACTAACCGTCGTCCAAACGACGCTCCGACGAGAGGAGAAGAAGCTGTCCAGAAAACTGGACAGCTTGGTGGAGGAGATAGGCGCCGGCCAAAACAAGGAGACAAAAGCTCACCTTGATGCCGAACCTTTTAGGGGATCACCGGAGGGTCGCCGGAGGTTCACCGGCTGGAGCTTGGACGCCGGCAAGGGTCTTGACGGCAGCACAATCAAGCTGGGCAGCAAGGAGCTTGGGCGGCACAACCAGGTTGGGCGGCAACTCCTTGGAGGCTAGGGTTTTGATTTTGGATTAGGGTTTAACAATCCCTTAAGCCCACTTTTATAGAGAACTAATTCTCTTAATGGTTAATGGATCATATCCATAAAGCCCGTTAACCCGCTCCATTAAGATAAGTTAAAATAAACCAAACCATGATGGTTTATTTTAAGTTAAAATGAACCGAACCAACTTTTGGTTCATTCGTTTAAAATAAACCAAACCCTTTGGTTTATTCTTATCCATTGGATTAGAACCAAACCATTTTGGTCCATCCATTACGTCTTCATAAGACACGGCCCATCCACGCTTCCATTGCGACTGAAACAATTTCATGCTCGCTTTATGTTTGGTCCAACCAAACATAGTTTCTCTCGGTCTGAGAATCTCATTCTCAAGCTCGTTTTAAATCCTTTGGATTACACTCGTTGTGCGTATGACCAAATAGGTTCTCGGTTTATGTTGGCCGTCTATAATTAACCATTAATTATAGAACGATCATGAGTGGCACCTAGTAGTACATCATGATCCCCAATTAACCGAAAAGATCAACGGTTGATCCAGAACTATTTCTGAAACCCTTCAGTAGCTCGAATGATTCGTGCCCCCATTCCCTTCACTCATCTTATACCCACTTGGTTCAGGACATGGTCTATAGTGTCAGTCCCCACTAGGCTGACTACGTCACACCTAGCCCAAGTATCATTTCCTCGTCCCTACGGATTCTAGTTACTCCACATGTATCGAAGAGTACCTTACTCTAAACATGTAATGCTTTGGCCAAAGACTTTAGTAACAATCCGACGAGAGGCCATGGGTATACATCTCTCGCAAGGAGTGGTGAATCCTTTATAGGCTATTCAAACACCTTGATCACTCGACTTATACCCAATCATCCCGGGTCCACATCTCCTTAGAGATGTTTGCTTAAGATGTCAAAGCATAAGTCTCCATGATCAAGATGACTTGAATACCGCAAGTCAAAGGAACATCGCACTTAAGCCACAGTAAGAACTTCATTGACATATCTATATATGCAGAGAACCATATGAAGTCTTACGGCTGGTCACTCCAATGAACTAGTTACCATAACTAGCATCCACGATTAACTCCGGACATCACTATGTCTCCAGCCAGTGAGAATCAGCTGCTTGGATACACCAAGGAGTATACCTCGTGCTAGTCTCAACAGAATTGATGGTGTCCAGATTCATCAATTCATCGACTAGGGATAATTCCGATACATCACAATTACACATGTAGAGATACTCACTAGTTGTGATCCAATCACAAATTCTCTCATGCTGTGAATCGTATCATGGACATTCAGTAAATGAGTTTAAGATCCAATCAAATACATAAAACATGTATACTCAAATAGTGAATCTTCATTTATCATATAAATGGTTCATACATAAGGCGATTGCCTTAGGACATCTCTCATATATTACTAACATTAGGTTAAAAGTTCAACCCCAAAAGCCTCCATGAACCATTCGGCCAACCTGTAATTTTGATGTTTCAATGAAGTTCTATACCCTATTTTATATGCATATGATGATGTTAGGATGTTAAATGGATTAGGTTAAAAGTTCAACCCCAAAAGCCTCCATGAACCATTCGGCCAACCTTTGATTTTGATGTTTCAATGAAGTTCTATACCCTATTTTATATGCATATGATGATGTTAGGATGTTAAATGGATTAGGTTAAAAGTTTAACCCTAAAAGCCCCCATGAACCATTCGGCGAAACATTGTTTTTGAGATTTCAGTGAAATTCTATACCATATTTTGTATGTATATGATGATGTTAAGATGCTAGATGAAGATAACATGCTCTAGGTTAGGTTAACATGTGTTTTATGTTTAGGTGAATTCATGTTGACTTGTGATATTAAATGATGCTAGATGAAGATAACATGCTCTAGGTTAGGTTAACATGTGTTTTATGCTTAGATGAATTCATTTTAACTTGTAATATTAAATGATGCTAGATGAAGATAACATGCCCTAGGTTAGTGTTTACTTCCTCTTGATGTTTATACCTTATGCCATGCCCTATATGTGCGTGATATTAAGATATGTTAGGAAATGAATATGATATGATTATGAAATGAAAAATGATATGTTTATGAAATGAAATATGATATGTTCATGAAGTGAAACATGATATGTTATAAAATGAAGTATGATGTGATTATGAAATGAAATATGATATCTCATGAAGTGAATTATGATATGTTATGAAATGAAGTATGATGTGTTTATGAAATAAAATATGATATGTCATGAAGTGAAATATGATATGTTATGAAATGAAGTATGATATGTTTGTGAAATGAAATAAGATATGTTATGATAAAAAAAGCATATAAGTATTTTACCTTCTGCATGACTTGTACCAGGACCCTAACAAGGTCCAAAGGGATGGGCTCCTAAGATGCCCTATGCCGACGGACTAAGATCGGACCTAGGATGAGCTTCTATGTATGATTGCCCCTAGGTCGATGGACTAAGATCGAGCCTAGTACGGGATGGGCTCCAAGATGCCCTAGGTCGATGGACTAAGATCGGGCCTAGGATGGGCTTCTACGCTATGACGATGGCCCCTAGGTCGACGGACTAAGATCGGGCCTAGTAACCTAGTAGGTTCGAGACTTGCTATCTCGGGTCTATTTAGGGATGCGCGCTATGATGATGATGATGTGGTACAATGCCGGACCCAAATATATTGAGATTTATGTTTACGTACCTATAATATATGTTTTCAAAGAGCATCCTGCATATGTTTACATGATATGATTGTTTTGTTCACATGTTATGATTGTTATGTTTACATGTTATGTTGCAATGTTACACATGTTGTATGTTATGTTTGATTATATCATATATGTGCATGATATGTTGCTATGTTACATATGTTGTATGTTATGTCATATATATGTTGCTATGTTATATATGTTGCATGTCATATATATGTTGCTATGTTACACATGTTGTATGTTATGTTTGATTATGTCATATATGTGCATGATATGTTGCTATGTTACATATGTTGTATGTTATGTTTGATTATGTACATGATATGTTGCTATGTTATATATGTTACATGTTATGTTTGCTCATGTTACTTATGTTACGTGTTATGTTTGGTTACGTCATATATGTTACATGTTATGTTGCTTATATGTCATGAATGTTACATGCCATGCTTAATGTCAATGTATGGTTTTTGTGAGTATGACAGGATCTTACTAAGCCTATGTGCTTATAGTTTATTTTCCCTTGTACTGCAGATATGGGTAAAGGGTGGATAAACTAAAGGGAGCAGCAGGAGGGGCAAGTGTGTGTGGCAGTGGCATGGTGGAAGAGATCTGTTATGTCCCTTATGCATGTTTTCCTTAAGATGTTTTGTTTATGGTTTTGAATTAAGCACTAAGTACTTATGAAATAATGATGCATGCTCTATGTTAAGAAGAAGTACCTATGAAATGACGATGTATGTTATGTTTAAAAGAAAAAAAATATGTCTAAAGTCTTCCGCTGTAAGAAGTACGATATGTATAGTCTTCCGCTGTAAGTAGTACGATGTATGTATGTACGGTCGTGTCACGCGCCGCCCCTCCGGACCCTAGGAAAGGGCGGGCATGACAAACTCAGCCCCGGTCGAGAAAAGTGTTGCTTTGCTTATAGGTCGGAAGAAGAAGGCGAAGAGCAAACCACCTTTCGACGAAGAGGAGGAGTACGAATCCGAGGTGAACGACGAGATGGAGACCGAACTAGTAAATCTAGTTCAAAAGATTATCAAAAGCAGAAGATGACCCATCAAGCAATCCAAGGAAAAGAGACCCGAGCAAAGTTCGAACTACAAATGCTACAAATGCAACAAGAGGGGTCACATCAAATCGGAGTGCTCAAGACTCATGAATAATTCATCACAATCAAAGAAGGCGTTCAACGTAACTTGGGAGGAGTCATCGGAGGAAGAAGATGAGCTCAACAACCTTGCATTCATGGCCAAGCCGACCAAGCCCGAAGACGAATCCAAACTCGAAATGAGCTACGAGTCCGAGACCGAGTTCGACTCCAGATCCGACGATGAACTCCAATTCATGACAGGCCACGGATTCATATCCGGTTCAAAAGATTCTATCAAGGTGAGTCGGTCGTTAATTGATACACTTTATATTGCAATTAAATATCTAACTAAGAAATTAGCTAAGTCCGAGTCGAAGGTCGAGACCTTAGTTAAGGAGGTTAAACTCCTTAAACATGAGGTCTCCCTAACCTCTTCGACTAGTCAGGTTCAAGAGGAGAACTCAACTCGAGTTGATAAACTCAAAGAAGAGAACTCTCTCTTGAAAGGACAAGTCCAAGATCTTGGGAAAACATTGGAAAGGTTTACTTTGGGGTCCAAGGGTCTTGATTTACTACTTGGATCACAAAGGGTCATGTACAATAAGGCCGGACTCGAATTTAGATCAACCACTACAATCAAATCATATATGTCGATCGTAAATTGAAATAGACAAAAAGTTCAAGTATGGGTCCCAAAGACTTTTTTGAATTCACAATTAGGATTCACTAAGTATTGGGTCCCCAAGGACCAAATCCACTACGTGGAAAGATTGCATCAGTTCAATGGTCCAGGGGGAGCTAGTACTAAACTTGTTTGCTCTACTTGTTGATTTAGTTTTGCATGCTTAGTTAATTATTTGTTTTAACTTTTGGAACAGCTAGATAGGATCAATAGTTAGTCAACCTTGATAACATAGTATCAGGATGTGGCGAGATGATAGTACATTAGGGAAACGAGGTCATGTGTGTTCGAGAGAGATAAGGTGTATCTAGCATGGTACACTCAACTAAGTTGAACTAGATGAAGCTACCTCGTGACATCCTAAACAAGTTAGACTAGGAAGTAATCTTATGTGACTTAAGTAAATATTTTCTTTAATTTGTCTTTGTCTAAGGAAGTGGTCATTGTTCTGATCAAAGAAGGCCTCTGTACCTCGCCACAACATGGAAGCCATTTTCTCGAAAAGTTTGCTTAATGAGCTAAGGGTTAAATCCAAATCTAACCCAAGGTTGATTATCTTCAAATCACTAAATCTAATCAAGTAAAATTGAATTCATCTCACAAAACATATAAGGTGAACATGTTTAATCATATAGAAAGGGTGAGATGATTCCTAGGATTAAATTTTTTTTCAACCAACTTTAAAATTCCAATATCCGATCCAATTACTATATGTGTAGGATCAATGGATGTTGGATAGTGGATGCTCCCGACACATGATTGGAGATCAACTAAAATTTTCGAAGCTCAAATTCAAAAACCAAGGATCGATAGCATTCGAAAACAACGAAAAGCTCAAAATCATCGATTTAGGTGATATTGAGCTAAACTCGAACTTTATAATTTGTAATGTACTTTTAGTTGAGCATTTCGAATTTAATCTACTTAGTGTAATAATAACTATATTGTCACTTTCTTAGAAAATGAATGCCTAATTAAAAATAATGATACCTCAAAAACTATACTTAAGGGAACTAGGAATAACAACATTTATACAATTAACTTACCCAACTCCTCCACCAAGTGTCTAATGACACAGCAAGAGGAATCCTAGTTGTGACACTGATGACTAGGCCATTCTCACCCAAGACTCGTACACTAAATGAGTCAGAGTGGTTTAGTCAGAGGTTTGCCGAACCTTAATAACTTGGAAGGTAAAATTTGTAATGCTTGTCAACAAGGTAAACAAACTAGGATCTCACATCAACTAACCAACCAAGAAAGAACCAAAAGTGTACTTGAGCTCCTACATTTAGACCTCTTTGATTCTCATGGAACCAAGTCACTAAACGGAAGCCAATACTATCTATTTATAGTTGATGACTACTCTAGGTTCACATGGGTTAGGTTTTTAAAACATAAAAGTAAAACCTTAGATAAACTCACCAATTTATGTAAACTAATTGAAAATGAAAATAATCTTAGGATTAAGAGAATAAGAAGTGACCATGGTGGTGAATTCGAAAGCCATAGGTTCACCAACTTTTGTAACAAGAATGGATACCACCATGAGTTCTCCTACCTGTTGGTGCAGTAGGCACCTGAATCGAACCTGAGTTTTGATTATAGCAAATACACAAAGCTAAGTGCATTTTGTTATCTCACGAGCTGAATCAAGTATGCAGAAATGCTAAGCTAAGCCGAAGGTCAACGACACTCAGAGAGAACCGTAGTGGTCGGGCGACACTGGGAGGACTTCAGAGGGAGCCGAAGGAATATGGTGGAGACCGAAAGCAAGGCTTCAAAGGAAAATGTTAAGGTAAGCTCGTGTGAGTGAGCATAAATAAGGTCGAGTCCTCCATACGGGGACATCCTTAGGCAACGATCCGACCAAGACTTCCCATGGAAGGTCTATGTTGAGATCGGACGGCAAGTGGCCGTCGAATTCACTTATATTTCGATCTAACTCTTTATTACAATCGAAAATTTTGGCAATCAGTTCAACCGACCAAGGATCAGTTCAACTACTGAGCCATCAGTTTAACCGACCAAGGATCAGTTCAACTGCTGAGCCACCAATTCAACCGATGGTCAAGGATCTGTAGGATCGAAATGAGCGCTAAAGGGGGGGGTGAATAGCGCAAAATGGTTTTTCTTTTATTTTGTTGTAAAAACGATAAGTGAGAGATAAACGCAGTGAAAAAGAGATGGACACAAGGAGTTTTACTTGGTTCACAGCCAACCGGCTGCTAATCCAAGGCCCTAATGGTCCTAGACCACGTACGAAGGGCAATCACTAAAACACTCCTCCTCGTTGGAGGTAGGAGTTACGATTACAAAACTTTCGACAAAAACACAAGGATGAGAGACAAGCCCCTCTCTCCTTTTTGATAGAAAAGCTCGAAAAACACAACTTAAATTAATCGACTAAAACGATTACCAACACTTTAACGGTGAAGCTTCGTGTTGGCAGCACTTCGTTGTAGTGGCATTATCGTAGAAGAGCGGCGTTGTGGAGGCGTTTGAGAGCTTTGTAATAATTGTTGTATGTAAGATGTGAAGCACCCCCCTCTATTTGAAGCCTTGTCCGCCCACTTGAGATCCGGCCACCTCACCATCAATTGAGGGATAAGTTTCCACCTTGCTTTTGACCGGCCACCTCACCAAGATTTGGGGGATAAGTTGCCACCTTGCTTTTAGTTCCTTTTGCCCATTTTCAGGATACTTTAGTTATTTAATTTTATTTCAATTCGAGTTCTAATTTTAATTCGAATTCGAATAAATTCGAATTTTAATTTTAATTCGAATTAGAGTAACTTCAAATTCAAACAAGGGTTAGCTCAAAGCAATATGTAGAAATATTAAATGTGATGGATTTAGATTGTTTCTAACCATCCGATCTCGACTTAGACTTTCATGGAAAGTTTTGGGTCGGATTTTCGCCTAAGATCAACTCCTAAACGGAGGATCCGACCTCACTTATGCTCGTCGGACACGAGTCTTACCTTGCACTTACTGTGTCACAGATCTCCAACTCAAGCTTAACCTGTTTCTGCACACTCAAGTAGACTCATGAGATAACAAAATAGACTTAACCTTGTGTCTTTGCTATAATCAAAACACAGGTTCGATTTCGGTGCCTCACTGCACCAACAATCTCCCCCTTTTTGATCTATGGCAAAGACACACAAAGTTAAGGAAATTAAGTGCATGAAACAGTAAAGACATGAAGCAAAAGTAGGAGTAGTAAAAATATTTCTCAAGTTCTCCCCTTAGAGGAACCCTCCCCCTTGACCGAGGGTGAGTACTTGAAAAAGACTTTTAGTTCTCCAAACACAAAAGATAACGAGTTAAGTAAATGGCATTATTTAACTTAGGCTCTTTAGAGTCAAAAATAAGTGCAAGTTAAGTAATCAAAAGTTAAGTCAAAAGGTTAATTATTCAAAAGGTTTAACTTTTGATTTCTTAACTTGGGCCTTTAAAGTTTTCAATTCTGAAGAGTTGAAACCTAAACCTTACTCCCCCTTAACTTAGGCCAGAATCAAAGTTTTAAGTTAAGTTAAAAAATACAAAAATTATAAATTAATGAACCTTAACTTTGGAATATTCACCCCCATTTGACATAAATCAAGAAAAAAAGTAGGGGGGGGGGGGTTTAAGAAAACCCTAAGTCCAAGCATGATGATTTTGAAAATAGTATGTGAAAATAATTCATCTAAATGTTCAACTCTAGTTTGACTTGATTGAAATGATATTATCAACAAGTCCTGATTAGAGTTGGTTAATATTAGTTGCATATTTATACTCCGAGGTTCATATTGACGCACTTGATCTACATCTTGGAACCTGGAGTAGGGTCCTAACATCTCACGCCGTTCTAGGTGGCTTAATACACAAACACATTAACCCTATGTGTTGGCTCCTTAAATCTATAGGATCATGATATCTAGGGGAAGTCCTAAACTAGTTCCATTTGCATAAAGAAAAAAAATAAGAAAAATAAAATTCGAAAATAAAATTTTTGAAAATACCATTTGAAAACTTTTGCTAACCTATTCTATTACGCACAAGCCCAATTTTCATCTCAAGAGACTAAATTCGGCTTCGGGTAGTGGTTTAGTAAATAGGTATGCTAGGTTAGACTTCGAGTCAACATATTCGAGTTGTATGGAGCCGTTGGCTACATGTTTTCGAATGAAATGGTATTTTACCTCTATATGCTTTGTCCTTGAATGACATATAGGGTTCTTAGTTAGATTTATCGAACTTATGTTGTCTACAAAAATTTTAGTTTTGGTGAAGTCCAACCTAAAGTCTCGGAGAGTGTGCTTCATCCAAAGAAGCTGAGTTACACACTCACCCATCGCAACGTATTCGTCTTCGGTGGTAGATAAGGCAACACAATGTTGCTTCCTACTGCACCGACTCACTAGACTCGAGCCGAGTAGTTGAAAACAACCACTCGTGCTCTTTCTATCGAGTTTACTACCGGCATAATCCGAATCGGAGTAGCCGATTAGTTCGAACTCTGTAGATCTAGGGTACCAAATACCAACGTTAAGTGTGCCCTTAAGATATCTAAGGATACGCTTAATGATGGTTAGGTGAGAATCCTTAGCACAGGTTTGAAACCTGGCGCACATACTTACTGTGAATAGGATGTCGGGTTAACTCGCAGTTAAGTATAGGAGACTTCCTATCGCGCTCCTATAGTACTTTAAGTCAATGGACTTACTTTCTAGGTCTTCTCTTATGTTAACATTAATCGCCATTGGGGTGTTTATTATCTTAGCGTCTTGCATTCCAAATCTTTTAATTAACTCCTTAGTGTATTTTTGTTGATATAGGTATATACCATCCTTAGTTTGTTTAATTTGTAGACCTAAAAAGAAACTTAACTCGCTTACCAAGTTCATTTCGAACTCACTTTCCATGAGTGAAACGAACTCGTTTAGTAAGGCTGAGTTAGAGGTTCCAAAAATTATATCGTCTACGTAAATTTGAGCTATGAATATTTATTTACCTAAGGTTTTTACGAAGAGAGTTGAGTCAACTAAGCCTTGGTCAAACCCTTTTGACTTAAGATGGATTGAAAGTCTCTCGTACCAAGCTCGAGGAGCTTGTTTAAGTCCATAGAGAGCTTTCTTAAGTTTTAGAACATGGTCGGGTTTATCTAGATTTTCGAATCCGGGGGGTTGGCTAACATAAACTTCTTCTTTAATGTATCCATTTAGGAATGCCGACTTAACATCCATTTGAAACAGCTTAAATCCTCGATGTGCGGCATAAGCTAGCCAACCCCCCGTTCCAAAAATTATATCGTCTATGTAAATTTGAGCTATGAATATTTCTTTACCTAAGGTTTTTACGAAGAGAGTTGGGTCAACTAAGCCTTCGTTAAACCCTTTTGACTTAAGATGGATTGAAAGTCTCTCGTACCAAGCTCGAGGAGCTTGTTTAAGTCCATAGAGAGCTTTCTTAAGTTTACCTAGATTTTCGAATCCAGGGGGTTGGCTAACATAAACTTCTTCTTTAATGTATCCATTTAGGAATGCCGACTTAACATCCATTTGAAATAGCTTAAATCCTCGATGTACGACATAAGCTAGCAACATTTGAATGGATTCGAGTCTAGCTACTGGGGCATAGGTTTCGTCGTAATCTAAGCCTTCGACTTGACTAAACCCTTTGGCGACTAACCTAGCCTTGTTTCTAACTACTTCACCTTTATCATCAAGCTTATTTCGAAACACCCACCTTGTTCCAATTATCGTTTTGTCTTTAGGTGGTGGTACTAATTCCCACACTTCATTCCTACTAAATTGAGCTAGCTCTTCTTGCATTGCAATAATCCAATCGGGATCAAGAAGAGCTTGTTCAATTGATTTGGGTTCTATCTTTGAAATTAAGGAAATTTGACTAAGGTTCCTATAGGATGCTCTAGTTCGAACTCCTAGATTAGGATCTCCTATCACTTGATCGATAGGGTGGTTAGTCTGAATCCTAGATTGGGTTGGGTTTGTGTCACTTAATGCTTGATCAATGGGGTGACTTGGTTGAACACTAGTTTGACTCGGATCACTTGTCAGTTGGTCGACAAGAGAAGTTGGTTGATGTGGATTAGACTCGATCTCAGGGTTGGAGGCAAGTTTGGTATCAGTGGGCTCAACACTTGGGGTCATTAAGGGTTTTGTAGGTTCGGGTACTTCATCGAACACTACATTAATAGTCTCTTCGACTTTAAGGGTATCGTGGTTATATACCCTATAGGCCCTACTCGTGGTTGAGTATCCTAAGAAGATTCCGGTGGAGGTTTTGGATTTGAATTTCCCTAGGTGGTTCTTAGTGTTTAAGATATGTACTTTACATCCAAATACCCTAAAGTACTTGATGTTGGGTACTTTATTGTGATAAATCTCGTACGAGGTCTTAAGGTGCCTCTTTACCATAAGGATCCTATTCTGGACATAGCAAGTCGTGCTAACGGCTTCTGCCCAAAACCTATCAGGTAGGTCGTATTCGTTCAACATGGTCCTAGCGGTTTCTTGTAGAGTTCGGTTTTTCCTCTCCACTAGGCCATTTTGTTGAGGGGTCCAAGGGCAAGAGAATTCATGGTGGTATCCGTTTAGGTTACAGAAGTCGGTGAACCTTTGATTTTCGAATTCACCACCATGATCGCTTCTAGGTCTTTTAACCTTAAGGTTTTTTTGATTCTCGATTAATTTGAATAGATTGATTAATTGATCTAGGGTATCATTTTTATGTTTGATGAACCTAACCCAGGTAAACTTGGAGTAGTCGTCAATTATGACTAAGCAATATTGACTTCTATTGAGTGACTTGGCTCCATGTGAATCGAATAGATCCATATGCAGGAGCTCAAGTACACTTGAGGTTCGTTCTTGGTTAGTTAACTTGTGTTGTGTCCTAGGTTGTTTTCCTTGTTGACAAGCATTACAGATTTTATTAACCAAATTGTTGAGGTTAGGTAAGCCTCTGACTAAGCCACTCTGACTCATCTTGTGGACGAGTCTTGGGTGCGAGTGACCGAGTCGTCGGTGCCACAACCATGATTCCTCTTCCTGTGTCATAAGACATTTGGCTGAGGATTTGATTAAGTTAATTGTATAAATGTTATTTGTCCTAGTTCCTTTGAGTATTGTTTTAGCTGTTTTATTTGTTTTAATTACACATTCATTTTCTAAAAATACGACCTTATAGTTATTGTCACATAATTGGCTTACGCTAAGCAGGTTATATTCAAAATTCTCTACAAGTAATACATTTTTAATAACAAAATTCGAGTTAAGCTCGATATCACCTGATCCGATGATTTTGAGCTTGCCGTTATTCTCAAAGGCTACCGATCCTTGTCGTTTGAATTGAAGCTTCGTGAATTTGAGTTGATCCCCGGTCATGTGTCGGGAGTAACCGCTGTCCAACATCCATTGATCCTACACACAAGGTGGTTGGATTGGATGTTAGATTTTTGTTTTAAAAAAAAATTGGTTGTAAGTTGTTAAACCTAGGTCATCTCACCTGTGTCTATATGATCAAGCATGTTATACTTAAGTGTTTTTTGTGAGATGACTTCCAATTATGTTGATTAAGTGCATTTAGGTTCAAGTAATATTATGTTTGATTTGGATTTGACCCTAGGCTTGTCAAGTTTACCTTTTCAAGATCATGGCTTCCAGGTCGTGGCAAGGCACAGGGGCTTTCTTTTATCGGATCATCGACCACTTCCTTAGACAAAGCCATTTTCAAGAAAATGATGACTTGACTCACCTAAGACTATTTCCTAGTCTAACTGGTTATTTTTGAAAAGAGGCTCCCTGAGGCTCAATCTTTTCGAAGGATTTTAGTTGGTTATGTACGTGTTCTAAGTGAGTTCACAAGTTTAAAAAAAAAACCATGCAATTTCTAAGTTAAAGCACAAACATGTTTTGTACTGGCTCCCCCTAGACCGTTGAATCGGTTCGGTCTATCCACATAGTGGATTTGGTCCTTGGGAACCCAGTACGGGTTGGATCCTAGAGTTGAAATCAAAAAGTTCTTAGGGACCCATGCATGGACATGTTTCCTATGTCGACTTACAATCGACATATATGACCTATTAGTCGTGTTTGAGTTAAACCCTAGTCCAGCCTTGTTGTACACGGCCCTTTGAGATCCAAGTAGGAGGTCAAGTCCTTTGGATCCCGAAGTGAACCTTTCCAACGTGTTCCTAAGATCTTCAACTTGACTTTTCAAGAGAGAGTTCTCAACTTCGAGCTTTTCAGCTTGAGTTGGGTCCTCTTCTCGAACTTGACAAGTCGAAGAGGTTAGGGAGACCTTGTGTTTGAGGAGTTTGACCTCCTCAACCAGGGTCTCGACCTTGGACTCGGACATAACTAATTTCCTAGACAAAAACCTAACCATATTATGTAAAGTATTAAATAAAGTTCGACTCACTTTAAGGGTATCTTTTGAACCGGATGCGTATCCATGGCTTGACTTGAAGGTAGCTTCGTAGTCCGAGTCATCCTCAGATTCTGACTCAAGTTTAGTTTCGGTCTCCGTGTCTGACTCAATCGATTTTGCCATGAAGACGTGGTCTTCGTCTTCTTTGGATGATGCTTCTTCCCATGTCGCGTTGAGGGCCTTCTTGTGCTTAGGTGCTTGGTGGTTGAGCTTGGGGCACTCGGACTTGATATGTCCAAATCTGTTACACTAATAACACCTAATATTAGAACTTTTAGGCTTACCTTGGTTGGGTCGACTCGTGGTTCGCTTTCGTCCCTTGGCTATCCTTCGAGCTAGGTTCATTAGTTCGGCAGTCAACTCCGGGTCAACATCTTCTTCGGACTCGTCTTCCTCCTCGGTTGGTGGTGGCTTGCTTGCGATTTTCTTCTTCTTTGAACCTGTAAACAAGGCTATACCCCTCTTGGGTTCCGAGTTGGACTGCTCATGTAATTCGAAATCTGAGAATAATTCGTCTATTCTAACTTTAGCTAGGTCCTTAGATACCTTGTAGGAATCGGCCATGGATGCCCACAAGGTGGTCCTAGGGAAAGAATTTAGAACATACCTGATTAGATCTCGGTTTTCGACTTTCTGTCCTATTGAATGCAGCTGGTTGATTATGTCCTGGACGCGGGCGTGCAATTGTGTTGCCGTCTCGTGTTCCTGCATTTTTAGTGTGTATAAATTATTGAACAACAAATCGCGTTTGCAAACCTTAGCTTGATCCGATCCTTCGTGTAACTCGATCAACCTCGTCCAGAGATCTCTTGCGCTGATGAAGGGTCCGACTCGGTTCAGCTCCTCCTTGGATAGCCCGCACTGCAGGATTTGAGTCGCCTTTGCATCTGCCTCGACTTGTCATTTAGTGGTAATGGACCACTGATTGTAATCCAAGGATTCACCTTCTTCATTAGTAGGAAGGGTGAACCCGGTTTGGATCATAATCCACATCTCTATTTGGGTTTTTAGGAAGCACTCCATCCGACCTTTCCAGTAACGGAAATCGTCACCATTGTAAAATGGTGGTCGGACGGTGCTAAAACCCTCGAGATGGGCCATTAACACGAAACGGTAAGAAGAGAAAAAAAAGAAAAAACACACAGACAACAAAGGTCCCAAGGCTTGCGTCTTGGATTAGTAGTGCGGGAAGAAGAAAAGATAAATAAATCAATCAATAGATTAACTAATTAGAAAATTAATTTTAATTCTGTAAAAAAAATAATTAATTAATTAATTTCGAAAATTAATTAAAAACTATTTTGTAGAAAAAAAATCTAATGTTGAAATTAAGTAAAAAATATTGAAAAACCAAACTTATATTCTAGACAAGATTTAAAAATTAAAATAAGTTTTTAATTGATTTTTAATTGATTAAATTTTGTAAATTGATTGAAAATCTATTTTAGTGGAAATAAGATTTAATTCAATGCTAAGATTAATGAGAAAACTTTATAAAACGAAATATAAAGATTTTAGGGTTTGAAAAATTCAAGTGTTTAAAAAAAATGAAAGAATTTTTAATTCTGGGAAAAACTAATTTTAATCAGTAATAGAATTAAAAAATTGTAATTAAGAGTTTGTTTTGTTAGGATGATCAATAGAAAGATTAAAAGCGATAAAATTAAATTAAAGAAAAGTCTGAAAAAAAATTCAGAAAAATTAAAAAAAACAAAAATTAATGTAGACAGAAACAAAGGAAACAAAAGAAATAAAAATTACTCAAATTGGTGGTTTCACCAAATTTGAGTGACCCTAGCTCTGATACCAATTGTAGGATCGAAATGAGCGCTAGAGGGGGGGGGGGGTGAATAGCGCAAAACGGTTTTTCTTTTCTTTGGTTGTAAAAACGATAAGTGAGAGATAAACGTAGCGAAAAAGAGATGGACACAAGGAGTTTTACTTGTTCACAGCCAACCGACTGCTAATCCAAGGCCATAATGGTCCTAGACCACGTACGGAGGGCAATCACTAAAACACTCCTCCTCGTTGGAGGTAGGAGTTACAATTACAAAACTTTCGACAAAAATACAAGGATGAGAGACAAGCCCCTCTCTCCTTTTTGATATAAAAGCTCGAAAAACACAACTTAAATTAATCGTCTAAAACGATTACCAACACTTTAACGGTGAAGCTTCGTGTTGGCAGCACTTCGTTGTAGTGGCGTCGTCGTAGAAGAGCGGCGTTGTGGAGGCGTTTGAGAGCTTTGTAATAATTGTTGTATGTAAGATGTGAAGCACCCCCCTCTATTTGAAGCCTTGTCCGCCCACTTGAGATCCGGCCACCTCACCACCAATTGAGGGATAAGTTTCCACCTTGCTTTTGACCGGCCACCTCACCAAGATTTGGGGGATAAGTTGCCACCTTGCTTTTAGTTCCTTTTGCCCATTTTCAGCATACTTTAGTTATTTAATTTTATTTCAATTCGAGTTCTAATTTTAATTCGAATTCGAATAAATTCGAATTAGAGTAACTTCGAATTCAAACAAGGGTTAGCTCAAAGCAATATGTAGAAATATTAAATGTGATGGATTTAGATGGTTTCTAACCATCCGATCTTGACTTAGACTTTCATGGAATGTTTTGGGTCGGATTGTCGCCTAAGATCAACTCCTAAACGGAGGATCCGACCTCACTTACGCTCGTCGGACACGAGTCTTACCTTGCACTTACTGTGTCACAGATCTCCAACTCAAGCTTAACCTCGCTCGCACACTCAAGTAGACTCATGAGATAACAAAATAGACTTAACCTTGTGTCTTTGCTATAATCAAAACAGGTTTGATTTCGTGCCTCATGCACTAACAATCTCCCCTTTTGATCTATGGCAAAACAGGACAAAGTTAAGGAAATTAAGTGCATGAAACAAGTAAAGACATGAAGCAAAAGTAGGAGTAGTAAAAATATTTCTCAAGTTCTCCTTAGAGGAACCTCCTCTTGACCGAGGGTGAGTACTTGAAAAAGACTTTTAGTTCTCCAAACACAAAAGATAACGAGTTAAGTAAATGGCATTACTTAACTTAGGCTCTTTAGAGTCAAAAATAAGTGCAAGTTAAGTAATCAAAAGTTAAGTCAAAAGGTTAATTATTCAAAAGGTTCAACTTTTGATTTCTTAACTTGGGCCTTTAAAGTTTTCAATTTCGAAGAGTGGAAACCTAAACCTTACTCCCCCTTAACTTAGGCCAGAATCAAAGTTTAAAGTTAAGTTATCAAATTCAAAAATTTGAATTTATTGAACCTTAACTTTGGCCTTTTCTCCCCCTTTTGACATAAATCAAGAAAAAAAGTAGGGGGGGGGGGGGTTTAAGAAAACCCTAAGTCCAAGCATGATGATTTTGAAAATAGTATGTGAAAATAATTCATCTAAATGTTCAACTCTAGTTTGACTTGATTGAAATGATATTATCAACAAGTCCTGATTAGAGTTGGTTAATATTAGTTGCATATTTATACTCCGAGGTTCATATTGATGCACTTGATCTACATCTTGGAACCTGGAGTAGGGTCCTAACATCTTACGCCGTTCTAGGTGGCTTAATACACAAACACATTAACCCTATGTGTTGTGAGATGTGTTGGCTCCTTAAATCTATAGGATCATGATATCTAGGGGAAGTCCTAAACTAGTTCCATTTGCATAAAGAAAAAAAATAAGAAAAATAAAATTTGAAAATAAAATTTTTGAAAATAGCATTTGAAAACTTTTGCTAACCTATTCTATTACGCACAAGCCCAATTTTCGTCTCAAGAGACTAAATTCGGCTTCGGGTAGTGGTTTAGTAAATAGGTCTGCTAGGTTAGACTTCGAGTCAACATATTCGAGTTGTATGGAGCCGTTGGCTACATGTTCTCGAATGAAATGGTGTTTTACCTCTATATGCTTTGTCCTTGAATGGAATATAGGGTTCTTAGTTAGATTTATCGAACTTATGTTGTCTACAAAAATTTTAATTTTGGTGAAGTCCAACCTAAAGTCTCGGAGAGTGTGCTTCATCCAAAGAAGCTGAGTTACACACTCACCCATCGCAACGTATTCGTCTTCGGTGGTAGATAAGGCAACACAATGTTGCTTCCTACTGCACCGACTCACTAGACTCGAGCCGAGTAGTTGACAACAACCACTCGTGCTCTTTCTATCGAGTTTACTACCGGCATAATCCGAATCGGAGTAGTCGATTAGTTCGAACTCTGTAGATCTAGGGTAACAAATACCAACGTTAAGTGTACCCTTAAGATATCTAAGGATACGCTTAACGAGGTTTAGGTGAGACTCCTTAGCACAGGTTTGAAACCTGGCGCACATACTTACTGCGAATAGGATGTCGGGTTGACTCGCAGTTAAGTATAGGAGACTTCCTATCGCGCTCCTATAGTACTTTAAGTCAATGGACTTACTTTCTAGGTTTTCTCCTATGTTAACATTAATTGCCATTGGGGTGTTTATTAACTTAGCGTCTTGCATTCCAAATCTTTTAATTAACTCCTTAGTGTATTTTTGTTGATATAGGTATATACCATCCTTAGTTTGTTTAATTTGTAGACCTAAAAAGAAACTTAACTCGCCTACCAAGTTCATTTCGAACTCACTTTCCATGAGTGAAACGAACTCGTTTAGTAAGGCTGAGTTAGAGGTTCCAAAAATTATATCGTCTACGTAAATTTAAGCTATGAATATTTCTTTACCTAAGGTTTTTACGAAGAGAGTTGGGTCAACTAAGCCTTGGTTAATCCCTTTTGACTTAAGATGGATAGAAAGTCTCTCGTACCAAGCTCGAGGAGCTTGTTTAAGTCCATAGAGAGCTTTCTTAAGTTTTAGAACATGGTCGGGTTTATCTAGATTTTCGAATCCGGGGGGTTGGCTAACATAAACTTCTTCTTTAATGTATCCATTTAGGAATGCCGACTTAACATCCATTTGAAACAGCTTAAATCCTCGATGTGCGGCATAAGCTAGCAACATTCGAATTGATTCGAGTCTAGCTACTGGGGCATAGGTTTCGTCGTAATCTAAGCCTTCGACTTGACTAAACCCTTTGGCGACTAACCTAGCCTTGTTTCTAACTACTTCACCTTTATCATCAAGCTTATTTCAAAACACCCACCTTGTTCCAATTATCATTTTGTCTTTAGGTGGTGGTACTAATTCCCACACTTCATTCCTAGTAAATTGAGCTAGCTCTTCTTGCATTGCAATAATCCAATCGGGATCAAGAAGAGCTTGTTCAATTGATTTGGTTCTATCCTTGAAATTAAGGAAATTTGACTAAGGTTCCTATAGGATGCTCTAGTTCGAACTCCTAGATTAGGATCTCCTATCACTTGATCGATAGGGTGGTTAGTATGAATCCTAGATTGGGTTGGGTTTGTGTCACCTAATGTTTTATCAATGGGGTGACTTGGTTGAACACTAGTTTGACTCGGATCACTTATCACTTGGTTGACAAGAGAAGTTGGTTGATGTGGATTAGACTCGATCTCAGGGTCGGAGACGAGTTTGGTATCAGTGGGCTCAACACTTGGGGTCATTAAGGGTTTTGTAGGTTCGGGTACTTCATCGAACACTACAATAATAGTCTCTTCGACTTTAAGGGTATCGTGGTTATATACCCTATAGGCCCTACTCGTGGTTGACTATCCTAAGAAGATTCCGGTGGAGGTTTTGGATTTGAATTTCCCTAGGTGGTTCTTAGTGTTTAAGATATGTACTTTACATCCAAATACCCTAAAGTACTTGATGTTGGGTACTTTATTGTGATAAATCTCGTACGAGGTCTTAAGGTGCCTCTTTACCATAAGGATCCTATTCTGGACATAGCAAGCCGTGCTAACGGCTTCTGCCCAAAACCTATCAGGTAGGTCGTATTCGTTCAACATGGTCCTAGCGGCTTCTTGTAGAGTTCGATTTTTCCGCTCCACTAGGCCATTTTGTTGAGGGGTCCTAGGGCAAGAGAATTCATGGTGGTATCCGTTTAGGTTACAGAAGTCGGTGAACCTTTGATTTTCGAATTCACCACCATGATCGCTTCTAAGTCTTTTAACCTTAAGGTTTTTTTGATTCTCGATTAATTTGAATAGATTGATTAATTGATCTAGGGTATCATTTTTATGTTTGATGAACCTAACCCAGGTAAACCTGGAGTAGTCGTCAATTATGACTAAGCAATATTGACTTCTATTGAGTGACTTGGCTCCATGTGAATCGAATAGATCCATATGCAGGAGCTAAAGTACACTTGAGGTTCGTTCTTGGTTAGTTAACTTGTGTTGTGTCCTAGGTTGTTTTCCTTGTTGACAAGCATTACAGGTTTTATTAACCAAATTGTTGAGGTTGGGTAAGCCTCTGACTAAGCCACTCTGACTCATCTTGTGGGCGAGTCTTGGGTGCGAGTGACCGAGTCGTCGGTGCCACAACCATGATTCCTCTTCCTGTGTCATGAGACATTTGGCTGAGGATTTGATTAAGTTAATTGTATAAATGTTATTTGTCCTAGTTCCTTTGAATATTGTTTTAGCTGTTTTATTTGTTTTAATTACACATTCATTTTCTAAAAATACGACCTTATAGTTATTTTCACATAATTGGCTTACACTAAGTAGGTTATATTCAAAATTCTCTACAAGTAATACATTTTTAATAACAAAATTCGAGTTAAGCTCGATATCACCTGATCCGATGATTTTGAGCTTGTCGTTATTCCCAAAGGCTACTGATCCTTGTCGTTTGAATCGAAGCTTCGTGAATTTGAGTTGATCCCCGGTCATGTGTCGGGAGCAACTACTGTCCAACATCCATTGATCCTACACACAAGGTGGTTGGATTGGATGTTAGATTTTTTTTTTTAAAAAAAATTGGTTGTAAGTTGTTAAACCTAGGTCATCTCACCTGTGTCTATATGATCAAGCATGTTATACTTATGCGTTTTTTGTGAGATGACTTCCAATTAAGTTGTCACGCCCCGAGAGTATGCCGTGCCGAAAAGCAAACAGATGGCATCTCCCCTGTACGTGACAACATATCGGGTTAATACAAGGCCCGTAGGCCACAACAACAATATATAAATGGACAATACCAAACAATATATCCACAACAACACAAGAGGTGCGCACCGGTGTGACTCTAACATACTACACACAACAATGTACAAATCCACAGCCAGATACAACACTGATTATACATGGCCATAATACAAAATAACAGCGGAAGCAAATACGTGGAAAACCCCAAATGTTCGGTGTGAGATGGGATCAGCTGGCGGAGCTCCAAACGTCCAAGGAATCTTCTACCTGTTATCTGGGCGACAGAAAACCCAGGGTCCAGGGGTGGTGAGTATAAACTCAGGGGTAATATATAGAAAGTGCATGAACAACATATAAAGATAGATCTACAAGTATACATGTGAAGATCTACAGGTATACAGCATGAGTCCAATAGACATACAGTCATATCCAAAACTAATAACAAGTAACTACAGTAAAGTCATACTCAATGTATATACTAAACTGATCAACCGAACAGGAAGTAATGTACCAACGTACCCGACGGTCTGCAACACCATAAGCTATATCATCCTGACAGATATACAATAACATAACCCATATAATGTATCAAGTCAATCCCATACCTGACCAATACTCCAACATATGAACAATATATGATCACCTGTAATAACAACCCGGTCCGTACCACACAATGACATGATGCTAATCAAATGCATATAACAGTCTGAATCAACGCATGAATCATGCTCAACACATAGCAGTAAATAAAAATGCAAATGACATGTATCATGATGTACAAGCATGTGCAACAATCATAGCTCAATCAAATGCAGCATCTCACAGGCATATGTAAAACATATATCAAATACATGCATACATATATATCAGCAGTGCATATGCATGGCCATGTCTGCGGACCCGTCCAACCACGAACCGGTATGGCGGGTGTACGGCATGACAACTAGCTTGGACTCCGGCCACTACTCTCGGTGGCCGTTGGGTAGTATGAATGAGTAGCATATAAGCGTAAAGAGCTAACTACTCCCCGGGGGTCCCTGCTGCTGGTCGCTCCGTCACTACCCATGAGTAGACGAGCTCTGCACACAGGACAACTGCACGTCACACAACCACCGTCTATAGTGGGCGAGTGCTAACACCACTCTGCTCAGTGGCCAGGTGCGCATCTCCAGCTACCACCATCCCTAGTGGCCGAGCGCGGCACATCCAATGCTCTGCCCTCAACCCTGCTACCACTACCCCGAGTGGCCGGGGAGGCAGGATGACTGACGACCCGTCTCATCCACAAGGGAGACCCAGTCGTCAGCATGCATGCAATGTAATGATGCATAGCTCCATACATGTATCCTCGCCTCATTCCCTATCCCATGGGGAGTCCTGGTCAACCAAAAGTCAACTATGCAAGGACTACAATCACAAGACTCTCTCTATCGCACAAAGAGTCATACTCATCTGACAGTCCACCACGCTAACCCCTCTAGTCAGTAGCGATATACAATCGACCGTCCATATAACCATACTCAAGCACAAAATCCATAATGGATATACCATCGCGCTAGGACCTCTAGTCCATGGTCACATACTGACAACCATACACTTATCTATGCACAGACAACTAGATCCACCATAGATACACAACTAATATGTGTACGATACAACGATCGACTCCATAACCCAATTCATCACCTAACCCTAGTGATGTAACACAGTAACCCAATCTGAGGTCACAAAGATAACCCTAACCACTTGTACTTACTGAACATCCATCAGCTAATACATAATAGGGTTTATAGTTCCTATCCGAGCTAGATAATCAATGAAGTACCAGAGTTTATATCTCAAAGGTCAAGGCAGTACAAGCATATGATTAAATAAGAGTGGATTTAAGGTAAACAGGTATAAACATAAATCCAAGATCATGCATAGGAATTTGATCAAAACTACCGGACCAGGTAGATATTACCCACCTGATACGAAGCTCAAATAATCCTCACGGTCGTGGACCTGCTTCGTATCCCAAACCTGCACATAATAGCAACAATGATTAAGTACAAGTATCCAACAAACGTAGAAACTAAACACTACATCGTTCCTATACTCGCATCCTTTCCTCGTCTACGAGGTAGAAATCTTGATTACCGAAATCCGATACACCATAATCAGACTCGCTCCCACATCAACAAGATCAATATATAAGTCTAATCAATTCAATACATCCACCGAATAGATCAAACACTTCCCATTGCCATTAATCCACCAATCCAAATCTGCAAATTAGATCACTCACTATCATCACATACACTAACCTACTTCATCCGACTAGATCTAATCCCACTCATCCATCATCTTAACATCAAACTAATCACACACACAAGCTGTTCACCGCTCCACAGCTTCAATCAGTTCACACATAATCAACATCCATTATAGCTCCTCATTACTGAATCAATGACAGCAAACCTAACAACACCCACTTCACTGATCCGTGCTAATTAAACCCAGCTGCAACTCTTTCCACAGCAGGAAAACAACCCCACACGATGATCCATGGACAGGAAAAAGAAGGAGCAGCCGGGATATATATATATCAGCAATTGAAACCTACAAAACCATTGCAGCTTTAGATCCAAGCTCCTCACTTGATACAATCGATCCTACATGCCACCGAAACTCACAGCTTCCAACAAAGGAACGATTTCCACCTCACGCGATCCACAGCCAAACCGATCAACATCGAAGGAAAACCATAATCAATACAACAATTACCATAGGAAAACAAAGAGAACTCAAAGCTTACCTATCTCAGATCTCCACCGGTAGCCCTTTCTCGTCTCCTATTCATCCATGAAATCAGAGCTTCGAACAGCTTACCCAACTACAAAAACTCCCTATCGCATCTGGTCACTGCGACGATCACAAACAGAGGATCAAAGACCAGTCACCCGAAGCAAGATCAAGAACTAAGCTAAGGGGAAAATGGCAATACCAATCTAAGTTGTATTCCCCCAGTGGTCGACCGGGATGGTCGGAGAGCGTGTGGCGGTGACCTGCTCGACCGGTGCTCCGCTCACATCACGAAGTGACCCACTACGGCAGGTGGCCGATCGAGCTAGCTCGGTGGCCGTGGAGGTCGTCCTTTGTGCCGAGGCAAGCTGGAAGAGCTTGTTGTCGCCGAGATCAGGAGGGAGAGGCACCGACGATGGAGCACCGTGGAGAACGAAATCGTCGGCAGCCGCTGCGGGTCGGAAGAGATGAGAAGCGAGGAAGAAGCAGGAATCACGATTGAAACCTAACCCTAGCTGTTTCTCACCGAGACGCCAACGAGCTGTGATTCCGACGACGGGAGAAGCGCTGGCACGAAGAAATCGTGAGCGAGGAGGAAGAAGAAGCAGATCGCGATGGAAGAAGCCAGAAATTTCGATCGGGAAGCTTTAAAGGTGGTTCGACAGTTTAGTCCACATCAACCGGTTCAAGCCCAACCGAACCCAAGTTAAGCCCAATTAATTCAGCCCAATGGGCTCAGCTCAATTTCAAGCCCATTTCCAGCCCAATTGATTCAGCCCATTAGATTCAGCCCATTAGCTTCAGCCCAATAGATTCAGCCCAATTTACCCACTAATTAAATCCAAATTAATTAAAGGGGTTAATCCATTTTATTTTATTTTTTTCGTATTTTACAGATTAAGTGCATTTAGGTTCAAGTAATTTTATGTTAGATTTGGATTTGACCCTAGGCTTGTCAAGTTTACCTTTTCAAGATCATGGCTTCCAGGTCGTGGCGAGGCACATGTAGGTTTTGCGCGGAAGCTCTGATACCAATTGAAGGGATTTCCCTTGTCGAGTCCGTGAGAGGAAACTTCGCTTCCCCTTCGCCTCGGTTGCTTGACCATGGTGATCCCTTCGATGTCCCCGGATTAAAAATTTAATCCTAGACAAAAGGGATTCCCAAAGCAACCAAGTCATCGTCGTGCTATTCGTTTAGAGAGGTCACTTGAACAAACTAGTTGTTCAAGCGACCATCCTCTATTCTACGAGTAGCCGCGGAATAGACGATGTCCGGATCGCTGGTTTTTGTGTTTATACTCGGGATCCAAGTATTATTTAGCCTATTTACAGAAATATAACATGCTTATATTTTGAAAAACAAACACAAGCAATGAATAAAAGAGATAGAAGAATAGTTATACCTCTTGGTCTTCTAATGTATGACCCTCCTCCTTTTGGACGTCGTGTGGGCGACGATCCACCAAAAGTCGAAGCTCCTAGATCGCAAAACTTCCTTCCTTGCTTTTCCCAAGCAAGAGGAAGAAGAGAAACAATGTTTTTCTCCTTCAAAAACTCAACCAACAAAGAACTATAGAAGTTCTTGCCGCCGGCCAACTAGAAGGAGAAGAAGATGATGGAAAACTACCAAGACACCAAGGGAAACCCTATATCTTGTTTCCACCACCTAAGGAGAAGAGAGGGGAGTGTTTTTGGGCACCGGACAAGGGCTGGGAAGGGCTGGAATAGCTGCTGGACGTTGGCTACAAGGCAAGGAAGAAGAAGGAAAACTTGCCTTATTTGGTGCCACCCTTGCTTCCAAACCCTAACCCTAATTCCAATCCTATCTCAACTAGGATTGCCCTATTCTTGCCGCCCAAGCCTTGATCCCTCTCAATCATCATCTTCACACCAACCCCATGCCACCTTTTATAGAGTTTGGGGATAAGCCATGAATTAATCTCCTCCATTGGTTCTAGGGATTTAATCTCAACCGTCGGATCTAGAGATTTAATCTCAACCGTTGGATCTTAGAGATTTAATCTCTACCAATGGATCTTAGTGTTTTGTTTCTATCCATTGGATCTAAGCATCTTGAGGTGT
The DNA here is from genome assembly GCA_025175895.1 of Wurfbainia villosa. NCBI lineage: Eukaryota > Viridiplantae > Streptophyta > Magnoliopsida > Zingiberales > Zingiberaceae > Wurfbainia > Wurfbainia villosa. The sequence goes on along the minus strand of CM046000.1, from coordinate 76,925,666 downwards.
TAATGGGCTACATTAGGGACCATGAGGAGGAGTTGGGTCTTGGCCACCCATGGATCAAGCCCACATAAAGTCTTATCCACTAATGATGATCCAATCCACTAAAGGTCCATCATTGATCTACCTCACCAACCCCATATGATAATATGGGCTCCATATATTATTTGTACATTGTCTCCCCATGTTTAAGATCTCGAATTTCCGTCGATTAATAAATTTACTAACCATTAATTAATCAACATCTAACTCCTTGAGTAGTACCACTCATCCTTTTCATCATGCCGGACCAAGTCCACCTGCAGGGTTTACATGATGAACCTTATGAGCTCCTCAAGGGGACATCATCATCCTAATATATAGGACATGGTTTCCTCCTATAATCAACGACACACCATATAAATAATATCATCTCCCAACTTACCGAGTCTATCGATTTAATCTATAAATCTCGCTCATTGGTAAATCAAAGAGATGAGTACCAAGTATATGTGCCCGTTATTATATCGGGATTAAGAGCATGTACTAAATAATATGTGAGGTCCGATTCGATTATGTAGTCAGCAATAAATCGAATCACCTCTGTGTCGGTCCTGCTCAATACACACAAAGTGCACTAGTGTGATTCTATGGTCAAGACAAACCAATACCAAATCACACTACAACCATTCCGATGGTTTGTCCAAAGTCATCTCGGTTGTGAGCCTTTACTTATACTTTACAAGGAGCCGATAACAAGATCTCCCGTGTGACACCACACACCATGTTATATACAATGTAACGTATTAGACAATATGCATAAATATATGCAAACAATGATCATGTGATTCTTATTTCAAAATAAAAATGTTCATACAAAAGATAGACTTTTTAGTATACATCCCTACAGCACAGGGGCCTTCTTTTATCGGATCATCGACCACTTCCATTGACAAAGCCATTTTCAAGAAAATGATGACTTGACTCACCTAAGACTATTTCCTAGTCTAACTGGTTATTTTTAAAAAAAGGCTCCCCGAGGCTCAATCTTTTCGAAGGATTTTAGTTGTTTATGTACGTGTTCTAAGTGAGTTCACAAGTTTAAAAAAAAACCATACAATTTCTAAGTTAAAGCACAAACATGTTTTGTACTGGCTCCCCCTAGAGCGTTGAATTGGTTCGGTCTATCCACAGTGGATTTGGTCCTTGGGAACCCAGTATGGGTTGGATCCTAGAGTTGAAATCAAAAAGTTCTTAGGGACCCATGCTTGGACATGTTTCCTATGTCGACTTACAATCGATATATACGACCTATTAGTCGTGTTTGAGTTAAACCCTAGTCCAGCCTTGTTGTACACGACCCTTTGAGATCCAAGTAGGAGGTCAAGTCCTTTGGATCCCGAAGTGAACCTTTCCAACGTGTTCCTAAGATCTTCAACTTGACTTTTCAAGAGAGAGTACTCAACTTGGTCGACAAGAGAAGTTGGTTGATGTGGATTAGACTCGATCTCAGGGTCAGAGACGAGTTTGGTATCAGTGGGCTCAACACTTGAGGTCATTAAGGGTTTTGTAGGTTCGGGTACTTCATCGAACACTACATTAATAGTCTCTTCGACTTTAATGGTATCGTGGTTATATACCCTATAGGCCCTACTCGTGGTTGAGTATCCTAAGAAGATTCCAGTGGAGGTTTTGGATTTGAATTTCCCTTGGTGGTTCTTAGTGTTTAAGATATGTACTTTACATCAAAATACCCTAAAGTACTTGATGTTGGGTACTTTATTGTGATAAATCTCGTACGAGGTCTTAAGGTGCCTCTTTACCATAAGGATCCTATTCTGGACATAGCAAGCCGTGCTAACGGCTTCTGCCCAAAACCTATCAGGTAGGTCGTATTCGTTCAACATGGTCCTAGCGGCTTCTTGTAGAGTTCGGTTTTTCCGCTCCACTAGGCCATTTTGTTGAGGGGTCCTAGGGCAAGAGAATTCATGGTGGTATCCGTTTAGGTTACAGAAGTCGGTGAACCTTTGATTTTCGAATTCACCACCATGATCACTTCTAAGTCTTTTAACCTTAAGGTTTTTTTGATTCTCGATTAATTTGAATAGATTGATTAATTGATCTAGGGTATCATTTTTATGTTTGATGAACCTAACCCAGGTAAACCTGGAGTAGTCGTCAATTATGACTAAGCAATATTGACTTCTATTGAGTGACTTGGCTCCATGTGAATCGAATAGATCCATATGCCGGAGCTCAAGTACACTTGAGGTTCGTTCTTGGTTAGTTAACTTGTGTTGTGTCCTAGGTTGTTTTCCTTGTTGACAAGCATTACAGATATTATTAACCAAATTGTTGAGGTTGGGTAAGCCTCTGACTAAGCCACTCTGACTCATCTTGTGGACGAGTCTTGGGTGCGAGTGACCGAGTCGTCGGTGCCACAACCATGATTCCTCTTCCTGTGTCATGAGACATTTGGCTGAGGATTTGATTAAGTTAATTGTATAAATGTTATTTGTCCTAGTTCCTTTGAATATTGTTTTAGCTGTTTTATTTGTTTTAATTACACATTCATTTTCTAAAAATACGACCTTATAGTTATTTTCACATAATTGGTTTACACTAAGCAGGTTATATTCAAACTTCTCTCCAAGTAATACATTTTTAATAACAAAATTTGAGTTAAGCTCGATATCACCTGATCCAATGATTTTGAGCTTGCCGTTATTCCCAAAGGCTACCGATCCTTGTCGTTTGAATCGAAGCTTCATGAATTTGAGTTGATCCTGGCCATGTGCTCCGAGCAATCACCAACATCCATTGATCCTACACACAAGGTGGTTGGATTGGATGTTAGATTTTTTTTTTTAAAAAAAATTGGTTGTAAGTTGTTAAACCTAGGTCATCTCACCTGTGTCTATATGATCAAGCATGTTATACTTATGCATTTTTTGTGAGATGACTTCCAATTAAGTTGATTAAGTGCATTTAGGTTCAAGTAATTTTATGTTAGATTTGGATTTGACCCTAGGCTTGTCAAGTTTACCTTTTCAAGATCATGGCTTCCAGGTCGTGGCAAGGCACAGGGGCCTTCTTTTATCGGATCATCGACCACTTCCTTAGACAAAGCCATTTTCAAGAAAATGATGACATGACTCACCTAAGACTATTTCCTAGTCTAACTGGTTATTTTTGAAAAGAGGCTCCCCGAGGCTCAATCTTTTCGAAGAATTTTAGTTGGTTATGTACATGTTCTAAGTGAGTTCACAAGTTTAAAAAAAAACCATGCAATTTCTAAGTTAAAGCACAAACATGTTTTGTACTGGCTCCCCCTAGACCGTTGAATCGGTTCGGTCTATCCACATAGTGGATTTGGTCCTTGGGAACCCAGTACGGGTTGGATCCTAGAGTTGAAATCAAAAAGTTCTTAGGGACCCATGCTTGGACATGTTTCCTATGTCGAATTACAATCGACATATACGACCTATTAGTCGTGTTTGAGTTAAACCCTAGTCCAGCCTTGTTGTACACGGCCCTTTGAGATCCAAGTAGGAGGTCAAGTCCTTTGGATCCCGAAGTGAACCTTTCCAACGTGTTCCTAAGATCTTCAACTTGACTTTTCAAGAGAGAGTTCTCAACTTGGTCGACAAGAGAAGTTGGTTGATGTGGATTAGACTCGATCTCAGGGTCAGAGACGAGTTTGGTATCAGTGGGCTCAACACTTGGGGTCATTAAGGGTTTTGTAGGTTCGGGTACTTCATCGAACACTACATTAATAGTCTCTTCGACTTTAAGGGTATCGTGGTTATATACCCTATAGGCCCTTCTCGTGGTTGAGTATCCTAAGAAGATTCCGGTGGAGGTTTTGGATTTGAATTTCCCTAGGTGGTTCTTAGTGTTTAAGATATGTACTTTACATCCAAATACCCTAAAGTACTTGATGTTGGGTACTTTATTGTGATAAATCTCGTATGAGGTCTTAAGATGCCTCTTTACCATAAGGATCCTATTCTGGACATAGCAAGCCGTGCTAACGGCTTCTTCTCAAAACCTATCAGGTAGGTCGTATTCGTTCAACATGGTCCTAGCGGCTTCTTGTAGAGTTCGGTTTTTCCGCTCCACTAGGCCATTTTGTTGAGGGGTCCTAGGGCAAGAGAATTCATGGTGGTATCCGTTTAGGTTACAGAAGTCGGTGAACCTTTGATTTTCGAATTCACCACCATGATCGCTTCTAAGTCTTTTAACCTTAAGGTTTTTTTGATTCTCGATTATTTTGAATAGATTGATTAATTGATCTAGGGTATCATTTTTATGTTTGATGAACCTAACCCAGGTAAACCTGGAGTAGTCGTCAATTATGACTAAGCAATATTAACTTCTATTGAGTGACTTGGCTCCATGTGAATCGAATAGATCCATATACTGGAGCTCAAGTACACTTGAGGTTCGTTCTTGGTTAGTTAACTTGTGTTGTGTCCTAGGTTGTTTTCCTTGTTGACAAGCATTACAAATATTATTAACCAAATTGTTGAGGTTTGGTAAGTCTCTGACTAAGCCACTCTGACTCATCTTGTGGACGAGTCTTGGGTGCGAGTGACCGAGTCGTCGGTGCCACAACCATGATTCCTCTTCCTATGTCATAAGACATTTGGCTGAGGATTTGATTAAGTTAATTGTATAAATGTTATTTGTTCTAGTTCCTTTGAATATTGTTTTAGCTGTTTTATTTGTTTTAATTACACATTCATTTTCTAAAAATATGACCTTATAGTTATTTTCACATAATTGGCTTATACTAAGCAGGTTATATTCAAAATTCTCTACAAGTAATACATTTTTAATAACAAAATTTGTGTTAAGCTCGATATCACCTGATCCGATGATTTTGAGCTTGCCGTTATTCCCAAAGGCTACCGATCCTTGTCGTTTGAATCGAAGCTTCGTGAATTTGAGTTGATCCCCGGTCATGTGTCGGGAGCAATCGCTGTCCAACATCCATTGATCCTACACACAAGGTGGTTGGATTGGATGTTAGATTTTTTTTAAAAAAAAAATTGGTTGTAAGTTGTTAAACCTAGGTCATCTCACCTGTGTCTATATGATCAAGCATGTTATACTTATGTGTTTTTTGTGAGATGACTTCCAATTAAGTTGATTAAGTGCATTTAGGTTCAAGTAATTTTATGTTAGATTTGGATTTGACCCTAGGCTTGTCAAGTTTACCTTTTCAAGATCATGGCTTCCAGGTCGTGGCGAGGCACAGGGACCTTCTTTTATTGGATCATCGATCACTTCCTTAGACAAAGCCATTTTCAAGAAAATGATGACTTGACTCACCTAAGACTATTTCCTAGTGTAACTGGTTATTTTTGAAAAGAGGCTCCCCGAGGCTCAATCTTTTCGAAGGATTTTAGTTGGTTGTGTACGTGTTCTAAGTGAGTTCACAATTTTTTAAAAAAAAACCATGCAATTTCTAAGGTAAAGCACAAACATGTTTTGTACTAGCTCCCCCTAGACCGTTGAATCGGTTCGGTCTATCCACATAGTGGATTTGGTCCTTGGGAACCCAGTACGGGTTGGATCCTAGAGTTGAAATCAAAAAGTTCTTAGGGACCCATGCTTGGACATGTTTCCTATGTCGACTTACAATCGACATATACGACCTATTAGTCGTGTTTGAGTTAAACCCTAGTCCAGCCTTGTTGTACACGGCCCTTTGAGATCCAAGTAGGAGGTCAAGTCCTTTGGATCCCGAAGTGAAACTTTCCAACGTGTTCCTAAGATCTTCAACTTGACTTTTCAAGAGAGAGTTCTCAACTTCGAGCTTTTCAGCTCGAGTTGGGTCCTCTTCTCGAACTTGACTAGTCGAAGAGGTTAGGGAGACCTTGTGTTTGAGGAGTTTGACCTCCTCGACCAGGGTCTCGACCTTGGACTCGGACTTAACTAATTTCCTAGACAAAAACCTAACCGTATTATGTAAAGTATTAAATAATGTTCGACTCACTTTAAGGGTATCTTTTTAACCGGATGCGTATCCGTGGCTTGACTTGAAGGTAGCTTCATAGTCCGAGTCATCCTCAGGTTCTGACTCAAGTTCAGGTTCGGTCTCCGTGTCTGACTCAATCGATTTCGCCATGAAGACGTGGTCTTCGTCTTCTTCGGATGACGCTTCTTCCCATGTCGCGTTGAGGGCCTTCTTGTGCTTAGGTGCTTGGTGGTTGAGCTTGGGGCACTCGGACTTGATATGTCAAAACCTGTTACACTCATAACACCTAATATTAGAACTTTTAGGATTACCTTGGTTGGGTCGAGTCGTGGTTCGCTTTCGTCCCTTGGCTATCCTTCGAGCTAGGTTCATTAGTTCGGCAGTCAACTCCGGGTCAACTTCTTCTTCGGACTCGTCTTCCTCCTCGGTTGGTGGTGGCTTGCTTGCGATTTTCTTCTTCTTTGAACCTGCAAACAAGGCTATACCCCTCTCGGGTTCCGAGTTGATCGCTCATGTAATTGGAATCTGAGAATAATTCGTCTATTCTAACTTTAGCTAGGTCCTTAGATACCTTGTAGGCATCGGCCATGGATGCCCACAAGGTGGTCCTAGGGAAAGAATTTAGAACATACCTGATTAGATCTCGGTTTTCGACTTTCTGTCCTATTGAATGCAGCTGGTTGACTATTTCCTGGACGCGGGCGTGCAATTATGTTGCCGTCTCGTGTTCCTGCATTTTTAGTGTGTACAAATTATTGAACAACAAATCGCGTTTGCAAACCTTAGCTTGATCCGATCCTTCGATCGACCGTCGAGAGCAGATCTCTTGTGCTGATGAAGGGTCTGACTCGGTTCATCTCCTCCTTGGATAGCCCGCACTGCAGGATTTGAGTCGCCTTTGCATCTGCCTCGACTTGTCGTTTAGTGGTAATGGACCACTGATTGTAATCCAAGGATTCACCTTCTTCATTAATAGGAAGGGTGAACCCGGTTTGGATCACAATCCACATCTCTATTTGGGTTTTTAGGAAGCACTCCATCCGACCTTTCCAGTAACGGAAATCGTCACCGTTGTAAAACGGTGGTCGGACGGTGCTAAAACCCTCGAGATGGGCCATTAACATGAAACGGTAAGAAGAGAAAAAAAAAGAAAAAACACACAGACAACAAAGGTCTCAGGACTTGCGTCTTGGATTAGTAGTGCGGGAAGAAGAAAAGATAAATAAATCAATCAATAGATTAACTAATTAGAAAATTAATTTTAATTCTGTAAAAAAAATAATTAATTAATTAATTTCGAAAATTAATTAAAAACTATTTTGTAGAAAAAAAATCTAATGTTGAAATTAAGTAAAAAATATTGAAAAACAAAACTTATATTCTAGACAAGATTTAAAAATTAAAATAAGTTTTTAATTGATTAAATTTTGTAAATTGATTGAAAATCTATTTTAGTGGAAATAAGATTTAATTCAATTCTAAGATTAACGAGAAAACTTTATAAAACGAAATATAAAGATTTTAGGGTTTGAAAAATTCAAGTGTTTAAAAAAAATGAAAGAATTTTTAATTCTGGGAAAAACTAATTTTAATCCGTAATAGAATTAAAAAATCATAATTAAGAGTTTTTTTTGTTAGGATGATCAATAGAAAGATTAAAAATGATAAAATTAAATTAAAGAAAAGTCTGAAAAAAAATTCAGAAAAATTAAAAAAAAACACAAAAATTAATGTAGACAAAAACAAAGGAAACAAAAGAAATAAAAATTACTCAAATTGGTGGTTTCACCAAATTTGAGTGCCCCCAACTCTGATACCAATTGTAGGATCGAAATGAGCGCTAGAGGGGGGGGGGTGAATAGCGCAAAATGGTTTTTCTTTTCTTTTGTTGTAAAAACGATAAGTGAGAGATAAACACATCAAAAAAGAGATGGACACAAGGAGTTTTACTTGGTTCACAACCAACCGGCTGCTAATCCAAGGCCCTAATGGTCCTAGACCACGTACGGAGGGCAATCACTAAAACACTCCTCCTCGTTGGAGGTAGGAGTTACGATTACAAAACTTTCGACAAAAACACAAGGATGAGAGACAAGCCCCTCTCTCCTTTTTGATATAAAAGCTCGAAAAACACAACTTAAATTAATCGACTAAAACGATTACCAACACTTTAACGGTGAAGCTTCGTGTTGGCAAAGACTTGCCGTTGTAGTGGCGTCGTCGTAGAAGAGCGGCGCCAGGAGGCGTTGAGAGCTTTGTAATAATTGTTGTATGTAAGATGAAGCACCCCCTCTATTTGAAGCCTTGTCCGCCCACTTGAGATCCGGCCACCTCACCACCAATTGAGGGATAAGTTTCCACCTTGCTTTTGACCGGCCACCTCACCAAGATTTGGGGGATAAGTTGCCACCTTGATTTTAGTTCCTTTTGCCCATTTTCAGCATACTTTAGTTATTTAATTTTATTTCAATTCGAGTTCTAATTCTAATTCAAATTCGAATAAATTCGAATTAGAGTAACTTCGAATTCAAACAAGGGTTAGCTCAAAGCAATATGTAGAAATATTAAATGTGATGGATTTAGATGGTTTCTAACCATCCGATCTCGACTTAGACTTTCATGGAAAGTTTTGGGTCGGATTGTCGCCTAAGATCAACTCCTAAACGGAGGATCCGACCTCACTTACGCTCGTCGAACACGAGTCTTACCTTGCACTTACTGTGTCGCAGATCTCCAACTCAAGCTTAACCTATTTCTGCACACTCAAGTAGACTCATGAGATAACAAAATAGACTTAACCTTGTGTCTTTGCTATAATCAAAACACAGGTTCAATTTCGGTGCCTCACTGCACCAACAGGATCATCCTCGAGGAGTCAAGCTTTATCACCATTTTTCAAGGAGTCTTGTGCCAAATTTCTATTGGTTGAAGATCCTCTCGAAAAGGGGCTCAAAGGCTATAAAAGGAGAGCCTCTCCTAGGGGTTTTCATCAACTCTAAGTGCTCAAAAGCCTCTGCAACTCTGCGATTCTCCGACGACTCTACAATGAAGTGCTGTCAACAACCCTAGGTTAGTTTATATTCTTTAGTTGTTGGTATTTTAATTTGTCGTCTCTTTAATATTGCAATTCCTTTTATTAATCGAGGTTTTCTATCATTGCACTTTACATTAATAGAAGAGAGGGTTTGTCTCTCTATTTTTTTTTTCGAAGGTTTTTTTTTGTAATCATCAAACTCCTACCTCCAATGAGGAGGAGTGTTTTTAGTGAATTGCCCTCCGTACACGGTCTAGGACCGTTAGGGCCTTGGAGTAGTAGTCGAAGGCTATGAACCAAGTAAAAACCCATTTGTCTCTCTTGTGTTTAATTTTATTTTCCGTTGCATTTAATTATTTTGAAACGAATTCGAACGAAAGAAAAGGTTTATCGCTATTCACCCCCCTCTAGCGAGCCGCTTCGATCCAACAATTGGTATCAGAGCCAGGGGTTGCTAAGATTTGGTGAAACCACCGATCTAGATTTTTACAGATTTTTTTTCCTTTTTATTTCTATTTATTTCAAATTTATTTCATTTGGTTAGTTTTTCTCCCGCACTACTAATCCAAGACACGAGTCTTGGTACATTTTATGTATTTGTGTCGTTGTTAGGTTTCTCGTCCTCATTTTCTTGTTTCTTTTGTATCAATGGCCCATCTCGAGGGTTTTAGCACCGTCCGACCTCCGTTTTACAACGGAGATGACTTTCGTTATTGGAAGGGTCGGATGGAATGCTTTCTTAAAACTCAAATCGAAATGTGGATCATAATCCAAGCGGGATTCACACTTCCGACTAACGAAGTGGGTGAATCCTTGGATTATGACCAATGGACCATTGCGACAAAAAGACAAGTCGAAGCTGATGCCAAGGAAACTCAAATCCTCCAATGCGGCTTGTCCAAAGAGGAGCTTAATTGTGTCAGCCCCTTCATCAGCACAAAGGACCTTTGGACAAAGCTAGTGGAGCTACACGAAGGAACTGACGAAGCCAAGGTATGTAAGCGTACCTTTTGTTTAATAAATTAAATAATCTAAAATTATAGGAACACGAAATGGTGACACAACTTCATGCTCGCGTTCAAGACATAGTCAATAATCTACACGCGATCGGGCAAAAGGTCGAAAACCGCGACCTTATAAGGTATGTTCTTAACTCTTTTCTGAGGACTACCTTGTGGGCATCCATGGTCGATGCCTACAAGGTCTCCAAGGATCTTTCAAAACATAAGTTAGATGAGTTATTTTCTGATTTTGAACTTCATGAGCAGTCTAACTCGGAACCCGAGAAGGGTATAACACTTTTTGCAAGTTCGAGGAAGAAAACCGCAAGCAAGCCACCCCCGAAGGAAGAAGAGGATGAGTCTGATTCGGAGGTCGACTTGGAAATGGAGGCCTAACTAGTCAACCTAGTTCAGAGGATAGTCAAGGGCCGAAAATGAACCATCACTCGAGCCAACGAAGGTAAGCCTAAAAGTTCGAATATTAGATGTTACGAATGCAACAGGTTTGGACACATCAAGTCCGACTGCCCAAAACTCAAGAGCAAAGCACCAAAACACAAAAAGGCACTCAACGCTACATGGGAAGAAGCATCCGAGGAAAAAGATGATGATCATGTCCTCATGGATAAACTGGTGGAATCAGAGATGGAGTCGAAATCGAAACATGAATCGGAAATCGAAGATGAGTCGGACTGCGAAGCGCTATTCAAGACAAGCCACGGATACACATCCGGTTCAAAAGATACACTCAAGGTAAGTTGATCCCTTATTAGTACGCTTTATAGTGCAATTAAGTTCTTAACTAGGAAATTAGCTAAGTCCGAGTCCAAGGTCGAGACCCTGGTTGAGGAAGTTAAACACCTCAAACACGAGGTCTCCCTAACCTCTTCGACTAGTCAAGTTCGAGAGGAGGACTCAACTCGGGTTGAAAAGCTCAAAGTTGAGAACTCACTCTTGAAGAGTCAAGTCGAAGATCTTAGGAACACGTTGGAAAGGTTTACTTTGGGATACAAAGGACTTGACCTCCTACTTGGATCGCAAAGGGCCATGTACAACAAGGCCGGACTAGGGTTTAGCTCAAATACCACCAACAAGTTGTATATGTCAATTGTGAGTCGACATAAAAAATGTGTCCAAGCATGAGTCCCTAAGACCGCCTTGATTTCAAATTTAGGATCAAACCATTACTGGGTTCCCAAGGACCAAATCCACTATGTGGAGAGACCAAATCAATTCAACAGTCCAGGGGGAGCCAGTAAAAAACTTATTTGTATTTTAACTTAGAAATTGCATGCTTAGGTTCTTTATTTAGTTTGATTCTTCTTTTTAGAATGACTAGATAGGACTATAATTCGTCAATACTTGATAACATAGTACCAGGATGTGGCGAGGTGATAGTACGCTAGGAAATCAGAGTCTTGTGTATTCGGGCTAGATAAGGTGTATCTAGTTCGGTGCACTTGACCGAGTGGAACTAGCTGAAGTTACCTCACTGTATCCTAGACTAGTTAGACTAGGAAGTGGTCTTAGGTGAGTCAAGTCTCTATTTTCTTGAAAATGGCTTTGTCTAAGGAAGTGGTCGTTGTTCCAATCAAAGAAGGCCTCTGTGCCTCGCCACGACCTAGAAGCCATGATCTTGAAAAGGTGTCTTGATGAGCCTAAGGTCAAATCCAAATCTAACGCAAGGTTGACAAGTGTTAAAATCATTAAAATTAAATCAAGTAAAATTAGAAGTCATCTCACAAGAACATATAGGGTTAACATGCTTGATCATGTAGACATGGGTGAGATGATTTAGGTTAATAATCTTCAACCAATCTTTAATAAATCCAATATCCGATCGAACTACCTTGCGTGTAGGATCAATGGATGTTGGACTGTGGTTGCTCTTGACACATGACCGGGGATCAACTTAAGTTTTCAAAGCTTCAATTCAAACGACAAGGATCGGTAGCCTTCGGAAACAACGGCAAGCTCAAAATCATCGGATAAGGTGATATTGAGCTCAACTCTAATTTTATTATTCAAAATGTCTTATTGGTAGAAAATTTTCAATATAATTTACTTAGTGCAAGCCAATTGTGTGATAATAACTATAAGGTCATATTTCTAGAAAATGAATGCATAATTAATACAAATGAAACTTCTAAAACAATCCTTAAGGGAACCAGAAATAACAATATTTACACTATTAATCTAACTAACTCCTCAACCAAGTGTCTTATGACACGGCAAGAGGAATCATGGTTGTGACACTGATGACTCGGTCACTCACACCCAAGACTCATCCACAAGATGAGTCAGAGTGACTTAGTCAGAGGTTTGTCTAACCTCAATAACTTGGATAGTAAAATATATAATGCTTGTCAACAAGGTAAACAATCTAGGACACAACATCAACTAACTAATCAAGAATGAACCAAAAGTGTTCTTGAGCTCCTACACATTGATCTATTTGATTCACACGGAGCTAAGTCACTTAATGGAAGTAAATTTTGCTTAGTCATAATTGATGACTATTCTAGTTAGGTTCATCAAACACAAAAGTGATACCCTAGATCAATTAATAAATCTATTTAAACTAATAGAAAATCAACAAAACCTTAAAATCAAAAGACTTAGGACTGATCATGATGGTGAATTCGAGAACCACAGGTTTACAGAATTCTGTAACCTAAATGGATACCACCATGAGTTCTCTTGCCCTAGAACCCCACAACAGAATGACCTAGTAGAACGTAAAAATAGAACCCTATAAGAAGCCGCTAGGACAATGTTAAACGAGTATAACCTACCCGATAGGTTTTGGGCGGAAGCCGTAAGTACGACATGCTATGTCCAAAATAGGATCCTTATGGTAAAGAGGCACCTTAAGACCTCATACGAGATTTATCACGATAAAATACCTAACATCAAGTACTTTAGGGTATTTGGGTGTAAGGTACATATCCTAAACACTAAGGATTACCTAGGGAAATTTACATCCAAAACCTTGACCGGAATCTTCCTAGGATACTCGACTACAAGTAGAGCTTATAGAGTATATAATCATGACACCCTTAGAGTCGAGGAGACTATCAATGTAGTATTTGATGAAGGACATGAACCTACAAAACCCCCGGCAATCCCAATTAGCGAGCCAATTCATACCAGACTCAACTCCGATATGGAGATCAAGTCTAGTGTTAATCCTAACCTAAGTTAACCAAGTTAGTCTATCAGCCAAATGGTAGATGACTCTAACCAAACTAGGACTCAAACGGGTCATCCTATTGACCAAGTGGTAGACTCAAACCCAAATCTAACTAGGACTCAAACGAATCATCCTATCGACCAAGTGATAGGTGATCCAAGCCTAGGAGTTCAAACTAGAGCCTCATACAGAAACCTTAGTCAAATCTCCTTGATTTCCAAAATTGAACCCAAAACTATTGACCAAACTCTTCTTGATCCCGATTGGATTATTGTAATATAAGAAGAACTGGCTCAATTCACTAGGAATGAAGTTTGAGAATTAGTATCACCACCTAAAGATAAAATAATCATTGGAACAAGGTGGGTGTTTAGAAATAAACTTGATGATAAAGGTGAAGTAGTTAGAAATAAAGCTAGATTAGTCGCTAAAGGGTTTAGTCAAGTCGAAGGCTTAGATTACGACGAGACCTATGCTCCAGTAGCTAGGTTAGAGTCCATTTGAACGTTATTAGCATATGCTGCACAATGAGGATTTAAGTTGTTTCAAATGGATGTAAAGTCAGCATTCTTGAATGGATACATTAAAGAAGAGGTTTATGTTAGTCAACCCCCCAGTTTCGAAAGTCTAGATAAACCTGACCATGTTCTTAGGTTAAAGAAAGCTCTCTGTGGACTTAAACAAGCTCCTCGAGCTTGGTACGAGAGGCTTTCAGTTTATCTTAAGTCCAAAGGATTTAACCAAGGTGTAGTTGACCCAACCCTTTTCGTAAAAATCTTAGGTAAAGACATATTCATAGCCCAAATCTATGTAGATGATATTATTTTCGGAACCACCAACTCGATCCTACTGAATGAATTCATTTCACTTATGGAAAGTGAATTTGAAATGATTTAGTAGGTGAGTTAAGTTTTTTCTTAGGTCTACAAATTAAACAAACTAAAGATGGAATATATCTACATCAACGCAAATATACTAGGGAATTAATTAGATGCTTTGGAATGCAAGACGCTAAAATTATTAATACCCCAATGACAACTAATGTGAATATAGAAGAAGATGTAATCGAAAATTCAATTGATTTAAAATACTATAGGAGCATAATAGGGAGTCTCCTTTACTTAACTGCGAGCCGACCTGATATCCTATTTGCATTAAGTATGTGCGCGAGGTTGCAAACCTGTGCCAAGGAGTCTCACTTAACTCTAGTCAAGCGTATCCTTAGATATCTAAAGGGTACACTTAATGTCAGTATTTGGTACCCTAGATCTACCGAGTTCGAACTAACCAGCTACTCCGATTCGGACTATGCCGGTAGCAAGCTCGATAGAAAGAGTACGAGTGGTTGCTGTCAACTTCTCGGCTCGAGTCTAGTAAGTTGGTGCAGTAGGAAGCAACATTGTGTTGCCTTATCTACCACCAAAGCCGAATACATCGTGATGGGTGAGTGTGTTACTCAGCTTCTTTAGATGAAGCACACTCTCCAAGACTTTAAGTTAGATTTTACAAACACTAAACTCCACGTAGATAACATTAGCTCAATTAACCTAACTAAGAATCCGATATGTCATTCTAGGACCAAACATATAGAGGTCAAACTTCATTTCATTCGAGAATATGTGGCCAACAGAGCCATACAACTCGAATACGTCGAATCGAAGTCCAACTTGGCAGACCTATTTACTTAACCCCTACCTGAAGACGAATTTAGTCTATTAAGACGAAAATTGGACATGTGCGTAGTAGAATAAGAACTTGCAAATTATATTTTCTTACTACTCTTTCTTACTTTTTCATTTTTATGGAACTAGCATAGGTCATACCTTAGATATCATGCACCTATAGATTTAAGGAGCCAATACATCTCACAACACATAGGACTAATGTGTTTGTGTACTTAGCCACGTAAATGGGCGTGAGATGTTAGGACCTTACTCCTGGTTCCAGATGTAGAGCTAGTGCATTGCCATGAACCACGAAGTATAATCATACATATTAACCGACTCTGACCAGGACTGGTTGATCTTTCATATCAATCAAGTCAAATATGAGTCGAATATTTTATAGATGAGCTTATTTTCAGTATAATAGTTTCAAAATTTATTTGGAACATGCTTGGACTTACAACTATATTCAAAATCGTGTTTTTCAAAACCCGCTACTCTTTCTGATTTATGGCAAAAGGGGGAGAAAAGGCCAAAGTTAAGGGGTCATTTTTTGGTAACTTAACTTAGTACATATTCTAATGACCCAAGTTAAGTAAATGTTTACTTAACTTAACTTAATTTTTAGAACTTAAATAAGGGGAGAAAGGCCAAGGTTAAGAAATCAATTTTTTTATTTCTTAACTTAAAACTTATTTTAAACACTATGGCCAATATTAAGTAATTTCGTTTACTTAATTCTTTTTAAGTAGCAAACATCAAGGGGGAGAGTTAAAACTCTTTCTCAAGTACTTACCCTCGGTCAAGGGGGAGGATTCCTCAAGGGGGAGCACTTGAAAAAGAGTTTTTATATACTCCTGCTCATTCATGCATATCTCATACTCATTTTTCTTAATGCACTTAATTTATTTTACTTAACTTTGTGTTGGTTTGTCATAGATCAAAAAGGGAGAGATTGTTGGTGCAGTAGGCACCTGAATCGAACCTGAGTTTTGATTATAGCAAATACACAAAGTTAAGTGCATTTTGTTATCTCACGGTGAATCAGTATGTAGAAATGCTAAGCTAAGCTAGAAGGCTAGCGACACTCGAAGAGAACCGTAGTGGTCGGGCGACACCGGAAGGACTTCGGAGGGAGCCAAAGGAATCAGGTGGAGACCGAAAGCAAGGCTTCAAAGGTAAATGTTGAGGTAAGCTCGTGTGAGTGAGCGTAAGTAAGGTCGAGTCCTCCATACGGGGACATCCTTAGGCGACGATCCGACCAAGACTTCCCATGGAAGGTCTTTGTTGAGATCAGATGACAAGTGGCCGTCGAATTCACTTATATTTCGAGCTAACTCTTTATTACAGTCGAAAATTTTGGCAATCAGTTCAATCGACCAAGGATCAGTTCAACTTTTGAGCCATAAGTTCAATCGACCAAGGATCAGTTCAATTGCTGAGCCATCAGTTCAACCGACCAAGAAATCAGTTCAATCGATGGTCAAAAATCAGCCTCGAGGAGTCAAGCTTTATCACCATTTTTCAAGGAGTCTTGTGCCCGATTCCTATTGGTTGAAGATCCTCTCGAAAAGGGGCTTAAAGGCTATAAAAGGAGAGCCTCTCCTAGGGTTTTTCATCAACTCTAAGTGCTCAAAAGCCTCTGCAACTCTGCGATTCTTAGACGACTATACAATGAAGTGCTGTCAACAACCCTAGCTTAGTTTCTATTCTTTAGTTGTTGGTATATTAATTTGTCGTCTCTTTAATATTGCAATTCCTTTTATTAATCGAGGTTTTCTATCGTTGCACTTTACATTAATAGAAGAGAGGGTTTGTCTCTCTATTTTTTTCTTTCGAAGGTTTTTTTTGTAATCGTCAAACTCCTACCTCCAACGAGGAGGAGTGTTTTTAGTGAATTTCCCTCCGTACATGGTCTAGGACCATTAGAGCCTTGGAGTAGTAGCCGAAGGCTACGAACCAAGTAAAAACCCATTTGTCTCTCTTGTGTTTAATTTTATTTTCCGCTGCATTTAATTATTTTGAAATGAATTCGAATGAAAGAAAAGGTTTATCGCTATTCACCCCCTCTAGCGATCTGCTTCGATCCAACACTACCCTAAGACTTCTCAACAAAATGGTCTAGTCTAGCGCAAGAATCGAACCTTACATGAAGCCCTAGAACCATGTTGAATGAGTACAACCTACCTTATAGGTTTTGGGTAGAAGCGATCAATATGACATGCTATGTTCAAAATAGCATTCTACTAGTTAGAAGACACCTTAAAACTTCATATGAAATCTATTAGGAAAAACTACCCAACATTAAGTACTTTAGGGGTTTTTGATGTGAAGGTAAACTAAGCTTCGCACTTCAATTCGGTCGCTTGTTCATGGCGATCCCGTCTATGTCCCCGGATTAAAAAAAATTAATCCTCGACAAATAGGGATTACCCAAGCAATCGTTCCATCGTCGTGCTATTCGATTAGAGTGGTCACTTGAACAAACTTGTTGTTCAAGCAACCTACCTCTATTCTTCGAATAGCCGCGGAATAGATGATGTACGGATCATTGGTTTTTGCGTTTGAATTTGTTGGACTTTCCGAGCCACAAAAACCGCTTTTTGTGTTGCGGAAACCCCGGAAGTCCGACCACGGATCCGTGCGAAGATGTATTAAAACTAAAACATGTATGTTCTTGTATAAAACCCTAGATCTACCTTAGATCTATATGATAAGGACGTTACCCTCGATGCGACGCCCTTCGCAAATCCTGCTCATCCAAAAGGTTCGCCGGAACTCGAGAGTGTCAAGTGCACACTCCTCTATTGGTATCCACACAAGCAATAGGTGGAGAAAACACACCCTTGAGTGTGCTAGCACTCTATGGATGGTTCGGCCAAGGAGGTTGGGAGAGGGGGAGAGGTTGAAGGAATAATCCAAGGAAGAAGATGAAGTTGTGAATAAGAAGATGGAGTTACCCAAAATCAATTTCCCCCCATCAAGAAGTGGCCGACCACATTATGGAGAGGGGGTTACATGCATGCATGTAACTCCCATGACCCTTGGTCTCCCTCATGAGGTGGCACCATATGACAAAGTCAATGATGATGTGGAGCATCATCATTGTCTGACCATGCCAAGTCATCATCATGACATGGCATTTGGTCAAGTCAAACTTGACCTTACATCTTCCCACTCAAGTCAAGTCAAACTTGACCTCTTATCTCCCATGGTTGATCAAATCCAACCATTTGATTCAAGTCAATTTAATTTAATGAATCTCTATTCATTAATTTAAATTGATTTGATGAATCAAATATAAATTAGACTCATTCAACACTTGAATCCACTTGAGTCTAACTCAATTAGTCTAATTTGGATTACTCTTAATCCAATTTGGTTCATCCCATGAACCTAATCCTCATGGTTCATCATATGAACCTAATCTCCATCTAATTGCCCTTATGTGTGTGACCCTATAGGTTCTTGTAACGTTGGCAATGTCCCTAAACCAATTTAGGAACATAAGCAATGAGCGGTATCTAGCAACACATCATTGCTACCCAAGTTACAAGAATGTTGAGCTCCAACATCACCTTTGTGACTACTAATTGTGACTCTCATAATATGTGACAATGTCCCTCTATCCTTGACATCTAGATTGACCAATCGAGGAATAGACCATGTCATCCTCGGTACAATCTAAATCTTGAACTCCAAGTAGACTCACTCTAATCAAATGAGCTCAATATCTCATATTGACTCATTTGGGCATGGCCATGCACTTCGTGGTCTCACTCTATCAAGAATATCGATGTCACTCCCGTCATATAGGAGGGATAGATCCCATCTCCATCACTCACATCCCTCCGCATAATTTGTTACATACCCAGTAATCGCCTTTATAGTCCACCCATTTACGGGTGACATTTGACGAAGACAAAGTATGCAACTCCTTATGTAAGGAACCATGGTGACTTCAGGTCTAAGGACTAATAGTCATACTAATAGCCACATGAGAAAGTATATGACACTCATATAACGATCCATGATACTTTCTCATGGCGGGTCATTCAGTATACATTCTCCAATGCATACCCATGTGTCAACTTGATATCTCATATCCATGACTTGTGAGATCAAGTCATCATGTTGACCTACATGCTAGTCTCTACGCATTAACATTGTCCTTGAATGTTAATACTCGACTAGGAATGATTAAGAGTAGTGTTCTCTATATCATCTCATTATCGATTCAACTAATCGATTGATATAGATAAGAACCTACTACTCAAGGACATTATTATATTTAGTTATTTGGCACCAATACAAGTAAATATAATAACCATGCCTTTATGAATAGGAATATGATACAATAAAGTCCATACAACAATCATCACATGATTGCCTCTAGGGCTTTCACTAACAATCTCCCACTAGCACTAGTGGCAATCACCGTAGTATCTAATACCCAATGACCTAGTGTGGCCATCATGCTTTTTCTGTGCCAAAGCCTTGGTCAAGGGATCTACGATGTTAGCCTCTGAGGGTACTTTGCAAATTTTCACATCTCCTCTATCGATAATCTCTCGAATGAGATGGAAGTACCATAGTATGTGTTTGGTCCGCTGGTGTGAGCGAGGTTCCTTAGCCTGTGCAATCGCTCCATTGTTGTCACAATAGAGCTCTATGGGATCTGCTATGCTAGGATCCACCCCAAGCTCAGTAATGAACTTGCGGATCCAAAATGCCTCCTTTGCTGCCTCAGATGCAGCAATATACTCGGCTTCTGTTGTAGAATCAGCAACTGTATCCTGCTTTGAACTCTTCCAGCTCACAGCGCCACCATTCAAGCAAAACACGAACCCTGACTGCAATCTATAATCATCCTGGTCAGTTTGGAAGCTGGCATCGCTGTAACCCTTTACAACTAGCTCCTCATCGCCTCCAAATATCAAGAAATATTCTTTAGTCATTCTCAAGTACTTAAGAATATTCTTGACTGCTATCAAGTGACGCTCACCTGGATCTGACTGGTACCTACTCGTCATGCTCAAAGCATACGAGACATCAGGACGAGTACACATCATGGCGTACATGATAGATCCTATAGCAGATGCATAAGGGATCTTATCCATGCGGTCTCTCTCATCTCTAGAAGAGAGACTTTGAGTCTTCGAAAGACTCATACCATGTGACATCGACAGAAGTCCCTTCTTAGAATTTTGCATGGTAAACCGTAGTAATACCGTGTCAATGTATGTACTTTGACTTAGGCCAAGCAATCTCTTAGATCTATCTCTATAGATTTTGATGCCTAGAATACAGGCTGCTTCACCTAAGTCCTTCATTGAGAAGTACGTCCCCAGCCAAGTCTTCACAGACTGTAGTGAAGGGATGTCATTCCCAATGAGCAGTATGTCATCCACATACAATACAAGGAAGACAACTGTGTTCCCATTAACCCTCTTGTAGACACAGGGTTCATCTTCATTCTTGATGAAACCAAACTGTTTGATCGCATCATCGAATCGAAGATTCCAACTCCGAGAAGCTTGCTTTAGCCCATAAATGGACCTTTGCAGCTTGCATACCTTCCCAGTATGTTGTGGATTTACAAAACCCTCAGGTTGTGTCATGTACACATCCTCGAGTAAGTTTCCATTCAGAAATGCGATTTTGACATCCATCTGCCAGATCTCATAATCGTGGTATGCTGCAATAGCAAGCAAGATCCGAATGGACTTAAACATCGCCACTGGAGAAAAGGTTTCATCATAGTCAATACCATAAATTTGCTTGAAACCTTTAGCCACCAATCGACCCTTATAGGCATGCATAAGTCCATCCATGTCAGTCTTTCTCCTAAAGACCCACTTACACCCAATGGGTTTGACCCCTTCAGGTGGATCAACCAAAGTCCATACTTGGTTGGTGTACATGGATTCCATCTCGGATCTCATGGCCTCTAGCCATTTCTCAGAATCTGGGCTCATCATAGCTTCCTGATAGGAGGCAGGCTCATTCTCAATGAGCATAACGTCATTATGGTCAGACAAGAGAAATGAGTATCTCTCAGGCTGACGACGTACCCTATCAGACCTGCGAAGAGGTAGGTCTACCTGAACAGGTGGTTGTTTCATAACTCTTTGTGCAACAACCTCATCACCCACAACACTTTGTGGTTCCTGTTCAATCTCCATCAAGGCCTCAGTGCTATGGTCCTTATCTTGAATTTCTTCAAGATCGAAGGTACTCCCACTAGTTTTTCTAGAAACAAAATCCCTTTCTAGAAAAACTCTAGTCTTTGCCACAAACACTTTGTGTTGACTGGGAATATAGAAGTAATATCCCTTTGTATCCTTGGGATATCCAACAAAATAGCACCAATCAGATTTGGGTCCCAGTTTGTCTGAGACTTGACGTCGAACGTAAGCCTCACAACCCCAAATCTTCATGAAAGACATCTTGGGATTTCTCCCTGTCCATATCGTATATGGTGTCTTTATGACAGCCTTGGATGGTACACGGTTAAGGGTAAAGGCTGCTGTGTATAGAGCATATCCCCAAAAGGATATAGGAAGATCTGTGTGACTCATCATAGATCGTACCATATCTAATAGGGTACGATTCCTCCTTTCAGATACACCATTCCACTGTGGTGTTCCAGGAGGAGTGAGTTGGGATAGAATCCCACACTCAGCTAGATAGTCACGAAACTCATGGCTAAGGTATTCACCACCTCGATGTGATCGAAGTATCTTAATACTCTTGCCAAGATGGTTTTGTACTTCATTCTTGAATTCTTTGAACTTTTCAAAGGATTCTGATTTATGTGTCATAAGATACACATAACCATATCTACTGAAGTCATCAATAAATGTAATGAAGTACCTGTAACCACCTCTAACAGCAACATTGAAAGGACCACATACATCATTATGTATAAGTTCTAACAAATCTATTGCTCTTTCGCTGTGTCCACTAAAGGGAGTCTTGGTAATCTTGCCTAAAAGGCAAGACTCGCATGTCTCATATGATTCAAAATCAAATGAGTCTAGCAGCCCATCCTTATGGAGCTGAGATTAGCGACTCTCATTTATGTGACCTAAGCGACAATGCCAGAGATAGGTTTGGTTCAACTCATTTGACTTGAACCTCTTGGTACTTATGTTATAGATAGGGCTCTCTAAGTCTAGAAAGTAGAGTCCGTTCATTAGAGGTGCACTACAATAGAACATATCATTTAAATAAACTGAACAACATTTGTTCTTTATTATAAATGAAAATCCTTTCTTGTCCAAACAAGAAATTGAAATGATGTTCTTAGTTAAGGCAGACACATAACAACATTCATCTAATTCTAGTACAAGCCCAGAGGGCAGAGATAGATCATAAGTTCCTACAGCAACAGTAGCAACCCTTTCTCTATTTCCTACTCGTAGGTCCACCTCGCCCTTTGTCAATACCCTGCTATTTCTCAGCGCCTGCACATTGGTACAAATGTGAGATGCACATCCGGTATCTAATACCCATGATGAAGAAATATATAGATTGACTTCTATAACATTTATACCTGAAGTAGAAGTCTCACTTCTTTTCTTCTTAAGATCTTCTAGGTAAGCTTTGCAGTTACGCTTCCAGTGTCCAGCTTCCTTGTAGTGGAAGCAAGCCCCTTCCTTGGCTACCCCTCCTTTGGGTTTAAGTTCTTTGCCTTTGCCCTTGGCTTGGGACTTTCCCTTACCTTTAGGCTTGCCCTTGCCTTTCTTCTTGTGCACCATCAAAATGGTGTCAGATTTTTCCTTCTTAAGGTTAAGCTCAGCAGTTCTCAATATGCTGAGCATCTCAGGCAATGACTTATCAATTTCATTCATGTTATAATTCATGACAAATTGATTGTAGGCTTGTGGCAAAGATTGCAAGATTAGGTCAGTGGCCAGCTCTTGGCCAAGTTGGAATCCCAGCCTTTGTAGGTTTTCTATGTACCCAATCATCTTGAGTACATATGGACCTACGAGAGTCCCATCTTGCATTTTGGACCCAAATAATGCCTTAGAGACTTCATATCTCTCATGCCTTGCTTGTCCTTGATATAGTTGACGAAGATGTCCAACCATATCATAAGCATTCATGAACTCATGTTGCTTCTGAAGCTCAGAGTTCATGGTCGCGAGCATTAGACATGACACATCTAATGCATCATCTTGATGCTTCTTGTAAGCATCTTTGTCAGCTCGCAAGGCAGTGGCAGGAGGTGCCTCCAGAATGGGCTGCTCCAGAACGTACAACTTCCTTTCTTGGGTGAATAATTCTCAGGTTCCTGTACCAATCTAGGAAATTTGCTCCCTTGAGCTTGTCCTTCTCAAGGACAGAACACAAAGAGAGAGTGTTCGTGTTTGTCGACATAGTTATCTACAACATACAATGCAGAGAATTAATATCATATTCTTTTTATCATTTAATTAGACCTTTAATCAAATGATGCTCCCACTGAATTATAGGAATTTTGCAGAATCAAGTTATGGATGTGGTCAAACCACATTACTAGATTCATACAAACTAGCTATAATTCTTGCGGGACAAGATCCACATCATACTAAGCCTTGAGTTAGCTTTGGCTAAATCGCCCAAGACTTAGTACGATCGGTGGGTAACACATTACCGATTACATCTCTATGCAACTCTTGTTTATAGGATCAAGACCCATATTTACAAAAGACCTTGAGTTAGCTCTGGCTAAATCGCCCAAGATTTAGTGTAAATGTGATCTTAACCTATCTTTCCAACGATTGGAATATGCCTATAGTTCTACTCGATCCAATTGAGTTAACTAGTTTTACTCAATCTAATTGAGCTTACTCTAACCCAAGCGTGATAGGCGGGACCAAGATTGTCCCTCCGCACTCTACCAAGATAATATGCGTTGCTCTGCTTTGGCAGATTCAACAACAACAAATGATTGAGGTAGTGATGGGTATCAAGGCTCGGTAGACATTTTCGAGTTGATTCGATTATGATCTAATCTAATCGTAATGTGTATCTTATATGCATTTAGGCCTTTATTATCCTATATTAGCATGCATCACATACATACAATCATTATTCTAGCATGCATCATATACATACAAGAAAATTATCCTAGCATGCATCATATACATACAAGCATTATTCTACTAGCATGCATCACATACATACAAGCAAAAAAAAAAAAAAAAAAAATATATATATATATATATATATATATATATGTTTAACTGTGATGTAGTCATGACCCTACTACGATCTTCTCAAGCCAATGAGAAGATCGGACGGTCAACCTAAGGCTAGCGGCTTCTCCAAGCACTTCCTTTGACCGCCATGTGTCGTTGGCACCCTTCTCGTAACCTCGTCTTCAAGTGGACTTTCCACCGCTCCATTTTGTACATTACAAATATGAAACTCGAGTTACATTCGAGTCTAAAACTATTTACAACTAGAATATCATAAGAAGAGGTACGACGCGCAGGTCGCATACACTATACAACACGCACAACCACAAAAACGACACGCAGGCCGTATTATGAATTACAACATATCATCCAATAAAATTGGGGTTATTGGGCTATGACAATCACAGAATTATACATAATTCTAAATTATGTATTTTTACAGAAAATTTCTATAATTTTTCCTATTTTTTTTCAATTTTATGAGTCACCCCCCATAACGGTCCCGCTAAGCGGTTTCCGGGCGCGATCGCGGGACAAGGCCCCTTTCGGGGATAGGGGCAGCGCCCCTACTCGCAAAATAAACTTTGTGAGTGTCCCTACAATGATCTTACAACAACTTAAGTTGGTGTCCCAAAACCCTAAAGCGAGAACTCGCCGTTTCGGAGAGTTTTTCTCGACGGTTGAAGCCTACAAGTGTCCCAACACTCGTTGCTTCGATTCTTCGAGAAAAATACCCAAAAATTCTATAAAAATAGAAAATTTACAGAAACATATAAATATGTAATTTTTATATCTAATACAAAAATTACAAAAACGAAACACATACATGCTTCGCACGTGGCTCTGATACCACTGTTGGACTTTCCGAGCCGCAAAAACCGCTTTTTGCGTTGCGGAAACCCCGGAAGTCCGGCCACGGATCCGTGCGAAGATGTATTAAAACTAAAACATGTATGTGCTTGTATAAAACCCTAGATCTACATGATAAGGATGTTACCCTCAATACGATGCCCTTCGCAAATCTCGCTCGTCCAAAAGGTTCGCCGGAACTCGAGAGTGTCAAGTGCACACTTCTCTATTGGTATCCACACAAGCAATAGGTGGAGAAAACACACCCTTGAGTATGCTAGCACTCTATGGATGGTTCAGCCAAGGAGGTTGGGAGAGGGGGAGAGCTTGAGGGAATAATCCAAGGAAGAAGATGAAGTTGTGAAGAAGAAGATGGAGTTACCTAAAATCAATTTCCCCCCATCAAGAAGTGGCCGGCCACATTATGGAGAGGGGGTTACATGCATGCATGTAACTCCCATGACCCTTGGTCTCCCTCATGAGGTGGCACCATATGACAAAGTCAATGATGATGTGGAGCATCATCATTGGCCGGCCATGCCAAGTCATCATCATGACATGGCATTTGGTCAAGTCAAACTTGACCTTTCATCTTCCCTCTCAAGTCAAGTCAAACTTGACCTCTTATCTCCCATGGTTGATCAAATCCAACCATTTGATTCAAGTCAATTTAATTTAATGAATCTCTATTCATTAATTTAAATTGATTTGATGAATCAAATCTAAATTAGACTCATTCAACACTTGAATCAACTTGAGTCTAACTCAATTAGTCTGATTTGGATTACTCTTAATCCAATTTGGTTCATCCCATGAACCTAATCCTCATGGTTCATCATATGAACCTAATCTCCATCTAATTGCCCTTATGTGTGTGACCCTATAGGTTCTTGTAACGTTGGCAATGCCCCTAACCCGATTTAGGAACATAAGCAATGAGCGATATCTAGCAACACATCATTGCTACCCAAGTTACAAGAATGTTGAGCTCCAACATCACCTTTGTGACTACTAATTGTGACTCTCATAATATGTGACAATGTCCCTCTATCCTTGACATCTAGATTGACCAATCGAGGAATAGACCATGTCATCCTCGGTACAATCTAAATCTTGAACTCCAAGTAGACTCACTCTAATCAAATGAGCTCAATATCTCATATTGACTCATTTGGGCATGGCCATGCACTTCGTGGTCTCACTCTATCAAGAATATCGATGTCACTCCCGTCATATAGGAGGGATAGATCCCATCTCCATCACTCACATCCCTCCGCATAATTTGTTACATACCCAGTAATCGCCTTTATAGTCCACCCATTTACGGGTGACGTTTGACGAAGCCAAAGTATGCAACTCCTTATGTAGGGAACCATGATGACTTCACGTCTAAGGACTAATAGTCATACTAATAGCCACATGAGAAAGTATATGACACTCATATAATGATCCATGATACTTTCTCATGGTGGGTCATTCATTATACATTCTCCAATGCATACCCATGTGTCAACTTGATATCTCATATCCATGACTTGTGAGATCAAGTCATCATGTTGACCTACATGCTAGTCTCTACGCATTAACATTGTCCCTGAATGTTAATACTCGACTAGGAATGATTAAGAGTAGTGTTCTCTATATCATCTCATTATCGATTCAACTAATCGATTGATATAGATAAGAACCTACTACTCAAGGACATTATTATATTTAGTTATTTGGCACCAATACAAGTAAATATAATAACCATGCCTTTATAAATAGGAATATGATACAATAAAGTCCAACAACAATCATCACATGATTGGCTCTAGGGCTTTCACTAACAGTATTCGGGGTCCAAGTAAATTTAGCTATATAACAAAACATACAACATGCATATAATTGAAAACAATTATAGACATAATACAAAAGAATATAAACAAGCATTATATCTCTCGATCTTCTATTGTATGTCCTTCCTCCTTTTGAACGTCGTGTGGGTGACGATCTTCCAAAAGTCGAAGCCTCCTAGATCACCAATCTTCCTTTCCTTGTTCAGTCTGAACAAAGGAAGATCATAAAATAAAACTTTTCTTCCTATCTAGAATCGGCTACCAAGTCAAAGGACTTGATGTTGCCGCCGGCAAAGGAAGAGAATATGGAGTATGGGCGTCAGCCAAAAGCTCTAAGGGAAGAAACCCTAGCTCTTGCCGTCGGCCAAGGAAGAGGGGAAGAGGGTGTAGGGATGTATACTGAAAAGTCTATCTTTTGTATGAACATATTTATTTTGAAATAAGAATCACATGATCATTGTTTGCATTTTTAAGGTTATGCAATATTGTCTAATACATTACATTGTAGATAACATGGTGTGTGGTGTCACACGGGAGATCATGTTATCGACTCCTTGTAAAGTATAAGTAAAGGCTGACAACCGAGATGTCTTTGGACAAACCATCGGAATGGTTGTATTGTGATTTGGTATTGGTTTGTCTTGACCATAGAATCACACTAGTGCACTTTGTGTGTATTGAGCAAGACCGACTTAGAGGTGATTCGATTTATTGCTGACTACATAATCGAATCGGACCTCCGATATTATTTAGTACATGATCTTAATCCCGATATAATAATGGGCACATATACTTAGTATTCATCTCTTTGATTTACCAATGGGAGAGATTTATAGATTAAATCGATAGGCTCGGTAAGTTGGGAGATGATATTATTTATATGGTGTGTTGTTGATTATAGAAGGAAACCGTCTCCTATATATTAGGATGATGATGTCCCCTTGAGGAGCTCATAAGGTTCATCATGTAAACCTTGCAGGTGGACTTGGTCTGGCATGATGAAAAGGTTGAGTGGTACTACTCATGGAGTTAGATGTTGATTAATTAATGGTCAGTAAATTAATTAATTGACGGACATTCGAGATCTTAAACACGAGGAGAAAATGTACAAATAAAATATGGAGCCCATATTATCTTATGGGGGTTGGTGAGGTAGATCAATGATAATCCTTTAGTAGATTGGATTATCATTAATGGATCGGACTTTATGTGGGCTTGATCCATGGGTGGCCAAGATCCAACTCCTCCTCATGGTCCCTAATGTAGCATATTAATACCTCATGAAGCTTAGATCCAATGGATAGAAACAAAACTCTAGATCCAAAGGTAGAGATTAAATCTCTAAGATCCGACGATTGAGATTCAATCTCTAGATCCGACGGTTGAGATTAAATCCCTAGAACCAATGGAGGAGATTGAATCATGGATTATCCCTAACTCTGTAAAAGTAGGGCAAGGGGTGGGCAGCAAGAGGAGGAATCCTAATTGAGATAGGATTAGGGTTTGGAGGCTTGGGCGGCACCAAATAAGGAAGTTTTTCCTTTCTTCTTCTTCCTTCAAAGTGGCTGGCGTCCAGCAGCTTTTCCAGCCATTAGCTGGCAGCCAAAGACTCTCTTCTCTTCTCCTTGAGTGGTGGAAACAAGACTTAGGGGTTTCCCTTGGTGTGTTGGTCGGTTTCCATCATCATCTCCTTCTCCTTGTTGGCCGACAGCAAGCATTCTTCTTGTTGCTTATTGGTTAGCTATAGGAAGGAGAAGAGCCTTTTTTCTATTCTTTCTCTTGCTTTGGAAGAGTAAGGAAGGAATATTTACAATCTAGGAGCTTCAACTTTTGGTAGATCATCGCCCACATGACGTTCGAAAGGAGGAAGTTCATACATTAGAAGATCGAGAGGTATACCTATTCTTGATTCTCTTTTGTAACATGTTTGTTTTTGGTTTTCAATTATGATCATGTAATATTCTATTTGTGGCTAAATAATACTTGGATCCCGATAATAAATACATGTTGGAATGTATACTGAAAGCCTAGATCTTTTTGTATGAACATTTTATTTTGGAATAAGAATCACATGATCATTGTTTGCACTTTATATTTATTATATGTGTGCATATTGTCTAATATTTTACATTGTAGATAACATAGTGCTTGGTGTGACACAGAAGATCATGTTATCAGTCCCTTGTAGAATATAAGTAGAGGCTCACAACCAAGATGGTTTTGGACAAACCATTGGCATGGTTGTAGTGTAGCTTGGTATTGTTTTGTCTTGAACATAGAGTTACACTAGTACACTTAGGTGTATTGAGCAGACCGACATAGAGGTGATTCAATTAATTCGACTACATAATTGAATCGGACCTCGGATATTATGTTGTACATGCTCTTGATCGATATAATACGGGCACATGTACTTAGTATTTATTTCTTTGATTTACAGAGGGTGAGATTTAGATGGATTAAATCAATATGCCCGGTAAGTTGGGAAATGATATTATTTACATGGTGTGCCGTTGATTATAGGAGGAAACCGTGTCCTATATATTAGGTTGATGATGTCCCCTTGAGGAGCTCATAAGTAAACCCAGCTGGTTGACTTAGTCAACATGATGATAAGGTTGAGTGGTACTACTCGAGGAATTAGATGTTAATTAATTGATGGTCAGTAAATCAATTAATTGACATACATTCGATATCTTAAACATGGGGAGATGAATGTACAAATAATATATGGAGCCCATATTAATTTATGGGGGTTGGTGAGGAAGTTCAATGATGATCGTCTAGTGGAATGGAACATCATTGATGGATCAAGTTTGTGTGGTTCCGATCCATCGGGTGGCCAAGATCCAACTCCTCCTTATGGTCCCTATCGTAGCCTAATGTAATCCTCGTGAAGTCTAGATCCAAGGATGTAAAACAAAACCGAGAACCGATGGTTGGGATGAATCCCTAGATCCGATGGTTAGGATGAAATCCTAGAACCAACGGTTGGGATTAAATCCCTAGATCCGATGGTTAGGATGAAATCCTAAATCGATGGTTGGGATGAAACCCTAGATCCGACGGTTGGGATGAAATCCTAGATTCGACGGTTGGGATGAAACCCTAGATCCGACGGTTGGGATAAAACCCTAGATCCGACGGTGGAGATTAAAGGAGTCCTAAGCCTAACTCTATAAAAGGAAAGCTTAGGTTGGGCGGAAAGGCGAATTGGTTCAAGGAAAAATTAGGGTTTTGCCTCTCCAATCTTGGGCGGCAAGAAACCCTAGGAGAAAAAGGGCTTGGGCGGCTAGGTTTTGGAAGGAGCTTGGGCGGCATCAAGAGTAGAAGAACCCTTCTTCTTCCTAAGGTTGGTGGCACCTATCTATCTTCCTCCTCTATTCCTAGGCCGGCGCTCTTCCTCCTCCCTTTCTCCTTGGTGGCCGGCACTTCTCCAATCTCCAAGGTGGCCTGCGGTTCCCTTTGCATTGGTGGCCGGCGCTTCATCCATTGTTCCTTGGCTGGTGGTTGCATCAAACTCCCTAGCTTGGTGGTCGGTTCTAGAAAGGAAAGGTATTGTTGGTTCTTCTCTTTGTTCACAGCAGACAAGGAAGGGAAGAACACGATCTAGAAGGCTTCTACTCGTGGAGGATCTTCGTCCACACGTCGTCCACGAGGAGGAAAGGACATACGGTAGAAGATCGTAAGGTATAAAGTTTTACAACTTTATTTTCAGATCTGAGCATGTTCTTTTATGTGTTGATTATACATGTGTGCGTATGTATATATTTTATATAATCATGGACCCCGAAGACAAACATAAAAACCGGCGATCCATCCGTCGTCTCTTCCGCGGCTAACCAACTAGAAGAGTTGTGTTGCTTGAACAACTAGTTTGTTCAAGCGACCACTCAAGTTGTTAGCACGACGACGAATTGGTTGTGCTAAGGAAACTCATCCCATCTGGATTAATTCTTTCATTAGTGAAAATTTTAATCCGGGGACATGGGAGCCAATGAGCCTCCGAAGCAACTCCCTACAACTGGTATCAGAGCCACGGTTTCCAGTTTTGTGTGTTTTGGATTCGGTTACTTTCATGCACATTTCATATATTGAGTATGCCGGATAATAGTAGGATGTGCGTAGGCTAACTTTTTGGTTGCAGGCATAAGGCTCGACTATTATGGCTATTTGGTTGTATGTGATGGTTTTGTGTGTGATTGTATGTATATTATTTGAATCCTCGGGGTTGACGAGGCCAGATTAGTATTTTTTTTTTTTGTAATTAAATATGGCATTGTTTAGCCGCTCATTTTAGTTTACTTTCGATCTAGATTATTTGTACACTCCTTCGTGGAGTATAGGATCGATGGATGTAAATTAAAATGATATATCTCGGCTCGGATCTCTTTGGTGACTTGTGCAGCGGAAGAGGTGGAGCGACAATGCCATAATAGTTGGAAAAATTCTGTTTTTTCCATATTTATTGATTATTTGTTTTATATGCATGTTGTGTATGTTATAAAATTCCTCATTTTCAATTTACTAAGTGGGAGAGGGACATTTTAATTAATTCCCGCAGCCTCCATTACAATTTGACGTGTGATGCAACAAACCTGTGTGTCGGCTCTGAGTGCCTTCCTCCCTGCGGACGGGTTTGTTTGCGGATCACTAGGTCAAATAATGGTTTTAGGAAATTATCTAGGAGCATGTATACTTCCACAGCGGTAAGACACATAATACGAAATAATTCCCTTAGTATCGTGTAATGGTGCACACTTAGATGCAAATAGAAGTATCCTCCCCATCGGAGTCACTGCTTTTATTTGTAGGGCCAAAGAGGAACCAACTATTAATTTTATTTGTCAAAAAGTAAGGTTGACAAGATAATAAAATTAATGGGTAAAACCTCCTCTTACAAATGTAGAATTCGTATACGTCCACACAGCGTGGCATGCGATATTCTCGGTGATTTGAGGTGTTGGTTGATTTCGGAATTTTATTATTTTGAGGAATCAATAATATTTGAAATCTAATATTTTGATCATTGTGATTCTTAGGTTTTTCAAATGGCTTTCAACCCACTTGCTGTGATTTTAAAAGAAAACAAACTTACTGGACCAAACTACATTGATTGGAAAAGAAATCTGGATATTGTCTTAACTGCGGAAGAGTACAAATTTGTACTCTTCTAGGTCTATCCTCCTAAGCCCACCGATGACTCTGATGAAAAGGAGAGAGACAGTTATAAGAAATGGATCAAGGCAGATGAGATGGTGCGGTGTTACATTTTGGCATCTATGTCAAATGTGCTGCAACATCAACATCAGGCCATGGCCACAGCTTATGACATGATGGTAAATCTCAAGGAACTTTTTGGACATCAGAGTAGGGCGGCTAGGTAGGAAGCGATGAGAAACTTGATGACGCCCTCCATGATCGAGGGAACACCCGTTAGGGATCATGTTCTCAAGATGATGGCTCATCTTAATGAGATGGAAGTACTCGGAGCTGAGATCGATAGGGAAACCCAGGTCGATATCATTCTCCAGTCTCTGCCTATGATTTTTGAGCAGTTCCGCCTCAACTACAACATGAACAAGAGGTTGTATTCGTTGGTAGAGCTTCTGACAAAACTCCAGGCGGCAGAGGGGCTTTTTTGTCAAAGTGCTCAAGCCATGGTCGCTCAGAAGGTTTCTTCCTCTAAACCGAAAGGTAAGAAGAAGAAGAAGCAAGGTGGAGCGAAGAAGGTGGCAGTGGGACCTCAGGTAGGAGTGAAGAAGCCGAAAGGCAAGTGCTTCACTTGCAAGCAGACTGGACATTGGAAGGCGGACTGTCCTCGCCGAAAGAACAAAGGTATATCTTCTTATTTAGTTGTTGAAACATGTTTAGCGGTGTTATCTACCAGTGCCTGGTGTGTAGATACAGGAGCCACTGATCATGTCTACAATACTTTGCAGGGGTTCCAGGAAACCCGACGACTAGCTGAGGGAGAGATTACCGTCTTCATGTGCAATGCTTCAAAGGTGGCGGCTATTGCAGTGGGAGACGTTTATTTATCTTTTGATAGGAATAAAGTTTTGGTTTTGAGAAATTGTCTTTATGTACCTACTTTTAGAAAGAATTTAATTTCA
This sequence comes from Wurfbainia villosa, assembly GCA_025175895.1. Lineage (NCBI taxonomy): Eukaryota > Viridiplantae > Streptophyta > Magnoliopsida > Zingiberales > Zingiberaceae > Wurfbainia > Wurfbainia villosa. Next base: position 76,892,821 of record CM046000.1, on the reverse strand, counting down.
GTTTCTAAATTGTTTATGGATGGATATTCTGTTTCTTTTAATGACAAAGTGGTTATAAAAAGGAATAGGGAGATTATCTGTTCTGGTATATTGGTTGACAATTTATATACTCTTGAACCGAAAACTCCCACGATGCATATAGAAATCAATAACTCATCTTCTAAGTCTAATAAGAGAAAAGAACCTTATGAATAGACGAACATATCTTTGGCATCTAAGGCTTGGTCATATTAACCTGAGCAGAATTCAAAGGTTGATAGCTGATGGACCTTTGGGTTCATTAGTGGTGGAGGATCTCCCAACCTGCGAATCTTGCTTGGAAGGTAAAATGACCAAGAGACCTTTCAAGGCCAAGGGGTATAGAGCCAAAGATGTGTTAGAATTGGTTCATTCTAATTTGTGTGGTCCTATGTCTATCCAGGCAAGAGGTGGTTTTGAATATTTCATCTCATTTATAGACGATGATTCAAGATATGGATACATTTACTTGATGCGCCACAAGTCTGAATGCTTTGACAGGTTCAAAGAATTCAAGGCTGATGTGGAGAACCGTCAAGGTAAAAGTATCAAGACATTACGATCTGATCGTGGTAGCGAGTACCTCTTGGGAGAGTTTAGGAATTACTTATCAGAGGCTGGGATTCAATCCCAATTGTCTGCACCTGGCACACCCCAGCAGAGTGGTGTAGCGGAGCGAAGGAATAGGACTCTTATGGAGATGGTCAGATCGATGATGAGTTATTCTAAGTTACCTGTTTCATTCTGGGGGTATGTACTGGATACGACAATGTATACTCTGAACTTGGTTCCATCCAAATCAGTACCTTCTACCCCTGTAGATTTGTGGACTGGGCGAAAGCCTAGTCTAAGACATATTTAGATATGGGGGAGTCCAGCACATGTGCTGAAGGCTGATGCTGGTAAGTTGGAACGTCGTACAGAAGTGTGCATGTTTGTTGGCTACCCTAAGGGAACGAAAGGTGGTTTGTTTTATAATCCTAGAGATCAGAGGGTGATCGTTAGCACGAACGCCAGATTTCTAGAGGAGGATTATGTAATGAACCACAAGCCCAAGAGTAGGATTGTTCTTGAGGAGTGGACAGGGGAAGTCCCGACTTCATTACCACCGGTACAAGAGAAGATACCACAAGTCACTGCACTGCGTGTCACAGAGCATACACATGAGGCACCTCGTCGTAGTGGGAGGGTTGTTAGACAACCCGAGAGATTCATGTTTTTGGGAGAGTCTTCGGACTTAGTCCCTGGTGAACATGAACCTGATCCCTGGACATATTACGAGGCACTCCAAGATGGAGATGCGGTATCTTGGAAAAGAGCGATGGATTCAGAGATAGAATCTATGGATTCTAATCAGGTCTGGGAGCTAGTAGAACCACCCGATGGTGTAAAAGCCATTGGATGCAAGTGGATCTACAAGAGAAAGAGAGGAGTAGACGAGAAGGTTGAGACCTTCAAAGCTAGGCTTGTTGCGAAAGGGTATACTCAGAAAGAGGGCATCGATTATGAGGAGACATTTTCGCTGGTAGCTATGCTTAAGTCTATCCGGATTCTCTTATCTATAGCTGCTCATATGGATTATGAGATTTGGCAGATGGATGTCAAGACAGCTTTCCTTAACGAAAGTCTTGAGGAGAACATCTGTTGGGTTTCCGGCACCGCGGCGTGTGTGTGTTCGATCATGTTTCGTAAACATGAGCACAGCGGAAGCAATTAAAAATAATAAATCTATATTTATTACAACACACACAACACACGCATGCATATTACAACAAGTGTAGACATAACCGTAAATTAAAATTTGCAATAAAAGAAATTATCTACGTTATACCTTTCGTATGACGTGTAGCGGGAACGACATCAACCGGAACGATTCCCGTAAGAATCGTCTCTATCCGTATCCACGCCGAGCTCCTCGGGATGACTTCGCTAAGTCACGAGCTTCGTCTTCGTACGGGTTACTAGCCTCGTGTTGAAGACGACGTGATCGAGAGATGATCACGATCCGAATCCAAATTCGGATCCTAAAACAAGTTCTCAAAACTCGCTTCTCTGAAGAGGTATTCGTCAACCGTTTGACGAATCCTTCGTCCCCCACCTCAGAGGATTACCGGAGATCAAATCCCCGGTAAGTTAGCCGCTGTCGGAGCACTAACCGTCGTCCAAACGACGCTCCGACGAGAGGAGGAGAAGCTGTCCAGAAAACTGGACAGCTTGGTGGAGGATATAGGCGCCGGCCAACCAAGGAAAGAAAAGGCTCACCTTGATGCCAAACCTATGGGAGATCACCGGAGGGTCGCCGGAGGTTCTCCGGCTGAAGCTTGGACGCCGGCAAAGACTTGGACGGCTGCACAAGAGGTTGGGCGGCGGCACACTAGGGTTGGCGCCGAAAACCTCCTTCAAGGAGTGGGCGGCAACTCCAGGGGGCTAGGGTTTGGATTAGTTAGGGTTTAACAATCCCTTAAACCCTCTTTTATAGAGAACTAATTCTCTTAATGGTTAATGGATCATATCCATAAAGCCCGTTAACCCGCTCCATTAGGATAAGTTAAAATAAACCAAACCATGATGGTTTATTTTAAGTTAAAACGAACCGAACCAACTTTTGGTTCATTCGTTTATAATAAACCAAACCCTTTGGTTTATTCTCATCCATTGGATTAGAACCAAACCATTTTGGTTCATCCATTATGTCTTCATAAGACACGGCCCATCCACGCTTCCATTGCGACTGAAACAATTTCATGCTCGCTTTATGTTTGGTCCAACCAAACATAGTTTCTCTCGGTCTGAGAATCCCATTCTCAAGCTCATTTTAAATCCTTTGGATTATACTCGTTGTGCGTGTGACCAAATAGGTTCTCGGTTTATGTTGGCCAACTATAATTAACCATTAATTATAGAACGATCATGAGTGGCACCTAGTAGTACATCATGATCCCCAATTAACCGAAAAGATCAACGGTTGATCCAGAACTATTTCTGAAACCCTTCAGTAGCTCGATTGAATCGTGCCCCATTCCCTTCACTCATCTTATACCCACTTGGTTCAGGACATGGTCTATTGTGTCAGTCCCCACTAGGCTGACTACGTCACACCTAGCCCAAGTATCATTTCCTCGTCCTACGGATTCTAGTTACTCCACATGTATCAAATAGTACCATAATCTAAACAAGTAATGCTTTGGCCAAAGACTTTAGTAACAATCCGACGAGGCCATGGGTATACATCTCCTCGCAAGGAGTGGTGAATCCTTTATAGGCTATTCAAACACCTTCGATCACTTCGACTTATACCCAATCATCCCGGGTCCACATCTCCTTAGAGATGTTTGCTTAAGATGTCAAAGCATAAGTCTCCATGATCAAGATGACTTGAATACCGCAAGTCAAAGGAACATCGCACTTAAGCAACAGTAAGAACTTCATTGACATATCTATATATGCAGAGAACCATATGAAGTCTTACGGCTGGTCACTCCAATGAACTAGTTACCATAACTAGCATCCACGATTAACTCCGGACATCACAATGTCTCCCAAGGAGAATCACCGCTTGGATACACCAAGGAGTATACCTCGTGCTAGTCTCGGCTGTAATTGATGGTGTCCAAATCCATCAATTCATCGACTAGGATAATTCCGATACATCACAATTACACATGTAGAGATACTCACTAGTTGTGATCCAATCACAAATTCTCTCATGCCGCCGTGAATCGATCGTGGGCATTCAAGAAATGAGTTTAAGATCCAATCAAATACATAAAACATGTATACTCAAATAGTGAATCTTCATTTATCATATAAATGGTTCATACATAAGGCGATTGCCTTAGGACATCTCTCATATATTACTAACAGACTCCCACTTGGCCTAATGCCAATCGCTACGGTATCCAATACCATAAGCTCGAACATGACCCTCAAACTTATTTTGAGGTAATGCCTTAGTCAAGGGATCCGCTAAGTTCCTTTCAATTTTCGATTTGTATTTCATTCCTACGATGATCTCTCCGATAAGATGATAGCGGCCACATGTTTGATCCGATGAGACCTTGGCTCTTTCGCTCGCTGCAATTGCTCCATTGTTGTCGCAGAGACCGGTATTGCTTCAACAATGGCCGGAATCACACCAAGTTCATGAACGAACTTTTGATCCAAACCGCCTTTGCCGCCGGCCGCAATGTATTCTCGCCTCGTGGTAGAATCCGCTACGCCTCTTGTTTGGAACTTTTCCAACTCATCGCGCCTCATTCAAGGTGAACACGATCCAGATCGAGACCTGAAATCATCCTTGTCCGTCTCGAAGCCGCATCCGTATACCCGCAGATCACCATGTCCCTTCTCCATATATTAGGAACACATCCTTAGTTCTTCTCAAGTACTTAAGGATCGCCTTAACACCACCCAATGATCCATTCCTCGATCGACCGGGTATCCGCCGTGACACTCAGAGCATACGATACATCGGGCCTCGTACATAACATAGCATACATGATAGATCCTATCATGCGATGCATAGGAATCTTACTCATGCAAATCCTCTCGCCTTACGGATGACATAGACTTCGAAAGGTGTACCCCATGCTTGATGGGTAGGAAACCTTTCTTGGATTCCGACATGCTAAACCTCTTTAGCACTCGGTCTATATATGTAGACTGCAAAAGACCAAGCAACCATTTCGATCTATCTCTATAGATCTTAATCCCGAGGATGTAGGTTGCTTCTCCCAGGTCTTTCATGGAGAATGTCTTGGATAACCAAACCTTCACTGACTGTAAGATTGAAACATCATTTCCTATAAGTAGTATGTCATCGACATACAATACTAGGAATACGACTGCACTCCCACTAACCTTCTTGTACACACAAGGTTCGTCTGGATTTTGTGAGAAATCAAACTTTTTGATTGTCTCATCAAAACGGATATTCCAGCTCCTGGATGCTTGCTTCAATCCATAAATAGATCGTCGCAATTTGCATACCTTGGTTTTATCAACCGATGTGAAACCTTCAGGATGTATCATATACACGTCCTCGAGCAGGTTTCCATTAAGGAAAGCTGTTTTCACATCCATCTGCCATATCTCATAATCATAATGAGCCGCTATGGCTACGAGCATCCGAATGGATTTAAGCATAGCTACAGGCGAATAGGTTTCGTCATAATCAACACCTTGCTTTTGACGATATCCTTTCGCCACCAATCTAGCCTTATAGGTAATCACATTACCATCCTTGTCGGTTTTCTTCTTGAAAACCCACTTGCACCCTATAGGCTTTATGCCTTCAGGTGGGTCAACCAAGTTCCAAAGTTGGTTTTCGTACATGGAATCCATTTCCGACTTCATGGCACCAAGCCACTTATCCCTTTCTGAACTTGTCAGCACTTCTTCATAACTGGTAGGCTCCTCATCATCAATGAGTAACACGTCGCTCGATTCACTTACGAGAAATCCATATCTCTCAGGAATATTGCGTGTTCTACCAGATCTACGAAGATGTGGTGTTACAATAGGATTGCTCATCACTATGAGTTGTCTACATTGTGCTTCACCTGTATCTCATCAATGTCTATTTGAGTCGAGCCTCCTCAAGCTCGACGACACTCCCACTGCTTTCTTGCAAGAGAAACTCTTTCTCTAGAAACACAAAGATGCCTTGAAACAAACACCTTTGTTCCACAGATGATAGAATTGGTAACCCCTAGTTTCCTTAGGTATCCAATAAATAGACATTTATCGACTTAGCATCCAATTTGTCCGATACATTGCTTCACATAAGTAGGACAACCCCATATCTTCAAGTAAGATACATGAGGTTTCTTACTATTCCATATCTCATATGGAGTAGTTGAGACTACCTTGGTAGGCATTCTGTTTAACAAGTAAACAGCTGTCTGAAGTGCATAGCCCCAAAAGGACTTGGGAAGAGTTGCATGATTCATCATTGACCTGACCATGTCCAACAAGGTCCTATACGCCTCGTGATACACCATTATGCCGTGGTGTATAGGCGGAGTCCATTGAGACAATATACCATTGTCTCTTAGATAATCAAGAAACTCTTGACTTAAGTATTCACCACCTCGATCCGATCGAAGTATTTTAATACTCTTGTCATGTTGTTTCTCTACTTCATTTCTGAATTCTTTGAACCTTTCAAAGGCTTCAGACTTGTGTTTCATCAAGAACATACCCAAACCGTGAGTGATCATCGGTGAAGGTAATGAAGTAGCTATAGCCTCCTAAAGCTTGAGTTGACATAGGTCCACATACATCGCATGTATTAGACCTAGTAACTCTCCCACTGCTCACCTTTTCCAAAGAAAGGTAACTTAGTCATCTTGCCTTTAAGCATGATTCACATGTATCGTATGAATCCAATTCAAACGATTCCGCAATTCCACATCGTGTAATTCGACATGCGCTTTCTTGCTTATATGGCCAAGACGACAATGCCACATATAGGAGTCTATTTGATTATCCTTCGAGCACGCTGTTGCTCGCTTCGATATTGAAAATGTCACCGGATACGCCCAACGATAAACACCATTGCTTAAAGTTCCAAACCCATAAAGAACTCCATTCAAAGTTATGTAACAACAATTGTTACTAAAAGTCAATGGTTCCCATTTCTATTTAAACAAGAAATAGAAATGATGTTCTTTATCAACTAAGGAACATAGTGCCAATGTAATGACTAAATCCTCACTAGGGGAGCTTCCAAGAATACGTTCCGATGGAGCAACATGGGCGTAACTGGAACGAAGCATACAACGTAAATTTGACTCTCCCTTGATGAGTCTTCTTCTATTCCTTAGTATGTCATTACATATGTGAGCCACACCCGATGTCAAATACCCAAGTGTGAGAAATAGAATGACAATCAATAAAGAAGATTACGAAGAAGATGGGGCATCAGATGCCTTATCCTTCTTCACGGACTCAAGATAAATCTTGCACTTTCTTAGCAAATGGCCCTACTTGCCATAATGATGTAAAGTTTCCTTTTGTGCTAGTTCTACCTTCTTAGCCTTTATCTTCTTTCCCTTCTTCTGTTCCTTTGACTTCCTCTTAGAACCTTTCTTGAGAATCAACTAACAACACCGTCCCTGCTCATGCTTCTCGAGAAGACTCCACGGTCTTGACATGTTGGCGATACCACGGATGAACCTCCTAGCATCTCGAGAGGTGAAGAGGGCTTTGAGACTTGAACCTTTGAATCTCACTTGCTCATCAACCAACTCACAAAGATGAAGGACTACGATATGAGCATCCATATGCTCATGCGCTTTCGTAAGCTTGGGTTCCATCGTGGCTAGCATGATGCAACTCATTTGTTCGAGAATCACTCACATGTTTACGATAGGCCAACAATTGGTCGAGTTGCATCGTCACTAGGACGGGCGGGAAGAGGCGCTTCGAGGACATTTGCAAGCTTTTCAACCTTGAGAACAATTCTCAAGCTTCTAAGCCAGTCCATGAAGCTCGGCCCAGTCAATTTATTCGAATCCAAAATGGAACGCAAATTCAAAGACATCATGATCAATCTTAGAAATACAAATCGAGCATATATGAGAAAGATGATTTTAAAATGCATCAATATACATTTATAAATCCCATTCATTTTTCGAATTTCAAAAACCCCAAAATCACGTCGGGAGATCGTAGGTCCATCTCCGAATGGGCTGATATCCATCATAGTTATGAACAACCTTGGAGAGAGTCCAACAAGCCATTCATAACTACGACGGTAGGTATCAACTATACCGATTGCATATCACGTATATGCAACTATCACAATGTGCTATCAACTAATTGAATGTTCACACATACATCGGGTTGTTAACACATTAACAAGTATGCATCATATGCATAGCACCCAACTTCACCTCCCTTTACATCGACCTTGGAGAGAGTCCAACAAGCCGATGCTTCAGGTTAAAGCCAACCCATTAATCAAGACATAGTTTTAATATGGTTAGAGCGCATTCAACCAATTAGCCCAGCTTGGAGAGAGTCCAACAACCAAAGCTAACGATTGACCTCTGACTCTTACCATATTAGTATTAAACTATTCTATGGTTTGAACATATTCAGTTCGAGTAGGGCTTGGAGAGAGTCCAACAACCCAAACAAGAAAGCGGAACTCTGGTTCTAACCATATTAATGGAAGGTGTAGGCTTTAATATTGATTAAGGGTTTTTATGTCTCATCCTCTTTGCATGCAAATAACTATTATCTACATGGCATGGCATACATGACATACATCTACATGTCACGACACGCATGACATAATGTTATGCATCTAATGCAATTACATGGCATACAATTATGTCATGTATATATTTCCTTATATGTCATAACTATTTATGGAAATAAAATATGTTTAAGATTTGATTCTCCAAATCAAATGATAATTAAATTAGGAAACAAATTTCCAAATCTAATCACATATTTTATTCATGGAATTATTTGATTAAGGAAAATCTATTTAGGAAACCAATTTCCTAAATCATTAAAACTACTTATGGAAATAAAATATTTTAAGATTTGATTTCCCAAATCAAATCATGATTAAATTAGGAAACAAATTTCCAGAATCTAATCAAATATTTTATTTATGGAAAATATCAATTTCCATAAATACTTCCAACTTTCCAAAAGTGGAAGATTTCCATAAATACTTCTAGACTTTCCAAAATTGAAAAATTTCCATAAATACTTCTAAATTTCCAAAATTAGAAAATTTCCAGAAATACATTATGACTATCGCAAAACTATTTTACGATTATGTCGAAACACAACCTGGGCTCTGATACCACTGTTGGGTTTCCGGCACCGCGGCGTGTGTGTGTTCGATCATGTTTCGTAAACATGAACACAGCGAAAGCAATTAAAAATAATAAATCTATATTTATTACAACACACACAACACACGCATGCATATTACAACAAGTGTAGACATAACCGTAAATTAAAATTTGTAATAAAAGAAATTATCTACGTTATACCTTTCGTATGACGTGTAGCGGGAACGGCATCAACCGGAACGATTCCCGTAAGAATCGTCTCTATCCGTATCCACGCCGAGCTCCTCGGGATGACTTCGCTAAGTCACGAGCTTCATCTTCGTACGGGTTACTAGCCTCGTGTTGAAGACGACGTGATCGAGAGATGATCACGATCCGAATCAAAATTCGGATCCTAAAACAAGTTCTCAAAACTCGCTTCTCCGGAGAGGTATTCGTCAACCGTTTGACGAATCCTTCGTCCCCCACCTTAGAGGATTACCGGAGATCAAATCCCCGGTAAGTTAGCCATTGTCGGAGCACTAACCGTCGTCCAAACGACGCTCCGACGAGAGGAGGAGAAGCTGTCCAGAAAACTGGATAGCTTGGTGGAGGATATAGGCGCCGGCCAACCAAGGAAAGAAAAGGCTCACCTTGATGCCAAACCTATGGGAGATCACCGGAGGGTCGCCGGAGGTTCTCCGGCTGAAGCTTGGACGCTGGCAAAGACTTGGATGGCTGCACAAGAGGTTGGGCGGCGGCACACTAGGGTTGGCGCCGAAAACCTCCTTCAAGGGGTGGGCGGCAACTCCAGGGGGCTAGGGTTTGGATTAGTTAGGGTTTAACAATCCCTTAAGCCCTCTTTTATAGAGAACTAATTCTCTTAATGGTTAATGGATCATATCCATAAAGCCCATTAACCCGCTCCATTAGGATAAGTTAAAATAAACCAAACCAGGTTTATTTTAAGTTAAAACGAACCGAACCAACTTTTGGTTCATTCGTTTATAATAAACCAAACCCTTTGGTTTATTCTCATCCATTGGATTAGAACCAAACCATTTTGGTTCATCCATTATGTCTTCATAAGACACGACCCATCCACGCTTCCATTGCGACTGAAACAATTTCATGCTCGCTTTATGTTTTGTCCAACCAAACATAGTTTCTCTCGGTCTGAGAATCCCATTCTCAAGCTCATTTTAAATCCTTTGGATTACACTCGTTGTGCGTGTGACCAAATAGGTTCTCGGTTTATGTTGGCCGTCTATAATTAACCATTAATTATAGAACGATCATGAGTGGCACCTAGTAGTACATCATGATCCCCAATTAACCGAAAAGATCAACGGTTGATCCGTAACTATTTCGAAACCCTTGATGGCTCGAATGAATCGTGCCCCATTCCCTTCACTCATCTTATACCCACTTGGTTCGGACATGGTCTATAGTGTAGTCCCACTAGGTGACTCACGTCACACCTAGCCCAAGTATCATTTCCTCGTCCTCTGATTCTAGTTACTCCACATGTATCGAAGAGTACCTTACTCTAAACATGTAATGCTTTGGCCAAAGACTTTAGTAACAATCCGACGAGAGGCCATGGGTATACATCTCCTCGCAAGGAGTGGTGAATCCTTTATAGGCTATTCAAACACCTTCGATCACTTCGACTTATACCCAATCATCCCGGGTCCACATCTCCTTAGAAATGTTTGCTTAAGATGTCAAAGCATAAGTCTCCATGATCAAGATGACTTGAATACCGCAAGTCAAAGGAACATCGCACTTAAGCCACAGTAAGAACTTCATTGACATATCTATATATGCAGAGAACCATATGAAGTCTTACGGCTGGTCACTCCAATGAACTAGTTACCATAACTAGCATCCACGATTAACTCCGGACATCACTATGTCTCCAGCCAGTGAGAATCAGCTGCTTGGATACACCAAGGAGTATACCTCGTGCTAGTCTCGACAGAATTGATGGTGTCTAAATCCATCAATTCATCGACTAGGGATAATTCCGATACATCACAATTACACATGTAGAGATACTCACTAGTTGTGATCCAATCACAAATTCTCTCATGCTGTGAATCGTATCGTGGGCATTCAGTAAATGAGTTTAAGATCCAATCAAATACATAAAACATGTATACTCAAATAGTGAATCTTCATTTATCATATAAATGGTTCATACATAAGGCAATTGCCTTAGGACATCTCTCATATATTACTAACAACATCTATATGCGGCAACCAGAGGGATTCATTGCTAAAGGCAAAGAGCATCTTGTATGTAAGCTTAATCGGTCCATTTATGGATTGAAGAAAGCTTCTAGATCTTGGAACATCTGCTTTGATGAGGTAATCCAGTCATATGGATTTATTCAAAGTCCGGATGAGCCTTGTGTTTACAAGAGATGTGATGGAAACGTAGTGGTGTTTCTTGTACTATACGTAGATGACATTTTGTTAGTTGGCAACAATATCAAAGTGTTATCAGACGTAAGGGTATGGTTGTCCAAACAGTTTGACATGAAGGACTTGGGAGAAGTGGGACAAATCCTTGGGATCAAAGTTATAAGGGATCGCAAGAAAAGGATATTGTGCTTATCTCAAGATTCATACATTGACACTATCCTTGCTCGTTTTAGCATGCAGAACTCTAAGAAAGGTTTTCTACCCTTTAGGCATGGAGTTCCTTTATCTAAAGAGATGTGTCCCAAAACATCAAAGGAGATAGAGGACATGAAGGTGGCTCCTTATGCTTCGGCAGTAGGAAGCCTTATGTATGCTATGCTATGTACGAGATCGGATATCTGCTTTGCCGTGGGCATGGTTAGCAGATATCAGAGTAATCCTAGACAGGGACATTGGACTGCGGTAAAGCATATATTGAAGTACCTGAGAAGGACTAGGGATTATATGCTAGTTTACCGGGCAGATCAATTAGTCTCTGTGGGTTACACAGATTCGGATTTCCAATCAGATAGGGACAAGAGTAAGTCTACCTCGGGGTTTGTGTTTACTTTTGGTGGAGCCATAGTATGGAGGAGTGTCAAGCAGAAATGCGTGGCGGACTCTACCATGGAAGCTGAGTATGTAGCAGCCTCTGAGGCAACCAAGGAAGCTGTATGGCTCAGGAACTTCTTGAAGGACTTGGATGTGATTCCTGGTTTGCCCAGAACTATCACAATTTATTGTGATAACATTGGTACAGTTGCAAACTCGAAGGAACCACGAGCCCATAAGGCGAGTAAACACATAGAGTGCAAGTACCACCTTATACGAGAGATCGTAAAACGAGGAGAAGTAGCTGTCGCCAAGATTGCATCAGAGGATAACCTGGCGGATCCATTCACTAAGGCCCTTCCAGCGAAAGCGTTTGATAGGCATGTGGAGGACATGGGGATCAGATGTATGGCAGTGTGATGATGACATATTCTTTTAAGTATAAGTGGGAGATTGTTGGAATGTATACTGAAAGCCTAGCACTTTTTGTATGAACATTTTATTTTGAAATAAGAATCACATGATCATTGTTTGCACTTTATATTTATTATATGTGTGCATATTGTCTAATATTTTACATTGTAGATAACATGGTACTTGGTGTGGCATAGAAGATCATGTTATCAGTCCCTTGTAGAATATAAGTAGAGGCTCACAACCAAGATGGTTTTGGACAAACCATTGGCATGGTTGTAGTGTAGCTTGGTATTGTTTTGTCTTGAACATAGAGTTACACTAGTACACTTAGGTGTATTGAGCAAGATCGACATAGAGGTGGTTCAATTAAATCAATTAATTGACGGACATTCGATATCTTAAACATGGGGAGATGAATGTACAAATAATATATGGAGCATATATTAATTTATGGGGGTTGGTGAGGTTGTTCAATGATGATCCTCTAGTGGAATGGAACATCATTGATGGATCAAGTTTGTGTGGTTCCGATCCATCGGGTGGCCAAGATCCAACTCCTCCTTATGGTCCCTATTGTAGCCTAATATAATCCTCGTGAAGTCTAGATCCAAGGATGTAAAGCAAAACTGAGAACTGACGGTTGGGATGAATCCCTAGATCCGATGGTTAGGATGAAATCCTAGAACCAACGGTTGGGCTTAAATCCCTAGATCCGATGGTTAGGATGAAATCCTAAATCGACGGTTGGGATAAAACCCTAGATCCGACGGTTGGGATGAAATCCTAGATTCGACGGTTGGGATGAAACCCTTGATCCGACGGTTGGGATAAAACCCTAGATCCGATGGTGGAGATTAAATCCCTAGATCCGACGGTGGAGATTAAAGGAGTCCTAAGCCTAACTCTATAAAAGGAATGCTTAGGTTGGGCGGAAAGGCGAATTGGTTCAAGGAAAAATTAGGGTTTTGCCTCTCCAAACTTGGGCGGCAAGAAACCCTAGGAGAACAAGGGCTTGGGCGGCTAGGTTTTGGAAGGAGCTTGGGCGGCATCAAGAGAAGAAGAACCCTTCTTCTTCCTAAGGTTGGCGGCACCTATCTATCTTCCTCCTCTATTCCTAGGCCGGCGCTCTTCCTCCTCCCTTTCTCCTTGGTGGCCAGCACTTCTCCAATCTCCAAGGTGGCCAGCGGTTCCCTTTGCATTGGTGGCCGGCGCTTCATCCATTGTTCCTTGGCCGGTGGTTGCATCAAACTCCCTAGCTTGGTGGCCGGTTCTAGAAAGGAAAGGTATTGTTGGTTCTTCTCTTTGTTCACAGCGGACAAGGAAGGGAAGAATGCGATCTAGAAGGCTTCTACTCGTGAAGGATCTTCATCCACACGTCGTCCATGAGGAGGAAAGGACATACGGTAGAAGATCGTAAGGTATAAAGTTTTACAACTTTATTTTCAGATCTGAGCATGTTCTTTTATGTGTTGATTATACATGTGTGCGTATGTATATATTTTGTATAATCATGGTCCCCGAAGACAAACACAAAAACCGGCGATCCGTCCGTCGTCTCTTCCGCGGCTAACCAACTAGAAGAGTTGTGTTGCTTGAACAACTAGTTTGTTCAAACGACCACTCAAGTTGTTAGCACGACGACGAATTGGTTGTGCTAAGGAAACTCATCCCCTCAAGTTGTTAGCACTACGACGAATTGGTTGTGCTAAGGAAACTCATCCCATCTGGATTAATTCTTTCATTAGTGAAAATTTTAATCCGGGGATATGGGAGCCAATGAGCCTCCGAAGCAACTCCCTACAATACAAAAGTCGGCGATCCGTACATCGTCTATTCCGCGGCTACTCGTAGAATAGAGGATGGTCGCTTGAACAACAAGTTTGTTCAAGTGACCTCTCAAAACGAATAGCACGACGATGACTTGGTTGTTTGGGAAATCTTTTGTGTCTAGGATTAAAATTTTTAATCCGGGGACATCGATGGGATCGCCATGAACAAACGACCGAGGTGAAGTGGGAAGTGAAGTTTCCCCTCACAGACTCGATAAGCAAAACCCTTCAATTGGTATCAGAGCAAAGGTTTTCAATTTTGTGTGTTTAGGATTCGGTTAATTATTATGCACTTTTAATATATTATATGTGCCGGATAATAGTAGGATATGCATTGGTTAACTCTTTGGTTGTAAGCATAAGTTCCGACTATTATGGCCATATGTGTGTATGTGATTGTATGTGTATATTTTGTTGAATCCTCGGGGTTGACGAGGCTAGTATTTAATTTTTTGTAAATTAGATACAACATTGTTTAGCCACTCTTTTTATTTTAGTTTACTTTCGATCTAGATTTCATGTACACTCCCTCGTGGAGTATAGGATCGATGGATGTAAATTAAAATAGGTTTTAGTCTCGGCTCGGATCTCCGGATGGCTTGTACATGGCGTAGGAGGAGTGGACGAGATGGCGATGCGACGGGAGACATATTGAAGACAAAATCCATAATAGTTGGAAAATAATTTATTTTTCATATTTATTTCTTTTTGTTTGATATGCATGTCGTAGGCTAGGAAAATTCTTTAATTTCAAATTACTAAGTGGGAGAGGGATTTTTTTTTTAATTCCCACGACCTCCATTACGATTTGACAAGTGATGCAAACAAACTTGCGCATCGGCTCTGAGTGCCTTCCTCCCCATCGGATGAGTTTGTTTATGGATCACAAGGTCAAATATGGTTATAGGGAATTATCAAGGAGAGTGTGTACTTCCCCATCGGAAGTCACATAACCCGAGATAATTATCTTGGTACCGAGTAATTGTGAACACTTAGATATAAATATAAGTATCCTCCCCTTCGGAGTCATTGCTTTTACTTGTAGGGCCAAAAAGGAACCAACTATTAATTTTACTTGTCAAAAAGTTAGGTTGACAAGATAGTAAAATTAATGGGTAAAACCTCCTCTTACAAATGTAGAATTCGTATACGTCCACACTATTGTGACATACGATATTCTCGGTGTTTTGATTTTAAAATTTTATTCTTTGAGGAATCAATAATTTTTTGAAATCTAATGTTTTGATTTATGTGATTCTTAGATTTTCTTTCAAAATGACTTTCAACCCACTTGTAGTGATACTGAAAGAGAACAAACTTACTGGACCCAACTATGTTGACTGGAAGAGGAATCTAGAGATTCTCTTGACTGCTAAAGAATACAAATATAAACTTCTCAAAGAGTGCCTTTCTAAGCCTGCAGATGATTCTGGGGAAAAGGAGAGAGAGAGTTATAAGAAGTGGATCAAGGCCGATGAGATGGCTCGGTGTTACATTTTGGCATCAATGTCAAATGTACTGCAACATCAGCATCAAGCCATGCCAACTGCTTATGACATGATGCTCAATCTCAAAGAGCTTTTCGGACACCAAAATCGGGCTGCGAGGCAAGAAGCCATGAGAAACTTGATGACGACCACTATGATTGAGGGAACACCCGTAAGGGATCATGTTCTAAAGATGATGGCTCATTTCAATGAGCTGGAGGTCCTTGGAGCTGAGATCGATGGGGAAACCCAAGTCGATATCATACTCCAGTCTCTACCTAGGAGTTTTGAGCAGTTTCTCCTGAACTACAACATGAACAAAAGTTTGTATTCATTGGTGGAGCTTCTGACAAAACTCCAGGCGACAGAGGGGCTATTTCGTTAGAGTGCTCAGGCACATGCCATGGTGACCCAAAAGGTTTCTACTTCTAAGCTGAAAGGCAAGAAGAAGAAGAAACAAACTTGGGTGAAGCGGCGGGAGGTACTCAGGGAGGAGTGAAGAAGCCGAAAGGCAAGTGCTTCACTTGTAAGCAGACTGGACACTGGAAGAAGGACTACCCCAACCGCAAGAACAAAGGTATATTTTTTGGTCTAGTCGTTGAAACATATTTACCGGTGTTATCTACCGTCACCTGGTGTGTAGATACGGGAGCCACTGATCATGTCTGCAATACTTTGCAGGGGTTCCAGGAAACCAGACGACTAGCTGAGGGGGAGATTACCGTGTACTTGGGTGATGCCACGAAGGTGGCGGCTGTTGCAGTGGGAGATGCTCATTTATCTTTTGAGAAAAATAAACTTTTGGTTTTTAAGAATTGCCTTTATGTACCCTTATTTAGAAAGAATTTAATTTCAGTTTCTAAATTATTTATGGATGGATATTCTATTTCTTTTAATGATAGAGTTGTTATAAAAAGGAATAGGGACATTATCTGTTCGGGTGCATTGATAGAAAATTTGTGCACACTTGAACCAAAAGCTCCCACGATGCATATTGAAATTAATAACTCATCTTCTAATTCCAATAAGAGAAAAGAACTTTCGAAGTTGAACCAAACATATCTTTGGCATCTTAGGCTTGGTCATATTAACCTAAAAAGAATTCAAAGGTTGATAGCTGATGGACCTTTGGGTTCATTAGTGGTGGAGGATCTCCCAACCTGCGAATCTTGCTTGGAGGGTAAGATGACCAAGAGGCCTTTTAAGGACAAGGGGTATAGAGCCAAAGATGTGTTAGAATTGGTTCATTCTGATAATCGAACCTGTATTTTGATTATGGAAAAGACACAAAGTTATGTTTACATCGTTATCTCACGAGCTAAATCAAGTATGCAGAAAAGTACTAAAGTTAGAGCTGAAGGCTAGCAACACCCGGAGGAAGCTGCGGTGGTCGGGCGACACTCGAGTGACTTCGGAGGTAGCCGAAGGAATCGAGTGGAAGGCCGGAAGCAAAAGCGACATAGTAAGTATCGAGGTAAGCTCGTGTGAGTGAGAGATGGTAATATCGTGTCCTCTGTACGGGGACGACCGTAGGCGGCGATCCGACTAAGACTTCTTCTGGAAGGTCAAGGTCGAGATCGGACGGTTAGAAACCGTCATATTTATCATTTTCTGAGCTAACCTCTCACTGCAGGGAAGTGTCCAGGCTGGCAGTCGACTGCTGGACATTGGGCAGTCGACTGATGTTCATCAGTCGATTGATGGGAGTCATCAGTCGACTGATGGCGATGAATCAGCCTTTGCGCTAGGTCAAAACGGATAAGGTTTGACGCAACCACTTTGCGATAAAATTTATTACAACTTCGTGATCTGTTCCGAAAAAAGAGGAGAGATATTCAGAGGCCAAAATCTATAAAAGGAGGGGAGGATTCCAACTCCAAATCACATCAAGTTTATTCATCAAGTGCTCCTACAACACCAACGCTCCAACACCGTCATAACGCCGACGCGACAACAAGTTCAGATCTTCTTTGTCGGCAGAAGCATCTAGTAATATATTTTGATATTGTATTCATTGTTTTTATTCGTAACGAGGTGAGGTAGGCTTGTTGCCTCATCCTCGTACATTCGGTTTTGTGATCGTTGTCTCCTACCTCCAACGAGGAGGAGACGTTATAGTACTTTGCCCTCCGTACGCGGTCTAGGATTGATAGGGCCGTAGAGTAGCAACCGCTGGGTTGTGAACCAAGTAAAATAAACGTGTCTCTTTATTTTCCGCTGTGTTTACTCATTTAATTGTCTACTCGAACGAAACAAAGAAAATATTTATGATCGCTATTCACCACCCCCCTCTAGCGACGCTTCTCGATCCAACACAGAGGGTGATCGTTAGCACGAATGCCAGATTTCTAGAGGAAGACTATGTGATGAGCCACAAGCCCAAGAGTAAAATTGTTCTGGAGGAATTAAAAGGGGAAGTCACTTCTTTAGTACCACCGGTACAAGAGGATATTGTTAGTGAAAGCCTTAGAGCCAATCATGTGATGATTGTTGTATGGACTTTATTGTATCATATTCCTATTTATAAAGGCATGGTTATTATATTTACTTGTATTGGTGCCAAATAACTAAATATAATAATGTCCTTGAGTAGTAGGTTCTTATCTATATCAATCGATTGGTTGAATCGATAATGAGATGATATAGAACACTACTCTTAATCATTCCTAATCAGTATTAACATTCGGGACAATGTTAATGCGTAGAGACTAACATGTAGGTCAACAAGATGACTTGATCTCACAAGTCATGGATATGAGATATCAAGTTGACACATGGGTATGCATTGGAGAATGTATCTTGAATGACCGCCATGAGAAAGTATCATGGATCGTTATATGAGTGTCATATACTTTCTCATGTGGCTATTAGTATGACTATTAGTCCTTAGACACTGAAGTCACCATGGTTCCCTACATAAGGAGTTGCATACTTTGGCCGTCAGCGTCACCCGTAAATGGGTGGACTATAAAGCGATTCTTGGGTATGTAACAAATTATGCGGAGGATGTGAGTGATGTAGATGGGATCTATCCCTCCTATATGAGGTGACATCGATATTCTTGATAGAGTGAGACCACGAAGTGCATGGCCATGCCCAAATGAGTCAATATGAGATATTGAGCTCATTTGATTAGAGTGAGTCTACTTGGAGTTCAAGATTTAGATGTCAGGATGACCACGGTCTATGCCTCGATTGGTCAATCTAGATGTCAAGGATAGAGGACATTGTCACATATTGTGAGAGTCACAATTAGTAGTCACAAAGGTGATGTTGGAGCTCAACATTCTTGTAACTTGGGTATGATGTGTTGCTAGATACGCTCATTGCTTATGTTCCTAAATCGGTTTAGGGACATTGCCAGCGTTACAAGAACCTATAAGTCACACACATAAGAGCAATTAGATGGAGATTAGGTTCATATGATGAACCATGAGGATTAGGTTCATGGGATGAACCAAATTGGATTAAGAGTAATCCAAATTAGACTAATTGAGTTAGACTCAAGTTGATTCAAGTGTTGAATGAGTCTAATTGAGATTTGATTCATCAAATCAATTTAAATTAATGAATAGAGAGTCATTATATTAAATTGACTTGAGTCAAGTGGTTAGATTTGATCAACCATGGGAGATTAGAGGTCAAGTTTGACTTGACTTGAGAGGGAAGATGAAAGGTCAAGTTTGACTTGACCAAATGCCATGTCATGATGATGACTAGGCATGGCCGGCCAATGATGATGCTCCACATCATCATTGACTTTGTCAATTGGTGCCACCTCATGAGGGAGACCAAGGGACATGGGAGTTACATGCATGCATGTAACTCCCTCTCCTGGAAGTGGCCGGCCACTTTAGGGGTTTCATTAGATGAAATTCATTTGGGTGAGTTAATTCCAACTTCATCTTCTTCCTTGGAACCTTTTCTCTCAAGCTCTCCCTCTCCCATCCCTCTCTTTGGCCGAACCAACCAAGGAGTGCTAGCACACTCAAGGTTGAGTTTTCTCCACCTATTGCTTGTGTGGATACCATAGAGGAGTGTGCACTTGACACTCTCGAGTTCCGGCGAACTTTTGGACGAGCGGGATAAGCGAAGGGCGTCGCTACGAGGGTAACGTTCTAACCTCTTAGATCTAAGGTAGATCTAGGATTTCTGTAAGCACATACATGTAATTATAATTTTTATACTTCGCACGGATCCGTGGCCGGGGCTTCCGAGGTTTCCGCAACGTAAAAAGCGGTTTTTGCAGCTCGGAAAAAACCAACAGTGGTATCAGAGCCACGTGCGAAGCATGTATGTGTTTCGTTTTTGTAGTTTTTATATTAGATATAAAAATTACAGATTTATATGTTTCTGTAAATTTTCTTATTTTATAGAATTTTTGGGTATTTTTCTCGTAGAGTCGAAGCAACGAGTGTTGGGACACTCGTAGGCTTCAACCGTCGAGAAAAACTCTCCGAATCGGCGAGTTCTCGCTTTAGGTTTTTGGGACAGCGACTTAAGTCGCTGTAAGATCATTGTAGGGACACTCGCGAAGTTTATTTTGCGAGTAGGGGCGCTTCCCCTATCCCCGAAAGGGGCCATGTCCCGCGATCGCGCTCGGAAACCGCTTAGCGGGACCGTTTCGGAGGGGTGACTCATAAATTCAAAATAAATTAGGAAAAATTATAGAAATTTCTGTAAAAATACATAATTTAGAATTATGTATAATTCTGTGATTGTCATGGCCCAATGACCCCAATTTGATTGAATAAGTGTGTTGTAATTCATAATACGGCCTGCGTGCCATTTTGTGGTTGTGCGTGTTGTATAGTGTATGCGACCTGCGCGTCGTACCTCTTATTTTGAAATTCTAGTTGTAATTAGTTTTTAGACTCGAATGTAACTCGAGTTTCATATTTGTAATGTACAAAATGGAGCGGTGGAAAGTCCACTCGAAGACGAGATTACGAGAAGGGTGACGACGACACATGGCGGTCAAAGGAAGCGCTTGGAGAAGCCGCTAGCCTTAGGTTGACCGTCCGATCTTCTCATTGGCTTGAGAAGATTGTAGTAGGGCCATGACTATATCACATTTAATGATATATATATATGTTGATATATATATATGTATATTTAATTGATTTTGCTTGTATGTATGTGATGCATGCTAGTAGAATAGTGCTTGTATGTATATGATGCATGCTAGGATAATTTTCTTGTATGTATATGATGCATGCTAGAATAATGAATGTATGTATATGATGCATGCTAATATAGGATAATAAAGGCCTAAATGCGTATAAGATACACATTACGATTAGATTAGATCATAATCGAGTCAACTCGAAAATGCCTACCGAGCCTTAATACCCATCACTACCTTGATCATTTGTTGTTGTTGAATCTGCCAAAGCAGAGCAACGCATATTATCTTGGTAGGGTGCGGAGGGACAATCTTGGTCCTGCCTATCACGACTCGGGTTAGAGTAAGCTCAATTAGATTGAGCAAAACTAGTTAACTCAATTGGATCGAGTAGAACTATAGGCATATTCCAATCGTTGGAAAGATAGGTTAAGATCGCATTTACACTAAATCTTGGGCGATTTAGCCAAAGCTAACTCAAGGTCTTTTGTAAATGTGGGTATTAATCCTATAAACAAGAGTTGCATAGAGATGTAATCGGTAATATGTTACCCACCGATCGTACTAAGTCTTGGGCGATTTAGCCAAAGCTAACTCAAGGCTTAGTATGATGTGGATCTTGTCCCGCAAGAATTATAGCTAGTTTGTTTGAATCTAATAATGTGGTTTGACCACATCCATAACTTGATTCTACAAAATTCCTATAATTCAGTGGGAGCATCATTTGATTAAAGGCCTAATTAAATGATAAAAGGAATATGATATTAATTCTCTGCATTGTATGTTGTAGATAACTATGTCGACAACCACGAACACTCTCTCTCTGCGATCCGTCCTTGAGAAGGACAAGCTCAATGGAGCAAATTTCCTGGACTGGTACAGGAACTTGAGAATTGTTCTCACCCAAGAAAGGAAGTCAGACGTCTGGAGAAGCCCATTCAGGAGGCACCTCCCCGCCAATGCCTTACGATGACAAAGATGCTTACAAGAAGCATCAAGATGATGCATTAGATGTGTCATGTCTAATGCCATGACCATGAACTCGAGCTCGGCAAACACGAGTTCATGAATGCTTATGATATGGTTGGACATCTTCGTCAACTATATCAAGGACAAGCTAGGCATGAGAGATATGAAGTCTCTAAGGCATTATTTGGGTCCAAAATGCAAGAAGGGACTCTCGTAGGTACATATGTACTCAAGATGATTGGGTACGTAGAAAACCTACAAAGGCTGGGATTCCCACTTGGCCAAGAGCTGGCCACTGACCTAATCTTGCAATCTTTGCCACAAGCCTTCAATCAATTTGTCATGAATTATAACATGAATGAAATTGATAAGCCTTTGCCTGAAATGCTCAGCATGTTGAGAACTGCAGAGCTTAACCTTAAGAAGGGTAAATCTGACACCATTTTGATGGTGCAGAAGAAGAAAGGCAAGGGCAAGCCTAAAGGTAAGGGAAAGTCCCAAGCCAAGGGCAAAGGCAAAGAACTTAAACCCAAAGGAGGGGTAGCCAAGGAAGGGGCTTGCTTCTCGCAAGGAAGGTGACATCGAAGCGAATCGCAAGGCATACCTAGAAGATCTTAAGAAGAAGAGAAGTGAGACTTCTACTTCAGGTATAAATGTTATAGAAGTCAATCTATCTATTTCTTCATCTTGGGTATTAGATACCGGATGTGCATCTCACATTTGTACCAATGTGCAGGGGCTGAGAAATAGTAGGGCATTGACAAAGGGCGAGGTGGACCTACGAGTAGGCAATGGAGCAAGGGTTGCTGCTGTTGCTGTAGGAACTTATGATCTATCTCTGCCCTCTGGGCTTGTACTAGAATTAGATGAATGTTGTTATGTGCCTGCCTTAACTAAGAACATCATTTCAGTTTCTTGTTTGGACAAGAAAGGTTTTTCATTTATAATAAAGAACAAATGTTGTTCAGTTTATTTAAATGATATGTTCTATTGTAGTGCACCTCTAATGAACGGACTCTACTTTCTAGACTTAGAGAGCCCTATCTATAACATAAGTACCAAGAGGTTCAAGTCAAATGAGTTGAACCAAACCTATCTCTGGCATTGTCGCTTAGGTCACATAAATGAGAGTCGCTTATCTCAGCTCCATAAGGATGGGCTGCTAGACTCATTTTATTTTGAATCATATGAGACATGCGAGTCTTGCCTTTTAGGTAAGATGACCAAGACTCCCTTTAGTGGACATAGCGAAAGAGCAACAAATTTGTTAGGATTTATACATAGTGATGTATGTGGTCCTTTCAATGTTGCTGCTAGAGGTGGTTACAGGTACTTCATTATATTTATTGATGACTTCAGTAGATATGGTTATGTGTATCTTATGACACATAAATCTGAATCCTTTGAAAAGTTCAAAGAATTCAAGAATGAAGTACAAAACCAGCTTGGCAAGAGTATTAAGATACTTCGATCAGATCGAGGTGGTGAATACTTTAGCCATGAGTTTCGTGACTATCTAGCTGAGTGTGAGATTCTATCCCAACTCACTCCTCCTGGAACACCACAGTGGAATGGTGTATCCGAAAGGAGGAATCGTACCCTATTGGATATGGTACGATCTATGATGAGTCACACAGATCTTCCTATATCCTTTTGGGGATATGCTCTGGACACAGCAGCCTTTACCCTTAACCGTGTACCATCCAAGGTTGTGGTAAAGACACCATATACGATATGGACAGGGAAAAATCCCAAGATATCTTTTATGAGGATTTGGGGTTGTGAGGCTTACGTTCGACATCAAATCTCAGACAAACTGGGACCCAAATCCGATAAATGCTATTTTGTTGGATATCCCAAGGATACAAAGGGATATTACTTCTACATTCCCAGTCAGCACAAAGTGTTTGTGCCAAAGACTGGGGTTTTTCTAGAAAGGGATTTTGTTTCTAGAAAAACTAGTGGGAGTACCTTCGATCTTGAAGAAATTCAAGATAAGGACCATAGCATTGAGGCCTTGATGGAGGTTGAACAGGAACCACAAAGTGTTGTGGGTGATGAGGTTGTTGCACAAAGAGTTGTGGAACAACCACCTGTTTAAGTAGACCTACCTCTTCGCAGGTTTGATAGGGTACGTCGTTAGCCTGAGAGATACTCATTTCTCTTGTCTGACCATGATGACGTTATGCTCATTGAGAATGAGCCTACCTCCTATCAGGAAGCTGTGATGAGCCCAGATTCTGAGAAATGGCTAGACGCCATGAGATCCGAGATGGAATCCATGTACACTAACCAAGTATGGACTTTGGTTGATCCACCTGAAGGGGTCAAACCCATTGGGTGTAAGTGGGTCTTTAGGAGAAAGACTGACATGGATGGACTTACGCATACCTATAAGGGCCGATTGGTGGCTAAAGGTTTCAAGCAAATTCATGGTATTGACTATGATGAAACCTTTTCTCGATGGCGATGTTTAAGTCCATTCGGATCTTGCTTGCTATTGCAAAGATACCACGATTATGAGATCCGGCGATGGATGTCAAACCGCATTAATGGAAACTTACTCGAGGATGTGTACATGACACAACCTGAGGGTTTTGTAGATCCACAGCATACTGGGAAGGTATGCAAGCTGCAAAGGTCCATTTATGGGCTAAAGCAAGCTTCTCGGAGCTGGAATCTTTGATTCGATGATGAGATCAAACAGTTTGGTTTCATCAAGAATGAAGATGAACCCTGTGTCTACAAGAGGGTTAATGGGAACACAGTTGTGTTCCTTGTATTGTATGTGGATGACATACTACTCATTGGGAATGACATCCCTTCGCTACAGTCTGTGAAGACTTGGCTGGGGACGTGCTTCTCAATGAAGGACTTAGGTGAAGCAGCCTGTATTCTAGGCATAAAGATCTATAGAGATAGATCTAAGAGATTGCTTGGCCTAAGTTAGAGTACATACATTGACACGGTATTACTTCGGTTTGCCATGCAGAATTCCAAGAAAGGACTTCTGCCGATGTCACATGGTGTGAGTCTTTCGAAGACTCAAAGTCCCTCTTCTAGAGAGGAGAGAGACCGCATGGATAAGATCCCTTACGCATCTGCTATAGGATCTATCATGTACGCCATGCTGTGTACTCGTCCTGATGTCTCGTATGCTTTGAGCATGACGAGTAGATACCAGTCATGTTAGAATGTATACTGAAAGCCTAGCTCTTTTTGTATGAACATTTTATTTTGAAATAAGAATCACATGATCATTGTTTGCACTTTATATATTTATTATATGTGTGTGCATATTGTCTAATATTTTACATTGTAGATAACATGGTGCTTGGTGTGGCACAGAAGATCATGTTATCAGTCCCTTATAAAATATAAGTAGAGGCTCACAACCAAGATGGTTTTGGATAAACCATTGGCATGGTTGTAGTGTAGCTTGGTATTGTTTTATCTTGAACATAGAGTTACACTAGTACACTTAGGTGTATTGAGCAGGACCGACATAGAGGTGATTCAATTTATTGTTAACTACATAATTGAATCGGACCTCGGATATTATGTTGTACATGCTCTTAATCCCGATATAATAATCTGGGCACATGTACTTAGTATTTATTTCTTTGATTAACCAATGCGTGAGATTTAGATGGATTAAATCAATATGCCCGGTAAGTTGGGAAATAATATTATTTACATGGTGTGCCGTTGATTATAGGAGGAAACTGTGTCCTATATATTAGGTTGATGATGTCCCCTTGAGGAGCTCATAAGGTTCATCATGTAAACCCAGCTGGTTGACTTAGTCAACATGATGATAAGGTTGAGTGGTACTACTCGAGGAGTTAGATGTTGATTAATTGATGGTCAGTAAATCAATTAATTGACGGACATTCGATATCTTAAACACGGGGAGATTAATGTACAAATAATATATGGAGCCCATATCGATTTATGGGGGTTGGTGAGGTAGTTCAATGATGATCCTCTAGTGGAATGGAACATCATTGATGGATCAAGTTTGTGTGGTTCCGATCCATCGGGTGGCCGAGACCCAACTCCTCCTTATGGTCCCTATCGTAGCCTAATATAATCCTTGTGAAGTCTAGATCCAAGAATGTAAAACAAAACCTAGAACCAACGGTTGGATTAAATCCATAGATCCGATGGTTAGGATGAAACCCTAGAACCAACGGTTGGATTAAGTCCATAGATCCGATGGTTAGGATGAAACCCTAGAACCAACGGTTGGATTAAATCCATAGATCCGATGGTTAGGATGAAACCCTAGAACCAACGGTTGGATTAAGACCATAGATCCGATGGTTAGGATGAAACCCTAGAACCAACGGTTGGATTAAATCCATAGATCCGATGGTTAGGATGAAACCCTAGAACCAACGGTTGGATTAAGACCATAGATTCGATGGTTAGGATGAAACCCTAGAATCGACGGTTGGGATTAAATCCCTAGATCCGACGGTTGGGATAAAACCCTAGATCCGACGGTTGGGATAAAACCCTTGATCCGACGGTTGGGATGAAATCCTAGATCCTATGGTTGGGATGAAATCCTAGATCCAACGGTTGGGATCAAATCCCTAGAACCGACGGGGGAGATTAAATCCCTAGAACCGACGGTGGAGATTAAATCCCTAGATCCGACGGTGGAGATTAGAGGAGGCTTAAGCCTAAATTCTAGAATTAGGGTTTGGCTCATCCTTGGTTGGGCGGCAACAAATCTTAAAAGGGATAAGGTTGGTTGGGCGGCAAGAATATAGGAGTTAGTTCCTATATTTTAGGCTAACCAACTTTCTCCTAAATTCTATAAATAAAGGCTTAGGCATTGGGCGAAAATAAGTTTTTTTTGGATTGGAGAATTAGGGTTTGGCTCATCCAAGAGTTGGGCGGCAACAAACCCTAGAGGAGCTAGGGTTTTTGGGCGGCTAAGAAAGTGGGTGGCAAGGTGATTGTTCTCCCTAAGGTTTTTGGCGGCGCCTCTTTCCCTTCTCATCCTTGGCCTTCTCTTCTTCCTCCTCTCTTGCTCCTTGGTGGCCGGATCTCCAACAATTGGTGGCCGGTGCTTCTCCAACATCTAGGTGGCCGGCGGCAACAATACAACAAGTTGGCCGGCACTCATCCAATCGTTCCTTGGCCGGCGGTTGCATCAAACTCTCTTGTTTGGTGGCCGGTTCTAGAAAGGAAAGGTTTTGGTGGTTCTTCTCTTTGTTCGCAGCGGACAAGGAAGAGAAGAACGTGATCTAGAAGGCTTCTACTCATGGAGGATCTTCGTCCACACGTCGTCCACGAGAAGGATAGGACATACGGTAGAAGATCGTAAGGTATAAAGTTTTATAACTTTAATTTCAGATCTGAGCATGTTCTTATATATGATGATTATACATGTGTGTATATGAATATATATTGTATAATCATGGACTCAAGATAAACACAAAAACCGGCGATCCTCCGTCTCTTCCTTCCGCGCTAACTAACTAGAAGAGTTGTGTTGCTTGAACGACTAGTTTGTTCAAGCGACCACCGAGTTGTTAGCACGACGACGAATAGGTGTTGCTAAGGAAGCTCATCCCATCCGGATTAATCCTTTCATTAGTGAAAATTTTAATCCGGGGACATGGGAGCCAATGAGCCTCCGAAGAGACATCCATCAAATGGTATCAGAGCCACGGTTTCCGATTTTGTGTGTTTAGGATTCGGTTATTTTTTTTATGCACTTTTCATATATAATATGTGCCGGATAATAGTAGGATATGCGTAGTTTAACTCTTTGGTTGCAGGCATAAGATCCGACTATTATGGCCATGTGTGTGTATGTGAATGGATGTGTGAAAAAAAAATTTATTATTTGAAAGGCTGAGGCTAGATTAGTATTTAATTTTTGTAATTAAATACGGCATTGTTTAGCCGCTCATTTTAGTTTACTTTCGATCTAGATTATTTGTACACTCCTTCGTGGAGTATAGGATCGATGGATGTAAATTAATATGATTTATCTCGGCTCGGAACTCTTTGGTGACTTGCGCACGGGAAAAGATGGAGCGGACGAGGTGGCGACACGACGGGATGCGTATTGGAGAACAATGCCATAATAGTTGGAAAAATTCTGATTTTTCCATATTTATTGCTTATTTGTTTTATATGCATGTTGTGTTTGTTTTTAAAATTCCTCGATTTCAATTTACTAAGTGGGAGAGGGACATTTTAATTAATTCCCGCGGCCTCCATTACAATTTGACGTGTGATGCAAACAAACTTGTGTGTTGGCTCGAGTGCCTTCCTCCCGAGGACGGGTTTGTTTGGATCACTAGGTCAAATAAAGGTTATAGGAAATTATCTAGGAGCGTGTGTACTTCCACAGAGGTAAGGCACATAATCCAAAATAATTCCCTTAGTATCGTGTAATGGTGCACACTTACATGCAAATAAAAATATCCTCCCCATTGGAGTAACTGCATTTATTTGTAGGGCCAAAGAGGAACCAACTATTAATTTTATTTGTCAAAAAGTAAGGTTGACAAGATAATAAAATTAATGGGTAAAACCTCCTCTTACAAATGTAGAATTCGTATACGTCCACACTATCGTGGCATGCGATATTCTCGGTGTTTTGAGGTGTTGGTTGATTTCGGGATTTTATTGTTTTGAGGAATCAATAATATTTGAAATCTAATACTTTGATCATTGTGATTCTTAGGATTTTCAAATGGCTTTCAACCCACTTGCTATGATACTAAAGGAAACAAACTTACTATACCCAAATTATACTGATTGGAAAAGAAAAATGGATAGTGTCTTAACTGTCAATGAGTGTCCTCCTAGGGTTGCGAATGATTCTGGGGAAAAGGAACTTTTCGGATACCAGAATCAAGCTACTAGGAAGGAAGCCATGGTTGCTCAGAAGGTTTCTACTTCTATGCCGAAAGGCAAGAAGAAGAAGAAACAAGGTAGAGCAAAGGTGGTGGTGGACTCGGATAGAGGAGTGAAGAAGCCGAAAGGCAAGTACTTCACTTGTAAACAGATCGACATGGGAAGAAAGACTTCCCAACCTAAAGAAGAACAAAGGTATATCTTCCGCCTTTAGTCGTGAAACATGTTTAGTGGTGTTATCTACTACTGTGTGTAGATACGGAGCCACTGATCATGTCTGCACTTTGAGGGGTTCCAGGAAACCCGACGACTAGCCGAGGAGAAATTACCGCCTACATGGGCAATGCTTCAAAGGTGGCTATCATTGCAAAGGGGAGATGTTTATTTATCTTTGATAGGAATAAAGTTTTGGTTTTGAGAAATTGTCTTTATGTACCTACATTTAGAAAGAATTTGATTTCGGTTTCTAAATTATTTGTGGATGGATATTCTGTTTCTTTTAATGACAGAGTTGTTATAAAAAGAAATAGAGAGATTATCTGTTCAGGTACATTGGTTGACAATTTATATACTCTTGAACCAAAAACTCCCACGATGCATAGAGAAGTGAATAACTCATCTTCTAAGTCTAAAAAGAGAAAAGAACCTTCGCAGATTAACCAGACATATCTTTGGCATCTAAGGCTTGGTCATATTAACCTTAGCAGAATTCAAAGGTTGATAGCTGATGGACCTTTGGGTTCATTAGTGGTGGAGGATCTCCCAACCTGCGAATCTTGCTTGGAAGGTAAAATGACCAAGAGGCCTTTCAAGGCCAAGGGGTACAGAGCCAAAGATGTGTTAGAATTGGTTCATTCTGATTTGTGCGGTCCTATGTCTATCCAGGCAAGAGGTGGTTTTGAATATTTCGTCTCTTTTATAGATGATTATTTAAGATATGGATACATTTACTTGATGCGCCGCAAGTCTGAATGCTTTGACAGGTTCAAAGAATTCAAGGCTGATGTGGAGAACCGTCAAGGTAAAAGTATCAAGACATTACGATCTGATCGTGGTGGCGAGTACCTCTTGGGAGAGTTTAGGAGTTACTTATCAGAGGCTGGGATTCAATCCCAATTGTCCGCACCTGGCACACCCCAGCAGAATGGTGTGGCGGAGCGAAGGAACAAGACTCTTATGGAGATGGTCGATCTATGATGAGTTATTCTCGAAGTTACTCGTTTCATTCGGGGGTATGACCGATACAATGTACACTCAACTTGGTTCCATCTAAATCCGCACTTTCTACCTAGAGAATTGTGGATCGGGCGAAAGCCTAGTCTCGAGACATATTCGATATGGGGAGTCCAAAGACATGTCAAAGTCGATGCCGTAAGTTGGAACCTCGCATGTGCATATGTTTGTTGGCTACCCTAAGGGAGCGAAAGGCTGGTTTGTTTTATAATCCTAGAGATCGAGGGTGATCGTTAGCACGAATGCCGATTTCTAGAGGAGGATTATGTAATGAACCACAAGCCCAAGAGTAGGATTGTTCTGAGGAGTCTGTGGGAAGTCCCGACTCAGCATCACCGCATAAGAGGAGACACCACAAGTCATCGCACCGCGGTCACAGAGTAGCATACACAGGAGGCACCTCGTCAGAGTGGGAGGGTTGTTAGACAACCCGAGAGATTCATGTTTTTGGGAGAGTCTTCGACTTAGTCCCCGTGAACATGAACCTGATCCTCGGACATATACGAGAGGCATTCCAAGATAGAGATGCGGTATCTTGGCAAAGTGCGATGAATTCAGAGATAGAATCTATGGATTCTAATCAGGTCTGGGAGCTAGTAGAACCACCCGATGGTGTAAAAGCCATTGGATGCAAGTGGATCTACAAGAGAAAGAGAGGAATAGACGGGAAGGTTGAGACCTTCAAAGCTAGGCTTGTTGCGAAAGGGTATACTCAGAAAGAGGGCATCGATTATGAGGAGACCTTTTCACCGGTAGCTATGCTTAAGTCTATCCGGATTCTCTTATCTATAGCTGCTCATATGGATTATGAGATTTGGCAGATGGATGTCAAGACAGCTTTCCTTAATGGAAGTCTTGAGGAGAACATCTATATGCGGCAACCAGAGGGATTCGTTGCTAAAGGCAAAGAGCATCTTGTATGTAAGCTTAATCGGTCCATTTATGGATTGAAGCAAGCTTCTAGATCTTGGAACATCCGCTTTGATGAGGTAATCCAGTCATATGGATTTATTCAAAGTCCGGATGAGCCTTGTGTATACAAGAGATGTGACGGAAACGTAGTGGTGTTTCTTGTACTATACGTAGATGACATTTTGTTAGTTGGAAACAATATCAAAGTGTTATCAGACGTAAGGGTATGGTTGTCCAAACAGTTTGACATGAAGGACTTGGGAGAAGTGGGACACATCCTTGGGATCAAAGTTATAAGGGATCGCAAGAAAAGGATGTTGTGCTTGTCTCAAGCTTCATACATTGACACTATCCTTGCTCGTTTTAGCATGCAGAACTCCAAGAAAGGTTTTCTACCTTTTAGGCATGGAGTTCCTTTATCTAAAGAGATGTGTCCTAAAACATCAAAGGAGATAGAGGACATGAAGGCGGTTCCTTATGCTTCGGCAGTAGGAAGCCTTATGTATGCTATGCTATGTATTTAGACCGATATCCGCTGCAGTGGGCATGGTTAGCGAGATATCGAGTAATCCCGGACAGTGACATTGGATCGCGTAAAGCATATATTGAAGTACCCGAGAAGGACTAGGATTATATGTCGTTTCGGGCAGATCAATTAGTCCTCGTGAGTTACATGATTCGAATTTCCAATCAGATAGGGACAAGAGTAAGTCTACCTCGGGGTTTGTGTTTACTTTTGGAGGTGGAGCCATAGTATGGAGGAGTGTCAAGAAGAAATGCGTGGCGGACTCTACCATGGAAGCTGAGTATGTGGCAGCCTCTGAGGCAGCCAAGGAAGCTGTATGGCTCAGGAACTTCTTGATGGACTTGGATGTGATTCCTGGTTTGCCTGTAACTATCACAATTTATTGTGATAACAGTGGTGCAGTTGCAAACTCGAAGGAACCACGAGCCCATAAGGCAAGTAAACACATAGAGCGCAAGTACCACCTTATACGAGAGATCGTAAAGCGAGGAGAAGTAGCTATCGCCAAGATTGCATCAGAGGATAACCTAGCGGATCCATTCACTAAGGCCCTTCCAGCGAAAGCGTTTGATAGGCATGTGGAGGACATGGGGATCAGATGTATGGCAGAGTGATGACGGCATAGTCTTTTAGTATAAGTGGGAGATTGTTAGAATGTATACTGAAAGCCTAGCACTTTTTTTATTAACATTTTATTTTGAAATAAGAATCACATGATCTTTGTTATGCACTTTATATATTTTTTATATGTGTGTGCATATTGTCTAATATTTTACATTTTAGATAACATGGTGCTTGGTGTGGCACAGAAGATCATGTTATCAGTCCCTTGTAAAATATAAGTAGAGGCTCACAACCAAGATGGTTTTGGACAAACCATTGGCATGGTTGTAGTATAGCTTGGTATTGTTTTATCTTGAACATAGAGTTACACTAGTACACTTAGGTGTATTGAGCAGACATATAGAGGTGATTCAATTTAGTCGACTACATAATTGAATCGACCCTGATATTATGTTGTACATGCTCTTAATATCGATATAAGAACGCGCACATGTACTTAGTATTTATTTCTTTGATTTACCAATGGGAGAGATTTAGATGGATTAAATCAATATGCCCGGTAAGTTGGGAATTGATATTATTTACATGGTGTGCCGTTGATTATAGGAGGAAACCGTGTCCTATATATTAGGTTGATGATGTCCCCTTGAGGAGCTCATAAGGTTCATCATGTAAACCCACCGGTTGACTTAGTCAACATGATGATAAGGTTGAGTGGTACTACTCGAGGAGTTAGATGTTAATTAATCGATGGTCAAGAAATCAATTAATTGACGGACATTCGATATCTTAAACACGGGAGATTAATGTACAAATAATATATGGAGCCCATATTAATTTATGGGGGTTGGTGAGGTAGTTCAATGATGATCCTCTAGTGGAATGGAACATCATTGATGGATCAAGTTTGTGTGGTTCCGATCCATCGGGTGGCCGAGACCCAACTTCTCCTTATGGTCCCTATCGTAGCCTAATATAATCCTTGTGAAGTCTAGATCCAAGAATGTAAAACAAAACCTAGAACCAACGGTTGGATTAAATCCATAGATCCGATGGTTAGGATGAAACCCTAGAACCAACGGTTGGATTAAGTCCATAGATCCGATGGTTAGGATGAAACCCTAGAACCAACGGTTGGATTAAATCCATAGATCCGATGGTTAGGATGAAACCCTAGAACCAACGGTTGGATTAAGACCATAGATCCGATGGTTAGGATGAAACCCTAGAACCAACGGTTGGATTAAATCCATAGATCCGATGGTTAGGATGAAACCCTAGAACCAATGGTTGGATTAAGACCATAGATTCGATGGTTAGGATGAAACCCTAGAATCGACGGTTGGGATTAAATCCCTAGATCCGACGGTTGGGATAAAACCCTTGATCCGACGGTTGGGATGAAATCCTAGATCCTATGGTTGGGATGAAATCCTAGATCCAACGGTTGGGATCAAATCCCTAGAACCGACGGGGGAGATTAAATCCCTAGAACCGACGGTGGAGATTAAATCCCTAGATCCGACGGTGGAGATTAGAGGAGGCTTAAGCCTAAATTCTAGAATTAGGGTTTGGCTCATCCTTGGTTGGGCGGCAACAAATCTTAAAAGGGATAAGGTTGGTTGGGCGGCAAGAATATAGGAGTTAGTTCCTATATTTTAGGCTAACCAACTTTCTCCTAAATTCTATAAATAAAGGCTTAGGCATTGGGCGAAAATAAGTTTTTTTTGGATTGGAGAATTAGGGTTTGGCTCATCCAAGAGTTGGGCGGCAACAAACCCTAGAGGAGCTAGGGTTTTTGGGCGGCTAAGAAAGTGGGTGGCAAGGTGATTGTTCTCCCTAAGGTTTTTGGCCGGCGCCCTCTTTCCCTTCTCATCCTTGGCGGTTCTCTTCTTCCTCCTCTCTTGCTCCTTGGTGGCCGGCGGATCTCCAACAATTGGTGGCCGGTGCTTCTCCAACATCTAGGTGGTCGGCAACAATACAACAAGTTGGCCACTCATCCAATCGCTCGTGGCGGTTGCATCAAACTCTCTTGTTTGGTGGCCGGTTCTAGAAAGGAAAGGTTTTGGTGGTTCTTCTCTTTGTTCGCAGTGGACAAGGAAGAGAAGAACGTGATCTAGAAGGCTTCTACTCGTGGAGGATCTTCGTCCACACGTCGTCCACGAGAAGGATAGGACATACGGTAGAAGATCGTAAGGTATAAAGTTTTATAACTTTAATTTCAGATCTGAGCATGTTCTTATATATGATGATTATACATGTGTGTATATGAATATATATTGTATAATCATGGACCCCGAAGATAAACACAAAAACCGGCGATCCGTCCGTCGTCTCTTCCGCGGCTAACCAACTAGAAGAGTTGTGTTGCTTGAACGACTAGTTTGTTCAAGCGACCACTCGAGTTGTTAGCACGACGACGAATAGGTGTTGCTAAGGAAGCTCATCCCATCCGGATTAATCCTTTCATTAGTGAAAATTTTAATCCGGGGACATGGGAGCCAATGAGCCTCCGAAGAGACATCCATCAAGTCAGATCCAGGTGAGCGTCACTGGATAGCAGTCAAGAATATTCTTAAGTACTTGAGAAGGACTAAAGAATATTTTTTGATATTTGGAGGCGATGAGGAGCTAGCTGTAAAGGGTTATAACGATGCCAGCTTCCAAACTGACCAGGATGATTATAGATCGCAGTCAGGGTTCGTGTTTTGCTTGAATAGGTAGCACTGTGAGCTGGAAGAGTTCCAAGCAGGACACAGTTATTGATTCTACAACAGAGGCCGAATATATCGGTGCTTCCATCTCATTCGTGAGATTGTCGATCGAGGAGATGTGAAGATTTGCAGAGTACCCACAGAGGCTAACATCGCAGATCCCTTGACCAAGGCTTTGGCACAGAAAAAGCATGATGGTCACACTAGGTCATTGGGTATTAGTGTAGGGATGTATACTGAAAAGTCTATCTTTTGTATGAACATCTTTATTTTGAAATAAGAATCACATGATCATTGTTTGCATATTTTTATGGTTATGCAATATTGTCTCATACTTTACATTGTAGATAACATGGTGTGTGGTGTCACACAGGAGATCATGTTATCGACTCCTTGAAGAGTATAAGTAAAGGCTCACAACCGAGATGACTTTGGACAAACCATCGGAATGGTTGTAGTGTGATTTGGTATTGGTTTGTCTTGACCATAGAATCACACTAGTGCACTTTGTGTGTATTGAGCAGGACCGACATAGAGGTGATTCGATTTATTGCTGACTACATAATCGAATCGGACCTCAGATATTATTTAGTACATGCTCTTAATCCCGATATAATAACGGGCACATATACTTAGTACTCATCTCTTTGATTTACCAATGGGCGAGATTTATATATTAAATTGATAGGCTCGCTAAGTTGGGAGATGATATTATTTATATGGTGTGCCGTTGATTATAGGAGGAAACTGTGTCCTATATATTAGGATGATGATGTCCCCTTGAGGAGCTCATAAGGTTCATCATGTAAACCCTGCAGGTGGACTTGGTCCGGCATGATGAAAAGGTTGAGTGGTACTACTCAAGGAGTTAGATATTGATTAATTAATGGTCAGTAAATTGATTAATCGACGGACATTCGAGATCTTAAACATGGGGAGAAAATGTACAAATAATATATGGAGCCCATATTATCATATGGGGGTTGGTGAGGTGGATCAATGATGAACCTTTAGTGGATTGGATCATCATTAGTGGATCGGACTTTATGTGGGCTTGATCCATGGGTGGCCAAGACCCAACTCCTCCTCATGGTCCCTAATGTAGCCTATTAACACCTCATGAAGCTTAGATCCAATGGATAGAAACAAAACTCTAAGATCCATTGGTAGAGATCAAATCTCTAAGATCCGACGTTGAGATTAAATCTCTAGATCCGACGGTTGAGATTAAATCCCTAGAACCAATGGAGGAGATTAATTCATGACTTATCCCTAACTCTATAAAAGGAGGGCATGGGGAGTGGTCGTGGATTACATGATGAACAAGAGGAGAGCTAGGGTTTGGGCGGCAAGGAGCAATCATATTTGAGATAGGATTGGGATTAGGGTTTTGAGGCTAGGGTGGCACCAAATAAGGAAGGTTCTTTCTCTCTTCTTCTTCCTCTTTGTGCCAACGTCCAGCAGCCTTTTCCATCTCTTTTCTAGCTTTGGCCGGCGCCCAAGGTCTCCTTCTTCTTCTCCATAGGCGGTGGAAATAAGATATAGGGTTTCCCTTGGTGTCTTGATAGTTTTCCACCATCTCCTTCTCCTTCTATTTGGCCGGCGGCAAGAGCATTGATAGCTCCTTGTTGGTTGAGTTTTGGAAGGAGAAAAAAAACATTGTTTCTCTTCTTCCTCTTGCTTGAGAAAAGCAAGGAAGGAAGTTTTGCGATCTACGAGCTTCGACTTTTGGTGGATCGTCGCCCACACGACGTCCAAAAGGAGGAAGGTCATTAGGAGACCAAGAGGTATACCTATTCTTTTTTCTCTTTTATTCATTGCTTGTGTTTGTTTTTCAAATATAAGAATGTTATATTTCTATAAATAGGCTAAATAATATTTGGATCCCAAGTATAAACACAAAAACCGGCGATCCGGACATCGTCTATTCCGCGGCTGCTCGTAGAATAGAGGATGGTCGCTTGAACAACTAGTTTGTTCAAGTGACCTCTCTAAACGAATAGCACGACGATGACTTGATTGATTTGGGAATCCCTTTTTTCTAGGATTAAATTTTTAATCCGGGGACATCGAAGGGATCACCATGGTCAAGCAACCGAGGTGAAGGGGAAGCGAAGTTTCCCCTCACGGATTCGACAAGGGAAATCCCTTCAATTGGTATCAGAGCTTCCGGGCAAAACCTACAATTAGATACTACGGTGATTGGCACTAGTGCTAGTGGGAGATTGTTAGTGAAAGCCCTAGAGCCAATCATGTGATGATTGTTGTATGGACTTTATTGTATCATATTCCTATTTATAAAGGCATGATTATTATATTTACTTGTATTGGTGTCAAATAACTAAATATAATAATGTCCTTGAGTAGTAGGTTCTTGTCTATATCAATCGATTGGTTGAATCGATAATGAGATGATATAGAGAACACTACTCTTAATCATTCCTAGTCGTGTATTAACATTCAGGGACAATGTTAATGCGTAGAGACTAGCATGTAGGTCAACAAGATGACTTGATCTCACAAGTCATGGATATGAGATATCAAGTTGACACATGGGTATGCATTGGAGAATGTATACTGAATGACCCGCCATGAGAAAGTATCATGGATCGTTATATGAGTGTCATATACTTTCTCATGTGGCTATTAGTATGACTATTAGTCCTTAGACCTGAAGTCACCATGGTTCCCTACATAAGGAGTTGCATACTTTGGCTTCGTCAAACGTCACCCGTAAATGAGTGGACTATAAAGGCGATTACTGGGTATGTAACAAATTATGTGGAGGGATGTGAGTGATGTAGATGGGATCTATCCCTCCTATATGACGGGGGTGACATCGATATTCTTGATAGAGTGAGACCACGAAGTGCATGGCCATGCCCAAATGAGTCAATATGAGATATTGAGTTCATTTGATTAGAGTGAGTCTACTTGGAGTTCAAGATTTAGATTGTACCGAGGATGACACGGTCTATGCCTCGATTGGTCAATCTAGATGTCAAGGATAGAGGGACATTGTCACATATTGTGAGAGTCACAATTAGTAGTCACAAAGGTGATGTTGGAGCTCAACATTCTTGTAACTTGGGTAGCAATGATGTGTTGCTAGATACCGCTCATTGCTTATGTTCCTAAATCGGTTTAGGGACATTGCCAACGTTACAAGAACCTATAGGGTCACACACATAAGAGCAATTAGATGGAGATTAGGTTCATATGATGAACCATGAGGATTAGGTTCATGGGATGAACCAAATTGGATTAAGAGTAATCCAAATTAGACTAATTGAGTTAGACTCAAGTTGATTCAAGTGTTGAATGAGTCTAATTGAGATTTGATTCATCAAATCAATTTAAATTAATGAATAGAGATTCATTATATTAAATTGACTTGAGTCAAGTGGTTAGATTTGATCAACCATGAGAGATTAGAGGTCAAGTTTGACTTGACTTGAGAGGGAAGATGAAAGGTCAAGTTTGACTTGACCAAATGCCATGTCATGATGATGACTAGGCATGGCCGGCCAATGATGATGCTCCACATCATCATTGACTTTGTCAATTGGTGCCACCTCATGAGGGAGACCAAGGGACATGGGAGTTACATGCATGCATGTAACTCCCTCTCCTTGAAGTGGACGGCCACTTTAGGGGTTTCATTAGATGAAATTCATTTGGGTGAGTTAATTCCAACTTCATCTTCTTCCTTGGAACCTTTTCTCTCAAGCTCTCCCTCTCCCATCCCTCTCTTTGGCCGAACCAACCAAGGAGTGCTAGCACACTCAAGGTTGAGTTTTCTCCACCTATTGCTTGTGTGGATACCATAGAGGAGTGTGCACTTGACACTCTCGAGTTCCGGCAAACTTTTGGACGAGCGGGATAAGCGAAGGGCGTCGCTACGAGGGTAACATTCTAACCTCTTAGATCTAAGGTAGATCTAGGATTTCTATAAGCACATACATGTAATTATACTTTTTTATACTTCGCACGGATCCGTGGCCGGGGCTTCCGAGGTTTCCGCAACGCAAAAAGTGATTTTTGCGGCTCGGAAAAACCCAACAGATATACCACATGTCACTGCACCACGTGTCGCAGAGGATACACAAGAGATACCTCGTCGTAGTGGGAGGGTTGTGAGATAGTCTGATAGATTCATGTTCATGGGAGAATCTTCTGATTTGGTCCCTGGCAAACATGAACCTGATCCCTGGACATATGACGAGGCAATCCAAGATAAAGATACAGTATCTTGGCAAAGTGCAATGAATGCTGAGATTGAATCTATGAATTCAAATCAGGTCTGGGAGCTAGTAGAACCACCCGATGGTGTAAAAACCATTGGATGCAAGTGGATCTACAAGAGAAAGAGAGGAATAGACGGGAAGGTTGAGACCTTCAAAGCGTTTGTTGCGAAGGGGTATACTCAGAAAGAGGGTATCGATTATGAGGAGACCTTTTCGCCGGTAGCCATGCTTAAGTCTATCCGGATTCTCTTATACATAGCAGCTCATATGGATTATGAGGTGTGGTAGATGGATGTCAAGATAGCTTTCCTTAATAGAAGTCTTGAGGAAAACATCTATATGAAGCAACCAGAGGGATTTATTGCTAAAGACAAAGAGGATCTTTTATGTAAGCTTAATCGGTCCATTTATGAATTGAAGCAAGCTTTGAGATCTTGGAACATCCGCTTTGATGAGGTAATCCAGTTTTATGGATTTATTCAAAGTCCGGATGAGTCTTGTGTATACAAGAGATGTGACAGAAATGTAGTGGTATTTCTTGTACTATACGTAGATAACATTTTGTTGATTGACAACAATATCAAGGTGTTATCGGACGTAAGGTTATGGTTGTCCAAACAGTTTGATATGAAGGACTTGGGAGAGGTGGGACACATCCTTGGGATCAAGGTTATAAGGGATCGCAAGAAAAGGATGTTGTGCTTATCCCAAGCTTCATACATAGACACGATTATGGATCGTTTTAGCATGCAGAACTCCAAGAAGGGTTTTCTACCTTTCAGGCATGGAGTTCTTTTATCTAAGGAGATGTGTCCTAGATCATCTGAGGAGATAAAGGAGATGAAAGTGGTTCCTTATGCTTCGACAGTAGGAAGCCTCATTTATGCGATGATATGTATGAGACCAGATATCTGCTTTGCCGTGGGCATGGTCAGCAGATATCAGAGTAATCCAGGACAGGGACATTGGACTGTGGTAAAGCATATATTGAAATACCTGAGAAGGACTAGGGATTATATGCTAGTTTACACGATAGCCCAATTACTCCCTGTGGGTCAC
Organism: Wurfbainia villosa; assembly: GCA_025175895.1. Lineage (NCBI taxonomy): Eukaryota > Viridiplantae > Streptophyta > Magnoliopsida > Zingiberales > Zingiberaceae > Wurfbainia > Wurfbainia villosa. The sequence goes on along the minus strand of CM046000.1, from coordinate 76,853,014 downwards.
ACGGATTCCGACTTCCAATCTGATAGGGATAATACTAAGTCTACCTCAGGTTTTGTGTTTACTTTGGAAGGTGGATCCATTGTATGGAGGAGTATCAAGTAGAAATGGGTGGAGGGCTCCACCATGGAAGCTGAGTATGTGGCAACCTCTAAGGCAGCCAAAGAAGCTGTGTGGCTCAGGAACTTCCTGATGGACTTGGATGTGATTCCTGGTTTGCCCAGAACTATCACAATTTATTGTGATAATAGTGGTGCAGTTGCAAACTCGAAGGAACCACGAGCCCATAAAGCAATTAAGCACATAGAGCACAAGTACCACCTGATACGAAAAATTGTAAAGAGAGAAGTTGTTGTGGACAAGATTGCATCGTAGGATAACCTGGCAGATCCTTTCACTAAGGCCCTTTCGACGAGAGCTTTTGATAGGCATGTGGAGGGAATAAGGATCAGATGTATGGCAGTTTGAGGACAACATAGTCTTTTAGTATAAGTGGGAGATTGTAGGGATGTATACTGAAAAGTCTATCTTTTGTATGAACATCTTTATTTTGAAAAAAGAATCACATGATCATTGTTTGCATTTTTATGGTTATGCAATATTGTCTAATATATTACATTGTAGATAACATGGTGTATGGTGTCACACGGGAGATCATGTTATCGCCTCCTTGTATGGTATAAGTAAAGGCTCACAACCGAGATGACTTTGGACAAACGATCAGAATGGTTGCAGTGTGATTTGTTATTGGTTTGTCTTGACCATAGAATCACACTAGTGCAATTTGTGTGTATTGAGCAAGACCGACTTAGAGGTGATTCGATTTATTGCTGACTACATAATCGAATCGGAACTCAGATATTATTTAGTACATGCTCTTAATCCCGATATAATAACGGGCACATATACTTAGTATTCATCTCTTTGATTTACCAATGGGCGAGATTTATGGATTAAATCGATAGGCTCAGTAAGTTGGGAGATGATATTATTTATATGGTGTGTCATTGATTATAGAAGGAAACCGTGTCCTATATATTAGGATGATGATGTCCCCTTGATGAGTTCATAAGGTTCCTCATGTAAACCCTGTAGGTGGACTTGGTCCGGCATGATGAAAAGGTTGAGTGGTACTACTCATGGAGTTAGATGTTGATTAGTTAATGGTCCGTAAATTAATTAATCGATGGACATTCGATATCTTAAACACGGGGAGAAAATGTACAAATAATATATGGAGCCCATATTATCTTATGGAGGTTGGTGAAGTAGATCAATGATAATCCTTTAGTGGATTGGATTATCATTAATGGATCGGACTTTTTGTGGGCTTGATCCATGGGTGGCCAAGATCCAACTCCTCCTCATGGTCCCTAATGTAGCCTATTAACACCTCATGAAGCTTAGATCCAATGGATAGAAACAAAACTCTAGATCCAAAGGTAGAGATTAAATCTCTAAGATCCGACGGTTGAGATTAAATCTCTAGATCCGACGGTTGAGATTAAATCCCTAGAACTAATGGAGGAGATTAAATCATGGCTTATCCCTAACTCTATAAAAGGAGGGGAAGGGGCGGGTGGCAAGAGGAGGAATCCTAATTGAGATAGGATTAGGGTTTGGAGGCTTAGGGTTTTGGAGGCTTGGGCGGCACTAAATAAGGAAGTTTTTCCTTTCTTCTTCTTCCTTCAAAGTGGCCGGCGTCTAGCAGCTTTTCCAGCCCTTTTCCAGCCATTGGTGGGCAGCCAAAGACTCTCTTCTCTTCTCCTTGAGTGGTGGAAACAAGACTTAGGGGTTTCCCTTGGTGTCTTGGTCGGTTTCCATCATCATCTCCTTCTCCTTGTTGGTCGGCGGCAAACATTCTTCTTGTTGCTTGTTGGTTGGCTATAGGAAGGAGAAGAGCCTTGTTTCTATTCTTCCTCTTGCTTTGGAAGAGCAAGGAAGGAAGATTTGTGATCTAGGAGCTTCAACTTTTGGTAGATCGTCGCCCACACGATGTCCGAAAGGAGGAAGGTCATACATTAGAAGATCGAGAGGTATACCTATTCTTCATTCTCTTTTATAACATGTTTGTTTTTGTTTTTCAATTATGAGCACGTAATATTCTGTTTGTGACTAAATAATACTTGGATCTCGATCATAAATACAAAAGTCGGCGATCCGTACATCGTCAATTCCGCGGCTACTCGTAGAATAGAGGATGGTCGCTTGAACAACGAGTTTGTTCAAGTGACCTCTCTAAACGAATAGCACGACGATGACTTGGTTGTTTGAGCAATCCTTTGTGTATAAGATTAAAATTTTTAATCCGGGGACATCAATGGGATCTCCATGAACAAACGACCGAGGTGAAGTGGGAAGCAAAGTTTCTCCTCACGGACTCGATAAGAAAAACCCTTCAATTGGTATCAGAGCAAAGGTTTCCGATTTTGTGTGTTTAGGATGTTAGGTGGCCGCATCGGAGGCTCATTGGCTCCCATGTCCCCGGATTAAAATTTTCACTAATGAAAGAATTAATCCGGATGGGATGAGCTTCCTTAGCACAACCTATTCGTTGTCGTGCTAACAACTTGAGTGGTCGCTTGAACAAACTAGTTGTTCAAGCAACACAACTCTTCTAGTTGGTTAGCCGCGGAAGAGACGACGGATGGATCGCCGGTTTTTGTGTTTGTCTTCGGGGTCCATGATTATACAATATATATTCATACACACACATGCATAATCAAAACAAATAAGAACATGCTCAGATCTGTACATAAAGTTAAAATAACTTTATACCTCACGATCTTCTACCGTATGTCCTATCCTTCTCGTGGACGACGTGTGGACGAAGATCCTCCACGAGTAGAAGCCTTCTAGATCGCTTTCTTCTCTACCTTTTCCGCTGCGAACAAAGAGAAGAAACAACAAATACCTTCCTATCTAGAACCGACCACCAAATTATGGAACTTGGTGCAACCGCCGATCAAGGAACAATTGGATGATTCGCCGGCCAACTTCAAGAAGTGTTGCCACCGACCACTTTGGAGAATAGGGAGGAGGAAAAGAGTCGGCCACCAATGGGAGGAAAAATGCCGGCCAAGGAAGAAGGGAAAGACCTCTAGGATGGGCGCCGGCCAAGTGTTGATGGAGGAGGATGGGCGCCGGCAATCAACTTGAAGGAAGGAGGTTGCCGCCCACTTCTTTGCTCCAAAACCCTAGCCGCCCACTTGTGGATGAGCAAACCCTAATTCCAATTCTAAACCAATATTTTCCGCCCAAGCCTAAGCCCCCTATTTATAGAATTAGGCTTAAGCCTCCTTTAATCTCCACCGTTGGATCTAGGGATTTAATCTCCACCGTCGGATCTAGGGGTTTATCCCAACCGTCGGATCTAGGGTTTAATCCCAACCGTCGATTCTAGGATTTCATCCTAACCATCGGATCTAGGGATTTAATCCCAACCGTTAGTTATAGGGTTTCATCCAACCATCGGATCTAGGGATTTAATCCCAACCGTTGGTTCTAGGTTTTGTTTTACAATCTTGGATCTAGACTTCATAAGGATTATATTAGGCTACGATAGGGACCATAAGGAGGAGTTGGGTCTTGGCCACCCGATGGATCGGAACCACACAAACTTGATCCATCAATGATGTTCCATTTCACTAGAGGATCATCATTGAACTACCTCACCAACCCCCATAAATCAATATGGGCTCCATATATTATTTGTACATTAATCTCCCCGTGTTTAAGATATCGAATGTCCGTCAATTAATTGATTTACTGAGCATCAATTAATTAACATCTAATTTCTCGAGTAGTACCACTCAACCTTATCATCATGTTGACTAAGTCAACCAGCTGGGTTTACATGATGAACCTTATGAGCTCCTCAAGGGGACATCATCAACCTAATATATAAAACACAGTTTCCTCCTATAATCAATGGCACACCATGTAAATAATATTATTTCCCAACTTACCGGGCATATTGATTTAATCCATCTAAATCTCACCCACTGGTAAATCAAAGAAATAAATACTAAGTACATGTGCCCGTTATTATATCGGGATTAAGAGCATGTACAACATAATATCCGAGGTCCGATTCAATCATGTAGTCAGTACTAATTTGAATCACCTCTATGTCGGTCCTGCTCAATACACCTAAGTGTACCAGTGTAACTCTGTGTTCAAGACAAAACAATACCAAGCTACACTATAACCATGCCAATGGTTTGTCCAAAACCATCTTGGTTGTGAGTCTCTACTTATATTTTACAAGGAACTGATAACATGATCTTCTGTGCCACACCAAGCACCATGTTATCTACAATGTAAAATATTTAGACAATATGCACAAATATATAATGAATATATAAAATGCAAACAATGATCATGTGATTCTTATTTCAAAATAAAATCTTCATACAAAAAGAGCTAGGCTTTCAGTATACATTACAACAATCTCCCACTTATACTAAAAGACTATGCCGTCATCACTCTGCCATACATCTGATCCCCATGTCCCCCACATGCCTATCAAACGCTTTCGCTGGAAGGGCCTTAGTGAATGGATCCGCCAGGTTATCCTCTGATGCAATCTTGGCGACAGTAACTTCTCCTCGCTTTACGATCTCTCGTATGAGGTGGTACTTGCGCTCTATGTGTTTACTCGCCTTATGGGCTCGTGGTTCCTTCGAGTTTGCAACTGCACCACTATTATCACAATAAATTGTGATAGTTCTGGGCAAACCAGGAATCACATCTAAGTCCATCAGGAAGTTCCTGAGCCATACAACTTCCTTGGCTGCCTCAGAGGCTGCCACATACTCAGCTTCCATGGTAGAGGCCGCCACGCATTTCTGCTTGACACTCCTCCATGCTATGGCTCCACATCCAAAAGTAAACACAAACCCCAAGGTAGACTTACTCTTGTCCCTATCTGATTGGAAATCCGAATCCGTGTAACCCACAGGGACTAATTGATCTGCCCGGTAAACCAACATATAATCCTTAGTCCTTCTCAGGTACTTCAATATATGCTTTACCGCAGTCCAATGTCCCTATCCAGGATTACTCTGATATCTGCTAACCATGCCCACGGCAAAGCAGATATCCAGTCTCATACATAGCATACCGTACATAAGGCTTCCTACTGCCGAAGCATAAGGAACCGCCTTCATGTCCTCTATCTCCTTTGATGTTCTGGGACACATCTCTTTAGATAAAGGAACTCCATGCCTAAAAGGTAGAAAATCTTTCTTGGAGTTCTGCATGCTAAAACGAGCAAGGATAGTGTCAATGTATGAAGCTTGAGACAAGCACAACATCCTTTTCTTGCGATCCCTTATAACTTTGATCCCAAGGATGTGTCCCACTTCTCCCAAGTCCTTCATATCAAACTGTTTGGACAACCATACCCTTACTTCTGATAACACTTTGATATTGTTGCCAACTAACAAAATGTCATCTACGTATAGTACAAGAAACACCACTACGTTTCCATCACATCTCTTGTATAGACAAGGCTCATCCGGACTTTGAATAAATCCATATGACTGGATTACCTCATCGAAGCGGATGTTCCAAGATCTAGAAGCTTGCTTCAATCCATAAATGGATCGATTAAGCTTACATACAAGATGCTCTTTGCCTTTAGCAATGAATCCCTCTGGTTGGCGCATATAGATGTTCTCCTCAAGACATCTGTTAAGGAAAGCTGTCTTGACATCCATCTGCCAAATCTCATAATCCATATGAGCAGCTATAGATAAGAGAATCCGGATAGACTTAAGCATAGCTACCGGCGAAAAGGTCTCCTCATAATCGATACATCCTTTCTGAGTATACCCTTTCGCAACAAGCCTAGCATTGAAGGTTTCAACCTTCCCGTCTACTCCTCTCTTTCTCTTGTAGATCCACTTGCATCCAATGGTTTTTACACCATCGGGTGGCTCTACTAGCTCCCAAACCAGATTAGAATCCATAGATTCTATCTCTGAATTCATCGCTCTTTGCCAAGATACTGCATCTCTATCTTGGATTGTCTCGTCATATGTCCAGGGATCAGGTTCATGTTCACCAGGGACTAAGTCCGAAGACTCTCCCAAAAACATGAATCTGTCGGGTTGTCTAACAACCCTCCCACTATGACGAGGTGCCTCCTGTGTATGCTCTGTGACACGCGGTGCAGTGACTTGTGGTGTCTCCTCTTGTACCGGTGGTACTGAAGTCGGGACTTCCCCTGTCATCTCCTCAAGAACAATCCTACTCATGGGCTTGTGGTTCATCACATAGTCTTCCTCTAGAAATCTGGCATTCGTACTCACGATCACCTTATGATCTCTAGGACTATAGAATAAACCACCCTTCATTCCCTTAGGGTAGCCAACAAACAAGCGCACTTCTGTACGTGATTCCAATTTACCAGCATCTCCCTTCAGCACATGTGCTGGACTACCCCAAATCCGAATATGTCTTAGACTAGGCTTTCGCCCAGTCCACAACTCTGTGGGAGTAGAGGGTACTGACTTAGATGGAACCAAGTTCAGAATGTGTGCTGCTGTTTCTAGAGCAAACCCCCAGAACGAATTAGGTAACTCAGAATAACTCATCAGCGATCTGACCATCTCCATAAGAGTCCTATTCCTTCGCTCCACCACACCATTCTGCTGGGGTGTGCCAGGTGCGGACAATTGGGATTGAATCCCAGCCTCTGATAAGTAACTCCTAAACTCTCCCAAGAGGTACTCGCCACCATGATCAGATCGTAATGTCTTGATACTTTTACCTTGACGGTTCTCCACATCAGCCTTGAATTCTTTGAACTTGTCAAAGCATTTAGACTTGCGGCGCATCAAGTAAATGTATCCATACCTTGAATAATCGTCTATAAAAAAGATGAAGTATTCAAAGCCACCTCTTGCCTGGATAGTCATAGGACCACACAAATCAGAATGAACCAATTCTAACATATCTTTGGCTCTATACCCCTTGGCCTTAAAAGGCCTCTTGGTCATTTTACCTTCCAAGCAAGATTCGCAGGTTGGGAGATCCTCCACCACTAATGAACCCAAAGGTCCATCAGCTATCAACCTTTGAATTCTACTTAGGTTAATATGACCAAGCCTTAGATGCCAAAGATATGTTTGGTTCATTTGCGAAGGTTCTTTTCTCTTATTAGATTTAGAAGATGAGTTATTTACTTCTATTTGCATCGTGGGAGTTTTTGGTTCAATAATATACAAATTGCCAACCAATGTACCAGAACAGATAATCTCCCTATTCCTTTTTATAACCACCTTGTCATTAAAAGAAACAGAATATCCATCCAAAAACAATTTAGAAATCGAAATTAAATTCTTTCTAAAAGTAGGTACATAAAGACAATTTCTCAAAACCAAAAATTTATTTCTATCAAAAGATAAATAAACGTCTCCCACTGCAATAGCCGCCACCTTTGAAGCATTGCCCATGAAGATGGTAATCTCTCCCTCAGCTAGTCGTCGGGTTTCCTGGAACCCCTGCAAAGTATTGCAGACATGATCAGTGGCTCCTGTATCTACACACCAGGCACTGGTAGATAAAACCGCTAAACATGTTTCAACAACTAAACAAGAAGATATACCTTTGTTCTTTCGGCGAGGACAGTCCGCCTTCCAATGTCCAGTCTGCTTGCAAGTGAAGCACTTGCCTTTCGGCTTCTTCACTCCTGCCTGAGGTCCCACTGCCACCTTCTTCGCTCCACCTTGCTGCTTCTTCTTCTTACCTTTCGGTTTGGAGGAAGAAACCTTCTGAGCGACCATGGCTTGAGATCTCTGACGAAAAAGCCCCTCTGCCGCCTGGAGTTCTGTCAGAAGCTCCGCCAATGAATACAACCTCTTGTTCATGTTGTAGTTGAGGCGGAACTGCTCAAAACTCCTAGGCAGAGACTGGAGAATGATATCGACCTGGGTTTCCCCATCGATCTCAACCCGAGGACTTCCATCTCATTAAGATGAGCCATCATCTTGAGAACATGATCCCTAACGGTGTTCCTCGACCATGGTGGTCGCCATCAAGTTTCTCATTGCCTCTGCTTAGCCGCCTACTCGATGTCCGAAAGTTCCTTGAGATTGAACATCATGTCATAAGCGATGGCTATGGCTCGATGTCGATGTTCGAGACATTTGACATAGATGCCAAAATGTAACACCGCGCCATCTCATCTGCCTTAACCCATTTCTTATAATGTTCTTTCTCCTTTTCATCAGAGTCATCGGAGGGCTTAGGAGGACAGACCTCGAAGAGTACAAATTTGTACTCCTCCGCAGTTAGGACAATATCCAGGTTTCTTTTCCAATCAATGTAGTTTGGACCAATAAGTTTGTTTTCTTTTAAAATCACAGCAAGTGGGTTGAAAGCCATTTGAAAATCCTAAAAATCACAATGATCAAAATATTAGATTTCAAATATTATTGATTCCTCAAAACAATAAAATACTGAAATCAACCAACACCTCAAAATACCGAGAATATCGCATGCCACGATAGTGTGGACGTATACGAATTCTACATTTGTAAGAGGAGGTTTTACCCATTAATTTTATTATCTTGTCAACCTTACTTTTTGACAAATAAAATTAATAGTTGGTTCCTCTTTAGCCCTACAAATAAAAGCAGTGACTCCGATGGGGAGGATACCTTTATTTGTATCTAAGTGTGCACCATTACACGATACTAAGGGAATTATTTCGGATTATGTGCCTTACCGATGGGGAAGTACACACGCTTCTAAATAATTTCCTATAACCATTATTTGACCTAGTGATCCGCAAACAAACCCATCCGATGGGGAGGAAGGCACTCAAAGCCAACGCGCAAGTTTGTTGCATCACACGTCAAATTGTAATGGAGGCCGCGGGAATTAATTAAAATATCCCTCTCCCACTTAGTAAATTGAAATCGAGGAATTTTAAACATACACAACATGCATATAAAATAAATAAGCAATAAATATGGAAAAACAGAATTTTTTCCAACTATTATGGCATTGTCCTCCAATATGCATCCCGTCGTGTCGCCACCTCGTCCGCTCCACCTTTTCCCGTGCGCAAGTCACCAAAGATATCCGAGCCGAGATAAATCATTTTATTTACATCCATCGATCCTATACTCCACGAAGGAGTGTACAAATAATCTAGATCGAAAGTAAACTAAAATGATCGGCTAACAATGCCGTATTTAATTACAAAAATTAAATACTAATCTAGCCTCGTCAACCCCGAGGATTCAAATAATAAATTTTTACACACATCCATTCACATACACACATGGCCATAATAGTCGGATCTTATGCCTGCAACCAAAGAGTTAAACTACGCAAATCCTACTATTATCCAGCACATATAATATGTGAAAAATGCATAAAAAATTAACCGAATCCTAAACACACAAAACCGGAAACCGATGGCTCTGATACCAATTGTTAGGTGGTCGCATCGGAGGCTCATTGGCTCCCATGTCCCCGGATTAAAATATTCACTAATGAAAGAATTAATTCGGATGGGATGAGCTTCCTTAGCATAACCTATTCGTCGTCGTGCTAACAACTTGAGTGGTCGCTTGAACAAACTAGTTGTTCAAGCAACACAACTCTTCTAGTTGGTTAGCCTCGGAAGAGACGACGGATGGATCGCCGGTTTTTGTGTTTGTCTTCGGGGTCCATGATTATACAATATATATTCATACACACACATGCATAATCAAAACAAATAAGAACATGCTCAGATCTGTACATAAAGTTAAAATAACTTTATACCTCACGATCTTCTACCGTATGTCCTATCCTTCTCGTGGACGACGTGTGGACGAAGATCCTCCACGAGTAGAAGCCTTCTAGATCGCTTTCTTCTCTACCTTGTCCGCTGCGAACAAAGAGAAGAAACAACAAATACCTTCCTATCTAGAACCGGCCACCAAATTATGGAACTTGGTGCAACCGCCGGTCAAGGAACAATTGGATGATTCGCCGGCCAACTTCAAGAAGTGTTGCCGCCGGCCACTTTGGAGAATAGGGAGGAGGAAAAGAGCCGGCCACCAATGGGAGGAGAACCGCCGGCCAAGGAAGAAGGGAAAGACCTCTAGGATGGGCGCTGGCCAAGTGTTGATGGAGGAGGATGGGCACCGGCAATCAACTTGAAGGAAGGAGGTTGCCGCCGACTTCTTTGCTCCAAAACCATAGCCGCCCAATGAACCCTAGCCGCCCACTTGTGGATGAGCCAAACCCTAATTCCAATTCTAAACCAATATTTGCCGCCCAAGCCTAAGCCCCCTATTTATAGAATTAGGCTTAAGCCTCCTTTAATCTCCACCGTTGGATCTAGGGATTTAATCTCCACCGTCGGATCTAGGGTTTTATCCCAACCGTCTGATCTAGGGTTTAATCCCAACCGTCGATTCTAGGATTTCATCCTAACCATCGGATCTAGGGATTTAATCCCAACCGTTGGTTCTAGGGTTTCATCCAACCATCGGATCTAGGGATTTAATCCCAACCGTTGGTTCTAGGTTTTGTTTTACATTCTTGGATCTAGACTTCGTAAGGATTATATTAGGCTACGATAGGGACCATAAGGAGGAGTTGGGTCTTGGCCACCCGATGGATCGGAACCACACAAACTTGATCCATCAATGATGTTCCATTCCACTAGAGGATCATCATTGAACTACCTCACCAACCCCCATAAATCAATATGGGCTCCATATATTATTTGTACATTAATCTCCCCGTGTTTAAGATATCGAATGTCCGTCAATTAATTGATTTACTGACCATCAATTAATTAACATCTAATTCCTCGAGTAGTACCACTCAACCTTATCATCATGTTGACTAAGTCAACCAGCTGGGTTTACATGATGAACCTTATGAGCTCCTCATGGGGACATCATCAACCTAATATATAGGACACGGTTTCCTCCTATAATCAACGACACACCATGTAAATAATATTATTTCCCAACTTACCGAGCATATTGATTTAATCCATCTAAATCTCACCCACTGGTAAATCAAAGAAATAAATACTAAGTACATGTGCCCGTTATTATATCGGGATTAAGAGCATGTACAACATAATATCCGAGGTCCGATTCAATCATGTAGTCAGTACTAAATTGAATCACCTCTATGTCGGTCCTGCTCAATACACCTAAGTGTACCAGTGTAACTCTGTGTTCAAGACAAAACAATACCAAGCTGCACTACAACCATGCCAATGGTTTGTCCAAAACCATCTTGGTTGTGAGCCTCTACTTATATTTTACAAGGAACTGATAACATGATCTTCTGTGCCACACCAAGCACCATGTTATCTACAATGTAAAATATTTAGACAATATGCACACATATATAATGAATATATAAAATGCAAACAATCATCATGTGATTCTTATTTCAAAATAAAATGTTCATACAAAAAGAGCTAGGCTTTCAGTATACATTCCAACATAGGATTTGGTTAATTATTATGCACTTTTCATATATTATATGTTCCGGATAATAGTAGGATATGCGTAGGTTAACTCTTTGGTTGCAGGCATAAGATCCGACTATTATGGCCATATGTGTATATGTGATTGTATGTGTATATTTTGTTGAATCCTCGGGGTTGACAAGGCTAGTATTTAATTTTTTTGTAAATTAGATACGACATTGTTTAGCCACTCTTTTTATTTTAGTTTACTTTCGATCTAGATTTCATGTACACTCCCTCGTGGAGTATAGGATCGATGGATGTAAATTAAAATAGGTTTTAGTCTCGGCTCGGATCTCCGGATGGCTCGTACATGGCGTAGGAGGAGCGGACGAGATGGCGATGCGACGGGAGACATATTGAAGACAAAAGCCATAATAGTTGGAAAATAATTTATTTTTCATATTTATTGCTTTTTGTTTGATATGCATGTCGTTGGCTAGGAAAATTTCTCAATTTCAAATTTCTAAGTGGGAGAGGGAATTTTTTTTTAATTCCCACGACCTCCATTACGATTTGACAAGTGATGCAAACAAAGTTGCACGTCGGCTCTGAGTGCCTTCCTCTCCATCGGATGAGTTTGTTTGTGGATCAGAAGGTCAAATATGGTTATAGGGAATTATCAAGGTGTAGGGAGTCGCTTCGGAGGCTCATTGGCTCCCATGTCCCCGGATTAAAATTTTCACTAATGAAAGAATTAATCCGGATGGGATGAGCTTCCTTAGCACAACCATTTCGTCGTCGTGCTAACAACTTGAGTGATCGCTTGAACAAACTAGTTGTTCAAGCAACTCAACTCTTCTAGTTGGTTAGCCGCGGAAGAGACGACGGACGGATCGCCGGTTTTTGTGTTTGTCTTCGGGGTCCATGATTATACAATATATTTACTAATTTACACATGCATAATCAAAACATAAAAGAACAAGTTCAGATCTGTAAATAAAGTTTAAATAACTTTATACCTCACGATCTTCTACCGTATGTCCTATCCTTCTCGTGGACGACGTGTGGACGAAGATCCTCCACGAGTAGAAGCCTTCTAGATCGCTTTCTTCTCCACCTTGTCCGCTGTGAACAAAGAGAAGAAACGACAAATACCTTCCTATCTAGAACCGGCCTCCAAATTAGGGAATTTGGTGCAACCGCCAGCCAAGGAACAATCGGATGATGTGCCGGCCAACTTCAAGAAGTGTTGCCGCCGGCCACTCTAGGATGACGGGAGGAAGATGAATGCCGGCCACCTATGGAAGGAGAACCTCTGGCCAAGGAAGAGGGGAGAGGCCTCTAGGATGGGCGCCGGCCAAGTGTTGATGGAGGAGGATGGGCGCCGGCCAACTTCAACTAGAAGGAAGAGTTGCCGCCCACTTCTTTTTCTCCAAAACCCTAGCCACCCAAAAACCCTAGCCGCCCACTTTTTTTGATGAGCCAAAACCCTAATTCCTCTATTAATTATTGCCACAAAACCCTAAGCTTTCCTTTTATAGAGTTAGGCTTAGGACTCCTTTAATCTCCACCGTCGGATCTAGGGATTTAACCTCCACCGTCGGATCTAGGGGTTTATCCCAACCGTCGGATCTAGGGTTTCATCTCAACCGTCGGATCTAGGATTTCATCCCAACCGTTGGATCTAGGATTTCATCCCAACCGTCGGATCTAGGGTTTTATCCCAACCGTCGGATCTAGGGATTTAATCTCAACCGTCGATTCTAGGGTTTCATCTTAACCATCGGATCTAGGGATTTAATCCCAACCGTTGGTTCTATGGTTTCATCCTATCCATCGGATCTAGGGATTTAATCCCAACCGTTGGTTCTAGGGTTTCATCCTAACCATTGGATCTAGGGATTTAATCCCAACCGTTGGTTCTAGGGTTTCATCCTAACCATCGGATCTAGGGATTTAATTCCAACCGTTGGTTCTAGTGTTTCATCCTAACCATCGGATCTAGGGATTTAATCCCAACCGTTGGTTCTAGGTTTTGTTTTACATTCTTGGATCTAGACTTCACAAGGATTATATTAGGCTACGATAGGGACCATAAGGAGGAGTTGGGTCTTGGACACCCGATGGATCGGAACCACACAAACTTGATCCATCAATGATGTTCCATTCCACTAGAGGATCATCATTGAACTACCTGACCAACCCTCATAATTTAATATGGGCTCCATATATTATTTGTACATTCATCTCCCCGTGTTTAAGATATCGAATGTCCGTCAATTAATTGATTTACTGACCATCAATTAATTAACATCTAATTCCTCGAGTAGTACCACTCAACCTTATCATCATGTTGACTAAGTCAACCAGCTGGGTTTACATGATGAACCTTATGAGCTCCTCAAGGGGACATCATCAACCTAGTATAAAGGACACGATTTTGTTGGTGCAGGGGCACTAGATAATCGAACCTGTGTTTTGATTATGGCAAAGACACAAAGTTAAGTTTATATTGTTATCTCACGAGCTAAATCAAGTGTGCAGAAAAGTACTAAAGCTGGAGCTGAAGGCTAGCGACACCCGGAGGAAGCCGTGGTGGTCGGGCGACACTTGAGTGAATTCGGAGGGAGCCGAAGGAATCGAGTGGAAGGCCGGAAGTGAGAGCTACTATCGAGGTAAGCTCGTGTGAGTGAGAGATTGTAAGGTCGTGTCCTCTTTACGGGGACGACCGTAGGCGACGATTCGACTAAGACTTCCTGTGGAAGGTCTAGGTCGAGATCGGACGGTTAGAAACCGTCGTATTTATCATTTTCCGAGCTAATCTCTTACTGCAGGGAAGTGGCGCCGGCGATCATTCCGGACATTGGGCGGCGATCGTTATCGTTGATGATGAGATGCATCGATCATTATCACGATCGATGAGAGGCATCATCGATCGATGGCGACGATTTACTTTGCGCTAGGTCAAAACGGATAACGTTTGACGCGGCCACTTCGCGATAAAATTTGGAAAAATCCATGATCCGTTCCAAAGAAATAGGAGACAAATTCAGAGGCTAAAGTCTATAAAAGGAGGGGAGGATTCATCTCCAAATCATATCAATTATTCATCAAGTGCTCCTACAACGCCAATGCTTCAACACCGTCATAACGCCGACGCGACGACAACCTCAGATCTTCTTCGTCGGCAGCAGATTCAAGTAATATTTTTGATATTATATTCTGTGTTTTTTATCTTCATAACGAGGTGAGGTAGGCTTGTTGCCTCATCCTCGTGTATTCGATTTTTGTAATCGTTGTCTCCTACCTCCAACGAGGAGGAGACGTTTTAGTGTTTTGCCCTCCGTACGCGGTCTAGGACCGATAGGGCCTTGGAGTAGCAACCGCTGGGTTGTGAACCAAGTAAAATAAACGTGTTCATTTATTTTCCGCTGTGCTTACTTTGCGTATTGAACGAACGAAAAAGAAAAGATTTACGATCGCTATTCACCCCCCCCTCTAGCGACGCTTCTCGATCCAACAGGTTTCATCCTATAATCAACGACACACCATGTAAATAATATTATCTCCCAACTTACCGGGCATATTGATTTAATCCATCTAAATCTCACCCTCTGGTAAATCAAAGAAATAAATACTAAGTACATGTGCCCGTTATTATGTCGGGATTAAGAGCATGTACAACATAATATCCGAGGTCCGATTCAATTATGTTATCAGCAATTAATTGAATCACCTCTATGTCGGTCCTGCTCAATACACCTAAGTGTACTAGTGTAACTCTATGTTCAAGACAAAACAATACCAAGCTACACTACAACCATTCCAATGGTTTGTCCAAAACCATCTTGGTTGTGAGCCTCTACTTATATTTTACAAGGGACTGATAACATGATCTTCTGTACCACACCAAGCACCATGTTATCTACAATGTAAAATATTAGACAATATGCACAGACATATAATAAATATATAAAGTGCAAACAATGATCATGTGATTCTTATTCCAAAATAAAATGTTCATACAAAAAGAGCTAGGCTTTCAGTATACATTCCTACAATCTCCCACTTATACTAAAAGACTATGCCGTCATCACAGTGCCATACATCTGATCCCCATGCCCTCCACATGCCTATCAAACGCTTTCGCTGGAAGGGCCTTAGTGAATGGATCCGCCAGGTTATCCTCTGATGCAATCTTGGCAACAACAACTTCTCCTCGCTTTACGATCTCTCGTATAAGGTGGTACTTGCGCTCTATGTGTTTACTCGCCTTATGGGCTCATGGTTCCTTTGAGTTTGCAACTGCACCACTGTTATCACAATAAATTGTGATAGTTCTGGGCAAACCAGGAATCACATCCAAGTCCATCAAGAAGTTCCTGAGCCATACAGCTTCTTTGGCTGCCTCAGAGGCTGCCACATACTCAGCTTCCATGGTAGAGTCCGCCATGCATTTCTGCTTGACACTCCTCCATACTATGGCTCCACCTCCAAAAGTAAACACAACCCCCGAGGTAGACTTACTCTTGTCCCTATCTGATTGGAAATCTGAATCCGTGTAACCCACAGGGACTAATTGATCTGCTCGGTAAACCAGCATATAATCCCTAGTCCTTCTCAGGTACTTCAATATATGCTTTACCGCAGTCCAATGTCCCTGTCCAGGATTACTTTGATATCTGCTAACCATGCCCACGGCAAAGCAGATATTCGGTCTCGTACATAACATAGCATACATGAGGCTTCCTATTGCCGAAGCATAAGGAACCGCCTTCATGTCCTCTATCTCCTTTGATGTTTTGGGATACATCTCTTTAGATAAAGGAACTCCATGCCTAAAAGGTAGAAAACCTTTCTTGGAGTTCTGCATGCTAAAACGAGCAAGGATAGTGTCAATATATGAAGCTTGGGATAAGCACAACATCCTTTTCTTGCGATCCCTTATAACCTTGATCCCAAGGATGTGTCCCACTTCTCCCAAGTCCTTCATGTCAAACTGTTTGGACAACCATACCCTTACGTCTGATAACACTTTGATATTGTTGCCAACTAACAAAATGTCATCTACATATAGTACAAGAAATGCCACTACGTTTCCGTCACATCTCTTGTATACACAAGGCTCATCCGGACTTTGAATAAATCCATATGACTGGATTACCTCATCAAAACGGATGTTCCAAGATCTAGAAGCTTGCTTCAATCCATAAATGGACCGATTAAGCTTACATACAAGATGCTCTTTGCCTTTAGCAATGAATCCCTCTGGTTGTCGCATATAGATGTTCTCCTCAAGACTTCCGTTAAGGAAAGCTTTCTTGACATCCATCTGCCAAATCTCATAATCCATATGAGCATCTATAGATAAGAGAATCCGGATAGACTTAAGCATAGCTACCGGCGAAAAGGTCTCCTCATAATCGATACCCTCTTTCTGAGTATACCCTTTTGCAACAAGCCTAGCTTTGAAGGTCTCAACCTTCCCGTCTACTCCTCTCTTTCTCTTGTAGATCCACTTGCATCCAATGGCTTTTACACCATCGGGTGGCTCTACTAGCTCCCAGACTTGATTAGAATCCATAGATTCTATCTCTGAATTCATCGCTCTTTGCCAAGATACCGCATCTCTATCTTGGAGTGCCTCGTCATACGTCTAGGGATCCGATTCATGTTCACCAGGGACTAAGTCCGAAGACTCTCCCAAAAACATGAATCTTTCGGGTTGTCTAACAACCCTCCCACTATGACGAGGTGCCTCCTGTGTATACTCTGTGACACGCGGTGCAGTGACTTGTGGCATCTCCTCTTGTATCGGTGGTACTGAAGTCGGGACTTCCCATGTTAACTCCTCAAGAACAATCCTACTCGTGGGCTTGTGGTTCATCACATAGTCCTCCTCTAGAAATCTGGCATTCATACTCACGATCACCTTCTGATCTCTAGGACTATAGAATAAACCACCCTTCGTTCCCTTAGGGTAGCCAACAAACAAGCGTACTTCTGTACGAGATTCCAACTTACCAGCATCTCCCTTCAGCACATGTGCTGGACTACCCCAAATCCGAATATGTCTTAGACTAGGCTTTCGCCCAGTCCACAACTCTGTGGGAGTAGAGGGTACTGACTTAGATGGAACCAAGTTCAGAATGTGTGCTGCTGTTTCCAGAGCATACCCCCAGAACAAATCAGGTAACTCAGAATAACTCATCATCGATTTGACCATCTCCATAAGAGTCCTATTCCTTCGCTCCGCCACACCATTCTGCTGGGGTGTGCCAGGTGCGGACAATTGGGATTGAATCCCAGCCTCTGATAAGTAACTCCTAAACTCTCCCAAGAGGTACTCGCCACCACGATCAGATCGTAGTGTCTTGATACATTTACCTTGACGGTTCTCCACATCAGCCTTGAATTCTTTCAACCTGTCAAAGCATTCAGACTTGCAGCGCATCAAGTAAATGTTTCCATATCTTGAATAATCGTCTATAAAAGAGACAAAATATTCAAAACCACCTCTTTCCTGGATAGACATAGGACCGCACAAATCAGAATGAACCAATTCTAACACATCTTTGGCCCTATACCCCTTGGCCTTAAAAGGCCTCTTGGTCATTTTACCTTCCAAGCAAGATTCGTAGGTTGGGAGATCCTCCACCACTAATGAACCCAAAGGTCCATCAGCTATCAACCTTTGAATTCTACTAAGGTTAATATGACCAAGCCTTAGATGCCAAAGATATGTTTGGTTCATTTGTGAAGGTTCTTTTCTCTTATTAGATTTAGAAGATGAGTTATTCACTTCTATATGCATCGTGGGAGCTTTTTGTTCAAGAGCATACAAATTGCCAACCAATGTACCTGAACAGATAATCTCTCTATTTCTTTTTATAACAACTCTGTCATTAAAAGAAACAGAATATCCATCCATAAACAGTTTAGAAACCGAAATTAAATTCTTTCTAAATGTAGGTACATAAAGACAATTTCTCAAAACCAAAACTTTATTTCTATCAAACGATAAATAAACGTCTCCCACTGCAATAGCCGCTACCTTTGTAGCATTACCCATGTAGACAGTAATTTCTCCTTCAGCTAGTCGTCGGGTTTCCTGGAACCCCTGCAAAGAATTGCAGATATGATTCGTGGCTCCCGTATCTACACACCAGGTATCGGTAGATAACACCACTAAACATGTTTCAATGACTAAGGCAGAAGATATACCTTTTGTTCTTCTTTAGGAAGGGGAAGTCTTTCTTCCTATGTCCAGTCTGTCTACAAGTGAAGCACTTGCCTTTCGGCTTCTTCACTCCCTGAGATCCTCCCACCACCTTTGCTCTACCTTGTTTCTTCTTCTTCTTGCCTTTCGGCTTAGAAGTAGAAACCTTCGGAGCAACCATGGCTTCCTGCCTAGCAGCTCGATTCTGGTATCCGAAAAGTTCCTTTTCCCCAGAATCATCTGCAGGCCTAGGAGGACACTCATCGACAGTTATGACACTATCCATATTTCTTTTCCAATCAATATTATTTGGGAACAGTAAGTTTATTTCTTTTAATATTTCAGCAAGTGGGTTGAAAGCCATTTGAAAAACCTAAGAATCACAATGATCAAAATATTAGATTTCAAATATTATTGATTCCTCAAAACAATAAAATCCCGAAATCAACCAACACCTCAAAACACCGAGAATATCGCACGCCACAATAGTGTGGTCGTATACGAATTCTTCATTTGTAAGAGGAGGTTTTACCCATTAATTTTATTATCTTGTCAACCTTACTTTTTGACAAATAAAATTAATAGTTGGTTCCTCTTTAGCCCTACAAATAAAAGCAGTGACTCCGATGGGAAGGATACTTTTATTTGCATCTAAGTGTGCACCATTACACGATACTAAGGGAATTATTTCGGATTATGTGCCTTACCGATTGGGAAGTACACACGCTCCTAAATAATTTCCTATAACCATTATTTGACCTAGTGATCCGCAAACAAACCCATCCGATGGGGAGGGAGGCACTCAAAGCCAACGCGCAAGTTTGTTGCATCACAGGTCAAATTGTAATGGAGGCCGCGGGAATTAATTAAAATATCCCTCTCCCACTTAGTAAATTGAAATCGAGGAATTTTAAAACATACACAACATGCATATAAAACAAATAAGCAATAAATATGGAAAAAAATAGAATTTTTCCAACTATTATGACATTGTCCTCCAATATGCATTCCGTCGTGTCGCCACCTCGTCCGCTCCATCTTTTCCCGTGCGCAAGTCACCAAAGAGTTCCGAGCCGAGATAAATCATTTTATTTACATCCATCGATCCTATACTCCACGAAGGAGTGTACAAATAATCTAGATCGAAAGTAAACTAAAATGAGCGACTAAACAATGCCGTATTTAATTACAAAAATTAAATACTAATCTAGCCTCGTCAACCCCGAGGATTCAAATAATAAATTTTTACACACATCCATTCACATACATACACATGGCCATAATAGTCGGATCTTATGCCTGCAACCAAAGAGTTAAACTACGCATATCCTACAATTATCCGGCACATATAATATATGAAAAATGCATAAAAAATTAACCGAATCCAAAACACACAAAACCGGAAACTGTGGCTCTGATACCACTTGTAGGGAGTCGCTTCGGAGGCTCATTGGCTCCCATGTCCCCGGATTAAAATTTTCACTAATGAAAGAATTAATCCGGATGGGATGAGCTTCCTTAGCACAACCATTTCGTCGTCGTGCTAACAACTTGAGTGATCGCTTGAACAAACTAGTTGTTCAAGCAACTCAACTCTTCTAGTTGGTTAGCCGCGGAAGAGACGACGGACGGATCGCCGGTTTTTGTGTTTGTCTTCGGGGTCCATGATTATACAATATATTTACTAATTTACACATGCATAATCAAAACATAAAAGAACAAGCTCAGATCTGTAAATAAAGTTAAAATAACTTTTTACCTCACGATCTTCTACCGTATGTCCTATCCTTCTCGTGGACGACGTGTGGACGAAGATCCTCCATGAGTAGAAGCCTTCTAGATCTCTTTCTTCTCCACCTTGTCCGCTGCGAACAAAGAGAAGAAATGACAAATACCTTCCTATCTAGAACCGGCCACCAAATTAGGGAATTTGGTGCAACCGCCGGCCAAGGAACAATCGGATGATGCGCCGGCCAACTTCAAGAAGTGTTGCCGCCGGCCACTCTAGGATGAAGGGAGGAAGATGAATGCCGGCCACCTATGGAAGGAGAACCGCCAGCCAAGGAAGAGGGGAGAGGCCTCTAGGATGGGCGCCGGCTAAGTGTTGATGGAGGAGGATGGGCACCGGCCAACTTCAACTAGAAGGAAGAGTTGCCGCCCACTTCTTTTGCTCCAAAACCCTAGCCACCCAAAATCCCTAGCCGCCCACTTTTTTTGATGAGCCAAAACCCTAATTCCTCTATTAATTATTGCCGCCCAGCCCTAAGCTTTCCTTTTATAGAGTTAGGCTTACGACTCCTTTAATCTCCACCGTCGGATCTAGGTATTTAACCTCCACCGTCGGATCTAGGGTTTTATCCCAACCGTCGTATCTAGGGTTTCATCTCAACCGTCGGATCTAGGATTTCATCCCAACCGTCGGATCTAGGATTTCATCCCAACCGTCGGATCTAGGGTTTTATCCCAACCGTCGGATCTAGGGATTTAATCTTAACCGTCGATTCTAGGGTTTCATCCTAACCATCGGATCTAGGGATTTAATCCCAACCGTTGGTTCTAGGGTTTCATCCTATCCATCATATCTAGGGATTTAATCCCAACCGTTGGTTCTAGGGTTTCATCCTAACCATCGGATCTAGGGATTTAATCCCAACCATTGGTTCTAGGGTTTCATCCTAACCATCAGATCTAGGAATTTAATCCCAACCGTTGGTTCTAGTGTTTCTTCCTAACCATCGGATCTAGGGATTTAATCCCAACCGTTGGTTCTAGGTTTTGTTTTACATTCTTGGATCTAGACTTCACAAGGATTATATTAGGCTACGATAGGGACCATAAGGAGGAGTTGGGTCTTGGCCACCCGATGGATCAGAACCACACAAACTTGATCCATCAATGATGTTCCATTCCACTAGAGGATCATCATTGAACTACCTCACCAACCCCCATAATTTAATATGGGCTCCATATATTATTTGTACATTCATCTCCCCGTGTTTAAGATATCGAATGTCCATCAATTAATTGATTTACTGACCATCAATTAATTAACATCTAATTCCTCGAGTAGTACCACTCAACCTTATCATCATGTTGACTAAGTCAACCAGCTGGGTTTACATGATGAACCTTATGAGCTCCTCAAGGGGACATCATCAACCTAGTATATAGGACACGGTTTCCTCCTATAATCAATGGCACACCATGTAAATAATATTATCTCCCAACTTACCGGGCATATTGATTTAATCCATCTAAATCTCACCCTCTGGTAAATCAAAGAAATAAATACTAAGTACATGTGCCCGTTATTATATCGGGATTAAGAGCATGTACAACATAATATCCGAGGTCCGATTCAATTATGTAGTCATCAATTAATTGAATCACCTCTATGTCGGTCCTGCTCAATACACCTAAGTGTACTAGTGTAACTCTATGTTCAAGACAAAACAATACCAAGATACACTACAACCATTCCAATGGTTTGTCCAAAACCATCTTGGTTGTGAGCCTCTACTTATATTTTACAAGGGACTGATAACATGATCTTCTGTGCCACACCAAGCACCATGTTATCTACAATGTAAAATATTAGACAATATGCACAGACATATAATAAATATATAAAGTGCAAACAATGATCATGTGATTCTTATTCCAAAATAAAATGTTCATACAAAAAGAGCTAGGCTTTCAGTATAAATTCCTACACAAGGAGCGTGTGTACTTCCCCATCGGAAGGCACATAACCCGAGATAATTACCTTGGTACCGAGTAATGGTGAACACTTAAATACAAATATAAGTATCCTCCCCATCGGAGTCACTGCTTTTATTTGTAGGGCCAAAGAGGAACCAACTATTAATTTTACTTGTCAAAAAATTAGGTTGACAAGATAGTAAAATTAATGGGTAAAACCTCCTCTTACAAATGTAGAATTCATATACGTCCACACTATCGTGGCATACGATATTCTCGGTGTTTTGAGGTGTTGGTTGATTTTAAAAATTTATTATTTGAGGAATCAATAATTTTTTGAAATCTAATGTTTTGATTTATGTGATTCTTAGGTTTTTTTTCAAAATGACTTTCAACCCACTTGCTGTGATATTGAAAGAGAACAAACTTACTGGACCCAACTATGTTGACTGGAAGAGGAATCTAGACATTGTCTTGACTGGTGAGGAATACAAATATGTACTTCTCAAAGAGTGCCCTCCTAAGCATGTAGATGATTCTGGGGAAAAGGAGAGAGAGAGTTATAAGAAGTGGATCAAGGCTGATGAGATGGCGCGGTGTTACATTTTGGCATCAATGTCAAATGTACTGCAACATCAGCATCAAGCCATGCCCACTGATTATGACATGATGCTCAATCTCAAAAAGCTTTTCGGACACCAGAATCAAGCTGCGAGGCAAGAAGCCATGAGAAACATGATGACGACCACTATGATCGAGGGAACACCCGTAAGGGATCATGTTCTCAAGATGATGACTCATTTGAATGAGCTGGAGGTCCTTGGAGCTGAGATCGATGGGGAAACCCAAGTCGATATCATACTCCAATCTCTACCTAGGAGTTTTGAGCAGTTTCTCCTGAACTACAATATGAACAAAAGGTTGTATTTATTGGCGGAGCTTCTGATAGAACTCCAGGTGGCAGAGGGGCTATTTCGTCAGAGTGCTCAGGCACATGCCATGGTGACCCAAAAGGTTTCTACTTCTAAGCCGAAAGGCAAGAAGAAGAAGAAACAAACTGGAGCAATGGCGACGGGAGGTACTCAAGGAGGAGTGAAGAAGCTGAAAGGCAAGTGCTTCACTTGTAAGAAGACTGGACACTGGAAGAAGGACTGCCCCAACCGCAAGAACAAAGGTATATCTTTTGGTCTAGTCGTTGAAACATGTTTAGCGGTGTTATCTACCGGCACCTAGTGTGTAGATACGGGAGCCACTGATCATGTCTGCAATACTTTCCAGGGGTTCCAGGAAACCAGACGACTGGCTGAGGGGGAGATTACCGTGTACTTGGGCGATGCCACGAAGGTGGCGGCTATTGCAGTGGGAGATGTTCATTTATCTTTTGAGAAAAATAAACTTTTGGTTCTTAAGAATTGCCTTTATGTACCCTTATTTAGAAAGAATTTAATTTCAGTTTCTAAATTGTTTATGGATGGATATTCTATTTCTTTTAATGACAGAGTTGTTATAAAAAGGAATAGGGACATTATCTGTTTGGGTGCATTGATAGGAAATTTGTACACACTTGAACCAAAAGCTCCCACGATGCATATTGAAATTAATAACTCATCTTCTAATTCCAATAAGAGAAAAGAACCTTCGAAGATAAACCAAACATATCTTAGGCATCTTAGGCTTGATCATATTAACCTAAGCAGAATTCAAAGGTTGATAGCTGATGGACCTTTGGGTTCATTAGTGATGGAGGATCTCCCAACCTGCGAATCTTGCTTGGAGGGTAAGATGACCAAGAGGCCTTTTAAGGACAAGGGGTTTAGAGCCAAAGATGTGTTAGAAGTGGTTCATTCTGATTTTTGTGGTCCTATGTCTATCCAGGCTAGAGGTGGTTTTGAGTATTTTGTCTCTTTTATATATGATTACTCAAGATATGGATACATTTACCTGATGCGCCGCAAGTCTGAATGCTTTGATAAGTTCAAAGAATTCAAGGCTGATGTGGAGAAACATCAAGGTAAAAGTATCAAGACACTACGATCTGACTGTGGTGGTGAGTACCTCTTGGGAGAGTTTAGGAACTACCTCACCAACCCCCATAAGTTAATATGGGCTCCATATATTATTTGTACATTTATCTTCCCATGTTTAAGATCTCGAATGTCCATCAATTAATTAATTTACTCACAATTAATTAATCAACATCTAACTCCATGAGTAGTACCACTCAACCTTATCATCATGCTGGACGAAGTCCACCTGCAGGGTTTACATGATGAACCTTATGCGCTCCTCAAGGGGACATCATCATCCTAATATATAGGACACGATTTTCTCCTATAATCAACGACACACCATATAAATAATACCATTTTCCAACTTACTGAGCCTATCGATTTACTATATAAATCTCGTCCATTGGTAAATCAAAGAAATGAATACTAAGTATATGTGACCATTATTATATCGGGATTAAGAGCATGTACAATATAATATCTGAGGTTCGATTCAATTATGTAGTTAGTAATAAATCGAATCACCTCTAAGTCGGTCCTACTCAATACACACAAAGTATACTAGTGTGATTCTATGGTCAAGACAAACCAATACCAAATCACACTACAACCATGCCAATAGTTTGTCCAAAACCATCTCGGTTGTGAGCCTTTACTTATACTTTACAAGGAATTGATAACATGATCTCCCGTGTGACACTACACACTATGTTATTTACAATGTAATGTATTAGATAATATGCATAACCATAAATATGCAAATAATGATCATGTGATTCTTATTTAAAAAATAAAGATGTTTATACAAAAGATAGACTTTTCAGTATACATCACAACAATCTCCCACTTATACTAAAAGACTATGCTATCCTTAAACTACCATACATCTGATTCCTATTCCCTCCACATGCCTATCAAAAGCTCTTGCCGAAAGGGCCTTAGTGAAAGGATTTTCCAGGTTATCCTCCGATGCAATCTTGGCCATAACAACTTCTCCTCGCTTTACGATTTCTCGTATCAGGTGGTACTTGCGCTCTATGTGTTTACTTGCCTTATGGGCTCGTGGTTGTTTCGAGTTTGCAACTGCACCACTATTATCACAATAAATTGTGATAGTTCTGGGTAAACCAGGAATCACATACAAGTTCATCAAGAAGTTCCTAAGCCACACAACTTCTTTGGCCACCTCAGAGCCCGCCACATACTCAGCTTCTATGGTGGAGTCCGCCACGCATTTCTGCTTGACACTCCTCCATACAATGGCTCCACCTCCCAAAGTAAACACAAAACCTGAGGTAGACTTACTGTTATCCCTATATGATTGGAAGTCGGAATCTGTGTAACCCACAGGGAGTAATTGGTCTGTATGGTAAACTAGCATATAATCTCTAGTCCTTCTCAGGTACTTCAATATATGCTTTACCACAGTCCAATGTCCTTGTCCTGGATTACTCTGATATCTGTTAACCATGCCCACGGCAAAGCAAATATCCGGTCTTGTACATAGCATCGCATACATGAGGCTTCCTACTGCCGAAGCATAAGGAACCACCTTCATCTCCTCTATCTCCTTAGATGTTCTAGGAAACATCTCCTTAGATAAAGGAACTCCATGACTGAAAGGTAGAAAACCTTTCTTAGAGTTTTGCATGCTAAAATGATCCATAATTGTGTCTATGTATGAAGCTTGAGATAAGCACAACATCCTTTTCTTGCGATCCCTTATAACCTTGATCCCAAGGATGTGTCCCACTTCTCCCAAGTCCTTCATATTAAACTATTTGGACAACTATACCCTTACGTCCGATAACACCTTGACATTGTTGCCAATTAACAAAATGTCATCTACGTATAGTACAAGAAATACCACTATATTTCCATCACATATCTTGTATACACAAGACTCATCCGGACTCTGAATAAATCCATAAGACTAGATTACCTCATCAAAGTGGATGTTCCAAGACCTCGAAGCTTGCTTCAATCCATAAATGGACCAATTAAGCTTACACACAAGATGCTCTTTGCCCTTTGCAATGAATCCCTCTGGTTGCTTCATATAGATGTTTTCCTCAAGACTTCAATTAAGGAAAGCTGTCTTGACATCCATCTGCCACACCTCATAATCCATATGAGCAGCAATACATAAGAGAATCCGGATAGACTTAAGCATGGCTACCGACAAAAAGGTCTCCTTATAATCGATGCCCTCTTTCTGAGTATACCCCTTCGCAACAAGCCTTGCTTTGAAGGTCTCAACCTTCCCGTCTATTCCTCTCTTTCTTTTGTAGATCCATTTGTATCCAATGGTTTTTACACCATTGGGTGGTTCTACTAGCTCCTAGACTTGATTTAAATCTATAGATTCAATCTCAGCATTCATTGCACTTTGCCAAGATACCGCATCTTTATCTTGTATTGCCTCGTCATATATCCAGGGATCAGGTTCATGCTCACCAGGGACCAAATTAGAAGATTCTCCTAAGAAGATGAATCTATCAGGCTGTCTCACAACCCTCCCACTACGACAAGGTATCACCTGTGTATCCTCTGTGACACGCAGTGCAATGACTTGTGGTATATTCTCTTGTACCAGTGGTACTGAAGTAGTGACTTCCCCTTTCAATTCCTCCAGAATAATCTTACTCATGGGCTTGTGGTTCATCACATAGTCTTCCTCTAGAAATCTGGCGTTCGTGCTGACGATCACCCTCTGATCTCTAGGACTATAAAACAAACCACCTTTCGTTCCTCTAGGATAGCCAACGAGCATGCACACTTCTATACGAGGTTCCAACTTACCAGCATCTGCCTTCATCACATGTACTAGACTCCTTCAAATCCGAATATGTCTCAGACTAGGCTTTCACCCTGTCCACAATTCTGTGGGAGTAGAAGTCACTGATTTTGATGGAACCAAGTTCAGAATATATACTGTCGTATATAGAGCATATCCCCAGAACGAATCTGACAACTCAGAATAACTCATCATCGATCTAACCATCTCCATAAGAGTCCTATTCCTTCGCTCTGCTACACCATTCTGCTGGGGTGTGCCAGGTGCAGACAATTGGGATTGAATCCCAGCCTCTGATAAGTAATTCCTAAACTCTCCCAAGAGGTACTCACCACCACGATCAGATCATAGTGTCTTGATACTTTTACCTTGACGTTTCTCCACATCAGCCTTGAATTCTTTGAACTTGTCAAAGTATTCAGACTTGCGGCGCATCAAGTAAATGTATTCATACCTTGAATAATTGTCTATAAAATGGACGAAATATTCAAATCCACCTCTTGCCTGGATAGACATAGGACCACACAAATCAGAATGAACCAATTCCAACACATCTTTGGCTCTATACCCCTTGCCCTTGAAAGGCCTCTTGGTCATTTTACCTTCCAAGCAGGACTCGCAGGTTGGGAAGTCTTCTACCATTAATGAACTCAGAGGTCCATCAACTATCAATCTTTGAATTCTACTTAGGTTAATATGACCAAGCCTTAGATGCCAAAGATATGTTTGGTTCATCTTCAAAGGTTCTTTTCTCTTATTTGAATTAGAAGATGAGTTATTCACTTCTATTTGCATCGTGGGAGAATTTGGTTTGAGTGTATACAAATTTTCTATCAATGCACAAGAACAGATAATCTCCCTATTCCTTTTTACAACAACTCTGTCATTAAAAGAAATAGAGTATCCATCCATAAACAATTTAGAAACAGAAATCAAATTCTTTCTAAATAAAGGTACATAAAGGCAATTTTTAAGAACCAAAACTTTATTCCTCTCAAAAGACAAATAAACATCTCCCACTACAACAACCACCACCTTTGTGGCATCACCCAAGTATATGGTAATCTCCCCCTCAGCCAGTCGTCTGGTTTCCTGGAACCCCTGCAAAGTATTGCAGACATCATCAGTGGCTTCCGTGTCTACACACCAGGTGCCGGTAGATAACACCACTAAATATGTTTCAACGACTAGACCAAAAGATATACCTTTGTTCTGCTTCCGGTTGGGATAGTTCTTCTTCCAGTGTCCAATCTTCTTGCAAGTGAAGCACTTGCCTTTCGGCTTCTTCACTCCTACCTGAGTTCCTCCCTTCACCTTTGCCCCAGCTTGTTTCTTCTTCTTCTTGCCTTTCGGCTTAGAAGTAAAAACCTTTTGGGCAATGATGGCCTATGCCTAAGCACTCTAACGAAAAAGCCCCTCTACTGCCTAGAGTTCTGTCAGAAGCTCCGCCAACGAATACAACCTTTTCTTCATGTTGTAGTTCAGGTGAAATTGCTCAAAACTTCTAGATAGAGATTGGAGAATGATATCTATTTGGGCTTCCCCATCGATCTCAGCTCCGAGGACTTTCAGCTCATTCAAATGAGCCATCATCTTGAGAACATGATCCCTCACGGGTGTTCCCTCGATCATGGTGGTCATCATCAAGTTCCTTATGGCTTCCTGCCTAGCAGCCCGATTCTGGTGTCCAAAAAGCTCTTTGAGATTGAGCATCATGTCATAAGCAGTGGGCATGACTTGATGCTGATGTTGCAGTACATTTGACATTGATGCCAAAATGTAACATCGCGCCATCTCATCAACCTTTATCCACTTCTTATAGCTCTCCTTCTCCTTTTCCTCAGAATCATCCGTAGGCTTAGGAGGACACTCTTCGAGGAGTACATATTTGTATTCCTCAGCAGTCAAGACAATGTCAAGATTCCTCTTCCAATCAATATAATTGGGTCCAGTAAGTTTATTTTCTTTTAGTATCACAGCAAGCAGGTTGAAAGTCATTTTGAAAAAACCTAAGAATCACATAGATCAAAACATTAGATTTCAAAAAATTATTGATTCCTCGAATAATAAAATTTTAAAATCAACCAACACCTTAAAACACCGAGAATATCGTATGCCATGATAGTGTGGACGTATACGAATTCTACATTTGTAAGAGAAGGTTTTACCCATTAATTTTACTATCTTGTGAACCTAACTTTTTGACAAATAAAATTAATAGTTGGTTCCTCTTCGGCCCTACAAATAAAAGAAGTGACTCCGATGGGGAGGATACTTATATTTGTATCTAAGTGTTCACCATTACTCGGTACCAAGGCAATTATCTCGGGTTATGTGCCTTCCGATGGGGAGGTACACATGCTCCTTAATAATTTTCTATAACACTATTCGACCTTGTGATCCTCAAACAAACTCATCCGATGTGGAGGAAGGCACTCAGAGCCGACGCGCAAGTTTGTTTGCATCACATGTCAAATCGTAATTGAGGTCGTGGGAATTTATAAAAATATCCCTCTCCCACTTAGTAATTTAAAATTGAGGAATTTTCTAGCCTATGACATGCATATCAAAAAATAAGCAATAAATATGAAAAAGAATATTTTCCAACTATTGTGGCTTTTGTCTCCAATATGCCTCCCATCGTATCGCCATCTCGTTCGCTCCTCAATACGCCACGTACGAGCCATCCGGAGATCCGAGCCGAGACTAACTATTTTAATTTACATCCATCGATCCTAAACTCTTCGAAGGAGTGTACATGAAATCTAGATCGAAAGTAAACTAAAATAAATGAGTGGCTAAATAATGTCGTACTTAAAAAAATTAAATACTAGCCTCATCAACCCCGAGGATTCAAATAATATATAATTACACACATACAATCACATACACACATATGGCCATAATAGTTGGATTCTATGTCTCCAACCAAAAAGTTAACCTACACACATCCTACTATTATCCGACACATATAATATATGAAAAGTGCATAAAAGTAACTGAATCCTAAACACACAAAACCGAAAACCGTGGCTCTGATACCACTTGAAGGTTTTGCGGAATCGAAGCTTCCCACTTCAACTCGGTCGCTTGTTCATGGCGATCCCGTCTACATCCCCAGATTAAAAAAAATTAATACTCGACAAATATGGATTACCCAAGCAACCGTTCCATCGTCGTGCTATTCGATTAGAGTGGTCACTTGAACAAACTTGTTATTCAAGCAACCTACCTCTATTCTTCGAATAGCCGCGGAATGGACGATGTATGGATCACCTGTTTTTGCATTTGTATTCGAGGTCCAAGTAAATTTAGCCACATAACAAAACATACAACATGCATATAATTGAAAACAATTATAGACATAATACAAAAGAATATAAACAAGCATTATACCTCTCGATCTTCTATTGTATGTCCTTCCATCTTTTGAACGTCATGTGGGTGACGATCTTTCAAAAGTCGAAGCCTCCTAGATCACCAATCTTCCTTTCCTTGTTCACTCCGAACAAAGGAAGATCATAAAATAAAACTCTTCTTCCTATCTAGAACCGGCCACCAAGTCAAAGGACTTGATGTTGCCGCCGACCAAGGAAGAGAATATGGACTATGGGCGCCGGCCAAAAGCTCCAAGGGAAGAAACCCTAGCTCTTGCCGCCGGCCAAGGAAGAGGGGAAGAGGGTGGTGCCGCCGGCCAAAGGAGAGGGAAAGAAGGTGGCGCCGGCAATGAAGAAAAGGAGAAGGAAGATCTCACCTTGCTTATGCCACCTGCCCTAGGAGAGAAACCCTAGCTCACCCTTGCCGCCCAAGCCTAAAGCCAACTCCAAACCCTAACCCTAATCTCCCTTCAATGAGTTGCCGCCAAAGCCATAAGCCCTTATTTATAGAGTTAGGCTTAAGCCTTCTTTTAATCTCCACCGTCAGATCTAGGGGTTTAATCTCAACCGTAGGATCTAGAGATTTAATCTCAACCGTCGGATCTAGAATTCCATTTTCCACCACCGGATCTAAGGCTCCATGAGGTTTTAATAGGCTACAATAGGGACCATGAGGAGGAGTTGGATCTTGGCGACCCAATGGATCAAGCCCACATAAAGTCCGATCCATTAATGATAATCCATTCCACTAGAGGATTATCATTGATCTACCTCACCAACCCCCATAAGTTAATATGGGCTCCATATATTATTTGTACATTTATCTCCCCGTGTTTAAGATCTCGAATGTCCGTCAATTAATTAATTTACTGATAATTAATTAATCAACATCTAACTCCATGAGTAGTACCACTCAACCTTATCATCATGCCAGACGAAGTCCACCTGCAAGGTTTACATGATGAACCTTATCAGCTCCTCAAGGAGACATCATCATCCTAATATATAGGATACAGTTTCCTCCTATAATCAACGACACACCATATAAAAAATATCATTTCCCAACTTACCGAGTCTATCGATTTACTCTATAAATCTCGCCCATTGGTAAATCAAAGAAATGAATACTAAGTATATGTGCCCGTTATTATATCGGGATTAAGAGCATGTACAACATAATATCTAAGGTCCGATTCGATTATGTAGTCAGCAATAAATCGAATCACCTCTAAGTCGGTCTTGCTCAATACACACAAAGTGTACTAGTGTGATTCTATGGTCAAGACAAACCAATACCAAATCACACTACAACCATGCCAATGGTTTGTCCAAAACCATCTCGGTTGTGAGCCTTTACTTATACTTTACAAGGAACTGATAACATGATCTCCCGTGTGACACTACACACCATGTTATCTACAATGTAATGTATTAGACAATATGCATAACCATAAATATGAAAACAATGATCATGTGATTCTTATTTCAAAAATAAAGATGTTCATACAAAAGATAGACTTTTCAGTATACATCCCAACAGGATGTAGGGTACATATATTAAACACTAAAGATTACCTTGGAAAATTCACCCCTAAAACAACTACCGGAACATTTCTAGGATACTCAACCACTAGTAAAGCCTATAGAGTGTATAACAATGAAACCCTAAAAATAGAAGAGACAATCAATGTAGTATTAGATGAAGAAAACAAAATCATGAAACTCGAAGTGGAATTGATTGATGAACAAGTTGAAATTGATACTAGACTTGAACCTCACCACCAAAACGAGTCTAGTATAAATCCTAACCCAAATCAATCTAGGTTACAAGCAAATCAGCCTATTGATCAAGTAATAGGTGATCCCAATTTGGGAGTTCGAACTAGAGCATCCTATAGGAACCTAAGCAAAATTTCACTTATTTAAAAAATCGAACCCAAAATAATTAAACAAGCTCTTCTTGATCCCTATTGGATTATAGCTATGTAAGAAGAGTTAACTCAATTTACTAGGAGTGAAGTTTGGGAATTAGTTGTCGTTGTAGAGATGCAACATTGTGGGAGCGTTTCGAGAGCTTGAATTGATGTAAAATGGTGTGAATCCCTTCTCTTTTTATAGCCCATCAACCCATTAAACGTTGAGATCAAGACCCACCAAAAAAGACCACCTCACCCCAAGATAAGGAGATTAACTTTGACCTTCATCGAAGCTGGCAGTTTGAATAGCAGTCGACTGATGCCCTTCATCAGTCGACTGATGCCAGTAACAATTGACTGCCAATAGCCAACAGTCGACTGCTAGCTTGGTTATTCAATTGCAACAAAGAGTTAACACAAGACAAATGAAAGATAGTAAATATGATGGTTTCTTACCGTCCGATCTTAACCTAGACCTTCCATTAGAAGTCTTAGTCGGATCGTTGCCTACAGTCATCCCCATATGGAGGACACAACCTTAGCATCTCTCTTCGCTTCATGCTTACCTCCGATCCTTTCTGACCAATAGCTTAGCTTCTGGTCTCCACCTGGGTTATTCGACTCCCACGAAGTTCTTCTGGTGTCGCCCGACCACCATGATTTCTCAACTCGAGATTCTCTAGGTGTCACCGACCTTTAGCTTAGCTTAATCATTTCTGCACACTTAGTTCAGCTCATTAGATAACAATATGACTTCAGCTTTGGGCCTTTGCTATAATCAAAATCTAGGTTCGATTATCTGGTGCCACTACACCAACAATCTCCCCCTTTTTGATCTATGGCAAACCGGCACAAAGTTAAGGGAAAAATTAAAGCATAAAATACATGAAGTAAGTGAAATGCTTAAATCCAATTAGCATGAACATGAAAGAAGCATGAATATGAAAGAGTGTATAACTTAGTAAGTTAGTATGAGTAACTTAGTAAGTTAGCATAAGTAAGAGCAAAATTTCTTTTTCAAGTCCTTCCCCTTGAGATAACCTCCCCCTTGAACTTAGGTGAGTACTTGAAAAAGAAGGCTTAGCTCTCCCCCTTAATGTTTGCCACTAAAAAGGTTAAGCAAGTTAAGTAAACAAGATTACTTAACTTTGGCCTGAACGTTTTATGTTAAGATATCAAAAAATAATTTTTGATTCCTTAACTTTGGCCTTTTTCTCCACCTTTTTCCATAAATTGAA
Source organism: Wurfbainia villosa (assembly GCA_025175895.1). Classification (NCBI taxonomy): domain Eukaryota; kingdom Viridiplantae; phylum Streptophyta; class Magnoliopsida; order Zingiberales; family Zingiberaceae; genus Wurfbainia; species Wurfbainia villosa. The sequence goes on along the minus strand of CM046000.1, from coordinate 76,819,313 downwards.
AAGGATGGGGGGTTTGTACAAAAAAAACTTTATAAAATAAGCGATTATAATTTGTAAGTCCAAGAATGTCCCATATAGTTTTTGAAAATAAATAATTTTAACATAAGCTTAACTAATAGTATGTTTAACTCTTTTTGACTAAATTGATATAGAATCATCAATAACTCCTGATTAGAGTTGGTTATTTTAGATAATTATACTCCATGGTTCATGTCGATGCACTAGATCTACATCTGGAACTAGGAGTAAGGTCCTAACATCTCACACCCATCTATGTGGCAAAGTACCAAATACATTAGTCTAATGTGTTGTGAAGTGTGTTGGCTCCTTAAATCTATAGGTGCATGCTTTCTAGGGTACACCCTAAGGTAGTTCCATTTAGCATGAAAAATAAAAATAGAGTATAAAAAAAGTTTTAAGTCCTACTCTATCACACACATACCTAATTTCCGTCTAAGCAGGATAAACTCTGCTTCGGGTAAGGGTTTGGTAAACAGGTCTGCTGGTTCGATTTGGACTCCACGTATTCTAGTTGTATGGTATTATTCACTACATGTTCTCGAATGAAGTGGTGTTTTACCTCTATATGTTTGGTTCTAGAGGGACAGATGGGGTTCTTAGTTAAATTAATAGAACTAATGTTGTCGATGTAAATCTTAGTGTTGTTAAAGTTTAGTTTAAAGTCTTGGAGAGTGTGCTTCATCCAAAGGAGCTGAGCTATACACTCACCTATCACGACGTATTCAACTTCGATAGTAGATAAGGCAAGACAATGTTGCTTTATACTGCACCAACTAACTAGACTCGAGCCGAGAAGTTGGCAACACCCACTCGTGCTCTTTCTATTGAGTTTACTACCGGCATAATCCGAGTCAGAGTAGTTGATTAGTTCGAACTCGTTAGATCTAAGGTACCAAATTTCTATGTTCAGTGTACCCTTTAGATATCTAAAAATACATTTGACTAATGTTAGGTGCGACTCCTTAGCACAAGACTGAAATCTCGCACACATACTCACTGCGAACAGTATATCGGATCGACTCACAGTTAAGTATAGGAGACTATCTATTGCACTCCTATAGTATTTTAAGTCTATTGGTTTTCCTTCTAAGTCCTCTACTATATTAACATTTGTAGCCATTGGTGTATTAGAATTTTGCATTCCAAATCTATTAATTAATTCTTTAGTGTATTTATGTTGATGTAGGTAAATTCCTTCCTTAGTTTGTTTTATTTGTAAGCCTAGGAAAAATGTTAATTCTCCTACTAAGTTCATTTCAAATTCACTTTTCATTAGTGAAATGAACTCATTTAGTAATATTGAATTGGTTGTTCCAAAGATTATATCATCTACCTATTGGGCAATGAAAATTTCTTTACCTACGGATTTTACGAAGAGAGTTGGGTCTAGTAAGCCTTGACTAAACCCTTTAGATTTGAGATAAATGGAAAGCCTTTCATACCAAGCTCTAGGAGCTTGTTTTAGTCCATATAAGCTTTTCTAAGCTTAAAAACATGGTCGGATTTGTCTAAACTCTCAAAACTTGGTGTTTGGCTAACGTAGACCTCTTCCTTAATGAATCCATTTAAAAATGTTGACTTCACATCCATTTGAAATAACTTAAATCCTCGATGTGTAGCATAGGCCGACAACATTCTAATTGATTTTAGTCTAGCTACAGGTGCATAGGTTTCGTCATAGTCTAAGCTTTCTACTTGACTAAATCCATTAGCAATCAATCTTGCCTTATTCCTAACTACTCCTTTATCATCGAGTTTGTTCCGGAATACCCACCTTGTTCCAATAATCGTTTTATCTCTAGGTGGGGGTGCTAATTCCCAGACACCACTCCTAGTGAATTTAGCTAGCTCTTCTTGCATAGCTATAATCCAATCGGGATCAAGAAGAGCTTGTTCAATTATTTTGGGTTTGATTTTCGAGATTAATGAAATTTGACTTAGGTTTCTATATGATGCTCTACTTCAGTCCCCTAGGTTGGGATCACCTATCACTTGATCAATAGGATGATTTGATTTTAACCTAGACTGACTTGGCTTAGGGTTTGTACTAGACTCATTTTCATGATCAGATTCAGGTCTAGTTTTAATTTGTTTATCCCCTAGTTCTACTTCGGGTTTTGTAGGTTTATCTTCTTCGTTGAATACTACATTTATTGTTTCTTCGATTTTTAGGGTTTCATAATTATAGATCCTATAGGCTTTACTAGTGGTTGAGTAACCTAGGAGTATTCCAGTGGTTGTTTTGGAAGTGAATTTTCCTAGGTGGTCTTTAGTATTTAAGATATGTACCCTACATCCGAAAACCCTAAAGTATTTAATGTTGGGTAATTTTTCATAATAGATTTCGTATGAGGTTTTAAGGTATCTTTTAACTAGTAGGATCCTATTTTGAACATAGCACATCATATTAACGACTTATGCCCACAACCTATTAGGAAGGTTATATTCATTTAACATGGTTATAGCGGCTTCTTGTAGGGTTCTATTCTTTCGCTCAACTAGACCATTTTGTTGTGGGGTTCTAGGGCAGGAGAACTCATGGTGGTATCCGTTTAGGTTGCAGAAGTCGGTGAACCTATGGTTTTCGAATTCACCACCATGATCACTTCTAAGTCTCTTAATCTTAAGATTCTTCTCATTTTCTATTAATTTGCATAAATTGGTGAGTTGTTCTAAGGTTTCACTTTTGTGTTTTAAGAACCTGACCCAGGTAAACCTAGAGTAGTTGTCACTCCCCGAGAGCATGTCATTCCGAAAAGCAAACGGATAGCATCTCTTCTGTACGTGGCAACATTTCGGGTTAATACAAGGCTCGTAGACCAGAACAACAACAACATATATATATATATACAAACATAACAACATAACGAAACACAACGAAAACTAATACAATGACATACCCATAACCACACATATACAGTACAACCACACACCATGCATACCGGTATGACTAACACCAGAACATGAAGAAAACCTCGTCAAAACCCGCACCAACATGTGCGTACATCACATAACACATAACACCATGAAAACTCAGAATACAAAACAAGACATACAAAAAACCCAAAAACTTGGACTCTCGGAGTTGAGATGAGACGATGCCAGCCAGTGGTGCTCCAAGTCCATCATGAAGTCGACTACTTGTTACCTGGGCGACAGAAAAACTCAGGGTCTGTGGTGGTGAGTAAAACTCAGCAGGTAATAGAAAAACATGTATATATCAAATATCACATGTAATTCAACAACATAATCTAGAGGTACAATAGGTATATCAGCATAATATATAAATACAAGCATATACCGTCTAACCAAATAAACAACGTAAAATGTAGACATACCTGAAAGTCTGCCATGCTACTCTGATCTAACCTGAGCATATATCCAACATATATATAACAAGAAGAGTAATACCAATTCACAATATACTCATGCTATAGGTCAAGGTATCTAATAGTCTGTCCAACACATATACAAGTATCCGATATAACCGTATAACAGTGCAAGAAGCATGCATGAATATGATGTACAACCAAATGCAACAAGCATAGTACAATCAAATGCAACATCACAATAAGCATATATATATAGACTGCATCTATATATATATTAATCACAACCATCCATATATATATATATATATATATATACATGCATATATGTATATATATATGATAATATGCAAAGCGCCATAAGATACGGCAATGCAGCATGCATGGTCATGCCTGCGCACCCCTACTCGCTACCACGACCCCAGTGTGGCCTAGGTGTCACGACATGACAACTGTCCCAACTCAACACCAACCACCGCTCTAGAGTGGCTAAGTGGACAGTATGATCAAGTAGCATATGAGCGTAAAGAGCTCGCTACACAACGGGGGTCTCTGCTGCTGGCCACTCCGACTCACACTACCAATGAGTGGTCGAGTGACACGCACCCAGGACAACTGCACGCAACTCCAACTACCACCGTCTATAGTGGTAGAGTGCGGCACAACAGATGCTCTGCCCTCACACCAGTTACTCCTCAGGGAGTAACCTAGGAGGCAAGATGACTGATGACTCTCTCAACCCCAAGGGAGACTATGTCGCCAGAATGCATGCAAATGACATGAATGTGCTGTCACACGTACATACATCTATCACAGACTCTCTGTTCAACAGAGTCATACCCATCTGATCAATACACTCTCTATCCTGTAGAGAGTAGTACTCAACTGATCGATGGACTCTCTATCTTGTAGAGAGCCGTACTCACCTGATCATAACTCTATCAAATAGAGAGTCGTACTCAACTGATCGACGCACTCTCTATCCTGTAGAGAGTCATACTCGACTAATCAAATCATGCTGGGACCATCAGTCCATAGCGACACACTAATCACCCTTCACTTAACCATTACACAACACATGGTTGATAATAAGTATGCAACATACGGGTATTGGAATAAATCCTACCTTTAGGGCATTACCTACCCACGGATGAACCTTTACCCAATTTACAAATTAGGTTATCATCCGTACTCTAACATCTACACCCTTCTAAACATTTAGGCCTATTTACATCACATCTATAACCCTAAATTATAATAAAGGAAATGTGATATCAACCTTTGAGTAAATATAGCCAACGATAAGTATCAAGCATAAGATAAATAAGAGCAGGGTCAAGATAATATGAACACCTAACATGCTCATATTTATGACTAAATCTGAATGCAATTACATCTACCTGATCAAGTTAGGAAATTACCCACCTGATATGTAGCTCATGCTGATTGTATTTGTATCCGTGAGCCTGCCTCGTATCCATGTCCTGCACATATCAAACATTATGATTAAGTGCAAGTATACGACGAATAATCGAATCGAATCCTACATCGACTTCGTATCCCGATCAGCTATATTGATCTAGTTATCCAATTAACCAAAACAAACCTTCACATTAATCCCTTAGCTTGTATAGTTAACACCATAATTAATCCACCATTTCTAATTAGCGAATATGCTAACCTACAACTTTCCACTCCATACATAACTATAGAATAGATTTATTCATAGCCCCATTTGTAGCCGGGATCAGAGCAACACACAACTCGATCAACAACTGACATTTCACACTAATTTAGGGACCTAACGAACCTCAAACCAAACCCTATTCATAGCCCCTACGACGGGCACAAATAGAGTATCCATATGGTACTCATTTACTACATCAACCTCACCACAACATCCATGCTGTTCAGCCTAACAACATAGTCGATACATAGGTCAATACACATCTCACCTCAAGATCAATTAACACTTCGATCCATACCACCACCGCCCCTCTTGAACTCATAAATAGCACCCACAATCACACGGGAGTCCTTCACAGCCACCGCTACACCAAATTGGAGGTTTGACCAACCCGAAGCGAATCACACAACTCATCCATAGCCTAACAAACCTCCAGCTTAGCCCACCTCTCCAACAACAGCCTCTAACTGATATATCCATCGACAGAAAACCCACATCCACCAAAAAGATCGCATATAGAAATTTACAGATGAAAGCACATGTTAGATCAAGATTACCTAGGATTGGAACCTCCCTCTCGACAGTTCTCCTCCCCAAGTTGCTCAGTTCACCGGAGAAAATCGGCGCTCAACCACCGCTACCCTAAATCAATGGATCAAGCTCAACGAAGGAAACCACATCAAGAACTCAAATCTCATCTGAAGCAAGAATGAAAATCGATCCTTACCTAACTCCGACGACCACCGACTGTAGAACCCTCAAACCGCCGCTCTGCTCCCTATTGCTACCCAGTCGCTACCAGTCAACTGTATGCTCCGATAGACATCTGAGGCCCAAATTAGCACACAGTGCTGGCTCCACTAACCTACCCTCCCCCGTCCACACGCACGCTCGCCGCCAGTGCACGCCTCCAATCGCGTCGGGGTGGGTCTGCCGCCGCTGGCAGAGGAGAGGGAGAGTGCGGCGGGAGGCAGAGAGAGAAGACTGAGAAAGAGCGGAGATCCGACGGAGCAGCGGTGATGGGGCGAGCTCGAGCGTGGGCGGTGTGCGGGTAGAAGAGAAGGAAATCGACGCGCGATCGGGAAAAGAAGAAGAGGATCAGTCGATCGAGGAAGGGGGAAAATGGAAGGAATCGGGGAAATTAAATGATTTTATTAAACTTATTAATTTCTAGCAGATAGTCTAAACAGGCTTTACAAAAACCTATCCGCTTTATCCCCATGAAATGTCCATAACACTTCCATTTAAATCCAGAAAAATTTCTAAAAATTTCTGAAAAATTCCATAAGATAATTTCTTAATTAAAAAGGATATTTTGTTTATATATATATATATATATATATATATATATATATATATATATATTCAGTATTTTATAGTAGTCATCAACTATTACTAAACAAAATTGACTTTCATTTAGTGACATGGCTCCATGAGAATGAAATAGGTCTAAGTGTAGGAGTTCAAGTACACTTTTGGTTCTTTCTTGGTTGGTTAGTTGATGTGATGTTCTAGTTTGTTTACCTTGTTGATAAGTATTATAAATTTTATTATCCAAGTTGTTAAGGTTGGGTCAACCTCTGACTAAACCACTCTGACTAATTTTGTGTACGAGTCTTGGGTGATAGTGGTCGAGTCGTCGGTGTCACAACCAAGATTCCTCTTGTTGTGTCATAAGATACTTAGTTGAGGAGTGGGTAGGTTTATTGTGTAACTGTTGCTATTCCTAGTTTCTTTAAGCATTGTTTTTGAGGTATCATTAGTTTTAATTAAGCATTCATTTTGTAAAAAGGTAACCTTATAGTTGTTATCACATAATTGACTTACGCTAAGTAAATTAAAATCAAAATTTTCAACTAGTGTTAGGGCAATCTCTTGCCATGATTAGGTTTTGATGTGTGTGGCAAAGGGTTTAAGTTAGTTTGTTATGTTGATTTGATATGTGCGTTGAAGTCGTGTAGGACTTAGTAATTCACACAAGGAGCCGTGGCGAGTTTCACTTCTCATGACTCGGGCCTTGAGTCAGTGAAGGATAGCTTTGCGGAAGCCGTGCGCTTGGAGCATCCGAGGGACCGCCGGACAAGGAGCTTGGAGTGAAGCCGGAGGAAGTAGACTTCGAGGCAAGAGACGCGAAGGAGCATTGCAGAGCTGTGCGCCTGATGCTGCTGAGGGACGTGGCCGCGAACGAAGAGAACTTCGAAGGCGAGGGACTCCGAGAGATGAGAGTGAGCGAATGTAACCCGGGAAGGGGTAGCTCTTAGGTGAAACTTGGCCATTTGGCCAAGTGTCGGATGAGTTTTCCCGACACTAGTCGACTGCCATGTCATGGCAGTCAACTGCTCTGAGTCGATGGTTTGATCGACTGGTTTAAGTCAGCTGAATCAAGTTGATCGATCATTGCCGGCATGGCGATCGATGAGTTGATCGGCCGACCGAAAGGATGACCAATGATCGATGGCACTATGCACGAGCACAGAATGGAGTCGACCTCGTTGAGGACTCGACTGATCGAGCACCAGTCGACTGATGATAATATCAGTCGACTGATGCCAATACCGTTGGATGGAATCCAACGTGGAAAGCGGCCATTATTGGGCAACGACTACGGGATCAGTCAACTGATCGAGGGCATCAATCGACTGATCCTATGTCAATGGGAAGAAACCCTCTTTCTCTATAAAAAGGAAGAGGATGAGGCTTTGGGAGGCTAATGCTTGAGCTCAAAACTTCTCCCAAAGTGACATACACGATTCCCTACTCTTCTTACTTGTTTTTACTTCAATCTTATTGTAAGAAGAGTGATCTTGATTGTAAAGGTTACCTCCACCTAGCTTGGTGCAAAGGAGAGACCAATAGTGATTGGCTTTGGCAGAGTGATTCACCGTGGACGAATCAGACCGTAGATTAGCGGCGTAGCCGTGAACCACGTTACATCTCGGTGTTTGTATTGTTTGTTTATCTTTTGCTTTGTCTTTATTTATATTTGCATATTCCGCTTGCGCTAACATTTTGTAGACGAGAAAAATACGACATCAAACGAACGAGGGCTATTCACCCCCCTCTAGCCAGCCATTTCGATCCCCCAAGAAGTGGTATCAGAGCAAGGTTTCTTGTCACCAGACTAACCACCTCAACAAGCTCTTCATCAAAAGATGGCCAGCTCGAACATTCATCCGCCGAAGTTCGAAGGGGAATTTGCTTGGTGGAAGAAGCGAATGGAGGTATTCTTCGAAATCGACTTTGAAATCCTTTTAATAATGGAAAACGGTTTCGAGTTGCCTAGGAACGAAGATGGGGAGCCATTGGAGAAATCAAGGTGGAGCAAGAGGCAAAGAGAAGAATACTTGGCAAATTCAAAGGCCAAGCATCATCTATACAATGTCCTCCCCCAACAAGAAGTCAACCGGATAGGAGAGTGTGCTAGCTCCAAGGAAATGTGGGACAAATTAATAGAGATCCATGAAGGCACATCCGAGGAGAAGCTAGCAAGGAGAGATGTCCTTCGCTCCCAATTGTCCAATATCAAACTTGAAATGGGAGAGAAGGTAAAATCCCTACACTCTAGATTTATGAAAATTCTAACCGGTTTGACAAGTGTAGGTGAAAAGCTCTCCAACCGGGATATAGTAATGAAGGCCATAGATGCCTTTCCTCGGTCCTCAAGATGGAGCTCCATGGTGGACTCATTTTATATCTCCAAGAACTTAGAAGTAAGTACCTTGGAGGAGTTTTTCTCAACAATGGAGCTCCACGAAATGAGGCTTGAAGGAATACAAGAAGAGCCAAGAATCCTGTAGCGCCCGCCCTTATCTGCTCTCAGGGCGGTGCTACTTTAGTCTATATATATTTTTTTTTATTAGCATACTACATATGGATCCGTTCAAAGTCTACATGCTTAAACAGGTTATCATAACTGAAACCTTCTTTGGCACATGCATCACCTATCTTATTCATCATTAGCATGACCACATATCTTATCTCATTTCATAACATGCATAACGAAAGGATTCGTTCATGAGTTCTAACATATCGAACCTCTTAAATAAAGGGATACTCATTAAACACAAGTCTTATAAGCGGAAGCAATGTCTTAAATTGTTCTTAGAGCAAATAAATATAAGCAGATAGTGAAGGGTCTTCTTCCACCATGCCACTATCACACACGCACATGGCCCCTCCTGCCACTTCCTCTAGTGCAGACTTCCTTTATCTGCAATATATGGACAACATAAACTATAAGCATATAGCTTAGTAAGATCCTTGCCTACTCACAAAAGCCACGATTTCATCAAACTATTAGAACATGAGCATGCTGGCATAGAAATGACCTAAGCATTTCATAGCAACACTAATCAACAACATATCCAGGTAATAGTACAAAAAGAACTAAGCATGGCATAGAATTGTTCATAAGCAGGTTAAGCATAATTAATCTAAGCAGGGCATACTTTGAACATGAGCGTTATAATCGCATAAACTAAGCATGCATGAAACGTATTCATAAGCGTTTTAAAACTTAACAATAAGCATTCCTAACCTAAGCCTTCGTAACAACATACATCTTAATCCTACATAAAGTACATAGGTACGAACATTCTTCAAAGTAACCATAACCATTCATCAGGAAAATCCAAACATGCATAAAGGACGTAATCATAAGCATTTGGTTAACTTGAACATAAACATTTGTAATAACATAAACCCTAATCATGCAGAAGGAACATAATCGCAAGTATTCTTAACCTTACCCATAACCTTCACCACATCATAAATTCTAAACTAGCATAAAGTACATAGTCACCACATACTTAGACTTAACTCTAAACATCATAACTTCATAACATCTAGCATGCATAAAGAACCTAGTTCGTAAGCATTCAGAGCATTTAACATAAGCATACACAATATCATAAGAGTCTTTTCTTTTCAAAACATATACTTATAAATACTTCAATATCATCATAACTTCATAACATCTAGCATGCATAAAGAACCTAGTTCGTAAGCATTCAGAGCATTTAACATAAACATACACAATATCATAAAAGTCCTTTCTTTTCAAAACATATACTTATAAATACTTCAATATCATCATAACTTCATAACATCTAGCATGCATAAAGAACCTAGTTCGTAAGCATTCACAGCATTTAACATAAGCATACGCAATATCATAAAAGTCCTTTCTTTTCAAAACATATACTTATAAATACTTCAATATCATCATAACTTCATAACATCTAGCATGCATAAAGAACCTAGTTCGTAAGCATTCAGAGCATTTAACATAAGCATACACAATATCATAAAAGTCCTTTCTTTTCAAAACATATACTTATAAATACTTCAATATCATCATAACTTCATAACATCTAGCATGCATAAAGAACCTAGTTCGTAAGCATTCAGAGCATTTAACATAAGCATACACAATATCATAAAAGTCCTTTCTTTTCAAAACATATACTTATAAATACTTCAATATCATCATAACTTCATAACATCTAGCATGCATAAAGAACCTAGTTCGTAAGCATTCAGAGCATTTAACATAAGCATACACAATATCATAAAAGTCCTTTCTTTTCAAAACATATACTTATAAATACTTCAATATCATCATAACTTCATAACATCTAGCATGCATAAAGAACCTAGTTCGTAAGCATTCAGAGCATTTAACATAAGCATACGCAATATCATAAAAGTCCATTCTTTTCAAAACATATACTTATAAATACTTCAATATCATCATAACTTTATAACATCTAGCATGCATAAAGAACCTAGTTCGTAAGCATTCAGAGCATTTAACATAAGCATACACAATATCATAAAAGTCCTTTCTTTTCAAAACATATACTTATAAATACTTCAATATCATCATAACTTCATAACATTTAGCATGCATAAAGAACCTAGTTCGTAAGCATTCAGAGCATTTAACATAAGCATACACAATATCATAAAAGTCCTTTCTTTTCAAAACATATACTTATAAATACTTCAATATCATCATAACTTCATAACATCTAGCATGCATAAAGAACCTAGTTCGTAAGCATTCAGAGCATTTAACATAAGCATACACAATATCATAAAAGTCCTTTCTTTTCAAAACATATACTTATAAATACTTCAATATCATCATAACTTGTTTGGGGGCCCTGTGTTAAGTACCACATAATGCGCTGTTCCTAATAGGTCAGTAGCGAGCCACTAGCCCTATTAGAGAAAGACCTCTTACGTCTTACCAGGGCAAGACCTCTTACGTCTTCTTGTGTCCCTATGGATTTGATTAACGACCACCTGACGGGTCGGGTACTTAACCTCTTGCAAAGTAAAATACTTAATTCTTTTCTTTTCTGGACATAATATAAAGATTGCTCTTGATCCCCATCATAAGAAGGGAAGCATCTTGATCTTATCTGGACATAAGGAGAGCTCTTGATCCCTACTTGAAAGGGAAGCATCTCCATCTTATCTTATCATAAGGAGAGCTCTTGATCCCTACTTGAAAGGGAAGCATCTCCATCTTATCTTATCATAAGGAGAGCTCTTGATCCCTACTTGAAAGGGAAGCATCTCCATCTTAGTCATTTTATAAGGACACATGCATTCATAACATAAGAGTACCCTAAAGGGGTCCTAAAGCATAAACGTGTTCATCACATAAGCATGTTTCATGACACATTGCATCGTAAACATGAAGCATATTTCCTAAGCATATTCATGACATATTAAATCACAAAACATGTTCTTCACCTTGGTATATTTCATGGCACAATACTCCATAAACTTGAAACACATTCCCGAAGCATATACATGGCATATTACTTCACACAACATGTTCATCACGGCATATTACATGGCACATTACATCATAACATGAAGCATATTTCCTAAGCCTATTCATGGCATATTAAATCGTAAAACATGTTCATCACATAGCCTAATTTCATGTTGCATTGAATCATAACATATTCATCACCCAAGCATAGTTCATGTCATATTAAAAACTATACACATAGCACAATTACATATAGGGGTGTTTTCATGAAACCCTAACCCTAAAACCATGGGCTGGAAACTTGTAAGGGGGCTCAAGCTTAGGTTTTGTCCCTAAAATTCATTCATAAAGCATTATAACCTAGCTTAGCATCATGAGGATATTTTCATGCCACCCTAACCCTAGTTACCTAGGGTGGCCAAAACCTATAAGGGGCTCAACTAGGGTTCTTGTCACCTAATATTCATTCATGAGCCCTATAACTTATTCTAGTGTCATTAGAACCATTTTCTTGCAACCCTAACCCTAGATAGATGAGTTGGCGAACCATGGAATGGGTTCAACTAGGTTCTTGTCACCTAATATTCATTCATGAGCACTATAACTTATCCTAGGGTCATTAGAAACATTTTTCTTGCAACCCAAACCCTAATTATATGAGTTGGCCGAAACTTGTAATGGGTTCAACTTAGGTTTAGTCCCCTAGAATTCATTCCTAAAGCCTTATCATGGCCTAACCTCATAAGGGGGAGTTTCCATAAAAAACCCTAACCCTAAAAAGCCTTGGGGTCAAACCCATAAGGGCACCAAGTTAAAAATTTTGTCCCCTAAAAATTCCTATAGTGTGCATACAACCTATAGGAGTTCCTAGCATCATTTTCATGAATCTTAGCCCAAAAACTTAATTGGTAAACCTACAAGGGCTACACTTCATCTTTTAAAATTTAACCTACGAAACGAATACACTGCAGGTGAGGGAAATCTTACATCCTTCGCTTTGCTTGGGGAGATGACCTAATGGAGGTCACCTAGCTCTCTCCTAGCTTGAAAGGGGCTCTCGGCCAAAGGAAGAAGAAGAGAGCTTGGGTTTCGGTGAGAATGAAGAGAAGAGGAAGAAGGAAGGAAGAAGTGGCCAAGTGGAACTTCTCTCTTCTTTATAAAGGGGAGGAAGAGAAGTTTCTCTTCTCTTTGTCAAGCCTCTTCATTTACCCTCCTCCCATTTATCTATAGGTTCCCCTTTTCCTCTAATGATATGATTCTATTGGGCTTATGGTTAGTGGGTGCATCTATAAGGCTTGGCTATCTCTAGAGGTGGGGGGTTCAATTCCTAGGCTTTGCATCTCTTTTTGGCTTATTTTCTTTTATTTCTCCAAAAAGGCCTACATAAAGCCCATCATCATAAAGCCAAAAATTCTCGTAAAATTGCTAGAATTTCACGGGCGTTACAATCCCTCATACCTTGTAAAAGTTTCGTCCTCGAAACATAAAACAATTCCGGGTACTTCTGCCTCATGTCCTCCTCGCGTCCCAAGTAGCCTCCTCGTATTGCAGTCGCCACAGACCTTCACTAAGGGCACCTCTTTGTTTCTTAGTCTCTTGACATCTCGGTCTAGTATCCGGATAGGCCGACTTTCGATACTCAGTCCTCTTGAACGTGTACAATTTGTGGCTCGATCACTTGGTCCGCTCGATATGCATTTCTTGAGCATAGAGACATGGAACACGTTGTGTATATGACATCTCTTGGGGCGCCCCATTAGACGCCACCTTGCCCACTCTCGTGATATCGGATAGGGTCCCACGTAACGTGGATTCGGTTTACCCTTCCTTCCGAATCTCATCACTCCTTCATAGGGTCACTTTGAGGAATACGGTCCCGACTTCAATTCTAACGGTCTACGCGCATATCCGCATAGCTCTTTGTCGGCTCTGAGCTTCGATTCTCGATTTAATATTCGATAACGCGGGTGGTATTGTCAATAATATCGGCTGAAGACCCATTTCCTCCTTTCACCACCCTCATCAACAGAGATAGGAGACTGCATCTTCTCCCGTATAGAGCTTCATAGGGTGCCATTCCAATGGTAGCCTGGTAACTGTTGTAAGCAAATTCTGCCAGGCACAAATATCGACACCAGCTCCCCTTAAAGTCTAGAGCACAGGCCCGCAGCATATCTTCCAGCACCTGGTTCACTCTTTCCGTCTGACCGTCGGTCTGAGGATGAAACGCAGTGTTGAATCTCAACTTAGTGCCAATAGCCTTCTGAACACATTCCCAGAAATGGGAGGTAAAACGGCCATCCCGGTCAGAAATAATAGCCTAAGGCACTCCAAGTAATTAGATAATTTCCTAGAAATAAAATTGATCTAGCTGCTCAACCGAATAGTTCATCTTGATTGCCAGGAAATGGGCAGACTTTGTCAACCGGTCTATGATTACCCATATAGCATCGTAACCATTTGTTGTTCTGGGTAATCCCGAGATGAAATCCATGGAAATTTCTTCCCATTTCCACTCGGGAATTTGTATTGGCAGTAATCCCTGTGCTCGTGTTCTCGCCTTCACCTTCTCGCAGTCGACAGTGTTGACGATCGAGCCACATCCTTTTCATGCCGGACCACCAAAATTTATCCCTTAAGTCCGATACATTTTATTAGATCCAGGATGCATGGTATAAGGTGTTCCATGGATTCTCGAGTATCTTCTCCAGTAACTCGGATCGCGAATGCATAGGCGATCCGGAAGTATAATAATCCGCCGTCGGTGATGCGGAATCCATTATCCCTTCCTTCCAAGATTCTTGTTTGAACTTCGGATGTCCAATCACCATCTTGCTTTCCCTTTATATCGTCGAACAGTCGGCGTTATAGTCATGGTGGAAAGTTGTCGAAAAATGATTTCTATTCCGTAATTCATTACTTCCCTTTTGGGTTGAGATAGCATCGATAAGGACATCAAAGCCACCGGACTTTCGCTAAGCGCGCCACCTTGTTGGCCTTTCGGGTGATAGAATATCTCACAATCATAATCTTTGACTAGCTCAAGCCATCTGCGTTGTCTCATGTTTAGGTCTTTACTGGTAAAGAAATATCTCGGACTGTGGTCGGTATAAATCCCGCACCGAGCCCGTGATAAGTAGTGTCTCCATATTTTTAGAGCGAATACCACCGCCGTTCTAAGTCATGGGCGGGATAATTTATTTCGTGCTCTTTGAGCTATCTAGAGGCGTAGCGATGACCTTGCTGCTTTTGCATAAGTACGACCCGAGCCCAGTTTGAAGCGCCACTATACATATCGAAGCTTCCATTATCTTCAGGGAGAGTCAGAATGGGAGCGCTGGTCAATCTCCTTTTCAGTTCCGTAAAACTCCTCTCACAGTCCTCAGTCCATTTGTATTGCTTGTCCTTTCTGGTGAGGGTTGTCATAGGGGCTGCAATTCTAGAGAAGTCCTCTACAAACTTCCTGTAATAGCTCACAGCCCGAGGAAACTTCGATTTCACTCGCATTCCTTGGCCTATTCCTCATACCTCAATCTTCATTGGGTCCACCATGATTCCATCTTTAGAGATGACATGACCCAAGAATGACACTTGATTGAGCCAACTCACATTTGGAGAACTTGGCATATAGTCGCTCTTTCAAGAATCGTAAATCTTGTCTTCGTGTTCGGCATGCTCTTCTCGGTCTCTCGAGTAGATAAGAATATCGTCGATGAAGACGATCACAATTTGTCGAGGAAAGCCGAGAATACTCGATTCATCAAGTCCATGAACATTGCAGGAGCATTGGTTACGCCAAAGGGCATAACTACAAACTCATAATGTCCGGATCTTGTTCGGAAGGCCGTCTTGAATATCGCGGCTTTACTTTTACTTGATGATAGCGGATCCGAGATCGATCTTTGAAAAGACAGAGCTCCTTGGTTGGTCGAACAAGTCATCGATCCCGAAGGGTACCTATTCTTGATGGTTACGTTGTTCGGCCGTTAGTCTATACACATTCGCATAGACCCATCTCTTTTCTTTATGAACAACACCGAGCTCCCCATGGTGAGTGACTAGGGACGGATAAATCCTCGCCAAGTAACTCCTGTAGTTGTTTCTGTAGTTCTTTCAACTCAGTTGGCGCCATTCGGTAGGGTGCCTTGGAGATCGGATTAGTTCCGGGAATTAATTCGATCTCGAACTCAATTTCTCTATCAGGTGGTAACCCAGGTAGGTCATCAGGAAACACCTCCGGATGGTCACGTACATCACTCGACATCTTCTATCTTACGGTTCTTCGCGATATGGTATCCACCACATGTGCGAGAACCGTGCATCCGTCTTCTAACATTTTTCGGGCCTTTAGTGCCGATAAGAACTTCTTTGTTCCTTTCTTCGACTCCCCGATAATTTCAAATGAAACTTCTGCTTTGGGTCGGAAGATTACCCTCCATTTACGGCACTCAATTGACGCGCCGTACTTGTGCAGAAAGTCCATGCCCAATATAACATCATAGTCCCACATATCTAGGACTATCGGTCACCATAGAGCTCCTGTCATGAGCCTAATTGGTGCGGCGCGAATATGGGTGGATGGCATCACCTCTCCGAAGGTAACGCTCGTTAAAAATTCATAGTCCAAAGCTTGGGATGCCTATCTATCTTTCTTATGAAAGGCGAGCGATGAATGAAGGTGTCAAACAAGACAAGAGCGTATTGGAAATAATTAGCCGACTGTGACAACCGCCGAGGCACTCGCTACATCTTCTCCGTGAGGAGAACACCGGCATTTGTCCCAACCGGCTGGGCTTCGGTCTCCCTTGACTTATTTGAGGACCTTCTATCGCCGCCGATCTCGTGAAGTGTGGAGGATCTCCTGCATCGGACATATCAGCGTGGCGGTGCTCGAACTCGTAGGGGCGCCTGGTGCTATGTGTCCCTCCCGGCCCACAGCTTGTAACACTTCCTCGTGCCGACGACATTCCCGGATGCTTCTTCCCACATGTAGGACAACCAGATACCTAGTTTGGCGGTTTCTGGGCCCCCTCTTGGGCCATTCCACTGCTTTCTTCTTGCCATCGCGTCTCTCTTCCCTAGTATTCCGAGATTTCGCCTCCTGGTTCAGGCCTTACTCTATCGATCGATGTTGTTCGTAGTGCTCGTGACCAGTGGCACTCATCAACAACTCCTCGGGTCTGGGTCGATTGACTCCGGGCCACATTCGTGGCTATCTCCTGGCCACAACATTTTCAGAGAGTCCGATCCTCTCCTCTCATCGACTAACTCGGGCGAGGCGTGCTACCGTTGAACCTTTTCATAGCTTCACTAACTCGATAGATCGCCTTGCGAACTCGAGAAACTCATCGTAGTGCTTATTTGTGATCCGTCCTGCGAAAGAACTCCTCGAAGAACTCCGATTCAAAGTCTATCCACCTCATTTGTTTTACTTGTCTCTTCGCTTTGACTCTCTCCCACCACATCCTCGGCATCCCGGAAAGGCGTAACGAGGCACATTTTATCCTTCGTGCTCGGACCAATCCGGTAGCTCCACGATGCTTTCAAGTTTTGAACTAGGCTTGGGCATCCATGGTTCGGCAGCAGGAGAAATTTTTCGGTTTCGACCGCCTTGAATCGAGATAGGCTTGGGCGGACCCGATGGGCAAGATTGATTAGCGGTGCTTGCACCATAGTGGTCGTGTTAGGAGTTACGCTGCGTCCCCCGGGTGGTGCTAGGGTTCCTTGTTGATTCGTGAGAGCATTGATAACGGTGTTGCTCGTGACTCGCATGTCGGTAACCACATGCATCAACCGTGGGGTGCTGAGTCATTCCCTCTAGCACTACGTCTCCCGTTCATGTTATCTAAGTGATAAATGAATAATTAATTAAGGTGTTATTATAATTTCTACTCATATACGTGCATCTAATATCTCATATCATAAACAAGGTATGGTATCCTTAATATTTGAGTCTCAATAGGGTTTTATAAACATGTGTGATTCCAAGTGTGATTCCAAGTGGTATCTCATATCATAAACATGATGAGGTATTATTTCTATCTAGATCACAAGTGTGATTCCAATCTACTAAAACATGATAAGGTATTATTTCTATCGAGATCACAAGTGTGATTCCAATCTACTAAGACATGATAAGGTATTATTTCTATCTAGATCACAAGTGTGATTCCAATCTACTAAAACATGATAAGGTATTATTTCTATCTAGATCACAAGTGTGATTCCAATCTACTAAAACATGATGAGGTATTATTTCTATCTAGATAGGAGTCATTCTTCATTATAAAAGAACTCAAGTATGCATAAAGTTACTTACTTGGAAATAGCAGATGGAGGCTTGATGTGTGATAGTGGAAAGGTGAACCGCTCGATACCACTGTAGCGCCGCCTTATCTTCTCTCGTATGGCGCTACTTTAGTCTATATATATTTTTTTATTAGCATACTACATATGGATCCGCTCAAAGTCTACATGCTTAAACAGTTATCATAATCTGAAACCTTCTTTGGCACATGCATCACCTATCTTATTCATCATTAGCATGACCACATATCTTATCTCATTTCATAACATGCATAACTAAAGGATTCGCTCATGAGTTCTAACATATCGAACCTCTTAAATAAAGGGATACTCATTAAACACAAGTCTTATAAGCAATGTCTTAAATTGTTCTTAGAGCATATAAATATAAGCGAGATAGTGAAGGGTCTTCTTCCACCATGCCACTATCACACACGCACATACGGCCCCTCCTGCCACTTCCTCTAGTGCAGACTTCCTTTATCTCTGCAGATATGGACAACATAAACTATAAGCATAGAGCTTAGTAAGATCCTTGCCTACTCACAAACGCCACGATTTCATCAAACTATTAGAACATGAGCATGCTGGCATAGAAATGACCTAAGCATTTCATAGCATCACTAATCAACCAAATATCCAGGTAATAGTACAAAAAACTAAGCATGGCATAGAATTGTTCATAGCGTGTTAAGCATAATTAATCTAAGCAGGCATACTTTGAACATGAGCGTTATAATCGCATAAACTAAGCATGCATGAAAGACGTATTCATAAGCGCTTTAAAACTTAACAATAAGCATTCCTAACCTAAGCCTTCGCATCTTAATCCTACATAAAGTACATAGGTACGAACATTCTTCAAAGTAACCATAACCATTCATCAGGAAAATCCAAACATGCATAAAGGACGTAATCATAAGCATTTGGTTAACTTGAACATAAACATTTGTAATAACATAAACCCTAATCATGCGGATGAACATAATCGCAAGTATTCTTAACCTTACCCATAACCTTCACCACATCATAAATTCTAAACTAGCATAAAGTACATAGTCACCACATACTTAGACTTAACTCTAAACATCATAACTTCATAACATCTAGCATGCATAAAGAACCTAGTTCGTAAGCATTCAGAGCATTTAACATAAGCATACACAATATCATAAGAGTCTTTTCTTTTCAAAACATATACTTATAAATACTTCAATATCATCATAACTTCATAACATCTAGCATGCATAAAGAACCTAGTTCGTAAGCATTCAGAGCATTTAACATAAACATACACAATATCATAAAAGTCCTTTCTTTTCAAAACATATACTTATAAATACTTCAATATCATCATAACTTCATAACATCTAGCATGCATAAAGAACCAAGTTCGTAAGCATTCACAGCATTTAACATAAGCATACGCAATATCATAAAAGTCCTTTCTTTTCAAAACATATACTTATAAATACTTCAATATCATCATAACTTCATAACATCTAGCATGCATAAAGAACCTAGTTCGTAAGCATTCAGAGCATTTAACATAAGCATACACAATATCATAAAAGTCCTTTCTTTTCAAAACATATACTTATAAATACTTCAATATCATCATAACTTCATAACATCTAGCATGCATAAAGAACCTAGTTCGTAAGCATTCAGAGCATTTAACATAAGCATACACAATATCATAAAAGTCCTTTCTTTTCAAAACATATACTTATAAATACTTCAATATCATCATAACTTCATAACATCTAGCATGCATAAAGAACCTAGTTCGTAAGCATTCAGAGCATTTAACATAAGCATACACAATATCATAAAAGTCCTTTCTTTTCAAAACATATACTTATAAATACTTCAATATCATCATAACTTCATAACATCTAGCATGCATAAAGAACCTAGTTCGTAAGCATTCAGAGCATTTAACATAAGCATACGCAATATCATAAAAGTCCATTCTTTTCAAAACATATACTTATAAATACTTCAATATCATCATAACTTCATAACATCTAGCATGCATAAAGAACCTAGTTCGTAAGCATTCAGAGCATTTAACATAAGCATACACAATATCATAAAAGTCCTTTCTTTTCAAAACATATACTTATAAATACTTCAATATCATCATAACTTCATAACATCTAGCATGCATAAAGAACCTAGTTCGTAAGCATTCAGAGCATTTAACATAAGCATACACAATATCATAAAAGTCCTTTCTTTTCAAAACATATACTTATAAATACTTCAATATCATCATAACTTCATAACATCTAGCAAGCATAAAGAACCTAGTTCGTAAGCATTCAGAGCATTTAACATAAGCATACACAATATCATAAAAGTCCTTTCTTTTCAAAACATATACTTATAAATACTTCAATATCATCATAACTTGTTTGGGGGCCCTGTGTTAAGTACCACATAATGCGCGTTCCCTAATAGGTCAGTAGCGAGCCACCATCCTATTAGAGCAAGACCTCTTACGCCTTACCAGGCAAGACCTCTTACGCCTTCTTGTGTCCCTATGGATTTGATTAACGACCACTGACGGTCGGGTACTTAACCTCTTGCAAAGTAAAATACTTAATTCTTTTCTTTCGGACATAATATAAAGATTGCTCTTGATCCCCATCATAAGAAGGGAAGCATCTTGATCTTATCTGGACATAAGGAGAGCTCTTGATCCCTACTTGAAAGGGAAGCATCTCCATCTTATCTTATCATAAGGAGAGCTCTTGATCCCTACTTGAAAGGGAAGCATCTCCATCTTATCTTATCATAAGGAGAGCTCTTGATCCCTACTTGAAAGGGAAGCATCTCCATCTTAGTCATTTTATAGGACACATGCATTCATAACATAAGAGTACCCTAAAGGGTCCTAAAGCATAAACGTGTTCATCACATAAGCATGTTTCATGACACATTGCATCGTAAACATGAAGCATATTTCCTAAGCATATTCATGACATATAAATCACAAAACATGTTCTTCACCTTGGTATATTTCATGGCACAATACTCCATAAACTTGAAACACATTCCCAAGCATATACATGGCATATTACTTCACACAACATGTTCATCACGGCATATTACATGGCACATTACATCATAACATGAAGCATATTTCCTAAGCCTATTCATGGCATATTAAATCGTAAAACATGTTCATCACATAGCCTAATTTCATGTTGCATTGAATCATAACATATTCATCACCCAAGCATAGTTCATGTCATATTAAAAACTATACACATAGCACAATTACATATAGGGTGTTTTCATGAAACCCTAACCCTAAAACCATGGGCTGGCCGAAACTTGTAAGGGGGCTCAAGCTTAGGTTTTGTCCCCTAAAATTCATTCATAAAGCATTATAACCTAGCTTAGCATCATGAGGGATATTTTCATGCCACCCTAACCCTAGTTACCTAGGGTGGCCAAAACCTATAAGGGGCTCAACTAGGGTTCTTGTCACCTAATATTCATTCATGAGCACTATAACTTATTCTAGTGTCATTAGAACCATTTTCTTGAAACCCTAACCCTAGATAGATGAGTTGGCCGAACCATGGAATGGGTTCAACTAGGGTTCTTGTCACCTAATATTCATTCATGAGCACTATAACTTATCCTAGGGTCATTAGAAACATTTTTCTTGCAACCCAAACCCTAATTATATGAGTTGGCTGAAACTTGTAATGGGTTCAACTTAGGTTTAGTCCCCTAGAATTCATTCCTAAAGCCTTATCATGGCCTAACCTCATAAGGGGGAGTTTCCATAAAAAAAACCCTAACCCTAAAAAGCCTTGGGGCCGAAACCCATAAGGGCACCAAGTTAAAAATTTTGTCCCCTAAAAATTCCTATAGTGTGCATACAACCTATAGGAGTTCCCTAGCATCATTTTCATGAATCTTAGCCCAAAAACTTAATTGGCCGAAACCTACAAGGGCTACACTTCATCTTTCGAAATTTAACCTACGAACTAATACACTGCAGTGAGGGAAATCTTACATCCTTTCGCTTTGGGAGATGACCTAATGGAGGTCACCTAGCTCTCTCCTAGCTTGCAAGGGCTCTCGGCCAAAGGAAGAAGAGAGCTTGGGTTTCGGTGAGAATGAAGAGAAGAGGAAGAAGGAAGGAAGAAGTGGCCAAGTGGAACTTCTCTCTTCTTTATAAAGGGGAGGAAGAGAAGTTTCTCTTCTCTTTGTCAAGCCTCTTCATTTACCCTCCTCCCATTTATCTATAGGTTCCCCTTTTCCTCTAATGATATGATTCTATTGGGCTTATGGTTAGTGGGTGCATCTATAAGGCTTGGCTATCTCTAGAGGTGGGGGGTTCAATTCCTAGGCTTTGCATCTCTTTTTGGCTTATTTTCTTTTATTTCTCCAAAAAGGCCTACATAAAGCCCATCATCATAAAGCCAAAAATTCTCGTAAAATTGCTAGAATTTCACGGGCGTTACAAATCCAACCTTCAAGAGGAGTAGCTTTGATAGGAAACAAGGGGAAGAAGAAGATAGAGATCCCCTCCTCCTCCGATGATGAAGCCTCTTCCTCCTCCTCCATGGATAGCATGGAAGAAGCGTATATGGTAAGGAGGGTAAGACATGCATTAAAAGGTTTTAGATTTAATAAGTCTAATGATAGGAATAGAAGACCAAGGCGAAAGGTCATATGCTACAATTGCCAAGGAGAGGGGCACATAAGGGACAATTGTCCTCTCCTAAACAAGAGGAAAGAAGAGAGGAAGAAGAAAGAAGAAAAGAAGAAGAAAAAGGGGAGCAAGAAGAAAGAGGAGAAGAAGGCAAAGGAAAAGGGAAAGACCAAAGCATTCAAAGCCAAGACATGGGATGATCTTTCCTCCTCATCCTCATCCGAAGAAGAGGAACAAGTCTATTCCAACCTTGCATTGATGGCCTTCGACGACTTGGATTGCTCCTCCACCGAAAATGAAGAATCAAGCTCAAGTGGTGAGAGCTCAAGTGAAGGGGGAGCCTCCTCTACATCCTCATCCGAAGAAGAGGATTTGGTAAGTGAGGTAACAAATCTACCCCCTAAGCAAATTATGTCTATGATTTCTAGCCTCACTAAGGACTTATTTAGAGCCAAGAAAAAGAATAAATGCATGCTTGAACAAATTAAGGACTTAGAAGAGAAGTTAGAAAAAGCATGCTTAAATGAAAATGAAAATATTTCTTCTTGCCATGATGATGCATGCTCACATGAATATATGCCATTTAATGTTAGTGATGCATGTATGGATGAAAATAGTGCTTTAAGGGAAAAGGTAGACTTTTTGACAAAAGCCCTAGAGAAATTCACAATTGGCTCAAACACCTTGAACATGATCATAGGGAGCCAAAGAGCTAGCTTCAACAAAAAGGGCCTAGGTTATAAAGAAAAGAAAAATGAAAAGGCCTATAAATGCCTAATTGCTAGAGGACAAGATAATAAGAAAGTAATAGCTAGGAAATGGATTCCTAAGGAGTATCTAGTGAACCCCAGAGGCAAGAACTTATTTTGGGTTCCAAAATCCATCCTTAAGGGTTAGAAAACCCCTAGGGTAGTCAACCATATGCAATTGACCTATATCATATTTTTGGTTGACTTAGGATGTTGGGAAACATTTTGAAATAGTGTTAGGTGATGATAACGTGCCCATAAATAGATAATAATGCTTAAATCATGATAATTAATGAAATTGCTATGAATATTTGCAATCATGATTTATGATTTTGATATTTGGCACATAATCATGAGAAATAGGATTTAAATCATGCCTTAGGTGATATTTGCTTATTATCATGATATAATACCTAATGCATGATAACAATTCAATGAATACATGTGTTTCATGATCATAATATGAATTTAAGTCATATATGTCTTTATGATCATGTTGAGTGTTGGGATGATACTTAACCTTGATAGAATTGTATGAATATAATGGTTAAGTATATACAAATACCCTCTAGGATGCATCTCACACTCACTATAGGCTACCATGATTGAAAACATAGCATGAGTGAGATGTTAGGATGATACAAATGTCCACTAATGTCTATGGCATTTAGATGGTCATTTAAAGTATCAAAATAGCAATAATAGACCAATCATGGGGAAGGCTTATGTTTAATTCATTGACATATTGCCCAAAGATCATGGTTGGATATTTCATATGTTTTCAAAATAATTTCTTAATCTAAAATCTATGTATTCATGTTTTGAAACAATTGGAACCAAAACTAGGTGTTAAACTTGATACTAGAATGATCAAAAACCTAGTGGTTTTTAAAGCTTTTGGATTTTTGGAAAATATCAGAAAATATAATGATTTTTCAAGAAAAACTATTTTTCATTGATAGATATACTTAAAAGAAATATGTTCCCCAAATTTCATTATTTTTCAAATTTTCTGTAATTTTTAATGTATTTCTGAAATTCGGTACGAAAATCAGAAAGTTCTGAAATTCGCGTGCCAGTCGACTAGTAGTCTGAACTAGTTGACTGATGGCCTGAAAATCAGAACAGTAAAGGCCGAATTCAGGTTTTAGACTAAATTTTGGTATTTTCCTTCTATTAGACTTGATGCCATGAGTTTATAACTTAGTATTAATCTTTTTGATAGTGTCAAAGGGGGAGAAAATATTATGTTTAAGTTAATTATGATAGGGGGAGAATTTGTAGAGAGAGTTTCATGGATTAAGGGGGAGTTGCATGTTTCTATATCAATGTTTATGTTTACATGCTTTCTTACCTTAGAATTTTTATCAAATGTTTTTACCTAACTTAAACGGATTGTCACACATCAAAAAGGGGGAGATTGTTAGGGCAATCTCTTGCCATGATTAGGTTTTGATGTGTGTGGCAAAGGGTTTAAGTTAGTTTGTTATGTTGATTTTATATGTGCGTTGAAGTCGTGTAGGACTTAGTAATTCGCACATGGAGCAGTGGCGAGTTTCACATCTCATGACTCGGGCCTTGAGTCGGTGAAGGATAGCTTTGCGGAAGCCGTGCGCTTGGAGCATCCGAGGGACCGCCGGACGAGGAGCTTGGAGTGAAGTCGGAGGAAGTAGACTTCGAGGCAAGAGACGCGAAGGAGCATTGCAGAGCCATGTGCCAGATGCTGCCGAGGGACGTGGCCGCGAACGAAGAGAACTTCGAAGGCGAGGGACTCCGAGAGATGAGAGTGAGCGAATGTAACCCGGGAAGGGGTAGCTCTTAGGTGAAACTTGGCCATTTGGCCAAGTGTCGGATGAGTTTTCCCGACACACCGATCGCCATGTCATGGCAATGATCGCTTCGAAGTCGATGGTTCGATCAACGGTTTAAGTCACCGATCAAGTTAATTCATCGCGCATGGGCGGTGATCGATGGTTTGACTGGCCGACCGCTAAGGGACGGCAAATAATCGACGACACCGCACGGGCACACAATGGAGTCGACCTCGTTGAGGACTCGACTGATCGAGCACCAGTCGACTGATGGTAATATCAGTCGACTGATGCCAATACCGTTGGATGGAATCCAACGTGGAAAGCGGTCGTTATTGGGCAACGACTACGGGATCAGTCGACTGATCGAGGGCATCAGTCGACTAATCCTATGTCAACAGGAAGAAACCCTCTTCCTCTATATAAAGGAAGAGGATGGGGCTTTGAGAGGCTAATGCTTGAGCTCTAAACTTCTCCCAAAGTGCCATACACGATTCCCTACTCTTCTTACTTGTTTTTACTTCAATCTTATTGTAAGAAGAGTGATCTTGATTGTAAAGGTTACCTCCACCTAGCTTGGTGAAAAGGAGAGACCAATAGTGATTGGCTTTGGCGGAGTGATTCACCGTGGACGAATCGGCCCGTGGATTAGCGGCGTAGCCGTGATCCACGTTACATCTCGGTGTTTGTATTGTTTGTTTATCTTTTGCTTTGTCTTTATTTATATTTGCATATTCCGCTTGCGCTAACATTTTGTAGACGAGCAAAATATGACATCGAATGAACGAGGGCTATTCACCCCCTCTAGCTAGCCGTTTTGATCCCCCAACAACTAGAAGGAGGTTACGAATTATAAAGTTTGAGTTCATCTCAATATCACATGATGCGATGATTTTGAGCTTCCCATTGTTTCCGAATACTACCGATCCTTGATTTTTGAATATGATCTTCAAAAATTTCAGTCGGTCTCCAGTCATGTGTTGGGAGCACCCACTGTCCAACATCCATTGATCCTACACATATAGTAGTTGGATCGGATATTGGGATTTTGAGAATTGGTTGAAGGTTATTAGTCCTAGGAATCATCTCACCCTTCCTACATGATCAAACATGTTATCCTTATTTGTTCTGTGAGATGACTTCAATTTTACTTGATTAGATTTAGTGAATTGAAACTAATCAACCTTGGGTTAGATTCGAATTTAACCCTTACTTCATCAAGTAAACTTTTCAAGAAATTGTTTGATAAAGTAGCATCTGTAGTTGGAACTTTGCTTCGACTTGTTTTGATCGATCAGTCATCTTCTTCTCTTGATCATTTTTCGAACTAGATTTACTAGTTCGGTCTCCATCTCGTCGTTCACCTCCGATTTGTACTCTTCTTCTTCCTTGGGAGGTGGTTTGCTCTTTGGCTTCTTCTTCGGACCTGCAATCAAAGCAACACTTTTCTCGGCGGGAGTCAAATTAGACTTTTCATGTAATTTGAATTCATTGAAAAGCTGGTCTAACCTGATTTTTGAAATATCCTTAGAAACCTTATAGGCATTGACCATGGATGCCCACAAGGTGGTCCTAGGGAAGGCATTGAGTGTGTACCAGATCACGTCTCGATTTTCGACCTTCTGTTCGATCGAGTGTAGCCCATTCATGATGTCTTGAATTCTATCATGGAGCTAAGTGGATGACTCGTGTTCCTACATTTTCAAATTAAATAGTTTATTCAAAAGGAGATCCCTTTTACATACCTTTGTGTCGACGGTTCCTTCGTGAAGCTCGATGAGCTTGTTCCACAAGTCCTTTGCGCTTATGAATGGGCCGACGCGGTTGAGCTCCTCTTTGGATAGTCCACTTTGTAAGATCTATGTAACCTTGGAATCGGCTTCCACTTGATGCTTCATAGGGTTTGTCCATTGATCGTAATCCAAGCATTCACCATCTTCATTTGTTGGAAGCATGAAGCCGATTTGTATCACGATCCACATCTCTACTTGGGTTTTCAAGTAGCATTCAATCCAACCCTTCTAGTAATGGAAGTAATCTCGATTGTAAAATGGAGGTCGGGCAGTTCTAAACCCCTTCGAGATGGGCCATGAGTTGAGAACTTGCAAAAACAAAGATGACAAAAAAAAAATGAATTGCCAAGACTTTCATCTTGGATTAGTAGTGAGGGAGAGAAGAGAATTTAACGAAATGAAAAATGATACGAAATGTGAATTAAAATGAATACGAAAAGAAAAACAAAAACGATGCTAGATTGGTGGTTGCACCAAATCGTAGTGCCCCCGCTCTAATACCAATTGTAGGATCGAAAAGCACGCGGGGGGGGGAGGGGGGGTGAATAGCGAGCGTAAAATTTCATTTCTTCGTTTGATTCGACAAAAAAAAAGTAGTGCACCAGAAAAATGAATGATGTTGGTGCAGTAGGCACCTAAGTCGAACCTGGGTTTTGATTATAGCAAACGATACAAAGTTAAGCTCATATCGTTATCTCACGAGCTGAATCGAGTGTGCAGAAGATTGATATAGCTGGAGCTGAAGGCTAGCGACACCCGGAGGAAGCTGCGGTGGTCGAGCGTCACTCGAGTGACTTCGGAGGGAGCCGAAGGAATCGAGTGGAAGGCCGGAAGCAAAAGCAACACGTAAGTATCGAGGTAAGCTCGTGTGTGCAAGCGTAAGTGAGGTCGTATCCTCCTTACGGGGATGATCTTAAGTGTAGATCCGACAAGAGACATCCCATCGATGGTCCAGGTCGAGATCGGACGGTCGAAAGCAATCGAAATAATGTTTTCTTTGAGCTAACTTTGCCTTGCAGCTAGCATCAGTCGACTGCCAGCTTGGAGGACTCGACTGCCGTCAAACAGTCGACTGCCAAAGGTCAGCACTCGACTGATGCTGCCATCAGTCGACTGATGATGGCCATCAGTCGACTGATGGTCAATGATCAGATTCGAGGAGTCAAGGCTTATCACCCCATTTCAAGGAGATTGGTGCTCAATTTTGATTGGCTAGGGTTCCTCTCGAAAAGGGGCTCAAAGGATATAAAAGGAGGGCTTGTCTTAGGGTTTTTCATCAATTAAAAAGCTTCCAAGTGCTTCTGATACGCTCCAACTCTCCGACATCCCTACGACGAAGCGCTGCCGAGACGACGACTAGAGCTTCAACCTCCATCCTTTGAAGTCGTCGGTAACGAAAGTTTGAATCATATTTCAGTTTATAAGTTGTTCTTATTTCGAGCTTTAAATCATATCAAGGAGAGGGGGAGTGTCCCTCTACCTTGAGCTTTTATCATCTTGTGTATCCGTCTAACTCCTACCTCCAACGAGGAGGAGCTTTCTAGTAGTTTGCCCTCCGTACGTGGTCAAGGACCACTAGGGCCTTGGAGTAGTAGCCTTGACTCAACCAAGTAAAACTCTTGTGTCTATTGTCTCTTTTATTTTTTGTTTATCTTTCCGCTGCATATAAGTTTTTTTTTAAAACGAATTCGTACGAAAAATTTCTATCGCTATTCACCCCCCCTCTAGCGATCCGATCGATCCAACAATTGGTATCAGAGCTGGGGGTTGCTAAGATTTGGTGAAACCACCAATCTAGCCATTTTTACAGATTTATTTTTATTTTATTTTTATTTTTTATTTATTTCGCTTTGTTAAGTTTTTCTCCCGCACTACTAATCCAAGACGCGAGTCTTGGTACTTGTTTTTGTGTTTTTGTCGTGGCTAGTTTCTTCGTCTTCGTCTCTTTGTATCTTTTGTTCTAATGGCCCATCTCGAGGGTTTTAGCACCGTCCGACCTCCATTTTACAATGGAGATGACTTCCGTTATTGGAAGGGTCGGATGGAATGCTTTCTCAAAACCCAAATCGAGATGTGGATCATAATCCAAATGGGTTTCACGCTTCCGACTAATGAAGTGGGTGACTCCTTGGATTATGATCAATGGACCATTGTGACAAAACGACAAGTCGAAGATGACGCCAAGGCAACACAAATCCTCCAATGCGGCCTATCCAAGGAGGAGCTAAATCACGTCGGCCCCTTCATAAGCGCAAAAGATCTTTGGACAAAACTAGTGGAGCTACACGAAGGGACCAATGAAGCCAAGGTATGTAAGC
Organism: Wurfbainia villosa; assembly: GCA_025175895.1. NCBI lineage: Eukaryota > Viridiplantae > Streptophyta > Magnoliopsida > Zingiberales > Zingiberaceae > Wurfbainia > Wurfbainia villosa. The sequence goes on along the minus strand of CM046000.1, from coordinate 76,789,828 downwards.
GTGATCTTCTTTTCAATAAACTATATAACCTAAAAATGCAGGAACACGAGTCACACAACGCAACTCCACGCCCGTGTCGAAGACATAGTCAACAACCTACACGCAATCGGGCAAAAGGTCGAAAACCGCGACCTTATAAGGTATGTTCTAAACTCTTTTCCGAGGACTACCTTGTGGGCATCCATGGTCGACGCCTACAAGGTCTCCAAGGATCTTTCTAAAATTAGGTTAGATGAACTCTTTTCTTATTTCGAATTACATGAGCAGTCCAACTCGGAACCCGAGAGGGGTATAGCCTTGTTTGCAGGTTCAAAGAATAAGAAAATCTCAAGCAAGCCACCACCAACCGAGGAGGAAGACGAGTCCGAAGACGAAGTTGACCCGGAGTTGACTGCCGAACTAATGAACCTAGCCCGAAGGATAGCCAAGGGACGAAAGCGAACCATGACTCGACCCAACCAGGGTAAGCCTAAAAGTTCTAATATTAGGTGTTATGAGTGTAACAGGTTTGGACATATCAAGTCCGAGTGCCCCAAGCTCAACCACCAAGCACCTAAGCACAAGAAGGCCCTCAACGCGACATGGGAAGAAGCGTCATCCGAAGAAGACGAAGACCACGTCTTCATGGCGAAATCGATTGAGTCAGACACGGAGACCGAACCTGAACTTGAGCCAGAACCTGAGGATGACTTGGACTACGAAGCTACCTTCAAGTCAAGCCACGGATACGCATCCGGTTCAAAAGATACCCTTAAAGTGAGTCAAACTTTATTTAATACTTTACATAGTACGGTTAGGTTTTTATCTAGGAAATTAGTTAAGTCTGAGTCCAAGGTCGAGACCCTGGTTGAGGAGGTGAAACTCCTCAAATACAAGGTCTCCCTAACCTCTTCGACTAGTCAAGTTCAAGAAGAGGACCCAACTCGAGCTGAAAATCTCGAAGTTGAGAACTCTCTCTTGAAAAGTCAAGTTGAAGATCTTAGGAACATGTTGGAAAGGTTTATTTCGGGATCCAAAGGACTTGACCTCCTACTTGGATCTCAAAGGGTCGTGTACAACAAGGTTGGACTAGGGTTTAACTCTAACACGACTAATAGGTCATATATGTCGATTGTAAGTCGACATAGGAAACATGTCCAAGCATGGGTCCCTAAGAACTTTTTGATTTCAACTCTTGGATCCAACCCGTACTGGGTTCCCAAGGACCAAATCCACTATGTGGATAGACCGAACTGATTCAACGGTCTAGGGGGAGCCAGTACAAAACATGTTTGTGCTTTAACTTAGAAATTGCATGCTTAGAATTTTTTTTAAAAACTTGTGAACTCACTTAGAACACGTACATAACCAACTAAAATCCTTCGAAAAGATTGAGCCTCGGGGAGCCTCTTTTCAAAAATAACCAGTTAGACTAGGAAATAGTCTTAGGTGAGTCAAGTCATCATTTTCTTGAAAATGGCTTTTTCTAAGGAAGTGGTTGATGATCCGATAAAAGAAGGCCCCTGTGCCTCGCCACGACCTGGAAGCCATGATCTTGAATAGGTAAACTTGACAAGCCTAGGGTCAAATCCAAATCTAACATAAAATTACTTGAACCTAAATGCACTTAATCAACTTAATTGGAAGTCATCTCACAAAAAACACATAAGTATAATATGCTTGATCATATAGACACAGGTGAGATGACCTAGGTTTAACAACTTACAACCAATTTTTTTTTTTAAAAAAAAAATCTAACATCCAATCCAACCACCTTGTGTGTAGGATCAATGGATGTTGGACAGCGGTTGCTCCCGACACATGACCAGGGATCAACTCAAATTCACGAAGCTTTGATTCAAACGACAAGGATCCGTAGCCATTGAGAATAACGGCAAGCTCAAAATCATCAGATCAGGTGATATCGAGCTTAACTCGAATTTTGTTATTAAAAATGTATTACTTGTAGAGAATTTTGAATATAACCTGCTTAGTGTAAGCCAATTATGTGACAATAACTATAAGGTCGTATTTTTAGAAAATGAATGTGTAATTAAAACAAATAAAACAGCTAAAACAATATTCAAAGGAACTAGGACAAATAATATTTATACAATTAACTTAATCAAATCCTCAGCCAAATGTCTCATGACACAGGAAGAGGAATCATGGTTGTGGCATCGACGACTCGGTCACTCTCACCCAAGACTCGTCCACAAGATGAGTCAGAGTGGCTTAGTCAGAGGCTTACCCAACCTCAACAATTTGGTTAATAAAAGCTGTAATGCTTGTCAACAAGGAAAACAACCTAGGACACAACACAAGTTAACTAACCAAGAACGAACCTCAAGTGTACTTGAGCTCCTGCATATGGATCTATTCGATTCACATGGAGCCAAGTCACTCAATAGAAGTCAATATTGCTTAGTCATAATTGACGACTACTCAGTTTACAGGTGTTCATCAAACATAAAAATGATACCCTAGATCAATTAATCAATCTATTCAAATTAATCGAGAATCAAAAAAACCTTAAGGTTAAAAGACTTAGAAGCGATCATGGTGGTGAATTCGAAAATCAAAGGTTCATCGACATCTGTAACCTAAACGGATACCACCATGAATTCTCTTGCCCTAGGACCCCTCAACAAAATGGCCTAGTGGAGCGGAAAAACCAAACTCTACAAGAAGCCGCTAGGACCATGTTGAACGAATACGACCTACCTGATAGGTTTTGGGCAGAAGCCATTAGCACGGCTTGCTATGTCCAGAATAGGATCCTTATGGTAAAGAGGCACCTTAAGACCTCATACGAGATTTATCACAATAAAGTACCCAACATCAAGTACTTTAGGGTATTTGGATGTAAAGTACATATCTTAAACACTAAGAACCACCTAGGGAAATTCAAATCCAAAACCTCCACCGGAATCTTCTTAGGATACTCAACCACGAGTAGGGCCTATAGGGTATATAACCACGATACCTTTAAAGTCGAAGAGACTATTAATGTAGTGTTCGATGAAGTACCCGAACCTACAAAACCCTTAATGACCCCAAGTGTTGAGCCCACTGATACCAAACTCGTCTCCGACCCTGAGATCGAGTCTAATCCACATCAACCAACTTCTCTTGTCGACCAAGTGACAAGTGATCCGAGTCAAACTAGTGTTCAAACAAGTCACCCCATTGATCAAGCATTAGGTGACACAAACCCAACCCAATCCAGGATTCATACTAACCACCCTATCGATCAAGTGATAGGAGATCCTAATCTAGAAGTTTGAACTAGAGCATCCTATAGGAACCTTAGTCAAATTTCCTTAATTTCAAAGATAGAACCCAAATCAATTGAACAAGCTCTTCTTGATTCCGATTGGATTATTGCAATGCAAAAAGAGCTAGCTCAATTTACTAGGAATGGAGTGTGGGAATTAGTACCACCACCTAAAGACAAAACGATAATTGGAACAAGGTGGGTGTTTCGAAATAAACTTGATGATAAAGGTGAAGTAGTTAGAAACAAGGCTAGGTTAGTCGCCAAAGGGTTTAGTCAAGTCGAAGGCTTAGATTACGACGAAACCTATGCCCTAGTAGCTAGACTCGAATCCATTCGAATGTTACTAGCTTATGCCACACATCGAGGATTTAAGCTGTTTCAAATGGATGTTAAGTCGGCATTCCTAAATGGATACATTAAAGAAGAAGTTTATGTTAGCCAACCCCCCGGATTCGAAAATCTAGATAAACCCGACCATGTTCTAAAACTTAAGAAAGCTCTCTATGGACTTAAACAAGCTCCTCGAGCTTGAGTGCGAGACTTTCAATCCATCTTAAGTCAAAAGGGTTTAACCAAGGCTTAGTTGACCCAACTCTCTTCGTAAAAACCTTAGGTAAAGAAATATTCATAGCTCAAATTTACGTAGACGATATAATTTTTGGAACCTCTAACTCAGCCTTACTAAACGAGTTCGTTTAACTCATGGAAAGTGAGTTCGAAATGAACTTGGTAGGCGAGTTAAGTTTCTTTTTAGGTCTACAAATTAAACAAACTAAGGATGGTATATACCTATATCAACAAAAATACACTAAGGAGTTAATTAAAAGATTTGGAATGCAAGATGCTAAGATAATAAACACCCCAATGGCGATTAATGTTAACATAGGAGAAGACCTAGAAAGTAAGTCCATTGACTTAAAGTACTATAGGAGCGCGATAGGAAGTCTCCTATACTTAACTGCGAGTCGACCCGACATCCTATTCGCAGTAAGTATGTACGCCAGGTTTCAAACCTGTGCTAAGGAGTCTCACCTAACCCTAGTTAAGCGTATCCTTAGATATCTTAAAGGTACACTTAATGTCGATATTTGGTATCCTAGATCTACCGAGTTCGAACTAACCGGCTTCTCCGATTCGGACTATGCCGGTAGTAAGCTCGATAGAAAGAGTACGAGTGGTTGTTGTCAACTTCTCGACTTGAGTCTAGTGAGTTGGTGCAGTAGGAAGCAACACTGTGTTGCTTTATCTACCACCGAAGCCGAATATATCGCGATGGGTGAGTGTGTCACGCAGCTTCTTTGGATGAAGCACACTCTCCGCGACTTTAAGTTAGACTTTACAAATACTAAACTTCACGTAGATAACATTAGTTCAATTAATCTTACAAAGAATCCGATATGTCACTCTATGACCAAACATATAGAGGTCAAACACCATTTCATTCGAGAACATGTGGCCAACGGAGCCATACAACTCGAATACGTCGAATCGAAGTCTAACTTGGCAGACCTATTTACTAAACCCCTACTCGAAGCCGAATTTAGTCTATTAAGATGAAAATTGGGCATGTGCGTAATAGAATAGGTACTTGCAAATTATATGTTCTTACTACTATCTCTTTAATTTCATTTTTATGGAACTAGTATAGGACATACCTGAGATATCATGCACCTATAGATTTAAGGAGCCAATACATCTCACAACACATAGGACTAATGTGTTTGTGTACTTAGCCACTTAGATGGATGTGAGATGTTAGGACCTTACTCCTGGTTCCAGATGTAGAGCTAGTGCATCGCTATGAACCACGTAGTATAATCATACATACTAACCGACTCTGACCAGGACTGGTTGATCTTTCATATCAATCAAGCCAAATATGAGTCGAACATTTTATAGATGAACTTATTTTCATGATATTATTTTCAAAATGATGTGGAACATGATTGGACTCTAAAATTAAAACTTATGTTTTTTATTCCACACACACCCTCACTCTTTTCGATATATGACAAAAGGGGGAGAAAAAGGCCAAAGTTAAGGGATCATTCTTTTAGTTAACTTGAAAAAGGCCAAAGTTAAGGGATCATTACTTAACTTTTAGTTAACTTGTTCAAAAAGGTAATTTATTTAACTTTAAGTTAACTTGTCAACAAAATGGAAGTAAAGGCCAAGGTTAAGAAGTCAATTTTTTGATTTCTTAACTTAAAAAATTATTTTAAACCCTATGGCCAATATTAAGTGATTTCGGTTACTTAATTCTTTTTTAGTAGCAAATATCAAGGGGGAGAGTTAAAACTCTTTCTCAATTACTCACCCTCGGTCAAGGGGGAGCACTTGAAAAAGAGTTTTTATATACTCCTGCACATTCATGCATATCTCTTACTTAGTTTACTTAATGCACTTAATTTATTAACTTTGTATGTGGGTTTGCCATAAATCAAAAAGGGGGAGATTGTTGGTGCAGTAGGCACCTAAGTCGAACTTGGGTTTTGATTATAGCAAACGATACAAAGTTAAGCTCATATCGTTATCTCACGAGCTAAATCGAGTGTGCAGAAGATTGATATAGCTGGAGCTGAAGGCTAGCGACACCCGGAGGAAGCCACGGTGGTCGGGCGACACTCGAGTGACTTCGGAGGGAGCCGAAGGAATCGAGTGGAAGGCCAGAAGCAAAAGCAACACGTAAGTATCGAGGTAAGCTCGTGTGTGCGAGCGTAAGTGAGGTCGTATCCTCTTTACGGGGATGATATTAAGCATAGATCCGACCAGAGACATCCCATCGATGGTCTAGGTCGAGATCGGACGGTCGAAGGCCGTCGAAATAATGTTTTCTTTGAGCTAACTTTGCCCTATAGGTAGCATCAGTTGACTGTCAGCTTGGAGGACTCACGTCACAAACAATCTGCCAAAGGTCGACACTAGACTAATCTTATCACGATCGGCGATTATGGCCATCAGTCGATTGATGGTCAATGATCAGATTCAAGGAGTCAAGGATTATCACCCCATTTCAAGGAGATTGGTGCTCAATTTTGATTGGCTAGGGTTCCTCTCGAAAAGGGGCTCAAAGGCTATAAAAGGAGGGCTTGTCTTAGGGTTTTTCATCAATTAAAAAGCTTCCAAGTGCTTCCGATACGCTCCAACTCTCCGACATCCCTACAACGAAGCACTGCCGAGACGACGACTAGAGCTTCAACCTCCATCCTTTGAAGTCGTCGGTAATGAAAGTTTGAATCATATTTCAGTTTATAAGTTGTTCTTATTTCGAGCTTTAAATCATATCAAGGAGAGGGGGAGTGTCCCTCTACCTTGAGCTTTTATCATCTTGTGTATCCATCTAACTCCTACCTCCAACGAGGAGGAGCTTTCTAGTAGTTTGCCCTCCGTACGTGCTCAAGGACCACTAGGGCCTTGGAGTAGTAGCCTTCGGCTACGAACCAAGTAAAACTCTTGTGTCTATTGTCTCTTTTATTTTTTGTTTATCTTTCCGCTGCATATAAGTTTTTTTTTAAACGAATTCGTACGAAAAATTTCTATCTCTATTCACCCCCCCTCTAGCGATCCGATCGATCCAACAAATGACACAATTTATTTTTACTTAGTTCACAACTAAATGGTTGGTAATCCAAGGCCCTTTTGATCCTAGACCACATACGGAGGGGAATTCACTAATTAGGTCTCCTCGTCATTGGAGGTAGGAGACAACAATTTCAAAACAAATAAAATAATGAGGAAGAGGGACAATCCCACCTCTCCTCTAAGAAATGTAAGCACGACAACGAAAACTCGAATACACTGAATTGAAATGGAAATGAAAACTGAAGTATACCGATGATGATCTGATCTTGGACTTAGGAGCGTATCGTTGGCGTTGCGGTCGTGTTTCATCGTCGTAGTTATGCAGCATTGCGGGAGCATTTCAAGAGCTTGAATTGATCTAAAATGGTGTGAATCTCTTCTCTTTTTATAGCCCTTCAACCCATTGAACTTTGAGATTAAGATCCACCAAAAAAGGCCACCTCACCCCAAGATAAGGGGATCAACTTTGACCTTTATTGAAGCTGCCAGTTTGAATAGCAGCCGACTGATGACCTTCATCAGTCAACTAATGCCAGCAGTAGTTGACCGCCAATAGCCAACAATCAACTGCCAACTTCATTATTCAACTGCAACAAAGAGTTAGCACAAGTCAAATAAAAGATGGTAAATATGACGGTTTCTTATCGTTCGATCTCGACCTAGACCTTCCACTAGAAGTCATAGTCAGATCGCTGCTTACAGTCGCCCCCGTATGGAGGACATGACTTTACCATCTCTCTTCGCACTCATTCTTACCTCAGGGCCTTTTTGACCAGTAGCTTAGCTTCTAGTCTCCACCAGGGTTCTTCGACTCCCATGAAGTTCTTCCGGTGTTGCCTGACCACCATGGTTTCTTGACTTGAGATTCTCCCGGTGTTGCCGACCTTCAACTCAGCTTAATCATTTCTGCACACTTAGTTCAACTCATTAGATAACAATATGACTTTAGCTTTGGACCTTTGCCATAATCAAAATCTAGGTTGGTTATCTGGTACCACTGCACCAACAGTAAACTCGATAGAAAGAGCACAAGTGGGTGTTAACAACTCCTAGGCTCAAGTCTAGTTAGCTTGTGCAGTAGAAAGTAACATTGTGGTGCCTTATCTACCACCGAAGCCGAGTACGTTGCAATGGGTGAGTATGTAGCTCATCTCCTTTAGATGAAGCACACTCTCCAAGACTTCCAATTAAACTTTAATAATACTAAAATTTTAATTGACAACATTAGTTCTATTAACCTAACTAAGAACATAATTTGTCACTCTAGGACTAAACACATTGAGGTTAAACACCATTTTGTTCGAGAACACGTTGCAAATGGAACAATACAACTCGAATATGTTGAGTCTAAATCGAACCTAGTGGACATTTTCACTAAACCCTTACCCGAAGCAGAATTTAGTTTGCTTAGGTGAAAATTAGGAATGTGCATAGTAGAGTAGGACTTAAACTCTTACCTTTACTCTATATTTATTTTTCATGCTACATGGAACTAGCTTAAGGTTTACCTTAGAAAGCCTGTACCTATAGATTTAAGGAGCCAACTGTTAGTAATATATGAGAGGTGTCCTAAGGCAATTGCTTTATGGTTGTACCATTTATTTAATAAATAAAGATACACTATTTGAGTATACATGTTTTCATGTATTTGATTGGATCTCAAACTCATTTACTGAATGTCCGCAATACGATTCACAACATGAGAGAATTTGTGATTGGATCACAACTAGTGAGTATCTCTAAATGTGTAATTGTGATGTATTGGAATTATCCCAAGTTGATGAATTGATACATTCGGACGCCATCGATTCTGTTGAGACTAACACGAGGTGTACTCTTTGGTTTATCCAAGCAACTGTTTCTCACTGACTAGAGACATTGGGATGCCCGGAGTTGATTGTGGATGCTAGTTATGGTAACTAGTTCATTGAAGTGACCAGCTGTAAGACTTCATATGGTTCTCTACATATATAGATATGTCAATGAAGTTATTACTACAGCTTAAGTGCGATGTTTCTTTGACTTGCGGTATTCAAGTCATCTTGGTCATGAAGACTATGTTTTGACATCTTAAGCAAGCATCTCCGAGGAGATGTGGACCCAGGATGATTGGGTATAAGTCGAAGTGGCCGAAGGTGTTTGAATAGCTTATAAAGAATTCACCACTCCTTGCTAGGAGATGTATACCCATGGCCTCTCGTTGGGTTGTTACTAAAGTCTTTGGCTAAAACATTACATGTTTAGAGTAAGGTACTTTTGGATACATGTGCAGTAACTAGAATCCGTAGGATGAGGAAGTAAATACTTGGGCTAGGTGTGACATAGTCAGCCTAGTGGGGACATAATAGTCCATGTCCTGAATCAAGTGGGTATTAGATGAGTGAAGGGAATGAGGCACGATTCATTGTATCTATTGAAGGGTTTCAGAAATGGTTCTGGGATCAATCGTTGATTTTCTGGTTAATTAGGGATCATGATGTACTACTAGGTGTCACTCATGATCATTCTATAATTAATGGTTAATTATAGATGGCCAACATAAATTGGGAACCTATTTGGTCACACGCACAACGAGCTTAATCCGAAGGATTTAAAACGAGCTTGAGAATAAGATTCTCAGATTGAGAGAGACTTGGTTTGGTCGGACCAAACAAAGAGCGAGTATAAAATTATTTCAGTCACATCGGAAGCATGGATGGGTCGAGTCTTATGAAGAAATGATGAATAAACCAAATCGGTTTGGTTGTAATCTAATGGTGGAAAATAAACCAAAGTGGTTTGGTTTGTTTTAAACGAATGAACTAAAGTTTGTTCGGCTTGTTTTAATTTAAAATAGACTAACGCAGTTTGGTTTATTTTAACTTAAGTTATTGGAGCGGTTTAATAGGTTTTGGTTATGAACCAATAACCATTAGGAGAATGTGTTATCTATAAAAATACGGCTTAAGGGTTTTGTGAAACCCTAATCATCAATCAAGAGTTGTTGCCCAACCCTAGGTGAGGAGTTCTTGCTCTTACCGCCCAAGGTGGTTGCCACCCACCCTTGTGCCACTGCCCAAGCTTGCTGCAGCTCTACCTTGCCGCCGGTCACCTACCAGCCACTGGCAATCCTCGGGCCACCCTCAGCTTTAGGCCAACCACCTTTGGTTGCAGGCAATAAAGGAGCAGCCGACAAAGCTTTGGCCGACCATCTCTTCCACCTAAACAAGATGTCCAATTTTGGATAGCTTGTTCTCCTCTTTGTGGAGAGGTTGTTTGGTTGACATTTTGTGCTCCAACAATGACCTACTTGTTGGGGATTGGATCTCTGACAATCCTCATAGGTGGAGGATTAAGGTTTCGTCAAATGGTTGATGAAAATTGCTTCCAAGAAGCGAATTTGCGGAACTCGATTTTTGGATCCGAATTTGATTTGGATCGTGATCATCTCTTGATCACAACGTCTTCGATTCAAGACTAGTATCTCGTGAGAAGACGGGGCTCGTGGCTTTGTAAAGCTATCCCGACAATACTCAGCGTGGATACGGAGAGAGGCGAGACTTGCAAGTGTCGCTCGGTTGATGCCATTCCTAAATTAAATTTGAATTTCCTTATTTAATATTTTCCATAAATAAAATATGTGATTAAATTTGGAAATTTATTTCCTAATTTAATCAGGATTTGATTTGGGAAATCAAATCGCAAATATATTTTATTTCCAAAAATTAATTTTGACAATATAAAAACTACTTGTATATGCATAATTGTATACCATGTAATTGCATTAGATGCATATCATTATACCATGCGTATCGTGACATGTAGATGTATGCTATATGTGTCATGCCATGTAGATAATAGTTATTTACATGCAAAGAGGATGAGACCTTAAATCCCTTACACAATATTAAAGCCTTGCATTAATATGGTTAGAACCAGAGTTCCATTTCTTGTTTGGGTTGTTGGACTCATTCCAAGCCCGGCTTGAACCTGAACATGTTCAAATCATTGGAATAGTTTGACACTAATATGGAAAGAGTCAGAGGTCAATCGTTAGTTTGAGTTGTTGGACTCACTCCAAGCCTGGCTAATTGGTTTAATGTGCTATAACCATATTAAAACTATTTTGTGATTAATGGGTCGGCTCTAACGTGGAGCATCGATTTGTTGGACTCACTCCAAGGTCGATGTGAAGAGAGGTGAAGTTGGGTGCTATGCATATGATGCATACTCGTTAATGTGTTGACAACCCAATGTATGTGTGAACATTCAATTAGTTGATAACACATTGTGATAGTTGTTGGGTTTCTGGCACCACGGTGAGTGTGTGTTCAAACATGTTTCGTAAACATGCGCACAACAGAAGAATTAAAAAATAATAAATCTAATTTATTACAATACACACACCACATGCATGCAAAGTACAATATGTGTAGACATAATCGCAGTTTCAAATTTTGCAATAAAAGGAAATTACGTTAGTTATATCTAACGTATCACGTGCAGCGGGAATGATATCAACTGGAGAAACTCTCGCTAGAATTGTCTCTATCCGTATCCATGCCGAGTCCCATCGGGATAGCTTCGCCAAGCTACGAGCCTCGTCTTCATAGGAGTCACTAGCCTCGTGTCGAAGACGATGTGATCAAGAGAAGGTCACAATCCGAATCAAAATTCGGATTTGAAAATGAGTCTCAAAAACTCGCTTTTACAGAGAGGTATTCGTCAACCGATTAACGAATCCTTAGTCCTCCACCTATGACGATTATCGGAGATCCAATCCCCATCAATAAAGTCACTATCGGAGCTCCAAACACTGTCAAAATGATGTCCGACAAAAAGGAAACAAGCTGTCCAAAAATTGGACAGCTTGGTGGAGGACTTGGCGTCGGCCAAAGGAGATGACCAGCTAATCCTTGGTCGCTGGAACCAAGGTGGGTCGCTGGAGGAGTGGTTGACAGCTGCTGGATGCCGGCAGCTAGGGTGGATGACAGCACAAAAGGGCTAGGGGTGTGGACTCCTTGGGCAGCGGCAAAGAGAAGAGAGGGAGAGGAGAGGAAGAGTATTTCCAAAAATAAAATTAGGGCTCTCCAAAACTTCTAGCCGCGCTTTTATAGAGCGCGTGTTTCTTAACCATTAAGAAACCTTCTCCCTAGAGTTACTGGTTCCTATCCAAAACCCATTAACCTGCTCCAATAACTTAAGTTAAAATAAACCGAACTGAGTTGGTCTAATTTAAGTTAAAATGAGCCGAACTAACTTTGGTTCATTCGTTTAAAATAAACCTAACCACTTTGGTTTATTTTCCACCATTGGATTAGAACTAAACCAATTTTGTTCATCCATCATGTCACGCCCGCCCTTTCCGGACCCAGAACCCGGAGGGGGCGGCGCGTGACGCGACCGTACATACATACATACATACATACAGTGGAAGACTTAATACATATTTCGTACTTCTTACAGCGGAAGACTTTAGACATTTTTTTTTCTTTTATAACATAAACATGCGTTGACATATATATATGTATATATATACTTCTTCTTCTTCACATAGGGCATGCATCATAACATATATAGATACTTCTTCTTACTTCTTCTTTACTTCTTCTTATTAACATAGAGCATGCATTATAACTTAGATAGATACTTAGTGCTTAGTTCAGGTTCGTAACCATCGTTGTCATACTGAGACATAAGTAAGGACATCCATAAACATCATCATCATAGGTAAACATATATATATATAAACCTAACGGATCTTCTCCACCATGCCACTGCCACACACATTTGGCCCCTCCTGCTACTCCCTTTAGTTTATCCATCCCTTACCCTTATCTGCAGTACGAGGGAAAGATAAACTATAAGCACATAGGCTTAGTAAGATCCAGTCCTACTCACAAAACCATATATCGACATTAATCATAGCATGTACCATTCATAACATATAAGCATGTAACATTCATAACATATAAGCCACATAACATGTAACATAAATGGCGTAATTAACTTAACATGTAGCATAAATAACGTGAGTAAACATAACATATCTCATCCATAGCATGGCACCATAACATGTATCATCTATAACATAGCATCATGTCATGGACTTATTTAAACATAACATATAACATATGTAACGTAGCAAATCAACATAACATAAAACATATAGGTATGACCTATCAAACATAACATACATCATATGTAGCATAGTGACATAACATGGCATATCAAACATAACATACTTCATATGTAACATATCAACATGGCATATCAAACATAACATACTTCATATGTAACATATCAACATGGCATATCAAACATAACATACTTCATATGTAACATATCAACATGGCATATCAAACATAACAATCTAATCATGTAACATATGCGAGATGCTTTTGAAAACATATTTTGTAGGTACGTAAATATAAATCTCAACATATTTGGGCCCGGCATTGTACCACTTCTTCATTATCATAGCGCGCATCCCTAAATAGGCCCAAGGTAGCAAGTCTCGAACCTAATAGGATACTAGGCCCGATCTTAGTCCATCGACCTAGGGCAATCGTCATAGCGTAGAAGCCCATCCTAGGCCCGAGTCTTACTCCATCGACCTAAGGCATCTTGGAGCCCATCCCGTACTTGGCCCGAGTCTTATTCCATCGACCTAGGGGCAATTATACATAGAAGCCCATCCTAGGCCCGAGTCTTATTCCATCGACCTAGGGCATCTTAGGAGCCCATCCCTTCTTGGACCCTGTTAGGGTCTTGGTACAAGCCATGCAGAAGGTAAAATACTTATATGCTTATTTTATAACATAGCTTACATTTTGCAAACATAGCATACTTCATTTCATAACACATCATGCTTCCCTTCATGGACATATCATCTTTCATTTCGTAAAAATGCCATTCTTCATTTCATAACATATCATTCTTCATTTCATCATGATGTCATATTCATGTCGTGTACATATCGTTTTGTTTCATTTCATAATCCTATCTTCTTCCATTTCATAACATATTTCAAACATAGCATACACATAGACATGGCAAAAAGGCATGGCATCAAAAGTAAGTAAACACTAACCTAAGGCATGTTATCTTCATCTAGCATTATTTAATATCACAAGTCAACATGAATTCACCCAACATAAAACACATGTTAACCTATTCATTTAACTTAACAACAAATTCATATGCACATAAGACTTATATTATGACTTCATCTAATCCCCAAAATGCATGATGGCCGAATGGTCCATAGGGTCTTCTAGGGTTATCTTTTAACCTAATTCATTTCATATAACAACAACCTAATTCATTTCATATAACAACAATTTCATTTGCATATAACATATGGATTAAAACTTCATTTGTTCACCCCAAAACCTAGGTTGGCCGAATGGTCCAAGTAGGGTTTTTAGGGTTAACCTTTAACCTAATTCATTTCATATAACAACAACCTAATTCATTTCATATAACAACAACTTCATTTGCATATAACATATGGATTAAAACTTCATTTGTTCACCCCAAAACCTAGGTTGGCCGAATGGTCCAAGTAGGGTTTTTAGGGTTAACCTTTAACCTAATTCATTTCATATAACAACAACCTAATTCATTTCATATAACAACAACTTCATTTGCATATAACATATGGATTAAAACTTCATTTGTTCGCCCCAAAACCTAGGTTGGCCGAATGGTCCAAGTAGGGTTTTTAGGGTTAACCTTTAACCTAATTCATTTCATATAACAACAACCTAATTCATTTCATATAACAACAACTTCATTTTCATATAACATATGGATTAAAACTTCATTTGTTCACCCCAAAACCTAGGTTGGCCGAATGGTCCAAGTAGGGTTTTTAGGGTTAACCTTTAACCTAATTCATTTCATATAACAATAACCTAATTCATTTCATATAACAACAACTTCATTTGCATATAACATATGGATTAAAACTTCATTTGTTCACCCCAAAACCTGGGTTGGCCGAATGGTCCAAGTAGGGTTTTTAGGGTTAACTTTTGCCCTAATCCATCTTAATCCTAACATCATCATATAGTTACAAAAACATGGCATAGAGCTTCATTAGAACCCTAAAATCATGCCATGGCCGAATAGGCTCTAGGGGCTATTAGGGTTAGCTTCTAACCTAATCCTTTTTTTTTCCATGTTAACATCATCATATACCTCCTAAACTTAGCATACAACTTCATTGATAAACTAAAACATAGCTTAGTTAGATATAACATATAGATTTTCTTTTACAAACATCAAACGAAACTACTCGTATGTAGGTGAGGGATACTTACATCCTTCGCTTTACTTTGGGTGGGGAAGATAACCTAAAGAACCAACCTAGCCTTTGCTTTCTTGCTTGGATGAGGTTCAGCCAAAAGAGGGAAATGGAGAAGGAGAGAATTCGGTGAGAAGAAGAAGAAGAAGAAGAGAGGAAGTTGCAAATTAGAACCTTCCCTCTTCTTTATAAAGGGAGGAAGAGAAGTTTCTCTTCTCTTCTTCCATGCCTCTTCATTTGCCTTTATCACACTTATCTATAATCCCCCCCTTCCTCTAATGATAATATCCTATTGGGCTTCTGGTTAGTGGGTGCATCTATAGGGTTTGGCTATCTCTAGAGGTTTGGAATTCAAATCCTAGGTCTTGCATCCATTTTTGCCTTATTTTCTTTTGTTTTGGAAAAGGCCCACCCAAGGCCCATGATCATCAAGCCAAAAATTTCCTGTAAAATTGCTAGGAATTTTACTAAGCTATAATCCTTCATACCTTTTAAAAGTTTCATCCTCAAACTTAGAACAATTGTGGGTACTTCGCTTCATGTCCTCCTCGCTCCTGTGTAGCTTCCTCGCACTGCTGATTCTCGCCACGTGACCTTTACTAAGGGCACCTCTTGTTCCTTAGCCTCTTGATTTCCCTAGTATTTGGATAGGCCGACTTTCAATACTGTGTCCTCTTGAACTTGTACCGCTTGTGGCTCGATCACTGTCCGCATCGAAATGCATTTCTTGAGCACAGAGACATGGAACACGCTAGAATAGCCGACATCTCTTGAGGCACTTTAGCGCTTGTAAGCTACCTTGCCAATCCTCTGCAATATCGGATATGGTCCCACGTAGCGTGGACTCAGTTTACCCTTCCTTCCAAATCTCATCACTCCCTTCATAGGAGCCACTTTGAGGAATACTAGGTCCCCAACTTCGAATTCTAACGGTCTACGTTGCATATCCGCATAGCTCTTTTGTCGGCTCTGAGCAGTTTCAATTCTCTGGCGGATGTTCCGTATAGCTCGGGTGGTGTCGTCGATGAAATCCGTTTGGGGTCCCATCCTCTTCTTTTCACCACCCTCGTACCAGCATATGGGAGATCTACATTTCCTCCCGTATAGAGCCTCGTAGGGTGCCATTCCAATAGTAGCTTGGTAGCTATTGTATTTACACGGCTACCAGAAATCCAGTATGCAGCTCGTAACATATCCTCGATTTGATTTACTCTTTCGGTCTATCCGTCAGTGTCTGGGATGGAAGGCGATCTTGAACAATAACCGTGCCTAAGGCCTTACAACGCATTCGAAATGGGAGATAAAGCGACCATCTCGTTAGAAATGATGGTCTTAGGAATTCCATGTAGTCCGATAATTTCTAGCATATAATCGAGCGATTGCTCGTCCGAATAGGTCATCTTGATTGCTAAGAAATGGGCGGACTTCGTCAATCTGGCCCACAATTACCCATATAGCATCATAACCGATTTTGTCATCTTGGGCAATCCCGAGATGAAATCCATAGAAATGTCCTCCCATTTCCATTCGGAATCTGGATCTTGCGGTGTTCCTCCAGTCTCTGTGTTCTCGCCTTAACCCTCTGGCGGAGTCGGGCAATCTTGACATCGAGCCACATCTCTTTTCATTCCGAACCACCAGAACTTTCGTTTTAGGTCTTGGTACATCTTGGTGGTTCCAGGATGCATCGCATAAGGAGTTCTGTGAGCTTCCTCAAATATCTCCTTCCGCAATTCTGGATCGTCGGGAATACACAAGCGATCCCTGAGGTAGAGTACTCCACTATCAGAGATCCGAAACTCATCGTCCTTTCCTTCTAGGACCTCTTGCTTGATCCTCTGAAGGCTTGGGTCATGGGCTTGCTTTTCCAGTATACCATCGAACAGCGTCGGTGTTATCGTCATGGTCGAGAGCTGTCCGGAGATGATTTTAACCCCGTAACGCATAATCTCTTTTTCTAAGGGTCGAGATAACACTGATAGGGACATCAAGGTGGCGCAGGACTTCCTGCTGAGTGCATCAGCCACCTTGTTAGCTTTCCCCGGATGGTAAAGGATCTCACAGTCATAATCCTTGATGAGCTCGAGCCATCTGCGCTGTCTCATGTTCAGGTCCTTCTGTGTGAAAAAATATTTGACTACGGTGGTGCATATAGATCCTACGCGAGCTCCATAGAGATAATGCCTCCATGTTTTGAGAGCAAAGACCACGGCCGCTAGCTCTAAATCGTGGGTGGGATAATTCCTTCGTGTTCCTTGAGTTGCCTAGGCGTAGGCAATGACCTTGCTATTCGCATAAGTGCGGCTCGAGTCCCAACTTGGAAGGCGTCCTTTGTACATGTCGAAGCCTTCAGTACTGTCCGGAAGAACAAGGATTGGAGCGCTGGTCAGTCTCCTTTTTAATTCTGTGAAACTCCTCTCGCAGGCGTCCGTCCACTCATATTTCTTGTTCTTTCTGGTGAGGACTGTCATAGGGGTGGCAATCCTGGAGAAGTTCTCTACAAACTTCCGGTAGTAGCTTGCTAGCCCAAGAAAGCTTCTGATTTTGCTGGCATTCTTTGGTCGGTTCCAGTTACTCATGGCTTCAATCTTTATTGGGTCTACCATCACTCCGTGCTTGGATATCACGTGACCCAAAAATGATACTTGTTCAAGCCAGAACTCGCATTTGGAGAACTTTGCGAATAGCTATTTTTCTCGAAGAATCTGAAATACCACATTCAGGTGTTCTGCATGCTCCTCGGGGGTTCTCGAATATATTAGTATGTCGTCTATGAAGACGATCACAAACTTGTCGAGGAATGCCGAGAATACCCGATTCATCAAATCCATGAATAGGGCAGGTGCATTCGTTACTCCGAAGGGCATAACTAGAACTCATAATGTCCATACCTTGTCCGGAAGGCCGTCTTTGGTATATCATCTGGTTTTACTTTTGCTTGATGGTAGCCGGACCTCAGGTCAATCTTAGAGAAGACGGTGGCACCTTTTAGTTGGTCGAACAGGTCATCAATCTGCGGTAAAGGATACCAGTTCTTGATCGTCACATTGTTCAACGCTCGGTAGTCTATGCACATTCGCATAGACCCATCTTTCTTCTTCACCAACAAGACGAGCTCCCACGGAGAGCGACTTGTAATAAGTCCTTGTCGAGTAACTCCTGTAGCTGTCCCTGAAGTTCCTTTAATTCAGCCGGCGCCATACGATAAGGTGCTTTAGAGATCGGGTTAGTACCAGGAATCAACTCGATCTCAAATTCTACTTCTCTATCTGGGGCTAACCCTGGTAGTTCATCTGGGAATACCTCTGGGTAGTTGCATACAACTCTGACATTCTCTAGCTTCTGGTCCTCATCTTGACTTGTATCAACTACGTGTGCCAGAAACCCAGTGCACCCACTGTCTAACATCTTACGCGCCTATAGGGCTGATAAAATCTTATCGACTCTTCTCCTCGGTTCTCCGACAAATTCGAACTTAGGCTCCGCCTCCGGCTGGAATACCACTTTCCTTTTTCTGCACTCGATCGAAGCACCGTACTTGCTTAGGAAATCCATGCCCAATATAATGTCATAATCCTGCATGTCGAGCACTATCAGATCGCAGTAGAGTTCTCTGCCGCACTGATGGGTGCGGCTCGCAGCATATGAGTGGAGGGCATTACCTCTCCCGAGGGTAGAGTGGTTAAGAACTTGTGATCTAGAGCTTGTGGTGGTATGTCTATCTTTCCAGTAAAGTGCGTAGAAACAAACGAATGTGTTGCCCCAGTGTCAAATAATGCAGTAGCATGCTGACAGAAAATAAATATCTGACCTGTGACAACTGTAGAGGCATTTGCCACATCTTCTTGGGTGAGAGAGAATACCCTAGCATCTGTCATATACCGTGGGGCTTCTAGTCTCCCTTGGTGGATTAGGGTTCCTTCGATTGGCTCGCATCCGATGTAATCAGCGGAGGAGCACTCTGGCCGGGCATACTACCGAGGAGGTGCTGAACAGATAGGACAGTCCTTGATTCTATGCCCTGTCCGTCCACAGTTGTAACATCGATTTGTGCCTTGGTAGCATACTCCAGGATGTATCTTCCCGCAGGTAGCACACAGAGGGATCCTGGGCTGCTTGCTCGTTAGACCTCCTTTAGGATTCTCCCATTGTCTTCTCTTGCCAGTGGGGTTCCCTTTCCAAGCACTCTGGTTCCTCTGACCTCCGGACTGGGCCTGACCCTTGCCTTCACTCAGTGCTTTCATTTGCTGACTAATGTTGTTCAGGTAATGCTCGGTAATTAAGGCACTACTGAACATCTCCTCTACGGTCTGCGGTCTATGAACTCCGTCGGCCACATTCAGAGCTATTTCTAGTCGGAGCATCTTCAGCATGAGTCTGACCCTTTCTCTTTCCGTGCTGACCAACTCTGGGCACAGGCGTGCGAGTCGGTTGAATCTCTTCACGGCTTCGCTGACCGATAGGTCACCTTGTCGGAACCCAGTGAACTCGTCGTAATGCTTGTTGGTCACCCTCATGTGGAAGAATTCTTCGAAGAATTCGTACTCGAAATCTGTCCATCTCATCTGATTTACTTGTCTCTTGGTTTTAACCCGTTCCCACCACATCCGAGCATCTCCCGACAGGCAGAATGATACACACTTAATCTTCTTGTATTCGGGCCAGTCTAGTAGCTCCACGATGCTTTCCACCGTCTTGAACCAGGCTTGGGCATCCCATGGTTCACCAGTACCAGAGAAATTTTCCGGCTTTAGTCTCTGCCACTGGATCAGGTAAGCTTCCTGTCGAACCATCGGGCCGGGGCCCGTTGGTGGGGCAGTAGGGTTTCCTCGCTGATTCATTAGGGTAGTTATTACTTGTTGTTGTTCTGTAACTTGTCGTTGGAGTTCTGTGACTATGTGTGTAAGGTCATGCGGGGGTGCTAGCTCATCAACTCTACTACTGCGTCTTCCAGACATGTTTATCTTCATATATTAAGGTAAAACTAGTATATGTTTTCGTTCGTTGTCCTACGCATACTTAGACTAAAGCTAACATAAAGTCATTTTAAGCTTAAGGCATCATTCATGTTCTCATGCATAGTTTAAGCTTAAGGTATTTTATATCATACAAGAACAAGCATAAGGGTATCATACATATTTTCATGCATATTTAAGCTAGAAGCATTTCCTATCATACATGGAAAACAAATTCACAAAATTAGAGAAGACATAGAATTCTTACTTGGAGCGGCAGGATTTGGAGCTTGATATGTGTGTAGTGGAAAGGCAGATCCGCTCTGATACCAACCTGTCACGCCCGCCCTTTCCGGACCCAGAACCCGGAGGGGGCGGAGCGTGACGCGACCGTACATACATACATACATACATACAGCGGAAGACTTAATACATATTTCGTACTTCTTACAGCGGAAGACTTTAGACATTTTTTTTTCTTTTATAACATAAACATGCGTTGACATATATATATGTATATATATACTTCTTCTTCTTCACATAGGGCATGCATCATAACATATATAGATACTTCTTCTTACGTCTTCTAATTAACATAGAGCATGCATTATAACTTAGATAGATACTTAGTGCTTAGTTCAGGTTCGTAACCATCGTTGTCATACTGAGACATAAGTAAGGACATCCATAAACATCATCATCATAGGTAAACATATATATATATATAAACCTAACGTATCTTCTCCACCATGCCACTGCCACACACATTTGGCCCCTCCTGCTGCTCCCTTTAGTTTATCCATCCCTTACCCTTATCTGCAATACGAGGGAAAGATAAACTATAAGCACATAGGCTTAGTAAGATCCAGTCCTACTCACAAAACCATATATCGACATTAATCATAGCATGTACCATTCATAACATATAAGCATGTAACATTCATAACATATAAGCCACATAACATGTAACATACATGGCGTAATTAACTTAACATGTAGCATAAATAACATGAGTAAACATAACATATCTCATCCATAGCATGGCAGCATAACATGTATCATCTATAACATAGTATCATGTCATGTACGTCTAAGACTTATTTAAACATAACATATAACATATGTAACATAGCAAATCAACATAACATAAAACATATAGGTATGACCTATCAAACATAACATACATCATATGTAGCATAGTGACATAACATGGCATATCAAACATAACATACTTCATATGTAACATATCAACATGGCATATCAAACATAACATACTTCATATGTAACATATCAACATGGCATATCAAACATAACATACTTCATATGTAACATATCAACATGGCATATCAAACATAACAATCTAATCATGTAACATATGCGAGATGCTTTTGAAAACATATTTTATAGGTACGTAAATATAAATCTCAACATATTTGGGCCCGGCATTGTACCACTTCTTTATTATCATAGCGCGCATCCCTAAATAGGCCCAAGGTAGCAAGTCTCGAACCTAATAGGTTACTAGGCCCGATCTTAGTCCGTCGACCTAGGGCAATCGTCATAGCGTAGAAGCCCATCCTAGGCCCGAGTCTTACTCCATCGACCTAAGGCATCTTGGAGCCCATCCCGTACTAGGCCCGAGTCTTATTCCATCGACCTAGGGGCAATTATACATAGAAGCCCATCCTAGGCCCGAGTCTTATTCCATCGACCTAGGGCATCTTAGGAGCCCATCCCTTCTTGGACCCTGTTAGGGTCTTGGTACAAGCCATGCAGAAGGTAAAATACTTATATGCTTATTTTATAACATAGCTTACATTTTGCAAACATAGCATACTTCATTTCATAACACATCATGCTTCCCTTCATGGACATATCATCTTTCATTTCGTAAACATGCCATTCTTCATTTCATAACATATCATTCTTCATTTCATCATGATGTCATATTCATGTCGTGTACATATCGTTTTGTTTCATTTCATAATCCTATCTTCTTCCATTTCATAACATATTTCAAACATAGCATACACATAGACATGGCAAAAAGGCATGGCATCAAAAGTAAGTAAACACTAACCTAAGGCATGTTATCTTCATCTAGCATTATTTAATATCACAAGTCAACATGAATTCACCCAACATAAAACACATGTTAACCTATTCATTTAACTTAACAACAAATTCATATGCACATAAGACTTATATTAAGACTTCATCTAATCCCCAAAATGCATGATGGCCGATAGGGTCTTCTAGGGTTATCTTTTAACCTAATTCATTTCATATAACAACAACCTAATTCATTTCATATAACAACAACTTCATTTGCATATAACATATGGATTAAAACTTCATTTGTTCACCTCAAAACCTAGGTTGGCCGAATGGTCCAAGTAGGGTTTTTTAGGGTTAACCTTTAACCTAATTCATTTCATATAACAACAACCTAATTCATTTCATATAACAACAACTTCATTTGCATATAACATATGGATTAAAACTTCATTTGTTCACCCCAAAACCTAGGTTGGCCAAATGGTCCAAGTAGGGTTTTTAGGGTTAACCTTTAACCTAATTCATTTCATATAACAACAACCTAATTCATTTCATATAACAACAACTTCATTTGCATATAACATATGGATTAAAACTTCATTTGTTCACCCCAAAACCTAGGTTGGCCGAATGGTCCAAGTAGGGTTTTTAGGGTTAACCTTTAACCTAATTCATTTCATATAACAACAACCTAATTCATTTCATATAACAACAACTTCATTTGCATATAACATATGGATTAAAACTTCATTTGTTCACCCCAAAACCTAGGTTGGCCGAATGGTCCAAGTAGGGTTTTTAGGGTTAACCTTTAACCTAATTCATTTCATATAACAACAACCTAATTCATTTCATATAACAACAACTTCATTTGCATATAACATATGGATTAAAACTTCATTTGTTCACCCCAAAACCTAGGTTGGCCGAATGGTCCAAGTAGGGTTTTTAGGGTTAACTTTTGCCCTAATCCATCTTAATCCTAACATCATCATATAGTTACAAAAACATGGCATAGAGCTTCATTAGAACCCTAAAATCATGGCATGGCCGAATAGGCTCTAGGGGCTATTAGCTTCTAACCTAATCCTTTTTTTTTCCATGTTAACATCATCATATACCTCCTAAACTTAGCATACAACTTCATTGATAAACTAAAACATAGCTTAGTTAGATATAACATATAGATTTTCTTTTACAAACATCAAACGAAACTACTCGTATGCAGGTGAGGTATACTTACATCCTTCGCTATGCTTTGGGTGGGGAAGATAACCTAAAGAACCAACCTAGCCTTTGCTTTCTTGCTTGGATGAGGTTCGGCCAAAAGAGGGAAATGGAGAGGGAGAGAATTCGGTGAGAAGAAGAAGAAGAAGAAGAGAGGAAGTGGCAAATTAGAACCTTCCCTCTTCTTTATAAAGGGAGGAAGAGAAGTTTCTCTTCTCTTCTTCCATGCCTCTTCATTTGCCTTTATCACACTTATCTATAATCCCCCCCCCCTTCCTCTAATGATAATATCCTATTGGGCTTCTGGTTAGTGGGTGCATCTATAGGGTTTGGCTATCTCTAGAGGTTTGGAGTTCAATTCCTAGGTCTTGCATCCATTTTTGCCTTATTTTCTTTTGTTTTGGAAAAGGCCCACCCAAGGTCCATGATCATCAAGCCAAAAATTTCTTGTAAAATTGCTAGGAATTTTACGGGCATTACACATCATGTCTTCATAAGACTCGGCCCATCCATGCTTCTGTTGAGACTGAAACGATTTCATGCTCGCTCATTGTTTGGTCCAACCACACCTTGTTTCTCTCGATCTAAGAATCTCATTCTCAAGCTCGTTTTAAATCCTTCGGATTACGCTCATTGTGCGTGTGACCAAATAGGTTCCGGATTTATGTTAGCCATCTATAATTAACCATTAATTATATAATGATCATGAGTGGCACCTAGTAGTACATCATGATCCCCAATTAACCGAAAAATCAATGGTTGATTCCAGAACCATTTCTAAAACCCTTCAGCAGCTACAATGAATCGTGCCCCGTTCCCTTCACTCATCTTATACTCACTTGGTTCAGGACATGGCCTATAGTGTCAGTCCCCACTAGGCTAACTACGTTACACCTAGCCTATGTTTCATTTCCTCGTCCTATGGATTCTAGTTACTGCACATGTATCCAAGAGTACCTTACTCTAAACATGTAATTCTTTGGCCAAAGACTTTAGTAACAATTCGACGAGAGGCCATGGGTATACATCTCTTCGTAAGGAGTGGTGAAGTTTTTATAAGCTATTCAAACACCTTCGACCACTTCGACTTATACCCAATCATCCCGGGTCCACATCTCCTCAGAGATGCTTGCTTAAGATGTCAAAGTATAGTATTCATGACCAAGATGAATAAATACCGCAAGTCAAAGGAACATCGCACTTAAGCTACAGTAATAACTTCATTGACATATCTATATATGCAAAGAACCATATGAAGTCTTACAGCTAGTCACTCCAATGAACTAGTTACCATAACTAGCATCCACAATTAACTCCGGACATCACAATGTCTCCAGCTAGTGAGAATCAACTGCTTGGATACACCAAAGAGTATACCTCATGCTAGTCTCGATAGAATTGATGATGTCCAAATCCATCAATTCATCAACTAGGGATAATTCCAATACATCACAATTACACATGTAGAGATACTCACTAGTTGTGTTCCAATCACAAATTCTCTCATGCTGTGAATCGTATTGTGGACATTCAGTAAATACATGAAAACATGTACACTTAAATAGTGAATCTTCATTTATCAAATAAATGGTACAATCATAAGGCGATTGCCTTAGGATACCTCTCATATATAACTAACAAACTCCCACTTGGCCCAATGTCAATCGCCACGGTATCTAATACCATAAGCTCTAACATGACCCTCAAACTTACTTTGAGGTAAGACCTTAGTTAAAGGGTCTGCTAAGTTCCTTTTAGTGGGAATCTTCTCGATTTGTATTTCCTTCTTACTTATGATCTCTCTGATCAAATGATAGCGGCGAAGCACTTGTTTGGATCATTGATGAGACCACATCAAGTTCAGAGATGAACTTCTTGATCCAAACCGCTTCCTTTGTTGCTCCCAAAGCTACAATGTATTCTGTCTCAGTGGCAGAATCTGCTATCGTGTCTTGCTTGGAATCTTTCCAACTTATTGCGCCTCCATTCATGGTGAACACATACCCAAACTGAGACCTGGAATCATCCTTGTCTGTCTGGAAGCTGGCATCCATATACCCGCGTATCACTATGTCCCCTTCTCCATATATTAGGAACACATCCTTAGTTCTTCTTAAATACTTAAGGATCATCTTAACAGTCGCCCATTGATCCATTCCTGGATTAGACTGATATCTGCTCGTGACACTTAGAGCATATGATACATCGGGCCTCGTACATAACATAACATACATGATAGATCCTATTGCGGATGCATAGGCAATCGTACTCATACAAATCCTCTCATCTTTTGTGCGCGAACACATAGACTTCGAAAGGTGTATCCCATGCCTAATGGGAAGGAAATCTTTCTTGGATTCTGACATGCTAAACCTCTTTAGCACTCGGTCTATATATGTAGACTGTGAAAGACCAAGCAACTGATTCGATCTATCCCTATAGATCTTAATCCCAAGGATATAGGTTGCTTCTCTCAAGTCTTTCATGGAGAATGTCTTGGACAACCAAATTTTAACTGACTGTAAGACAGAAACATCATTTCCTCTAAGTAATATGTCATTGACATACAATACTAGGAACATAATTGCACTCCCACTAACCTTCTTGTACACACAAAGTTCATCCGTATTTTGTGAGAAATCAAACCTTTTGATTGTCTCCTCAAAACGGGTATTCTAGCTCCAGGATGCTTGCTTTAGTCCATATATGGACCGTCGCAGTTTGCATACCTTGGTTTTAACAACCGATGTGAAACCCTGAGGTTGTATCATATATACATCCTCGAGTAGGTTTCCATTAAGGAAACTATTTTCACATCTATCTGCCATATCTCATAATCATAATGAGCGGCTATGGCCAGGAGCATTCGAATGGATTTAAGCATAGCAACAGGTGAATAGGTCTCGTCATAATCAACACCTTGTTTTTGACGATACTCTTTCTCCACTAATCTAGCCTTATAGGTAATCACATTACCATCCTTGTCGGTTTTCTTCTTGAAAAACCACTTGCACCCTATAGGCTTTATGCCTTCAGGTGGGTCAACCAAGTTCCAAACTTGATTTTCATACATGGAATCCATTTCTGACTTCATAGCATTAAGCCATTTATCCCTTTCTGAACTTTTCAGAACTTCTTCATAATTGGTAGGCTCCTCATCATCAATGAGTAACACGTCGTTCGATTCACTTACAAGAAATCCATATCTATCAGGAATGTTGCGTGTTCTACCAGATCTACGAAGATGTTGTATCACAATAGTTTTAGCCGATGGCTCATCACTATGAGTTATCGATTGTGGTGCTTCACCAGGTATCTCATCAATGTCTATTGGAGTCTCTCGAGCCTTCTCAAACTCAACAACACTCCCACTATTTTCTTGTAAGAGAAACTCTTTCTCTAGAAACACAGCATGCCTTGAAACAAACACCTTTTGTTCTACAGGATGATAGAATTGGTAACCCCTTGTTTCCTTAGGGTATCCAATAAATAGACATTTATTAGACTTAGCATCCAATTTGTCTGATACAGTCTGCTTCACATAAGCAAGACAACCCCATATCTTCAAGTAAGATAAATAAGGTTTCTTACTATTCCATATCTCATATGGAGTAGTAGAGACTACCTTGGTTGGCATTCTGTTTAGCAAGTAAACAGTTGTCTGAAGTGCATAGCTCTAAAAGGACTTGGGAAGATGGGGTTGATTATGGGGAAACTGGACAATGCCACATGTAGGAGTCTAATTGATTATCCTTTCGAGCACACTTGTTGCTCACTTCGATATTGAAAATGTCATTGGATACGTCCAATGTATAAATACCATTGCTTAAAGTTCCGGTCCCATAAAGAACGCCATTCAAAGTTATGTAACAACAATTGTTACTAAAAGTTAAATGGTACCCATTTCTATTCAAACAAGAAATAGAAATGAAGTTCTTTATCAACGAAGGAACATAAAAGCAATTGTCCAGTTCTAAGACAAGTCCTGTAGGGAGTTTTAACAAATAGTTCCGATGGCGAGTGCTGCAACCTTTGCTCCATTCCCAACATGTAAATTTGACTCTCCCTTAACGAGTCTTCTTCTATTTCTTAGCGCATGTATGTTATTACATATATGTGAGCCACACCCAGTATCCAATACCCAAGTGTCTGAGGAAATAGAATGATAATCAATAATAAATATATCTGAAAAAATGGGGCATCTGATGCCCTATTCTTCTTCATGGACTCAAGATAAATTTTACAGTTTCTTCGCCAATGGTTCTCCTTGCCATAATGATGGAAAGTGCCCTTTTGAGCTGGTTCTACCTTTTTAGCCTTTTTCTTCTTCCTCTTATGTTGTTCCTTTGACATCCTCTTAGAACCTTTCTTCGAGGAATCAACTAACAACACCATGTTAGTGATATATGAGAGATGTCCTAAGGCAATCGCCTTATGTTTAAACCATTTATATGATAAATGAAGATTCACTATTTGAGTATACATGTTTTCATGTATTTGATTAGATCTTAAACTCATTTACTGAATGTCCACGATACGATTCACAGCATGAGAGAATTTGTGTTTTGATCACAACTAGTGAGTATCTCTACATGTGTAATTGTGATGTATCAGAATTATCCCTAGTTGATGAATTGATGGATTTGGACACCATTGATTCTTTCAAGACTAGCACGAGGTATACTCTTTGGTGTATGAAAGCAGCTGATTCTCACTAGCTGGAGACATTGTGATGTATGGAGTTAATCGTGGATGCTAGATATGGTAACTAGTTCATTGGAGTGACCAGTCGTAAGACTTCATATGGTTCTTTGCATATATAGATATGTCAATGAAGTTCTTACTGCAACTTAAGTGCAATGTTCCTTTGACTTGCGGTATTCAAGTCATCTTGATCATAGAGACTTATGCTTTGACATCTTAAGCAAGCGTCTCTGAGGAGATGTGGACCCGGGATGATTGGGTATAAGTCGAAGTGATCGAAGGTGTTTGAATAGCCTATAAAGGATTCACCACTCCTTGCGAGGAGATGTATACCCATGGCCTCTCATCAGATTGTTACTAAAGTCTTTGGCCAAAGCATTACATGTTTAGAGTAAGGTACTCTTCGATACATGTTCAGTAACTAGAATCCGTAGGACGAGGAAATGATACTTGGGCTAGGTGTGACGTAGTCAACCTAGTGGGGACTGACACTATAGACCATTTCCTGAACCAAGTGGGTATAAGATGAGTGAAGGGAATGAGACACAATTCATTCGAGCTGCTGAAGGGTTTCAGAAATAGTTCTGGATCAACCGTTGATCTTTTTGGTTAATTGGAGATCATGATGTACTACTAGGTGCCACTCATGATCGTTCTATAATTAATGGTTAATTATAGATGGCCAACATAAACCGAGAACCTATTTGGTCACACGCACAATGAGCGTAATCCGAAGGATTTAAAACGAGCTTGAGAATGAGATTCTCAGACCGAGATAAACTAGGTTTTGTTGGACCAAACATGGAGCGAGCATGAAATCGTTTCAGTCGCAATGGAAGCGTGGATGGGCCGTGTCTTATGAAGACATGATGGATGAACTAAATTGGTTTGGTTCTAATCCAATGGAGGAGAATAAACCAAAGGGTTTGGTTTGTTTTAAACGAATGAACCAAAGTTGGTTCGGTTCGTTTTAACTTAAAATAAACCATCATGGTTTGGTTTATTTTAACTTAAATTAATGGAGCGGGTTAACAGGCCTTTGGTTATGATCCGATAACCATTAAGAGAATTTGTTCTCTCTAAAATAGGGCTTAAGGGTTTTGTTATGCCCTAATCCAAATTCCCTTAACCTAAAGTTGTCGCCCCCTCCTCTCCTAGGTGAAGTCGGCACCAACAGCCCCCCTTGCCGCCGCCCACCACCTAGCTCCCTTTCCGGCGTCCAGAAGGTGCTGACCTTCCCTCTTGCCGGCGTTGAGCTGCTGCCGGAGGAGCTCCGGTGATCTCCCTTGGGTTCGGCAATAAGGTGAGCTTCAACCTTCCCTTTTAGCCGGCCCTTATTCCTCCACAAAAGCTGTCCAGTTTTCTGGACAGCTTGTTTCCTTCTCATCAGAGTGTCGTTTGGACGATATTTGGAGCTCCGACAGTGGTAGACTTGCCGGGGATTCGATCTCCGGTAATTCTCATAGGTGGAGGACGAAGTATTCGTCAAACGATTGACGAATACCTCTCCGAAGAAGCGAGTTTTTGAGGACTCATTTTTGGATCCGAATTTTGATTCAAATCATGATCTTCTCTCGATCACATCGTCTTCAATACGAGGCTAGTAACCCGTACAAAGATGAGGCTCGTGACTTAGTGAAGCCATCCCGAAGATACTCGGCGTGGATACAGATAGAGACGATTCTAGCGAGAATCGTTCCGGTCGATGTCTTTCCCGCTACACGTGATACGTCAGGTATACGTAGTGTAAATTTTGTTTTATTGTAAAATTTGAATTTACGGTTGTGTCTACACATGTTGTACTATGCATGTGTGTGATGTGTGTTGTAATAAATTATATTTATTATTTTATTCCTTCCGCTGTGCACATGTTTACGAAACATGTTCGAACACACTCGCCGCGGTGCCGAAAACCCAACAGTGGTATTAGAGCTCAGGTTGTGTTTCAACATAATCGTAAAATTGTTTTGCGATAGTCATAATGATATTTCTGGAAATTTTGTACTTTTGAAAAGTTAGAAGTATTTATGAAAATTTTTAAATTTTGGAAAGTCTAGAAGTATTTATGGAAATCTTCCACTTTTGGAAAGTTGGAAGTATTTATGGAAATTCATATTTTCCATAAATAAAATATTTGATTAGATTTTGGAAATTTGTTTCATAATTTAATCATGATTTGATTTGGGAAATCAAATTTTAAAATATTTTATTTCCATAAGTAGTTTTGATGATTTAGGAAATTGGTTTCCTAAATTGACTTTCCTTAATCAACTATTTCCATAAATAAAATATGTGATTGGATTTGGATATTTGTTTCCTAATTTAATCATGATTTGATTTGGAGAATCAAATTTTAAACATATTTTATTTCCATAAATAGTTATGACATATAAGGAAATATTGTACATGACATAATTGTATGCCATGTAATTGCATTAGATGCATATCATTATGCCATGCGTGTCGTGACATGTAAATGTATGTCATGTATGCCATGCCATGTAGATAATAGTTATTTGCATGCAAAGAGGATGAGACATAAAAACCCTAACTCAATATTAAAGCCTACACCTTCCATTAATTTGGTTAGAACTAGAGTTCCGTTTCTTGTTCGGGTTGTTGGACTCTCTCCAAGCCCGGCTCGAACTCGAACATGTTCAAACCATGGAATAGTTTAATACTAATATGGTAAGAGTCAGATGTCAATCGTAAGCTTTGGTTTTTGGACTCTCTCCAAGCTGGGCTAATTGGTTGAATGCACTCTAACCATATTAAAACTATTTCTCGATTAATGAGTTGGCTTTAACCTGGAGCATCGGCTTGTTGGACTCTCTCCAAGGTTGATGTAAAGGGAGGTGAAGTTGGGTGCTATGCATATGATGCATACTTGTTAATGTGTTAACAACCCGATGTATGTGTGAACATTCAATTAGTTGATAGCACATTATGATAGTTGCATATACGTGATATGCAATCGGCATAGTTGATACCTACCATCGTAGTTATGAATGACTTGTTGGACTCTCTCCAAGGTTGTTCATATCTATGATGGATATCAGCCCATTCGGAGATGGACCTACGATCTCCCGAAGTGATTTTGGGGTTTTTGAAATTCGAAAAATGAATGGGATTTATAAATGTATATTGATGCATTTTAAAATCATTTTCTCATATATGCTCGTTTTGTATTTCTAGGTTAATCGATTGATCATGACGTCTTTGAATTTGCGCACTATTTTGGATTCAAACAAATTGACTGGGCCAAACTTCTTGGACTGGCTTAGAAACATGAGAATTGTTCTCAAGGCGGAAAAGCTAGCATATGTCCTTGAAGAGCCTCTTCCCAACCGTCCTAAGGATGATGCAACTCCAGACCAAATGTTGGTCTACTAGAAGCATGTGGCAGATTCTGAGCTGGCGAGTTGCATCATGCTAGCTGCGATGGTACCTGAGCTGCAAAAGCAGCATGAGCATATGGATGCTAATACTATGGTCTTCCATCTTCATGAGTTGTTTGATGAGCAAGCGAGATCCGAAAGGTTCGAAGTCTCCAGGCTCCTCTTCACCACGAAGATGCAAGAAGGTTCATCTGTAGTGCAGTTTGTGCTAAAGATGAATGGGTACTATTGGTGCAGTAGGCACCAAAGTCAAACCTGAGTTTTGATTATAGCAAACGATACAAAGTTAAGCTCATGTCGTTATCTCACGAGCTAAATTGAGTGTGCAAAAAATTGCTATAGTTGGAGCTGAAAGCTAGCGACACCCGGAGGAAGCCGCGGTGGTCG
This sequence comes from Wurfbainia villosa, assembly GCA_025175895.1. Taxonomy (NCBI): domain Eukaryota; kingdom Viridiplantae; phylum Streptophyta; class Magnoliopsida; order Zingiberales; family Zingiberaceae; genus Wurfbainia; species Wurfbainia villosa. Next base: position 76,757,968 of record CM046000.1, on the reverse strand, counting down.
GGCGACACTCGAGTGACTTCGGAGGGAGCCGAAGGAATCAAGTGGAAGGCCAGAAGCAAAAGCGACATAGTAAGTATCAAGGTAAGCTCGAGTGAGTAAAGTGAAGTGAGGTCGTGTCCTTTGTACGGGGACGTCCTTAGGCGACGATCCGATCAAAGACTTCCCATGGAAGGTCTATGTTGAGATCGGACGGCAAGTGGCCATCGAATTCACTTATATTTTGAGCTAACTCTTTATTGTAGTCAAAAATCCTGGCCATCAGTTCAACCGGGCCATTTCAACCGGCCAGTTCAACCGGGCCTGTTCAACCGGCCAGTTCAACCGATGGTCAAAAATCAGCCTCGAGGAGTCAAGTTTTATCACCATTTTTCAAGGAGTTTTGTACCCAATTCCTATTGGTTGAAGACCCATTCGATGAGGGGCTTAAAGGCTATAAAAGGAGGGCTTCTCCTAGGGTTTTTCATCATCTCTAAGTGCTCACAAACCTCCACAACTCTGCGATTTTCCGACGACTCTACGATGAAGTGCTGTCAACAACCCTAGTTTACTTTCTACTCTTTTAGTTGTTAATATTCTTATTTTGTCGTCTCTTTAAATATTGCAATTCCTTTTATTAATCAAGGCTTTCTATCGTTGCACTTTACATTAATAGAAGAGAGGGTTTGTCTCTCTCTCTTTTCTTTCAAAGTTTTTTTTGTAATTGTTAAACTCCTACCTCCAACGAGGAGGAGTGTTTTTAGTGAATTGCCCTCCGTGCGTGATCAAGGATCACTAGGGTCTTGGAGTAGTAGCCGAAGGCTACGAACCAAGTAAAAAAATATTTGTCTCATTTATTTATAGTTTATCTTTCCACTGCAATTAATTGTCTACTCGAGTTTTAATGAACGAATTAAAAAAAAAAGGTTTATCGCTATTCACCCCCTCTAGCGATCCGCTTCGATCCAACATTGGTATCAGAGCCGGGGGCGCTTAGATTTAGTGAAACCAGCAATCTACAATTTTTTACAGATTTATTTTTCGTTCATTTAAATTTTTCTCCCGCACTACTAATCCAAGACAAAGTCTTGGTACTCTTCATTTGGTTTTGTTTTGCAAGTATTCGCTTTTGGAGTAGCCGACAGTAAAATGGGCATAACTTTTCGTACAAGTTGACCCACGAAACGGTCTACCTACCAAAACGAAGCTCTCGGAAAGATCTACACTTCTTACCAGGATAAACCCTCGTAACAAGCTGTATTCATCCCGAAAAACCATCGTTTAGTACCATTTCTGGGACATCGAAGGTTGTAAGTGCTCATCTTTTATTTTAGTTGGTTATTTCTCGTTTATTCCTTTTGTTTATTTTCATTTCCTACATTACTAATCCAAGGAGAAGTCTTGGAACCTTTTTTTCGTGTTTTTTTTGGTATTTTTTGTGCAAGGTTTCCCTTCCAAATGACCCATCTCGAGGGTTTTAGCACCGTCTGACCTCCGTTTTACAATGGAGATGATTTCCGTTACTGGAAAGGTCGGATGGAATGCTTTCTCAAAACCCAAATCGAGATGTGGATCATAATCCAAACGGGTTTCACACTTCCGACTAATGAAGTGGGTGACTCCTTGGATTATGATCAATGGACCATTGTGACAAAACAACAAGTCGAAGCCGACGCCAAGGCAACACAAATCCTCCAATGCGGCTTGTCCAAGGAGGAGTTAAATCGCGCCGGCCCCTTCATTAGCGCAAAGGACCTTTGGACAAAGCTAGTGGAGCTACACGAAGGGACCGATGAAGCCAAGGTATGTAAGCGCGACCTTTTATTTAATAAATTATATAATCTAAAAATGCAGGAACATGAAACAGTGACGCAACTCCATGCTCGCATCCAGTACATAGTCAACAATCTACACGCAATCGGGCAAAAGGTCGAAAACCATGACCTTATAAGGTATGTCCTAAACTCCTTTCCGAGGACTACCTTGTGGGCATCCATGGTCGATGCCTACAAGGTCTCCAAGGATCTTTCTAAACTTAGGTTAGATGAACTTTTTTTCTAATTTCGAACTTCATGAGCAGACTAACTCGGAACCCGAGAAAGGTATAGCACTATTTGCAGGTTCAAAGAAGAAAACCGCTAGCAAGCCACCCCCGAAGGAAGAAGAGGATGAGTCGGATTCGGAGGTCGACTCGGAAATGGAGGCTGAACTAGTCAACCTAGTTCGGAGGATAGTCAAGGGACGAAAACGAACCGTCACTCGACCCAACAAAGGTAAGCCTAAAAGTTCAAATATTAGATGTTATGAATGCAACAGGTTTGGACATATCAAGTTTGAATGCCCAAAACTCAAGAGCAAGGCACCAAAACACAAAAAGGCACTCAATGCTACTTGGCAAGAAGCTTCCGAGGAAGAAGACGGTGATCGAGTCCTCATGGATAAACCGGTGGAATCGGAGACGGAGTCGGAACCGAAACTTGAATCGAAAATCGAAGACGAGTCGGACTGCGAAGCACTATTCAAGACAAGCCATGGATACGCATCCGGTTCAAAAGATACACTCAAGTTAAGTCGGTCTCTCATTACTACACTTTATAGTGCAATTAAGTTTTTAAATAGAAAGTTAGCTAAGTCCGAGTCCAAGGTTGAGACCCTGGTTGAGGAAGTTAAACTCCTCAAACACGAGGTCTCCCTAACCTCTTCGACTAGTCGAGTTCAAGAGAAGGACTCAACTCGGGTTAAAAAACTCGAAGTTGAGAACTCACTCTTGAAGAGTCAAGTTGAAGATCTTAGGAATACGTTGGAAAGGTTTACTTTGGGATCCAAAGGACTTGACCTCCTACTTGGATCGCAAAGGGCCGTGTACAACAATGTCGGGCTAGGGTTTAGCTCAAACACGACCAATAAGTCGTATATGTCGATTGTAAGTCGACATAAAAAATGTGTCCAAGCATGGGTCCCTAAGACCACCTTGATTTCAAACTTAGGATCAAACCAGTACTGGGTTCTTAAGGACCAAATCCACTATGTGGAGAGACCGAATCGATTCAATGGTCCAGGGGGAGCTAGTACGAAACTTGTTTATGTTTTAACTTAGAAATTGCATGCTTAGGTTTTTATTTAGTTGGATTTTTTTTTTTAGAATGGTTAGATAGGACCATAACTCGTCAACACTTGATAACATAGTACCAGGATGCGGCGAGATGATAGTACACTAGGAAAATGGAGTCTCGTGTATTCGAGCTAGATAAGGCATATCTAGTTTGGTTCACTTGACCGAGTGGAACTAGCTGAAGCTACCTCGCCGTATCCTAGACTAGTTAGACCAGGAAGTGGTCTTAGGTGAGTCAAGTTACTATTTTCTTGAAAATGGCTTTGTCTAAGGAAGTGGTCATTGTTCCGATCAAAGAATGCCTCTGTGCCTCGCCACGACCTGGAAGCCATGATCTTGAAAAGGTGACTTGATAAGCCTAAGGTCAAATCCGAATCTAACGCAAGGTTGACAAGTGTTTAAGTCATTAAATTTAAATCAAGTAAAATTGGAATTCATCTCACAAGAACATATAGGGTTAACGTGTTTGATCATGTAGACATGGGTGAGATGATTTAGGTTAATAATTTTCAACCAATCTTTAATAAATCCAATATCCGATCCAACTACCTTGCGTGTAGGATCAATGGATGTTGGACAGTGGTTGCTCCCGACACATGACCGGGGATCAACTCAAGTTTTCGAAGCTTCGATTCAAACGACAAGGATCGGTAGCCTTCAGAAATAACGGCAAGCTCAAAATCATCGGATCAGGTGATATTGAGCTTAACTCAAATTTTGTTATTCAAAACGTTTTATTAGTAGAAAATTTTCAATATAATCTACTTAGTGTAAGCAAATTGTGTGATAATAACTATAAGGTCATATTTCTAGAAAATGAATGCGTAATTAATACAAACGAAACCTCTAAAACAATTCTTAAGGGAACTAGAAATAACAACATTTACACTATTAACTTAACTAACTCCTCAACTAAGTGTCTTATGACACGGCAAGGGAATCATGGTTGTGGCACTGATGACTCGATCACTCACACCCAAGACTCATCCACAAGATGAGTCAGAGTGACTTAGTCAGAGGTTTGCTTAACCTCAATAACTTGGATAATAATGCTTGTCAACAAGGTAAACAATCTAGGACACAATATCAACTAACTAATCAAGAACAAACCAAAAGTGTGCTTGAGCTCCTACACATGGATCTATTTGATTCACATGGAGCTAAGTCACTTAATGGAAGTAAATTCTGTTTAGTCATTATTGATGACTACTCTAGATTTACTTGGGTTAGGTTCATCAAACACAAAAGTGATACCCTAGATCAATTAATCAACCTATTTAAGTTAATAGAAAATCAACAAAACATTAAAATCAAAAGACTTAGGACTGATCATGGTGGTGAATTCGAAAACCATAGGTTTACAGAATTCTGTAACCTAAATAGATACCACCATGAGTTCACTTGCCCTAGAACTCCACAACAAAATGGCCTAGTAGAACGCAAAAATAGAACCCTACAAGAAGCCGCTAGGACAATGTTAAATGAGTATAACCTACCCGATAGGTTTTGGGCGGAAGCCATGAGTACGGCATGCTATGTCCAAAATATGATCCTTATGGTAAAGAGGCACCTTAAGACCTCATACGAGATTTATCACGATAAAATACCTAACATCAAGTACTTTAGGGTATTTGGGTGTAAGGTACATATCCTAAACACTAAGGCTTACCTAGGGAAATTTACATCCAAAACCACGACCAGAATCTTTCTAGGATACTCGACTACAAGCAGAGCTTATAGAGTATATAACCACGACACCCTTAGAGTCGAGGAGACTATCAATGTAGTATTTGATGAAGGACACGAACCTACAAAACCCCCGGCAACCCCAATTAGCGAGCCGACTCATACTAGACCTAACTCTGATCCAGAGATCAGGTCTAGTGTTAATCCTAACCTAAGTCAACCAAGTCACTCTATCGATCAAGTGATAGATGACTCCAACCAAACTAGAACTCAAACAAGTCATCCTATGGATCAAGTTGTAGACTCAAACCCAAACTCGACTAGGACTCAAACAAATCATCCTATCGACCAAGTGATAGGAGATCTAAGTCTAGGAGTTCGAACTAGAGCCGCATACAGAAACCTTAGTCAAATCTCCTTAATTTCTAAAATTGAACCCAAAACTATTGACCAAGCTCTTCTTGATCTCGATTGGATTATTGCAATGCAAGAAGAGCTGGCTCAATTCACTAGGAACGAAGTATGGGAATTAGTACCACCACCTAAAGATAAAATAATCATTGGAACAAGGTGGGTGTTTAGAAATAAAATTGATGATAAAGGTGAAGTAGTTAGAAATAAAGCTAGACTAGTCGCTAAAGGGTTTAGTCAAGTCGAAGGTTTAGATTACGACGAGACCTATGCCCCAGTAGCAAGATTAGAGTCCATTCGAATGCTATTAGCGTATGCTGTACATCGAGGATTTAAGTTGTTTCAAATGGATGTGAAATCAGCGTTCTTGAATGGATACATTAAAGAAGAGGTTTATGTTAGTCAACCCCCCGGTTTCGAAAGTTTAGATAAACCCGACCATGTCCTTAGGTTAAAGAAAGCTCTTTATGACCTTAAACAAGCTCCTCGAGCTTGGTATGAGAGACTTTCGATTTATCTTAAGTCCAAAGATTTTAACCAAGGTGTAGTTGACCCAACCCTTTTCGTAAAAACCTTAGGTAAAGACATATTCATAGCCCAAATCTACGTAGATGATATTATTTTCGGAACCACCAACTCAATCCTACTAAATGAGTTCATTTCACTTATGGAAAGTGAATTTGAAATGAATTTAGTAGGCGAGTTAAACTTCTTCTTAGGTCTACAAATTAAACAAACTAAGGATGGAATATAACTACATCAACGCAAATATACTAGGGAATTAATTAAACGCTTTGGAATGCAAGACGCTAAAATTATTAATACCCTAATGGCAACTAATGTTAATATAGAAGAAGATTTAATCGGAAACTCAATTGATTTAAAAAACTATAGGAGCATAATAGGGAGTTCCTTTACTTAACTGCAAGTCGACCTGATATCCTATTTGCAGTAAGTTTGTGCGCAAGGTTCCAAACCTATGCCAAGGAGTCTCACCTAACTCTAGTCAAGTGTATCCTTAGATATCTAAAGGGTACACTTAATGTCGGTATTTGGTACCTTAGATCTACCGAGTTCGAACTAACCGGCTACTCCGATTCAGACTATGCCGGTAGTAAGCTCGATAGAAAGAGTACGAGTGGTTGTTGTCAACTTCTCGGCTCGAGTCTAGTGAGTTGGTGCAGTAGGAAGCAACACTGTGTTGCCTTATCAACCACCGAAGCTGAATACATCGCGATGGGTGAGTGTGTCACTCAACTTCTTTGGATGAAGCACACTCTCCGCAACTTTAAGTTAGACTTTACGAACACAAAACTCCACGTAGATAACATTAGTTCAATTAATCTTACTAAGAATCCGATATGTCACTCTAGGACTAAACATATAGAGGTCAAACACCATTTCATTCGAGAACATGTGGCCAACAGAGCCATACAACTCGAATACGTCGAATCGAAGTCTAACTTAGCAGACCTATTTAATAAACCCCTACCCGAAGCCGAATTTAGTCTATTAAGATGAAAATTGGGCATGTGCGTAGTAGAATAGGACTTTGCAAATTATATTGCTACTATTTCATACTTTTCATTTTTCATGGAACTAGTATAGGACATACCTTAGATATCATGCACCTATAGATTTAAGGAGCCAATACATCTCATAACACATAGGACTAATGTGTTTGTGTACTTAGCCACGTAGATGGGCGTGAGATGTTAGGACCTTACTCCTGGTTCCAGATGTAGAGCTAGTGCATCGCCATAAACCACGGAGTATAATCATACATACTAATCGACTCTGACCAGGACTGGTTGATCTTTCATATCAATCAAGCCAAATATGAGTCGAATATTTTATAGATGAACTTACTTTCAGTATATTATTTTCAAAATAATGTGGAACATTTTTAAATTAATACTTATTTTTTATTCCACACACACCCTCACTCTTTTCGATATATGGCAAAAGGGGGAGGAAAAGGCCAAAGTTAAGGGATAATTTTTTTATGGCCAAGGCTTAGTTAACTTGTTCGTGTTAACAAAACGGAAAGGTTTACTTAACTTTAAGTTAACTTGTTAACAAAGCGGAAGTAAAGGCCAAGGTTAAGAATCAATTTTTTGATTTCTTAACTTAAAACTTATTTTAAACACTATGACCAATATTAAGTAATTGCGGTTACTTAATTCTTTTGTTTAGTAGCAAACATCAAGGGGGAGAGTTAAAACTCTTTCTCAAGTACTCACCCTCGGTCAAGGGGGAGGATTCCTCAAGGGGGAGCACTTGAAAAAAAGTTTTTATATACTCCTGCTCATTCATGCTTTTTTATACTCCTGCTCATTCATGCATATCTCTATCTCATTTTGCTTAATGCACTTAATTTATTTTTCTTAACTTTGTATGTGGGTTTGCCATAAATCAAAAAGGGGGAGATTGTTGGTGCAGTAGGCACCTAAGTCGAACCTGAGTTTTGATTATAGCAAACGATACAAAGTTAAGCTCATGTCGTTATCTCACAAGCTGAATTAAGTGTGCAAAAAATTGCTATAGCTGGAGCTGAAGGCTAGCGACACCCGGAGGAAGCCACGGTGGTCGGGTGACACTCGAGTGACTTCGGAGGGATCCGAAGGAATCAAGTGGAAGGCCGGAAGCAAAAGCGACATAGTAAGTATCAAGGTAAGCTCGAGTGAGTAAAGTGAAGTGAGGTCATGTCCTTTGTACGGGGACGTCCTTAGGCGACGATCCGACCCAAGACTTCCCATGGAAGGTCTATGTTGAGATCGGACGGCAAGTGGCCGTCGAATTCACTTATATTTTGAGCTAACTCTTTATTGTAGTCAAAAATCCTAGCCATCAGTTCAACCGACCAGTTCAATCGGGCCAGTTCAACCGGGCTAGTTCAACCGGCCAGTTCAACCGGGCCTGTTCAACCGGCCAGTTCAACCGATGGTCAAAAATCAGCCTCGAGGAGTCAAGCTTTATCACCATTTTTCAAGGAGTTTTGTGCCCAATTCCTATTGGTTGAAGACCCATTCGATGAGGGGCTTAAAGGCTATAAAAGGAGGGCTTCTCCTAGGGTTTTTCATCATCTCTAAGTGCTCACAAACCTCCACAACTCTGCGATTTTCCGACGACTCTATGACGAAGTGCTGTCAACAACCCTAGTTTACTTTATACTCTTTTAGTTGTTGATATTCTTATTTTGTCATCTCTTTAAATATTGCAATTCCTTTTATTAATCGAGATTTTCTATCATTGCACTTTACATTAATAGAAGAGAGGGTTTGTCTCTCTATCTTTTCTTTCGAAGTTTTTTTTGTAATCGTTAAACTCCTACCTCCAACGAGGAGGAGTGTTTTTAGTGAATTGCCCTCCGTGCGTGATCAAGGATCACTAGGGTCTTGGAGTAGTAGCCGAAGGCTACGAACCAAGTAAAAAAATATTTGTCTCATTTATTTATAGTTTATCTTTCCACTGCAGTTAACTGTCTACTCGAGTTTTAACGAACGAATTAAAAAAAAAGGTTTATCACTATTCACCCCCCCTCTAGCGATCCGCTTCGATCCAACAGGTATATCAAGCGGCTAGTCACCCTCAGGTTTGTGATGGATCATGAATTAAGTATTGACTTAATTCTGCATTGTTTGCCCAAGAGTTTCTCACAAATTGTGATGAACTATCGGATGAACAAATTAGAATCCACTATTCCCAAGCTCCTCAATATGCTGAAGACTATGGAGCCTTCTGTGAAGCATGAGGAGAAGGCGGTTCTGTTAGTTGATTCCTCAAAGAAAGGTTCTAAGAGGAAGGCAAAGGAATAGAAGAAAGGGAAGAACAAGAAGGCAAAGAAGGCAGAACCAGCACAAAAGAGCACTTGCCATCATTGTGGCAAGGAAGGCCACTGGCGAAGAAACTGCAAGATTTATCTTGAGTCCATGAAGAAGAAGAAGGCATCCGAAGCCCCATCCTCTTCAGGTATCTTCGTTATTGATTGTCATTCTATTTCCTTAGACACTTGGGTATTGGATACTGGGTGTGGCTCACATATATGTAATGACATACAGGGGCTAAGGAATAGAAGAAGACTCGTCAGAGGGGAGTCAAATTTGCAAGTTGGCAATGGAGCAAAGGTTGCTGCGGTCGCCATCGGAACTTATTTGCTGAAGCTCCCTAGTGGACTAGTCTTGGAACTGGACAATTGCTATTGTGTTCCTTCTCTAATAAAGAACATTGTTTCTATTTCCTGCGTAAATAGAAATGGTTACCATTTGACGTTTAGTAATAATTGTTGTTATATAACTTTGAATGGTGTACTTTATGGAACTGGAACTTTAAGCAATGACATTTATACGTTGGACGTATCCAGTGACATATTCAATATCGAAGCGAGCAACAAGCATGCTCGAAAGGATAGTCAATTAGACTCCTACATGTGGCACTGTCGTCTTGGCCATGTAAGCAAGAAACGTATGTCCGAATTACACCGATGTGGAATTCTGGAATCGTTTGAATTGGATTCATACGATACATGCGAATCATGCTTAAAAGGCAAGATGACTAAGTTACCTTTTACAAGAAAAGGTGAACGAGTGGGAGAGTTACTAGGTCTAATACATACTGATGTATGTGGACCTATGTCAACTCAAGCTTTAGGAGGCTATAGCTACTTCATTACCTTCACCGATGATCACTCACGGTTTGGGTATGTGTTCTTGATGAAACACAAGTCTGAAGCCTTTGAAAGGTTCAAAGAATTCATAAATGAAGTAGAGAAACGACATGACAAGAGTATTAAAATACTTCGATCAGATCGAGGTGGTGAATACTTAATTCAAGAGTTTCTTGATTATCTAAGAGACAATGGTATATTGTCTCAATGGACTCCGCCATATACACCACAGCATAATGGTGTATCTGAGAAGCGTAACCGAACCTTGTTGGACATGGTCAGGTCAATGATGAATCATGCGAATCTTCCCAAGTCCTTTTGGGGCTATGCACTTCAGACAACTGTTTACCTGTTAAACAGAATGCCAACCAAGGTAGCCTCTACTACTCCATATGAGATATGGAATAGTAAGAAACCTCAAGTATCTTACGTGAAGATATGGGGTTGTCCTGCTTATGTGAAGCGGACTGTATCAGACAAATTGGATGCTAAGTCTGATAAATGTCTATTTATTGTATACCCTAAGGAAACAAGGGGTTACCAATTCTATCATCCTGTGGAACAAAAGGTGTTTGTTTCAAGGCATGCTGTATTTCTAGAGAAAGAGTTTCTCTTGCAAGAAAACAGTGGGAGTGTCGTCGAGCTTGAGGAGGCTCGAGAAACTCAAATAGACATTGATGAGATACCTGGTGGAGCACAACAGCCGATAACTCATAGTGATGAGCAATCGGCTGGACCTATTGTAACACCACATCTTCGTAGATCTGGTAGAACACGCAACATTCTTGAGAGATATGGATTTCTCGTAAGTGAATCGAACGACGTGTTACTCATTGATGATGAGGAGCCTACCAGTTATAAAGAAGTGCTGACAAGTTCAGAAAGGGATAAGTGACTTGATGCCATGAAGTTGGAAATGGATTCCATGTATGAAATCCAAGTTTGGAACTTGGTTGACCCACCTGAAGGCATCAAGCCTATAGGGTGCAAGTGGGTTTTCGAGAAGAAAACCGACATGGATGGTAATGTGATTACCTATAAGGCTAGATTAGTGGCGAAAGGATATCATCAATAACAAGGTGTTGATTATGATGAAACCTAATCGCCTGTAGCTATGCTTAAATCCATTCGGATGCTCCTGGCCATAGCGGCTCATTATGATTATGAGATATGACAGATGGATGTGAAAATAACTTTCCTTAATGGAAACCTGCTCGAGGACGTGTATATGATACAACCTGAGGGTTTCACATCGGTTGATAAAACCAAGGTATGCAAATTGCGACGGTCCATATATGGATTGAAGCAAGCATCCAGGAGCTGGAATATCCATTTTGATGAGACAATCAAAAAGTTTGATTTCTCACAAAATCCAGACGAACCTTGTGTGTAAAAGAAGGTTAGTGGGAGTGCAGTCGTGTTCCTAGTATTGTATGTCGATGACATATTACTTATAGGAGACGATGTTTCAGTCTTACAGTCAGTTAAGATTTGGTCATCCAAGACATTCTCCATGAAAGACCTGGGAGAAGCAACCTACAACCTCGGGACTAAGATCTATAGAGATAGATCGAAATGGTTGCTTGGTCTTTCACAGTCTACATATATAGACTGAGTGCTAAAGAGGTTTAGCATGTCGGAATCCAAGAAAGATTTCCTATCCATCAGGCATGGGGTACACCTTTCGAAGTCTATGTGTCCGCGCACAGAAGACGAGAAGATTTGCATGAGCAAGATTCCCTATGCATCCGCAATAGGATCTATCATGTATGCTATGTTATGTACGAGGTCCATTGTATCGTATACTCTAAGTGTCACGAGTAGATACCAATCAGATCCAGGAATGGATCATTGGGTGGCTGTTAAGGCAATCCTTAAGTACTTAAGAAGAACTAAGGATGTGTTCCTAATATATGGAGAAGAGGACATGGTGATACGCGGGTATACAGTTGCCAGCTTCTAGACAGACAAGGATGATTCCAAGTCTCAGTCTGGATACGTGTTCACCTTGAATGGGGGCGCAGTGAGTTGGAAAAGTTCCAAACAAGATACTGTAGCGGATTCTACCACTGAGACAGAATACATTGTAGCTTTGGAAGCAGCAAAGGAAGCGGTTTGGATCAAGAAGTTCATTTATGAACTTGGTGTGATTCCAGCCATTGTTGAAGCAATACCGGTCTACTACGACAATAATGGAGCAATTGCATAGGCGAAAGAGCCAAGGTTTCATCAACGATCCAAACATGTGCTTCGCCGCTATCATCTTATCAGAGAGATCATCAGTAGGAAGGAAATACAAATCAAGAAAATCCCCACTGAAAGGAACTTAGCAGATCCTTTGACTAAGGCATTACCTCAAAGTAAGTTTGAGGGTCATGTTAGAGCTTATGGTATTGGATACCATAGCAATTGGCATTAGGCCAAGTGGGATTTTGTTAGTGATATATGAGAGATATCCTAAGGCAATCGCCTTATGTTTGAACCATTTATATGATAAATGAAGATTCACTATTTGAGTATACATGTTTTCATGTTTTTGATTAGATCTTAAACTCATTTACTGAATGTCCACGATACGATTCACAACATGAGATAATTTGTGATTGGATCACAACTAGTGAGTATCTATACATGTGTAATTGTGATGTATCAGAATTATCCCTAGTCGATGAATTGATGGATTTGGACACTATTGATTCTGTCGAGACTAGCACGAGGTATACTCTTTGGTGTATCGAAGCAGCTGATTCTCACTAGCTGGAGACATTGTGATGTCCGGAGTTAATCGTGGATGCTAGTTATGGTAACTAGTTCATTGGAGTGACCAGCCGTAAGACTTCATATGGTTCTCTGCATATATAGATATGTCAATGAAGTTCTTACTGCAGCTTAAGTGCGATGTTCCTTTGACTTGCGGTATTCAAGTCATCTTGATCATAGAGACTTATGCTTTGACATCTTAAGCAATCGCTGAGGAGATGTGGACCCTGGATAATTGGGTATAAGTCGAAGTGATCGAAGGTGTTTGAATAGCCTATAAAGGATTCACCACTCCTTGCGAGGAGATGTATACCCATGGCCTCTCGTCGGATTGTTACTAAAGTCTTTGGCCAAAACATTACATGTTTAGAGTAAGGTACTCTTCGATACATGTTCAGTAACAAGAATCCGTAGGATAAGGAAATGATACTTGGGCTAGGTGTGACGTAGTCAACCTAGTGCGGACTGACACTATAGACCATGTCCTGAACCAAGTGGGTATAAGATGAGTGAAGGGAATGGGGCACGATTCATTCGAGCTGCTGAAGGGTTTCAGAAATAGTTCTGGATCTACCGTTGATCTTTTCGGTTAATTGGGGATCATGATGTATTACTAGGTGCCACTCATGATCGTTCTATAATTAATGGTTCATTATAGACGACCAACATAAACTGAAAACCTATTTGGGCACACGCACAACGAGCATAATCCGAAGGATTTAAAACGAGATTGAGAATGAGATTCTCATACCGAGAGAAACTAGGTTTGGTTGGACCAAACATGGAGCGAGCATGAAATCGTTTCAGTCGCAATGAAAGCGTGGATGTGCCGTGTCTTATGAAGACATGATGGATGAACCAAATTGGTTTGGTTCTAATCCAATGGAGGAGAATACACCATAGGGTTTGGTTTGTTTTAAACGAATGAACCAAAGTTAGTTCGGTTCGTTTTAACTTAAAATAAACCATCATGGTTTGGTTTATTTTAACTTAAATTAATGGAGTGGGTTAACGGGCCTTTGGTTATTATCTGATAACCATTAAGAGAATTTATTCTCTATAAAATAGGGCTTAAGGGTTTTGTTACGCCCTAATCCAAATTCCCTTAACCTAAAGTTGTCGCCCCCTCCTCTCCTTGGTGAAGTCGGTGCCAACAGCCCCCCTTGCCGCCGCCCACCACCTAGCTCCCTTGCTGGCGTCTAGAAGGTGCTGACCTTCCCTCTTGCCGGCATCGAGCTGCTGCCAGAGGAGCTCCGGTGATCTCCCTTGGGTTCGGCAATAAGGTGAGCTTCAACCTTCCCTTTTGGCCGGCCCTTATTCCTCCACCAAAGCTGTTCAGTTTTCTGGACAGCTTGTTTCCTTCTCGTCAGAGCGTCGTTTGGATGACATTTGGAGCTCTGACAGCGGTATACTTGCCGGGGATTCAATCTCTGATAATCCTCATAGGTGGAGGATGAAGTATTCATCAAACGGTTGACGAATACCTCTCCGGAGAAGCGAGTTTTTGAGGACTCGTTTTTGGATCCGAATTTTGATTCGGATCATGATCTTCTCTCGATCACATCGTCTTCAACACGAGGCTAGTAACCCGTACGAAGACGAGGATCATGACTTAGTGAAGTCATCCCAAAGATACTCGGCGTGGATATGGATAGAGACTATTCTAGCGAGAATCGTTCCAGTTGATGCCTTTCCCGCTACACGTGATACGTCAGGTATACGTAGTGTAAATTTCCTTTTATTGCAAAATTTGAATTTACGGTTATGTCTACACATGTTGTACTATGCATGCGTGTGATGTGTGTGTTGTAATAAATTAGATTTATTATTTTATTCCTTCCTCTGTGCACATGTTTACGAAACATGTTCGAACACACACTCGCCGCGGTGCCGGAATCCCAACACACCATCCCCTGCTCATGCTTCACAGAAGTCTCCATAGCCTTTAACATGTTGAGCAGTACCACAGATGAACCTTCTTGAATCTCAGAGGTGAAGAGGAGCTTGGAGACTTCGAACCTTTCGAAACTCATTTTCTCATCAAACAACTCATAAAGATGAAAGACTATGGTATGAGCATCCATATGCTCATGCTGCTTTCGCAGCTCGGGTACCATCGTGGCTAGCATGATGCAACTCACTAGTTCAGAATCACTCATATATTTTTGATAGGCCAACAATTGATCCAGAGTTGTGTCATCACTAGGATGGGTGGGAAGAGGCTCTTTGAGGACATACACAAGTTTTTCCGCCTTGAGAACAATTCTCAAGTTTCTAAGCTAGTCTAAGAAGTTCGGCCTAGTCAATTTATTTGAATCCAAAATGAAATGCAAATTCAAAGACATCATGATCAATCAATTATCCTAGAAATTTAAATCGAGCATATATGAGAAAGATGATTTAAAATGCATCCACATATATTTATAAATCCCATTCATTTTTCCGAATTCAAAAATCCCTCAAAATCAATTCGGGAGATCGTAGGTCTATCTCCGAATAGGTTGATATCCAACATAGATAAGAACAACCTTGGAGAGATTCCAACAAGCCATTCTTAGCTACGATGATAGGTATCAAGTATACCAATTTCATTTCACATATATGCAACTATCACAATGTGCTATCAACTAATTGAATGTTCACACATACATCGGGTTGTTAACTCATTAACAATTATGCATCATATGCATAGCACCCAACTTCACCTCCCTTAACATCGACCTTGGAGAGAGTCCAACAAGCCGATGCTCTAGGTTAAAGCCAACCCATTAATCAAAAAATAGTTTTAATATGGTTAAGTGCATTCAACCAATTAGCCAGGCTTGGAGAGAGTCCAACGATCAAAGCTAACGATTGACCTCTAACTCTTACTATATTAGTATTAAACTATTCCATGGTTTGAATCCGGGCTTGGAGAGAGTCCAACAACCCAAACAAGAAACATAACTCTGGTTCTAACCATATTAATGGAAGGTGTAGGCTTTAATATTGTGTAAGGGTTTTAATGTCTCATCCTCTTGACATGCAAATAACTATTATCTACATGACATGACATACATGATATACATCTACATGTCATGATACGCATGACATAATGATATGTATCTAATGCAATTACATGGCATACAATTATGGCATGTACAAAATTTTTCTTATATGTCATAACTATTTATGGAAATAAAATATGTTTGAGATTTGATTCCGTAAATCAAATCATGATTAAATTAGAAAAAAAATTTCTAAATCTAATCACATATTTTATTTTTGGAAGGTCTCAATTAAGGAAAGTCAAATTTAATTTAGGAAACAAATTTCCTAAATTTTCAAAACTATTTATGGAAATAAAATACATTTTAGATTTGATTCCCCAATTCAAATCATGATTAAATTAGGAAACAAATTTCAAAATCAATCACATATTTTATTTATGAAAAATATTAATTTCTATAAATACTTCTAAACTTTCCAAAAGTAGAAGATTTCCATAAATACTTCTAAACTTTCCAAAATTATAAAATTTCCATAAATACTTTTAAACTTTCCAAAAGTAGAAAATTTCCATAAATACAATTATGACTATCACAAAATAATTTTACGATTATGTTGAAACACAACATGGGCTCTGATACCACTGTTGGGTTTTCAGCAACGCGGCGAGTGTGTGTTCGAACATTTTTCGTAAACATGTGCACAATGGAAGAATTAAAAAATAATAAATCTAATTTATTACAACACACACACCACACGCATGCAAAGTACAACATGTGTAGACATAATCACAGTTTCAAATTTTGCAATAAACGGAAATTATGCTAGTTATACCTGACGTATCACGTGCAACGGGAATGACATCAACCGGAGCAACTCTCGCTAGAATTGCCTCTATCTCCGTATCCACACCGAGTACTGTCGAGATAGCTTTGCCAAGCTACGAGCCTCATCTTCGTAGGAGTCACTAGCCTCGTGTCGAAGACGATGTGATCGAGAGAAGATCACAATCCGAATCAAAATTCGGATTTGAAAATGAGTCCCCAAAACTCGCTTCTCCGGAGAGGTATTCATCAACCGATTGACGAATCCTTGGTCCTCCACCTATGAGGATTATTGGAGATCCAATCCCTGGCAATAAAGTCTCTGTCGGAGCTCCAAATGTCGTCCAAATGATGCTCTGACAAGAAGGAAACAAGCTGTGCAAAAATTGGACAGCTTGGTGGAGGACTTGGCGCCGGCCAAACGAGATGGCCGACTAATCCTTGGTCACCGGAACCAAGGTGGGTCACCGGAGGGTTGCCGGAGGAGTGGCCGGCAGCAGCTGGACACCGACTGCTTGGGTGGACGGTAGCACAAAAGGGCAGGGCGGCGTGGACTCCTTGGGCAGCGGCAAAGAGAAGAGAGGGAGAGGAGAGGAAGAGTATTTCCAAAAATAAACTTAGGGCTCTCCAAAACCTCTAGCCGGGCTTTTATAGAGCGCGTGTTTCTTAACCATTAAGAAACCTTCTCCCTAGAGTTATTGGTTTCTAACCAAAACCCATTAACCCGCTCCAATAACTTAAGTTAAAATAAACCGAATCGAGTTGGTATATTTTAAGTTAAAACAAACTGAATCAACTTTGGTTCATTAGTTTAAAACAAACCAAACCACTTTGGTTTATTTTCCACCATTGGATTAGAACCAAACCAATTTGGTTCATCCATCATGTCTTCATAAGACTCATCCCATCCATTCTTTTGTTGCGACCGAAATGATTTCATGCTTGCTCCTTGTTTGGTCCAACAAAACCTTGTTTCTCTCGATATGAGAATATCATTCTCAAGCTCGTTTTAAATCCTTCAGATTATGCTCATTGTGCGTGTGACCAAATATGTTTCCGATTTATGTTGGTCGTCTATAATTAACCATTAATTATAGAACGATCATGAGTGACACCTAGTAGTACATCATGATCCCCAATTAATCAGAAAATCAACGGTTGATTCCAGAACCATTTCTGAAACCCTTTAGTAGCTACAATGAATCATGCCCCGTTCCCTTCACTCATCTTATACCCACTTGGTTCAGGACATGGTCTATAGTGTCAATCCTCACTAGGCTGACTATGTCACTCCTAGCCCAAGTATCATTTCCTCGTCCTACTGATTCTAGTTACTGCACATGTATCCAAGAGTACCTTACTCTAAACATGTAATGCTTTGGCCAAAGACTTTAGTAAAAATTCGACGAGAGGCCATGGGCATACATCTCCTCGTAAGGAATGGTGAATTCTTTATAAGGTATTCAAATACCTTTGACTACTTCAACTTATACCCAATCATCCCGGGTCCACATCTCCTCAGAGATGCTTGCTTAAGATGTCAAAGCATAAGTCTTCATGACCAAGATGACTTGAATACTGCAAGTCAAAGGAACATCGCACTTAAGCTGTAGTAAGAACTTCATTGACATATCTATATATGCAGAGAACCATATGAAGTCTTACGGCTGGTCACTCCAATGAACTAGTTACCATAACTAGCATCCACGATTAACTACGGACATCACAATGTCTCCAGCTAGTGAGAATCAGCTGCTTCGATACACCAAAGTGTATACCTCGTGCTAGTCTCGACAGAATCAATAGTGTCCAAATCCATCAATTTATCGACTAGGGATAATTCCGATACATCACAATTACACATGTATAGATACTCACTAGTTGTGATCCAATCATAAATTCTCTCATGCTGTGAATCATATTGTGGACATTCAGTAAATGAGTTTAAGATCTTATCAAATACATGTAAATATGTACACTAAAAAAGTGAATCTTCATTTATCAAATAAATTGTACAATAATAAGGCTATTGCCTTAGGACACCTCTCATATATAACTAACAATAGTTACATATACGTGATATGTAATTGGTATACTTGATACCAACCATCATGGCTAAGAATGGTTTGTTGGACTCACTTAAAGGTTGTTCTTATATATGTTGGATATCAACCCATTCGGAGATGGACCTACGATCTCCCAAATTGATTTTGAGGGTTTTTGAATTTCAAAAAATGAATGGGATATATAAATGTATGTTGATGCATTTTAAAATTATTTTCTTATATATGCTCGATTTGTATTTCTAGGTTAATCAATTGATCATGATGTCTTTGAATTTGCACTCTATTTTGGATTCGAATAAATTGACTGGGCCAAACTTCTTGGACTAGCTTAGAAACTTGAGAACTGTTCTCAAGGATGAAAAGCTTGAGTATGTCCTCGAAGCACTTCTTCTCGCCTGTCCTAGTGATGATGCAACTCCGAAAAAATTGTTGGCCCATCAGAAACATGTGAGTGATTTTGAACTAGTGAGTTGCATCATGCTAGCCATGATGGTACTCGAGCTGCAGAAGCAGCATGAGCATATGGATGCTCATACCATAGTCTTCCATCTTTATGAGTTATTTGATGAGCAAGTGAGATCCGAAAGGTTTGATGTTTCCAAGCTCCTCTTCACCTCTGAGATGCAAGAAGATTCATCTACGGTACTGCTCAACATGCTGAAGACTGTGGAGCCTTCTATGAAGCATGAGTAGGGGATGGTGTTGTTAGTTGATTCCTCGAAGAAAGGTTCTAAGAGAAGTCAAAGGAACAGTAGAAGGGGAAGAAGAAAAGTGCTAAAAATGCAGAACTATCTCAAAAGGGCACTTGCCATCATTGCAGCATGGAGGGTCATTGGCGAAGAAACTGCAAGATTTATCTTGAGTCCATGAAGAAGAATAAGGCATCTGATGCCCCCTCTTCTTCAGATATCTTCGTTATTGATTGTCATTCTATTTCCTTAGACACTTGGGTGTTGGATACCGGTTGTGGTTCACATATATGTAATAACATACATGGGCTATGGAATAGAAGAAGACTCATCAAGGGAGAGTCAAATTTACCTATTGGTAATGGAGCAAAGGTTGCTGCACTCACCATCGGAACGTATTTGTTGAAACTCCTGTTGGATCGAAATGAGTGCTAGAGGGGGGTGAATAACGTAAAACAATTTTCTCTTTCATTCGATTAAAGACACGAGTATGCAGCGAAAATTAAATAAGACAAAACTAATTTTTACTTGATTCACAACCTTCCGGCTGCTAATCCAAGGCCCTAGTGGTCCTAGACCACGTACAGAGGGCAAATCACTAAAATACTACTCCTCGTCGAAGGTAGGAGTAAGCGAGTACAAAAACATAAGATTACTTGACGAGCTTAGGGTTAAATCCGAATCTAACCCATGGTTGACTAACTTTAATTAAGTTAAAATAATCTCACATAACATATAAGGAGAACAAATTTGAGACACATAGAATGGGTGAAATGATTAAGGAATAATTATAAAATATATAACTTTTTCAAAAAGATGTCTATTTTTTAACTATTGAGCTTAAACGAATAATTATATAAAACTCTCTAGGTCAAAGTTTAATGCCCCCTAACTCTCTTATACCTCATATACTTGACTAAAGGGGAGAGAAAACTAACCATAAAGGTTATAAATCTTTAAAGTTATTCTTTAAAATTAGCTTATAAATATTTTGAAAATCAAAGCAAAGTTTCAAAAACTTATTGTTGGTGTAGAGGGATATACCTCGAACCAATTTACTTAACCAATTCGAGACGCATTCTTGGACTCATACTCATTTTTATTATGCACGCTATAATATTATGCATTTTAAATCCCCTTATTTTTTTTTATAAACCCTCGATCTTATTTTTGATTCATGGCAAAAGGGGGAGAAGAACGTAAGTTAAGGGGGAGTACCACAACATTTAGATTTAAAAAATATTTGTATTTCTTTCAAAACTCACCTTGGTTAAGGGGGGAGTTCTTTTAAGTGAGCTTATCGTTTACTTTACTTATTTTCATGCTTTAAATTTTCCTTAACTTTGTATTGGTTTGCCATAGATCAAAAAGGGGGAGATTGTTGGTGCAGGGGCACCAGATAATTGAATCTGTGTTTTGATTATGAAAAAGATATAAAGTTAAGTTTACATCATTATCTCACGAGCTAAATCAAGTATGCAAAAATGCTAAGCTAAGCCGTGTTGGTGCAATCAGCCCAGGTCACGATTGACCATACTCGAGTTTGACTCGAGTGATATTTTGATGTTTGACAAAGTGGTTTGACATTGATGTTGGACATTGATGTCGGTTAATATGTTGGGGAGATTGTTGGAGCAATCGACCCAGGTTATAATTGACTAGACTCGAGTTTGACTCGAGGGAGACTTTGATGGTTGACTAGGGTTGACCATGTGATTAAGGGAAAGTCCAAGTCATGGGTACTTGGCATGGAAAGTCCAAGTGGGACACTTGGCATTTGGGAAAGTCCAAGTCATGGGTACTTGGCATGGAAAGTCCAAGTGGGACACTTGGCATTTGGGAAAGTCCAAGTCTTGAGTACTTGGCACAAGGAAAAGTCCAAGCATGGGTCTTGGCATGGAAAGTCCAACATGGGTTGGCAAGGGAAAGTCCAAGCTTGAGTCTTGGCATTTGAGAAGTCCCAGGGGATGGATATTGGCGGCGTAAAGTCCAAGCGGAGTCTTGGCGGCGTAAGTCCAATGTGCCTTGGCAGTGTAGACACCGTTAGCATGACATAGCCGAGGGAAGCACCTGGAGGCTAGCGCGATGGATGAACAAGTCATGGATGACTTAGAGGGATCCGAGAGGCGTGAGGCTGATGGAGGTGGCTAGAAGGCTTAGGTCTAGGCTAAGGGTGGTCTAGCAAGTATGGGGGCACCATCCTTGGGTTAAAACCTCATTTTTGAGGTTGGCAGTCGATTGGCATTGTGGCCGGTTCGACTGCCGTGAGTCGACTTGAGTTCGACTGCCGTTTTAGAGCTAGAAATGCTCTGGCAGTCGACTGCTCATTGGAAGCGATCGGGTGTCGACGGCGATCGGCCGCTTAGGTTGGTCAGCACAAAATGCTCCGTGGCCGACCCCGGTCGACTCAGCACCGCAGCGATCGCGCCAATGTTGGCAGTCGACTGCCAAGAGATCCGTTGGAGTTTTTCCAGCGTGGATCGAGCCGTTGTCTCACGACAACAGTGGCATCAGTCGACTGGTGACTTTTGGCAGTCGACTGATGGGCGAAAATCCAGGTCGCGTGCAAGGATAAAAGGAGCTCGATGGGAGGGTTTTTGGCAGCGATTTCTTGGACGTTTTTGAGGCGATTTGCTGCTGCAAATCAGAGTCTTCAACCACGATTCAAGCGATCAACAAGCAAGCAATCGAAAGGCATTTGTAAAGCGTTCTCTTTACTTATATTGCATTGTATCTCATTTTATTTGCTTGTTGTTATTTGATTATAGTTGTAATCTTATTGTAAGAGGTTTCTCCACCTCCGACATGTGTCGAGAAGGAGTATTTATCATAGTGGTGTGTGATTGGCATCGCTAGGGTTCGTACGAACCCAATCCGTGGAGTAGGAACCATTTTGGTTCTGAACCATGTTATATCCTTGTGTTAGCGTGTTGTTCATTTCATTATCGTTATTACTTTTCTATTTCCGTTGTGCTAACAAAATTGTAGAGATGAACACGCGATCAAATTCCATCGTCGTACGACAACGCTCTATTCACCGCCCCTCTAGCGGGCGCACAGGTCCCTACAAGCCGAAGGTCAGTGACACCTAGAGGGAACCGTGGTGGTCGGGCGACAACAGGAGGACTTCGGAGGGAGCTGAAGAAATCAAGTGGAGATCGAAAGCGAAACTTCAAAGGTAAAAGGTTGAGGTAAGCTCGTGTGAGTGAGCGTAAGTAAGGTCATGTCCTCCGTACGGGGACGTCCTTAGGCGACGATTCAACTAAGACATCCCATGGAAGGTCTATGTCAAGATTGGACGGTCGGTGACCGTCGAAAGCACTTATTTTAGTTTCATTTTGAGCTAACTTTCCAATGCAGTTGAAAACCCTAGCCAATAGTCGACTGATGACTTATATCAGTCGACAGATGAGTTCATCAGTCGACTGATGAGGGTGAGCAGTCGACTGATGTTCAAATTCTAGCCTTGAGGAGAGTCGAAGCTTATCACCATTTCTCAAAGGCTAGGTGGCATCTTCTCATGAAACTTCATCTCAACGATTAGGGTTTCTCAAGGCTATAAAAGGAGTTCTTCATAGCATTTTCATCATTCCAAGTGCTTCCAAGTTCTCCCGCAATGCCGCGACTCTCTAACAATCCTACAGTGATGAAGCACTATAGAAATGCCGATGACCCAAGATTCTCCTTCAAATTCTTCAGTCGTTGGTAACATTTAAAGCTGTTATTTCATTGTAATCAGTTTTAATTTGTATTTCGGAGCTTTTAATTGTAATGAGGAGAGGGGGAGTGTCCCTCTACCTCAATCCATTTTCATGTTTTTGTACTCGCTTACTCCTACCTCCGACGAGGAGGAGTATTTTAGTGATTTGCCCTCCGTACATGGTCTAGGACCACTAGGGCCTTGGATTAGCAGTCGAAAGGATGTGAACTAACTAAAAATTAGTTTTGTATTATTTATTTTCATTGCATACTCGTGTCTTTAATCGAATGAAAGAGAAAATTGTTTTGAGCTATTCACCCCCCCTCTAGCGCTCATTTCGATCCAATAATTGGTATCAGAGCGGGGGCACTATGATTTGGTGCAACCACCAATCTAGCATCATTTTCGATTTTCTTTTCGTATTTGATTTAAGTTTTCTCCCACAGTACTAATCCAAGATGAAGTCTTGGTACATTGTTTTCTTTGTTGTGTGATTGCAAGTATTTCGCTTTTGGAGTAGCCTACAGTAAAACGACCATAACTTTTGCTACAAGTGGACATACAAAATGTTCTACCCACCAAATCGAAGCTCTCTGAGATATCTACACTTCTTATAGGGGTTTACCCTCATAACTGTTGGTGCAACAATGACCCAAGCATTTATATATTTTGATATTTGGATAATCATCTAAGTTAGGCAATGCCTTGTGATCTAATTATGAACGTGTTTAAGTGACAGGAAAATCCAAGTATGAAGACTTGGTAAAGGCAAAGTCCAAGTGTGATCTTGGCAAAGGAAGTCCAAAGGCAAGTCTTGGCAGTGTAAGTCCAAGCATATAGTCTTGGCGGCGTAAAGTCCAAGCACACTTTGGCAAAGGGAAACCAAAGACATGACAAAATCGAAGGAAGATCTTGGAAGCAAAGAGCAAAGGATGAACAAGTCGCGGACTCGGAGGGATCCTGGAGGCTCAAGGCTTAAGGAAGAGCTAGAAGGTTGAGTCTAAGTCTAGGGGGTAAATTGAAGTATGAATTATTCATACTTAATGAGTATCGATTGGAGTGATCGATGTATCGATCATTGTTAGGGTGCTCGTGAGTCGGTGAAAGATGATGAGCGATCATTGCCTAGTCATGGCGATCGACTAAAGCCGCTCATCAATCGATCGCATATCGACACCGATCCGATCAGGTCGACGATGGGCACAGAATGGAGTCTCACTCGACTCTGCGCGGTGATCACTCGACTGATCGCTTCATCAGTCGACTGATGAAGTGATCAGTCGACTTATCATGTAGCCGTTGGAAATGACGGCTGTGTATCTCCATGGATTTGCTTCGTCAGAAGTTGTTGGCTTCGATGACAGTCGACTGATGTTGTACACCAGTCGACTGATCATGCTCCAATGGGAAAAACAACCCTCTCTTTATAAAAAGAGGGCTGGTGGTGGCTTTGAGGGCTAATGCTTACTTTGTGATCATTCTTTCAAGCCTCCACGAGTTTTCCAAGATTTCTAGTGTTTTAATTTCCCTCTTCCTCTCTAAAATTCATATTCATCCTTTGTAAGAAGAGGAGGGTTGTTGTAAAAGAAAGCTTCATAGTGAGATTGCTTAGGGTTGATCCACCTTAAGGATCGCCGTGGAGTAGGAGCGTTATCTCCGAACCACGTAAAGGATTTGTGTTAGCATTGTGTTTTCATTTCCTTTATTATTGTTGTTTTTGTTTGTGCTTCTGCTAATCTTTTTGTAGAAACGAAAACAAGCTATTCAACCCCCCTCTAGCTTCCAATAATCCCCTACAAGTGGTATCAGAGCCCGGATCACATAGGAAGATCTAACAATCAACCGGAGTAAGATGGCTTTCCAAGAGGGGTATAGCACGGCGAGGCCTCCATTCTTCGACGACAATGACTTCGGCTACTGGAAAGGTAGGATGGAATACTACCTTATGAACGATATTGAAAATTGGTTTAGTGTTGTAGACGGATTCGAGAAGCCAGTCGATGAACACGGAGCGCCCATACTGACCAAGGATTGGCCGAGGGACATGGCCAAGAAGGCTCAAGCCAACGCCAAAGCAACAACCACACTTCAATGTGGGTTGTCAAAGGAGCAACTAAGCAAGGTGGGGCCTTTTGAATCGGCGAAGGATCTTTGGGAGAAGTTGATCGAGCTTAACGAGGGATCCAAGGAAACAAGAAGAGCCAAGAGAGATCTCTTAATAGGCCAACTCCAAAGTTTCGCCACGAAGACCAATGAGACCATGAGCCAAATGCACGGTCGTTTCAAGGAAGTAGCCAATGGAATACATGTGATAGGTGAGAAGGTCAACAACCGAGATCTTGTATGGTATGTGCTCCAAGACTTCCCTAGAACAACCTTATGGGCTTCAATGGTAGATGCCTATAAGATCTCTAGGGATCTTTCTTTGGTTAAATTAGATGAACTCTTTTGTGAATTTGAGTTGCACGAGCAAGCTAACACTTCATTCAAAGAGAAAGGTGTAGCTCTTTTTGTAGGAAAGAAAGACAAGAAGAAGAAGGAGAAGAATGAAGTGTCTTCCTCATCCGAATCCGAGGAAGATTCATCTAGTAGTGAAGATGAGCTATCGGCAAGCGAGGCAGCTCATTATGTCAAGAAATTTGGTGGGAGGTCAAGGAAACTCACCAAGAAGGATGTGAGGAGGATGTTCCAATCCTCAAGAGGTAAGTCTTCTAGTAGTTCAACTCCTTCATCTAATGTTGTTTGCTATGGTTGCAATAAGAAGGGGCACATCAAGCCAAATTGCCCAGACTTAAAGGAGGAGGAGAAAGAAAAGAAGCATAAGGAGAAGAAGGAAACGAAGGAGAAGAAGAAGAACGAGGCAATGGTGGCTCAAACATGGGACACACTAAGCTTGGAGGACTCTTCTGATGATGAAGAAGTGTGTCATGCCACCCGGAACCTAGCTTTCATGGCCTTGGAGGAGGAAGTCAGAAGCTCAAGTGAGGAGTCTTCATCGTCTTCTTCAAGCGACGAATCATCATCAAGTGATGATGAGGTAAGCAACTCCCCTAGGGTAGATTTACTTTACAAAACCATTGCATGCCTTCAAAATGCCTTAAATAGATCAAAAACTAGGATTAAGGACTTAAAAGTAGAAATTAAGTCACTTAAAATTGTAGAACTACTTTGTAATGATACATGTACACTTAGAGATGAAAATGATGAATTAAGAAAAGAAATAGGTGAACTAAGAGCATGCTTAGAAAAATTTACAAATGACTCTAAATACCTAGATATTTAGAAAAATTTACCATTCATAAAGTGTTGTTAGTTAAAAATATGAAATTTAATTTACTTAGTGTAAGTCAACTATGTGATGCTAATTTTGATGTTCAATTTGATTTTTCAAAATATTTTATAAGACACAAAACTCTAAATGATTGCATGCTAGTAGGTTTTAGAAAATCAAATATATACTATGTTGATTTATCCTATGCTACTAATGCTTCTACTAAGTGTCTTATTGCAAAAGAGGAAGAGAGTTGGCTTTGGCATAGGAGGCTAGGGCACATAAACATGAAGAACATAGCCAAAATAGCCAAAATGAAGTTAGTCAAAGGGTTGCCAAAAGTCAAGTTTCTCAAGGACAAAATGTGTGATGCATGCCAAGAAGGGAAACAATAAAAAACATCACACAAAGGTAAAACTTCACTTAGTACCGCTTTACCTTTAGAACTATTGCATATGGACTTATTTGATTGTCATAGTACCCCTTCCATGATTGGTAGTAAATATTGCTTAGTAATAGTAGATGATTTCTCTAGATTTACTTGGGTATTTTTCATGAAAAATAAGGATGAACCCCTAGGAATAATCATAGGATTTAGCAAGAGAGTAGAGAATGAAAGAAAACTCAAAATCAACCGGATCCGTAGTGATCACGGTGGAGAATTTGAGAATTCTAATTTCTCAACATTTTGCCTAGAACAAGGGTACAAGCACAAATTTTCTTGTCCTAGAACACCCCAACAAAATGGGGTTGTGAAAACGAAGAATCGTGCCCTACAAGAAGCAGCTAGGACTATGCTTAATGCATACTCTTTACCTAGCTACTTGTGGGTGGAAGCGGTTAACACCGCTTGCTATATCCAAAATAGGATGTTAATTCATAGGTTTTTAGGAAAACCCCATTTGAATTGTGGAATAGTACAACCCTAACAATTCACTATTTTAAGGTCTTTGGATGCAAAGTTTATATTTTAAACACCAAAGACAACCTAGGAAAATTTGAGTCCAAAGCGGATGAGGGAATCCTAGTTGGATACTCATCCACTAGTGTAGGGTATAGAGTTTATAATAAAAGAACTCAAAAGATTGAGGAATCTTAAAATGTCCAATTTGATGAAACCTCTAATACATACCCTAGGAAATCCCCCATTGATGATGATATCAATGAAAAAAAATCAAGAAATTACCCAAAAATTTCAAGATTTAACTTTAAGGGGTAATGATCAAGGGGGAGAGTTGAATAAAGCGGGAGTAAGAGGTGATTCCGATGATGAAAGAAGAATTGAGGATAATCATGATCAAACTCAATTTAATACACCTCCTAGAACAATAAGAGTTCATCAAAATCACCCTCAAGATCAAATTGTAGGTGAATTATCTCAAGGAGTTAGGACTAGGTCATTTCATAGGGATCCCTCTAGTCATATAGCCCTAATCTCTCAAATTGAGCCCCAAACAATCAAAGATGCATTACTTGATCCGGATTGGATCTTAGCAATGCAAGATGAATTGGCTCAATTTGAAAGGAGTCAAGTATGGGAGCTAGTTCCTAGACCTAATGACAATACCATCATTACTACAAGATGGGTCTTTAAGAACAAACTAGATGACCAAGGAAATATTATTAGGAATAAGGCAAGGTTAGTTGCAAGGGACTTTAATCAAGTTGAAGGACTTGACTATGATGAAACATATGCCCCGGTTGCTAGGTTAGAGTCTATTAGGATCCTATTAGGGTATGCCTCTTATATGGGTTTCAAACTCCATCAAATGGATGTTAAATCGGCATTCCTAAATGGGTTCATTAAGGAAGAGGTATATGTAGAACAACCTCCCAGGTTTGAGAACATGGACTATCCAAACCATGTATACAAGCTTAGGAAAGCTTTGTATGGTTTGAAACAAGCTCCCCGGGCTTGGTATGAAAGATTATCATCTTTTTTAATCTCTAAGGACTTTAAGAGGGGTAGTCTAGATCAAACTCTATTTATAAAGTCAACATCAAAGGACATTTTTGTAGCCCAAGTATATGTTGATGACATTATCTTTGGGTCAACAAATGATCAACTTCTTCAAGACTTTATTAAGAATATGAAAAATGAGTTTGAGATGAGTCTAGTTGGGGAACTAAATTTCTTCCTAGGATTATAAGTCAAACAAACAAGTGAAGGAATTTATATTTACCAAACCAAATATGCTAAGGAAATGATTAAGAAATTTGGGTTGGAAAATGCTAAGGTAGTTTCAACTCCAATGGCAACCAATACAAAAATAGATAGTGATCATAAAGGAAAACAAATTGACCTTACACTTTATAGGAGTATGATTTGTAGTCTCTTTTACCTAACCTCTAGTAGACCTGACATATTATTTGCGGTGGGTATGTGTGCTAGGTACCAATCATGTGCCAAAGAATTACATTTAGTTGTCATTAAGAGAATCTTAAGATATATTAAAGTCACACTAAATGTAGGACTATGGTACCATAGGACTAGGTATTTTGATTTGGTTGGGTACAACGATTCCGATTATGCCGGTTGCAAATTGGATCGGAAGAGTACTAGTGGTGGATACCAATTCCTTGGGTCCTCCTTAGTTAGTTGGAGTAGTAGAAAGCAATCTTGTGTTGCCCTATCCACCACCGAGGCTGAGTATGTGGCTATGGGTGGTTGTGTAGCTCAACTACTATGGATGAAACATACCTTAGAAGATTATGAACTATCTTACTCCAACATGAAAGTATTTTGTGATAATGTGAGCACCATAAATTTGACCAAAAATCCGGTGCATCACTCTAGGACCAAACACATTGAAGTGAAACATCACTTCATTAGAGATCATGTGGCTAAGGGGGACATTGAGCTTAATTACATTGAATCCAAGTCCAACCTAGCCGACATCTTTACCAAGGCTCTCTCCGAAGTAGAATTTTCATCTCTTAGGAGAGAACTTGGGATGTACTTAGTTGAATAAAGGTGTAGGTTTGCATGATCCTATAGAAATCCTAGGATTTATTGTTGGTGCAGGGGCACTAGATAATCGAACCTGTGTTTTGATTATGGCAAAGACACAAAATTAACTTTACATCGTTATCTCACGAGCTAAATCAAGTGTGCAGAAAAGTTCTAAAGCTGGAGCTGAAGGCTAGCTACACACGGAGGAAGCCGCGGTGGTCCGGCGACACTCGAGTGACTTCGGAGGGAGCCGAAGGAATCGAGTGGAAGGCCGGAAGCGAGAGCTACTATCGAGGTAAGCTCGTGTGAGTGAGAGATTGTAAGGTCGTGTCCTCTTTATGGGGACGACCGTAGGCGGCGATCCGATTAAGACTTTCCGTGGAAGGTCTAGGTCGAGATTGGACGGTCAGAAACCGTCACATTTATCATTTTCCGAGCTAACCTCTTACTACAGGGAAGTGGCCAGGCTGACAGTCGACTGCTGGACATCAAGCAGTCGACTGAGCTCATCAGTCGATTGATGGGAGGCATCAGTCGACTGATGGCAACGAATCAACCTTTGCGCTAGGTCAAAACGGATAAGATTTGACGCGACCACTTCACGATAAAATTTGGACAACTTCGTGGTCTGTTCAGAAAAAAGAGGAAACATATTCAGAGGCCAAAATCTATAAAAGGAAGGGAGGATTCCAACTCCAAGCATCATCAAGTTTACTCATCAAGTGCTCCTACAATGCCAACGCTCCAACGCCGTCATAACGCCGACGCGACGACAAGTTCAAATCTCCTTCGTCGGCAGCAGTAGCAAGTAATTATTTTTATTGTATTCTTTATTTTAATCGTAACGAAGTGAGGTAGGCTTGTTGCCTCATCCTCGTACATTCGGTTTTTGTGATCGTTGTCTCCTACCTCCAACGAGGAGGAGACGTTATAGTGCTTTGCCCTCCGTACGCGGTCTAGGACCGTTAGGGCCTTGAAGTAGCAACCGCTGGGTTGTGAACCAAGTAAAAATAAACGTGTTCCTTTATTTTCCGCTGCTCTTACTCGTTTAATTGTCTACTCGAACGAAACGTCGAAAAGATTTACGATCGCTATTAACCCCCCCCCCCCTCTAGCGATGCTTCTCGATCCAACATTTATACCTTTAAGCATCTCACAAAACACCTAATAAACCATGATTTTTGTATTGAGCCACTTAGACAACATGTGAGATGTTAGGAAGATGCACTTGGTTCATCATGCTTGTTATGATGCATTACTATGGACCAAAGTGAAATCTAGAGACATTAATCCTTCATTGGACCAATCATTGGGAAGGCTTATACACAATTAATGTGCATATAGCTCCAAAAATATGATTGGAAATGTCAAATAAAACATAATTTAAACTATGTTTAGCAAACTTTGAAAAAAAGTTTTCAAGTGGAACACAAAAGTGATACAAAGTTTGCAAAAACATTAGAACTTTTGTTAGTTTCCAAGTTTGTATCAATCTTGAAATCTGGAAAATATATATTTTTCAAATTATTTTTCCTTGATAAACAATGATTTCAGAAATGTGTTTCACAAAATTTCGTGATTTTTCGAGGTTTCTAGAATTTCTAATGCATTTATGAAGTTGGGCTGAAAAGGCTTAAATTCGGATTTCAGGCGTAGCAGTCGACTGATACACTGTGTTTTCTGATAAAAAGCTCTATTTCTTGGATTTAAATGTATCTTTGAATGTCCTAAACCTATGGTATGATAATCTTCAGTATAAATAAGTTTTTAGGACTGTTTGATGCAATGTTCTAGGGGGAGTTTCATAATATATATCTTTTCATCCCCAAACTTATATTGTTGGTGCAAAGTTAGGATTTAACCTTCAATCTTTTGTTAGGCTTTGCTCCACAAGTTATTCATTCATCATAAACCATATCTTGGATTAAGGGGAAGCTTAACTTCAACCTTATACCTTAGTTCAAGATACAACAAATTTCACTCTTTTATGCAAATTTATGTATCCTTCTCTTTTTGATGTATGTCAAAGGGGGAGAAGGAATGTTTAAGTTAGAATTCATATCATAAATATGATGGAAATATGATTATGTGCATGAATGTCTAAAGATAGAATTCATATTGGAAATATGATTATGTGCATGTTTTAAAGACCTAACTTAAATGATTGCCAAACATCAAAAAGGGGGAGATTGTTGGTGCAACAATGCCCCAAGTATTTATATATTTTGATGTTTGTATAATCATCTAAGTTAGGCAATGCCTTGTGATCTAATTATGAACGTATTTAAGTGACAGGAAAATCCAAGTATGAAGACTTGGTAAAGGCAAAGTCCAAGTGTGATCTTGGCAAAGGAAGTCCAAAGGCAAGTCTTGGCAGCGTAAGTCCAAGCATGTAGTCTTGGCGGCATAAAGTCAAAGAACGCTTTGGCAAAGGGAAACCCAAGACATGATAAAACCGAAGGAAGCTCTTGGAAGCAAAGCGTAAAGGATGAACAAGTCGCAGACTCGGAGGGATCCTGGAGGCGCAAGGCTTAAGGAAGAGCTAGAAGGTTGAGTCTAGGTATAGAGGGTAAATTCAAGTATGAATACTTGATGAGTATCAATCGACTGATACGATGTATCAGTCGACTATTAGGGTGCTCGACTGAGTCAGGCTGAAAAGCTGACGAACAGTCAACTGCCTAGTCATGGCAGTCGACTGATGTCTGTAGGGAGTTGCTTCGGAGGCTCATTGGCTCCCATGTCCCCGGATTAAAATTTTCACTAATGAAAGAATTAATCCGGATGGGATGAGCTTCCTTAGCACAACCATTTCGTCATCGTGCTAACAACTTGAGTGATCGCTTGAACAAACTAGTTGTTCAAGCAACACAACTCTTCTAGTTGGTTAGCCGCGGAAGAGACGACGGACGAATCGCCGGTTTTTGTGTTTGTCTTCGGGGTCCATGATTATACAATATATTTTCATACACACACATGTATAATCAAAACATAAAAGAACATGCTCAGATCTGTAATTAAAGTTAAAAGAACTTTATACCTTACGATCTTCTACCGTATGTCCTATCCTTCTCGTGGACGACGTGTGGACGAAGATCCTCCACGAGTAGAAGCCTTCTAGATCGTGTTCTTCCCTTCCTTGTCCGCTGCGAACAAAGAGAAGAACCAACAATTACCTATCCTTTCTAGAACCGGCCACCAAATTAGGGAATTTGGTGCAACCGCCAGCCAAGGAGCAAGTGGATGAAGCGCCGGCCAACTTGAAGAGGGGTTGCCGCCGGCCACCAAGGAGAAAGGGAGGAGGAAGAGCGCCGACCACCAATGGAAGGAGAACTGCCGGCCAAGGAAGAAGGGAGAGGCCTCTAGGATGGGCGCCGGCCAAGTCTTGATGGAGGAGGATGGGCGCCGGCAACAACTAGAAGGTAGAAGGTTGCCGCCCAAGCTTTTACTCCAAAACCCTAGCCGCCCAAAAACCCTAGCCGCCCACTTTTGGAAGAACCAAAACCCTAATTCCAATTCTATTAATTGCCGCCCAACCCTTAGCCATCTATATATAGAGTTGGGCCTAAGCCTCCTTTAATCTCCACCGTCGGATCTAGGGATTTAATCTCCACCGTCGGATCTAGGGTTTTATCCCAACCGTCGGATCTAGGGTTTAATCCCAACCGTCGGATCTAGGGTTTCATCCCAACCGTCGGATCTAGGGTTTTATCCCAACCGTCGAATCTAGGGTTTAATCCCAAACGTCGGATCTAGGGTTTCATCCCAACCGTCGGATCTAGGGATTTAATCCCAACCGTCGATTCTAGGGTTTCATCCTAACCATCAGATCTAGGGATTTAATCCCAACCGTTGGTTCTAGGTTTTGTTTTACATTCTTGGATCTAGACTTCACAAGGATTATATTAGGCTACGACAGGGACCATAAGGAGGAGTTGGATCTTGGCCACCCGATGGATCGGAACCACACAAACTTGATCCATCAATGATGTTCCATTCCACTAGAGGATCATCATTGAACTACCTCACCAACCCCCATAAATCAATATGGGCTCCATATATTATTTGTACATTTATCTCCCCGTGTTTAAGATATCGAATGTCCGTCAATTAATTGATTTACTGACCATCAATTAATTAACATCTAATTCCTTGAGTAGTACCACTCAACTTTATCATCATGTTGACTAAGTCAACCAGCTGGGTTTATATGATGAACCTTATGAGCTCCTCAAGGGGACATCATTAACCTAATATATAGGACATGGTTTCCTCCTATAATCAACGACACACCATGTAAATAATATTATTTCCCAACTTACCGGGCATATTGATTTAATCCATCTAAATCTCACCCTCTGGTAAATCAAAGAAATAAACACTAAGTACATGTGCCCGTTATTATATCGGGATTAAGAGCATGT
Source organism: Wurfbainia villosa (assembly GCA_025175895.1). Classification (NCBI taxonomy): domain Eukaryota; kingdom Viridiplantae; phylum Streptophyta; class Magnoliopsida; order Zingiberales; family Zingiberaceae; genus Wurfbainia; species Wurfbainia villosa. The sequence continues at coordinate 76,724,442 of CM046000.1, read as the reverse complement.
ACAACATAATATCCGAGGTCCGATTCAATTATGTAGTCAGCAATAAATTGAATCACCTCAATTATGTAGTCAGCAATAAATTGAAGACTATGCCGTCATCACTCTGCCATACATCTGATCCCCATGTCCTCCACATGCCTATCAAACGTTTTCGCTGGAAGGGCCTTAGTGAATGGATCCGCCAGGTTATCCTCTGATGCAATCTTGGCGACAGCAACTTCTCCTCGCTTTACGATCTCTCGTATGAGGTGGTACTTGCGCTCTATGTGTTTACTTGCCTTATGGGCTCGTGGTTCCTTCGAGTTTGCAACTGCACCACTGTTATCACAATAAATTGTGATAGTTCTGGGCAAACCAGGAATCACATCTAAGTCAATCAAGAAGTTCCTGAGTCATACAACTTCCTTGGCTGCCTCAGAGGCTGCCACATACTCAGCTTCCATGGTAGAGTCCGCCACGCATTTCTGCTTGACACTCCTCCATACTATGGCTCCACCTCCAAAAGTAAACACAAACCACGAGGTAGACTTACTCTTGTCCCTATCTGATTGGAAATCCGAATACGTGTAACCCACAGGGACTAATTGATCTTCCCGGTAAACCAGCATATAATCTCTAGTCCTTCTCAGGTACTTCAATATATGCTTTACCGCAGTCCAATGTCCCTGTCCAGGATTACTCTGATATCTGCTAACCATGCCCACGGCAAAGAAGATATCCAGTCTCGTACATAGCATGGCATACATGAGGCTTCCTACTGCCGAAGCATAAGGAACCGCCTTCATGTCCTCTATCTCCTTTGATGTTTTGGGACACATCTCTTTAGATAAAGGGACTCCATGCCTAAAAGGTAGAAAACCTTTCTTGGAGTTCTGCATGCTAAAACGATCAAGGATAGTGTCAATGTATGAAGCTTGAGATAAGCACAAAATCCTTTTCTTGCGATCCCTTATAACTTTGATCCCAAAGATGTGTCCCACTTCTCCCAAGTCCTTCATGTCAAACTGTTTGGACAACCATACCCTTACGTCTGATAACACTTTGATATTGTTTCCAACTAACAAAATGTCATCTACGTATAGTACAAGAAACACCACTATGTTTCCGTCACATCTCTTGTATACACAAGGCTCATCCGGACTTTGAATAAATCCATATGACTGGATTACCTCATCAAAGCGGATGTTCCAAGATCTAGAAGCTTGCTTCAATCAATAAATGGACCGATTAAGCTTACATACAAGATGCTCTTTGCCTTTAGTAATGAATCTCTCTAGTTGCCGCATATAGATGTTCTCCTCAAGACTTCCGTTAAGGAAAGCTGTCTCGACATCCATCTGCCAAATCTCATAATCCATATGAGCAGCTATAGATAAGAGAATCCGAATAGACTTAAGCCTAGCTACCGGCGAAAAGGTCTCCTCATAATCGATGCCCTTTTTCTGAGTATACCCTTTTGCAACAAGCCTAGCTTTGAAGGTCTCAACCTTCCCGTCTACTCCTCTCTTTCTCTTGTAGATCCACTTGCATCCAATAGTTTTTACACCATCAGGTGGCTCTACTAGCTCCCATACCTGATTAGAATCCATAGATTCTATCTCTGAATTCATCGCTCTTTGCCAAGATACCGCATCTCTATCTTGGATTGCCTCGTCATATGTCCAGGGATCAGGTTCTTGTTCACCAGGGACTATGTCCGAAGACTCTCCCAAAAACATGAATCTATCGGGTTGTCTAACAACCCTCCCACTACGACGAGGTGCCTCCTGTGTATGCTCTGTGACACGCGGTGCAGTGACTTGTGGTGTCTCCTCTTGTACCGGTGGTACTGATGTCGGGACTTCCCCTGTCATCTCCTCAAGAACAATCCTACTCGTGGGATTGTGGTTCATCACATAGTCCTCCTCTAGAAATCTGGCATTCGTACTCATGATCACCTTCTGATCTCTAGGACTATAGAATAAACCACCCTTCGTTCCCTTAGGGTAGCCAACAAACAAGCGTACTTCTGTACGAGATTCCAACTTACCAGCATCTCCCTTCAGCACATGTGCTGGACTACCCCAAATCCGAATATGTCTTAGACTAGGCTTTTGTCCAGTCCACAACTCTGTGGGAGTAGAGGGTACTGACTTAGATGGAACCAAGTTCAAAATGTGTGCTGCTGTTTCCAGAGCAAACCCCCAGAACGAATCAGGTAACTCAGAATAACTCATCATCGATCTGACCATCTCCATAAGAGTCCTATTCCTTCGCTCCGCCACACCATTCTGCTGGGGTGTGCCAGGTGCGGACAATTGGGATTGAATCCCAGCCTCTGATAAGTAACTCCTAAACTCTCCCAAGAGGTACTCGCCACCACGATCAGATCGTAATGTCTTGATATTTTTACCTTGACGGTTCTCCACATCAGCCTTGAATTCTTTGAACCTGTCAAAGCATTCAAACTTGCGACGCATCAAGTAAATGTATCCATATCTTGAATAATCGTCTATAAAAGAGACGAAATATTCAAAACCACCCCTTGCCTGGATAGACATAGGACCGCACAAATCAGAATGAACCAATTCTAACACATCTTTGGCTCTTTACCCCTTGGCCTTGAAGGGCCTCTTGGTCATTTTACCTTCCAAGCAAGATTCGCAGGTTGGGAGATCCTCCACCACTAATGAACCCAAAGGTCCATCAGCTATCAACCTTTGAATTCTACTTAGGTTAATATGACCAAGCCTTAGATGCCAAAGATATGTTTGGTTCATCTGCGAAGATTCTTTTCTCTTATTAGATTTAGAAGATGAGTTATTTACTTCTATATGCATCGTGGGAGTTTTCGGTTCAAGAGTATATAAATTGCCAACTAATGTACCAGAACAGATAATCTCCCTATTCCTTTTTATAACCACTTTGTCATTAAAAGAAACAGAATATTCATTCATAAATAATTTAGAAACTGAAATTAAATTCTTTCTAAAAGTAGGTACATAAAGACAATTTCTCAAAACCAAAACTTTATTCCTATCAAAAGATAAATAAACGTCTCCCCCTTTGCAATGATAGCCACCTTTGAAGCATTGCCCATGAAGACGGTAATCTCTCCCTCAGCTAGTCGTCGGGTTTCCTGGAACCCCTGTAAAGTATTGCAGACATGATCAGTGGCTCCTGTATCTACACACCAGGCACTGGTAGATAACACCACTAAACATGTTTCAACAACTAAACAAGAAGATATACCTTTGTTCTTTCGGCGAGGACAGTTCGCCTTCCAATGTCTAGTCTGCTTGCAAGTGAAGCACTTGCCTTTCAGCTTCTTCACTCCTGCTTGAAGTCCTACTGCCACTTTCTTCGCTCCACCTTGCTTCTTCTTCTTCTTACCTTTCGGTTTAGAGGAAGAAACCTTCTGAGCGACCATGGCTTGAGCACTCTGACGAAAAAGCCCCTCTGCCGCCTGGAGTTCTGTCAGAAGCTCCGCCAATGAATACAACCTCTTGTTCATGTTGTAGTTGAGGTGGAACTGCTCAAAACTCCTAGGCAGAGACTGGAGAATGATATCGACCTGGGTTTCCCTATCGATCTCAGCTCCGAGGACTTCCATCTCATTAAGATGAGCCATCATCTTGAGAACATGATCCCTAACGGGTGTTCCCTCGATCATGGTGGTCGTCATTAAGTTTCTCATTGCCTCCTGCCTAGCCGCCCTACTCTGATGTCGAAAAAGTTCCTTGAGATTGAACATCATGTCATAAGCTGTGGCTATGGCCTGATGCTGATGTTGCAGCACATTTGACATAGATGCCAAAATGTAACACCGCGCCATCTCATCTGCCTTTACCCATTTCTTATAACGTTCTTTCTCCTTTTCATCAGAGTCATCGGTGGGCTTAGGAGGATAGACCTCGAAGAGTACAAATTTGTACTCCTCCGCAGTTAAGACAATATCTAGGTTTCTTTTCCAATCAATGTAGTTTGGTCTAGTAAGTTTGTTTTCTTTTAAAATCACAGCAAGTGGGTTGAAAGCCATTTGAAAATCCTAAAAATCACAATGATCAAAATATTAGATTTTAAATATTATTGATTCCTCAAAACAATAAAATTCCGAAATCAACCAACACCTCAAAACACCGAGAATATCGCATGCCACGATAGTGTGGACGTATACGAATTCTACATTTGTAAGAGGAGGTTTTACCCATTAATTTTATTATCTTGTCAACCTTACTTTTTGACAAATAAAATTAATAGTTGGTTCCTCTTTAGCCCTACAAATAAAAGCAGTGACTCCGATGGGGAGGATACTTTTTATTTGCATCTAAGTGTGCACAATTACACGATACTAAGGGAATTATTTCGGATTATGTGCCTTACCGATGGGGAAGTACACACGCTCATAAATAATTTCCTATAACCATTATTTGACCTAGTGATCCACAAACAAACCCATCCGATGGGGAGGAAGGCACTCAAAGCCAACGCGCAAGTTTGTTGCATCACACGTCAAATTGTAATGGAGGCCGTGGGAATTAATTAAAATATCCCTCTCCCACTTAGTAAATTGAAAATGAGGAATTTTAAAATCATACACAACATGTATATAAAACAAATAAGCAATAAATATGGAAAAAACAGAATTTTTTCAACTATTGTGGCATTATCCTCCAATATGCATCCCGTCGTGTCGCCACCTCGTCCGCTCCATCTTTTCCCGTGCGCAAGTCACCAAAGAGTTTCGAGCCGAGATAAAACATTTTAATTTACATCCATCGATCCTATACTCCACGAAGGAGTGTACAAATAATCTAGATCGAAAGTAAACTAAAATGAGCGGCTAAAAAATGTCGTATTTAATTACAAAAATTAAATACTAATCTAGCCTCGTCAACCCTGAGGATTCAAATAATAAATTTTTACACACATCCATTAACATACACACACATGGCCATAATAGTCGGATCTTATGCCTGCAACCAAAGAGTTAAACTACGCATATCCTACTATTATCCGACACATATAATATATGAAAAATGCATAAAAAATTAACCGAATCCTAAACACACAAAACCGGAAACTGTGGCTCTGATACCACTTGTAGGGAGTTGCTTCGGAGGCTCATTGGCTCCCATGTCCCCGGATTAAAATTTTCATTAATGAAAGAATTAATCCGAATGGGATGAGCTTCCTTAGCACAACCATTTCATCGTCGTGCTAACAACTTGAGTGATCGCTTGAACAAACTAGTTGTTCGAGCAACACAACTCTTCTAGTTGGTTAGCCGCGGAAGAGACGACGGACGGATCGCCGGTTTTTGTGTTTGTCTTCGGGGTCCATGATTATACAATATATTTTCATACACACACATGTATAATCAAAACATAAAAGAACATGCTCAGATCTGTAATTAAAGTTAAAAGAACTTTATACCTTACGATCTTCTACCGTATGTCCTATCCTTCTCGTGGACGACGTGTGGACGAAGATCCTCCACGAGTAGAAGCCTTCTAGATCGTGTTCTTCCCTTCCTTGTCCGCTGCGAACAAAGAGAAGAACCAACAATTACCTATCCTTTCTAGAATCGGCCACCAAATTAGGGAATTTGGTGCAACCGCCGGCCAAGGAGCAAGTGGATGAAGCGCCGGCCAACTTGAAGAGGGGTTGCCGCCGACCACCAAGGAGAAAGGGAGGAGGAAGAGCGCCGGCCACCAATGGAAGGAGAACCGCCGGCCAAGGAAGAAGGGAGAGGCCTCTAGGATGGGCGCCGGCCAACTCTTGATGGAGGAGGATGGGCGCCGGCAACAACTAGAAGGTAGAAGGTTGCCGCCCAAGCTTTTACTCCAAAACCCTAGCCGCCCAAAAACCCTAGCCGCCCACTTTTGGAAGAACCAAAACCCTAATTCCAATTCTATTAATTGCCACCCAACCCTTAGCCATCTATATATAGAGTTGGGCCTAAGCCTCCTTTAATCTCCACCGTCAGATCTAGGGATTTAATCTCCACCATCGGATCTAGGGTTTTATCCCAACCGTCGGATCTAGGGTTTAATCCCAACCGTCGGATCTAGGGTTTCATCCCAACCGTCAGATCTAGGGTTTTATCCCAACCGTCGGATCTAGAGTTTAATCCCAACCGTCGGATCTAGGGTTTCATCCTAACCGTCGGATCTAGGGTTTTATCCCAACCGTCGGATCTAGGGTTTTATCCCAACCGTCGGATCTAGGGTTTCATCTCAACCGTCAGATCTAGGGATTTAATCCCAACCGTCGATTATAGGGTTTCATCCTAACCATCGAATCTAGGGATTTAATCCCAACCGTTGGTTCTAGGTTTTGTTTTGCATTCTTGGATCTAGACTTCACAAGGATTATATTAGGCTACGATAAGGACCATAAGGAGGAGTTGGATCTTGGCTGCTCGATGGATCGGAACCACACAAACTTGATCCATCAATGATGTTCCATTCCACTAGAGGATCATCATTGAACTACCTCACCAACCCCCATAAATCAATATGGGCTTCATATATTATTTGTACATTTATCTCCCCATGTTTAAGATATCGAATATCCGTCAATTAATTGATTTACTGACCATCAATTAATTAACATCTAATTCCTCGAGTAGTACCACTCAACCTTATCATCATGTTGACTAAGTCAACCAGCTGGGTTTACATGATGAACCTTATGAGCTCCTCAAGGGGACATCATCAACCTAATATATAGGACACGGTTTCCTCCTATAATTTACGACACACCATGTAAATAATATTATTTCCCAACTTACCGGGCATATTGATTTAATCCATCTAAATCTCACCCTCTGGTAAATCAAAGAAATAAACACTAAGTACATGTGCCCGTTATTATATCGGGATTAAGAGCATGTATAACATAATATCCAAGGTCCGATTCAATTATGTAGTCAGCAATAAATTGAATCACCTCTATGTCGGTCCTGCTCAATACACCTAAGTGTACCAGTGTAACTCTATGTTCAAGAAAAAACAATACCAAGCTACACTATAACCATGCCAATGGTTTATCCAAAACCATCTTGGTTATGAGCCTCTACTTATATTTTACAAGGGACTGATAACATGATCTTCTGTGCCACACCAAGCACCATGTTATCTACAATGTAAAATATTAGACAATATTCACACATATAATAAATATATAAAGTGCAAACAATGATCATGTGATTCTTATTTCAAAATAAAATGTTCATACAAAAATAGCTAGGCTTTCAGTATACATTCCAACAATGTCGCCATCAGTCGACTGCCAATACCGGTAGTCGACTGATCAGGTCGACGATTGGCACAGAATAGAGTCTCACTCAACTGCACGCGGCGATCACTCGACTGATCTTGCAGCCGTTGGAAATGGTGGCTGCGTATCTCCACAGATTTGCTTCGTCAGAAGCCATTGGCTTCGGCGGCAGTCGACTGATACTGTACATCAGTCGATTGATTGTGCTCCAATGGAAAAAACAACCCTCTCTCTATAAAAAGAGGGCTAGTGGTGGCTTTCAGGGCTAATGCTTACTTTGTGATCATTCTTTCAAGCCTCCACAAATTTTCCAAGATTTCTAGTGTTTTAATTTCCCTCCTCCTATCTAAACTTCATATTCATCCTTTGTAAGAAGAGGAGGGTTGTTGTAAAAGAAAGCTTCATAGTGAGATTTCTTAGGGTTGATCCACCTTAAGGATCGCCGTGGAGTAGGAGTGTTATCTCCGAACCACATAAAGGATTTGTGTTAGCATTGTGTTTTCATTTCCTTTATTATTGTTGTTTTTGTTTGTGCTTCCGCTAATCTTTTTGTAGAAATGAAAACAAGCTATTCACCCCCCCCATCTAGCTTCCAACGATCCCCTACAATAACAAGCTATTTTCAATCCCAAAAAATGATGTTTAGTACCTTTTCTGGGACACCAAAGATCGTAAGTGTTTAATTTTTATTTAACCTTTTATTTCTCTTTGTTTTCTTGTTGCTTCTTGTATTACTAATCCAAGACTTGAGTCTTGGCAAGTTTTTCATCTTCTTTTTGTTTGTGCAAGGTTTTTTTTAATGGCCCACATTGAGGGGTAGAACACCACCCGACCTCCATCCTTTAACGGAGATGATTTCCATTATTGGAAAGGTCGGATGGAGTGTTTTCTAAAAATATAAGTTGTGACTTGGATAATCATCCAAACCAGCTTTGCTCTACCCACCAATGATCAAGGCGAGCCCTTGGACTTTGACTAGTGGACCAATGCAACCAAGAAGCAAATCGAAGCCGATGCAAAGGCAACCCAAATGTTGCAGTGCGGTATGTACAAAGAGGAGTTCAACCACATCAGACCCTTCATCAGCGCAAAGGACCTATGGAACAAATTAATCAAGCCACACGAAGGAACATCCGATGCTAAGGTATGTAAAAGGGATTTGTTTTTAAATAAACTATACAATCTAAAGATGCAGTATCGCGAGACTTCCACCCAACTACATGCGCGGATCCAAGACATCGTCAACGATCTTCACTCGATCGGGCAAGCCATAGAGAACCGGGACCTTATAAGGTATGCTATAAATGCTTTCCCTAGGACTACCTTGTGGGCATCCATGGTCGATGCCTACAAGGTTTCTAAGGACATTACAAAACTTAGACTAGACGAAATGTTTTCAAAATTCTAACATCACGAACAAACTAACGTGGTCCGGGCCGAGAGAGGTGTTGCTTTACTTGCAGGATGAAGAAGAAAGGAGAAGAACAAGCCACCTCCCGAGCACGAAGACGGATCTAAACCCGAGGATGAATCTGAATCCGAATATGAAGAGGAGGCCGCAATAGTCAACATGGTGCGAAGAATAGTTCGAAAAGAAAGAGAGAAATTGAGGAATGAGAAGAAGGGGTGATTCGAATGAAAACAAAAGGGAGCAAAGAAAGCTCTTCATGCAACTTGGGAGAATGAAGAAGAAAAAGGCGTCGACATAGCATACATGGCATGACTAGAAGAGTCCGAGTCAGAGTTTGAAGCTGAGTACGAGTCCAAGTCCGACTCCGACTCTGACCTCAAAGCTAACTTCATGAAAAGACTCAAAGCCGGGCCGAAAGAGAAAGTCAAGGTTAGTCATTCTTTAATTAGTGTGCTTTATCATACAATTAAAATTCTAACTAGGAAATTAGCTAAGTCCTAGTCTAGGGTCGAGTCCTTGCTTGAGGAGGTTGAAACCCTCAAGCAAGAGGCCACTCTGACCTCTTCGATTAGTCGAATTCGAGAGGAGGACTCAACTCAAGTAGAAAAACTCGGAGAAGAGAACTCCCTCTTGAAAGGACAAGTTCAAGAGCTTGAGGCTCGGTTGAACAAGTTCTCAATGGGGTCCAAGAATCTTAATCGACTTCTTGAAACTCAGAGAGTTGTGTACAATAGAGTTGGACTCAGGTTTAGTCCAAACACTACGAATAGATCATATATGTCTATCATAAATCGTAGTCATCAATGAGTCCAAGCTTGGGTCCCTAAACTCTATTAAACTCACATATAAAGACCAATAATTATTGGATTCCCCAAGATCAAGTTCATTATTTGAATAGACCATATTGGTTCAATGGTCTAGGGGGAGCTAATACTAAAATAGTATATCCGATAACTTAGCATGATCAAACTTTTATTTTATTTTTTTTAGAATGACTAGATAGGACAAGCAGTTAGTCAACTCTTGACAACATAGTATCAGGATGTGGCGAGATGATAGTGCGTTAGGGAAACAAAGTCTCATGTATTCAAGCTAGATAAGCCGTATCTAGCTTGGTGCACTTGACCGAGTGGAACTAACTAAAGCTACCTCACCGTATCCTAAACTAGTTAGACCAGGAAGTAGTCTTAAGTGACTCAAGTTATCATTTTCCTGAACTTGGCTTTGTTTAAAGAAGTGGTCGTTGTTCTGATCAAAGAAGGTCCTTGTGCCTCACCACGACCTGGAAGCCAATTTCTCGAAAAGGTGACTTGACGAGCTTAGGGTTAAATCCGAATCTAACCCAAGGTTGACTAACTTTAATTAAGTTCAAATCATCTCACATAACATATAAGGTGAACAAATTCTAAGACACATAGAATGAGTGAGATGATTAAGGAATAATTATAATATACATAACTTTTTTCAAAAGCCATCTATTTTCAACTATTGTGCTTAAATGAATAATTAAATCGGCAAATATTAACTATAAAACTCTCTAGGTCAAAGTTTAGTGCTCCCTAACTCTCTTATACCATATATACTTGACTAAGGGGGAGAGACAACAAACTCGAAGGGTTATAAATCTTTAATGTTACTCTTGAAAATTAGCTTATAAGTATTTTGAAAATCAAAGCTAAGTTTCAAAAATTTATTGTTGGTGCAAAGGGATATACCTCAAACCAATTTACTTAACCAATTCGAGATGCATGCTTGGACTCATACTCATTTTTTTTATGCATTCTATAATATTATGCATTTTAAAACCCCTTATTTTTTTTTTATAAACACCCAACCTTATTTTTGATTCATGGCAAAAGGGGGAGAAGAGCGTAAGTTAAGGGGGAGTACCACAACATTTAAATTTTAAATAATTTAAGTATTTCTTTCAAAACTCACCTAGGTTAAGGGGGAGTTCTTTTAAGTGAGCTTATCATTTACTTTACTTATTTTCATGCTTTAAATTTCCCTTAACTTTGTGTTGGTTTGCCATAGATCAAAAAGGGGAAGATTGTTGGTGCAGGGGCACTAGATAATCGAACCTGTATTTTGACTATAGCAAAGACACAAAGTTAAGTTTACATCGTTATCTCACGAGCTAAATCAAGTGTGAAGAAATGCTAAACTAAACGGAAGGTCGGTGACACCCGGAGGGAACCATGGTAGTCGGGCGACACGGGGAGGACTTCGGAGGGAGCCGAAGAACTCAGGTGAAGACCAGAAGCGAAGCTTCAGAGGTAAAGGTTGAGGTAAGCTCATGTGAGTGAGTGTAAGTAAGGTCATGTCCTCTGTACGGGGACATCCTTAGGCGACGATCTGACCAAGACTTCCCATGGAAGGTCTAAGTCAAGATCAGATGGTAAACGACCATCGAACATACTTATATTAACTGCATTTTCGAGCTAACTCTTCATTGCAACTGGAAACCCTGCCATCAGTCAACTGATGGCTTGTATCAGTTGATCGATGCCTCCAACAGTCGACTGGTAAGGGTAGCAGTTGACTACTGGTCAAGGATCAGCCTTGAGGAGAGTCAAAGCTTATCTCTATTTCTCAAGGGCTAGGTGGCATCACCTCATGAAACTTCATCTCAACGATTAGAGTTTCACAAGGCTATAAAAGTAGGGGTTCTCCACCTCTTTTCCATCATTCCAAGTGCTCAAAAGTGCTCTTGCTACGCTACTCTTCTACGGTGATCTTATGACGACGAAGTGCTACCGCATCTCTGACGACAAGAGCTCAAGTCCTATATTCAATAGTCGTTGGTATATTTTGTTTTGTCGTCTTTAAATCTTGTTCACATCTTTCCTTATCGAGTTTTAATCGTAACAAGGAGAGGGGGAGTGTCCTTCTACCTTGAGTTTTTTTTTTAATTGTACTCGCTTACTCCTACCTCTAATGAGGAGTGTTTTTAGTGCTTTGCCCTCCGTATGCGGTCTAGGACTGTTAGGGCCTTGGATTAACAGTCGAAGGCTATGAACCAAGTAAAAATATATTTGTTATATTTATTTTCTACTGCACTTTACTCTTTTTGCATATCGAATCGACGAACGAATTCTAAATGTTTTCCTTGCACTATTCACCCCCCTCTAGTGCTCAAATCGATCAAACAAAAGGTTCTATTATAGTGCACATCTGGTGAACAGACTCTATGTTCTAGATTTTGATAACCCAATCTATAACATAAATACAAAATGGTTCAAGTATAATAATCTGAATCAAACATATCTCTGACATTGTCGTTTGGGTTACATAAATGAGAGTCACATATCACAACTCCATAAGGATGAACTTTTGGACTCATTTGATTTTGAATCACATGAGGTATGTGAATCTTGTCTACTAGGCAAGATGACAAAGACTTGTTTTAGTGGACACAACGAGAGAGCTAATGATTTGTTAGGACTCATAATACTGATGTTTGTGGCCCTTTCAAAGTATCAGCTAGAGGAGGCTATCAATACTTCATTACATTTACTGATGATTTCAGTAGATATGACTATGTGTATCTTATGAAACACAAATATGAATCCTTTGAAAAATTCAAAGAATTCAAGAATGAAGTACAAAACCAACTTGGTAAGAGTATTAAGATGCTTCAATCGGATTGAGGTGGGGAATACCTTAGCCAAGAGTTTCGAATAATATCTCGACTCACTCCACCTGGAACACTACAGTGGAATGGTGTATCAGAAAGGAGAAATTGTACTTTATTAGATATGATACGATCAATGATGAGTCAAACAGATCCTCCTTCTTCCTTTTGGGGATATGCTCTAGAGACCACTGCTTTCACTCTTAACTTTATTCCATCTAAGGCAATCATAAAGATACCATATACGATATGGACTGGAAAGAGTCTCAAGATATTTTTTTTATGAAGATTTGGGGTTGTGAGGCCTACGTTAGACGACAAGTCTCAGATAAATTAGGACCCAAATTAGATAAGTGCTATTTTATTGGATATCCTAAGGAGATTAAGGGATATTACTTTTATAATCCCACACAAGGAAAAATATTTGTTGCCAGAAATGTTGTTTTTCTTGAAAGAGAATATATTTCTAAAGAAATTAGTGGGAGTAAATTTAATCTTGAAGAAATTTGAGATACACAAGATAGCCCTAAAGCCTTAATGGAAATCGAATAGGCACCACAAGGTGGTAAAGATTATGAATCTATAACACCGCATGAGGTTGTGGCACAACCTATTCGAGTAAACCATGCTTTGCGCATATATGATAGGATACCTCATCAACCTGAGAGATATTCTTTTCTTTTGTGTGACCATGGTGATGTAATGGTTGTCGATTTCAATGAGCCTACAACCTATCAAAAAACTGTAATGAGCCAAGATTCTGAGAAATGGCTAGAGGTCATAAGGTCTTAAATGGAATCCATGTACACTAACCAAGTATGGAACTTGGTTGATTTACCTGAAGGGTGTTGGTGTAATTGGCCTAGGTCACGATTGACCGGACTCGAGTTTGACTCAAGCGATGTTTTGATGTTTGACATGGAAGTTTGACATCGATGTTTGGCATTGATGTCTGATAATATTTTGGGGAGATTATTGGCACAATGGACCCGGGTCATGATTGACCGGACTCGAGTTTGACTCGAGGGGGATTTTGATGGTTGACTGGAGTTCACCATGTCATGGAAAGTCCAAGTCTTGAGTACTTGGCATGTGAAGTCCAAGCATGGGTCTTGGCATGGAAAGTCCAACATGGGTTGGCAAGAGAAAGTCCAAGCTTGAGTCTTGACATTTGAGAAGTCCAAGGGGATTAATATAGGCGGCATAAAGTCCAAGCGGGAGTCTTGGCAGCATAAGTCCAATGGTTGGCGGCGTAAAGTCCAAGTGGAGTCTTGGCAGCTTAAGTCGACTGGAAGTGTAGACACCGTTAGCATGACATAGCCGATGGAAGAACCTAAAGGCTAGCGTAATGGATGAACAAGTCATGGATGACTTGGAGGGATCCGAGAGGCACAAGGCTGATGGAGGTGGCTAGAAGGCTTAGGTCTAGGCTAAGGGTGGTCTAACAAGTATGGGGGAACCATACTTGGGTTAAAACCTCATGTTTGAGGTGTGCCAGTCGACTGATGCCATGTGACAGTCGACTGGTGTGAGTTAACTAGGGTTTGACTGCGGGAAATGTCGTGATCATTGCCAGGTCTTGCGATCATTGTTGGCTGGTAGTAATCGGTGATTGTATGATCAGTCGACTAGTGCTCAAGAAATCAGGCACAGAATGGAGTCGAGACTCGATTTCTAGGGTTAGCAGTCGAGTGAAGGTTCCATCAGTCGACTGATGATGAATATGTTAGATTTTTCCAGAAAGGATCTAGCCATTGTCTCACGACAATAGTGCCATCAGTCGACTGATAGTCCTGAGCAGTCGATTGATCGACGATTTCCAACCCAGGAAGAAGATTTAGAGGGAGCTTGTGGAGAAGGAAATCACTAGCGATTTCTTGAGCTTTGTTGAGGCGATTTGCTACTGCAAATCAGGGTCTTCAACCACGATTTAATTGATCAAACAAGCGAGCATTCAAAAGAGTTTTGTGTAAAGTTTTCTTTGCATCCCTTGTTGTATTTCATATTGTATTTGCTTGTTGTATTTAGTTTATTGTTGTAAACTATTGTACAAGGTTTCTCCACCTCTGGATTGTTCCGAGAAGGAGTGTTTATTAGTGGTGTGTGATTGGCATCGCTAGGGTTCATTTGAGCCCGATCCGTGGAGTAGGAACCTTGAGGTTCCGAACCATGTTACATCTTGATCTTGTGATTGTGTATTCGTATTTGTCTTTATATTGTACTTCTATATTCCACTGCGTACTAACGATTGTGTAGAGACAAATGCGAACGATATCCATCAACATATTAGCACGACGCTATTAACCCCCCCTCTAGCAGCCACAAATCTTCTACAATTGGTATCAGAGCTTGGGGCTCTTCTACGAACTAACCGCCAGGAGCAAAAGGAGCTAGAGGGAAGATGGAATTCCAAGACAATCTTGGATGGGACATCAACACTCCACCACCATATGACCGGGAAGATTTTTCGGCGTGGAGAGCAAGAATGGAGACATTCTTGATGATGTACATAGAGGATTGGTTCATCCTCGTAGAAGGCTTTGAACCTCCTAGGGATAAGAAGGGAAAAGTCCTCAAGTTAAAAAGGTGGACCCAAGAGCAACGCCTAAAATTCAAGACCGAAGTCAAGGTAACAAATCTTTTTTAAGATTTGATACCTAATGATATTTTGTCTAGCTTAGGTGAATTTCAAGATGCCAAGGAGCTATGGGACAAATTGGCCAAGTTCCTTAAGAAGCTTCACTTGGCCCAAGTAGAAGAAGAAGAATGTTCATCGACTCAAGAAGAGGAGGAAGCCGAGGAAGAACCATCATCATCCTCACAAGCAAGTGAGGATTCGGAAGTTGAGATGGAGTCAACATCTGGATCGGTGGAAGAAGAAGAAGTGGAAGAAGCCTCCACCTCTAGGATTGAGGGGGAGGAGAGAATTCCCACACCGGAGCAAGAAGAAGAATCTTCAACATCCGGTCAAGATGAAGAAGCTCTCACTTCAGGCACCACTATTGACCTAGGTAACTCAAACACTTAAATTTCAAATAAAAAATCATATTATGTGTTTTCATTATAGGGAACATGGGCACTATAAGAGCAAGTGCCCTAGGAAAGTCAAGAAAAGTCAACTGACACCAAAATCTCAAAAAAAGACCAAGGATGCCAGAGTCACCATTCCTAAGAACAAGGAGCATGTGGTCTGCTTCAAGTGTCACCAAAGAGGACACTACCGAAGTCAATGCCTTAAGGGGAAGAAGAGAGGTCATGAAGGAGCATCAAATGTAGGGGGAGCCTTTAAGGCAAACCCTAAGGTACATTTAAAAAATGTTCATTCCTTAAGTAATAAGAACAAGCATGCTAGAAGTAATTTCTCTATGGTTTATAAAGAGCATGCTAAGAATAATAAATTTTATTGCTTAGAGGCTAAGACCTACAAGGTTAAAAATAAAAAGAAATTTGGGACTAATGTCCCTAGAAAAACATTACCTAAGGAATCTATTAGGAAAATAGAAGATCACTTAGGCATCAACCCTAAATGGACTAGGCATATGCCTAGGAAAAACAATGTCCAAAGAATAGATGAAAAATAAAAAATTGGACAATTAGAATTAGAAAATCAAGCCTTGAGAAACTTGAAAAGACCCTTGCAAAGATGAAAAATTCAATTAAAGGGTCAAATGGTCAAAGCCTAGGGTCTAAAAGTCAAAGTCAAAGACCTAGGAAACAAGAACCATCCAAGGGCAAGCCTAAGCCCAAAAAGACCTACCACAATGTTCTATTTGATTATGGAACTCAAATTAGATCTAGGAAAGCCAAGGTCAATAGGGAAGTCATCCCTAAGGTTGACCAAGGTAGGTGCTTAGTGACCAAGGTTTTCGTGAAACTTGGGAAGACCACTAAGAAGGTTACTAGGGAGGCAATCCCTAAGGTTAACCTAGTCAAGACTAAAATGACCAAGGCTAACAAGCCTAGATGGGTCATTAGGAAGGTATCTAGGGAAGTTATCACTAAGGAATACCTAATTAACCCTAGGAGATCAAATAGGTTTTGGGTTCCTAAGAGCATGATCGATTCACGCTAGATGGGTTTAGGTGTGCCAACTTTAAATGGATGGGTAGTTAACCTAACCATGGTAAAGGTGGCACCTTAGGTGATTTTCAAGGTTATGTGATACCTTGGAAATAAGTTTGAATCTTAATTCTAAAGGATTTTAGGATGTGCCAATAAGCCTTGAAAATTGTGAAAAATTGATTAAACTTGGCACATGTAGAATTAGAGGTATTGGTGTGCAATTTGGGTTTTTGGCACACTTTGGGAATTAGTGTATCAAGAAAATTATCTTAAGGCTTAGAAATTATATTTAAGATTGATACTCAAGTACTACACATCTTGATGTCTCATACTTACCATGCTTCATGTGTTTTACCATATGTTTGCATGGAAGGAATATTTATGGTGTATTGCATCTCACAAAATAGATCATTCACCTTGATTGTGTATTTCAACACTTAGAAAGGGTGAGATGCTAGGATTTGAAACTATTGGATGTTAATGCTTGTGAAAATGAAATAAAATACCAAAATACATGAACATAGGCATAACACTGATATATTCGATATACATGAATAAATATTGTAAAATGAAACAAATTGAGTAAAGAAATCGAAATTCACTTAGTTTCAGAACTGAAAATCAGATATCAGTCAACTAATACAGTATATCAGTCGACTATTAACACTGTAGCACAACATAACGAGCCCAGCAGTCGAGTGCTGTTTCCAGGACTCGATTGATTTGTACATCAGTCGACTGATGGTACTGTTCATCGGGGCAGAAGAGCCAACAGTCGAGTGGCTTATCCAGTAGTCGAGTGTTAGTCACATCAGTCAGCTGACAACCACTATCAGTCGATTGATGTTACTGTAGCTCGACACAGAATGTTCAACAATCGAGTGTCGAGCCAGAGCAATCGACTACCGATTCGATGAACCGCTCACTAACCTGCCATCAGTCGACTGATGTCACACATGAGTAGATTGGAGTCGCGATTTTATAACGCCGAACTGCTAGGGTTCGGCATCTTCACGCCTTCTTCACGCGATTCTCCTCTCCGATTGTCTCCAAACCTCTCCGACCAGCTTTCTCACTTCAATGCCGGCAACCAAAAGCCTTAGGTTTGAAAGATATCCTTCTCATTTGTGTTTTGGTCGCTCTAATGGGGTCTCACAGCCTTAGGTTTCTTCTCCGGCGTTAGGGTTCTGAAGAGATCCTCCTTTCGACGATCTTCCGGCGTTCTTTCCGGCAAATAGACTGCCCAGTTAGGCCCTCACAACCATCAATCTAGTAATGGCACCAAAGTATTTCTCTAAACTCTTAAACCCTAATTTTTTTTTACACCACATTTTGATCTAATCATGGTATTTGTGACATTACATTGCATTCATCATATAATCATGTAGAAGACAATGTAGGAATGACCCAAGTGAGGGTGGATCATGTTTGTACCAATTGATGGCGGTTAGGTACATCAATGATCAATTTTTTAGACACTAATATGGCGATATCATTGAGATCTTACTACACTATCAGCTCATGAAGATCACTCTGTGTAATCATGCTATTAATGATGATCTCCTTAAGGAATTTTACCAAAACATGAGGAAGGTAGACGATGGCCCTACCTACACCACTCGCGTTGCAAAATGCGACTTGGAGTTTACTCCTGTGATCTTGCAGGAGTTCCTAGAGTGTAGGGCATCGGATGATGCCTTCATCTTTTATCCTACCTTTGATGCACCTCTTCCTGCTCCTTTTGACCACATTTCATTAGATTCCATGCATGAGCACTTCTTCCGCCATCCTCGTCCATCAGCTCAGAATCTCTTCCCTATCAGTGAGTTATATGCACCTGACAATGTTCTTTATAAAGTCATTGTTGGGTGCTTCCTTCCTATTGTGACTCAGGGTCTGGCCAAGATTCGGCCTCCCCATCTGTTCCTCATGTATGCCATGCGCCATAGGTTAGACGTGAACATTGCATTGTCCATTTCATATCTCCTGTACAAGGGAAAGTTCATATGCCTTTTTGACATATTATCACTGCATGGTTAGAGTCCATCGACATTAACATATCCAGGGGATCGTTGAGGGTGCTATCCGAAGTATACGACTGCATCTCAGTGCGTAACTTCACATTGGATGGCCTGCGGACTAGAGATGGACAGATGGAGCTGGTACTTCAGCTTCAGCCCATGGCACATGGGAAGCCACCTCTAGTGCCTGGAGAGCTTGCAAGACAGTATGAGGGGCCCGATGCTGCTAACAAGAATGACCATATGCTAGCAGATGGATCAGCAGCAGGTCTTTTAGATCGTGTTGCACAGTTGGAGGTCAGATTCAAGGACTACTAGCAATCTATTGACTTGCAACTGATGGAGATCATATCGAGGCAGTCCTCCATGACTCAGCAGCTTAGTCAGATGGAGGAGCGCCATAACAGGATGGAGGAGCGCTAGAGCCAGATGGAGCATCGCCAGATTGATATGTACGAGATGATGAGGACCTAGACGATAAGCTAGTAGCCTTCTCCGCCTCCACCATCTGTCGGAGATGACAGCTAGAGGATGTTTAGGGATTCTGTTTTTAGTTTCATAGCAAGGTTGAGAGTTTCAGACTTCTATTCTGCTTGTAAAAACTAAAGTTATATTTGAATGAAATATTTTGTTTATCAAAAATCATGTGTTTTTGTTTGATTATGTGTGTGTTAATGTGTTTATATATACAAATTTGCCATGTCATGACATCAAATTCTATTTTATCATATGACATATCATGGTATTGTTTAGAATTATTTTCTATGTCATATTTAGAGCCTATTCATATGTCATGACATCATGATCATTGGTTATGCTTATTTTTGATTATCATTTATACCATGATCATTCATGCATTAATTAAAATTGAGTTAAGGATTATGGCATGATTTGAAGTCCCATCTATAAGAGAGTCAAATAGAGTTGCCTAGAAAATGCATGAGGCTATAATAACTCTAATCCCACATCTCAAAATTACTTTGACTTATGTGTGCTTAATACATCTTAGATACATGTGAGATGTTAGGAAAATAAGTTAAGTTCAAGGTGCATAGATAGTGCATCTAGATGAACTTAAACTGAGTGTTATAAGTAATTGTATGTGTTATAAGTATTATACATATGAAATTTCATGATTTTTCAAGCTATGTATAATTACTTATGATTTTTCAAACTTTGATTCTAATAATTGAAAAACTGAGTTATCAATTATCAGTCGACTTCCACCGCTTCAATGATCGATGGGGCAAGATACCTCGGCGCAAGAATCGCTCAAGTGAAACCACCCTCGTGAATACCACCGCAGATCGCCTTGCAGACCGTTTCGCAGAATCGCTCGGCGAAAATCGCCCTGGCGGAAATCGCTCTGGCGAAAAATGCCCTGGAGCAGTTATCAGTCGACTGCTGCTTGGTGCCAGTCGACTGATGGCCACTTCAGTCGACTGATTTCTAAAGGACTCAACTGATTGGCTGATTTTGAGAAAAAAAAGGTTGTTTAGCCCATTTTCAGCCATGGTAAAG
The DNA here is from genome assembly GCA_025175895.1 of Wurfbainia villosa. Lineage (NCBI taxonomy): Eukaryota > Viridiplantae > Streptophyta > Magnoliopsida > Zingiberales > Zingiberaceae > Wurfbainia > Wurfbainia villosa. The sequence goes on along the minus strand of CM046000.1, from coordinate 76,704,530 downwards.
TTCTCTAACCACTCCTAACCCTAGGATATGCTTTGGGAAGCATTATAAAGGGTGAAAATCCATTGGATATGGATTAAGAGAGGTGGTAGGATGATGTATCAAATTTAAGGTGTGGAGAGTTCATGTTTGAACTTTGAACTTTATTTTTGATGGTTTAGAGTTCCTATTGGCTTAGGGACTTCCCAAGGACATTGTTGGTTCAATGGTCATGGGGGAGCAAGCTTTTAGGGGGAGATATCCATCATGGGATGATGGATGGTATTTTTCCTCATGAGGGGAAAAATGGGATTTTGAGATACCCAATTTGGAAATTGGGAGAGTGTATAGGATTGCCTCTCTTGAGTGATATGGGACTTTTCACTAGGAAGATGGTAGGCATCCTAGGTATTTTTGAACCAAGGGGGAGATTGTAAGATCTCATGGATATGAGACATTGACCTCCTTGGAGAGTTAACCTTTTTGATGTTAGTCAAAAAGGGGAGAATGTTTTTGGAGAGAATGTTATGGAGAGTGTTATTAATTGATGTTATCAATTGTTAATTTGGAGAATTGGGGAGAAAGATAAATTACCAATTTAGGATAATTGGTAAGGAAATTTGAGTTAGTGTTCTAACTCAAAGGTATGTGTTTTTGTCAAACATCAAAAAGGGAGAGATTGTTTGTGCAATCGGCTCAGGTCACGATTGACTGGACTCGAGTTTGACTCGAGCGATGTTTTGATGTTTGACATGGAAGTTTGACATCGATGTTTGACATTGATGTATAATAATGTTTTAGGGAGATTGTTGGCACAATCAACCCGGGTTATGATTGACCATACTCGAGTTTGACTCGAGGGGGATTTTGATGGTTGACTGGAGTTGACCATGTCATGGAAAGTCCAAGTCTTGAGTACTTGGCATGTGAAGTCCAAGCATGGGTCTTGGCATGGGAAGTCCAACATGGGTTGGCAAGGGAAAGCCCAAGCTTGAGTCTTGGCATTTGAGAAGTCCAAGGGGTTTGATATTGGCGGCGTAAAGTCCAAGTGGGAGTCTTGGAAGCATAAGTCCAATGGTTGGTGGCGTAAAGTCCAAGCGGAGTCTTGGCAGCGTAAGTCTAATGTGCCTTGGCGGTGTAGACACCGTTAGCATGACATAGTCGATAGAAGCACCTGAAGGCTAGCACAATGGATGAACAAGTCATGGATGACTTGGAGGGATCCGAGATGCGCGAGGCTGATGGAGGTAGCTAGAAGGCTTAGGTCTAGGCTAAGCGTAGTCTAGCGAGTATGGGGGAACCATACTTTGGTTAAAACCTCATGTTTGAGGTGTGTCAGTTGACTGATGCCATGTGGCAGTCGACTGGTGTGAGTCAACTAGGGTTTGACTATGGGAAATGTCCCAGCAGTCGACTGTCAGAGGTGGGCAGTCGACTGCTGGCTCGAGCAGTCGACTGATTGTATGATCAGTCGACTGGTGCTCAAGAAATTAGACACAGAATGGAGTCGAGACTCGACTGTTGGGGTTAGCAGTCGAGTAAAGGTTCCATTAGTCGACTAATGGGTATGATCAATCGACTGATGATGGATCCGTTGGATTTTTTCAGCGTGGATCTAGCCATTGTCTCACGATAATAGTGCCATCAGTCGACTGATAGTCCCGAGCAGTCAACTAATCGGTGATTTCCAGCCCAGGCAGAAGGTTTAAAGGGAGCTCGTGGAGGAGGAAATCACTAGCGATTTCTTGAGCTTTGTTGAGGTGATTTGCTGCTGCAAATTAGGGTCTTCAACCACGATTCAAGCGATCAAACAAGCGAGCATTCAAAATAGTTTTGTGTAAAGTTTTCTTTGCATCTCTTGTTGTATTTCATATTGTATTTGCTTGTTATATTTAGTTTATTGTTGTAAACTATTGTACGAGGTTTCTCCGCCTCCAGATTGTTCTGAGGAGTGTTTATTAGTGGTGTGTGGTTGGCATCGCTAGGGTTCATTTGAGCCCGATCTATGGAGTAGGAACCTTGAGGTTCCGAACCACGTTACATCTTTGTCTTGTGATTGTGTATTCGTATTTGTATTTATATTGCACTTCTATATTCTGCTGCATACAAACGATTGTGTAGAGACAAATGTAAACGATTTCCATCAACATACTAGCAAGACGCTATTCACCCCCCCCCCTCTAGCAGCCACAAATCTTCTACAAAGGGGTCATACCCATTGGGTGTAAGTGGGTCTTTAAAAGAAATACTAACATGGATGGTCATTTGCATACCTATAAAGGGCAATTTGTAGCTAAAGGATTCAAGCAGATTCTGTCACGCCCGCCCTTTCCAGGGGTTCGAAGGGGCGGCGCGACGCGATCGTACATACATGCATTACAGCGGAAGACTACATATACTTCTTACAGCGGAAGACTTTAGACTTATATTTTTTTTTTCTTCTTTAAAACATAAACATGCATCATCATTTCATAAATACTTCTTTTTAAACATAGAGCATGCATTATCATTTCATAAGTACTTAGTTCAAGTTCATAAAAATCATCATAAAGGAAAACATGCATAAGGAAACATAACATATCTCCTCGACCATGCCACTACCACACACACTTTGCCCCTCCTGCTGCTCCCTTTAGTTTAGCCACCCTTTACCCTTATTTGCAGTACAAGGGAACATAAACTATAAGCACATAGGCTTAGTAAGATCCTGTCATACTCACAAAAACCATACGTCAAACATCAAGCATAGAGTAGTGACATGATCATATAACACATATAAGCATAACATTCATACAAACATACAACGACATATAAACAAACATAACATGCATATAAACATACAAGAACATAACCAAGCATAACATGCATATAACATACCAGAACATAAGCATAGCATTCATATACACATCCAAGAACATAAGCAAACATATCATGCATATAACATACCAGAACATAAGCAAGCATAACATGCATATAGACATATAAGAACATAAGGAAGCATAACATGCATATAAAAATAAGCATAACATGAATATAACATCATAATGATCCAGACATGAACTAAGGATATATGCAGGATGCTCTTTGAAAACATATATTATAAGTATTTAAACATAATCTCAACATATTGGGCCCGACATTGTACCACATCATCATCATCATAGCGCGCATCCCTAATAGACCCCAGGTAGCTAATCCGGAACCCACTAGAGTACTAGGCCCGTACTAAGTCCGTCAGCCTAGGGGCAGCATAATAGAAGCCCATCCTAAGCCCGTACTTATGACCATCAGCCTAGGGCATCTGGGAGGCCATCCCGTACTGAGTCCGTACTACGATCGTCGACCCAGGGGCACGTAGGAGCCCATCCCTTGGACCTTGTTAGGGTCCTGGTATAAGCCATGCAGAAAGTAAAATACATATCATGCTTCTTATCATAACATATCATATTTCTTTTAATAAATATATCATGTTCCTTATCATGGCATATCCTGTTTCTTCTTCATATCATAACATGTTTCTTCTTCATAACATATCATATTGCTTTTCATAACATATCATGTTCCTTCTTCAAAACATATCATATTTCTTTTCATACATATCATGTTCCTTTTTTATAACATATCATACGTTCATACAATTTACATGGCAATGATCATAACATGATAATGCATTTAACATGGTAATGAGCAGAACATAATCATGCATTCCAACAATTAACATGGACATATGGTGGTGACATATAAAACAATCATACTAAACAACTTGAGCAAGGACTACTTAACATCATGCTAACATCACACACATATAGGGCATGGCATAAACATCATGAACAACCATAACATGGTGTGAACTAAACTTCATGGAGTTCTAGCAAAGTTTTAAACCCTAAACAACTTATATAAGATCTAACTAAACACATATTAATTCTTTCACATATAAATCATGGCATGGAAGGCACTTAGGAGTTTAGATAAGTCTTGGCCGAGAGCTTCAAGGAATCCTAAGGTCCATTTCTTTAATCTAACTTAGCTATCAACATGTTACCTACATCTATATTCATAACATGACAACTTTTAGATAATAGCATAATAGTCCTAAATGGTCTTGGTCGAATGGTTCAAGGAACTTAAGGGATCAACCACTGAAATTTAGGTTAGCTAATAACATGTTACCTTCATCTATATTCATAACATAGCATGACAACTTATGGATCATAGCATAATAGACCTAAATGGGTCTTGGCCGAATGGTTCAAGGAACATAAAGGATCAACCACTTAAGTTTAGGTTAGCTAATAACATGTTACCTTCATCTATATTCATAACATAGCATGACAACTTATGGATCATAGCATAATAGTCCTAAATGGGTCTTGGCCGAATGGTTCAAGGAACTTAAAGAATCAACCACTTAAATTTAGGTTAGCTAATAACATGTTACCTTCATCTAACATCAAAACATATCATGAACTCATCTATAGCATGGCATAGAACATGTTATCTTCATATAACATCAAAACATATCATGAACTCATCTATAGCATGGCATAGAAGATGTTATCTTCATCTAACATCGAAACATATCATGAACTCATCTAGAGCATGGCATAGAAAAACACATTAGGGGTCCAAAGGGGCTTGGACGAGAGTCCTAGATGGGTTTGAAGTTCAACCACTTAACCAAACCCATCTAGAAACCTATCATCATCATATTCATACAAGGTATAGCATGGATCATCATGGAAAACACAAAGAATGGTCTTGGCCGAAAGTTTCTTGAAGTTTTTAAGATCTAACAATTAACCAACCCTATTTAGCAACCTATCATCATCATATTCATACAAGGTATAGCATGGATCATCATGGAGGGCACAAGGAAGGGTCTTGGCCAAAAGTTCATGAAGGGATTCACATAATAACATCAATCGAAAACAACTTGTATGCAAGTGAGGGGATACTTACATCCTTCGCTTTGTTAATAGTTGGAAAATACCCTAAGGGATGCCAAACCTAGAGCCTTCTTCTTGCTTGGCTAGCTTTCGGAAAATGGAAGAGAGAGCCTAGGGTTTTCGGTGAGGAAGAAGAAGAGGAGAAGTGGAGAATGAAAAATGGGTTTTCTCTTGTCTCCTCATTCCCTATTTATTCACTTGAAGGTGTCCCTTAGCCTCCCTTACCCTTAACTATCATTTCCCATATTCCTCTAATAGCACAACCCTGCTGGGCTTTTTGTTATTGGATGTATCTTAGTGCTATGCTATCTACTAGAGGTTTGGGGTTCAATTCCTAGGCCATGCATCCTTTTTGGCTCTATTTCTTTTATTTTTTTGATAGAGCCCACATAAATCCCATTATAATCGTGCAAAAATTCTTGTAAAATTACTAGGAATTTTACGGGCGTCACAATCCTTCATACCTTTTAAAAGTTTCGTCCTCGAAACTTAGAACAACTCTGGGTACTTCTGTTCCATGACCTCCTCGCGTTCCCAGGTAGCTTCTTCGTACCGTTGATTTTGCCATAGGACCTTCACTAAGGGCACCTCTTTATTCCTTAGCCTTTTGACTTCTCGGTCTAGTATCTGGATAGGCCGACTTTCATAACTCAAGTCCTCTTGAATTTGCACTGTTTGTGGCTCGACCACTTGGTCCGTACTAGAAATGCACTTCTTGAGCATCGAAACGTCGAACACATTGTGAATAGCCAACATCTCTTGAGGCAGCTCTAGCTCGTAAGCTACCTTGCCAACTCTCTTCAATATCGGATACGGTCCCACATAGCGTGGACTCAGCTTACCCTTCCTTCCGAATCTCATCACTCCCTTCATAGGGGCCACTTTGAGGAATACCATATCCCCGACTTCGAATTCTAACGGTCTACGCCACATATCTGCATAGCTCTTTTGCCGGCTTTGAGCAGTTTCAATTCTTTGGCGGATGTTCTATATAGCTCGGGTGGTGTCGTCAATGAAATCTGTTTGGAGTCCCATCCCCTTCTTTTCACCACCCTCATACTAGCATATAGGAGATATACATTTCCTCCCGTATAGAGCCTTGTAGGGCGCCATTCCAATAGTAGCTTGGTAGCTATTGTTGTAGGCGAATTTTGCCAAGCACAAGTATAGGCACCAACTCCCTTTGAAATCCAGGGCGCAAGCTCGTAACATATCCTCCAGTACTTGATTTACCCTTTCGGTCTGTTTGTCCGTCTGAGGATGGAAGGCAGTACTGAATAATAGCTTCATGCCAAGGGCCTTCTGAACACATTCCCAAAAATGGGAAATAAAGCGACCATCTCTGTCAGAAATGATGGTCTTAGGAATCCCATGTAATCTGATAATTTCCTTAGCATATAATTGAGCCAGTTGCTCAGTCGAATAGGTCATCTCGATTGCTAAGAAGTGGGCAGACTTTGTCAATCTGTCCATAATTACCCATATAGCATCATATCCGTTTGTTGTCTTGGGCAATCCTGATATGAAATCCATAGAAATATCTTCCCATTTCCATTCTGGAATTTGGATCGGCTGCAGTGTTCCTCCAGGTCTCTGGTGTTCTGCTTTAATCCTCTAGCAGGTCAGGCATGTACTGACATACTGAGCCACATATCTTTTCATACCAAACCACCAAAATTTTCTTTTTAGATTTTGGTACATCTTGGTGGTTCCAGGATGCATCGCATAAGGAGTTCCGTAAGCTTCCTCAAATATCTTCTTCCGTAATTCTGGATCATCGAGAATACACAAGTGATCCCTGAGGTAGAGTATCCCACTATCAGAGATACGAAACCCATCATCCTTTCCTTCTAGGACCTCTTGCTTGATCCTCTGAATGCTCGTGTCACGGGTTTGCTTTTCCAATATATCGTCGAGCAGCATTGGTGCTATCATCATGGTCGAAAGCTGTCCGAAAATGATTTCAACCCCGTATCGCATAATTTCCTTTTCTAAGGGTCAAGATAATACTGATAGAGACATCAACGTGATACAGGACTTCCTGCTGAGTGCATCGACCACCTTGTTTGCTTTTCCTGGATGGTAGAAGATCTCACAGTCATAATCCTTGATGAGCTCGAGCCATCTGCATTGTCTCATGTTCAGGTCCTTCTGTGTGAAGAAATATTTCAGACTTTGGTGGTCTGTATAAATCCTACACTGAGCTCCATATAGATAATGCCTCCATGTATTTAGAGCAAAGACCATGGCCGCTAGCTCTAGATCGTGAGTGGGATAATTCCTTTCATGTTCTTTGAGTTGCCTAGAGGCGTAGGCAATGACCTTGCCATTCTACATGAGTACAGCTCTGAGGCCCAATTTGGAAGTGTCGATGTACATGTCGAAGCCTTCGTTACTGTCCGGAAGAGCAAGGATTGGAGCGTTGGTTAGTCTCTTTTTCAATTATGTGAAACTCTTCTCGCAGGCGTCCGTCCATTCATACTTTTTGTTCTTTCTAGTGAGGACTATCATAGGGGCTGCAATTCTAGAGAAGTTCTCTACAAACTTCCTGTAGTAGCTTGCTAGCCCAAGAAAGCTTCTGATCTCGCTAGTATTCTTTGGTCGGTTCTAGTTACTTACAACTTCAATCTTTATTGGGTCTACCATCACTCCATGCTTGGATATAACATGACCCAAAAATGATACTTGATCGAGCTAGAATTCGCATTTGGAGAACTTTGCATACAGCTGCTTTTCCCGAAGAATCTGTAATACCATATTTAGGTGTTCTGTGTGCTCTTCTGGGGTTCTCGAATATATCAGTATATCGTCGATGAAAACGATTACAAATTTGTCAAGGAATGCCGAGAATACTCGATTCATCAGATCCATGAACATAGCAGGTGCATTCGTCACTCCGAAGGGCATAACTACGAACTCGTAATGTCCGTATCTTGTTCGGAAAGCCGTCTTTGGTATATCATCTGGTTTCACTTTCACTTGATGATAGCCAGACCTCAGGTCAATCTTAGAGAAGATGGTGGCACCCTTTAGCTGGTTGAACATGTCATCAATTCGCGGTAAAGGGTACCTGTTCTTGATCGTCACATTATTTAGCGCTCGATAGTCTATGCACATTCGCATAGACCCATCTTTCTTCTTCACTAACACTACTGGAGCTCCCCATGGAGAGCGACTTGGGCGTATGAGTCCCTTGTCGAGTAACTCCTGTAGCTGTCCCTGAAGTTCCTTCAATTCAGTCGGCGTCATACGGTAAGGTGCTTTAGAGATTGGGTTAGTACCAGGAATCAATTCGATCTCAAATTCAATTTCTCTATCTGGGGCTAACCCTGGTAGTTCATCTGGAAATACCTCTGGGTAGTTGCATACAACTCTGACATTTTCTAGCTTCTGGTCCTCGGCTTGACTTGTATCAACCACATGTGCTAGAAACCCAGTGCATCCACTGTCTAATATCTTGCGCGCCTGCAGAGCTGATAGAAATTTATCGATTCTTCTCCTTAGCTCTCCAATAAATTCAAACATAGGTTCTGCCTCCAGCTGGAAGACCACTTTTCTTTTACGGCACTCGATCGAAGCATTGTACTTGCTTAAGAAATCCATGACCAATATGACATCATAATCCTGCATGTCGAGCACTATTAGATCATAGTAGAGTTCTCTGTCTGCGATTCTGATGGGTGAGGCTCACAACATATGAGTGGAGGGCATTACTTCTCCCGAGGGCAGAGTGGTTAAGAACTTGCGATCCAAAGCTTGTAGTGGCATGTCTATCTTTTTCGTGAAGGGTGTAGAAACAAACGAATGTGTTGCCCCAGTATCAAATAATGCAGTAGCATGCTGACAGAAAATAAATATCTGACCTATGATAACCGTAGAAGTGTTCGCCACATCATCTTGGGTGAGAGAGAATACCCTAGCATCCGTCATAACTGGCGGGGCTTCCAATCTCCCTTGACTGATCGAGGTACCTTCGATTGTAGCCTGCATCTGGTGTAGCTGTGGAGGAGCACCCCTATACTGGGTATACTGCTGAGGAGGTTCATGAACCTGAATAGGGCAGTCCTTGACTCTATGCCCTTCCCATCCACAGTTGTAGCATCTATTTGTGCCCCGATAGCATACTCCAGGATGTATCTTCCTGCATGTAGCACACAGAGGGATCTTGGGCTACTTGTTCGCTGGACCACCTTTAGAGTCATCCCATTGCTTTCTCTTGCCAGTGTGATTCCATTTCCAAGTATTCTGGTTTCTCTGACCTCCTGACTGGGCTTGACCCCTGCCTTCACTCAGTGACTTCTTTTGCTGGTTAATGTTGTTTAGATAATGTTTGGTAATCAAGGCACTACTGAATAGCTCCTCTGCGGTCTGCAGTCTATGAACTCCACCGACCACGTTCAGAGCTATCTCGGGTGGGAGCATCTTCAGCATGAGTCTGACCCTTTCTCTTTCTGTACTGACCAACTCTGGGCATAGGCGTGCGAGTTAGTTGAATCTCTTCACAGCTTCACTAACTGATAGATCACCTTGCCGGAACCCAGTGAACTCGTCGTAATTCTTGTTTGTCACTCGCATATGGAAGAATTCTTCAAAAAATTTGTATTCAAAGTCCGTCTATCCCATCTGATTCACTTGCCTCTTTGCTTTAACCCTTTCCCACCACATTCGGGCATCTCCCGAAAGGAAAAATGGCACGCACTTAATCTTATCGCATTCGGGTTAGTCCAGTAGCTCTACAATGCTTTCCACAGTCTTGAACTAGGCCTGGGCATCCCATGGTTCACCAATACCAGAGAAATTTTTCGGCTTCAACCTCTACCACTGGATCAGGTAAGCTTCCTGTCAAACCATTGGGCCAGGGCCCGTTGGAGGGGCGGTAGGGTTTCCTTGCTGATTCATTAAGGCATTTATCACTTGTTGTTGCTATGTGACTTAACGCTGGAGTTCAGTAACCACATGCGTAAGGTCATGTGGGGGCGCTATCTCATCGACTCTACTACTGCGTCTCCCAGCCATGTTTATCTTCATATATTAGAGTAAGGCTAGTATAAGATTATCGTTCATTTATCTATGCATAGTTAAACTAAAAGCTAGCATAAGGGTATCATACATATTTTCAGGCATATTTAAGCTAGAATCATTTCTTATCGTACATGAACAAAATAGAGTAGGCGTAGAAATTCTTACTTGGAGCGGCAGGATTTGGAGCTTGATGTGTGTGTAGTGGAAAGGCAGATCTTCTCTGATACCAACCTGTCACGCCCGCCCTTTCCAGGGGTTCGGAGGGGCGACGCGACGTGATCGTACATACATGCATTACAGCGGAAGACTACATATACTTCTTACAACGGAAGACTTTAGACTTATATATATATATTTTTCTTCTTTAAAACATAAACATGCGTCATCATTTCATAAATACTTCTTTTTAAACATAGAGCATGCATCATCATTTCATAAGTACTTAGTTCAAGTTCATAAAAATCATCTTAAAGGAAAATATGCATAAGGAAACATAATAGATCTCCTCCACCATGCCACTACCACACACACTTTGCCCCTCCCGCTGCTCCCTTTAGTTTAGCCGCCCTTTACCCTTATCTGCAGTACAAGGGAACATAAACTATAAGCACATAGGCTTAGTAAGATCTTGTCCTACTCACAAAATCCATACGTCAAACATTAAGCATAGAGTAGTGACATGATCATATAACACATATAAGCATAACATTCATACAAACATACAAGGACATATAAACAAACATAACATGCATATAAACATACAAGAACATAACCAAGCATAACATGCATATAACATACGAAAACATAAGCATAGCATTCATATACACATCTAAGAATATAAGCAAACATATCATGCATATAACATACCATAACATAAGCAAGCATAACATGCATATAGACATATAAGAACATAAGCAAACATAACATGCATATAAACATAAGCATAACATGAATATAACATAATAATGATCCAGACATGAACTAAGGATATATGCAGGATGCTATTTGAAAACTTATATTATAGGTATTTAAACATAATCTTAACATATTGGGCCCGACATTGTACCACATCATCATCATCATAGCGTGCATCCCTAATAGACCCGAGGTAGCTAATCCCGAACCCACTAGAGTACTAGGCCCGTACTAAGTCTGTCAGCCTAGGGGCAGCATAACAGAAGCCCATCCTAAGCCCGTACTTATGACCGTCGACCTAAGGCATCTGTGAGCCCATCCCGTACTCAGTCCGTACTACGACCGTCGACCGAGGGGTACGTAGGAGCCCATCCCTTGGACCTTGTTAGGGTCCTGGTACAAGTCATGCAGAAAGTAAAATACATATCATGCTTCTTATCATAACATATCATATTTCTTTTCATAAACATATCATGTTCCTTATCATGGCATATCCTGTTTCTTCTTCATATCATAACATGTTTCTTCTTCATAACATATCATATTGCTTTTCATAACATATCATGTTCCTTCTTCATAACATATCATATTTCTTTTCATACATATCATGTTCCTTCTTTATAACATATCATACGTTCATACAATTTACATGGCAATGAGCATAACATGATAATGCATTTAACATGGTAATGAGCAGAACATAATCATGCATTCCTACAGTTAACATGGACATATGGTGGTGACATATAAACCAATCATACTAAACAACAAGAGCAAGGACTACTTAACATCATGCTAACATCACACACATATAGGACAAGACATAAACATCATGAACAACCATAACATGATGTGAACTAAACTTCATGGAGTTCTAACAATGTTTTAAACCCTAAATAACTTATATAAGATCTAACTAACCACATATTAATTCTTTCACATATAAATCATGGCATGGAAGGCACTTAGGAGTTTAGATAAGTCTTGGCCGAGAGCTTCAAGGAATCCTAAGGTCCATTTCTTAAATCTAGCTTAGCTATCAACATGTTACCTACATCTATATTCATAACATAGCATGACAACTTTTAGATCATAGCATAATAGTCCTAAATGAGTCTTGGCCGAATGGTTCAAGGAACTTAAGGGATCAACCACTTAAATTTAGGTTAGCTAATAACATGTTACCTTCATCTATATTCATAACATAGCATGACAACTTATGGATCATAGCATAATAGCCCTAAATGGGTCTTGGCCAAATGGTTCAAGGAACTTAAAGGATCAACCACTTAAGTTTAGGTTAGCTAATAACATGTTACCTTCATCTATATTCATAACATAGCATGACAACTTATGGATCATAGCATAATAGTCCTAAATGGGTCTTGGCCGAATGGTTCAAGGAACTTAAAGAATCAACCACTTAAATTTAGGTTAGCTAATAACATGTTACCTTCATCTAACATCAAAACATATCATGAACTCATCTATAGCATGGCATAGAACATGTTATCTTCATCTAACATCAAAACATATCATGAACTCATCTATATCATGGCATAGAAGATGTTATCTTCATCTAACATCCAAACATATCATGAACTCATCTAGAGCATGGCATAGAAAAACACATTAGGGGTCCAAAGGGGCTTGGCTGAGAGTCCTAGAAGGGTTTGAAGTTCAACCACTTAACCAAACCCATCTAGAAACCTATCATCATCATATTCATACAAGGTATAGCATGGATCGTCATGGAAAACACAAAGAATGGTCTTGGCCGAAAGTTTCTTGAAGTTTTTAAGATCTAAAACTTAACCAAACCTATTTAGCAACCTATCATCATCATATTCATACAAGGTATAGCATGGATCATCATGGAGGGCACAAGGAAGGGTCTTGGACGAAAGTTCATGAAGGGATTCACATAATAACATCAATCGAAAACAACTTGTATGCAGGTGAGGGGATACTTACATCCTTCACTTTGTTAATAGTTGGAAAATACCCTAAGGGATGCCAAACCTAGAGCCTTCTTCTTGTTTGGCTAGCTTTCGGAAAATAGAAGAGAGAGCCTAGGGTTTTCGGTGAGGAAGAAGAAGAGGGGAAGTGGAGAATTAAAAATGGGTTTTCTCTTGTCTCTTCATTCCCTATTTATTCACTTGAAGGTGTCCCTTAGCCTCCCTTACCCTTAACTATCATTTCCATTATTCGTCTAATAGCACAACCCTGCTGGGCTTCTGGTTATTGAATGCATCTCAGGGCTTAGCTATCTACTAGAGGTTTGTGGTTCAATTCCTAGGCCATGCATCCTTTTTGGCTCTATTTCTTTTATTTTTTTGAAAGAGCTCACATAAAACCCATTATAATCATGCAAAAATTCTTGTAAAATTACTAGGAATTTTATGGGCGTTACAGATTCATGGTCTAGACTATGATGAAACCTTTTCACCAGTTGCGATGCTTAAATCTATTCGAATCATGCTTGCTATTGTAACTTACCATGATTATAAAATTTGACAGATGGTTGTCAAAACTACATTTCTTAATGGAAATCTACTCGAGGATATGTACATGACACAACCTGAGGATTTTATAGATCCAAAGAATGCTGGAAATGTATGTAAGTTGCAAAGGTCCATTTATGGTTTAAATGAAGCTTCTAGAAGCTAGAATCTTCAATTTGATGATGCAATCAAAACGTTTAGTTTCATCAAAAATGAAGATGAATCTTGTGTCTACAAGAGTGTTAGTGAGAGCACAGTTATTTTTCTCATCTTATGTGTAGATGACATACTACTCATTGGAAATGATATCTCTATGCTACAGTCTGTAAAGACTTGGCTCGGGAATTATTTCTCAATGAAAGACTTAGGAGAAAAAACCTATACATTAGGCATCAAGATCTATAGAGATAGATGTATGAGATTGCTTGGCCTAAGTCAGAGTACATATATTGACAAGGTGTTTAATTGTTTTGCTATGCAGAATTCCAAGAAGGGATTCATACTGATGAACATGGTGTAAAACTTTCGAAGGCTCAATGCCCTTCTTCTAAGGAAGAAAGGGATTACATAGATTAGATTCCATATGCATCTGTTATAGGGTCTATCATGTACACCATGTTATGTACTCACCCTGACTTTTTGTATGCGTTGAGCATGACAAGTAGATATCAATCAGATCTAGGTGAAAGTCACTGAACAATAGTCAAGAATATTCTTAAGTACTTGAGAAGAATAAAAGATTATTTCTTGATATTTGGAGGCGATGAGGAACTCGTTGTAAAGGGTTACAGCGATGCAAGCTTCCAAACTAACAAGGATGATTCTAGATCACAGTCAGGGTATGTATTTTGCTTAAATGGTGGTGTTGTGAGCTGAAAGAGTTCAAAGCAAGACACAGTAGCTGATTCTACTACAAAGGATGAGTATATTGCTATTTCAGTTGTAGCAAAAGAGGTTGTTTGGATCAGAAAGTTTATTTTAGAGCTTTGTGTTGTTCCTAGCATAATGAGCCCTATAGGCCTCTATTGTGATAACAATGGGGCTATTGCACAGGCTAAGGAACCTCACTCTCATCAGTGATCCAAACATATACTACGACAGTTCCATCTCATTCGAGAGATCATCGATAGAGGAGATGTGAGAATATACATAATACCGACCGATGCTAACATTGCAGATCCTTTATCAAAGGCTTTGGCACAGAGGAAGTATGATGGTCACACTAGGTCACTTGGTATTAGATATTTTAGTGATTGACATTAGTGCTAGTGAGAGATTGTTAGTATTAGCCCTAAGTGCTAATTATGAGATGATTGGAGAGGGAACTTTTGTATCATATTTCATAATAAAGGTAGAGTTTATGGTTATTGTATTTACTTCATTGATGTACCATTTGAATAAATATAATAATATCCTAGGATAGTTGGTTCTAGTCTATGGTATATCAAGTTGGTGACTTGATAGTAGGATACTGTAGATATATATAGAACACTACTCATAACTATTCCTAGCCAAGTATTAATATACAAGGATAATATTAATACATTGAGACTAGCTTGTAGGTCAACTGATGACTTAATCTTGCAAGTCATGGATATAAGATATCAAGTTGATACATGGGTATATATTAGAGAATATGTACTGAACTGACCCGCCATGAGAATGCTTCATACATTGTCATATGAGTCATAAACATTCTCATAATGGCTATTGGTATGAATAGTCCTTAGACTTGAAATCACTATGGTTCCCTACATAAGGAGTTGTATACTTTGGTATCAACAAACATCACTTGTAACAAAGTGGAATATAAAGTCGATCACTGGGTATGCAATGATTTATGTGGAGGGATGTGAGTGATGTAGATGTATTCTATCCTCCTTTATAAAATGATATTACAACAGTTCTATAGCTACTAAATGCATGTACCATTTTCAAATAGTCTATGAGATATTGAGCTCATTTATGCTGCTTGGATGATGATGAATGACATCTATCCCTTCGATATGATAGAATGACATGGTCTATGCCTTATTGATCAATCTAGACATCAAGGATAGAAGGATTGAGTCATACAAGATAATAGTCACAGACAAATTGTGTAGGATCTCGACATTCTCGTCACTTGGGTAATGATGCATTGCTATATGCCACTCATTGCTTATGCTTCAAAAAGGGATTTTAGATACATTACCAATGTTACGAGAACCTATTGGGTCACACACAAAGAACATATTGTTTTGGAGATGGATTCATTTTAGTTTGACTAAATGAACCATTAGGCTATTGAATTGGAATCATTGAGTTAGACTCAAATAAGTCGACCGAATTTGAGTTAGACTCAAATTAGTTTAATTTGAGTTGGACTCAAATTAATTTGAAGAAGATGAATGATATAGATTCATCATGAATTCATCACGCATGATTAATGTGAATTAATCATACATTGAAGAGGGAAAACCAAAGGTTGGAAGAAATCTCTTATCAGGCATGATTAATGTGAATTAATCATGCATTAAAGAGGGAAAACCAAAGGTTAGAAGAAACCTCTTATCATGTATGATTAATGTGAATTAATCATGCATTGAAGTGGGAAAACCAAAGGTTGGAATAAACATCTTTAAAAGGTTTTCTTCTCATCTGCTTAAGTTAGAGACTTCTTCTTCTTCTCATCTTCTTGGACGAACATCTCTATTCCTCCCTCTTTTGGTTGAAAGTCTTTTGGGTGGTTGCTAACACAACCAAAGACTTTGATTCTCTTAAAGAGTGGTCATGTGGATACTATAGAGGTGCAACCATCCTGATCGTGCTGAGATCCATTGCAAAAGGTTGCTGCCGAAATTGCGAAGGGCTACGTATCAAGGATAATCTTTCGACTATATGTACTTGTAATAACGATCACGATACTATGTATACACATGGATCTCTAGAGGGATCCAATTTCCGCTGTGTTATGCAATTACTTTTCGCATAAGATCCCTACAATACCAAGGCAAATCACTACAGTTAATGAAAGCCCTAAATTACAATAGATTCTCATGATTGGTTATACAAATCCTGGATATAAAAACCCAAAAGCATGCAAATAGGGAATCAACAAACTCGCAAGGCAAAGCATATGTCTGTAAAACCAATTCAAGAAATTCAAAATGAAATAAATAAAAGAGTTGTATAATCCAAGACAAATTGACAAAGAGTTACTCCCTCATCCTACGGTACAAGACTACTCCATAGTGGAGTTACAAAACATAGATGATAGAAAAGATAGAATTCACCCGACATCCTATGCTCCACTTATCTTGTCCCTGGCTTCTAAACTTCAATCCTCCTCCAAGTAATCCCAAGGATCGGAGTGATCCGGATGATCCCAGGATTCTCGAATGAACCACGAATCCTTCAATGTACTAGAATGAACTGGCCTTTTTTTCTTAGGTCCTTGGGTATTTTTATAGGGTTTCCTGGAGAATAATTCGTGGATTCCATTAGCAAAGAGTCAGAATTTGGCACGACTGTGACATTTGGCACGACCTAGGCATGCCAACTATTGGAAGCTCTTGAAAATATGCGTTGCAACTCTATTTGCTCCCCATTTCATTGTGGCTTCCCTCCATGGCTCTATTATGTCTTATTTTGTCCCTCATGAGAGTAAAAATATAGAAACTATATTCATCTAAACTAAAAATTCAATATGAAAGTAAATGCTATGTTTTATGCATACTATGTGAATGAAATGATAGAAAACATGCTATATAAACCCTAAAATATCCATGTGATTCACACTCATCACACCCCCAAACTTAAACTTTTGCTTGCCCTCAAGTAAAGAAAAAGAAAGAAACTATGAGTGGGAATCATGATAACTTGTTAGAAACCCATCCTAAGACATAAAATACTTAGTCTTATCGATTCGTTTCTGGTGGCTTAGCTTGAAAGATCCTTGTGTAGTGCATGTGAGTTTTGATCTTTAAGGTTTTGGGCACCAATCCAAATTTACATTCACTCTACCATGTTCCTCTCATACCCGACAAAAAGACACTTACTTGCCAATGTGCTTGGATTATCCTTTCACTAACATGCTTAGTCTCAAAGGAGCATTCAATAGTCAAGGAAGCTTTTCTCTAGTAACTAGTTAGCCTCAAAGGGGCACTATATGGGTGTTTCCCTAGTAGCTACTTGGTCTCAAAGGGGTGCTTTGATGATATTTCATCTTTTCTTTTTCTCTCTTTATTTTTTTATATTTAGATTTTTTTTTCTCTCTTTTTTTTTTAAACTCCTTAGATGAATATTTCTCCAGTAACCAAGTATTGCAAAAGTCCCCATAGAAATTTGAGTACTAGTTCAGTGTAGTGAACTTAGATTTTCTTGGATACCTCAACCCTAGACCTCATGTAAAGAGTGAAACAAGGTTCTTATCAAGAAGGTCAAAAGGACCATCACCGATCTAACTAAGTTCTGTTATACTACTTTGGATAGAGGAACAACAGATTATCAATCTAAGGAAATATACAAGGAAATATGCAGAGGAAGTACTAAAAGAATTATGCTAAACATGAAAAATATTCAAAAGATATCAGTAGGAATTTATTTAAAGCATGAAAAATATGCAAAGCTACCCCTCCACCCTCCCCTCCCCCAAAACTTAAAAATATGCATTAGCCTCAATGTATAGAAGGGTAACAATAAAATAAACTACTCAGAAGGAGGTGGTGGAAAGAAATGACCTTGTGAAATGTGCCACTGATACATGGCATCTATCATCTGCCTCTGCTCCCTGAGTTCGGCCGCTGCTCACTTAAATCTATGTGCAATGCATCAAGGGAGGGATGAATCCTAGCATATGCATCATCAGAAGTACTAGTACCTACATAAGATGTGCCACCAAAAGAAAAAGAATATCTAGGGGGGTCGACCCTAATAGATGGTATTGTAGTGGACTCCAAGGGGTCAGGAATAGGTACTACATTGGTCATGATTCAATTAGCTCGGTTCCTCACTATTATTTTCTCAGGATTTGGAAGTGTGAGGGGAAAATGATCTTGTAAAACTAAACAATATCTACCTTCATTTCTAGTGATCATTCTCATGGCCATACATGTGAAGGTCGAAGCTTCGCTTCTCGCTTTGCCTCGGTCGCTTGTGTATGGCGATCCTATCTTGCGTCCTCGGATTAAAAAAATTAATCCGGACAAAAATGGATTACCCAAGCAGCTGATTCATCATCGTGCTTCTCGATTTGAGTCGTCGCTTGAACAAACTTGTTGTTCAAGCAACCTAACTATTTTCTTCGATTAGCCGCGGAATAGATGATGAACGGATTGCCAGTTTTTGTGTTTATCTTCGGGGTCCATGATCATACAATTACAAACAAATTGCATAGAACAAGAAAGAAACTTAAACAAGAATTATACCTCTTGTTTACCTCTTGATCTTCTATCGTATGACCTATCCTCTCCTTGGGCATCGTGTGGGTGATGATCCTCCAAGAATCGAAGCCTCCTAGATCTCGTATCTTTCCTTCCTTGCTCGCTCCGAACAAGGGAAGATGACCAAACTCTTCTTCTCCTATCTAGTGCCGACCACCAAGCCACCTAGCTTGGTTGTTGCCGCTGGCCAAGGAGAGGAAGAAGGAGAGGTGGGCGCCAGCCAAGAGATAAAGAAGAAAGGCTAAACCCTGAACCTCTTGCTGCCGGCCAAAACTTTAGAGAAGAAGGTGCCGTCCTTGGAGAGGAGAAGGAGGAGCTGGCCAACAACAAAGGAGAAGATGAGGCCCTTATGCTTTATTTTTGTTGCCGCTAGTCCTAAAGGAGAAACAAAACCTAGCAACCAATGCTTGCCGCCCAACCCTTGAAAACTCCAAACCCTAGCACCCCTATCTCTTGTTGTCGCCCAAGCCTTGGAAGCTATTTATAGATTTTGCCCAAGCCTCCTTTTAATTGTGTTCATTGGATCTAGGCTTCGTGAGGGGTTTAATAGGCTACAATAGGGACCATGAGGAGGAGTTGGATCTTGGCCACCCAATAGATCCGAACCTGATCCATTAATGATGATTCATTCCACTAAAGCGATCATCATTGATCTACCTCACCAACCCCATAATTATATATGGTCTCCACATATTAATTGTACAAATATCTCCCCGTGTTTAAGATATCGAATGTCCATTAAATAATTAATTTACTGACAATTAATTAATTAACATCTAACTCCATGAGTAATACCACTCAACCTTATCATCATGATGGACCAAGTCCACCTGCAGGATTTGCATGATGATCCTTATGAGCTCCTCAAGGGGACATCATCATCCTAATACATAGGACACAGTTTCCTCCTATAATCAATGGCACACCATGTAAATAATATTATTTCCCAACTTACCGGGCCTATCGATTTAACCCATAAATCTCGCCCATTGGTAAATCAAAGAAATAAATATTAAATACATGCGCCCGTTATTATATCGGGATTAAGAGCATGTACTCCATAATATCCGAGGTCTGATTCAATTATGTAGTCACCAATAAATTGAATCACCTCTAAATCGATCTTGCTCAATACACATAAAGTATTCTAGTGTAATTCTATGGTCAAGATAAATCAATATCAAATTGCACTGCAACCATGCCAATGGTTTGTCCAAAACCATCTTGGTTGTGAGCCTCTACTTATACTCTACAAGGAACTGATAACATGATCTTCCGTGGACACCACACACCATGTTATCTACAATGTAAAGTATTAGACAATATGTATAACTATAAATATGCAAACAATGATCATGTGATTCTTATTCCAAAATGAAAATGTCCATACAAAGACTAGGCTTTCAGTATACTTCCCAACAATCTCCCACTTATACTAAAAGACTATGCTGCCATCATACTACTATACATCTGATTTCCATTCCCTCCACATGCCTATCAAAAGCTCTCACTGGAAGGGCCTTAATGAAAGGATCTGCCAGGTTATCCTCTGATGCAATCTTAGCGACAACAACTTCTCTTTGCTTTACGATCTCTCATATTAGGTGGTACTTGCGCTCTATGTATTTACTTGCCTTATGGGCTTATGGTTCCTTCGAGTTTGCAACTGCACCACTGTTATTACAATAAATTATGATAGTTTTGGGCAAACCAGGAATCACATCCAAGTCCATCAAGAATTTCCTGAGCCATACAACTTTTTTGGCTGCCTCAGAGGCTGCCACATACTCGGCTTCCATGGTGGAGTCTGTCACACATTTCTATTTGACACTCCTCCATACAATGGCTCCACCTCCCAAAGTATACACAAAACCTGAGGTAGACTTACTGTTATCCCTATCTAATTGGAAGTCAGAATCTGTGTAACCCACAAGGAGTAATTGATCTGTCTGGTATACCAGCATATAATCCCTAGTCCTTCTCAAGTACTTCAATATATGCTTTACCGCAATCCAATGTCCCTATCTTGGATTACTCTGATATCTGCTAACCATGCCCATGGCAAAGTAGATATCCGGCCTCGTACATAACATAGCATACATGAGGCTTCGTACCGCCGAAGCATAAGAAACTGCTTTCATCTCTTCTATCTCCTTTAATGTTCTAGGACACATCTCTTTAGATAAAGGTACTCCATGCCTAAAAGGTAGAAAACCTTTCTTGTAGTTCTGCATGCTAAAATGGGCCAAAATAGTGTCTATGTATGTAGCTTGAGATAAGCACAACTTCCTTTTCTTGTGATCCCTTATAACCTTGATCCCAAGGATGTGTCCCACTTCTCCCAAGTTTTTCATATCAAACTATTTGAACAACCATACCCTTACGTTTGACAACACTTTGACATTATTGTCAATGAGCAAAATATCATCTACGTATAGTACAAGAAATACCACTACGTTTCTGTCACATCTCTTGTATACACAAGACTCATCCGGACTTTGAATAAATCCATATGACTGGATTACCTCATCAAAGTGGATGTTTCAAGATCTCGAAGCTTGCTTCAATCCATAAATGGACTGATTAAGCTTGCACACAAGATGTTCTTTGCACTTTGCAATGAATCCCTTTGGTTGCTCCATATAGATGTTTTCTTCAAGACTTCCATTAAGAAAAGTTGTCTTGATATCCATCTGCCAAACCTCATAATCCATATGAGCATCAATAGATAAGAGAATTCAGATAGACTTAAGCATGGCTATTGATGAAAAGGTCTCCTCATAATCGATACCCTCTTTCTGAGTATACCCTTTCACAACAAGCCTTGCTTTGAAGGTCTTAACCTTCCTGTCTATTCCTCTCTTTCTTTTGTAGATCCACTTGCATCCAATGACTTTTACACCATTGGATGGTTCTACTAGCTCCCAGACCTGATTTGAATCCATAGATTCTATCTCAGAATTCATTGCCCTTTACCAAGATACCACATCTTTATCATGGTTTGCCTCATCATATGTCCAGGGATAAGATTCATGTTTGCCAGGGACCAAATTAGAAGATTCTCTCAAGAACATAAATCTATCAGGTTGTCTAACAACCCTCCCACTACGATGAGGTATCACCTGTGTATCCTTTGTGACATCCGGTGCAGTCACATGTGGTATGTCCTCTTATACCGTTGGTAGTGACTTCCCCTCTCAATTCCTCCAGAACAATCTTGCTCATGGACTTGTGGTTCATCACATAGTCTTCCTTTAAAAATCGGGCATTCGTGCTAACGATCACCCTTTGATCTCTAGGACTATAGAACAAACCACCTTTCGTTTCTCTAGGATAGCCTATGAACAAGTGAACTTCTGTACAAGGTTCCAACTTACCAGCATCTACCTTCAGCACATGTGCTGGACTCCCCCAAATTCGAATATGTCTTCGACTAGGCTTTCGTCTAGTCCACAATTCTATGGGAGTTGAAGGTACTGATTTAGATGGTACCAAGTTCAGAATATACACTACCGTATCCAGAGAATACCCCCAGAACGAATCTGGTAAATCAGAATAACTCATCATCGATCTAACCATCTCCATAAGAGTCATATTCCTTCGCCCCACCATACCATTTTGTTGGGGTGTACCAGGTACAAACAGTTGAGATTGAATCCTAGCCTCTGATAAGTAACTCCTAAACTCTCCTAAGAGGTACTCACCACCACGATCATATCGTAGTGTCTTGATACTTTCACCTTGACATTTCTCCACATCAACCTTGAATTCTTTGAACCTGTCAAAGCATTCAGACTTGTGGCACATCAAGTAAATGTATCCATATCTTGAATAATCATCTATAAAAGAGACAAAGTATTCAAAACCACCTCTAGCCTGGATAGACATAGGACCACACAAATCAGAATGAACCAATTCCAACACATCTTTGGCTCTATACCCCTTGGCCTTAAAAGGTCTCTTGGTCATTTTACCTTCCAAGCAAGATTCGCAGGTTGGGAAATCTTCCAACACTAATGAACCCAAAGGTCCATTAGCTATTAACCTTTGAATTCTACTTAGGTTAATATGACATAACCTTAGATGCCGAAGATATGTTTGGTTCATTTTCAAACGCTTTTTTCTCTTATTATATTTAGAAGATGAGTTATTTATTTCTATTTGTATCGTGGGAGCTTTCGGTTCAAGAGTGTATAAATTTCCTACCAATGCACCAGAACAGATAATCTCACTATTCCTTTTTATAACAACTCTGTCATTAAAAGAAATAGAATATCCATCCAAAAACAATTTAGAAACTGAAATCAAATTCTTTCTAAATGAAGATACATAAAGGAAATTTCTTAGAACCAAAGTTTTATTCCTATCAAAAGATAAATAAACATCTCCCACTGCAATAGCAGTCACCTTCGTAGCATTGCCCATGTAGATGATAATCTCCCCCTCAGCTAGTCGTCTAATTTCCTGGAACCCCTGCAAAGAGTTGCAGACATGATCAGTGGCTCCCGTATCTACACACCAGGTGTCAGTAGATATCACCACTAAACATGTTTCAATGACTAGACCAAAAGATATACCTTTGTTCTACTTTTGGTTGGGGCAGTCAGCCTTCCAATGTCCAGTCTGCTTGCAAGTGAAGCACTTGCCTTTCGGCTTCTTCACTCCTCCCTGAGATCCTCCCACCACCTTCGCTGCGCCTTGTTTCTGCTTCTTCTTGCCTTTCAGCTTAGAAGTAGAAACCTTCTGGGCAACCAAAACCTGAGAACTCTGACGAAAAAGGCCCTCTGTCACCTGGAGTTCTGTCAGAAGCTCCGCCAACGAATACAACCTCTTATTCATGTTGTAGTTCAGGTGAAATTACTCAAAACTCCTAGGTAGAGATTGGAGAATGATATTGGCCTGGGTTTCCCCATCGATCTCAGCTCCAAGGACTTCTAGCTCATTAAAATTAACCATCATCTTGAGAACATGATCCCTCACAGGTGTTCCCTCAACCATCGTGGTCATCATCGAGTTTCTCATGGCTTCCTGCCTTGTAGCTCGATTCTGGTGTTTGAAAAGTTCCTTGAGATTGAGCATCATGTCATAGGAAGTGGTCATGGCATGATGCTGATGTTGCAATACATTTGACATAGAAGCCAAATTGTAACACCACGCCATCTCATCAGCCTTGATCCACTTCTTATAACTCTATTTCTCCTTTTCCCTAGAATCATCCGTAGGCTTAAGAGAACACTCCTGTTAGCAATATATGAGAGGTGTCCTAAGGCAATCGCCTTATGGTTGTACCATTTATATGATAAATGAAGATTCACTATTTGAGTATATATGTTTTCATGTATTTGATTAGATCTTAAACTCATTTACTGAATATCTATAATACGATTCACAACATGAGAGAATTTGTGATTGGATCACAACTAGTGAGTATCTCTACATGTGTAATTGTGATATATTAGAATTATCCCTAGTCGATGAATTGATGGATTTGGACACCATCAATTCTGTCGAGACTAGCATGAGGTATACTCCTTGGTGTATCCAAGTAGCTAATTCTCACTAGCTGGAGACATTGTGTTGTCTATAGTTAATCATGGATGCTAGTTATGGTAACTAGTTCATTGGAGTGACCAGTTGTAAGACTTCATATGGTTCTCTGCATATATGGATATGTCAATGAAGTTCTTATTGCAGCTTAACTGTGATGTTCCTTTGACTTACGGTATTCAAGTCATCTTGGTCATGAAGACTTATGTTTTGACATCTTAAGCAAGCATCCCTGAGGAGATGTGGACCCGAGATGATTGGGTATAAGTCGAAATGCCCGAAGGTGTTTGAATAGCCTATAAAGGATTCACCACTCCTTGCGAGGAGATGTATACCCATGGCCTCTCGTCGAATTATTACTAAAGACTTTGGCCAAAGCATTACATGATTAGAGTAAAGTACTCTTGGATACATATGTAGTAACTAGAATCCATAGGATGAGAAAATGACACTTGGGCTAGGTGTGACATAGTCGACCTAGTAGGGACTGACACTATAGAACATGTCGTCAACCAAGAGGGTATAAAATGAGTGAAGCGAATGGGGCACGATTCAATGTAGCTGCTGAAGGGTTTCAGAAATGGTTCTGGAATCAACCGTTGATTTTTCGATTAATTGGGGATCATGATGTACTACTTGGTGCCACTCATGATCGTTTTATAATTAATGGTTAATTATAGATGACCAACATAAATTGGGAACCTAGTTGGTCACATGCACAACGAACGTAATCCGAAGGATTTAAAATGAGCTTGAGAATGAGATTCTCAAATCGAGAGAAACTAGGTTTGGTTGGACCAAACAAGGAGCTAGCATGAAATCATTTCAGACGAAATGGAAGCATGGATGAGCTGTGTCTTATGAAGACATGATGGATGAACCAAATTGGTTTGGTTCTAATCCAATGGTGGAGAATAAACCAAAGGGGTTTGGTTTGTTTAAAACAAATGAACCAAAGTTGGTTCGGTTCGTTTTAACGTAAAATAGACCAACGTGGTTTTATTTATTTTAACTTAAGTTATTGTAGTGGGTTAACGGGTTTTGGTTATGAACCAATAACCGTTAGGAGAATGTGTTCTCTATAAAAACATGGCTTAAGGATTTTTCGTGGATAACTTGTGTGTCGGAAACCCTAGCCACCTAAGCCCTTCTCCTCTCCTTGCCACCCAGCAAGGTTGCCGCCCTCCTTGCTAGACACCGCTACCTGCTGTCGCAGCCTCTAGTTGCTGCTGGCCATCCTCCGACGACACCCCTTGGCTCCGGTGATGAAGGTGCAGTCGACCTTCCTCCTTTGGGCCGGCACAAATCCTCCACCAAGCTGTCCTGTTTTTTGGACAGCTTGTTTCCTTTTGTGTCGGAGCATCATTTGGACGACGTTTGGAGCTCCGAAAATGGCTACCTTACTAGGGATTTGATCTCTGATAATCCTCATAGGTGGAGGACCAAGGATTCGTCAAACGGTTGACGAATACCTCTCTGGAGAAGCGAGTTTTGGGGACTCATTTTCAAATCCGAATTTTGATACGGATTGTGATCTTCTCTCGATAACATCGTCTTTGACACGAGGCAAGTGACTCCTATGAAAACGAGGCTTGTAGCCTGGCGAAGCTATCCCGACGGTACTCGGTGTGGATACGAATAGAGGCAATTCTAGCGAGAGTTGCTTTGGTTGATGTCATTCCTGCTGCACGTGATATGTCAAGTACAACTAGAGTAATTTCCTTTTATTGCAAAATTTGAAATTGCGATTATGTCTACACATGATGTACTTTGCATGTGTGTGGTGTGTGTGTTGTAATAAATTAGATTTATTATTTTTTAATTCTTCCGCTGTGCATATTTTTACGAAACATTTTCAAACACACACTCTCCGCGGTATCGAAAACCCAACAGTGGTATCATAGCCAAGGTTGTGTTTCGACATAATCATAAAATTATTTTGCGATAGTGATAATTGTATTTATAAAAAAATTTTACTTTTGGAAAGTTTAGAAGTATTTATGAAAATTTTCTAATTTTGGAAAGTTTAGAAGTATTTATGGAAATCTTCTACTTTTGGAAAGTTTAGAAGTATTTATGAAAATTAACACTTTCAAAAAATAAAATATATGATTTGATTTGAAAATTTGTTTCTTAATTTAATCATGATTTTATTTGGGGAATAAAATCTAAAATATATTTTATTTCCATAAATAGTTTTGACAATTTAGGAAATTTGTTTCCTAAATTAAATTTGACTTTCCTTAATTGAGACCTTCCATAAATAAAATATGTGATTAGATTTGGAAATTTGTTTTCTAATTTAATCATGATTTGATTTGGGGAATCAAATCTCAAATATATTTTATTTCCATAAATAGTTATGACATATAAGAAAATTTTGAATATGCTATAATTGTATGTCATGTAATTACATTAGATGCATATCATTATGCCATACGTGTCGTAACATGTAGATGTATGGCATGTATGCCATGATATGTAGATAATAGTTATTTGTATGCAAAAGAGGATGAGACATTAAACCCCTTACACAATATTAAAGCCTACACCTTCCATTAATATGGTTTGAACCAGAGTTTTATTTCTTGTATGGGTTGTTGGACTCTCTCCAAGCCTGGCTCGAACCCGAACATGTTCAAACCATGGAATAGTTTAATACTAATATGATAAGAGTCAAAGGTCAATTGTTAGCTTTTATTGTTGGACTCTCTCCAAGCTGGGCTAATTGGTTGAATGCGCTCTAACTATATTAAAACTATTTTTGATTAATGGGGTGGCTTTAACCTGGAGCATCGACTTGTTAGACTATCTCCAAGGTCGATGTGAAGGGAGGCGAAGTTGGTTGCTATGCATGTGATGCATACTTGTTAATGAGTTAACAATCCGATGTATGTGTGAACATTCAATTAGTTGATAGGACATTGTGATAGTTGCATATATGTGATATGCAATCGATATACTTGATACCTACCATCGTAGCTATGAATGGCTTGTTGGACTCTCTCCAAGGTTGTTTATATCTATGTTGGATATCAACCCATTCGGAGATGGACCTACAATCTCCCGAAGTGATTTTGGGGTTTTAAAATTCAAAAAATGAATGGGATTTATAAAAGTATGTTGATGCATTTTAAATCATCTTTATCATATATGCTCGATTTGTATTTCTAGGTTAATTGATTGATCATGATATCTTTAAATTTGCACTCTATTTTGAATTCAAATAAATTGACTGGGATGATCTTCTTGGACTGGCTTAGAAACTTGAGAATTGTTCTCAAGGCGGAAAAGCTTACGAATGTCCTCGAAGCGCCTCTTCCCGCCCATCCTAGTGACGATGCAACTCCAAACCAATTGTTGGACAATCAGAAACATGTGACTGATTCTGAACTGACGAGTTGCATCATGCTAGCCGCGATGGTACCCGAGCTACAGAAGCAACATGAGCATATGGATGCTCATACTGTAATCTTTTATCTCTATGAGTTGTTTGATGAGCAAGTGAGATCCAAAAGGTTCAAAGTCTCCAAGCTCCTCTTCACCTCTGAGATGCAAGAAGGTTCATTTGTGGTACTTCTCAACAAGCTGAAGATTATGCAGTCTTCTATGAAGCATGAGCAGGGGATGGTGTTGTTAGTTGATTCCTCGAAGAAAGGTTCTAAGAGAAAGTCAAAGGAACAACAGAAGGGGAAGAAGAAAAAGTCAAAAAAGGCATAACCAACTCAAAAGGGCACTTGCCATCATTGTGGCAAGGAGGGTCATTGGAGAAAAAACTGCAAGATTTATCTTGAGTCCGTGAAGAAGAATAAGACATTAAATGCCCCATCTTCTTCAGATATCTTCGTTATTGATTGTCATTCTATTTCCTCAAACACTTGGGTATTGGATATGTTGGTGCAGGGGCACTAGATAATCGAACCTGTGTTTTGATTATGGTAAAGACACAAAGTTAAGTTTATATCGTTATCTCACGAGCTAAATCAAGTGTGCAGAAAAGTGCTAAAGCTGGAGTTGAAGGTTAGCGACACCCGGAGGAAGCCGCGGTGGTTGGGCGACACTCGAGTGACTTCGGAGGGAGCCGAAGGAATCGAGTGGAAGGCAGGAAGCGAGAGCTACTATCGAGGTAAGCTCATGTGAGTGAGAGATTGTAAGGTCGTGTCCTCTTTACGAGGACGATCGTAGGCGGCGATCCGACTAAGACTTCCTGTGGAAGGTCTAGGTCGAGATCAGACGGTTAGAAACCGTCGTATTTATCATTTTCTGAGCTAACCTCTTACTGCAGGGAAGTGGCCAGGCTGGCAGTCGACTGCTGGACGTTGAGCAGTCGACTGATGCTCATCAGTCGACTGATGGGAGTCATCAGTCGACTGATGGCGACGAATCAGCCTTTGCGCTAGGTCAAAATGGATAACGTTTGACGCGGCCACTTCGCGATAAATTTTGGACAATTTCGTAATCCGTTCCTAAAGACGAGGAGACAAATTTAGAGGCCAAAATCTATAAAAGGAGGGGAGGATTCCAACTCCAAATCACATCAAGTTTATTAATCAAGTGCTCCTACAACGCCAATGCTCCAACATCATCATAACGCCGACGCGACGCCAAGTTCCGATCTTCTTCGTCGACAGCAGAATCAAGTAATATTTTTGATATTGTATTCTTTGTTTTTCTTCATAACGAGGTGAGGTAGGCTTGTTGCCTCATCCTTGTATATTCGGTTTTGTGATCGTTGTCTCCTACCTCCAACGAGGAGGAGACATTATAGTGCTTTGCCCTCCGTACGCGGTCTAGGACCGATAGGGCCTTGGAGTAGCAATCATTGGGTTGTGAACCAAGTAAAATAAACGTGTTCATTTATTTTCCACTGTGCTTACTCGTTTAGTTGTGTATCAACAAATGAATTCGAACGAAAGATTTACGATCGCTATTCACCCCCCCCCTCTAGCGATGCTTCTCGATCCAACAATTGGTATCAGAGTGGGGGCGCTAAGATTTGGTGAAACCACCGATCTAGCACGTTTTGGTTTTCTGTTCGTATTTTTCGATTCGTATTTTTTTTTGGGTCTTTTTCCTCCCGCACTACTAATCCAAGACGAAGTCTTGGTACATATCTTTTGGTTGTGTGCTTGCAAGTATTCTCCCTTGGAGTAGCCGACGGTAAAACGGCCATAACTTTTCGCACAAGTGGACTCACGTAACGATCTACCTACCAAATCGAAGGCCTCTGAGAGATCTACATTTCTTACGAGGGTTTACCCTCGTACCAACCTGTTTCCAGCCTCAAAATCCAACGTTCAGTAGCCTTTCAGGGACACCGAAGGTCGTAAGTTTCTAGTTTTTGTTAGTTTCTTATTCTTCTTATTTATTTCTGTTTATTTCCTATTATTTCCCGCAATACTAATCCAAGACCAAGTCTTGGAATTCTCTTTGGTTATTATTCGTGTTTTTGCAAGAGACTTAATGGCTCACATTGAGGGGTATAGCACCACCTGACCTCCGTTCTTTAACGGAAATGATTTTCGTTATTGGAAAGGTCGGATGGAGTGTTTCTTGAAAACACAAGTCGAGACTTGGATAATAATCCAAACCGGCTTTGGGTTATCTACCAATGATCAAGGAGAGCCCTTGGATTTCAATAAGTGGACAAATACAACCAAGAGGCAAATCGAAGCCGATGCAAGAGCAACTCAAATATTACAATGTGGCTTGTCCAAGGAGGAGCTTAACCGCATCGGTCCATTCATTAGCGCCAAAGACCTCTGGAACAAATTGATTGATCTACATGAAGGGACGCTCGATGCTAAGGTATGTAAAAGAGATTTACTTTTAAATAAACTGTACAATCTAAAGATGCAGGATCGCGAGACTGCCACCCAATTACATGCATGGATCCAAGACATCGTCAATGGTCTTCACTCGATTGGGCAAGCTGTAGAGAACCGGGACCTTATAAGGTACACTTTAAATGCTTTCCCTAGGACTACCTTGTGGGCATCCATTGTCGATGTCAACAAGGTCTCTAAGGACCTTTCAAAGCTTAGGTTAGACGAATTATTTTTCGAGTTTGAACTTCACGAGCAAACTAACATGGTCCGAGCCGAGAGAGGTATTGCTCTACTTGCAGGACAAAGAAGCAAGCCACCTACTAGGCAAGTAGATGAACTCAAACTCGAAGACGAATCAGAGTCCGAATCAGAAGAGGTGGAAGCAATAGTGAACGTTGTGCGGAGAATAGTTCGAAAAGAAAGAAGGAAATTGAAGTGAGAGAACCAAAAGAAAAAGGGAGCAAGGAAAGCCTTCCATGCAACTTGGGACAACAAAGAAGACATAGCTTACATGGCAAGACCGGAGGAGTCTGAGTCAGAATCTGAAGCCGAGTCCAACTATAACACCGACTCCAAACTCGAGGACTACTTCGAGAAGCAACTCAAAGCTGGACCAAAAGAGAAAATTAAGGTTAGCCGCTCACTAATTCATACTCTT
This sequence comes from Wurfbainia villosa, assembly GCA_025175895.1. Classification (NCBI taxonomy): domain Eukaryota; kingdom Viridiplantae; phylum Streptophyta; class Magnoliopsida; order Zingiberales; family Zingiberaceae; genus Wurfbainia; species Wurfbainia villosa. Next base: position 76,673,708 of record CM046000.1, on the reverse strand, counting down.
TACAATACAATTAAAATGTTTAATAGGAAATTAACTAAGTCCGAGTCTAGGGTTGAGTCGTTACTTGAGGAGGTTGAAACCCTCAAGCAAGAGACTACTCTAACCTCTTCAACTAGTCAAGTTCAAGAGGGAAACTCAACCCAAATTGAAAAACTTGAGGAGGAGAATTCACTCTTGAAAGACCGAGTTCAAGAGGTTGAGGCTAGGTTGGAAAGGTTCACATTGGGATCTAAGAACCTTAATCGACTACTTGGAACCCAAAGAGCCGTGTACAACAAAGTCGGACTCGGATTTAAGTCAAAGACTACGAATAGGTCTTATATGTCTATCGTAAATCGTAGTCATCAAAGAGTCCAAGCATGGGTCCCAAAGGTTTTATTGAACTCACATATAAGGACTAATATGTTTTGGATTCCTCATGATCAAGTTCATTATTTGAATAGACCATATTGGTTCAATGGTCCAGGGGGAGCTAACACTAAAATAGTATACCCGCTTACTTAGCAAAACCATTGAATATCTTACCTTAATTTGAAGAACGGCTAGATAGGGAAAATAGTTAGTCAACTCTTGACAACATAGTATCAGGACGCGGCGAGATGATAGTACGTTAGGGAAACAAAGTCTCGTGTATTCGAGCTAGATAAGGCGTATCTAGCTTGGTGCACTTGACCGAGTGGAACTAGATGAAGCTACCTCGCCGTATCCTAAACTAGTTAGACCAGGAAGTAAACCTAAGTGATATTTTCTTGAATTTGGCTTTGTCTAAGGAAGTGGTCGTTGTTCCGATAAAAGAAGGCCCCTGTGCCTCGCCACGACCAGGAAGCCAGTTTCTTGAAAAGTTACTTAACGATCTAAAGGTTAAATCCGAATCTAACCCAAGGTTGACTATCTTTAATCAATTTAAAATCATCTCACAAAACATATAAGGTGAACAAATTCTGAGACACATAGAATGGGTGAGATGTTAAGGATAATTGAAATATACTTAAAACAATCTCTTCAAAATACTACTTATTTTCTCAACTATTGTACATAACAACTCTTAGGCCAAAGTTTAGCGCCCCCTACATCTCTTATACTTCATATATTTGACTAAGGGGGAGAGCAAACTTACTCTAAGGGTTATATTATAAACCTTTAGATTATTGGTGCAGAGGGACACACCTCGAACCAATCTATCTAACTACTGCTAGACACATGCTTGGACTCATATTTGATTTATCTCGATGCATGCATATACGATATTGTTTTCAAAACCCTATTTTTTACAAAAACCCCAAATTTTTTTTTTATTTATGGCAAAAGGGGGAGAAGAGCAAAAGTTAAGGGGGAGTAACATAAAATTTAATTTTGAAAATTAAATTATCTCTTTCAAAACTCACCTAGGGTTAAGGGGGAGTTTTGGTTGAGGGGGAGTTCACATTCATCTTCTACTATACCTGTTTTATGTTTTAATTTTCCTTAACTTTGTGTTGGTTTGCCATAGATCAAAAAGGGGGAGATTGTGGGTGCAGGGGCACTAGATAATCGAACCTGTGTTTTGATTATGGCAAAGACACAAAGTTAAGTTTATATCTTTATCTCACGAGCTAAATCAAGTGCGCAGAAAAGTGCTAAATCTGGAGCTAAAGGTTAGCGACACCCAGAGGAAGCCGCGGTGGTCGGGCGACTCTCGAGTGACTTCGGAGGAAGCCGAAGGAATCGAGTGGAAGGCAGGAAGCGAGAGCTACTATCGAGGTAAGCTCGTGTGCGTGAGAGATTGTAAGGTCGTGTCCTCTTTACGAGGACGACCGTAGGCGGCGATCCGACTAAGACTTCCTGTGGAAGGTCTAGGTCGAGATCAGACGATTAGAAACCGTCGTATTTATCATTTTCCGAGCTAACCTCTTACTGCAGGGAAGTGGTTAGCCGCAACCAATGCCTGGATGTTGAAAGCCGATCGATGCTCATCGATCGATGGGAGTCATCGCTGATCGTGATGGCGATTTAATCAGCCTTTGCGCTAGGTCAAAATGAATAACGTTTGACGCGGCTACTTCGCGATAAATTTTGGACAATTTCGTAATCCGTTCCTAAAGATGAGGAGACAAATTCAGAGGCCAAAATCTATAAAAGGAGGGGAGGATTCCAACTCCAAATCACATCAAGTTTATTCATCAAGTGCTCCTACAACGCCAACGCTCCAACATCGTCAAAACGCCGACGCGACGCCAAGTTCCGATCTTCTTCGTCGGCAGCAGAATCAAGTAATATTTTTGATATTGTATTCTTTGTTTTTCCTCATAACGAGGTGAGGTAGGCTTGTTGCCTCATCCTTGTATATTCGGTTTTGTGATCGTTGTCTCCTACCTCCAACGAGGAGGAGACATTATAGTGCTTTGCCCTCCGTACGCGGTCTAGGACCGATAGGGCCTTGGAGTAGCAACCGCTGGGTTGTGAACCAGGTAAAATAAACGTGTTCATTTATTTTCCGCTGTGCTTACTCGTTTACTTGTGTATCAACGAACATATTCGAACGAAAGATTAACGATTGCTATTCACCCCCCCCCCCCTCTAGCAACGCTTCTCGATCCAACAGGATACTGGGTGTGGCTCACATATATGTAATGACATACATGGGCTAAGGAATAGAAGAAGACTCATCAAGGGAGAGTCAAATTTACATGTTGGGAATGGAGCAAAGTTTGCTACACTCGCCATCGGATCATATTAGTTGGAACTCACTACAGGACTTGTCTTAGAACTGGACAATTATTTTTATGTTCCTTCGTTGATAAAGAACATCATTTCTATTTCATGTTTGAAGAGAAATGGGTACCATTTATCTTTTAGTAACAATTGTTGTTACATAACTTTGAATGACGTTCTTTATGGGACTGGAACTTTAAGCAATGATATTTATACGTTGGACATATCCAGTGACATTTTCAATATCGAAGCGAGCAACAAGCATGCTCGAAAGGATAATCAATTAGACTCCTACATGTGGCATTGTCATCTTGGCCATGTGAGCAAGAAACGCATGTCCGAATTACACCGATGTGAAATTTTGGAATCGTTTGAATTAGATTCATATGATACATGTGAAACATGCTTAAAAGACATGATGACTAAGTTACCTTTTACGGGAAAAGGTGAAACGGTCGGAGAGTTGCTTAGTCTAATACATACTGATTTATGTGGACCTATGACAACTCAAGCTCTAGGAAGCTATAGCTACTTCATTACCTTCACCAATGATCACTCACGGTTTGGGTATATGTTCATGATGAAATACAAGTCTGAAGCCTTTGAAGGGTTCAAAGAATTTAGAAATGAAGTAGAGAAACAACCTGGCAAGAGTATTAAAATACTTCGATAGGATCGAGGTGGTGAATACTTGAGTCAAAAGTTTCTGGATTATCTAAGGGACAATGGTATATTGTCTCAAAGGACTCCGCAATATACACCGCAGCATAATGGTGTATCTGAGAGGTGTAACCAGACCTTGTTGGACATGGTCAGGTTGATGATGAATCATGCAAATCTTCCCAAGTCCTTTTGGGGATATGCACTTCAGACAACTATTTACTTGCTAAACAGAATGCCAACCAAGGTAGTATCGACTACTCTATTTGAGATATAGAATAGTAAGAAACCTCATGTATCTTACTTGAAGATATGGGGTTGTCCTGCTTATGTGAAGCGGACTATATTAGACAAATTAGATGCTAAGTCTGATAAATGTCTATTTATTGGATACCCTAAGGAAATGAGGGGTTACAAATTCTATCATCCTGTGGAACAAAAGGTGTTTGTTTCAAGGCATGCTGTGTTTCTAGAGAAAGAGTTTCTCTTGCAAGAAAATAGTGGGAGTGTCGTTGAGCTTGAGGAGGCTCGAGAGACTGAAATAGACATTGATGAGATACCTGGTGAAGCACCATAACCGATAACTCATAATGATGAGCCATAGGCTGGACCTATTGTGACACCACATCTTTGTAGATCTGGTAGAACACGCAATATTCCTGAGAGATATGAATTTCTCGTAAGTGAATCGAATGATGTATTACTCATTGATGATGAGGAGCCAACCAGTTATGAAGAAGTTTTGAAAGGTTCAGAAAGGGATAAGTGGCTTAACGCCATGAAGTTGTAAATGGATTCCATGTATGAAAATCAAGTTTGGAACTTGATTGACCCACCTGAAGGCATAAAAGCCTATAGGGTGGAAGTGGGTTTTCAAGAAGAAAATCGACATGGATGGTAATGTGATTACCTATAAGGTTAGATTGGTGGCGAAAGAGTATCGTCAAAAGCAAGGTGTTGATTATGATGAGACCTATTCACCTGTTGCTATGGTTAAATCCATTCGGACGCTCCTGGATATAGCGGCTCATTATGATTATGAGATATGGCAGATGGATATGAAAACAACTTTCCTTAATGGAATCCTACTCAAGGATGTGTATATGATACAGCCTGAGGGTTTCACATCAATTAACAAAACCAAGGTATACAAATTGTGACGGTCTATATATGGACTAAAGCATGCATACAGAAGCTAGAATATCCGTTTTGATGAGAAAATCAAAAGGTTTGATTTCTCACAAAATCCGGACTAACCTTATGTATACAAGAAGGTTAGTGGGAGTACAGTCGTGTTCCTAGTATTTTATGTTGATGACATATTACTTATAGGAAACGATGTTTCTATCTTACAGTCAGTTAAAATTTGGTTATCTAAGACATTCTCCATGAAAAACCTGGGAGAAGCAACCTACATCCTCGGGATTAAGATCTATATGGATAGATCGAATAGGTTGCTTGGTCTTTCGCAGTCTATATATATAGACCGAGTGTTAAAGAGGTTTAGCATGTCGGAATCCAAGAAAAGTTTCCTATCCATCAGGCATGGGATACACCTTTCGAAGTCTATGTGTCCATGCACAGAAGATGAGAGGATTTGCATGAATAAGATTCCCTATGCATCCGCAATAGGATCTATCATGTATGCTATGTTTTGTACGAGGCCCGACGTATCATATGCTCTGAGTGTCACGAGCAAATACCAGTTCGATCCAGGAATGGATCATTGGGCGGCTGTTAAGATGATCCTTAAGTACTTGAGAAGAACTAAGGATGTGTTCATAATATATGGAGAAGGAGACATGGTGATACGTGGGTATACGGATGCCAGCTTCCAGATAGATATGGATGATTGCAATAAAAGGAAATTTAAACTACGTTATACCTTTCGTATGATGTGTAGCGGGAACGGCATCAACCGGAACGATCCTCGTAAGAATCGTCTCTATCCGTATCCACGTCGAGCTCCTCGGGATGACTTCGCCAAGCCACGAGCTGTTGGTGCAGTGGGCACCAAAGTCGAACCGGTATTTTGATTATGGCAAAAGGCTCAATAGTTAAGGGTATATTTGTTATCTTACGAGCTCAATTAAGTGTGCAGAAATGCTAAAGTTGAGCGGAAGGTCTGCGACACCCGGTGGGAACCGAGGTGGTCGGGCAACGCCAGAGGGACTTCGGAGGAAGCCGAGGTACTCGGGTGAAGACCGGAAGCGAGGCTACAAGGTAAGCTCGTGTGAAAGCGAAGCAAGGTCGTTAAGCGTAGATCCGACCCAATACCTCCAATGGAAGGTCTAGGTCGAGATCAGATGGTTAGAACCATCGTACTTTATATTTTAAGCTAACTTGTACTGCAGTCCAAAACCCTTTGACTACAGTCAACTGCTAGTCAAGTTCCAGCCTCGAGAAGAGCTCGAATTTCAAGGGGGTGAATTTGGACTTGACTCGTGTTTTGTTACAAAGGGTGATGTGGCATCAAGGTGGACATCCAAACCATCACCAAGCTTCCTTGTGGTGGACGCCCAAAATAAGGTGAGTTGGCACAAGATGGTTGGCTCCCATGATGTGGCACAAGTTGAATGGCTCCAACAAGTTGGCGCCCAAGGAGGTTGGAGGTGGCACAAGGTGGTTGGATGAAACACCTCATCCTTGAGTTGGCGACCAAGGAGGTTGGAGGTGGCACAAGGTGGTTGGATGAAACACCTCATCCTCAAGTTGGCGCCCAAGGAGGTTGGAGGTGGCACAAGGTGGTTGGATGAAACACCTCATCCTTGAGTTGGCGCACAAGAAGGTTGGAGGTGGCACAAGGTGGTTGGATGAAACACCTCATCCTTGAGTTGGGATAAGAACCTCACCTTGGACACTACCTATGTCTAAATTCATAGATCAATATCCATAAATAGACATGTTCACTCCAAGCAAAGAAAAAGAATTAAAGAGCTCTCAACACGCCGTCGTAACGCCGCTACTACTACTCACATTTGCTACGACGAAGTGCCGCCGACAACGAAAGCTACATCTTCTACTTATAAGAGTTGTCGGTATATTTATTTAAGTTCTACTTCTTTAAATTGTCTTTGTGCTTTAATCGTAACAAGGAAAGGGGGAGTGTCCCTTTGCCTTGATTTCTTTTTGTAATCGTTGCTCCTACCTCCAACGAGGAGGAGTGGTTCTAGTGAATTGCCCTCCGTACGTGATCAAGGATCACTAGGGCCGTGGATTAGCAATCGAAAGATTGTGAACCACGTAAAAATATCTTGTCTACTTTATATTTCCGCTGTGCATTCTCTACTTGCTTTTTACTTATTGCAAAAGTTTTTAACGACACCGTATCGCTATTCACCCCCCCCTCTAGCGACACTTTCGATCCAACAATTGGTATCAGAGCCGGGGGCGCTAAGATTCGGTGAAACCACCAATCTAGCTTTGTTTTTCTTTTTTTTACAGATTTTTTATTTATTTATTTCTGTTTTCGTATAATTATTTCACTTGCTTATCTTCTCCTACATATAGAATTGCATTAGAGGCTTTAGGATCCGGATAAGGTTGTCCTTCGGGTTAGATCCCGAGTAAGGTTGTCCTCCGAACTTCAACGACATTCGCATTTGATTGTTTATTTCTTTTTGCAAGTTACATTTTATATATCTTTTTACTTCTACTACTAATCCAAGACGAAAGTCTTGGAATATTCTTTCGTGTGTGTTTTGCAAGATTCTTTTGTCGTTCTTCTTCTTGTTTTAAATGGCCCATCTCGAAGGGTTTAGCACTCGACCCCGTTTTACAACAGTAATGACTTTCCTTATTGGAAGGGTCGGATGGAATGCTTTCTTAAAACCCAAATCGAGATGTGGATCGTAATCCAAACCGGTTTCACACTTCCTAATGAAGATGGTGAATCTTTGGGTTACGATCAATGGTCAAATTCCATGAAAAAACAAGTAGAAGCCGATGCCAAGGCAACTCAAATCTTGCAATGTGGGTTGTCCAAGGAAGAGCTCAACCGCGTCGGCCCCTTCATTAGTGCAAAGGACTTATGGACCAAGCTAGTGGAACTACACGAAGGCACCGACGACACGAAGGTATGTAAAAGAGATTTACTTTTAAATAAATTGTATAACTTGAAAATGCAGGAAAACGAGACCGCAACTCAACTACATGCTCGTATCCAAGACATCGTCAACCAACTCCATGCCATCGGACAAAAGGTCGAGAATCGCGACCTTATCAGGTATTCTCTTAACTCGTTTCCTAGGACCACCTTGTGGGCATCCATGGTCGATGCCTACAAGGTCTCCAAGGACCTTTCTAAAATTAGGTTAGACGAATTGTTTTCGGAACTTGAATTACATGAGCAAACTAACGTGGTCCAGGCCGAGAAGAGTATTGCGTTAGTTGCAGGTTCCAAGAAGAAGAAGCAAGCCACCCTCGGAGGAAGAAGACGATATCCAAGCTCTAATGGCCAAGCCGACCGAGCACGACTCCGAAACCGAAGAAGAGTCCGAGTCCGAATCCGATGATGAGCTTCCATTCAAGACAAGCCACGGATCCGTATCCGGTTCAAAAGAATCAATAAGGGTAAGTCGGTCGTTACTTAATACTTTGTATGGTGCAATTAAATTTTTAAATAAGAAACTAGCTAAGTCCGAGTCCAAGGTCGAGACCCTAATTGAGAAGGTTAACCTCCTCAAACATGAGGTCTCCCTAACCTCTTCGACTACTCGTATTCAAGAGGAGGACTCAACTCAAGTTGAAAAGCTTGAAGTTGAGAACTCGCTTTTGAAAACACAAGTCGAAGACCTTAGGAACACGTTGGAAAGGTTCACTTTGGGATCCAAGGGACTTGACCTCTTACTTGGATCACAAAGGGCCGTGTACAACAAGGTCGGACTCGGGTTTAACTCAAATACAACCAATAAGTCATATATGTCTATAGTAAACCAACATAAGAAAAATGTCCAAGCATGGGTCCCTAAGACCACTTTGATTTCAACTTTAGGATCTAACATGTATTGGGTTCCCAAGGACCAAATTCACTATGTGAATAGACCCACTGATTCAATGGTCCAGGGGGAGCCAATACAAAATGTATTTTTGTTAAGTCTTAGAAATTGCATGCTTAGTTTTTCCTTTATTTTTAGAATGGTTAGATAGGACTCATAACCAACTAAAATCCTGCGAAAAGATTGAGCCTCGGGGAGCCTCTTTTCAAAAATAAATCAACTAAAATCCTACGAAAAGATTGAGCCTCGGGGAGCCTCTTTTCAAAAATAACTAGTTAGACCAAGATGTAGTCTCAAGTAAGTCAAGTTATCAATTTCTTGAAATTAGCTTTGTCTAAGGAAGTGGTCGTTGTTCCGATCAAAGAAGGCCTCTGTGCCTCGCCACGACCTGGAAGCTAATCTCTTGAAAAGATTACTTGATGAGCTTAGACTAAATCCGAATCTAACCTAATGTTGGTTAATTTAAATTCATTAAAATTAATCAAGTAAAATTGAAAGTCATCTCACAGTAACACATAGGAATAACATGTTTTGATCATGTAGATATTGGTGAGATGATTTAGGTTTAAAAACTTACAAACAACCCTTTAGTAATTCCATTCATCCTACACATAAGAGTCGAAGAAACCATTAATATAGTTTTCGACGAAGGACACGAACCCGTTCAATCCTTAACAAAACCAACTAGCAAATCAACTTATAGCGAACCCGACTCTGATCTTGAACTAGAACTCACCCAAGTCATCCTATCGACCAAGTGATAGATGACCCTAACCCGAGTCACACTAAGACTCAAACAAATCATCCTATCAATCAAGTTATAGGTGATCCAAATTTAGGGGTTCGAACTAGAGCTTCATATCGAAACCTTAGTCAAATCTCGTTAATTTCCAAAATCGAACCCAAAACTATTGAACAAGCACTTCTTGATCCCGATCGGATTATTGCTATGCAAGAAGAGCTAGCTCAATTCACTAGAAATGAAGTCCGGGAATTAGTACCACCACCTAAAGAAAAATCAATTATTGGAACAAGGTGGGTATTTCAAATAAACTTGATGATAAAGGTGAAGTAGTTAGAAATAAAGCTAGGTTAGTCGCAAAAAGGGTTTAGTCAAGTCGAAGGTTTAGATTATGAGACCTACGCCTCGTAGCTGCACTAGAGTCCATCCGAATGTTGTTAGCATATGCGCACATCGAGGTTTTAAATTGTTTCAAATGGATGTCAAGTCAGATTTTTGAATGGATACATTAAGGAAGAAGTTTACGCTACCAACCTCCCGATTCAAAATCTAGATAAACTGACCATGTCCTTAGACTTAAGAAAGCCCTATATGGACTCAAACAAGCCCCAAGAGCTTGGTACGAAAGGCTTTCGATCTATCTTAAGTCCAAAGGATTCAACCAAGGTTTAGTCGACCCAGATCCTGTCTAATCTCAAACAATATGGGCAGTCAATCCGGTAACACAAGAAGAGCAATACGTAAATTTTTGGAACTACCAACTCGATCCTCGCTAAACGAATTCATCTCACTTATGGAAAGTGTATATGTAATGAATAAAGTGGGAGAGTTAAGATTTTTCTAAGGTTTACAAATTAATCAAACGAAATATGGAATATATTTACCTCGACAAAAAGATACTAAGGACTTAATAAATCGAGATGGAATGCAAGATGCTAAAATAATCAATACACCTATGGCAACTAATGTTAATATAAACGAAGATGTAGAAGGAAAACCCGTTGACCTAAAATACTAGAGGAGCGCATTATGAAGGCTCCTATACTTACCCGCGAGCCGACCCGACATTTTATTCGCGGTAAGTATGTGCGCAAGGTTACAAACCTGTGCCAAGGAGTCTCACCTAACCCTAGTCAAGAGTATCCTTAGATATCTAAAGGGCACGCTAAACGAGGTATTTGGTACCCTAGATCTACCGAGTTTAATCTAATCGGCTACTCCGACATGCCGTAGTAAACTCGATAGAAAGAGCACGAGTGGTTGTTGTCAAATCCTCGGCCGAGTCTAGTGAGTTGGTGCAAGAGGGAAGCGATTGCGCTGCCTTATCTACCACCGGGCGAATACGCTATGCGATGGGTGAGTGTGTCTCTCACTCTGTGGATGAAGCACACTCTCCAAGACTTTAGCTTAATCTTTAACAACATTAAAAGTTAGGTATGTGCGTAATAGAGTAGGATTTAAATTTTTCTATATATGTACTCTATTTTTGCTTCTTTTTATGAAATTAGCCTAAGTCTTACCTTAGAAATCATATTGGGAACTTGCTTGGACTTACAAACCCTAAAATATATTTACAAACTTTTTGAGTTAAGGCAAAAGGGGGAGAAAGTCACAAAAGTAAGGAAGAAAGTAAACAAAATTATTACCTTTTATATTAAGTAATTCCGCTTACTTAAGCAACTATTAAGGGGAGTAAAATTATTTTTCAAGAACTCACCTTCGGTCAAGGGAGGTTACCTCAAAGGAGAACTTGAAACAATAATATTTCTCACTCATGCTTAATCTTTATGCTAGCTCATTCATGCTTAATCATTATGCTAGCTCATTCATATTTAATCTTTATGCTAGCTCATTCATGCTTAATCATTATGCTAGCTCATTCATATTTAATCTTTATGCTAGCTCATTCATGCTTAATCATTATGCTAGCTTATCGTTATGCTTAATTTTTCCTTAACTTTGTGTCGGTTTGCCATGAATCAAAGGGGGAGATTGTTGGTGCAAAGGCACCAAAGTCGAACCGTATTTTGATTATGGCAAAAGGCTCAATAGTTAAGGGTATATTTGTTATCTTACGAGCTCAATTAAGTGCGTAAATGCTAAAGTTGAGCGGAAGGTCCGCGACACCGGTGGGAACCGAGGTGGTCGGGCAACGCCAGAGGGACTTCTGAGGAAGCCGAGGTACTGGGTGAAGACCTAAGCGAGGCTACAAGGTAAGCTCGTGTGAAAGCCGGCAAGTCGCAGCGTAGATCCGACCCAATACCTCCAATGGAAGGTCTAGGTCGAGATCGATGGTTAGAACCATCGCATTTATATTTTAAGCTAACTTGTATCTCCCAAAACCCTTTGACTACAAATAATCAATGCTAGTCAAGTTCCACCTCGAGAAGAGCTCGAATTTCAAGGGGTGAATTTGGACTTGACTCGTGTTTTGGTACAAAGGGTGATGTGGCATCAAGGTGGACATCCAAACCATCACCAAGCTTCCTTGTGGTGGACGCCCAAAATAAGGTGAGTTGGCACAAGATGGTTGGCTCCCATGATGTGGCACAAGTTGAATGGCTCCAACAAGTTGGCGCCCAAGGAGGTTGGAGGTGGCACAAGGTGGTTGGATGAAACACCTCATCCTTGAGTTGGCGCACAAGAAGGTTGGAGGTGGCACAAGGTGGTTGGATGAAACACCTCATCCTCAAGTTGGCGCCCAAGGAGGTTGGAGGTGGCACAAGGTGGTTGGATGAAACACCTCATCCTTGAGTTGGCGCACAAGAAGGTTGGAGGTGGCACAAGGTGGTTGGATGAAACACCTCATCCTTGAGTTGGGATAAGAACCTCACCTTGGACACTACCTATGTCTAAATTCATAGATCAATATCCATAAATAGACATGTTCACTCCAAGCAAAGAAAAAGAATTAAAGAGCTCTCAACACGCCGTCGTAACGCCGCTACTACTACTCACATTTGCTACGACGAAGTGCCGCCGACAACGAAAGCTACATCTTCTACTTATAAGAGTTGTCGGTATATTTATTTAAGTTCTACTTCTTTAAATTGTCTTTGTGCTTTAATCGTAACAAGGAAAGGGGGAGTGTCCCTTTGCCTTGATTTCTTTTTGTAATCGTTGCTCCTACCTCCAACGAGGAGGAGTGGTTCTAGTGAATTGCCCTCCGTACGTGATCAAGGATCACTAGGGCCGTGGATTAGCAATCGAAAGATTGTGAACCACGTAAAAATATCTTGTCTACTTTATATTTCCGCTGTGCATTCTCTACTTGCTTTTTACTTATTGCAAAAGTTTTTAACGACACCGTATCGCTATTCACCCCCCCCTCTAGCGACACTTTCGATCCAACACGAGCTTCGTCTTCGTACGGGTTACTAGCCTCGTGTTGAAGACGACGTGATCGAGAGATGATCACGATCCGAATCCAAATTCGGACCAAAAACAAGTCCTCAAGACTTGCTTCTCCGGAGAGGTATTCGTCAACCGATTGACGAATCCTTCGTCCTCCACCTCAGAGGATTACCGGAGATCAAATCCCCGGTATGTTAGCCGCTGTCGGAGCACTAACCGTCGTCCAAACGACGCTCCGACGAGAGGAGAAGAAGCTGTCCAGAAAACTGGACAGCTTGGTGGAGGAGATAGGCGCCGGCCAAAACAAGGAGACAAAAGCTCACCTTGATGCCAAACCTTTTAGGGGATCACCGGAGGGTCGCCGGAGGTTCACCGGCTGGAGCTTGGACGCCGGCAAGGGTCTTGACGGCGACAATCAGGCTGGCGGCAAGGAGCTTGGGCGGCACAACCAGTTTTGATTTTGGATTAGGGTTTAACAATCCCTTAAGCCCACTTTTATAGAGAACTAATTCTCTTAATGGTTAATGGATCATATCCATAAAGCCCGTTAATCCGCTCCATTAAGATAAGTTAAAATAAACCAAACCATGATGGTTTATTTTAAGTTAAAACGAACCGAACCAACTTTTGGTTCATTCGTTTAAAATAAACCAAACCCTTTGGTTTATTCTTATCCATTGGATTAGAACCAAACCATTTTGGTCCATCCATTACGTCTTCATAAGACGCAGCCCATCCACGCTTCCATTGCGACTGAAACAATTTCATGCTCGCTTTATGTTTGGTCCAACCAAACATAGTTTCTCTCGGTCTGAGAATCTCATTCTCAAGCTCGTTTTAAATCCTTTGGATTACACTCGTTCGTATGACCAAATAGGTTCTCGGTTTATGTTGGCCGTCTATAATTAACCATTAATTATAGAACGATCATGAGTGGCACCTAGTAGTACATCATGATCCCCAATTAACCGAAAAGATCAACGGTTGATCCAGAACTATTTCTGTAACCCTTCAGTAGCTCGAATGAATCGTGCCCCATTCCCTTCACTCATCTTATACCCACTTGGTTCAGGACATGGTCTATTGTGTCAGTCCCCACTAGGCTGACTACGTCACACCTAGCCCAAGTATTATTTCCTCGTCCTACGGATTCTAGTTACTCCACATGTATCGAAGAGTACCTTACTCTAAACATGTAATGCTTTGGCCAAAGACTTTAGTAACAATCCGACGAGAGGCCATGGGTATACATCTCCTCGCAAGGAGTGGTGAATCCTTTATAGGCTATTCAAACACCTTCGATCACTTACTTATACCCAATCATCCGGGTCCACATCTCCTTAGAGATGTTTGCTTAAGATGTCAAAGCATAAGTCTCCATGATCAAGATGACTTGAATACCGCAAGTCAAAGGAACATCGCACTTAAGCCACAAGAAGAACTTCATTGACATATCTATATATGCAGAGAACCATATGAAGTCTTACGGTCACTCCAATGAACTAGTTACCATAACTAGCATCCACGATTAACTCCGGACATCACTATGTCTCGGCCCGGTGAGAATCACCTGCTTGGATACACCAAGGGTATACCTCGTGCTAGTCTCAAGCGAAATTGATGGTGTCGGATCCATCAATTCATCGACTAGGATAATTCCGATACATCACAATTACACATGTAGAGATACTCACTAGTTGTGATCCAATCACAAATTCTCTCATGCTGTGAATCGTATCGTGGACATTCAGTAAATGAGTTTAAGATCCAATCAAATACATAAAACATGTATACTCAAATAGTGAATCTTCATTTATCATATAAATGGTTCATACATAAGGCGATTGTCTTAGGACATCTCTCATATATTACTAACAGACTCCCACTTGGCCTATTGCCAATCGCTACGGTATCCAATACCATAAGCACCGACATGACCCTCAAACTTACTTTGAGGTAATACTTTAGTCAAAGGATCCGCTAAGTTCCTTTCAGTGGGAATTTTCTCGATTTGTATTTCGTTCCTACTGATGATCTCTCTGATAAGATGATAGCGGCGAAGCACATGTTTGGATCATTGATGAGACCACATCAAGTTCAAAGATGAACTTCTTGATCCAAACCGCTTCCTTTGCTGCTTCCAAAGCTGCAATGTATTCTGCCTTAGTGGCAGAATCCGCTATAGTGTCAAGCTTGGAACCTTTCCAACTTATTGCGCCTCCATTCCCGGTGAATACATACTCATACTGAGACATGGAATCATCCTTGTCTGTCTGGAGCTGGCATCCGTATACCCACGTATCACCATGTACCCTTCTCCATATATTAGGAACACATCCTTAGTTCTTCTCAAGTACTTAAGGATCGTCTTAATACCGCCAATGATCCATTCTCGATCGGGATCGTATCTGCTCGTGACACTCAGAGCATACGATACATCGGGCCTCGTACATAACATAGCATACATGATAGATCCTATTGCGGATGCATAGGGAATCTTACTCATGCAAATCCTCTCGTCTTCTGTGCGCGGACACATAGACTTCGAAAGGTGTACCCCATGCCTGATGGGCAGATAACCTTTCTTGGATTCCGACATGCTAAACCTCTTTAGCACTCGGTCTATATATGTAGACTGCGAAAGACCAAGCAACCGGTTCGATCTATCTCTATAGATCTTAATCCCAAGGATGTAGGTTGCTTCTCCCAGGTCTTTCATGGAGAATGTCTTGGATAACCAAACCTTAACTGACTGTAAGATTGACACATCGTTTCCTATAAGTAATATGTCATCGACATACAATACTAGGAACACGACTGCACTCCCACTAACCTTCTTGTACACACAAGGTTCGTCTGGATTTTGTGAGAAATCAAACTTTTTGATCGTCTCATCAAAACGGATATTCCAACTCCTGGATGCTTGCTTCAATCCATAAATGGATCATCGCAACTTGCATACCTTGGTTTTATCAACCGATGTGAAACCCTCAGGCTGTATCATATACACGTCCTCGAGCAAGTTTCCATTAAGGAAAGCTGTTTTCACATCCATCTGCCATATCTCATAATCATAATGAGTCGCTATGGCTAGGAGCATCCGAATGGATTTAAGCATAGCTACAGGCGAATAGGTTTCGTCATAATCAACACCTTGTTTTTGACGATATCCTTTCGCCACCAATCTAGCCTTATAGGTAATCACATTACCATCCATGTCGGTTTTCTTCTTGAAAACCCACTTGCACCCTATAGGCTTTATGCCTTCAGGTGGGTCAACCAAGTTCCAAACTTGGTTTTCGTACATGGAATCCATTTCCGACTTCATGGCACCAAGCCACTTATCCCTTTCTGAACTTGTCAGCACTTCTTCATAACTGGTAGGCTCCTCATCATCAATGAGTAACACGTCGTTCGATTCACTTACGAGAAATCCATATCTCTCAGGAATATTGCGTGTTCTACCAGATCTACGAAGATGTGGTGTTACAATAGGTCCAGCCGATTGCTCATCACTATGAGTTGTCGACTATTGTGCTTCACCAGGTATCTCATCAATGTCTATTTGAGTCTCTCGAGCCTCCTCAAGCTCGACGACACTCCCACTGGTTTCTTGCAAGAGAAACTCTTTCTCTAGAAACACAGCATGCCTTGAAACAAACACCTTTTGTTCCACAGGATGATAGAATTGGTAACCCCTTGTTTCCTTAGGGTATCCAATAAATAGACATTTATCAGACTTAGCATCCAGTTTGTTTGATACAGTCCGCTTCACATAAGCAGGACAACCCCATATCTTCAAGTAAGATACATGAGGTTTCTTACTAGCCCATATCTCATATGGAGTAGTAGAGACTACCTTGGTAGGCATTCTGTTTAACAAAAGTATGCAGTGCATAACCCCAAAAGGACTTGGGAAGAGTCGCATGATTCATCATTAACTGACCATGTCCAACAAGGTCCGATTCGCCTCTCAAATACACCATTATCTTTGTGGTGTATAGGGGGGAGTCCATTGAGACAATATGCCATTGTCTCTTAGATAATCAAGAAACTCTTGACTTAAGTATTCACCACCTCGATCCGATCGAAGTATTTTAATACTTTTGTCATGTTGTTTCTCTACTTCATTTCTGAATTCTTTGAACTTTTCAAAGGCTTCAGACTTGTGTTTCATCAAGAACACATACCCAAACCGTGAGTGATCGTCGGTGAAGGTAATGAAGTAGCTATAGCCTCCTAATGCTTGAGTTGACATAGGTCCACATACATCAGTATGTTCTAGACCTAGTAACTCTCCCACTCGTTCACCTTTTCCAGTAAAAGGTAACTTAGTCATCTTGCCTTTTAAGCATGATTCGCATGTATCGTATGAATCCAATTCAAACGATTCCAGAATTCCACATCGGTGTAATTCGGACATGCGTTTCTTGCTTATATGGCCAAGACGACAATTCCACATATAGGAGTCTATGTGATTATCCTTTCGAGCACGCGTGTTGCTCGCTTCGATATTGAAAATGTCACTGGATACGTCCAACGTATAAATGGCATTACTCAAAGTTCCAGTTCCATAAAGTACGCCATTCAAAGTTATATAACAACAATTGTTACTAAACGTTAAATGGAAACCATTTCTATTTAAGCAGGAAATAGAAACAATGTTCTTTATTAGAGAAGGAACATAATAGCAATTGTCCAGTTCCAAGACTAGTCCACTAGGGAGCTTCAAAAAATAAGTTCCGATGGCGACCGCAGCAACCTTTGCTCCATTGCCAACTCGCAAATTTGACTCCCCTCTGACAAGTCTTCTTCTATTCCTTAGCCCCTGTATGTCATTACATATATGTGAGCTACACCCAGTATCCAATACCCAAGTGTCTAAGGAAATAGAATGACAATCAATAACGAAGATACCTGAAGAGGATGGGGGCATCGGATGCCTTCTTCTTCTTCATGGACTCAAGATAAATCTTGCAGTTTCTTCGCCAGTGGCCTTCCTTGCCACAGTGATGGCAAGTGCCCTTTTGCGCTGGTTCCGCCTTCTTTGCCTTTTTCTTTCCTTTCTTCTGTTCTTTTGCCTTCCTCTTAGAACCTTTCTTTGAGGAATCAACTAACAGAACCGCCTTCTCCTCATGCTTTACAGAAGGCTCCACAGTCTTCAGCATATTGAGGAGCTCGAGAATGGTGGATTCCAATTTGTTCATCCGATAGTTCATCACAAATTGCGAGAAACTCTTGGGCAAACAATGCAGAATTAAGTCAATACTTAACTCATGATCCATCACAAAACCGAGGGTAGCTAGCCGCTCGATGTACCCGTTCATCTTTAGCACAAACTGTACTACAGACAAACCTTCTTGCATCTTCGTGGTGAAGAGGAGCCTAGAGACCTCGAACCTTTCGGATCTCGCTTGCTCATCGAACAACTCATGAAGATGGAAGACCATAGTGTTAGCATCCATATGCTCATGCTGCTTCTGCAGCTCAGGTACCATCGCCGCTAGCATGATGCAACTCGCCAGCTCAGAATCTGCCACATGCTTCTGATAGACCAACATTTGGTCTGGAGTTGCATCGTCCTTAGGACGGTCAGGAAGAGGCTCTTCAAGGACATATGCAAGCTTTTCCGCCTTGAGAACAATTCTCAGGTTTCTAAGCCAGTCCAGGAAGTTAGGCCCAGTCAGTTTGTTCGAATCCAAAATAGTGCGCAAATTCAAAGACGTCATGATCAATTTATTGACCTAGAAATACAAAACGAGCATATATGAGAAAATGATTTTAAAATGCATCAATATACATTTATAAATCCCATTCATTTTTCGAATTCAAAAACCCCAAAATCACTTCGGGAGATCGTAGGTCCATCTCCGAATGGGCTGATATCCATCATAGATAAGAACAACCTTGGAGTGAGTCCAACAAGCCATTCTTAGCTATGATGGTGGGTATCAAGTATACCGATTACATATCATGTATATGTAACTATCACAATGTGCTATCAACTAATTGAATGTTTACACATACATTGGGTTGTTAACACATTAACAAGTATGCATCATATGCATAGCACCCAACTTCACCTCTCTTCACATCGACCTTGGAGTGAGTCCAACAAATCGATGCTCCAAGTTAAAGCCGACCCATTAATCGCGAAATAGTTTTAATATGGTTAGAGCGCATTCAACCAATTAGCCAAGCTTGGAGTGAGTCCAACAACCCAAACTAACGATTGACCTCTGACTCTTACCATATTAGAGTTAAACTATTCCAATGATTTGAACATGTTCAGGTTCGAGCCGGGCTTGGAGTGAGTCCAACAACCCAAACAAGAAATAGAACTCTGGTTCTAACCATATTAATGGAAGGTGTAGGCTTTAATATTGAGTTAGGGTTTTTATGTCTCATCCTCTTTGCATGCAAATAACTATTATCTACATGGCATGGCATACATGGCATACATCTACATGTCACGACACGCATGGCATAATGTTATGCATCTAATGCAATTACATGGCATACAATGATGTCATGTATATATTTCCTTATATGTCATAACTATTTATGGAAATAAAATATGTTTAAGATTTGATTCTCCAAATCAAATCATAATTAAATTAGGAAACAAATTTCCAAATCTAATCACATATTTTATTCATGGAATTATTTGATTAAGGAAAATCTATTTAGGAAACCAATTTCCTAAATCATTAAAACTACTTATGGAAATAAAATATTTTAAGATTTGATTTCCCAAATCAAATCATGATTAAATTAGGAAACAAATTTCCAGAATCTAATCAAATATTTTATTTATGGAAAATATCAATTTCCATAAATACTTCCAACTTTCCAAAAGTGGAAGATTTCCATAAATACTTCTAGACTTTCCAAAATTGAAAAATTTCCATAAATACTTCTAAATTTCCAAAATTAGAAAATTTCCATAAATACATTATGACTATCGCAAAACCATTTTATGATTATGTCGAAACACAACCTAGGCTCTGATACCACTGTTGGGTTTCCGGCACCGCGGCGTGTGTGTGTTCGATCATGTTTCGTAAACATGAACACAGCGGAAGCAATAAAAAATAATAAATACTCCTATTTATTACAACACACACAACACACGCATGCATATTACAACAAGTGTAGACATAACCGTAAATTAAAATTGCAATAAAAGGAAATTTAAACTACGTTATACCTTTCGTATGACGTGTAGCGGGAACGGCATCAACCGGAACGATCCTCGTAAGAATCGTCTCTATCCGTATCCACGCCGAGCTCCTCGGGATGACTTCGCCAAGCCACGAGCTTCGTCTTCATACGGGTTACTAGCCTCGTGTTGAAGACGACGTGATCGAGAGATGATCACGATCCGAATCCAAATTCGGACCAAAAACATGTCCTCAAGACTTGCTTCTCCGGAGAGGTATTCGTCAACCGATTGACGAATCCTTCATCCTCCACCTCAGAGGATTACCGGAGATCAAATCCCCGGTATGTTAGCCGCTGTCGGAGCACTAACCGTCGTCCAAACGATGCTCCGACGAGAGGAGAAGAAGCTGTCCAGAAAACTGGACAGCTTGGTGGAGGAGTAGGCGCCGGCCAAAACAAGGAGAGAAAAGCCTCACCTTGATGCCAAACCTATAGGAGATCACCGGAGGGTCGCCGGAGATTCACCGGCTGAAGCTTGACGCGGCAAGGGTCTTGACGGCAGCACAATCAAGCTGGGCGGCAAGGAGCTTGGGCGGCACAACCAGGTTGGGCGGCAACTCCTTGGAGGCTAGGGTTTTGATTTTGGATTAGGGTTTAACAATCCCTTAAGCCCACTTTTATAGAGAACTAATTCTCTTAATGGTTAATGGATCATATCCATAAAGCCCGTTAATCCGCTCCATTAAGATAAGTTAAAATAAACCAAACCATGATGGTTTATTTTAAGTTAAAACGAACCGAACCAACTTTTGGTTCATTCGTTTAAAATAAACCAAACCCTTTGGTTTATTCTTATCCATTGGATTAGAACCAAACCATTTTGGTCCATCCATTACGTCTTCATAAGACGCAGCCCATCCACGCTTCCATTGCGACTGAAACAATTTCATGCTCGCTTTACGTTTGGTCCAACCAAACATAGTTTCTCTCGGTCTGAGAATCCCATTCTCAAGCTCGTTTTAAATCCTTTGGATTACACTCGTTGTGCGTGTGACCAAATAGGTTCTCGGTTTATGTTGGCCGTCTATAATTAACCATTAATTATAGAACGATCATGAGTGGCACCTAGTAGTACATCATGATCCCCAATTAACCGAAAAGATCAACGGTTGATCCAGAACTATTTCTGAAACCCTTCAGCAGCTCGAATGAATCGTGCCCCATTCCCTTCACTCATCTTATACCCACTTGGTTCAGGACATGGTCTATTGTGTCAGTTCCCACTAGGCTGACTACGTCACACCTAGCCCAAGTATCATTTCCTCGTCCTACAGATTCTAGTTACTCCACATGTATCGAAGAGTACCTTACTCTAAACATGTAATGCTTTGGCCAAAGACTTTAGTAACAATCCGACGAGAGGCCATGGGTATACATCTCCTCGCAAGGAGTGGTGAATCCTTTATAGGCTATTCAAACACCTTCGATCACTTCGACTTATACCCAATCATCCCGGGTCCACATCTCCTTAGAGATGTTTGCTTAAGATGTCAAAGCATAAGTCTCCATGATCAAGATGACTTGAATACCGCAAGTTAAAGGAACATCGCACTTAAGCCACAGTAAGAACTTCATTGACATATCTATATATGCAGAGAACCATATGAAGTCTTACGGCTGGTCACTCCAATGAACTAGTTACCATAACTAGCATCCACGATTAACTCCGGACATCACTATGTCTCCAGCCAGTGAGAATCAGCTGCTTGGATACACCAAGGAGTATACCTCGTGCTAGTCTCAACAGAATTGATGGTGTCCAGATCCATCAATTCATCGACTAGGGATAATTCCGATACATCACAATTACACATGTAGAGATACTCACTAGTTGTAATCCAATCACAAATTCTCTCATGCTATGAATCGTATCGTGGACATTCAGTAAATGAGTTTAAGATCCAATCAAATACATAAAACATGTATACTCAAATAGTGAATCTTCATTTATCATATAAATGGTTCATACATAAGGCGATTGTCTTAGGACATCTCTCATATATTACTAACAACGACATCGTCTCCCCTTGGGGTTGAGAGAGAGTCGTCAGTCATCCTGCCTCCCAGGTTACTTCCAGAGGAGTAACTGGTGTGAGGGCATAGCATTTGTTGTGCCGCACTCTACCATTATTGACGATGGTAGTTGGAGTTGCGTGCAGTTGTCCTGGGTGCGTGGTACTCGACCACTCATTAGTAGTGTTAGTCGGAGTGACGGCGAGGACCCGTTGCGTAGCGAGCTACTTACGCTCATATGCTACTGGATCATACTACCCAACTCGGTCACTCGAGAGTGGTGGCGGCTGGAGTCGGGATAGTTGTCATGTCGTGCCACCTAGGCCACACTGGGGTCGTGGTAGCGAGTAGGGGTGAGCAGATATGACCATACATGTTGCATTGCCGTATCATACGGTATTTTGCATATGATTATATATATATATACATACCTGCTTGTATATATATATATATGGATGATGGTGATTAGTATACATACAGATACAGTCTATATGTATACTCACTTTGATGATGCATTTGTATGTACTATGCTTGTTGCATTTGTTTGTACATATTCATACATGCTATTGCATATTCATGTATGGTAGTAGGTTGATACTTGTATACCTATCGGATATTCACAGTGATACTCTTGACTCAGGTTAGGGTATTGTGTTAGTACTATACTTTTATACCCTATGATGTGATTATATGCCCAGGTTGGATCAGGATAGGTAGTCGACCGCTGTGTATGTCAGCATCGTTGATGTTCAGTTTATTTAGTATATGCATGCATATCTATTGTTATGCTGATGTATACTTGTTGTATGAGTAGATTAAACTGTTGAATGACATGTAATATCGATACATATATTTACATGTTTTCTCTGATTACCTGCTGAGTTTTACTCACCACCTCCGACCACAGGTTTTTACATGCCGTGGTAGATGCCTTTGTGACGACTTGGAGCTGCGCCGACCGATACATCCCATCTCCGTTTTCCGAGTCTCCCGAGGAGTTCGTTTTTTGGTTATGTCTTGGACTTTGATATGTATGGACTTGTTGTTGTTATGGATTTTGTCGTGATGTCGTGGACTCTATTTGTGTAGTCGTTTTATTTACGGTTTTATGGTTGTGGATTTGTCAGGTGGTGTACACCTGTATGTTTTTGGTATGTATGTTGTGGGTATGTGCTCTTTATTTCCGCTGCTGTTATTATGATATATTATGTTGTTGTTGTGGGCCTACGGGCCTTGTATTAACCCGAAATGTTGCCACGTACAGGGGAGATGTCGTCCGTTTGATTTTCGGCTCGGCATGCTCTCGGGGCGTGATAACTTTATTGGTATCAGAGCCCAAGGTTCTGCGATGCCATACTATGTTATTTTTGAGTCGAGTCTTGGATTCTCGGGAGTCGATTTATTCGGTTTTGGTTTTCTGAGATGAGTTGGACAGCGGCCTGAGCTCCAAGCAGCATGAGGTAAGAATTCCTAATAACTTATGGTTTAGTAGATGTTTATATAAACTTGATCAGTAGGTGTATACAATAGAGTTATGACACCTATGTAGACTTGTAGTAGTGGTCGTCCATCGAGGCGACCAACCGGAGTGACCTTTAGGGTTTATACTCCCGGTTATGTTGGCTATATATTTAGATGCTTATACCAGGGAATAACCTGTAGTGTGTTGGTTATCATTCGTAGTAACCGGGTATGGAGTTGACCAGGAATGACACATTGAGTCTGTGAGTTTTGAACCCATGTCGAAAAGGTGATTTACCTTTGGGAGCCGACTGATACCGAGTCGGAAAAACATGGGTCAAGTCATCACATTTTTGGTTGAAATCAGAGATTTCAACCTTAGAGATTTTCACTAACTGTGCTAGTCAGATCATTACCTGTGGGTAATGAACAGATTTGTTGACTATTGTGGATGCAGATAGCGGAAGGCTAGGTTATGGAGTTTCATAGGGATTTTATTCCTGAGTTGTTCGTACTGAGTTGTATAACTTTGACAGTACTTTTAAGTACTTAACTCATATTATACCGAGAAAGTAGAGTTATTTGCATACCATTATCGGGATCAATCCGGTATTTGGTGATAAATGCAGAAAATAATCTTCGGGAAATAAAACATCACTTGATCATGGTTTAGTGATGTTGAAAGAGTGTATTTCCTCGTGTCACTTTTAGTGACACATTGTAAGGAATTCTTGAGCTTCAAGAAAGGGTGCTCGGTTAGTAACAGTGTACTGTGCAGAGTCGTGAGACTTGCAGGAGTTACGACCACCTAATAGCTCAAGAAGATGAATGAATGATTTAAGTCACCCAGAGCTATTGGCTTATAGTTGGGTTAGGATGCCGGAATTTGCTACCAGATCCTACTGGAAGACGTTGGATTAAGACAGGAGTTTAGAAATGACTCCGTACAAGTGTTTAAGAGTTGGAGACCGATAAGCAGATAATGCAGGTCAACTTAATAGAGTCAGAAGTCTCCGAACGTTGGACAAAAGGAGCAAGATCGGAGTAAGAGGCCTTGGGGCTACTTTTCGATTATAGAAGACCAACCGCAGATCATCAGGATGTTCTCGTGGATATCAGCAAAAAAAAAAAATCAGAACAAGGACTCCGAAGGGATTGTGGGTGTGCAGTGCAGATCACGAAGACACACGAAGCCAGATTATCCGTTGGAGCAGTTCAGCTATTGCTATTGTTGAGCAACCAGTACAGTGGAGGAGGTGTACCTTGAAGATTCAGTTGAAGACTACCAATGGTGTCCTGGGAGGATGATGCACCGTCTCGACAGTAGAGATCAGCACAGAAGATATGGGTTACTTGTATCAACCTACTACTTCAGGCATGGGTGGAGTTCCTTGATACTACCCTTCAGCAGAGATCAGCACAGAAGCAGCATCAGTAGAAGACATTGTAGAAGACTCAGCAGACAACAACAAACAGTTATCTCCAGATGTGTTTTGCTTAGTGCAGAAGAGAGAGTATACGACGAAGGTCATATCTAGTCGGTATTCTATAGTTGTAGCTCGTAGGATTAAGGGATGGATTAGATGATCTAGGAAAAATCCTTGGATCATTCATTGCAGAAATGCGACCATTTTGTCGCGGACTGTTAGATCTGATCTTATTCTCTTCGGAGAAAGGCCGAGACCTGCGTGGAGCCTTTGGGATCGGATCGACAGATATTTCATCATTCAGGGTATTACTCTAGTTTTACCCTCTGGGTTATTATGTTGAGAGACGCTTGTGGTTACAGGTATCTGTATCTAGAACATTCTCAATTGGATTAGAAGGTTCCTATACATCGACTTGTGGGTTGGTGGTATCTCTACTGTCAGGTGAGATGTGGACCAACAATTAAGAAGTCAAGGGATACCCTTAGACTTTGATAGACATACTTTTACTATAGACATATCCTTACGGATGGTCAAATTGTTAAGATTATGGTATTGTATGTCTCTTGGATGTGTATATAATCCGAGAGCCTTCGAATGTAGTTTCGGATGAACAGACTTGCCATTGCATAGGCAAGTGGAGTAGGCGATCGAAATGATTGTGAAAATAATTCTGGTATCGAAGATCACATAATGAGTGATATTTTTGTTGGTATCAGTGTTGTTAAACGCTATAAAAGAATTGGAATAACGTGAGTTGCGATTAGAGGAGAGGTTGGAGGGGATATTTATCTATCCCAGTATTCCTCCTTAAGAAGATCCGGAACTCTTTGTTGAAAGAGAGATGGACCTTTGAAAGTATGCATCGATTATCGATGATAGAATACAGTAGTTGTCGTGATGAATATCCTCCGTTGGGGGATAGATGGTCTGTTTATATCAGCAAAGGACACCTGTGTATACAGATAGTGACATAGTGTCATATAAGTATCATTGTCGTTGTGATGATTGATATATCATCAGCCTAGAGAAAATGGGATGCAGGTGTATGGAGGACGACAATTTCATACTTAGTATGAATTCTTTGAGTTTTGATTAAGTTGCTAGACTAATTAACGATTTAGTCGTCAATGGATTTGAGAATTGTGTATCTTGGACACGACTGGATCAGTTTGTGGTAGATGGTATTGCGCACTCGACCACCGTAGATGGTGGTTTGCCTTGTATGGTTTAGATATTACTGTAGATGTGGATAGAATGTTTTAGCATTACTATACCACAGACTTGTTTGACAAAGATGATGTTGTAAATCATTTAGTCGGAAGCTGGTGAAACCAGTTTACAGAACCTAGATGGCGGTTAACTTTTATGCAAATATTGGTTAATCTTTCCAGAGTGGATCAAAAGGATGTTGTACGCAGATGCGTCGTTTCAGGGATCGGAACGATTCCGATGCAGTTGAATGAGGCATATCTTATGCCTACGTCAGTTAAAAACTACGAGATAGTCTGTCATATACATGACATGACTTTAGTAGTTATTGTCTGGATTTATAGATATATGGAGCAGGAATGCTCATCGGATTTTAACTAGCTACTGGGTAGCTACAATGTAGTTGCTGGAGCGCGAACAGTTGCAACAAATGCAACGAGTGAGATTCGTCGCTATAGTCTCCCGTGCACTTACAGAGTGTGTGGTGGAGCGAATTTTGATTGGTTGATGGACTTCTTTTTTGAGAAGATAATTCTCCTCTTTGATAAGGATAGTGTGTGTTCATCCACACCAAGGCGGAAGAGTCGTTAGCAATACGTAACTCATTCGAGATGGGCTATGTACCCTGGTGGTACTTGGAGGTACTGAGAGTTGAAACGTTTATACTGGTGAAATGGTATAAAGAGAGTTATAGCAGATTTTGCTGCTCGATGTTTAGTATGCCAGTAAGTGAAGGCTGAACAAAAAAAAAACTCGATGGATTGCTCTAGAAAATTCTGATTCCGGAATGGAAGTGGGAGCATATCACTACTGACTGCGATACGGGATTACCATATCGGATAGAGATTCGCGGTTTACCTCACGATTTTGGCAGAGTCTGCACCAGATTATGGGCACAGAGCTTCGGCTTAGTGCAACATTTCACCCGCAGACAGATGAACAGTCTGAGTGTATCATTTAAACGTTGGAGGATCTATTCAGATCTTGTGTCGTGGATTATGGAGGTGTAGCTTATCGGTTGGTTTTACCTCCGACACTTGCAGGTGTTCACAAAGTATTTCCCGTCTCTATACTGAGGAAATACGTGTCGTGATCTGACCATGTTCTGAAAGAGGTTCCGATTCTACCTCAGTCTAATGTGACTTACGAGGGGATTCCAGGGTGGATCCTGGGTCGTAATGAACGACAATTATGGAACGAAAACCATCCGACTCATAAAGGTTGGATGACAGCATCATACCAATGAGGAGGCAATATGGGAGCTGGAAAATACTATTAGAGCTCAATACCCTCATCTGTTTACCAGAGGTATGTGGTCATTTCGGAGATTTCTGGTATTGGTTCTTACATTTAAGTATGAAATTTGGGGACCAAATTTTCATAAGTGGGGGAGAATGTAAAATACCACAAATGGAGGGCTAAAGGAATAATATTATTATTGGGATAAATTAAATTAATGAAGAATGGTTAGGAATTTATTTCATCCTAACCTAGGGTTAGATTGATTCCTTTAATTGAATGAAGTAAGGTTTAATCAAACCCGATCCGTTATCCCAAACCTGACCCGTTACTTTCTTAACGCCGAACCTTCTCCACGCGAGCGTTTTTCACCGCCGCGATCTGTCTCTCGACTTTCCCTTTTCTCCACCGCGCGATTCATTTCTCCACGCCACACATTTCTTCTTATCGCATTTCGTTCTCTCCCAAATACTCCGCCGCATATTTCTCCTCGCGATCGGCGGCGTGATGGAGCTCAATCGCCGACAGTAACATCTCCAGCAACCGTCGGCAACTCGCTAGCGGATCTCGAGACCAAGAGGGGAAAAGCAGGTCGTCTCCTCGTCGCCTCGCATGCCACCGAGCCATAGCCCCGTCGGCCACGTCGTTTAGTCACGGTTGCTCGACCTTGGTCTCTGCATTCTTCCTCTGCCATCGCCACCACCTCGTTTCCCTCCGATCGCACAACATCGGCTCTTCCTAGCCACCGATGTTCGTGCCGTGATCGCGACACCTCCGACCACGCGTGAAATCGCCGTGGGGATATTCGAGAGTCGCTATCGATTTCTCTTCGTCCGGCCTCATGAGGAGCTCGGATCGGTGCCATCGTTGCCACAAAGAAAGCATCGTCGATATCACTACTCTTCCATAGCATGGCTGTTTATTTTGGGTCGATTGATGAGGTTTCCTTCATCTAGGATCGATTCTGTTTCTTGCCTTTGTTTCCTGTGCTATTTTCTCGCGAGCTTCACAAGGGGTTTTCCAAAGGCCGATAAAAGCTTCAATTTTAGGTAAGCAATATCAATTCCCTATAGTTCTGGAATTCCATTCGTTAAAGGGTTGTAATGGGTGTGGTTTCATGTCGATGGTGTTGGAGGTTATTTTGTGAGAAATTGTGCGTGAATGGAGGGGCCGTGGAAGCCGTGTCGGTGGGGATGAATGGATGGAGTTGGTCGGGAGGAGCATGTACACTACCGCAGAGTGATGTATAAGCTGTGGATGTTATGGTTTCTGGATAGGTGCTTTTGGATAAGTCGTGGCTGATTCCAACTGTTGAAGGTAAGCTTTAAATCGTATGTTATACATTAGATGTTTAATTCTTGAAGAATGCACAATTGTGTTGCTAGGATAATTAGATTCGTGTATAAATCATAATTAGATTTGGTTGGATTTATTTGCAGTTAAAAGGGTGGGCAGATCAGATTTCCATAAGTGGATTATGAAGTTGGTCATGATTGAAGTAAAGATTATGTAAGTTCTGATCTTGCTATAGTGTGCAGTAGCAAGGTGGTTCCTAATTATGGTAGTAGTATTATTGTAGGATTTTATTGATGGTTAGTGGAGACTAGAGTTATTTTGATTATATTGGTATTCTACGATTTCAGGACTTTGATACGAGGCAGGTTCGCGGATGTGAATACAATCAGCACGAACTACATATCAGGTAGGTAATTTCCTACTGGTCGGGTAGATGTAATGATTTTCAGATTTAGACATAGATATGAACCTTAGGTGTTCATATTACCTTGATCATGCTCTGTTTATCGTATGCTTGAACTTACCGTTGATATATATATGTGTGCTCGATTATTGATAACACATATTCCCTAGCATGATCTAGAACTTACAGATGTGATGTAAGTAGGTCGAACGGTTTAGTAGGGTGTAGATGTTAGAGTACAGAGGATGACCTAAATTGTAAAGTTGGCAAAAAGATCCTCTGTGGATAAGTATGACCCTAGAAGTAGGACTTATTCCATACTTGTATGTGACACATTTATTCACCAACCACGGGTTGTGTGAATGGTCATGTGAGTCGTGGACAGTGTGTCGCTACAGACCGATGGTCCTAGCTTGTCATGATCTGATGAGTGACTCTCTACAGGGTAGAGAATGTACTGATCAATTGGGTGTGACTCTTGGTTGGACAGAGAGTCTAGGGTAGATGTTCTGTATGTGAGACAGTACCCTCATTTCATTGCATGCATACTGACGACATCGTCTCCCCTTGGGGTTGAGAGAGAGTCGTCAGTCATCCTGCCTCCCAGGTTACTTCCAGAGGAGTAACTGGTGTGAGGGCATAGCATTTGTTGTGCCGCACTCTACCATTATTGACGATGGTAGTTGGAGTTGCGTGCAGTTGTCCTGGGTGCGTGGTACTCGACCACTCATTAGTAGTGTTAGTCGGAGTGACCAGCAGCAGGGACCCCCGTTGCGTAGCGAGCTACTTACGCTCATATGCTACTGGATCATACTACCCAACTCGGTCACTCGAGAGTGGTGGCGGCTGGAGTCGGGATAGTTGTCATGTCGTGCCACCTAGGCCACACTGGGGTCGTGGTAGCGAGTAGGGGTGAGCAGATATGACCATGCATGTTGCATTGCCGTATCATACGGTGTTTTGCATATGATTATATATATATATACATACCTGCTTGTATATATATATATATGGATGATGGTGATTAGTATACATACAGATACAGTCTATATGTATACTCACTTTGATGATGCATTTGTATGTACTATGCTTGTTGCATTTGTTTGTACATATTCATACATGCTATTGCATATTCCTGTATGGTAGTAGGTTGATACTTGTATACCTATCGGATCTCTTGACTCAGGTTAGGGTATTGTGTTAGTACTATACTTTTATACCCTATGATGTGATTATATGCCCAGGTTGGATCAGGATAGGGTAGCTGACTGCCAGGTATGTCAGCATCGTTGATGTTCAGTTTATTTAGTATATGCATGCATATCTATTGTTATGCTGATGTATACTTGTTGTATGAGTAGATTAAACTGTTGAATGACATGTAATATCGATACATATATTTACATGTTTTCTCTGATTACCTGCTGAGTTTTACTCACCACCTCCGACTCGGTTTTTCACGTCGCCTGTGCAATGTAGACACCTTTGTGACGACTTGGAGCTGCGCCGACCGATCCATCCCATCTCCATTTTTCGAGTCTCCCGAGGAGTTCGTTTTTTGGTTATGTCTTGGACTTTGATATGTATGGACTTGTTGTTGTTATGGATTTTGTCGTGATGTCGTGGACTCTATTTGTGTAGTCGTTTTATTTACGGTTTTATGGTTGTGGATTTGTCAGGTGGTGTACACCTGTATGTTTTTGGTATGTATGTTGTGGGTATGTGCTCTTTATTTCCGCTGCTGTTATTATGATATATTATGTTGTTGTTGTGGGCCTACGGGCCTTGTATTAACCCGAAATGTTGCCACGTACAGGGGAGATGCCGTCCGTTTGATTTTCGGCTCGGCATGCTCTCGGGGCATGACATAAGTACTCACAAACTTTGATGTCCCCAAAAGGCTACTAAACGTCGATTTTTGAGGATGGAAACAGCTTGTTACGGGGGTGAACCCCTTCTAAGAATTGTAGATCTCTGCGAGAGCTTCGATTTGGTGGGTAGATCGTTTCGTGAGTCCACTTGTAGCAAAAGTTATGCTCGTTTTATCGTGAGGTACTCCGAAGGCGATCAATACTTGCAAAAACACAACCAAAAACTATGTACCAAGACTTGGTCTTGGATTAGTAGTGTGGGAGAAATCTTAAAATGATAAATATGAAAACAAAAAAAAACTCGACTAGTGGTTGCACCGAATCTGAGCGCCCCCGGCTCTGATACCAATTGTTGGATCGAGTGGATCGCTAGAGGGGGGCGTGAATAGTGATAAACACTTTTTCTTTTAAATCGTTCGGTAGACAATTAAATGCAGCGGAAATGTAAATAAAAACTAAATGAGAAAAATAGTTTTTTTACTTGGTTCATAGCCTTCGGCCACTACTCCAAGGCCCTAATGATCCTAGACCGTGTACGGAGGGCAATTCACTAAAACACTCCTCCTCGTTGGAGGTAGGAGTTTTACGATTACAAAAACCTTCGAAGCAAAAGATAGAGAGACAACCCCTCTCTTCTATTAAAATAAAATGCAACGGTAGAAAGCCTCGATTAACAAACGAATTGCAAGATTAAGAGAAATGACAAACTAAGATTATACCAACAACTCGAAGATAGGACTTAAAATAAGGTTGTTGGCAGCACTTCGTTGTTGTAGAGTCGTCGGAGAGTCGCAGCGTTGCAGAGGCTTTTGAGCACTTAGAATTGATGAGAAAATCCTAGGTTAGGACCTCCTTTTATAGCCTTTGAGCCCCTTTTCGAGAGGAACCCTAGCCAATCACAATTGAGCACCAATCTCCTTGAAATGGAGTGATAAGCCTTGACTCCTCGAATCTGATCATTGACCATCAGTCGACTAATGGACATCATCAGTCGACTGATGGCAGCATCAGTCGAGTGCTGACCTTCGACTGTCGACTGATTAACGGCAGTCAAGTCCTCCAAGCTGGCAGTCGACTGATGCTTGCTGCAAGTCAAAGTTAGCTCAATAAAAACATAATTTCGACAGTCGTCGACCGTCCGATCTCGACCTAGACCATCTATAGGATGTCTTAGGTCGGATCTACGCTTAAGATCATCCCCGTAACGAGGATACGACCTCACTTACGCTCGCACACACGAGCTTACCTCGATACTTACGTGTTGCTTTTGCTTCTGGCCTTCCACTCGATTCCTTCGGCTCCCTCTGAAGTCACTCGAGTGTCGCCCGACCACCGCGGCTTCCTCCGGGTGTCGCTAGCCTTCAGCTCCAGCTATAGCAATCTTCTGCACACTCGATTCAGCTCATGAGATAACGACATGAGCTTAACTTTGTATCGTTTGCTATAATCAAAACTCAGGTTCGACTTAGGTGCCTACTGCACCAACACCGTGGACGAGCAGGATAGACAAAGGGCACACATCAAAGGTATACCCTATAGGATAGGGCCTTTTTGATCTATACTTTGTATGAGTTTCTTTCGCATGGATCACTCAAGGGATCCTTTTTCCATTGCGATTTCATTATTTATTGCATAGGATTCCCAACACTTACCTCATACTTACCTAGGGTACAAGTAATGTTTCCTCGCTCTGTAGCCCATTGGTGATGGTTGAGTGCGACGTTTTCGATGATATCAAATGCATCATCTAGCATTTTGTTCATTATGGCTCCACCTACAATAGAATCTAGAGAAGTTTTTGCGGAATAAGATATACCATTGTAGAATGTTTGAACAATTAGCCATCTTTCAAGTCCATAGTGGGGACATTGTTGCAGTAATCCTTTGAAATGTTCCCAAGCTTAAAAAAGTGACTCTCCGTCATTTGTGAGAAGTTCATGATCTGATGATGGAGTTTTGTAGTCTTACATAGGGGAAAGTATTTATTGAGGAATTTCTTCTCAAGTTGGTCCCATGTCGTGACGCAATCCGTAGGAAGAGAATGTAGCCAGGCTCTTGCCTTCTCTCGGAGTGAGAAAGGGAATAACCTTAATCTGATAGCATTTGCAGAAGGCCCATTAAATTTTAAAGTTTCATAAAATTCTAGAAATACCTCTAGGTGCAAATTAGGGTCTTATGTAGCTCCTCCACCTAACTGATGTTGTTGTATCATGGATAGTAATGATGGCTTTAATTCAAAGTTGTTTGCTTCGATAGGGGGTCTTTGTATGCTTGACCTTAGCCCTCTTGTAGTTGGAGTTGCATAGTCCTTCAAAGGTTTGTTTTCCTCCTGTGTTGCCATAGTAGCAGATTGTGCTTCCTTAAGTCATCTCTGGAGTCTTTGCCTAGAAAGAAAGGTTCTTTCTTATAGGATTGAAATATTACAAGAGAGGGGGGGGGGTGAATCTCGGAGGTTACAATTTTCTTTATATTTTTAAAACTTATTTTATATTTTCAATTAGAGTAAGTAGTGGAATATATGAAATCAAGACACAATCTATTTACTTGGTTCACAACCCTAATAGGATTGCTACTCCAAGGTCCAAAGCTCTTTCGAGAGCTACCTCGATGGACAATCACTATATATCCTCCGACATGAGAACTCTTGACTTCGGAGGGGTTCGCTTTTTATAAATAATGAGAGATAGGTAACACTCTACCTTCTCTTTTGAAATTAAGTACACAAAGTGAAAATGAATACAAACAAAATTAGAGCTAAGTTATACCGACACTAAAGGAAATTTAGTAGTAGGCACGGAGTGTTGGATGTGCATATTTGTGAGGAATTGAAGCTCTAGCAGATGAGAATGAATAGAGGCAGCACTTCGACGTAGTAGACGTCTCTTTTTCGAAGATGGTTGAGCACTTGTTTTATAAACCTTTTCCAGTCGACTGGAATGCCCCATATCAGCCCGTTGATATGAAACTTCTGGTCTTCCAGTCGACTGAACACGCTCTTGTTGACTCTAGGTCACTTGGCTTCGTATTGAGAAATTTGCCTCTTTAGTCAACTAAAACTCCCCAGTCGATTGAAACTCTTTCCATCTGCGCTGCCAGATCTTCAAATAATCACCAGCTAATCCTACCAACTAGGTATCCAGTCGATTGGACATCAGTCGATTGCAGTCCATTCAGTCGACTGATCCCTACAAAATGAGATTAGCACAAATAGATAATACAAAACAAGATAGCAGTAGTAATACTTCTCGATCTCGACTTCTAAGTTCCATGCGAACTCTCTGTCGGATCGATACCTTACTTTCTCCCTCTAAAGAGGACTCGACCTCACCCCTTCCATCGAGGCTTATCTGTCGGCGACCTGCTAGACTTATCATTCTTGACATTCAATCTGACCCACCAGGGCTTTCACCAGCTGTCCAATCTTTCTGATCCAGCTGGAATTTTTGTCGATTGTCCGATCTCTTGACCCAACCGGTCTTCATGTCAAATGTCCAGCCCACACAACCCATCTAGACTTCATGCCTGGTGTCTGGTCCTCCTGATCTGTCAAGTCATCTGCCTAGTATTTGGTCAACATGTAAGATACCAAAAAAATAAATAAATAAAATAAATGTTGGGTAATTGGGAGAATAACTTATGGAATTTTTCTAGAATTTTTAGAAATTTTTCTGGATTTAAACAGAAGGTTTATGGATATTTCATGGGGATAAAGCAAATAGGCTTTTGTAAAGCCTGTTTAGACTATCTTCTAGGAATTAATGGGTTTAATTAAAAACCTTTATATTCTGTCATTTCCCTTATTTCCCAATCGTGCCGTTCCTCTTCCCCTCTCGATCCTTTCTTCCTCGCGATTCCTCTCTTCATCTCTCTTCCACCGGCTTCTCCCTCATGCGCCGACCACGCCGCTGTCGTCGCGAGTTGCTCTTCGATCGCCGATGCCCTAAGCTAGCCGGCCATGCCGGTAGCCACCGCCACGCCGCTGCCGCCGCGAGTCCAGCGTTGGCAACGCGATGGAGTCGTTGATTTCGATCCGTCGCCGAATCATCTTCCCGTTTCCTTGCTGTTGATTTCTTCAATCTCGACTTGGTTGGATCTCCGCCACCCGATAGACAACGCCGCCCTCCGTTGATCCAAGTAGCAGCAAGCTCAAATCGGCAAATCGACAAGATCTTGATCACTGCCACCTCTCGATCCTTCTTTGTCTCCACTCACGCCGGTGGTCTTCCTACGCCGTCGAGGTCCCTCTGTGGTTGGTGCCATGTCGGCAGACACCGCTACTAGTGGTTCCACTGGGAAATAGAAAGATCAAGCACCATTCCTCCGATTTGTGCTCTGTCAAGGATGCTCCTGCACGTTACATCCATTGCCGATCCGTTCTCTTCGTCTTCAGCTAGCGGTTCCTGAGCTTCATTTGACGAGCTTTGCCTTGCCTGTGTTGTCGCCGACCTGTCACACCCACAGATCCACTGCCGAGTTGGATCGCTTGATTGAGGCGAGTCTCGAGGGAGCTGGAGAAGAAGATGATTTGCTTTCCCGATCTATTTCCCAAATCCAGCATAGGGTGGCAGTAAGCTATTGATCGTTTACGGGCACAACCGATGTAGTCACTTTTGGTCGGAGTTGTGCTGGGATAATTCTGGACAAGCAGATTGGGGTTGTTTCGTCATTTCGAAGAGGTAAGTTCTGATTTGGATTTTGTGAAGGGGTACTTTGAAGACTTTGTTTCGGATATGTGCAGGGACTTTACCCGAACTAATCGGATTGATCCAGCTTTGGAGGTCTATGTTGGGATCGAAGAACTGGGCTAGAGAAACTAGGTGAGTTTGAGCTTGAATGTTATGAATATGAAATTAGACTTAAAGTAATTTTGTTGGTGGTGGTATTTATTGTGATATGGATTTTAGTGTATATCTCTGTCATAGATTATGGTTAATGTAAAATACTACCAAAAAAAAAAAAAAAAAAAAAAAAAATGTGGTTGGCGATACCTGGTTAGGGATACACCTAGACCTAACCTAGATCTAAATGGGTTGGGTTTAATTAATGGAGCTTAGGGTTAAATTAACCTAGGCTTAATTGAACTTTTGGGTTAATGGATTTTAGGATTAAACCCAAACCCACTAACCCTCAAACCCAACCTGTTAACTCATTAAAACCATCGCCGTTTCCTTCCGTTTTTTTTCGCCGACACCATCTCCTTAAAATCGAACGTTTCCTTCGATCACCGCCGCAAATTCGTCTTCTTGCCTTCGCACGCGCGACGATTTCCCTGCTGCGAGCGATCTCGCCACCACGGAACGCCGGCCGCCAGACGCCCTCTCCGCACCGGTCTTCTCGCCTCACGACTCTCCTCTCCTCAAGGAGTAGCCGGCGACCTCGACAGCTTTCCCGGGACGGCTGGAAGCGCCGATTTGGGCGCTATTCTGGAAATTTTCGGCAAACAGAGCAGTCCACTGCCGTTGGAGTCGAGGAAAGGTAAGCATCGATCTTGGATTCTGCTTACCTTGAACAAGAATAAGATTTGCTCTGTGGATTTTGGTGTGGTTAAACGCGAAACCTAATGTGGGCAGTGTTTGTTTCCGACCGACTGAGGATCTTGGAGGAATTGCTTGGCCGACGGAGTTCCTACTATCGGTAAGCTGGATTCTCTTTAGTTACTGTGTTGTTACTCGCCTTGGCTGAGACAAGTTCGATTTAGGGCAGAGATTCCCTTCGGCAGATTGAGGAATTGGGAAGGGGTTGGCTGCCGATTTGGGGATTGTTTCTGCCGGTGAAGTTCTACTGTTGGTAAGCACGTTTGATTCCCTAATTGTGCTATGGATTCCATTCGTTTAACAGGGCTATGATGTTACGTGTGGGTGGGATGTGGTGGCGTGGGGAAGTAGTTGGCGATTCTGGAATGGAGGGGTAGTTGGGTGAGCTGTGAAGGAGGTGGGCGGCTACGAATTTGGAGTTTTAGAAGGTTACGGGGTGTAAATGGTGATGTTCTGTATGTGATCTGTAAAATGGCTGTGATAGAGCTGTGGACGACGGATCAAGGGGTTAAGATGTCTATTTGGGTTTTCTTATACTGTAGGTTGTAAAATCGGGTGCTGCGAAAAGCGGGACGATTACGTTCGTGTGAATAAGTTGGGAGACCAAGAGAAGGAACTAAGTTGGTGTGAATTGACCATAAGTGATTTGGGGGTTTTTCCTAATTCATATTGAATAAGGGATACAAATATGATAACATAGTAGCTAATTCGTATTGTTGTTATATGCATTCGAATGATAGCGATGTTATTTGTAGGACGTGGATATGAGACAGTGTGGTAGTGAGGATTTCATTGCTACGAGCATTTACAGCAGGTGGGTGATTCCTACCCCGGTCAGGTAGTAATGCATACAGATTTAGATGCATGATCATCTTAAATGATCATGTTACCTTGATCTTGTTCTATTCATCTTATGCTTGATACTTTATCCGTTGGTTTTTGACTCCTTCTTTGCTATCATGTTATGTTACCATGATTAGGATTTATACACATAGACGATGTAAATAACTTAGAATTTATTTAAGTTAAATACAAGTAGTAAGGTACGGATGACAACCTGATTGTAAATTTGGCAAAAAGGTCATTCGTAGGTAGATGATGTCTTGAACCTAGAGTTAATTCTAGTACCCCCTTAGATTGCATGTTTCTACCGACCATGCATTATGCAAATGGTCGGGTGAATGGTATTTTAGGGTGTCGCTACGGACCGGTGGTCCTAGTATGATACGATCAGTTGAGTACGACTCTCTACAGGATAGAGAGTGCGTTGATCTGGTTAGCATGACCCTCTGTAGAGTAGAGAGTCTATGGTGGATGTCTGTTTGTGAGACCTTACATTCATGTCATTTTTGGCGGCGATGTCTCCCTTGTGGTCGAGAGTGTCGCGATCATCTGACTCACGGTTACTCATAGGAGGAGTATGCAGGTGTGAGCGAGCATTGTAGTGCCGCACTCTATCACTAAAGACGGTGATAGTTGGATTTGCGTCAGTCCTAGTCTGCGTGTGTGGCACTCGACCACTCATGGGTAGTGACTGCTTGATTGGCCAACAGCAGGACCCCCATCGTAGCTTGCTCTTTACGCTTATATGCTACTCGATCATACGCCACACTACCACTCGAGAGTAGTGGTTGGTGTTGAGTTGGGACAGTTGTCATGCTCGAGCCACCGAGGCCACACTGGGGTCGTGGTAGCTTTAGGGTGAGCCGACATGACCATGCATACTGCATTGCCGACTTATGGCATTTTTGCATATTACCATATATATACATATATGCATGTATATATATATATGGATGATTGTGATTAGCATACGTATATAGCTGTAGTCTATATATAGATGTGCTTATTGTGATGCTGCATTTGTATGTACTATGTTTGTTGCATTTGTTTGCACATATTCATACATGTTATCACATTCTTCTGTATGGTAGTAGGCCATCATATTTATATTGGTTAGTTATTCACTGTGTTACCTTTGACCCATAGCAGGATGTAGTATGAGTTAGTTTTATTCTTTATACCATATGTTGTGTATATGTGCTCAGATTGGATAGAGGTAGCGTAGCAGACGTTCAGGTATGTCTGCAGTTCATATTGACTTTTGGTTAGATGGTATATACATGGATATATTATCATGCTAGTGATACCAGTAGATTTTACTGTCGAAATACATGTGATATTAATATACATGTTTATCTATCACCTGCTGAGTTTTACTCACTCCCACGGACCCTGGGTTTTTCTGTCGCCCAGGTAACAGGTAGAGATCTTCGTGACGACTTGGAGCTGCGCCGGCGATCCATCCCATCTCCACCTTTTGAGTCTCCCGAGGATTTGTGATTTGTATTGGTGTTATGGATTTTGTTCTATGTATGGACTTCGTCTTATGTTGTGGATGTCACTTTGTGTCGATGTTTTATGTACGGATTTTAGTACCGTGGTCTTGTCAGGGGTGTACACCCGTATGTTTTGGTAGATTTTATTGTGGGTATGTGTTTATGTTTCCGCTGTGTGTTTGATATATTTATATCTGTTTATGATGTTGTTGTTGTGGGCCTACGGGCCTTGTATTAACCCGAGATGTTGCCACGTACAGGGGAGATGTCGTCCGTTTGATTTTCGGCACGGCATACTCTCGGGGGCGTGACAACTTTATTGGTATCAGAGCCCAAGGTTCTGCGATGCCATACAATATTGTTTTTGAGTCGAGTCTTGGATTCTCGGGAGTCGGTATATTTTTCGGTTTTGGTTTTTGTGAGATGGGATAGACAGCGGCATAAGCTCCGGGCAACACGAAGTAAGTATTCCTGATAATTTATATTTTTGTTAGATGCTTATCTAGACTTGTTCAGCGGTGAATCTTTGTCGAGTCATGCCACTGTTCGGACTGCGTGGTCGAGCCGTCCATCGAGCGGCGGCGGAGGGAGGGGCGAGATCTGGGTGAGGGAGCACTCTTTGCTCAGACCACCTCAGCCACCCCTATTGGTGATCCGGGCCTCGGAATCCGGATACACCACGACTACGCCGAGCCCACGAGTCGATGGGCTCAATGATAAGTCACGGATACTCGTGTTAGCACGATCGGCCAAGGAGAAGTTCACCTTGTTAGAAGTCCGACCCATGGATTGCCGATCTTGGTGGAAAATATGGAAGACACCTTGAGTATATGAGCGCAGATGTGGAGAAGGTGGGCCTTGCGCATATCATCTCGAGATCGCTATCACTTGGTGGAAATTACGAAGACTCTATGGGGCGTGGGATTACTTGGTCGGACTTTGAGATGCTTTACGGAAGGCGATACTTTCCTTGGCGTTTTCTCTGACGCGTCGGGAGTTTCTAAGCTGAAGCAAGGTGGCCGTTACATTATAGAGTACAGCGAGTTTACGGACTATCGAGTTCTGCTCTCATCTGGTAGCACAGGATTCAGACCGGATGTACCAGTTCACCCAGGGCCTAGCAGCTTATATCAGAGCGAGGATGTCAGGATCGAGCATTACCTCCTGAGGAGGCATTGGGCCGTGCCCTCTTTATCGAGATGACTTCGGCAAATCTCGAGGAGAAAGATATCGAAGCAGATGACTAAGACAGCGAACGAGGTTATTTCGAGAGGACTTCGAAGAAGGAGCAAGGGAGCAAAAAGGAATGCGGCGGAAGGGTCGCTAGATCGCAGAAGGGAAGCGTCCAAAGATCGAGTTCTCTGGAGGTCTCGGAAGAACCAAAGAGTCGAGCGAAGTGGATGTTATAAATGCGGATCCGGAAGTCATAGAGCTCCAGAGTGTCCTTTGGAGCAGCCGGTTTGCTACTATTGCAAGCAACCCGGACATACTAGCCGAGACTGTACGTTGAGAGCACAGTTGGAGTTTCCTGGTAGCTCTAATAAGGGAAGACAATCCAACCAAAGAATGAAGAGAGGCCGCGTATGCGATCTTATGGAGAGAGGCACAAGTACCTCCAAAGACACTTATATCGATGCAGGAAGCGCTCCTACTGATGTGATGCCGGCGATCCAAAGATCCTGCATCTCCGGTGATCTACTACCCAGGGTATACGCTGCCGCTCGTTCAGGCTCGAGGATACCTTATGCCTCAGAAGCTACTCGGCCTCGATCACAGAGCGATCCAGGTAGTGGAGGCACACTACTACTTCGTCGGGATGCTACAAATATGGAGATGGGACGAGTCTTTGCTATCACTAGAGAGGAGGCACAATGGTGATGGATCGATCATACGCGGTATGGTTTGATTTATGCTATATATCTTGATACGTTGATGATAGATCTGAGTAGTTCCCATTCATTCGTATCTAGAGTATTTCTGAGGAGGGTTGGAAGAATCCCAAGGGTTCGTTCTTGTGGGTTAGCAGTATCCTTGCCATCAGGAGAGGTGCTGACTAGCCACCAAGAAATCAAGGGTTGCCCATTAGACTTTGACGGGCATATCCTTACAGTGGACCTTCAGGTGTTGGAAATGATAGAGTTTGATATTATTCTCGGTATGGACTGGTTGGCCGCTTATCACGCTACAGTGGATTGTAGAGCAAGAGTGGTGACTTTCCGACCCCCAGATCAACCAGCTTGGGAATTTGTTGGTACTAGAGATGATGGATTATCCATTATATCAGCTCTACAGGCACAGAAGCTATTGGCTCAGGGTTGTCAAGGTTATCTGTTATCTCTAGTCAAAGTTGAGAACGAAGGACTACCACCCCTCTCTGATGTGCGAGTAGTCCGAGAGTATCCAGATGTATTTCCCGATGAACTTCCAGGCTTGCCACCTCCTAGGCAAGTTGAATTTGCGATAGAGGTGATTCCAGGAACCGCGCCTACATCGAAACCTCCTTATCGGATGGCGCCAAAGGAGCTGAATGAACTAAAGGTTCAACTGCAGGAGTTGCTGGATAATGGATTCATCCGACCTAGTGTTTCACCATGGGGAGCACCAGTACTCTTTGTCAAGAAGAAGGATGGATCGTTGCGGTTATGTATTGACTATCGGCAACTGAATGCAGTCACAGTTAAGAACAAATATCCACTGCCGAGGATAGAAGATTTATT
Organism: Wurfbainia villosa; assembly: GCA_025175895.1. Classification (NCBI taxonomy): domain Eukaryota; kingdom Viridiplantae; phylum Streptophyta; class Magnoliopsida; order Zingiberales; family Zingiberaceae; genus Wurfbainia; species Wurfbainia villosa. The sequence continues at coordinate 76,632,528 of CM046000.1, read as the reverse complement.
CGATCAGCTTAAGGATACATGTGTGTATTCTAAAATTGACCTGCGCTCAGGATATCATCAGCTTCGGATAAGAGATGAGGATGTTCAGAAAACAGCTTTCCGCACCCGTTATGGACATTACGAGTTTCTAGTGATGCCTTTCGGTCTCACGAATGCCCCAGCTGCATTTATGGACTTAATGAATCGGGTATTCCTAAGGTATATAGATCAGTTCGTAATAGTGTTCATCGACGATATATTGATTTATTCTCGATCCGAGGAAGAGCATGAACAACATCTGCGGATAGTATTGGAAATTTTGCACAGAGCGATTGTATGCCAAGTTTAGCAAATGTGCATTCGTTATCCTCGGTGGTTTTCTTGGACATGTGGTGTCCAAAGAGGTATTCTGTAGATCCCGAAGATTGAGGCGATTACGCTGGGAGCCCAAAATCGATCAGAAGTCCGTAGTTTCCTTGGTCCGGCGTGCATTATCGGAGATTCGTGGAGGGATTCTCGAGTATCGCCATGCCACTCACTCGTCGACTCGAAAGGGGTCAAATCACCGTCGAGGCTTGTGAAACTAGCTTCCAGGAGCTTGCGCGGCAGTAGTTTCTGCACCTATCTTAGTGATTCCTTCTGGTGTTGATGGGATGATCCTCTATACGGATGCTTCTATCCAAGGGTTGGGTGCAGTCTTGATGCAGTCCAACCGTGTGGTGTCTTATGCCTCCCGTCAACTAAAAGATCACGAGAGAATTTACCGATGCACACGATCTAGAGTTAGCGCCATTATTTTCGCATTGAAGATATGGAGGCACTACTTGTATGGGATTACCTTTGAGATCTACATGCACCATAAAAAGTCCAAGTACTGCTCACACAGTAAAGAGTGAACTGAGAGAGACGGTGGATGGAGTATCTGAAGGATTACGACTGCACCATCCAGTATCATCCGGGAAAGGCTAATGTGGTAGCAGATGCGCTGAGCAGGAAGTCTCGTGGAGTTACGGCGATCATCGTGCGGCGATCGATCTAGTTCGACAGTTCTCAGAGTTGGGATTGTCTGAACACGGTCAAACACCCCGGGGGATATTAGTTTCTATGGTTGCCCGATCGCCATTCTTGAGAGGAGGATCAAGGAAGCACAAGTCAGTGATCAGCATCTGCAGTTCTTGAGCAGCACGATAGACTCAGAACGTCAGACGGATTTCTTGAGCGACGAGAAGGGTGTACTTCGTTTCCGAGGACGACTATGTGTTCCGGACACACACCCAGTTAAGGAAGAACTTCTACAGGAAGCACATCAGTCGAGATTTGCTATACATCCTGGTGGTACTCGGATGTACCGAGATTTGAAGCGCTTATACTGGTGGAACGGTATGAAACGAGATATTGCGGACTTTGTTGCACGATGCCTAGTATGCCAGCAAGTGAAGGCCGAACATCAGAAACCTGCGGGGTTACTTCAGGAAATCCCGATCCCGGAATGGAAGTGGGAGCATATCACGATGGACTTCGTTACGGGATTACCCAGAACCCGTAAAGGACATACTGCGATTTGGGTGATCGTGGATCGATTAACCAAATCAGCTCACTTCCTTCCGATGCGTGAGACGGATTCATTGGATCGTCTAGCGGAATTGTACTGCCGAGAGATCATCAGATTGCATGGTATACCATTGAGTATCATATCTGATAGAGATCCGCGCTTTACTTCCCGATTCGCGAGTCTGCAGCAGCCATGAGCGCACGAGCTCGACTCAAGATACCTTTCATCCGCAGACAGACGGACAGTCTGAACGTACCATTCAGACTCTGGAGGATCTATTGAGATCCTGCGTCATGGATTTCGGTGGCAGTTGGGAGGATCACATTCCTTTGGTGGAGTTTTCCTACAACAACAGCTACCACTCTTCTATTCAGATGGCTCCATTCGAGGCATTATACGGCAGACCCTGCAGATCTCCTGTGTTATGGGAGGAAGTTGGGGAACGACAGATATTGGGGCCTCAGAGTATCCAGCAGGATGCAGAGTTAGTACGAGTTATCAGACGACGGTTATCTGAGGCACAGGACCGACAGAAGAGTTATGCGGACCGGAGGCGAAGGCCTCTGGAATTTTCAGTCGGAAACCATGTATTCCTACGAGTGTCACCCACCAAAGGAGTCAAGAGATTTGGGCTAAAAGGGAAATTAGCTCCACGTTACATTGGTCCATTTGAGATATTAGAGCGGATTGGGGGTGTAGCTTATCGGTTGGCTTTACCTCCGACACTTGCGGGTGTTCACAACGTATTTCATGTATCTATGCTGAGGAAATACGTGCCGCGATCTGACCATGTTCTGAAAGAAGTTCCGATACCACTCCAGGCGAATGTGACTTATGAGGAGACTCCGGTGCGGATTCTTGATCGCAAGGAGCGGCAGTTGCGGAACAAAACCATCCGACTCGTAAAGGTGGGATGGCAGCATCATACAGATGAGGAGGCTACGTGGGAGCTGGAAGATACTATTCGAGCTCGATACCCTCATCTATTTACCTGAGGTATGTGGTTATTTCGGAATATGCTTGAATTAATTTTTGCATTTAAGTACGAAATTTGGGGACCAAATTTTAATAAGTGGGGGAGAATGTAAAATACTACCAAAAAAAAAAAAAAAAAAATGTGGTTGGCGATACCTGGTTAGGGATACACCTAGACCTAACCTAGATCTAAATGGGTTGGGTTTAATTAATGGAGCTTAGGGTTAAATTAACCTAGGCTTAATTGAACTTTTGGGTTAATGGATTTTAGGATTAAACCCAAACCCACTAACCCTCAACCCGTTAACTCATTAAAACCATCGCCGTTTCCTTCCGTTTTTTTTCGCCGACACCATCTCCTTAAAATCGAACGTTTCCTTCGATCACTCGATCACCGCCGCAAATTCGTCTTCTTGCCTTCGCACGCGCGACGATTTCCCTGCTGCGAGCGATCTCGCCACCACGGAACGCCGGCCGCCAGACGCCCTCTCCGCACCGGTCTTCTCGCCTCACGACTCTCCTCTCCTCAAGGAGTAGCCGGCGACCTCGACAGCTTTCCCGGGACGGCTGGAAGCGCCGATTTGGGCGCTATTCTGGAAATTTTCGGCAAACAGAGCAGTCCACTGCCGTTGGAGTCGAGGAAAGGTAAGCATCGATCTTGGATTCTGCTTACCTTGAACAAGAATAAGATTTGCTCTGTGGATTTTGGTGTGGTTAAACGCGAAACCTAATGTGGGCAGTGTTTGTTTCCGACCGACTGAGGATCTTGGAGGGAGTTCCTACCATCGGTAGTCGGATTCTCTTTAATTCTTGTGTTGTTACTCGCCTTGGCTGAGACAAGTTCGATTTAGGGCAGAGATTCCCTTCGGCAGATTGAGGAATTGGGAAGGGGTTGGCTGCCGATTTGGGGATTGTTTCTGCCGGTGAAGTTCTACTGTTGGTAAGCACGTTTGATTCCCTAATTGTGCTATGGATTCCATTCGTTTAACAGGGCTATGATGTTCTGTGTGGCTGTGGGGATGTGAGCAGGGGGCTGGCGTGGGGAAGTAGTTGGCGATTCTGGAATGGAGGGGTAGTTGGGTGAGCTGTGAAGGAGGTGGGCGGCTAAGAATTTGGAGTTTTAGAAGGTTACGGGGTGTAAATGGTGATGTTCTGTATGTGATCTGTAAAATGGCTGTGATAGAGCTGTGGACGACGGATCAAGGGGTTAAGATGTCTATTTGGGTTTTCTTATACTGTAGGTTGTAAAATCGGGTGCTGCGAAAAGCGGGACGATTACGTTCGTGTGAATAAGTTGGGAGACCAAGAGAAGGAACTAAGTTGGTGTGAATTGACCATAAGTGATTTGGGGGTTTTTCCTAATTCATATTGAATAAGGGATACAAATATGCAGATAACATAGTACCTAATTCGTATTGTTGTTATATGCATTCACTGAATGATAACTGATGTTATTTGTGGGGACGTGGATACGAGGCAGTGTTGGCCGTGAGGATTTCATTGCTACGAGCATTTCACGGTGGGTGATTCCTACCCCGGTCAGGTAGTAATGCATACAGATTTAGATGCATGATCATCTTAAATGATCATGTTACCTTGATCTTGTTCTATTCATCTTATGCTTGATACTTTATCCGTTGGTTTTTGACTCCTTGCTGCTATCATGTTATGTTACCATGATTAGGAGTTATACACATAGACGATGTAAATAACTTAGAATTTGTTTAAGTTAAATACAAGTAGTAAGGTACGGATGACAACCTGATTGTAAATTTGGCAAAAAGGTCATTCGTAGGTAGATGATGTCTTGAACCTAGAGTTAATTCTAGTACCCCTTAGATTGCATGTTTCTACAGGCCATGCATTATGCAAATGGTCGGGTGAATGGTATTTTAGGGTGTCGCTACGGACCGGTGGTCCTAGTATGAATCTGATCGATTGAGTACGACTCTCTACAGGATAGAGAGTGCGTTGATCTGGTTAGCATGACCCTCTGTAGAGTAGAGAGTCTATGGTGGATGTCTATTTGTGAGACCTTACATTCATGTCATTTGCATGCACGCTGGCGACGATGTCTCCCTTGTGGTCGAGAGTGTCGCCAGTCATCCTGACTCCACGGTTACTCATAGGAGGAGTAACCGGTGTGAGGGCAGAGCATTGTAGTGCCGCACTCTATCACTAAAGACGGTGATAGTTGGATTTGCGTGCGTAGTCCTGCGGTGTGGCACTCGACCACTCATGGGTAGTGATCGCCGGATTGGCCAACAGCAGGGACCCCCATCGTGTAGCTTGCTCTTTACGCTTATATGCTACTCGATCATACTGCCCACTCGGCCACTCGAGAGTAGTGGTTGGTGTTGAGTTGGGACAGTTGTCATGATCGAGCCACCGAGGCCACACTGGGGTCGTGGTAGCTTTAGGGTGAGCCGACATGACCATGCATCTTTGCATTGCCGACTTATGGCATTTTGCATATTACCATATATATACATATATGCATGTATATATATATATGGATGATTGTGATTAGCATACGTATATAGCTGTAGTCTATATATAGATGTGCTTATTGTGATGCTGCATTTGTATGTACTATGTTTGTTGCATTTGTTTGCACATATTCATACATGTTATCACATTCTTCTGTATGGTAGTAGGCCATCATATTTATATTGGTTAGTTATTCACTGTGTTACCTTTGACCCATAGCAGGATGTAGTATGAGTTAGTTTTATTCTTTATACCATATGTTGTGTATATGTGCTCAGATTGGATAGAGGTAGCGTAGCAGACGTTCAGGTATGTCTGCAGTTCATATTAACTTTTGGTTAGATGGTATATACATGGATATATTATCATGCTAGTGATACGAGATTTTCTTAAATACATGTGATATTAATATACATGTTTATCTATCACCTGCTGAGTTTTACTCACTCCCACGGACCCTGGGTTTTTCTGTCGCCCAGGTAACAGGTAGAGATCTTCGTGACGACTTGGAGCTGCGCCGGCGATCCATCCCATCTCCACCTTTTGAGTCTCCCGAGGATTTGTGATTTGTATTGGTGTTATGGATTTTGTTCTATGTATGGACTTCGTCTTATGTTGTGGATGTCACTTTGTGTCGATGTTTTATGTACGGATTTTAGTACCGTGGTCTTGTCAGGGGTGTACACCCGTATGTTTTGGTAGATTTTATTGTGGGTATGTGTTTATGTTTCCGCTGTGTGTTTGATATATTTATATCTGTTTATGATGTTGTTGTTGTGGGCCTACGGGCCTTGTATTAACCCGAGATGTTGCCACGTACAGGGGAGATGCCGTCCGTTTGATTTTCGGCACGGCATACTCTCGGGGGCGTAACAACTTTATTGGTATCAGAGCCCAAGGTTCTGCGATGCCATACAATATTGTTTTTGAGTCGAGTCTTGGATTCTCGGGAGTCGGTATATTTTTCGGTTTTGGTTTTTGTGAGATGGGATAGACAGCGGCATAAGCTCCGGGCAACACGAAGTAAGTATTCCTGATAATTTATATTTTTGTTAGATGCTTATCTAGACTTGTTCAACAGGTGAATACTGTCAGAGTCATGCCACCTGTTCAGACTCGTGGTCGAGGCCGTCCATCCAGGCGAGCAGCCAGAGGGAGGGGACGAGATACCGTTGAGACTGAGCCTGCTGCTCAAGCACAGCCTCAGCCACCCCCTATTGGTGATCCGGAGCCTCAGAATCCGGATACACCACTGACTACGCCAGAGCCCACAGAGTCCAGTAGGCTCAATGATAAGTCACGGATACTCGTGTTAGCACGATCAGCCAAGGAGAAGTTCACCTTGTTCCGAGGGGAGTCCGACCCATGGATTGCCCGATCTTGGCTGGAAAATATGGAAGACACCTTCGAGTATATGAACTGCACAGATGTGGAGAAGGTGGGCCTTGCTGCATATCATCTCAGAGATCAGGCTATCACTTGGTGGAAATTACAGAAGACTCTGTTCGGGGAGCGTGGGATTACTTGGTCCAGCTTTCGAGATGCTTTCTGGAGGCAGTACTTTCCTTCGGCGTTTTCTACAGCACGACGTCAGGAGTTTCTAAGCCTGAAGCAAGGCGACCGTTCGGTTATGGAGTACAACGCAGAGTTTACCAGACTATCAGAGTTCTGCTCTCATCTGGTAGCACAGGATTCAGACCGGATGTACCAGTTCACCCAGGGCCTAGCAGCTTATATCAGAGCGAGGATGTCAGGATCTAGCATTACCTCCTACAAAGAGGCATTGGGCCGTGCCTCTTTATCGAGATGACTTCAAAGAAATCTCCAAGGAGAAAGATATCGAAACAGAGGACTAAGGGCAAGCAACAGAACCAGGGTTCAGCTCAGGGGACTCAGAAGAAAGGGGAGCAAAAAGGAACTACACGAGGTGCGACAGAAGGGTCAGCTAGATCGCAGAAAGGGAAGCGTCCAGCATCAGAGTTCTCTGGAGGGTCTCAGAAGAACCAGAAGAGTCAGAGCAGAAGTGGATGTTATAAATGCGGATCCGGAAGTCATAGAGCTCTAGAGTGTCCTTTGGGCTAGGTTTGCTACTATTGCAAGCAACGGACATACTAGCCGAGGCTATGCGTTGAGAACACGATTGGAGTTTCTGGTAGCTCTAATTGAGGCCAAGATTTCCACCAAAGACACTTATATCGGGATGCAGGAAGCGCTTACAGGATGCCGGCAATGATCCAAAGATCCTCGCATCTCCGTGATCTACTACCCAGGTATCTGCACTGCTGTTCACCACTCGGGATACCTTATGCTCGCTGGCTACTCACCTCGATTACAGAGCCAGATCCAACCGGAGTGGAGGCACACTACTACTGGGTCCCGGATGCAGACAAATATGGAGATCCGAGTCTTTGCTATCACTAGAGAGGAGGCACAGCGGGCTGATGGATCAGTCATACGCGGTATGGTTTCAGTTTATGCTATATATGCTGATACGTTGATAGATACAGGTAGTTCCCATTCATTCGTATCTAGAGTATTTCTGAGGAGGGTTGGAAGAATCCCAAGGGTTCGTTCTTGTGGGTTAGCAGTATCCTTGCCATCAGGAGAGGTGCTGACTAGCCACCAAGAAATCAAGGGTTGCCCATTAGACTTTGACGGGCATATCCTTACAGTGGACCTTCAGGTGTTGGAAATGATAGAGTTTGATATTATTCTCGGTATGGACTGGTTGGCCGCTTATCACGCTACAGTGGATTGTAGAGCAAGAGTGGTGACTTTCCGACCCCCAGATCAACCAGCTTGGGAATTTGTTGGTACTAGAGATGATGGATTATCCATTATATCAGCTCTACAGGCACAGAAGCTATTGGCTCAGGGTTGTCAAGGTTATCTGTTATCTCTAGTCAAAGTTGAGAACGAAGGACTACCACCCCTCTCTGATGTGCGAGTAGTCCGAGAGTATCCAGATGTATTTCCCGATGAACTTCCAGGCTTGCCACCTCCTAGGCAAGTTGAATTTGCGATAGAGGTGATTCCAGGAACCGCGCCTATATCGAAACCTCCTTATCGGATGGCCAAAGGAGAATGAACTAAAGGTTCAAGCTGGAGTTCTTTGGATAATGGATTCATCCGACCTAGTGTTTCACCATGGGGAGCACCAGTACTCTTTGTCAAGAAGAAGGATGGATCGTTGCGGTTATGTATTGACTATCGGCAACTGAATGCAGTCACAGTTAAGAACAAATATCCACTGCCGAGGATAGAAGATTTATTCGATCAGCTTAAGGATACATGTGTGTATTCTAAAATTGACCTGCGCTCAGGATATCATCAGCTTCGGATAAGAGATGAGGATGTTCAGAAAACAGCTTTCCGCACCCGTTATGGACATTACGAGTTTCTAGTGATGCCTTTCGGTCTCACGAATGCCCCAGCTGCATTTATGGACTTAATGAATCGGGTATTCCTAAGGTATATAGATCAGTTCGTAATAGTGTTCATCGACGATATATTGATTTATTCTCGATCCGAGGAAGAGCATGAACAACATCTGCGGATAGTATTGGAAATTTTGCGACAGGAACAGTTGTATGCCAAGTTTAGCAAATGTGCATTCTGGTTATCCTCAGTGGGTTTTCTTGGACATGTGGTGTCCAACAGAGGTATTTCTGTAGATCCCCAGAAGATTGAGGCGATTACCAGTTGGGAGCAGCCAAAATCAGTTCAGGAAGTCCGTAGTTTCCTTGGTCTGGCCGGGTATTATCGGAGATTCGTGGAGGGATTCTCGAGTATCGCCATGCCACTCACTCGTCTGACTCGGAAAGGGGTCAAATTCGCCTGGTCAGAGGCTTGTGAAACTAGCTTCAGAGCTTAGCGGCTGGCTAGTTTCTGCACCTATCTTAGTGATTCCTTCTGGTGTTGATGGGATGGTCCTCTATACGGATGCTTCTATCCAAGGGTTGGGTGCAGTCTTGATGCAGTCCAACCGTGTGGTGTCTTATGCCTCCCGTCAACTAAAAGATCACGAGAGAAATTACCCAGTGCACGATCTAGAGTTAGCCGCCATTATTTTCGCATTGAAGATATGGAGGCACTACTTGTATGGGATTACCTTTGAGATCTACACAGACCATAAAAGTCAAGTACTGCTCACACGAAAGAGTCAATCGAGGCAGACGGTGGATGGAGTATCCGAAGGATTATTACCGCACCATCCAAGATCATCCGGAAAGGCTAATGTGGTAGCGATGCGCCGAGCAGAAGTCTCGTGGAGTTACGCCACATCCGACGAGATTAGCATCGATCTAGTTCGAGCTTCTGAGTTGGGATTGTCTGAACACGGTCAAACACCCCGGGGGATATTAGTTTCTATGGTTGCCCAGTCCGCCATTGCTGAGAGGATCAAGGAAGCACAAGTCAGTGATCAGCATCTGCAGTTCTTGAGCAGCACGATAGACTCAGAACGTCAGACGGATTTCTCGAGCGACGAGAAGGGTGTACTTCGTTTCCGAGGACGACTATGTGTTCCGGACACACACCCAGTTAAGGAAGAACTGCTACAGGAAGCACATCAGTCGAGATTTGCTATACATCCTGGTGGTACTCGGATGTACCGAGATTTGAAGCGCTTATACTGGTGGAACGGTATGAAACGAGATATTGCGGACTTTGTTGCACGATGCCTAGTATGCCAGCAAGTGAAGGCCGAACATCAGAAACCTGCGGGGTTACTTCAGGAAATCCCGATCCCGGAATGGAAGTGGGAGCATATCACGATGGACTTCGTTACGGGATTACCCAGAACCCGTAAAGGACATACTGCGATTTGGGTGATCGTGGATCGATTAACCAAATCAGCTCACTTCCTTCCGATGCGTGAGACGGATTCATTGGATCGTCTAGCGGAATTGTACTGCCGAGAGATCATCAGATTGCATGGTGTACCATTGAGTATCATATCTGATAGAGATCCGCGCTTTACTTCCCGATTCTGGCAGAGTCTGCAGCAGGCCATGGGCACAGAGCTTCGACTCAGTACAGCCTTTCATCCGCAGACAGACGGACAGTCCGAACGTACCATTCAGACTCTGGAGGATCTATTGAGATCCTGCGTCATGGATTTCGGTGGCAGTTGGGAGGATCACATTCCTTTGGTGGAGTTTTCCTACAACAACAGCTACCACTCTTCTATTCAGATGGCTCCATTCGAGGCATTATACGGCAGACCCTGCAGATCTCCTGTGTTATGGGAGGAAGTTGGGGAACGACAGATATTGGGGCCTCAGAGTATCCAGCAGGATCACGAGTTAGTACGAGTTATCGACAGCGGTTATCCGAGGCACAGACCGTGTAAGAGTTATGCGACCGGAGGCGAAGGCCTCTGGAATTTTCAGTCGGAAACCATGTATTCCTACGAGTGTCACCCACCAAAGGAGTCAAGAGATTTGGGCTAAAAGGGAAATTAGCTCCACGTTACATTGGTCCATTTGAGATATTAGAGCGGATTGGGGGTGTAGCTTATCGGTTGGCTTTACCTCCGACACTTGCGGGTGTTCACAACGTATTTCATGTATCTATGCTGAGGAAATACGTGCCGCGATCTGACCATGTTCTGAAAGAAGTTCCGATACCACTCCAGGCGAATGTGACTTATGAGGAGACTCCGGTGCGGATTCTTGATCGCAAGGAGCGGCAGTTGCGGAACAAAACCATCCGACTCGTAAAGGTGGGATGGCAGCATCATACAGATGAGGAGGCTACGTGGGAGCTGGAAGATACTATTCGAGCTCGATACCCTCATCTATTTACCTGAGGTATGTGGTTATTTCGGAATATGCTTGAATTAATTTTTGCATTTAAGTACGAAATTTGGGGACCAAATTTTAATAAGTGGGGGAGAATGTAAAATACTACCAAAAAAAAAAAAAAAAAAAAAAAATGTGGTTGGCGATACCTGGTTAGGGATACACCTAGACCTAACCTAGATCTAAATGGGTTGGGTTTAATTAATGGAGCTTAGGGTTAAATTAACCTAGGCTTAATTGAACTTTTGGGTTAATGGATTTTAGGATTAAACCCAAACCCACTAACCCTCAAACCCAACCCGTTAACTCATTAAAACCATCGCCGTTTCCTTCCGTTTTTTTTCGCCGACACCATCTCCTTAAAATCGAACGTTTCCTTCGATCACTCGATCAACGCCGCAAATTCGTCTTCTTGCCTTCGTGACGCTGACGATTTCATTGCGAGCGATCTCGCCACCACGGAACGCCGGCCGCCAGATGCCCTCTCCGCACCGGTCTTCTCGCCTCACGACTCTCCTCTCCTCAAGGAGTAGCCGGCGACCTCGACAGCTTTCCCGGGACGGCTGGAAGCGCCGATTTGGGCGCTATTCTGGAAATTTTCGGCAAACAGAGCAGTCCACTGCCGTTGGAGTCGAGGAAAGGTAAGCATCGATCTTGGATTCTGCTTACCTTGAACAAGAATAAGATTTGCTCTGTGGATTTTGGTGTGGTTAAACGCGAAACCTAATGTGGGCAGTGTTTGTTTCCGACCGACTGAGGATCTTGGAGGAATTGCTTGGCCGACGGAGTTCCTACTATCGGTAAGCTGGATTCTCTTTAGTTACTGTGTTGTTACTCGCCTTGGCTGAGACAAGTTCGATTTAGGGCAGAGATTCTCTCGCATTGAGGAATTGGGAAGGGGTTAGCCGATTTGGGGATTGTTTCGCGTGAAGTTCTCTTGGTAGCACGCTTTGATTCCCTAATTGTGCTATGGATTCCATTCGTTTAACAGGGCTATGATGTTCTGTGTGGCTGTGGGGATGTGAGCAGGGGGCTGGCGTGGGGAAGTAGTTGGCGATTCTGGAATGGAGGGGTAGTTGGGTGAGCTGTGAAGGAGGTGGGCGGCTAAGAATTTGGAGTTTTAGAAGGTTACGGGGTGTAAATGGTGATGTTCTGTATGTGATCTGTAAAATGGCTGTGATAGAGCTGTGGACGACGGATCAAGGGGTTAAGATGTCTATTTGGGTTTTCTTATACTGTAGGTTGTGAATAAGTTGGGAGACCAAGAGAAGGAACTAAGTTGGTGTGAATTGACCATAAGTGATTTGGGGGTTTTTCCTAATTCATATTGAATAAGGGATACAAATATGCAGATAACATAGTACCTAATTCGTATTGTTGTTATATGCATTCACTGAATGATAAATGATTTTATTTGTAGTACGAGGATACGAGACAGGTACGTGAGGATTTCATTGCTACGAGCATTTACAGCAGGTGGGTGATTCCTACCCCGGTCAGGTAGTAATGCATACAGATTTAGATGCATGATCATCTTAAATGATCATGTTACCTTGATCTTGTTCTATTCATCTTATGCTTGATACTTTATCCGTTGGTTTTTGACTCCTTGCTGCTATCATGTTATGTTACCATGATTAGGAGTTATACACATAGACGATGTAAATAACTTAGAATTTGTTTAAGTTAAATACAAGTAGTAAGGTACGGATGACAACCTGATTGTAAATTTGGCAAAAAGGTCATTCGTAGGTAGATGATGTCTTGAACCTAGAGTTAATTCTAGTACCCCCTTAGATTGCATGTTTCTACCGACCATGCATTATGCAAATGGTCGGGTGAATGGTATTTTAGGGTGTCGCTACGGACCGGTGGTCCTAGTATGATACGATCAGTTGAGTACGACTCTCTACAGGATAGAGAGTGCGTTGATCTGGTTAGCATGACCCTCTGTAGAGTAGAGAGTCTATGGTGGATGTCTATTTGTGAGACCTTACATTCATGTCATTTGCATGCACGCTGGCGACGATGTCTCCCTTGTGGTCGAGAGTGTCGCCAGTCATCCTGACTCCACGGTTACTCATAGGAGGAGTAACCGGTGTGAGGGCAGAGCATTGTAGTGCCGCACTCTATCACTAAAGACGGTGATAGTTGGATTTGCGTGCCGTAGTCCTGCGTGTGTGGCACTCGACCACTCATGGGTAGTGACTGTCGGATTGGCCAACAGCAGGGACCCCCATCGTGTAGCTTGCTCTTTACGCTTATATGCTACTCGATCATACTGCCCACTCGGCCACTCGAGAGTAGTGGTTGGTGTTGAGTTGGGACAGTTGTCATGATCGAGCCACCGAGGCCACACTGGGGTCGTGGTAGCTTTAGGGTGAGCCGACATGACCATGCATACTGCATTGCCGACTTATGGCATTTTTGCATATTACCATATATATACATATATGCATGTATATATATATATGGATGATTGTGATTAGCATACGTATATAGCTGTAGTCTATATATAGATGTGCTTATTGTGATGCTGCATTTGTATGTACTATGTTTGGTCCATTTGTTTGCACATATTCATACATGTTATCACATTCTTCTGTATGGTAGTAGGCCATCATATTTATATTGGTTAGTTATTCACTGTGTTACCTTTGACCCATAGCAGGATGTAGTATGAGTTAGTTTTATTCTTTATACCATATGTTGTGTATATGTGCTCAGATTGGATAGAGGTAGCGAGTGCACGCCTGGTATGTCTGCAGCTCATATTAACTTTTGGTTAGATGGTATATACATGGATATATTATCATGCTAGTGATACTGAGATTTTCTTGTCCGAAATACATGTGATATTAATATACATGATTATCTATCAACTGATGAGTTTTACTCACTCCCACGGACCCTGGGTTTTTTTGTCGCCCAGGTAACAGGTAGAGATCTTCGTGACGACTTGGAGCTGCGCCGGCGATCCATCCCATCTCCACCTTTTGAGTCTCCCGAGGATTTGTGATTTGTATTGGTGTTATGGATTTTGTTCTATGTATGGACTTCGTCTTATGTTGTGGATGTCACTTTGTGTCGATGTTTTATGTACGGATTTTAGTACCGTGGTCTTGTCAGGGGTGTACACCGTATGTTTTGTAGATTTTATCAGGGTATGTGTTTATGTTTCCGCTGTGTGTTTGATATATTTATATCTGTTTATGATGTTGTTGTTGTGGGCCTATGAGCCTTGTATTAACCCGAGATGTTGCCACGTACAGGGGAGATGCCGTCCGTTTGATTTTCGACGCGATACTCTGGGCGAACAACTTTATTGGTATCAGAGCCCAAGGTTCTGCGATGCCATACAATATTGTTTTTGAGTCGAGTCTTGGATTCTCGGGAGTCGGTATATATTTTTTCGGTTTTGGTTTTTGTGAGATGGGATAGACAGCGGCATAAGCTCCGGGCAACACGAAGTAAGTATTCCTGATAATTTATATTTTAGTTAGATGCTTATCTAGACTTGTTCAACAGTGAATCGCGAGTCATGCCACTGCTCGCACTCGTGGTCGAGGTCCCCATCCAGCGAGCACCAGAGGAGGGGACGAGATACTGAGAGAGCTGCTCACGCCAAGCACACCATTCTATTGGTGATCCGAGCCTCAAAATCCGGATACACCATCGACACGCCAGAGCCCACAGAGTCCATGAGGCTCAATGATAAGTCACGGATACTGTGTTAGCACGATCAGCCAAGGAGAAGTTCACCTTGTTCCGAGGGGAGTCTGACCCATGGATTGCCCGATCTTGGCTGGAAAATATGGAAGACACCTTCGAGTATATGAACTGCATAGATGTGGAGAAGGTGGGCCTTACGGCGTATCATCTCGTAGATCGCTATCACTTGGTGGAAATTACAAGACTCTATTCGGGAGCGTGGATTACTTGGTCCACTTCGAGATGCTTTCGAGGCGATACTTTCCTTGGCGTTTTCTTACAAAGACGACGCCGGGGAGTTTCTAAGCTGAAGCAAGGCGACTGCTCATTATGGAGTACAACGCAGAGTTTACGGACTATCGTAGTTCTCGCTTCTCATCCGTAGCACAGATTGATCGGATGTACTTCACCACCTGTGGCCTAGCAGCTTATATCAGAGCGAGGATGTCAGGATCTAGCATTACCTCCTACAGGGAGGCATTGGACCGTGCCCTCTTTATCGAGATGACTTCCCAGTAAATCTCCAAGGAGAAAGATATCGAAGCAGAGGACTAAGGGCAAGCTAAATGTAACTGTGGTTCAAATCGGGGGACTGTAAGAAAGGGGAGACAAAAGGAACTACACGAGGTGCGAGAAGGGCCGCACTAGATCGCAAAGGGAAGCGCCCAAAGATCGTAGTTCTCTGGAGGGTCTCAAGAACCAAGAGTCGAAGCGTATGGATGTTATAAATGCGGATCCGGAAGTCATAGAGCTCTAGAGTGTCCTTTGGAGCAGCCGGTTTGCTACTATTGCAAGCAACCCGGACATACTAGCCGAGACTGTACGTTGAGAGCACAGTTGGAGTTTCCTGGTAGCTCTAATAAGGGAAGACAATGATAGAGAGACAAAGACTACAGATGCCTTATGGACAGAGGCCAAGACCTCCACCAAAGACACTTATATCGATGCAGGAAGCGCTCTACGTTGATGCCGGCAATGATCCAAGATCCTCGCATCTCCGGTGATCTACTACCAGGTATCCAGACCACCGTCGTTCCCAAACACTCGTGGATACCTTATGCTCACCGCCACTCACCTCCAAGATCACAGAGCGAGCCAGATCCAGCCGGAGTGGAGGCACACTACTACTTCGTCCGGGATGCAGCCGACAAATATGGAGACTGGACGAGTCTTTGCTATCACTAGAGAGGAGGCACAGCGGGCTGATGGATCAGTCATACGCGGTATGGTTTCAGTTTATGCTATATATGCTGATACGTTGATAGATACAGGTAGTTCCCATTCATTCGTATCTAGAGTATTTCTGAGGAGGGTTGGAAGAATCCCAAGGGTTCGTTCTTGTGGGTTAGCAGTATCCTTGCCATCAGGAGAGGTGCTGACTAGCCACCAAGAAATCAAGGGTTGCCCATTAGACTTTGACGGGCATATCCTTACAGTGGACCTTCAGGTGTTGGAAATGATAGAGTTTGATATTATTCTCGGTATGGACTGGTTGGCCGCTTATCACGCTACAGTGGATTGTAGAGCAAGAGTGGTGACTTTCACCCGTGATCAACCATTGGGAATTTGTTGGTACTAGAGATGATGGATTATCCATTATATCGCCATTACAGCTGTTATTGGCCCGTGGTTGTCAAGGTTATCTGCTATCTCTAGTCAAAGTTGAGAACGGCGACTACCACCCTCTCTCGATGTGCGAGTAGTCCGAGAATATCCAGATGTATTTCCAGATGAACTTCCAGGCTTGCCACCTCCTAGGCAAGTTGAATTTGCGATAGAGGTGATTCCAGGAACCGCGCCTATATCGAAACCTCCTTATCGGATGGCGCCAAAGGAGCTGAATGAACTTAAGGTTCAACTGCAGGAGTTGCTGGATAATGGATTCATCCGACCTAGTGTTTCACCATGGGGAGCACCAGTACTCTTTGTCAAGAAGAAGGATGGATCGTTGCGGTTATGTATTGACTATCGGCAACTGAATGCAGTCACAGTTAAGAACAAATATCCACTGCCGAGGATAGAAGATTTATTCGATCAGCTTAAGGATACATGTGTGTATTCTAAAATTGACCTGCGCTCAGGATATCATCAGCTTCGGATAAGAGATGAGGATGTTCAGAAAACAGCTTTCCGCACCCGTTATGGACATTACGAGTTTCTAGTGATGCCTTCGGTCTCACGAATGCCCCAAATTGCATTTATGGACTTAATGAGCCAGGTATTCCTGAGGTATATAGATCAGTTCGTGATAGTGTTCATCGACGATATATTGATTTATTCTCGATCCAAGGAAGAGCATGAACAACATCTGCGGCTAGTATTGGAAATTTTGCGTGACAGAGCTTGTATGCCAAGTTTAGCAAATGTGCATTCCGTTATCCTCGGTGGGTTTTCTTGGACATGTGGTGTCCAAGAGGTATTTCAGAGATCCCGTAAGATCGAGGCGATTACCGGGCTGGGAGCATCCAAAATCGCTCAGAAGTCCGTAGTTTCTGGTCCGCCTGCATATTATCGGAGATTCGTGGAGGGATTCTCGAGTATCGCCATGCCACTCACTCGTCTGACTCGGAAAGGGGTCAAATTCGCCTGGTCAGAGGCTTGTGAAACTAGCTTCCAGGAGCTTAAGCGACGGCTAGTTTCTGCACCTATCTTAGTGATTCCTTCTGGTGTTGATGGGATGGTCCTCTATACGGATGCTTCTATCCAAGGGTTGGGTGCAGTCTTGATGCAGTCCAACCGTGTGGTGTCTTATGCCTCCCGTCAACTAAAAGATCACGAGAGGTGGCACGATCTAGAGTTAGCCGCCATTATTTTCGTGATTGAAGATATGGAGGCACTACTTGTATGGGATTACCTTTGAGATCTATGTACTCATAAAGTCCAAGTACTGCTCACACGTAAAGAGCAACTGAGACAGAGACGGTGGATGGAGTATCCAAGGATTATTACCGCACCATCCGATCATCCGAAAGGCTAATGTGGTAGCATGATACTGAGCAGAAGTCTCGCGGAGTTCGCCACTATCCGACAAAGAAGCATCGATCTAGTTCGACAGTTCTCAGAGTTGGGATTGTCTGAACACGGTCAAACACCCCGGGGGATATTAGTTTCTATGGTTGCCCAGTCCGCCATTGCCGAGAGGATCAAGGAAGCACAAGTCAGTGATCAGCATCTGCAGTTCTTGAGCAGCACGATAGACTCAGAACGTCAGACGGATTTCTTGAGCGACGAGAAGGGTGTACTTCGTTTCCGAGGACGACTATGTGTTCCGGACACACACCCAGTTAAGGAAGAACTGCTACAGGAAGCACATCAGTCGAGATTTGCTATACATCCTGGTGGTACTCGGATGTACCGAGATTTGAAGCGCTTATACTGGTGGAACGGTATGAAACGAGATATTGCGGACTTTGTTGCACGATGCCTAGTATGCCAGCAAGTGAAGGCCGAACATCAGAAACCTGCGGGGTTACTTCAGGAAATCCCGATCCCGGAATGGAAGTGGGAGCATATCACGATGGACTTCGTTACGGGATTACCCAGAACCCGTAAAGGACATACTGCGATTTGGGTGATCGTGGATCGATTAACCAAATCAGCTCACTTCCTTCCGATGCGTGAGACGGATTCATTGGATCGTCTAGCGGAATTGTACTGCCGAGAGATCATCAGATTGCATGGTGTACCATTGAGTATCATATCTGATAGAGATCCGCGCTTTACTTCCCGATTCTGGCAGAGTCTGCAGCAGGCCATGGGCACAGAGCTTCGACTCAGTACAGCCTTTCATCCGCAGACAGACGGACAGTCCGAACGCATATCATTCGTGACTGGAGGATCTATTGAGATCTGCGTCATGGATTTCGGTGGCGCTTGGGAGGATCACATTCCTTTGGTGGAGTTTTCCTACAACAACAACTACCACTCTTCTATTCAGATGGCTCCATTCGAGGCATTATACGCGCACCACTCGCAGATCTCCCGTGTTATGGGAGGAAGTTGGGAACGCATGATATTGGGGCCTCAGAGTATCCAAAGCAGATGCGAGTTAGAATGAGTTATCGATACGACTTATCCGAGGTACGTGACCGGCGAAGAGTTATGCGGACCGGAGGCGAAGGCCTCGAATTTTCGATTGAAACCATGTATTCCTACGAGTGTCACCCACCAAAGGAGTCAAGAGATTTGGGCTAAAAGGAAATTAGCTCCACGCTACATTGGTCCATTTGAGATATTAGAGCGGATTGGGGTGTAGCTTATCTGCTGGCTTTACCTCCGACACTTGCGGGTGTTCACAACGATTTCATGTATCTATGCCGAGGAAATACGTCGCGATCCGACCATGTTCAAAGAAGTTCCGATACCACTCGTGCGAATGTGACTTATGAGGAGACTCGTGATTCTTGATCGCAAGGAGCTAGCTATGAACAAAACCATCCGACTCGTAAAGGTGGGATGGCAAAGATCATACTGGATGAGGAGGCTACGTGGGAGCCGAAGATACTATTCGAGCTCGATACCCTCATCTATTTACCTGAGGTATGTGGTTAGTTCGGAATATGCGTGAATTAATTTTTGAATTTAATTACTAAATTTGGGGACAAAATTTTAAAAAGTGGGGGACAATTAAAAATACAACCAAAAAAAAAAAAAAAAAAAAAAAAAATGTGGTTGGCGATACCTGGTTAGGGATACACCTAGACCTAACCTAGATCTAAATGGGTCAGGGTTTAATTAATGGAGCTTAGGTTAAATTAACCTAGGCTTAATTGAACTTTTGGGTTAATGGATTTTAGGATTAAACCCAAACCCACTAACCCTCAACCCAACCCGTTAACTCATTAAAACCATCGCCGCTTCTTCCGCTTTTTCGCCGACACCATCTCCTTCAAATCGAACGCTTCCTTCGATCACTTTCGATCACCGCAAATTCGTCTTCTTGCCTTCGACGCTGACGATTTCCTGCGAGCGATCTCGCCACCATGGAACGCCGGCCGCCAGACGCCTCTCTCCGACCGCTCTTCTCGCCTCACGACTCTCCTCTCCTCAAGGAGTAGCCATGGCGACTCGATGCCTTCCCGGGCCCGCCGATTTGGGCGCTTATTCGAAATTTTCGGCAACAGAGCGCCCACCGCTGCTGAGTCGATGAAAGGTAAGCATCGATATTGGATTCTGCTTACCTTGAACAAGAATAAGATTTGCTCTGTGGATTTTGGTGTGGTTAAACGCGAAACCAAATGTGGGCAGTGTTTGTTTCCGACCGACTTAGGATCTTGGAGGAATTGCTTGGCCGACGGAGTTCCTACTATCGGTAAGCTGGATTCTCTTTAGTTACTGTGTTGTTACTCGCCTTGGCTGAGACAAGTTCGATTTAGGGCAGAGATTCCCTTCGGCAGATTGAGGAATTGGGAAGGGGTTGGCTGCCGATTTGGGGATTGTTTCTGCCGGTGAAGTTCTACTGTTGGTAAGCACGTTTGATTCCCTACTTGTGCTATGGATTCCATTCGTTTAACAGGCTATGATGTTCGTCGTGGTGGGGATGTGAGCAATGTGGCGTGGGAAGTAGTTGGCGATTGGAATGGAGGGTAGTTGGGTGAGCATGAAGGAGGCGCTACGAATTTGGAGTTTTAGAAGGTTACGGGGTGTAAATGGTGATGTTCTGTATGTGATCTGTAAAATGGCTGTGATAGAGCTGTGGACGACGGATCAAGGGGTTAAGATGTCTATTTGGGTTTTCTTATACTGTAGGTTGTAAAATCGGGGTCTTGCGCGGACGATTACGTTCGTGTGAATAAGTTGGGAGACCAAGAGAAGGAACTAAGTTGGTGTGAATTGACCATAAGTGATTTGGGGGTTTTTCCTAATTCATATTGAATAAGGGATACAAATATGCAGATAACATAGTACCTAATTCGTATTGTTGTTATATGCATTCACTGAATGATAACTGATGTTATTTGTAGGACGTGGATACGAGACAGGTCCGCGGCCGTGAGGATTTCATTGCTACGAGCATTTACAGCAGGTGGGTGATTCCTACCCCGGTCAGGTAGTAATGCATACAGATTTAGATGCATGATCATCTTAAATGATCATGTTACCTTGATCTTGTTCTATTCATCTTATGCTTGATACTTTATCCGTTGGTTTTTGACTCCTTGCTGCTATCATGTTATGTTACCATGATTAGGAGTTATACACATAGACGATGTAAATAACTTAGAATTTGTTTAAGTTAAATACAAGTAGTAAGGTACGGATGACAACCTGATTGTAAATTTGGCAAAAAGGTCATTCGTAGGTAGATGATGTCTTGAACCTAGAGTTAATTCTAGTACCCCCTTAGATTGCATGTTTCTACCGACCATGCATTATGCAAATGGTCGGGTGAATGGTATTTTAGGGTGTCGCTACGGACCGGTGGTCCTAGTATGATACGATCAGTTGAGTACGACTCTCTACAGGATAGAGAGTGCGTTGATCTGGTTAGCATGACCCTCTGTAGAGTAGAGAGTCTATGGTGGATGTCTATTTGTGAGACCTTACATTCATGTCATTTGCATGCACGCTGGCGACGATGTCTCCCTTGTGGTCGAGAGTGTCGCCAGTCATCCTGACTCCACGGTTACTCATAGGAGGAGTAACCGGTGTGAGGGCAGAGCATTGTAGTGCCGCACTCTATCACTACAGACGGTGATAGTTGGATTTGCGTGCCGTAGTCCTGCGTGTGTGGCACTCGACCACTCATGGGTAGTGACTGTCGGATTGGCCAACAGCAGGGACCCCCATCGTGTAGCTTGCTCTTTACGCTTATATGCTACTCGATCATACTGCCCACTCGGCCACTCGAGAGTAGTGGTTGGTGTTGAGTTGGGACAGTTGTCATGCTCGAGCCACCGAGGCCACACTGGGGTCGTGGTAGCTTTAGGGTGAGCCGACATGACCATGCATACTGCATTGCCGACTTATGGCATTTTTGCATATTACCATATATATACATATATGCATGTATATATATATGGATGATTGTGATTAGCATACGTATATAGCTGTAGTCTATATATAGATGTGCTTATTGTGATGCTGCATTTGTATGTACTATGTTTGTTGCATTTGTTTGCACATATTCATACATGTTATCACATTCTTCTGTATGGTAGTAGGCCATCATATTTATATTGGTTAGTTATTCACTGTGTTACCTTTGACCCATAGCAGGATGTAGTATGAGTTAGTTTTATTCTTTATACCATATGTTGTGTATATGTGCTCAGATTGATAGAGGTAGCGAGCGCACGCCTCGTATGTCTCATAGCTCATATTAACTTTTGGTTAGATGGTATATACATGGATATATTATCATGCTAGTGATACTAGAGATTTTCTTGTCGAAATACATGTGATATTAATATACATGTTTATCTATCACCTGCTGAGTTTTACTCACTCCCACGGACCCTGGGTTTTTCTGTCGCCCAGGTAACAGGTAGAGATCTTCGTGACGACTTGGAGCTGCGCCGGCGATCCATCCCATCTCCACCTTTTGAGTCTCCCGAGGATTTGTGATTTGTATTGGTGTTATGGATTTTGTTCTATGTATGGACTTCGTCTTATGTTGTGGATGTCACTTTGTGTCGATGTTTTATGTACGGATTTTAGTACCGTGGTCTTGTCAGGGGTGTACACCCGTATGTTTTGGTAGATTTTATTGTGGGTATGTGTTTATGTTTCCGCTGTGTGTTTGATATATTTATATCTGTTTATGATGTTGTTGTTGTGGGCCTACGGGCCTTGTATTAACCCGAGATGTTGCCACGTACAGGGGAGATGCCGTCCGTTTGATTTTCGGCACGGCATACTCTCGGGGGCGTGACAGTTAATTTTGGATTATAGGGGTTCTGGTTGCACCCTTGTCGTGGTGGAGGAGAGGTGCTACCACTGCAGCTCCGATGATTATATTGTATTTTGCTGAGTTCCATTGCAGTTGCTTGGCACCTCGCAACCAATTGTTTCAGTCTTTACAAGCAATATCAATAACTATGATACAATTGTGTCGTTGAAGGGGGTAAAAGGTATGTGCTATGGATTGACTATGGGTTGATTCGTTAGTTCTATATGTTGATAAAATTGTTGGTGAACAGATCAGGTTATGAGGTTGCTTCTAATTTGGCTATTTGAACTTTAATTCGAAACCTTGGATCAAGAAGTTGTACCAGGAGAGGCTAAACTTGGTAAGTCCATATTTAGATGTTTATGGATGCATACTGTCGTTACAATTGATTTGATAATTAAGGAATGATATGAGATTGTACAACTATGAGATTTAGTTGATCAATCAGGGATTAGGATTGGATTATACTTCTACTCCTATAGATTGATTATGTTAGTGTTGAGTTATGTTTGTATGTTAAATTGCAGGACCTGAATTCAGGACGGTCTTTTGGATGTGAAGATTCTTCGATAAGTCTTTGAATCAGGTGGGTAATTTCCTACCTGGTCCGGTAGATGTAATTATATTCATATTTAGACATAGATATGAGCATGTTATATATTCATATTATCTTGACCCTGCTCTTATTATTGAATGCTTGATACTTTACCGTTGGCTATTAACTCCATTGTTGCTGTCATGTTTATTTTACCATGATTAGGAGTTATACATATAGGTGATGTACGTAACTTAGAAATTGTTTAAGTTAAGTGCAAATAGTAAAGTCTGGATGACAACCTGATTGTACATTGGGCAAAAAGGTCATCCGTAGGTAGATAATATCTTGAACCTAGGGTTAGTTCTAGTACCCTTAGGTTGCATGTTACCACCGACCATGTATTGTGTAAATGTTCAAGGGAATGATACTTAGTGTGTCACTATGGACCGGTGGTCCTAGCTTGTTAAAATTAGATGAGTACGACTCTCTACAAAATAGAGAGTGCGTCCATCAGTTGAGTACGACTCTCTACAGGATAGAGAGTGTGTCCATCAGTTGAGAATGACTCTCTACAGGATAGAGAGTGTGTCAATTAGATTGGTATGACTCTCTACAGGATAGAGAGTATTAAGATCAGTTGAGTACGACTCTCTGCAGGATAGAGAGTGCGTTGATCTGGTTAGTATGATTCTCTGTAGAATAGAGAGTCTATGGTGGATGTCTGTATGTGAGACATTGCATTCATGTCATTTGCATGCATGCTGGCGATGAGGTCTCCCTTGTGGTTGAGAGTGTCGTCAGTCATCCTGCCTCCACGGTTACTCATAAGAGGAGTAACCAGTGTGAGGGCAGAGCATTGTGGTGTCGTACTCTACCACTATAGACGGTGGTAGTTGGATTTGCGTGTCGTAGTCCTGCGTGTGTGGCACTCGACCACTCATGGGTAGTGACTGTCGGAGTGACCAACAGCAGGGACCCCCATCGTGTAGCTTGCTGCTTATATGCTACTCGATCATACTGCCCACTCGGCCACTCGAGAGTAGTCGTTGGTGTTGAGTTGGGATAGTTGTCATGCTCGAGCCACCGAGGCCACACTGGGGTCGTGATAGCTTTAGGGTGAGCCGACATGACCATGCATGCTGCATTGCCGACATATGACATTTTTGCATATTACCATATATATACATATATGCATGTATATATATATATGGATGATTGTGGTTTGTATACATATATAGATGAAGTCTATATATATATGCTTATTGTGATGATGCATTTGATTGTATTATGCTTGCTGCACTTGTTTGTACATCATATTCTTGCATATGTTATACGGTTGTGTCGGATACTGGTATATGTGTTGGACAGACCATTAGATACCTTGACCTATAGCATGAGTAGATTATGAGTTGGTATTACTCTTCCTGTTATATATATGTTGGATATATGTTCAGGTTGGATCAGAGTAGCGTAGTAGACTTCAGGTATGTCTGCATTTTACGTTGTTCATTTGGTTACACGGTATATGCTTGTATTTATATACTATGCTGATATACCTGTTGTACTTCTAGATTATGTTATTGAAATACATGTGATATTACATATATACATGTTTTTCTATTACCTGCTGAGTTTTACTCACCACCCCCAATGGACCCTGGGTTTTTCTGTCGCCCAGGTAACAGGTAGAAGTCTTCGTGACGGCTTGGAGCATCGCTGGCTGACGTCTCATCTCACCTCCGAGGCTTCCGTGTTTGTTTTGGGCTTTCCGTCCGTTGTCTATTGTATTTTGGAGTTTTCGTGATGTACATGTTGTATATTCGGATTTTGTCGAGATTCCGTGTTGTTGTGATGTGTTAGTCATACTGGTATGCATGTGTGGGATTGTATTGTTGTTGTATCATTTCTGCTGTGTATTTGTTGTAGTTAGTTGTTATGTTGTGGTGGTTTGGTTATATTTTTATATGTGTTGTTGTTATTGTGGGCCTACGAGCCTTGTATTAACCCGAAATGTTGCCACGTACAGGGGAGATGTTGTCCGTTTGATTTTCGGCTTGACATGCTCTTGGGGCGTGTCACAACATGACCTACTAGGATTTCCTGTTATGACTGCACACTTAACACTGATATTAGAACACAAGTAAGTCCTAACTTTAACTATGGTTCATACATCAAAACCGAGTGATGCTCTCTGCATCAACAATCTCTCCCTTTTTGATGTACGATAACACATCAGTTAAAGTCAGGAGAATCAAACTGCAATATATAATTATATCATATATCATAAATGCATTGAATATGCATGACATGCTCATATGCATAAAGAACTTTAAATCTCCCTCTCTTTAAGTCTCTTCTTTCTAACTTTAAATCTCCTCTCTCCCCCTTTGACATACATCAAAAAACAACATTAAGTTCAAAATGTCATAAGATGAGAATTAAAGTTTACAAACCAAAGATCAAGCTCTATAAAAAATGCATAAGTTTTGAAAATAATATATCAATACTCCCTTTAAATGAGATTTTCTTTTAAAGATGGGATCTCTCCTTAATATATATATATATATATATATATATATATATATATATATATATATATATATATATATATATATATATTTTTTTTTTTTTTTTTGATTCAAAATTTTCAAAAGATTAAATTTCTAAAATTTTCAAGACTCTTAATATCTCAATTTTATAAATTTATCAATGATCCACTTAAAATGTTTTCAAAAAATCTTTTAAATTCTTTAAAGTTATAATTTTCAAAAATTTCCTTTAATAAAAATAATTTTCAAAATCTAAATTTTCAAAAATTCTAAGTCCTCCTCAATAAAAATATTTTTTTAATTCCTAAATATTCAAAAATTCTAAGTCCCCCTTAATAACAATATTTTTCAAATTTCAAAATTTTCAAAAAATTTAACTCCCACTTAATAACAACATTTTTCAAATTCCAAAATATTCAAAAATTCTAACTCCCTCTTAATAACAACATTTTTAAAATTCCAAATTATTAAAACATTCTAACTCCCCCTTAATAACAATATTTTTCAAATTCCAAAATTTTCAAAAATTCTAACTCCCACTTAATAATAACATTTTTCAAATTCCAAAATATTCTAACTCCCCCTTAATAGCAACATTTTTCAAAATTTTCAAGATGATGTAAATGTGATAGAAAAATATGTCCATGCATGAATTCCTTGATATATTATTTTTTTTATATTTAAAAATACACATCTAATAATTGTCCTTAAAGCAAATGTCCAACTCTTTATTAGCTCAAGTGATATAAAATTATCATCAAGCTTTGAATTAGAGTTATTCACTGAAGTGATTCATCTGCTCTTGTAAACCCCGTGTTAGATCATATCGATGCACTGAATCTACATCTGGAACCAGCGGTACAGTCCTAACATCTCACGGCCATCTTCGTGGCTTAATACACAAACAGATAATCCTAGGTTTTTTTGAGATGCGAAGGCTTACTTAGATCTATAGGATCATGAAATCTAAATTGACCTAAGCAAGATTGATTTTTAATTTTCCTTTAAGAAAATAATATAATATTACTTAATAAAATAAATTTTTATTAATGAACATGAAAGCATCCTAGTCTACCAAGCATAATCCTAGTTGTCTTCTAAGCATACTAAATTCAACTTCCAAAATTGGTTTAGTGAAGATATCAGCGATGTTAAATTTGGACTCAACATAGTTGAGTTTGATGCTACCCTTTGCTACATGATCTCTTACAAAATGATGTTTATCATCAATGTGTTTAGTACGTGAGTGATGAATTAGATTTTTAGTTAAATTTATTGAGCTTATGTTATCAACTAATGTTTTGACCTTTTTGTAATCTAATTCAAAATCTGTAAGTGTATGCATCATCCATAATTATTGTGCCACACATTCACCTAATGCTATATATTCTGCTTCAGTTGTTGAAAGAGAAATACAATATTGCTTTCTACTAAACCAACTTACTAAGTATGATCCTAAGAGTTGACACTCTCCATTAGTACTCTTTCTATCTAGTTTACACCCTGAATAGTCTGAGTCAGAGTATCCTGCTAACTCAAAGTTACTAGATCTTGGGTACCACATACCTGCATTAATTGTTCCTTTAATATATCTTAGGATTCTTTTGACATTTGTTAAATGTGATTCCTTAGCACAAGTTTGATATCTAGCACACATACTTACTGTAAATAGTATGTCAGGTCTACTTGCAGTTAAGTATAGTAAACTACCTATGACACTCCTATAGTACTTTAGATCTACAGATTTTCCTTCTCTGTCTTCATTTAATGTAACATTTGTTACCATGGGTGTTTTAATGTCTTTTGCATTTTCCATGCAAAATTTTTTAATTAATTCTCTTGTATACTTGTTTTGGTATATATAGTTACCGTCTCTTATTTATTTTATTTGTAAATCCAAGAAGAAGTTTAACTCATCTACTAAACTCATTTCAAATTCTTGTTCCATTAGGTTCATAAATTCTTTTAAGAAGTTTGAATTTGTTGATCCAAAGAATATATCATCTACGTATATTTGAGCAATAAAAATGTCTTGGTTCAAGGTTTTTATGGAAAGAGTTGAGTCAATTTAACCTTGTCTGAAACCTTTTGAGATTAAGTATGAAGATAGTCTCTCATACCAGGCTCTAGGAGCTTGTTTTAATCCATATATGGCCTTTTTTAATTTATATACATGATTAGGGTATTCTAAGCTCTCAAAACCTGGGGGTTGACTTATGTATACCTTTTCTTTTATTATTCCATTTAAAAAGGCGGATTTGACATCCATTTTGTATAGCTTGAATCCTTTATGTGCCGCATAAGCTAGTAACATCCTAATTGACTCAAGCCTATTTACTGGGGCATAGGTTTTATCATAGTTTAACCCTTCTACTTGACTAAATCCCTTAGATACTAATCAATCTTTATTCCTTATGATTTCTCCTTGGTCATTTAATTTTTTTCTAAATACCCATTTAGTGTCTATTATTGATTTGTCTAATGGCGGATGTACTAAGTCCCACACTTCATTTCTATAGAATTATGCTAGTTCTTCTTGCATGACTATTATCCAATCAGTGTTCAGTAAAGCCTCATCTATTGATTTTGGTTCTATTTTTGATATTAATGCTATTTGACTCAAGTTTCTTAGTGTTGATCTAGTTTGAACTTATAGAGTTGGATTTCCCAATACTTGTTCAAGAGGATGGTTAGGATTAATTCTAGATGTCTTTATGTTTTCTTCACATTGGGTTTGTTCCTCTTCATCATGTGTAATTTCATTTAGCTCATTTTGATTACCTTTTAATGTGTTTATTTGATTATTGATAATATCTTCTTCATCAAATTTTACATTAGTTGCTTCTTCAATTTTTAGAGTTTTCTTATTATAAATCCTATAGGCCCTAATAGTGGTGGAATATCCAAGAAATATTCCTTCATCGATTTTTGAAGAGAATTTTCCAAGATGGTCTTTCGTATTTAAAATAAATACTTTGCATCCAAATATTTTTAGATATTTTATTGAAGGTATTTTTTTATTAAAAAATTCATAAGATATTTTATTATGTAATTTATTAATTATTACTCTATTTTGCACATAACATGATGTGTTTATAGCTTTTGCCCATAAGTAGCTAGGTAAGTTATATTCATTTAACATTGACCTAGCAACTTCTTGTAGGGTTCTATTTTTTCTTTCTACTATTCCATTTTATTGGGGTGTTCTAGGGCATGAATATTCATGGTGATATCCATTTTATAAACACATTATTGTAAATTTTTCATTTTTAAATTCTCCTCCATTATGACTTCTTATTCTTTTTTATCTTAAGGTCTTTTTCGTTTTCTATTTGTTTATTAAAGTTTTTGAATACTTCAAATGTTTCATCCTTTTGTTTTAGAAATATTACCCATGTAAACCTCGAGTAATCATCTATTATCACTAAACAATATAAGTTTCCATTTAGTGATTTTACTCCAAGTGAATCAAACAAGTCTAAGTGAATTAACTCAAGTATTGAACTTGTTCGACCTTGATTAGTTAATTTATGTTGGGACTTAGTTTGTTGTCCTTGTTAGCAAGCATTACAAACTTTGTTTTCAATATTTTTAAGTTTAGGGAAACCTCTAACTAAGTTAGTTTCACTTATCTTCGTTATATTCCTAAAGTTGGTGTGAGCAAGTCGCTTGTGCCACAACCAACTTTCCTCTTGTTGTGTAATATGACACTTAATTGAGAATCTTTCTAAATTTATTGAATATATATTTTTATTCCTAACTCCCTTAAGTAATATTTTTAGGTTTTCAATATTGTTAATCAAGCATTCATTCGATACAAATTTCACTTCATAACTAGCATCACATAACTGACTTATACTAAGCAGTTAAATTTGAAATTCTTTATAAGCAAAAATTTTTGTATAATAAAATTTGACTCTAATTCAATGTTACCTAATGCAATTACCTTAAGTTTGTCGTTGTTTCCAAAGGCGACTGAACCTAGATTCTTGTAGCTTAATTTTGAGAACTTTTGACTGTCTCAAGTCATATGTCTGGAGCAGCCACTATCCAGAATCCATTGGTCCATTCTAGAGTCCTACATGAATTATATAACTTTTTAAGATAATTCACACCTTGAATAAGATGAATCATCTCAAATATGTTGTAAATTTTTTATGTTAATGATGCGGCGAGGAAAATTCGCTTTACCCCCTTTCGATGCGCCGAAGGCACGAAGGGAGCTTTTGAGGGGTTCTCACAGGCCGCAACAGTAAAATGGATGTAGAAGACGAAGTCAAGAAACGCAAAACCCCCAAATAGACAGCGGAAACAAGAACACAAGATATAACATGGTTCAGAATGAGTATTCCTAGTCCACAGAGGTGAGCTCTCTCACCAGGGACAATGCCCAAGCACTTTCCACTATGAATGCCCTCCTTTACATAAAGGAAACATCCCGAGGCGGAGGAGAAAACCTCTTATAGTTGGGTTACAAATACAAGAAAGAGTACGTGCGACTCAAGATCAAGGTTGCTGCTCTTCTTCTCTGGCGAAGTGATGACAACTCTCCTCCTTCTCCTCCTGTGTCTTCGTTTCGTGTCTGATGGAATGATTGTGGATCCCCCTCCTTTTCTCCTCCCTTTTCCTTTTATCCTCCTCCTCTGATCCACACTATCTCGTAGGCTGTCCTCATCGTACATGTGGCCACCATGTCCACCTGGAGAATAATTCTATTACAGGTACGAGGGGCGAAGGCTCCTCAGAATCTTCTGTGGGGACCTCTCTTTCTATTACATATCACCCCCTTATCCCTATTCCAGGAAACTAGGTTAGCCCGTCCCCCTCAACCATCTACTTCTGGTAAAACTAACTTAGGTCTCCAGCTCACGGATAGTATAGCCTTAAGGCTCATTTGGCCGGACCGATTATCATCCGGCCCGTCTGTCTTTAGACTTATGTGGCCAAACCGATTCTCATCCGCCCCATCTATCTTTGGGCTTATTGGGTCGAACCGATTCTTATCCGCCCCTTGGCCCTCTAGGCTTATTTGGCGGAATCGATTCTTATCCACCCCATCTGTCTTTGGGCTTATTGGGTCGAACCGATTCTTATCTGCCCCATTGGCCCTTTAGGTTTATTTGGCCGATCCGATTCTTATCTGCCTCGTTGGCCCTCTAGGCTTATTTGGCCGAACCGATTCTTATCCGCCCCGTTGGCCTATTTCCCGACGAAGTACCCTCGCTAACTTTCCCGTACCAATTATTTCAGGTGTTTGCGCCCGACCCGTTCCTCTCTTTTCCTTCCACTGAACCCTCTAATTGGTTCGGGTAGTGCCTTGCCTATGAGCTCTTCATAAAGAAGAGGTAATGGCGGTATCATTAGTCAACCCCAAAAAATAGTCAAGCGAAGTTATAAGCTTGACTTTCCCACTATATAAGGTTCCTACTCCCTCCTTGACCTTACTAATTCAATTTTACTCCTTCCTTAAAGCTTTATAGCATATACTTGAGGCGGCCTAATGGGCCCATGGGCCCCGCTCCTCTTTCTTCTCCTGTAATTGAACCGTCACGAAAAACCCTATATAAACCTCCGTCTTTTCCTTTTAGGTATTACTTAGCATGTCCAGCAATCCTGTTCCTTTCACTTCTTCTCTCCTGCGACTTTCATCGGCGGCGTTCCAGTGACCCAACCCTCTCCTTCTTATATGTTCTTCTTCTCACCCTCCAAGTAAGTGCTCTGTCCTGCTTTATACCTATGGCCCCTAAGACCATCCCTTCCCCTGCGTGGTATGAGCATACCATAACCCAACTAGACCGCGACCACTATTTCTATAATCTTAAGGATAGGTTTATAGACCCTTCCTTAAAATGCTGCTTTACGACCAAAATGCATCGACCAAACCGTCCTCCTCCTAGGCTGACTTGCTTCTTCTCTGAACAGTTTCTTAACGGCCTATCCTTACCAGCACCGGCTATCTATTTAGACCTTTTAGACTTCTATGGACTACCCCTGAACCAATTCACCCCCAACTCTTTTCGAATTCTGTCGGGAGCACATATAGTGTTTCAACACCTAAACCTCTCCCTAACCCCTAAAATATTCCATTGCTTCTTTCACTTGAAATCTTCTAAGACAGGTCTCTTTTATCTATCTAGCCGCCCAGACTGCCAATTCTTAGTGAACCTGCCTACTTCCCATAAGGGATGGGAAGAATTATACTTTTTTGTACAACTTCCGTCATCTTTACCTTATTCCGATACCTAGAAGGTAGACCTTCCCAAGCTGCCTTCCTTCCGGGAAATGAGGACCAAATGCCCTTTCCTAGAGGTTTATAGAATATTAGGAGAGTCACACTATTGTTTGAATCATTTAATAAAGACTCCCCTTTTAAGACACTTTGGACTATCCCCCCTCCCTTCGACGACCTCGATTGCTGTAGGTAGGATGGCACTTACCTTGCAATATAATTTTCTTCCTGTGTTATCCGTCTTTCTTACCAATACATTTTGCAGATAACCTAATGCAGGAAGCTTTGGTAGAAGGAGAGGCGATTGAGGCTGCCAAGAAGAAGAAGGCCTCCACCAAGAGAGGTAATCAGTAGCAGCTCCTTCATCCCTTCGGAAGAAACTGCGGCTAGCTAAGAAAGGAGCCCCGAGTTCCTCTACTCTTCCCCCTCCTTCTGCTGGTCAACCTAGTTCGCAATCTCTGACCATCTATGAACCGAGAAAAAGGGACACTACCCTATCCGTCCCATCTTCATCTCCTCAAGGGGGGGACTCTCCTTCTTATTCTCCCAATTCATCCCACACTTCCCTTCGAAGGAGAAGATCTTCCCCTTCCAACTCCCCTAAAGGCCACATTGGGATCCTTGCTGAAGATTCGCCATCCTTCGTAGGTAAAATTCTTCAACCAATCGGGCGTGCAAGGCCCTTGTGAACAAGTGAGCAAACTACTGGCTGAGGTATTTACTATCTCTTCTTCCTTTTTACTGTACGTCTCTATGCGTCAGCATATCCTAATGTTACTTTCCATCTTCTAGGCCTCATCCCAGCACGACAAAATGGTAGTACAATTGGCTCAGTTCCAATCCAGGGTAGAAACACGCCACTTCGCCTCTATAACACAACAAAAAAAGCTCGTTCAGCAACTAAGCGAGAGAGAGGCGAAGGAAGCTGACTAGAAGGGCTAATGTGAAGATGCGATGACGCAATTGGCCCTGTTCCGGAGCGAAAAGGAGGAGTTGTAGCGCAAAAATAAAGAACTCGAACAGCAAATCTTCATCCAATCCAGTGAATTGCAGCAAGTGGAGATCCTTGCCCATGAATTAAAGGAATATAAGGGACATCTTGGGGACACTATGATCCAAGCCGCCGATTCTTCGAGTACTATCGAACAGCTCCAGGAAGAACGTTGACTGCTTCAACTGGAGCGCCAAGCCTGGGAAGCCACTAGGAAATCTTGTATAGAGAAGTGCCAAAAACTTTTCGACATGGTGGCGGCCCTTCCTCAGACTTTATCGGCAACGACTCGGCAACAATCAGCCCTCCAGGAAGAACACTCCGAGGCCCTTTCAGCTTTGGGACGACAAGCTATAAAAGCAGCCACCGAGAGGGATGCCTTGGCAGCACAGCTAACGAACAGCCAAATCCAACTGGCTAAATGTCAGGACCGGCTAAAGGAGCAAGAAGCGGATCTCAAGAGCCGATATGTCGAGAAGGGGGTAGACCTATTCATCTTAGGCTTTGATGGGTCTTCGGCTCAAAATGCCGAACGAGGATACCTGCCCCCTGGTACGGACACCAGCTACTTAAATCCTGTAGATGCCCTAGCCAAGTGTCCTCCTGAACTATTTGAATTGTAACTTCTAATGTTCCGCTTCTTGTAATGACTTTTTACTTATCAACAAAAAATAATTATGTTAACCATAACTTTTATCATCATCCTTGTATGTCTCCTTGAGGGTCGGAAATTCTGGACCAACTTCAATCTTTCCTCTTTTTATACTATCATTTCTTTTCTTGTGTCGTATGGCACAATCATCGAGTTGGTTCGGGGACTTACTTGGAAGGTCTCGAATGATATTATTCATGTCAAGTCTCGAAAAAAAATAATAATAATAATAACAATACTAAAATGATAAAAATACACGGGCGAATATCATCGGAAAAATGGGATAAATTTCGGGGTCTATTTACACCCTAAATAATCACAGTTGAGGGGCATGAAGGGGAAAAACCCTAAAACCTATTTAACCGGCCGAACCCTGTTGGGTTTCCGGCACCGCGGCGTGTGTGTGTTCTATCATGTTTCCTAAACATGTGCACAGCGGAAGCAACAAAAATAATAAATATTCCTATTTATTACAACACACACAACACACGCATGCTATTACAACAAGTGTAGACATAACCGTAAATTAAAATTGCAATAAAAGAAATTAAACTACGTTATACCTTCCGTATGACGTGTAGCGGGAACGGCATCAACCGGAACGATTCTCGTAAGAATCGTCTCTATCCGTATCCACGCCGAGCTCCTCGGGATGACTTCGCCAAGCCACGAGCTTCGTCTTCGTACGGGTTACTAGCCTCGTGTTGAAGACGACGTGATCGAGAGATGATCACGGTCCGAATCCAAATTCGGACCTAAAACAAGTTCTCAAGACTTGCTTCTCCGGAGAGGTATTCGTCAACCGATTGACGAATCCTTCGTCCTCCACCTCAGAGGATTACCGGAGATCAAATCCCCGGTATGTTATCCACTGTCGGAGCACTAACGTCGCCGCCCAAACGACGCTCCGGCGGAGAAGAAGCTGTCCAGAAAACTGGACAGCTTTGGTGGAGGAAATAGGCGCCGCGCTAAAGAAGAGATGGAGGCTCACCTTTACACCGAACCCAAGGGAGATCACCGGAGGGTCGCCGGAGGTTCACCGGCCAAACTTGACGCCGACAAGGAGATGGCAGCAGCTCAATCAAGTTGGGCAGCCCTTGTTGTTGACGCCAACAACAAGGAGGATGGGTTGGGCGGCCACTAATTGGATTAGGTTTTGGGTTAGGGTTTAATCCCTATTTTATAGAGAACTAATTCTCTTAGTGGTTAATGGATCATATCCATAAAGCCCGTTAACCCGCTCCATTAAGATAAGTTAAAATAAACCAAACCATGATGGTTTATTTTAAGTTAAAACGAACCGAACCAACTTTTGGTTCATTCGTTTAAAATAAACCAAACCCTTTGGTTTATTCTCATCCATTGGATTAGAACCAAACCATTTTGGTCCATTCATTATGTCTTCATAAGACACGGCCCATCCACGCTTCCATTGCGACTGAAACAATTTCATGCTCGCTTTATGTTTGGTCCAACCAAACATAGTTTCTCTCGGTCTGAGAATCCCATTCTCAAGCTCGTTTTAAATCCTTTGGATTACACTCATTGTGCGTGTGACCAAATAGGTTCTCGGTTTATGTTGGCCGTCTATAATTAACCATTAATTATAGAACGATCATGAGTGGCACCTAGTAGTACATCATGATCCCCAATTAACCGAAAAGATCAACGGTTGATCCAGAACTATTTCTGAAACCCTTCAGTAGCTTGAATGAATCGTGCCCCATTCCCTTCACTCATCTTATACCCACTTGGTTCAGGACATGGTCTATTGTGTCAGTCCCCACTAGGCTGACTACGTCACACCTAGCCCAAGTATCATTTCCTCGTCCTACGGATTCTAGTTACTCCACATGTATCGAAGAGTACCTTACTCTAAACATGTAATGCTTTGGCCAAAGACTTTAGTAACAATCCGACGAGAGGCCATAGGTATACATCTCCTCGCAAGGAGTGGTGAATCCTTTATAGGCTATTCAAACACCTTCGATCACTTCGACTTATACCCAATCATCCCGGGTCCACATCTCCTTAGAGATGTTTGCTTAAGATGTCAAAGCATAAGTCTCTATGATCAAGATGACTTGAATACCGCAAGTCAAAGGAACATCGCACTTAAGCCACAGTAAGAACTTCATTGACATATCTATATATGCAGAAAACCATATGAAGTCTTACGGTTGGTCACTCCAATGAACTAGTTACCATAACTAGCATCCACGATTAACTCCGGACATCACTATGTCTCCAGCCAGTGAGAATTAGCTGCTTGGATACACCAAGGAGTATACCTCGTGCTAGTCTCGACAGAATTGATGGTGTCCAAATCCATCAATTCATCGACTAGGGATAATTCCGATACATCACAATTACACATGTAGAGATACTCACTAGTTGTGATCCAATCACAAATTCTCTCATGCTGTGAATCGTATCGTGGACATTCAGTAAATGAGTTTAAGATCCAATCAAATACATAAAATATGTATACTCAAATAGTGAATCTTCATTTATCATATAAATGGTTCATACATAAGGCGATTGCCTTAGGACATCTCTCATATATTACTAACAGACTCCCACTTGGCCTAATGCCAATCGCTACGGTATCCTATACCATAGTCTCTAACATGACCCTCAAACTTGCTTTGAGGTAATGCTTTAGTCAAGGGATCCGCTAAGTTCCTTTCAGTGGGAATTTTCTCAATTTGTATTTCGTTCCTACTGATGATCTCTCTGATAAGATGATAGCGGCGAAGCACATGTTTGGATCGTTGATGAGACCTTGGCTCTTTTGCCTGTGCAATTGCTCCATTGTTGTCGCAGTAGACCGGTATTGCTTCAACAATGGCCGGAATCACACCAAGTTCATGAACGAACTTCTTGATCCAAACCGCTTCCTTTGCTGCTTCCGAAGCTGCAATATATTCTGCCTCAGTGGTAGAATCCTCTACAGTCTCTTGTTTGGAACTTTTCCAACTCATCAAGCGCTTCATTCAAGGTGAACACGATCCGTGACCGAGACACGGAATCATCCTTGTCCATCTCGGAAGCCGCATCTGTATACCCGCGTATCACCATGTCCCCTTCTCCATATATTAGGAACACATCCTTAGTTCTTCTCAAGTACTTAAGGATCGTCTTAACAGCCGCCCAATGATCCATTCCTGGATCAGACTGGTATCTGCTCGTGACACTCAGAGCATACGATACATCGGGCCTTGTACATAACATAGCATACATGATAGATCCTATTGCGGATGCATAGGGAATCTTACTCATGCAAATCCTCTCGTCTTCTCTAAGCGGACACATAGACTTGAAAGGTGTACCCCATGCCCGATGGGCGAGATAACCTTTCTTGGATTCCGACATGCTAAACCTCTTTGCTTTTCGGTATATATATGCGAAAGACCAAGCCTTCGATCTATCTCTATAGATCTTAATCCCAAGGATGTAGGTTGCTTCTCCCGTCTTTCATGGAGAATGTCTTGGATAACCAAACCTTAATCGATCAGAAGATGGACACATCGTTTCCTATAAGTAATATGTCATCGACATACAATACTAGGAACACGACTGCACTCCCACTAACCTTCTTGTACACACAAGGTTCGTCTGGATTTTGTGAGAAATCAAACTTTTTGATCGTCTCATCAAAACGGATATTCCAGCTCCTGGATGCTTGCTTCAATCCGTAAATGGATCGTCGCAACTTGCATACCTTGGTTTTATCAACCGATGTGAAACCCTCAGGCTGTATCATATACACGTCCTCGAGCAAGTTTCCATTAAGGAAAGCTGTTTTCACATCCATCTGCCATATCTCATAATCATAATGAGTCGCTATGGCGAGAGCATCCGAATGGATTTAAGCATAGCTACAGGCGAATAGGTTTCGTCATAATCAACACCTTGTTTTTGACGATATCCTTTCGCCACCAATCTAGCCTTATAGGTAATCACATTACCATCCATGTCGGTTTTCTTCTTGAAAACCCATTTGCACCCTATAGGCTTTATGCCTTCAGGTGGGTCAACCAAGTTCCAAACTTGGTTTTCGTACATGGAATCCATTTCCGACTTCATGGCACCAAGCCACTTATCCCTTTCTGAACTTGTCAGCACTTCTTCATAACTGGTAGGCTCCTCATCATCAATGAGTAACACGTCGTTCGATTCGCTTACGAGAAATCCATATCTCTCAGGAATATTGCGTGTTCTACCAGATCTACGAAGATGTGGTGTTACATTAGGTCCAGCCGATTGCTCATCACTATGAGTTGTCGGCTGTTGTGCTTCACCAGGTATCTCATCAATGTCTATTTGAGTCTCTCGAGCCTCCTCAAGCTCAACGACACTCCCACTGTTTTCTTGCAAGAGAAACTCTTTCTCTAGAAATACAGCATGCCTTGAAACAAACACCTTTTGTTCCACAGGATGATAGAATTGGTAACCCCTTGTTTCCTTAGGGTATCCAATAAATAGACATTTATCAGACTTAGCATCCAGCTTTATACGTACAGTCCGCTTCACATAAGCAGGACAACCCCATATCTTCAAGTAAGATACATGAGGTTTCTTACTAGCCCATATCTCATATGGAGTAGTAGAGACTACCTTGGTAGGCATTCTGTTTAACAAGTAAACAGCTGTCTAAAGTGCATAACCCCAAAAGGACTTGGGAAGAGTCGCATGATTCATCATTGACCTGACCATGTCCAACAAGGTCCGGTTACGCCTCTCAGATACACCATTATGCTGTGGTGTATAGGACGGAGTCCATTGAGACAATATGCCATTGTCTCTTAGATAATCAAGAAACTCTTGACTTAAGTATTCACCACCTCGATCCGATCGAAGTATTTTAATACTTTTGTCATGTTGTTTCTCTACTTCATTTCTGAATTCTTTGAACTTTTCAAAGGCTTCAGACTTGTGTTTCATCAAGAACACATACCCAAACCGTGAGTGATCATCGGTGAAGGTAATGAAGTAGCTATAGCCTCCTAATGCTTGAGTTGACATAGGTCCACATACATCAGTATGTACTAGACCTAGTAACTCTCCCACTCGTTCACCTTTTCCAGTAAAAGGTAACTTAGTCATCTTGCCTTTCAAGCATGATTCGCATGTATCGTATGAATCCAATTCAAACGATTCCAGAATTCCACATCGGTGTAATTCGGACATGCGTTTCTTGCTTATATGGCCAAGACGACAATGCCACATATAGGAGTCTATGTGATTATCCTTTCGAGCACGCGTGTTGCTCGCTTCGATATTGAAAATGTCACTGGATACGTCCAATGTATAAATGCCATTACTCAAAGTTCCAGTTCCATAAAGTACGCCATTCAAAGTTATATAACAACAATTGTTACTAAACGTTAAATGGAAACCATTTCTATTTAAGCAGGAAATAGAAACAATGTTCTTTATTAGAGAAGGAACATAATAGCAATTGTCCAGTTCCAAGACTAGTCCACTAGGGAGCTTCAAAGAAATAAGTTCCGATGGCGGGAACCTTTGCTCCATTGCCAACTCGCAAATTTGACTCCCCTCGACAAGTCTTCTTCTATTCCTTAGCCCTATGTCATTACATATATGTGAGCTACACCCGGTATCCAATACCCAAGTGTCTAAGGAAATAGAATGACAATCAATAAGAAGATACGAAGAGGATGGGGCATCGGATGCCTTCTTCTTCTTCATGGACTCAAGATAAATCTTGCGCTTCTTCGCCCTGGCCTTCCTTGCCAGTTGATGGCAAGTGCCCTTTTACTAGTTCCGCCTTCTTTGCCTTTTTCTTTCCTTTCTTCTCGTTTCTTTTGCCTTCCTCTTAGAACCTTTCTTTGAGGAATCAACTATGAACCGCCTTCTCCTCATGCTTCACGAGAAGGCTCCACAGTCTTCGACATATTGAGGAGCTCGAATGGTGGATTCCAATTTGTTCATCCGATAGTTCATCACAAATTGCGAAACTCTTGGGCAAACAATGCAGAATTAAGTCAATACTTAACTCATGATCCATCACAAAACCGAGGGTAGCTAGGCTCGATGTACCCATTCATCTTTAGCACAAAAGCAGTACTCTGAACCTTCTTGCATCTTCGTGGTGAAGAGGAGCCTAGAGACCTCGAACCTTTCGGATCTCGCTTGCTCATCGAACAACTCCTGAAGATGGAAGACCATAGTATTAGCATCCATATGCTCATGCCGCTTCGCGGCTCAGTACCATCGCCCGCTAGCATGATGCAACTCGCCATTTCGAGAACCGCCATTACGATGATAGACCAACATTTGGTGAGTTGCATCGTCCTTAGACGAAGTTCAAGGACATATGCAAGCTTTTCGCCTTGAGAACAATTCTCAGGTTTCTAAGCCAGTCCAGGAAGTTAGGCCCAGTCAGTTTGTTCGAATCCAAAATAGTGCGCAAATTCAAAGACGTCATGATCAATTTATTGACCTAGAAATACAAAACGAGCATATATGAGAAAGATGATTTTAAAATGCATCAATATACATTTATAAATCCCATTCATTTTTCGAATTCAAAAACCCCAAAATCACTTCGGGAGATCGTAGGTCCATCTCCGAATGGGCTGATATCCATCATAGATAAGAACAACCTTGGAGTGAGTCCAACAAGCCATTCTTAGCTATGATGGTGGGTATCAAGTATACCGATTACATATCATGTATATGTAACTATCACAATGTGCTATCAACTAATTGAATGTTTACACATACATTGGGTTGTTAACACATTAACAAGTATGCATCATATGCATAGCACCCAACTTCACCTCTCTTCACATCGACCTTGGAGTGAGTCCAACAAATCGATGCTCCAAGTTAAAGCCGACCCATTAATCGCGAAATAGTTTTAATATGGTTAGAGCGCATTCAACCAATTAGCCCAGCTTGGAGAGAGTCCAACAACCAAAGCTAACGATTGACCTCTGACTCTTACCATATTAGTATTAAACTATTCCATGGTTTGAACATGTTCAGTTCGAGTAGGGCTTGGAGTGAGTCCAACAACCCAAACAAGAAAGAACTCGGTTCTAACCATATTAATGGAAGGTGTAGGCTTTAATATTGAGTTAGGGTTTTATGTCTCATCCTCTTTGCATGCAAATAACTATTATCTACATGGCATGGCATACATGGCATACATCTACATGTCACGACACGCATGGCATAATGTTATGCATCTAATGCAATTACATGGCATACAATTATGTCATGTACATAATTTCCTTATTTGTCATAACTATTTATGGAAATAAAATATGTTTAAGATTTGATTCTTCAAATCAAATCATAATTAAATTAGGAAACAAATTTCCAAATCTAATCACATATTTTATTCATGGAATTATTTGATTAAGGAAAATCTATTTAGGAAACCAATTTCCTAAATCTTTAAAACTACTTATGGAAATAAAATATTTTAAGATTTGATTTCCCAAATCAAATCATGATTAAATTAGGAAACAAATTTCCAGAATCTAATCAAATATTTTATTTATGGAAAATATAAATTTCCATAAATACTTCCAACTTTCCAAAAGTGGAAGATTTCCATAAATACTTCTAGACTTTCCAAAATTAAAAATTTCCATAAATAC
Source organism: Wurfbainia villosa (assembly GCA_025175895.1). Lineage (NCBI taxonomy): Eukaryota > Viridiplantae > Streptophyta > Magnoliopsida > Zingiberales > Zingiberaceae > Wurfbainia > Wurfbainia villosa. The sequence continues at coordinate 76,591,530 of CM046000.1, read as the reverse complement.
TTCTAAATTTCCAAAATTTAGAAAACTTCCAGAAATACATTATGACTATCGCAAAACCATTTTTACGATTATGTCGAAACACAACCTGGGCTCTGATACCACTGTTGGGTTTCCGGCACCGCGGCGTGTGTGTGTTCGATCATGTTTCGTAAACATGAGCACAGCGGAAGCAATAAAAATAATAAATACTCCTATTTATTACAACACACACAACACACGCATGCTATTACACCAAGTGTAGACATAACCGTAAATTAAAATTGCAATAAAAGAAATTAAACTACGTTATACCTTCCGTATGACGTGTAGCGGGAACGGCATCAACCGAACGATTCTCGTAAGAATCGTCTCTATCCGTATCCACGCCGAGCTCCTCGGGATGACTTCGCTAAGTCACGAGCTTCGTCTTCGTACGGGTTACTAGCCTCGTGTTGAAGACGACGTGATCGAGAGATGATCACGGTCCGAATCCAAATTCGGACCTAAAACAAGTCCTCAAGACTTGCTTCTCCGGAGAGGTATTCGTCAACCGATTGACGAATCCTTCGTCCTCCACCTCAGAGGATTACCGGAGATCAAATCCCCGGTATGTTATCCACTGTCGGAGCACTAACCGTCGTCCAAACGACGCTCCGACGAGAGGAGAAGAAGCTGTCCAGAAAACTGGACAGCTTTGGTGGAGGAAATAGGCGCCGGCTAAAGAAGAGATGGAGGCTCACCTTTACACCGAACCCAAGGGAGATCACCGGAGGGTCGCCGGAGGTTCACCGGCCGAAACTTGGACGCCGACAAGGAGATGGCAGCAGCTCAATCAAGTTGGGCGGCAGCCCTTGTTGTTGACGCCAACAACAAGGAGGATGGGTTGGGCGGCCACTAATTGGATTAGGTTTTGGGTTAGGGTTTAATCCCTATTTTATAGAGAACTAATTCTCTTAGTGGTTAATGGATCATATCCATAAAGCCCGTTAACCCGCTCCATTAAGATAAGTTAAAATAAACCAAACCATGATGGTTTATTTTAAGTTAAAACGAACCGAACCAACTTTTGGTTCATTCGTTTAAAATAAACCAAACCTTTTGGTTTATTCTCATCCATTGGATTAGAACCAAACCATTTTGGTCCATTCATTATGTCTTCATAAGACACGACCCATCCACGCTTCCATTGCGACTGAAACAATTTCATGCTCGCTTTATGTTTGGTCCAACCAAACATAGTTTCTCTCGGTCTGAGAATCCCATTCTCAAGCTCGTTTTAAATCCTTTGGATTACACTCATTGTGCGTGTGACCAAATAGGTTCTCGGTTTATGTTGGCCGTCTATAATTAACCATTAATTATAGAACGATCATGAGTGGCACCTAGTAGTACATCATGATCCCCAATTAACCGAAAAGATCAACGGTTGATCCAGAACTATTTCTGAAACCCTTCAGTAGCTTGAATGAATCGTGCCCCATTCCCTTCACTCATCTTATACCCACTTGGTTCAGGACATGGTCTATTGTGTCAGTCCCCACTAGGCTGACTACGTCACACCTAGCCCAAGTATCATTTCCTCGTCCTACGGATTCTAGTTACTCCACATGTATCGAAGAGTGCCTTACTCTAAACATGTAATGCTTTGGCCAAAGACTTTAGTAACAATCCGACGAGAGGCCATAGGTATACATCTCCTCGCAAGGAGTGGTGAATCCTTTATAGGCTATTCAAACACCTTCGATCACTTCGACTTATACCCAATCATCCCGGGTCCACATCTCCTTAGAGATGTTTGCTTAAGATGTCAAAGCATAAGTCTCTATGATCAAGATGACTTGAATACCGCAAGTCAAAGGAACATCGCACTTAAGCCACAGTAAGAACTTCATTGACATATCTATATATGCAGAAAACCATATGAAGTCTTACGGTTGGTCACTCCAATGAACTAGTTACCATAACTAGCATCCACGATTAACTCCGGACATCACTATGTCTCCAGCCAGTGAGAATTAGCTGCTTGGATACACCAAGGAGTATACCTCGTGCTAGTCTCGACAGAATTGATGGTGTCCAAATCCATCAATTCATTGACTAGGGATAATTCCGATACATCACAATTACACATGTAGAGATACTCACTAGTTGTGATCCAATCACAAATTCTCTCATGCTGTGAATCGTATCGTGGACATTCAGTAAATGAGTTTAAGATCCAATCAAATACATAAAATATGTATACTCAAATAGTGAATCTTCATTTATCATATAAATGGTTCATACATAAGGCGATTGCCTTAGGACATCTCTCAAACCCTATTTATTTTCCTTTTCTTTTTCTTTTTCCCTTCGCTTTCGTTCGCGCGACCCTCATTCTGCCCGCGAGCCGCCGCAGACGATGAAAGAGGCGATCGCCGAATCCCTGCCGTCGGAGTCGACGCCAAACTGCCAGAGCTACACCGACCTTCCTCCTTCCTCTTCACGATAAGTAATCTCTGGCTAGGGCTGGCGAGGGCGGAGGGTTTAGCGAGTTTCGTTTGGGGCTTTAGCGGCGGGATGGAGTCGGGATTTCGGGATTGAATCGGGCTTGAGCTTTGGGTTTCCGGCGTGAGTTCTAGCAAGGGTCACGGGTGGATTTTTGGTATTTTAGAATGGATTGAGATAAGGAAACCGGTGGAGCTGGGGTTTCCCATCGGCAAGGAGGAGGTGATGGAGTCGGGATGTCGGGATTGAATTGGGCCTGAGCTTTGGGTTTCCGGCGTGAGTTCTAGCAGGGGTCATGGGTGGATTCTTGGTATTTTTGGAATGGATTGAGATAAGGAAAACCGATGGAGCTGGGGTTTTCCATTGGCTTGGAGGAGGTGAAGAGCAGAGGGATCACGGGAAGAGGTTAGGGAAGTAAATCTTTGGGCTGGAATGGGAGTTCTGGTTGGAAGGTGATCGGAACCGGTGGATGAGGGTGCTCGACAGGAGAGGGGCAGAGGGAATGGAATGGGTAAAACATGCTTTTTCTATTAGGAGGGAAGAGGATCGGATTATGATTTTAGGATCGCTGTTGTTGAATTGATGCGTGGATTGGTGTTGTGGGTTTCATTCGGTTGGGTTGTAATAGCTGATAATATACAGGTTAGGGTCATTATGAATTGAGTACGTCGAGGGAGGTATAGGAGGGTTAAATATTCAGATAATAGTCAGATAAATGTTTAATAGATGTAATGAGTAGGTTGTTTGAAAAAGAAATCAGCATGCTGGGGTGGATATAAATGTGTATGTACATGAGCATTATGTCCGTAGATGATTCTTGCTATATTTGTTATCGGTCAGCATGTTTAGTTAATCCTTCATAATTTTTTCTTAATGCTGTAAATGATATGTAATATGTGATAAATATCATCTACCTGTGTATGAGGTCAGATGCTAAATATATATATTTATATATATAAGTGGTTAGTTATCATCTACCTGTGTATGAGGTTGGATGCTATATGTATATGTGTGTACTTACCATCTACCTGTGTGTGAGGTTAGATGCTATATATAGATAAATATATATATAATTGTCCACCCATGATGATTACTGTTATTATTTTTAGTTAAATTGTTTATCCAAATCTTTCTTGTGCACTGATGTTATGTAAATAAGTTATACTATCATCTACCTGTGTGTGAGGTTAGATGCTATATGTATATGTGTGTAATTATCATCTACCTGTGTATGAGGTTAGATGCTATATGTATATGGGCGTAATTACCATCTACCTGTGTATGAGGTTAGATGCTATATATTTAGTTATACATGTTCACCCATGATGTTCTATGTTATCCTTCTGTGACTGAGTATGATAGAAAATGATAGAAAAATTCTTTATTTAGCTAACTGTATGTACATGAGCATTAGTGGTGCCTGGACGGGTTGGGCTCCCCGGGTTGAGCTCCGGGGAGGGCCCACCCAAATTGACAGATTGACTGATGACTGATGACTGATTCCCTTAATTTCTTTCTAGAGGTACCTCAGGATTGCACAAGAAAATAAGGTATTTGACTGGCTCAGCATGTTAAATGCATAATGTGAGGTACCACGAAGGTTTATGTTTAGGTACAGTTAGCATAACAGAAAGGCATGATTGAGTTCCCAGTACTTGTTATAATGGCATGTTGCTAAAAGTATAGGTTTGTTACATACTGACTTACAGAAAGTGCAATAATAAAATGTATGTTGAGATACAGTAGTTTACCTTTACAGTTGTAGAGATATATGTTCCCTGTTGAATTTTTCCTCCCTGTGTATATCCCTATCATTGCTGTGAACTCATGATGTCACATAACAATTTCAGGTAGGGATCAGGATACTCAGATTGAGACGCAGGAAGCGGAGGTGGTGTAACTGAGGAGATGATGATGAGCATGGCACACATTGTCCGGGGCATCTACGTAATAGGGTTTCCAGTTTGAAGGGAGATGATTTTGATGTTCTATTTTTCTTCAGTTGAGAGGGTATAGTGTGTGTAGTTGAGACTGCTAAACTGAATGGAATAAAATAAACTTGGAGCCGGGTGTTTCGGTCTTGCGCAATATTGGGTAATATTGATGTGTGATTTGGGATTAAGTATTTGTATACTGGGTTAGGTCTTTTCAATTCATATCCGACCCAATTTTGGTTCGGCCAACACTATAAATGACTTTCGCCTATTGATCTTTCCTATCCCTCTTACTGCTTCGAAAACGATATCGGTCTCTTCATCTTCTTCCCCTTCTTTACTGGCATTTATTATCCCTATTTCTTCTGCAAATAAATGCGCTCTTCTCCTTCATCGCTATAAAGACTTCCAACCCTTACCATATAGCTTCCATCTTTTCCCTTTCCTTCCTTTTCCCATAGACAGAGTATCTGAACAGGGCGACAGTTCCTCCCCTGCTGAAGAAAAGATTGATGATCGCCACTATAGAGCTAATTTAGAGGAGCAAGTAAGGTACTTGATGCAATGGCTGAGGGAAGCTTCTGCTAGTAACCGCTCTCTGCATCAACAAATGGTCGGGTCCCAAAAGGAGCTATCCAAGCAAATCTTCATGCAGCAGTCTTACATTCCGCAGTTACTGTGCCAACCCCAACCGCACAAAGAGACTCCGTCGATTCTTCCCAATAAAAAATTGTAATACCCTGCATATATATGTAAGGGTTTTCTTTTGCTATTTCTTCTTTGTGAAGGAATTAGAATATGTAATTTTCTCGAATCAATGAACTTCTCCCGCTTGTCTTCTTATTCTTATATTTCGTAAATCATACCCCATTGTGCCTTCCTTGTTGGTGCAATCGGCCCAGGTCACGATTGACCAGGACTCAAGTTTGACTCGAGTGATGTTTTGATGTTTCGACAAAAACATATGACAATGTAATTGTCATGGGAAAGTCCAAGTCTTGTGTACTTGGCATGAAAAGTCCAAGTGGAACACTTGGCATTTGGTAAAGTCCAAGTCTTGAGTACTTGGCATGAAAAGTCCAAGTGGGACACTTGACACATGAAAAGTCCAAGCATGGGTCTTGACAATGTAAAAGTCCAACATGGGTTGGCAAGGGAAAGTCAAAGCATGGTCTTGTCATTTGAGAAGTCTAACATGGGTTGGCAAGGGAAAAGTCCAAGCATGGTCTTGGCATTTGAGAAGTCCAACATGGGTTGGCAAGGGAAAAGTCCAAGCTTGAGTTTTGGCAATGTAAAAGTCCAACATGGGTTGGCAAGGGAAAGTCCAAGCTTGAGTCTTGGCATGAGAAGTCCAAGGGATTTGATATTGGCTGCGTAAAGTCCAAGCGAGAGTCTTGGCAGCATAAGTCCAATGGTTGGCGGCGTAAAGTCCAAGCGGAGTCTTGGCGGCATAAGTCCAATGTACCTTGGCGGTGTAGACACCATTAGCATGACATAGCCGACGGAAGCACCTAGAGGCTAGCGCGATGGATGAACAAGTCATGGATGACTTGGAGGGATCTGAGATGCGTGAGGCTGATGGAGGTGGCTAGAAGGCTTAGGTCTAGGCTAAGGGTGGTCTAGCAAGTATGGGGGCACCATACTTGGGTTAAAACCTCATTTTTGAGGTTGGCAATCGACTGGCATTATGACTGGTTCGACTGTCGTGAGTCGACTTGAGTTCGACTGCCAGTTTAGAGCTGGAAATGCTCTAGCAGTCGACTACTCATTGAAGCGGGTGTCGACCGGCGATCGCCGCTCCGAAGGGTCGATAGTCTCGGTCCAATGTCTAGCGCAGGCGCTCCGTGGCCAGACTAGCCGACAATGTTGAGAGTTGACTGCAAAGAGTCCTGTTGGAACTTGTCCGATGTGGATTGAGTCGTTGTCTCATGACAACAGTGGCATCAATCGACTGGGGACTTATGGCAGTCGACTGATAGGCGGAAATCCAGCCCGACACAAGATAAAAAGGGGAGCTCGTGGAGGATTTGATCATCAGTTCTTTGGGGGCTTTGGTGAGGCGATTTGAAGGCGATTTGCAGGTGTATTTCAGAGTTCTTTAAGCTCATCCAAGCAATGACAAGCAAGCGCTCAAACCCCTAGTTTGTAAAGTGTTCTTTACATTTTTACTTGTATTTGCTTGTATTTCTTTCGTGTATTGTTGTAAACATTTGTACGAGGTTTCTCCACCTCCCACTTGTTGTCGAGAAGGAGTATATTGATTAGTAATTGCATTGGCGTCGCTAGAGCTCGTTAGAGCTCGATCCGTGGAGTAAGAACCGTGTGGTTCCGAACCACATTAAATCTTCGTGTTATTGTGTTTGTGATTGTGTTTCGTTATTGTTATCATATATATATTCCACTGTGATAACAAAACTTGTAGACACGAACACGCGATCGAATTCCATCTACGAACGGTCAAACGCTATTCACCCCCCTCTAGTGGCGTCAAATCTCCAACAAGTGGTATCAGAGCCCGGGGCTCTTCTACGGACTAACTGCTGGGAGCTAAGAAAAAGAGGCTAGAGGGTGAAGATGGAAGAACCATTGGGATGGGACATCAACACCCCAATTCCCTATTCCTTCTATGGACGAGAAGGTTTCAATTCTTGGAAAGCGAGAATTGAAGATTTTTTCATGATGAGAGACCTTGAGGAGTGGTCCGCGTTTATGGAAGGATTTGAATATCCTAAGGGACCAAAGGAAGGGTTTCTCAAGAAGAAGAAGTGGAGTGAGGATCACCTCCAAGCCTTCGAGAAAAACAAGAAGGTAATCAAATTCATTTTTGATTTAATTCCTAATAACCTCTTGTGTAGCCTAGGTGACTATGTGGATGCCAAGGAGCTATGGAGCGATTTGGCCAAGCTTCATGAAAATCCATCATCAATCCAAGAAGAAGAAGAAGAAGAGGAGTGCTCACCCTCTCAAGCTCAAGCAAGCACATCCCCATCTAAAGAGCTTGAGGAGTCGGAAGTTGATAGAGAGTCGACTTCCGGATCGGAGAAAGAGGAGGTGGAAGAGGTGGAAGAAGCATCCACCTCAAGGATTGAGGGGGAGGAGAGAACTTTCACACCGGAGCCGGAACAAATTCAAAAAGAAGTCTCAACCTCCGGGAGGAATGAAGAATCCACTCCAATCTCCACATCCACCATAGGTAACTCAAACATATCAATTTGTAATAAAAATCATATCATATGTTTTGAGTGTAGAGAAGCCGGGCACTACAAGAGCAAGTGCCCAAAGAAGGTTAGGAAAGCTCCACCGGCACCAAAAGTCAAGGATGCCGATGCCCCAAGTCAAAAGAGCAAGGAGCATATCATATGCTTCAAGTGCAACTCAAAGGGGCATTACCGGAGTCAATGTCCTAGGGGGAGCAAAATGACCCAAGAAGGAGCTATACATGTAGGGGGAGCCTCCAAGGCAAACCCTAAGGTATATTTCAATAATTCACCTTCTAGATTTAATAGTCAAAAGCATGCTAGGAATTTTAATTCCCTTGCAATTCATAAAGAGCATGCTAGAAGTAAGGAATTTTGCTTAGGTGCTAAAAATTTTTACCTTAGAAGTAAGGAGAAATTTGGGACTAATGTCCCTAAAAATATTTTACCTAAGGAATCAATTAGGAAAATAGGAGAACATCTAGATCTAAATCCTAAATGGACTAGGCATATGCCTATAAAGTCTCATGCCCATAGTTTAAATCAAAATTCTAAAATTGGGAAATTAGAATTAGAGAATCAAGTCTTGAGGTCAAGGCTTGAAAAACTTGAAAAGACCCTAAATAAGATACAAAATCAATTTAAAGGGTATAGTGGTCAAAATCAAGGGTCCAAAAGTCAATGTCAACACCTAAGACCTAAGAGTCAAAAGTCAACAAAGGGCAAGCAAGGTTTGGGTCACAAACCTAAGCCTAAAGTGGCTAATCATAGTGTCCCATTTGACTATGGAACACAAACTAGGTCTAGGAAAACCAAGGTCAATAGGGAAGTCATCCCTAAGGTTGACCAAAGGTTTCCCCTAGTGGCTAGGGTTTCTAGGAAACTTAGGGTGGCCACTAAGAAGGTTGCAAGGGGATTTACCCCTAGAGTCAACCTAGGTAAGACCCAAATGACCAAGGCTAACAAGCCTAGGAGGGTCATTAGGAAGGTATCTAGGGAGGTTATCCCAAAGGAATACCTAATTAACCCTAGGAGCTCAAATCGGTTTTGGGTTCCTAAGAGCGTGATTGATTCACGCTAAGATGGGTTTAGGGTGTGTCAACCTTGATTGGATGGGTAGTTAACTCAACCATGGTAAAGGTGGCACTTTAGGATATTTTCAAGGTTATGGTTACCTTGGAAATAGATTTGAATCAATATCCTAAAAGATTTTAGGATGTGCCAATGCACTTTTGAAATTAAGAAAAATCAATTAAATTGGCACAATTTAGGTTTAGAGGTTAGTGTGCCATTTTGGGTTTTTGGCACACTAGGGAGATTAGGTTAATATGTCAAAATATGATTAATCCCAACAAATGGCAATTAATATTAAAATTTAGGTATTATTATACCTATATATTTTATATGCCATGCTTTGTTTGCCATATAACATGCCATGACATCATGCTTACTTTTAATCATTTTATATGTCATGTTCATGTTTTAGGATTAAGGTTTTAAATGTCATGTGTTTTTAGATTTCATCTTATGCCATGACATCATGATTATGAGCATATGCTTATTTATATCATCATTAATGCCATAATCACTCATGTATTTAAGAAAAATTTCGATTGAAATTGATTTAAGGACTATGGCATGACTTGGAGTCTCATTTATAAGGGAATCAAGTAGGGTTGCCTTAGAGAATGCATGAAACCCTAGATTAGGATGAACAAAACCCACATCTCACATTAAATTGACATGTATGTGTATTTTATACACCTTAGATACATGTGAGATGCTAGGATATGAGTTAAGTTCAAGGTGCATAGTTTTTGCATCTAGATGAACTAAAACTCATCTAATTTCAAGTGTGGATCATTAGGAAAGCTTGTGTACAAGTCATGTGCATAGAGCCCAAGGAATATGATCCAAAACATGGGTTTGAAAACATTTTAAAATCATTTTGAAAAACCTTGGTGAAGGTTATCTTTTGATAGCAATCACCATTGATAGAGTTGATACAAAATAGGGCCAAAACATTGAAAATTTCAATGGTTTTGAGTTTTATATCAAACTCACTATTTTATGGGTAAAATAATATTCAAATATTTTTCACCTATTGTAATGACTATAATTAATATACGTATCAAATTTCGTTATTTTTCGATATACGTAGAATTACTTATGTTTTTCCAAATCTCGATTATCGATATGAAATTGAATTTTCTTATCGATCGCTATTGGTGGCAATCATCGGTATGGGTGGATCGGTGATTCGACATCGAGTCATTGCCAGGTCTGATTTTGGGTTAACAAGGTTTGTTTAGCCCGTGTTCAACTATGGAAAAGATTCGTAATCACTCCTAACCCTAGGATATGCTTTAGGAAGCACTATAAAGGGTGAAAATCCTTTGGATATGGATTAGGAGCTGTGTTAGGTCAAAGTATCAAATTTAGGGTGAGTGAAAGTTCTATGTTGAACTTGAAACCATAATTTTGATGGTTTAAAGTTCCTATTGGCTTAAGGGCTTCCCAAGGACATTGTTGGTGCAATGGTCAAGGGGAAGCAAGCCTTTAGGGGGAGGTATTCATCTTGGGATGATGGATGTATTTTTTGTACTTGAAGAGGAGAAGTTATTGGGAGAGTATGATCAATTGGGAAAATTGATGGGTTTTTGATACCCAATTTGGAAATTGTGAGAGAGTATAGGATTGCCTCTCTTGAGTGATATGTGAATTATCACTAGGAAGATGGTAGGCATCCTTGGTATTTATTTTCGGATCAAGGGGGAGATTGTAAGATCTCATTGGGACATGAGACATTGACATCCTTGGAGAGAGAACCTTTTTAATGTTAGTCAAAAAGGGGGAGAATGTTTGGGGGAGAACATTTGGAGAGTGTTTACCAATTTGGGATAATTGGTAAGGGATTTGAGTTAGTGCTCTAACTCAAATGTTTTGTTTTGTTTTTGTCAAACATCAAAAAGGGGGAGATTGTTGGTGCAATCGGCCCAGGTCACGATTGACCAGGACTCGAGTTTGACTCGAGTGATGTTTTGATGTTTTGACAAAAACATATGACAATGTAATTGTCATGGGAAAGTCCAAGTCTTGTGTACTTGGCATGGAAAGTCCAAGTGGAACACTTGGCATTTGGTAAAGTCCAAGTCTTGAGTACTTGGCATGAAAAGTCCAAGTTGGACACTTGGCACATGAAAAGTCCAAGCATGGGTCTTGGCAATGTAAAAGTCCAACATGGGTTGGCAAGGGAAAGTCCAAGCATGGTCTTGGCATTTGAGAAGTCCAACATGGGTTGGCAAGGGAAAAGTCCAAGCATGGTCTTGGCATTTGAGAAGTCCAACATGGGTTGGCAAGGGAAAAGTCCAAGCATGGGTCTTGGCAATGTAAAAGTCCAACATGGGTTGGCAAGAGAAAGTCCAAGCTTGAGTCTTGGCATGAGAAGTCCAAGGGGTTTGATATTGGCTGCGTAAAGTCCAAGCGAGAGTCTTGGCAGCATAAGTCCAATGGTTGGTGGCGTAAAGTCCAAGCGGAGTCTTGGCAGCGTAAGTCCAATGTGCCTTGGCGGTGTAGACACCGTTAGCATGACATAGTCGACGGAAGCACCTAGAGGCTAGCGCGATGGATGAACAGTCATGGATGATTTGGAGGGATCCGAGATGTGTGAGACTGATGGAGGTAGCAAGAAGGCATAGGTCTAGGCTAAGGGTGGTCTAGCAAGTATGGGGGCACCATACTTGGGTTAAAACCTCATTTTTGAGGTTGGCGGTCGACTGACATTATGGCTGGTTCGACTGTCGTGAGTCGACTTGAGTTATTGCGGTTTAAAGTGGAAATGCTCGCGATGATCGGCATTGGAAGCCGATCGGTGTCGACGGCGATCGCTAAGGTCGGCAATGATCGACCCAATGTCGAGCACAGAATGCTCAGTAGCCGATTAGCCGGCCAGACGGGCTCGATCGGCTATCAGAGTCCCGTTGGAACTTGTCCGACGTGGATTGAGCCGTTGTCTCACGACAACAGTGGAATCAGTCGACTGGGGACTTATGGCAGTCACTGATAGGCGTAAATCCAGCCCGACGCAAGATAAAAAGGGGAGCTCGTGGAGGATTTGATCATCAGTTCTCTGAGGGCTTTGGTGAGGCGATTTGAAGGCGATTTGTAGGTGCATTTCAGGGTCCTTCAAGCTCATCCAAGCAACCGACAAGCAAGCGCTCAAAACCCTAGTTTGTAAAGTGTTCTTTACATTTTTACTTGTATTTGTTTGTATTTCATTCGTTTATTGTTGTAAACGTTTGTACGAGGTTTCTTCGCCTCCGACTTGTCGTCGAGAAAGAGTTTATTGATTAGTGATTGCATTGTCGTCGGTAGAGCTCGTTAGAGCTCGATCCGTGGAGTAGGAACCGTGTGGTTCCGAACCACGTTAAATCTTCGTGTTATTGTGTTTGTGATTGTGTAATGTTATTGTTATCATATATATATTCCGCTGTGCTAACAAAACTTGTAGACACGAACACGCGATCGAATTCCATCTACGAACGGTCAAACGCTATTCACCCCCCCTCTAGCGGCGTCAAATCTCTAACAATCCTCATATCAACACAAAATAATATACAGCAGAGGGAAATGTATAATGACTTCAGCTTCTTCTGCCCCTTTACCCTACCGGGGATATTATAATATAGAGTCGCTAAATGAGCCAACTCTGCTGCTCTACTGTTGTACGGGAATAAAATAATACAAAGTTAAATAATGACTTCAACTTCTTCCGCTTCGCGTGGATAAAACTGATGTATAACCAAGGATATCTCGGTCCTTCCGTTCCGCCACCGCATGGGGATTTCTTCCGCTTCGCGGGGATAAAAGTGATATATAACCGAGGAAATCTCGGTTCTTCCGTTCCACCACCACATGGGGATTTCTTCCGCTTCGAGGGGATAAAAATGATGAATAACCGAGGAAATCTCGGTTCTTCCATCCCACCACCACAAGGGGATTTCTTCCGCTTCACAGGGATAAAAATGATGTATAACCGAGGAAATCTCTGTTCTTCCGTTCCACCACCACATGGGGATTTCTTCCGCTTTGCGGGGATAAAAATGATGTACAACCGAGGAAATCTCGGTTCTTCCGTTCCACTACTACACAGGGATTTCTTCCGCTTCGCGGGGATAAAAATAATATATAACCGAGGAAATCTCGGTTCTTCCGTTCCACCACCACACGGTGATTTCTTCCACTTCACGGGGATAAAAATGATATATAACTGAGGAAATCTCAGTTCTTCTGTTCCACCACCACACGGGGATTTCTTCCGCTTCGCGGGGATAAAAATAATGTATAACCGAAGAAATCTCGGTTCTTCCATTCCACCACCACACGGGGATTTCTTCCGCTTCGCGGGGATAAAAATGATAGATAACTGAGGAAATCTCAGTTCTTCCGTTCCACCACTACACGGGGATTTCTTCTGCTTCGCGGGGATAAAAATGATGTATAACCAAGGAAATCTCGGTTCTTCCATTCCACCACCACACGGGGATTTCTTCCGCTTCGCGGGGATAAAAATAATGTATAACTGATGAAATCTCGGTTCTTCCGTTCCACCACCACACGGGGATTTCTTGCGCTTCGCGGGGATAAAAATGATATATAACTGAGGAAATCTCAGTTCTTCCGTTCCACCACCACACGAGGATTTCTTCCGCTTCGTGGAGATAAAAATAATGTATAACCGAGGAAATCTCGGTTCTTCCGTTCCACTACCACACGGGGATTTCTTCCGCTTCACGGGGATAAAAATGATAGATAACTGAGGAAATCTCAGTTCTTCCGTTCCACCACCACATGGGGATTTCTTCTGCTTCGCTGGGATAAAAATAATGTATCACCGAGGAAATCTCGATTCTTCTGTTTCACCATCATACGGGAATAAAATAATAGGTAGTGCTTAAAGGCCTTCAACATAAACATTGTGATGTTTTCACACCACTGTCCTTCCTATCTTCATCCTTCTTATGAAAGCGAGAGCTTCAACACATAATGGGCTATCTGTAGAATAAATCCTCGTTTTACTTCCACTTAGGGCCTCCTTTTCCTTAAACGAGGAGCCCAATAATCATTATGAGCCCATTCTTCTTCCTTTTTATAGGGGATTCTTCGTCTTCCCTTTTATTACCTTCATTCCTTATGCCTTTTCATCTTCTTCGTCTTTGTTTGTTCCTCTTTCTGCCGCCATCCTCCGTTGCCTCAATCCTCCATTTCGACATCCCTCTACTTCATTCTCTGACCAGCAAGATGTATTCCACTTTCTTCACAGAAATATCAAGCCGTTACTCACATCTCAAGCGAGGCGAGGGTCGGCCGTCAGCTTCATCCTCCTCCTCACCTTCTCCGATTGCCATCACTCCTGCTCCGTCTCACCTTTTTCCTTCGCCTCCGCCCGAAACCCTCATTACCTCCGTGCCAGAGGAAGCTGGAATAACCAGCTCCTCCTCTCTTCCTCTGTCATTTACAAACCCTAACACCCTTACTTTTCCCCATCCACCATAAGTGCTAGGAAGACACCTTCTCCTTCGTCCCACTCTAAAGATGAATCCATGGAAGACATGCTTCCATGTCAGCCAACAATAGATGCTTGCACATCCTTACCTTATTTTTCCCCTGAATGCAATCCCACTTTTGAACATATGGTGATTGACAATTCTTCATTGCCTGACTCCCCTTCTGCCTCTCGCCTGAAGAACCATTCACCTCCTATCAGCACTAGCCCACGTCCTTCTACTTCCTGCCTTCCCATCGAAGGCTCCTCCAACCCCATGCTCATCATATCATCTTCTCTGGACTCCTCGCCAAATAAATTCCCGTCCTCCACTTCTGATGTGCCCCCTTCTCCGCCAGCCGCAGTACATCTTTCACCTTCTGCTTCTGATTTTCTGTCCCCGACTTTGCCTCCAAAGAACCTTTCGAGTAGTGCACCTCCTTCTTCCCTTTTCGCACCCCCATCTCAACCTATAGATACCACACCCATTCTTCCCGTGATGAGAGAACCTTTTCATTCGGGGTCGTCTGTTCCTTGTTCTTTCCATTCCCCTCGGGGTCTTCGGATCTTACATTTAGAGGAACTGATCCCCCGCATGGAGGGCCTGCGCCACGCCCTCGACTTGGTATGTTTTTCTAATCAGCTCTTCTAATTTTTCTTACTGAATAACTTCTTTCCAACAACCAACATACAGGCCCTAACCAACTACCAAGAGTTGGACCGCTCTCTACACCAACATCGAGCTCAGTTCCTGGAATCGGAACGGCGACATCGGGAGGATTTAGCAACTGCCCAACATTGGGAAGAGCTCCTGTCGCAACAACTACAATTATGCCAGGAGAAATTGGTAGGAGCTCACCACCAAATTCAAAAAGACGCCAATACCATCGCAGCCTTACAAGAACAACAGCGAGCAGGTGTGCAATCACCTTTACTACAGCGGGAGGTTCAGCCGACCCATCTTGACAAGGAGTCTTCCTCTTCTCAAGAACTGATCTGCCTTCGAGAACAGGTAGCAGAACTCCTTCAGGGGAAGCAACAGGACTCAAACACCATTGCTCGACTCCAGGTTCAATATCAGAAGGCGGAGGATAAAATAGGGGACCTCCGCACTCGCCTGTGCAAGGAGGTACAAGAAAACTCCTCTCTCATATATTCTAGGGCGCATGCTCACGCCTGTCTACGCAGGCAGGAAACCTCCTTCCAGAGGTTAGGCACTGAGTTGACCCACACCAGATCTTATTCTGAGGCGGTGGAGGGAATTTCGGCTTCGATGCGCCAGAATATGATGGACATGACAACCCTCGTCCAGCAAGATCAATCCTCCCGAGGTGATGATATTTCCACCCTAGCCGATGCTATTATGGAGGTGTCCCGACGCTATGTTGACGTACACCAAAATCTTCAAGAGCAATAAGAGAAATGTCGTAGGCTTCATCGGGATCGGAACCCTGACCGTCTGAACCGCCAGGAGCGACTAATTATCTTGTTGTGCACCATTTATCAAGACGGATTTAATGAAGCGGTCTGGCAATATGCTGATCAAGGATTTCCTCCCCCGACATATCCTACTTTCTCTTTAAATTGGGAAGCCGGCTTTCGGCGCTATCCCCCTGACAGGTTTAAGGTATAGCTTGATATATTGTCTCGGAGTAGCACTTTCTTTCCATCCTCTTCTCTTTTACAATGTTTATTAGAAATACTGTATCGCGATTGTGAATGGCTCATTAATCAAATTCGGGTTCCTTTTGCATCTGACTAATACAATCAAGTTAGGAAGTACACCCCTTCGGGAGTCCCACAATTCCTCTTCTTCTATCCCCCACTTCTCATACAGCGTGAAAAAGTTTTAAATGAATGGCATTCCAAGGTCGTGGAAGTTCCTTGCCCTGGTCATCTTTCAGATAATATGCTGACCTTGCTACACAACGCGTTACTTCATAGGGTCCTTCCCAATTTGGAGCTAGCTTTCCAGGGTCCCCAGCGGGATTAACTTTACGCAAAACCAAATCCCCTTCCTGAAATCTTCGAGGCCTCACCTTCTTATTAAAGGCTTGCTGCACCCTCCTCTTGTAAAATTCTGCTCGCCTCTGTGCCGTCTCCCGCTTTTCTTCTACCAAGTCCAACTCAGTGCTTCGGATAAGTTGGTTCTGCTCCGGTTCATACACCTCTATCCGAGCGCTACTCAAATAGGCCTCAACTGGAATAACAGCTTCCGTCCCATATACTAAACTGAAAGGAGTCTCTCCCATTGCAGTTTTTAGTGTGGTTCGATAGGCCGACAAGATTCCGGGCAATTCTTCCACCCAATTCCCCCTTTGACTGCCCAATTTAGTCTTCAACCCTTGAATGAGAATTCTATTAGTGACTTCAACTTGACCATTAGCTTGAGGGTGGGCTACTGAAGTAAAAGCTTGCTGAATGTTGAGACTTTGGCACCATTCTTTAATCTTTTTACCTTAGGCCCATTATCACTATCACTAACTATCCTCCGAGGAATACCATATCGACAGACAATATTCTTCCACAAGAATTGTATTACAGCATTCTCGGTAATTTTGGCTAGGGGCTCTGCTTCCACCCATTTGGAGAAGTAATCCACAGCCACCAATAAAAATTTCTTCTGTAAAGGTGCCACTGGCATCGGGCCCACTATATCCATTCCCCACTGATCAAAAGGACATGAAGCGACCACAACTTTCATTAATTCAGCCGGCCGTTCGGACCGGTTGCTATGCTTTTGACAAGCTGGGCAAGTTTGCACTATGCGAGTGGCATCCTGTTGGAGAGTAGGCCAAAAATATCCTGCTAACAGGGCCTTCCTTGCTAAAGCTCTCCCTCCTAGATGATTACTGCAACAGCCTTCATGAATCTCCCGGAGTACCCATTCAGCATCCTCACTTCCTAAACATTTCAATAAGGGTCGTCCGAAAGATGTCTTGTATAAGTCTCCATTTAAGAGGGTGAACCGTCTGGCTCGGCACATTAAAGCAGACGCCGCTCCTTTTTCTTCAGGGACCTTCCCATGCCGTAAATAAGCTATGATGTCAGTCCTCCAATCAGGAATTAGGTTTGGTTCAGGTGCGGCTTCCTCCACATTGTATATTTCTAGGGAAGTAGGGATTTCCACATGGACTGTTTCCAATGATTTCACTCCATCCATAGCGCTAGCCACCCGAGCCAATTCATCTGCCTTCCCGTTATTCTCTCGTGGGATTTGCTTCAAGAGGACTTGTTGAAACTGAACTTTTTCTTTATCAAAAGCTTTCAAGTACTTATGCAGCCTTTCCTCCCGAACCACAAAAGAACCTTGAAGTTGTGATATCACCAGCTGGGAATCCGGATGGATTACAATTGAAGAAGCCCCCACCACCTTAGCAGCCTGCAATCCTGCTAGAATAGCTTCATATTCTGCCTCATTATTGGATGCTCGATATCCCAGGCGTACGGCTATGCGGGTCTCTTCCTTATCAGGGGAAATTAACAGAACAACGACACCGCTGCCCATAGATCCTGAAGAACCGTCTACAAATATGTTCCATGCATCCGATCCTTCCTCTTTTGTCGACGAACCATCTTCGGGGCCACAAGGTACCTCCGCTAGAAAATCAGCGAGAGCTTGGGCCTTGATAACTGTTCGAGATTGGTAGTGAATATCATATTCGCTTAACTCTACCACCCATTTGGCTAATCTTCCAGAGAAATTAAGCTTAGTGACGACCTTGCCCAATTCGCTGTGAGTTAGAACAGTGATGGGATGAGCCAAAAAATATGGCCTCAATTTGTGGGCGGTTAACACCAGAATATATGCCAACTTCTCCAGCTCTGTATAATGGAATTCATCCCCCTTCATAATATGGCTGGTGTAATAAATAGGCTGCTGGTGAGAGACTTCTTGTTTCAATAAAACCGAACTAATAGCTCCCTCTGAGACGGCCAAATACATCCATAACGGTTCTCCGGCCACTGGTTTGGCTAGTAGTGGGAGTCCAGCCAAATATTTCTTCAAATCCTGGAAAGCCTGCTCGCATTGATCGTCCCACTTAAATTTAGTAGCCTTATGCAGAATCTTGAAGAAAGGCTGCCCTTTGTCCGCCGATCTGGCTATGAATCGGGATAAGGAAACAATCCTGCCCACCAACTTCTGGGTCTCTCGCAGATTAGTGGGTGATTTCATGTTGCACAGTGCCTGCACCTTCTCAGGGTTGGCTTGCAACCCCTTCTCAGTTACTATGTACCCCAAGAACTTGCCGCTTTTTACCCCGAACAGGCATTTGTTAGGGTTTAGCTTCATATTAAATCGTCTCAATGTAGCGAAGGTTTCATTTAAATCCTTGACTAAATCCCCAGTGGTCTTTGATTTGACCAAGATGTCATCCACGTAGACTTCCACATTTTTCCCTTTCTGCTCTGCAAAGATCTTGTCCATAAGGCGCTGATAGGTGGCCTCTGCATTCTTTAATCCGAACGGCATTACCACATAAGCGTATAACCCTCCTGCCGTCACAAAGCTAACCCTCTTTTGATCTTCTTTGGCCAAAGGTATTTGATGGTATCCTTGATATGCATCCATTAGGGACAACACTTCATATCCTACAGTGGAGTCTACCAACTGATCAATACGAGGCAAGGGGTAGCAGTCTTTAGGGCACGCTTTATTCAAATCACGAAAATCAATACACATCCTCCACTGCCCAGAAGGCTTGGGGACCAAGACTACATTAGAAACCTATTCGGAAAATTAGATTTCTTTTACATGACCGACCTTTAGCAGTTTTTCCACCTCTTCAGCGATGACCTTGTCCTTCTCAGGTCCAAAATGTCGCCGCTTATGTTGGATAGGTCGGGTTCCTCTGGTTATATTGAGATGGTGTTCAGCCACCCGAGGATCGATCCGGGGGAGATCAAGCACATCTCCCACAAAGATGTCTTCATTCTCCCGCAACCAGGCCACCAGCTCCTCCTTGGCTTCCAGCTGCTGTGCCACTCGTGTGGCCTTTCCTGGAGCGATTTCCACCAGCTCTCCTTCCTCTATTTTGACAGTTTTGGGGGGTGATTCCTCCAAGATGCAGACATCAGAAATGATGATAACTTTTCCTTTGAGATCATCGGTTCGGGCCTTCTTCTGGTCATCCCGAACCATTTGTACATAACAGCTACGGTCGGCCTTCTGTTCCCCTCGCACTTCTCCCACAAACGATCCAACTGGGAACTTGAACTTCTGGTGGTAGGGGGAGGCCACTACTTGAAAGATAGTAAGGAAAGGATGACAAAGAATAACATTATAAGTGGACGGAGCATCCACAATGAGGAAAGGTATAATACTGGTTTTTTGGCTGGGCTTTACGCCTAGAGTTAGGGGCAGCGAAATCTGCCCGGTAGGGTGGACCACATGCCTTGCGAACCCAAACAGGGGTGTAGCCACATCTTCTAGCTAGACATTTCCCAACTGCATCTATCTGAAAGCCTTCTGAAAAAGGATATTAACAGAGCTTCCCGAGTCGACCAGCACCCTAGCCACTTCATAATTGGCTAGGGATATTCGGATAACTAAGGCATCCATGTGGGGGTAGGAGGACACCTTGTAGATCTTCTAGCCTGAATGAAATGGATGGTGCAGTCTGTACAGTCTGGTCAGTGATAATGGCCAAACTCTCCATGAGATGGGCGTATGACTTCCGTGCCCGGTTGGAGTCCCCGTCAGTAGGTCCTCCGGCTATAACATGGATAACCCCCCGTGCGGGAGCGTTATTTAGATTGGATGAGGGGCCCTCACCTGATGGGCCTTCTTGAGAAACAACCTCCTGGGACGGCGTTTGGGGGAAAGTGACTTGAGGTTGTTGGTTATACGACCCTGGACGGGCTACATCGGGTCGGGGACCTTGCCGTGCTGGTCCTCCCGTCTGGAACCACAATTGCGGATATGCAGTTCGGAGACGATCCAGCTCCTCCTATAACTTGAAGCATCGACCACTAACGTGGCCATATTCCTTATGATTTTGGCAGAAGAATGGGGAAGGGGGGTTACGTGGGATCCCCCTATATCCTAAGGGTCATTGTAGCAGACCCTGTTGATCATAGAATTCCATCTCCCACTCCTTCCAGGTCCTTGCAAAAGGAAGTGCTTCAATGGCCATAATTTGTAATGGTGGTACAGGACGAGCACCCTGTAACAATGGCCGAGGCCTAGGAGCCTCTTGTCGTAAGGGTCACACATAACCTCGATGAGGGGGTGCTAGAGGGGCAGCGGGACGATTCTTTCGATCGGGACTGCTGCAGAAGCACGTTCAGCTCTCCGCACTTAAAGTCCTTCCTCCTCGTGGATGAATTGTTCCGCACGACTTAACAGCTCCTCATAGCTGTTGGCAGGTTGACTCAAGAGGGAACTAAGGAAGGGGCCTTCATTCAGTCCGTGCGGAATGGCGACTCTGAAAGATTCTGTTCTGGCAGAAGGAATACCCCTAGCTGCAGAGGTAAACCGGTGAAGATACCCTCTGAGTGATTCTGAGGGCCCTTGCGTGATGTGCATCAAGATAGAGGTGTCTGGCTTATACACCTTGCAACTGGCAAACTACTGGCTGAACATTCCTCAAAAATCAGCAAAACAAGTGATGGATCCCGGAGGCAAAGTATTAAACCATTTTTGTCCCGAGGCGGTTAAGGTGGTCCGGAAAACTCGACATTTGAGGGCATCGGTATAACAGTGGAGCGACGCTGCTCCGTCGAACTGTGATAGGTACTCTTCAGGATCCGTCGAACCATCATACTTATCTACTTGAGGATTCCGGAAGTAAGATGGAGGGACTTCAGCAAGGATGTCCGTGGTAAAGGGACTAGGCTCGTAAACTTCTGGAGGTCTTGTCGATTGACTTTCGCCCTGTTCTGTTGGTGCAGTGAGGCACCGAAATCGAACCTGTGTTTTGATTATAGCAAAGACACAAAAGTTAAGTCTATTTTGTTTTCTCACGAGCTGAATCGAGTGTGTAGAAGATTGATATAGCTGGAGCTGAAGGCTAGCGACACCCGGAGGAAGCCGCGGTGGTCGGGCGATACTCGAGTTACTTCGGAGGGAGCCGAAGGAATCGAGTGGAAGGCCGGAAGCAAAAGTGACACGTAAGTATCGAGGTAAGCTCATGTGTGCAAGAGTAAGTAAGGTCGTATCCTCTTTACGGGGATGATCTTAAGTGTAGATCCGACCAAAGACATCTTATAGATGGTCTAGGTCGAGATCAGATGGTCAACGACCATCGAAATTATGTTTTTATTGAGCTAACTTTGACTTGCAGCAAGCATCACGATCGCCCGACTTGGAGGACTCGACCGCTGTATCCGATCGCCGAAGGTCATCAATCGACCGATGTCGCCATCACGATCGATGATGGCCATCAGTCGACTGATGGTCAATGATCAGATTCGAGGAGTCAAGGCTTATCACTCCACCTCAAAGCGGTTTGGTGTCCATTTGTGATTGGTTGAAGACCCACTCGAAAAGGGGCTCAAAGGCTATAAAAGGAGGGCCAAACCTAGGGGTTCATCAACAATTCTAAGTGCTCAAAAGCCTCCGTTACGCTGCAACTCTACGACAACGAAGTCCTTCCATTTCGACGTCTAGGTTTAACTTTCTTTATTATTGTACGTCGGTCTTAGTTTTTGTTATCAGTTTGTCATTTATATTTCCGGAGCTTTTATCGTATACGAGGAGAGGGGGAGTGTCCCTCTACCTCAAGTTTTTGTGGTTTCTTCTTGTATCGATTAACTCCTACCTCTAACGAGGAGGAGTTCCTTTAGTGCTTTTGCCCTCCGTACGTGGTCAAGGACCACTAGGGCCTTGGAGTAGTAGCCTTCGGCTACGAACCAAGTAAATATCTTGTTTCTATTGTCTCCTTTACTTTTTGTTTTGCTTATTTTTCCGCTACGTATATTTGTCTTGAAACGAATTCGAAAAAGTTTTTTCTTTCGCTATTCACCCCCCCCTCTAGCGAACCGCATCGATCCAACATGTTCTTCCATTCGAGTTTGGGTTAAGGGCATAGTGTTCTGAGGTGCTCTTCCCCCAAGTCCTTCTCCAGGCACTACTTCCACATTAACGGCGGTACGAGATGGAGGAGGCATTTCTGGGGGTGGGCCTCGAGAAGAAGGTTCACCGGAATGAGGATGCAGATATCTAATCCTTCTCCTTTCTCTACCAAGGGCCTATGTAATAGCGTCGTCCATCAGAGCCTTCAATTGTGAAGGTAGGAGAATGAGGGGGCGCTCCTCCGCTGCGGAGGCAGCGGGCTGTTGTATCTCTTCCGGTTGCATCTCGACGTCCAGCTCAATGTTCCCACAGACGGCACCAACTGATGCAGCGAGGAAAATTCACTTTACCCCCTTTTGACGCGACGAAGGCATAAAGGGAGCTTTTGGGGGGTTCTCACAGGCCGCAACAGTAAAATGGATGTAGAAGACGAAGTCAAGAAATGCAAAATCCCCAAACAGACAGCGGAAACTAGAACACAAGATATAACGTGGTTCGGAATGAGTATTCCTACTCCATAAAGGTGAGCTCTCTCACCGGGGACAATGCCCAAGAACTTTCCACTATGAATGCCCTCCTTTACGAAAAGGAAACTTCCCGAGGAGGAGGAGAAAACCTCTTATAGTTGGGTTACAAATACAAGAAAGAGTACGTGCGACTCAAGATCAAGGTCGCTGCCCTTCTTCTCCGGCGAAGTGATGATAGCTCTCCTCCTTCTCCTCCTGTGTCTTCATTTCGTGTCTGATGGAATGATTGTGGATCCCCCTCCTTTTCTCCTCCCTTTGCCTTTTATCCTCCTCCTCTGATCCATCACTATCTCGCAGGCTGTCCTCATCATACACGTGGCCACCATGTCCACCTAGAGAATAATTCTGTTATAGGTACGAGGGGCGAAGGCTCCTCGGAATCTTCTGTGGGGACCTCTCTTTCTGTTATATATCACCCCCTTATCCCTATTCCAGGAAACTAGGTTAGCCCGTCCCCCTCAACCATCTACTTCTGGTAAAACTAACTTAGGTCTCCATCTCACGGATAGTATAGCCTTAAGGCTCATTTGGCCGGACCAATTCTCATCCGCCCCGTCTTTCTTTAGACTTATGTGGCCGAACCGATTCTCATCCGCCACATCTGTCTTTGACCTTATTGGGTCGAACTGATTCTTATTCGCCCTGTTGGCCCTCTAGGCTTATTTTGCCGAACCGATTCTTATCCGCCCCATCTGTCTTTGGGCTCATTGGGTCGAACCGATTCTTATCCACCCCGTTGGCCCTTTAGGCTTATTTGGCTGAACCGATTCTTATCTGCCCCGTTGGCCCTCTAGACTTATTTGGCCGAACCGATTTTTATCCGCCCCGTTGGCCTATTTCCCGACGAAGTACCCTCGCTAACTTTCCCATACCAATTATTTTAGGCGCTTGCGCCCGACTCGTTCCTCTCTTTTCATTCCACTGAACCCTCTAATTGGTTCGGGTAGCGCCTTGCCTATGAGCTCTTCATAAAGAAGAGGTAATGGCGGTATCAGTTAAGTTTGGTTTAACTAAATTTGTTTGGTTTAAGTAATTTTGTTAAGTTTAGTTTAAGTAAATATAAGTAAATTGTATTGAATGAATTAAGCTTTATTAAATTCTAAATCATCTCACCCAAGCTAGGTTTTCAATACATGTTACTCCTATGGGTTTTGTGAGATGAAGATTTCTTTTTATCTTAATTAAATTTAATGAGAAATTTCAAAGTTTTTAAACTTGTGTTAGATTCAAGCTTAGCTTGAGCTAGTCAAGTAGGTTTTTCCAGTATTGACTTCCAGGTCGTGGTGAGGTACACGACCTTCTTGGATATCGGAGCAACGATCACTTCCTATACAAAGTCAATGAAGGAATCAAGTATTTGATTCACTTTGGACTAAGCCTTGATCTAACTAGTTAAAGACTTAGTGGGTTAGCTTTGGTCAGTTCCACTCGACTTAGTGCACTAGATCATGGAGACGCACATGACCATCTTGGTTATCGGAGCAACGACTACTTCCTAGACATGCACTTCGAAGAGCTTCCTTAACTTACTATGAGTTCACTTCATCTTAGTACTAGGTTGTTCAAGTTTAAACTACTTTGTTTCCTATCTAGTCCATTCTAAATTAAGCAAGTAAAGTAAACTAAAGCATGCAAGAGTTTAACTAAATAAGGAAACAAGTAAAGTGTTAGCTCCCCCTATGTAATAGCTAGGTTGAGTTTTGTTCACTAAGTGAACATGACTCTGGGGAACCCAAAATTGATTTGGTCCAGCTTGGTTGACTAAGATAGACGTAGGAACCCATGCTTGGACATAATTTTTAGTGTTTCGACTAAATAATTACATGTTTGATTTATAGTAGGATTTAACTTTTATTCGAGTTTGAACTTGTTGTACACAACTCGCTGAGATCCAAGAATCATGTTGAGATACTTGGAGCCCGAAGTGAACCTTTCCAATGATTCAGTTAGATCTTCTACTTGCCTTTTCAGGACCGAGTTGTCTTCCTCAAGATTTGCAACTTGAGTTGGGTCTCTATCCTTACTTTGGCAAGTCGAAGTCTTCTAGTTGACTTGCTACTTAAGTACTTGGACTTCCATGTAGGAAATTTTAGACCGCTAGAGGGGGGGTGAATAGCGTCGTGTTCATCTAATGATGGAATTTGATCGCGTTCGCTTGCCTATGATTGTTAGTACGCAGCGGAATATAGAAATGACACAACAAACAAAATAACAAGCATACAAACACAAGGATATAACGTGGTTCGGAACCTGAACGGTTCCTACTCCACGGATCGAGCTCTTGTGATGCCAATGCAATCACTAATCAATAAACTCCTTCACGACAACAAGTCGGAGGCGGAGAAACCTCGTACAAACATTTACAACAATAAACGAAAGAAATACAAGCAAATAAAAAGGAAATGTAAAGAACACTTTACAAAACTAGGGTTTGAGTGCTTTGCTTGTTGGTTGCTTGGATGAGGTTGAAGGCCCTGAAATGCACCTGTAAAATGCCTCAACAAAGCTCCCCAAGAACTGATAATGAAATCCTCCATGAGCTCCTCTTTTTAACCTACATCGGGCTGGATTTCTGTCTATCAGTCGACTGCCATAAGTCACCAGTCGACTGATGCCACTATTGTAGTGAGACAACGGCTCGATCCACGCTGGAAAAACGGATCTCTTGGCAGTCAACTGCCAGCGCCCCTAGTCGACTGGCCAGTCGGCTACGGAGCATTCTGTGCTCGACACTAAGCCGGTAAATGATCGTCGTTCCTTATGGCGATGCCAGAGCAATTCCATTTAAACGGCAAATAACTCAAGTCGACTCACGACAGTCGAACTAGCCATAATGCCAGTCGACTAACAACCTCAACAATGAGGTTTTAACCCAAGTATGGTGCCCCCATACTTTCTAAACCACCCTTAGCCTAGACCTAAGCCTTCTACCCACCTCCATCAGCCTCACGCCTCTCGGATCCCTCCAAGTCATCCATGACTTGTTCATCCATCGCGCTAGCCTCCAGGTGCTTCCCTCAGCTATGTCATGCTAACGGTGTTTACACCGCCAAGGCACATTGGATTTACGCCGCCAAGATTCCGCTAGGACTTTACGCCGCCAACCATTGACCTCATGCTGCCAAGACTTCACCCTTGGACTTTACGCCACCAATATCAATCCCCTTGGACTTCTCAAATGCCAAGAATCAAGCTTGGACTTTCCCTTGCCAACCCATGTTGGACTTTCCCTTAATCACATGGTCAACTCTAGTCAACCATCAAAGTCTCCCTCGAGTCAAACTCGAGTCCGGTCAAACATGACCCGGGTCGATTGCTCCAACAATCTCCCCAACATATTAACCGACATCAATGTCAAACATCTTATGTCAAACATCTTATGTCAAACATCAAAATATCACTCAAGTCAAACTCGAGTCTGGTCAATCGTGACCTGGCCCGATTGCACCAACAATCTCCCCCTTTTTGATGTTTGACAAAACAAACTTTGAGTTAAGCCCCTAACTGAAATTCCCTTACCAATTTTCCAAAATGGTAATTTTACTCTCCCCTTTTTTGACATACATCAAAAAGGTTCTCTCTCCAAGGAGGTCAAAGTCTCATGTCCTAATGATATCTTACAAACGCCCCCTTGAATCAAAAATACTTAGGATGCCTACATCTTCCTAGTGATAAGTCTCATATCACTCAAGAGAGCCAATCATATACTCTCTCCCAATTTCCAAATTGGTTTTCTCAAAATCCCATCAATTTTCCCAATTGATGATACTTTCCCAATAACTTCTCACCCTTCAAGAAGAGAAACACATCCATCATCCCAAGATGGATAACTCCTCCTAAAGGCTTGCTCCCCCTTGACCATTGCACCAACAATGTCCTTGAGAAGTCCCTAAGCCAATAGGAACTCTAAACCATCAAGATTAAGGTTCTAAGTTCAAACTTGAACTTCCCACACCATAAATTTGATACTTTGACCTAACACCTCTCCTAATCCATATCCAATGGATTTTCATCCTTCATAATGCTTCCTAAAGCATATCCTAGGGTTAGGAGTGGTTAGGGACCTTTACAATGGCTGAAATTAGGCTAAACAAACCTTGTTAACCCGAAATCAGACTGCAATGACTCCTAACAAAGAATCACGACTTCCACTTCACATCACCGATCGCCACCATAGGCTGATCGATAGCCAAATTTCCAAATTTCAGCTATCAGAAGTGAATTTCATACATTCATAAATAATTATACGTATATCGAAAAATCATGAAAATTCATACGTATAATACTTATGACCAATACAATGGGTGAAACATATTTGAAAATTATTTTACCCATAAAATATCGACATTGATACAAAATCCAAAAGTGAAGAAAAACATCAATGTTTTAGCTCACTTTGTATCAATCTCATCAATGGTGATTGCTATCAAAAGAAAGGCTTCACCAAGGTTTTTCAAAATGATTTTAAAATATTTTCAAAACCTTATTTTGGATCATATTCCTTGGGCCCTATGTACATGACCTGTACACATGCTTTCCCAATGATCCACTAATAAAATTAGATGAGTTTTAGTTCATCTAGATGCAAAAACTATGTATCTTGAACTTAACTCATATCCTAGCATCTCACATGTATCTAGGGTGTATAAGTACACATACATGTCAATTAGATGTGAGATGTGGGTTTGTTCATCCTAATCTAGGGTTTCATGCATTCTCTAAGGCAACTCTATTTGATTCCCTTATAAATGGGACTCCAAGTCATGCCATTATCCTTAATTCAATTTTAATCAATTTAAATGCATGAAATGACCATGGCATAATGATAGAAAAATAAAAACATGGCCAATGATCATGATGTCATGGCATATGATATAAATATAAAGCACATGACATTTAAAACCTTAATCCTAAAACATGAACATGACATATAAAATGATTAAAAGTAAGCATGATGTCATGGCATGGCATATGGCAAATCAAAGCATGGAAAATAAGATATCAAGGTATATAATACCTAAATTTTAATATTAGTTGCCATTTCATATAATTAATTATATTTTGCCATATTTCTACTTTTCTCCCAAATGTGCCAAAAACCCAAAATGGCACATTAAAACCTCTAAACCTAAATTGTGCCAATTTGCTCAATTTATCAAACTTCTTAAAAATGATATTGGCACATCCTAAAATCTTTTAGGATTAAAGCTCAAATGTATTTCCAAGGTAACCATAACCTTGAAAATATCCTAAAGTGCCACCTTTATCAAGGTTGAGTTAACTACCCATCCAATCAAGGTTGGCACACCCTAAACCCATCTAGCGTGAATCAATCACGCTCTTAGGAACCCAAAACCGATTTGAGCTCCTAGGGTTAATTAGGTATTCCTTAGGGATAACCTCTCTCGATACCTTCCTAATGACCCTCCTAGGCTTGTTAGCCTTGGTTATTTGGGTCTTACCTAGGTTGACTCTAGGGGTAACTCCCCTTGCAACCTTCTTAGTGGCGACCCTAGGTTTCCTAGAAACCCTAGACACTAGGCACACCCTTTGGTCAACTCTAGGGATGACTTCCCTATTGACCTTGGTCTTCCTAGACCTAGTTTGTGTTCAATAATCAAATGGAACACTATGGTAAGCCACCTTAGACTTAGGTTTGTGACCCAAACCTTGTTTTCCCTTGGTTGACTTTTGACTCTTAGGTCCTAAGTGTTGACTTTGAGATTTGGACCTAGACTTTTGATCATTTGACCCTTTAAATTGGTTTTGTATGTTCCTAAGGGTCTTCTCAAGTTTTTCAAGCCTTGACCTCAAGGCTTGGTTCTCAATCTCTAATTGCCCAATTTTAGAGTTTTGATTTAAATCATGGGCATAAGACTTCCTAGGCATATGCCTAGTCCATTTTGGGTTTAGACCTAGATGTTCTCCTATTTTCTTGATTGATTCCCTAGGTAAAATATTTTTAGGGACATTAGTCCCAAATTTCTCCTTACTCCTAAGGTTAACATTTTTAGCTCCTAAGCACATATATCTATTATTCCTAGCATGCTTTTCATGAATGATTGCAAGATTACTTAAGTTATTTCTAGCATGCTTTTGCTTGTAAATTGAAGAAAGAGCAAAATTAGAAGTTACCCTAGGGTTTGCCTTAGCTCCCCCTACATATGATGCTCCATTTTGAGTCTTCTTGTCCCCCTTCTTGCATTGACTCCGGAAATGTCCTGGTTGTCGGCACTTGAAGCAAATGACTTGTTTTTTTGCTCTTTTATGTTGAGGGACCGACATCCTTGACCTTTGGAGCCAGTGGAGCTTTCCTAATCTTTTTTGGGCACTTGCTCTTATAGTGCCCGGTTTCCCTACACTCAAAACATATTATATGCATTTTATTATTAACACATATGTTTGAGTTACCTAGGTTAATGGAGATCGGAATTGGACTTTGGGCTTCTTCATCTTGACCTGATGTCGAAGCTTCTTCTTGATGTTCCGGTGTGGAAGTTCTCTCCTCCCCCTTAATCCTTGAGGTGGATACTTCTTCCAATTCCTCCACTGATCCGGAAGTTGACTCCCTATCAACCTCTGAATCCTCGAGCTCTTTAGATGATGATGTACTTGCTTGAGCTTGAGAGGATGAGCACTCCTCTTCTTCTTCTTCTTCTTGGATTGATGATGGATTTTCATGAAGCTTTGCCACTTGGCTCCACAAATCCTTAGCATCCATATAGTCCCCTACCATACACACAATCTCATTAGGGACCAAATCAAGAATAAATTTTACTACCTTCATGTTTTTCTCGAAGGCTTGGAGTTGATCTTCACTCCACTTCTTCTTCTTGAGGAACCCTCCCTTTGGTCCTATTGGATAGCTATATCCCTCCATTAAAATGGACCATTCTTCGAAGTCCCTCATCATTAAGAAATCTTCGATCCTTGCCTTCCATTGTCTAAAACCTTCCTGTCCATAGAAGGTATACGGGATAGGTGTGTTGATATCCCATCCCAATTGTCCTTGGACTTCCATCTTTCCCTCTAGCATCTTGACTCCGGGTTGTTAATCCGTAGAAGAGCCCCGAGCTCTGATACCAATTGTAGGAGATTTGCGACCGCTAGAGGGAGGGGGGGTGAATAGCATCGTGTTCGTCCAATGATGGAATTTGATCACGTTCGCTTGCCTATGATTGTTAGTACGCAGTGGAATATAGAAATGACACAACAAACACAAGGATATAACGTGGTTCGGAACCTGAATGGTTCCTACTCCACGGATCGAGCTCTAACGAGCTCTAGCGACGCCAATGCAATCACTAATCAATAAATTCCTTCTCGACAACAAGTCGGAGGTGGAGAAACCTCGTACAAATGTTTACAACAATAAACGAAAGAAATACAAGCAAATACAAAGGAAATATAAAGAACACTTTACAAAACTAGGGTTTGAGCGCTTTGCTTGTTGGTTGCTTGGATGAGGTTGAAGGGCCATGAAATGCACCTGCAAATTTCCTCAAGAAAGCTCCCCAAGAACTGATAATGAAATCCTCCATGAGCTACTCTTTTTAACCTGCATCGGGCTGGATTTCCGCCTATCAGTCGACTTCCATAAGTCACCAGTCGACTGATGTCATTGTTGTCGTGAGACGACGGCTCGATCCACGCTAGAAAACTCCAACGGATCTCTATACCGACCGCCAACATTTACCGCCCGTAGTCGATCGGCCATACATGAGCGCTCGCTTTCGACATCACCGCGGGCCGATCGCCATCCTTTGGCAGCCGATCGTCCGACATCATCGATCGCCCAATGAGCAGTCGACTGCCAGAGCAATTCTAGCTCTTAAACGATAGTCGAACTCAAGTCGACTCACGACAGTCGAACCGGGCATAATGCCTGTCGACTGACAACCTCAACAATGAGGTTTTAACCCAAGTATAGTGCCCCCATACTTGCTAGACCATCCTTAGCCTAGACCTAAGCCTTCTAGCCACCTCCATCAGCCTCACGCCTCTCGGATCCCTCCAAGTCATCCATGACTTGTTTATCCATCGCATTAGCCTCCAGGTGCTTCCCTCGGCTATGTCATGCTAACGGTGTCTAGACCGCCAAGGCACATTGGACTTACACCACCAAGATTCCGCTTGGACTTTACGCCGCCAACAATTGAACTTATGCTGCCAAGACTTCACCCTTGGACTTTACGCCGCCAATATCAATCCCCTTGGACTTCTCAAATGCCAAGACTCAATCTTGGACTTTCCCTTGCCAACCCATGTTGGACTTTCCCTTAATCACATGGTCAACTCTAGTCAACCATCAAAGTCTCCCTCGAGTCAAACTCGAGTCCGGTCAAACATGACCCGGGTCGATTGCTCCAACAATCTCCCCAACATATTAACCGACATCAATGTCCAACATCAATGTCAAACATCTTATGTCAAACATCAAAATATCACTCGAGTCAAACTCGAGTCTGGTCAATCGTGACCTGGGCCGATTGCACCAACATTCCTTAAGTAGCGAGTCGACTCGATTCTCAGACTTAGCTAACTTCATACCTAGGCATGCACTTATATTATACAACTTATCTTCTAAGGGAGAAGTTACCCCATCTAGTCCTTCAAAAACGGATGTGGTTATGTGGCTTCTCTCGGACTCAGAATCAGACTCGTACTTGGAATTTGATTCGGTTCCGGACCTTGATTTAGCCATGAATGCCACAAAGCTTCTCTTCGTCTCTTCTGCGTCTGACTCTTCCGAGGATGGTTTGTCCCAAGTTACCTTAAGTGCTTTCTTCTTATTTTCCTATTTTGATTTTTCTTCCTTTTTTAGATTTGCGCACTCCGACTTGTGATGTCCTTTTCCATTGCACTCATAGTAGGTCACTTCCGATCGGGGTCTTGACTTGTTGTCGACGACTTTCTTAGCATCCTTCTTCGTAAACCTATTTCTCCGATTGAACATCTTTCGAACCATGTTTACGATTTCTTCTTCTTTGTTTGGGTCCAACTTCGACTCATCTACGGACTCACTTCTCACTTTTCTTTCCTTTTTGGTCGAACCTGCCACTAAAGCAATACCATTCTCGGTTTGACCCGAGTTAGCTTGTTCGTGTAGTTCAAGTTCGCAAAATAATTAGTCTAGTCTATTTGTGAAAAGATCCCTGGAAACTTTATAGGCATCGACAATGGATGTCCATAAGGCATTCCTCAGGAATGCCTTAAGTGTATACCTAATTACGTCCCTATTTTCTATTTGGTGTCTGATTAAATGTAATCCATTTAAAATGTCTTTTATTCTTGTGTGAAGTTTACTAGCATTTTCATTTTCATTCATTTTACAATTAAATAGTTTATTAAGTAACATGTCCCATTTAGCTATCCTAGTGTCATTTGTACCTTCATGTAATTCGATTAATTTGTCCCATAATTCCTTAAAATTTTTGAATGGACCCACCCTATTGAGCTCTTCTTTGGCAAGTCTGCATTGCAAGGTGTTAAGCACCTTGTAATAGACTTGAGCCTGTTTCCTAATGTTCGCTTTCCATTTTTCCGGTTCTAACAACTCACCCGAGTCATCTACCGGAGAGACGAAACCTTTCCTAATCGAAAATTAGACCTCTAGATTGGTTTTCAAGTAGCACTCCATTCGCCTTTTTCAATAGGAAAAGTCCTCTCCATTGAAGAGAGGAGGGCGAACAGTGCTATACCCTTCTAAGTGCGACATTATTAAATTTTTATTTAAATTAATTAAAGTTTAGAATTATTCCTAAAGTTGTTTAAATGCAATAATTAATAAAAATTATTCTAAGTGCAAAAATTAATAAAAAATTATTCAAAGTGACCGAATTAATAAAAATTATTGTAAGTGACAAAATTATTAAAAAATATTTTAAGTGAAAAAAATAAATAAAATTATTCTAAATGCAGAAAATTAAATAAAATTATTCTAAATGTAGAAAATTAAATAAAATTATTCTAAACCTAGGAAAATAAAGAAAATTATTCTAAGGTTCTCGATGGTGGTAGCACCAAATTCAGAGCACCCCCACTCTAATACCAATTGTAGGATCGAAATATTCCGAGAGAGGGGGGTGAATCTCGGAGGTTACAATTTTCTTTAGATTTTTTAAAACTTATTTTATATTTTCAATTAGAGTAAGCAGCGGAATAAATGAAATCAAGACACAATCAATTTACTTGGTTCACAACCCTAATAAGATTGCTACTCCAAGGCCCGTAGTTCTTCCGAGAGCTATCTCGATGTGCAATCACTATATACCCTCCGACTCAAGAACTCTCGATTTCAGAGGGTTTTCTTTTTACAAATAATGGGAGATAGGTAACACTCTACCTTCTCTTTTAAAATTAAGTACACAAAGCAAAAATGAATACAAAAAAAATTAGAGCTAAGTTATACCGACACTAAAGGAAATTTAGAAGTAAGCACGGAGTGTCGGATGTGCGTCTTTGTGAGGAATCAAAGCTCTAGCAGATGAGAATGAATAGAGGCAACACTTCGACATAGTAGCAATATCTTTTTCAGAGCTGGTCAAGCACTTGTTTTATAAACCTTTTCCAGTCGACTGGAATGCGTTCCAATCGACTCCACATTAGCTCGTCGATATGGAACTTCTGGTCTTCCAGTCGACTGAACACACTCCAGTTGACTCCAAGTCACCTAGCTCTGTATCGAGAAGTTTGCCTCTTTAGTTGACTGAAACTCCCCAGTCGACTAAAATTCTTTCCATCTGTGCTACCAGATCATCGAACGATCACCAGCTAATCCTGCTAACTAGGTATCTAATCGACTGAAAAATACCCAGTCGACTGTAGTCCATTCAGTTGACTAATCCCTACAAAATGAGATTAGCACAAATATATAATACAAAATAGGATAACAGTAGTAATACTGCTCGATCTCGACTTCTAAGTCTCATGCGGACTCTTTGTCGGATCGACGCCTAGCTTTGTCCCCCTAAAGAGGACTCACCCTCACCTCTTCACTCGAGGCTTACCTGTCGGCTACCTATCGGACTTACCATTCTTGACATCCGATCTGACCCACCAACGCTTCCACCACCTGTCCAGTCTACCTAACCCAGCTGGACTCTTTGCTGATTGTCTGGTCTCCTAACCCAATCGATCTTCATGCTAAATGTCTAGTCCACATGACCCATTTAGACTTCATGCCTGGTGTCTGATCCTCCTGATCTGTCAAGTTATCTGCCTAGTATCCGGTCAACACAACCTACTAGGACTTCCTGTTAAGACTGTACACTTAACAATAATATTAGAACACAAGTAAGTCCTAACTTTGACTATGGTTCATACATCAAAACCAAGAAGTGATGCTCTCTACATCATCATTTCTATCTCAGGATCTTCTTCTATTAGTTCTTCTTGTCTAGTTAATCTGTGTATAAAATAAGAAATGCTCTTCAAAGGAAGTGATTAATGATAATGCAGAGGAAACTAAAGCTAAGAAAAGATAATAAGAAAATAAAATAAATAAAAATCTAGATTAACCTAATTGCAAATTAACTAATATTTACACAGTCCCTGGCAATGATGCCAAAAACTTGATGTGTCGATTCCGCAAGTGCACGATCGTCGTCAAGTAATAGAATATCGATCCTACAGAGACTTTATCAAGTACTAGTTGTTTTGCAAGGAAAGATTATCTAGAAGATTAAATAGTTGAGAAATAGTAAAAGAGATAAAATAGACGGTTTGAGATATGAGTAGAGAACTAGTTTATGGGGAAATCTTAGGACTTTAGTTTTGCTACAATGTCGGATATCTTGGAAACTCTTGGTTAATGCATTCTTGAAGGAAACCTATCTATGTATAAAATATCTTTTGGATCATTCGTAGGTTGATGAACTTTGTGCAACGACGGACACCTGTTACATGCCCAGGCAGATCACTACAGTTAACGAATGATCCCAAAGATATACTTAGATTTTAGGATAGGTTATGAAATATCTTTTCAGAGTAAACATAGGTCGATGAACTTGTTGCAATGGCAGACACCTATCACATACCCAGGCAGATCACTACAGTTAATGAAAACTCTAGAGATAGATCATGAAAGCCTTGAGAGAGTCTAATTTCTTTTAAGAACATTCATAGGTTGATGAACTTGTTGCAATGGTGGACACCTATCACATACCTAGGAAGATCACTGCAATTAATGAAAGCCCTAAATTACAATAGGTTCTCACGATTGGTTATTCAAATCCGGGATATAAAAACCCTAAAGCATGCGAATAGGCAATCAACAAACTCGCAAGGCAAACCATATGTGCTGTAAAACAAATTCAAGAAATTCAAAATGAAATAAATAAAAGAGTCGTATAATCCAAGACAAATCGACAAAGAGCTACTCGCTCATCCTAAGGTACAAGACTACTCCATAGAGGAGTTAGAAAACACAGGCGATAGAAAACAAATAATTCACCCAACGTCCTATGCTCCGCTCATCTTGTCCCTGACTTCTAAACTTCGATCCTCCTCCGAGTAATCCCAAGGATCGGAGTGATTTGGATGATCCCTAGGATTCTCAAATGAACCCCAAATCCTTTAATGAACTAGAATGAACTTGCCTTTTTTTTTCTTAGGTCATGGGCCTTTTAATAGCTTTTTCTTGAGAAGAATTCAAGAATTCCGTTAGCAGAGTGGTGGAATTTGGCATTGTCATGCCATTTGGCATGTCCTAGGCATGCCAACTGTTAAAAGCTATAGAAAATATTCATTGCGGCTTTGTTTGCTCCACGTTTCATTGTGGCTTCCCTCCATTGCTTTATTATGCCTTCTTTTGTTCCTCTTGAGAGTAAAAACACAAAAACCACAATCATCTAAACTAAAAATGCAATTATGAAAGTAAATGCTATGTTTTATGCAAGCTATGTGAATGAAATGCTAGAAAAACATGCTAAATAAACCCTAAAATATGGTTGTG
The DNA here is from genome assembly GCA_025175895.1 of Wurfbainia villosa. Lineage (NCBI taxonomy): Eukaryota > Viridiplantae > Streptophyta > Magnoliopsida > Zingiberales > Zingiberaceae > Wurfbainia > Wurfbainia villosa. Next base: position 76,555,890 of record CM046000.1, on the reverse strand, counting down.
CTTCACACTCATCATTAACCAAGTTGGATCAAACCAATTTTGGGTCCCAAGAGTCAAATTCACTTAGTGAATCAAACTCATATGAGTTATTACTTAGGAGGAGTGATAAGCTATGTTTTGTCATGGTACCATTTCAAATTAATTACCAAACCCTCTCTACACTAATATAGCATAGGGACGACTCAGATCGTTTCCCAACGAGTGCAATCGGTAGAATGGTTTTCTTAGAATCATTTCCATTATTACTTTGGGTTTTCTAATGTAAATGGGGGGTTTGTGATTTAAGCTCTAACCTATAGTTGCAAGGTAATTAAAACATCTAAACTAACATGCAACAATTAAATCAAACAATGCAGGAATTAAATCAAACACTTCAAATGCAGAGTAACATGATGTAAAGTAAAGTATGAAATTAAATCTAACCTAACTAACTGTAACCTAATTACCCAAAGAGACATTTAATCAAACATCATGCAATTAAATTGTAAAACACTAAATTCAAACATCGAAGTAAATAACAAGGTAAACATCCAACTCAATGGACAAATCCAAAAATAACCATTGATCACTCCATGACAGTGATGACAACTCGAAATGACCCGTTTCCGATGGATGGAAGGACTGGATCCTTGCCGGAATATCCTCCGACAAGTGCGGAATAGGAAGGCGATGCTAGCTCTCTACTCCGATGATGGTTGGTGAAGTTGCCCAATTGACGCAGCCGTTGGATTGTTCTGTCGAGGTGGAGCAGCCCATACTTCCGCCGCCGGGGACCGAACTCGAGTCTCTCGGTTGTTAGCCGAGTATACTCGCCACTATACAACAACGAAACTACCAGCGCTATGTGGAGAGAATGAAACCGGAGTACAAGCTGGAACTCTTTGCTGGCGATGGAACCTAGGTGTTGCCATAAGATTTTGGAAGTGAACTCACTACCGACGAGAGCTGGAGTAGATTCTACCCAATCAGTGGAGTAGCAAGTACCACATCCTTACGAATCTGTTCGGCGCGGTGTCTCAGCTCCGACAATTGGCATTGGAAGTTTCGCCGATGAAAAGCGTCGGCAACTCCTTCTTTGCTCGCTGCCGACAAGTTGGTCGGAATCCCAGCTTGTTGTCGCCGGTTGAGGAAGGAGATCGCCACCGGTTTAGATGGAAGGAGGACGCTAGAAGATGAGCCCAAAATGTTGTCGTCGCGTGGAGAAATCGTCATCATTGCACGTGAAAAGGGGGAAGAAGACGCGCCCACGAGCTTCTGTCGCGATCTGATCGAAGATGGGAAAATGTTGGTTTTTAAAGGGCAATTTCCATGACCGTCCGATCCAATGGACCTCCAATCTCAGCCATCCTTTAGAGCTAGGGTTTGATTAAGTTGATTAATCCATTACAGACTGGATCTCTCTAGATCTGGATAGATGGCTCAGAATTAACTACTTTCGTCGAACGATCCATATTGCTCAGATCTGGTCCCTTGATTGAATTGCCTCTTATCTGGATGAAGGGCTCTTATTAAGTCAGCCTGAAATGCCCATTATGACTCTAGATGAAGCCATATTTGATCCAACTTGAATCTAGTCCATTGGCTCATCTCGATCTCCTACAAATGAAGATAAAATTTACATATAAGTCCAAATTTAGGAGAATTTATAATAAGGTCCAAAATAAATCTAAACTCATAAAACATGTTAATAATCAACAATAAATCACTCGAGAGGATAAAAACAGTGATATTAAGGACCAAAATAACACGACAAAATGGTATTTAACAATTCCCCCACACTTATTCTTGCATGTCCCGGGCAAGTAAAGAAAAATAAAGATATATTTCCCTAGCAATTCCCAAGCATACATAGAAGATCGTGAAAGAAAGTTACCTAGGATTCTCAAATCTCAAAGACTCAAGCAATCATGGACTCAAATCTTACATAGGTTAACAAACATGGTAACTTCAATCCATTATGAATAGACTGAGAATGACTAAGCCTCACAAGGTAAGTGGTGGTTTCTCTCATTCACATAAACATGTAATAGTGGAGTTCACTCAAGCTACTCATGGTTTATGCACTACCATATGCTTGCTTTTCTTCTACCTTCACCACTATATACACATAAGAATGTAAAATCTCTGAAGGCTTATTAAGAATGTAAGGGAAACATGAATACAAGAAAAATGACAATATGAGCGAAAGGAAAGAAAGGTAAGGAAAAGCTAAAGAAGTGCAAGAAGATATGGAAATACTGGAATGCTACATAGATGAGTACAAGAAAGCATTGCCCTAAAATTTTTTTTCTTCGAACCCAATAAACATGTAAACAACCCTTATCACATTCTTCAATATAAATCTACTCATGATATACAATAAATCTCTCAATGATTGCAACAAGGGATGTTGTTAACAAAAATACTATCACACATAAATAAAAAATGCCACCACATGTCAAAATTTTCACAATACTTTTTTTTTATTTCATGGGAAAACAAATGTTTATTCTTTTCAACTTCTTTTTTTTCAGCTTTTTTTTTCAAACTTTTTTTCCCGGCATGTAGTGTACTTCCCTATGCTCCAACATCAAGCTCAGCTAAAAAGATAAAGAACATGGCTAGCTCATGGTGATCAAGCACGATTTACTTATGTTTACACTAAATTTCCTTGAGCTACTCCTCTTCCCTACACTTAAATTTTTGTCCATCCAGGGCAAAGAACTCATCCTAGAACATCCAAGTATTCAATGTTTGATCGAGAAGCGTCGCTAGAGGGGGGGGGGTTGAATAGCGATCATAAATCTTTTCGATGTTTCATTCGAGTAGATAATTAAATGAGTAAGAGAAGCGGAAAATAAAGAGACACGTTTATTTTTACTTGGTTCACAACCCAGCGGTTGCTACTCCAAGGCCCTATCGGTCCTAAATCGCGTACGGAGGGCAAAGCACTATAACGTCTCCTCCTCGTTAGAGGTAGGAGACAACGATCACAAAACCGAAAGTACGAGGATGAGGCAACAAGCCTACCTCACCTCGTTACGATTAAAACAAAGAATACAATAAAAACAATTACTTGCTACTACTGCCGACGAAGGAGATTTGAACTTGTTGTCGCATCGGCGTTATAACGGTGTTGGAGCGTTGGCATTGTAGGAGCACTTGAGAATAAACTTGATGTTCTTTGGAGCTGGAATCCTCCCCTCCTTTTATAGATTTTGGCCTATGAATATGTCTCCTCTTTTTTTGGAACAAATCACGAAGTTGTATAATTTTTATCGCGAAGTGGCCACGTCAAACCTTATCCATTTTGACCTAGCGCAAAGGCTGATTCGTTGTTATCACCGATCGATGACTCCCATCACCGAATGATGAGCATCGCTGATCGCCTAATGTCCAGCGAATGATCGCCACCGCCACTTCCCTGCAGTAAGAGATTAGCGTGGAAAATGATAAATGTGACGGTTTCTAACCGTCCAATCTGGACCTAGAACTTCCATAGGAAGTCTTAGTCGGATCGCCACCTACGGTCATCCCCGTAAAGAGGACACGACCTTACAATCTCTCACTCACACGAGCTTTCCTCGATACTTACCTTGTAGCTCTCGCTTCCGGCCTTCCATTCGATTCCTTCGGCTCCCTCCGAAGTCACTCGAGTGTCGCCCGACCACCACGACTTCCTCCGGGTGTCGCTAGCCTACAGCTCCAGCTTTAGTACTTTTCTGCACACTCAATTTAGCTCGTGAGATAACGATGTAAACTTAACTTTGTGTCTTTGCCATAATCAAAACACAGGTTCGGTTATCTAGTGTCCCTGCACCAATAATCTCCCCCTTTTTGATCTATGGCAAACCAACATAAAGTTAAGGGAAATTAAAGCATAAAATAAGTATAGTAAATGATGAATGTCATTTTCAAAAACTCCCCCATACCAAAACTCTCCCTTAACCCTAGGTGAGTTTTGAAAGAGATACTTTAGTTTTCAAAATTAAATAAATTTTGCGTTACTCCCCCTTAACTCCCCCTTAACTTTTGCTCTTCTCCCCCTTTTGCCATAAATCAAAACAAATGTTGGGGTTTGTTATGTAAAATTGAAGTTTGTTATATAAAATAGGGGTTTAAAAACAATATGGTATATGCATGCATCAAGATAAATCAACTATGAGTCCAAGCATGCGTCTAGCAGTAATTAGATAGATTGGTTCGAGGTGTGTTCCTCTGCACCAATAATCTAAACATTTGTAATATAACCCTTAGGGTTAGTTTTCTTTCCCCCTTAATCAAATATATGAAGTATAAGAGATGTAGGGGGTGCTAAACTTTGGCCTAAGAGTTGTTAAGTACAATAGTTGGGAAAATAAGTAGTCTTTTGAAGAGGTTATATTTCAATTATCCTTAACATCTCACCCATTCTATGTGTCTCAGAATTTGTTCACCTTATATGTTTTGTGAGATGATTTTAAATTGATTAAAGATAATCAACCTTGGGTTAGATTCGGATTTAACCTTTAGATCGTTAAGTAACTTTAGGAGAAATTGGCTTCCAGGTCATGGCGAGGCACAGGGGCCTTCTTTGATTGGAACAACGACTACTTCCTTAGACAAATCCAAATTCAAGAAAATATCACTTAAGTCACTTAGGGTCACTTCCTGGTCTAACTAGTTTAGGATACGGTGAGGTAGCTTCAGCTAGTTCCACTCGGTCAAGTGCACCAAGCTAGATACGCCTTATCTAGCTCGAATACACGAGAATTTGTTTCCCTAACGTACTATCATCTCACCGCGTCCTGATACTATGTTGTCAAGAGTTGACTAACTATTTTCCCTATCTAGCCGTTCTACAAATTAAAGTAAAATATTCAATGGTTTAGCTAAGTAAGCGGGTATACTATTTTAGTGTTAGCTCCCCCTGGACCATTGAACCAATATGGTCTATTCAAATAATGAATTTGATCCTGGGGAATCCAAAACTTATTAGTCCTTATATGTGAATTCAATAAAACCTTTGGGACCCATGCTTGGACTCTTTGATGACTACGATTTACGATAGACATACATGACCTATTCGTAGTCGTTAACCTAAATCCGAGTCTGGCTTTGTTGTACATAGCTCTTTGGGTTCCAAGTAGTCCGTTAAGATTCTTAGATCCCAACGTAAACCTTTCCAACGTAGTCTCAACCTCTTTAACTCGATCTTTCAAGAGAGAATTCTCCTCCTCAAGTTTTTCAATTTGAGTTGAGTTTCCCTCTTGAACTTGACTAGTTGAAGAGGTTAGAGTAGCCTCTTGCTTGAGGGTTTCAACCTCCTCAAGGAACGACTCAACCCTAGACTCGGACTTAGTTAGTTTCCTATTAGGAATTTTAATTGTATTGTAAAGCGTATGAATTAGTGAGCGGCTAACCTTAATTTTCTCTTTTGGTCCGGCTTTGAGTTGTTTCTCGAAGTAGTCCTCGAGTTCGAAGTCAGTGTTGTAATTGGATTCGGATTCAGACTCTGACTCTGACTCTTCGGGTCTTTCCATGCATGCTATGCCGCCGCCTTCTTCGTTGTCCCATGTTGCATGAAGAGCCTTCTTTTGATTTGATTTGAATTGTGCCCTCTTTTGATTCTTTAGTAGCCTCCTTTCCCTCCGAACGATCTTCCGCACTACGTTCACTATTGCTTCTACCTTTTCGGATTCAGACTCTAATTCATCGTCGGGTTCGAGTTCATCTTCTTGCCTGGTAGTTGGCTTGCTTCTTTGTCCTGCAAGTAGAGCAATACCTCTCTCGGCCCGGACCACATTAGTTTGCTCGTGAAGTTCAAACTCAGAAAATAATTCATCTAACCTATGCTTCGAAAGGTCCTTAGAGACCTTGTAGGCGTCGACCATGGATGCCCACAAGGTAGTCCTAGGAAATGAATTAAGAACGTACCTTAGTAGGTCACGATTTTTGACCTTGTGTCCGATGGTGTGCAGGTCGTTGACAATGTCCTGGACGCGGGCGTGTAGTTGCATCGCCGTCTCGTGTTCCTGCATCTTAAGGTTATACAACTTATTGAAAAGAAGGTCACATTTACATACCTTAGCATCGGACGTTCCTTCGTGTAGCTCGATTAATTTATTCCATAGGTCCTTGGCGCTAATGAATGGTCCAATGCGGTTGAGTTCCTCCTTGGACAAGCCGCATTGCAATATTTGGGTTGCTCTTGCATCGACTTCGATTTGCCTCTTGGTTGCATTTGTCCACTTGTTGAAATCCAAGGGCTCTCCTTGATCATTGGTGGGTAGAGCAAAGCCGGTTTGGATTATTATCCAAGTCTCGACTTGTGTTTTCAAGAAACACTCCATCCGACCTTTCCAATAACTGAAATCATCACCGTTAAAGAACGGAGGTCGGGTGGTGCTATACCCCTCAATGTGAGCCATTAAGTATCTTGCAAAACACGAATAAAAACCAAAGGGAATTCCAAGACTTGGTTTTGGATTAGAAATGCGGGAAATAAATAGGAAATAAATAGAATTAAATGAGAAAAATAAGAAACTAACAAAAACTAACAACTTATGACCTTTGATGTCCCCGAAAGGGTACTAGACGTTGGATTTTTGGTCTGGTAATAGCTTGTTACGAGGGTAAACCCTCGTAAGAAATGTAGATCTCTCAGAGAGCTTCTATTTGGTAGGTAGATTGTTATGTGAGTCCACTTGTGCAAAAAGTTATGGCCCTTTTACCGTCGGCTACTCCAAGAGAGAAAACTTACAAGCACACAACCAAAAGAAACGTACCAAGACTTCGTCTTGGATTAGTAGTGCGGGAGGAAAAAGACCTAAAAAAAATACGAATAAAAAACCAAAACATGCTAGATTGGTGGTTTCACCAAATCTTAGCACCCCCGCTCTGATACCAATTGTTGGATCGAGAAGGGTCGCTAGAGGGGGGGTGAATAGCGATCGTAAATCTTTTCAATGTTTCGTTCGAGTAGATAATTAAATGAGTAAAAGCAGCAGAAAATAAAGAGACACGTTTATTTTTACTTGGTTCACAACCCAGCGGTTGTTACTCCAAGGCCCTATCGTTCCTAGACTGCGTACGGAGGGCAAAACACTACAACGTCTCCTCCTCGTTAGAGGTAGGAGACAATGATCACTAAACCGAAAGTACGAGGATGAGGCAACAAGCCTACCTCACCTCGATATGATTAAAACAAAGAATACAATAAAAACAATTACTTGCTACTACTGCCGACGAAGGAGATTTGAACTTGTCGTCGCGTCGGCGTTATGACGGCATTGGAGCGTTGGCGTTGTAGGAGCACTTGAGAATAAACTTGATGTTCTTTGGAGCTGGAATCCTCCCCTCCTTTTATAGATTTTTGCCTTTGAATATGTCTCCTCTTTTTTTGGAACAGATCACGAAGTTGTATAATTTTTATCGCGATGTGGCCACGTCAAACCTTATCTGTTTTGACCTAGCACAAAGGCTGATTCGTCGCCATCAGTCGACTGATGACTCCCATCAGTCGACTGATGAGCATCAGTCGACTGCCCAATGTCCAGCAGTCAACTACTAGCCTGGCCACTTCCCTGTAGTAAGAGGTTAGCTCGGAAAATGATAAATACGACGTTTTCTAACCGTCCAATCTCGACCTAGACCTTCCACAGGAAGTCTTAGTCGGATCGCCGCCTACGGTCATCCCCGTAAAGAGGACACGACCTTACAATCTCTCACTCACACGAGCTTTCCTCGATACTTACTTTGTAGCTCTCGCTTCCGGCCTTCCACTCGATTCCTTCGGCTCCCTCCGAAGTCATTCTAGTGTCGCCCGACCACCATGGCTTCCTCCGGGTGTCGCTAGCCTACAACTCCAGCTTTAGTACTTTTCTGCACACTCGTTTTAGCTCGTGAGATAACGATGTAAACTTAACTTTGTGTCTTTGCCATAATCAAAACACAGGTTCGATTATCTCGTGTCCCTGCAGCAACATTCAACATCAAAAAATAGAAATGGACAAGAAAGTAATGGAAGGAAAGAAAAATATAAATAATGAATGACTAGAATGTTATTCAATAAGCATGTGGCGATAAAAGAAGTGAAGGAAAAAAAATGTGATTGGCTTCATAATAATCATGCAAACCTATTGTTGTGTGGTCGCAAAAGAATCAAAGCAAGTTCTAGAGTTATAATAACCACAAGTGCACCTCATACAAGCAATAAAAATAGGCTCAATCCTCACTAGGTAAACAAAAATAATCATCTCAGTCTATCAACACAGAATCCATCACCAAGTAGTAATATCATGCAATCAAATAGTCCATTCATGACAATAAATCTCAAAATTTGACAGTTAAATTTAACTAGCTTTCACGACTTCTAAGAAGATATAAAGGAATGCATAGGAAATTTATTTCAAAACATGACTAAATAAAAACTCGTCAAACAAAACTTAACAACTATAATTAAAATAAATAAAGTACAAGAAACATATATACAAGGGAAATAAAAGAAAATGAGATGGAGCAAACTCCCTTGAGGTCTTGGCTGTTGAAGAAGAATCAGTAGTAGAAGCCACGCAGGTCGTGGGGTGCTCCGAGAGAAATCTTGTGTCGGTGGTTGAAGAAGATTCAAAATAAGCATCCATGCCGGGAGTAGGATGAACTGAATGGGGGTGAGTGCCTTCATTGTGTTATCATGATAGGTCCATGCTGCTCCCTCCGATATGATCGCCTCATCATATATAATCTCTGGCGGTCGGAGGTGATTCAGATAAAGTGTCCAGCCTTGGGGTTGGATTATTGCATGGAATGTCAGGGCCTTCATCAACAGAGGTGTTGGAGTCTTCAACTCAGATGGGAGTGTCCAGTCTGGGGGACTCCAGCTATCCACCACTCCCAGGGAAATCAGTTCATCACAATTGCTTGCCATTGCTATCTCACTTAACTTTTGGTCTGGCTGGAAAGTCTGGGCACTGGCATCTGGAAGCTGCTCCATTTCTTCAGAATAATCTAGGGCACCAACAACATCACAGAGTAAATCCAAGCCGCTAGTATCATCATCCATATCATCTTCCACAATAGCAACTTCATCAATATCTGGAGCATTAGAAAGTACATCATCATCATCAGTCCTGTAGAGTTGTATAGGTAGAAGCAAGTATATTCTCAACTCTACAATCCATCTCCTTAAGCACATTCTTCCATCAGAAATGACCTCTGAGAAAAACTGAGAGGAATCTTGTGCTTTTGTCTGGCTGATGGATGATGCAATTTGATCCAGTAGGATTTGCATGTTTTGTATCCTTTCTTGTTGTCATTGATGATTATCACTGATTTATTGCTACATCTGCTATTACATCTATTGCATCTGCTGCTGCAAAAGATTTTCTAGTTATGTTTTGAATTGTTGAAGTGAGGTTAAGGAATGTTTTGTGGTCCATCACACACTGTGTCATCTTGAAATCCCAATGGACTCTGATAAGTTGAAAAATTCTGAGCCTCTTCCTAGTGTGCTTCTCCATAACTGTAACATGATTGATCTTCCCAACTGGGCATGTAAGTATCGATAGATGGTGGGGGTGGATAGCGCTGAGACTGCTTAGGAACATAGAGTGGTGTGTGCCCAAACCTAAAATCTGAATCAAAATTATGAAAAGATATACCAGAAATTGAATTATACCTGTCCTGCTGATAAGACTGATAATACTGAGGAACAAGCTAATGATATTTACGGCTGGTACTGATAATAATCATCTTCAAGTTGGTAATACTCTTGTTGTCTAGTGCCTGAATAGTAAGCATCACTAAAGTCTCCACACTGATGATAATATGGATCCATGCTCAAAGAAATTTCCTATCCTTTCCTGAAATATTAACAAACAATTCAAAATACACAGGAAGTATACATGATAAAATACATGGATATATAAGAGAATAAAAGAATGCAACCCTAAACAAAAGTTTTTGAATTTTGATTTTTTTAAAAAAAAAAATTGGTAAACAATCCTAATTCTACCAAGCATCATTACACTCCCCGGCAACGACACCAAAATTTGATAAGTAGTGTTTTGTCGTGGTACCATTTCAAATTAATTACCAAACACTCTCTATGCTAATATAGCATAGGGACGACTCGGATTGTTTCCCAATGAGTGAAATCGGTAGAATGGTTTTCTTAGGATCATTTTCATTATTCCTTTGGGTTTTCTAATGTAAATGGGGGGTTTGTGATTTGAGTTCTAACCTACGGCTGTAAGGTAATTAAAACATCTAAACTAACATGCAACAACTAAATCAAACAATGCAGAAATTAAATCAAACACTTCAAATGCAGAGTAATATGATTTAAAGTAAAGTATGAAAATAAATCTAACCTAACTAACTACAACCTAATTACCCAAAGAGACATTTAATCAAACATCTTGCAATTAAATTGTAAAACACTAAATTCAAACATCAAAGTAAATAACAAGGTAAACTTCCAACTCAATGGACAAATCCAAAAATAACTACCGATCACTCCACGACGGTGATGACAACCTGAAACGACCCTCTTCCAGCGGATGGAAGGGTTGGATCCTTGCCAGAATATCCTCCGACAAGTGCAGAATGGGAAGGTGACTCTAGCTCTCTACTCTGGCGATGGTTAGTGAATCTGCCTAATCGGCATAGCTGTTGGATGGTTCTGTTGAGGTGGAATAGCCCGTAGTTCCACCGCCGGGGACCGAACCTGAGTCTCTTGGTTGTCAACCGAGTATACTCACCGCTATACTACAATGGAACTACTGGCATTGCGTGGAGAGAATGGAACCGGAGTACAAGCTGGAACTCTTCGTCGGCGATGGAATCTAGGTGCATTCGTAAGATTCTGGAAGTGAAGTCACTATCGACGAGAGATGGAGTAGATTCAACCCAATCGGCGCAGTAGCAAGTACCACAACCTTCCGAATCTATCTGGCCGCTGTGTCTCAGCTTCAGTAGTCGGCGTTGGAAGTTTCGTCGGTGAAAAGTGCCGACAACTCCTTCTCTGCTTGCTATTGACAAGCTGGCCAGAATCCCAGCTTCTTGTCGCCGGCTAAGGAAAGAGATCGCTGCTGGCTTGGATGGAAGGAGGACACCGGAAGATGCGCCCGGAATGTCACCGACGAGTGGAGAAATCTCCGTCGCCGCGCATGAAAAGGGGGAAGAAGACGCGCCCGCGAGCTTCTGTCACAATCTGATCGAAGATGGGAAAATGTTGGTTTTTAAAGGGCAATTTCCGTGAACATCTGATCCAATGGACCTCCAATCTCGGCCATCCATTAGAGCTAGGGTTTGATTATGTTGATTAATCCATTAAGAAGGTTGTGCATCCAACGACTTAGATTCCTCCAATTTTAAATGAACGAATATGATCCATCTAAAGGGATAATCATGATCCGCCAAATCTAGATGAAGGACTCAGATGCCCAGATCTAAATGTATGGACCGGATCTCTCCAGATCTGAATAGATGGCTTAGAATAAACCTCTTTCCTCGGACGATCCATAATGCTGATATCTGGTCCCTTGATTGAATTGCCTTTGATCTGGATGAAGGGCTCAGATTAAGTCAGCTTGAAATGCCCATTATTACTCTAGATGAAGCCATATTTTATCCAACTTAAATCTAGTCCATTGGCTCATCTCGATCTCTTACAAACGAAGATAAAATTTGCATATAAGTCCAAAATTTAGGAGAATTTACAATACGGTCTAAAATAAATCCAAACTCATAAAACATGTTAATAATCAACAATAAATCACTTGAGAGGATAAAAACAGTGATATTAAGGACCAAAATAACACGACAAAATGGTTGTTATTAGGGAGCTAAATCTTTACTTGTTTCTACACCTAGTTAAACTCTTGCATGTTTAGTTTACTGGCTTAACTTACTTTACTTGCTTAATTTAGAATGATCTAGATAGGAAACAAAGTAGTTTAAACTTGAAAAACCTTGTACTATGATGAAGTGAACTGATAGTAAGTTAGGGAAACTCTTCATAGTGCATGTCTATGAAGTAGTCTACTTGATATCCAAGAAGCTCATATGCCTCGCCACTACCTGGTCCACTAAGTTGAGTGGAACTAACAAAAGTTAACTCGCTAAGTCTTTAATTAGTTAGACCAAAGCTCAGTCCAAAGTGAGTCAAGTACTTGATTCTTTTTTCGACTTTGTCTTAGGAAGAGGTCCAAGCCTCGCCACTACATGGAAGTTGATTCTAAAAAAATTTACTTGATTAGCCTAAGCTAAACTTAAATCTAACACAAGTTTAAACACTTTTAATTTACACTAAAATTAATCCATATAAGAATAAACCCTCATCTCACAAAACATATAAGATTAACATGTTTTGATAAGCCAGATTGGGTGAGATGAATTAGATAAAAATTAACTAGTCAGCTTCAATCATAATGTTAAAAAGTTTCCCAATCTAATAGGATTCTAAAATTGATCAATGGATACTTGATAATGACTTCTCCAAACACATGATTGAAGATGAGCACAAGTTCTTGGAACTAAAATTTAAGAACTTAGGATCTGTTGCTTTTAGAAACAATGGAAGACTTAAGGTAATTCGATCAGGTAATATTGAATTAAAATCAAATTTTGTCATACAGAAAGTTTTTCTTGTAGATAATTTAAAATTTAATTTACTTAGTATATGTTAGTTATGTGATGCTGGATATGAAGTAAAATTTCTATCAAAAGAATGCTTAATCAATAATATTGAAAACTCAAACATATTACTTAAAGGAATTAGCGCTAAAAATATTTATTCAATAAACTTAGTAAGATTCTCACTCAAGTGTCATTTGACACAGCAATAGGAAAGTTGGTTGTGACATAGGAGACTTGTCCACATCCAATTTAGGCATATAACCAAACTAAGTGAAATAAATTTAGTCGTTAGAGGCTTATCTAAACTAAAAAAATCTAGAAAGCAAAATTTATAATGATTGCCAACAATGAAAACAAACCAAGTCCTAACATAAACTAACTAATGAAGGTTGTACAAACTCAATACTTGAACTACTTCACTTAGATTTGTTTGATTCACACAAAGTAAATCACTAAATGGAAATATGTATTGTTTAGTAATAATAGATGATTACTCTTGGTTCACATGGGTAAAATTCTTTAAACCTAAAGATGAAACATTTGAATTGTTTAATAATTTTAGTAAACAAATAGAAAATGAAAAGGATCTTAAGATAAAAATAATAAGAAGTGATAATGGAGGAGAATTTAAAAATAAAAAATTTACAATAATGTGTCTAGAAAATGGGTATCATCATGAATATTCATGTCCTAAAACACCTCAACAAAATGGAATAGTAGAAAGAAAGAATATAACTCTACAAGAAGCCGCTAGTTCAATGTTAAATGAATACAACCTACCTAGTTATTTTTAGGTTGAGGTCATAAACACCGCATGTTTTGTACAAAATAGAATCACAATTAACAAAATGAACAATAAAACATCCTATGAAGTTTTTAATAATAAAATACCTACAATAAAATATTTAAGAGTATTTGGATGTAAAGTAGACATTCTAAATACCAAAGATCATCTAGGAAAATTCACATCAAAAACTGATGAAGGAATCTTTCTTGGATATTCAATAACGAGTAGGGCTTATAGAATATAGAATAAGAAAACCTTAAAAATAGAATAAATGACTAATGTAACATTTGATGAAGAAGAACTCAATAATGATCAAACAAATGTTGGTAGGATTGATAACAACAAAGGAGAAATGAATGAAACCATACAAGATGAAGAAGAACAAATACAACATCAAGAAAACATAAGGACAACTAGAATAAATCCAAACCATCCAATTGAACAAGAAAAATAAAATTCAACTCTATGGGTTCAAACTAGATCAACTATAAGAAACCTAAGTCAAATAACATTAATATCAACAATTGAACCTAAATCAATAGATGAGGCTTTACCTGATCCTGATTCGGTAATAGGCATGCAAGAAGAAAGCACAATTCGAAAGAAATGAAATTTAGGACTTAACACCACCACCATCAAACAAATCCATTATTGATAGTAAATGGGTGTTTAGGAATAAATTAGATGACAAAGGAGAAATTATAAGGAATAAATCTCGTTTAGTGGTGAAAGGGTTTAGTCAAGTAGAAGGGCTAGACTATGATGAGACTTATGCCCCGGTAGATAGACTTGAATATGTTGGTGCAATCGACCTAGGTCATGATTGACCAGACTCGAGTGGGACTTGAGTAGCATTTTGATGTTTGATAATGGTTTACAATGTGGTTTGACCATATGACTAGTGGATGGTATAGGACATCCAAGGTCATATGAGAGAGACTAATGAAGAAATCCAAATCAGTCAAGGTTGACCAGACACATGGTGTGGAGAAGTCCAAGTATGGTGACTTAGCCAGGAAAAGTCCAAGTATCATCCAAGGGAGACCTGACACTTGGTGTTGGAAAGATCAACGAGGAGTTGGTGAGGGAAGTCCTGGTAGGTCTGGAGACTGTGCTTGGCAAGTGAAGTCCTGGACGAGGAGTCTTGGCAAATGAAGTCCTAGACGGAGAGTCATGGCAGTGAAGTCCCAGAGGCATGACCTCTTGGCAAAGGAAGATCGGAGAGCATGATGATAGATGATAGAACAACTTGAAGGTTAGCACAAGGATGAAGAGTCACGAACTCAAAGGATCCGAGAGCCGTGAGGCTGATGGAAGTGGGTTGTGTTGGATCGAAGTGGATCGCTAGAGGGGGAGGGGGGTGAATAGCGATAAAAACTTTTTTCTCTTCGTTCGTTAAAAAACCGAGTAGATAATTAATTTGCAGCGGAAAAGATAAGCAATATAAAGAGAAGACAAATGTTTTACTTGGTTCGTAGCCTTTGGCTACTACTCCAAGGCCCTAGTGGTCCTTGACCACGTACGGAGGGCAAAAGCACTAAAGGAACTCCTCCTCGTTAGAGGTAGGAGTTAATCGATACAAGAAGGAACAAAAACTTGAGGTAGAGGGACACTCCCCCTCTCCTCGTATACGATAAAAGCTCCGGAAAAGTAGATGAACAACTGATAAAAACTAATACCGACGTACAAAAATAAAGAAAGTTAAACCTAGACGT
Organism: Wurfbainia villosa; assembly: GCA_025175895.1. Classification (NCBI taxonomy): domain Eukaryota; kingdom Viridiplantae; phylum Streptophyta; class Magnoliopsida; order Zingiberales; family Zingiberaceae; genus Wurfbainia; species Wurfbainia villosa. Next base: position 76,540,791 of record CM046000.1, on the reverse strand, counting down.
CGGAAAGGAAGGACTTCATTGTCGGAGAGTTGTAGCTTTGCGGAGTCTTTTGGAAGCTTAGAATTGTTGTGAAAACCCTAGGTTAGGACCTCCTTTTATAGCCTTTGAGCCCCTTTTCGAGAGGAACCCTAGCCAATCATATTTGAGCACCACTCCCCTTGAAATTTGGTGATAAACCTTGACTCGAGGTGATCCTTTGACCAGTGAATCGTGATGGCCATCACCAATCGATTGGCGGCGCAAGATCGAGTGCTAGCCGTAGTCACCACCGATGGATGGCAATGAGTCCTTGAGTTGGCAATCAATCGATCGGCCGCAAGGCAATGTTAGCTTAAAGAAAACATTATTTCGACGGTCGTCGACCGTCCGATCTCGACCTAGACCACCTATGAGATGTCTTGGGTCGGATCTACGCTTAAGTCTTTCCCCGTAACGAGGATACGACCTTACTTACACTCGCACACACGAGCTTACCTCGATACTTACATGTTGCTTTTGCTTCCGGCCTTCCACTCAATTCCTTCGGCTCCCTCCGAAGTCACTTGAGTGTCGCCCGACCACCGCGGCTTCCTCCGGGTGTCACTAGCCTTCAGCTCTAGCTATAGCAATTTTCTGCACACTCGATTCAGCTCGTGAGATAACAACATGAGCTTAACTTTGTATCGTTTGCTATAATCAAAACTCAGGTTCGACTTAGGTGCCTACTGCACCAACAATCTCCCCCTTTTTGATTTATGGCAACCCACATACAAAGTTAAGTGCATTAAGAAAAGATATGCATGAATGAGCAGGAGTGTTAAGAGCATGAATGAATAGGAGTATAAAAACTCTTTTTCAAGTGCTCCCCCTTGAGGAATCCTCCCCCTTGACCGAGGGTGAGTACTTGAGAAAGAGTTTTAACTCTCCCCCTTGACGTTTGCTACTAAAAAAGAATTAAGTAACCGAAATTACTTAATATTGGCCATAGTATTTAAAATAAATAAGTTTAAGTTAAGAATTCTTTGGCCTTTGAATAAGTTTTAACTTTTGGTTTAAATATGAAGTAAGAGTTAAGTTGTCTTAACTTTGACCTTTTAACTTTTGCCTTTTTCTCCCCCTTTTGCCGTATATCGAAAAGAGTAAGGGGTGTGTGGAAAATAAAATAAGTGTTAAATTTAAAGTCGAAGCATGTTCCCCATTTTTTATTTTTTAAAAAAATATACTGAAAATAAGATCATCTATAAAATGTTCGACTCATATTTGGCTTGATTGATATGAAAGATCAACCAGTCCTGGTCAGAGTCGGTTAGTGTGTATGATTATACTCCATGGTTCATGGCGATGCACTAGATCTACATCTGGAACCAGGAGTAAGGTCCTAACATCTCACGCCCATCTATGTGGCTAAGTACACAAACACATTAGTCCTATGTGTTGTGAGATGTATTGGCTCCTTAAATCTATAGGTGCATGATATCTAAGGTATATCATATGCTAGTTCCATAAAAATGAAAATTTAAGAAATAGTAGTAAGAAAATATAATTTGCAAGCTCCTATTCTACTATGCACATGCCCAATTTTCATCTTAATAGACTAAATTCGGCTTCGGCTAGGGGTTTAGTAAATAGGTCTGCTAAGTTAGACTTCGATTCGATGTATTCGAGTTGTATTGCTCCGTTGGCCACATGTTCTCGAATGAAATGGTGTTTGACCTCTATATGTTTGGTCCTAGAGTGACATATCGGATTCTTAGTAAGATTAATTGAACTAATGTTGTCTACGTGAAGTTTAGTATTCATAAAGTCTAACTTAAAGTCGCGGAGAGTGTGCTTCATCCAAAGAAGTTGAGTGACACACTCACCCATCGCGATGTATTCAGCTTCGGTGATAGATAAAGCGACACTGTTGCTTCCTACTGCACCAACTTACTAGACTCGAGCCGAGAAGTTGACAACAACCACTCGTGCTCTTTCTATCGAGCTTACTACCGGCATAGTCCGAATCGGAGTAGCCGATTAGTTCGAACTCCGTAGATCTAGGGTACCAAATACCAACGTTAAGTGTGTAAGGGATCGTTTGAAAGCTAGAGGGGGGGTGAATAGCTCTTTTCGTTTCTACAAAAGTAATTAGCGGAAGCAAACACAAGTAATATATGTAAAAACAAAAACCAATGCTAACAAAGCCTTTACGTGGTTCGGAGATAACGCTCCTACTCCATGGCGATCCTTAAGGTGGATCAACCCAAGCAATTTCACTATGAAGCTTTCTCTTTACAAAGACCTCCTCTTCTTACAAAAGATGACAATGAGGATTTGAGAGGAGAAAGAAGATTAATACACTTAGAAAGCTTGGAAAAACTTGTAGGAGCTTAAAAGAAAGATCAGAATATAAGCATTAGGCTCTTCTTGCTCCCCTTGGGCTCTTTTTATAGGAAAGAGCCTCTTTTTCCCGTTGGAGTTTTATCGATCCGATGACTTTCATCGATCAGATTCTAACGGCTTCAACACCGGATTTGTGGATTTCGTCGTCGCCATCGCTAACGGAAGACTATCGATCGCCAACAAGATGGCGATTCGGCCCGATCTTGCTACGCCAGAGCGATCGGCTATAGGCCATGCTATTTATCGATGGCGCTGACCTAATAATGGCGATCATTGCCGACATAGCTAATGATCAGTCGAGTCGATCGTCACCGGTCAGCCTGAGGATAACCCGATTGAGATAACAACCTTCCAAACTCTAATGCTATATTTTAAGGGCCAGTTCGACCGACACCATGTTCCAGTCGACTGGCACACTCCAAGTATGACTAATTCATACTTGAAAACATAACCTAAGCTTAGACTTAACCTTCTAGCTTCTCCATCAGCCTTGCGCCTCTAGGATTTCTCTGAGTCCACGACTCCATCCATGCGCTTGCCTTCAAAAGCTTCCTTCGGTTTCGTCATGCTTTGGGTTTCTTCTTTGCCAAAGTACGCTTGGACTTTATGCCGCCAAGACTACATGCTTGGACTTATGCCGCCAAGACTTTCCTTTGGTCTTCCTTTTCCAAGGACTGCTTGGACTTTACGCCGCCAAGACTACATGCTTGGACTTATGCTGCCAAGACCTTTCCTTGACTTCTCTTTGCCAAGATCACTCTTGGACTTGTCTTTTACCAAGTCTTCATACTTGGATTTTCCTGTCACTTAAACATGTATACAATTAGATCACAAAACATTGCCTAACTTAGATGATTATCCAAACATCAAAATATATATAAATGCTTAGGCATTGTTGCACCAACAATCTCCCCTTTTGATGTTTGGCAATCATTTAAGTTAGATCTTTAACACATAAACATATTTCAATATGAATTCTAACTTCAATGTCCCTTCTCCCCCTTTGACATACAACAAAAAGGGAAGAGGTTATTCAATAAGTGCAGGAAAGAATTATAATTAACACATCTTGAACAAAGGTATAAAATTGATATGAAGCTCCCCATAAATCCAAGACATGTTTCATGATAAACAAAACATAAGCAATAGGCAAATATGTCCTAGTCTTGCACCAACAATTATATAAATAAGGGATGTAGCTCCCTAAACCAAAGGCACCAAGAAAATCCGCCTTTCCATACAAGGTATCATATATATCTGGAAATTGTATAATGTCCAAAATTGAACCTTTTAACCAATGAAAAACCACTTTCCATTCCAAAGCAGTGACACCGGTTCGATCGAATAGGCAAAGAATCGCTGATTGATATAGGCCGATCGCCAATAATAAAGAATGATCGATATCGCATAAATCTGAATTTCGAGTTTTTCAGTCAAGGTTTGAAAATGCGTAGAAAATTACGTGGGTGTCCAAAAATCACGAAACTTGGCATACACATTTTATTCGACTAATATAACATATGAAAAATATTATACGAAAAACATGTTCATCAGATTAATGGATTGATACGATATCTAAAAACAACAAAATTATGACACAAAAAGTGTAATTGTATCGTATCAATATTCATAACTTCGTACTATATGCTCAACTTCTAAACTTGATAAACAACAAATTGTATGCACTAATAGAAGTGAATAATAAAAAAAACAATTTCATATCATCAATCAAAAGTCATTACATAAGTAGGAGTTTATGCCGTACATACGGCCAAAAAGAAAATAACAAAGAAAACAAGCGAGCTAACGATCGTCGTCCTCAGCATCCATCGGTGCCGATGACGAACCATCGTGAGGTGGGTGTCCAGGTGCAGCAGGGCGGAGAATCGCCAAGATGTCCTGCTGCTGCCGATGCACCTCTCTCACGAGGGAGAGGAGCTCCTGATGCTCTAGGCGCAGCTCCCCAAGATGTGTGTCCACCCGCTCCGCAAAAGCATTGAAGCGGGCACTGAGGGATGTGTCTGGTAGAACAGTATCGCCTGCAACAGTCTCACCTACAGCAGCCTCAAGAACACCTGCAAAGACCACCCTCACCTACTCTCGAAGACCATGCTCAAGAACACCTTCCGCAGGCATCCTCTCGGTGCCGAGCGGCACCACGCTACCCGCCGTCCGGGTCCCGGTAAGACGATCCTCTGTCGGCCTTCAGGCCCGCCAATGAGAAACTCCGTCGAGTCATCTGATCATATTTCCTATTCATGATTTTAATGACTCCTATATTCACATCAATGCCTACAGAGCTGAGCCATTGAGTGAGAACATTTCCAAATGGTATGTGAATCTTCCCATTGTTTAGTCTTATGAAATGTATGATGCATTGGAAGGTATTGAGACCAATGTTAATGTCTAAGTATTGACGAAAGAAATGCATGAGAAGTAGGTGTGGAGGGCGAACCAAGGCCAAACCACGGGTAACAATGGGAAGAAGACAATGAGCAATGACCTTATAAAGGACATTGTCAGAAGCAGACAGTTCTTGTGATTGAAATAAATTGGTGTTCAAAGGTCGAGGATAGTGATAGAAGGTATCATGAAGGGAATCTAAAGAAATCTCCTCAAAGGGAGATGGAAGAGGTTCACTCCAAGATGGATATAGAGTGAAATCACTCTCAGAAGGAAGACATCCGAGAAAATCGGTCCAGATCTGGGGACTGAAATCCAGATTGCGCTGAGCAACGCGAGTCCGGTATCTCAGTCCATCTCCAACCGGTCGTAGGTTGTTGAAAAATTCAGAGAGGAGGGTGATGTTTACGTGATGTTCACAGAAAACCAAAGACTCAAGGTTGTAATGTTGGATAATTTGAACAATGTCGAAACAGAAGTCTTTAAGAAACTTAGAATCCATTGACCTAGGTGGAATAAGTTGGAATTTGTTTTTATGAAAAGAACTTTCAAGGGCGGAATTTGGAAATCGAGGATCAACAGAGGGTTGAGGGTTTGACGGGCCCTCATTAGTCGGAGGTGCCCGGGTGCGCTTAGTAGCAACGTTCTTAATTCTAAATGGGCGAAAAGACAACAAAAATGCACAATGTAGGTTGATGATGCATGAACAAGATAAGCATGGGTTAGTGAAATACAATCATAGGAACAAAACAAAACATTGATCATGAAAGAAAATATACCTAGGTGGCATGGTGAACAAGGATCAGTGCCGGACCATGAAACCCTAGCCGAGTGACTGGACCCTAGAGCGCGACCGGAGTGACACGAGAAGGTCCTAGAGTTGGAGAGTACTTCTAAATGGGATCACGTGTCGATGAGGTCGCCGGAAAACAAAGGAGAACGGCTAAGAGGTGCGGTGGACGGTCGTCGGAAGAGGAAAAGAAGAGAGAAATCGTCGGCCGATCGCCATAAATGGCGATCAGGCCCGATGGTTATCGATCGGCCCGACGATCGCATCGAACCATTTCAGATATATCGTCGATAGCCGATCGCTGCCATAAATGGCGATCGAATCGATAACGAACCGGTAAGCTTCGGTTCGATTCGGCGTATCGGCCGAATCTGGCGTTAGGTACGATCGGTGATATCGATCGATAGCCTTTTTGGCCAGATTTAAAAATTCATAATTAATTCAATAAAGATCAAAAAATCACAAAATTTCGTGGGTAATATTGTTAGATCATTTCCTATCAAGGAAAAATTATTTTAAAATTATATTACCTCTAGATTTTGATATTGACACAATCTTGAGATTTTGCAAAAATTATGATTTTTTTGCAAAACTTTGTATCACTTTGGCTTATCAATAGGAAATTGTTTCTCAAGGTTTGATAGACATAGTTTACATTTTATTTTATTTGACATTTCCAATCATATTCTTGGAGCTATATGCACATTAATTGTACATAGGCCTTCCCAATGATTGGTCCAATGAAGGATTAATGTTTCTAGATGACACTTTGGTTCATAGTAATGCATCATAACAAGCATGATGAACCAAGTGCATCTCCCTAACATCTCACATGTTGTCTAGGTGGCTCAATACAAAAATCATGGTTTTCTAAGTGTTTTGTGAGATGGTTAAAGGTATAAATCCTAGTATTTCTATAGAATCATGCAAAAACTATACTTCTATTCTACAAAGCACATCCCAAGTTCTCTCCTAAGTGATGAAAATTCTAGTTCAGGGAGAGGCTTGGTAAAGATGTCGGCTAGGTTGGACTTAGATTCAATGTAATTAAGCTCAATATCCCCCTTAGCCACATGGTCTCTAATGAAGTGATGTTTCACTTCAATGTGCTTGGTCCTAGAGTGATGCACCGGATTTTTGATCAAGTTAATGGTGCTCACATTATCACAAAGTACTTTCATGTTGGAGTAAGTTAGCTCATAATCTTCTAAGGTATGTTTCATCCATAATAGTTGAGCTACACAACCACCCATAGCAACATATTCGGCTTCGGTGGTTGATAAAGCAACACAAAGTTGCTTCCTACTACTCCAACTAACTAGGGAGGACCCAAGAAATTGGCATCCACCACTAGTACTTTTCCTATCCAATTTGCACCCAGCATAATCGGAATCGGTATACCCAAGTAATTCAAATGACCTAGTCCTAGGGTACCATAGACCTACATTTAGTGTGCCCTTGACATATCTTAAAATTCTTTTAACGGCAACTAAATGAGATTCCTTAGCACATGATTGATACCTAGCACACATACCAACCGCAAATAATATGTCGGGTCTACTAGCAGTTAAATACAAGAGGCTACCAATCATGCTCCTATAAAGGGTAAGATCTATTTGTTTTCCTTCACTATCACTATCTATTTTGGCATTGGTTGCCATTGGAGTTGACACTACCTTAGCATTTTCTAAACCAAATTTCTTAATCATTTCCTTAGCATATTTGGTTTGATAAATGTAAATTCCTTCACTAGTTTGTTTAACTTGCAAACCTAGGAAGAAATTTAATTCTCCAACTAGACTCATCTCAAACTCTTTTTCCATATTTTGAATAAAGTCTTCAAGAAGCTCATTATTTGTTGACCCAAAGATAATGTCATCAACATACACTTGGGCTACAAAAATGTCCTTAGATGTTGACTTTATAAAGAGAGTTTGATCTATACTACCCCTTCAAATCCTTGGAGATTAGGAAGGTTGACAATCTTTCATACCAAGCCCGGGGAGCTTGTTTCAAACCATATAAGGCTTTCCTAAGTTTGTATACATGGTTTGGGTAGTCCATATTTTCAAACCCGGGAGGTTGTTCTACATACACCTCTTCCTTAATAAACCCATTTAGGAATGCCGATTTGACATCCATTTGATGGAGTTTGAAACCCATATAGGAGGCATATGCTAAAAGTATTCTAATGGACTCTAATCTAGCAACCGGGGCATATGTTTCATCATAATCAAGTCCTTCAACTTGATTAAAACCCCTTGCAACTAATCGTGCTTTATTTCTAGTGATATTCCCTTGGTCATCTAGTTTGTTCCTAAAGACCCATCTTGTAGTAATAATAGTGTTTTCACTTGGTCTAGGAACTAACTCCCACACTTGACTCCTATCAAATTGAGCCAATTCATCTTGCATTGCTAAGATCCAATCCGGATCAAGTAATGCATCTTTAATGTTTTTGGGCTCATTTTGAGAAATTAGAGCTATATGACTAGTGGGGTCCCTATGGAATGACCTAGTCCTAACTCCTTGAGATAATTCACCCACAATTTGATCTAATGGGTGACTTTGATGAACTCTTATGGTTCTAGGAGGTGTATCAAGTTGAGTTTGATCATGATCTACTTCAATTCTATGTTCATTATCGGAATCATCCCTTACTTCTCCTTGATCCAATCCTCCCCCTTGATTATTACCCCCTAAGTTTAAATCTTGAAATTGTTTGGTAATTTCTTGATTTTCATTATTTATGTCATCATCAATAGGGGATTTTTTAGGGTATGTATTTGAAGTTTCATCAAATTGAACATTTGAAGATTCTTCAATCTTTTGAGTCCTTTTATTGTAGACTCTATATCCTACACTAGTGGATGAGTATCCAACTAGGATTCCCTCATCCGCTTTGGACTCAAATTTACTTAGGTTGTCTTTGGTATTTAAGATATATACTTTACATCCAAAGACCTTAAAATAATGAATTGTTGGAATTGTACCATTCCACAATTCAAATGGAGTTTTTCCTAAAAACCTATGAATTAATACCCTATTTTGGATATAGCAAGCGGTATTAACCGCTTCCGCCCACAAGTAGCTAGGTAAGGAATATGCATTAAGCATTGTCCTAGCCGCTTCTTGTAGGGCACGGTTTTTCCTTTCCACAACCCCATTTTGTTGGGGTGTTCTAGGACAAGAAAATTCGTGCTTGTACCCTTGTTCTAAGCAAAAAGTTGAAAAATTAGAATTCTCAAACTCTCCACCATGATCACTACGGATCCGGTTGATTTTGAGTTTTCTTTCATTTTCTACTCTTTTGCTAAATCCTATGATTATTTCTAAGGTTTCATCCTTATTTTTCAAGAAAAACACCCAAGTAAACCTAGAAAAATCATCTACTATTACCAAGCAATATTTACTACCAATTATAGATGGGGTACTATGGCAATCAAATAAATCCATATGTAGCAATTCTAATGGTAAAGCGGTACTAAGTAAGTTTTTACCTTTGTGTGATGTTTTTGATTGTTTCCCTTCTTGACAAGCATCACACATCTTGTCCTTGAGATATTTGACTCTAGGCAATCCTTTGACTAGCTTCAATTTTGCTATTCTGGCTATATTCTTCATGTTTATGTGACCTAGTCTTCTATGCCAAAGCCAACTTTCTTCCTCTTTTGCAATAAAACACTTAGTGGAAGGATTAGTAGCATAAGATAAATCAACATAATATATATTTGATTTTCTAAAGCCTACTAACATGCAATCATTTATAGTTTTGTGTCTTATAAAGCATTTCGAGGAATCAAACTTAACATCAAAATTTGCATCACATAATTGGCTTACACTAAGTAAGTTAAATTTCATATTTTTAACTAATAGAACTCTATGAATAGCAAGATTGGGAGATACCTCAATGGTGCCCTTTCCTAAGATTTTAAGTTTGCCGCTATTACCAAAAGACACTTTTCCTTGGCTAGTGTGGTTGATAGTGGAGAATTTTCTCTCATCCCCGGTCATATGCTTTGAGCACCCACTATCAACTATCCACAAGCTTGGATCTTCTACCTATATCACATGAAAAACACAATCCTTAGGTACCCAAATCTTAGGACCACTAGCATTAGTTATAAATTTCTTTGGTACCCATGCTTTTCTCCCCTTACTTTTAATCATGGATTTTCTACTAACTAGGGATGCAAATGCTACCTCTTTCTCCTTAGGTTTATATCCTAAACCGGCCTTATTGTAAATTGCCCTTTGGTCCTTGATAATCATATCTAGATATTTGGAACCATTAGTGAACTTTTCTAGGCATGTTCTTAATTTACTTATTTCTTTTCTTAACTCATCATTTTCATCCCTAAGAGTACACTCATCATCACTAGATGATTTATCACATGATGCATCTATATTCTTAAATGATTTGATTTCTAATTTTAGATCCTTAATCCTAGTTTTTGATCTATTTAAAGCATTTTGTAAACATGCAATAGTCTTATAAAGTAAATCTACTTTGGGTGAGTCATTTACCACATCATCATCACTTGATGATGATTCATCACTTGAAGAGGAAGAAGACTCCTCGCTTGAGCTTCCGGTTTCTTCCAATGCCATGAGGGCTAAGTTCTGGGTTGAATGGCAAACTTCTTCACCGTCGGTAGACTCCTCCATACTTAGAGTGTCCCACGTTTGTGCCAACATCGCCTCCTTCTTCTTCTTTTCCTTCTTCTTCTTATCCTTCTCCTCCTTTTTCTTTAGTTCCGGGCAATTGGGCTTTATATGCCCTTTCTTGTTGCAACCAAAACACGTCACGTTAGAAATAGAATTTGAATTGTTAGAAGATTTACCTCTTGAGGATTGAAACATCCTCTTCACATCCTTCTTGGTGAGCCTCCTTGACTTCCCACCAAATTTCTTGACGTAGTGTGCTACCTCACTTGCCGACAACTCATCCTCACTCCTTGATGAGTCCTCCTCGGATTCGGATGAGGAAGACACCTCCTTCTTTTCCTTTTTCTTCTTCTCCTTCTTTCCTACAACAAGAGCTATACCCTTCTCTTTGGATGAAGTGTTAGCTTGTTCATGCAATTGAAATTCACAAAATAACTCATCTAATTTAACTAATGAAAGATCCCTAGAGACCTTATAGGCATCTACCATTGAGGCCCATAAGGTGGTCCTAGGGAAGGCTTGTAGTACATACCTCACAAGGTCTCGGTTGTCGACCTTTTCACCTATAACGTGTAGTCCGTTGACTACCTCCTTGAAGCGCCCGTACATTTGGCTCACCGTTTCATTTGTCTTCATAGTGAAGCTTTGGAGTTGGCCAATCAAAAGATCCCTCTTGGCCCTTCTTGTCTCTTTGGATCCTTCGTTGAGTTCGATGAGTTTCTCCCAAAGCTCTTTTGCGGAGTTGAATGGCCCGACCTTAGATAGTTGCTCCTTGGATAGACCACATTGAAGTGTGGTCGTTGCTTTTGCATTCGCTTGTGCTTTCTTGGCCATCTCTCTTGTCCAATCCTTTGTCGGTAGTGGTGCTCCGAATCACAACCGCTTCTCAAAACCATCTACAATACTAAACCAATTTTCAATATCGTTCATTAAATAATACTCCATCCTACCTTTCCAATATCCAAAATCGTTGTCGTCGAAGAATGGAGGCCTCGCCGTGCTATACCCCTCTTGAAATGCCATCTTTGCTCCGGTTGATTGCTAGATCTTCCGATGCGATCCGGGCTCTGATACCACTTGTAAGGGATCGTTTGAAAGCTAGAGGGGGGGTGAATAGCTCTTTTGGTTTCTACAAAAGTAATTAGCGGAAGCAAACACAAGTAATATATGTAAAAACAAAAACCAATGCTAACAAAGCCTTTACGTGGTTCGGAGATAACGCTCCTACTCCACGGCGATCCTTAAGGTGGATCAACCCAAGCAATTTCACTATGAAGCTTTCTCTTTACAAAGACCTCCTCTTCTTACAAAAGATGACAATGAGGATTTGAGAGGAGAAAGGAGATTAATACACTTAGAAAGCTTGGAAAAACTTGTAGGAGCTTAGAAGAAAGATCATAATATAAGCATTAGGCTCTTCTTGCTCCCCTTGGGCTCTTTTTATAGGAAAGAGCCTCTTTTTCTGTTGAGTTCTATCGATTCGATGACTTTCATCACGATCGCCGCGATTCTAACGGGCTTCTAAACAATGGATTTGCGGGATTTGCCGCCGCCATCGCTAACGGAAGACTATCACCGATCGCCAACAAAGCGGCAGCTCGATCGATGCCGCCAGAGCCGATCGCGCTACGGCTACGGGTTATTCGTTCCAAACTCTAATGCTATATTTTAAGGGCCTCGGACCGACACCATGTTCCAAATGATCGGCACACCTTATGACTAATTCATACTTAAAAACATAACCTAAGCCTAGACTTAACCTTCTAGCTTCTCCATCAGCCTTGCGCCTCTAGGATTTCTCTGAGTCCACGACTCCATCCATGCGCTTGCCTTCAAAAGCTTCCTTCGGTTTTGTCATGCTTTGGGTTTCTTCTTTGCCAAAGTACGCTTGGACTTTATGCCGCCAAGACTACATGCTTGGACTTATGCCGCCAAGACTTTCCTTTGGTCTTCCTTTTCCAAGGACTGCTTGGACTTTACGCCGCCAAGACTACATGCTTGGACTTATGCCGCAAAGACCTTTCCTTGACTTCTCTTTGCCAAGATCACACTTGGACTTGTCTTTTACCAAGTCTTCATACTTGGATTTTCCTGTCACTTAAACATGTATACAATTAGATCACAAAATATTGCCTAACTTAGATGATTATCCAAACATCAAAATATATATAAATGCTTAGGGCATTGTTGCACCAACAAAGTGTACCCTTAAGATATCTAAGGATATGCTTAACTAGGGTTAGGTGAGACTCCTTAGCACAGGTTTGAAACCTGGCGCACATACTTACTGCGAATAGGATGTCGGGTCGGCTCGCAGTTAAGTATAGGAGACTTCCTATCGCGCTCCTATAGTACTTTAAGTCAATGGACTTACTTTCTAGGTCTTCTCCTATGTTAACATTAATCGCCATTGGGGTGTTTATTATCTTAGCGTCTTGCATTCCAAATCTTTTAATTAACTCCTTAGTATATTTTTGTTGATATAGGTATATACCATCCTTAGTTTGTTTAATTTGTAGACCTAAAAAGAAACTTAACTCGCCTACCAAGTTCATTTCGAACTCACTTTCCATGAGCGAAACGAACTCGTTTAGTAAGGCTGAGTTACAGGTTCCAAAAATTATATCGTCTACGTAAATTTGAGCTATGAATATTTCTTTACCTAAGGTTTTTACGAAGAGATTTGGGTCAACTAAGCCTTGGTTAAACCCTTTTGACTTAAGATGGATTGAAAGTCTCTCGTACCAAGCTCAAGGAGCTTGTTTAAGTCCATAGAGAGCTTTCTTAAGTTTTAGAACATGGTCGGGTTTATCTAGATTTTCGAATCAGGGGGGTTGGCTAACATAAACTTCTTCTTTAATGTATCCATTTAGGAATGCCGACTTAACATCCATTTGAAACAGCTTAAATCCTCGATGTGCGACATAAGCTAGCAACATTCGAATGGATTCGAGTCTAGCTACTGGGGCATAGGTTTCGTCGTAATCTAAGCCTTCAACTTGACTAAACCCTTTGGCGACTAACCTAGCCTTGTTTCTAACTACTTCACCTTTATCATCAAGCTTATTTCGAAACACCCACCTTGTTCCAATTATCGTTTTGTCTTTAGGTGGTGGTACTAATTCCCACACTTCATTCCTAGTAAATTGAGCTAGCTCTTCTTGTATTGCAATAATCCAATCGGGATCAAGAAGAGCTTGTTCAATTGATTTGGGTTCTATCTTTGAAATTGAGGAAATTTGACTAAGGTTCCTATAGGATGCTCTAGTTCGAACTCCTAGATTAGGATCTCCTATCACTTGATCAATAGGGTGGTTAGTCTGAATCCTAGATTGGGTTGGGTTTGTGTCACCTAATGCTTGATCAATGGGGTGACTTGGTTGAACACTAGTTTGGTTGGAGTCATCTATCACTTGATCAATAGAGTGACTTGGTTGACTTAGGTTAGGATTAACACTAGACCTGATCTCCGGATCAGAGTTAGGTCTAGTATGAATCATCTCGCTAATTGGGGTTGTTGGGGGTTTTGTAGGTTCATGTCCTTCATCAAATACTACATTGATAGTCTTCTCGACTCTAAGGGTGTCGTGGTTATATACTCTATAAGCTCGACTTGTAGTCGATGTTAGGGCAATCTCTTGCCGTAATATGGTTTTGATGGTGTGGCAAAGGGTTTAAGTTAGTTTGATATGTTGATTTGATATGTGCGTTGAAGTCGTGCAGGACTTAGTAATTCGCACATGGAGCCATGGCGAGTTTCACATCTCATGACTCGTGCCTTGAGTCAGTGAAGGATAGCTTTGCGGAAGCCATGCGCTTGGAGCATCCGAGGGACCGCCGGACGAGGAACTTGGAGTGAAGCCGAAGGAAGTAGACTTCGAGGCAAGAGACACGAAGGAGCATTGCAAAGCCGTGCGCCTGATGCTGCCGAGGGACGTGGCCGCGAACGAAGAGAACTTCGAAGGCGAGGGACTCCGAGGGATGAGAGTGAGCGATTGTAACCCGGGAAGGGTAGCTCTTAGGTGAAACTTGGCCATTTGGCCAAGTGTCGGATGGGTTTTCCCGACACCAGTCGACTGCCATGACATGGCAGTCGACTACTCTAAGTCGATGGTTCGATCGACTGGTCTAATGTGGTCGACCAAGTTGATCACCGACCGATCGATGGGCGATCGATGGCTTGATCAATCGACCGCCAAGGGACGGCAATGATCGATGTCACCGCGCGGGCACAAAATGGAGTCGACCTCGTCGAGGACTCGACTGGTTGACATCAGTCGACTGATGGGTGCTATCAGTCGACTGATGCCAGTACCGTTGGATAGTATCCAACGTGGAAAGCGATCGTTATTGGGCAACGGCAACAGCACCAGTCGACTGATGGGTGCCATCAGTCTACTGCTCCTATGTCAACGGGAAGAAACCCTCTTCCTCTATAAAAAGGAAGGGGGTAAGGCTTTGGGAGGCTAATGCTTACACTCTAACACTCTCCCAAAGTTCCCTAAAGCTTTCCATCCTCTTACCCAAGCTTATTTTCATTATATTTGTAAGAGGAGTGTTGTTGTAAAGAGGTTACCTCCACCTAGCTTGGTGCAAAGGAGAGAACTAGCGGATAGATTGCTGAGTGATTCACCGTGGACGAATCAGACCGTGGATTAGCGGCGTAGTCGTGAACCACGTTACATCTCGGTATTTGTATTGCTTGCTTATATATTTATTTGTTTGTCTTAGTTTATTGCTTTCGCTTGCGCTAACATTTTCGTAGACGAGCAAAATACGGCATCCAACGAACGGGGGCTATTCACCCCCCTCTAGCCGGTCAAATCGATCCCCAACAAGTGGTATCAGAGCCAATGAAAGCTTGTCGAGGACTAACCGCCACAACAAGCAATTTTTCAAAATGGCCGGCTCAAACATCCATCCACCGAAGTTCGACGGCGAATTCGCTTGGTGGAAAAAGAGAATGGAGGTATTCTTCGAAACTGACTTTGAAATCCTTTTAATAATGGAAAACGGTTTTGAGTTGCCTAGGAACGAGGATGGGGAGCCATTGGAGAAATCGAAGTGGAGCAAAAGGCAAAGAGAAGAATACTTGGCGAATTCAAAGGCCAAGTACCACCTATACAATGTCCTCCCCCAACAAGAAGTCAATAGGATAGGGGAATGTTCTAGTGCTAAGGAGATGTGGGAGAAGCTAGTGGAGCTTCATGAAGGTACCTCGGAGGCTAAGCTAGCAAGAAGAGACCTCTTCCGCTCCCAACTCTCAAATATCAAATTAGAAAAGGAAGAAAAGGTAACTTTCCTACATTCTAGATTTAAAGAAATATTAATTGGGCTAACAAGTGTAGGTGAGAAGCTATCAAACCGGGATATGGTAATGAAGGCCATAGATGCCTTTCCCCAGTCCTCAAAATGGAGCTCCATGGTGGACTCATTTTATATCTCCAAGAACTTAGAAGTAAGCACCTTGGAGGAATTCTTCTCAACAATGGAGCTTCATGAAACTAGGCTAGAAGGAATACAAGAAGAGCCTAGAGTCCAAACCTCAAGGGGAGTAGCCTTGATGGCCAACAAAGAGAAAAAGAAGATGGGAATTCCCTCCTCCTCCGATGACGAAGCGTCTTCCTCCTCCTCCATGGATAGCACCGAAGAAGCCTACATGGTAAGGAAGGTAAGGCGTGCATTTAAGAATCTTAGATTTGATAAATCTCATGATAGGAATAGAAGACCAAGGGGGAAGGTCATATGATATAATTGCCAAGGAGAGGGACATATAAGGGATAATTGTCCCCTCCTAAACAAGAGCAAGAAAGAAGAAAAGAGGAAGAAGAAGGGGAGCAAGAAAAAGGAAGAAGAAAAGAAGGCAAAAGGAAAAGGGAAGGCCATGGCACTCAAAGCCAAGACATGGGATGACGTTGCTTCCGCCTCCTCATCCGAAGAAGAAGAGCATGTCTACTCCAACCTAGCACTAATGGCTCTTCATGACTCGGATTGCTCCTCCTCCACCGAAAATGAAGGATCAAGCTCAAGTGGAGAGAGCTCAAATGAAGGGGGAGCTTCTACATCCTTCTCATCTGAAGAAGAAGAAGAGGATATGGAAACTATGGTAACGAAAGCCTCTCCTAAGAAAATAGTTTCCATAATTTCTAGTTTAACTAAGGACTTATTTGGAATGAAGAAGAAAAATAAAAGCATGCTTAATCAAATTAAGGCATTAGAAAATAAGCTAGAAAATGCATGCTTAAATAATAATAATATTTCTTCTAGCTTAAATGATGATGCATGCTCACATGATAATTATGTGCCATTAGATATTAGTGATGCATGCATAGAGGAAAATAGGGCTTTAAGAGAAAAGGTAGATTATTTAACCAAAGCCCTAGAGAAATTCACAATTGGCTCCAACACATTAAATATGATCATAGGGAGCCAAAGAGCAAGTTTTAACAAAAAAGGCCTAGGATATAAGGAAAAGAAAAATGAAAAGGCCTACAAATGCCTAATAGCTAGGGGACAAGATAAAAAGAAAGTAATTGCTAGAAAATGGATCCCCAAGGAACATTTAGTGAACCCAATAGGAAAGAATTTATTTTGGGTTCCAAAATCCATCATTAAGGGTTAGAAAACCCCTAGGGTAGTCAACCACATGGACCTAACCTATATCATATTTTGGTTGACTTAGAATGACGGGACAACATTTTTTTTAGAAAGTGTTGGGTGATGATAACGTACCCATAAATAGATAATAATGCTTAAATCATGATGATTGTTGTAATTCCTATGTATATTTACAATCATGATTTATGATTTTAATATTTGGCACGTTATCATAAGAAATAGGTTTGAATCATGCTTTAGGTAATACTTTGTTTATTATCATCATATAATACCTAATGCATGACTATTATTTGATGAATACATGAGTTTCATGATCATAATGTAGAATTCATTCATATGTGCCTTTATGATCATGAGGATTATTAGGTTGATACTTAACCTTGATAGAATTGCATGAATATATTGGTTAAGTATGCAAAAATACCCCCTAGGATGCATCTCACACTCACCATAGGCTACCTTGATTGAAAACTTAGCATGAAGTGAGATTTTAGGATGATACAAATGTCCACTAATGCCTATGGCATTTAGATGGTCATTTAAAGTATCAAAATAGCAATAATAGACCAATCATGGGGAAGACTTATGTTTAATTCATAGACATATTGCCCAAAGATCATGGTTGGATATTTCATATGTTTTCAAAACAAATTCTTACTTTAAAATATATGTATTCATGTTTTGAAACAATTGGATGCAAGACTAGGTGTTAAAATGGATACTCTTATGATCAAAAACCTAGTAGTTTTTAAAGCTTTTGGATTTTTGGCAAATACGTGGAAATACAATGATTTTTCATGAAAACATATTTTTCACTGATAGATATACTTAAAAGAAATGTGTTCCCCAAATTTCATGATTTTTTGAATTTTCTGGAATTTTTAATGCATTTCTGAAATTCGGTCTAAAAATCAGAAAATCCCAAAATTCACGTGCCAGTCGACTGGTATCTGAACCAGTCGACTGATGGCCTGAATATCAGACCAGTAAAGGCTGAATTTCGAATTTTAAATCAACTTGTGGTATTTTCTTTCTTTTAGACTTGATGCCATGTGTTTTTAACTTAGTAATAATCTTTTTGATGGTGTCAAAGGGGGAGAAAATATTATGTTTAAGTTAATTATAAAAGGGGAGAAATTTATGATAGGGAGAAATTTACATAGAGAGTTTCATGGATTAAGGGGGAGTTCCATGTTGCTATATCATGATTATGTTTACATGCTTTCTTTCCTTAAAATTTATATCAAATGTTTTTACCTAACTTAAACGGATTGCCACACATCAAAAAGGGGAAGATTGTTAGGGCAATCTCTTGCCGTAATATGGTTTTGATGGTGTGGCAAAGGGTTTAAGTTAGTTTGATATGTTGATTTGATATGTGCGTTGAAGTCATGCAGGACTTAGTAATTCGCACATGGAGCCATGGCGAGTTTCACATCTCATGACTCGTGCCTTGAGTCGGTGAAGGATAGCTTTGCGGAAGCCGTGCGCTTGGAGCATCCGAGGGACCGCCGGACGAGGAGCTTGGAGTGAAGCCGGAGGAAGTAGACTTCGAGGCAAGAGACGCGAAGGAGCATTGCAGAGCCGTGTGCACGATCTGCTGCGGCGGCGTGGCGCGAAGAGAACCGAAGCGAGGGACTCCGAGGTATGTGTGTGCGGGTTTGTAACCGGGGAAGGGTTGCTCTTAGGTGAAAGTTGGCCATTTGGCCAAGTGTCGGTGGAGTTTTCCCGACACCTGTCGACTGCCATGACATGGCGGATCGCTCTAAGTCGATGGTTCGATCGGGGGTCTAATGTTGAATCAAGTTGATCGATCGATGCGACATGGGCGATCGGCGATGGCTTGATCGGTCGAGTGCAAGGGCGGATCGTGATGTCACCGTGCAGACGCGAGAATGGAGTCGACCTCGTTGAGGACTTGACTGGTTGACATCAGTCGACTGATGGGTGCCATTAGTCGTGATGCGATCTGCTGGATAGTATCCAAGCGTGGAAGCGATCGTTATTGGGCAGCGACTACGACCGATCGGTGATGGGTGCCATCATCGGCCTCTGTGTCAACGGGAAGAAATCCTCTTCCTCTATAAAAAGGAAGGGGGTAAGGCTTTGGGAGGCTAATGCTTACACTCTAACACTCTCCCAAAGTTCCCTAAAGCTTTCCATCCTCTTACCCAAGCTTATTTTCATTATATTTGTAAGAGGAGTGTTGTTGTAAAGAGGTTACCTCCACCTAGCTTGGTGCAAAGGAGAGATCTAGTGGATAGATTGCAGAGTGATTCACCGTGGACGAATCGGACCGTGGATTAGCGGCGTAGTCGTGAACCACGTTACATCTCGGTGTTTGTATTGCTTGCTTATATTTGTATTTGCTTGTCTTAGTTTATTGCTTTCGCTTGCGCTAACATTTTCGTAGATGAGCAAAATACGGCATCCAACGAACGAGGGCTATTCACCCCCCTCTAGCCGATCAAATCGATCCCCAACAGTCGAGTATCCTAAGAAGATTCCGGTGGAGGTTTTGGATTTGAATTTCCCTAGGTGGTTCTTAGTGTTTATGATATGTACTTTACATCCAAATACCCTAAAGTACTTGATGTTGGGTACTTTATTGTGATAAATCTCGTAGGAGGTCTTAAGGTTCCTCTTTATCATAAGGATCCTATTCTGGACATAGCAAGCCGTGCTAACGGCTTCTGCCCAAAACCTATCAAGTAGGTCGTATTCGTTCAACATGGTCCTAGCGGCTTCTTGTAGAGTTCGGTTTTTCCGCTCCACTAGGCCATTTTGTTGAGGGGTCCTAGGGCAAGAGAATTCATGGTGGTATCCGTTTAGGTTACAGAAGTTGGTGAACCTTTGATTTTCGAATTCACCACCATGATCGCTTCTAAGTCTTTTAACCTTAAGGTTTTTTTGATTCTCGATTAATTTGAATAGATTGATTAATTGATCTAGAGTATCATTTTTATGTTTGATGAACCTAACCCAGGTAAACCTGGAGTAGTCGTCAATTATGACTAAGCAATATTGACTTCTATTGAGTGACTTGGCTCCATGTGAATCGAATAGATCCATATGCAGGAGCTCAAGTACACTTGAGGTTCGTTCTTGGTTAGTTAACTTGTGTTGTGTCCTAGGTTGTTTTCCTTGTTGACAAGAATTACAGATTTTATTAACCAAGTTGTTGAGGTTGGGTAAGCCTCTGACTAAGCCACTCTGACTCATCTTGTGGACGAGTCTTGGGTGCGAGTGACCGAGTCGTCGGTGCCACAACCATGATTCCTCTTCTTGTGTCATAAGACATTTGGCTGAGGATTTGATTAAGTTAATTATATAAATGTTATTTGTCCTAGTTCCTTTGAGTATTGTTTTAGCTATTTTATTTGTTTTAATTACACATTCATTTTCTAAAAATACGACCTTATAGTTATTGTCACATAATTGGCTTACGCTAAGCAGGTTATATTCAAAATTCTCTACAAGTAATACATTTTTAATAACAAAATTCGAGTTAAGCTCGATATCACCTGATCCGATGATTTTGAGCTTGTCGTTATTCCCAAAGGCTACCGATCCTTGTCGTTTGAATCGAAGCTTCGTGAATTTGAGTTGATCCCCGGTCATGTGTCGAGAGCAACCGCTGTCCAACATCCATTGATCCTACACACAAGGTGGTTGGATTGGATGTTAGATTTTTTTTTTTAAAAAAAAATTGGTTGTAAGTTGTTAAACCTAGGTCATCTCACCTGTGTCTATATGATCAAGCATGTTATACTTATGTGTTTTTTGTGAGATGACTTCCAATTAAGTTGATTAAGTGGATTTAGGTTCAAGTAATTTTATGTTAGATTTGGATTTGACCCTAGGCTTGTCAAGTTTACCTTTTCAAGATCATGGCTTCCAGGTCGTGGCGAGGCGCAGAGGTCTTCTTTTATCGGATCATCGACCACTTCCTTAGACAAAGCCATTTTCAAGAAAATGATGACTTGACTCACCTAAGACTATTTCCTAGTCTAACTAGTTATTTTTGAAAAGAAGCTCCCCGAGGCTCAATCTTTTCGAAGAATTTTAGTTGGTTATGTTTTTGAAAAGAGGCTCCCCGAGGCTCAATCTTTTCGAAGAATTTTAGTTGGTTATGTTCATGTTCTAAGTGAGTTCACAAGTTTTAAAGCACAAACTTTCTAAGTTAAAGCATGCAATTTCTAAGTTAAAGCATAAACTTTCTAAGTTAAAACATGCAATTTCTAAGTTAAAGCACAGACTTTCTAAGTTAAAACATGCAATTTCTAAGTTAAAGCACAAACATGTTTTGTACTGGGTCCCCCTAGACCGTTGAATCAGTTCGGTCTATCCACATAGTGGATTTGGTCCTTGGGAATCCAGTACGGGTTGGATCCTAGAGTTGAAATCAAAAGGTTCTTAGGGACCCATGCTTGGACATGTTTCCTATGTCGACTTATAATCGACATATACGACCTATTAGTCGTGTTTGAGTTAAACCCTAGTCCAGCCTTGTTGTACACGGCCCTTTGAGATCCAAGTAGGAGGTCAAGTCCTTTGGATCCCGAAGTGAACCTTTCCAACGTGTTCCTAAGATCTTCGACTTGACTCTTCAAGAGTGAGTTCTTAACTTCGAGTTTTTCAACCCGAGTTGAGTCCTTCTCTTGAACTCGACTAGTCGAAGAGGTTAGGGAGACCTTGTGTTTGAGGAGTTTGACCTCCTCAACCAGGGTCTCGACCTTGGACTCGGATTTAACTAATTTCCTAGACAAAAACCTAATCGTATTTTGTAAAGTATTAAATAAAGTTCGACTTACTTTAAGGGTATCTTTTGAACCGGATGCGTATCCGTGGCTTGACTTGAAGGTAGCTTCGTAGTCCGAGTCATCCTCAGGTTCTGACTCAAGTTCAGGTTCGGTCTCCGTGTCTGACTCAATTGATTTCGCCATGAAGACGTGGTCTTCGTCTTCTTTGGATGACGCTTCTTCCCATGTCGCGTTGAGGGCCTTCTTGTGCTTAGGTGCTTTGTGGTTGAGCTTGGGGCACTCGGACTTGATATGTCCAAACCTGTTACACTCATAACACCTAATATTAGAACTTTCAGGCTTACCTTGGTTGGGTCAAGTCATGGTTCGCTTTCGTCCCTTGGCTATCCTTCGAGCTAGGTTCATTAGCTCGGCAGTCAATTCCGGGTCAACTTCTTCTTCGGACTCATCTTCCTCCTCGGTTGGTGGTGGCTTGCTTGCGATTTTCTTCTTCTTTGAACCTGCAAACAAGGCTATACCCCTCTCGGGTTCCGAGTTGGACTACTCATGTAATTCGAAATCTGAGAATAATTCATCTAACCTAATTTTAGAAAGATCTTTGGAGACCTTGTAGGCATCGACCATGGATGCCCACAAGGTAGTCCTCGGAAAAAAGTTTAGAACATACCTTATAAGGTCGCGGTTTTCGACCTTTTGCCCGATTGCGTGTAAGTTGTTGACTATGTCTTGGACACGGGTGTGGAGTTGCGTCGTGGACTCGTGTTCCTGCATTTTTAGTGTGTACAATTTATTGAACAACAAATCGCGTTTGCAAACCTTAGCTTGATCCGATCCTTCGTGTAACTCGATTAGTTTTGTCCAAAGATCCTTTGTGCTTATGAAGGGGCCGACGCGATTTAGCTCCTCCTTGGATAGGCCGCATTGGAGGATTTGTGTTGCCTTGGCGTCTGCTTCGACTTGTCATTTTGTCGCAATGGTCCATTGATCATAATCCAAGGAGTCACCCACTTCATTAGTCAGAAGTGTGAAACCCGTTTGGATTATGATCCACATCTCGATTTGGGTTTTGAGAAAGCATTCCATCCGACCCTTCCAATAACGGAAGTCATCTCCGTTGTAAAACGGAGGTCGGACGGTACTAAAACCCTCGAGATGGACCATTAGAACAAAAGACCGAAGGAGACGAAGACGAAGAAACTAGCAACGACAAAAACAAAAAAAAAAGTACCAAGACTCGCGTCTTGGATTAGTAGTGCGGGAGAAAACTTAACAAAGCAAAATAAATAGAAATAAACAGAATTAAAAGAACAATAAATCTGTAAAAATGGCTAGATTGGTGGTTTCACCAAATCTTAGCAACCCCTGGCTCTGATACCAATTGTTGGATCGAAGCGGATCGCTAGAGGGGGGGTGAATAGCGATAAAAACTTTTTTCTCTTCGTTCGTTAAAAAACCGAGTAGATAATTAATTTGCAGCGGAAAAGATAAGCAATATAAAGAGAAGACAAATGTTTTACTTGGTTCGTAGCCTTCGGCTACTACTCCAAGGCCCTAGTGGTCCTTGACCACGTACGGAGGGCAAAAGCACTAAAGGAACTCCTCCTCGTTAGAGGTAGGAGTTAATCGATACAAGAAGGAACAAAACTTGAGGTAGAGGGACACTCCCCCTCTCCTCGTATACGATAAAAGCTCTGAAAAAGTAGATGAACAACTGATAAAAACTAATACCGATGTACAAAAATAAAGAAAGTTAAACCTAGACGTCGGAAAGGAAGGACTTCGTTGTCGGAGAGTTGTAGCTTTGCGGAGGCTTTTGGAAGCTTAGAATTGTTGTGAAAACCCTAGGTTAGGACCTCCTTTTATAGCCTTTGAGCCCCTTTTCGAGAGGAACCCTAGCCAATCATATTTGAGCACCACTCCCCTTGAAATTTGGTGATAAACCTTGACTCCTCGAGGCTGATCCTTTGACCAGCAGTCGACTGATGGCCATCACCAGTCGACTGCTGGCAGCATCAGTCGAGTGCTAGCCGTAGTCACCCGACTGATGGACGGCAGTCGAGTCCTTCAGGTTGGCAGTCGACTGATGCTGGCTGCAAGGCAATGTTAGCTTAAAGAAAACATTATTTCGACGGTCGTCGACCGTCCGATCTCGACCTAGACCACCTATGAGATGTCTTGGGTCGGATCTACGCTTAAGTCTTTCCCCGTAACGAGGATACGACCTTACTTACACTCGCACACACGAGCTTACCTCGATACTTACGTGTTGCTTTTGCTTCCGGCCTTCCACTCAATTCCTTCGGCTCCCTCCGAAGTCACTTGAGTGTCGCCCGACCACCGCGGCTTCCTCCGGGTGTCGCTAGCCTTCAGCTCCAGCTATAGCAATTTTCTGCACACTCGATTCAGCTCGTGAGATAACAACATGAGCTTAACTTTGTATCGTTTGCTATAATCAAAACTCAGGTTCAACTTAGGTGCCTACTGCACCAACAGGTTGAAGGCTTAGGTCTAGGCCTAGGTGGAGTATCAAGTACGAAGGGATCATACTTGGGGTGTTAAACCTTAGTGTTAAGGTATAACAGTCGACTACCAGTTCGGTTCAGTTGACTGGGCTTCCTTTCTAGGCAAAAAGAAGCAAGGTAACCTCAACCAATGCCTTGATTGGGTTGTAGTCAAGGCGACACCATGATTGGTAAGGTGGAGTTGAGTGGTGGGACTTGGAAAGCTAAGATAGTGCTTTGGAATCACTCGACCAACACCTCGACTATGTAGGAACGTAGGTGGCCGGCTAGAGGGGGGTGAATAGTCCTCAATCGTCGTATGGTGAAATTCGTTCATTAATGCGTGCTTGTCTACAATTATCGTTAATATACACAGTGGAAACAATAGAAATAATAACAACAATATAATCACACACAATACACATGATATACATGATTTGGAACCGAATGGTTCCTACTCAACGGGGTGAGCTCAACGAGCTCGTGTTATGCGCACGACATTAACAACACTCCTTCTCGACAACACGTCGAAGGTGGAGAAACCTCTCACAAGCAATTACACTACGTAATATGAAATACAAGCAATACAAAGACAAATACGAAATACACGTAAAGAACACTTTACAACGCTTGCTTTGAAACCTTTGTTTGTTGCTTGCTTTAGATGGCTCTTGAAGGTCTGGAATACAGCAGCAATTCCCCACCAAAATCACCATTAAAGTCTTGGCGAAATCCTCCATTTTGAGCTCCATTTATAACCTGCATCAAGCTGATTTTGTTGGAATGTATACTGAAAGTCTAGCTCTTTTTGTATGAACATTTTATTTTGAAATAAGAATCACATGATCATTGTTTGCATTTTATATATTCACTATATATGTGTGCATATGTTCTAAATATTTTACATTGTAGATAACATGGTGCTTGGTGTGGCACAGAAGATCATGTTATCAATTCCTTGTAAAATATAAGTAGAGGCTCACAACCAAGATGGTTTTGGACAAACCATTGCCATGGTTGTAGTGTAGCTTGGTATTGTTTTGTCTTGAACACAGAGTTACACTGGTACACTTAGGTGTATTGAGCAGGACCGACATAGAGGTGATTCAATTTAGTACTGACTACATGATTGAATTGGACCTCAGATATTATGTTGTACATGCTCTTAATCCCGATATAATAACGGGCACATGTACTTAGTATTTATTTCTTTGATTTACCAGTGGGTGAGATTTAGATGGATTAAATCAATATGCCCGGTAAGTTGGGAAATAATATTATTTACATGGTGTGCCGTTGATTATAGGAGGAAACCGTGTCCTATATATTAGGTTGATGATGTCCCCTTGAGGAGCTCATAAGGTTCATCATGTAAACCTAGCTGGTTGACTTAGTCAACATGATGATAAGGTTGAGTGGTACTACTCGAGGAATTAGATGTTAATTAATTGATGGTCAGTAAATCAATTAATTGACGGACATTCGATATCTTAAACACGGGGAGATTAATATACAAATAATATATGGAGCCCATATTGATTTATGGGGGTTGGTGAGGTAGTTCAATGATGATCCTCTAGTGGAATGGAACATCATTGATGGATCAAGTTTGTGTGGTTCCGATCCATCGGGTGGCCAAGACCCAACTCCTCCTTATGGTCCCTATCGTAGCCTAATATAATCCTTATGAAGTCTAGATCCAAGAATGTAAAACAAAACCTAGAACCAACGGTTGGTATTAAATCCCTAGATTCGAAGGTTGGATGAAACCCTAGAACCAACGGTTGGGATTAAATCCCTAGATCCGATGTTTAGGATGAAATCCTAGAATTGACGGTTGGGATTAAACCCTAGATCCGACGGTTGGGATAAAACTCTAGATCCGACGGTGGAGATTAAATCCCTAGATCCGACGGTGGAGATTAAAGGAGGCTTAAGCCTAATTCTATAAATAGGGGGCTTAGGCTTGGGCGGCAAGTATTGGTTTAGAATTGGAATTAGGGTTTGGCTCATCCACAAGTGGGCGGCTAGGGTTCATTGGGCGGCTAGGGT
Organism: Wurfbainia villosa; assembly: GCA_025175895.1. Taxonomy (NCBI): domain Eukaryota; kingdom Viridiplantae; phylum Streptophyta; class Magnoliopsida; order Zingiberales; family Zingiberaceae; genus Wurfbainia; species Wurfbainia villosa. The sequence goes on along the minus strand of CM046000.1, from coordinate 76,514,635 downwards.
TTTGGAGCAAAGAAGTGGGCGGCAACCTCCTTCCTTCAAGTTGATTGCCGGCGCCCATCCTCCTCCATCAACACTTGGTCGGCACCCTTCCTAGAGGTCTTTCCCTTCTTCCTTGGCCGGCAGTTCTCCTCCCATTGGTGGCCGGCTCTTTTCCTCCTCCCTATTCTCCAAAGTGGCCGGCGGCAACACTTCTTGAAGTTGGCCGGCGAATCATCCAATTGTTCCTTGACCGGCGGTTGCACCAAGTTCCATAATTTGGTGGCCGGTTCTAGATAGGAAGGTATTTGTTGTTTCTTCTCTTTGTTCGCAGCGGACAAGGTAGAGAAGAAAGCGATCTAGAAGGCTTCTACTCGTGGAGGATCTTCGTCCACACGTCGTCCACGAGAAGGATAGGACATACGGTAGAAGATCGTGAGGTATAAAGTTATTTTAACTTTATGTACAGATCTGACCATGTTCTTATTTGTTTTGATTATGCATGTGTGTGTATGAATATATATTGTATAATCATGGACCCCGAAGACAAACACAAAAACCGGCGATCCATCCGTCGTCTCTTCCGCGGCTAACCAACTAGAAGAGTTGTGTTGCTTGAACAACTAGTTTGTTCAAGCGACCACTCAAGTTGTTAGCACGACGACGAATAGGTTGTGCTAAGGAAGCTCATCCCATCCGGATTAATTCTTTCATTAGTGAAAATTTTAATCCGGGGACATGGGAGCCAATGAGCCTCCGATGCGGCCACCTAACAATTGGTATCAGAGCCATCGGTTTCCGGTTTTGTGTGTTTAGGATTCGGTTAATTTTTTATGCATTTTTCATATATTATATGTGCCGGATAATAGTAGGATATGCGTAGTTTAACTCTTTGGTTGCAGGCATAATATCCGACTATTATGGCCATGTGTGTGTATGTGAATGGATGTGTGTAAAAATTTATTATTTGAATCCTCGGGGTTGACGAGGCTAGATTAGTATTTAAATTTTGTAATTAAATACGACATTGTTTAGCCGATCATTTTAGTTTACTTTCGATCTAGATTATTTGTACACTCCTTCGTGGAGTATAGGATCGATGGATGTAAATAAAATGATTTATCTCGGCTCGGATATCTTTGGTGACTTGCGCACGGGAAAAGGTGGAGCGGACGAGGTGGCGACACGACGGGATGCATATTGGAGGACAATACCATAATAGTTGGAAAAAATTCTATTTTTCCATATTTATTGCTTATTTGTTTTATATGCATGTTGTGTATGTTTAAAATTCCTCGATTTCAATTTACTAAGTGGGAGAGGGATATTTTAATTAATTCCCGCGGCCTCCATTACAATTTGACGTGTGATGCAACAAACTTGCGCGTTGGCTTTGAGTGCCTTCCTCCCCATCGGATGGGTTTGTTTGCGGATCACTAGGTCAAATAATGGTTATAGGAAATTATTTAGGAGCGTGTGTACTTCTCCATCGGTAAGGCACATAATCCGAAATAATTCCCCTAGTATCGTATAATGGTGCACACTTAGATAATAAAGGTATCCTCCCCATCGGAGTCACTGCTTTTATTTGTAGGGCTAAAGAGGAACCAACTATTAATTTTATTTGTCAAAAAGTAAGGTTGACAAGATAATAAAATTAATGGGTGAAACCTCCTCTTACAAATGTAGAATTCGTATACGTCCACACTATCGTGGCATGCGATATTCTCGGTATTTTGAGGTGTTGGTTGATTTCAGGATTTTATTATTTTGAGGAATCAATAATATTTGAAATCTAATATTTTGATCATTGTGATTTTTAGGATTTTCAAATGGCTTTCAACCCACTTGCTGTGATTTTAAAAGAAAACAAACTTCCTGGTCCAAACTACATTGATTGGAAAAGAAACCTGGATATTGTCCTAACTGCGAAGGAGTGCAAATTTGTACTCTTCGAGGTCTGTCCTCCTAAGCCCTCCGATGACTCTGATGAAAAGGAGAAAGAACATTATAAGAAATGGGTTAAGGCAGATGAGATGGCGCGGTGTTACATTTTGGCATCTATGTCAAATGTGCTGCAACATGAGCATCAGGCCATAGCCACTGCTTATGATATGATGTTCAATCTCAAGGAACTTTTCGGACATCAGAGTAGGGCGGCTAGGCAGGAGGCAATGAGAAACTTGATGACGACCACCATGGTCGAGAGAACACCCATTAGGGATCATGTTCTCAAGAGGATGGCTCATCTTAATGAGATGGAAGTCCTCGGAGCTGAGATCGATGGGGAAACCCAGGTCGATATCATTCTCCAGTCTCTGCCTAGGAGTTTTGAGCAGTCCCGCCTCAACTACAACATGAACAAGAGGTTGTATTCATTGGCGGAGCTTCTGACAGAACTCCAGGCGACAGAGGGGCTTTTTCATCAGAGTTCTCAAGCCATGGTCGCTCAGAAGGTTTCTTCCTCCAAACCGAAAGGTAAGAAGAAGAAGAAGCAAGGTGGAGCGAAGAAAGTGGCAGTGGGATCTCAGGCAGGAGTGAAGAAGTCGAAAGGCAAGTGCTTCACTTGCAAACAGACTGGACATTGGAAGGCGGACTATCCTCGCCGAATGAACAAAGGTAGATCTTCTTGTTTAGTTGTTGAAACATGTTTAGCGGTGTTATCTACCAGTGTCTGGTGTGTAGATACAGGAGCCACTGATCATGTCTGCAATACTTTGCAGGGGTTCCAGAAAACCCGATGACTAGCTGAGGGAGAGATTACCGTCTTCATGGGCAATGCTTCAAAGGTGGCGGCTATTGCAGTGGGAGACGTTTTTTTATCTTTTGATAGGAATAAATTTTTGGTTTTGAGAAATTGTCTTTATGTACCTACTTTTAGAAAGAATTTAATTTCAGTTTCTAAATTGTTTTTGGATGGATATTCTGTTTCTTTTAATGACAAGGTGGTTATAAAAAGGAATAGGGAGATTATCTGTTCTGGTACATTGGTTGGCAATTTGTATACTCTTGAACCGAAAACTCCCACGATGCATATAGAGATCAATAACTCATCTTCTAAGTCTAATAAGAGAAAAGAACCTTCGCAAATGAACCAAACATATCTTTGGCATCTAAGGCTTGGTCATATTAACCTTAGCAGAATTCAAAGGTTGATAGCTGATGGACCTTTGGGTTCGTTATTGGTGGAGGATCTCCCAACCTGCGAATCTTGCTTGGAAGGTAAAATGACCAAGAGGCCTTTTAAGGCCAAGGGGTATAGAGCCAAAGATGTGTTAGAATTGGTTCATTCTGATTTGTGTGGTCCTATGTCTATCCAGGCAAGAGGTGGCTTTGAATACTTCATCTCTTTTATAGACGATTATTCAAGGTATGAATACATTTACTTGATGCGCCGCAAGTCTGAATGCTTTGACAAGTTCAAAGAATTCAAGGCTGATGTGGAGAACCATCAAGGTAAAAGTATCAAGACATTACGATCTGATCGTGGTGGTGAGTACCTCTTGGGAGAGTTTAGGAGTTACTTATCAGAGGCTGGGATTCAATCCCAATTGTCCGCACCTGGCACACCCCAGCAGAATGGTGTGGCGGAGCGAAGGAATAGGACTCTTATGGAGATGGTCAGATCGATGATGAGTTATTCTGAGTTACCTAATCTGCGTCTGGGGTTTGCTCGAAACAAGAAGACACATTCTCGAACTTGGTTCCATCTAAGTCAAGACTCTACTCCCACAGAGTTGTGGATCAAGTAAAAGCCTAGTCTAAGACATATTCGGATTTGGGGTAGTCCAGCACATGTGCTGAAGGGAGATGCTGGTAAGTTGGAATCTCGTACAGAAGTGCGCTTGTTTGTTGGCTACCCTAAGGAAACGAAGGGTGGTTTATTATATAGTCCTAGAGATCAGAAGGTGATCGTGAGTACGAATGCCAGATTTCTAGAGGAAGATTATGTGATGAACCACAAGCCCACGAGTAGGATTCTTCTTGAGGAGATGACAGGGGAAGTCCCGACTTCAGTACCACCGGTATAAGAGGAGACACCACAAGTCACTGCACCGCATGTCACAGAGCATACACAGGAGGCACCTCATCGTAGTGGGAGGGTTGTTAGACAACCCGACAGATTCATGTTTTTGGGAGAGTCTTCGGACTTAGTCCCTGGTGAACATGAACCTGATCCCTGGACATATGACGAGGCAATCCAAGATAGAGATGCAGTATCTTGGCAAAGAGCGATGAATTCAGAGATAGAATCTATGGATTCTAATCAGGTCTGGGAGCTAGTAGAGCCACCCGATGGTGTAAAAACCATTGGATGCAAGTGGATCTACAAGAGAAAGAGAGGAGTAGACGGGAAGGTTGAAACCTTCAAAGCTAGGCTTGTTGCGAAAGGGTATACTCAGAAAGAGGGTATCGATTATGAGGAGACCTTTTCGCCGGTAGCTATGCTTAAGTCTATCCGGATTCTCTTATCTATAGCTTCTCATATGGATTATGAGATTTGGCAGATGGATGTCAAGACAGCTTTCCTTAACGGAAGTCTTGAGGAGAACATCTATATGCGCCAACCAGAGGGATTCATTGCTAAAGGCAAAGAGCATCTTGTATGTAAGCTTAATCGATCCATTTATGGATTGAAGCAAGCTTCTAGATCTTGGAACATCCGCTTCGATATGGTAATCCAGTCATATGGATTTATTCAAAGTCCGGATGAGCCTTGTGTATACAAGAGATGTGACGAAAACGTAGTGGTGTTTCTTGTACTATACGTAGATGACATTTTGTTAGTTGGCAACAATATCAAAGTGTTATCAGATGTAAGGGTGTGGTTGTCCAAACAGTTTGATATGAAGGACTTGGGAGAAGTGGGACACATCCTTGGGATCAAAGTTATAAGGGATCGCAAGAAAAGGATGTTGTGCTTGTCTTAAGCTTCATACATTGACACTATCCTTGCTCGTTTTAGCATGCAGAACTCCAAGAAAGGTTTTCTACCTTTTAGGCATGGAGTTCCTTTATCTAAAAAGATGTGTCCCAGAACATCAAAGGAGATAGAGGACATGAAGGCGGTTCCTTATGCTTCGGCAGTAGGAAGCCTTATGTATGGTATGCTATGTACGAGACCGGATATCTGCTTTGCCGTGGGCATGGTTAGCAGATATCAGAGTAATCCTGGATAGGGACATTGGACTGCGGTAAAGCATATATTGAAGTACCTGAGAAGGACTAAGGATTATATGCTGGTTTACCGGGCAGATCAATTAGTCCCTATGGGTTACACGGATTTGGATTTCCAATCAGATAGGGACAAGAGTAAGTCTACCTCGGGGTTTGTGTTTACTTTTGGAGGTGGAGCCATAGCATGGAGGAGTGTCAAGCAGAAATGCATGGCAGACTCTACCATGAAAGCTGAGTATGAGGCAGCCTCTGAGGCAGCCAAGGAAGCTGTATGGCTCAAGAACTTCTTGATGGACTTAGATGTGATTCCTGGTTTGCCCAGAACTATCACAATTTATTGTGATAATAGTGGTGCAGTTGCAAACTCGAAGGAACCACGAGCCCATAAGGCGAGTAAACACATAGAGCCCAAGTACCACATCATACGAGAGATCGTAAAGCGAGGAGAAGTTGCTGTCGCCAAGATTGCATCAGAGGATAACCTGGCGGATCCATTCACTAAGGCCCTTCCAGCGAAAGCGTTTGATAGGCATGTGGGGGACATGGGGATCAGATGTATGGCAGAGTGATGACGGCATAGTCTTTTAGTATAAGTGGGAGATTGTTGGAATGTATACTGAAAGCCTAGCTCTTTTTGTATGAAAATTTTATTTTGAAATAAGAATCACATGATCATTGTTTACATTTTATATATTCATTATATATGTGTGCATATTGTCTAAATATTTTACATTGTAGATAACATGGTGCTTGGTGTGGCACAGAAGATCATGTTATCAGTTCCTTGTAAAATATAAGTAGAGGCTCACAACCAAGATGGTTTTGGACAAACCATTGGCATGGTTGTAGTGTAGCTTGGTATTGTTTTGTCTTGAACACAGAGTTACACTGGTACACTTAGGTGTATTGAGCAGGACCGACATAGAGGTGATTCAATTTAGTACTGACTACATGATTGAATCGGACCTCGGATATTATGTTGTACATGCTCTTAATCCCGATATAATAACGGGCACATGTACTTAGTATTTATTTCTTTGATTTACCAAAGGTGAGATTTAGATGGATTAAATCAATATGCCCTAAGTTGGGAAATAATATTATTTACATGGTGTGCCGCTGATTATAGGAGGAAACCGTGTCCTATATATTAGGTTGATGATGTCCTTGAGGAGCTCATAAGGTTCATCATGTAAACCCAGCTGGTTGACTTAGTCAACATGATGATAAGGTTGAGTGGTACTACTCGAGGAATTAGATGTTAATTAATTGATGGTCAGTAAATCAATTAATTGACGGACATTCGATATCTTAAACACGGGGAGATTAATGTACAAATAATATATGGAGTCCATATTGATTTATGGGGGTTGGTGAGGTAGTTCAATGATGATCCTCTAGTGGAATGGAACATCATTGATGGATCAAGTTTGTGTGGTTCCGATCCATCGGGTGGCCAAGACCCAACTCCTCCTTATGGTCCCTATCGTAGCCTAATATAATCCTTATGAAGTCTAGATCCAAGAATGTAAAACAAAACCTAGAACCAACGGTTGGGATTAAATCCCTAGATCCGATGGTTGGATGAAACCCTAGAACCAATGGTTGGGATTAAATCCCTAGATCCGATGGTTAGGATGAAATCCTAGAATCGACGGTTGGGATTAAACCCTAGATCCGACGGTTAGGATAAAACCCTAGATCCGACGGTGGAGATTAAATCCCTAGATCCGACGGTGGAGATTAAAGGAGGCTTAAGCCTAATTCTATAAATAGGGGGCTTAGGCTTGGGTGGCAAGTATTGGTTTAGAATTGGAATTAGGGTTTGGCTCATCCACAAGTGGGCGGCTAGGGTTCATTGGGCGGCTAGGGTTTTGGAGCAAAGAAGTGGGCGGCAACCTCCTTCCTTCAAGTTGATTGCCGGCGCCCATCCTAGAGGTCTTTCCCTTCTTCCTTGGCCAGCGGTTCTCCTCCCATTGGTGGTCGGCTCTTTTCCTCCTCCCTATTCTCCAAAGTGGCCGGTGGCAACACTTCTTAAAGTTTGCCGGCGAATCATCCAATTGTTCCTTGACCGGCGGTTGCACCAAGTTCCATAATTTGGTGGCCGGTTCTAGATAGGAAGGTATTTGTTGTTTCTTCTCTTTGTTCGCAGCGGACAAGGTAGAGAAGAAACCGATCTAGAAGGCTTCTACTCGTGGAGGATCTTCGTCCACACGTCGTCCATGAGAAGGATAGGACATACGGTAGAAGATCGTGAGGTATAAAGTTATTTTAACTTTATGTACAGATCAGAGCATGTTCTTATTTGTTTTGATTATGCATGTGTGTGTATGAATATATATTGTATAATCATGGACCCCGAAGACAAACACAAAAACCGATGATACATCCGTCGTCTCTTCCGCGGCTAACCAACTAGAAGAGTTGTGTTGCTTGAACAACTAGTTTGTTCAAGCGACCACTCAAGTAGTTAGCACGACGACGAATAGGTTGTGCTAAGGAAGCTCATCCCATCCGGATTAATTCTTTCATTAGTGAAAATTTTAATCCGGGGACATGGGAGCCAATTAGCCTCCGATGCGGCCACCTAACAGATTTCGCACCCATCAGTCGACTGATCGTGACCATCAGTCGACTGGTCCTGTAGCCATTGTCTCATAACAACTTGATCCACGTTGGCAAAACACTAACAGATCCATCATCAATCGACTGATGATACCCATCATTATCCCATCACCGAAAGTGGTCGACGTGCACTCAATCGAAATCTTCGCGTGAAAACACCCGATCGAGATCGATCTCCTCATCAATCGACTGATGGTGTTATTAGTCGACTTCGATCCCTCGGCAGTCGACTGCTCAGCCAGACCCTGGTCAGTTAAACCCTAGTCGACTTAGAGCAGTCGACTGGCACCTATGCCAGTCGACTGATGTCGGGTAAACCCTCAAACCCAAGTTGTTTGAGCATTCGACACTCAGTCTTTGCCACTTGGCCAAGTCCACCTCATCCCTCATGGAGTTCCCCACAGAAGCTCTCTTCCCTTGGCCTATGTCCCTCGGATGTGCCAAGCGCACGACTTCGCAACGCCATCCTTCGTGTCTCTTGCCCTCGGATTATGCTTCCCTTGGGCCTCACTCCATTCGCTCCCCGTCCGGTGGTCCCTTGGATGCATCAAGCGCACGACTTCTCAATGACATCCTTCACCGACTCAAGGACCCCGAGCCTAGTGAACTTACCAAGTCCTCTAGACTTCCCAAATGCACCAAGCGCACGACTTTGCAATGCTTTGGACTTTCCCACACCAAGCCCCAAGCTTGGATTTTCCATGCCAACTCCATGTTGGACTTTCCTATGACAATCCCATGTCATATGTTTTGTCTATCATTAAAATATTGCTCGAGTCAAACTCGAGTCAACCCGGGCCGATTGCACCAACAACCTCCTCCTTTTTGATGATTGACAAAACTATCCCTCAAGTCTACCAATTATCCCTAATTGGCAATTCTCACATCCCAATGAGAATTCCAAACCAATTGGTAACTTAGTAACTTCTCCCCCTTTTTGACATACATCAAAAAGGTCCTCCCCAAGGGTATGAATGTCTCATATCACAATGAGATCTTACAATCTCTCCCTTGGAGGAACACACACCTATAATCTTTCTAGTGATAAGTCCTATATCACTTAAAGAGAGGCAACCCAATTTTCCTCCCATGAGGAAAAGTACACATCTATCTTCCCATGATGGATACCTCCCTATAAAGGCTTGCTCCCCTTTGATCATTACACCAATAATGTCCTTAGAGAGTCCCTAAGCCAATAGGAACATTAAAAAATTCAAAATTAAGGCAAAGTTTAACAATGAACTTCCATCCACCTTAAAATTGATACTCACCCTAAACACTTCTCCTAATCCATATCCAATGGATTTCCACCCTTTCTAATGCTCTCCCAAGCATGTCCTAGGGTTAGGAGTGGTTAGGGGACCAAAACCTAGCTGAACATGGGCCTAACCACCAAGGTTTACCCGAAATCAGTAGTATCAGTCGACTGAATCAGATATCAGTCGACTCCTTCCCACATCAGTCGACTGGCCTCCCTGGCAGTCGACTGATAACTGCATTTGCAGTTTTCTGATTTTCAGAAATGAATTTCTAAAATTCGTAAGTAAATATACATAAGTTGAAAAATCTTGAAATTTTATATGTATATTACTTTTTACAATCATAATGGGTGAAAAAAATTTGAAAATTATTTTACCCACAAATTAGTGAGATTGACATAAAGTTCAAAGGTTAAGAAAAGCTTCAATATTGAGCCCTTTTTCTATCATCCCATTCAATGGTGATTGCTATCAAAAGATAGGCTTCACCAAGGTTTTTCAAAATGTTTTTGAAACCTTTAATTCCTTTTTCCTAAACATCTCACTTGTATCTAGATGTGTAAAACACATACAAGTCAAATATTCTAGTGAGATGTGAGTTTTTGTTCTTTAATGGTCTCACGCATATTATAAGGCAACTCTACTTGATTCCCTTATGCATGAGACTTCAAGTCATGCCAATGGTCCTTAAATCAACTTTATTTTATGCATGATATGATTATGGCATATATATGATATAACTAAGCATGTACCAAAATCATGATGTCATGGCAAGTGAATGAAATGTTAGCATACATGACATATAAAAATAAGTCTAAAACATGATCATGACATTTTTAGAGATTAAAATGAAAATGATGTCATGTCATGGCAAGGCAAACAAATCATGGCAAGTAAAATATACTAAGGTATAAAATACTTAAGTGTTAAATCCAAATTGTCATTTCTAGGAATTAATTATATTTTGCCTTAATACCATTATCTCCCAAGTGTGCCATAAACCTAAACTGGCACACTCATACCTCTAAGACCTAATCGTGTCACTTTAATCATTTTTCAACTTCTTAAGCACATTGGCACGTCCTAATGTGTAAACTCACCATGGCTAGGTTAACTACCCATCCACTTAGGGTTGACACACCCTAACACATCTAGCGTGAATCGATCACGCTCCTAGGAACCCAATACCTATTGGAGCTCCTTGGGTTAACAAGGTATTCACTAGGGATAACTTCCCTAGATACCTTCCTAATGACCCTTTTAGGCTTTGAAGCCATAGTCTTTTGGGTCTTTCTTAGGTTAACTCTAGAAGTAACTCCCCCAATGAGCTTCTTAGTGGCTTTCTTGGTTTTTCATAAGTCCTTAGCCACTAAACAAACACCATGGCTAGTCTTAGGGATAACATCCCTATTAGCCTTGGTTTTCTTAGACATAGAGATTGTTCCATAATTAAAGGGAACATTATAATAAGTCTTCTTGGGCTTAGGTTTGTAACCCAAATCTTCCTTGCCCTTAGACCGTTATTGAACCCTAGGTCTTGACTTTTGGGCAATTAACCCTTGAATATAATTTTCTATAATCTTAAGGGTCTTTTCTATTCTCTCAAGTCTTGATATCAAGACTTGGTTTTCTAATTCTAATTTTCTCAATTTTGATTGTTCATTAGGTTTTTGGGAAGGCCTCTTTTTCTTAGGCATGTGCCTAGACTTTTTGGGATTAATACCCAAATTTTCTTCTATTCTCCTAATTGATTCCCTAGGTAAGATAGTTCTAGTGTTATTGGTCCTAGGTTTATCCTTAGATAAATTTACATGCTTAGCACCTAAACAATAAACCTTATTATTTCTACTAGCATGCTTTTCATTAATAATTGCAAGAGAACTAAAATAATTCCTAGCATGCTTGTTACCCTAGAGATTGAGGGTGCATTAATTAAATTTACCTTAGGGTTAGCTTTAGAAGCTCCCCCTAGATGAGATGCCCCTTCTTGCATTTTCTTCCCCCTAGGGCATTGGCTTTAATAATGCCTCCGTTGGTTGCATTTGAAGCACACAATGTGCTCTTTGCTCTTAATTGTGGGGACTCCGATATTTTTGACTTTTGGTGTCGGTTGAACCTTCTTCACCTTCATATCACACTTACTTTTATAGTGTCCTTGTTCCCTACACTCAAAGTATGTTATATGATTTTTATTTATAATAACAACACTTGAGTTACCTAGGGAATTTTCGCTCCTCCCGGATGTTGAAGCTTCTTCTTGAACTTGTTCCTGGATAGAAGACCTCTCCTCCCCCTCAATGCTAGAGGTGGAGGTCTCCACCAAATCATCAACATCTTCGAATGTGGTGGGCAATTCTTCAACATCCTCGGATCCGGATGTTAATGGGCATTCTTCCTCTTCATGGACCAATGTGGGCTCTTCATGAAATCTTATCACCTTGTCCTATAGGTCCTTAGCATCCCTAAAATTACCTAGCCTAGACCAAATGTTGTTAGGAATCAAATCACTAAGTAATTCGATTACCTTGAGATTTGTCTTGAAGTCCTTGATTTGGTCTTGGGTCCACCTTGACTTCTCAATTTGCCTATTGCTTTCATCCCTAGGAAATTCGAAACCATTTTCTAAGATTAACATAAAGTTAAAATCGGTTTCTAGATATACCTCCAATTTTCTTTTCCACCATTGAAAATCTCCTTTGAATTTTAGTGGTTGGAGGTTGTAGCCAACCATCTTTGATGTAGTGCTTGTTGCGGTGGTTAGTCCTCGATAAGCTACCTTGGCTCTGATACCACTTGTAGGAACATAGGTGGCTGGCTAGAGGGGGGTGAATAGCCCTCAATCATCATATGATGGAATTCATTCGTTCTTGCATGCTTGTCTACAATTGTTGTTAATATACGCAGCGGAAACAATAGAAATAATAACAACAATACAATCACACGCAATACACAAGATATACGTGGTTCGGAATCAAATGGTTCCTACTCCATGGGGTGAGCTCAACGAGCTCGTGTTATGCGCACGACATTAACAATACTCCTTCTCGACAACACGTCAGAGGTGGAGAAACCTCTCACAAGCAATTACACTAAGTAATATAAAATACAAGCAATACAAAGACAAATATGAAATACATGTAAAGAACACTTTACAATGCTTGCTTTGAAACATTTGCTTGTTGCTTGCTTTATATGGCTCTTGAAGGTCTAGAATGCAACAACAATTCTCCTCCAAAGTCACCCTTAAAGTCTTGGTGAAATCCTCCATCTTGAGCTCCATTTATAACTTGCATCAAGCTGATTTCGCGCCCATCAGTCGACTGATCGTGACCATCAGTCGACTGGTCCTGTAGCCGTTATCTACTAACGACTTGATCCACATTGGCAAAACTCCAACGGATCCTTCATCAGTCGACTGATGATACCCATCAGTCGACTGATTATCCCATTAGTTGAGTGGTCGCACGAGCACTCGACTGAAAACCATTATGTGGCTAAAAACACCCCGATAATTCGACTGATCTCCCTCATCAGTCGACTGATGGTGTTATCAGTCGACTGCCATCCCTCGATAGTCGACTACTCAGCAAGACCTTGGTCAGTCGAACACCAGTCGAACCCTAGTCGACTTAGAGCAGTCAACTGGCACCTATGCCAGTCGACTGATGTTGGGTAAACCCTCAAACCCAAGTTGTTTGAGCATCCGACACTCAGTCTTAGCCACTTGACCAAGTCCACCTCATCCCTCATGGAGTTCCCCACCGAAGCTCTCTTCCCTCGGATGCGCCAAGCGCACGGCTTCACAACGCCATCCTTCGAATCTCTTGCCCTCGAAGTATGCTTCTCTTGGGCCTCACTCCATTCGTTCCACGTCCGATGGTCCCTCGGATGCATCAAGCGCATGGCTTCGCAATGACATCCTTCACCGACTCAAGGACCCCGAGCCTAGTGAACTTACCAAGTCCTCAAGACTTCCCAAATGCACCAAGCGCATGACTTTGCAATGCTTTGGACTTTCCCACACCAAGCCCCAAGCTTAGATTTTCCATGCCAACTCCATGTTGGACTTTCCTATGACAATCCCATGTCATAAGTTTTGTCTATCATAAAAATACTGCTCGAGTCAAACTCGAATCAACCCGAGCCGATTGCACCAACAGACTACAGTCTTGTTAAGGTGGCGCCTCGACTGAACAACTCGACCAACAACTTGACTAGATATAGGAGTGGGCATGAGAGCGACCACTCAGAAGCGAGGCAAGCTTGATCAACACCTCGACTAGATGTTAGTTGAGGTGGCACCTCAACTAGATCACTCGATTAGCACCTCGACTGGATCCATGATAGGTATTAAAATAGTAGATTAGAAGTAAGGAAGACTCGACCAGTGCCTCGACTGGTGTATTAGTCGAGGCAGTGCCTCAACTAGCAAAGTGACCATTGTGTTGTAACATTCGGAATCGCGAGTGCTGACAAGAGACGTCGAAGGCTTCGAAGGGGCTTATAATGTTGGTGCAGTAGGCACCTAAGTCGAACCTAAGTTTTGATTATAGCAAACGATACAAAGTTAAGCTCATGTCATTATCTCATGAGCTGAATCAAGTATGCAGAAATGCAAAGCTATGCCGAAGGTCAGCGACACTCGGAGAGAACCGTAGTGGTCGGGCGACGCCGGGAGGACTTCGGACGGAGCCGAAGGAATCAGGTGGAGACCGAAAGCAAGGCTTCAAAGGTAAATGTTGAGGTAAGCTCGTGTGAGTGAGCATAAGTAAGGTCGAGTCCTTCATACGGGGACATCTTTAGGCGACGATCCGACCAAGACTTCCCATGGAAGGTCTATGTTGAGATCGGACGGCAAGTGGCCGTCGAATTCACTTATATTTCGAGCTAACTCTTTATTACAGTTGAAAAGTCTAGAAATCAGTTCAAACGGCCAAGGATCAGTTCAACTGCTGAGCCATCAGTTCAACCGGCCAAGGATCAGTTCAACTGTTGAGCCATCAGTTCAACCGGCCAAGAAATTAGTTCAACCAATGGTCAAAAATCAGCCTCGATGAGTCAAGCTTTATCACCATTTTTCAAGGAGTTTTGTGCCCAATTCCTATTGGTTGAAGACCCATTCGATGAGGGGCTTAAAGGCTATAAAACGAGGGCTTCTCCTAGGGTTTTTCATCATCTCTAAGTGCTAAAAAATCTTTGCAACTCCGCGATTCTCCGACGACTCTACGACGAAGTGCTGTCAACAACCCTAGCTTTGTTTCTACTCTTTAGTTGTTGATATTTTAATTTGTCGTCTCTTTAAATATTGCAATTCCTTTTATTAATCGAGGTTTTCTATCGTTGCACTTTACATTAATAGAAGAGAGGGTTTGTCTCTCTATCTTTTCTTTCGAAGGTTTTTTTGTAATCGTCAAACTCCTACCTCCAACGAGGAGAAGTGTTTTTAGTGAATTGCCCTCCGTGCATGATCAAGGATCACTAGGGCCTTGGAGTAGTAGCCGAAGGCTACGAACCAAGTAAAAATATTTGTCTCATTTTATTTATTGCTTATCTTTCCGCTGCAAATTAATTATCTACTCGAGTTTTAACGAACGAACAAAAAAAGGTTTTATCGCTATTCACCCCCCCCCTCTAGCTATCCGCTTCGATCCAACAATTGGTATCAGAGTCGGGGGCATTTAGATTTGGTGAAACCACATATCTATCATTTTTTACAGATTTGTTTTTCGTTCATTTAAATTTTTCTCCCGCACTACTAATCCAAGACGAAGTCTTGGTACTCTTCGTTTGGTTTTGTTTTGTAAGTATTCGCTTTTGGAGTAGCCGACGGTAAAATGGCCATAACTTTTCGTACAAGTTCTCCCACAAAATGGTCTACCTACCAAAATGAAGCTCTCAGAAAGATATACACTTCTTACCAAGGTAAACCCTCGTAACAAGCTGTATTCATCCCGAAAAACCAATGTTTAGTACCATTTCTGGGACATCAAAGGTTGTAAGTGCTCATCTTTTATTTTAGTTGGTTATTTCTCGTTTATTCCTTTTGTTTCTTTTCATTTCCTACATTACTAATCCAAGGCGAAGTCTTGGAACCTTTTTTGTGTTTTTTTTTTGTATTTTTTGTGCAAGGTTTCCCTTCCAAATGGCCCATCTCGAGGGTTTTAGCACCGTCAGACCACCGTTTTACAACGGAGATGATTTCCGTTACTGGAAAGGTCGGATGGAATGCTTTCTGAAAATCCAAATCGAGATGTTGATCATAATCCAAATGGGTTTCACACTTTCGACTAACGAAGTGGGTGAATCCTTGGGTTATGACCAATGGACCATTGCGACAAAATGATAAGTCGAAGCCGACGCCAAGGCAACTCAAATTCTCCAATGCGGCTTGTCCAAGGAGGAGCTAAATCCCGTCAGCCCCTTCATAAGCGCAAAGGACCTTTGGACAAAGCTAGTGGAGCTACATGAAGGGACTGATGAAGCCAAGGTATGTAAGGGTGATCTTTGTTGGTGCAGGGGCACTAGATAATCGAACCTGTGTTTTGATTATGACAAAGACACAAAGTTAAGTTTACATCGTTATCTCACGAGCTAAATCGAGTGTGCAGAAAAGTACTAAAGCTGGAGCTGAAGGCTAGTGACACTCGGAGGAAGCCGCAGTGGTCGGGCGACACTCGAGTGACTTCGGAGGGAGCCAAAGGAATCGAGTGGAAGGCCGGAAGCGAGAGCTACAAGGTAAGTATCGAGGAAAGCTCGTGTGAGTGAGAGATTGTAAGGTCGTGTCCTCTTTACGGGGATGACCATAGGCGGTGATCCGACTAAGACTTCTTGTGGAAGGTTTAGGTCGAGATCAGACGGTTAGAAACCATCGTATTTATCATTTCCAAGCTAACCTCTTACTACAGAGAAGTGGCCAGGTTGGCAGTCGACTGCTGGACGTTGGGCAGTCGACTAATGATCATCAGTCGACTGATGGGATGCATCAGTTGACTGATGGCGACGAATCAGCCTTTGTGCTAGGTCAAAATGGATAACGTTTGACGTGGCCACTTCGCGAGAAAATTTGGACAACTTCGTGATCTGTTCCAAAAAAAAAGGAGACAAATTCAGAGGCCAAAATCTATAAAAGGAGGGGAGGATTCCAACTCTGAACATCATCAAGTTTATTCATCAAGTGCTCCTACAAAGCCAACGCTCCAACACCGTCATAACGCCGATGCGACAACAAGCTTAGATCTTCTTCGTCGGCAGCAACATCTAGTAATATATTTTAATATTGTATTCGTTGTTTTTATTCATAATGAGGTGAGGTAGGCTTGTTGCCTCATCCTCGTACTTCCGAATTTTGTGATCGTTGTCTCCTACCTCCAATGAGGAGGAGACGTTATAGTGCTTTTCCCTCCATACGTGGTCTAGGACCGATAGGGCCTTGGAGTAGCAACCGCTGGGTTGTGAAGCAAGTAAAATAAACGTGTGACTTTTATTTTCCGCTGTGCTTACTCGTTTACTTGTTTCTCAACGAACGAATTTGAACGAAAGATTTACGATCACTATTCACCCCCCCTCTAGCGACACTTCTCGATCAAACAATCTTTTATTTAATAAACTATATAATCTAAAAATGCAGGAACACGAGTCCACGACGCAACTTCATGCCCACATCCAAGACATTGTCAACAATCTACACGCGATCGGGCAAAAGGTCGAAAATTGCGACCTTATAAGGTATGTCCTAAACTCCTTTCCGAGGACTACCTTGTGGGCATCCATGGTCGATGCCTACAAGGTCTCCAAGGATCTTTCGAAACATAGGTTAGATGAACTATTTTCTGATTTTGAACTTCATGAGCAGTCTAACTCGGAACCCGAGAAGGGTATAACACTTTTTTCAGGTTCAAAGAAGAAAACCGCAAGCAAGCCACCCCCGAAGGAAGAAGAGGATGAGTCCGATTCGGAGGTCGACCCGATAATGGAGGCCAAACTAGTCAACCTAGTTCGGAGGATAGTCAAGGGCCGAAAGTGAACCATCACTCGACCCAACGAAGGTAAGCCTAAAAGTTCTAATATTAGGTGTTACGAATGCAACAGGTTTGGACACATCAAGTCCGAATGCCCAAAGCTCAAAAGCAAAGCACCAAAATACAAAAAGGCACTCAATGCTACATGGGAAGAAGCGTCCAAGGAAGAAGACGATGATTGATTCCTCATGGCTAAACCGGTTGAATCGGAGATGGAGTCGGAACTGGAACATGAATCGGAAACTGAAGACGAGTCGAACTGCGAAGCGCTATTCAAGACAAGCCACGGATACGCATCCGGTTCAAAAGATACACTCAAGGTAAGTCGATCTCTAATTAGTATGCTTTATAGTGCAATTAAGTTTTTAACTAGAAAGTTAGCTAAGTCCGAGTCCAAGGTCGAGACCCTGGTTGAGGAAGTTAAACACCTCAAACACGAGGTCTCCCTAACCTCTTCGACTAGTCGAGTTCAAGAGGAGGACTCAACTCGGGTTGAAAAACTCAAAGTCGAGAACTCACTCTTGAAGAGTCAAGTCGAAGATCTTAGGAATACGTTGGAAAGGTTTACTTTGGGATCCAAAGGACTTGACCTCCTACTTGGATCGCAAAGGGCTGTGTACAACAAGGATGGGCTAGAGTTTAACTCAAATACGACCAACAAATCGTATATGTCGATTGTAAGTCGACATAAATAACATGTCCAAGCATGGGTCCCTAAGACCGCCTTAATTTCAAACTTAGGATCGAACCAGTACTGGGTTCCCAAGGACCAAATCCACTTTGTGGAGAGACCAAATCGATTCAACGGTTCAGGAGGAGCTAGTACGAAACTTGTTTGTGTTTTAACCTAGAAATTGCATGCTTAGGTTTTTATTTAGTTTGATTTTCCTTTATAGAATGGTTAGATAGGACTATAACTTGTCAATACTTGATAACATAGTACCAGGACGCGGCGAGATGATAGTACGCTAGGAAAGCGGAGTTTTGTGTATTCGGGCAAGATAAGGCATATCTAGTTCGATGCACTTGACCGAGCAGAACTAGCTGAAGCTACCTCGCCGTATCCTAGACTAGTTAGACCAGGAAGTGGTCTTAGGTAAGTCAAGTCTCTATTTTCTTGAAAATGGCTTTGTCTAAGGAAGTGGTCGTTGTTCCAATCAAAGAAGGCCTCTGTGCCTCGCCACGACCTAGAAGCCATGATCTTGAAAAGGTGACTTGATAAGCCTAAGGTCAAATCCGAATCTAACGCAAGGTTGACAAGTGTTTAAGTCATTAAATTTAAATCAAGTAAAATTGGAAGTCATCTCACAAGAACATATAGGGTTAACATGTTTGATCATGTAGACATGGGTGAGATGATTTAGGTTAATAATTTTCATCCAGTCTTTAATAAATCAAATATCCGATCCAACTACCTTGCGTGTAGGATCAATAGATGTTGGACAGTGGTTGCTCCCGACACATGACCGGGGATCAACTCAAGTTTTCGAAGCTTCGATTCAAACGACAAGGATCGGTAGCCTTCGGAAATAACGCCATGCTCAAAATCATCGGATCAGGTGATATTGAGCTTAACTCAAATTTTGTTATTCAAAATGTTTTATTAGTAGAAAATTTTCAATATAATTTACTTAGTGTAAGCCAATTGTGTGATAATAACTATAAGGTCATATTTCTAGAAAATGAATGTGTAATTAATACAAATGAAACTTCTAAAATAATTCTTAAGGGAACTAGAAATAACAATATTTACACTATTAACTTAACTAACTCCTCAACTAAGTGTCTTATGACACGGCAAGAGGAATCATGGTTGTGGCACCGACGACTCGGTCACTCACACCCAAGACTCATCCACAAGATGAGTCAGAGTGACTTAGTCAGAGGTTTGCCTAACCTCAATAAATTGGATAATAAAATAAGTAATGCTTGTCAACAAGGTAAACAATCTAGG
Source organism: Wurfbainia villosa (assembly GCA_025175895.1). Taxonomy (NCBI): domain Eukaryota; kingdom Viridiplantae; phylum Streptophyta; class Magnoliopsida; order Zingiberales; family Zingiberaceae; genus Wurfbainia; species Wurfbainia villosa. The sequence continues at coordinate 76,495,625 of CM046000.1, read as the reverse complement.
ACACAACATCAACTAACTAATCAAGAACGAACCAAAAGTGTGCTTGAGCTCCTACACATGGATCTATTTGATTCACATAGAGCTAAGTCACTTAATGGAAGTGAATTCTGCTTAGTCATAATTGATGACTATTCTAGATTTACTTGGGTTAGGTTCATCAAACACAAAAGTGATACCCTAGATCAATTAATCAATCTATTTAAATTAATAGAAAATCAACAAAGCATTAAAATCAAAAGACTTAGGACTGATCATGGTGGTGAATTTGAGAACCATAGGTTTACAGAATTCTATAACCTAAATGGATACCACCATGAGTTCTTTTGCCCTAGAACTCCACAACAAAATGGCCTATTAGAACGCAAAAATAGAACCCTACAAGAAGCCGCTAGGACAATGTTAAATGAGTATAACCTACCCGATAGGTTTTGGGCGGAAGCCGTGAGTACGACATGCTATGTCCAAAATAGGATCCTTATGGTAAAGAGGCACCTTAAGACCTTATACGAGATTTATCACGATAAAATACCTAACATCAAGTACTTTAGGGTATTTGGGTGTAAGGTACATATCCTAAACACTGAGGATTACCTAGGGAAATTTACATCCAAAACCACGACCGGAATCTTTCTAGGATACTCGACTACAAGTAGAGCTCATAGAGTATATAACCATGACACCCTTAGAATCGAAGAGACTATTAATGTAGTATTTGATGAAGGACACGAACCTACAAAACCCCCGACAACCCCAATTAGCGAGTTGATTCATACTAGACCTAACTCTGATCCGGGGATCATGTCTAGTGTTAACCCTAACCTAAGTCAACCAAGTCACTCTATCGACCAAATGATAGGTGACTCCAACCAAACTAGAACTCAAACGAGTCATCCTATGGATCAAGTTGTAGACTCAAACCCAAATCCAACTAGGACTCAAACGAATCATCCTATCGACCAAGTGATAGGTGATCCAAGTCTAGGAGTTCGAACTAGAGCCTCATACAGAAACCTTAGTCAAATCTCCTTGATTTCTAAAATTGAACCCAAAACTATTGACCAAGCTCTTCTTGATCCCGATTGGATTATTGCAATGCAAGAGCTGGCTCAATTCACTAGGAATGAAGTATGGTAATTAGTACCACCACCTAAAGATAAAACAATCATTGGAACAAGGTGGATGTTTAGAAATAAACTTGATGATAAAGGTGAAGTAGTTAGAAATAAAGCCAGACTAGTCGCTAAATGGTTTAGTCAAGTTGAAGGTTTAGATTATGATGAGACCTATGCCCCAGTAGCTAGATTAGAGTCCATTCGAATGCTATTAGCGTATGCAGCACATCGAGGATTTAAGTTATTTCAAATGGATGTGAAATCTGCATTCTTAAATGGATACATTAAAGAAGAAGTTTATGTTAGTCAACCCCCCGGTTTCGAAAGTTTAGACAATCCCGACAATGTCCTTAGGTTAAAGAAAGCTCTCTATGGACTTAAACAAGCTCCTCAGGCTTGGTACGAGAGACTTTCGATTTATCTTAAGTCTAAAGGTTTTAACCAAGGTGTAGTTGACCCAATTATTTTCGTAAAAACCTTAGGTAAAGACATATTCATAGCCCAAATCTACGTAGATGATATTATTTTCGAAACCACCAACTCAATCCTACTAAATGAGTTCATTTCACTTATGGAAAGTGAATTTGAAATGAATTTAGTAGGCAAGTTAAGCTTCTTTTTAGGTCTACAAATTAAAAAAACTAAAGATGGAATATACCTACATCAACGCAAATATACTAGGGAATTAATTAAACGCTTTGGAATGCAAGACGCTAAAATTATTAATACCCCAATGACAACTAATGTGAATATAGAAGAAGATTTAATCGGAAACTCAATTTATTTAAAATACTATAGGAGCATAATAGGGAGTCTACTTTACTTAACTGCGAGCCGACCTGATATCCTATTTGCAGTAAGTTTGTGTGCAAGGTTCCAAACCTATGCCAAGGAGTCTCACCTAACTCTAGTCAAGCGTATCCTTAGATATCTAAAGGGTACACTTAATGTCGGTATTTGGTACCCTAGATCTATCGAGTTCGAACTAACCGGCTACTCCGATTCGGACTATGCCGGTAGTAAGCTCGATAGAAAGAGTATGAGTGGTTGTTGTCAACTTCTCGGCTCGAGTCTAGTGAGTTGGTGCAGTAGGAAGCAACACTGTGTTGCCTTATCTACCACCGAAGCCGAATACATTGCAATAGGTGAGTGTGTCACTCAGCTTCTTTGGATGAAGCACACTCTCCGCGACTTTAAGTTAGACTTTACGAACACCAAACTCCACGTAGATAACATTAGTTCAATTAACCTTACTAAGAATCAGATATGTCACTCTAGGACCAAACATATAGAGGTCAAACACCATTTCATTCGAGAACATGTGGCCAACAGAGCCATACAACTCGAATACGTCGAATCGAAGTCTAACTTGGCAAACCTATTTACTAAACCCCTACCCGAAGCCGAATTCAGTCTATTAAGATGAAAATTGGGCATGTGCGTAGTAGAATAAGAACTTACAAATTATATTTTCGTACTACTATTTCTTACTTTTCATTTTCATGGAACTAGCATAGGACATACCTTAGATATCATGCACTTATAGATTTAAGGAGCCAGTACATCTCACAACACATAGGACTAATGTGTTTGTGTACTTAGACACGTATATGGGCGTGAGATGTTAGGACCTTACTCCTGGTTCCAGATGTAGAGCTAGTGCATCGCTATGAACCACGGAGTATAATCATATATACTAACCGACTTTATCCAGGACTAGTTGATCTTTCATATCAATCAAGCCAAATATGAGTCGAACATTTTATAAATGAACTTATTTTCAGTATATGATTTTCAAAATAATGTGGAACATGCTTGTACTTTAAAATTAATACTTATCTTTTATTCCACACACACCCTCACACTTTTCGATATATGGAAAAAGGGGGAGAAAAAGGCCAAAGTTAAGGGATCAATTTTTTATGGCCATGGCTTACTTAACTTTAAGTTAACAAAACAAGTTAAGAGAATTCTTAACTTAAACACATTTAGTTAACTTGTTAACAAAAAAGTAAATTACTTAACTTTAAGTTAACTTGTTAACAAAACGGAAGTAAAGGCCAAGGTTAAGAAATCAATTTTTTTTATTTCTTAACTTAAAACTTATTTTAAACACTATGGCCAATATTAAGTAATTTCGGTTACTTAATTTTTTTTTAGTAGAAAACATCAAGGGGGAGAGTTAAAACTCTTTCTCAAGTACTCACCCTCGGTCAAGGGGGAGGATTCCTCAAGGGGGAGCACTTGCAAAAGAGTTTTTATATACTCCTGCTCATTCATGCATATCTCATACTCATTTTGCTTAATGCACTTAATTTATTTTCCTTAACTTTGTATGTGGGTTTACCATAAATCAAAAAGGGGGAGATTGTTGGTGCAATAGGCACCAAAGTCGAACCTGAGTTTTGATTATAGAAAACGATACAAAATTAAGCTCATGTCATTATCTCACAAGCTGAATCAAGTATGCAGAAATGCTAAGCTAAGCCGAAGGTCAGCGACACTCGGAGAGAACCATAGTGGTCGGGCGACATCGGGAGGACTTCGGAGGGAGCCGAAGGAATCAGGTGGAGACCGAAAGAAAGACTTCAAAGGTAAATGTTGAGGTAAGCTCGTGTGTGTGAGCGTAAGTAAGGTCGAGTCCTTCATACGGGGACATCCTTACGCGACGATCCGACCAAGACTTCCCATGGAAAGGTCTATGTTGAGATCGAACGACAAGTGGCCGTCGAATTCTCTTATATTTCTAGCTAACTCTTTATTACAGTTGAAAAGTCTGGAAATCAGTTCAATCGGCCAAGGATCAGTTCAACTACTGAGCCATCAGTTCAACCGGCCAAGGATCAGTTCAACTGCTGAGCCATCAGTTAAACCGGCCAAGAAATCAGTTCAACCGATGGTCAAAAATCAGCCTCGAGGAGTCAAGCTTTATCACCATTTTTCAAGGAGTTTTGTGCCCAATTCCTATTGGTTGAAGACCCATTCGATGAGGGGCTTAAAGGCTATAAAAGGAGGGCTTCTCCTAGGGTTTTTCATCATCTCTAAGTGCTCAAAAACCTTTTCAACTCCGCGATTCTCCGACGACTCTACGACGAAGTGCTGTCAACAACCCTAGCTTTGTTTCTACTCTTTAGTTGTTGATATTTTAATTTGTCGTCTCTTTAAATATTGCAATTCCTTTTATTAATCGAGGTTTACTATCGTTGCACTTTACATTAATAGAAGAGAAGGTTTGTCTCTCTATCTTTTCTTTCGAAGGTTTTTTTGTAATTGTCAAACTCCTACCTCCAACGAGGAGGAGTGTTTTTAGTGAATTGCCCTCTGTGCGTGATCAAGGATCACTAGGGCCTTGGAGTAGTAGCCGAAGGCTACGAACCAAGTAAAAATATTTGTCTCATTTTATTTATTGCTTATCTTTCCGCTGCAAATTAATTATCTACTCAAGTTTTAACGAACGAACAAAAAAAGGTATTGCTATTCACCCCCCCTCTAGTGATCCGCTTCGATCCAACATATAAGAAGGAGGTTTATGAACATTTTTGGTGGCCGATTCTTGAGGAGTTAGAAGGCAAAGTGTCGTTGCATTCCAACCTTCTAGGGAATTCTCCAACACAACTAAAACAAGCAATCAAGCAAAGACATTCGTGTAAAGTATTTTTTTCTTCATTTCATTTACATCTTGTATTTGGTTATTATTGTTGTAAGCTCTATTGTAAGAGGTTTCTCCACCCCGGATTGTTTCTGAGAAGGAGAAGGTATAGTGGTGGTGTTCATCACTAGAGCTCGCTAGGGCTTGACCGTGGAGTAGGAACTAGGGTTCCGAACCACGTAAAATCTGTGTGTCGTGTTTGTGTTGTGTTTTGTGCTTGCATTAGTATTAGTATTTGTATTTTCACTGTGTACTAACGATCGTAGACAAGCACAACAAATCCAAGCGATGAAATTGATGAATTACTATTCACCCCCTCTAGCGACGCCAACGTTCCTACAAGTGGTATCAGAGCAAGGTTGCTCATCAATCGGACTAACAATTGTGGGAGCTAAAGCTAGAGGCGATGGAGTTTGAAGATGGATTTGGCATGATATTCGAATTCCACCAGTGTATTGATTTGGAGGATTTGCTCAGTAGAAGACAATGACTGAGTTTTTCTTCCAAATGAACATTGAGAATTGGTTTGCCCTAATGGAAAGTTTCAAGACTCCAACGGACAAGAAGGGGAGAACTCTCAACCGGAGTAAATGGACTGAGAGACAAGTCTAAAGATTTGAAGCTAATGATAAGGTAACAAAGATTTTAGTTAATTTAATACCTAATAACATATTTTTGCAAATTAGGGAAGTTTAGGGATGCTAAGGAGTTATGGAGCAAACTTGCTGAGCTCCATGATGGATCTTCCATGATCGAAGAAGATGAGGATAAATCCAAAGAAGTGGAATGCTCATCCTCTTAAGAGAGTGAAGATTCAGCAGTTGATAGGTGCTCAACATCTGAAAAAGAAATTATGGAAGCATCCACTTCAAGGATTTAAGGGGAGGTTAGATCTTCAACCCCAGAACAAGAATAAGAGGAGGAGCCTTCTACCTCTGGGAGAAATGAAGAAGAAGTCCAAAATTTTCCTACCATTCAAGAAGGTAACTCAAGTGTAATTATTAAAAATAAAAATCATATAACATGCTTTGAATGTAGGGAAGTAGGGCATTTTAAGAGTAAATGACCAAAAAGAGTCAAGAAAGCTCAACTGACACCATGGGCCAAAGAAAAGTCAAAGGAAAGCGGAGACCCAATTCATAAGAGCAAGAAGCATATAGTATGCTTCAAGTGCAACAAACGGGGACATTACTAGAGCCTATGTCCTAGAGGGAGGCACCCTCGAAAGGGCAAAGGAGAGAATTCAAATATAGGATGAGCTAAGGCAAATCCTAAGGTAAATTTAAATAATGCTCTTCCTTTATGGAATGTTAGAAAGCATGCTCATAATTTTATTTCTATCCATCATGACAAAAAGAATGCCAAAAATAGATTTTATTACTTAGGCGCTAAACATGTCAATTTACCTAAGGATAAATCTAGACCTATTAATTCTAGGACTACATTACCTAAGGATAGGAAGGTAGAGAATCAAAGTCTAGGCAATAATCCGAAGAATTATAGGCATATGCCTAGGAAGAACAAGTCCTAAAGAAAGAATGAAGATTCAAAAATTGGAAAATTAGAGTTAGAAAATCAAGTTTTAAGATCAAAATTTGAGAAAATGGAAAAGACCCTTCAAAAGATGACAAATATGATTAATGAGTCTAATGAACAAAACTTAGGCTTTAAAAGGCAAGGTGCATCTAAGGACAAGCAACGCTTGGGTCACAAGCCTAGGTCCAAGGTAGATAAGCCTACCTACCATAGTGTTTCATATAGTTATGGAACAAGTTCTAGGTCTAGGAGTGTCGAGATCACAAGGGAGGTCATCCCTAGAGTTTACCATGGCAAGTTTCTAGTGGCTAAGGAGAAACCTAGGGAAGCCACTAACAAGGTTACAAGGGAAGCATTCCCTAGGGTTAAACAAGACAAGACCACAATGACTAAGGCTTCTAAGGCTAGGAGGGTCATTAGGAAAGTATTAAGGGAAGTTATCCCTAGTGAGTACCTAGTAAACCCAAGGAGCTCCATTAGGTATTGGGTTCCTAGGAGCGTGATACCCTCATGCTAGATGGGTTTAGGGTGTGCCTGTTATGTTTCCTCGGCACCGACGTAGGTGTTGTGTTCGAGCATGTTTCGTAAACATGCACTCAGCGGAAGAAAACAAGTAATAAACTATTTATATTACAACACATACACCACACGCATGCAAAAGATACAACATGTGTAGACATAATCGTTATTTCAAATTTTACAATAAAAGGAAATTTATTCTAGTTATACTTGACGAATCACGTGTAGCGAGAATAACATCAACCGTAGTGACTCTTGCTAGAATCGCCTCTATCCGTATCCATGCCGAGTATCGTCGGGATTGCTTCACAAAGCTATGAGCTCTGTCTTCGCAAGAGTCACTAGCCTCATGTCGAAGTCCTTGTGATCCAAGAGACAATCACAATCCGAATCAAATTCGGATACTAAAAATGAGTTTCGCAAACTCGCTTCTCGAAAGCAGTTTTCGTTAACCAATAGACATAAACTTAACCCTCTACCTATGAGGATTTCCAGAGATCCTATCCCCGGCAAGTAGGTCATTGTCGAAGCACAAAATGTCGACCAAACAACCTATCCAACAAGAGGAGAACAAGCTGTCTAGAAGCTGGATAGCTTGTTTGGTGGAAGAGATGGTCGACCAATCAATTGGTCGGTTACTCCTTGGTCGTTGATGGCCAAGGGAGGATGGCCGGAGGTGTTGCCGACGGCTAGTGGCTGGCCGACGACAAGGAGGAAGAGGCGGAAGCAACTTGGGTAGTAGCTCTTGGTTGGACGACAATTCCTCTTGGGCGGCAAGAAGCAAGGAGGAAGAGAAGGCTTGGCCAGCTAGGGTTTCCAACACGAAAGTTGATTATTATTCACAAAACCCTTAAGCTGTGTTTTTATAGAGAACACATTCTCCTAATAGTTATTGGTTCATAACCAAAATCAGTTAACTTGCTCCATTAACTTAAGTTAAAATAAACCAAACCGCATTGGTCTATTTTAAGTTAAAATGAACCGAACCAATTTTGGTTCATTCGTTTAAAACAAATCAAACCCCTTTGGTTTATTTTCCACCATTAGATTAGAACCAAACAAATTTGGGTCATCCATGAAGTCTTCATAAGACTCGGCCCATTCATGCTTCTGATGCAACTGAAACAATTTCAAGCTCGCTCTTCGTTTGGTCCAATCAAACCATGTCTCTCTCTCGATATGAGAATCCTATTCTCAAGTTCATTTTAAATCCTTCGAATTACACTCATTGTGCATGTGAATCAATAGGTTCCTGGTTTATGTTGGTCATCTATAATTAACTTTTAATTATAGAACGATCATGAGTGACACCTAATAGTACATCATGATCTGTAATTAATTAAAAAATCAACGGTTGACCCCTAAATAACTTCTGAAACCTTTCAGCAGCTACAGTAAATCATAATCCATTCCCTTCACTCATATTATATCCACTTGATTCAGGACATAGTCTATGTGTCAGTCCCCACTAGGTTGACTGTAGGGGATCTCATGACCGCTAGAGGGGGGGGGGTGAATAGCTTGTTTCTTATGTTGATGGATTACGATCGTGTTCGTCTCTACAAGTCGTGTTAGTGCAGCGAAATATATATAATAGCAATGAAAAAAAAGGACAAACACAATCCACAACACAAAATATAATGTGGTTCAGAACCAAATGATTCCTACTCCATGGATTGGGCTCGAATGAGCCCTAGCGATGCACACAACACCACTAAGCAATAATACTCCTTCTCAACAACAAGTCAGAGGTGGAGAAACAACTTACAACAATTCTTACAACAATAAGAATGAAATACAAGCAAGATACAAATGAAATACACAATAAAACATAACGAATACTTTACAAATGCGCTTTTGGATGTTTGCTTTGTGGTTGCTTGAATTTCACTTGAAGACCCTGATTTACAACAAAAAATCACCCTAAAACTCTTCAAAAACTGATGGTGAATCCTCCCTCCATGAGCTCCCTTTAAAGCTGCTCCTTGGGCTGGATTTTGCCTAACAGTCGACTGATCGGGACCATCAGTCGACCACCCCTGTAGCCATTGTCTCACAATGACATGAAACACGTCGGATAAGTCCAATAGATACACCATCAATCGACTAATCATACCCATCAATCGACTGATGGCTCAATCAGTCGAGTGTTTGGGTCAATCACTCGACTAGAGAACCTTCTGTGCCCGAGATCCCGACTATCAGTCGACTGATCACTAGATCAATCGACTGCTCAAGCCATCAGTCGACTGTCAAGCCATCAATCGACTGTCAAGCTCTGGTAGTTGATTACCAGGACACTTCCCATAATCAAACCCTAGTTGACTCCTACCAATCGACTGACCCATGGTTCCAGTCGACTGATACACCTTAAACATGAGGTTTTGACCCAAGTATGGTGCCCCTATAATTGCTAGACCACCTGTAGCCTAGACCTAAGCCTTCTAACCACCTCCATCAGCCTCGCGCCTATCAGATCCCTCCAAGTCATCCATGACTTGTTCATCCATATGCTAGACATTAGGTGCTTCCATCGGCTATTGTCATGCTAACGATGTCTATACCGCCAAGGCACATTGGACTTACACTGCCAAGACTCCCGCTTAGATTTTATGCCACCAACCATTGGACTTATGTTGCCAAGACTCCTGTTTGGACTTTATGCCATCAATATTCCCCTTGGACTTTCCAAATGACAAGACTCAAGCTTGGACTTTCCCTTTGACATTCAATGCCCAGACCCATGCTTGGACTTTACATGCCAAGTACACAAGACTTGGACTTTCCCAATGCCAAGTGTCCCACTTGGAATTTCCATGCCAAGTACCGATGACTTGGACTTTACTATGACAATCACATTGTCATACATTTTGTCGAATATCAAAACATCGCTCGAGTCAGACTTGAGTCCGGTCAATCATGACCTGGGCCGATTGCACCAATAATCTTCCCATTTTTGATGTTTGACAAAATCACATACCTTTGAGTTAGAACACTAACTCTTACCAATTATCCCAAATTGGTAATCCCATAACTTCTCCCATAAATTCAACCCCTTTTTGATCTTGACATCAAAAAGGTTCTCTCTAAGGAGGTCAATGTCTCATATCCCAATGAGATCTTACAATCTCCCCCTTGGTCCAAAAATATCTAGGATGCCTACAATCTTCCTAGTGATAAGTCGCTTATCACTCAAGAGAGAAAATCCTACAAACTCTCCCAATTTCCAAATTGGGTATCTTAAAATTCCATTTCTCCCCCTCATGAGGAAAAATAACATCCATCATGATGGATGCCTTCCCCTAAAGGCTTGCTCCACCTTGATCATTGTACCAACAATATCCTTGGGAAGTCCCTAAGCCAATAGGAACTCTAAACCATCAAAAATAAGGTCTAAAGTTCAACATTGAACTTTCCCATACCTTAAATTTGATACATCATCCTAACAACTCTCCTAATCCATATCCAATGGATTTTCACCTTTTATAATGCTTTCCAAATCATATCCAAGGGTTAAGAGTAGTTAGGAAACCCTAACATAGCTGAAATTGGGCTAAACATATCATGTTTTCCCGAGATCAGCATTGGCAGTCGACTGCCCATCATTATCAGTCGACTGCCAGCAAGAGCAGTCGACTGATATCTTCGAAATGTAGATTTCAGATTTTAGATTTCAAATTCGAATTTTAGAAAAACATAAGTAATTATACGTAATTTGAAAAATAGTGAAACTTCATACGAATAATACTTATGACAAATACAATGGGAGAAAAATATTAGAAAAATATTTTACCCATAAAATAGTGAAATTGATATAATGTTCAAAAGTGAAGAACAACTTCAATGTTTTAGCTCACTTTGTATGAACTTCATCAATGATGATTGCTATCAAAAGATAGACTTCACCAAGGTTTTCTAAAATCATTTTAAAATGTTTTGAAAACCTATATTGGATCATGTTCTTTGGTCTTAGTGTACATGGCTTGAACATATGTTTTCCCAATGATCCATTGACATGATTTTAGATGAGTTTGAGTTTATTTAGATGCAAAAACTATGCACCTTGAACTTAACTCATATCCTATCATCTCACATGTATCTAGGGTGTAAAAATATACATACATGTCAATTTAGATGTGAGATGTGAGTTTTGGTTTATCTTAAACTAAGGTCTCATGCATTTTCTAAGGCAACCCTACTTGATTCCCTTATACATGGGACTTCAAGTCATGTCATAGTCCTTAAATCAATTTTAATCAAATTAAATGCATGAATGATCATGGCATAAATGATAACATAAGTAAGAATGACCAATGATCATGATGTCATGGCATATGATGGAATCTAAGCATACATGACATTTAACCTTAATCCTAAACATTATCATGACATATTAAATGATTAAAAGTAGATATAATGTCATGGCATGTTATATGGAAAATCAAGCATGGCAAATAAAATGTATAGGTATAATAATACCTAAATTTTAATATTAATTGCCATTTGTTATTATTAAGTCTCATTTTGCCATATTGTCATTTATTCACCAAGTGTGCCAAAAGCCCAAAATGACACACTATGACTTCTAAACCTAAGTTGTGTCAATTTGATTGATTTATCAAACTTCTTAAATAATATTGGCACATCCTAAAAACTTTTAGGATCATAATTCAAACCAATTTCCAAGGTATCCATAACCTTGAAAATAACCTAAAGTGTCACCTTTACTATGGTTAAGTTAACTACCCAACCATTCAAGGTTGGTACACCAAAACTCATTTAGCGTGAATCAATCACTCTTCTAGGAACCCAAAATCTATTTGAGTTGCTTGGGTTTACTAGGTATTCCTTAGGGATAAATTCCCTAGATACCCTTCTAATGATTCTCCTAGGCTTGGTAGCCTTGGTCAAATTGGTCTTACTAAGGTCAACTCTAGAGGTAACTCCCCCTTTGACCTTCTTAATGGCTTCCCTAGGTTTCTTCGAAACCCTAGCCACTAGACATACACCTTGGTTACCCTTATGGATGACTTCCCTAGTAATCTTGGTCTTCCTAGACCTAGTTTGAGTTCCATAATAAAATGGAACATTGTGATAGACCTTTTTTGTAGAAGATTTGTGACAACTAGAGGGGGGGGTGAATAGCGTCGTGCTAGTACGTTGATGGAAATCGTTCACGTTTGTCTCTACACAATCGTTAGTACGCAGTGGAATATAGAAGTACAATATAAAGACAAATACGAATACACAATCACAAGACAAAAATGTAACGTGGTTCGGAACCTCAAGGTTCCTACTCCACGGATCGGGCTCAAACGAGCCCTAGCAATGCCAATCACACACCACTAATAAATACTCCTTCTCGGAATAATCTGGAGGTGAAGAAACCTCATACAATAGTTTACAACAATAAACTAAATACAACAAGCAAGTAGAATATGAAATACAACAAGAGATGCAAAGAAAACATTACAAAAAACTCTTTTGAATGCTCGCTTGTTTGATCGCTTGAATCATGGATGAAGACCCTGATTTGCAGCAGTAAATCGCCTCAACAAAGCTCAAGAAATCATTGGTGATTTCCTTCTCCACGAGCTCCCTTTAAAGCTTCTGTCTGGGCTAGAAATCATTGATCAGTCGACTGCTCGGGACTATGAGTCGACTGATGGCACTATTGTCGTGAGACAACGGCTAGATCTACGCTGGAAAAATCCAACGGATCCATCATCAGTCTACTGATCATACCCATCAGTCGATTGATGGAACATTCACTCGACTTCTAACCCCAGCAGTCGAGTCTCGACTCCATTCTGTGCTCGATTTCTCGAGCACCAATTGACTGATCACACGATTAGTCGACTACTCGAGCCAGCAGTCGACTGCTGGGACACTTCCCCCAGTCAAACCCTAGTTGACTCACACCAGTCGACTGCCACATTGCACTAGTCGACTGGAACACCTCAAACATGAGGTTTTAACCCAAGTATGGTTCCCCCATACTTGCTAGACCACCCTTAGCCTAGACCTAAGCCTTCTAGCCACCTCTGTCAGCTTCATGCCTCTCGGATCCCTCCAAGTCATTCATCAGTTGTTTATCCATTGTGCTAGCCTTTAGGTGCTTCCATCGGCCATGTCATTCAAATGGTGTCTATACCTCCAAGGCACATTGGACTTACGCTGCCAAGACTTCTCTTGGACATTACGCCGTCAACCATTGGACTTATGCTTCCAAGACTTATGCTTGAACTTTACGCCGCCAATATCAAACCCCTTGGACTTCTCAAATGCCAAGACAGAAGTTTGGACTTTCCCTTGCCAAACCATGTTGGACTTTCCATGTCAAGACTCATGCTTTGACTTTTACTTGCCAAGACCCATGCTTGGACTTTACATGCCAAGTACTCAAGACTTGGACTTTCCATAACATGGTCAACTTCAGTCAACCATCAAAGTACCCCTCGAGTCAAACTCGAGTCCGATCAATCATGACCCGGGTCGATTGTGCCAATAATCTCCCGAAAACAATATCAGACATCAATGTCAAACATCCATGTCAAACATTAAAACATCGCTCGAGTCAAACTCGAGTCTGGTCAATCATGACCTGGGCCGATTGCACTAATAATCTCCCCCTTTTTAATTTTTGACAAAAACATATACCTTGGAGTTAGAACACTAACTCAAATTCCCTTACCAATTATTCCAAATTGGTAATTTCACTTTCTCCCCAATTCTCCGAATTGACAATTGATAACACTCTCCATAACATTCTCTCCCAAAACATTCTCCCCCTTTTTGACTAACATCAAAAAGGTCTTCTCTCCAAGGAGATCAATGTCTCATATCTCAATGAGATCTTACAATCTCCCCCTTGGTCCAAAAATACCTAGGATGCCTACCATCTTCCTAGTGATAAGTCTCATATCATTCAAGAGAGGCAATCCTATACACTCTTCCAATTTCCAAATTGAGTATCTCCTAATTCCATTTTCCTCATGAGGAAAAATACCATCCATCATCCCATGATGGATACCTCCCCCTAAAGGCTTGCTCCCCCTTAACCATTACACCAACAATGTCCTTGGGAAGTCCTTAAGTCAACAGGAACTCTAAACCATCAAAAATAAGGCTCAAAGTTCAATCATGAACTCTCCACACCTTAAATTTGATACATCATCCTAACACCTCTCCTAATCCATATCCAATGGATTTTCACCCTTTATAATGCTTCCCAAAGCATATCTTAGGGTTAGGAGTGGTTAGGGAACTTTACCATGGCTGAAAATGGGCTAAACAATCTTGTTTTTCTCGAAATCAGTCAATCAGTCGAGTCCTTCAGAAATCAGTCAATTGAAGTGGCCATTAGTCGACTGATAAAGCGTATGCGAGGCGATTATGCGAGGCGGTTTCCACGAGCAATTTTCGCGAGCAATTTACGCCAGTAGTTACGCCGAGCGATCGCAGCGGTTTCGCGGGGTAGTTCAGTAGGATATTTGAGGCCGCTAGAGGGGGGGGTGAATAACGTCGTGTTCGTACGATAATGGAATTCGTTGCATTTGTCTCTACAATTTATTTAGCGCAGCGGAAATAGAAAAATAATAATGATAACGAAATATACAACACGCAAACACAAATATTTAACGTGGTTCAGAATCGAACAGTTCCTACTCCACAGATTGGGTTCGTACGAACCCTAGCGATGCCAATCACACACCACTATGATAAACACTCCTTCTCGACAAAAGTCGGAGGCAAAGAAACCCCTTACAAGAGATCTTACAACAGTAAGAAACAAAAACAAGCAATTACAACAATTAATGTGAAAGACAAGTAAAAAAATACTTTACAACACTTGCTTTTGATTGCTTGAATGCTTGGATGTTTGATTAGAACTTGGAGACCTGATTTGCAGCAACAAATCGCCCCTAAAGCTCGCAAAAACCGGATGAATTTTTCTCCATCATGAGCTCCTTTTATAGTTTCAACCTGTGCTGGAAAATGTTGATCAGTCGACTGCTTGGGACCATTAGTCGACTGATCACACTGTTGCTATGAGACAACGATGTAATCAACGATGGAAAAATCCAACGGCTAGGACATCAGTCGACTGATCATGAGCATCAGTCGATTGTTCAAGCATCACTTGACTGCTCATCCCAACGATCGAGTGAGACTCCATTCTGTGCCCCAAAATCCGAGCATCAGTCGACTGATCACAAGATCGATCATTGCTCATCAAACGATCATTGCTCATCTATGGTAGTCGATCGTTAGGGCAATTCGCCAAATCGAACCCTAGTCGACTCGCCCGGTCGACCGCCACATGGCACCCGGAAACATGAGATTTTAGCCCAAGTATGGTGCCACCAAACTTGCTAGACCACCCTTAGCCTAGACCTAAGCCTTCTAGCCACCTCCATTAGCCTTACGCCTCTCGGATCCCTCCAAGTCATCCATGACTTGTTCATCCATCGCGCTAGCCTTCAGGTTCATCCATCGGCTATGTCATGCTAACAGTGTCTACACCGCCAAGGCACATTGGACTTATGCCGCCAAGACTCCTCTTGGACTTTACGCCGCCAACCATTGGACTTATGCTGCCAAGACTCCCGCTTGGACTTTACGCCACCAATATCAAACCCCTTGGACTTCTCAAATGCCAAGACTCAAGCGAGGAAAAGAGTTAGGTTGCTTGAACAATAAGTTTGTTCAAGCGACCACTCAAATCGAATAGCACGATGATGAATCGGTTGCTTGGGTAATCCATCTCCATTAGGATTAGTTTTAATTAATAAAATTTTAATCCGGGGATGCAAGATAGGATTGCCATAAAAAAGCGACCTAAGCAAAGCAAAATTTCCCCTTCAAGTGGTATCAGAGCCATGGTTTCTGGTTTTGTGTGTTTTGGATTCGGTTACTTTCATACATTTAGCATATATTGTTTATGCCGGATAATAGTAGGATGTGCATAGGCTAACTTTTTGCTTGCAGACATAAGATCCAACTATTATCGCTATGTGAATGTATGTGATTGTGTGTGTGTGATTGTAATTAATTATTTGAATCCTCGGGGTTGATGAGGCTAATTAGTATTTAATTTTTGTAATTAAATATGACATTGTTTAGGCGCTTATTTTAATTTACTTTTGATCTAGATATGTTGTACACTCCTTCGTGGAGTATAGGATCGATAGAAGTAAATTAAAATATTTTATCTCGGATCCCCTTGTGGCTTGCGCATGGTAAAAGGAGGAGTGGATGAGGTGGCGACACAGTGGGTAGCATATTAGAAAACCAAAGCCATAATAGTTGGAAAGTTTATTTTTTTTCATATTTATTGCTTATTGTTTGATATGAATGTTGTGTGTGTTTGAAAATTCCTCAATTTTAAATTACTAAGTGGGAGGGGGATATTTTTTAATTCCTGGGGCCTCCATTACAATTTGACATGTGATGCGAACAAACTTATGCGTTGGCTCTGAGTGCCTTCCTCCATATCGGATGAGTTTGTTTTGCGGATCATTAGGTCAAATATGGTTATAGGAAATTATTTTGGAGCGGGTGTACTTCCCCATCGTAATGTACATAATTCGAGGTAATTGCTTTAGTATCAGATAATGGTAAACACTTATATGCAAATAAAAGTATCCTCCCCATTGGAGTCACTGCTTTTATTTGTAGGGCCAAAGAGGAACCAACTATTAATTTTATTTGTCAAAAAGTAAGGTTGGTAGGAAAATAAAATTAATGGGTAAAACCTCCTCTTACAAATGTAGAATTCGTATACGTCCACACTATCGTGGCATATGATATTCTCGGTGTTTTGAGGTGTTGGTTGATTTAAAATTTTATTGTTTGAGGAATCAATAAATTTTTGAAATCTAATGTTTTGATCTCTGTGATTCTTAGGTTTTTCAAAATGGCTTTCAAGCCACTTGCTGTGATTCTAAAATAAAACAAACTTATTGCCCTAATTATGTTGATTGGAAACGGAATCTAGACATTATCTTGACTGTCGAGGAGTACAAATATGTACACTTCGAAGAATGTCCACCTAAGCCTACGGATGATTCTAGTGAAAAGGAGAAAGAGAGTTATAGAAAGTGGATCAAGGCAGATGAGATGGCGCGGTGTTACATTTTGGCTTCTATGTCAAATGTATTGCAACAACAACATCAAGCCATGACTACTACCTATGACATGATGCTCAATCTCAAAGAACTTTTCAGATACTAGAATCAGGCTGCAAGGCAGGAAGCTATGATGAACTTGATGACGACCACCATGATTGAGGGAACACCCGTGAGGGATCATGTTCTCAAGATGATGACTCATTTGAATGAGATGGAAGTCCTTGGAGTGGATATTGATGGGGAAACCCAGGTTGATATCATTCTCTAATCTCTACCTAGAAGTTTTGAGCAGTTTCGCATGAACTACAACATGAATAAAAGGTTATATTCGTTGGCGGAGCTTCTGACAGAACTCCAAGTGACAAAGGAGCTTTTTCATTAGAGTTCTCATGCCATGGTTGCTAAAAACTTTTCTACTTTTAAGCCGAAAGGTAAGAAGAAGAAGAAGAAACAAGGCATAGCAAAGATGGCAGCAGGATCTCAGGTAGTAGTGAAGAAGCCGAAAGACAAGTGCTTCACTTGTAAGCAGATTGGACATTGGAAGGCGGACTGTCCTAACCGGAAATATAACAAAGGTATATCTTTTAGTTTAGTTGTTGAAACATGTTTAGCTGTGTTATCTATCGATACCTAGTGTGTAGATACAGGAGCCATTGATCATGTTTGCAATTCTTTATAGGGGTTCTAGAAAACCAGACAACTAGATGAGGGAGAAATTACCATCTGTTAGCAATATATCAGAGATATCCTAAGGCAATCGCCTTATGTTTGAACCATTTATATGATAAATGAAGATTCACTATTTGAGTATACATGTTTTCATGTATTTGATTAGATCTTAAACTCATTTACTAAATGTCCACGATAAGATTCACTTATGAGAAATCCATATCTCTCAGGAATATTGTGTGTTCTACCAGATCTACGAATATATGGTGTCACAATAGGTCCAGCCGATTGCTCATCACTATGAGTTATTGGCTGTTGTGCTTCACCAAGTATCTCATCAATGTCTATTTGAGTCTCTCGAGCCTCCACAAGCTCGACGACACTCCCACTATTTTCTTGCAAGAGAAACTCTTTCTCTAGAAACATAGCATGCCTTGAAACAAACACCTTTTGTTCAACAGGATGATAGAATTGGTAACTCCTTGTTTCCTTAGGGTATCCAATAAATAGATATTTATCAGACATAGCATCCAATTTGTCTAATACAGTTCGCTTCACATAAGTAGGACAACCCCATATCTTCAAGTAAGATACATGAGATTTCTTACTATTCCATATCTCATATGGAGTAGTAGAGACTACCTTGGTTGGCATTCTTTTTAACAAGTAAATAGCTATCTGAAGTGCTCAACCCCAAAAGGACTTGGGAAGATTCGCATGATTCATCATTGACCTGACCATGTCCAACAAGATCCAATTACGCCTCTCAGATACACCATTATGCTGTGGTGTATATGGCGGAGTCCATTGAGACAATATGCCATTGTCTCTTAGATAATCTAGAAACTCTTGACTTAAGTATTCACCACCTAGATCCGATCGAAGTATTTTAATACTCTTGTCATGTTGTTTCTCTACTTCATTTATGAATTCTTTGAACCTTTCAAAGGCTTCATCCTTGTGTTTCATCAAGAACACATACCCAAACCGTGAGTGATCATCGGTGAAGGTAATGAAGTAGCTATAGCCTCCCAAAGCTTGAGTTGACATAGGTCCACATACATCAGTATGTATTAGACCTAGCAACTCTCCCACTCGATCACCTTTTTCTGTAAAAGGTAACTTAGTCATCTTGTCTTTTAAGCATGATTCACATGTATCGTATGAATCCAATTCAAACGATTCTAGAATTCCACATCGGTGTAATTTGGACATGCATTTCTTGCTTGCATGGCGAAGACGACAATTCCACATGTAAAAGGCTAATTGATTATCTTTTTCGAGCAAACTTGTTGTTTTCTTCGATATTGAAAATGTCATTGGATATGTCCAACATATAAATACCATTCCTTAAAGTTCCAGTCCTATAAAGAACTCCATTACAAGTTATGTAACAACAATTTGGTCTATTTGAGTCTCTCGAGCCTCCTCAAGCTCGATGACACTCCCAAAGTTTTCTTGCAAGAGAAACTCTTTCTCTAGAAACACAGCATGCCTTGAAACAAACACCTTTTGTTCTACAGGATGATAAAATTTGCAATCCCTTGTTTCCTTAGGGTATCCAATAAATAGACATTTATCAGACTTAGCATCCAATTTATCTAATACAGTCCGCTTCACATAAGCAGGACAACCCCATATCTTCAAGTAATATACATGAGGTTTCTTACTATTCCATATCTCATATGGAGTAGTAGAGACTACCTTGGTTTGCATTCTTTTTAATAAGTAAACAGCTGTCTGAAGTGCACATCCCCAAAAGGACTTGGGAAGATTCGAATGATTCATCATAGACCTGACCATGTCCAACAAGATCCAATTATGCCTCTCAGATACACCATTATGTTGTGGTGTATATGGCGGAGTCCATTGAGACAATATACCATTGTCTCTCAGATAATCTAGAAACTCTTGATGAGATACCTAGTGAAGCACAAAAGGCCAATAACTCATAGTGATTAGCAATCGGCTGGACCTATTGTGACACCATATCTTCGTAGATCTGGTAGAACACGCAATATTCATGAGAGATATGGATTTCTCATAAGTGAATCGAACGATGTGTTACTCATTGATGATGAGGAGCCTACCAGTTATGAAGAAGTTCTGACAAGATCAGAAAGGGATAAGTGGCTTGAAGTCATGAAGTCGGAAATGGATTCCATGTATGAAAACCAAGTTTGGAACTTGGTTGACCCACCTGAAGGCATAAAGCCTATAGGGTGCAAGTGGGTTTTCAAGAAGAAAACCGACATGGATGGTAATGTGATTACCTATAAGGCTAGATTGGTGGCGAAAGGATATCGTCAAAAGCAAGGTGTTGATTATGACGAAACCTATTCGCCTATTGCTATGCTTAAATCCATTCGGATGCTCCTGGCCATAGCTGCTCATTATGATTATGAGATATGGCAGATGGATGTGAATACACCTTTCCTTAATGGAAACCTACCCGAGGATATGTATATGATACAACCTGAGGGTTTCACATTGGTTGACAAAACCAAGGTATGCAAATTGCGACAGTCTATATATGGATTGAAGCAAGCATCCAGGAGCTGGAATATCCGTTTTGATTATACAATCAAAAAGTTTGATTTCTCACAAAATCTAGACGAACCTTGTGTTTACAAGAAGGTTAGTGGGAGTGCAGTCGTGTTCCTAGTATTGTATGTCGATGACATATTACTTATAGAAAATGATGTTTCAGTCTTACAGTCGATTAAGATTTGGTTGTCCAAGACATTCTCCATGAAAGACCTGGGAGAAGCAACCTACATCCTCGGGATTAGGATATATAGAGATAGATCGAAATGGTTCCTTGGTCTTTCGTAGTCTACATATATAGAACGAGTGCTAAAGAGGTTTAGCATGTCGGAATCCAAGAAAGGTTTCCTACCCATCATGCATGGGATACACATTTCAAAGTCTATGTGTCCCCGCACATAAGACAAGAGGATTTACATGAGTAAGATTCCCTATGCATCCGCAATAGGATCTATCATATATGCTATGTTATGTACAAGGCCCGATGTATCGTATACTCTGAGTGTCACGAGCAGATACCAGTCTGATCCAGGAATGGGTCATTGGGCGACTGTTAAGATGATCCTTAAGTACTTGAGAAGAACTAAGGATGCGTTCCTAATATACGGAAAAGGGTACATGGTGATACGTGGGTATACGTATGCCAGCTTCTAGACATACAAGGATGATTCCAAGTCTTAGTGTGGGTGTGTATTCACCTGGAATGGAGGTGCAATAAGTTGGAAATATTCCAAGCTTCGCACTATAGCGGATTCTGCCACTAAGGCAGAATACATTGCAGCTTTGGAAGCAGCAAAAGAAGTGGTTTGGATCAAGAAGTTCATCTCTGAACTTGATGTGGTCTCATCAATGATTCAAACATGTGCTTCGCTGCTATCATTTGATCAGAGAGATCATTAGTAGGAAGGAAATACAAATCGAGAAGATTCCCACTGAAAGGAACTTAGCAGATCCTTTAACTAAGGCATTACCTCAAAGTAAATTTTAGGGTCATGCTAGAGCTTATGGTATTGGATACCGAAGCGATTGGCATTAGGCCAAGTGGGAGTTTATTAGTAATATATGAGAGATGTCCTAAGGCAATTACCTTATGTTTGAACCATTTATATGATGAATGAAGATTCACTATTTGAGTATATATGTTTTCATCTATTTGATTAGATCTTAAACTCATTTACTGAATGCCCACGATAAGATTCACAGCATGAGAGAATTTGTGATTAGATCACAACTAGTAAGTATCTATACATGTGTAATTGTGATGTATTGAAATTATCCCTAGTCGATGAATTGATGGATTTGGACACCATCAATTCTATCGAGACTAGCATGAGGTACACTCCTTGGTGTATCCAAACAGCTGATTCTCACTGGATGGAGACATTGTGATGTCCGGAGTTAATCGTGGATGCTAGTTATGGTAACTAGTTCATTGGACTGACCAACCGTAAGACTTCATATGGTTATATTCATATATAGATATGTCAATGAAGTTCTTATTGCAGCTTAAGTGCGATGTTCCTTTGACTTGAGGTATTCAAGTCATCTTGATCATGAAGACTTATGCTTTGACATCTTAATCAAGCATCTCTGAGGAGATGTGGACCCGGGATGATTGAGTATAAGTCGAAGTGATTGAAGGTGTTTGAATAGCCTATAAAGGATTCACCACTCCTTGCGAGGAGATGTATACCCATGGCCTCTCGTCGGATTATTACTAAAGTCTATGGCCAAAGCATTACATGTTTAGAGTAAGGTACTCTTGGATACATGTGCAATAACTAGAATCCGTAGGACGAGGAAATGATACTTGGGCTAGGTGTGACGTAGTCAACCTAGTGGGGACTGACACTATAGACCATGTCCTGAACAAAGTGGGTATAAGATGAGTGAAAGGAATGGGGCACAAATCATAATAGTTGCTGAAGGGTTTCAGAAATAGTTATGGATCAACCGTTGATCTTTTCGGTTAATTGGGGATCATGATATACTACTAGGTGTCACTCATGATCATTCTATAATTAATGGTTAATTATAGAAGGCTAACATAAATCGAGAACCTATTTGGTCACACACACAATGAGCGTAATCTGAAGGATTTAAAATGAGCTTGAGAATGAGATTCTCAGACCGAGAGAAACTAGGTTTGGTTGGACCAAACAAGGAGCGAGCATGAAATCATTTCAGTCGCATGGAAGCGTGGATGGGCCGTGTCTTATGAAGACATGATGGATAAACCAAATTGGTTTGGTTTTAATCCAATGGTGCAGAATAAACCAAAGGGGTTTGGTTTATTTTAAACGAATGAACCAAAGTTGCTTCGGTTCATTTTAACTTAAAATAGACCAAATCGGTTTGGTTTATTTTAACTTAAATTAATGGAGCGGGTTATCGGGTTTTTGGTTATGAACCAATAACCATTAGGAGAATTTGTTCTCTATAAAAATAGAGCTTAAGGGTTTTGTGAAAACCTAATCTAATCTTGCCGCCCCTCTCCCTCCTCTCCTTGTAGTCGGCGCCCAAACCCTTGCCGCCGCCCACCCCTTGTGTCGCCGTCCAAGTTGTTGCCGGCATCCAAGCGATCCTCCGGTGACCCTCCAGTGATCTTCCTTGGCTCCGGCGACAAGGTGAGCATCTAGCTTTCCTTATTTGGCCGACGTAACATCCTCCACCAAAGCTGTCTAGTTTTTTGAACAGCTTGTTTCCTTCTTGTTGGAGCGTCGTTTGGATGACGTTTGGAGCTCCGACAGTGGCTTCCTTGCTGGGGATTTGTGTTAGTTATAGCCCTAAGAACCAATCATGTGATGGTTGAATAGGGAACATTTTGTATCATATTCTATAAAGGCAAAGGATTGGTTATTATATTTAAGTCTTGCTTGTGCCAGCTAAATTAAATATAGTAATGCCCTAGAAAAGTAGGTTCTTATCTACAGCACATCAATTGGCAGAATTGATTATGAGAGGCTGTAGAGAACACTTTCTAAATGTTCCTAGTCAAGTATTAATATGCAAGGGCAATATTAATACATAAAGACTAGCATGTAGGTCAATTGATGACTTGATCTCACAAGTCATGGATATATGATATCAAGTTGACACATGGGTATATATTAGAGAATATATACTGAACTGACCCGCCATGAGAAAGTTTCATGGATCGTTATATGAGTGTCATAAACTTTCTCATGTGACTATTGGTATGAATAGTCCTCAGACCTGAAGTCACTATGGTTCCCTACATAAGGAGTTATGTACTTTGGTATCGTCAACGTCACATGTAAAGTGGACCATAAAGCGATTCTTGGGTATATAACAAATTATGCGGAGGGATGTGAGTTATTTAGATTGGATCTATCCCTCTCATATGACGATAGTTATATCGGTGGGACCCTTGATTGAGTAGAACTACTAAAACGCATGGCCATGCTCGAATGAGTCAATATGAGATATTGAGCTCATTTGTTTGAGTTAGTTTACTCAGGGATCAAGAAACACATAGATTGATCGAGGATGACACGGTCTATGCCTCATTGGTCAATCTGATATCAAGGATAGAAGGACACGATCATATATTATAGTAGTCACGGAAAGGTTAGTCGGATCTTGACTTATCTCATAACTTGGGTAGCAATGATGTATTGCTAGATGCCGCTCATTGCTTGTGTATCTAAAAGAGTTTAGATCCACTGCCAACGTTATGAGAGCCTATAGGGTCACACACAAAGAGCATGATGATTAGAGGAATTAGAGTATTCTAGTTTGACTAGAATAATTTGGGAATAAGCTTAAGTACAAAATGGTTTTTGGACTTTAAGCTTAATGAGAATTTTAGCTAATTGATTTAATGAGATTAATTCAATATGTTACCTCATTGATTTAATAAGATTAATTCAATATGATAACATAAGCTTAATTGAATTAATAAGATTAATTCAATATGATAACATAAGCTTAATTGAATTAATAAGATTAATTCAATATGATAACATAAGCTTAATTGAATTAATAAGATTAATTCAACATGCATGAATGCCACATAAGAATGCCACATAAGCATGCCACATAAACATGCCACCTAAGCATCCACCTAAGCTAGATAAGGTGGAAGGAAACAAAATGGTTTTGTCTCCTTAAGTGGCCGGCCAAACAAGGAAGCCAAATCCTTTTTGAGTGTGTCTCAATGCAATGGATTGCATTGAATGTGAAGGAGGTGGAAGGGTTTTTCCAACCCTATAAAAGGCTCCATGGAGTGGCCGGCCAAAGGAGAATTTTTGGTGGAGTGTGGTTGTTGGGAGCTTGAGGATTGGAGAGAGCTTGAGAGCTTATTGTTGTGTGGCTTTTGTGAGTGTAGCAAGAAGAGTAGTCTTCTTCTTCCCTTCTCTTTTTCCCTAGCTTCCTCTCCTTTAGGGACTTCTCTAGCAAGAAGTAAAGGAGAGCTCCTCTAGTTTTCTTTTGTGAGACAAGAGCTTGCTCGTGTGGATACATATAGAGGCACGGACACTTGAACGTGCTAAAGATCCAACAAACAAAAGGGAGAAGCGGGATTAACAAGGGCACGCAACAAAGGTAATCCTCTCCTATAAGATAGGCTTGGTTTAGAGAAATTTATTTTATACGAGTTTGCTTTCGCATGGATCACTTGGAAGGGATCCTAATTTTCCGTTCTTGCATATGCCATTTGGCATAAAGAATTTCCCTACAGTGGTATCAGAGCCACTTGCGAAAGATCGTATAAAATAGGTTTTCTCTATTTTATATGTGATATAGAAGTAGGATAAATTTTATTATGCGTTGATAATTGCATTAGCAATTGTCAAACATAATAAAATATCCAATGTCTTTTAAAAGTTAAAATGACATGGTGCATGGTTATGGCCTAGTCCCAAAAGGTTTGTGAATGTGTGTGTTGTAATTCTTAATACGGCTGCGTGTCGTGCCTTCCTCCTAAAATTCTTGTTGTAAAATTAGTTTTAGACTCGAATGTAACTCAGTATTTCTCCTTTTGTAATGTACAAAACAAAGATGGAGGGTCCATTGGAAGATGAGGTTACAAGGAGGAAGTCAACACACAAGACAACCAAAAGGAAGCACTTAGGAGAAGATGCTATCCCTAGGTTGACCAATCAATCTTTTCATTGGCTTGAGAAGATTGTAGAATAAGGGCCATAACCATGACACGCTTAGTTTAATATGTATGTGATGCATGTTAGTTTAGCTTGTATGTGATGCATGATTAGTTTAGCTTATATGTGATGTATGCTAATATGTATATGATACATGTTTATTTCTTAATAAGTCAAAAGCGATATGCCTACCAAAGCTTGGTACTCACTACTTCCTCGATCATTTGTTATTGGGTTTTCCAAAGCAAAGCAATGCATTTTATCTTGGAAGAGTGCGAGTGGACAATCGTGATGTCCCGCTATCAAACTTGGTTAAGACTTAATTAAGTTTTCTTAATTAGTTAAGAAAGTAGAGGCATATATTAGCTTTGAACATAAGTTTTAAAATTAGTTTTATGTGATTTCCGAACATCAACTTTGTCTTAGAAGTGGTCGTTGCTCGATATCCAAGAAGGCCCTGTGCCTCGCCACACGGTTTGGAATAAACACTAAACTAATCTAAAACTTAACCAAAGCTATTAAAGAGTTACATCAGATGTAATTGGCAAAAGATTGCCTACCTAATTATACTACGTCTTGGGCGATTAGCCAAAGCTAACTCAAGACGAATTATAATGTGGATCTTTATCCCATATAAATTTATAGCTAAATAGTAGCTATGAGAATTTAGTAGAGCCTCATTTAATTAAAGGCCTAATTAAATGATTTAGGTATGATACTTAACTTTGCATTTTAATGTTGTAGATCACCATGACATCTAACACGACACACCCCTCGACTTGCGATCTGTCCTTGAGAAGGACAAGCAATGGAGCGAACTTTCTTGGTAGTATAGGAACTTGAGGATTATCCTCAAGCAAGAGCATAAATTGTATGTCCTAGAGCGATCTACCCACTGAAACACCCCAGCCCATATCTGAAAAGGATGCTTATAAGAAGCATCAAGATGGCGCATTAGATGTGTCATGTCTTATGCTTGCCACCATGAACTACGAGCTTGAAGCAACATGAGAACATGGATGCCTATGATATGGTTGAGCATTTGAAACAACTATATCAAGGACAAGCTAACGCAGCGTTTTGAAGTGTCTAAGGCTCTTTTTGCATGCAAGATGCAGAAGGAACACTGTAGGAACTCACGTACTCAAAATGATTGGGTGCGTTGAGAACCTTGAAGACTAGGTTTTCCAGAGCCAGAATTGGCAAGCGATGTTATCTGCAATGCGTTCTTAGGAAGCATATAATCAATTCGTCATGAATTATAACATGAATGAAATTGATAAACCTTTGCACGAGATTCTCGGCATGTTAGAAGCTATGAACCAAATCTCAAAAGAAAGTTAGTAATGTACTAATGGTCAAGAAGGGCAAAGGTAGCGAAAGGCAAGGTAAGACCAAGCCAAAGGCAAGGCCAATTCATCCACTTCAAAGGGTAAAGGTAAAGTACCTAAGGAAGGGGTGCTTCCATTCGGTGAGGCCCGGACCTTTGGGCAGGCTATGAAAGTCTACCTTGAGAAGTAAGAATAAAGTGGGACTTACACTTTCGAGTATACGTTATAGAAGAAGTTAATCTATCTATTTCTTCTACATGGGTATTAGATCGGATGTGCATCTCACATTTGTAATAATGTGCGAGGGAGAAATAGTAGACAAATGGCAAAAGCGAAGTAGACCTACAGTAGGCAATGGCGCAAAAGTTGTTCTTTGTAGTGTAGGAACATATTCTTTGTCTTTGCCTTTGGGCTTATCTTAGAACTAGAGGAGTGCTTATATGTACTGCATTGACAAAGAACATAATTTACGTATCTTGTTTAGACAAGAAAAACTTTTCTTTTATAATAAAGGACAAATGTTGTTCCATTTATTTGAATGAAATGTTCTATTGTAATGCACCACTTATGAATGGTCTCTATGTTCTAGATTTAGAAAACCCAATTTATAACGTAAATACCAAGAGGTTCAAATCGAATGATTCGAACCAAACATATCTCTGGCACTGTCACCTAGGTCACATAAATGAAAAACGCATATCCCAACTCCATAAAGATGGATTATTGGACTCATTTGATTTTGAATCATATGAGGTATGTGAATCTTGCCTTTTAGGAAAGATGACTAAAACTCCATTTAGTGGACATGGAGAGAGAGCGACAGACTTGTTAGGACTCATACATACTGATGTATGTGGGCCTTTCAATGTCGAAGCCAGAGGAGGCTATAAGTACTTTATTACTTTCACTGATGATATGAGTAGATTTGGCTACTTATATTTGATGAGACATAAGTCAGAATCCTTTGAAAAGTTCAAAGCATTCAAAAATGAAGTACAAAACCAACTTGGTAAGCGTGTCAAGCTACTTCGATCAGATCGAGGTGGTGAATACCTTAGTCAAGAGTTTCGTGATCACCTGGCTGAGTGTGGGATAATATCCCAACTCACTCCCCCTAGAACACCACAATGGAATGGTGTATCTGAGAGGAGAAATCGTACTCTATTAGATATGGTACGATCAATGATGAGCAGGTGATCTACCTACTTCCTTTTGGGGACTAGCTCTAGAGCAGTAGCTTTCACACTTAATCGCGTCCCATCAAAAGCCGTAGAAAAGACACCATATACGATATGGACTGGGAAGAGTCCCAAAATATCTTTTATAAAGATTTGGGGTTGTGAAGCTTATGTAAGACATCAAGTCTCAGATAAACTAGGACCCAAATCAGATAAGTGTTATTTTGTCGGATATCCCAAGGAAACTAAGGGATATTACTTTTACAATCCCACACTTGGCAAGGTGTTTGTTGCCAGAAATGTTGTCTTTCTAGAAAGAGAATTTATTTCTAGAAAAACTAGTGGGAGTAAAATTCATCTTGAAGAAGTTCAAGATGACGATAACACTAAGGCTTCGATGGAAAATGAACAGGAACCACAAAGTGTTGTGGATGAGGAAACTGTTGCCCAAAGAGTTGTGGAACAAACACCTGTTCAAGTAGACCAATCTCTTCGTAGATCTGACAGGATCCGTCGTCAACCCGAGAGATATTCTTTTCTCTTGACTGACAATGGTGATGTATTGCTTGTCGATCTTGACGAGCCTACATCCTATCAAGAAGCTATGATGAGCCCGGATTCCGAGAAATGGCTAGAGGCCATGAGATCCGAAATGAAATCCATGTACACTAACCAAGTATGGACCTTGGTTGATCCACCTGAAGGGGTAAAACCCATTGGGTGTAAGTGGGTCTTTAAAGTAAAGACTGACATGGATGGTAATAAGCATACCTATAAAGGTAGATTGGTGGCTAAAGGATTCAAACAAATTCATGGTATTGACTATGATGAAACCTTTTCACGATTGCGATGCTTAAATCCATTCGGATCATACTTGCTATTGCAGCCTACCACGATTATGAGATCTGGCAGATGGATGTCAAAACCGCTTTTCTGAATGGAAAGCTACTCGAGGATGTGTACATGACACAGCCTGAGGGTTTTGAAGATCCAAAGCATCCTGGAAAGGTATGCAAACTGCAAAGCTCCATTTATGGACTAAAGCAAGCCTCTCGAAGCTGGAATCTTCGATTCGATGATGCAATCAAAGAGTTTGGTTTCATCAAGAATGAAGATGAACCTTGTGTCTACAAGAGAAATAGTGGGAGCACAGTTGTATTTCTTGTCTTGTATGTAGATGACATACCTCTCATCGGAAATGATATTCCCTCACTCCAGTCTGTGAAGATGTGGTTAGGGAATTGTTTCTCGATGAAAGACTTAGGTGAAGCTGCCTATATTCTAGGCATCAAGATCTATAGAGATAGATCTAAAAGATTACTTGGCCTAAGTCGAGTACATACATTGATAAAGTGCTAGATCGTTTTGCTATGCAAAATTCCAAGAAAGGATTTACGCCTTTATCACATGGTGTGAGTCTTTCGAAGACTCAATGTCCCTCTTCTAAGGAGGAGAGAGATCGCATGGATAAGATCCCTTATGCATCTCGCCATAGGGTCTATCATATGCGCCATGCTTTGTACTCGTCTGACGTCTCGTATGCTTTGAGCATGGCGAGTAGATACGATCGGATCGGTGAAAGTCAGCTGGATAGCGATCAAAAATATTCTTAAATACTTACGAAGAGCGAAAGAATATTTCCTAATATTTGGAGGCAATGAGGAGCTAGCTGTAAAGGGTTACAGTGATGCAAGCTTCCAAACAGACAAGGATGACTATAGATGCATGATCGAGTGCGTGTTTTGCACGAATGGTGGAGGTGGTGGAAGAGTTCAAAGCGAGGACACAATTCTTGATTCTACTACAATAGCGAGTATATTCTGCATCCGATGCGTGAAGGAGCTGTTTGGCTCCTAAGTTCATCATGAACTTGGGGTAGTTCCTAGCATTGCAGATCCAATAGACCTCTATTGTGACAACAATGGGGCTATTGCCGCGAGCTAAGGAACCTCGATCACATCGTGGACCAAACACATCTGCGGCGCTTCCATCTCATTCGAGAGATCATCGATAGAGGAGATGTGAGGATATCTACAGTCACAGAAGCTAACATCGCAGATCCATTGACAAGGCTTTGTACGGAGGAAGCATGATGGTCACACTAGGTCACTAGGTATTAGATATCATAGTGATTGGTACTAGTGCTAGTGGGAGATTGTTAGTTATAGCCCTAGAACCAATCATGTGATGGTTGAATAGGGAACATTTTGTATCATATTCTATAAAGGCAAAATTGGTTATTATATTTAAGTCTTGCTTGTGCGACTAAATTAAATATAGTAATGCCCTAGAAAAGTAGGTTCTTATCTGACACATCAATTGGCGAGAATTGATTATGAGAGAATTTGTGAGAACACTTTCTAAATGTTCCTAGTCAAGTATTAATATGCAAGGGCAATATTAATACATAAAGACTAGCATGTAGGTCAATTGATGACTTGATCTCACAAGTCATGGATACATGATATCAAGTTGACACATGGGTATATATTAGAGAATATATACTGAACTGACCCGCCATGAGAAAGTTTCATGGATCGTTATATGAGTGTCATAAACTTTCTCATGTGACTATTGGTATGAATAGTCCTCGGACACGAAGTCACTACGGTTCCCTACATAAGGAGTTATGTACTTTGGTATCGTCAAGCGTCACACGTGAGGTGGACCATAAAAGCGATTCTTGGGTATATAACAAATTATGCGGAGGATGTGAGTGATGTAGATGGGATCTATCCCTCATATATGAGTGATATCGGTGGGCCCCTTGATTGAGTAGAACTACTAAAACGCATGGCCATGCTCGAATGAGTCAATATGAGATATTGAGCTCATTTGTTTGAGTTAGTTTACTCAGGGATCAAGAAACACATAGATTGATCGAGGATGACACAGTCTATGCCTCATTGGTCAATCTGATATCAAGGATAGAAGGACACGATCATATATTATAGTAGTCACGGAAAGGTTAGTCGGATCTTGACTTATCTCATAACTTGGGTAGCAATGATGTATTGCTAGATGCCGCTCATTGCTTGTGTATCTAAAAGAGTTTAGATCCACTGCCAACGTTATGAGAGCCTATAGGGTCACACACAAAGAGCATGATGATTAGAGGAATTAGAGTATTCTAGTTTGACTAGAATAATTTGAGAATAAGCTTAAGTACAAAATGGTTTTTGGACTTTAAGCTTAATGAGAATTTTAGCTAATTGATTTAATGAGATTAATTCAATATGTTACCTCATTGATTTAATAAGATTAATTCAATATGATAACATAAGCTTAATTGAATTAATAAGATTAATTCAATATGATAACATAAGCTTAATTGAATTAATAAGATTAATTCAATATGATAACATAAGCTTAATTGAATTAATAAGATTAATTCAACATGCATGAATGCCACATAAGAATGCGACATAAGCATGCCACATAAGCATGCCACCTAAGCATCCACCTAAACTAGATAAGGTGGAAGGAAACAAAATGGATTTGTCTCCTTAAGTGGCCGGCCAAACAAGGAAGCCAAATCCTTTTTGAGTGTGTCTCAATGCAATGGATTGCATTGAATGTGAAGGAGGTGGAAGGGTTTTTCCAACCCTATAAAAGGCTCCATGGAGTGGCCGGCCAAAGGAGAATTTTTGGTGGAGTGTGGTTGTTGGGAGCTTGAGGCTTGGAGAGAGCTTGAGAGCTTATTGTTGTGTGGCTTTTGTGAGTGTAGCAAGAAGAGTAGTCTTCTTCTTCCCTTCTCTTTTTCCCTAGCTTCCTCTCCTTTAGGGACTTCTCTAGCAAGAAGTAAAGGAGAGCTCCTCTAGTTTTCTTTTGTGAGATAAGAGCTTGCTCGTGTGGATACATATAGAGGCACGGACACTTGAACGTGCTAAAGATCCAACAAACAAAAGGGAGAAGCGGGATTAACAAGGGCACGCAACAAAGGTAATCCTCTCCTATAAGATAGGCTTGGTTTAGAGAAATTTATTTTATACGAGTTTGCTTTCGCATGGATCACTTGGAAGGGATCCTAATTTTTCCGTTGCGCATATGCCATTTGGCAAAAAGAATTCCCTACAATTTGATCTCCAGTAATCCTCATAGGTGGAGGACGAAGGATTCGTCAAACGGTTGGTGAATACCTCTCCAGAGAAGCGAGTTTTGGGGACTCGGTTTTGAATCCGAATTTTGATTCGGATTGTGATCTTCTCTCGATCACATCGTCTTCGACACGAGGCTAGTGACTCAAACGAAGACAAGGCTCATGACTTTGTGAAGTCATCCCGAAGATACTCGGCGTGGATACGGATAGAGGCGATTCTAGCGAGGGTCGCTTCGGTTGATGCCTTTACTGCTACACGTGATACGTCGGGTATACGTAGAATAATTTCCTTTTATTGCAAAATTTGAATTTACAATTATGTCTACACATATTGTACTATGCATGTGTGTGGTGTGTGTGATGTAATAAATTAGATTTATTGCTTTTTGTTTCTTCCGCTGCGTACATGTTTACGAAACATGTTCGAACACTTACTCGCCGCGGTGCCGAAAACTCAATAGTGGTATCAGAGCCCAAGTTGTGTTTCGACATAATCGTAAAATTGTTTTGCGATAGTCGTAATTATATTTATGGAAATTTTTTACTTTTGGAAAGTTAGAAGTATTTATGGAAATTTTCTAATTTTGGAAAGTCTAGAAGTATTTATGGAAATCTTCATCTTTTGGAAAGTTAGAAGTATTTATGGAAAATAATATTTTCCATAAATAAAATATTTTATTAGATTTGGAAATTTATTTCCTAATTTAATCATGATTTTATTTGGGAATCAAATCTTAAATATATTTTATTTCCATAAATAGTTTTGACAATTTAGGAAATTTGTTTCCTTAATCAACACTTTCCACAAATAAAATATGTGATTAGATTTGGAAATTTATTTCCTAATTTAATCATGATTTTATTTGGAGAATCAAATCTCAAAAAAAATTTATTTTCATAAATAGTTATGACATATAAGAAATTTTTGTACATGTTATAATTGTATGTCATGTAATTGCATTAAATGCATATCATTATGCCATGCATGTCGTGACATGTAGATGTATGTCATGTATTTCATGCCATGTAGATAATAGTTATTTTCATGCAAAGAGGATGAGACATAAAAACCCTTACTCAATATTAAAGCCTACACCTTCCATTAATATTGTTGCGCGTTGGTAAGGTACGAAGTTCCCCTCTGCGCATCCAGGGGTCGATTCCGCCCTGGCTGCGCACGCTGGGCGAGTGGAGGTGCACGCTGCCCCCTCGTCCCAGCGTGGTCGATCCTTCTGGGAAGCATGAGTCCTAACGTGTCGGGCCATGCATCACCCTGATTTACCCTCGTTGACCGGTGGGGACTCTCGTTGAAGGCTGTGGGGCATGGCCGGTCAGCCATCAGGACTAGTAGGGAAGAGAAATCATACCTGATACCTGACGTAAATAAAAAAAAAAGAACCAGAGTTCCGTTTCTTATTTGGGTTGATGGACTCTCTCCAAGCCCGTCTCAAACCCAAACATGTTCAAACCATAGAATAGTTTAATACTAATATGGTAAGAGTCAGAGGTCAATCGTTATCTTTGGTTGTTGGATTCTCTCCAAGCCGGGCTAATTGGTTGAATGTACTCTAACCATATTAAAACTATGTCTTGATTAATGGGTTGGCTTTAACCTACAGCATTGACTTGTTGGACTCTCTCCAAGGTCGATGTGAAGGGAGGTGATGTTGCATGCTATGCATATGATGCATACTTGTTAATGAGTTAACAACTCGATGTATGTGTGAACATTCAATTAGTTGATAGCACATTGTGATAGTTGCATATATGTGATATGCAATCGATATATTTGATACCTACCATCGTAGATATGAATGGCTTGTTGGACTCTCTACAAGGTTGTCCATATCTATGTTGGATATTAGCCCATTCGGAGATGGACCTACGATCTCCCAAAGTGATTTTGGTGTTTTTGAAATTCGAAAAAATGAATGGGATTTATGAATGTATGTTGATACATTTTAAATCATCTTTCTCATATATGCTTGATTTGTATTTCTAAGTTAATCGATTGATCGTTATGTCTTTGAATTTACGCTCTATTTTGAATTCAAATAAATTGACTGGGTCGATCTTCTTGGACTGTCTTAGAAGCTTGAGAATTGTTCTCAAAGCGGAAAAGCTTATGAATGTCCTCGAAGCGCCTCTTCCTGCCCGTCCTAGTGACAATGCAACTCAGAACCAATTGTTGGCCTATCAAAAACATGTGATTGATTCTGAACTAGTGAGTTGTATAATGCTAGCCGCGATGGTACCCAAGCTGCGGAAGCAGCATGAGCATATGGATGCTCATACCTTAGTCTTTCATCTTAATGAGTTGTTTGATGAGTAAGTGAGATTCGAAAGGTTCGAAGTCTCCAAGCTCCTCTTCACCTCTGAGATGCAAGAGGGTTTATATGTGGGACTGCTTAACATGCTGAAGACTGTGGAGCCTTCTGAGAAGCATGAGCAGGGGACGGTGTTGTTAGTTGATTCCTCGAAGAAAGGTTCTAAGAGGAAGTCAAAGAAACATCAGAAGGGGAAGAAAATGGCTAAAAAGGCAGAACCAGCTCAAAAGGGCACTTGCCATCATTATGGCAAGGAGGGCCATTGGTGAAGAAATTACAAGATTTATCTTGAGTCCGTGAAGAAGAATAAGGCATCGGATGCCCCATCTTCTTCGGATATCTTCGTTATTGATTGTCATTCTATTTCTTCAAACACTTGGGTATTGGATACTGGGTGTGACTAACATATATGTAATGACATACATGGGATAAGGAATAGAAGAAGACTCGTCAAGGGAGAGTCAAATTTACGTGTTGGGAATGGAGCAAAGGTTGTTGCACTCGCCATCGGAACGTATTTATTAAAACTCCCTACAGGACTTATCTTAGAACTGGACAATTGCTTTTATGTTCCTTCGTTGATAAAGAACATCATTTCTATTTCTTATTTGAATAGAAATGGGTACTATTTAACTTTTAGTAACAATTGTTGTTACATACCTTTGAATGATGTTCTTTATAGGACTGGAACTTTAAGCAATGGTATTTATATGTTGGACATATCTAGTGACATTTTCAATATCGAAGCAAGCAACAAGTTTGCTCGAAAAAGATAATCAATTAGCCTCCTACATGTGGCATTGTCGTCTTGGCCATGCAAGCAAGAAATGCATGTCCGAATTACACCGATGTGGAATTCTGGAATCGTTTGAATTGGATTCATATGATACATGCGAATTATGCTTAAAAGGCAAGATGACTAAGTTACCTTTTACAGGAAAAGGTGATAGAGTGGGAGAGTTGCTAGGTCTAATACATACTGATGTATGTGGACCTATGTCAACTCAAGCTTTAGGAGGCTATAGCTACTTCATTACCTTCACCGATGATCACTCACGGTTTGGGTATGTGTTCTTGATGAAACACAAGTCTGAAGCCTTTGAAAGGTTCAAATAATTCATAAATTAAGTAGAGAAACAACATGACAAGAGGCTTCCTTGTTGGGTTTTCGGCACCGCGGTGAGTGTGTTCGAACATGTTTCGTAAACATGTGCGCAGCGGAAGAAACAAAAAACAATAAATCTAATTTATTACATCACACACACCACACGCATGCATAGTACAACACCGTCTATATGGGCAATGCTACCAAGGTGGCGACTATTGCAGTGGGAGATGTTTATTTATCTTTTAATAGAAATAAAACTTTGGTTCTGAGAAATATCCTTTATGTACCTACATTTAGAAAGAATTTGATTTTAGTTTCTAAATTGTTTATGGATGGGTATTCTATTTCTTTTAATGACAGAGTTGTTATAAAAAAGAATAAAGAGATTATCTATTCTGGTGCATTGGTAGGCAATTTAAACACTCTTGAACCAAAAACTCCCATGATGCAAATAGAAATAAATAACTCATCTTCTAAGTCTAATAAGTGAAAAGAACCTTCGGAAATGAACCAAACATATCTTTGGCATCTAAGGTTCAGTCATATTAACCTGAGTATAATTCAAAGGTTGATAGCTGATAGACTATTGGGTTCATTGGTGGTGGAAGGTTTCCCAACCTACGAATCTTGCTTGGAAGGTAAAATGACCAAGAGGCCTTTTAAGGCCAAGGGGTATAGAGCCAAAGATGTGTTGGAATTGGTTCATTATGATTTGTGTGGTCCTATATCTATCCAGGCTAGAGGTGGTTTTGAATATTTCGTCTCTTTTATAAACGATTATTCAAGATATGTATACATTTACTTGATGCGCCGCAAGTCTAAATACTTTGAAAGGTTCAAAAAATTCAAGGCTGATGTGAAGAAACGCCAAGGTAAAAGTATCAAGAAACTACGCTCTGATCGTGGTGGTGAGTACCTCTTGGGAGAGTTTAGGAGTTACTTATCAGAGGCTCGAATTCAATCCCAACTGTCTGCACTTGGTACACCCCAATAGAATTGTGTGGCAGAGCGAAGGAATAGGACTCTTATGGAGATAATTAGATCGATGATAAGTTATTCTGAGTTACCAGATTCGTTCTGGGGGTATGCTCTAGAAACGACAGTGTATATTCTGAACTTGGTACCATCTAAATCAGTACCTTCTACTCCCATAAAATTGTGGTCTGGGCGAAAGCCTAGTCGGAGACATATTCGGATTTGGGATAGTCCAGCACATGTGTTGAAGGGAGATACTGGTAAGTTGGAATCTCGTACATAAGTGCGCCTGTTCGTAGGCTATCCTAGAGGAACGAAAGGTGGTTTGTTCCATAGTCCTAGAGATCAGAGGGTGATCGTTAGCACGAATGCTCGATTTTTAGAGGAAGACTATGTGATGAACCATAAGCCGATGAGCAAGATTGTTCTAGAGGAATTAAGAGCGGAAGTGACTACTTCAATACCAACGATACAAGAGGACATACCACAAGTGACTGCACTACATGTCACAAAGGATATACAGGTGATACCTCATCATAATGGGAGGGTTGTTAGACAACTTGATAGATTTATGTTTTTGGGAGAATCTTCTGATTTGGTCCCTAGCAAACATGAACTTGATCCCTGGACATATGACAAGGTACTCCAAGATAAAGATGCAGTATCTTGGCAAAGGGCGATAAATTCTGAGATAGAATCTATGGATTCAAATCAGGTTTGGGAGCTAGTAGAACCATCCAATGGTGTAAAATCCATTGGATGCAAGTGGATTTACAAAAGAAAGAGAGGATCAGATGGGAAGGTAGAGACCTTCAAAGCAAGGCTTATTGTGAAAGGGTATACTCAGAAAGAGGGTTGATGCATGCGAATGCGACCTCAAATCTCGCGACGGATACCGTTGAGGACTCGAAGCACATGCTCGTGCTTAACGCCCGCAAGTGCACTGATGTTGTCAAGTAATAAAAGATTATCGATCCCATAGGGACTGGGATTCGAGTATCGATTTGTTCAGTGGTGTTATTGTTCGGAAGTAAATTCTAAAGGGTTGCGATTGCTAGTTTTGTCAGTGGACTAAAGTCTAGTACGATCTCACACGGATGAAGAAAGGAGCTTGCCGCGAGATCTTTAAAAGGGATTCTAGGACTTCGGTTTCACTTGTATGTCGCAAATCATGCTATCAACTGGGCGTTGTCTAAACATCTAACTATGGTCTTGTGGAAGGGGCATCATACACTCTTTCGATGAGCCACCGCATCTATCGGGAGCTATCTCTGCCTTACAAGGATAGGATAGGTGGTACGAGATGCCAAATCAATCCCTGTGATGAACCGTTTCCAGTTCTATCGCATCCTTCTATGCATGGTTATAGGAGATTAGGTTTACCCCTAGGTTCCTTGTATAAATTCCCTAAATCTTAGATACGAGGGCTGTCACCCCTTGTATCGCCTAAGCACAGTAGATAGAAAACCAAATACACATAGATTTTTGTATAAACAAATCCCAATTGCAAATTCAAACTCAAAAATAGAATTCAATTTGTAGTAACATGTCATACACACACAAGCTACTCCCTAATCCTAGAATCGAAGAAACTACTCCATAGATTGGAGAGAATCACAAGGCATATTCATGTTTGAATTAATCATAAATAAAATGCAAGAACAAGAAGTTACAATGCCGATGTGGCCTTCTCTCCGGCGTTGACGTGCAGAACTTGGATATCTGGTGGTGTTCTTCTTCCCCATTGTGAGTTCCTAAAGCTTTTTAGAGCTTCGGTGTGCCATCCCAGCTATCGTGTCTCCCCCCTAGGGTTTGGGCGGAGCTCTCCTTATATAGACATCACATCAGATCGCTGTAAAATCCGAAAAAAACCCTAGTCGCGTCAATCTTTTGGGTTGCCACATGGTCGTGTGTTTCCACATGGCTAGGTCGTGTGTAGCCCTGGGTTGGCTGATCTCGCCCATTGGACACGACCATGTGTAGCCACATGCCCTGGTCGTGTCCCATTCTGCATCAAGCTGCAAAATGCCTTTCTTTTGCTCTGAAAGTGCGCCTTTTCCCCCCTAAATGCTATCTTGCATGCAAAAGAGTAGTATTCTGAACCAGAAAATAGGAAATGTATGCAAAATAAAGTGACATATGCATGAAACTAACATGAAATGTAATGAGATGTGAGCAAAAACTACTCCTAAAACCCTATATGTTTTGCTCACATCATTTCCCCCAGACTTAAATCTTTGCTTTTCCTCAAGCAAACCTCAGTGCCATGAAATTTTAAAAGATATTGTTCCATACTTAGCATGTGAACTAAATTTATCAAGTGGTATTTGCAATCAAAGAAAAATAAATATATTCTAGAAATTCACTAAATTAGCTCCTCGTGCTCGTGCTAAGCGAATCATCCTATAGCTTTCCTAAGGTCTCCGACTCTTAAGCACTTACCTGCCCAAAGTGAGGGTCGTTCCCTAGATCTAGCACAAAGTCTCAAAGGCGTGCTCGGTATTGAGAGAAATTGGTAGGTGATTCCCAAGTAACCTAACTCAGTCTCAAAGGGGCACCTAGCCATCTCCACCCACGACAACTGTTTTTTTATCCCTTATAATCTCTCTATTTTTTGTTCTTTCTTTTCTTTTTCATTTCTTTTTTTTCTCTCTCTCTCTTTTATTTCTCTTTTCTTTTCCTTTCTCTCTTTTATTTTTCAGCTCACCGAGATTTTGATTCTTCCGAATGGGCTTACACAATTCGAGCATCTCCAGTAACAAAAATACTAGTCTTAGGATCAGCTGTGGATTTTAAAGTACTAGACTACTGAGATGAATCATAACTAGGTATGTACTTGATTCTCCCTTTCAAAATGTTCGAAATGTGTAGGTGTAAACAAAAATAGAAGCTAACTAGTGTAAGTCTAGAATATCCATTAAAAGCCAACAAAATGAAATACCACGAGGTAAATGAAGTTATACTACTCATGGAAACAACTCATGAAGAAAACTCTAAAAAAACTACTGAGCCAGCTTTACAGATAGCAAAAACTAAGTGTTGAAAGAAACTCAACAACCTATGCATGAACAAATGAATACCAACAATGATGCAAATATCAGGAAAGAAACTACTTCTAGAAATAAAATAAAATTTGGGGTCCCCTCAGACTTAAATGAAAGTATACCTCTAGTATGGTGGACGAGGTGGAAAGTCTGGAAGCCTCGGAATCTTGGGATCCTGGGAGAACCTGCTGCTGAGCTGCTGATGCCACATGTACATGTGGTTGATCTAAGAGCTAGTGGATGCAGCGGCTGCTCGATGCTCCTCCTCCCTAGCCCACTGTGCCTACTGGGCATGCATGTATTGTCACATCTCCTGGCGATAAGCGGCCTTATCTTGGCGACGGGAAGCCTCCTCCTGAAAGTAGATGCGGACCTCGTCGTAGAACTTCTCAGCCCGCTGGAAGTGCTCTCGGAAGCCCTGGAACTCTGCATACGTGTAGGCGCTGTGCTCCTCCCATCTCTGCCTCTGTGTCTACTGCTCGGCGTATATATCGTCGAGGTGAGATTGGAACTCCGAGAAATCATAAGCCTATGTACCTTCTTCCTGCTCAAAAGTAGAAAAAGGTGGTGGTGCAGGTGCAGGCTCATGTCGACGTGGGCTAGGTGGGCTCCTATGCATGTTTGGACTGGAGGGAGAGTGATGTAAAGGGGAAGAGATGGGCGCCGATGTGGATGGTCCCTCGTGTGGTGGAGACTCCACTATCAGGTCCAAGCGCCAATTGGCGCATGTGGTGATGGTGGTATGATCAAGGTCGGGGAGCCTAAGGTCCGTTAGATTTTTCCTTACAAAGCATAAGGAGTGTCCTTCTCTCACAATCATCTTCATCACCATGCACACTCCTAGGTCGATCCTAGGGCTCCCCTCTATACTCTTTAATGTAGTGTAATCATACCTCATCCTATGGCAAATGAGAGAAAGTAGGCCTCCCACATTAATCTCTCCTCTCACTGCTTTGCCCATCTTCACTAAGTGTCTGATGAAGTGGGACCCTACATCGATGCTACTCCTTTCTTGTAGCATGTCCCAGAGGCAAAGCAGCTCGCTAGCTCATACTACCCTGTCACTCTTCCCATGACCAAATATAGTACTGGCATTGATTCGATGGAGGTATCAAAAAATGGGGTTTTGGAGGCGCGATGCTTTAGCCCTAGAAGGGTCATAAGCGTGCTCCCCTGTCAACTCGGTCCAAAATATCCGAGAGTTAAACCCAATAGGGATTCTTCTCTCTACCCCACTCGGCAAGCCAAAACATGAATTCCATTGGTGGAGGGTCCATTTATGCTCAATATTAAATATCCTAAAAGTTATCCGACCCTCTTCACTTTCTCTACCCATTAAAATTTCCGCCTCTAAGGAACTCAAAAATTCTGGAACTATCCTAGGGTAGGTTGGGTGTCTTATTCCCATTATCTCTTCCCACCCCAATTTTGTAAATAGGGCTTGAATGTCACCCAACAACCCTAAAGACTCTAGCAAATCTTCATCAAGGTACCTAGTAGCTGTGAGTTTATGAGTAGAAAGCATATTATATCTATCTCTATGTTCATTATTGTGAAAAAGATGAGTTGGTAGAGTGTTACCCTCCTCCGGAGCTTGAGGGGCGTCGGTTCTCCTTGCTCGTCGCTCCGAAGCACCGGATTGAGACGCCACTTGCTTGGTCTTCCTCATCCTTGCTTCTTTTGGCTTCCTTAAAGGTTGGAAAAGCTTCTATGTGGTGGGGAAGAAAGATCCACACGACTAGGGTAACAAAAATCGAAGCACACAGTGCAAATGGGGCAAAAACACACGGCTCACCCTACTTAACCAAGCACGACATGGCCATGTGAAAACACACGGCCAAGCCATGTACACCTCGGGTTGGTTGGGCACGACCGTGGAAAAACACATGGCCAAGCCGTGTGTCCCCTTTTTGCACACTGGTACGAATTTTCTCATACGCTTCGCTGTGTAAGCTAATATTGATTTTATTTTTGCATAACAAAGTTCTCTTCTAATCCTAATGCTAAATGAAATGGAAATCAAAGTTCAAATTAACTAAATGCATGCAATACAATCAAAGGAAAACCTAAAAGCTAAACTTGGGTTGCCTCCCAAGAAGCGCTTTGTTTAAGGTCGTTTAGCTCGACCGCATTCCATTATCAACTTGGCTCTGGAGGTTCAGTGAACCTCTATTCATTCGTCTCAGAATCTTTATCTAGTGGCCCTGGCTTTATTCTATTGAAAGTGAAGCAGTCTAGGTAGGGGGTTCTACACTCTGAAAGGCTGAAGAGGATGATCTCCCCATCTACCTCTAGGGAGATCTGGTGTGCCTTAACATCTATGCATGCTCCCACAGTTGCCAGAAAAGGCCTTCCCAGAATGATGGGATTATAGGGATTGGGTCTTGTGTCTAGTATGATGAAGTCCGTGGGTATCATGAAATTCTTGACAACCACAGGAACGTGTGCTAGCAAGCCGACGGGTTCCTTGACTGAGTCATCCCTCATACGAATGCCAAGATTCGCTGGTTGGAGCCCATTTAGTCCCATCTTCAGAGAATATGCATAGGGCATCACACTTACTGATGACCCCAAGTTACATAGTGTTTCATCGAAGCTTTCCCCATAAATCGAGCAGGAGATAACAAAATAACCGAGATCTTCAAGCTGTGGTGGAATCTTATCTTCAATTTTAGCTTGGTCAGGTAGGGTGGAAATCATGGCTGCACACCCCTTGGCAAATTTGATACTCTGCCCCACTCCTTCCTCTTTAGCTTGACTCCGCTTGGGTAATGACAAAGAGCTCTTCAAAGGTTACGACACAGTTTGGGTTATCTGGGCCACTTGTGTCTCCAACATCCTTGTGTGACTTGCAAGGCTGTCAACGGTGGCCTTCAAGTCTCTGAGTGATTCTTCAGATTTCTGATGTTGGCGATGAAATTCCTCATTGGCCTTAGTTTGGGTACCAATGAAGTTTTCCATCATCAGTTCTAGTCTGGACTTCTGTTGTTGCTTCCCATTGCCATGCTCTGCCCATACCCTCCTGATGTTGGAAGTTTCTTGAGTTATTCTTATAGGAGAAATTCGGGTGATTACTCCATCCGAGATTGTAGGTGCTAGAGTATGGGTTGTTGGGCCTTTGATTATAGTCCCCAACCGCATCAACAAACTCAATCTGCTCTTCTGAGGTTCCTTTCCCTCCAAAGTGGTCCTCTCGATACGCTGCTACTCCTTCTCTAAAGTCAATGGACGCTCATGTAGATGGAGGATTTAAAGATTCAAACCGTGCTCTAAGCGCATCCATCCTTGCTGCTAGGTGGTCCATGGAGTTGATAGTATATCATCCCGCTGCAGAAGCTGGTTGACCACGTTCGGAAGCCAATTGATGGTGGTTTTGGGTCACCTCATCTATCAAATCTTCTGCTTCCTCTATGGTCTTATTCATAAGTGCTCCTCCTATAGTAGAGTTAAGGGACATCTTCGTGGCGTACGTGATCTCATTGTAGAAGATGTGGATCACCAACCACCTTTCCAATCCATGGTGGGGGCATTGGTAGAGTAGCCCCTTGTAGCAATCCCAAGCTTCGAATAAGGACTCCCCCTCCTTCTAACGAAAGCTTGTGATAAGATGGTGCATGTGAGTAGTCTTACTTAGTGGGAAGTATTTGTTCAAGAATTGCTGCTCACATTGCTCCCATGTAGTTATGCTTCCCGAAGGCAGGGAGTGAAGCCATGCCTTAGCCTTATCTTGTAATGAGAATGGGAATAGGCTCAGGTAGATCGCTTCAGCAGGGACTTCGTTTATCTTCATTATTGAGAAGATTTCCAGAAATGCCTCTAGGTGCCTTTTCGGGTCTTCAGTCGCAGCTCCCGTGAATTGACTCTACTGGACTATATGTATATGTTTCGGTATATGTTCAAAGTTGTTTGCCGAAATAGACGGTCCATCTATACTCGGCCTAAATCTTCTAGCGCTAGGAGCTTTGTAATCCCGTAGAGGTCAGCTACCATATGTACTTCGGATGCAGCTTGGTTCTCCATCCTTTTCTGTTCTGCTTTTCGGCAATGATAGGTTCGTTCAATTTCTAAGTCAATCGGAATCAGGCCTTCCAATCCTAAGCATCTAAGCATACGAAGAAATGAGCCACAAAAATTAGGAGTGATACTTAATTCTAAGAAGCGGAAAATAAACAAATCTAGCTAATAAATTAAAAGAGGCAATATCGAAATAGAAAATAACTGCTAAAATAAAAATAAAAATAAAAATAAAAACTAAATCTAAATATGGAAAATATAAAACTAAAGTAAATGAATCAAACTCAAAAGAAAATTAAACAAGTAAATAAATCTAATCCTAAGTCCAATCCAACTATCCACTTCTCGATTCGATATAGAATCGATCAGTCCCCAGCAACGGTGCTAAAAACTTGATGCACGTGAATGTGACCTTAAATCTTGTGACAGATACCATCGAGGACTTGAAGCGCACACTCGCGCTCAACGCCCGCAAGTGCACGATATTGTCAAGTAATAAAAGATTATTGATCCCACAGTGATTGGGAGTCGAATATCAAATTGTTTAGTGGTGTTATTGTTCAAAAGTCAATTCTAAAGGGTTGTGATTGTGAGGTTTTTCGGTGGACTAAACTCTAGTAAGGTGTCAGACGGAGGAAGAAAGGACCTTGCCGTCAGATCTTTAAAAGGGATTCTAGGACTTTGGTTTCGCTTGTGTGTCGCAAAACATGCTATCAACTGGCCGTTATCTAAACGTCTAACTATGGTCTTGTGGAAGAGACATCATACACTCTCCCGATGAGCCACCGCATCTATCGGGAGCTCTCTCTGCCTTACAAGGACGGGATAGGAGGTACGAGGATGCCAAATCAATCCCTACGACGAACCGTTTTCAGTTCTATCACATCCTTCTACCCACGGTTACAAGAGATTAGGTTTACCCCTAGGTTCCTTGTATAAATCGCCTAAATCTTAGATATGAGGGTTGTCACCCCTCGTATCGCCTAAGAACAGTAGATAGAAAACCAAATACACATAGATATTTGTATAAACAAATCCCAATTGCAAATTCAAACTCAAAAATAGAATTCAATTTGTAGTAACATGTCATAGCACACAAGTTACTCCCTAATCCTAGAATCGAAGAAACTTCTCCATAGATAGGAGAGGAGAATCACATGGCATATTCATGTTCGAATTAATCATAAATTACAATGCCGATGTAGCCTTCTCTCCGGCGTTGACGTGCAGAACTTGGATCTCCGACGGTGTTCTTCTTCCCCTTTGTGAGTTCCTGAAGCTTTTTAGGGCTTCGGTGTGCTGTCCCAACCGTCGTGCCTCCCCCCTAGAGTTTGGGCGGAGCTTTCCTTATAAAGACATCACGTCGAATCGCTGTAAAATCTAAAAAAACCCTAGTCATGTCAATCTGTTGGGCTACCACACGGTCGTGTGTGGCCTTGGGTTGGCTCATCTCGCCCATTGGACATGGCTGTGTGTAGCCACACACCCTTTCCGTATCCCATTTTGGGTCTAGCTACAAAATGCCCTTATTTTTCTCCGAAAGTGCGCCTTTTCCCTCCTAAATGCTATCCTGTATGCAAAAGTACAAAGAGCAGTCCTCCGAACTA
This sequence comes from Wurfbainia villosa, assembly GCA_025175895.1. Lineage (NCBI taxonomy): Eukaryota > Viridiplantae > Streptophyta > Magnoliopsida > Zingiberales > Zingiberaceae > Wurfbainia > Wurfbainia villosa. The sequence goes on along the minus strand of CM046000.1, from coordinate 76,450,654 downwards.
GAAAATATGAAATGTATGCAAAACAAAGTGACATATGCATGAAACTAACATGAAATGTAATGAGATGTGAGCGAAAACTACTCCTAAAACCCTATATGTTTTGCTCACATCAAGGGTATCGATTATGAGGAGACTTTTTCACCGATAGTCATGCTTAAGTCTATCTGGATTCTCTTGTCTATTGTTGCTCATATGGATTATGAGGTTTGGCAAATGGATGTCAATACAACTTTCCTTAATGGAAGTCTTGAAGAAAACATCTATATGGAGCAACCAGAGGGATTCATTGCAAAGGGCAAAGAGCATCTTGTGTGCAAGCTTAATCGGTCCATTTATGGATTAAAGCAAGCTTCAAGATCTTGGAGCATCCGCTTTGATAAGGTAATCCAGTCATATGGATTTATTTAAAGTTTGGATGAGTCTTGTGTATACAAGAGATGTGACGAAAATGTAGTGCTATTTCTTGTACTGTACATAGATGACATTTTGCTCATTGGCAACAATGTCAAAGTGTTATCAGACGTAAGAGTATGGTTGTCAAAACAATTTGATATGAAGGACTTGGGAGAAGTGGGACAGATCATTGGGATTAAGGTTATAAGGGATCACAAGTAAAGGATGTTGTGCTTATCTCAAGCTTCATACATAGACATAGTTTAGCTCGTTTTAGCATGCATAACTTCAAGAAAGGTTTTCTACCTTTTCGGCATGGAGAACCTTTATCTAAAGAGATGTGTCCTAGTACATCAAAGGAGATAGAGGAGATGAAGGCGGTTCTTTATGCTTCGGTGATAGGAACCCTCATGTATGCTATGTTATGTACGAGGTCGGATATCTGCTTTGCCGTGGGCATGATTAGCATATTTTAGAGTAATCTAGGACAGGGACATTGGACTGCGGTAAAGCATATATTGAAGTATCTGAGAAGGACTAGGGATTATATGCTGGTATACCAAGCAGATCAATTACTCCCTATGGGTTACACAGATTCTGACTTCTAATAAGATAGGGATAACAATAAGTCTACCTCGGGTTATGTGTTTACTTTGGGAGGTGGAGCCATTGTATGGAGGAGTGTCAAGCAAAAATGTGTGGCAGACTCCACCATGGAAGCTGAGTATGTGATAGTCTCTGAGGTAGCCAAAGAAGTTGTATTGCTCAGGAACTTCTTGATGGACTTGGATGTGATTTCTGGTTTGCCCAGAACTATCACAATTTATTGTGATAATAGTGGTGTAGTTGCAAACTCAAAGGAACCACGAGCCCATAAGGCAAGTAAATACATAGAGCGCAAGTACCACCTGATACGAGAGATTGTAAAGCGAGGAGAAGTTATTGTCGCCAAGATTGCATTAGAGGATAACCTGACAGATCCTTTTGTTGGTGCAATCGTCCCAGGTCACGATTGACTAAACTCGAGTTTGACTTGAGCGATGTGTTGATGTTCGACAAAAACATATGACAATGTGATTGTCATGGTAAAGTCCAAGTCATGGGTACTTGGCATGGAAAGTCCAAGTGGAACACTTGGCATTGGGAAAGTCCAAGTCTCGAGTAGTTGGCATGTAAAGTCAAAGCATGGGTCTTGGCAAGGGAAAGTCCAACATGGGTTGGCAAGGAAAGTCCAAGCTTGAGTCTTGGCATTTGGAAAGTCCAAGGGGAATATTGGTGGCATAAAGTCCAAGCGGGAGTCTTGGCAACATAAGTCCAATGGTTGGCGGCGTAAAGTCCAAGCAGAAGTTTTGGCAGCATAAGCCCAATGTGCCTTGGCTATGTAGATACAGTTAGCATGACAATAGCCGATGGAAGCACTTGAAGGCTAGCGTATGGATGAACAAGTCATGGATGACTTGAAGGGATCCGATAGGCACGAGGCTGACGGAGGTGGATAGAAGGCTTAGGTCTAGGCTACGGGTGGTCTAGCAAGTATGGGGGTACCATACTTGGGTTAAAACCTCATGTTTAAGGTGTATCAGTCGACTGGGACTATGGTCAGTCGACTGATGGGAGTCAACTAGGGTTTGACTGTGGGAAGATGGCCTAACAGTCGACTGCCAACATTGGGCAGTCAACTAATGGCCTGAGCACTTGACTAATCTAGAGATCAGTCACTTGCTGGTCGGGCTTTTGGGCACAGAAAGCCTTTCAGTCGAGTGATAAGTCTGAGCACTCGACTGATTGAGACATCAATCGATTGATGGGTATGATCAGTCTACTGATGGTGTATCCGTTGGACTTATTTGACGTGTTTCATGTCGTTGTCTCACAACAGCTATAGGGTCAGTCGACTGATGGTCCGAATCAGTCGACTGCTAGGCGAAATCTAGCCCAAGGAGTAGCTTTAAAGGGAGCTCATGGAGGAAGGATTTGGCTCGGTTCTTGGACGTGTTTGGGCCAATTTGTTGCTGCAAATCAGGGTCTCCAAGTGCAATTCAAGCAACCAAATATCAAGAATCAAAAGAGCATTTGTAAAGTGTTTTCCTTTACTTGTAGTTTATTTCATATTTGTATTTGCTTGTATCTATACTTTTATTGTTGTAAACACTTGTATGAGGTTTCTCCACCTCCGATGTGTTGTCAAGGAGTTCTATTAGTGGTGTTGTCATCACTCAAGCTTGTAGAGCTCAATCCGTAGAGTAGGAACCATTCAGTTCCGAACCATGTTATATTGTCTTGTTTGTGTGCTTGTATTTTGTTATTGCTTTATTTCTATTATTTCCGCTGTGCACTAATCAAATTGTAGCAAGCACACAATCGCGATCATAATCCATCAACATACAACGACACACTATTCACCCCCCTCTGGCGGTCACGAAGGTCCCTACAATTGGTATCAGAGCTGGGAGCTCTTCTACGAACTAACACCCGGGAGCAAAGACGCTAGAGGGAAGATGGATTTTGAAGAAAGACTAGGATGGGACGTCAACACACCTATCCAGTACAATTTCTATGGACAAGAAGGATTCAACCAATGGAAGGCAAGAATTGAAGACTTCCTGATGATGAGGGATCTTGAGGAGTGGTCCACTTTGATGGAAGGATTTGAATATCCAAGAGGACCAAAAGGTGGATACCTCAAGAAGAAAAGATGGACCGAAGAGCAAGTCCAAGCCTTCGAGAAAAATGAGAAGGTAATGAAATTTTTGATTGATTTAATACCTAACAATATTGTGTCTAGTTTAGGAGACTACATGAATGCCAAGAAACTTTGGAACGAAGTGGTAAAGTTCCATGAAGGCCCATCACCGGTCCAAGAAGTCAAAGAGTGCTCATTGACTCAATCGGAGGAGACCGAGGAAGCAAGCACATCATCCTCACAAGCAAGTGAGGATTCAAAAGTTGAAGAAGAGTCGACATCCGAATCAGTAGAGAAGGTGGAATTGAAAGAAGCCTCCACCTCTAGGATTGAGGGGGAGGAGATTAGATCTCCGGGTCAAGGGCAAGAGCAAGAAGAGCCATCTACATCGGGGAGAAGTGATGTACAAGCTCAAGAGACCCTCACCACCACCCTAGGTAACTCAAACACTTTAATTCAAAATAAAATCCATATTATGTGTTTTGAGTGTAGGGAGTATGAGCATTACAAGAGTAAATGTCCTAAGAAAGTTAAGAAGACTCCTCCGACACCAAAAGTCAATGAAAAAGTCAAGGATGCTAGTGCCCCCACTAGATAAAGTAAGGAGCACATCATTTGCTTCAAGTGACAACAACCGGGGCATTTTAGGAGTCAATGCCATAGGGGGAGCAAGAAGGTCAAAGAAGGAGCTACACGTATACGGGGAGCCTCTAAGGCAAACCCTAAGGTATATTTTAATACACCTTCTTTAATTTATAGGCAAAAGCATGCTTTTAATTCACTTGTAATTCATCATGAAAAGCATGCTAGTAGAAATAATAGATTTTATTATCTAGGTGCTAAGAGTGTCAACCTTAGGAATAAGGAGAAATTTGGGACTAATGTCCCTAAAAATATTTTACCTAAGGCAAATATTAGGAAAATTGAGGACCACCTAGGTTTTAACCCTAAATGGACTTGACATATGCCTAGGAAAAATAATGTCCAAAAAATAGATGAAAAATCAAAAATTGGATAATTAGAGCTAGAAAACAAAACCTTGTGGTCAAGGCTAGAGAAATTAGAAAAGACCCTTGCAAAAATGTAAAATCAAATTCAAGAGTCAAAGGGTCAAAAATCTAGGTCTAAGAGTCAAAACCTAGGTTTTAGGAGACAAGAGTCCACAAAGGGCTAGAAAGGTTTGGGTCATAAACCTAAGCCCAAGGAGACCTACCACAATGTTCCATTTGATTATGGAACTCAAACTAGGCCTAGAAAAACCAAGGTTACTATGGAAGTCATCCCTAAGGATAACCAAGGTGTGTGCCTAGTGGCTAGGGTTTCAAAGAAACCTAGCAAGGCCACTAAGAAGTTTATAAGGGGAGTCAACCCTAGAGTTAACATAGGCAAGACCAAGATGACTAAGGCTTCTAAGCCTAGGAGGGTCATTATTGAAGGGAGGAAACTTCGCTTCCCACTTCAACTCGGTTGCTTGTTCATGGCGATCCCGTATTCGTCCCCGGATTAAAAAAATTAATCCATGACAATTAGGGATTACCCAAGCTACCGTTCCATCGTCGTGCTATCCGATTAGAGTGGTCACTTGAACAAACTTGTTTTTCCAGCAACCAACCTCTATTCTTCGAATAGCCACGGAATAGATGATGTACGGATCGCCGATTTTTGTGTTCATATTCAGGGTCCAAGTAAATTTAGCCACATATCAAAATACATATATCATACAAAGAAACTAAAGGGAACCAAAACAAGAATTATACCTCTTGTTTACCTCAAGGTCTTCTATTGTATGTCCTTCCTCCTTTTGGACGTCGTGTGGGCGACGATCTTCCAAAAGTCGAACCCTCCTAGAACACGCTCTTCCCTTCCATGCTCGCTCCCAATAAAGGGAAGAATGAAATGAAACTTCTTCTTCTCCTCTCTAGAACCGACCACCAAGCCACCTTGCTTGGTGATTGCCGCCGGCCAAGGAGAGAACAAAGAGTATGGGCGCCGGCCAAAAGCTCAAAGGGAAGAGACCCTAGCCCTTGCCACCGGCCAAGGAGGAGAGAAAGAGGATTGGGACGCTGGCCAAGGATGAGAGGAAGGAGGAAGGCACTGGCCAAAACCCTAGGAAGAAGATAGAGTCTTGCCACCCAAGGAAGAGAACAAACCCTAGCCGCCCAATACCTCTCCAAGCCCTAGCCACCCAAAACCCTAATATCCCTTCAATTTCATTCCACGCCCAAGCCTTGGCTTCCTTTTATAGAGCTAGGCTTAAGCCTCCTTTTAATCTCCATGGTCAGATCTAGGGATTTAATCTAGACCGTTGAATCTTTGGATTTAATCTCAACCATCGGATCTAGAGATTTAATCTTCACCGTCGGATCTAGAGATTTAATCTCCACCGTTGAATCTAGAGATTTAATCTCCACCATCGGATCTAGAGTTTCATATTCCATCATCGGATCTAGGCTCCATGATGGTTTTAATAGGCTACAATAGGGACCATGAGGAGAAGTTGGATCTTGGCCACCTAATGGATCAAGCCCACATAAAGTCCGATCCATGAATGATAATCCATTCCACTAGAGGATTATCATTGATCTACCTCACCAACCCTTATAAGTTAATATGGGCTCCATAGATTATTTGTACATATATCTCCCCGTGTTTAAGATCTCGAATGTCCGTCGATTAATTAATTTACTGACAATTAATTAATCTACATCTAACTCCATGAGTAGTACCACTCAACCTTATCATCATGCTAGACCAAGTCCACCTGCAGGGTTTAAATGATGAACCTTATGAGCTCCTCAAGGGGACATCATCATCCTAGTATATAGGACACGGTTTCCTCCTATAATCAACGACACACCATATAAATAATAGCATTTTCCAACTTACCGAGCCTATCGATTTACTCGATAAATCACGCCCATAGGTAAATCAAAGAAATAAATACTAAATATATGTGCCCGTTATTATATCGGGATTAAGAGCATGTATAACATAATATCTGAAGTCTGATTCAATTATGTAGTCAGCAATAAATTGAATCACCTCTAAGTCGGTTCTGCTCAATACACACAAAGTATACTAGTGTAATTCAATGGTCAAGACAAACTAATACTAAATCACAATACAACCATTCCAATGGTTTGTTCATAACCATCTTAGTTGTGAGCCTTTACTTATACTTTACAAGGAATTGATAACATGATCTCCCATGTGACACTACACACCATCTTATCTACAATGTAATGTATTAGACAATATACATAACCATAAATATGCAAGCAATGATCATGTGATTCTTATTTCAAAAATAAAGATGTTCATACAAAAGATAGACTTTTCAGTATACATTCCAACAATCTCCCACTTATACTAAAAGACTATGTTGTTCTCATACTGCCATATATCTGATTCCCATTCCCTCCACATGCCTATCAAAAGCTCTTGCTAGAAGGGCCTTAGTGAAAGGATCTTCCAGGTTATCCTCTTATGCAATCTTGGCCACAACAACTTCTCCTCGCTTTACGATTTCTTATATTAGGTGGTACTTGCGCTCTATGTGTTTACTTGCCTTATGGGCTCGTGGTTCCTTCGAGTTTGTAACTGCACCACTATTATCACAATAAATTGTGATAGTTCTGGGAAAACTAGGAATCACATCCAAGTCCATCAAGAAGTTCCTGAGCCACACAACTTCTTTGGCCGCCTCAGAGGCCGCCACATACTCAGCTTCCATGGTAGAGTTCGCCACGCATTTCTGCTTGACACTTCTCCATACAATGGCTCCACCACCCAAAGTAAACACAAAACCTGAGGTAGGCTTACTGTTATCCCTATCTGATTGGAAGTCAAAATCTGTGTAACCCACAAGGAGTAATTGGTCTGGCTGGTAAACTAGCATATAATTTCTAGTCCTTTTCAGGTACTTCAATATATGCTTTACCGCAGTCCAATGTCCCTGTCCTGGATTACTTTGATATCTGCTAACCATGCCAACAACAAAGCAGATTTTCAGTCTCGTACATAGCATGGCATACATGAGGCTTCCTACTACCAAAGCATAAGGAACCGCCTTCATCTCCTCTCTCTCCTTAGATGTTCTAGGACACATCTCCTTAGATAAAGGAACTCTATGCCTAAAAGGTAGAAAACCTTTCTTGGAGTTTTGCATGCTAAAATGATCCATTATGGTGTCTATTTGTGAAGCTTGAGATAAGCACAACATCTTTCTCTTACAATCCCTTATAACCTTGATCCCAAGGATGTGTCCCACTTCTTCCAAGTCCTTCATATCAAACTGTTTGGACAACCATACCCTTACGTCTGATAACACCTTGACATTGTTGCCAATTAACAAAATGTCATCTACGTATAGTACAAGAAACACCATTACTTTTCTGTCACATCTCTTGTATACAGAAGACTCATTCGGACTTTGAATAAATCCATAAGACTGGATTACCTCATCAAAGCGGATGTTCCAAGACCTCGAAGCTTGCTTCAATCCATAAATAGACCGATTAAGCTTGCACATAAGATGCTCTTTGCCCTTTGCAATGAATCCCTCTGGTTGCTTCATATAGATGTTTTCCTCAAGACTTCCATTAAGGAAAGTTGTCTTGACATCCATCTGTCATACCTCATAATCCATATGAGCAGCAATACATAAGAGAATCCGAATAGACTTAAGCATGGCTACTAGCGAAAAGGTCTCCTCATAATCGATACCCTCTTTCTGAGTATACCCTTTCGCAACAAGCCTTGCTTTGAAGGTCTCAACCTTCCCATCTATTCCTCTCTTTCTTTTGTAGATCCACTTGCATCCAATGGCTTTTATACCATTGGGTGGTTCTACTATCTCCCAAACCTGATTTGAATCCATAGATTCTATCTCAAAATTCATTGCACTTTGCCAAGATACCGCATCTTTATCTTGGATCGCCTCGTCATATGTCCAGGGATCAGGTACATGTTCGCCAGGTATTGAATCAGAAGATTCTCCAAAGAACATGAATCTATCAGACTGTCTAACAACCCTCCCACTACGACGAGGTATCACCTGTGTATCCTCTGTGACACGCGGTACAGTGACTTGTGGTATATCCTCTTGTACCGGTGGTACTGAAGCAGTGACTTCCCCTCTTAATTCCTCCAGAACAATCTTACTCATGGGCTTGTGGTTCATCACATAGTCTTCCTCTAGAAATTTGGCGTTCATGCTAACGATCACCCTCTGATCTCTCGGACTATAAAACAAACCACCTTTCGTTCCTCTAGGATAGCCAACGAACATGTGCACTTCTGTATGAGGTTTCAACTTACCAGCATTTGCCTTCAGCACATGTGCTAGACTCCCCCAAATTCGAATATGTCTTAGACTAGGTTTTCGCCCAGTCCACAATTCTGTGGGAGTAGAAGCCACTGATTTAGATGGTACCAAGTTCAGAATATACACTGTCGTATCTAGAGCATATCCCCAGAATGAATCTGGCAACTCAGAATAACTCATCATCGATCTAACTATCTCCATAAGAGTCCTATTCCTTCTCTTTGCAACACCATTCTATTGGGGTGTACCAGGTGCAGACAATTGGGATTGAATCCCAACCTCTGATATGTAATTCCTAAACTCTGCTAAGAGGTACTCACCACCACGATCAGATCGTAGTGTCTTGATACTTTTACCCTAATGTTTCTCCACAACAGCCTTTGTTGGTGCAGTGGGCACCAAAGTCGAACCGGTATTTTGATTATGGCAAAAGGCTCAATAGTTAAGGGTATATTTGTTATCTTACGAGCTCAATTAAGTGTGCAGAAATGCTAAAGTTGAGCGGAAGGTCTGCGACACCCGGTGGGAACCGAGGTGGTCGGGCAACGCCAGAGGGACTTCGGAGGAAGCCGAGGTACTCGGGTGAAGACCGGAAGCGAGGCTACAAGGTAAGCTCGTGTGAAAGCGAAGCAAGGTCGTTAAGCGTAGATCCGACCCAATACCTCCAATGGAAGGTCTAGGTCGAGATCAGATGGTTAGAACCATCGTACTTTATATTTTAAGCTAACTTGTACTGCTGCGGTCCAAAACCCTTTGACTACGATCAGCGCTAGTCAAGTTCCAGCCTCGAGAAGAGCTCGAATTTCAAGGGGGTGAATTTGGACTTGACTCGTGTTTTGGTACAAAGGGTGATGTGGCATCAAGGTGGACATCCAAACCATCACCAAGCTTCCTTGTGGTGGACGCCCAAAATAAGGTGAGTTGGCACAAGATGGTTGGCTCCCATGATGTGGCACAAGTTGAATGGCTCCAACAAGTTGGCAAGGAGGTTGGAGGTGGCACAAGGTGGTTGGATGAAACACCTCATCCTTGAGTTGGCGCACAAGAAGGTTGGAGGTGGCACAAGGTGGTTGGATGAAACACCTCATCCTCAAGTTGGCGCCCAAGGAGGTTGGAGGTGGCACAAGGTGGTTGGATGAAACACCTCATCCTTGAGTTGGCGCCCAAGGAGGTTGGAGGTGGCACAAGGTGGTTGGATGAAACACCTCATCCTTGAGTTGGGATAAGAACCTCACCTTGGACACTACCTATGTCTAAATTCATAGATCAATATCCATAAATAGACATGTTCACTCCAAGCAAAAACAAGAAATAAAGAGCTCTCAACACGTCGTAAATACGCGCTACTACTACTCACATTTGCTCACGACGAAATTGCCACGACAAAGCTACATCTTCTACTTATAAGAGTTGTCGGTATATTTATTTAAGTTCTACTTCTTTAAATTGTCTTTGTGCTTTAATCGTAACAAGGAAAGGGGAGTGTCCCTTTGCCTTGATTTCTTTATGTCGTTGCTCCTACCTCCAAGCGAGGAGGAGTGGTTTTAGTGAATTGCCCTCTGCGTGATCAAGGATCACTAGGGCCGTGGATTAGCAATCGAAGATTGTGAACCACGTAAAAATATCTTGTCTACTTTATATTTCATTGTGCATTCTCTACTTGCTTTTACTTATTGCAAAAGTTTTTAACGACAGTATCGCTATTCACCCCCTCTAGCGACACTTTCGATCCAACAATTGGTATCGAGTAGGCGCTAAGATTCGGTGAAACCACCAATCTAGCTTTGTTTTTCTTTTTTACAGATTTTTATTTATTTATTTCTGTTTTTCGTATAATTATTTCACTTGCTTATCTTCTCCTACATATAGAATTGCATTAGAGGCTTTAGGATCCGGATAAGGTTGTCCTTGGGTTAGATCCGAGTAAGGTTGTCCTCGGAACTTCAGCGACATTCGCATTTGATTGTTTATTTCTTTTTGCAAGTTACATTTTATATATCTTTTTACTTCCCTTTTACTAATCCAAGGCGAAAGTCTTGGAATATTCTTTCGTGTGTGTTTTGCAAGATTCTTTTAATCGTTCTTCTTCTTGTTTTTAAATGGCCCATCTCGAAGGGTTTAGCACACGACCCCGTTTACAAGCGGTAATGACTTTCCTTATTGGAAGGGTCGGATGGAATGCTTTCTTAAAACCCAAATCGAGATGTGGATCGTAATCCAAACCGGTTTCACACTTCCTAATGAAGATGGTGAATCTTTGGGTTACGATCAATGGTCAAATTCCATGAAAAAACAAGTAGAAGCCGATGCCAAGGCAACTCAAATCTTGCAATGTGGGTTGTCCAAGGAAGAGCTCAACCGCGTCGGCCCCTTCATTAGTGCAAAGGACTTATGGACCAAGCTAGTGGAACTACACGAAGGCACCGACGACACGAAGGTATGTAAAAGAGATTTACTTTTAAATAAATTATATAACTTGAAAATGCGGGAAAAGCGAGACGCAACTCAACTACATGCTCGTATCCAAGACATCGTCAACCAACTCCATGCCATCGGACAAAGGTCGAGAATCGCGACCTTATCGGTATTCTCTTAACTCGTTTCCTAGGACCACCTTGTGGGCATCCATGGTCGATGCCTACAAGGTCTCCAGGACCTTTCTAAAATTAGGTTAGGCAATTGTTTTGAACTTGAATTACATGAGCAAACTAGCGTGGTCGGCGAGAAGAGTATTGCGTTAGTTAAGTTCCAAGAAGAAGAAGCCCCCAAGCAAGCCACCCTCGGAGGAAGAAGACGATATCCAAGCTAAGCCGACCGAGCACGACTCGAAAGCCGAAGAAGAGTCAGTCCGAATCCGATGATGAGCTTCCATTCAAGACAAGCCACGGATCCGTATCCGGTTCAAAAGAATCATTAAGGGTAAGTCGGTCGTTACTTAATACTTTGTATGGTGCAATTAAATTTTTAAATAATAAACTAGCTAAGTCCGAGTCCAAGGTCGAGACCCTAATTGAGGAGGTTAACCTTCTCAAACATGAGGTCTCCCTAACCTCTTCGACTACTCGTATTCAAGAGGAGGACTCAACTCAAGTTGAAAAGCTTGAAGTTGAGAACTCGCTTTTGAAAACACAAGTCAAGACCTTAGGAACACGTTGAAAGGTTCACTTTGGGATCCAAGGGACTTGACCTCTTACTTGGATCACAAAGGGCCGTGTACAACAAGGCCGACTCGGGTTTAACTCAAATACAACCAATAAGTCATATATGTCTATAGTAAACCAACATAAGAAAAATGTCCAAGCATGGGTCCCTAAGATCACTTTGATTTCAACTTTAGGATCTAACATGTATTGGGTTCCCAAGGACCAAATTCACTATGTGAATAGACCCACTCGATTCAATGGTCCAGGGGGAGCCAATACAAAATGTATTTTTGTAAAGTCTTAGAAATTGCATGCTTAGTTTTTCCTTTATTTTTAGAATGGTTAGATAGGACTCATAACCAACTAAAATCCTGCGAAAAGATTGAGCCTCGGGGAGCCTCTTTTCAAAAATAAATCAACTAAAATCCTACGAAAAGATTGAGCCTCGGGGAGCCTCTTTTCAAAAATAACTAGTTAGACCAAGATGTAGTCTCAAGTAAGTCGAGTTATCAATTTCTTGAAATTAGCCTTGTCTAAGGAAGTGGTCGTTGTTCCGATCAAAGAAGGCCTCTGTGCCTCGCCACGACCTGGAAGCTAATCTCTTGAAAAGATTACTTGATGAGCTTAGACTAAATCCGAATCTAACCTAATGTTGGTTAATTTAAATTCATTAAAATTAATCAAGTAAAATTGAAAGTCATCTCACAATAACATAGGAATAACATGTTTTGATCATGTAGATATTGGTGAGATGATTTAGGTTTAAAAACTTACAAACAACCCTTTAGTAATTCCATTGATCCTACACATAAGAGTCGAAGAAACCATTAATATAGTTTTCGACGAAGGACACGAACCCGTTCAATCCTTAACAAAACCAACTAGCAAATCAACTTATAGCGAACCCTACTCTGATCTTGAACTTGAATCTCGTCCTAACCCAAGTCATCCTATCGACCAAGTGATAGATGACTCTAACCCAAGTCAAACTAGAACTCACCCAAGTCATCCTATCGACCAAGTGATAGATGACCCTAACCCGAGTCACACTAAGACTCAAACAAATCATCCTATCAATCAAGTTATAGGTGATCCAAATTTAGGGGTTCGAACTAGAGCTTCATATCGAAACCTTAGTCAAATCTCGTTAATTTCCAAAATCGAACCCAAAACTATTGAACAAGCACTTCTTGATCCCGACTGGATTATTGCTATGCAAGAAGAGCTAGCTCAATTCACTAGAAATGAAGTCTGGGAATTAGTACCACCACCTAAAGAAAAATCAATTATTGGAACAAGGTGGGTATTTCGAAATAAACTTGATGATAAAGGTGAAGTAGTTAGAAATAAAGCTAGGTTAGTCGCAAAAGGGTTTAGTCAAGTCGAAGGTTTAGATTACGATGAGACCTACGCCCCCGTAGCCAAACTAGAGTCCATCCGAATGTTGTTAGCATATCGCACATCGAGGTTTTAAATTGTTTCAAATGGATGTCAAGTCAGCATTTTTGAATGGATACATTAAGGAAGAAGTTTACGTCAGCCAACCTCCGGATTCAAAATCTAGATAAACTGACCATGTCCTTAGACTTAAGAAAGCCCTATATGGACTCAAACAAGCCCCAAGAGCTTGGTACGAAAGGCTTCGATCTATCTTAAGTCCAAAGGATTCAACCAAGGTTTAGTCGACCCAACCTTATTCGTAAAAACCGTAGGAAAAGAAATCTTTATAGCCCAAATCTATGTAGATGATATAATTTTTGGAACTACCAACTCGATCCTGCTAAACGAATTCATCTCACTTATGGAAAGTGAATTTGAAATGAATTTAGTGGGAGAGTTAAGTTTCTTCTTAGGTTTACAAATTAAACAAACTAAAGATGGAATATATTTACATCAACAAAAATATACTAAGGACTTAATAAATCGATTTGGAATGCAAGATGCTAAAATAATCAATACACCTATGACAACTAATGTTAATATAAACGAAGATGTAGAAGGAAAACCCGTTGACCTAAAATACTATAGGAGCGCAATAGGAAGTCTCCTATACTTAACCGCGAGCCGACCCGACATTTTATTCGCGGTAAGTATGTGCGAAAGGTTACAAACCTGTGCCAAGGAGTCTCACCTAACCCTAGTCAGCGTATCCTTAGATATCTAAAGGGCACGCTAAACGTAGGTATTTGGTACCCTAGATCTACCGAGTTTAATCTAATCGGCTACTCCGACTCCGACTATGCCGGTAGTAAACTCGATAGAAAGAGCACGAGTGGTTGTTGTCAAATCCTCGGCTCGAGTCTAGTGAGTTGGTGCAGTAGGAAGCAGCATTGCGTTGCCTTATCTACCACCGAAGCCGAATACGTTGCGATGGGTGAGTGTGTCTCTCAGCTCCTGTGGATGAAGCACACTCTCCAAGACTTTAGCTTAATCTTTAACAACATTAAAAGTTAGGTATGTGCATAATAGAGTAGGATTTAAATTTTTCTATATATGTACTCTATTTTTGCTTCTTTTTATGAAATTAGCCTAAGTCTTACCTTAGAAATCATATTGGGAACTTGCTTGGACTTACAAACCCTAAAATATATTTACAAACTTTTTGAGTTAAGGCAAAAGGGGGAGAAAGTCACAAAAGTAAGGAAGAAAGTAAACAAAATTATTACCTTTTATATTAAGTAATTCCATTTACTTAAGCAACTATTAAGGGGGAGTAAAAATTATTTTTCAAGAACTCACCTTCGGTCAAGGGGGAGGTTACCTCAAAGGGGAGAACTTGAAACAATAATATTTCTCACTCATGCTTAATCTTTATGCTAGCTCATTCATGCTTAATCATTATGCTAGCTTACTGTTATGCTTAATTTTTCCTTAACTTTTGTGTCGGTTTGCCATGAATCAAAAAGGGGGAGATTGTTGGTGCAAGGCACCAAAGTCGAACCGTATTTTGATTATGGCAAAAGGCTCAATAGTTAAGGGTATATTTGTTATCTTACGAGCTCAATTAAGTGTGCAGAAATGCTAAAGTTGAGCGGAAGGTCTGCGACACCCGGTGGGAACCGAGGTGGTCGGGCAACGCCAGAGGGACTTCGGAGGAAGCCGAGGTACTCGGGTGAAGACCGGAAGCGAGGCTACAAGGTAAGCTCGTGTGAAAGCGAAGCAAGGTCGTTAAGCGTAGATCCGACCCAATACCTCCAATGGAAGGTCTAGGTCGAGATCAGATGGTTAGACCCATCGTACTTTATATTTTAAGCTAACTTGTATCTGCGGTCAAAACCCTTTGACTAGTCAATCGCTAGTCAAGTTCCAAACCTCGAGAAGAGCTCGAATTTCAAGGGGGTGAATTTGGACTTGACTCGTGTTTTGGTACAAAGGGTGATGTGGCATCAAGGTGGACATCCAAACCATCACCAAGCTTCCTTGTGGTGGACGCCCAAAATAAGGTGAGTTGGCACAAGATGGTTGGCTCCCATGATGTGGCACAAGTTGAATGGCTCCAACACGTTGGCGCCCAAGGAGGTTGGAGGTGGCACAAGGTGGTTGGATGAAACACCTCATCCTTGAGTTGGCGCCCAAGGAGGTTGGAGGTGGCACAAGGTGGTTGGATGAAACACCTCATCCTCAAGTTGGCGCCCAAGGAGGTTGGAGGTGGCACAAGGTGGTTGGATGAAACACCTCATCCAGGTTAGTATGGCGCCAAGGATGTTGGATGAACAAGGTCTTGGGATAAGAACCTCACCTTGGACCTACCTATGTCTAAATTCATAGATCAATATCCATAAATAGACATGTTCACTCCAAGCAAAACAAGAAATAAAGAGCTCTCAACACGCCCTCCTAACGCCGCAACTACAACTCACATTTTCTACGACGAAGTGCCGCAGACAACGAAAGCTACAAATTCTACTTATAAGAGTTGACGGTATAATTATTTAAGTTCTACTTCTTTAAATTGTCTTTGTGCTTTAATCGTAACAAGGAAAGGGGGAGTGTCCCTTTGCCTTGATATCTTTTTGTAATCGTTGCTCCTACCTCCAACGAGGAGGAGTGGTTTTAGTGAATTGCCCTCCGTACGTGATCAAGGATCACTAGGGCCGTGGATTAGCAATCGAAAGATTGTGAACCACGTAAAAATATCTTGTCTACTTTATATTTCCGCTGTGCATTCTCTACTTGCTTTTTACTTATTGCAAAAGTTTTTAACGACACCGTATCGCTATTCACCCCCCCCCTCTAGCGACACTTTCGATCCAACAATTGGTATCAGAGCCGGGGGCGCTAAGATTCGGTGAAACCACCAATCTAGCTTTGTTTTTCTTTTTTACAGATTTTTATTTATTTATTTCTGTTTTCGTATAATTATTTCACTTGCTTATCTTCTCCTACATATAGAATTGCATTAGAGGCTTTAGGATCCGGATAAGGTTGTCCTTGGGTTAGATCCGAGTAAGGTTGTCCTCGGAACTTCAGCGACATTCGCATTTGATTGTTTATTTCTTTTTGCAAGTTACATTTTATATATCTTTTTTTACTTCGCACTACTAATCCAAGGCGAAAGTCTTGGAATATTCTTCGTGTGTGTTTTGCAAGATTCTTTTAAATCGTTCTTCTTCTTGTTTTTAAATGGCCCATCTCGAAGGGTTTAGCACACTTGACCCCGTTTTACAACGGTAATGACTTTCCTTATTGGAAGGGTCGGATGGAATGCTTTCTTAAAACCCAAATCGAGATGTGGATCGTAATCAAACCGGTTTCACACTTCCTAATGAAGATGGTGAATCTTTGGGTTACGATCAATGGTCAAATTCCATGAAAAACAAGTAGAAGCGATGCCAAGGCAACTCAAATCTTGCAATGTGGGTTGTCCAAGGAAGAGCTCAACCGCGTCGGCCCCTTCATTAGTGCAAAGGACTTATGGACCAAGCTAGTGGAACTACACGAAGGCACCGACGACACGAAGGTATGTAAAAGAGATTTACTTTTAAATAAATTATATAACTTGAAAATGCAGGAAAACGAGACCGCAACTCAACTACATGCTCGTATCCAAGACATCGTCAACCAACTCCATGCCATCGGACAAAAGGTCGAGAATCGCGACCTTATCAGGTATTCTCTTAACTCGTTTCCTAGGACCACCTTGTGGGCATCCATGGTCGATGCCTACAAGGTCTCCAAGGACCTTTCTAAAATTAGGTTAGGCAATTGTTTTGAACTTGAATTACATGAGCAAACTAACGTGGTCGGTAGAAGAGTATTGCGTTAGTTGCAGGTTCCAAGAAGAAGAAGCCCCCAAGCAAGCCACCCCCGGAGGAAGAAGACGATATCCAAGCTCTAATGGCCAAGCCGACCGAGCACGACTCCGAAACCGAAGAAGAGTCCGAGTCCGAATCCGATGATGAGCTTCCATTCAAGACAAGCCACGGATCCGTATCCGGTTCAAAAGAATCATTAAGGGTAAGTCGGTCGTTACTTAATACTTTGTATGGTGCAATTAAATTTTTAAATAAGAAACTAGCTAAGTCCGAGTCCAAGGTCGAGACCCTAATTGAGGAGGTTAACCTTCTCAAACATGAGGTCTCCTAACCTCTTCGACTACTCGTATTCAAGAGGAGGACTCAACTCAAGTTGAAAAGCTTGAAGTTGAGAACTCGCTTTGAAAACACAAGTCGAAGACCTTAGGAACACGTTGGAAAGGTTCACTTTGGGATCCAAGGGACTTGACCTCTTACTTGGATCACAAAGGGCCGTGTACAACAAGGCCGGACTCGGGTTTAACTCAAATACAACCAATAAGTCATATATGTCTATAGTAAACCAACATAAGAAAAATGTCCAAGCATGGGTCCCTAAGACCACTTTGATTTCAACTTTAGGATCTAACATGTATTGGGTTCCCAGGACCAAATTCACTATGTGAATAGACCCACTCGATTCAATGGTCCAGAGCCAATACAAAATGTATTTTGTTAAGTCTTAGAAATTGCATGCTTAGTTTTTCCTTTATTTTTAGAATGGTTAGATAGGACTCATAACCAACTAAAATCCTGCGAAAAGATTGAGCCTCGGGGAGCCTCTTTTCAAAAATAAATCAACTAAAATCCTACGAAAAGATTGAGCCTCGGGGAGCCTCTTTTCAAAAATAACTAGTTAGACCAAGATGTAGTCTCAAGTAAGTCGAGTTATCAATTTCTTGAAATTAGCCTTGTCTAAGGAAGTGGTCGTTGTTCCGATCAAAGAAGGCCTCTGTGCCTCGCCACGACCTGGAAGCTAATCTCTTGAAAAGATTACTTGATGAGCTTAGACTAAATCCGAATCTAACCTAATGTTGGTTAATTTAAATTCATTAAAATTAATCAAGTAAAATTGAAAGTCATCTCACAGTAACACATAGGAATAACATGTTTTGATCATGTAGATATTGGTGAGATGATTTAGGTTTAAAAACTTACAAACAACCCTTTAGTAATTCCATTGATCCTACACATAAGAGTCGAAGAAACCATTAATATAGTTTTCGACGAAGGACACGAACCCGTTCAATCATTAACAAAACCAACTAGCAAATCAACTTATAGCGAACCCGACTCTGATCTTGAACTTGAATCTCGTCCTAACCCAAGTCATCCTATCGACCAAGTGATAGATGACTCTAACCCAAGTCAAACTAGAACTCACCCAAGTCATCCTATCGACCAAGTGATAGATGACCCTAACCCGAGTCACACTAAGACTCAAACAAATCATCCTATCAATCAAGTTATAGGTGATCCAAATTTAGGGTTTAGAACTAGAGCTTCATATCGAAACCTTAGTCAAATCTCGTTAATTTCCAAAATCGAACCCAAAACTATTGAACAAGCACTTCTTGATCCCGACTGGATTATTGCTATGCAAGAAGAGCTAGCTCAATTCACTAGAAATGAAGTCAGAATTAGTACCACCACCTAAAGAAAAATCAATTATTGGAACAAGGTGGGTATTTGAAATAAACTTGATGATAAAGGTGAAGTAGTTAGAAATAAAGCTAGGTTAGTGCAAAGGGTTTAGTCAAGTCGAAGGTTTAGATTACGATGAGACCTCGCCCCGTAGCCAAACTAGAGTCCATCCGAATGTTGTTAGCATATCTTTGCACATCGAGGTTTTAAATTGTTTCAAATGGATGTCAAGTCAGCATTTTTGAATGGATACATTAAGGAAGAAGTTTACGTCGATCAACCTCCGGATTGAAAATCTAGATAAACTGACCATGTCCTTAGACTTAAGAAAGCCCTATATGGACTCAAACAAGCCCCAAGAGCTTGATGCGAAGGCTTTCGATCTATCTTAAGTCCAAAGGATTCAACCAAGGTTTAGTCGACCCAACCTTATTGAAACCGTAGGAAAAGAAATCTTTATAGCCCAAATCTATGTAGATGATATAATTTTTGGAACTACCAACTCGATCTGCTAAGCGAATTCATCTCACTTATGGAAAGTGAATTTGAAATGAATTTAGTGGGAGTTAAGTTTCTTCTTAGGTTTACAAATTAAACAAACTAAAGATGGAATATATTTACATCAACAAAAATATACTAAGGACTTAATAAATCGATTTGGAATGCAAGATGCTAAAATAATCAATACACCTATGACAACTAATGTTAATATAAACGAAGATGTAGAAGGAAAACCCGTTGACCTAAAATACTATAGGAGCGCAATAGGAAGTCTCCTATACTTAACCGCGAGCCGACCCGACATTTTATTCGCGGTAAGTATGTGCGCAAGGTTACAAACCTGTGCCAAGGAGTCTCACCTAACCCTAGTCAAGCGTATCCTTAGATATCTAAAGGGCACGCTAAACGTAGGTATTTGGTACCCTAGATCTACCGAGTTTAATCTAATCGGCTACTCCGACTCCGACTATGCCGGTAGTAAACTCGATAGAAAGAGCACGAGTGGTTGTTGTCAAATCCTCGGCTCGAGTCTAGTGAGTTGGTGCAGTAGGAAGTAGCATTGCGTTGCCTTATCTACCACCGAAGCCGAATACGTTGCGATGGGTGAGTGTGTCTCTCAGCTCCTGTGGATGAAGCACACTCTCCAAGACTTTAGCTTAATCTTTAACAACATTAAAAGTTAGGTATGTGCATAATAGAGTAGGATTTAAATTTTTCTATATATGTACTCTATTTTTGCTTCTTTTTATGAAATTAGCCTAAGTCTTACCTTAGAAATCATATTGGGAACTTGCTTGGACTTACAAACCCTAAAATATATTTACAAACTTTTTGAGTTAAGGCAAAAGGGGGAGAAAGTCACAAAAGTAAGGAAGAAAGTAAACAAAATTATTACCTTTTATATTAAGTAATTCCATTTACTTAAGCAACTATTAAGGGGGAGTAAAAATTATTTTTCAAGAACTCACCTTCGGTCAAGGGGGAGGTTACCTCAAAGGGGAGAACTTGAAACAATAATATTTCTCACTCATGCTTAATCTTTATGCTAGCTCATTCATGCTTAATCATTATGCTAGCTTACTGTTATGCTTAATTTTTCCTTAACTTTTGTGTCGGTTTGCCATGAATCAAAAAGGGGGAGATTGTTGGTGCAGTGGGCACCAAAGTCGACCCGGTATTTTGATTATGGCAAAAGGCTCAATAGTTAAGGGTATATTTGTTATCTTACGAGCTCAATTAAGTGTGCAGAAATGCTAAAGTTGAGCGGAAGGTCTGCGACACCCGGTGGGAACCGAGGTGGTCGGGCAACGCCAGAGGGACTTCGGAGGAAGCCGAGGTACTCGGGTGAAGACCAGAAGCGAGGCTACAAGGTAAGCTCGTGTGAAAGCGAAGCAAGGTCGTTAAGCGTAGATCCGACCCAATACCTCCAATGGAAGGTCTAGGTCGAGATCAGATGGTTAGAACCATCGTACTTTATATTTTAAGTTAACTTGTACTGCAGTCCAAAACCCTTTGACTACTGATCAGCTGCTAGTCAAGTTCGACCTCGAGAAGAGCTCGAATTTCAAGGGGTGAATTTGGACTTGACTCGTGTTTTGGTACAAAGGGTGATGTGGCATCAAGGTGGACATCAAACCATCACCAAGCTTCCTTGTGGTGGACGCCCAAAATAAGGTGAGTTGGCACAAGATGGTTGGCTCCCATGATGTGGCACAAGTTGAATGGCTCCAACAAGTTGGCGCCCAAGGAGGTTGGAGGTGGCACAAGGTGGTTGGATGAAACACCTCATCCTTGAGTTGGCGCACAAGAAGGTTGGAGGTGGCACAAGGTGGTTGGATGAAACACCTCATCCTCAAGTTGGCGCCCAAGGAGGTTGGAGGTGGCACAAGGTGGTTGGATGAAACACCTCATCCTTGAGTTGGCGCACAAGGAGGTTGGAGGTGGCACAAGGTGGTTGGATGAAACACCTCATCCTTGAGTTGGGATAAGAACCTCACCTTGGACACTACCTATGTCTAAATTCATAGATCAATATCCATAAATAGACATGTTCACTCCAAGCAAATAACAAGAATTCAAGAGCTCTCAACACGCCGTCGTAACGCCGCTACTACTACTCACATTTGCTACGACGAAGTGCCGCCGACAACGAATGCTACATCTTCTACTTATAAGAGTTGTCGGTATATTTATTTAAGTTCTACTTCTTTAAATTGTCTTTGTGCTTTAATCGTAACAAGGAAAGGGGGAGTGTCCCTTTGCCTTGATTTCTTTTTGTAATCGTTGCTCCTACCTCCAACGAGGAGGAGTGGTTTTAGTGAATTGCCCTCCGTACGTGATCAAGGATCACTAGGGCCGTGGATTAGCAATCGAAAGATTGTGAACCACGTAAAAATATCTTGTCTACTTTATATTTCCGCTGTGCATTCTCTACTTGCTTTTTACTTATTGCAAAAGTTTTTAACGACACCGTATCGCTATTCACCCCCCCCCTCTAGCGACACTTTCGATCCAACAGCCTTGAATTCTTTGAACTTGTCAAAGCATTCAGACTTGCGACGCATCAAGTAAATGTATCCATATCTTGAATAATCGTCTATGAAAGAGATGAAATATTCAAAACCACCTCTTGCCTGGATAGACATAGGACCACACAAATCAGAATGAACCAACTCCAACACATCTTTGGCTCTATACCCCTTTGCCTTAAAAGGCCTCTTGGTCATTTTACCCTCCAAACAAGATTCGCAGGTTGGGAAATCTTCCACCACTAATGAACCCAAAGGTCCATTAGCTATCAACCTTTGAATTCTGCTTAGGTTAATATGACCTAGCCTTAGATGCCAAAGATATGTTTGGTTCATCTTCGAAGGTTCTTTTCTCTGTTTTGAATTAGAAGATGAGTTATTCACTTCTATTTGCATCGTGGGAGCTTTTGGTTCAAGTGTATATAAATTTCCTATCAATGCACCAGAATAGATAATCTCCCTATTCCTTTTTATAACAACTCTGTCATTAAAAGAAATAGAATATCCATCCATAAACAATTTAGATACCGAAATCAAATTCTTTCTAAATAAAGCTACAAAAAGGCAATTTTTAAGAACCAAAACTTTATTCCTCTCAAAAGACAAATAAACATCTCCCACTGCAATAGCCGCTACCTTCATAGCATCACCCAAGTAGACGGTAATCTCCCCTTCAACCAGTCGTCTGGTTTCCTAGAACCCCAGCAAAGTATTGTAGACATGATCAGTGGCTCCCGTATCTACACACCAGGTGTTGGTAGATAACACCGCTAAACATGTTTCAACGACTAGACCAAAAGATATACCTTTGTTCTTCTTCTGGTTGGGGTAGTCCTTCCAGTGTCCAGTCTGCTTACAAGTGAAGCACTTGCCTTTCGACTTCTTCACTTCTCCCTGAGATCCTCCCACCACCTTTGCCCCAGCTTGTTTCTTCTTCTTCTTGCCTTTCAGCTTAGAAGTAGAAACCTTTTGGGCAACCATGGCCTGCGCCTGAGCACTCTGACGAAATAGCCCCTCTGCTGCCTGGAGTTATGTGAGAAGCTCCGCCAACGAATACAACCTTTTATTCATGTTATAGTTCAAGCGAAACTGCTCAAAATTCCTAGGTAGAGACTGGAGAATGATATCGACCTAGGTTTCCCCATCGATCTCAGCTCCGAGGAATTCCAGCTCATTCAAATGAGCCATCATCTTGAGAACATGATCCCTCACGGGTGTTCCCTCGATCATGGTGGTCGTCATCAAGTTCCTCATGGCTTCCTGCATAGCAGCTCTATTCTGGTGTCCGAAAAGCTCTTTGATATTGAGCATCATGTCATAAGCAGTGGGCATGGCTTGATGCTGATGTTGCAGTA
The DNA here is from genome assembly GCA_025175895.1 of Wurfbainia villosa. Classification (NCBI taxonomy): domain Eukaryota; kingdom Viridiplantae; phylum Streptophyta; class Magnoliopsida; order Zingiberales; family Zingiberaceae; genus Wurfbainia; species Wurfbainia villosa. The sequence continues at coordinate 76,427,787 of CM046000.1, read as the reverse complement.
CATTTGACATATATGCCAAAATGTAACATCGTGCCATCTTATCAGTCTTAATCCACTTCTTATAACTCTCGTTCTCCTTTTCCCCAGAATCATCTGCAGGCTTAGGAGGACACTCTTCGAAGAGTACATATTTGTACTCCTCAACAATCAAGACAATGTCAAGATTCCTCTTCCAATCAACATAATTGGGTCCAGTATGTTTATTTTCTTTCAGTATCACAGCAAGCGGGTTGAAAGTCATTTTGAAAAACATAAGAATCACATAGATCAAAACATTAGATTTCAAAAAATTATTGATTCCTCAAACAATAAAATTTTAAAATCAACCAACACCTCAAAACACCGAGAATATCGTATGCCACGATAGTGTGGACGTATATGAATTCTACATTTATAAGAGGAGGTTTTACCCATTAATTTTACTATCTTGTTAATCTAACCTTTTGACAAATAAAATTAATAGTTGGTTCCTCTTCGGCCCTACAAATAAAAGCAGTGACTCCGATGGGGAGGATACTTCTATTTGTATCTAAGTGTTCACCATTACTTTGTACCAAGGTAATTATCTCGGGTTATGTGCCTTCTGATAGGGAAGTACACACGCTCCTTAATAATTTTCTATAACCATATTCGATCCTGTGATCCGCAAACAAACTCATTCAATGGGGATGAAGGCACTCAGAGCCGCCGCGCAAGTTTGTTTGCATCACATGTCAAATCGTAATGGAGGCCGTGAGAATTTATAAAAATATCCCTCTCCCACTTAGTAATTTAAAATTGAGGAATTTTCCTAGCCTACGACATGCATATCAAACAAGAAGCAATAAATATGAAAAAAAATATTTTCCAACTATTATGGATTTTGTCTCCAATATGCCTCCCGTCGTATCGCCATCTCGTCCGCTCCTCCCTACGCCATGTACAAGCCATCCGGAGATCTGAGCCGAGAATAACTATTTTAATTTATATCCAACGATCCTATACTCCACGAAAGAGTGTACATGAAATATAGATCGAAAGTAAACTAAAATAAATGAGTGGCTAAATAATGTCGTACTTAATTACAAAAATTAAATACTAGCCTCGTCAACCCCGAGGATTCAAAAAATATACAATTACACACATATAATCACATACACACATATGACCATAATAGTTGGATCCTATGCCTGCAACCAAAAAGTTAACCTATGCACACTCTATTATTATCCGACACATATAATATGTGAAAAGTGCATAAAAGTAACCGAATCCTAAACACACAAAACCGGAAACTGTGGCTCTGATACCACTTGAAGGGAGGAAACTTCGCTTCCCACTTCAACTCGGTTGCTTATTCATGGTGATCCCATATTCGTCCCCGGATTAAAAAAATTAATCCATAACAATTAGGGATTACCCAAGCTACCGTTCCATCATAATGCTATTTGATTAGAGTGGTCACTTGAACAAACTTGTTGTTCAAGCAACCTACCTCTATTTTTCGAATAGTCGCGGAATATATGATGTACGAATCACTGGTTTTTGTGTTCATATTGAAGGGAGTTGCTTCGGAGGCTCATTGGCTCCCATGTCCCCGGATTAAAATTTTCACTAATGAAAGAATTAATCCGGATGGGAAGAGTTTCCTTAGCACAACCAATTCGTCGTTGTGCTAACAACTTGAGAGGTCGCTTGAACAAACTAGTTGTTCAAGCAACACAACTCTTCTAGTTGATTAGCCGCGGAAGAGACGACGGACGGATGGCCGGTTTTTGTGTTTGTCTTCGGGGTCCATGATTATACAATATATATACATATGCACACATGTATAATCAACACTAAAAGGAACATGCTCAGATCTGAAAATAAAGTTATAAAACTTTATACCTTACGATCTTCTACCGTATGTCCTATCCTTCTCGTGGACGACGTGTGGACGAAGATCCACCACGAGTAGAAGCCTTCTAGATCGCGTTCTTCCCTTCCTTGTCGGCTGCGAACAAAGAGAAGAACCAACAAATACCTATCCTTTCTAGAACCGGCCACCAAATTAGAGAATTTGATGCAACCGCCCGCCAAGGAACAAGTGGATGAGGCGCCGGCCATAAATGGAAGGAGAACTGCCGGCCACTTTGGAGAGTATGGAGGAGTGAACGCCGGCCACCAATGGAAGGAGAACCGCCGGCCAAGGAATAAGAGAGAGGCCTAGAGGATGGGCGCCGGCCAAGTCTTGATGGAGGAAGATGGGCGCCGACAACAAGAAGAAGGAAGATGGTTGCCGCCCAAGCTTTTGCTCCAAACCCTAGCCGCCCACATTGAGAAGAGCCAAACCCTAACTCCAATTCAATTATCCTTGCCGCCCAAGCTTAAACCTTCTATTTATAGAATTGGGCTTAAGCCTCCTTTAATCTCCACCGTCGAATCTAGGGATTTAATCTCCACCGTCGGATCAAGGGTTTTATCCCAACCGTCGGATCTAGGGTTTCATCCCAACCGTCGGATCTAGGATTTCATCCCAACCGTCGGATCTAGGGTTTCATCCCATTCGTCGGATCTAGGGTTTTATCCCAACCGTCAGATCTAGGGATTTAATCCCAACTGTCGATTCTAGGGTTTCATCCTAACCATCGGATCTAGGGATTTAATCCCAACTGTTGGTTCTAGGGTTTCATCCTAACCATCGGATCTAGGGATTTAATCCCAACCGTTGGTTCTAGGTTTTGTTTTACATTCTTGGATCTAGACTTCACAAGGATTATATTAGGCTACGATAGGGACCATAAGGAGGAGTTGGATCTTGGCCACCCGATGGATCTGAACCACACAAACTTGATCCATCAATGATGTTCCATTCCACTAGAGGATCAACATTGAACTAGCTCACCAACCCCCATAAATTAATATGGGCTCCATATATTATTTGTACATTAATCCCCCCGTGTTTAAGATATCGAATGTTCGTCAATTAATTGATTTACTGACCATCAATTAATTAACATCTAATTCCTCGAGTAGTACCACTCAACCTTATCATCATGTTGACTAAGTCAACCAGCTGGGTTTACATGATGAACCTTATGAGCTCCTCAAGGGGACATCATCAACCTAATATATAGGACACAGTTTCCTCCTATAATCAACGACACACCATGTAAATAATATCATTTCCCAACTTACCGGGCATATTAATTTAATCCATCTAAATCTCACCCTCTAGTAAATCAAAGAAATAAATACTAAGTACATGTGCCCGTTATTATATCGGGATTAAGAGCATGCACAACAAAATATCCGAGGTCCGATTCAATTATGTAGTCAGTACTAAATTGAATCACCTCTATGTCGGTCCTGCTCAATACACCTAAGTGTACTAGTGTAACTTTATGTTCAAGACAAAACAATACCAAGCTACACTACAACCATGCCAATGGTTTGTCCAAAACCATCTTGGTCGTGAGCCTCTACTTATATTTTACAAGGGACTGATAACATGATCTTCTGTGCCACACCAAGCACCATGTTATCTACAATATAAAATATTAGACAATATGCACACATATATAATAAATATATAAAGTGCAAACAATGATCATGTGATTCTTATTCCAAAATAAAATGTTCATACAAAAAGAGCTAGGCTTTCAGTATACATTCCAACAATCTCCCACTTATACTAAAAGACTATGCCGTCATCACTCTGCCATACATCTGATCCCCATATCCTCCACATGCCTATCAAACACTTTCTCTGGAAGGGCCTTAGTGAATGGATCCGCCAGGTTATCCTCTGATGCAATCTTGGCGACAACAACTTCTCCTCGCTTTACGATCTCTCGTATAAGGTGGTACTTGCGCTCTATGTGTTTACTCGCCTTATGGGCTCGTGGTTCCTTCGAGTTTGCAACTGCACCACTGTTATCACAATAAATTGTGATAGTTCTGGACAAACCAGGAATCACATCCAAGTCCATCAAGAAGTTCCTGAGCCATACAGCTTCCTTGGCTGCCTCAGAGGCTGCCACATACTCAGCTTCTATGGTAGGGTCCGCCACGCATTTCTGCTTGACACTCCTCCATACTATGGCTCCACCTCCAAAAGTAAACACAAACCCCGAGGTAGACTTACTCTTGTCCCTATCTGATTGGAAATCTGAATCCGTGTAACCCACAGGGACTAATTGATCCGCCAGAAACCAAAGATATAATCCCTAGTCCTTCTCAGGTACTTCAATATATGCTTTACCGCAGTCCAATGTCCCTGTCCAGGATTACTCTGATATCTGCTAACCATGCCCACGACAAAGCAGATATCCAGTCTCGTACATAGCATATAGCATACATAAGGCTTCCTACTGCCGAAGCATAAGGAACCACCTTCATGTCCTCTATCTCCTTTGATGTTTTGGGACACATCTCTTTAGATAAAGGAACTCCATGCCTAAAAGGTAGAAAATCTTTCTTGGAGTTCTGCATGCTAAAACGAGCAAGGATAGTGTCAATGTATGAAGCTTGAGATAAGCACAACATCCTTTTCTTGCGATCCCTTATAACTTTGATCCCAAGGATGTGTCCCACTTCTCCTAAGTCCTTCATGTCAAACTGTTTGGACAACCATACCCTTACGTCTGATAACACTTTGATATTGTTGCCAACTAACAAAATGTCATCTACGTATAGTACAAGAAACACCACTACGTTTCCGTCACATCTCTTGTATACACAAGGCTCATCCGGACTTTGAATAAATCCATATGACTAGATTACCTCATCAAAGCGGATGTTCCAAGATCTAGAAGCTTGCTTCAATCCATAAATGGACCGATTAAGCTTACATACAAGATGCTCTTTGCCTTTAGCAATGAATCCCTCTGGTTGCCGCATATAGATGTTCTCCTCAAGACTTCCATTAAGGAAAGCTATCTTGACATCCATCTACCAAATCTCATAATCCATATGAGCAGCTATAGATAAGAGAATCCGGATAGACTTAAGCATAGCTACCGGCGAAAAGGTCTCCTCATAATCGATACCCTCTTTCTGAGTATACCCTTTCGCAACAAGCCTAGCTTTGAAGGTCTCAACCTTCCCGTCTACTCCTCTCTTTCTCTTGTAAATTCACTTGCATCCAATGATTTTTACACCATCGGGTGACTCTACTAGCTCCCAGACCTGATTAGAATCCATAGATTCTATCTCTGAGTTCATTTCTATTTGCCAAGATACCACATCTCTATCTTGGATTGCCTCGTCATATGTCCAGGGATCAGGTTCATTTTCACCAGGGACTAAGTCCGAAGACTCTCCCAAAAACATGAATCTATCGGGTTGTCTAACAACCCTCCCATTACGATGAGGTGCCTGTTGTGTATGCTCTGTGACACGCGGTGCAGTGACTTGTGGTGTCTCCTCTTGTACCGGTGGTACTGAAGTCGGGACTTCCCCTGTTAACTCCTCAAGAACAATCCTACTCGTGGGCTTGTGGTTCATAACATAGTCCTCCTCTAGAAATCTGGCATTCGTACTCACGATCACCTTCTGATCTCTAGGACTATAGAATAAACCACCCTTCGTTCCCTTAGGGTTGCCAACAAACAAGCGTACTTCTGTACGAGATTCCAACTTACCAGCATCTCCCTTCAACACATGTGCTGGACTCCCCCATATCCGAATATGTCTTAAACTAGGCTTTTTCCCAGTCCACAATTCTACAGGGGTAGAAGGTACTGATTTGGATGGAACCAAGTTCAGAGTATACATTGTCGTATCCAGTGCATACCCCCAGAACGAAACAGGTAACTCAGAATAACTCATCATCGATCTGACCATCTCCATAAGAGTCCTATTCCTTCGCTCGTCTACACCATTCTGCTGGGGTGTGCCAGGTGCAGACAATTGGGATTGAATCCCAACCTCTGATAAGTAATTCCTAAACTCTCCCAAGAGGTACTCGTCACCACGATAAGATCGTAATGTCTTGATACTTTTACCTTGACGGTTCTCCACATCAGCCTTTAATTCTTTGAACCTCTCAAAGCATTCAGACTTGTGGCGCATCAAGTAAATGTATCCATATCTTGAATAATCGTCTAAAAAAGAGACGAAATATTCAAAACCACCTCTTTCCTGGATAGACATAGGACCGCACAAATCAGAATGAATCAATTCTAACACATCTTTGGCTCTATACCCCTTGGCCTTGAAAGGCCTCTTGGTCATTTTACCTTCCAAGCAAGATTCGCAGGTTGGGAGATCCTCCACCACTAATGAACCCAAAGGTCCATCAGCTATCAACCTTTGAATTCTGCTTAGGTTAATATGACCAAGCCTTACATGCCAAAGATATGTATGGTTCATTTGCAAAGGTTCTTTTCTCTTATTAGACTTAGAAGATGAGTTATTTACTTCTATATGCATCGTGGGAGTTTTCGGTTCAAGAGTATATAAATTGCCAACCAATGTACCAGAACAGATAATCTCCCTATTCCTTTTTATAACTACTTTGTCATTAAAAGAATCAGAATATCCATCCATAAACAATTTAGAAACTGAAATTAAATTCTTTCTAAAAGTAGGTACATAAAGACAATTTCTTAAAACCAAAACTTTATTCCTATCAAAAGATAAATAAACGTCTCCCACTACAATAGCTTCCACCTTTGAAGCATTGCCCATGAAGACGGTAATCTCTCCCTCAGCTAGTCGTCGGGTTTCCTGGAACCCCTGCAAAGTATTGCAGACATGATCAGTGGCTCCTGTATCTACACACTAGGCACTGGTAGATAACACCGCTAAACATGTTTCAACAACTAAACAAGAAGATATACCTTTGTTCTTTCGGCGAGGACAGTCCGCCTTCCAATGTCCAATCTGCTTGCAAGTGAAGCACTTGCCTTTCGGCTTCTTCACTCCTGCCTGAGGTCCCACTGCCACCTTCTTCGCTCCACCTTGCTTCTTCTTCTTCTTACCTTTCGGTTTAGAGAAAGAAACCTTCTGAGCGACCATGGCTTGAGCACTCTGACGAAAAAGCCCCTCTGCCGCTTGGAGTTCTGTCAGAAGCTCCGCCAATGAATACAACCTCTTGTTCATGTTGTAGTTGAGGTGGAACTACTCAAAACTCCTAGGCAGAGACTAGAGAATGATATCAACCTGGGTTTCCCCATCGATCTTAGCTCCGAGGACTTCCATCTCATTAAGATGAGCCATCATCTTGAGAACATGATCCCTAACGGGTGTTCCCTCGATCATGGTGGTCGTCATCAAGTTTCTCATCGCCTCCTGTCTAGCCGCCCTACTCTGATGTCCGAAAAGTTCCTTGAGATTGAACATCATGTCATAAGCAGTGGCTATGGCCTGATGCTGATGTTGCAGCACATTTGACATAGATGCCAAAATGTAACACCGCGCCATCTCATCCGCCTTGATCCATTTCTTATAACGTTCTTTCTCCTTTTCATCAGAGTCATTGGTGGGCTTAGGAGGACAGACCTCGAAGAGTACAAATTTGTACTCCTCCGCAGTTAAGACAATATCCAAGTTTCTTTTCCAATCAATGTAGTTTGGTCCAGTAAGCTTATTTTCTTTTAAAATCACAGTAAGTGGGTTGAAAGCCATTTTAAAATCCTAAAAATCACAATGATCAAAATATTAGATTTCAAATATTATTGATTCCTCAAAACAATAAAATCCCGAAATCAACCAACACCTCAAATCACCGAGAATATCGCATGCCACGCTGTGTGGACGTATACGAATTCTACATTTGTAAGAGGAGGTTTTACCCATTAATTTTATTATCTTGTAAACCTTACTTTTTGACAAATAAAATTAATAGTTGGTTCCTCTTTGGCCCTACAAATAAAAGCAGTGACTCCGATGGGGAGGATACTTTTATTTGCATCTAAGTGTGCACCATTACACGATACCAAGGGAATTATTTCGGATTATGTGCCTTACCGCTGTGGAAGTACACATGCTCCTAGATAATTTCCTATAACCATTATTTGACCTAGTGATCCGCAAACAAACCCGTCCGCAGGGAGGAAGGCACTCAGAGCCAACACACAAGTTTGTTGCATCACACGTCAAATTGTAATGGAGGTCGCGGGAATTAATTAAAATGTCCCTCTCCCACTTAGTTAATTGAAAATGAGGAATTTTAAAGCATACACAACATGCATATAAAACAAATCAGCAATAAATATGGAAAAAATAGAATTTTTCCAACTATTATGGCATTGTCATCCAATACGCATCCCGTCGTGTCGCCACCTCGTCCTCTCCATCTTTTCCCGTGTGCAAGTCACCAAAGAGATCCGAGCCGAGATAAATCATTTTAATTTACATCCATCGATCCTATACTCCACGAAAGAGTGTACAAATAATCTAGATCGAAAGTAAACTAAAATGAGCGGCTAAACAATGTCGTATTTAATTACAAAAAAAAATAAATACTAATCTAGCCTAGTCAACCCCGAGGATTCAAATAATATACATACAATCACACACAAAACCATCACATACAACCAAATAGCCATAATAGTCGGATCTTATGCCTGCAACCAAAAAGTTAGCCTACGCACATCCTACTATTATCTGACATACTCAATATATGAAATGTGCATGAAAGTAACCGAATCCAAAACACACAAAACCGAAAACCGTGGCTCTGATACCACTTGAAGGGAGTTTCTTCGGAGGCTCATTGGCTCCCATGTCCCCGGATTAAAATTTTCACTAATGAAAGAATTAATCCGGATGGGATGAGTTTCCTTAGCACAACCTATTCGTCGTCATGCTAACAACTTGAGTGGTCGCTTGAACAAACTAGTTGTTCAAGCAACACAACTCTTCTAGTTGATTAGCCGCGGAAGAGACGACGGACGGATCTCCGGTTTTTGTGTTTATCTTTGGGGTCCATGATTATACAATATATATACATACACACACATGTATAATCAACACTAAAAGGAACATGCTCAGATCTGAAAATAAAGTTATACAACTTTATACCTTACGATCTTCTATCATATGTCCTATCCTTCTCGTGGACGACGTGTGGACGAAGATCCACCATGAGTAGAAGCCTTCTAGATCGCGTTCTTCCCTTCCTTGTCGGCTGCGAACAAAGAGAAGAACCAACAAATACCTATCCTTTCTAGAACCGGCCACCAAATTAGAGAATTTGATGCAACCGCCGGCCAAGGAACAAGTGGATGAGGCGCCGGCCACCAATGGAAGGAGAACCGCCGGCCAATTTGGAGAGTATGGAGGAGTGAACGCCGACCACCAATGGAAGGAGAACCGCCGGCCAAGGAATAAGAGAGAGGCCTAGAGGATGGGCACCGACCAAGTCTTGATGGAGGAAGATGGGCGCCGGCAACAAGGAGAAGGAAGATTGTTGCCGCCCAAGCTTTTGCTGCAAACCCTTGCCGCCCACTTTGAGAAGAGCCAAACCCTAACTCCAATTCAATTATCCTTGCCGCCCAAGCTTAAGCCTTCTATTTATAGAATTGGGATTAAGCCTCCTTTAATCTCCACCATCGGATCTAGGGATTTAATTTCCACCGTCGGATCTAGGGTTTTATCCCAACCGTCGGATCTAGGGTTTCATCTCAACCGTCGGATCTAGGATTTCATCCCAACGGTCAGATCTAGGGTTTCATCCCATCCGTCGGATCTAGGGTTTTATCCCAACCATCAGATCTAGGGATTTAATCCCAACCGTCGATTCTAGGGTTTCATCCTAACCATCGGATCTAGGGATTTAATCCCAACCGTTGGTTATAGGGTTTCATCCTAACCATTGGATCTAGGGATTTAATCCCAACCGTTGGTTCTAGGTTTTGTTTTACATTCTTAGATCTAGACTTCACAAGGATTTTATTAGGCTATGATAGGGACCATAAGGAGGAGTTGGATCTTGGCCACCCGATGGATCGGAACCACACAAACATGATCCATCAATGATGTTCCATTCCACTAGAGGATCATCATTGAACTACCTCACCAACCCCCATAAATTAATATGGTTTCCATATATTATTTGTACATTAATCTCCCCGTGTTTAAGATATCGAATGTCCGTCAATTAATTGATTTACTGACCATTAATTAATTAACATATAATTCCTCGAGTAGTACCACTCAACCTTATCATCATGTTGACTAAGTCAACCAGCTGGGTTTACATGATGAACCTTATGAGCTCCTCAAGGGGACATCATCAACCTAATATATAGGACACAGTTTCCTCCGATAATCAACGGCACACCATGTAAATAATATCATTTTCCCAACTTACCGGGCATATTGATTTAATCCATCTAAATCTCACCCTCTGGTAAATCAAAGAAATAAATACTAAGCACATGTGCCCGTTATTATATCGGGATTAAGAGCATGCACAACATAATATCCGAGGTCTGATTCAATTATGTAGTCAGTACTAAATTGAATCACCTCTATGTCGGTCCTGCTCAATACACCTAAGTGTACTAGTGTAACTTTATGTTCAAGACAAAACAATACCAAGCTACACTACAACCATGCCAATGGTTTGTCCAAAACCATCTTGGTCGTGAGCCTCTACTTATATTTTACAAGAGACTGTTAACATGATCTTCTGTGCCACACCAAGCACCATGTTATCTACAATGTAAAATATTAGACAATATGCACACATATATAATAAATATATAAAGTGCAAACAATGATCATGTGATTCTTATTCCAAAATAAAATGTTCATACAAAAAGAGCTAGGCTTTCAGTATACATTCCAACACATATTCGGGGTCCAAGTAAATTTAGCAACATATCAAAATACATACATCATACAAAGAAACTAAAGGGAACCAAAACAAGAATTATACCTCTTGTTTACCTCAAGGTCTTCTATTTTATGTCCTTCCTCCTTTTGGACATCGTGTGGGCGATGATCTTCCAAAAGTCGAAGCCTCCTAGTAGACACTCTTCCCTTCCTTGCTCGCTCCGAACAAAGGGAAGAATGAAATGAAACTTCTTCTTCTCCTATCTAGAAGCGACCACCAAGCCACCTTGCTTGGTGATTGCCACCGGCCAAGGAGAGAACAAGGACTATGGGCGCCGACCAAAAGCTCCAAGGGAAGAGACCCTAGCCCTTGTCGCTGGCCAAGTAGGAGAGGAAGAGGATTGGGATGCCGGCCAAGGATGAGAGGAAGGAGGGAGGTGCCGGCCAAAACCCTAGGAAGAAGATAGAGTCTTTCCTCCCAAGGAATAGAACAAACCCTAGCCGCCCAATACCACTCGAAGCCCTAGCAACCCAAAACCCTAATCTCCCTTCAATCGCATTCCACGCCCAAGCCTTGGCCTCCTTTTATAGAGATAGGCTTAAGCCTCCTTTTAATCTCCACCATCAGATCCAGGGATTTATTCTCAACCGTTGGATCTTGGGATTTAATCTCAACCGTCGGATCTAGAGATTTAATCTCCACCATCGGATCTAAAGATTTAATCTCCACCGTTGGATCTAGAGATTTAATCTCCACCGTTGGATCTAGAGTTTCATTATCCATCATTGGATCTAGGGTCCATGAGGGGTTTAATAGGCTACAATAGGGACCATGAGGAGTTGGATCTTGGCCACCCAATGGATCAAGCCCACATAACGTCTGATCCTTTAATGATAATCCATTCTACTAGAGGATTATCATTGATCTACTTCACCAACCCCCATAAGTTAATATGGGCTCCATATATTATTGGTACATATATCTCCCCGTATTCATGATCTCGAATGTCCGTCGATTAATTAATTTACTGATAATTAATTAATCAACATCTAACTCCATGAGTAGTACCACTCAACCTTATCATCATGCCGGACCAAGTCAACCTGCAGGGTTTATATGATGAACCTTATAAGCTCCTCAAGGAGACATCATCATCCTAGTATATAGGACACGATTTCCTCCTATAATCAACGGCACACCATATAAATAATATCATTTCCCAACTTACCGAACCTATCGATTTACTCTATAAATCTCGCTCATTGATAAACAAAGAAATGAATACTAAGTATATGTGCCCGTTATAATATCGGGATTAAGAGCATGTACAATATAATATCTGAGGTCCGATTCAATTATGCAGTCAGCAATAAATTGAATCACCTCTAAGTCAGTTTTTCTTAATACACACAAAGTATACTAGTGTAATTCAATGGTCATGACAAACGAATACCAAATCACACTACAACCATTCCAATGGTTTTTCCATAACCATCTCGGTTCTGAGCCTTTACTTATACTTTACAAGGAACTGATAACATGATCTCCCGTGTGACACTACACACCATGTTATCTACAATGTAATGTATTAGACTATGCATAACCATAAATATGCAAGCAATGATCATGTGATTCTTATTTCAAAAATAAAGATGTTCATACAAAAGATAGACTTTTCAGTATACATCCTAACAATTTGGAGGGTATCTAGGGAAGTTATCCCTAGTGAATACCTAGTAAACCCAAGGAGCTCCAATGGGTATTGAGTTCCTAGGAGCGTGATCAATACACGCTAGATGGGTTTAGGTGTCCCAACCTTGAATGGATAGGTAGTTAACCTAACCATGGTAAAGGTGGCACTTTAGGTCATTTTCAAGGTTATGGATACCTTAGAAAAGGATTTGAATTATAATCTTGAAAGAGTTTAGGATGTGCTAATATACCTTGAAGATTATGAAAAATCAATCAAATTGGCACAAATTAGGTTTAGAGGTCATAGTGTGTCATTTTTGGATTTTTGGCACACTTGGGAGATAATTGACAATATGGCAAACATTAAAATTTAGGTATTATATAACTTTATATTTTTTTTTTCGTACTTTGTTTGCCATATAACATCCCATGACATCATATTTATCTTTATCATTTAAAATGTCATGAGTATGTTTAGGGTTAGTTTTTAATGTCATGTATATTTAGATTATATCATATGTCATGACATCATGATCATTGTCCATGTTTATTTATGTTATCATTTATGCCATGATCATCCATGCATTTAAAGTAATTAAAATTGATTTAAGGACTATGGCATGACTTGAAGTCCCATGTATAAGGGAATCAAGTAGGGTTGCCTTAGAAAATGCATGAACCCCTAGATTAGGAGAACAAAACCCACATCTCACAATCACATTTACTTGTGTGTGTTTTATACACCCTAGATACATGTGAGATGCTAGGACATGAGTTAAGTTCAAGGTGCATAGTTTTTGCATCTAGATGAACAAACACTCATCTTATGTTATTGATGGATCATTGGAAAAGCTTATGTTAAAGTCATGTACATTAAGCCCAAGGAACATGATCCAATATAAGGTTTAAAAAAAACAATTTATAAAACCTTGGTGAAGTCTATCTTTTGATAACAATCACCATTGATGAAGTTGATACAAAGTGAGCTAAAACATTGAAGTTTTTCTTCACTTTTGAACTTTGTGTCAATTTTGCTATTTTATGGGTAAAATATTTTTCAAATATTTTTCACCCATTGTATTGGTTATAAGTATTATATGTATTAATTTTCACGATTTTTTGAATTATGTATAATTACTTATGCTTTTTGCAATTTTGATTCTGATAATTGAAATTCAGAATTTTAGTTATCAGTCGACTGTCGCTTGATGGCAGTCGATTGATAGGTAGTGCAGTCAATTGGTATATGAAGGAGTCAATTGCCAAGCCTAATTTCGGGTAAACAAGGTTTGTTTAGCCTGATTTCAGCTATGTTAGGGTTCCCTAACTACTCCTAACCGTAGGATATGCTTTGGGAAGCATTAGAAAGGGTGAAAATCTATTGGATATGGATTAGGAGAATTGTTAGGGTGTGTATCAATTTTAAGGTGATGGTAAGTTCACTGTTGAATTTTTAACCTTATTTTTGATGGTTTAGAGTTCCAATTGTCTTAGGGACTTCCCAAGGACATTTTTAGTGCAATGGTTAAGGGGGAGCAAGCCTTTAGGGGGAGGTATCCATCATGGGATGATGGATGTTATTTTTTTTTTCTCAAGTGGGGGAAAAATAGGAATTTGAGATGCCCAATTTGGAAATTGGGAGAGTTTATAGGAGTACCTCTCTTTAGTGATATGAGACTTATCACTGGGAAGATTGTAGGCATCCTAGATATTTTTGGACCAAGGGGGAGATTGTAAGATCTCATTGGGATATGAGACATTGACCTCCTTGGAGAAAACCTTTTTGATGTTAGTCATAAAGGGGGAGATTTTATGAGGAGAATTTATAAAATTACCAATTTGGGATAATTGGTAAAGGAATTTGAATTAGGGGCCTAACTCAAGGGTGTTTTTGTCAAACATCAAAAAGGGGGAGATTGTTCGTGTAATAGGCCCAAGTCACGATTGACCAAACTCAAGTTTGACTCGATCGATGTTTTGATGTTCGACAAAAACATATGACAATCGATGTTTTGATGTTCGAATAGACTCTAACCTAGCAACTGGAGCATAGGTCTCGTCGTAATCTAAACCTTCGACTTGACTAAACCCTTTAGCGACTTTCTAACTACTTCACCTTTATCATCAAGTTTATTCCTAAACACCCACCTCGTTCCAATGATTGTTTTATCTTTAGGTGGTGGTACTAATTCCCATACTTCGTTCCTAGTGAATTGAGTCAGCTCTTCTTGCATTGCAATAATCCAATCGAGATCAAGAAGAGCTTGGTCAATAGTGTTGGGTTCAATTTTGGAAATCAAGGAGATTTGACTAAGGTTTCTGTATGAGGCTCTAGTTCGAACTCCTAGACATGGATCACCTATCACTTGGTCAATAGGATGATTCATTTGAGTCCTAGTTTGGTTTGGGTCTGGGTCATCTACCACTTGATCAATAGGATGACTCGTTTGAGTCCTAGTTTTATTAGAGTCATCTACCACTTGGTCGATAGACTAACTTGGTTGACTTAGGTTAGGATTAATACTAGACTTGATCTCCGAATTGGAGTTGAGTCTGGTATGAATCGGCTCGCTAATTGGGGTTGCCGGGGGTTTTGTAGGTTCGTGTCCTTTATCAAATACTACATTGATAGTCTCCTCGACTCTAAGGGTGTCATGGTTATATACTCTATAAGCTCTACTTGTAGTCGAGTATCCTAGGAAGATTCCAGTCGAGGTTTTGGATGTAAATTTCCCTAGGTAATCCTTAGTCTTTAGGATATGTATCTTTCACCCAAATACCCTAAAGCACTTGATGTTAGGTATTTTATCAAGATAAATCTCGTATGAGGTCTTAAGGTGCCTCTTTACCATAAAGATCCTATTTTGGACATAACATGTTGTACTTACTGCTTCTGCTCAAAACCTATTGGGTAGGTTATACTCATTTAACATTATCCTAGCGGCTTCTTGTAGGGTTCTATTTTTACGTTCTACTAGACCATTATGTTGTGGGGTTCTAGGGCAAGAGAACTCATGGAGGTATCCATTTAGGTTACAGAATTATGTAAACTTGTGGTTCTCAAATTCACCACCATGATCAGTCCTAAGTCTTTTAATTTTATGGTTTTGTTGATTTTTATTAGTTTAAATAGGTTGATTAGTTGATCTAGGGTATCACTTTTGTGTTTGATGAACCTAACCCAAGTAAATCTAGAATAGTCATCAATTATGACTAAGCAGAATTTACTCCCATTAAGTGACTTAGCTCCGTGTGAATCAAATAGATCCATGTGCAGGAGCTCAAGAACACTTTTGGTTCGTTCTTGATGTTGGTGCAATCGACCCAGGTAGATGATAGTATTTTGATGATAGACAAAACTTATGACATTGGATTGTCATGGGAAAGTCCAACATGGTGTTGGCATGGGAAAGTCCAAAGCATTGCGAAGCCGTGCGCTTGGTGCTTGGCATGGGAAATGCATTGCGAAGCCATGCGGTTGGTGCATATGAGAAGTCTTGAAGACTTGGTAAGTTCACTAGGCTCGGGGTCCTTGAGTCAGTGAAGGATGGCATTGCGAAGTCGTGTGCTTGGTGCATCCGAGGGACCGCCGAACGAGGAGCGAATGGATTGAGCCCAAAGGGAAGCATACTTCTAGGGTATTAGACTCGAAGGATGGTGTTGCAAAGTCGTGCGCTTGGCGCATCCGAGGGACATAGGCCAAGTGAAGAGAGCTTCGGTGGGGAACTCCATGAGGGATAAGGTGGACTTGGCCAAGTGGCTAAGACTGAGTGTCGGAGGCTCAAACTTGATGTTTGAGGGTTTACCCGACGGTCGGATGCTCAAACAACTTGGTGTTTGAGGTTTTTCCCGACATCAGTCGACTGGCATAGGTGCCGATTCGACTGATCCAAGTCGACTAGGGTTCGACTAGTGTAAGGCTAGGGTTTTGTGCTTGGCGGCGCCATGATCGATCGGATGATCGGCCGATCGGCAATGCTGAGGGATGGAAGTCGACTGATGGGAGTGTCACGAGCATAGAACGCTCCATAGCCGACTGGGCAGTCGACTACTAGGTCACCAGTCGACTGATGGGCATCATCAGTCGACTAGTAGGTGATCCATTGGAACTTTTCTGATGTGGATCTGGCCGTTTTGAGACAATGGCTACGAGGCGGTGATCGGGCCTTTGGCAATGATCGCTAGCGCGAAAATAGCTCGTCACGAGTTATAAAAGGAGCTTGAGATGGAGGTTTTTGCCATGGTTTTTGTGGAGCTATTGGAGGGGAATTGCTGTTGCATTCCAGTCCTTCAAGAGCCCATCAAAGCAAGCAACAAACAAGTGTTCAAAAGAAATCGGTGAAAAGTGTTTCTTTTGTATTGTATTTGTATTCTTGTTTGTATTTGTATATTACTGTTGTAATTGCTTGTGAGAGGTTTCTCCACCTCCGACGTGTAGTCGAGAAGGAGTTTAGTTAGTGTCGTGCGCATAACTAGAGCTCGGTGAGCTCGCCCGTGGAGTAGGAACCATTTGGTTTCGAACCACGTATATCTTGTGTTGTGTGATTATGTATTATTGTTAGTTTCATTATTATTGTTATTCTGCTGCACTAACAACAATTGTAGAGAAGCAACGCAACGAGAACGAGCGAATTCCGCTACCAAACGATTGAGGGCTATTCACCCCCCTCTAGCCGGCCATTTCGATCCCCAACAAGTGGTATAAGAGCCGAGGTCGCTCTTCAAGGACTAACCTCCGCGAGAGCACTACAAAATAGCCGGCTTCATCCATCCACCGAAGTTCGATGGAGATTTTTCTTGGTGGAGGAAACGGATGGAGGTATATCTCGAAACCAATTTTGATTATATGATTATTGTAGAAAATGGTTTTGAGATGCCTAGGGACAAATACAACAAGCCAATTGAAAAGTCAAGGTGGACCCAAGACCAAATTAAGGACTTCAAGACAAATCTCGAGGTAATAAAATTATTTAGTGATTTGTTACCTAACAAAATTTGGTCTAGTTTGGGTGACTATAGGGATGCAAAGGAATTATGGGAGAAGATAATGAAATTTCAAGAAAACTCCCAACCGGCACATGTAGAGGATAATGCCGAAGAAGAAGCACCATCTACTTTTGATGATGTTGATGATTTGGTGGAGACCTCCACCTCTAGCGTTGAGGGGGAGGAAAGGATTTCAATTCCGGAGCAAGATCAAAATGAAGCTTCTACCTCCGGAAGAAGTGAAGAGGCCTCCACCAACTCCCTAGGTAACTCAAGTGTTGTTATTTTAAATAAAAATCACATAATATGCTTTGAGTGTAGGGAGAAAGGGCACTACAAGAGTAAATGCCCTAAATTGGCTAAGGAAAAGGCATCAACACCTAAAGTCAATCCAAAGTCAAAGGATGCTGATGTTTCCAAAATCAAGAGCAAAGAGCACATTGTGTGCTTTAAATGCAACCAACGGGGACATTACCGAAGCCAATGCCCTAGGGGGAGGAAGAAAGGGCAAGAAGGTGTGACTCATGTAGGGGGAGCTTCTAAAGCTAACCCTAAGGTACAGTTAAATAATGCACCTTCAATTTCTAGAATTAAAAAGCATGCTAAGATTTATTTTAGTTCTCTTGCCATTATTAATGAAAAGCATGCTAGGAGAAACAATAAGGTTTATTGCTTAGGTGCTAAGCATGTTAGTTTCTCTAAGGACAAACCTAGGACTCAAAACACTAGATCTATTTTACCTAGGGAGTCAATTAGGAGAATTGAAGAAAACTTGGGTGTTAATCCCTAGAAATCTAGGCATATGCCTAAAAAGAAAAACATTTTCCAAAAGATAAATGAAAATTCAAAATTGGGAAAATTAGAGTTAGAAAACCAAGCCATGAGGTCAAAGCTAGAAAAATTAGAGAAGACCCTAGCAATAATATCAAATTTGGTTAAGGGGTCTAATGTACAAAAGTCAAGACCTAGAAAACAAGAAGTGTCTAAGGGCAAGAAGGGTTTGGGTCACAAACCTATGTCCTACCATAATGTTCCATTTAATTATGGAACCACATCTAGGTCTAGGAAAACCAAGGCTAATAGGGAAGACATCCCTAAGTCTAGCCATGGTATGTGTTTAGTGGCTAACACCTCAAAGAAATCAAATGTAGCCACTAAGAAGGTCAATGGAGGAGTCACCTCTAGAGTCGACCCAAGTAAGACCCATTTGACTAAGGCTTCAAAGCCAAAAAGGGTCATTAGAAAGGTATCTAGGGAAGTTATCCCTAGGGAATACCTTGTTAACCCAAGGAGCTCCAATAGGTATTGGGTTCCTAAAAGCGTGATTGATTCATGCTAGATGGGTTAGGGTGTATCAACCCTAAATGGATGGGTAGTTAACCTAACCATAGTAGAGTTGACACATTAGGATGTGCCAATGTGTTTGAGAAGTTTAGAATGATTTAAATTGGCACAATTAGGTCATAGAGGTCATTGTGTGCTATTTTGGGTTTTTGGCACACTAGGGAAATGAATGGTTTAAGGCAAAGTGAATTTAATCCCTAGAAATGGCAAATTGATTTTAACACTTAGGTATTTTATACCATAGTATATTTTTCTTGCCATGCTTTATTTGCCTTGCCATGTCATGACATCAATCTCATTTGTATCTCTAAATATGTCATGATAATGTTTAGATTTATTTTTATATGTCATGTATGCTTAAATGTCATTTACATGCCATGACATCATGATTTTGGCATATGTTTTTATCTATATCATATTTATGCCATAATCATATCATGCATTAAATAAAATGAAATTAAGGACTATGGCATGATTTGATGGGAATCAAATAATATTGCCTAGAAATATGCATGAGACCATTAAAAGAACAAAAACCCACATCTCACTAGATTAATTGCCTTGAATGTGTTTTACACATCTAGAGATAAGTGAGATGTTTAAGGAAAAGAAATTAAAGGTTTTGAAAACTTTTTGAAAACATTTTGAAAAACCTTGGTGAAGCCTATCTTTTGATAGCTATCACCATTGAATGAGATGATACAAAGAGGGCTCTTTATTAAAGCTTTTCTTAAATTTTGGACTTTGTATCAATCTGCTAATTTTATGGGTAAAATAATTTTTCGATATTTTCACCCATAATGATTATGATAAGTAATATACATATCAAATTTCAAGAATTTTAAACTTATGTATATTTACTTATGGATTTCGGAAATCTATTTCAATGTCAAATCGCAGTAATGCAAGATCGACTGTAATGGCACAACGATGGCAATAAGTCCAAATGAGGGGTAGTACATGTAACTGATTTTGGGTAAATCTTGTTGGTTATGTTGGATCGAAGCGGATCGCTAGAGGGGGGTGAATAGCGATAAAACTTTGTTTTTCGAGTTCGTATAAAAACCGAGTAGATAATTAATTGCAGCGGAAATGTAAATGTAAAGTAAAAAGAGACAAAGGAGTTTTACTTGGTTCGTAGCCTTAGGCTACTACTCCAAGGCCCTAGCTGTCCTCGACCACGTACGGAGGGCAAAAACACTAAAGAACTCCTCCCCGTTAGAGGTAGGAGTTTAATCGATACAAGTAAAGCACAAAGCTTGAGGTAGAGGGACACTCCCCCTCTCCTCGTTACGATAAAAGCTCCGAAAATGAAAGTACTAAACTGAAATAAAACTCTAACCGACGTAATAAAATGAAAACAAATAAACCTAGACATCGGAGAAGA
Source organism: Wurfbainia villosa (assembly GCA_025175895.1). Lineage (NCBI taxonomy): Eukaryota > Viridiplantae > Streptophyta > Magnoliopsida > Zingiberales > Zingiberaceae > Wurfbainia > Wurfbainia villosa. Next base: position 76,407,628 of record CM046000.1, on the reverse strand, counting down.
AGCACTTCGTTGTCAGAGATGTTGTAGCTTTGCGGAGGCTTTTGGAAACTTAGGATTGATGAAGAAACCCTAGGTTTGGCCCTCCTTTTATAGCCTTTGAGCCCCTTTTCGAGAGGAACCCTAGCCAATCACAATTGAGCACCAATCTCCTTGAAATGGGGTGATAAGCCTTGACTCCTCGAATCTGATCATTGACCATCGATCGGTGATGGACATCATCGATCGATGATGGCGACTTCCAATGAGTGCTAACCTCCGATAGTCGGTGATTGTGGCTGAGTCCTCAGTAGCGATCGTGATGCTTGTTGCAAGTCAAAGTTAGCTCAACAAAAACATAATTTCGATGGTCGTCAACTGTCCGATCTCAACCTAGACCATATATAGGATGTCTTTGGTCGGATCTACGCTTAAGATCATCCCCGTAACGAGGATACGACCTCACTTACACTCGCACACACGAGCTTACCTCGATACTTACGTGTTGCTTTTACTTCCGGCCTTCCACTCGATTCCTTCGGCTCCCTCCGAAGTCACTCGAGTGTCGCCCGACCACCGCGGCTTCCTCCGGGTGTCGCTAGCCTTCAGCTCCAGCTATAGAAATCTTCTTCACACTCGATTCAGCTCGTGAGATAACGACATAAGATTAACTTTGTATCGTTTGGTATAATCAAAACTCTGGTTCGACTTAGGTGCCTACTGCATCAACAATCTCCCCCTTTTTGATTTATGGCAAACCCACATACAAAGTTAAGTAAATAGCAAGCATGAAGAATAATGTGCATTAGAAACAAACAAGAAATAAAGAAGATTAAGTTAGAGTAGTAAGGATTTTCTTCAAGTACTCCCCCTTGAGGAAACCTCCCCCTTGACCGAGGGTGAGTCTTGAAGAAAGACCTTAATCCTCTCCTTTGAGGGTTGCTTTAAGTAATTAACATTACTTAAAGTTGGCCTTAATAAAATGTTTAAGTTAAGAGTTCTTCTTAACTTGGCCCTTTCTCCCCCTTAAGTAAAACATTAAAAATAAGTAAAACGTTAATGGCACAAATAAGTTTAAGTTAAGAATTCTCTTAACTTTGCCTTTAATAAGTTTTCAAAACTTAAAGTTAACTTTTGGTTTAAATATAAAGTAAGAGTTAAATCAAAAAATTTAAAAATTTGACCCCTTAACTTTGGCCTTTTTCTCCCCCTTTTTCCATATATCGAAAAGAGTGAGGGAGTATGTGGAAAACAAAAATAAGTGTTAAATTTAAAGTCCAAGCATGTTCCACATAATTTTGAAAATAATATACTGAAAATAAGTTCATCTATAAAATGTTCGACTCATATTTGGCTTGATTGATATAAAAGATCAACCAGTCCTGATCAGAGTCGGTTAGTATGTATGATTATACTCCGTGGTTCATGGCGATGCACTAGCTCTACATCTGGAACTAGGAGTAAGGTCCTAACATCTCACGCCCATCTACGTGGCTAAGTACACAAACACATTAGTCCTATGTGTTGTGAGATGTATTGGCTCCTTAAATCTATAGGTGCATGATATCTAAAGTATGTCCTATGCTAGTTCCATAAAAATGAAAATTAAGAAATAGTAGTAAGAAAATATAATTTGCAAGTTCCTATTCTACTACGCACATGCCCAATTTTCATCTTAATAGACTAAATTCGGCTTCGGGTAGGGGTTTAGTAAATAGGTCTGCTAAGTTAGACTTCGATTCGGCGTATTCGAGTTGTATGGCTCCGTTGGCCACATGTTCTCGAATGAAATGGTGTTTAACCTCTATATTTTTGGTCCTAGAGTGACATATAGGATTTTTAGTAAGGTTAATTGAACTAATGTTATCTACGTGGAGTTTTGTGTTCGTAAAGTCTAACTTAAAGTCGCGGAGAGTGTGCTTCATCCAAAGAAGCTGAGTGGCACACTCACCCATCGCGATGTATTCGGCTTCGGTGGTAGATAAGGCAACACAGTGTTGCTTCCTGCTGCACCAACTCACTAGACTTGAGCCGAGAAGTTGACAACAACCACTCGTACTCTTTCTATCGAGCTTACTATCGGCATAGTCCGAATCGGAGTAGCCGGTTAGTTTGAACTCGGTAGATCTAGGATACCAAATACCGACATTAAGTGTACCCTTTAGATATCTAAGGATACGCTTGACTAGAGTTAGGTGAGACTCCTTGGCACAGGTTTGAAACCTTGCGCACATACTCACTGCAAATAAGATATCAGGTCGGCTTGCAGTTAAGTAAAGGAGACTCCCTATTATGCTCCTATAGTATTTTAAATCAATTTGGTTTCCAATTACTTCTTCTATATTAATTTTAGTTGCCATTGGGGTATTAATAATTTTAGCGTCTTGCATTCTAAAGCGTTTAATTAATTCCCTAGTATATTTGCGTTGATGTAGGTATATTCCATCTTTAGTTTGTTTAATTTGTAATCCTAAGAAGAAACTTAATTCGCCTACTAGATTCATTTCAAATTCACTTTCCATAAGTGAAATGAACTCATTTAGTAGGATTGAGTTGGTGGTTCCGAAAATAATATCATTTACGTAGATTTGGGCTATGAATATGTCTTTACCTAAGATTTTTACGAAAAGGGTTGGGTCAACTACACCTTGGTTAAAGACTTTGGACTTAAGATAAATCGAAAGTCTCTCGTACCAAGCTCGAGGAGCTTGTTTAAGTCCATAAAGAGCTTTCTTTAACCTAAGGACATGATCGGGTTTGTCTAAACTTTCGAAACCGGGGGGTTGACTAACATAAACTTCTTCTTTAATGTATCCATTTAAGAATGTAGATTTCACATCCATTTGAAACAACTTAAATCCTCGATGTGCTGCATATGCTAATAGCATTCAAATGGACTCTAATCTAGCTACTGGGGCATAGGTCTCGTCGTAATCTAAACCTTCGACTTGACTAAACCCTTTAGCAACTAGTCTAGCTTTATTTCTAACTACTTCACCTCTATCATCGATTTTATTTCTAAACACCCACCTTGTTCCAATGATTGTTTTATCTTTAGGTGGTCGTACTAATTCCCATACTTTGTTCCTAGTGAATTGAGCCAACTCTTCTTGCATTGAAATAATCCAATCGGGATCAAGAAGAGCTTGGTCAATAGTTTTGGGTTCAATTTTAGAAATCAAAGATATTTGACTAAGGTTTCTGTATGAGGCTCTAGTTCGAACTCCTAGACTTGGATCACCTATCACTTGGTCGATAGGATGATTCGTTTGAGTCCTAGTTGGATCACTTGATCAATAAAGTGACTTGGTTGACTTAGGTCACTAGACCTCACCTCCGGATCAGAGTTAGGTCTAATATGATTCGGCTCACTAATTGGGGTTGCCGGGGGTTTTGTAGGTTCGTGTCCTTCATCGAATACTACATTGATAGTCTCCTCGACTCTAAGGGTGTCGTGGTTATATACACTATAAGCTCTGCTTGTAGTCGAGTATTCTAGAAAGATTCCGGTCGTGGTTTTGGATGTAAATTTCCCTAGGTAATCCTTAGTGTTTAGGATATGTACCTTACACCCAAATACCCTAAAGTACTTGATGTTAGGTATTTATCGTGATAAATCTCGTATGAGGTCTTAAGGTGCCTCTTTACCATAAGGATTCTATTTTGGACATAGCATGTCGTACTCACGGCTTCCGCCCAAAACCTATCGGGTAGGTTATACTCATTTAACATTGTCCTAGCGGCTTCTTGTAGGGTTCTATTTTTGCGTTCTACTAGGCCATTTTGTTGTGGAGTTCTAGGGCAAGAGAACTCGTGGTGGTATCCATTTAGGTTATAGAATTCTGTAAACCTATGGTTTTCGAATTCACCACCATGATCAGTCCTAAGTCTTTTGATTTTAATGCTTTGTTGATTTTCTATTAACTTAAATAGATTGATTAATTGATCTAGGGTATCACTTTTGTGTTTGATGAACCTAACCCAAGTAAATCTAGAGTAGTCATCAATAATGACTAAACATGTAATTACTCGCTATGACTTAGCTCCGTGTGAATCAAATAGATCCATGTGTAGGAGCTCAAGCACACTTTTGGTTCGTTCTTGACTAGTTAGTTGATGTTGTGTCCTAGATTGTTTACCTTGTTGACAAGCATTACATATTTTATTATCCAAGTTGTTGAGGTTAGGCAAACCTCTAACTAAGTCACTCTGACTCATCTTGTGGATGAGTCTTGGGTGTGAGTGACCGAGTCATCGGTGCCACAACCATGATTCCTCTTGCCGTGTCATAAGACACTTAGTTGAGGAGTTAGTTAAGTTGATAGTGTAAATGTTGTTATTTCTAGTCGCTTTAAGAATTGTTTTAGAGGTTTCGTTTGTATTAATTAAACATTCATTTTCTAGAAATATGACCTTATAGTTATTATCACACAATTGGCTTACACTGAGAAGATTATATTGAAAATTTTCTACTAATAAAACATTTTGAATGACAAAATTTGAGTAAAGCTGAATATCACCTGATCCGATGATTTTGAGCTTGCCGTTATTTCTGAAGGCTACCGATCCTTGTCGTTTGAATCGAAGCTTCAAAAACTTGAGTTGATCCCCGGTCATGTGTCGGGAGCAACCATTGTCCAACATCCATTGATCCTACACGCAAGGTAGTTGGATCGGATATTGGATTTAAAAAATTTGTTGAAAATTATTAACCTAAATCATCTCACCCATGTCTACATGATCAAACATGTTAATCCTATATGTTCTTGTGAGATGACTTCCAATTTTAGTTGAATTAAATTTAATGACTTAAACACTTGTCAACCTTGCGTTAGATTCGGATTTGACCTTAGGCTCATCAAGTCACCTTTTCAAGATCATGGCTTCTAGGTCGTGGCGAGGCACAGAGGCCTTCTTTGATCGGAAAAACGACCACTTCCTTAGACAAAGCCATTTTCAAGAAAATAGAGACTTGACTCACCTAAGACCACTTTCTGGTCTAACTAGTCTAGGATACGGCGAGGTAGCTTCAGCTAGTTCCGCTCGGTCAAGTGCACCGAACTAGATACGCCTTATCTAGCCCGAATACACAAGACTCCGCTTTCCTAGCGTACTATCATCTAGCTGCGTCCTGGTACTATGTTATCAAGTATTGATGAGTTATAGTCCTATCTAACCATTCTAAAAAGAAAAATCAAACTAAATAAAAACCTAAGCATGCAATTTCTAAGTTAAAACGCAAACAAATTTCGTACTAGATCCCCCTGGACCGTTGAATCGATTTGGTCTCTCCACATAGTGGATTTGGTCCTTGGGAACCCAGTACTGGTTTGATCCTAAGTTTGAAATCAAGGTGGTCTTAGGGACCCATGCTTGGACACGTTTTTTATGTCGACTTACAATCGACATATACGACTTATTAGTCGTGTTTGAGCTAAAACCTAGTCCGACCTTGTTGTACACGGCCCTTTGCGATCCAAGTAGGAGGTCAAGTCCTTTGGATCCCAAAGTAAACCTTTCCAACGTATTCCTAAGATCTTCGACTTGACTTTTCAAGAGTGAGTTCTCAACTTATACGAGAGATCGTAAAGCGAGGAGAAGTTGTTGTCGCCAAGATTGCATCAGAGGATAACCTGGCGGATCCATTCACTAAGGCCCTTCCAGCAAAAGCGTTTGATAGGCATGTGGAGGACATGGGAATCAGATGTATGGCAGAGTGATGACGGCATAGTCATTTAGTATAAGTGGGAGATTGTTGGAATGTATACTGAAATCCTAGCTCTTTTGGTATGAACATTTTATTTTGGAATAAGAATCACATGATCATTGTTTTCACTTTATATATTTACTATATATGTGTGCATATTGTCTAATATTTTATATTGTAGATAACATGGTGCTTGGTGTGGCACAGAAGATCATGTTATCAGTCACTTGTAAAATATAAGTAGAGGCTCACAACCAAGATGGTTTTGGACAAACCATTGGCATGGTTGTAGTGTAGCTTGGTATTGTTTTGTCTTGAACATAAAGTTACACTAGTACACTTAGGTGTATTGAGCAGGACCGACATAGAGGTGATTCAATTTAGTACTGACTACATAATTGAATCGAACCTCGGATATTATGTTGTGCATGCTCTTAATCCCGATATAATAACAGGCACATGTACTTATTATTTATTTCTTTGATTTACCAGAGGGTGAGATTTAGATGGATTAAATCAATATGCCTGGTAAGTTGGGAAATGATATTATTTACATGGTGTGCCGTTGATTATAGGAGGAAACCGTGTCCTATATATTAGGTTGATGATGCCCCCTTGAGGAGCTAATAAGGTTCATCATGTAAACCCAGCTGGTTGACTTAGTCAACATGATGATAAGGTTGAGTGGTACTACTCGAGGAATTAGATGTTAATTAATTGATGGTCAGTAAATCAATTAATTGATGGACATTCGATATCTTCAACACAGGGAGATTAATGTACAAATAATATATGGAGCCCATATTAATTTATGGGGGTTGGTGAGGTAGTTCAATGATGATCCTGTAGTGGAATGGAACATCATTGATGGATCAAGTTTGTGTGGTTCCGATCCATCGAGTGGCCAAGATCCAACTCCTCCTTATGGTTCCTATCGTAGCCTAATATAATCCTTGTGAAGACAAGATCCAAGAATGTAAAACAAAACCTAGAACCAACGGTTGGGATTAAATCCCTAGATCCGATGGTTAGGATGAAACCCTAGAACCAACGGTTGGGATTAAATCCCTAGATCCGATGGTTAGAATGAAACCCTAGAATCGACGGCTGGGATTAAATCCCTAGATACGACGGTTGGGTTAAAACCCTAGATCCGACGGATGGGATGAAACCCTAGATCCGACAGTTGGGATGAAATCCTAGATCCGACGGTTGGGATGAAACCCTAGATCCGACGGTTGGGATAAAACCCTAGATCCGACGGTGGAGATTAAATCCTTAGATCCGACGGTGGAGATTAAAGGAGGCTTAAGCCCAATTCTATAAATAGAAGGCTTAAGCTTGGGCGGCAAAAAAAAAAGAGAATTGGATTGGAATTAGGGTTTGGCTCTTCTTAAAGTGGGCGGCTAGGGTTTGGAGCAAAAGTGGGCGGCAACCATCTTCCTTCTCCTTGTTACCGGCGCCCATCTTCCTCCATCAAGACTTGGCCGGCGCCCATTCTCAAGGCCTCTCTCTTATTCCTTGGCCGGCGGTTCTCCTTCCATTGGTGGCTGGTGCTCTTCCTCCTCCCTTTCTCCTTGGTGGCCGGCGGCAACCCCTCTTCAAGTTGGCCGGCGCTTCATCCACTTGCTCCTTGGCCGGCGGTTGCACCAAATTCCCTAATTTGGTGGCCGGTTCCAGAAAGGATAGGTATTTGTTGGTTCTTCTCTTTGTTCACAGCGGACAAGGAAGGGAAGAACGCGATCTAGAAGGCTTCTACTCATGGAGGATCTTCGTCCACACGTCGTCCACGAGAAGGATAGGACATACGGTAGAAGATCGTAAGGTATAAAGTTTTTTTTAACTTTATTTACAGATCTGAGCATGTTATTTTATGTTTTGATTATACATGTATGCGTATGAATATATATTGTATAATCATGGACCCCGAAGACAAACACAAAAACCGGCGATCCGTCCGTCGTCTCTTCTGCGGCTAACCAACTAGAAGAGTTGTGTTGCTTGAACAACTAGTTTGTTCAAGCGACCACTCAAGTTGTTAGCACGATGACGAAATGGTTGTGCTAAGGAAGCTCATCCCATCCGGATTAATTCTTTCATTAGTGAAAATTTTAATCCGGGGACATGGGAGCCAATGAGCCTCTGAAGCAACTCTCTACAAGTGGTATCAGAGCCACGATTTCCAATTTTGTGTGTTTAGGATTCGGTTAATTTTTATGCACTTATTCATATATTATATGTGTCGGATAATAGTAGGATATGCGTAGTTTAACTCTTTGGTTGCAGGCATAAGATCCGACTATTATGGCCATATGTGTGTATGTGATTGGATGTGTGTAAATATTTATTATTTGAATCCTCAGGGTTGACGAGGCTAGATTAGTATTTAATTTTTGTAATTAAATACGGCATTGTTTAGCCGCTCATTTTAGTTTACTTTCAATCTAGATTATTTGTACACTCCTTCATGGAGTATAGGATGGATGGATGTAAATTAAAATAGTTTTATCTCGGCTCAGATCTCTTTGGTGACTTGCGCACGGGAAAAGATGGAGCGGACGAGGTGGCGACACGACGGGATATATATTGGAGGACAATGCCATAATAGTTGGAAAAATTCTATTTTTTTCCATATTTATTTCTTATTTGTTTTATATGCATGTTGTGTATGTTTTAAAATTCCTCATTTTCAATTTACTAAGTGGGAGAGGGACATTTTAATTAATTCCCGCGGCCTCCATTACAATTTGACGTGTGATGCAACAAACTTGCGCATTGGCTCTGAGTGCCTTCCTCCCCATCGGATGGGTTTGTTTACGGATCACTAGGTCAAATAATGGTTATAGGAAATTATTAAGGAGCGTGTGTACTTCCCCATCGGTAAGGCACATAATCCGAAATAATTCCCTTAGTATCGTGTAATGGTGCACACTTAGATGCAAATAAAAAGTATCCTCCCCATCGGAGTCACTGCTTTTATTTGTAGGGCCAAAGAGGAACCAACAGAGCATCCACGAATCCGGCGGTGCTGGCTGGCTACGGAAGGGTGGAACGACATCCATGACAACCCTGGAGTGCGTGGACTGGGGAAGGCAAGCACGTGAGGATGCAACAAACCAAGGAGCTAGAATATCCACGAAACCGGCGGTGCTGGCTGGTTTTTGGAAGGGTGGGACAACATCCACGGCATCCCTGGAGCGCATGGACTGGGGAAGCTGTGCAACCAACAACTGCTGAGGCCCTAACATGGACGGAGCTGAGCTAGAAGGAATACAAGGTATGTACACCTAATGAACCAAATAACACAGGTAAGGACAGCTTGCAGACAGTAATGGAGGTGAGCAGAGGGAGGAATCAACTGGTGGCGCATTTTTGACTAGAGGAACACCATAACCAGGGAACTTGAGGTCCAAAACATCTAAGAACACTGGTGGCATGCGAAACCCTAGCTTCAAAAATTAGGGTTTCAAGCTCCACAAATCGCCATTGAACGGAGGAAGAAGAAAGGCAAGGACAGTGGTAGGTGAAAGACACGCGAACATACAGTCCGGAAGGCGCAGTCAACGAGGTGACAAAAGGAACGTTGCTGTTCAAATTTCCAGATTCAGGGATAAAAGAAGCCACGCCCGGGACCACTGTTTCATAGTTTTCTCCGAACCCGACAACCCGCCAACTTAAGTTTCCCTTGCACGTTGTGGTTACGGCGTGCAACCAACAGCAGCAGAGGTTCGCCTCGACTGACATGGGATCACTATTTAACCCAGTCGAGGCATGCAACTACTGCCTCGGCTAACATAGGGCAAGACAGGGGCTAACGGAAACGAGGGTACTCGACCAGTGACTCGACTGATATAACAGTCGAGGCGCGCAAATCACTGCCTTGGCGATCGGCTCGACTGGTGCAAGGGAAACTTCGCATCTAAAGATGAAGAGCAAGGATGGTGGTAGGTGAACAACAGGAAACCGTACTGTCCGGAAGGAACGGGTAACGAGAAGACAAAAGGAACGTTGATGCTCAGAGTCCAGATCCAGCGAAGCTTTGCCCGTGACCACTATTCCTAGTTTTCTCCGAACCCGCAAACCTGTTCACTTAAGTTAATTTATTTCCACACCCGCTAACCCGTTTAACTTAGGGCACAGGCTGAAGAGAAGGAATGGGGAAGAATGTGAGACGAGCTTCGAAGGCCTTACAACTGGACAAGATAGAAACAGTCAACGGGAACATAATGGCCTCCTCCCCTTCACCGCAGATACATGCAAGCTCAATACAGGAGGGTGTGGCAACAAAGAAGACGGGACACCCCCAGCAGCCAAATGTGGCAGAAGGATCAAGATAGGAAGCCCCCGGGACCAAGAATACCATCAATGGAGCCGCAAGAAACACCCCTGCCAACCCAACAACATGAAGAACAGCAACCCCCAAGAGCAGGATTATGGGCTGATCTCTTCAAGAAGAATAGACTAAGTGCATCGGACACTACTTTGAGGCAATTCAAAAAGCAAGAAGGGCGAACGAAATTGGAAAATGAAGATCTGGAGGTAATAGAGGAATCAGTAGGTTTCTGCCTGATTGGAAGATTCTTGGGAGGATTTCTGGGGTGGAGAGCGCTGAAAGAAATCACAACGAGATGGAAGACGCCACACAAGCTCCTTACGCACAACTCTCTGTGGATGGTGTTTAAATTTATGAGCGAAGACTTGCGTGATGCGGTATTAATTGGAGGACCATACATTGCGTATGGGAGTCCTCTGTATCTCAAGATTCTACCGGCATGTTTTTCCTTCAGAATGGAGACACACGTCAACATCCCTATGTGGATGCAAATCCATGGACTACCGCTGGACTGCTGGTCTATCTCAGGGTTAAGCAAAATTGCCTCGCAGGTTGGCGTGCCACTATATACGGACAGATACACTAAGGTAAGGGAACGGGTGAACTATGCCAGAGTCTTAGTCGAAGTAGATATCACCAAGGAACTGCCAGCAAAGATTGATGTTACCCTACCAGATGGTGCGGATATTGATTTGGATATCAAGTTTGAATCAAGTCTGAAACTTTGTAACAGATGCACAAAAATGGGTCACTACCAAGGAAATTGCCCAATGAACGACCGCAGACAAACACCAGTGGCAACCACAAGGGTTGCGGAGAGCATGGGAAAACAAATAATAATATACAGTCCTAACAGCAATACTAGAGTTGCGGAGAGAGATCGAGAAGAGGGAGATGAAATAAGCCAAGGCATGAAACAACATATAAGGACTGATAAGGAACAGGACTGGAAAAGAACCACTGCGTGGAATAAGAGGCATAAGGAACAATGGAAGAAACAACAACTGGAAGACATGCGGGAACAACAGGCAAAGACAGATACAGCAAGGTATATGCGTAGTCCAGGAAACCAAAAAGGCAAAGGAACTCAACAAACTGGGAAAAGGATGGACACTAAGGGGAAGGATAAGCAGTATGAATCAACATCAACACCAAGGAAGCATCATTGGCAAAAGGAAGATGATTTTCATCACAAGGGAAATGGAAATGCCAAGGAAACCCAAAGGAATCAAGGAGCACAGCAAGATGTTAATAGGTGGGATAGCAATAGAAAGGAGCAGCAACAGAATGGCACAGAATCAGGGGAACACATCAGGCAAAGAGAGGAAGAATATCGGACAAGAACATACTGCAAATTCAGAAATACAGTAGAAACTGAGCAGGACCACGCAATCACAAAATATGGCATGCCTGAACAAGAGAAGGACAATGCAACCAGCCGATCACCAGTCACAAAAGGAATGTATGGAAATCAGAGAGGAGCAAAGGCGCTGGCAACCAATGAGCATCCAGATCGGAAAAAAAACTAGGATGCAGTCAAGGCAGTAGTCGAGGCAGCAGTTGAGGCAGTCGAGACAGTTGAGGCAGTCGAGGCAGTCGAGGCAGTCGAATCAGTTGAGGCAGTTGAGGCAGTCGAGGAGGAGGGAGCTAAGCAAAGGGATACTCCAACTACCATGCAGGGACACAATACCAAAGGGCTGGTTTCCACCAGAGAAGTACAGAATAGAAATGAGGAGGCTAATCAACAAAAGCAAACAATGGAGGAGGAGACAGAAGGTTGGAAAACATTAAGTGCAAGAGGAACTCATCAAGGTGATAAATGGAACCAAGGAACTCAGCAAGGTGGTAAATGGATGGATAACAAAGGCAAGACGAAGGATGAGCAGTATGAATCAGTATCAAGGAAACATTCCTGGCGAAGGGAGGAGGAGTATGGGACAGGAAGCAGCAGCAATTGTCAAGCCAAAGTAGGAACTGGCACACGAACTGGCACAGGCAAAGAATGGCAAAGAAGCAGTGGACCCTTACGCACAAGCGGGCACGCAAGGGCACAACTTGGGGGACACTGAACAGCTATGTAGCATTATTGGAAATGACCAGGATGAGGAGCAAATAGAAACAATAAATGTGAAGAGAAAAGGAAAGGGGGCATCAAGCCACACATCAAGCTCCAAGCCAATGCACACTAGGTAGAAAAGGAAGCAAGCTGAACCTGAACATGGCCATAAAGAGTTTAAAGCTACTTCAACAAATCAACAGCTGATCCAGGACAATACAGTATACGTGAATAAAAATCAGAGGATCACCAGACAAACTGTTCGGGGGCTGGAACAAAGCAAGGATAAGAGAGAAATGAACTTGCGGAGCTTCCAGGGGCAACAGAATAGCGTGGTAGCTAAGAGAGCTGGAAATCACCCACTAGTTACGGGAAGCACAGTGCAGGAAGCAGCGGATGGCGGACAGGGACAAGGGCAAGCACAAATAACATCGGCAAAAAGAGCACAGGACAATGAGGAAGGCCACAAAGGAAATGGAAATGATGATGGGGGATTAAGACAGGGCACAACAGAATGGGGAATGATTACAGAGAATTTCCCGCCAATTATACTAGCTTTGCCTGCTGCAAAATGGGGTAGTCAAGAGCTGCAAATGAATACAAAAATAGATGCTACATGCGAGGCAGTGATAGAGCACCAAAGGGAGACTAGGATGCAGCATGCGGAGGAAGATGGGCCACAGAAAAACATGATGGGGCAGTCGGAGAAAGTGATAAACGTGGACAAAAGGATGAACCAAGACAAGGAAGAAGTAATCAACATGGCTAGACGGTGAAAGCTAGCTGAGCAACCATGAAGATCGGATCATGGAACATAAGAGGCCTAAACAAAGGTCTCAAGCAGAAGGTGGTGATGGACCTCCTTCTGAAGCAAAAGATGGGTGTGCTAGCTATACTGGAATCGAAGTTAACTCAGCAGTACTATCAGACAATGAAAGATAAGAGGTTTCAGAGATGGGAGATGGAGCAACAAATTTTCAACTCGCCCAGAAGCAGGATGCTGCTTATATGGGATCCGCAACTGGTCAGCCTACACATTCAACAATGGGAAGACCAACTGATACATACACCTGTGAAATGCAAAGTAACAGAATCGTGAGGCATGCAAATACATTTGTCTATGGACAACTCTCTATCACAAGCAGGAAAGCAATGTGGGGGGCATTGGGTCAAATAGCGAGAAATGAAGAGATGCCATGGTTAATCCTAGGGGATTTTAACTCCCCACTGCTGCCCACTGACAAGAAAGGGGGAATGGCAGTGACAACCTATGCAACTGCTGACTTTCAGAAATTTACACTAGCAGCGGGAGTGGAAGATCTGAGATCCATTGGGTGCCAATACACATGGACTAATGGGCACATAGTAAGCAAACTTGACCATGCGATGAGAAATAGAGCTTGGATGGAACAAAACCAGAGCAGTTATGCTGAATTCAAAGCACCAGGAACTATATCAGACCATGCCACCTGCATTGTAACTATGCTAGGAAACACACGGGAGAAACCCAAGCAATTCAAATTCTATAATATGTGGGTATTACACCCTAATTTTGGACAGTTAGTGGAGGATAAATGGAATAGCAACAGCTTCATAGAGGTACAGGGCACAATGCAGTACAAGCTGAAACAGAAGCTAAAAATGCTTAAAACGGATCTCAAAAAGATCAACCGACTGCACTATCAGCACATCCAAGAGAAAGCAAAGGAAGCTCGACAGCAGCTAGAGGAACTACAACAGGAAGGCTTAAACCAAGGTCGCATGGAGGAGAACTATCAAGCAACAAGGAAAAAGACTGAGCTGCTGGAAAGGGCAGAATACCTGTTCTACCTGCAGAAAGCCAAACATGAGTACTTTAGAGGAGTAGACAAGAACACAACATTTTTTCAAGCTATAGTTAAAAGGAATAACAAAAGACGGGAGGTAGTGGCAATTGAGAAGAGCAATGGGGAAACCACTAAGTCAGCAGATGAAGTTGTGCAAGAATTCCTAGCCTATTTCCAAAGTCACTTAGGTGAACAAGGGCACAAGACTGAGTTTCAAGGGGAATGCATGCATTTTGGCAAACAAATTACTTAAGAACAACGATTAAGATTAATCAGGATGAAGAAATAAAAAAAGCTCTATTTGACATCGGGGATCTCAAAGCACCAGGACCAGATGGATACAATTCTAAATTTTTCAAGCACGCATGGGATACAGTGAAGCAGGACATAATAATGGTAGTCAAAGAGTTCTTTGAAAATGGACAGCTACTGAAATCTTGGAATCACACCTTGATTTCATTAATCCCGAAAGTAGAACATGCTAGTAAGGTCCAAGATTTTCGACCGATTTCTTGCTGCACAGTCTTCTACAAGATAATCTCAAAGATCCTAGCAAGTAGATCAGAATCGAGATCACCACCTGCTCCACCCATCGCAGACTGCATTTGTGCAAGGACGTAGCATAGTGGACAACATACATCTGGCACAAGAACTCATGCGCAACTATACAAGGAAAAGGGTGTCCCCACGGTGCATACTTAAAGTGGATCTGTAGAAAGTGTTTGATTCAGTTCACTGGATCTTCTTGCAGGAGGTACTCAAAGCACTGCAGTTCCCTGAAATGTATATCAGGTGGATTAAAGAATGTGTCACCACCACAACATACTCGGTGGCAATCAATGGAAATATCCATGGGTTTTTCAAAGGAGGGAGAGGTCTTAGACAAGGAGATCCCCTCTCCCCATACCTATTTGGACTCTGCATGGAATATCTCGCACGACTACTTACGAAGCGCACAAGCCATTCAGATTTTTGGTTTCATCCAAAGTGTGAACACCAAAGAATAGCCCACATTGTATATGCTGATGACTTGCTGCTCCTAAGCCGGTGGTGCGTGACAATCGCAAGTATTGATGGATTGCTTATCGCAATTCGCAAACATGGCAGGACTAATAGCAAACATGACGAAATCAAATATATACATGGCAGGGGTGGGGCAAAGGGAGAAGGAATTGCTGCTAGCCATCACAGGTTTCAATTAAGGGGAAATGCCATTTCGTTATTTAGGAGTACCAATAGCTTCGCAAAAACTAAAGATTGTAGATTATAGCCCACTATTGGAGGCACTTATGAAACAGATCAGCTCCTGGCCGAAGGCGACACTATCATAAGCAGGCAAAATTCAACTAGTATCCTCGGTACTGCAGGGTGTCCAATGCTATTGGATGTCAGCGCTACCACTTCAAATGGGTCATTGACAGATATACATGACATGCGGACATTTATGTGGACTGTGAAGAACCCACCAGTTGCGTGGACTGACATATGTAAGCCTAAAGAGGAAGGGGGCCTGGGATTAAGGGAACTAAAAGCATGGAACACGACACTGTTATCAAAGATACTATGGAGAATACAGAGGAAGCAGGACACTTTGTGGATTCGCTGGGTACATCACACATATTTACAACGACAAGGAGTCTGGGATTGGCAGAGCAAACACAAAGACTCACCACTAGTGAAAAAACTGATATGCATAAAGGATAACATCATGGCATTGGTAGGCACTGCAAGGAAGGCAGAGGAATTATTAGATGCATGGTTTGGCCAAAACAAAGGTGGCGTCAAGAGAGTATATGATCATTTCAGGATTATAAGCCCCCAGAAACCTTGGGTGCAGACAATATGGCAGCCGGATATCCAACCTAGTCACAGGTTCATGCTATGGATGCTGGCACAGAGGAAGTTACCGGTGCGTGCAGGGAAGGAGTATCTAGAGGATCGAACATGTGCTTTCTGCAGCCAAGAAGAGGAGACACTGGACCATATCTTTTTTAAATGCGGGCAAGTCCGGCAGCTCTGGAATAGAATAAGGGGATGGTTATGAATGAGGCCAAGAATGCAGACATATCATCAAATGTTGCGCACATTCAGAAGGCTTTATAAAGGGCACAGCAATATTAACAGATCCAGACACCTGGCCATGGCAGCAGCGATACACCATATTTGGAGAGCAAGAAACTGCATGAAATTTGAAGGGACACGGTTTGATGGTGAGGTGATTCTCCAGAAAATCCAAATTCATGTATATAGGGCCCTGGAGAATTGTGATCTACAGACCCACACGGACGATAGATGAAAATGGCAAGGGCAGGGCAGTTTCCAGGGCATCATCTCCAAGGCAGGACAACAGAAGCAAGGAGAACTCGATCGGTACCTCGACTGAAATAGCAATCAGTCGAGGCGAGACACCTACTGGCTCGACAAACACAAGGCAAGATAGGGCAGCTGCGAGCAAACAGAAGCGAGGCGTACTCGTAGGTGCCTCGTCGATCGATATAACCCAATCGAGGTGTGGAACTTATCGCCGGTGACCGACAAGGACCAAACGGACAACAGATGGAAATGGCTAGGGCAAAGTGCAAACAGAGGCGAGGCATACCCGACCGGTGCCTCGACTGATATAACAGTCAGTCGAGGCGTGCAACTTGCTACCTCGACTGACACAAGGGTGGTGTTTGGCAGGGTGGTACTCGAACCTCTAGAGCGGCCTCCATGGGTGGTTATGGAAGAGTGGGACTGAGCATGGTGGTCTGTTTGAAGCTCTAGTTTTGTCTAGTTCTGTTTAAAAAAAAAAAATCAGTCGAGGCGTGATATCTACTAGCTCGACAGACACAAGGCAAGACAGGGCAGCTGTAAGCAAACAGAAGCGAGGCATGCTCGACTGGCGCCTCGACTGATATAATAGTCAGTCGAGGTGTGCAACTTACTGCCTCGACCCACACAAGGCCCAAACGGACAACAGATGGAAATGGCAAGGGCAAAGAGCAAACAGAGGCGAGGTTGATGATCGGTCAGCGCGAACTAATACCTCGGCGACACAAGGGCGGTTCTTGAATCTCCAGGGCGGCCACCATGGGCAGTTTTTGGAAGGATGTCCTGAGCATGGTGGTATGTTTGATGCCTCGACTGATATAACAGTCGGTCGAGGCGTGCAACTTACTGACTCCACTAACACAAGACAAGATAGGGACAACCAGAAGCGAGGCATACTCGACTCGTGCCTTGACTGATATAACAGTCGAGGTGTGCAAACTACTACCTTGACTATCGGCTCGACTGGCGCAAGGAAATAATAGTCTCTTACCATTAACAAGAAGGTTAAGCAGCTGGATGGATTGGAGCCATGACCACATAACTAAGGTGAATAGGCCCACCCGAAATGGCCTATCTAGTCCGTAGCAAACGACTACGATAAAGACACGTTAAATCCGTTGTTTAAGGTTGAGGCTTGACCAATAAGCCTAGTTCAGGTGAATAGGCCCACCCGAATGGCCTATCTAGTCCGTAGCAAACGGCTACGGTAAAGACACGTTAAATCCGTTGACGGTTGAGGCTTGACCAATAAGCCTAGTAGAGGTGAATAGGCCCACCCGAATGGCCTATCTAGTCCATAGCAAATGGCTACAGTAAAGACAAGGCAAATCCGTTGATGGTTGACCACTTACCAAAAGTGGAAGACGTCTAGAGGAACGACGCATGAGACTAATGCAAATAGAGACATAGAAGGACGGTGTGAGGAGGTACACATGGAATGAGGGATGCAGAGGGACTATTTGCATGAATAGTTACAGAGGAGCTGTATGAATATGGACATGCAATGGTTATGTAAACATGAAAGGTCTTGTAGGCATGAGAGTTAAAGTACTCATGAGAGCACATGTACACCCCCCCATGGAGACACCTCATATCTGACACATCGTCAGACATGACATGAGTATGCACTCCAGGATTTTGTATAACTGTGCCTTTTCTTAATGATATATATTTACATTTCATCAAAAAAAAAAAAGAGGAACAAACTATTAATTTTATTTGTCAAAAAGTAAGGTTGACAAGATAATAAAATTAATGGGTAAAACCTTCTCTTACAAATGTAGAATTCTTATACGTCCACACTATCGTGGCATGCGATATTCTCGGTGTTTTGAGGTGTTGGTTGATTTTGGAATTTTATTGTTTTTGAGGAATCAATAATATTTGAAATATAATATTTTGATCATTGTGATTTTTAGGATTTTCAAATGGGTTTCAACCCACTTGCTGTGATTTTAAAAGAAAACAAACTTACTGGACCAAACTACATTGATTGGAAAAGAAACATGGATATTGTCTTAACTGTGGAGGAGTACAAATTTGTACTCTTCGAGGTATGTCCTCCTAAGCCCTTCGATGACTCTGATGAAAAGGAGAAAGAATGTTATAAGAAATGGGTCAAGGCAGATGAGATGGCACGGTGTTACATTTTGGCATCTATGTCAAATGTGCTGCAACATCAGCATCAGGCCATAGCCATAGCTTATGACATGATGTTCAATCTCAAGGAACTTTTCGGACATCAGAGTAGGGCGGCTAGGCAGGAGGCAATGAGAAATTTGATGACGACCACCATGATCGAGGGAACACCCGTTAGGGATCATGTTCTCAAGATGATGGCTCACCTTAATGAGATGGAAGTCCTCGGAGCTTAGATCGATGGGGAAACCCAGGTCGATATCATTCTCCAGTCTCTGCCTAGGAGTTTTGAGCAGTTCCGCCTCAACTACAACATGAACAAGAGGTTGTATTCGTTTGCGGAGCTTCTAACAGAACTCCAGGCGGTAGAGGGGCTTTTTTGTCAAAGTGCTCAAGCCATGGTCGCTCAGAAGGTTTCTTCCTCTAAATCGAAAGGTAAGAAGAAGAAGAAGCAAGGTGGAGCGAAGAAAGTGGCAGTGGGACCTCAAGCAGGAGTGAAGAAGCCGAAAGGCAAGTGCTTCACTTGCAAGCAGACTAGACATTGGAAGGCGGATTGTCCTCGCCGAAAGAACAAAAGTATATCTTCTTGTTTAGTTGTTAAAACATGTTTAGCGGTGTTATCTACCAGTGCCTGGTGTGTAGATACAGGATCCACTGATCATGTTTACAATACTTTGCTGGGGTTCCAGGAAACCCGACGACTAGCTGAGGGAGAGATTACCGTCTTCATGGGCAATGCTTCAAAGGTGGCGGCTATTGCAGTGGGAGATGTTTATTTATCTTTTGATAGGAATAAAGTTTTGGTTTTGAGAAATTGTCTTTATGTACCTACTTTTAGAAAGAATTTAATTTCAGTTTCTAAATTGTTTATGGATGGATATTCTGTTTCTTTTAATAACAAAGTGGTTATAAAAAAGAATAGGGAGATTATCTGTTCTGGTACATTGGTTGGCAATTTATATACTCTTGAACCGAAAACTCCCACGATGCATATAGAAGTAAATAACTCATCTTCTAAATCTAATAAGAGAAAAGAACCTTCGCAGATGAACCAAACATATCTTTGGCATCTAAGGCTTGGTCATATTAACCTAAGTAGAATTCAAAGGTTGATAGTTGATGGACCTTTGGGTTCATTAGTGGTGGAGGATCTCCCAACTTGCGAATCTTGCTTGGAAGGTAAAATGACCAAGAGGCCTTTCAAGGCCAAGGGGTATAGAGCCAAAGATGTGTTAAAATTGGTTCATTCTGAATTGTGCGGTCCTATGTCTATCCAGGCAAGAGGTGATTTTGAATATTTCGTCTCTTTTATAGACGATTATTCAAGATATGGATACATTTACTTGATGCACCACAAGTCTGAATGCTTTGACAGGTTCAAAGAATTCAAGGTTGATGTGGAGAACCGTTAAGGTAAAAGTAACAAGACATTACGATCTGATCGTGGTGGCGAGTACCTCATGGGAGAGTTTAGGAGTTACTTATCAGAGGCTGGGATTCAATCCCAATTGTCGGCACCTGGCACACCCCAGCAGAATGGTGTGGCGGAGCGAAGGAATAGGACTCTTATGGAGATGGTCAGATCGATGATGAGTTATTCTAAGTTACCTGATTCGTTCTGGGGGTTTGCTCTGGAAACAACAGCACACATTCTGAACTTGGTTCCATCTAAGTCAGTACTCTCTACTCCCACAGAGTTGTGGACTAGGCGAAAGACTAGTCTAAGACATATTCGGATTTGGGGTAGTCCAGCACATATGCTGAAGGGAGATGCTGGTAAGTTAGAATCTCATACAAAAGTACGCTTGTTTGTTGGCTATCCTAAGGGAACAAAGGGTGGTTTATTCTATAGTCCTAGAGATCAGAAGGTGATCGTGAGTACGAATGCCAGATTTCTAGAGGAGGACTATGTGATGAACCACAAGCCCACGAGTAGGATTGTTCTTGAGGAGTTAACAGGGGAAGTCCCGACTTCAGTACCACCGGTACAAGAGGAGACACCACAAGTCACTGCACCGCGTGTCACAGTATTAGTGAAAGCCCTAGAGCCAATCATGTGATGATTGTTGTATGGACTTTATTGTATCATATTCCTATTTATAAAGGCATGGTTATTATATTTACTTATATTGGTGCCAAATAACTAAATATAATAATGTCCTTGAGTAGTAGGTTCTTATCTATATCAATCGATTGGTTGAATCGATAATGAGATGATATAGAGAACACTACTCTTAATCATTCCTAGTCGAGTATTAACATTCAGGGACAATGTTAATGCGTAGAGACTAGCATGTAGGTCAACAAGATGACTTGATCTCACAAGTCATGGATATGAGATATCAAGTTGACACATGGGTATGCATTGGAGAATGTATACTGAATGACCCACCATGAGAAAGTATCATGGATCGTTATATGAGTGTCATATACTTTCTCATGTGGCTATTAGTATGACTATTAGTCCTTAGACCTGAAGTCACCATGGTTCCCTACATAACGAGTTGCATACTTTGGCTTCGTCAAACGTCACCCGTAAATGAGTGGACTATAAAGGCGATTACTGGGTATGTAACGAATTATGCGGAGGGATGTGAGTGATGTAGATGGGATCTATCCCTCCTATATGACGGGGGTGACATCGATATTCTTGATAGAGTGAGACCACGAAGTGCATGGCCATGCCCAAATGAGTCTAGAGTGAGTCTACTTGGAGTTCAAGATTTAGATTGTACCGAGGATGACACGGTCTATGCCTCGATTGGTCAATCTAGATGTCAAGGATAGAGGGACATTGTCACATATTGTGAGAGTCACAATTAGTAGTCACAAAGGTGATGTTGGAGCTCAACATTCTTGTAACTTGGGTAGCAATGATGTGTTGCTAGATACCGCTCATTGCTTATGTTCCTAAATCGGTTTAGGGACATTGCCAACGTTACAAGAACCTATAGGGTCACACACATAAGAGCAATTAGATGGAGATTAGGTTCATATGATGAACCATGAGGATAAGGTTCATGGGATGAACCAAATTGGATTAAGAGTAATCCAAATTAGACTAATTGAGTTAGACTCAAGTTGATTCAAGTGTTGAATGAGTCTAATTGAGATTTGATTCATCAAATCAATTTAAATTAATGAATAGAGATTCATTATATTAAATTTACTTGAGTCAAGTGGTTAGATTTGATCAACCATGGGAGATTAGAGGTCAAGTTTGACTTGACTTGAGAGGGAAGATGAAAGGTCAAGTTTGACTTGACCAAATGCCATGTCATGATGATGACTAGGCATGGCCGGCTAATGATGATGCTCCACATCATCATTGACTTGGTCAATTGGTGCCACATCATGAGGGAGACCAAGGGTCATGGGAGTTACATGCATGCATGTAACCCCCCTTCCATGAAGTGGCCGGCCACTTTGGTATTAGGGGTTTCATTAGGTGAATTTATTTGATGAGTTACTCCAATTACTTCATCTTCAACCTTGGAACCTTTCCTCTCAAGCTCTCCCTCTCCCATCCCTCTCTTTGGCCGAAATTCCTAAGGGAGTGCTAGCACACTCTAAGGCATTTCTCTCCACCTATTGCTTGTGTGGATACCATAGAGGAGTGTGCACTTGACACTCTCGAGTTCCGGCAGACTTTTGGACGAGCGGGATAAGCGAAGGGCATCGCTACGAGGGTAACGTTCTAACCTCATAGATCTAAGGTAGATCTAGGATTTCTGTAAGCACATACATGTAATTATAATTTTTATACTTCGCACGGATCCGTGGCCGGGGGCTTCCGAGGTTTCCGCAACGCAAAAAGCGATTTTTGCGGCTCGAAAAAACCCAACACACAGAGCATACACAGCAGGCACCTCGTCGTAGTGGGAGGGTTGTTAGACAACCTGATAGATTCATGTTTTTGGGAGAGTCTTCGGACTTAGTCCCTGGTGAACATGAACCTGATCCCTGGACGTATGACGAGGCAATCCAAGATAGAGATGCGGTATCTTGGCAAATAGCAATGAATTCAGAGATAGAATCTATGGATTCTAATCAGGTCTGGGAGCTAGTAGAGGTACCCGATGGTGTAAAAGCCATTGGATGCAAGTGGATATACAAGAGAAAGAGAGGAGTAGACGGGAAGGTTGAGACCTTCAAAGCTAGGCTTGTTGTGAAAGGGTATACTCAGAAAGAGGGCATCGATTATGAGGAGACCTTTTCGCCGGTAGCTATGCTTAAGTCTATCCGAATTCTCTTATCTATAGATGCTCATATGGATTATGAGATTTGGCAGATGGATGTCAAGACAGCTTTCCTTAACGGAAGTCTTGAGGAGAACATCTATATGCGGCAACCAGAGGGATTCATTGCTAAAGGCAAAGAGCATCTTGTATGTAAGCTTAATCGGTCCATTTATGGATTGAAGCAAGCTTCTAGATCTTGGAACATCCGCTTTAATGAGGTAATCAAGTCATATGGATTTATTCAAAGTCCGGATGAGCCTTGTGTATACAAGAGATGTGACGGAAACGTAGTGGTATTTCTTGTACTATACGTAGATGACATTTTGTTAGTTGGCAACAATATCAAAGTGTTATCAGACGTAAGGGTATAGTTGTCCAAACAGTTTGATATGAAGGACTTGGGAGAAGTGGGACACATCCTTGGGATCAAAGTTATAAGGGATTGCAAGAAAAGGATGTTGTACTTATCTCAACCTTCATACATTGACACTATCCTTGCTCGTTTTAGCATGCAGAACTCTAAGAAAGGTTTTCTACCTTTTAAGCATGGAGTTCCTTTATCTAAAGAGATGTGTCCCAAAACATCAAAGGAGATAGAGGACATGAAGGCAGTTCCTTATGCTTCGGCAGTAGGAAGCCTTATGTATGCTATGCTATGTACGAGACCGCATATCTGCTTTGCCGTTGGCATGGTTAGCAGATATCAGAGTAATCCTGGACAGGGACATTGGACTGCGGTAAAGCATATATTGAAGTACCTGAGAAGGACTAGGGATTATATGGTGGTTTACCGGGCAGATCAATTAGTCCCTGTGGGTTACACGGATTCGGATTTCCAATCATATAGGGACAAGAGTAAGTCTACCTCGGGGTTTGTATTTACTTTTGGAGGTGGAGCCATAGTATGGAGGAGTGTCAAGCAGAAATGCGTGGCGGACTCTACCATGGAAGCTGAGTATGTGGCAGCCTCTGAGGCAGCCAAGGAAGCTGTATGGCTAAGGAACTTTTTGATGGACATGGATGTGATTCCTGGTTTGCTCAGAACTATCACAATTTATTGTGATAACAGTGGTGCAGTTGCAAACTCGAAGGAACCACGAGCCCATAAGGCGAGTAAACACATAGAGCGCAAGTACCACCTTATACGAGAGATCATAAAGTGAGGAGAAGTTGTTGTCGCCAAGATTGCATCAGAGGATAACCTGGCGGATCCATTCACTAAGGCCCTTCCAGCGAAAGCGTTTGATAGGCATGTGGAAGACATGGGGATCAGATGTATGTCAGAGTGATGACGGTATAGTCTTTTAGTATAAGTGGGAGATTATTGGAATGTATACTGAAAGCCTAGCTCTTTTTGTATGAACATTTTATTTTGGAATAAGAATCACATGATCATTGTTTGCACTTTATATATTTACTATATATGTGTGCATATTGTCTAATATTTTACATTGTAGATAACATGGTGCTTGGTGTGGCACAGAAGATCATGTTATCAGTCCCTTGTAAAATATAAGTAGAGGCTCACGACCAAGATGGTTTTGGACAAACCATTGGCATGGTTGTAGTGTAGCTTGGTATTGTTTTGTCTTGAACATAAAGTTACACTAGTACACTTAGGTGTATTAAGTAGGACCGACATAGAGGTGATTCAATTTAGTACTGACTACATAATTGAATCGGACCTCGGATATTATGTTGTGCATGCTCTTAATCCCGATATAATAACGGGCACATGTACTTAGTATTTATTTCTTTGATTTACCAGAGGGTGAGATTTAGATGGATTAAATCAATATGCCCGGTAAGTTGGGAAATGATATTATTTACATGGTGTGCCATTGATTATAGGAGGAAACCGTGTCCTATATATTAGGTTGATGATGTCCCCTTGAGGAGCTCATAAGGTTCATCATGTAAACCCAGCTGGTTGACTTAGTCAACATGATGATAAGGTTGAGTGGTACTACTCGAGGAATTAGATGTTAATTAATTGATGGTCAGTAAATAAATTAATTGATGGACATTCGATATCTTAAACACGGGGAGATTAATGTACAAATAATATAAGGAGCCCATATTAATTTATGGGGGTTGGTGAGGTAGTTCAATGATGATCCTCTAGTGGAATGGAACATCATTGATGGATCAAGTTTGTGTGGTTCTGATCCATCGGGTGGCAAAGATCCAACTCCTCCTTATGGTCCCTATCGTAGCCTAATATAATCCTTGTGAAGACTAGATCCAAGAATGTAAAACAAAACCTATAACCAACGGTTGGGATTAAATCCCTAGATCCGATGGTTAGGATGAAACCCTAGAACCAACGGTTGGGATTAAATCCCTAGATCCGATGGTTAGGATGAAACCCTAGAATCGACGGTTGGGATTAAATCCCTAGATCTGACGATTGGGTTAAAACCCTAGATCCGACAGATGGGATGAAACCCTAGATCCGACGGTTGCGATGAAATCCTAGATTCGACGGTTGGGATGAAACCCTAGATCCGACGATTGGGATAAAACCCTAGATCCGACGGTGGAGATTAAATCCCTAGATCCGACGGTGGAGATTAAAGGAGGCTTAAGCGCAATTCTATAAATAGAAGGCTTAAGCTTGGGCGGCAAAAAAAAAGAGAATTGGATTGGAATTAGGGTTTGGCTCTTCTCAAAATGGGCGGCTAGGGTTTGGAGCAAAAGTGGGCGGCAACCATCTTCCTTCTCCTTGTTGCCGGCGCCCATCTTCCTCCATCAAGACTTGGCCGGTGCCCATTCTCAAGGCCTCTCTCTTATTCCTTGGCCGGCGGTTCTCCTTCCATTGGTGGCCGATGCTCTTCCTCCTCCCTTTCTCCTTGGTGGCCGGCGGCAACCCCTCTTCAAGTTGGCCGGCGCTTCATCCACTTGCTCCTTGGCCGGCGGTTGCACCAAATTCCCTAATTTGGTGGCCGGTTCTAGAAAGGATAGGTATTTGTTGGTTCTTCTCTTTGTTCACAGCGGACAAGGAAGGGAAGAACGTGATCTAGAAGGCTTCTACTCGTGGAGGATCTTCGTCCACACGTCGTCCATGAGAAGGATAGGACATACGGTAGAAGATCGTAAGGTATAAAGTTTTTTTTTTAACTTTATTTACAGATCTGAGCATGTTATTTTATGTTTTGATTATACATGTATGCGTATGAATATATATTGTATAATCATGGACCCCGAAGACAAACACAAAAACCGGCGATCCGTCCGTCGTCTCTTCCGCGGCTAACCAACTAGAAGAGTTGTGTTGCTTGAACAACTTGTTTGTTCAAGCGACCACTCAAGTTGTTAGCACGACGATGAAATGGTTGTGCTAAGGAAGCTCATCCCATCCGGATTAATTCTTTCATTAGTGAAAATTTTAATCCGGGGACATGGGAGCCAATGAGCCTCCGAAGCAACTCCCTACAAGTGTTTCGCAGTACGACTCATCTTCGGGTTCAGATTCAGGTTCCGGTTCCGACTCCGTCTCCGATTCCACCGGTTTAGCCATAAGGACTCGATTGTTGTCTTCTTCCTCAGAAGCTTCTTCCCAAGTAGCGTTGAGTGCCTTTTTATGTTTTGGTGCCTTGCTCTTGAGTTTTGGGCATTCGGACTTAATGTGTCCAAACCTGTTGCATTCATAACATCTTATGTTTGAACTTTTCGGTTTACCTTCGTTGGGTCGAGTGACGACTCATTTTCGGCCCTTGACTATCCTCTGAACTAGGTTGACTAGTTCGGCTTCCATTTCTGAGTCGACCTCCGAATCCGACTCATCCTCTTCTTTCTTCGGGGGTGGCTTGCTAGCGGTTTTCTTCTTTGAACCTGCAAATAATGATATACCTTTCTCGGGTTTCGAATTAGACTGCTCATGAAGTTCAAAATCAGAAAAAAGTTCATCTAATCTAAGTTTAGAAAGATCCTTGGAGACCTTGTAGGCATCGACCATGGATGCCCACAAGGTAGTCCTTGGAAAGGAGTTTAGGACATACCATATAAGATCGCGGTTTTCGACCTTTTGCCCGATTGCGTGTAGATTGTTGACGATGTCCTGGACTCGGGCGTGAAGTTGTATCGCAGACTCGTGTTCCTGCATTTTTAGGTTATATAGTTTATTGAAGAGAAGATCACGCTTACATACCTTGGCTTCATCGGTCCCTTCGTGTAGCTCCACTAGCTTTATCCAAAGGTCCTTTGCACTGATTAAGGGGCCGACGCGATTTAACTCCTCCGAGGACAAGCCACATTGGAGGATTTGTGTTGCCTTGGCATCGACTTCGACTTGTCATTTTGTCGCAATGGTCCATTGATCATAATCCAAGGAGCCACCCACTTCATTAGTCGGAAGTGTGAAACCCGTTTGGATTATGATCCACATCTCGATTTGGGTTATGAGAAAGAATTCCATCCGACCCTTCCAATAACGAAAGTTATCTCCATTGTAAAACAGAGGTCGGACGGTGCTAAAACCCTCGAGATGGGCCATTAGAACAAAAGAAACAAGTAGACAAAAAACTAGCAATGACAAAAACACACAAGAAAGTACCAAGACTCGCGTCTTGGATTAGTAGTGCGGTAGAAAAACTAAGCGAACGAATTAAATTCGAAATAAACAGAAAAAAAGAAAAAAAAATCTGTGAAAATGCTAGATTGGTGGTTTCACCAAATCTTAGCACCCCCGGCTCTGATACCAATTGTTGGATCGAAGCGGATCGCTTGAGGGGGGGGTGAATAGCGATAAAACTTTTTTTTTCGAGTTCGTATCAAAAACCGAGTAGATAATTAATTGCAGCAGAAATGTAAATGTAAAGTAAAAAGAGACAAAGGAGTTTTACTTGGTTCGTAGCCTTCGGCTACTACTCCAAGGCCCTAGCGGTCCTCGACCACGTACGGAGGGAAAAAACACTAAAGAACTCCTCCCCGTTAGAGGTAGGAGTTTAATCGATACAAGTAAAGCACAAAGCTTGAGGTAGAGGGACACTCCCCCTCTCCTCGTTACGATAAAAGCTCCGAAAATGAAAGTACTAAACTGAAATAAAACTCTAACTGACGTAATAAAATGAAAACAAATAAACCTAGATGTCGGAGAAGAAGCACTTCGTTGTCGGAGAAGTTGTAGCTTTACGAAGGCTTTTGGAAGCTTAGAATTGATGATGAAACCCTAGGTTTGGCCCTCCTTTTATAGCCTTTGAGCCCCTTTTCAAGAGGAACCCTAGCCAATCACAATTGAGCACCAATCTCCTTGAAATGGGGTGATAAGCCTTGACTCCTCGAATCTGATCATTGACCATCAGTCGACTGATGGACATCATCAGTCGACTGATGGCAGCTTCAGTCGAGTGCTAACCTCCGATAGTCGACTGATTGACGGCAGTCGAGTCCTCCAAGCTGGCAGTCGACTGATGCTTGTTACAAGTCAAAGTTAGCTCAACAAAAACATAATTTCGATGGTCGTCAACTGTCCGATCTCAACCTAGACCATCTATAGGATGTCTTTGGTCGGATCTACGCTTAAGATCATCCCCGTAACGAGTATATGACCTCACTTACGCTCGTACACATGAGCTTACCTCGATACTTACGTGTTGCTTTTGCTTCCGGCCTTCCACTCGATTCCTTTGGCTCCCTTCGAAGTCACTCGAGTGTCGCCCGACCACCGCGGCTTCCTCCGGGTGTCGCTAGCCTTCAACTCCAGCTATAGCAATCTTCTGCACACTCGATTCAGCTCGTGAGATAACGACATGAGCTTAACTTTGTATCGTTTTCTATAATCAAAACTCAGGTTCGACTTAGGTGCCTACTGCACCAACAGGTTAGGCCCATGTTCAGCTAGGTTAAGGTCCCCTAACCACTCCTTACCCTAGGATATGCTTGAGAGAGCATTAGAGAGGGTGGAAATCCATTGGACATGGATTAGGAGAAGGGTTTTAGGGAGAGTATCAACTTTAAGGTGGAAGAGAGTTCATTGTTGAACTTTGCCTTAATTTTGATTTGGTTAATGTTCCTATTGGCTTAGGGATTCTCCAAGGACATTGTTGGTGCAATGGTCAAGGGGGAGCAATCCTCTAGGGGGAGGTATCCATCATGGGAAGATGGATGTGTATTTCCTCATGGGAGGAAAATTGGGTTGCCTCTCTTAAGTGATATGGGATCACTAAAAAGATTGAGGGCATGCCAAGCGGAAGATTGTAAGATCTCATTGGGATATGAGACACTGAAACCCTTGAGGACCTTTTTGATGTAATGTCAAAAATGGGGAGGAGTTACCAAGTTACCAATTAGGGTTTGTTGGAATTCTCATTGAGATATGAGAATTGCCAATATGGGAGGATTGGTAGACTTGAGATGGCAGTTTTGTCAATCATCAAAAAGGAGGAGATTGTTGGGGCAATCGGCCCAGGTAGATGATAGTATTTTGATGATAGACAAAACTTATGACATGGGATTGTCATGGGAAAGTCCAACATGGTGTTGGCATGGGAAAGTCCAAAGCATTGTGAAGCCGTGTGCTTAGTGCTTGGCATGGGAAATGCATTGCGAAGCCGTGTGCTTGGTGCATATGGGAAGTCTTGAGGACTTGGTAAGTTCACTAGGCTCGGGGTCCTTGAGTCGGTGAAGGATGGCATTGTGAAGTCGTGCGCTTGGTGCATCCGAGGGACCGCCGGATGAGGAGCGAATGGAGTGAGCCCAAAGGGAAGCATACTTCTAGGGTATGAGACGCGAAAGATGGCGTTGTGAAGCCGTGCGCTTGGCGCATCCAAGGGATGTAGGCCGGGGGAAGAGAGCTTCGGTGGGGAACTCCATGAGGGATAAGGTGGACTTGGCCAAGTGGCTAAGACTGAGTGTCGGAGGCTCAAACTTGATGTTTGAGGGTTTACTCGACGGTCGGATGCTCAAACAACTTGGTGTTTGAGGTTTTGCCCGACATCAGTCGACTGACATAGGTGCCGGTTTGACTGGTGTAAGGTTAGGGTTTTGTGCTTAGCGGCCGACGCCATGGATCGGCAATGATCGATATCGATGGCGATCACGAGGGATGCTACGATGTGATGGGAGTGTCATGAGCACATAACGCTCCGTAGTCGACTGGGCAGTCGACTACTAGGTCACCAGTCGACTGATGGGCATCATCAGTCGACTGGTAGGTGATCCGTTGGAACTTGTCTGATGTGGATCTAGCCCTCTGTGAGACAACGACTATAGGGGCAGTCGACTGGGGCCTTTTGGTAGTTGACTGCTAGGCGCGAAAACAGCTCGATGCAGGTTATAAAAGGAGATCGAGATGGAGGTTTTTGCCATGGTTTTTGTGGAGCTATTGGAGGGGAATTGCTGTTGCATTCCTGTCCTTCAAGAGCCAATCAAAGCAAGCAACAAACAAGTGATCAAAAGCAATCGGTGAAAAGTGTTTCTTTTGTATTGTATTTGTATTCTTGTTTGTATTTGTATATTACTATTGTAATTACTTGTGAGAGGTTTCTCCACCTCCGACGTGTAGTCAAGAAGGAGTTTAGTTAGTGTCGTGGGCATAACTAGAGCTCGGTGAGCTCGCCCGTGGAGTAGGAACCATTTGGTTCCGAACCACATATATCTTGTGTTGTGTGATTGTGTATTGTTGTTAGTTTCATTATTATTGTTATTCCGCTGCACTAACAACAATCGTAGATAAGCAACGCAACGAGAACGAGCAAATTCTGCCACCAAACGATTGAGGGCTATTCACCCCCCTCTAGTCGGTCGTTTCGATCCCCAACACTTGATTAGTTAGTTGATGTTGTGTCCTAGACTATTTACCTTGTTGACAAGCATTACATATTTTATTATCCAAGTTATTGAGGTTAGACAAACCTCTGACTAAGTCACTCTGACTCATCTTGTGGATGAGTCTTGGGTGTGAGTGACTGAGTCGTCGATGCCACAACCATGATTCCTCTTGCCGTGTCATAAGACACTTGGTTGAGGAGTTAGTTAAATTAATAGTGTAAATATTGTTATTTCTGGTTCCCTTAAAGATTGTTTTAGAAGTTTCATTTGTATTAATTACGCATTCATTTTCTAGAAATATGACCTTATAGTTGTTATCACACAATTGTCTTACACTAAGTAAATTATATTGAAAATTTTCTACCAATAAGACATTTTGAATAATAAAGTTAGAGTTAAGCTTAATATCACCTGATCCGATGATTTTGAGCTTGTCATTGTTTCCGAAGGCTATCGATCCTTGTCGTTTGAATCGAAGCTTCGAAAACTTGAGTCGATCCCCGGTGATGTGTCGGGAACAACCACTGTCCAACATCCATTGATCAAACATGCATGGTAGTTGGATCGAATATTTGATTTATTAAAGATTGGTTGAAGATTATTAACCTAAATCATCTCACCCATGTCTACATGATCAAACATGTTAACCCTATATGTTCTTGTGAGATGACTTCCAATTTTACTTGATTTAAATTTAATTATTTGAACACTTGTCAACCTTGCGTTAGATTTGGATTTAACCTTAGGCTCATCAAGTCACCTTTTCCAGATCATGGCTTCCAGGTCGTGGTGAGGCACAGAGACCTTCTTTGATCGGAACAATGACCACTTCCTTAGACAAAGCCATTTTCAAGAAAATAGAGACTTGACTCACCTAAAACCACTTCCTGGTCTAACTAGTCTAGGATACGGTGAGGTAGCTTCAGCTAGTTCCACTCAGTCAAGTGCACCGAACTAGATATGCCTTATCTAGCCCGAATACACAAGACTCCGCTTTCCTAGCGTACTATTTTCTCGCCGTGTCCTGGTACTATGTTATCAAGTATTGACAAGTTATAGTCCTATCTAACCATTCTAAAAAGAAAAAATCAAACTAAATAAAAAACCTAAGCATGCAATTTCTAAGCTAAAATACAAACAAATTTTATACTGGCTCCCCTGGACCGTTGAATCGGTTCGGTCTCTTCACATAGTGGATTTAGTCCTTGGGAACCCAGTACTGGTTCGATCCTAAGTTTGAAATCAAGGCGGTCTTAGGGACCCATACTTGGACACATTTTTTATGTCCACTTAGAATCGACATATACGATTTGTTGGTCGTATTTGAGCTAAACCCTAGTCTGGCCTTGTTGTACACGGCCCTTTACGATCCAAGTAGGAGGTCAAGTCTTTTGGATCCCAAAGTAAACCTTTCCAACGCGTTCCTAAGATCTTCGACTTGACTCTTCAAGAGTGAGTTCTCAACCTTGAGATTTTCAACCCGAGTTGAGTCCTCCTCTTGAACTCGACTAGTCGAAGAGGTTAGGGAGACCTCATGTTTGAGGAGTTTAACTTCCTCAACCAGGGTCTCGACCTTGGACTTGGACTTAGCTAATTTCCTAGTTAAAAACTTAATTGCACTATAAAGTGTACTAATAAGGGATCGACTTACCTTGAGTGTATCTTTTGAACCCGATGTGTATTCGTGGCTCGTCTTAAATAGTGCTTCGCAGTCTGACTCGTCTTTAGTTTCTGATTCGTGTTCTAGTTTCGACTCCGTCTCCGATTCAACCGGTTTAGCAATGAGGACGCGATCATCGTCTTCTTCCTCAGATGCTTCTTCCCACGTAGCATTGAGTGCCTTTTTGTGTTTCGGTGCATTGCTCTTGAGCTTCGGGTATTCGAACTTGATGTGTCCAAACCTATTGCACTCGTAACATCCAATATTGGAAATTTTAGGCTTACCTTCGTTGGGTTGAGTGACGGTTCACTTTCGGCCCTTGACTATCCTCTGAACTAGGTTGACTAGTTCAACCTCCATTTCTGGGTCGACCTTCGAATCAGACTCATCTTCTTCTTCCTTTGGGGGTGGCTTGCTCACGGTTTTCTTCCTTGTACCTACAAAAAGTGCTATACCCTTCTCGGGTTCCGAGTTAGACTGCTCATGAAGTTCGAAATCGGAGAATAACTCATCTAACCTAAGTTTTAAAAGATCCATGGAGACCTTGTATGCATCGACCATGGATGCCCACAAGGTAGTCCTAGGAAAAGAGTTAAGAACATACCTAATAAGGTCACAATTTTTGACCTTTTGCCCAATCACGTGTAGATTATTGACTATGTCTTGAACACGAGCGTGAAGTTGCGTGGTCGTTTCATGTTCCTGCATTTTTAGTATATATAATTTATTAAACAAAAGATCGCGCTTACATACCTTGGCTTATCGGTCCCTTCATGTAGCTCCACTAATTTTGTCCAATGATGCTTTGCGGTGATGAAGGGGCCGATGCGATTAAGCTTCTCCTTGGACAAGCCGCATTGGAGGATTTGAGTTGCCTTGGCATCGGCTTCGACTTGTATTTTTGTCGCATTGGTCCATTGGTCATAATCCAAGGATTCACCCACTTCGTTAGTCGGAGGTGAGAATCCCGTTTGGATTATGATCCACATCTCGATTTGGGTTTTAAGAAAGCACTTCATCCGACCTTTCGAGTAACGGAAATCATCTCCGTTGTAAAATGGAGGTCGGACGATGCTAAAACCCTCGAGATGGGCCACTTGGAACGGAAACCTTGCACACAAAATAATTTAAAAAAAACAAAAAAAAAGTTCCAAGACTTCACCTTGGATTAGTAATGTAGGAAATGAAAAGAAACAAAAGGAATAAACGAGAAATAACCAACTAAAATTAAAGATGAGCACTTACAACCTTCGATGTCCCCGAAATGGTACTAAACATTGGTTTTTGGGAAAAAAGATAGCTTGTTACAAGGGTAACCCCTTATGAGAAGTGTAGATATCTCTGAGAGCTTCGTTTTGGTAGGTAGCCCATTTCGTGGGTTAACTTGTACGAAAAGTTATGCCCATTTTACCGTCGGCTACTCCAAAAGCGAATACTTGCAAAACAAAACCAAAAGAAGAGTACCAAGACTTCGTCTTGGATTAGTAGTGTGGTAGAAAATTTAAACAAATGATAAAAAATCTGTAAAAAAGGCTAGATTGGTTGTTTCACCAAATCTAAGCACCCCTGGCTCTAATACCAATTGTTGGATAGAGAAGATCGCTAGAGGGGGGGTGAATAGCGATAAAACTTTTCTTGCATTTTGTTTGTTAAAACTATAGTAGACACAGCGGAAGATAAAAGTAAACACAAGAGACAATAGTATTTTTTACTTGGTTTGTAGCCTTCGGCTACAACTCCAAGGCCCTAACGGTCCTAGACCGTGTACGGAGGGCAATTCACTAAAGCACTCCTCCTCATTTGAGGTAGTAGTTTGACGATTACAAAAACCTTCAAAAACAAAAGATAGAGAGACAAACCCTCTCTTCTATTAAGGTAAAATGCGATGATAGAAAACCTCGATTAACAATAAGAATTGCAATATGAAAGAGACGATAATTTAAAGTTATACCAACAACTAGAGAATAGAAATTAAGCTAGGGTTGTTGACAACACTTCGTCGTTGTAGAGTCATCAGAGAGTCGCAACGTTGCAGAGGATTTTGAGTACTTAGAATTAATGAAAAACCCTAGGAGAGACCCTCCTTTTATAGCCCTTGAGCCCCTTTTCGAGAGGATCTTCAACCAATAGAAATTGGGCACAAGACTCCTTGAAAAATGGTGATAAAGCTTGACTCCTCGAGGCTGATCCTTGACCATCAGTCAACTTATGGCCATCATCAGTCGACTGATGGCAGCTTCAGTCGAATGCTGACCGCAGGCAGTCGATTGATGGACGACAGTCGAGTCCTCCAAGCTGGCAATTGACTGATGCTAGCTGCAAGGCAAAGTTAGCTTAATAAAAATATTATTTCGACGACCTCCGACCGTTCGATCTTGACCTAGACCACCTATAGGATGTCTTTGGTCGAATCTACACTTAAGATCATCCCCGTAAAGAGGATATGACCTCACTTACTCTCGCACACACACGAGCTTACCTCGATACTTACTATGTAACTTTCGCTTCCGGCCTTCCACTCGATTCCTTTTGCTCCCTCCGAAATGACACGAGTGTCACCCGACCACCGTGGCTTCCTCCGGGTGTCGCTAGCCTTCAGCTCCAATGTTGGTACTTTTTTGCACACTCGATTTAGCTCATGAGAAAACAATATGAGCTTAACTTTGTATCGTTTGCTATAATCAAAACTCAGGTTTGACTTAGGTGCCTACTGCACCAACATAATTTGGTATTGGTTTATCTTGACCATAGAATTACACTAGTATACTTTGTGTGTATTGAGAAGGACCGATTGAGAGGTGATTCAATTTATACTAACTATATAATTGAATCAAACCTCAGATATTATAGTGTACATGCTCTTACTCCCGATATAATAACGGGCACTTGTACTTAGTATTTATTTCTTTGATTTACCAATGGGCGAGATTTATGTATTAAATCGATAGACCTGGTAAGTTGGGAAATAATATTATTTACATGGTGTGTCGTTGATTATAGGAGGAAACCATGTCTTATACACTAGGATGATGATGTCCCCTTGAGGAGCTCATAAAGTTCATCATGTAAATTCTACAAGTGGACTTGGTCCAACATGATAATAAGGATGAGTGGTACAACTCAAGGAGTTTGATATTGATTAATTAAATTATTAATAATTTAATTAATTATTAGACATTCGATATCTTAAACATGGAGAGATATTTTGTACAAATAATATGATGAGCCCATATTTAATTATGGGGGTTGGTGAGGTAGATAAATGATGATCCTCTAGTGGAATGGATCATCATTAATGGATTGGGTTATATATGGTTCGGATCCATTGGGTGGCCAAGATCCAACTCCTCCTCATGGTCCCTATTGTAGCCTATTATAAATACCTCATGAAGCCAAGATCTATATAAGGAGATAGAGAGGCAAGGTCACGGGTGAGTGCTAGGGTTTTGCTTCTTTAGGGCCGGCGGCACCAAAGGAGTTAGGGTTTTTCCTTCTCTTCCTTTTTCTTGGTCGACGCCTCCTCTCCCTCTCCTAGGGCCTATGCCTCCTTCTCCCTTTCCAAGGACCGACACCTCCTCTCCCTCTCCTAGGGCCGGCGTCAACAAGCGAGGAGGAAGAGGGTTCTCTCTTCCTCAATCTTCTCTCCTCTCTTTAGGGCTGACAGACACCACACTTGGAGTTTTGGTGGTCGGTACAAGCAAAGAAAAGAGAAGGCTTTGTGTTCGGCTCTAGAAAGGAGAAGAAAGGAGAGTTTTCTTCCCTTGTTCGGAGCGAGCAAGGAAGGGAAGATACGTGGTCTAGGAGGCTTCAATTCTTGGAAGATCGTCGCCCATACCACGTCCAAGAAAAGGATATATAGGAATAAATAGAAGATCAAGATGTAAAACAAGAGGTATAATCTTGTTTAATATTAATTCTTGTTCTTTTGTATTTTGCATGTTGTTGATTGACATGGACGCCGATCATAAACACAAAAATCGGCGATTCGTTCATCATCTATTCCGCGGCTAATCGAGGAAAAGGGTTAGGTTGCTTGAACAACAAGTTTGTTCAAGCGACCACTCAAATCGAATAGC
This sequence comes from Wurfbainia villosa, assembly GCA_025175895.1. NCBI lineage: Eukaryota > Viridiplantae > Streptophyta > Magnoliopsida > Zingiberales > Zingiberaceae > Wurfbainia > Wurfbainia villosa. The sequence continues at coordinate 76,371,531 of CM046000.1, read as the reverse complement.
ACGATGATGAATCGGTTGCTTGGGTAATCCATCTCCGTCGTGATTAGTTTTAGTTAATAAAATTTTAATCAGAGGATGTGAGATAGGATTTCCATGCACAAGCGACCGAGAAAAAGTGAAACTTCCCCTTCATTGAAAACCCAGTTGCACCCTATAAGCTTTATGCCTTTAGGTGGGTCCACCAAGTTCCAAACTTGATTTTTATACATGGAATCCATTTCTGACTTCATGGCATCAAGTCATTTGTCCCTTTCTGAACTTTTCAGAACTTCTTCATAATTCGTAGGCTCCTCATTGTCAATGAGTAACACGTCATTCGATTCTCTTATAAGAAATCCATATCTCTTAGGAATGTTGCATGTTCTACCAGATCTACGAAGATGTGGTGTCATAATGGGTTCATTCGATGGCTCATCACTTTGAGTTGTCCATTGTGGTGCTTGACCAGGTATCTCCTCGATGTCACTGGAGTCTCTTGAACCTCCTCAAATGTTGGGATGTATACTGAAAGCCTAGCTCTTTTGTATGAACATCTTTATTTTGAAATAAGAATCACATGATCATTGTTTGAATATTTTTATGATTATGCAAAATTGTCTAATATTTTACATTGTAGATAACATGGTGCTTGGTGTGGCACAGAAGATCATGTTATCAGTTCCTTGTAGAATATAAGTAGAGGCTCACAACCAAGATGGTTTTGGACAAACCATTGGCATGGTTGTAGTGTAGCTTGGTATTGTTTTGTCTTGAACATAAAGTTACACTAGTACACTTAGGTGTGTTGAGCAGGACCGACATAGAGGTGATTCAATTTGTTGCTGACTACATAATTAAATCGGACCTCGGATATTATGTTGTACATGCTCTTAATCCTGATATAATAACGAGCACATGTACTTAGTAATTATTTCTTTGATTTACCAGAGGGTGAGATTTCTATGGTTTAAATCAATATGCCCGGTAAGTTGGGAAATGATATTATTTACATGGTGTGTCGTTGATTATAGGAGGAATCCGTGTCCTATGTATTAGGTTGATGATGTCCCCTTGAGGAGCTCATAAGGTTCATCATGTAAACCCTGCAGGTTGACTTAGTCAACATGATGATAAGGTTGAGTGGTACTACTCGAGAAGTTAGATGTTAATTAATTGATGGTCAGTAAATCAATTAATTGACGGACATTCGATATCTTAAACACGGGGAGATGGATGTACAAATAATATAAGGAGCCCATATTAATTTATGAGGGTTGGTGAGGTAGTTCGATGATGATCCTCTAGTGGAATGGAACATCATTGATGGATCAAGTTTTTGTGGTTCCGATCCATCGGGTGGCCAAGATCCAACTCCTCCTCATGGTCCCTATCGTAGCCTAATATAAACCTCATGAAGTCTAGATCAAATGATGGAAAACAAATCTCTAAATCCGACGGTTGGGATTAAAACCCTAGAACCGACGGTTGAGATTAAATCTCTAGATCCGACGGTTGGGATTAAATCCCTAGAACCGACGGTTGAGATTAAATCTCTAGATCCGACGGTTGAGATTAAAACCCTAGAACCGACGGTGGAGATTAAACCAAGGCCTAAACCTAACTCTATATATATGGGAGATTGGGTTGGGTGGCAAAAAGTTTTTTGGTTGGATGATGGATGCTAAGTATATTAGGGTTTTGCCAAGCCTTGCTTGGGCGGCAAGCAACCCTAAGGAGGAAACCCTAATTAGGGTTTGGCTCCTTTGGATGGGCGGCCAAGGTTAGGAGATTAGGGTGGGCGGCAACTTGTGGAAGATCTCTTCTTCTTCCTTGAAGGTGGCTAGCTCCAAGATCTCTTCTCTCCACCATGGTTAGGTGGCAAGAAATCCAAAGGAAGAAAGGTTGGGCGGCTTGGGTTTGAAAGCTTGGTTGGGCGACAACTATAGGGGAAGTGCTCTTCTTCTTCCTAGGGTGTTGCCGGATACTTCTCTTTTCCCTATACCTTGGCCGACGCCCAACATGTTCCTTTTCTCCTCTTCACTCCATCTTGGCCGGCGACACTAGAAGCTAGGGTTTGTCCTTAGTTCGGTTCCTTGGTTGTTTCCATATTATTCTCTCTATTCTTGGGGCCGGCGGGATCAATCCTTTGTGGATTGGTGGTTGGCTCAAGCAAGAAGGGAAAGAGAGTTTTTCATTCTTTGGATTGAAGAAGATCTAGGAAGCTTCAACTTGTGGAGGATCTTCGCCCACACGAAGTCTACAAGAAGGTTAGGACATACGTTAGAAGATCAAGAGATATAAAAGTTTTACAACTTTTATTATTGTTCTTTGCATGTTCTTATTGATATGCTAGCTTATGTTCTATATGTTAGTATATGTTGATTATACTAGTTTACATTTGTATGTATTTGTATAATCATGGACCCCGAATAAGAAACACAAAAACCGGCGATCCGTCCGTCGTCTCTTCCGTGGCTAATCGACTAGAAGAGTTTGGTTACTTGAACAACTAGTTTGTTCAAGCGATCGCTCGAGTCATTGGCACGACGACAAATTGGTTGTGCTTAGGAAACTCATCCCATCGGGATTAATTTTCATTAGTGAAAATTTTAATCCGGGGACATGGGAGCCGATGAGCATTCCGAGGAATAGCAAGGTTCCAACATCAAATTCAACGACACTTCCACTATTTTCTTGCAAGAGAAACTCTTTCTCTAGAAATATAGCATGCCTTGAAACAAACACCTTTTGTTCCACAGGATGATAGAATTGGTAAGCCCTCGTTTCCTTAGGGTATCCAATAAATAGAGATTTATTAGACTTAGCATCCAGTTTGTCTGACACAGTTCACTTCACATAAGCAAGACAACCCCATATCTTTAAGTAAGATAAATGAGGTTTCTTACTATTCCATATCTCATATAGAGTAGTAGACACTACATTGGTCGGAACTCTATTTAGCAAGTAAACACCAGTCTGAACTGCATAGCCACAAAAATACTTGGGAAGATTCGCATGATTCATCATTGACCTAACAATGTCCAACAATATTCGATTTCGCCTCTTAGACACACCATTAAGCTGTGGTGTATATGACGGAGTCCATTGAGACAATATACCATTGTCTTATAGATAATCGAGAAACTCTTGACTTAAGTATTCACCACCTCGATCTGATCGAAGTATTTTAATACTCATGCCAAGTTGTTTCTCTACTTCATTTCTAAATTCTTTGAACCTTTCATAGGATTCAGACTTGTGTTTTATAAAGAACACATACCCAAATCGTGAGTGATCATCAATGAAGGTAATGAACTAGCTATAGCCTCCTAGAGCTTGAGTTGACATAGGTCCGCATACATCAGTATATATTAGACCAAGTAACTCCCCCACCAATTCACCCTTTCCAGTAAAAGGTAACTTGGTCATCTTGCCCTTTAAGCATGATTTGCATGTATTGTATGAATCTAATTCAAACGATTATAGAATTCCACATCAGTGTAATTCGGACATGCATTTCTTACTCGCATGGACAAGATGACAATGCTGAAGGTTTTGCCCGGAAGCTCTGATACCAATTGAAGGGTTTTGCTTATCGAGTTCGTGAGGGGAAACTTCACTTCCCACTTCACCTCGGTAGCTTATTCATGGCGATCCCATCAATGTCTCCGGATTAAAAAAATGTAATCCTAGACAAAAGGGATTTCCCAAACAACCAAGTTATCGTCGTGCTATTCATTTAGATAGGTCACTTGAACAAACTCATTGTTCAAGCGACCAACCTCTATTCTACGAGTAGCCGCGGAATAGACGATATCCAGATCACCGGTTTTTGTGTCTATTTTCGGGATCCAAGTATTATTTAGCCACAAACAGATTTATATCATGCTCATAATTGAAAAACACATACAAACATGTAACATATAAAAATTAGAGAATCGATATACCTCTCGATCTTCTAATGTATGACCTTCCTCCTTTCGGACGTCGTGTGGGCGACGATCTACCAAAAGTTGAAGCTCCTAGATTTCAAATCTTCTTTCCTTTCTCTTCCAAAGCAAGAGGAAGAATAGAAACAATGCTCATTGTTGGTGCAGTGAGGCACCGAAATCGAACCTGTATTTTGATTATAGCAAACACACAAAGTTAAGCCTATTTTGTTTTCTCACGAGCTGAATCAAGTGTGCAGAAGATTGCTATAGCTAGAGCTGAAGGCTAGCGACACCTGGAGGAAGCCGCGGTGGTCGGGCGACACTCGAGTGATTTTGGAGGGAGCCGAAGGAATCGAGTGGAAGGCCGGAAGCAAAAGCAACACGTAAGCATCGAGGTAAGCTCGAGTGTGCGAGAGTAAGTAAGGTCGTATCCTCTTTACGGGGATGATCTTAAGCGTAGATCTGACCAAAGACTTCTTATAGATGGTCTAGGTCGAGATCGGATGGTCGACGACCATCGAAATTATGTTTTTGTTGTGCTAACTTTGACTTGCAGCAAGCATCTTGAGGACTCGATCGTCGCCAAACAATGATCGCATAGAAGGTCAAGAATCGATCGATGTCCGCCATCACGATCGATGATGGCCATCAGTCGACTGATGGTCAATGGTCAGATTCGAGGAGTCAAGGCTTATCACTCCACCTCAAAGCGGTTTGGTGTCCATTTGTGATTGGTTAAAGACCCACTCGAAAAGGGGCTCAAAGGCTATAAAAGGAGGGGCAAACCAAGGGTTTTAACAACAATTCTAAGCCTCCAAAAAGTCTCCGTTACGCTGCAACTCTCCGACAACGAAGTCCTTCAATTCCGACGTCTAGGTTTAACTCTTATTATTCTTGTACGTCGGTATTAGTTTTTCTTGTCATTTACATTTCCGGAGCTTTTATCGTATACGAGGAGAGGGGGAGTGTCCCTCTACCTCAAGTTTTTGTGGTTCCTTCTTGTATCGATTAACTCCTACCTCTAACGAGGAGTTCCTTTAGTGCTTTTGCCCTCCGTACGTGGTCAAGGACCACTAGGGCCTTGGAGTAGTAGCCTTCGGCTACGAACCAAGTAAAACCCTTGTGTCGATTGTTTTTTTTTATTTTTACATTTCCGCTGCAATTAACTAATTATCTCTCGAGTTTTAACGAAAGAAAAAGAAAAGGTTTTTTGCTATTCACCCCCCCCCTCTAGCGAACCGCATCGATCCAACACTCATCTCCTTCCTATAGCCAACCAACAAGCAACAAGAAGAATGCTTGCCGCCGGCCAACAAGGAGAAGGAGATAATGATGGAAACCGGCCAAGACACCAAGGGAAACCCCTAAGTCTTGTTTCCACCACTCAAGGAGAAGATAAAAAAGTCTTTGGCTGCCGAGCAAGGGCTAGGAAAGGGCTGTGGGCACCGGCCACCAAGGGAGAGGAAGAAGAAAGCAAACTACTTCCTTATTTGGTGCCACCCAAGCCTCCTAAACCCTAAGCCTCCAAACCCTAATCATAGCTCTCCTAATGGCCGGCCATGGAAGGGGGGAAGAAGATTAGGATGAGCACCGGCCAAGGTAGAGGGAAGAAGGGAGGAACCGGTCAAACCTTAGGAAGAAGAAGATAAACCTCCTCCACTTGTTGCCGCCCACCCATAGCTCCCAAAACCCTAGCCACCCAAACCTAATCCTAAACCAACTAGGATTCCTAGCCTCCAAAGGAAGCAAACCCTAATCCCCTTAAGCCATCATCCATCTTGCCACCCACTTTATGATCTCTATTTATAGAGTTTGGCTCAAACCATGATTTAATCTCCTCCATTGGTTCTAGGGATTTAATCTCAACCGTCGGATCTAGAGATTTAATCTCAACCATCGGATCTAGAGATTTAATCTCTACCTTTGGATCTAGAGTTTTGTTTCTATCCTTTGGATCTAAGCTTCATGAGGTGTTAATAGGCTACATTAGGGACCATGAGGAGGAGTTGGGTCTTGGCCACCCATGGATCAAACTCACATAAACTCCGATCCATTAATGATAATCCAATCCACTAAAGGATTATCATTGATCTACCTCACCAACCCCCATATGATAATATGAGCTCCATATATTATTTGTATATTGTCTCCCCTTGTTTAAGATCTCTAAAGTCCGTCGATTAATTAATTTACTGACCATTAATTAATCAACATCTAACTCCTTGAGTAGTACCACTCAACCTTTTCATCATGCCGGACCAAGTCCACTTGTTGGGTTTACATGATGAACCTTATGAGCTCCTCAAGGGGATATCATCATCCTAATATATAGGACACGGTTTCCTCCTATAATCAATGGCACACCATATAAATAATATCATCTCCCAACTTACCGAGCCTATCGATTTAATCTATAAATCTCTCCCATTGGTAAATCAAAAAGATGACTAGTAAATATATGTGCCCGTTATTATATCGGGATTAAGAGCATGTACAAAATAATATCTGAGGTCCGATTTGATTATGTAGTCAGCAATAAATCGAATCACCTCTAAGTCGGTCCTGCTCAATACACACAAAGTGCACTAGTGTGAATCTTTGGTCAAGACAAACCAATGCAAAATCACACTACAACCATTCTGCTGGTTTGTCCAAAGTCATCTCGGTTGTGAGCCTTTATACTTTACAAGGAGCCGATAACATGATCTCCCATGTGACACCACACACCATGTTATCTACAATGTAATGTATTAGACAATATTGCATAACCATATAAATATGCAAACAATGATCATGTGATTCTTATTTCAAAATAAAGATGTTCATACAAAAGATAGACTTTTCAGTATACATCCCTACAATCTCCCACTTATACTAAAAGACTATGTTGTCCTCATACTGCCATACATCTGATTCCCCTTCCCTCCACATGCCTATCAAAGCTCTCGCTAGAAGGGCCTTAGTGAAAGGGTTTACCCGGTCATCCTCTGATGCAATCTAGGCGACATTAACTTCTACCCCCTTTACGATTTCTCGTATCAGGTGGTACTTGTGCTCTATGTGTTTACTTGCCTTATGAGCTCGTGTTTCCTTCGAGTTTGCAACTGCACCATTATTATCACAATAAATTGTGATAGTACTGGGCAAACCAGGAATAACATCCAAGTCCATCAGGAAGTTCCTGAGTCATACAACTTCTTTGGTCCCCTCAGTGGCTGCCACATACTCAGCTTCCACGGTAGAGTCCGCCACGCATTTCTACTTGACACTCCTCCATACAATGGCTCCACCTCCCAAAGTAAACACAAAACCCGAGGTAAACTTACTATTATCCCTATCTGATTGGAAGTCGAAATCCGTGTAATCCACAGGGAGTAATTGGTCTGCCTGGTAAACTAGCATATAATCCCTAGTCCTTCTCAGGTACTTCAATATATGCTTTACCGTAGTCCAATGTCCCTGCCCTTGATTACTCTGATATCTGTTGACCATGCCCAGGACAAAGTAGATATCTGGTCTCGTATATAGCATCGCATACATGATGCTTCCTACTATCGAAGCATAAGGAACTGCCTTCATCTCCTTAGATGATCTAGGACACATCTCCTTAGATAAAGGAACTCCATGCATGAAAGGTAGAAAACCCTTCTTGGAGTTTTGCATGCTAAAATGATCCATAATCTTGTCTATTTATAAAGCTTGGGGTAAAGACAACATCCTTTTCCTGTGATCCCTTATAACCTTGACCCCAAGGATGTGTCCCACCTCTCCCAAGTCCTTCATATCAAACTGTTTGGACAACCATACCCTTACGCTCGATAACACATTGATATTGTTGCCAATCACAAAAATGTTATCTATGTATAGTACAAGAAATACCACTACATTTCCGTCACATCTCTTGTATACACAAGACTCATCCGGACTTTGAATAAATCCATAAGACTGATTTACCTCATCAAAGCAGATGTTCCAAAACCTCGAAGCTTGCTTTAATCCATAAATGGAATGATTAAGCTTACACACAAGATGCTCCTTTCCTTTAGCAATGAATCCCTCTAGTTGCTTTATATAGATGTTTTCCTCAAGACTTTCATTCAGGAAAGCTGTCTTGGCATCCATCTACCACACCTCATAATCCATATGAGCTGCTATGCATAAGAGAATCCGGATAGATTTAAGCATGGCTACCGGCGAAAAGGTCTCCTCATAATCGATACCCTCTTTCTGAGTATTCCCCTTCGCAACAAGCCTCGCTTTGAAGGTCTCAACCTTCCCATCTATTCCTCTCTTTCTCTTGTAGATCTACTTGCATCCAATTGTCTTTACACCATCAGGTGACTCTACTAGTTCCCATACCTGATTTGATTCCATAAATTCAATCTCAGTATTCATTTTACTTTGCCAAGATGCTGCATCTATATCTTGGATTGCCTCGTCGTATGTCCAGGGATAAGGTTCATGTTCGCTAGGGACCAAATCAGAGGATTCACTCAAGAACATGAATCTAAGAGGCTGCCTAACAACCCTCCCACTACGACGAGGCATCTCCTGTGTATGCTCTGTGACACGCGGTGCATTGACTTGTGGTATATGTTAGGGCAATCTCTTGCCGTAATATGGTTTTGATGGTGTGGCAAAGGGTTTAAGTTAGTTTGATATGTTGATGTGATATGTGCGTTGAAGTCGTGCAGGGCTTAGTAATTCGCACATGGAGCCGTGGCGAGTTTCACATCTCATGACTCGTGCCTTGAGTCGGTGAAGGATAGCTTTGCGGAAGCCGTGCGCTTGGAGCATCCGAGGGACCGCCGGACGAGAAGCTTGGAGTGAAGCCGGAGGAAGTAGACTTCGAGGCAAGAGACGCGAAGGAGCATTGCAGAGCCGTGCGCCTGATGCTGCCGAGGGACGTGGCCGAGAACGAAGAGAACTTCGAAGGCGAGGGACTCCGAGAAATGAGAGTGAGCGATTGTTACCCGGGGAAGGGTAGCTCTTAGGTGAAACATGGCCATTTGGCCAAGTGTCGGATGGGTTTTCCCGACACCAGTCGACTGCCATGTCATGGCCGATCGCTTCCGAGTCGAGTGAGTTCGACCGTATACGATCGACCGGATTGTGGCCAGCAATGATCGCGCCATACGCGGCCGATCATTAAGACACCGATCGCTGAAGCGACGCATCGTAGATAAGGGTTCGACCAGGGTTGTATACCGCTCGTAGCCGATCGGGCACGATTACGGAGGAAGCGCGATCGATGAGGTCCATCACCGATTGCCAAGAGTTCCGCTTGGACTACAACGTCGGGATCCGACGTGTTCGAGGTTGTAGGAAATGACCGACGCCAAGGGCGGCAATGATCGATGGCGGCAAACGGGAAGAAGTTAGCCCTCTCTATAAAAAGAGAGGGTGTGAGCCTTTGAGAGGCTAATGCTTATACTCCAAACGATCTTCCTAGTGCCCCACAAGCTCTAAACTCTTCTTACTTGTCTTTACTTCAATCCTATTGTAAGAAGAGTGATCTTGGTTGTAAAGGTTACCTCCACCTAGCTTTGTGCAAAGGAGAGACCGATAGTGATTGGTTTTGGCGGAGTGATTCACCGTGGACGAATCGGACCGTGGATTAGCGGCGTAGCCGTGAACCACGTTATATCTCGGTGTTTGTATTGCTTGCTTATATTTTGCTTGTCTTTACTTATATTTGTATATTCCGCTTGCGCAAACGTTTTGTAGACGAGCAATTTACGACGTCCAACGTACGAGGGCTATTCACCCCCCTCTAGCCGGCCATATCGATCCCTCACAAGTGGTATCAGAGCCGAGGTTGCTTGTCACCGGACTAACCGCCGCAACAAGCCCTACATCAAAAATGGCCGGCTCCAACATCCATCCTCCGAAGTTTGAAGGAGAATTCGCTTGGTGGAAGAAGCGAATGGAGGTATTTTTCGAAACGGATTTTGATATAATGATTACAATGGAATCCGGTTTCGTTTTGCCTAGGGATGAAGAGGGGAAGCCAATAGAGAAGTCTAGGTGGACCAAGAGGCAAAGAGAGGAGCACCTTGCAAACTCCAAAGCCAAGCACCATCTCTACAATGTGCTCCCTCAACAAGAGATCAACCGGATCGGAGAATGTGCTAGCGCCAAAGAGATGTGGGAGAAGCTTATAGAACTCCATGAAGGCACATCCGAGGCCAAGCTAGCAAGGAGAGACCTCCTCCACTCCCAATTATCCAATATAAAACTAGAAAAGGGAGAAAAGGTAACCTCACTACACTCTAGGTTTAAAGAAATTTTAATTGGGCTAACAAGTGTAGGTGAGAAGCTATCAAACCGGGATATGGTAATGAAGGCCATAGATGCCTTTCCCCGGTCCTCAAAATGGAGCTCCATGGTGGACTCATTCTATATCTCCAAGAACCTAGAAGTGAGCACCTTGGAGGAATTCTTCTCAACAATGGAACTCCACGAAACTAGGCTTGAAGGAATACAAGAGGAGCCTAGAATTCAACCTTCAAGAGGAGTAGCATTATTGGCAAGTAAGGGGAAGAAGAAGATGGAAATCCCCTCCTCCTCCGATGACGAAGCGTCTTCCTCCTCTTCCATGGATAGCACCGAAGAAGCCTATATGGTAAGGAGGGTAAGACGTGCATTTAAGAATTTTAGATTTGATAAATCTAATGATAGGATGAGAAGACCAAGGGGGAAGGTTATATGCTACAATTGCCAATGAGAAGGGCACATAAGGGACAATTGTCCTCTCCTAAACAAGAGCAAGGAAGAGAAGAAAAAGAAAGAAGAGAAGAGGAAGAAGAAGAAGGGGAGCAAGAGAAAGGAAGAAGAAAAGAAAACAAAGGAGAAGGGAAAGGCTAAGGCTCTCAAGGCAAGGACTTGGGATGATCCTTCCTCATCCTCCTCCTCATCATCGGATGAGGAGAATGCCTTTGTCACCAATTTGGCCTTGATGGCCTTTGATGACTTGGATTGCTCTTCATCCGAAAATGAAGGATCAAGCTCAAATGGGGAGAGCTCAAATGAAGGGGGAGCTTCCACATCCTCATCATCCGAAGAAGAAGAGGACGTGGAAACTATGGTAACCAATCTCTCACCTAGTAAAATAGTTTCTATGATTTCTAGTTTAACTAAGGACTTATTTAGGGCAAAGAAGAAAAATAAATGCATGCTTGAACAAATTAAGGAATTAGAACAAAAATTAGAAAAGGCATGCTTAAATGATAATATTTCTTCTTGCCATGATGATGCATGCTCACATGAATACATGCCATTTAATGTTAGTGATGCATGCATGAATGAAAATAGGGCTTTAAGGGAAAAGGTAGACTATTTGACAAAAGCCCTAGAGAAATTCACTATAGGCTCCAATACCCTTAACATGATAATTGGGAGCCAAAGGGCAAGTTTTAACAAGAAGGGCCTAGGATATAAAGAGAAGAAAAATGAGAAGGCCTACAAATGCCTTATAGCTAGGGGACAAGATAAAAAGAAAATAATTGCTAGGAAATGGATCCCCAAGGAGTATTTAGTAAACCCAATAGGAAAGAATTTATTTTGGGTTCCAAAATCCATCCTTAAGGGTTAGAAAACCCCTAGGGTAGTCAATCATATGAACTTGACCTATATCATATGTTGGTTGACTTAGGATGACGGGACAACATTTTTTAGATAGTGTTGGGTGATGATAACGTGCCCATAAATAGGTAATAATGCTTAAATCATGATGATTGTTGTAATTCCTATGTATGTCTTAAATCATGATTTATGATTTTGATATTTGGCACGTTATCTTGAGAAATAAGTTTAAATCATGCTTTAGGTGATAATTTGCTTATTATCATCACATATTACCTAATGCATGGTTATAAATTGATGAAAACATGTATTTCATGATCATAATGTAGAATTAATTGATATATGTCACTATGATCATGTAGGATGTTAGGTTGATACTTAACCATGATAGAATTGCATGAATATATGGGTTAAGTATATACAAATACCCCCTAGGATACATCTCACACTTACTATAGGCTAACTTGATTGCAAACTTAGCATGGGTGAGATATTAGGATGATACAAATGTCCACTAATGCCTATGGCATTTAGATGGTCATTTAAAGTATCAAAATAGCAATAATAGACCAATCATGGGGAAGGCTTATGTTTAATTCATAGACATATTGCCCAAAGATCATGGTTGGATATTTCATATGTTTTTCAAAACAATTTCTTATCCTAAAATACATGTATTCATGTTTTGAAACAATTGGATGCAAAACTAGGTAGCTAACTTGATACTAGAATGATCAAAAACCTAGTGGTTTTTAGAACTTTTGGATTTTTGGCAAAAACAAGAAAATATAATGAGTTTTCATGAAAAACTATTTTTCATTGATAGATATACTTAAAAGAAATATTTTCCCCAAAATTTCATGATTTTTCAAATTTTCTAGAATTTATAATGCATTTCTGAAATTCATCCAGAAAATCAGAAATATGGATTCATTTACCCGATCATTGCCATCCGATAGCTTGATCATTGGTGGCTATAAATCAGAATATTGAAGGCCGAATTCAGTTTGTAAACCTCCTACAAGTGGTAGAAATATACTTGATGCCATCAACAAATGGCACCCAATTGTTAAATCAACTTGACATATTTTTCCCTCCATTATACTTGATGCCATGAGCTTATAACCTAGTGTTAATCTTTTTGATGGTGTCAAAGGGGGAGAAATAAGTATGTTTAAGTTAATCACTTTAGGGGGAGAAATATATTGTAGGGGGAGAAATATATTGTAGGGGGAGAAAATTTGCATAGAGAGTTTCATGGATTAAGGGGGAGTTGCATGTTGTTATATCATGATTATCTTTACATGCTTTCTTACCTTAGAATTTATATCAAATGTTTTTACCTAACTTAAACGGATTGCCACACATCAAAAAGGGGGAGATTGTTAGGGCAATCTCTTGCCGTAATATGGTTTTGATGGTGTGGCAAAGGGTTTAAGTTAGTTTGATATGTTGATGTGATATGTGCGTTGAAGTCGGTATTTAGTAATTCGCACATGGAGCCGCGGGCGAAGTTTCACATCTCATGACTCGTGCCTTGAGTCGGTGAAGGATAGCTTTATGAAGCCGCGGCGCTTGGAGCATCCGAGGGACCGCGGACGAGAAGCTTGGAGTGAAGCCGGAGGAAGTAGACTTCGAGGCAAGAGACGCGAAGGAGCATTGCAGAGCCGCGGCGCTCGATCGCCGAGGACGTGCCGAGAACGAAGAGAACTCAAGGCGAGGGACTCCGAGAAATGAGAGTGAGCGATTGTAACCGGGAAGGGTAGTTCTTAGGTGAAACTTGGCCATTCCAAGATGGGTTTTCGACACCACGACTACCATGTCAGCCGATCGCTTCCGAGTCGAGTGAGTTCGACGGTATACGATCGATCGGATTGCCGCAATGATCGCGCCATACGCGGGCGCCGATCGTTAAGACACCGGCCGATCAAGGCGCGCAATGATGTAGATAAGGGTTCGGCCACGTAACCGCTCGTAGCCGATCGGGCCGATTACGGCAAAGAATGATCGATGAGGTCCATCACGATCGCTAAGAGTTCCGCTGACTACAACGGCCGGGATCCGACGTGTTCGAGAGGTCGCTAGAGGCAATGATCGCCAAGGGCGGCAGTCGACTGATGGCGGCAAACGGGAAGAAGTTAGCCGTCTCTATAAAAAGAGAGGGTGTGAGCCTTTAAGAGGCTAATGCTTATACTCCAAACGATCTTCCTAGTGCCCCACAAGCTCTAAACTCTTCTTACTTGTCTTTACTTCAATCCTATTGTAAGAAGAGTGATCTTGGTTGTAAAGGTTACCTCCACCTAGCTTTGTGCAAAGGAGAGACCGATAGTGATTGGTTTTGGCGGAGTGATTCACCGTGGACGAATCGGACCGTGGATTAGCGGCATAGCCGTGAACCACGTTATATCTCGGTGTTTGTATTGCTTACTTATATTTTGCTTGTCTTTACTTATATTTGTATATTCCGCTTGCGCTAACGTTTTGTAGACGAGCAATTTACGACGTCCAACGTACGAGGGCTATTCACCCCCCTCTAGCCGGCCATATCGATCCCTCACAGTATATCCTCTCGTACTGGTGGTACTAAAGAAGTGACTTCCCTTTTTAATTCCTCTAGAACAATTTTACCCTTGGGCTTGTGGTTCATCACATAGTCTTCCTCTAGAAATCTAGCATTCATGCTAATGATCACCCTCTGATCTCTAGGACTATAAAACAAACCACCTTTCATTCCTCTAGGATAGCCAATGAACATGCGTACATCTGTACGAGGTTCCAACTTACCAGCATCTGCCTTCAGCACATGTGCTGGACTCCCCCATATCCGAATATGTCTTAGACTAGGCTTTCGCCAAGTCCACAATTCTATGGGAGTAGAAGGCACTGATTTAGATGAAACCAAGTTCAGAATGTACACCGCCGTATCTAGAGCATATCCCAAGAACGAATCTGGCAAGTCAGCATAATTCATCATCGATCTAACCATCTCTATAAGAGTCATATTCCTTCGCTTTGCTACACCATTCTGCTGGGGTGTGCCAGGTGAAGTCAATTGGGATTGATTCCCATCCTCTAATAAATAGTTCCTAAACTCTCCCAAGAGGTACTCACCACCACGATCAGATCGTAGTGTCATTCATATCTTGAATAATCGTCTATGAAATAGATGAAATATTCAAGACCACCTCTTGCCTGGATAGTCATAGGACCACACAAATCATAATGAACCATTTCTAACAAATCTTTGGCTCTATATCCCATGGCCTTAAAAATCCTCTTGGACATAGGACCATACAAATCAGAATGAACCAATTCCAACACATCTTTGGATATATACCCCTTGGCCTTAAAGAGACCTCTTGTTCATTTTACCCTCCAAGCAAGATTCGCAGATTGGGAAATCTTCCACCACTAATGAACCCAGAGGTCCATCAGCTATCAACCTTTGAATTCTGCTTAGGTTAATATGACTAAGCCTAAGATGCCAAAGATATGTTTGGTTCATCTTCGAAGGTTCTTTTCTCTTATTGGAATTAGAAGATGAGTTATAAACTTCAATTTGCATCATGGGAGGTTTTGGTTCAAGTGTATACAAATTTCCTATCAATGTACCTGAACAGATATTCTCCCTATTCCTTTTTATAACAACTATGTCATTAAAAGAAATAGAATATTCATCCATAAACAATTTAGAAACTGAAACTAAGTTCTTTCTAAATAAAGGTACATAAAGAGAATTTTCCAGAACCTAAGTTTTATTTTTATTAAGAGATAAATAAAACTTCTCCCACCTTCATGGCATTGCCCAAGTAAATGGTAATCTCCCATTTAACTAGTCTTTGGGTTTCCTGGAACCCCTGCAAAGTATTGCAGACATGATTAGTGGCTCCCGTATCTACACACCAGGTGCCGGTAGATAACACCGCTAATCATGTTTCAACGACTAGTCCAAAGGATATATCTTTGTTCTGCTTTGGATTGGGACAGTCCTTCTTCCAATGTCCATCCTGCTTGTAAGTGAAGTACTTGCCTTTCGGCTTCTTCACTCCTCCCTGAGATCCTCCCACCACCTTTGCTCCACCTTGTTTCTCCTTCTTCTTGCCTTTCGTCTTAGAAGTAGAAACCTTTTTGAGCAACCATGGCTTGAGGACACTCTTTGAAGAGTGCATACTTGTACTCCTTAGCAGATAAGACAATATCTAGATTCTTTTCCAATCATCATAATTATGTACAGTAAGTTTATTTTCCTTAAGTATCAAAGCAAGTGGACTAAAAGTCAATTTTGAAAATCCTAAGAATCAATAGATCATTACTGTAGATTTCAAAAAATTATTGATTCCTCAAACAATAAAATTTTAAAATCAACCAACACCTCAAAACACTGAGAATATCGTATGCCACGATAGTGTGGACATATACGAATTCTACATTTGCAAGAGGAGGTTTTACCCATTAATTTTACTATCTTGTCAACCTAACTTTTCGACAAGTAAAATTAATAGTTGGTTTCTCTTCGGCCCTAGAAATAAAAGCAGTGACTCCGATGGGGAGGATACTTATATTTGTATCTAAGTGTTCACCATTACTCGGTACCAAGGTAATTATCTCGAGTTATGTGCCTTCCGATGGGGAAGTACACATGCTCTTTGATAATTCCCTATAACCATATTTGACCTTATGATCCGCAAACAAACTCATCCAATGGGGAGGAAGGCACTCAGAGCCAACGCACAAGTTTGTTTGCATCACTTGTCAAATCGTAATGGAGGCCGCGGGAATTTATAAAAATATCCCTCTCTCACTTAGTAATTTGAAATTGAGGAATTTTCCTAGCCTACGACATGCATATCAAACAAAAAGTAATAAATATGAAAAAAAAAATATTTTCCAACTATTATGGCTTTTGTCTTCAATATGTCTCCCGTCGCAACGCTTTCTCGTCCGCTCCTCCTACGCCATGTACAAGCCATCCGGAGATTCGAGCCGAGACTAAAATCTTTTTTAATTTACATCCATTGATCCTATACACCACGAGGGAGTGTATATGAAATCTAGATCGAAAGTAAACTAAAATAAAGAGTGGCTAAACAATGTCGTATCTAATTTATAAAAAATTAAATACTAGCCTCGTCAACCCCGAGGATTTAACAAAATAAATATTTACACACATACAATCACATACACACATATAGCCATAATAGTCGGATCTTTTGCCTACAGCCAAAGAGTTAAACTACGTATATCCTACTATTATCCGGCACATATAATATATGAAAAAGTGCATAAAAATTAACTGAATCCTAAACACACAAAACCAGAAACCTTGGCTCTGATACCAATTGAAGGTTTTGCCCAGAAGCTCTGATACCAATTGAAGGGTTTTGCTTATCGAGTCCGTGAGGGGAAACTTCGCTTCCCACTTCACCTCGGTAGCTTGTTCATGGCGATCCCATCGATGTCCCCGGATTAAAAAAAATTTAATCCTAGACAAAAGGGATTGCCCAAATAACCAAGTCATCATCGTGTTGTTCGTTTAGAGAGGTCACTTGAACAAACTCGTTGTTCAAGTGACCAACCTCTATTCTACGATATCCGGATCGCCGGTTTTTGTGTCTATGTTCGGGATCCAAGTATTATTTAGCCACAAACAGATTTATATCATGCTCATAATTGAAAAACAAATACAAACATGTAACATATAAAAATTAGAGAATCGATATACCTCTTGATCTTCTAATGTATGACCTTCCTCCTTTAGGACGTTGTGTGAGCGACGATCTACCAAATGTTGAAGCTCCTAAATCGTAAATCTTCCTTCCTTCCTCTTCCAATGCAAGAGGAAGAATAGAAACAAGGCTCATCTCCTTCCTATAGCCAACCAACAAGCAACAAGAAGAATGCTTGCCGCCGGGCAACAAGGAGAAGGAGATAATGATGGAAACCGGCCAAGACACCAAGTGAAACCCCTAAGTCTTGTTTCCACCACTCAAGGAGAAGAGAAAAGAGTCTTTGGCCGCCGGCCAATAGGGCTATGGGTGCCGGCCACCAAGGTAGTGGAAGAAGAAAGCAAACTACTTCCTTATTTGGTGCCACCCAAGCCTCCTAAACTCTAAGCCTCCAAACCCTAATCCTAGCTTTCCTAATGGTCGGCCATGGAAGGGGGGAAGAAGATTAGGATGAGCACCGGCCAAGGTATAGGGAAGAAGGGAGGAACCGGCCAAACCTTAGGAAGAAGAAGATAAACCTCCTCCACTTGTTGTCGCCCACCCCTAGCTCCCAAAACCCTAGCCACCCAAACCTAATCCTAAACCAACTAGGATTCCTAGCCTCTAAAGTAAGAAAACTCTAATCCCCTTAAGCCATCATCCATCTTGCCTCCTACTTTATGATCTCTATTTATAGAGTTGGGCTCAAGCCATGATTTAATCTCCTCCATTGGTTCTAGGGATTTAATCTCAACTGTCGGATCTGTAGATTTAATCTCTACCTTTGGATCTAGAGTTTTGTTTCTATCCTTTGGATCTAAGCATCATGAGGTGTTAATAGGATACATTAGGGACCATGAGGAGGAGTTGGATCTTGGCCACGCTTGGATCAAGCCCACATAAAGTCTGATACATTAATGATAATCCAATCCACTAAAGGATTATCATTGATCTACCTCACCAACCCCCATATGATAATATGGGCTCCATATATTATTTGTACATTTTCTCCCCTTGTTTAAGATCTCGAATGTCCATCGATTAATTAATTTACTGACCATTAATTAATCAACATCTAACTCCTTGAGTAGTACGACTCAACCTTTTTATCATGCCGGACCAAGTCCACATGCAGGGTTTACATGATGAACCTTATGATATCCTCAAGGGGACATCATCATCTTAATATATAGGACACGGTTTCCTCCTATAATCAATGACACACCATATAAATAATATCATCTCCCAACTTACCGAGCCTATCGATTTAATCTATAAATCTCGCCCATTGGTAAATCAAAGAGATGACTACTAAGTATATGTGCCCGTTATTATATCGGGATTAAGAGCATGTACAAAATAATATCTGAGGTCTGATTCGATTATGTAGTCAGCAATAAATCGAATCACCTCTATGTCGGTCCTGCTCAATACACACAAAGTGCACTAGTGTGATTCTATGGTCAAGACAAACCAATACCAAATCACACTACAACCATTCCGATGGTTTCTCCAAAGCCATCTCGGTTGTGAGCCTTTACTTATACTTTACAAGGAGTCAATAACATGATCTCCCGTGTGACACCACACACCATGTTATCTACAATGTAATGTATTAGAAAATATTGCATAACCATATAAATATGGAAACAATGATCATGTGATTCTTATTTCAAAATAAAGATGTTCATACAAAAGATAGACTTTTCAGTATACATCTCTACAAATGCCACATATAGGATTCTAATTGATTATCTTTTCGAGCACGCTTGTTGCTCGCTTCGATATTGAAAATGTCATTGGATACGTCCAACGTATAAATACCATTGCTTAAAGTTCCAGTCCAATAAATAATGCCATTCAAAGTTATGTAACAACAATTGTTACTAAAAGTTAAATGGTACCCATTTCTATTTAAACAAGAAATAAAAATGATTTTCTTTATCAATGAAGGAACATAAAAGTAATTGTCTAGTTCTACGAAAAATCCAGTAGGGAGTTTCAACAAATATGTTTCAATGGCGAGTGCAACAACCTTTGCTCCATTCCCAACACATAAATTTGACTCTCCCTTGATGAGTCTTCTTCTATTCCTTAACTCATGTATGTCATTACATATATGTGAGCCACACCCGGTATCCAATACCCAGGTGTCTAAAGAAATAGAATGACAATCAATAACGAAGTTATCTGAAGAGGATGGGGCATCGGATGCCTTCTTCTTCTTCACAGACTCAAGATAAATCTTGCAGTTTCTTCACCAATGTCCCTCCTTGCCACAATGATGGAAAGTGCCCTTTTGAGTTGGTTTTTCCTTCTTAGCCTTCTTCTTCTTCCCCTTACATTTTTCCTTGGATTTCCTCTTATAACCTTTCTTTGAGGAATCAACTAACACCATCGTTTCCTGCTCATGCTTCACAAAAGGCTCCATAGTCTTCAGCATGTTGAGCAATACCACAGATGAACTTCTATCATCTCAGAGGTGAAGAGGAGGTTGGAGACTTCAAACATTTCGGATCTCACTTGCTCATCAAACAACTCATAAAGATGAAAGACTATGGTATGAGCATCCATATGCTCATGCTGCTTCTGCAGTTCAGGTACCATCGCCGCTAGCATATTGTAACTCACTAGTTCAGAATCACTCACATGTTTTTGATAAGCCAACAATTAGTCCAGAGTTGCATCATCACTAGGACGGGCGGGAAGAGGCTCTTCGAGGACATACGCAAGTTTTTCAATCTTGAGAACAATTCTCAAGTTTCTAAGCAATTCCAGGAAGTTTAGCCTAGTCAATTTATTCGAATCCAAAATTGAATGCAAATTCAAAGACATCATGATCAATCGATTAACCTACAAATACAAATCAAGCATATATGAGAAAATGATTTTAAAATGCATCAACATACATTTAAAAATCCCATTCATTTTTCGAAATCAAAATCCTAAAAATTAATTTGGGAGATCGTAGGTCCATCTTCGAATGGGTTGATATCCAACATAGATAAAAACAACCTTAGAGAGAGACCAACAAACCATTCTTAGCTACGATGGTAGGTATCAAGTATACCAATTGCATATCACATATATGCAACTATCACAATGTGTTATCAACTAATTGAATGTTCACAAATACATTGGGTTGTTAACACATTAACAAGTATGCATCATATGCATAGCACCCACCTTCACCTCCCTTCACATCGACCTTGGAGAGAGTCCAACAAGCCGATGCTCCAAGTTAAAGCCGACCCATTAATCGTGAAATAGTTTTAATATGGTTAGAGCGCATTCAACCAATTAGCCAGGCTTGGAGAGAGTCCAACAATCCAAACTAACGATTGACCTCTTACTCTTACCATATTATTAATAAACTATTTCAATGGTTTGGACATGTTCAGGTTCGAGCCGGGCTTGGAGAGAGTCCAACAACCCAAACAAGAAACGAAACTTTGGTTCTAACCATATTAATGGAAGGTGTAGGCTTTAATATTGTGTAAGGGCTTTAATGTCTCATCCTCTTTTCATGCAAATAACTATTATCTATATGACAAACACGCATGTCATACATATGTGCATCTAATGCATCTACATGTCACAACACGCATGACATAATGATATGCATCTAATGCAATTATATGGCAAATAATTATGGCATGTACAAGTAGTTTCCATATGGTCATAATTAATTTTGGAAATAAAATATGTTTGCAATTTGATTTCCCAAACCAAATCATGATTAAATTAGGAAATAAATTTCCAAATATAATCACATATTTTATTTATGGAAAATATTAATTAAGGAAATTCAAATTTAATTTAGGAAACAAATTTCCTAATCACATTAGAAAATTTCAAATTTGAATATCTTTACTAATTAAAATTTCCATAATTATTTCTTAACTTTCCAAAAGTAGAAAATTTCCAAAATTAAAATTATGACTATCGCAAAATAATTTTATGATTATGTCGAAATACAGTCAGGCTCTGATACCACTATTGGGTTTCCCCGACACCGACGTGAGTGTTGTGTTCGAGCACGTTTCGTAAACATGCACACAGCGAAAGAGAACAAGTAATAAAATATTTATTACAACACACACACCACACGCATGCAAAGGATACAACATGTGTATACATAATCATTACTTCAAATTTTGCAATAAAAGGAAATTTATTCTAGTTATACCTGACGAATGACGTGTAGCGAGAAAGACATCAACCGTAGCGACTCTTGCTAGAATCGCCTTTGTTTGTATCCACGCCGAGTATCGTCGGGAAACCTTCACAAAACTACGAACCCCATCTTTATAAGAGTCACTAGTCTCGTGTCGAAGTCCTTGTGATCCGAGAGATGATCACAATCCGAATCAAATTCGGATCCCAAAAATGAGCTTTGCAAACTCGCTTCTCAGAAGCGGTTTTCATCAACCAATTGACGAAAACTTAACCCTCCACCTCTAAGGATTGTTGGAGATCCAATCCATGACAAGTAGGTTGCTGTCGGAACACAAAATGTTGACAAAACGACCTCTCCAACAAGAAGAGAACAAGCTGTCCAGAAATTGGACAGCTTGTTTGGTGGAAGAGTTGGTCGACCAATCAATTGGTCGGTTTCTCCTTGGTTGTCGGTGGCCAAGGAAGGATGGACGGAGGTGTTGCCGGCGGCTGGTGGGTGGCTGACGATAAGGAGGAAGAGGCAGTAGCAACTTGGGAAGCAGCTCTTGGTTGGGCGACAATTCCTCTTGGGTGGCAAGAAGCAAGGAGGAAGAGAAGGCTTGGGCGGCTAGGGTTTCCAGCATGAAAGTTGATTATTATTCACAAAACCCTTAAGCCGTGTTTTTATAGAGAACATTTTCACCTAACGGTTATTGGTTCATAACCAAAATCCATTAACCCTCTCCATTAAATTAAGTTAAAATAAACCAAACCACGTTGGTCTATTTTAAGTTAAAACGAACTGAACCAATTTTGGTTCATTCGTTTTAAACAAACCAAATGTTGAGGATTCGATGACCGCTAGAGGGGGGGCGGGGGTGAATAACATTTCGATGCATTGATGGAATCCGTTCACGTTTCATCGTCTCTACAATACTTGTTAATGCAGCGGAATATATAATAACAAGAATAGATACAACACAAGAACAAGAGACACAATCACGCAAACACGATAATATAACGTGGTTCGGACCCAAATGGTTCCTACTCCACGGATCGAGCTCAATGAGCTCTAGCGATGCGACCACACACCACTAATCAAGAATAACTCCTTCTCAGAACAATCTGGAGGTGGAGAAATCTCGTACAATGTATACAACAGAAATACAATAAAAATACAAGCAAATATAATGGAATGAATGTAAAGAAAACTTTACAAAGAGCTTGCTTGTTGATTGCTTGAACCGTGGTTGAAGACCTAGATTTGCACCAGCAAATTGCCTCAAGAATGTCCAAGAAATCACTGCCAAAATCCCTCTTCTGAGCTGCTTTTATAACCTGCAATCGGGCTGAATTTTTGCCTATCAGTCGACTGATGCCACTATTGTGGTGAGACAACGGCTACATCCATGTTTGAAAAATCCAACAGATAGAACATCAGTCGACTGATCGAGCCTTCACTTGACTGTTAACCCCAACAGTCGAGCCCAACTCCATTTTGTGCCCGAAAATCAGGCACGATCGGTGATCACAAGATCGGGCCGATCGCCGATCAACGATCGACTACCCACCTTTGGCAGTCGACTGCTAGGGCACTCCCCGCAGTCAAACCCTAGTTAACTCACACCAGTCGACTGCCACATTGTACAAGTCGACTAATACACCTCAAACATGAAGTTTTAACCCAAATATGGTTCCCCCATACTTGCTAGACCACCCTTAGCCTAGACCTAAGCCTTTTACCCACCTCCGTCAACCTCGCGCTATCGGATCCCTCCAAGTCATCCATGACTTGTTCATCCATACGCTAGCCTTCAGGTGCTTCCAGCAGTTATGTCATGCTAACGGTGTCAACACTGCCAAGGCACATTGGACTTACACTGCCAAGACTCCGCTTGGACTTTACGCTACCAATCATTAGACTTATGTTGCCAAGACTTCACCCTTGGACTTTATGGTGCCAATATCAAATCCCTTGGACTTCTTAAATGCCAAGTACCCATGACTTGGAATTTCACCGCCAATACTACACGCTTGGACTTTCCAAATGCCAAGACTCAAGCTTGGACTTTCCCTTGCTAACCCATGTTGGACTTTCCATGCAAAAACCCATGATTGGACTTTTCCTTGCCAATTACTCAAGACTTGGACTTTCCATGACATGGTCAACCACAATCAACCATCAAAATCCCTCTCGAGTCAAACTCAAGTCCGGTCAATCATAACCTAGGTCGATTTCACCGATAATCTCCCCAAAACATTATCAGACATCAATGTCAAACATGAATGACAAACCTTCATATCAAACATCAAAACATCACTCGAGTCAAACTCGAGTCCGATCAATCGTGACCTGGACCGATTGCACCAACACCAAACCCCTTTGGTTTATTTTCGACCATTGGATCAGAACATAACCAATTTGGTTCATCCATCTAGTCTTCATAAGACTCGACCCATTCATGCTTCTGATGCGACTGAAACAATTTCAAGCTCGCTCTTCATTTGGTCCAATCAAACCATGTCTCTCTCTCGATCTGAGAATCCTATTCTCAAGCTTGTTTTAAATCTTTCGAATTACACTCATTGTGCGTGTGACCAAATAGGTTCGCAGTTTATGTTGGTCATCTATAATTAATCATTAATTATAGAACAATCATGAGTGGCACCCAGTAATACATCATGATCCCTAATTAATCGAAAAATCAACGGTTGATCCCAGAACAACCTCTGAAACCTTTTAGCAGCTATAGTAAATCGTGCCTCATTCCATTCACTCATCTTATACCCACTTGGTCCAGAACATGGTCTATGTGTCAGTCCCCACTAAGCTGACTATGTCACACCTAGCCCAAGTATTGCCTCCTCATCCTACAGATTCTAGTTACTGCACATGTATCCATGAGTACCATACTCTAAACATGTAATGTTTTGGCCAAAGACATTAGTTACAATTTGACAAGAGGCAATAGGGTATACATCTCCTCGCAAGGAGTGTTGAATCCTCTGTAGGCTATTCAAACACCTTCATCCACTTCGACTTATACCCAATCATCCCAGGTCCACATCTCCTTGAAGATGCTTGCTTAAGATGTCAAAGCATAAGTCACCATGACCAAGATGACTTGAATACCGCAAGTCGAAGGAACATCAGACTTAAGCTGCAGTAAGATCTTCATTGACATATCCATAAATGCAGAGAACCATATGAAGTCTTACAGCTAGTCACTCCAATGAACTAGTTACCATAACTAGCATCCACGATTAACTCCGGACATCCCTATGTCTCCAGCTAGTGAGGGACAACTGCTTGGATAAACTAAAGTGTATAACTCATGCTAGTCTCAATAGAATTGATAGTGTTCGAATACATCAATTCATTGACTAGGGATAGTTCCAATACATCACAATTACACATGTAGAGATACTCACTAGTTGTGATTCAATTACAAATTCTCTCATGCTGTGATTCGCATTACGGACATTCAGCAAATGAGTTTAAGATCCAATCAAATACATGAAAACATATATACTCAAATATTGAATCTTCATTTATCAAATAAATGGTAGAACCAAAAGGCGATTGCCTTAAAACATCTCTCATATATCACTAACAATACTAACCTTGAATTGATAGGTAGTTAACCTAACCATGGTAAAGGTGGCACTTTAGGACATTTTCAAGGTTTTGGGATTCCTTGGAAATGAGGTTGAATTATGTCCTAAAAGATTCTAGTATGTGCCAATGAATTTTATGGAAGTTGAAAAATTGTTCAAAATTGGCACAATTCGGTTAATGGTCAATAGTGTGCCATTTTTAGATTTTTGGCACATTTAGGAGACTTAGTTTATTATGGCCAAATGGAGTTAAATCTAGAAAATGGCAATTAGATTTAAAACTTAGGTATGTTTATACCTTTGTATTATTTATATGTCACATTTTATTTGCCATATGCCATGTCATGACATCATATTTCATTTGATCATAAAAAATATTATGATAATGATTACATTAATTATGTCAAGTTTACGTTTAGGTCTATCTTTTGCCATGACATCATGATTATTGGAAAATGATTTTAAATTATGCACATTCTTATGCCATGATAATCATTCATGAATTTAGGATAATTAAAATCAATTTAAGGCCAATAACATGATTTGAAGTCCCAAGTATAAGGGAATCAAATAGTGTTGCCTAGAAAAATGCATGATACCCTAAGAACCTTAACCCACATCTCACAAGAACATTAGATTGACATGTGTGTATATTGATACACCCTAGATACATGTGAGAATTTATGAAAATGAGTTAAGTTCAAGGTGCATAGATGTTGCATCTAGATGAACTCAAACTCATCTCAATCATAAGTATAAATCTTGAGGAAAGCTAGTATACAAGTCATGTATACTTAGCCCATAGACCATGATTGAAATTAAAATTTTGAAAACATTCTAAAATCATTTTGAAAAACCTTGGTGAAGCCTATCTTTTTATAGCAATCACCATTGAGAAGATTGAAACAAAGTTGGCTAAAAACATTGAAGGTTTCAATGCTTTTGAACTTTGTATCATTCTTTGAATTTAAAAGTTATTTTCACAAAAAAAATATTTTTCCCTATAGTGTTTGACATAAGTAATGTGTGGATAAAATTTCAAGATTTTTTGATTTTTTAAAAATTATTTATGCATTTTTGAAGTTCGTCTGAAAATTCGATTTCAGAAAATTCAGAAACCAGTCGAGGTGGTGCCTCGACTGGAGATGCTGTCACTCGACTGGAGATTTCTTAGTCGACTGTTAGCATTGTTTTTGACTTAACATGTTGGTTTAATCCATCTAACCATAACCCTAGATTAGATAACTACTCCTAAACCTCTAATATGCTTTGACAAGTGTTGAAATGGTGTGATTTTAATTGGAAATGAATTAGAGAGTTAGTTAGGGTAAAAATCAAATTTTATGGGAGTTTGAAGTTCAAGTTTAAAATTTTATCTTTATTTTTTATTTTTTAAGGTTCCTATAGGCTTAGGAACTCTCCAAGGATATTGTTGGTGCAATGGTAAAGGGGGAGAAATTGAAGGGGTTAAGTTAGGATCTTAAGTTAGGATCAACGCTAATATACACTAAACCTTGAAAATTTCAAAAAATTGAAATTCTGAATCGGGAACACTTAGTTATGCTTTGGCATAAGAAGAGTTAAGTTGGATTTATGGGATAATCTAACTTAATGATATTGTCAAACATGAAAAGGGGTATATTGTTAGAGCAATTGACCCAGGTCATGATTGACCAGACTTGAGTGGGACTCGAGTAGAGTTTTGATATTCGACAATGGTTTACAATGTGGTTTGACCATATGACTAGTGGATGGTATGGGAGATCCAAGGTCATATGAGGGAGACTACTGAAGAAATCCAATTCGGTAAAGGTTGACCGGAAACATGGTGTGGAGAAGTCCAAGTATGGTGACTTGGAAAGGAAAAGTCCAAGTATGGATACTTGGTAACGGAAAATCCAAGTCGGTCAAGGGAGACCAAACGCTTGGTGTTAGATGAAGGGAATTGTTTCTCTTCGCTTCGGTCGCTTGTGCATGGCGATCCTATCTCACGTCCTCAGATTAAAATTTAATTAATTAAAACTAATCTAGACGGAGATGGATTACCAAAGCAACCAATTCATCATCGTGCTATTCGATTTGAGCGGTCGCTTGAACAAACTTGTTGTTCAAGGAACCTAACCCATTTCCTCGATTAGCCACGGAATAGATGATGTACAGATCACCGGTTTTTGTGTTTATGATCGGGGTCTATGTCAATTAATAACATACAAAATACTAAAGAACAAGAATCAAAATTAAACAAGATTATACCTCTTGTTTTACCTATAGATCTTCTATTCTATTCCTATCCTCTTCTTGGATGTCGTGTGGGAGACGATCTTCCAAGAATTGAAGTTTCCTAGACCACGTATCTTCCCTTCCTTGCTCGCTCCGAACAAGGGAAGAAAATGCTTCCTTCTTCTCCTATCATGTGTCGAACACAAAGCCTTCTCCTCTTCTCCTAGCTCGTACCGACCACCAAAACTCCAAGAGGTGGTGTCTGCTGACCCTAGGAGAGAAGAGGAGATTGAGGAAGAGGGAGAGGAGATGCTGGCCAAAACAAAGGAAGAAGGAAAAACCCTAACCTTTGTTGCCGCCAGCCCTTGGAGAAGGAGAGGAGGTGCCGACCAATAGAGAAGGTAAACCCTAGCTCTCTTGTTGCCGTCGACCCTAATGAAGCAAAGCCCTAACCCCTTTTCGCCAAGCCTCTCCACCACCTTATATAGATCTAGGCTTCATGAGGTATTTATAATAGGCTACAATAGAGAACATGATGAGGAGTTGGATTTTGGCCACCCAATGGATCCGAACCACATATAACCCGATCCATTAATGATAATCAATTCCACTAGTGGATCATCATTGATCTACCTCACCAACCTCATAATTAAATATGTGCTCCACAAATTATTTGTACAAAATATCTCCCCGTGTTTAAGATATCGAATGTCCATTAATTAATTAAATTACTGACAATTTAATTAATCAATATTTAACTCTATGAGTAGTACCACTGATCTTTATCATCATGTTGGACCAAGTCCACCTGCAGGATTTACATGATGAACTTTATGAGCTCCTCAAAGGGACATCACCATCCTAGTGTATAGGACACGGTTTCCTCCTATAATCAATGGCACACCATGTAAATAATATTATTTTCTAACTTACCAGGCCTATCGATTTAACACATAAATCTCGCCCATTGGTAAATCAAAGAAATAAATACTAAGTACATGTGCCCATTATTATATTGGGATTAAGAGCATTTACACCATAATATCTGAGGTCAGATTCAATTATATAGTCAGTATAAATTGAATCACCTCTAAATAGGTCATGCTCAATACACATAAAGTGTACTAGTATAATTCTTTGGTCAAGATAAATCAATACCAAATTACAGTACAACCATGCCAATGGTTTATCCAAAACCATCTTGGCTTTTAGTATACATCCTAACAATCTCCCACTTATACTAAAAGACTATGCTGCCATCAAACTGTCATACATCTGATTCCCATTCCCTCCACATGCCTATCAAAAACTCTTATAGGAAGGGCCTTAGTGAAAGGATTTGCCAGGTTAACCTCTGATGTAATCTTGGCGACAGCAACTTCTCCTCACAGTATATAATCCCTAGTCCTTCTCAGGTACTTCAATATATGGTTTACCGCAGTACAATGCCCCTGTCCTGGAATACTCTAATATTTGCTAACCATGCTCATGGCAAAGTAGATATTCGACCTCATACATAACATAGCATACATGAGGCTTCCTACCGCCGAAGCATAAGGAACCGCCTTCATCTCCTCTATCTCCTTTGATGTTCTAGGGCATATCTCTTTAGATAAAGGTACTCCATGCCGAAAAGGTAGAAAACCTTTCTTGGAGTTCAGAATGCTAAAACAAGCTAAAATAGTGTCTATGTATGAAACTTGAGATAAGCACAACATCCTTTTCTTGTGATCCCTTATAACCTTGATCCCAAAGATGTGTCCCACTTCTCCCAAGTCCTTCATATCAAATTGTTTGGACAACCATATCCTTACAACTGATAACACTTTGACATTGTTGCCAATGAACAAAATGTCATCTACGTATAGTACAAGAAATACCACTACGTTTCCATCACATCTCTTGTATACACAAGACTCATCCGGACTTTGAATAAATCCATATGACTATATTACCTCATCAAAGCAGATGTTCTAAGATCGTAAAGCTTGCTTTAATCCATAAATGGACTGATTAAGCTTGCACACAAGATGCTCTTTGGCCTTTGCAATGAATCCCTCTGGTTGCTCCATATAGATGTTTTCTTCAAGCCTTCCATTAAGGAAAGATGTCTTAACATCCATCTACCAAACTTCATAATCCATATGAGTAGCAATAGACAAGAGAATATGGATAGACTTAAGCATGGCTACCGGCGAAAAAGTCTCCTCATAATCGATACCCTCTTATTGAGTATACCCTTTCGCAACAAGCCTTGCTTTGAAGGTCTCTACCTTCCCGTCTGATCCTCTGTTTCTTTTGTAGATCCACTTGCATCCAATGGCTTTTACACCATTGGGTGGTTATACTAGCTCCCAGACCTTATTTGAATCCATAGATTCTATCTCAGAATTCATCGCCCTTTGCCAAGATACTGCATCTTTATCTTAGAGTGCCTCGTCATATGTCCAGGGATTAGGTTCATGTTCGCCTGGGACCAAATCTGAAAATTCTCCCAAGAATATAAATCTATCAGGTTGTTTAATAACCCTCCCACTACGATGAGGTATCACCTGTGTATCCTCTATGACACGCAGTACAGTCACTTGTGGTATGTCCTCTTGTACCATTGGTACTGAAGTTGTGACTTCCCTTCTTAATTCCTCTAGAACAATCTTGCTCATGGGCTTGTGGTTCATAACATAGTCTTCCTCTAAAAATCGGGCATTCGTGCTAATGATCACCTTATAATCTCTAGGACTATAGAACAAACCACCTTTCATTTTTCTAGGATAGCCTACGAACAGGTGCACTTCTGTACAAGATTCCAATTTACTTGCCTCTCCCTTCAGCACATGTGCTGGACTACCCCAAATCCGAATATGTCTCAGACTAGGCTTTCGCCCAGTCCACAATTCTGTGGGAGTAGACTGATTTAGATGGTACCAAGTTTAGAATATACACAATCGTTTGCAGAGCATACCCCCAAAACGAATCTGGTAAATCAGAATAACTCATCATCGATCTAACCATCTCTATAAGAGTCATATTCCTTCGCCCCGCTACACCATTTTGTTGGGGTGTACCAGGTACAAACAGTTGGGATTGAATCCCAGCCTCTGATAAGTAACTCCTAAACTCTCTCAAGAGGTACTCACCACCACGATCAGATCGTAAATGTCTTGATACTTTTACCTTGACGTTTCTCCACATCAGCCTTGAATTCTTTGAACCTGTCAAAGCATTCAAACTTGCGGCGCATCAAGTAAATGTATCCATATCTTGAATAATCATCTATAAAAGAGAAAAAATATTCAAAACCACATCTAGTCTGGATAGACATAGGACCACACAAATCAGAATGAACCAATTCCAACATATCTTTGGCTCTATACCCCTTGTCCTTAAAAGACCAATTAGTCATTTTACCTTCCAAGCAAGATTCGCAGGTTGGGAAATCTTCCACCACCAATGAACCCAAAGGTCCATCAGCTATCAACTTTTTAATTCTACTCAAATTAATATGACCTAACCTTAGATACCAAAGATATGTTTGGTTCACTTTCGAAGGTTCTTTTCTCTTATTAGACTTAGAAGATGAGTTATTTATTTCTATTTGCATCGTAGGAGTTTTTGGTTCAAGAGTGTATAAATTTTCTACCAAAGCACCAGAACAGATAATCTCCTTATTCCTTTTTATAACAACTTTGTCTTTAAAAGAAATAGAATACTGATCCATAAACAATTTAGAAACTAAAATCAAATTCTTTCTAAATGAAGGTACATAAAGGCAATTTCTCAGAACCAAAGTTTTTATTCCTATTAAAAGATAAATAAACATCTCCCACTGTAATAGCTGCCACCATCGTAGCATTGCCCATGTAGACGGTAATCTCTCCCTCAGCTAGCCGTCTGGTTTCTAAGAACCCCTGCAAAGAATTGCAGACATGTTTCAATGACACCGTTAAACATGTTTCAATGACTAAACTAAAAGATATACCTTTGTTCTATTTGCGGTTAAGACAGTCTGCCTTTCAATGTCCAGTCTGCTTGCAAGTGAAGCACTTGCCTTTCGGCTTCTTCACTCCTACCTAAGATCCTGTTGTCATCATTGCTACACCTTGTTTCTTCTTCTTCTTGCCCTTCGAGTTAGAAATAGAAACCTTTTGAGCAACCAAAGCTTGAGCACTCTGATGAAAAAGCCCCTCTGCCGCCTGGAGTTCTGTCAGAAGCTTCGCCAACGAATACAACCTCTTATTCATGTTGTATTTTAGGCAAAATTGCTCAAAACTTCTAGGTAGAGATTGGAGAATGATATCGACCTGGGGGTTCCCCATCGATCTCCACTCCAAGGACTTCCAGCTCATTTAAATGAGCCATCATCTTGAGAACATGATCCCTCACGAGTGTTCCCTCAATCATGGTAGTCGTCATCAAGTTCCTCATAGCTTCCTACCTAGCAACCCGATTCTGGTGTCTGAAAAGTTCCTTGAGATTCAACATCATGTCATAGGCAGTAGTCATGGCCTGATGGTGATGTTGCAATACATTTGACATATAAGCCAAAATGTAACACCGTGCCATCTCATCTGCCTTGATCCACTTCTTATAACTCTCTTTCTCCTTTTCACCAGAATCATTCGTAGGCTTAGGAGGACATTCTTCGAAGAGTACATATTTGTACTCCTCAGCAGTCAAGACAATGTCCAGATTCCGTTTCCAATCAACATAATTAGGTCAAGTAAGTTTGTTTTCTTTTAGAATCACAACAAGTGGTTTGAAAGTCATTTTGAAAAACCTAAGAATCACAATGATCGAAACATTAGATTTCAAAAATTTATTGATTCCTCAAACAATAAAATTTCAAAATGAACCAACACCTCAAAACACTGAGAATATCGTATGCAACGATAGTGTGGACGTATACAAATTCTACATTTGTAAGAGGAGGTTTTACCCATTAATTTCATTATCCTGTCAATCTTACTTTTTGATAAATAAAATTAATAGTTGGTTCCACTTTGTCACTATAAATAAAAGCAGTGACTCCAATGGTGAGGATACTTTTATTTGCATCTAAGTGCTTATCATTACCCGATACTAAGACAATTACCTCGGATTATGTGCCTTCTGATGGGGAAGAACACACACTCCTAAATAATTTCCTACAACAATATTTGACCTAGTGATCCGCAAAACAAACTCATCCGATATGGAGGATGGCACTCAGAGCCAACACGCAAGTTTGTTCGCATCACATGTCAAATTGTAATGGAGTCCGTGGAAATTAAAAAATATCCCTCTCCTACTTAGTAATTTAAAATTGAGGAATTTTCAAACACACACAACATGTATATCAAACAATAAGACAATAAATATGAAAAAAAAATTCAAACTATTATGGATTTTGTTTTCCAATATGCTTCTTGTCGTGTCGCCACCTCGTCCGCTCCTCCCTTTACCATGAGCAAGCCACAAGGGAATCCGAGGCGAGATAAACTATTTTAATTTGCATCCATCGATCCTATACTCCATGAAGGAGTGTACAATATATCTAGATTGAAAGTAAATTAAAATGAGCGATAAAATAGTGTCGTATTTAATTAAAAAAATTAAATACTAATTAGCCTCATTAACCCAGAGGATTCAAATAATTAGTTACAATCACACACACACACACAATAACATACATCCACATAGCTAG
Organism: Wurfbainia villosa; assembly: GCA_025175895.1. Lineage (NCBI taxonomy): Eukaryota > Viridiplantae > Streptophyta > Magnoliopsida > Zingiberales > Zingiberaceae > Wurfbainia > Wurfbainia villosa. Next base: position 76,338,652 of record CM046000.1, on the reverse strand, counting down.
AATAGTTGGACCTTATGCCTGCAAGCAAAAAGTTAGCCTACGCACATCCTACTATTATCCGTCATAAACAATATATGATAAATGCATGAAAGTAACTGAATCCAAACACACAAAACCCGAAACCGTGGCTCTGATACCACTTGAAAGGAATTGTTTCTCTTCACTTCGGTCTCTTGTGCATGGCGATCCTATCTCGCGACCCCAAATTAAAATTTAATTAACTAAAACTAATATGAATGGAGATGGATTACCCAAGCAACCGATTCATCATCGTGCTATTCGATTTGAGCGGTCGCTTAAACAAATTTATTGTTCAACCAACCTAACCCATTTCCTCGATTAGCCGCGGAATAGATGATGTACGGATCGCCGATTTTTGTGTTTATGATCGGGGTCCATGTCAATTAACAACATACAAAATACAAAAGAAGAAGAATCAAAATTAAACAAGATTATACCTCTTGTTTTACCTCTTGATCTTCTATTGTATTCCTATCCTCTTTTTAGACGTCGTGTGTGTTGGTGCAATCGGCCCAGGTCACGATTGACCAGGACTCGAGTTTGGCTCGAGTGATGTTTTAATGTGTTTTGATGTTTCGACAAAAACATATGACAATATAATTGTCATGGAAAGTCCAAGTTGGACACTTGGCAGTTGGGAAAGTCCAAGTCCTGAGTACTTGGCAAATGAAAAGTCCAACATGTGTTGGCAAGGAAAGTCCAAGCATGGGTCTTGGCAAATGGAAAGTCCAACATGAGTTGGCAAGGAAAGTCCAAGCATGGTCTTGGCATGGAAAGTCTAACATGGGTTAGCATTTGAAGTCCAAGGGGTTTAATATTGGCGGCGTAAAGTCCAAGCGGAGTCTTGGCGGCGTAAGTCCAATGTGCCTTGGCGGTGTAGACACCGTTAGCATGACATAGCCGACAGAAGCACCTGAAGGCTAGCGCGATGGATGAACAAGTCATGGATGACTTGGAGGGATCCGAGAGGCGTGAGGCTGATGGAGGTGACTAGAAGGCTTAGGTCTAGGCTAAGGGTGGTCTAACAAGTATGGGGGAACCATACTTGAGTTAAAACCTCATGTTTGAGGTTGCGGGTTATGGCCTAGCTGCCATGACCGCCATAGGTCGGCCCGATCGATGGAGCGATCGGCCGATCGATCGTCGATCGACCGGTGCTCGAATTCGGCCAGAATGGAGTCGAGACTCGATCGTCGAGTGAGGACTCCATCAGTCGACTGATGGTCACAATCAGTTGACTGATGGTAGTTCCGTTGGACTTATCCAACGTGGAACTAGCCGTTGTCTCACGACAATGGCATCGATCGTGATTGTCCCGATCGATCGGTGATAGACTTTTCCAAAGACAGTTGAAGCTATATATGGAGCTCGTGATGGAGGAAAAACCAACCGGTTCTTGAGGGCTATTGGGGCGATTTGTTGGTGCAAATCAGGTCTCCAAGTGCAAGCAAGCAACCAAGCATTCAAGCAATCAAAACAAGTGTTGTAAAGTCTTTTCTTTACTTGTATTTCATATTTACATTGTATATTGCTTGTATTTCGTTCTTACTGTTGTAAGATCTATTGTAAGGGGTTTCTCTGCCTCCGACTTGTGTCGAGAAGGAGTGTTTATCATTAGTGAGTGCGTGTGCATCACTAGGGCTCTTTAGAGCTCGATCCGTGGAGTAGGAACCGTGCGGTTCCGAACCACATTATATCATTGTGTTAGCTTGTTGTCTATTTCGTTATCGCTTTTATTATTTCTATTTCACAAGACTAACGAAATTGTAGACACAAACGCGAGCGAATTTCATCTACGCTATTCACCCCCCCTCTAGCTATTCCAACGATTTCTAACAAGTGGTATCAGAGCCCGGGGCTCTTCTAGGGATTAACAACCGGGAGCTAAGGTGAAAGGCTAGAGGGTGAAGATGGAATTCCAAGACAAGCTTGGATGGGAAATCAACACTCCACCTCCATATGATCCAGAAGATTTTCCGGCATGGAGAGCAAGAATGGAAACATTCTTGATGATGAACATAGAGGATTGGTTCATCCTCATTGAAGGTCTTGAACCCCCTAGGGATAAGAAGGGGAATGTCCTAAAATTGAAAAAGTGGACCCAAGAGCAATGCCAAAAGCTCAAGACCGAAGTCAAGGTAACGAAACTTTTGGAAGATTTAATCCCTAATGATGTTTTGTGCAAGTTAGGGGATTACATGAATGCCAAGGAGCTATGGAGAAAATTGGCAAGATACCATGAGGAGAGTTCATCCTCAAGTGAAAGTGAGGAATCGGAAGTTGAGATGGAGTCAACTTCCGAATCGGAGAAAGAAGAAGTAGAAGAGGTGGAAGAAGCATCTACTTCTAGGATTGAGGAGGAGAGACCATCCTCTACACCGAAGCAACCTCAAGAAGAGCCTTCAACATCCGATCAAGATGAGGAAGCTCAAAATTCAACTCCGGCACCTACCACCACCCTAGGTAACTCAAACACTTTATCTTCCAATAAAAATCATATTATGTGTTTTGAGTGTAGGGAATTTGGGCACTATAAGAGCAAGTGCCCAAAGAAGATTAGGAAAGCTCCACCGACACCAAGAGTCAAGGATGCCGGTTCCCCAACACCTAAAGGCAAGGAGCACATCATATGCTTCAAGTGCAACTCAAAGGAACATTATCGGAGTCAATGTCCAAGGGGAAAGAAGAAAGGGCAAGAAGGAGCAACACAAGTAGGGGGAGCCTCCAAGGCAAACCCTAAGGTAAAATTTATTAATGCACCTTCAATTTCTAGGGATAAGAAGCATGCTAGGAATAATTTTAATAGTCTTGCTATTGTGCATGAAAAGCATGCTAGAAATAATAGATATATTTGCCTAGGAGCTAAGAGTGTTCACTTAGGAAATAAGAAGAAATTTGGGACTAATGTTCCTAAAAATATATTACCTAAGGAAAGCATTAAGAAAATAGGAGAACATCTAGGCTTTAATGCTAAGAAATCTAGACATATGCCTAGAAATAAAAATATCTCAAGAGAAAATGAAAAATCAAAAATTGAGATATTAGAAAAGGAAAATCAAGCCTTGAGATCAAGGCTTGAAAAACTTGAAAAGACCCTTAAGGTTATGCAAAATCAAATGCAAGGGTCAATTAGTCAAACTTCTAGGTCCAAAAGTCAAAGTCAACACCTAGGACCTAAGAGTCAAAAGTCAACCAAGGGCACGCTAGGTTTGGGTCACAAACCTAAGCCTAAGGTGGCTTACCATAGTGTTCCATTTGATTATGGAACACAAACTAGGTCTATGAAGACCAAGGTCAATAGGGAGGTCATCCCTAAGGTTGACCAAAGGTTGTGCCTAGTGGCTAGGGTTTCCAGGAAACCTAGGGTGGCCACTAAGAAGGTTGCAAGGGGAGTTACCCCTAGAGTCAACCTAGGTAAGACCCAAATGACCAAGGCTAATAAGCCTAGGAGGGTCATTAGGAAGGTATCTAGGGAGGTTATCCCTAAGGAACACCTAATTAACCCTAGGAGCTCAAATCATTTTTGGGTTCCTAAGAGCGTGATTGATTCACGCTAAGATGGGTTTAGGGTGTGCCAACCTTGATTGGATGGGTAGTTAACTCAACCATGGCAAAGGTGGCATGTTAGGTCATTTTCAAGGTTATGGTTACCTTGGAAATACATTTGAGTCTTAATCCTAAAAGTTTTAGGATGTGCCAATATTACTTGAGAAGTTTGATAAAATGATCAAAATTGGCACAATTTAGGTTTAGAGGTTAGTGTGCCATTTTGGGTTTTTTGCACACTTGGGAGAAAAATAGAAATATGGCAAAATATAATTAATTATATGAAATGGCAATTAATATTAAAATTTAGGTATTACTATACCTATATATTTTATATGTCATGCTTTGTTTGCCATATAACATGCCATGACATCATGCTTATTTTTAATCATTCTATATGTCATGTACATGTTTAGGATTAAGGATTAAATGTCATGTGTTTTTAGATTTCATATTATGCCATGACATCATGATTATGAGCATGTGTTTATCTATATCATCTATAATGCCATAATCACTCATGCATTTAAGATATTTTGATTGAAATTGATTTAAGGACTATGACATGACTTGAAGTCCCATTTATAAGGGAATCAAGTAGAGTTGCTTTAGAAGATGCATGAAACCCTAGTTTAGGGAGAACAAAACTCACATCTCACATCTAATTGACATGTATGTGTATTTATACACCATAGATGCATGTGAGATGCTAGGATATGAGTTAAGTTCAAGGTGCATAGCTTTTGCATCTAGATGAACTAAAACTCATCCAATTCCATTGTGGATCATTGGGAGAGCTCGTGAACAAGTCACATACATAGAGCCCAAGGAATATGATCCAAGATAAGGTTTTGAAAACATTTTAAAATCATTTTGAAAAACCTTGGTGAAGTCTATCTTTTGATAGCAATCACCATTGATGAAGTTGATACAAAGTATGGCCAAAACATTGAAAATTTCAATGGTTTTGAACTTTGTACCAATGTCACTATTTAATGGGTAAAATAATTTTCAAACATTTTTCACCCATTGTATTAGTCATAAGTATTATACGTATCTAATTTCGTGATTTTTCGTTATACGTATAATTAGTTATGATTTTTCAAAACTCATTTCTGATTTCTGAAAATCAGGTTTTCAGTTATCAGTCGACTGCTTCTACAGTGCAAATGATCGATGGCAGCGTTGACTCGATCAGGCGCTTTATCACTCGACCGTTGTTCGCGTGACCGATCGATGGACACATCACGATCGTATCGACAGAGTCGATCGATACTGATTCGGTAACCAAAAGTTGTTTAACCCGATTTTAGCTACGGTTATGATCCCTAACCACTCCTAACCCTAGGATATGCTTTGGGAAGCATTATAAAGGGTGAAAATCTATTGGATATGGATTAGGAGAGTTGTTTAGGGTTTGTATCAATTCTAAGGTGTGGAAAGTTCAATGTTGAATTTCTAACCTTAGTTTTGACGGTTTAAAGTTCCTATTGGCTTAGGGACTTCCCAAGGACATTGTTGGTGCAATGGTCAAGGGGGAGCAAGCCTTTAGGGGGAGATATCCATCTTGGGATGATGGATGTGTTTTTCTCCTTCAAGGGGAGAATGTTATCAATTTGGGAAATTGATGGATTTTTAGAAACCCAATTTGGAAATTGGGAGAGTGAATAGGATTGTCTCTCTTGAGTGATATGGGACTTATCACTAGGAAGATGGTAGGCATCCTAGGTATTTTTGAACTAAGGGGGAGATTGTAAGATCTCATTGGGACATGAGACATTGACCTCCTTGGAGAGAAAACCTTTTTGATGTTAGTCAAAAAGGGGGAGAATGTTTTGGGGGAGAATGTTTTGGGGGAGAACATTTGGGATAATTGGTAAAGGATTTAAGTTAGTATTCTAACTCAATTATTTGTTTGGTTTTTGTCAAACATCAAAAAGGGGGAGATTGTTGGTGTAATCGGCCCAGGTCACGATTGACCAGGACTCGAGTTTGGCTCGAGTGATGTTTTAATGTGTTTTGATGTTTCGACAAAAACATATGACAATATAATTGTCATGGAAAGTCCAAGTTGGACACTTGGCAGTTGGGAAAGTCCAAGTCCTGAGTACTTGGCAAACGGAAAGTCCAACATGTGTTGGCAAGGAAAGTCCAAGCATGGGTCTTGGCAAATGGAAAGTCCAACATGAGTTGGCAAGGAAAGTCCAAGCATGGTCTTGGCATGGAAAGTCTAACATGGGTTAGCATTTGAAGTCCAAGGGGTTTAATATTGGCGGCGTAAAGTCCAAGCAGAGTCTTGGCGGCGTAAGTCCAATGTGCCTTGGCGGTGTAGACACCGTTAGCATGACATAGCCGACGAAAGCACCAGAAGGCTAGCGCGATGGATGAACAAGTCATGGATGACTTGGAGGGATCCGAGAGGCGTGAGGCTGATGGAGGTGACTAGAAGGCTTAGGTCTAGGCTAAGGGTGGTCTAGCAAGTATGGGGGAACCATACTTGAGTTAAAACCTCATGTTTGAGGTGTGCAAGTCGACTGGTGCCATGTGGCAGTCGACTGGACCGAGTCAACTAGGGTTTGACTGCGGGTTATGGCCTAGCTGATCGCCATAGGTTGGCGATCGATGAGCTCAACCAATGGCCGATTATCCGATCGTTCGATCGGTGCTCGAGAATTCGCCACGTATGGAGTCGAGACTGGTCGAGTGAGGACTCCATCAGTCGACTGATGGTCACAATCAGTCGACTGATGGTAGTTCCGTTGGACTTATCCAACGTGGAACTAGCCGTTGTCTCACAACAACAGTGGCATCAGTTGACTGATTGTCCCGATCAGTCGACTTATAGACTTTTTCCAGCACAGGTTGAAGCTATATATGGAGCTCGTGATGGAGGAAAAATCAACCGGTTCTTGAGGGCTATTGGGGCGATTTGTTGGTGCAAATCAGGTCTCCAAGTGCAAGCAAGCAACCAAGCATTCAAGCAATCAAAACAAGTGTTGTAAAGTCTTTTCTTTACTTGTATTTCATATTTACATTGTATATTGCTTGTATTTCATTCTTACTGTTGTAAGATCTATTGTAAGGGGTTTCTCCGCCTCCGACTTGTGTCGAGAAGGAGTATTTATCATTAGTGAGTGCGTGTGCATCACTAGGGCTCTTTAGAGCTCGATCCGTGGAGTAGGAACCGTGCGGTTCCGAACCACGTTATATCATTGTGTTAGCTTGTTGTCTATTTCGTTATCGCTTTTATTATTTCTATTTCCGCTGCGCACTAACGAAATTGTAGACACAAACGCGAGCGAATTTCATCTACTCTATTCACCCCCCCTCTAGCTATTCCAACGATTTCTAACAGTGTGGGCGACGATCTTCCAAGAATTGAAGCCTCCTAGATCACGTATCTTCCCTTCCTTGCTTGCTCCGAACAAGGGAAGAAAACCCTCCCTTCTTCTCCTATCTTGTGACGAACACAAAGCCTTCTTCTCTTATCCTACCTTGTACTGACCACCAAAACTCCAAGAGGTGGTGTCTGCCGGCCCTAGGAGAGAAGAGGAGATTGAGGAAGAGAGCCTTCCACCTTGCTTATTGCCGCCGACCCTAGGAGAGGGAGAGAAGATGCCGACCAAAACAAAGGAAGAAGGAAAAACCCTAGCCTTTGTTGGCGCCGACCCTTGGAGAAGGAGAGGAGGCTCCGACAAATGGAGAAGGAAAACCCTAGCTCTCTTATTGTCGTCGACCCTAAGGAAGCAAAACCCTAACCCCTTTTCGCCCAAGCCTCTCCACTACCTTATATAGATTTAGGCTTCATGAGGTATTTATAATAGGCTACAATAGGGACCAAGAGGAGGAGTTGGATCGTGGCAACCCAATGGATCCGAATCACAAATAACCCGATCCATTAATGATGATCCATTCCACTAGAGGATAATCATTGATCTACCTCACCAACCCCCATAATTAAACATGGGCTCCACATATTATTTGTACAAAATATCTCCCCATGTTTAAGATATCGAATGACCATTAATTAATTAAATTACTAACAATTTAATTAATCAATATCTAACTCCATGAGTAGTACCACTCATCCTTATCATCTTGTTGGACCAAGTCCACCTACAGGATTTACATGATGAACTTTATGAGCACCTCAAGGGGACATCATCATCCTAGTATATAGGACACAGTTTCCTCCTATAATCAATGACACACCATGTAAATAATATTATTTTCTAACTTACCAGGCCTACCAATTTAACACATAAATCTCGCCCATTGATAAATCAAAGAAATAAATACTAAGTACATGTGCCCATTATTATATCGGGATTAAGAGCATGTACACCATAATATCTGAGGTCTGATTCAATTATATAGTCAGTATAAATTGAATCACCTCTATATCGATCTTTCTCAATACACACAATGTGTACTAGTGTAATTCTATGGTCAAGATAAACCAATACAAAATTACACTACAACCATTCCAATGGTTTGTCCAAAACCATCTTAGTTGTGAGCCTCTACTTATACTCTATAAGGAACTGATAACATGATCTTCTGTGTGACACCACACACCATGTTATCTACAATGTAAGGTATTAGACAATATGCATAAATATAAAATGCAAACAATGATCGTGTGATTCTTATTTCAAAATGAAGATGTTCATACAAAAACTAGGCTTTTAGTATACATCCAAACATTAGAAAGACCAACAGGGAGTTGGCGAGGGAAGTCCTGGTAGGTCTGGAGAAAGTGCATGGCAAATAAAGTCCTGAACAATGAGTCTTGGTAAATGAAGTCTCGGCATGGAGTCTTAGCAAAAGAAGTCCCGGACGGGGAGTCTTGGCAGTGAAGTCCCAGAGCCATGACCTCTTGGCAAAGGTAGACCCTAGAGCATGAGAATAGCCGATGGAACCACTTGAAGGTTAGCGAAAGAATGAAGATTCACGGGCTCGAGGGATCTGAGAGGCGTGAGGTTGATTGTTGGGATGTATACTGAAAGCCTAGCCTTTGTATGAACATCTTCATTTTGAAATAAGAATCACATGATCATTGTTTGCATTTTATATTTATGCATATTTTTTGATACTTTACATTATAGATAACATGGTGTGTGGTGTCGCACAGAAGATCATGTTATCAGTTGCTTGTAGAGTATAAGTAGAGGCTCACCACCATGATGATTTTGGACAAACCATTGGCATGGTTGTAGTGTAATTTGGTATTTCTTTATCTTGACCATAGAATTACACTAGTACACTTTGTGTGTATTGAGCTGGACCGACTTAGAGGTGATTCAATTTATACTGACTATATAATTGAATCGGACCTGAGATATTATGGTGTACATGCTCTTACTTCCGATATAATAATGGGCACATGTACTTAGTATTTATTTCTTTGATTTATCAATGGGCGAGATTTATGTGTTAAATCGATAGGCCTAGTAATTTGAGTAATAATATTATTTACATGGTGTGCCATTGATTATAGGAGGAAACCGTGTCATATATATTAGGAGATGATGTCCCCTTGAGGGCCTCATAAAGTTCATCATGGAAATCCTACAGGTGGACTTGGTCCAACATGTTGATAAGGATTAGTGGTACTACTCATAAAGTTAGATATTAATTAATTAAATTGTCAGTAATTTAATTAATTAATGGACATTCGATATCTTAAATACGATGAGATATTTTGTGCAAATAATATGAGGGACCCATATTTTATTATGGTGTTAGTGAGGTAGATCAATGATGATATTCTAGTGGAATGGATCATCATTAATGGATTGGGTTTTGTGTGGTTCGGATCCATTGCGTGACCAAGATCTAACTCCTCCTCATGGCCTCTATTGTAGCCTATTATAAATACCTCATGAAGCCTAGATTTATAAATAGGGTTGGAAAGGGTTGGGGCAAAGAGAACAAGTTGTGCTAGGGTTTTGAGTGTTGGAATGTATACTGAAAGCCTAGCTCTTTTTGTATGAACATTTTATTTTGGAATAAGAATCACATGATCATTGTTTGCACCTTATATATTTATTATATGTGTGTGTGCATATTGTCTAATATTTTACATTGTAGATAACATGGTGCTTGGTGTGGCACAGAAGATCATGTTATCAGTCCCATGTAAAATATAAGTAGAGGCTCACAACCAAGATTGTTTTGGACAAACCATTGGCATGGTTGTAGTGTAGCTTGGTATTGTTTTGTCTTGAACATAGAGTTACACTAGTACACTTAGGTGTATTGAGCAGGACCGACATAGAGGTGATTCAATTAATTGCTGACTACATAATTGAATCGGACCTCGGATATTATGTTGTACATGCTCTTAATCCCGATATAATAACAGGTACATGTACTTAGTATTTAATTCTTTGATTTACCAGAGGGTGAGATTTAGATGGATTAAATCAATATGCCCGGTAAGTTGGGAAATGATATTATTTACATGGTGTGTCGTTGATTATAGGAGGAAACCGTGTCCTATATACTAGGTTGATGATGTCCCCTTGAGGAGCTCATATGGTTCATCATGTAAACCCAGCTGGTTGATTTAGTCAACATGATGATAAGGTTGAGTGGTACTACTCGAGGAGTTAGATGTTAATTAATTGATGGTCAGTAAATCAATTAATTGACGGACATTCGATATCTTAAACACGGGGAGATGAATGTACAAATAATATATGGAGGCTATATTATTTTATGGGGGTTGGTGAGGTAGTTCAATGATGATCCTCTAGTGGAATGGAACATCATTGATGGATCAAGTTTGTGTGGTTCCAATCCATCGAGTGGCCAAGATCCAACTCCTCCTTATGGTCCCTATCGTAGCCTAATATAATCCTCGTGAAGTCTAGATCCAAGGATGTAAAACAAAAACCCTAGAACCAACATTTGGGATTAAATCCCTAGATCCGATGGTTAGGATGAAACCCTAGAATCGACGGTTGGGATTAAATCCCTAGATCCGACGGTTGGGATAAAATTCTAGATCCGACGGTTGGGATGAAATCCTAGATCCGACGGTTGGGATGAAATCCTAGATCCGACGGTTGGGATAAAATCCTAGATCCGAAGGTTGGGATGAAATCCTAGATCCGATGGTTGGGATGAATCCCTAGATCCGACGGTTGGGATAAAACCCTAGATCCGACGGTGGAGATTAAATCCCTAGATCCGACGATGGAGATTAAAGGAGGCTTAAGCCCAATTCTATAAATAGAGGGCTTAGGTTGGGCGGCAGGTAATTGGTTCAATTGGAGTAAGGGTTTTAGGTTGGGCGGCTAGGGTTTGGAAGCTTAGGCTTGGGCGGCAACATTGTGACAAGAACCGGCGCCCATCTTCTTCCATCAAGTTGTTGCCGACGCCCATCTTCTTCCATCAAGACTTGGCCGGTGCCCATCCTCTTAGTCCCTCTCTTATTCCTTGGCCGGCGGCAACCTCTCTTCAAGGTTGGCCGGCGTTCACTCTTTCATACTCTCCAAGGTGGCCGGCGGTTCTCCTTGCATTGGTGGTCGGCGCTTCATCCATTCGTTCCTTGGCCGACGGTTGCATCAAACTCCCTTGCTTGGTGGCCGGTTCTAGAAAGGAAAGGTTTTGTTTGTTCTTCTCTTTGTTCACAGCGGACAAGGAAGGGAAGAACGCGATCTAGAAGGCTTCTACTCGTGGAGGATCTTCGCCCACACGTCGTCCACGAAGAGGATAGGACATACGGTAGAAGATCGTAAGGTATAAAGTTTTACAACTTTATTTTCTGAACTTAGCATGTTCTTTTATGTGTTGATTATACAAGTGTGTGTATGTATATATTTTGTATAATCATGGACCCCGAAGACAAACACAAAAACCGGCAATCCATCCGTCGTCTCTTCCGCGGCTAACCAACTAGAAGAGTTGTGTTGCTTGAACAACTAGTTTTTTCAAGCAATCACTCAAGTTGTTAGCACGACGACGAATGGGTTGTGCTAAGGAAACTCATCCCATCCAGATTAATTCTTTCATTAGTGAAAATTTTAATCCGGGGACATGGGAGCTAATGAGCCTCCGAAGCAACTCCCTACAAGAGGTATCAGATCCACGGTTTCTGGTTTTGTGTGTTTTGGATTCGGTTACTTTCATGCGCATATCATATATTGAGTATGCCAGATAATAGTAGGATGTGCGTAGGCTAACTTTTTTGTTGCAGGCATAAGATCCGACTATTATGGCTATTTGGTTGTATGTGATTGTTTAATAAACCAAAAGATCACCCGCTGATCCGCAACTATTTATAATACTCAAAGACTGGAATGAATCGTGTCTCTACTAACCTTCAGCCTCGTTCGATTTTATGAAATCAAACTTATTATCCTATCAAACGAGCAACATGTAACGTGGAGTATAGGATCGATGGATGTAAATTAAAATGATATATCTCGGCTCGGATCTCTTTGTTGACTTGCGTACGGGAAAAGGTGGAGCGGACGAGGTGGCGACACGACGGGATGCATATTGGAGAACAATTCCATAATAGTTGGAAAAGTTCTATTTTTTCCATATTTATTGCTTATTTGTTTTATATGCATGTTGTGTATGCTTTAAAATTCCTCAATTTCAATTTACTAAGTGGGAGAGTGATATTTTAATTTATTCCCGTGGCCTCCATTACAATTGGACATGTGATGCAACAAACTTGTGTGTTGGCTCTGAGTGCCTTCTTCCCTGTGGACGGGTTTGTTTGTGGATCACTTGGTCAAATAATGGTTATAGGAAATTATCTAGGAGCATGTGTACTTCCACAGCGGTAAGGCACATAATCCGAAATAATTCCCTTAGTATCGTGTAATGGTGCACACTTAGATGCAAATAAAAGTATCCTCCCCATCGGAGTCACTGCTTTTATTTGTAGGGCCAAAGAGGAACCAACTATTAATTTTATTTGTCAAAAAGTAAGGTTGACAAGATAATAAAATTAATGGGTAAAACCTCCTCTTACAAATGTAGAATTCATATACGTCCACACAGCGTGGCATGCGATATTCTCGGTGATTTGAGGTGTTGGTTGATTTTGGAATTTTATTGTTTTGAGGAATCAATAATATTTGAAATCTAATTTTTTGATCATTGTGATTCTTAGGTTTTTCAAATGGCTTTCAACCCACTTGCTGTGATTTTAAAAGAAAATAAGCTTAGTGGACCAAACTATATTGATTGGAAAAGAAATCTGAATATTGTCTTAACTGCGGAGGAGTACAAATTTGTACTCTTCGAGGTCTGTCCTCCTAAGCCCTCCGATGACTGTGATGAAAAGGAGAAAGAACGTTATGAGAAATGGGTCAAGGTAGATGAGATGGCGCGGTGTTACATTTTGGCATCTATGTCAAATGTGCTGCAACATCAGCATCAGGCCATAGCCATTGCTTTTGACATGATGTTCAATCTCAAGGAACTTTTTGGACATCAGAGTAGGGCGGCTAGACAGGAGGCAATGAGAAACTTGATGACGACCACCATGATCCAGGGAACACCCGTTAGGGATCATGTTCTCAAGATGATGGCTCATCTTAATGAGATAGAAGTCCTCGGAGCTGAGATCGATGGGGAAACCCAGGTCGATATCATTCTCCAGTCTCTGCCTAGGAGTTTTGAGCAGTTCCACCTCAATTACAACATGAACAAGAGGTTGTATTCGTTGGCGGAGCTTCTGACAGAACTCCAGGCGGCAGAGGGGCTTTTTCGTCAAAGTGCTCAAGCAATGGTCGCTCAGAAGGTTTCTTCCTCTAAACCGAAAGGTAAGAAGAAAAAGAAGCAAGGTGGAGCGAAGAAAGTGGTAGTGGGACCTCAAGCAGGAGTGAAGAAGTCGAAAGGCAAGTGCTTCACTTGCAAGCAGACTGGACATTGGAAGGCAGACTGTCCTCGCCGAAAGAACAAAGGTATATCTTCTTGTTTATTGTTTAAACATATTTAACGGTGTTATCTACCAGTGTCTGGTGTGTAGATACAGGAGCCACTGATCATGTCTGCAATACTTTGCAGGGGTTCTAGGAAACCCGACGACTAGCTGAGGGAGAAATTACCGTCTTCATGGGCAATGCTTCAAAGGTGGCGGCTATTACAGTGGGAGATGTTTATTTATATTTTGATAGGAATAAAGTTTTGGTTTTGAGAAATTGTCTTTATGTACCTACTTTTAGAGAGAGTTTAATTTCAGTTTCTAAATTGTTTATGGATGGATATTCTATTTCTTTTAATGATAAAGTGGTTATAAAAAGGAATAGGGAGATTATCTGTTCTGGTACATTGGTTGACAATTTATATACTCTTGAACTGAAAACTCCCTTGATGCATATAGAAGTCAATAACTCATCTTCTAAGTCTAATAAGAGAAAAGAACCTTCGCAAATGAACCAGACATATCTTTGGCATCTAAGGCTTGGTCATATTAACCTTAGCAGAATTCAAAGGTTGATTGTTGATGGACCTTTGGGTTCATTAGTGGTGGAGGATCTCCCAACCTGCGAATCTTGCTTGGAAGGTAAAATGACCAAGAGGCCTTTCAAGGCCAAGGGTTATAGAGCCAAAGATGTGTTAGAATTGGTTCATTCTGATTTGTGCGGTCCTATGTCTATCCAAGCAAGAGGTGGTTTTGAATATTTCGTCTCATTTATAGACGATTATTCAAGATATGGATACATTTAGTTGATGCGCCACAAGTCTGAATGCTTTGACAGGTTCCAAGAATTCAAGGCTGATGTGGAGAATCGTCAAGGTAAAAGTATCAAGACATTACGATCTGATAGTGGTGGCAAGTACCTCTTGGGAGAGTTTAGGAATTACCTATCGGAGGCTGGGATTCAATCCCAATTGTCTGCACCTGGCACACCCCAGCAGAATAGTGTATCGGAGCGAAGGAATATGACTCTTATGGAGATGGTCAGATCAATGATGAGTTATTCTGAGTTACCTGTTTCGTTCTGGGGGTATGCACTGGATACGGCAATGTATACTCTGAACTTGGTTCCATCCAAATCAGTACCTTCTACCCCAGTAGAATTGTGGACTGGGCGAAAGCCTAGTCTAAGACATATTCGGATATGGGGGAGTCCAGCAAATGTGCTGAAGGCTGATGCTGGTAAGTTGGAACCTCGTACAGAAGTGTGCATGTTTGTTGGCTACCCTAAGGGAACGAAAGGTGGTTTGTTTTATTATCCTAGAGATCAGAGGGTGATCGTTAGCACGAACGCCAGATTTCTAGAGGAGGATTATGTAATGAACCACAAGCCCAAGAGTAGGATTGTTCTTGAGGAGTTGACAGGGGAAGTCCCGACTTCAGTACCACCGGTACAAGAGGAGATACCACAAGTCACTGCACCGCGTGTCACAGAGCATACACAGGAGGCACCTCGTCGTAGTGGGAGGGTTGTTAGACAACCCGAGAGATTCATGTTTTTGGGAGAGTCTTCGGACTTAGTCCCTGGTGAACATGAACCTGATCCCTGGACATATGACGAGGCACTCCAAGATAGAGATGCGGTATCTTGGCAAAGAGCGATGAATTCAGAGATAGAATCTATGGATTCTAATCAAGTCTGGGAGCTAGTAGAACCACCCGATGGTGTAAAAGCCATTGGATGCAAGTTGATCTACAAGAAAAAGAGAGGAGTAGATGGGAAGGTTGAGACCTTCAAAGCTAGGCTTGTTGCGAAAGGGTATACTTAGAAAGAGGGTATCGATTATGAGGAGACCTTTTCGCCGGTAGCTATGCTTAAGTCTATCCGGATTCTCTTATCTATAGCAGCTCATATGGATTATGAGATTTGGCAGATGGATGTCAAGATAGCTTTCCTTAACGGAAGTCTTGAGGAGAACATCTATATGCGGCAACAAGAGGGATTCATTGCTAAAGGCAAAGAGCATCTTGTATGTAAGCTTAATCGGTCCATTTATGGATTGAAGCAAGCTTCTAGATCTTGGAACATCCGCTTTGATGAGGTAATCCAGTCATATGGATTTATTTAAAGTCCGGATGAGCCTTGTGTATACAAAAGATGTGACGGAAACGTAGTGGTATTTCTTGTACTATACGTAGATGACATTTTGTTAGTTGGCAACAATATCAAAGTGTTATCAGACGTAAGGGTATGGTTGTCCAAACAGTTTGACATGAAGAAATTGGGAGAAGTGGGACACATCCTTGGGATCAAAGTAATAAGGGATCGCAAGAAAAGGATGTTGTGCTTATCTCAAGCTTCATACATTGACACTATCCTTGCTCGTTTTAGCATGAAGAACTCCAAGAAAGGTTTTCTACCTTTTAGGCATGGAGTTCCTTTATCTAAAGAGATGTGTCCCAAAACTTCAAAGGAGATAGAGGACATGAAGGCGGTTCCTTATGCTTCGGCAGTAGGAAGCCTTATGTATGCTATGCTATGTACGAGACCGGATATCTGCTTTGCTGTGGGCATGGTTAGCAGATATCAGAGTAATCCTGGACAGGGACATTGGACTGCGGTAAAGCATATATTAAAGTACCTGAGAAGGACTAGGGATTATATGCTGGTTTACCGGGCAGATCAATTAGTCCGTGTGGGTTACACGGATTCGGATTTCCAATCAGATAGGGACAAGAGTAAGTCTACCTCGGGGTTTGTGTTTACTTTTGGATGTGGAGCCATAGTATGGAGGAGTGTCAAGCAGAAATGCGTGGCGGACTCTACCATGGAAGCTGAGTATGTGGCAGCCTCTGAGGCAGCCAAGGAAGCTGTATGGCTTAGGAACTTCTTGATGGACTTGGATGTGATTCCTGGTTTGCCCAAAACTATCACAATTTATTGTGATAACAGTGGTGCAGTTGCAAACTCGAAGCAACCACGAGCCCATAAGGCGAGTAAACACATAGAGCGCAAGTACCACCTTATACGAGAGATCGTAAAGCGAGGAGAAGTAGGCTTCGCCAAGATTGCATCAGAGGATAACCTGTCGGATCCATTCACTAAGGCCCTTCTAGTGAAAGCGTTTGATAGGCATGTGGAGGACATGGGGATCAGATGTATGGCAGTGTGATGACGGCATAGTCTTTTTGTATAAGTGGGAGATTGTTGGAATGTATACTGAAAGACTAGCTCTTTTTGTATGAACATTTTATTTTGGAATATGAATCACATGATCATTGTTTGCACCTTATATATTTATTATATGTGTGTGTGCATATTGTCTAATATTTTACATTGTAGATAACATGGTGCTTGGTGTTGCACAGAAGATCATGTTATCAGTCCCTTGTAGAATATAAGTAAAGTCTCACAACCAAGATGGTTTTGGACAAACCATTGGCATGGTTGTAGTGTAGCTTGGTATTGTTTTGTCTTGAACATAGAGTTACACTAGTACACTTAGGTGTATTGAGCATGACCGATATAGAGGTGATTCAATTTATTGCTGACTACATAATTGAATCGGACCTCGGATATTATGTTGTACATGCTCTTAATCCCGATATAATAACGGGCACATGTACTTAGTATTTATTTCTTTGATTTGCCATAGGGTGAGATTTAGATGGATTAAATCAATATGCCCGGTAAGTTGGGAAATAATATTATTTACATGGTGTGCCGTTGATTATAGGAGGAAATCGTGTCCTATATGCTAGGTTGATGATGTCCCCTTGAGGAGCTCATAAGGTTCATCATGTAAACCCAGCTGGTTGACTTAGTCAACATGATGATAAGGTTGAGTGGTACTACTCGAGGAGTTAGATGTTAATTAATTGATGGTCAGTAAATCAATTAATAGACGGACATTCGATATCTTAAACACGGGGAGATGAATGTACAAATAATATATGGAGCCCATATTAATTTATGGGGGTTGGTGAGGTAGTTCAATGATCATCCTCTAGTGGAATGGAATATCATTGATGGATCAAGTTTGTGTGGTTCCGATCCATCGGGTGCACAAGATCCAACTCCTCCTTATGGTCCCTATCGTAGCCTAATATAATTCTCGTGAAGTCTAGATCCAAGGATGTAAAACAAAAACCCTAGAACCAACGGTTGGGATTAATTCCCTAGATCCGATGGTTAGGATGAAACCCTAGAATCGACGTTTGGAATTAAATCCCTAGATCCGACGGTTGGGATAAAACCCTAGATCTGACAGTTGGGATGAAATCCTAGATCCGACGGTTGGGATGAAATCCTAGATCCGACGGTTGGGATTAAATCCCAGATCTGAAGGTTGGGATGAAATCCTAGATCCGACGGTTGGGATGAAACCCTAGATCCGACGGTTGGGATAAAACCCTAGATCCGACGGTGGAGATTAAATCCCTAGATCTGACGGTGAAGATTAAAGGAGGCTTAAGCCCAATTCTATAAATAGAGGGCTTAGGTTGGGCGGCAGGTAATTGGTTCAATTGGAGTTAGGATTTTAGGTTGGGCGGCTAGGGTTTGGAAGCTTAGGCTTGGGCGGCAACATTGTGACAAGAACTGGCGCCCAACTTCTTCCATCAAGTTGTTGCCGGTGCCCATCTTCTTCCATCAAGACTTGGCCGGCGCCCATCCTCTTGGTCCCTCTCTTATTCCTTGGCCGGCGGCAACCTCTCTTCAAGGTTGGCCGGCGTTCACTCTTTCATACTCTCCAAGGTGGTCGGCGGTTCTCCTTGCATTGGTGGCCAGCGCTTCATCCATTCGTTCCTTGGCTGGCGGTTGCATCAAACTCCCTTGCTTGGTGGCCGGTTCTAGAAAGGAAAGATTTTGTTGGTTCTTCTCTTTGTTCACAACGGACAAGGAAGGGAAGAACGCGATCTAGAAGGCTTCAACTCGTGGAGGATCTTCGCCCACACGTCGTCCACAAGGAGGATAGGACATACGGTAGAAGATCGTAAGGTATAAAGTTTTACAACTTTATTTTCTGATCTTAGCATGTTCTTTTATGTGTTGATTATACAAGTGTGTGTATGTATATATTTTGTCAGATCAATGATGAGTTATTCTGAGTTACCTATTTCGTTTTGGGGGTATGCACTGGATACGAAAATGTATACTCTGAACTTGGTTCCATCCAAATCAGTATCTTCTACCCCAGTAGAATTGTGGACTGGGCGAAAGCCTAGTCTAAGACATATTCGGATATGGGGGAGTCCAGCACATGTGCTGAAGGCTGATGCTGGTAAGTTGCAACCTCGTACAGAAGTGTGAATGTTTGTTGGCTACCCTAAGGGAACGAAAGGTGGTTTGTTTTATAATCCTAGAGATCAGAGGGTGATCGTTAGCACGAATGCAAGATTTTTAGAGGAGGATTATATAATGAACCACAAGCCCAAGAGTAGGATTGTTCTTGAGGAGTTGACAGGGAAAGTCCCGACTTCAGTACCACCGGTACAAGAGGAGATACCACAAGTCACTGCATCGCGTGTCACAGTGCATACACAGGAGGCACCTCGTCGTAGTGGGAGGGTTGTTAGACAACCCGAGAGATTCATGTTTTTGGGAGAGTCTTCGGACTTAGTCCTTGGTGAACATGAACCTGATCCCTGGACATATGACGAGGCACTCCAAGATAGAGATGCGGTATCTTGGCAAAGAGCGATGAATTCAGAGATAGAATCTATGGATTCTAATCAAGTCTGGGAGCTAGTAGAACCACCCGATGGTGTAAAAGCCATTGGATGCAAGTGGATCTAGAAGAAAAAGAGATTAGTAGATGGGAAGGTTGAGACCTTCAAAGATAGGCTTGTTGCGAAAGGGTATACTCAGAAAGAGGGTATCGATTATGAGGAGACCTTTTCGCCGGTAGCTATGCTTAAGTCTATCCGGATTCTCTTATCTATAGCAGCTCATATGGATTATGAGATTTGGCAGATAGATGTCAAGACAGCTTTTCTTAACGGAAGTCTTGAGGAGAACATCTATATGCGGCAACCAGAGGGATTCATTGCTAAAGGCAAAGAGCATCTTGTATGTAAGCTTAATCGGTCCATTTATGGATTGAAGCAAGCTTCTAGATCTTGGAACATCCACTTTGATGAGGTAATACAGTCATATGGATTTATTCAAAGTCTGGATGAGCCTTGTGTATACAAAAGATATGACGGAAACGTAGTGGTATTTCATGTACTATACGTAGATGACATTTTGTTAGTTGGCAACAATATCAAAGTGTTATCAGACGTAAGGGTATGGTTGTCCAAACAGTCTGACATGAAGGACTTGAGAGAAGTGGGACACATCCTTGGGATCAAAGTAATAAGGGATCGCAAGAAAAGGATGTTGTGCTTATCTCAAGCTTCATACATTGACACTATCCTTGCTCGTTTTAGCATGCAGAACTCCAAGAAAGGTTTTCTACCTTTTAGGCATGGAGTTCCTTTATCTAAAGAGATGTGTCCCAAAACTTCAAAGGAGATAGAGGACATGAAGGCGGTTCCTTATGCTTCGGCAGTAGGAAGCCTTATGTATGTTATGCTATGTACGAGACCAGATATCTTCTTTGTCATGGGCATGGTTAGCATATATCAGAGTAATCCTGGACAGGGACATTGGACTACGGTAAAGCATATATTGAAGTACCTGAGAAGGACTAGGGATTATATGGGCAGATCAATTAGTCCCTGTGGGTTATATGGATTCGGATTTCCAATCAGATTGGGACAAGAGTAAGTCTACCTCGGGGGTTGTGTTTACTTTTGGAGGTGGAGCCATAGTATGGAGGAGTGTCAAGAAGAAATGTGTGGCGGACTCTACCATGAAAGCTGAGTATGTGGCAGCCTCTGAGGCAGCCAAGGAAGTTGTATGGCTCAGGAACTTCTTGATGGACTTGGATGTGATTCCAGGTTTGCCCAAAACTATCAAAATTTATTGTGATAACAATGGTGCAGTTGCAAACTCGAAGGAACCACGAGCCCATAAGGCGAGTAAACACATAGAGCGCAAGTACCACCTTATACGAGAGATCGTAAAGCGAGGAGAAGTAGTTGTCGCCAAGATTGCATCAGAGGATAAACTGGCGGATCCATTCACTAAGGCCCTTCTAGCGAAAGCGTTTGATAGGCATGTGGAGGACATGGGGATCAGATGTATGGCAGTGTGATGACGGCATAGTCTTTTAGTATAAGTGGGAGATTGTTGGAATGTATACTGAAAGCCTAGCTATTTTTGTTTGAACATTTTATTTTGGAATAAGAATCACATGATCATTGTTTGCACCTTATATATTTATTATATGTGTGTGTGCATATTGTCTAATATTTTACATTGTAGATAACATGGTGCTTGGTGTGGCACAGAAGATCATGTTATCAGTCCCTTGTAAAATATAAGTAGAGGCTCACAACCAAGATTGTTTTGGACAAACCATTGGCATGGTTGTAGTGTAGCTTGGTATTGTTTTGTCTTGAACATAGAGTTACACTAGTACACTTAGGTGTATTGAGCAGGACCGACATAGAGGTGATTCAATTAATTGCTGACTACATAATTGAATCGGACCTCGGTTATTATGTTGTACATGCTCTTAATCCCGATATAATAACGGGCACATGTACTTAGTATTTATTTCTTTGATTTACCAGAGGGTGAGATTTAGATGGATTAAATCAATATGCCCGGTAAGTTGGGAAATGATATTATTTACATGGTGTGTTGTTGATTATAGAAGGAAACTATGTCCTATATACTAGGTTGATGATGTCCCCTTGAAAAGCTCATAAGGTTCATCATGTAAACCCAGCTGGTTGACTTAGTCAACATGATGATAAGGTTGAGTGGTACTACTCAAGGAGTTAGATGTTAATTAATTGATGGTCAGTAAATCAATTAATTGACGGACATTCGATATCTTAAACACGGGGAGATGAATGTACAAATAATATATGAAGCCCATATTAATTTATGGGGGTTTGTGAGGTAGTTCAATGATGATCCTCTAGTGGAATGGAACATCATTGATGGATCAAGTTTGTGTGGTTCCGATCCATCAGGTGGCCAAGATCCAACTCCTCCTTATGGTCCCTATCGTAGCCTAATATAATCCTCGTGAAGTCTAGATCCAAGGATGTAAAACAAAAACCCTAGAACCAACGGTTGGGATTAACTCCCTAGATCCGATGGTTAGGATGAAACCCTAGAATCGACGGTTGGGATCAAATCCCTAGATCTGACGGTTGGGATAAAACCCTAGATCCGACGGTTGGGATGAAATCCTAGTTCCGACGGTTGGGATGAAATCCTAGATCCGAAGGTTGGGATGAAATCCTAGATCCGACGGTTGGGATGAAACCCCATATCCGACGGTTGGGATAAAACCCTAGATCCGACGTTGGAGATTAAATCCCTAGATCCGACAGTAGGGATTAAAGGAGGCTTAAGCCCAATTCTATAAATAGAGGGCTTAGGTTGGGCGGCAGGTAATTGGTTCAATTGGAGTTAGGGTTTTAGGTTGGGCGGCTAGGGTTTGGAAACTTAGGCTTGGGCGGCAACATTGTGACAAGAACCGGCGCCCATCTTCTTCCATCAAGTTGTTGCCGGCGCCCATCTTCTTCCATCAAGACTTGGTCGGCGCCCATCCTCTTGGTCCCTCTCTTATTCCTTGGCCGGCGGCAACCTCTCTTCAAGGTTGGCCGGCGTTCACTCCTTCATACTCTCCAAGGTGGCTGGCGGTTCTCCTTGCATTGGTGGTCGACGCTTCATCCATTCGTTCCTTGGCCGGCGGTTGCATCAAACTCCCTTGCTTGGTGCCCGGTTCTATAATGGAAAGGTTTTGTTGGTTCTTCTCTTTGTTCACAGCGGACAAGGAAGGGAAGAACGCGATCTAGAAGGCTTCTACTCGTGGAGGATCTTCGCCCACACGTCGTTCACGAGGAGGATAGGACATACGGTAGAAGATCATAAGGTATAAAGTTTTACAACTTTATTTTCTCATCTTAGCATGTTCTTTTATGTGTTGATTATACAAGTGTGTGTATGTATATATTTTGTATAATTATGGATCCCGAGGACAAACACAAAAACCGGCGATCCGTCCGTTGTCTCTTCCGCGGCTAACCAACTAGAAGAGTTGTGTTGCTTGAACAACTAGTTTGTTCAAGCAATCACTCAAGTTGTTAGCACGACGACGAATTCGTTGTGCCAAGGAAACTCATCCCATCCGGATTAATTCTTTCATTAGTGAACATTTTAATCCGGGGACATGGGAGCCAATGAGCCTCCGAAGCAACTCCCTACATTGAGTTGGCATTGGAGAGGCTTGGGCGGCAATCATTGGTTGCTAGGGTTTGCTTCTCCTAGGGCCGATGGCATCAAGGTTGGAGGCTAGGGTTTTGTTCTTCTCCTCCCTCACTTGGTCGGCGCTTCCTTCCCTAATGCTTTAGCCAGTGCTTCTTCATCCTCTTCGAAGGGCCAATGGCAACAAAGGTGACGGTTCCTCCTTCCTTTGTCTTGGTCGGCACACCCTCTCCCTCTCCTTAGGGCTGGCGGACACCAAGCTTGGTGGTTGGTGGTCGGCACAAGCAACGAGAAGAAGGGAGTTTATTCTTCCATTGTTCGGAGCAAGCAAGGAAGGGAAGACACACGATCTAGAAGGCTTCGATTCTTGGAAGATCGTCACCCACACGATGTCCAAGAAGAGGATAGGAATACAATAGAAGATCAAGAGGTAAAATAAGAGGTATAATCTTGTTTAATTTTGATTCTAGTTCTTTTGTATTTTGTATGGTATTGATTAACATGGACCCCGATGATAAACACAAAAACTGGCAATCCGTTCATCATCTATTCCGCGGCTAATCGATGAAAAGAATAATGTTGCTTGAACAAACAGTTTGTTCAAGCGACTATTCAAATCGAATAGCATGATGATGAATCAGTGGCTTGGGTAATCCATCTCCGTTCGGATTAGTTTTGATTGATAAAATTTTAATCTGGGGACGTGTGATAGGATCGCCATGCACAAGCGACCGAAGCAATAAGGAATTCCCTTCAATGAAAGTGGGTTGAACGCTTAGGTCTAGGCCTAGGCGGAGTATCAAGTATGAAGGGATCATACTTGGGTTGTTAAACCTCAGTGTTATGGTATAACAATCGACTTTTAATTCGGTTCAGTCGACTGGGCTTCGTTTGTAGACATACAAAAGCAAGATAACCTTGATCAACGCCTCGACTGGGCAGTAGTAGAGGTGGCACCTCAATTGGTAAGGTGGAGTCAGCCGGTGGGACTTGAAAAGCTGATGCACGTGACCACGACTCTCAAATCCTTGATGGGAATCATCAGGGACTCTAAGTGTTGGTGCAATCGACCTAGGTCACGATTGACCGAACTTGAGTTTGACTCGAGTAGTATTTTGATGTTTGACATTGATGTTTGACAAGGGAGTTGACCATTGTTTGATAATGGGTTGACTATATTGTTGACCTGGGGTTTGACCTTATGATGGAAAGTCCAAGTGGGACACTTGGCAATTGGAAAGTCCAAAATGGGTTGGGATGGAAAGTCCAAGCATGGGTCTTGGCAAGGGAAAGTCCATGCTTGAGTCTTGGCAAATAGAAAATCCAACATGGGTTGGCAAGGAAAGTCCAAGTGGTGATATTGGCGGCGTAAAGTCCAAGCGGGAGTCTTGGCAGCATAAGTCCAATGGTTGGTGGCATAAAGTCCAAGCGGTAGTCTTGACAGCATGAGCCCAATGTGCCTTGGCGGTGTAGACCAGCTTAGCATGACAATAGCCGATGGAAGCACTTGAAGCCTAGCGTATGGATGAACAAGTCAAGGATGACTTGGAGGGATCCAATAGGCATGAGGATGATGGAGGTGGCTAGAAGGCTTAGGTCCAGGCTAAGAGTGGTCTAGCAAGTATGAGGGCATCATACTTGAGATTAAATCTCATGTTTGAGGTTATCAGTGGACTGGGACTTTGGACCAGTCGATTGGTCAAGTGTTTTGACACTTAGTTGTCGAGTTGACTCTTAGCAGTCGATGACTGTGAGTTGATTAGAGTTTGACTACGGTAAAATGGCTTAGAAGTCGACTGATAGAAATTGACTTCGCGAGCAAGATGCTAATGGTGGTGTCGGTGGAGCTCGACCTGGCGATCATTGCCAGTGTAACCATTGGCTTGAATGCCAATGTGGATCAAGTCATTGTCTCACAATGGTACTATTGGCATTCGATTGAGGACTTATGGCAGTCGACTGCCAAGCGGAAATCCAGGTCACGAGGAGGCTTAAAAGGATCTCAAAGGGAGGGATTTCAACAATGATTTCTTTGGCATTTTTTAGGCGATTTGTTGGTGCAAATTAGGGTCTTCAAGCATGGTTCAAGCAATCAACAAGCAAGCATCCAAAGCAATAGTTGTAAAGTTTTCTTTATGTTTTTTTGTGTATTTCATTTGTATTTGCTTGTTTATTATGTGTATTACTTTTGTAATCGTTGTAAGAGGTTTCTCTGCCTCCGACTTGTTGTCGAGAAGGAGTGTTTATGATTATTAGTGGTGTTTGGAATCGCTAGGGCTCATTCAAGCCCAACCCGTGGAGTTGGAATCTTATGGTTCCGAACCACGTTATATCTTGTGTATTGTGCTTGTGCTTGTGTATTTGTTTTTGTTATTATATATATTCCGCTGCGTATAACAAGTTTTTGTAGCAAGCACGATCGAATTCCATCAAGCAATGAACTCGCTATTCACCCCCACCCCACCCTTTAGCAGTCACCAACGGTCCCTACAATTGGTATCAGAGCGAGGAAGTTGTCATCGGACTCACCGCCGTGACAACAACCAAAATGGCCGACATCAACATCCATCCACCAAAGTTCGAGGGAGAATACTTATGGTGGAAAAAAAGGATGGAGGTATATTTCGAAATGATTTCGATATGATGCTAACAATTGAAGATGGTTTCGAAGTACCTAGAGATGAAGACAACAAGATAATCGAAAAATCAAAATGGATCGAGGAGCAAAGGAAACAATTGAAGACAACCGTTAAAGTAAGGAAAATGTTATTAAAATTAATACCTTATGATATTTCATCCAAGCTAGGTGAATATCGGGATGCTAAGGAGTTGTAGAATAAGTTGATCAAATTCCACAAGAATCCCGAACCGACACAACTAGAGAAGGATGCTGAGGAAGAATTGCCATCAACATCGAAGAATGTGGATGAATTGGAGGAAACATCCACCTCTAGCATTGAGGGGGAGGAGAGATCTTCCATCCCGGAGCAAGAACAAGAATAAGCATCTACATCCGGGAGAAATGAAGAACAAGAATAAAATTCCCTAGGTAACTTAAGCATTGTAATTAAGAATAAAAATCACATTATATGCTTTGAGTGTAGAAAAGTCAGGCATTACAAGAGCAAATGTCCAAAATTGGCTAAGGAGAAAGTGTTGACACTAAAAGTCAAGGATAAGTCAAAGGATGCCAGACTTCTCACTAAGAAAATCAAAGAGCATATTGTGTGCTTCAAGTGTAATCAACGGAGACAATACCGAAGCCAATGCCCTAGGGGGAAGAAGAAAACGCAAGAAAGTGCTACACAAGTAGGGGGAGCTTCCAAAGAAAATCCTAAGGTATATTTTAATGCACCTTATAGTTCTAGGGTTTAAAAGCATGTTTTTAGTACTCTTGCAATTTTTAATGAAAAGCATGCTAGTAGGAATAAATACTATTGTTTAGGTGCCAAGAATGTGAAGGGAGTTGCTTCGGAGGCTCATTGGCTCCCATGTCCCCTGATTAAAATTTTCACTAATGAAAAAAACTAATCCGGATGGGAAGAGTTTCCTAAGCATAACCACTTCGTCGTCGTGCTAACAACTTGAGTGATCGCTTGAACAAACTAGTTGTTCAAGCAACACAACTCTTCTAGTTAATTAGCCGTGGAAGAGACGACGGATGGATCGCCGGTTTTTGTGTTCGTCTTCGGGGTCCATGATTATACAAATACATGCATATGCGAACTAGTACAATCATGCATACAAGAACATGCTAAGATCATAAAATAAAGTTATAAAACGTTTATACCTCACGATCTTCTACCGTATGTCCTATCCTCTTCGTGGACGTCGTCTGGGCGAAGATCCTCCATGAGTAGAAGCCTCCTAGATCACGTTCTTCTCTTCCTTGTTCGCTTCGAACAAAGAGAAGAACCAAATAAAGCTCCTTCTCCTTTCTAGAACCGGCCACCAAGCCAAGGAGCTCGATGTAACCACCGGCCAAGGAGTGAATGGTTGAGCGCCGGCCAACCTTGTGACAATGTTGCCGCCGGCCACCAATGAATGGGAGAAGCGTCGGCCACCAATGTATGGAGAACCGCCGGCCACCAAAGAGAAAAGGAGGAGGAAGAGAGCCGGCCAAAACAAGGAGGAGGATGGAGTGAGCGCCGGCCACCAAGGAGAAAAGGAAGAAAACCTAATCTCCTTCCTTGTTGCCGCCCAAACCACACACCAAACCCTAGCCGCCTAAACTCTTGAGAGGCAAAACCCTAATCCAAATAACCATCATCGCCGCCCAAGCCTTAGCCCTCTATTTATAGAATTGGGCTTAAGCCTCCTTTAATCTCCACCGTCGGATCTAGGGTTTTATCCCAACTGTCGGATCTAGGGTTTCATCCCAACCGTCGGATCTAGGTTTCATCCCAACCGTCGGATCTAGGGTTTCATCCCAACCGTCGGATCTAGAGATTTAATCTCAACCGTCGGTTCTAGTTATTCATCCCAACCGTCGGATCTAGAGATTTAATCTCAACCGTTGGTTCTAGGGATTTAATCCCAACCGTCAGATCTAGAGATTTAATCTCAACCGTCGGTTCTAGGAATTTAATCCCAACCTTCGGATCTAGAGATTTAATCTCAACCGTCGATTCTAGGGTTTTGTTTTACATTCTTGGATCTAGACTTCTTGAGGATTATATTAGGCTACGATAGGGACCATGAGGAGGAGTTGGATCTTGGCCACCCAATGGATCGGAACCACACAAACTTGATCCATCAATGATGTTCCATTCCACTAGAGGATCATCATTGAACTACCTCACCAACCCCCATAAATTAATATGAGCTCCATATATTATTTGTACATCCATCTTCCCGTGTTTAAGATATCGAATGTCTGTCAATTAATTGATTTACTGACCATTATTTAATTAACATCTAACTCCTCGAGTAGTACCACTCAACCTTATCATCATGTTGACTAAGTCAACCAGCTGGGTTTATATGATGAACCTTATGAGCTCCTCAACGGGACATCATCAACCTAATATATAGGACACGATTTCATCCTATAATCAACGGCACACCATGTAAATAATATTATTTCCCAACTTACCGGGCATATTGATTTAATCCATCTAAATCTCACCCTATGGCAAATCAAAGAAATAAATACTAAGAACATGTGCCCGTTATTATATCGGGATTAAGAGCATGTACAACATAATATCCGAGGTCCGATTCAATTATGTAGTCAGCAATAAATTGAATCACCTCTATATCGGTCATGCTCAATACACCTAAGTGTACTAGTGTAACTCTATGTTCAAGACAAAACAATACCAAGCTACACTACAACCATGCCAATGGTTTGTCCAAAACCATCTTGGTTGTGAGACTTTACTTATATTCTACAAGGGACTGATAACATGATCTTCTGTGCAACACCAAGCACCATGTTATCTACAATGTAAAATATTAGACAATATGCACACACACATATAATAAATATATAAGGTGCAAATAATGATCATGTGATTCTTATTCCAAAATAAAATGTTCATACAAAAAGAGCTAGGCTTTCAGTATACATTCCAACAATCTCCCACTTATACTAAAAGACTATGCTGTCATCATACTACCATACATCTGATCCCCATGTCCTCCACATGCCTATCAAACGCTTTCGCTGGAAGGGCCTTAGTGAATAGATCCGCCAGGTTATCCTCTGATGCAATCTTGGCGACAGCTACTTCTCCTCCCTTTACGATCTCTCGTATCAGGTGGTACTTGCGCTCTATGTGTTTACTCGCTTTATGGGCTCATGGTTCCTTTGAGTTTGCAACTGCACCACTGTTATCACAATAAATTGTGATAGTTCTGTGCAAACAAGGAATCACATCCAAGTCCATCAAGAAGTTCCTGAGCCATACAACTTCCTTGGCTGCCTCAAAGGCTGCCACATACTCAGCTTCCATGGTAGAGTCTGCCACGTATTTCTGCTTGACACTCCTCCATACTATGGCTCCACCTCCAAAAGTAAACACAAACCCCGAGGTAGACTTACTCTTGTCCCAATCTGATTGGAAATCCGAATCCGTATAACCCACAGGGACTAATTGATCTGCCCATATAATCCCTAGTCCTTCTCAGGTACTTCAATATATGCTTTACCGCAGTCCAATGTCCCTGTCCAGGATTACTCTGATATCTGCTAACCATACCTATGGCAAAGCAGATATCTGGTCTCGTACATAGCATAGCATGCACGAGCCTTCCTACCTCTCGAAGCATAAGGAACCGCCTTTATGTCCTCTATCTCCTTTGATGTTTTGGGACACATCTCTTTAGATAAAGGAACTCCATGCGTAAAAGGTAGAAACCCTTTCTTGGAGTTCTGCATGCTAAAACGAGCAAGGATAGTGTCAATGTATGAAGCTTGAGATAAGCACAACATCCTTTTCTTGCGATCCCTTATAATTTTGATCCCTAGGATGTGTCCCACTTCTCCCAAGTCCTTCATGTCAAACTGTTTGGACAACCATACCCTTACGTCTGATAACACTCTGATATTATTGCCAACTAACAAAATGTCATCTACGTATAATACAAGAAATACCACTACGTTTCCATCACATCTCTTGTATACACAAGGCTCATCCGGACTTTGAATAAATCCATATGACTGGATTACCTCATCAAAGCGGATGTTCCAAGATCTAGAAGCTTGCTTCAATCCATAAATGGACCGATTAAGCTTACATACAAGATGCTCTTTGCCTTTAGCAATGAATCCCTCTGGTTGCCGCATATAGATGTTCTCCTCAAGACTTCCGTTAAGGAAAGCTGTCTTGACATCCATCTGCCAAATCTCATAATCCATATGAGCAACTATAGATAAGAGATCCCGGATAGACTTAAACATAGCTATCGACGAAAAGGTCTCCTCATAATCGATACCCTCTTTCTGAGTATACCCTTTCGCAACAAGCCAAGCTTTGAAAGTCTCAACATTCCCGTCTACTCCTCTCTTTCTCTTGTAGATCCACTTGGATCCAATGGCTTTTATACCATCGGGTGGCTCTACTAGCTCCCAGACCTAATTAGAATCCATAGATTCTATCTCTGAATTCATAACTTTTTGCAAAGATACCGCACCTCTATCTTGGAGTGCCTCGTCATATGTCCAGGGATCAGGTTCATGTTCACCAGGGACTAAGTCCGAAGACTCTCCCAAAAACATGAATCTCTCGGGTTGTCTAACAACCCTCCCACTACGACGAGGTGCCTCCTGTGTATGCTCTGTGACACGCGGTGCAGTGACTTGTGGTATGTCCTCTCGTACCAGTGGTACTAAAGTCGGGACTTCCCCTGTCAACTCCTCAAGAACAATCCTACTCGTGGGCTTGTGGTTCATCACATAGTCCTCCTCTAGAAATCTGACATTCGTAATCACGATCACCTTCTGATCTCTAGGACTATAGAATAAACCACCCTTCGTTCCCTTAGGGTAGCCAACAAACAAGCGCATTTACATGCGAGATTCCAACTTACCGATCTCCCTTGACAAAGACTTGTCGACTACCCCAAATCCAAATATGTCTTAGACTAGGCTTTTGCCTAGTCCACAACTCTGTGGGAGTAGAAGGTACTGACTTAGATGGAACCAAGTTCAGAATGTGTACTGCTGTTTCTAGAGCAAACCCCCAGAACGAATCAGGTAACTCAGAATAACTCATCATCGATCTGACCATCTCCATAAGAGTCCTGTTCCTTCACTCCGCCACACCATTCTGCTGGGGTGTTCCAGGTGCGGACAATTGGGATTGAATCCCAGACTCTGATAAGTAACTCCTAAACTCTCCCAAGAGAAACTCGCCACCACAATCAGATCGTAGTGTCTTGATACTTTTACCTTGACGGTTCTCCACATCAGCCTTGAATTCTTTGAACCTGTCAAAGCATTCAGACTTGCGACGCATCAAGTAAATGTATCCATACCTTGAATAATCGTCTATAAAAGAGACAAAGTATTCAAAGTCACCTCTAGCCTAGATAGACATAGGACCGCACAGATCAGAATAAACCAATTCTAACACATCTTTGGCTCTATACCCCTTGGCCTTGAAAGGCCTCTTGGTCATTTTACCTTCCAAGCAAGATTTGCAGGTTGGGAGATCCTCCACCACTAATGAACCCAAAGGTCCATCAGCTATCAACCTTTGAATTCTACTCAGATTAATATGACCAAGCCTTAGATGCCAAAGATATGTCTGGTTCATTTTCGAAGGTTCTTTTCTCTTATTAGACTTAGAAGATGAGTTATTTACTTCTATTTGCATCATGGGAGTTTTCGGTTCAAGAGTATACAAATCTCTCCCTCAGCTAGTCGTCGGATTTCCTGAAACCTCTACAAAGTATTGCAAACATGATAAGTGGCTCCTGTATCTACACACCAGGCACTGGTAGATAACACCGCTAAACATGTTTCAACAACTAAACCAGAAGATATACCTTTGTTCTTTCGGCGAGGATAGTCCGCCTTCCAATGTCCATTCTGCTTGCAAGTGAAGCACTTGCCTTTCGGCTTCTTCACTCCTGCCTGAGGTCCCACTGCCACTTTCTTTGCTCCACCTTGCATCTTCTTCTTCTTACCTTTCGGTTTAGAAGAAGAAACCTTCTAAGCAACCATGGCTTGAGCGCTTTGATGAAAAAGCCCCTCTGCCGCATGGAGTTATGTCAGAAGCTCCTCCAATGAATACAACCTTTTGTTCATGTTGTAGTTGAGGCGGAACTGCTCAAAACTCCTAGGCAGAGAGTGGAGAATGATATCAACCTAGGTTTCCCCATCGATCTCAGCTTCGAGGACTTCCATCTCATTAAGATATATCGGTGCTTCCATCTCATTCGAGAGATTATCGATAGAGGAGATGTGAATATTAGCAGAGTACCCACAAAGGCTAACATCGCAGATCCCTTGACCAAGGCTTTGGCACAGAAAAAGCATGATGGTCACACTAGGTCATTGGGTATTAGATACTACGGTGATTGACACTAGTGCTAGTGGGAGATTGTAAGTGAAAGCCCTAGAGTCAATCATGTGATGATTGTTGTATGGACTTTATTGTATCATATTCCTATTTATAAAGGCATGGTTATTATATTTACTTGTATTGGTGCCAAATAACTAAATATAATAATGTCCTTGAGTAGTAGGTTCTTATCTATATCAATCGATTGGTTGAATCGATAATGAGATAATATAGAGAACACTACTCTTAATTATTTCTAGTCGAGTATTAACATTCAGGGACAATGTTAATGCGTAGAGACTAGCATGTA
The DNA here is from genome assembly GCA_025175895.1 of Wurfbainia villosa. Taxonomy (NCBI): domain Eukaryota; kingdom Viridiplantae; phylum Streptophyta; class Magnoliopsida; order Zingiberales; family Zingiberaceae; genus Wurfbainia; species Wurfbainia villosa. Next base: position 76,306,541 of record CM046000.1, on the reverse strand, counting down.
GGTCAACAAGATGACTTGATCTCACAAGTCATGGATATGAGATATCAAGTTAACACATGGGTATGCATTGGAGAATGTATACTGAATGACCCACCATGAGAAAGTATCATGGATCGTTATATGAGTGTCATATACTTTCTCATGTGGCTATTAGTATGACTATTAGTCCTTAGACCTGAAGTCACCATGGTTCCCTATATAAGGAGTTGCATACTTTGGCTTCGTCAAACGTCACCCGTAAATGAGTGGACTATAAAGGAGATTACTGGGTATGTAACAAATTATGCGGAGGGATGTGAGTGATGTAGATGGGATCTATCCCTCCTATATGATGGGGGTGACATCGATATTCTTGATAGAGTGAGACCACGAAGTGCATGGCCATGCCCAAATGAGTCAATATGAGATATTGAGCTCATTTGATTAGAGTGAGTCTACTTGGAGTTCAAGATTTAGATTGTACCGAGGATGACACGGTCTATGCCTCGATTGGTCAATCTAGATGTCAAGGATAGAGGGACATTGTCACAGATTGTGAGAGTCACAATTAGTAGTCACAAAGGTGATGTTGGAGCTCAACATTCTTGTAACTTGGGTAACAATGATGTGTTGCTAGATACCGCTCATTTCTTATGTTCCTAAATCGGTTTAGGGACATTGCCAACGTTACAAGAACCTATAGGGTCACACACATAAGAGCAATTAGATGGAGATTAGGTTCATATGATGAACCATGAGGATTAGGTTCATGGAATGAACCAAATTGGATTAAGAGTAATCCAAATTAGACTAATTGAGTTAGACTCAAGTTGATTCAAGTGTTGAATGAGTCTAATTTAGATTTGATTTATCAAATCAATTTAAATTAAATGAATAGAGATTCATTAAATTAAATTGACTTGAGTCAAGTGGTTAGATTTGATCAACCATGGGAGATTAGAGGTCAAGTTTGACTTGACTTGAGAGGGAAGATGAAAGGTCAACTTTGACTTGACCAAATGCCATGTCATGATGATGACATGGCATGGCTGACCAATGATGGTGCTCCACATCATCATTGACTTGGTCAATTGGTGCCACATCATGAGGGAGACCAAGGGTCATGGGAGTTACATGCATGCATGTAACCCCCCTTCCATGAAGTGGCCGGCCACTTTAGGGGTTATGGGTGGTGAATTCATTTGGTGAGTTACACTCTTGGATCATCTTCTTCCTTGGTGTTTTTCCTCTCAAGCTCTCCCTCTCCTTCCTCATCATGCCGAGATCTACTAGGAGTGCTAGCACACTCAAGTTTGTCTCTTTCTCCACCTATTGCTTGTGTGGATACCAATAGAGGAGTGTGCACTTGACACTCTCGAGTTCCAGCGAACTTTTGGACGAGCGGAAGCGAAGGGCATCGCATCGAGGGTAATGATCTCATCTCTTAGATCTAAGGTAGATCTAGGATTTTTAGTAAGCACATACATGTTTTATAATTTTTATACTTCGCACGGATCCGTGGCCGGGGCTTCCGAGGTTTCCGCTACGCAAAAAGCGGTTTTTGCAGCTCGGAAAAACCCAACAGTGGTATCAGAGCCACGTGCGAAGCATGTATGTGTTTCGTCTTTGTAATTTTTGTATTAGATATAAAAAATTACAGATTTATATGTTTCTGTAAGTTTCCTAATTTTATAGAATTTTTGGGTATTTTTCTCAAAGAGTCGAAGCAACAAGTGTTGGGACACTTGTAGGCTTTAATCGTCGAGAAAAACTCTCCGAAACGGCGAGTTCTCGCTTTAGGTTTTTGGGACAGTGACTTAAGTTGCTGTAGGATCATAGTAGGGACACTCGCAAAGTTAATTTTGCAAGTATGGGCGCTTCCCTATCCCCGAAAGGGGCTTTGTCCCGCGATCGCGCCCGGAAACCGCTTAGCGGGACCGTTACGGAGAGGTGACTCATTAATTTGAAAAACAAAAATTAGGAAAAATTATAGAAATTTCTTTAAAAATACATAATTTAGAATTATGTATAATTCTGTGATTGTCATGGCCCAATGAACCCAATTTGATTGGATTATGTGTGGTGTAATTCATAATACGGCCTGCGTGCCGTTTTGTGGTTGTGTGTGTTGTATAGTATATGCGACCTGCGCATCGTACCTCTTTTTTTGATATTCTAGTTGTAATTAGTTTTTAGACTCGAATGTAACTCGAGTTTCATATTTTTAATGTACAAAATGGAGCGGTGGAAAGTCCACTCGAAGACAAGATTACGAGAAGGGTGACGACGACACATGGCGGTCAAAGGAAGCGCTTGGAGAAGCTGCTAGCCTTAGGTTGACCGTCTGATCTTCTCATTGTCTTGAGAAGATCGTAGTAGGGCCATGACTATATCACATTTAATTATATATATATATATGTTGATATATATATATATATATATATATATATATATATATATATTTAATTGATTTTGCTTGTATGTATGTGATGCATGCTAGTAGAATAATACATGTATGTATATAATGCATGCTAGGATAATTTTCTTGTATGTATATGATGCATGCTTGAATAATGAATGTATGTATATGATGCATGCTAATATAGGATAATAAAGGCCTAAATGCATATAAGATACACATTACGATTAGATTAGATCATAATCGAATCAACTCGAAAATGCCTACCGAGCCTTGATACCCATCACTACCTCGATCATTTGTTGTTGTTGAATCTGCCAAAGCAGAGCAACGCATATTATCTTGGTAGGGTGCGGAGGGACAATCTTGGTCCCGCCTATCATGCTTGGGTTAGAGTAAGCTCAATTAGATTGAGCAAAACTAGTTAAACTCAATTGGATCGAGTAGAACTATAGGCATATTCCAATCGTTGGAACGATAGGTCAAGATCGCATTTACACTAAATCTTGGGCGATTTAGCCAAAGCTAACTCAAGGTCTTTTGTAAATGTGGGTCTTGATCCTATAAACAAGAGTTGCATAGAGATGTAATCGGTAATGTGTTACCCACCGATCATACTAAGTCTTGGGCGATTTAGCCAAAGCTAACTCAAGGCTTAGTATGATGTGGATCTTGTCCCGCAAGAATTATAGCTAGTTTGTATGAATCTAGTAATGTGGTTTGACCACATCCATAACTCGATTCTACAAAAATTCCTATAATTCAGTGGGAGCATCATTTGATTAAAGGCCTAATTAAATGATAAAAGGAATATGATATTAATTCTCTGCATTGTATGTTGTAGATAACTATGTCGACAAACACGAACACTCTCTCTCTGCGTTCTGTCCTTGAGAAGGACAAGCTCAATGGAGCGAATTTCCTGGACTGGTACAGGAACCTGAGAATTGTTCTCACCCAAGAAAGGAAGTTGTATGTCCTGGAGCAGCCCATTCCGGAGGCACCTCCTACTAGTGCCTCGCGAGCTGACAAAGATGATGCATTAGATGTGTCATGTCTAATACTCGCGACCATGAACTCTGAGCTTCAAAAGCAACATGAGTTCATGAATGCTTAGGATATGATTGGACATCTTCGTCAACTATATCAAGGACAAGCTAGGCATGAGAGATATGAAATCTCTAAGGCATTATTTGGGTCCAAAATGCAAGAAGGGACTCCCGTAGGTACATATGTTCTCAAGATGATTGGGTACGTAGAAAACCTACAAAGGCTGGGATTCCCACTTGGCCAAGAGCTGGCCACTGACCTGATCTTGCAATCTTTGCCACAAGCCTTCAATCAATTTGTCATGAATTATAACATGAATGAAATTGATAAGCCACTGCCTGAAATGCTCAGCATGTTGAGAACTGCTGAGCTTAACCTTAAGAAGGGAAAATCTGACACCATTTTGATGGTACAAAAGAAGAAAGGCAAGGTCAAGCCTAAAGGTAAGGGAAAGTCCCAAGCCAAGGGAAAAGGCAAAGAACTTAAACCCAAAGGAGGGGTAGCCAAGGAAGGGGCTTGCTTCCACTGCAAGGAAGTTGGACACTGAAAGTGTAACTACAAAGCTTACCTGGAAGATCTTAAGAAGGAAAGAAGTGAGACTTCTACTTCAGGTATAAATGTTATAGAAGTCAATCTATCTATTTCTTCATCATGGGTATTAGATACCGGATGTGCATCTCACATTTGTACCAATGTGCAGGCGCTGAGAAATAGCAGGGCATTGACAAAGGGCGAGGTGGACCTACGAGTAGGCAATGGAGCAAGAGTTGCTGCTGTTGCTGTAGAAACTTATGATCTATCTTTGCCCTCTGGGCTTGTATTAGAATTAGATGAATGTTGTTATGTGCCTGCCTTAACCAAGAACATCATTTCAGTTTCTTGTTTGGACAAAAAAGGATTTTCATTTATAATAAAGAACAAATGTTGTTCAGTTTATTTAAATGATATGTTCTATTGTAGTGCACCTCTAATGAACGGACTCTACTTTCTAGACTTAGAGAGCCCTATCTATAACATAAGTACCAAGAGGTTCAAGTCAAATGAGTTGAACCAAACTTATCTCTGGCACTGTTGCTTAGGTCACATAAATGAGAGTCGCTTATCTCAGCTCCATAAGGATGGGCTGCTAGACTCATTTGATTTTGAATCATATGAGACATGCGAATCTTGCCTTTTAGGCAAGATGACCAAGACTCCCTTTAGTGGACACAGCGAAAGAGCAACAGATTTGTTAGGACTTATACATAGTGATGTATGTGGTCCTTTCAATGTTGCTGCTAGAGGTGGTTACAGGTACTTCATTACATTTACTGATGACTTCAGTAGATATGGTTATGTGTATCTCATGAAACACAAATCAGAATCCTTTGAAAAGTTCAAAGAATTCAAGAATGAAGTACAAAACCAGCTTGGCAAGAGTATTAAGATACTTCGATCAGATCGAGGTGGTGAATACCTTAGCCATGAGTTTCGTGACTATCTAGCTGAGTGTGGGATTCTATCTCAACTCACTCCTCCTGGAACACCACAGTGGAATGGTGTATCTGAAAGGAGGAATCGTACCCTATTGGGTATGGTACGATCTATGATGAGTCACACAGATCTTCCTATATCCTTTTGGGGATATGCTCTAGACACAGCAGCCTTTACCCTTAACCGTGTACCATCCAAAATTGTGATAAAGACACAATATACGATATGGACAGGGAGAAATCCCATGATGTCTTTTATGAGGATTTGGGGTTGTGAGGCTTACGTTCGACGTCAAGTCTCAGACAAATTGGGACCCAAATCCGATAGGTGTTATTTTGTTGGATATCCCAAGGATACAAAGAGATATTACTTCTATATTCCCAGTCAGCACAAAGTGTTTGTGGCAAAGACTGGAGTTTTTCTATAAAGGGATTTTGTTTCTAGAAAAACTAGTGGGAGTACCTTCGATCTTGAAGAAATTCAAGATAAGGACCATAGCACTGAGGCCTTGATGGAGGTTGAATAGGAACCACAATGTGTTGTGGGTGATGAGGTTATTGCACAAAGAGTTGTGGAACAACCACCTGTTCATGTAGACCTACCTCTTCGCAGATCTGATAGGGTACGTCGTCAGCCTGAGAGATATTCATTTCTCTTGTCTGACCATGATGACGTAATGCTCATTGAGAATGAGCCTACCTCCTATCAGAAAGCTGTGATGAGCCCAGATTCTGAGAAATGGCTAGAGGCCATGAGATTCGAGATGGAATCCATGTACACCAACCAAGTATGGACTTTGGTTGATCCACCTGAAGGGGTCAAACCCATTGGGTGTAAGTGGGTCTTTAGTAGAAAGACTGACATGGATGGACTTACGCATACCTATAAGGGCCGATTGGTGGCTGAAGGTTTCAAGCAAATTCATGGTATTGACTATGATGAAACCTTTTCTCCAGTGGCGATGTTTAAGTCCATTCGGATCTTGCTTGCTATTGCAGCATACCACGATTATGAGATCTGGCAGATGGATGTCAAAACCGCATTTCTGAATGGAAACTTGCTCGAGGATGTGTACATGACACAACCTGAGGGTTTTGTAGATCCACAGCATACTGGGAAGGTATGCAAGCTGCAAAGGTCTATTTATGGGCTAAAGCAAGCTTCTCGGAGCTGGAATCTTAGATTTGATGATGCAATCAAACAGTTTGGTTTCATCAAGAATGAAGATGAACCCTGTGTCTACAAGAGGGTTGATGGAACACAGTTGTCTTCCTTGTATTGTATGTGGATGACATACTGCTCATTGGGAATGACATCCCTTCGCTACAGTCTGTGAAGACATGGCTCGGGACGTGCTTCTCAATGAAAGACTTAGGTGAAGCAGCCTGTATTCTAGGCATCAAGATCTATAGAGATAGATCTAAGAGATTTCTTGGCCTAAGTCAGAGTACATACATTGACACGGTATTACATCGGTTTGCCATGCAGAATTCCAAGAAAGGACTTCTGTCGATGTCACATGGTGTGAGTCTTTCGAAGACTCAAAGTCCCTCTTCTAGAGAGGAGAGAGACCGCATGGATAAGATCTCTTACGCATCTGCTATAGGATCTATCATTTACGACATGCTATGTACTCGTCCTAATGTCTCGTATGCTTTGAGCATCATGAGTAGATACCAGTCAGATCCAGGTGAGCGTCACTGGATAGCAGTCAAGAATATTCTTAAGTACTTGTGAAGGACTGAAGAATATTTCTTGATATTTGGAGGCGATGAGGAGCTAGCTGTAAAGGGTTACAGCGATGCCAGCTTCCAAACTGACCAGGATGATTATAGATCGCAGTCAGGGTTCGTGTTTTGCTTTAATAGTGGCGCTGTGAGCTGGAATAGTTCTAGGCAGGACACAGTTGCTGATTCTACAACAGAGGCCGAATATATCGGTGCTTCCATCTCATTCGAGAGATTATCGATAGAGGAGATGTGAATATTTGCAGAGTACCCACAGAGGCTAACATCGCAGATCCCTTGACCAAGGCTTTGGCACAGAAAAAGCATGATGGTCACACTAGGTCATTGGGTATTAGATACTACGGTGATTGGCACTAGTGCTAGTGGGAGATTGTAAGTGAAAGCCCTAGAGCCAATCATGTGATGATTGTTGTATGGACTTTATTGTATTATATTCCTATTTATAAAGGCATGGTTATTATATTTACTTGTATTGGTGCCAAATAACTAAATATAATAATGTCCTTGAGTAGTAGGTTCTTATCTATATCAATCGATTGGTTGAATCGATAATGAGATAATATAGAGAACACTACTCTTAATCATTCCTAGTCGAGTATTAATATTCAGGGACAATGTTAATGCGTAGAGACTAGCATGTAGGTCAACAAGATGACTTGATCTCACAAGTCATGGATATGAGATATCAAGTTGACACATGGGTATGCATTGGAGAATGTATACTGAATGACCCGCCATGAGAAAGTATCATGGATCGTTATATGAGTGTCATATACTTTCTCATGTGGCTATTAGTATGACTATTAGTCCTTAGACCTAAAGTCACCAAGGTTCCCTACATAAGGAGTTGCATACTTTGGCTTCGTCAAACGTCACCCGTAAATGGGTGGACTATAAAGGCGATTACTGGGTATGTAACAAATTATGCGGAGGGATGTGAGTGATGTAGATGGGATCTATCCCTCCTATATGACGGTGACATCGATATTCTTGATAGAGTGAGACCACGAAGTGCATGGCCATGCCCAAATGAGTCAATATGAGATATTGAGCTCATTTGATTAGAGTGAGTCTACTTGGAGTTCAAGATTTAGATTGTACCGAGGATGACACGGTCTATGCCTCGATTGGTCAATCTAGATGTCAAGGATAGAGGGACATTGTCACAGATTGTGAGAGTCACAATTAGTAGTCACAAAGGTGATGTTGGAGCTCAATATTCTTGTAACTTGGGTAGCAATGATGTGTTGCTAGATACCGCTCATTGCTTATGTTCCTAAATCGGTTTAGGGACATTGCCAACGTTACAAGAACCTATAGGGTCACACACATAAGAGCAATTAGATGGAGATTAGGTTCATATGATGAACCATGAGGATTAGGTTCATGGGATGAACCAAATTGGATTAAGAGTAATTCAAATTAGATTAATTGAGTTAGACTCAAGTTGATTCAAGTGTTGAATGAGTCTAATTTAGATTTGATTCATCAAATCAATTTAAATTAAATGAATAGAGATTCATTAAATTAAATTGACTTGAGTCAAGTGGTTAGATTTGATCAACCATGGGAGATTAGAGGTCAAGTTTGACTTGACTTGAGAGGGAAGATGAAAGGTCAAGTTTGACTTGACCAAATGCCATGTCATGATGATGACATGGCATGGCCGGCCAATGATGGTGCTCCACATCATCATTGACTTGGTCAATTGGTGCCACATCATGAGGGAGACCAAGGGTCATGGGAGTTACATGCATGCATGTAACCCCCCTTCCATGAAGTGGCCGACCACTTTAGGGGTTATGGGTGGTGAATTCATTTGGTGAGTTACACTCTTGGATCATCTTCTTCCTTGGTGTTTTTCCTCTCAAGCTCTCCCTCTCCTTCCTCATCTTGCCGAGATCTACTAGGAGTGCTAGCACACTCAAGTTTGTCTCTTTCTCCACCTATTGCCTTTGTGGATACCAATAGAGGAGTGTGCACTTGACACTCTCGAGTTCCGGCGAACTTTTGGACGAGCGGAAGCGAAGGGCATCACATCGAGGGTAATGATCTCATCTCTTAGATCTAAGGTAGATCTAGGATTTTTAGTAAGCACATACATGTTTTATAATTTTTATACTTCGCACGGATCCGTGGTCGGGGCTTCCGAGGTTTCCGCAATGCAAAAAGCGGTTTTTGCGGCTCGGAAAAACCCAACAATAAATTAATAAGAGCTCCATATATTATTTGTACATCCATCTCCCCGTGTTTAAGATATCGAATGTCCGTCAATTAATTGGTTTACTGACCATTAATTAATTAATATCTAACTCCTCGAATAGTACCACTCAACCTTATCATCATGTTGACTAAGTCAACCAGCTGGGTTTACATGATGAACCTTATGAGCTCCTCAAGGGGACATCATCAACCTAATATATAAGACACGGTTTCATCCTATAATCAACGGCACACCATGTAAATAATATTATTTCCCAACTTACCGGGCATATTGATTTAATCCATCTAAATCTCACCCTATGGCAAATCAAAGAAATAAATACTAAGTACATGTGCCCGTTATTATATCGGGATTAAGAGCATGTACAACATAATATCCGAGGTCCGATTCAATTATGTAGTAAGCAATAAATTGAATCATCTCTATGTTGGTCCTGCTCAATACACCTAAGTGTACTAGTATAACTCTATGTTCAAGACCAAACAATACCAAGCTACACTACAACCATGCCAATGGTTTGTCCAAAACCATCTTGGTTGTGAGCTTTTACTTATATTCTACAAGGGACTGATAACATGATCTTCTGTGCCACACCAAGCACCATGTTATCTACAATGTAAAATATTAGACAATATGCACACATAAATATAAAGTGCAAACAATGATCATGTGATTCTTATTTCAAAATAAAATGTTCATACAAAAAGAGCTAGACTTTCAGTATACATTCCAACAGAATGTAGATTTTTCTAAGGACAAACCTAGGAACAACAACTCTAGACCTATTTTACCTAGGTAGAGTATTAGGAGGATAGAAGAGAATTTAGGCATTAACCTTACGAAGGGTAGGCACATGACTAAGAAGAAGAGTCATTCCCAAAAGATTAATGAAAAATCAAAATTGGGAAAATTAGAATTAGAGAACCAAGCATTGAGGTTGAGGCTTGAAAATTTGGAGAAGACCCTAGCAATAATTACAAATTCAATTAAGGGGTCTAATGGTCAAAATTTAGGACCTAGGAGATAAGAACCTTTTAAGGGCTAGAAAGGTTTGGGTCACAAACCTAAGCCCTACCACAATGTTCCATTTGATTATGGAACAATATCTAGGTCTAGGAAAACCAAGGTTAATAGGGAAGTCATCCCTAAGGTTAACCATGGTGTGTCTAGTGGCCAAAGGTTCTATAAAACCTAAGAAGACCACTAAGAAGTTTACTAGGGAGGCAATCCCTATGGTTAACTCATAAAAGACCCAAATGACTAAGGTTTCAAAGCCAAAAAGAGTTGTTAGGAAGGTATCTAGGGAAGTTATCCCAAGTGAATACCTTGTTAACCCAAGGAGCTTCAATAGGTATTAGGTTCCTAGGAGTGTGATTGATTCATGCTAGATGGGTTAGGGTGTGTCAACCTTAAGTGGATGCGTAGCTAACCTAACCATGGTAGAGTTGACACTTTAGAATGTGCCAATGTGTTTTGAGAAGTTTGAATATTAATCAAACTGGCACAATTAGGGTTAGAGGTCTTGGTGTGCCATTTTGGTTTTGGCACACTTTGTAGAGTTGGTTAATAAGGCAAAATGGATTTAATTCTAGAAATGATGATTTGAGCTTAACACTTAGGTATTTCATACCTTAGTATTTTGAACTTGCTATGATTTATTTGCCTTGCCATGTCATGACATCATATTTACTTTTATCATATAAAATATCATGATAATACTTAGGGTTAGCTAAATGTCATGTTATGCTTAAGTTTATATCACATGTCATGACATCATGATTATTGGCACATGCTTTTATTCTTGTTATCATTTATGCCATAATAATTATTTATGCATTAAATAAAATTGAGTTAAGGACTATGACATGATTTGAAGTCCCATGCATAAGGGAATAAAAAATAGTTTCCTAGCATATGCATAAGACCCTAAATGAACAAAACTCACATCTCACAAGAATACTTGACTTGTATGTGTTTCATACACTTAGATACAAGTGAGATGTTTAGGAAAATGAATTTGAGGTTTTAAAATACATTTCAAAACTATTTTGAAAAACCTTGGTGAAGTATATCTTTTGATAGCAATTACCATTGAATGAGGTGATACAAAGTAGGGACAAACATTGAAAATTTAAATGGTTTTGAACTTTGTGTCAATCTCACTAGTTTATGGATATCTTATTTTTCTAATATTTTTCACCCATAATGTTTGTTATATGTAATGTACATATGAATTTTCAATATTTTTTTAAATATATATTTTTACTTATGAATTTTTAAAATTCAGTTCTGAAGTCTGATTTCTGCACAATGGAGAAATTAGTCGACTGCCATGGATGGCAGTCGACTGGCGTCAATGGTAGTCGACTGGTGACAGTAAGAGTCAACTACCAAAGTTGATTTCGGGCAAACAAGATTTATTAGGCCCATGTTCAGCTACTTTTAGGTTCCCTAACTGCTCTTAACCCTAGGATATGCTTTGGAGAGCATTAGAAGGGTGGAAATCTATTAGGGTTTGTATTGAATTTTAAGGGAGGTAAAAGTTCAATGTTGAATCTTTTCCCTTAATTTTGATTATTTAGTATTCCTATTGGCTTAGGGAATTTCAAGGACATTGTTGGTGTAATGGTCAAGGGGAAGCAAGCCTTTAGGGGGAGATTATCTATCATGAGATGATGGATGTGTTCTTCCTCATGAGGGGGAGAATTTTTAGAATGTGAGATGCCCAATTTGAAAATTGGGAGTTTGTAGGATTGCCTCTCTTGAGTGATATGAGACCTATCACTAGGAAGAGTGAAGGCATCCTAGATATTTTTGGACCAAGGGGGAGATTGTAAGATCTCATTGAGATATGAGACATTGACACCCTTGGAGAGAACCTTTTTAATGTATGCCAAAAAGTGGGAGAAGTTATCAGAGAATTGGTGAGAGAATTTGGAGATTACCAATTTGAGAGAATTGGAAAGGAGATTTGAGTTAGGTGGCCTAACTCAAAGGTGTTTGTGTTTTTTGTGAAACATCAAAAAGGGAGAGATTATTGGTGCAATTGGCCCAGGTCACGATTGATCGGACTCGAGTTTGACTCGAGTAGTGTTTTGATATTTGGCATTGATGTTTGATAAGGGTGTTGACCATTTTTTGAGAATGGGTTGACTATATGGTTGACATGGGGTTGACCATATGATGGAAAGTCCAAGTGGGACACTTGACAATTGGAAAGTCCAACATGGGTTGGCATGGAAAGTCCAACCATGAGTCTTGGCAAGGGAAAGTCCAAGCTTGAGTCTTGGCAAATGGAAAGTCCAACATGGGTTGGCAAGGAAAGTCCAAGGGGTGATATTGGTGGAGTAAAGTCCAAGCGAGAGTCTTGGCAGCATAAGTCAAATGGTTGAAGACGTAAAGTCCAAGTGGTAGTTTTGGCAGCATAAGCCCAATGTGCCATGGCGGTATAGACCAGCTTAGCATGACAATAGACGATGGAAGCACCTGAAGGCTAGCATATGGATGAACAAGTCACGGATAACTTGGAGGGATCCGATAGGTGTGTGGTTGATGGAGGTGACTAGAAGACTTAGATCTAGGCTAAGGGGGATCTAGCAAGTATGAGGGCATCATACTTGGGGTTAAACCTCATGTTTGAGGTTATTAGTTGACTGGGGCTTTGGACCAGTCGATTGGTCGAGTGTTTTGACACTTAACAGGCGAGTTGACTATAAGCAGTAGACTTGGGTTATAAGTAGTCGACTGTCGTGAGTCGACTAGGGTTAGACTGCGACAAAATGCCTTGGAAGTCGACTGTCAACATTGGGTAGTCGACTGATAGTAGTGGACTGCCATGAATGGCAGTCGACTACTGATCGGATTGTGGGAGTAGAATGCTCGATACCGTCGTCAATCACATGACTCGCAATCGATCAAGGTAATGACAACAATCGCCTGTAACCGTTGGCTTGAATGTCGATGTGGATCAAGTCGTTGTCTCATAATGGTACTGTTAGCAGTCGACTGGGGACTTATGGCAGTCGACTATCAGGCAAAAATCCAGGTCGTGAGAAGGCTTAAAAGGAGCTTGATGGGAGGGATTTTAACAGTGATTTCTTGGGTGTTTTGAGGCATTTTGTTGGTGCAAATCAGGGTCTTCAAGCACGGTTCAAGCAATCAATAAGCAATCATCCAAAGCAATAGTTGTAAAGTTTTCTTCATGTTGTTTTGTGTATTTCATTTGTATTTACTTGTTTATTACGTGTATTACTTTTGTAATCATTGTAAGAGGTTTCCCCTCCTCCGACATGTTGTTTAGAAGGAGTGTTTGTGAATATTAGTGGTGTTTGGCATCGCTGAATATTAGTGGAGTAGGAACTTTGAGGTTCTGAACAACGTTATATCTTGCATATTGTTCTTTTGTTGTGCATTATTCTGCTGCGTATAACTAGTGTAGGATATTTGAGGCCGCTAGAGGGGGGTGAATAGCGTCGCACTCGTTCGATAATGGAATTCTTTCGCGTTCGTCTCTACAATTTCATTAGCGCAGCGAAAATAGAAAAGTAATAATGATAACGAAATATACAACACAAACACAAATATTTAACGTGGTTCGGAACCAAATGGTTCCTACTCCACGGATTGGGTTCGTACGAACCCTAGCGATGCCAATCACACACCACTATGATAAACACTCCTTCTCGACACAAGTCGGAGGCAGAGAAACCCCTTACAAGCGATCTTACAACAGTAAGAAACAAAAACAAGCAATTACAACAATTAATGTGAAAGACAAGTAAAGAAAAACTTTACAACACTTGCTTTTGATTGCTTGAATTCTTGGTTGTTTGATTTGCACTTGGAGACCTGATTTGTAGAAACATATCGCCTCTAAAGCTCTCAAAAACCGAAAACATTTTTCTCCATCATGAGCTCCTTTTATAGCTTCAACCTGTGCTGGAAAATGTCGATCAGTCGACTGCTCGGGACCATCAGTCAACTGATCACACTGTTTCTGTGAGACAACGGTGTAATCCACGCTGGAAAAATCCAACGGCTAGGACATCAGTCGACTGATCATCCGCATCGGTCGACTGATCAAGCATCACTCGACTGCTCATCCCAGCGGTCGAGTGAGACTCTCCATTCAGGCCCTAAAATCGAGGATCACCAATCGATCACAAGATCACGATCATTATCCAATCATCGATCGCTTCATCTATGGCAGTCGACTGCTAGGGCAATTCCCACAGTCAAACCCTAGTTGATTACGCCAGTCGACTGACACACCTCAAACATGAGGTTTTAGCCCAAGTATGGTGCCCCCATACTTGCTAGACCACCCTTAGCCTAGACCTAAGCCTTCTTGCCACCTCCATCCGCCTTACGCCTCTCGGATACCTCCAAGTCATCCATGACTTGTTCATCCATCGCGCTAGCCTTCAGGTGCTTCCATCAGCTATGTCATGCTAACGGTGTCTACACCGCCAAGGCACATTGGACTTACGCCGCCAAGACTCCGCTTGGACTTTACGCCGCCAACCATTGGACTTATGCTGCCAAGACTCCCGCTTGGACTTTACGCCGCCAATATCAAACTCCTTACACTTCTCAAATGTCAAGACTCAAGCTTGGACTTTTCCTTGCCAACCCATGTTGGACTTTCCATGCCAAGACCCATGCTTGGACTTTCCATAACAACATGGTCAACCCTAGTCAACCATCAAAGTCTCCCTCGAGTCAAACTCGAGTCCAGTTAAACATAACCCGGGTTGCTTGTATAAACAATCTCCCCAAAACATCAATAGATATTAATGTCAACTTACTTTGTCAAACATCAAAACATCTCTCGAGTCAAACTCGAGTCTAGTCAATCGTGACCTGGGCCGATTGCACCAACAATCTCCCCCTTTTTGATGTTTGACAAAACAAATCTTAAGTTAGGCCCCTAACTCAAACTCCCTTACCAATTATCCAAATTGGTAATTTAATGTTCTCCCCCTTTTTGACATAATCAAAAAGGTTATCTCTCCAAGGAGGTCAATGTCTCATGTCCCAATGAGATCTTACAATCTCCCTCTTGATCCAAAAATACCTAGGATGCCTATCATCTTCCTAGTGATAAGTCCCATATCACTCACGAGAGGCAATCCTATACTTTCCCCCAATTTCCAAATTGGGTATGTGAAAATCTTATTTTTCCTTCCCATGAGGAAAAATAACATCCATCATCCCATGATTGATACCTCCCCCTAAAGGCTTGCTCCCCCTTGAGCATTGCACCAACAATGTCTTTGGGAAGTCCCTAAGCCAATAGGAACTCTAAACCATCAAAGATAAGCTTAGAAGTTCAACATTGAACTTTTCAACACCTTAAATTTGATACAAACCCTAAACACCTCTCCAAATCCATATCCAATGGATTTTCACCCTTTATAATGCTTCCCAAAGCATATTCTAGGGTTAGGAGTGATTATGCACCTTAACCGTAGCTGAAACCGGGCTAAACAAACCTAGTTTTCTCAAAATCAGCATTGGCAGTCGACTGTGTCAGCTACCAGTGGACTGATGTGCCCATCAATCGCCGGGCACTGAGCAGCAGTCGAGTGATATAACGCTGCTAGTCGAGTCTGTGCCCATCACCGATCGCCTCAGAGGTAGCGATCGATAATCAAACCTGATTTTCAGTTATCAAACTCGACTTTTGGAAATGTATAAGTAATTTTACGTATATCGAAAAATCACAAAATTTGATACATATATTACTTATCACACATATAATCGGTGAAAAATTTTAGAAAAATATTATAACCATTAAAATAGGAGATTGGTACAAAGATCAAAAAGTGTTAAAACTTTAAAGTTTTTGATCTACTTTGTATCAACTTCTACAATGATGATGCCTATCAAAAGATAGACTTCACTATGGTTTTCTAAAGTGATTTTAAAACGTTTTTGAAAACCTATTTTGAACCATGATT
Source organism: Wurfbainia villosa (assembly GCA_025175895.1). NCBI lineage: Eukaryota > Viridiplantae > Streptophyta > Magnoliopsida > Zingiberales > Zingiberaceae > Wurfbainia > Wurfbainia villosa. The sequence continues at coordinate 76,290,686 of CM046000.1, read as the reverse complement.
TATTGGCTAAATATACATAACTTGTATATTATCTTTCCTCATAATTCTTAGTGATGATTAAAATAAGTTAAGTTAATCTAGATGCACTATCTATGCACCTTGAACCTAACTTATTATCCTAACATCTCACATGTTATCTAAGATATAGACACACACATACATGTCAATTTAGATGTGAGATGTGGAGTTAGGATTATTATGGGCTCATGCATTTTCTAGGCAACCCGACTTTATTCCCTTATAAATGGGACTCCAAGTCATGCCATTTTTCCTTAAATCAATTTTAATCAAAATAAATACATGAATGATCATGGCATATTTGATATCAATAATAACGCATGGCCAAAGATCATGATGTCATGACATGTGATATAATCTAAAAACAAACATGACATCTAAAATAATCCTAAACACTAGCATGACATGTTATATGATAAGATGAAATTTCATGTCATGATGTGGTAATTTTCCATAAATCAATACATTAATACAAGCACATAAGCAAACACAAATGATTTTCATAAACAAAAATTTCATTCAATTTAAGAAAGCTCCAGTTTTTTTTTTGTACATCCAAAATGGAGATTTGAGATGCTCAATCTCACTACACAAACTAAAAACAAAAATCCTAACATCCTCTAGATCTAATCATCTGCAGAAGGTGGAGGTGGAGGAGGCTGCTGACTCAAGGTCCAGGCTCGCATCATCTCATACATATCGAGCTGACGCTGCTCGATGCGACTCTGGGACTCTGCAATCTGAATGTAGCGCTCCTCCATCTGACTGAGATGATCTCCCATGGAGGATTGGCCTAGTAAGTGTTAGGGCAATCTCTTGCCGTGATATGGTTTTGATGGTGTGGCAAAGGGTTGAAGTTAGGTTGGTATTGTTGATGTGATATGTGCGTTGAAGTCGTGCAGGACTTAGTAATTCGCACATGGAGCCGTGGCGAGTTTCACATCTCATGACTCGTGACTTGAGTCGGTGAAGGATAGCTTTGCGGAAGCCGTGCGCTTGGAGCATCCGAGGGACCGCCGGACGAGAAGCTTGGAGTGAAGCCGGAGGAAGTAGACTTCGAGGCAAGAGACGCGAAGGAGCATTGCAGAGCCGTGCGCCTGATGCTGCCGAGGGACGTGGCCGAGAACGAAGAGAACTTCAAAGGCGAGGGACTCCGAGAAATGAGAGTGAGCGATTGTAACCCAGGGAAGGGTAGCTCTTAGGTGAAACTTGGCCATTTGGCCAAGTGTCGGATGGGTTTTTCGACACGGCCGATCGCCATGTCATGGCGGCAATCGCTCAGTCGATGGGTTATTCGACCGTATAAGACCGGTTTAGGGCTTGGCGATCGCCATGGAACCGGCAATGATCGATAGTCGATGCAGCCGATCGCCAGGAAGGGCGATCGATGGAACCGCGGCACGGGTGACGTGGAGTCGACTACCGATCGAGCACTCGATCGATCGAGCATCACGATCGATGGTCCCATCACGATCGATGCAATACCGCTGGATGGAATCCAACGTGGAAAGCAACCGCTATTGGGCAAGATCACCGATCGATCGAGGGCATCACCGACCGATCCCTGTCAACGGGAAGAAACCCTCTTCCTCTATAAAAAGGAAGGGGGTAAGGGTTTGGGAGCCTAATGCTTATGCTCTAATACTCTCCCAAAGATCCCTAAAGCTTTCCATCCTCTTACTCAAGCTTATTTTCCATTCTATTGTAAGAGGAGTGTTTGTAAAGGTTACCTCCACCTAGCTTGGTGCAAAGGAGAGACCAATAGTGATTGGGTTTCGGAGTGATTCACCGTGGACGAATCGGACCGTGGATTAGCGGCATAGCCGTGAACCACGTTACATCTCGGTGAAAGTATTGCTTGCTTATATTTTGCTTGTATTTATTTACATTTGTATATTCCGCTTGCGCTAATATTTTGTAGACAAGCAAAATACGACGTCCGACGAATTAGGGCTATTCACCCCCCCTCTAGCCGGCCAACCGATCTCCCAACAAGTGGTATCAGAGCCAAGGTCGCTCTTCAAGGACTAACCGCCGCGAGAGCACTTCAACAAGTAAATGGCCGGCTCAAACATCCACCCTCCGAAGTTTGACGGCGAATTCTCTTGGTGGAAAAAGAGAATGGAGGTATTCTTCGAAACCGACTTTAAAATCCTTTTAATAATGGAAAACGGTTTCGAGTTGCCTAGGAACGAGAATGGGGAGCCATTAGAGAAATCTAGGTGGAGCAAAAGGCAAAGAGAAGAATACTTGGCAAATTCAAAGGCCAAGCACCACCTATACAATGTGCTCCCTCAACAAGAAGTAAATAGAATAGGGGAGTGCTCAAGTGCCAAGGAGATGTGGGAGAAGTTGGTTGAACTTCATGAAGGCACTTCGGAGGCAAAGCTAGCAAGAAGAGATCTCCTCCGCTCCCAATTATCAAATATCAAGCTTGAAAAGGGAGAAAAGGTAACTTCCCTACATTCTAGATTTAAAGAAATATTAATTGGGCTAACGAGTGTAGGTGAGAAGCTATCGAACCGGGATATGGTAATGAAGGCCATAGATGCCTTTCCCCGGTCCTCAAGATGGAGCTCCATGGTGGACTCATTTTACATCTCCAAGAACCTAGAAGTAAGCACCTTGGAGGAATTCTTTTCAATCATGGAGCTTCATGAGACAAGGCTTGAAGGTATACAAGAAGAGCCTAGAGTCCAAACTTCAAGGGGAGTAGCCTTGATGGCCAACAAAGGGAAAAAGAAGATGGAAATCCCTTCCTCCTCATCCGATGAAGCATCTTCCTCCTCCTCCATGGATAGCACCGAAGAGGCATATATGGTAAGGAGGGTAAGACGTGCTTTAAAGGGTTTTCATTTTAACAAATCAAATGATAGGAGTAGAAGACCAAGGGGGAAGGTGATATGCTACAATTGCCAAGGAGAGTGGCACATAAGGGACAATTGTCCCCTCCTAAACAAGAGCAAGGAAGAGAAGAAAAAGAAGGAAGAAAAGAAGAAGAAGAAGGGGAGCAAGAAGAAAGAGGAGAAGAAGGCCAAGGAAAAAGGAAAGTCCATGGCTCTCAAAGCCAAGACATGGGATGACCTTGCCTCCTCCTCCTCATCCGATGAAGAAGAGCATGTTTACTCCAACCTAGCACTAATGGCTCTTCATGACTCGGATAGCTCCTCCTCCTCCTCAAATGAAGAATCAAGCACAAGCGAGGAGAGCTCAAATGAAGGGGGAGCTTCATCTACCTCCTCATCCGAAGAAGAAGAAGAGGATATGGAAACTATGGTAACGAAAGCCTCTCCTAAGAAAATAGTTTCCATAATTTCTAGTTTAACTAAGGACTTATTTGGCATGAAAAAGAAAAATAAAAGCATGCTTAATCAAATTAAGGAATTAGAGCAAAAATTAGAAAAAGCATGCTTAAGTGAAAATATTTCTTCTTGCCATGATGATGCATGCTCACATGATGAATATATGCCATTAGATGTTAGTGATGCATGTATAAATGAAAATAGGGCTTTAAGGGAAAAGGTAGATTATTTAACCAAAGCCCTAGAGAAATTCACAATAGGCTCCAATACCCTTAACATGATAATTGGGAGCCAAAGGGCAAGTTTTAACAAGAAGGGCCTAGGATATAAAGAGAAGAAAAATGAGAAGGCCTATAAATGCCTAATTGCTAGGGGACAAGACAAAAACAAAGTAATAGCTAAGAAATGGATCCCCAAGGAATTTCTAGTGAATCCCATAGGCAAAAATCTATTTTGGGTTCCAAAATCCATCCTTAAGGGTTAGAAAACCCCTAGGGTAGTCAACCATATGAACTTGACCTATATCATATTTTGGTTGACCTAGGATGACGGGACAACATTTTTAGATAGTGTTGGGTGATGATAACGTGCCCATAAATAGATAATATTGCTTATAAATAATCATGATTTATGATATTTGGCACATTATCATGAAAAATAGGTTTAAATCATGCTTTAGGTGATACTTTACTTATAATCATCATATAATACCTAATGCATGGTTATAATTTGATGAAAACGTGTATTTCATGATCATAATGTGAAATTAACCATGATAGAATTGTATGAATATATTGGTTAAGTATATATATATACCCCCTAGGATGCATCTCACACTCACTATAGGCTAACTTGATTGCAAACTTAGCATGGGTGAGATGTTAGGATGATACAAATGTCCACTAATGCTTATGGCATTTAGATGGTCATTTAATGTATCAATTTAGCAATAATAGACCAATCATGGGGAAGGCTTATGTTTAATTCATAGACATATTGCCCAAAGATCATGGTTGGATATTTCATATGTTTTCAAAACAATTTCTTACCTTAAAATACATGTATTCATGTTTTGAAACAATTGGATGCAAAACTAGGTAGCTAACTTGATACTAGAATGATCAAAAACCTAGTAGTTTTTAGAAGTTTTTGGATTTTTGGTAAATATCAGAAAATATAATGACTTTTCATGAAAACATATTTTTCACTGATAGAAATACTTAAAAGAAATGTGTTCCCCAAATTTTATGATTTTTCGAATTTTCTGGAATTTTTAACGCATTTAAATTCGCCTAAAAATCGAAATCCGAAAATCATGTGCCGATCGAGTATCCGAACGATCGGTGATGGCACTACATTTCAGACCTTTTTATCAACTTGTGGTATTTTCTTTCTATTAGACATGATGTCATATGTTTATAACTTGATATTCATATTTTTGATGGTGTCAAAGGGGGAGAAATGAATATGTTTAAGTTATTTATGATAGGGGGAGAGATTAAGGGGGAGTTTCATGGATTAAGGGGGAGTTGCATGTTGCTATCAAATGTTTATGTTTACATGCTTTCTTTCCTTAATCATTTATATCAAATGTTTTTACCTAACTTAAACGGATTGCCACACATCAAAAAGGGGGAGATTGTTAGGGCAATCTCTTGCCGTGATATGGTTTTGATGGTGTGGCAAAGGGTTGAAGTTAGGTTGGTATTGATGTGATATGTGCGTTGAAGTCGTGCAGGACTTAGTAATTCGCACATGGAGCCGTGGCGAGTTTCACATCTCATGACTCGTGCCTTGAGTCGGTGAAGGATAGCTTTGCGGAAGCCGTGCGCTTGGAGCATCCGAGGGACCGCCGGACGAGAAGCTTGGAGTGAAGCCGGAGGAAGTAGACTTCGAGGCAAGAGACGCGAAGGAGCATTGCAGAGCCGTGCGCCTGATGCTGCCGAGGGACGTGGCCGAGAACGAAGAGAACTTCGAAGGCGAGGGACTCCGAGAAATGAGAGTGAGCGATTGTAACCTTGGGAAGGGTAGCTCTTAGGTGAAACTTGGCCATTTGGCCAAGTGTCGGATGGGTTTTCCCGACACCACCGATCGCTATGTCATGGCAATGATCGCTTCCGAGTCGATGGGTTATTCGACCGTATAAGACCGGCGAGCTTGGCAATGATCGCTATGGAATCGGCAATGATTATGTCGACAGCCGATCGCCAGTGGAAGGCGATGATCGATGGAACTGTGCACGGGCACAGAATGGAGTCGACTCGACTGATCGAGCATCAGTCGACTGATGGTCCCATCAGTCGACTGATGCCAATACCGTTGGATGGAATCCAACGTGGAAAGCAGCCGTTATTGGGCAACGGCTACGAGATCAGTCGACTGATCGAGGGCATCAGTCGACTGATCCTGTGTCAACGGGAAGAAACCCTCTTCCTCTATAAAAAGGAAGGGGGTAAGGGTTTGGGAGCCTAATGCTTATGCTCTAATACTCTCCCAAAGATCCCTAAAGCTTTCCATCCTCTTACTCAAGCTTATTTTCCATTCTATTGTAAGAGGAGTGTTTGTAAAGGTTACCTCCACCTAGCTTGGTGCAAAGGAGAGACCAATAGTGATTGGGTTTCGGAGTGATTCACCGTGGACGAATTGGACCGTGGATTAGCGGCATAGCCGTGAACCACGTTACATCTCGGTGTTTGTCTTGCTTGCTTATATTTTGCTTGTATTTATTTACATTTGTATATTCCGCTTGCGCTAATATTTTGTAGACAAGCAAAATACGACGTCCGACGAATTAGGGCTATTCACCCCCCTCTAGCCGGCCAACCGATCTCCCAACACTAAGATCTCTGACAGCCGAGAGTCGACTGTCTGCTGGTAGTCCTGGAATCTGGCCTACAGCTGTCCAAACCGATCTGATGGACCCGCTGCTGATGCATATGCTGGCATCTGGTCCTCCTCATCAGCAGCATCTGGATCCTCATAGTCCTCTGCAGCCTCTCTAGGCACTAGAGGTGGCTCCCCATGTGCCCTGGGCAGAGGTCGAGGTGCCAACTCCATCTGCCCACGTCCCATCCGCAGCTTTGCCAATGAGAAGTTACGAACTGATATGCAGTCGTAAACATCAGATGGTGCCCTCAGCGATCCCTTGTTAATGTTTATGCCTACAGACTCTAACCATGCAGTGATGATGTGGCCAAAAGGCATATGCACTTTCCCCTGCACAGGGGATATGAAATGTACAATGCAATGAAACATGTTTAATGCAATGTTTATGTCTAGTCTATGACGCATGATGTACAGGAGAAAGAGATGGGGAGGTCGAATCTTGGCCAGACCCCGAGTCATAATCGGAAGAAAACACCCAACAATGACTTTGTAGAGTACATTGTCAGGTGCAGATAGCTTAGTGATAGGAAATAGGTTCTGAGCTGGTGGGCGAGGATGGTGGAAGACATGCTCATGCATGGAGTCCAAGGAGATATGATCAAAGGGCTCAGGTAAAGGGGCATCGAAGTTAGGGTAGAAAATGAAGGTATCAGCCGATGGCTTACACTCGAGAAACTCCTACAATATCGCAGGAGTGAACTCTAAGTCGCGTTTTGCAACGCGAGTAGTGTAGGTAGGGCCATCGTCTACCTTCTTTAAATTCTGATAGAACTCCTTAAGGAGATCATCATTTATGGCATGAGTGCATAAAACTATTTTCATGAGATGATAATATGATAGAATTTCCATAACGTCACCGCAGTAACGATTAAAGAAATCCCTATCAATGTACCTAACCAACATGGGTTGGTACAACCGTGATTCAACCTCAATCGGGTCATTTCTACGGGATCGCCTACATGAATGTAATGCAATGACATGAAATGCAAAGACACAAATGCACGATTAGATCATAGTGAGTTATATAAAAAAAAATTTAGGGTTTTAGAGGGGTAAGAAGGTTATACTTTGGCGCCATTTAGGATGGTGAGGAGAAGGTGCTCAGACACTGTTGAAGAGAGCGTCGGAAAGTTTGCCGGAGCAGTGGATCACCAGAACCCTAATCGAAGAAGAAAGATCACCGGAGAAGAGTAGATTAGGGCTAAGAGATGCTAAAACATGAGTAGAGAAGTTTGGCTATCAAACCTAGGGCTTAGGTGGCCGGCGCGGTCGGAAAAGTGGGTCGGAGAAGGAAACGGTGACCGGAGAGAAGAAAGAAGCGAGAGATCGACGCGTGAAGACGCAGAACCCTAGCGGTTCGGCATTATAAAATTGCCTCGCTCCAATGATCGATGTGCAACATCACGATCGATTGATTTATGAGCGGTTTTAACCGAACCGTGATCGAGCCACCAAAGAATCGATCACGATCATTCTCAGATCGTGCATACAAGAATAACAATGATCGATATTGCTCATCAATCGACTGATGCGATCACCACTCGACTGCGCAGCGAGCACTCGACTGATAATCCTCTGCCTCGATGAACAGTACCATCAGTCGACTGATGTAACCTAGCAATCGACTGATGTACAAAACAGTCAAGTCCTGGAAATAGCATTGGACTGCTTGACGCATCGTATCGTGCTACAGTAGTAACAATCGATTGATAGACTGTATCAGCCGACTGATATCTGATTTTCACATCTGAGTTTCAGAAAATTTCGATTTCTTTACCCAACTTGTTTCATTTTCTCATGTTTAATCTTGTATATAGAATATATTAATGGTATGCTTATATTCATGCATTTGTTAATGTATTTTGGTATTTTATTCCATTTTAGCAAACATTAACATCCAATGGTTTCAAAATCTTAACATCTCACCCTTTCTAAGTGTTGAAATACACAATCAAGGTAAAAGACTTGTTTTGTGAGATGCAATCCACCCTAGACATTCCTTCCATGCAAACACATGGTGAAACACATGAAGCATGGTAAGTGCAAGACATCAAGGTGTGTGGTGTTGGGTTTTTTCCGAGCCGCAAAAACCGCTTTTTGCGTTGCGGAAACCTCGGAAGCCCCCGGCCACGGATCCGTGCGAAGTATAAAATTATAATTACATGTATGTGCTTACAAAAAATCCTAGATCTACCTTAGATCTAAGAGGTTAGAACGTTACCCTCGTAGCGACGCCCTTCGCTTATCCCCCTCGTCCAAAAGTCCGCCGGAACTCGAGAGTGTCAAGTGCACACTCCTCTATGGTATCCACACAAGCAATAGGTGGAGAAAAAGACACTTGAGTGTGCTAGCACTCCTCTATGGTGTCTTGGCAAGATGAGGTTGGAGAGGGAGAGCTTGAGAGAAAAATTCCCAAGGAAGAAGATGAAGTAATGAGAGTAACTCATCAAAATGAATTCACCTAATGAAACCCCTAATACCAAAGTGGCCGGCCACTTCATGGAAGGGGGGTTACATGCATGCATGTAACTCCCATGACCCTTGGTCTCCCTCATGATGTGGCACCAATTGACCAAGTCAATGATGATGTGGAGCATCATCATTGGCCGGCCATGCCTAGTCATCATCATGACATGGCATTTGGTCAAGTCAAACTTGACCTTTCATCTTCCCTCTCAAGTCAAGTCAAACTTGACCTCTAATCTCCCATGGTTGATCAAATCTAACCACTTGACTCAAGTCAATTTAATATAATGAATCTCTATTCATTAATTTAAATTTGATTTGATGAATCAAATCTCAATTAGACTCATTCAACACTTGAATCAACTTGAGTCTAACTCAATTAGTCTAATTTGGATTACTCTTAATCCAATTTGGTTCATCCCATGAACCTTATCCTCATGGTTCATCATATGAACCTAATCTCCATCTAATTGCTCTTATGTGTGTGACCCTATAGGTTCTTGTAACGTTGGCAATGTCCCTAAACCGATTTAGGAACATAAGCAATGAGCGGTATCTAGCAACACATCATTGCTACCCAAGTTACAAGAATGTTGAGCTCCAACATCACCTTTGTGACTACTAATTGTGACTCTCACAATATGTGACAATGTCCTCTATCCTTGACATCTAGATTGACCAATCGAGGCATAGACCGTGTCATCCTCAAGACAATCTAAATCTTGAACTCCAAGTAGACTCACTCTAATCAAATGAGCTCAATATCTCATATTGACTCATTTGGGCATGGCCATGCACTTCGTGGTCTCACTCTATCAAGAATATCGATGTCACCCCCGTCATATAGGAGGGATAGATCCCATCTACATTACTCACATCCCTCCGCATAATTCGTTACATACCCAGTAATCGCCTTTATAGTCCACCCATTTACGGGTGACGTTTGACGAAGCCAAAGTATGCAACTCCTTATGTAGGGAACCATGGTGACTTCAGGTCTAAGGACTAATAGTCATACTAATAGACACATGAGAAAGTATATGACACTCATATAACGATCCATGATACTTTCTCATGGCGGGTCATTCAGTATACATTCTCCAATGCATACCCATGTGTCAACTTGATATCTCATATCCATGACTTGTGAGATCAAGTCATCTTGTTGACCTACATGCTAGTCTCTATGCATTAACATTGTCCCTGAATGTTAATACTCGACTAGGAATGATTAAGAGTAGTGTTCTCTATATCATCTCATTATCGATTCAACCAATCGATTGATATAGATAAGAACCTACTACTCAAGGACATTATTATATTTAGTTATTTGGCACCAATACAAGTAAATATAATAACCATGCCTTTATAAATAGGAATATGATACAATAAAGTCCATACAACAATCATCATATGATTGGCTCTAGGGCTTTCACTAACATGTGGCACTTGAGTATCACTCTTGATGTAACTTCTACACCTTAAAAACACTTCTCTTGATACATTAATTCCTAAAGTGTGTCAAAGATCAAAATGACACACTATGACCTCTAAATCTAGATTGTGCCAATTTTATTGATTTTTCATGATTTCAAAAATATATTGGCACATCCTAAAATATTTTAGGATAGAATATCAAATCTATTTCCAAGGTATCCATAACCTTGAAAATAACCTAACATATCAACGTTGCTATGGTTGAATTAACTACCCATCCAATCAAAGTTAGCACATCCTAACCCATTTAACGTGAATCAATCATGCTCTTTGGAACCTCTATTTGAGCTCATTGGATTAATTAGGTATTTCTTAGGGATAACCTCCCTAGATACCTTCCTAATGACCCTTCTAGGCTTATTAGCCTTTGTCATTATGGTCTTGCCATGGTTAGTCTTAGGGATTGCCTCCCTAATAACCTTCTTAATGGCTTCCTTAGGTTTCTTAGAAACCCTAGCCACTAAGCACACACTATGGTTGGCCTTAGGAATAATTTCCCTAGAGACCTTGGTTTTCTTAGATCTAGGTTTAGTTCCATAATCAAATGGAACATTGTGATAAGTAGGCATTACTTTCTTAGACATAGGTTTGTGACCCAAACCTTGTCTCGTAGATGATTCTTGCCTCTTAAACACTTTTTGTTGACTTCTAGATCCTAGAGTTTTACACTTTGACCCTTTAAATTAATTTTGCATATTTGCAAGGGTCTTTTCCAATTTCTCAAGCCTTGATCTCAAGGCTTGATTTTCTAACTCTAATTGCCCAAATGTTTTTTGATTAGGTTTTTGGGCATTACCATTCACTTTAGGCATATATCTACCCTTATTGGGATTGATGCCTAAATGGTTTTCGATTTTCTTAATTGTTTTATTAGGAAGCACATTTCTAGGGACATTAGTCCCAAATTTCTCCTTCTTTGAAATAGACCTAGAGTTATCATTTCTAGCATGCTTTGATTCATGAGTAATAGCAAAATTATTTGAATTAATTCTAGCATGCTTTTGCTTAGAATTTAAAGAATGAGCATTATGAAAATATACCTTAGGGTTAGTCTTAGAGACTCCCCCTACTTGTGAAGCTCCCTCCTTTCTTCTAGGACATTGGCTCCTATAGTGTTCCGGTTGTCAGCATTTGAAGCACACCACGTGCTCCTTGCTCTTCTTGGTGGGGACACCGGCATCCTTGACTTTTTCATTGACTTTTGATGCCGGAAGAGACTTCTTAATTCTTTTCGGACACTTACTCTTGTAGTGTCCGGATTCCCTACACTCAAAGCATATTATATGATTTTTATTTACAATCGACATGCTTGAGTTACCTATGGTGGTGGTAGGTGCTGGAATTGGAGCTTCTTCATCTTGATTGGATGTCGAGGCTTTCTCTTGTTGCTCCAGAGTGGAAATTCTTTCCTCCCCCTCAATCCTAGAGGTGGAGGTTGTCTTCTACTTCTTCCACCTCCTCTTCCACCGATCCGGAGGTTGACTCCTCTTCTGCTTCCGATTCCTCACTTGCTTGTGAGGATGATGAACTCTCTTCATCCTCTTTCTTATCTTCTTCTACTTGTGCAAAGTGGGGCTTCTCATTGAACTTGGCTAATTTGTCCCATAGCTCCTTGGCATCAATATATTCACCTAGCCTAGACAAAACATCATTAGTTATCAAATCTTCTAAAAGTTTTGTTACCTTGGCTTCGGTTTTGAATTTTTGCCATTGCTCTGGGGTCCATTCCTTCAACTTGAGGACTTGTCTCTTCCTATCCTGAGGAGGTTCAAAACCTTCTACGAGGATGAATCAATCCTCTATATCCATCATCAAGAATGTCTCCATTCTTGTTCTCCACGCCAAAAAGTCTTCTCGATCATATGGCGGTGGATTGTTGATGTCCCATCCAAGCTTGTCTTGGAATTCCATCTTGTTTCTCTAGCGTCTTGACTCCGGGTTGTTAATCCGTAGAAGAGCCCCGGGCTCTGATACCAATTGTAGGATATTTGAGGCCGCTAGAGGGGGGGTGAATAGCGTCGTGCTCGTTCGATAATGGAATTCTTTTGTGTTTGTCTCTATAATTTTGTTAGCGCAGCGGAAATAGAAAATTAATAATGATAACGAAATATACAACACGTAAACACAAATATTTAACGTGGTTCGAAACTGAACGGTTCCTACTCCACGGATTGGGTTCGTACAAACCCTAGCGATGCCAATCATACACCACTATGATAAACACTCCTTCTCGACACAAGTCGGAGGCGGAGAAACCCCTTACAAGCGATCTTACAACAGTAAGAAACAAAAACCAGCAATTACAACAATTAATGTGAAAGACAAGTAAAGAAAAACATTACAACACTTGTTTTTGATTGCTTGAATGCTTGGTTGTTTGATTAGCACATGGAGACCTGATTTGTAGCAACAAATCGCCCCTAAAGCTCTCAAAAACCGGATATATTTTTCTCCATCACGAGCTCCTTTAGTCTTTGGAAAATGTCGATCGATCTGCCGGGACCATCGGTCGTCGATCACTCTGCTTTGTGTGAGGCAGCGGTGTAATCCATGCTGGAAAAATCCAACGGCTAGGACATCAGTCGACTGATCAAGCATCACTCGACTGCTTGTCCCAGCGGTCGAGTGAGACTCCATTCTATGCCCTAAAATCCGAGCATCAGTCGACTGATCACAAGATCAGTCGACTGCTCGTCAAATCAGTCGACTGCTCATCTATGGCAGTCGACTGCTAGGTCAATTCCCGCAGTCAAACCCTAGTTGACTATCCCAGTCGACTGCCACATGACACCAGTCGACTGGTGTCACGCCCGCCCTTCCGGGACCCTCAATGTGTCCGGAGAGGCGGCGCGTGACGCGACCGTACATACATTTCATACAGCGGAAGACTTTATATATATATATATACTTCTTATTTCTTACAGCGGAAGACTTAAGACCTAAATACTTTTTTTTTCTTTTAAACATAAATATGCATTAACACTTCTTCTTAACATAGAGTATGTTTCATAGCATAGCATGCATAGATACTTCTTCTTACTTCTTCTTTACTTCTTCTTATCAACATAAAGCATTCTTCTTTACTTCTTCTTATCAACATAAAGCACGCATCATATATATATATAGATACTTAGGGCTTAGTAGGTTCATAACATCATCGTCATAGGGAGACATAAGTAAAGACATCCATAGACATCATCATCATAGGTAATACGTGTATAAGTAGACTTAACGGATCTTCTCCACCATGCCACTACCACACACATTGACCCCTCCTGCTGCTCCCTTTAGTTTATCCATCCCTTACCCTTATCTGCAGTACGAGGGAAAGATAAACTATAAGCACATAGGCTTAGTAAGATCCTATCCTACTCAAAAAAACCATACATCATCATTAATCATGACTTGTAGCATTTATAACATATAATCAATATATCATGTAACATACATGGCATCATCAGCTTAACTTGTAGCTTAAGTAACATAAACATAACATACATGGCATCATATGTAACTTAGTAACCTGACCTCATAGCGTACCATCGAACGTAACATGTAACTTAAACATTATGGCATATCGTCTAACATAACAGGTAACTTAAACATTGTGGCATATCATCTAGCATAATAGGTAACTTAAACATTATGGCATATCATCTAACATAACATGTAACTTAAACATTATGGCATATCATCTAGCATAACAGGTAACTTAAACATTATGGCATATCATCTAACATAACAGGCAACTTAAACATTATGGCATATCATCTAACATAACAGGTAACTTAAACATTATGGCATATCATCTAGCATAACAGGCAACTTAAACATTAACAGGTAAACATATGCAAGATGCTTTTGAAAACATATATGTTAGGTACGTAAATATAAATCTCAACATATTTGGGCCCGGCATTGTACCACTTCTTCATTATCATAGCGCGCATCCCTAAATAGGCCCGAGGTAGCAAGTCTCGAACCTAATAGGTTCCTAGGCCCGAGTCTTATTCCATCGACCTAGGGGCAATCGTCATAGCGTAGAAGCCCATCCTAGGCCCGAGTCTTACTCCATCGACCTAAGGCATCTTGGAGCCCATCCCGTACTAGGCCCGAATCTTATTCCATCGACCTAGGGGCAATCATACATAGAAGCCCATCCTAGGCCCGAGTCTTATTCCATCGACCTAGGACATCTAGGAGCCCATCCTTCGACCTGTTAAGGTTAGCAACATGTAACTGAATGCGTATGTAAAATACTTATATGCTTATTTTACAACATAGCTTATTTCTTTAACATAGCATAGCATACTTCATTTCATACACATCATGCTTCATTTCATTAACATAGCATAGCATACTTCATTTCATAACACATCATGCTTCATTTCATTAACATAGCATAGCATACTTCATTTCATAACAACATAGCTTATTTCATTAACATAGCATAGCATACTTCATTTCATACACATCATGCTTCATTTCATTAACATAGCATAGCATACTTCATTTCATAACAACATAGCTTATTTCATTAACATAGCATAGCATACTTCATTTCATACACATCATGCTTCATTTCATTAACATAGCATAGCATACTTCGTTTCATAACAACATAGCTTATTTCATTAACATAGCATACAATTCATGGTATGAACTTCATTGTAACCTAAGAGACCAAAGGTGGCCGAATGGCCCTTATAGGCTTTTTAGGGTTTAGACTTTTAACCTAATTCAAGTAACATACATATGCATACAAATTCCATAAAATTCATGGTATGAACTTCATTGTAACCTAAGAGATCAAAGGTGGCCGAATGACCCTTATAGGCTTTTTAGGGTTTAGACTTTTAACTAATTCAATTAACATACATATGCATACACTTCATGGTGTAAACTTCATTGAAACACACAAAGAAAAGAAACAACCAATGGTGGCCGAATGGCCCTTTTTGGCTTCTTAGGGTTCTTGTCACCCAACATTCATTCATGAGCATTATAACCTAGCATAGCATTATTAGGGACATTTTCATGCAACCCTAACCCTAATTCCCTAGGGTGGTCGAAACACATAAGGGGCTCAACTAGGGTTCTTGTTACCCAACATTCATTCATGAGCCTTATAACCTAGCATAGCATCATTAGGGACATTTTCATGCAACCCTAACCCTAATTCCCTAGGGTGGCCGAAACACATAAGGGGCTCAACTAGGGTTCTTGTTACCCAACATTCATTCATGAGCCTTATAACCTAGCATAGCATCATTAGGGACATTTTCATGCAACCCTAACCCTAATTCCCTAGGGTGGCCGAAACACATAAGGGCTCAACTAGGGTTAGCTTTTGGTCCTAATCCATTTTTAAATCTTAACTACATCATATAGTGAATAAAACATAGCATGTAACTTCATGTAAAACCCCAATCCTAGCTTGGCCGAATAGGTCTTGGTAGCCATTAGGGCTAGCTTTTTAACCAAACCTCATTTCCCATCTTAGCATCATCATATACTTCCTAACATAGATTACAAACACAGATTACCACTTCATTGATAAACCAAAACATGCTTGGCCGGATCTAACATATAGGTTGTTCAAACATTCAATCGAAACTACTCGTATGCAGGTGAGGGATACTTACATCCTTCGCGTTGCTTTTTGGTGGAAGGAAAACCTAAGGAAGAACCAACCCTAGCCTTCTCTTGCTTGGATGAGATTCGGCCAAAAGAGGGAAATGGAGAGGGAGGGGCTCTAGGTTTCGGTGAGAAGGAGAAGAAGAGAGGAAGTGGTCAATTAGATCTTTCCCTCTTCTTTATAAAGGGGAGGAAGAGAAGTTCCTCTTTTCTTTTCTATGCCTCTTCATTTACTCTTAGTCCCACTTATCTATAGTTTCCCCCTCTTCCTTAATCATATAATCCTATTGGTCTTCTGGTTAGTGGGTGCATCTATAAGGCTTGGCTATCTCTAGAGGTTTGGGGTTCAATTCCTAGGCCTTGCACCCCTTTTTGGCTTATTTCCTTTTATTTTTGAAAAGGCCCACATAAAGCCCATGATCATCAAGCCAAAAATTTCTGTAAAATTGCTGGGCGTTACAATCCTTCATACCTTTAAAAAGTTTCGTCCTCGAAACTTAGAACAATTGTGGGTACTTCTGCTTCATGTCCTCCTCGCGTTCCCAGGTAGCTTCCTCGTACCGTTGATTCTGCCACAGGACCTTTACTAAGGGCACCTCTTTGTTCCTTAGCCTCTTGATTTCTCGGTCTAGTATTTGGATAGGCCGACTTTCAATACTTAGGCCCTCTTGAACTTGTACTGTTTGTGGCTCGATCACTTGGTCCGTACTGAAAATGCATTTCTTGAGCACAGAGACATGGAACACGTTGTGAATAGCCGACATCTCTTGAGGCAGCTCTAGCTTGTAAGCTACATTGCCAATCCTCTGCGATATCGGATACGGTCCCACGTAACGTGGACTCAGTTTACCCTTCCTTCCGAACCTCATTACTCCCTTCATGGGAGCCACTTTGAGGAATACTAGGTCCCCAACCTCGAATTCTAATGGTCTACACCTCTTATCCGCATAGCTCTTTTGTCGGCTTTGGGCAGTTTCAATTCTCTGGCGGATGTTCCGTATAGCTCTGGTGGTGTCGTCGATGAAATCCGTCTGGAGTCCCATCCTCTTCTTTTCACCACCCTCGTACCAGCATATGGGAGATCTACATTTCCTCCCGTATAGAGCCTCGTAGGGTGCCATCCCAATAGTAGCTTGATAGCTATTGTTGTAGGCGAATTCTGCCAAACATAAGTATCGACACCAGCTACCTTTGAAATCCAGGGCGCAGGCTCTTAACATATCTTCCAGTACTTGATTTACTCTTTCGGTCTGTCCGTCAGGCGGGATGGAAAGGCGATCTTGAACAATAGCTTTGTGCCTAAGGCCTTCTGAACGCATTCCCAGAAATGGGAGATAAAGCGACCATCTCTGTCAGAAATGATGGTCTTAGGAATTCCATGTAGTCTGATAATTTCCCTAGCATATAACTGAGCCAGTTGCTCCGTCGAATAGGTCATCTTGATTGCTAAGAAATGGGCAGACTTAGTCAATCTGTCTACAATCACCCATATAGCATCGTGACCGTTTGTCGTCTTGGGAAATCCTGAGATGAAATCCATAGAAATGTCCTCCCATTTCCATTCTGGAATCTGGATCGGCTGCAGTGTTCCTCCAGGTCTTTGGTGCTCTGCCTTAACCCTTTGGCAGGTCAGGCAAGTACTGACATACTGAGCCACATCTCTTTTCATTCCGAACCACCAGAACTTTCGTTTAAGGTCTTGGTACATCTTGGTGGTTCCAGGATGCATCGCATAGGGAGTTCTGTGAGCTTCCTCAAATATCTCCTCCCGCAATTCTGGATTGTCGGGAATACACAAGCGATCCCTGAGGTAGAGTACTCCACTATCAGAGATCCGGAACCCGTCGTCCTTTCCCTCTAGGACCTCTTGCTTGATCCTCTGAAGGCTTGGGTCACGTGCTTGCTTTTCCAGTATATCATCGAACAACGTCGGCGCTATCGTCAGGGTCGAGAGCTGTCCGGAGATGATTTCCAACCCCGTAATTCATTACTTCCCCCTCTTTTTTTTTTTTTGTATGTTCCAGTCTACCCAGCATTGTTCAACTATATCATACACATCCCATGCAATGAACTCATCATCAATTTCAAAAAGAGAAACGACTTGTCGTCTCTTATTCACATCTCTTATTCATATTTTCCAATCAGAAGGAAAAATGTTAACATATAACATTCCTTATTTCCAAATTAAACCACAGCAACTATTTGAGAAGATAGTTCATTATGACTCCCACTAGGACAAACCCTAGTGCGATCGTAATTATTTTTCGTCCCATCTTCCTTGGCCTCACCAGGGTAGTCTTTGGTTGGCCAATAAGTTGACTGTTTGCAGATCCTTCTTCCTTCCTCCCGAGGCCAGCTACCACCGGATTCTCTACCACAGGCTTCTCTTGAACCCTGTGCTCCAGCAGTTCCCAGCACAACTCCGCATAGGTTATCCGCCCTTCATAACGGCCCCACACGTGGTGTGCAACTACCATGAACTCATTTGGCAGGGAGCGGACCAAGGCCCATATCTTATAGTTGTCCAGTAACGGAAACTCCTGCCGCTCGAGTCTCCTAAAAAGACCATCGAGCCTTCTCATGTGTCCGATGACCCCACCATCTGGTTTATAGACTATCTCTTCAATAGTTTCCCTTAATCGGTTTCGTGACACATCACGACGGGTCATGGTAGTCATCGTCCGTGCCATCTGAATTTGAAATAAATGAAGTCAGTACAAAACCGACCAACCCGTACGAAACCGGCTTAATTCAATTCAGATGAACATAGACCTTACACAATTAATTACGAAAAATCAAATTTTCGTAACAAAATTTATTTTATTTATTTATTTGTTTATATATATATATATATATATATATATATATATATATATATAGATATATATTATTATTATTATTTTTTTTTTTTTGTAATTAAACTAAGGCTAGCATAAGGTCGTTTTAAGCTTAAGGCATCATAGCTTAAGGCATCATTCATGTTCTCCTGCATAATTTAAGCTTAAGGTATTTTATATCATACATGAACAATCATAAGGGTATCATACATATTTTCGTGCATGTTTAAGCTAGAAGCATTTCTTATCATACATGAATCAAGCATAAGGGAAAGGCATTTTATATTATACATGAACTAAATAATCTAAAGATATTTCATATCATGCATGATCAAAATTAACAAAATTAGAGTATAGACATAGAATTCTTACTTGGAGCAGCAGGATTTGGAGCTTGATGTGTGTGTAGTGGAAAGGCAGATCCGCTCTGATACCAACCTGTCACGCCCGCCCTTCCGGGACCCTCAATGTGTCCGGAGAGGCGGCGCGTGACGCGACCGTACATACATTTCATACAGCGGAAGACTTTATATATATATATATATACTTCTTATTTCTTACAGCGGAAGACTTAAGACCTAAATACTTTTTTTTTCTTTTAAACATAAATATGCATTAACACTTCTTCTTAACATAGAGTATGTTTCATAGCATAGCATGCATAGATACTTCTTCTTACTTCTTCTTTACTTCTTCTTATCAACATAAAGCATTCTTCTTTACTTCTTCTTATCAACATAAAGCATGCATCATATATATATATAGATACTTAGGGCTTAGTAGGTTCATAACATCATCGTCATAGGGAGACATAAGTAAAGACATCCATAGACATCATCATCATAGGTAATACGTGTATAAGTAGACTTAACGGATCTTCTCCACCATGCCACTACCACACACATTGACCCCTCCTGCTGCTCCCTTTAGTTTATCCATCCCTTACCCTTATCTGCAGTACGAGGGAAAGATAAACTATAAGCACATAGGCTTAGTAAGATCCTGTCCTACTCACAAAAACCATACATCATCATTAATCATGACTTGTAGCATTTATAACATATAATCAATATATCATGTAACATACATGGCATCATCAGCTTAACTTGTAGCTTAAGTAACATAAACATAACATACATGGCATCATATGTAACTTAGTAACCTGACCTCATAGCGTACCATCGAACGTAACATGTAACTTAAACATTATGGCATATCGTCTAACATAACAGGTAACTTAAACATTGTGGCATATCATCTAGCATAATAGGTAACTTAAACATTATGGCATATCATCTAACATAACATGTAACTTAAACATTATGACATATCATCTAGCATAACAGGTAACTTAAACATTATGGCATATCATCTAACATAACAGGCAACTTAAACATTATGGCATATCATCTAACATAACAGGTAACTTAAACATTATGGCATATCATCTAACATAACAGGCAACTTAATCATTAACAGGTAAACATATGCAAGATGCTTTTGAAAACATATATGTTAGGTACGTAAATATAAATCTCAACATATTTGGGCCCGGCATTGTACCACTTCTTCATTATCATAGCGCGCATCCCTAAATAGGCCCGAGGTAGCAAGTCTCGAACCTAATAGGTTCCTAGGCCCGAGTCTTATTCCATCGACCTAGGGGCAATCGTCATAGCGTAGAAGCCCATCCTAGGCCCGAGTCTTACTCCATCGACCTAAGGCATCTTGGAGCCCATCCCGTACTAGGCCCGAATCTTATTCCATCGACCTAGGGGCAATCATACATAGAAGCCCATCCTAGGCCCGAGTCTTATTCCATCGACCTAGGGCATCTTAGGAGCCCATCCCTTCTTGGACCTTGTTAAGGTCTTGGTACAAGCCATGCAGAAGGTAAAATACTTATATGCTTATTTTACAACATAGCTTATTTCTTTAACATAGCATAGCATACTTCATTTCATACACATCATGCTTCATTTCATTAACATAGCATAGCATACTTCATTTCATAACACATCATGCTTCATTTCATTAACATAGCATAGCATACTTCATTTCATAACACATCATGCTTCATTTCATTAACATAGCATAGCATACTTCATTTCATAACAACATAGCTTATTTCATTAACATAGCATAGCATACTTCATTTCATACACATCATGCTTCATTTCATTAACATAGCATAGCATACTTCATTTCATAACAACATAGCTTATTTCATTAACATAGCATAGCATACTTCATTTCATACACATCATGCTTCATTTCATTAACATAGCATAGCATACTTCATTTCATAACACATCATGCTTCATTTCATTAACATAGCATAGCATACTTCGTTTCATAACAACATAGCTTATTTCATTAACATAGCATAGCATACAATTCATGGTATGAACTTCATTGTAACCTAAGAGACCAAAGGTGGCCGAATGGCCCTTATAGGCTTTTTAGGGTTTAGACTTTTAACCTAATTCAAGTAACATACATATGCATACAAATTCCATAAAATTCATGGTATGAACTTCATTGTAACCTAAGAGATCAAAGGTGGCCGAATGGCCCTTATAGGCTTTTTAGGGTTTAGACTTTTAACTAATTCAATTAACATACATATGCATACACTTCATGGTGTAAACTTCATTGAAACACACAAAGAAAAGAAACAACCAATGGTGGCCGAATGGCCCTTTTTGGCTTCTTAGGGTTCTTGTCACCCAACATTCATTCATGAGCATTATAACCTAGCATAGCATTATTAGGGACATTTTCATGCAACCCTAACCCTAATTCCCTAGGGTGGCCGAAACACATAAGGGGCTCAACTAGGGTTCTTGTTACCCAACATTCATTCATGAGCCTTATAACCTAGCATAGCATCATTAGGGACATTTTCATGCAACCCTAACCCTAATTCCCTAGGGTGGCCGAAACACATAAGGGGCTCAACTAGGGTTCTTGTTACCCAACATTCATTCATGAGCCTTATAACCTAGCATAGCATCATTAGGGACATTTTCATGCAACCCTAACCCTAATTCCCTAGGGTGGCCGAAACACATAAGGGCTCAACTAGGGTTAGCTTTTGGTCCTAATCCATTTTTAAATCTTAACTACATCATATAGTGAATAAAACATAGCATGTAACTTCATGTAAAACCCCAATCCTAGCTTGGCCGAATAGGTCTTGGTAGCCATTAGGGCTAGCTTTTTAACCAAACCTCATTTCCCATCTTAGCATCATCATATACTTCCTAACATAGATTACAAACACAGATTACCACTTCATTGATAAACCAAATCATGCTTGGCCGGATCTAACATATAGGTTGTTCAAACATTCAATCGAAACTACTCGTATGCAGGTGAGGGATACTTACATCCTTCGCGTTGCTTTTTGGTGGAAGGAAAACCTAAGGAAGAACCAACCCTAGCCTTCTCTTGCTTGGATGAGATTCGGCCAAAAGAGGGAAATGGAGAGGGAGGGGCTCTAGGTTTCGGTGAGAAGGAGAAGAAGAGAGGAAGTGGTCAATTAGATCTTTCCCTCTTCTTTATAAAGGGGAGGAAGAGAAGTTCCTCTTTTCTTTTCTATGCCTCTTCATTTACTCTTAGTCCCACTTATCTATAGTTTCCCCCTCTTCCTTAATCATATAATCCTATTGGTCTTCTGGTTAGTGGGTGCATCTATAAGGCTTGGCTATCTCTAGAGGTTTTGGGTTCAATTCCTAGGCCTTGCACCCCTTTTTGGCTTATTTCCTTTTATTTTTGAAAAGGCCCACATAAAGCCCATGATCATCAAGCCAAAAATTTCTGTAAAATTGCTGGGCGTTACAACTGGCACACCTCAAACATGAGGTTTTAGCCCAACTATTGTGCCCCCATACTTGCTAGACCACCCTTATCCTAGACCTAAGCCTTCTTGCCACCTCCATCAGCCTTATGCCTCTCGGATCCCTTCAAGTCATCCATGACTTGTTCATCCATCGCGCTAGCCTTCAGGTGCTTCCATCGGCTATGTCATGCTAACGGTGTCTACACCGCCAAGGCACATTGGACTTGCACCGCCAAGACTCCGCTTGGACTTTACGTCGCCAACCATTGGACTTATGCTGCCAAGACTCCCGCTTGGACTTTACGCCGCTAATATCAAACCCCTTGGACTTCTCAAATGCCAAGACTCAAGCTTGGACTTTCCCTTGCCAACCCATGTTGGACTTTCCATGCCAAGACCCATGCTTGGACTTTCCATAACCACATGGTCAACCCTAGTCAACCATCAAAGTCTCCCTCGAGTCAAACTCGAGTCCAGTTAAACATAACCCAGGTTGATTGTATAAACAATCTCCCCAAAACATTAATAGACATTAATGTCAACTTACTTTGTCAAACATCAAAACATCTCTCGAGTCAAACTCGAGTCTGGTCAATCGTGACCTGGGTCGATTGCACCAGCAACTAGTTTTGTAGCAAGCACGATCGAATTCCATTAAGAAACAAACTCGCTATTCAACTCCCCTCTAGAAGTCACCAACAGTCCCTAAACTAAGTGTGCGCTCGCGTTCAACGCTCGCAAGTGCATCGATGTCGTCAAGGAATAAAAGATTATCGATCCTATAGAGACTGAGATTCGAATACCATCAGTCCAGTGGATGTTGTTGTTCAGAATTAATCTCCTAAGAGTTTAGATTACAAGGTTGACAGTGTTGGGAATCGGCTTCGGAGGCTCATCGGCTCCCATGTCTCCGGATTAAAATTTTCACTAATGAAAACTAATCCGGATGCGATGAGTTTCCTAAGAACAACCAATTCGTCGTCGTGCTAACGGCTTGAGCGATCGCTTGAACAAACTAGTTGTTCAAGCAACAAAACTCTTCTAGTCGGTTAGCCGCGGAAGAGACGACGGACGGATCGCCGATTCTTGTGTTTATCTTCGGGGTCCATGATTATACAAATACATATGAATATAGACATGTATGATCAACACATACATAAAGTAAACATCCACATAATACATGCATATAATTGAAAAGCAATTATAAACATAATACAAAAGAACATTAATCAAAATAAACAAGATTATACCTCTTGATCTTCTATTGTATGTTCTCCCTCCTTTTGGACGTCGTGTGGGCGACGATCTACCTAAAGTTGAAGCCTCCTAGATCACCGATCTTCCTTTCCTTGTTCACTAGGAACAAAGGAAGATCCTAAAACAAAACTCATCTTCCTTTCAAGAACCGGCCACCAAGTCAATAAACTTGATGTTGCCGCCAGCCAAGGTAGATAAAATGGAGTATGGAAACCAACCAAAAGAGAAACAACAAGGGCATGGGCGCCGACCAACACTTGGAGAACACTACAAAAAAACTATTTTTTGGCGACGAATTTTGGCAACGAATTATTTTCGTTGGAAATCTGCAACAAATTTAGCGACGAATTTTCCGTTTCGTCACAAATTAGCGACGAAAAAGGATTCGTTGCAAAATTTGCAACGAATCCTGGATTCGTTGCAAACGAATCCTGGATTCGTTGCAAGTTTAACGTTTTAAAAAGTATTTTTTTATTTTTTTTTAATTTGCAACGAATCCTGGATTCGTTGCAAATTTTAAAAAAAATAAACTTTTTAAAATTGTAATATAAATTTTGCAACGAATCATGTGATTCGTTGGAAAAATTTCCAACGAATCCTGGATTCGTTGCAAAAATTTCCAACGAATCCATAAACTTTTTAAAATTGTAATATAAATTTTGCAACGAATCATGTGATTCGTTGGAAAAATTTCCAACGAATCCAGGATTCATTGGATATTTTTCCAACGAATTCAGGATTCGTTGGAAAATTTTGCAACGAATCCTGGATTCGTTGCAAAATTAATATTACAAAAATAAGTTAACGTTTTAAAATTTTTAATATTTTTTTTTTAATTTCCAACGAATCTTGGATTCGTTGCAAAAAAATTGCAACGAATCCCAGATTCGTTGCAATTTTGCAACAAATCCTGGATTCGTTGCAATTTTGCAACGAATCCGGGATTCGTTGCAATTTTTTTGCAACGAATCCAAATTCGTTGGAAAATTTTTTTAAGTTACCCAATGCCTGCCCTAATTTTTTGTTCTTCCCCTCGCGTCGCGCCCCACCCTATCCGCCGCCGCCGCTCGCGCCTGCACGCCTCCCGGCCCTGACCGGATCCGGCCGACTCGAGCCGCGCCAAGACTCGAGCCGCCGCGCCCGCGAGCCGCGCCACGCACAGAGTCCGGCCGCCGCTTCCGGAGCCCTAAATGGAACTACGATGGTTCCAGCACAGGGCAAGCACCTGGTGAGGACAGTGAAGTGATCTTATAGTAAGCTCATTTTCTCCAACTTTTTTTTTCGTTATTCATGGCTCTCAATTTTTTTATGTCGGCGTTTAAATTTTTTTGTGTGTCATGCAGTCCTCAAGCCATCTTCAAGGATCCATTTAGGATGGGGAACAATATTCTCGTAAGTGTAGTTCATTGTGTTTTTAATTAATTTGTGCTTTGTCTTGTGGGCCACAGCATTTATTCCTGTTGTTTGAATCTATATACCTCGCTGTGATATGTATCCACGAAAAACCACTTACCAAACTTTGTAGTCCAATACGTTGGTCTATTTACGTTTAAAACAGAGAAAAGTTTATCCTTTAAGAAGCATGACCGAAGCACAAAAACAGGTGGATTAGGACCATTAGGTTCATTCAGTCCCTTTGAATGTTATTCTGATGGTTAGTTGCAACCAGTTTAACTAATATATTTTGTTAAATGATGTCATTGAACTTTTAGATAGTCATAATTATATTGCAAGAACCTTGTTAGGAGTTAAAACAATTGGTGGTGCTTCAATAAGCTGCCAATTAATGTTTTGGATCTGGTCTTTTTTTATATAAAAAAAAAACTGTTACCCAAAATAATTGTAATGGTGAGTCAATATTCACCTTAAAAGATAATTATCTTTTAAGGATCAGACATTAAACCTTTTAACATATACATGCAATTGAACTTTCAAGTAGTAGGTTTTTAACAACCATGTTAACAGCAACAAAACCTAGCATTCATCCATGCTACTATCTCATTTAGAAGGTGATCCAAGTTTCAACTCGCAAATGCAACATGGTGGTACAGGACTTGCTACATCACCAATACGACATCCAATTCTTGCTAACATGTATGAGCTTGGCATCTATTCTCTAGAAGTAGCTGCGTAAGTCTCACAAACTTGTATGCTTTATATTTATACAAAGTAAATTTTCTTTAGTTATTGATAGCATCCTATGGTTCATTTCCTTTTTTTTTTGTAGTTTTGGAAATATCCCATCTTCAAGGGCAATCAGAGTTGCTCATTGTCTCACATCCATTCAGGTTAGTACAGGAGTTGCTTATTTTGATATTTTGAATAAAATATAAACAGTTCAACATGCAGGATATTTGTGGGATACACCTCCACTAGATTGTATTTGGAAGGAAAAGATCTAAATCTTGTGATATTGAGGTAGATATCAACACAAAATCATTAAAATGCTTTTCTATAATTGCTTATGCTTTTGTCCCTAAGTGTACATGTTACATGTGCAATTACTTAGCCTGCTTGTGGATTCATATAGTGTTATTGTGGAAATCATTTTGTAATATTATTTCCTTTTGGATTTCCTTTCCTCGTAGGAAACACACCCTCAATCTTAAAGGATTAAGATTCATAAAAGACATAAGCACAGTATGCTTATAAATTAAAGGAATAGGAGATCTAAAAAGCCCAAACTACACCATATTCTCGCAGATTGTGTGAATGAGCAGAATATTCACTTCAAGCTTCTCGCATCTTGGAGTTGAGCAGCAGTCGGCAAGTATTATATTGGTTGCAGGTCATAACAGTATAATATGGTTGTAGGCTTGTAGCTTAGAGCTTGTACTATATTTACTCGAGAATTTACGCATGCATAAGTTTAATCAAGCTTATGTGATAACTTTTGCGATTGTATTGGTATATTGTAGCAGAGAGCCTGTACCACATTGTCTGATAATATGTACATGAATAAATTTAATGAAATTTATTTACGTGATAAATTTTATTGATTTCCCTATGCATTTTTAATATTTCTGATCAATCTTTTTAATTGTTCCAGACGCCAAACTATAAGAGTCTCTTTATAATTTGAAAGGGTCCAAAAATATAGTCTTTTTTTCAAAGCTATTAGGGCACAATTTATAAGTTTCGCCCAGGGCCTTTGAACAACAAGGACCGGCTCTGGCTACTATATCATTGTAAGTCTTTGCATATTTATTTTCGTGTTAGTATATAGTTTTTTTTAATGTATGATACTTTTTGCTGTTTGTTTCTTTTCTAATGCAGGTAGAAGAATGTCGGCGATTGCTTACCAGATTCTCTTTTTTTCCCCATGTGTTGAGATCTTTTGTGGACATTGTTATTTGGATATCATAACTATGTTGATGTTTGAAATGTTGTAGGATATAACTTTTTATTTGGAATGTTGTATTGTTCTAAACTTATTGTGTTGCTTTGTATTTATTTGGATATGAAATATTTTTTGATATTATTGAATATTATTTTGTTGTATTGAATGTGTGTGTGTTTTGTTTGTATTGAATGTATTTATTTGGATATTAGAACTTATTGTGTTTTGTTATGTGTGTGTGAAAATTTGTATATACGATAGAATATCGAAACGGAATAAATCTGTCAAAAAAATTTTTATTTTGCGACAAATTTAGCAACAAATATACAAATTCGTTGCTAAATCCTGAGAAATCTGCGATGACTTTTGCGACGAATTTAAATTTCGTCGCAAATTTGCGACGAATTTAGCAACGAATCCAATCTGCGATAAATTTTGCAACGAATTTTCCGACGAAATTTGCGACGAAAAATATTTCATCGCAAATTTTTTGCAACGAAAAACGAATTCGTCGCCAATTTCAGTGACAAAATTCTCGACGAATTTGGAAACATCGCAAATTTACCAACGAATTCCTTTTTTCGTCGCAAAAATTACCAACGAAAAAATTAATTCGTCGCAAAAAATTATTTTTTGCGACGAATTTTGCGACGAATTCAGCGACGAAATTTGCGACGAATTTTTATCAGTCGCAAATTTACCAACGAATTCGTTATTTCGTTGCGAAAATTTCCGACAAAAAAATGAATTCGTTGCAAAATTTTCCGACGAATTCTGTGACAAATTTTGGAAATCAGGGAAACTTTTGCAACAAAATTTGCGATGAAATTTAAATTTCGTCCCTAATTTTCGTCGCAAAAATTCGTCGCAAAAATTCGTCGCTATTTTTGTTGCTAATATTTGCGACGCATTATTCCCAACAAAAAAATTTTTGTCGCTAAATTCGTCGCAAAATTATTTTGCAACGAATTTTTTTTTAAAATTCGTCGCTAAATTCGTCCCAAATTCCTGTTTTTTTTGTAGTGGAAGAAGAAAGAAAACACCCCTTCTCCTTGTTGCTGCCCAAACCCTAAACTAGGCTCTCCTTAATTTCCGGCTAAGGATGAAGGGAAGTAGAATAGATTGTGCTTTGGCCAAGGTAGAGGGAAGAAGGTAGAGGGGCCGGCCATCAAAGGAAAATGAAGAAGAATCTCCCTCTCCTTGTTGCCGCCCAACACCAACAACCAAACCCTAACCCTAGCCTCCTCCTATTTCTTGCTGCCCATGGGAAGCAACCCTCATCTCATCCACCACAAGCCATAGATCAAGGGGAGAAGCTTGGGCGCCGGCCATACCAAAGAGGAAGGAGGAAGAAGGGTGCCGGCCACCATTGGGAACAAGAAGAAGAAGCTCCCTTCTCCTTGTTGCCGCCCAACACCATGAACCAAACCCTAACCCTAGCCTCCTCCTATTTCTTGCCGCCCAAGCCACCTTATCTCAATTAGGTTTTTCTCTTTTTTCATCCTCCTTGCCGCCCAAGCCTAAGCCCATATATATAGAGTTAGGTTTAGTCCTTGGTTTAATCTCCTCCATTGGTTCTAGGGATTTAATCTCAACCGTCAGATCTAGGGATTCATCCCAACCGTCGGATCTTGGGTTTCATCCCAACCGTCGGATCTAGGGTTTCATCCCAACCGTCGGATCTAGGGTTTCATCCCAACCGTCGGATCTAGGATTTCATCCCAACCGTCGGATCTAGGGATTTAATCTCCACCGTCGGATCTAGGGATTTAATCTCCACCGTCGGATCTAGAGTTTTGTTTTCCATCATTGGATCTAGGCTTCATGATGTGTTAATAGGCTACAATAGGGACCATGAGGAGGAGTTGGATCTTGGCCACCCGATGGATCGGAACCACACAAACTTGATCCATCAATGATGTTCCATTCCACTAGAGGATCATCATTGAATTACCTCACCAACCCCCATATGATAATATGGGCTCCATATATTATTTGTACATCCATCTCCCCGTGTTTAAGATATCGAATGCCCGTCAATTTATTGATATACTGACCATCAATTAATTAACATCTAACTCCTCGAGTAGTACCACTCAACCTTATTATCATGTTGACTAAGTCAACCTGCAGGGTTTACATGATGAACCTTATGAGCTCCTCAAGGGGACATCATCAACCTATATATAGGACACAGTTTCCTCCTATAATCAACGGCACACCATGTAAATAATATCATTTCCCAACTTACCGGGCATATTGATTTAATCCATCTAAATCTCACCCTTTGGTAAATCAAAGAAATAAATACTAAGTACATGTGCTCGTTATTATATCGGGATTAAGAGCATGTACAACATAATATCCGAGGTCCGATTCAATTATGTAGTCAGCAATAAATTGAATCACCTCTATGTCGGTCCTGCTCAATACACCTAAGTGTACTAGTGTAACTCTATGTTCAAGAAAAAACAATACCAAGCTACACTACAACCATGCCAATGGTTTGTCCAAAACCATCTTGGTTGTGAGCCTCTACTTATATTCTACAAGGGACTGATAACATGATCTTCTGTGCCACACCAAGTACCATGTTATCTACAATGTTAAATATTAGCAAATATGCATACATATAATAAATATAAAGTGCAAACAATGATCATGTGATTCTTATTTCAAAATAAAAATGTTCATACAAAAAGAGCTAGGCTTTCAGTATACATTCCAACAATCTCCCACTTATACTAAAAGACTATGCTGTCATCACACTACCATACATCTGATTCCCCTTCCCTCCACATGCCTATCAAAGCTCTCGCTAGAAGGGCCTAAGTGAAAGGGTCTACCAGGTCATCCTCTGATGCAATCTTAGCGACAACAACTTCTACCTCCTTTACGATTTCTCGTATCAGGTGGTACTTGCGCTCTATGCATTTACTTACCTTATGGGCTCGTGGTTCCTTTGAGTTTGCAACTGCACCATTATTATCACAATAAATTGTGATATTTCTGGGCAAACCAGGAATCACATCCAAGTCCATCAGGAAGTTCCTGAGTCACCCAGCTACTTTGGCCGCCTTAGAGGCTGCCACATACTCAGCTTCCATGGTGGAGTCAGCCACGCATTTCTGCTGGACACTCCTCCATACAATTGCTCCACCTCCCAAAGTAAATACAAAACCTGAGGTAGAGTTACTGTTATCCCTATCAGATTGGAAATCGGAATCTATGTAACCCACAGGGAGTAATTGGTCTGCCCGGTAAACTAGCATATAATCCCTAGTCCTTCTCAGGCACTACAATATATGCTTTATCGCAGTCCAATGTCCCTGTGCTGGATTACTCTGATATCTGCTGACCATGCCCACGGCATAGTAGATATCGGGTCTCGTACATAGCATCGTATACATGAGGCTTCCTACTGCCGAAGCATAAAGAACCGCCTTCATCTCCTCTATCTCCTCAGATGATCTAGGACACATCTCCTTATATAAAGGAACTCCATGCCTGAAAGGTAGAAAATCTTTCTTGGAGTTTTGCATGCTAAAACGATCCATAATCGTGTCTATGTATGAAGCTTGGGATTAGAACACTAACCTTGATCCCAAGGATGTGTCCCACTTCTCCCAAGTCCTTCAAAACTGTTTGGACAACCATACCCTTACGTCTGATAACACTCTGATATTGTTTCCAACTATCAAAATATTATCTATGTATAGTACAAGAAATACCACTATGTTTCCGTCACATCTCTTGTATACACAAGACTCATCCGAACTTTGAATAAATCCATAAGTCTGGATTTACCTCATCAAAGCGGATGTTCCAAGACCTCGAAGCTTGTTTCAATCCATAAATGGACCGATTAAGCTTACATACAAGATGCTCTTTGCCCTTAGCAATGAATCCATCTGGTTGCTTCATATAGATGTTCTCCTCAAGACTTCCATTAAGGAAAGCTGTCTTGACATCCATCTGCCACACCTCATAATCCATATGAGCTGCTATGCATAAGAGCTCCCAGACCTAATTTGAATCCATAGATTCAATCTCAGTATTCATTGCACTTTGCAAAGATGCTGCATCTTTATCTTGGATTGCCTCGTCATATGTCTAGGGATCATGTTCATATTTTCTAGGGACCAAATCGGAAGATTCTCCCAAGAACATGAATCTATCAGGCTGTCTCACAACCCTCCCACTACGACGAGGTATCACCTGTGTATCCTCTGTGACATGCGGTGCAGTGACATGTGGTATATCCTCTTATACCGGTCGTACTGAAGTCGGGACTTCCCCTGTCAACTCCTCAAGAACAATCCTACTCGTGGGCTTGTGGTTCATCACATAGTCCTCCTCTAGAAATCTGGCATTCGTACTAACGATCACCCTCTAATCTCTAGGACTATAAAACAAACCACCCTTCGTTCCTCTAGGATAGCCAACAAACAAGCGCACTTCTGTACGAGGTTCCAACTTACCAGCATCAGCCTTCAGCACATATGCTGGACTCCCCCATATCCGAATATGTCTTAGACTAGGCTTTTGCCCAGTCCACAACAATGTGAGAGTAGAAGGCACTGATTTATATGGAACCAAGTTCAGAATGTACACCGTCGCATCTAGAGCATATCCCCAGAACGAATCTGGCAAGTCAGAATAACTCATCATCGATCTAACCATCTCCATAAGAGTTCTATTCCTTCGCTCTGCTACACCGTTCTGCTGGGGTGTGCCAGGTGTAGACAATTGGGATTGAATCCCAACCTCTGATAAGTAGTTCCTAAACTATCCCAAGAGGTACTTACCACCACGATCAGATAGTGGTGTCATCCATATCTTGAATAATCATCTATGAAAGAGACAAAATATTCGAGACTACCTCTTGCCTAGATAGTCATAGGACCACACAAATCAGAATGAACCATTCCTAACACATCTTTGGCTCTATACCCCTTGGCCTAAAAACGCCTCTCAGTCATTTTACCTTCCAAGCAAGATTCGCAGGTTGGGAGATCCTCCACCACTAATGAACCCAAAGGTCCATCAGTTATCAACCTTTGAATTCTACTCACGTTAATATGACCAAGCCTTAGATGCCAAAGATATGTTTGGTTCATCTTCGAAGGTTCTTTTCTCTTATTAGAATTAGAAGATGAGTTATAAACTTCAATTTGCATCGTGGGAGGTTTTTGGTTCAAGTGTTTACAAATTTCCTATCAATGTACCTGAACATATATTTTCCCTATTCCTTTTTATAACAACTTTATCATTAAAAGAAATAGAATATCCTTCCAAAAACAATTTAGAAGCCGAAATTAAATTCTTTCTAAATAAAAGTACATAAAGGGAATTTTCCAGAACCAAAATTTTATTTTTCTTAAGAGATAAATAAAACTTCTCCCACTGCAATAGCCGCCACCTTCAAGGCATCGCCCAAGTAAATGGTAATCTCCCCTTTAGCTAGTCGTCGGGTTTCCTGGAACCCCTACAAAGTGTTGCAGACATGATTAGTGGCTCTCGTATCTACACACCAGGTGCCAGTAGATAATGCCTCTAACCATATTTCAACGACTGGAACAAAGGATATACATTTGTTCTTGCTTCGGATTGGGATAATCCTTCTTCTTATGTCCAGTCTGCTTGCAAGTGAAGTGCTTGCCTTTCGGCTTCTTCACTCCTCCCTGAGATCCTCCCACCACCTTTGCTCCACCTTGTTTCTCCTTCCTCTTGCCTTTCGGCTTAGAAGTAGAAACCTTTTTGAGCAACCATGTCTTGAGGACACTCTTTGAAGAGTACATACTTGTACTTCTTAGCAGATAAGACAATATCTAGATTCTTTTCCAATCAACATTATTTGGGTACAGTAAGTTTATTTCCTTTAGTATCATAGTAAGTGGACTGAAAGTCATTTTTGAAAATCCTAATAATCACATTGATCAAAATATTATATTTTAAATATTATTGATTCCTCAAAACAATAAAATTCCGAAATCAACCAACACCTCAAAACACCGAGAATATCGCATGCCACGATAGTGTGGACGTATACGAATTCTACATTTGTAAGAGGAGGTTTTACTCATTAATTTTATTATCTTGTCAACCTTACTTTTTGACAAATAAAATTAATAGTTGGTTCCTCTTTGGCCCTACAAATAAAAGCAGTGACTCCGATGGGGAGGATACTTTTTATTTGCATCTAAGTGTGCAGCATTACACGATACTAAGGGAATTCTCTCGGATGATGTGCCTTACCGATGTGGAAGTACACACGCTTCTAAACAATTTCCTATAACCATTATTTGACCTAGTGATTTGCAAACAAACTCATCCGATGCGGAGGAAGGCACTCAGAGCCGACGCGCAAGTTTGTTGCATCACACGTCAAATTGTAATGGAGGCCACGAGAATTAATTAAAATATCCCTCTCCCACTTAGTAAATTGAAAATGAGGAATTTTCAAGCACACACAACATGCATATAAAACAAATCAGCAATAAATATGGAAAAAACAGAATTTTTCCAACTATTATGGTTTTGTTCTCCAATATGCGTCCCGTCGTGTCGCCACCTCGTCTGCTCCATCTTTTCCCGCGCGCAAGTCACCAAAGAGATCCGAGCCGAGATATATCATTTTAATTTACATCAATCGATCCTATACTCCAGGAAGGAGTGTACAAACGATCTAGATCGAAAGTAAACTAAAATGATCGGGTAAACAATGTCGTATTTAATTACAAAAATTAAATACTAATCTAGCCTCGTCAACCTCGAGGATTCAAATGATATACATACAATCACACACATACAATCACATACACACATATAGCCGTAATAGTCGGATCTTATGCCTGCAACCAAAAAGATAGCCTACGCACATCCTACTATTATCCGGCATACTCAATATATGATATGTGCATGAAAGTAACCGAATCCAAAACACACAAAACCGGAAACTGTGGCTCTGATACCAATTGTTAGGAATCGGCTTCGGAGGCTCATCGGCTCCCATGTCCCCGGATTAAAATTTTCACTAATGAAAACTAATCCGGATGGGATGAGTTTCCTAAGCACAACCAATTCGTCGTCGTGCTAACGACTTGAGCGATCGCTTGAACAAACTAGTTGTTCAAGCAACCAAACTCTTCTAGTCGGTTAGCTACAGAAGAGACGACGGACGGATCGTCAGTTCTTGTGTTTATCTTCGGGGTCCATGATTATACAAATACATATGAATATAGACATGTATGATCAACACATACATAAAGTAAACATCCACATAATACATGCATATAATTGGAAAGCAATTATAAATATAATACAAAAGAACATTAATCAAAATAAACAAGATTATACCTCTTGTAATACCTTTTGATCTTCTATTGTATGTCCTCCCTCCTTTTGGACGTCGTGTGGGCGACGATCTACCAAAAGTTGAAGCCTCCTAGATCACCGATCTTCCTTTCCTTGTTCACTAGGAACAAAGGAAGATCCTAAAACAAAACTCATCTTCCATTCTAGAACCGGCCACCAAGTCAATAAACTTGATGTTGCCGCCGACCAAGGAAGATAAAATGGAGTATGGAAACCAACCAAAATAGAAACAACAAGGGCATGGGTGTCGGCCAACACTTGGAGAAGAAGAAAGAAAACACTCCTCCTTGTTGCCGCCCAAACCCTAAACTAGGCTCTCCTTAATTTCCGGCTAAGGATGAAGGGAAGTAGAATAGATTGAGCTTTGGCCAAGGTAGAGGGGAGAAGGTAGAGGGGCCGGCCATCAAAGGAAAATGAAGAAGAATCTCCCTCTCCTTGTTGCCGCACAACACCAACAACCAAACCCTAACCCTAGCCTCCTCCTATTTCTTGCCGCCCATGGGAAGCAACCCTCATCTCATCCACCACAAGCCATAGATCAAGGGGAGAAGCTTGGGCATCGGCCAAACCAAAGAGGAAGGAGGAAGAAGGGTGTCGGCCACCATTGGGAACAAGAAGAAGAAGCTCCCTTCTCCTTGTTGCCGCCCAACACCATGAACCAAACCCTAACCCTAGCCTCCTCCTATTTCTTGCCGCCCAAGCCACCTTATCTCAATTAGGTTTTTCTCTTTTTTCATCCTCCTTGCCGCCCAAGCCTAAGCCCATATATATAGAGTTAGGTTTAGGCCTTGGTTTAATCTCCTCCATTGGTTATAGGGATTTAATCTCAACCGTCGGATCTAGGATTTCATCCTAACCGTCGAATCTAGGGTTTCATCCCAACCATCGGATCTTGGGTTTCATCCCAACCATCGGATCTAGGGATTTAATCTCCACCGTCGGATCTAGAGATTTAATCTCCACCGTCAAATCTAGAGTTTTGTTTTCCATCATTGGATCTAGGCTTCATGAGGTGTTAATAGGCTACAATAGGGACCATGAGGAGGAGTTAGATCTTGGCCACCCGATGGATCGGAACCACACAAACTTGATCCATCAATGATGTTCCATTCCACTAGAGGATCATCATTGAATTACCTCACTAACCCTCATATGATAATATGGGCTCCATATATTATTTGTACATCCATCTCCCCGTGTTTAAGATATCGAATGTCCATCAATTAATTGATTTACTGACCATCAATTAATTAACATCTAACTCCTCGAGTAGTACCACTCAACCTTATCATCATGTTGACTAAGTCAACCTGCAGGGTTTACATGATGAACCTTATGAGCTCCTCAAGGGGACATCATCAACCTATATATAGGACACGGTTTCCTCCTATAATCAACAGCGCACCATGTAAATAATATCATTTCCCAACTTACCGGGCATATTGATTTAATCCATCTAAATCTCACCCTTTGGTAAATCAAAGAAATAAATACTAAGTACATGTGCCCGTTATTATATCGGGATTAAGAGCATGTACAACATAATATCCGAGGTCTGATTCAATTATGTAGTCAGCAATAAATTGAATCACCTCTATGTTGGTCCTGCTCAATACACCTAAGTGTACTAGTGTAACTCTATGTTCAAGACAAAACAATACCAAGCTACACTACAACCATGGCAATGGTTTGTCCAAAACCATCTTGGTTGTGAGCCTCTACTTATATTCTACAAGGGACTGATAACATGATCTTCTGTGCCACACCAAGCACCATGTTATCTATATTGTAAAATATTAGACAATATGCACACATATAATAAATATAAAGTGCAAACAATGATCATGTGATTCTTCTTTCAAAATAAAAATGTTCATACAAAAAGAGCTAGGCTTTCAGTATACATTCCAACAGACAGTAGTTCTTAGTCAAGTATGGTTTCACTCGGAGGAAGGGAATGTTGATTTGAAGTTCTCAAAAAGGGATTCAAGGACTCGGTTTCACTTGTGCATCATGGAACATGCAATCAATTAAGTGTATTGAGATCTCTAATTATGATCTTCAAGGAGGATCATTATACATTTTCCCGATGAACTTTTGCTTCTACCGGGAGCTATCTATTCCTAACCAAGTTTACCTTTCGGATCATCAAAGCTCAAAGGGTTGATACCATTGGGAGCCCTCTATCACTAAGTTCCCTCAACCCTTCTAGAGTTAATTTCTCCTACTTTGGTGCTTCTTCTAAGATAGGTTATTGAGGTACCAAGATGTCCTAATAATTCCCTATGTAGAGGCGGATATTATTTCATACCCTTCCCTATCAAATTCTGTCTTCTATTATTACAGGAGGTAGGATGACCGCATGGTTCATCCTTGATTCTCCTAGGTTTTTGATACGAAGGCTGTCACCCTTTGTATCCACTATGCATAGTAGATTTAGAATCAAAACATAATTTTCATAAATCTCAACAACACAAAACTGTTAGTAATATATGAGAGATGTCCTAAGGCAATCGCCTTATGTATGAACCATTTATATGATAAATGAAGATTCACTATTTGAGTATACATGTTTTATGTATTTGATTGGATCTTAAACTCATTTACTGAATGTCCACGATACGATTCACGGCATGAGAGAATTTGTGATTGGATCACAACTAGTGAGTATCTCTACATGTGTAATTGTGATGTATCGGAATTATCCTAGTCGATGAATTGATGGATTTGGACACCATCAATTACCTCGAGACTAGCACGAGGTATACTCCTTGGTGTATCCAAGCGGTGATTCTCACCTTTGGAGACATAGTGATGTCCGGAGTTAATCGTGGATGCTAGTTATGGTAACTAGTTCATTGGAGTGACCAGCCGTAAGACTTCATATGGTTCTCTGCATATATAGATATGTCAATGAAGTTCTTACCGTGGCTTAAGTGCGATGTTCCTTTGACTTGCGGTATTCAAGTCATCTTGATCATGGAGACTTATGCTTTGACATCTTAAGCAAACATCTCTAAGGAGATGTGGACCCGGGATGATTGGGTATAAGTCGAAGTGATCGAAGGTGTTTGAATAGCCTATAAAGGATTCACCACTCCTTGCGAGGAGATGTATACCCATGGCCTCTCGTCGGATTATTACTAAAGTCTTTGGCCAAAGCATTACATGTTTAGAGTAAAGTACTCTTCGATACATGTGGAGTAACTAGAATCCGTAGGACGAGGAAATGATACTTGGGCTAGGTGTGACGTAGTCAGCCTATTGGGGACTGACACAATAGACCATGTCCTGAACCAAGTGGGTATAAGATGAGTGAAGGGAATGTGGCACGATTCATTCGAGCTACTGAAGGGTTTCAGAAATAGTTCTGGATCAACCGTTGATCTTTTCGGTTAATTGGGGATCATGATGTACTACTAGGTGCCACTCATGATCGTTCTATAATTAATGGTTAATTATAGACGGCCAACATAAACCGAGAACCTATTTGGTCACACGCACAACGAGTGTAATCCAAAGGATTTAAAACGAGCTTGAGAATGGGATTCTCAGACCGAGAGAAACTATGTTTGGTTGGACCAAACATAAAGCGAGAATGAAATTGTTTCAGTCGCAATGGAAGCGTGGATGGGCAGTGTCTTATGAAGACATAATGGATGGACCAAAATGGTTTGGTTCTAATCCAATGGATAAGAATAAACCAAAGGGTTTGGTTTATTTTAAACGAATGAACCAAAAGTTGGTTCGGTTTGTTTTAACTTAAAATAAACCATCATGGTTTGGTTTATTTTAACTTATCTTAATGGAGCGGGTTAACGGGCTTTATGGATATGATCGATTAACCATTAAGAGAATTAGTTCTCTATAAAAGTGGGCTTAAGGGATTGTTAAACCCTAACTAATCCAAACCCTAGCCCCCCCTTGAGTTGCCGCCCACTCCTTGGAGGAGTTAATCGGCGCCAACCCTAAAGCTGCCGCCGCCCAGCTTTGTGCCGCCGTCCAAGACCCTTGCCGGCGTCCAAGCTCCAGCCGGTGAACCTCCGGCGACCCTCCGGTGATCTCCTAAAGGTTCGGCATCAAGGTGAGCTTTTTCTCTCCTTGTTTTGGCCGGCGCCTACTCCTCCACCAAGCTGTCCAGTTTTCTGGACAGCTTCTTCTCCTCTCGTCGGAGCGTCGTTTGGACGACGGTTAGTGCTCCGACAGCGGCTAACTTACCGGGGATTTGATCTCCGGTAATCCTCTGAGGTGGAGGACGAAGGATTCATCAAACGGTTGACGAATACCTCTCCGGAGAAGCGAGTTTTGAGAACTCGTTTTAGGATCCGAATTTGGATTCGGATCGTGATCATCTCTCGATCACGTTGTCTTCAACACGAGGCTAGTAACCCGTACGAAGACGAAGCTCGTGACTTAGTGAAGTCATCCCGAGGAGCTCGGCGTGGATACGGATAGAGATGATTCTTACGAGGATCATTCCGGTTGATGCCGTTCCCGCTACACGTCATACGGAAGGTATAACGTAGTTTAATTTTCTTTTATTGCAAATTTTAATTTACGGTTATGTCTACACTTATTGTAATAGCATGCGTGTGTTGTGTGTGTTGTAATAAATATAGATTTATTATTTTTAATTGCTTCCGCTGTGCTCATGTTTACGAAACATGATCGAACAAACACACGCCGCGGTGCCGGAAACCCAACAGTGGTATCAGAGCCCAGGTTGTGTTTCGACATAATCGTAAAATTGGTTTTGCGATAGTCATAATGTATTTCTGGAAATTTTCTAATTTTGGAAATTTAGAAGTATTTATGGAAATTTTTCAATTTTGGAAAGTCTAGAAGTATTTATGGAAATCTTCCACTTTTGGAAAGTTGGAAGTATTTATGGAAATTGATATTTTCCATAAATAAAATATTTGATTAGATTCTGGAAATTTGTTTCCTAATTTAATCATGATTTGATTTGGGAAATCAAATCTTAAAATATTTAATTTCCATAAGTAGTTTTAATGATTTAGGAAATTGGTTTCCTAAATAGATTTTCCTTAATCAAATAATTCCATGAATAAAATATGTGATTAGATTTGGAAATTTGTTTCCTAATTTAATTATGATTTGATTTGGAGAATCAAATCTTAAACATATTTTATTTCCATAAATAGTTATGACATATAAGGAAATTATATACATGACATAATTGTATGTCATGTAATTGCATTAGATGCATAACATTATGCCATGCGTGTCGTGACATGTAGATGTATGCCATGTATGTCATGCCATGTAGATAATAGTTATTTGCATGCAAAGAGGATGAGACATAAAAACCCTTAATCAATATTAAAGCCTACACCTTCCATTAATATGGTTAGAACTAGAGTTCTGTTTCTTGTTTGGGTTGTTGGACTCTCTCCAAGCCCGGCTCGAACCTGAATATGTTCAAACCATGGAATAGTTTAATACTAATATGGTAAGAGTCAGAGGTCAATCGTTAGCTTTGGTTGTTGGACTCTCTCCAAGCTGGGCTAATTGGTTGAATGCGCTCTAACCATATTAAAACTATGTCCCGATTAATGGGTTGGCTTTAACCTGGAGCATCGGCTTGTTGGACTCTCTCCAAGGTCGATGTAAAGGGAGGTGAAGTTGGGTGCTATGCATATGATGCATACTTGTTAATGTGTTAACAACCCGATGTATGTGTGAACATTCAAATAGTTGATAGCACATTGTGATAGTTGCATATACGTGATATGCAATCGGTATAGATGATACCTACCGTCGTAGTTATGAATGGCTTGTTGGACTCTCTCCAAGGTTGTTCATAACTATGATGGATATCAACCCATTCGGAGATGGACCTACGATCTCCCGAAGTGATTTTGGGGTTTTTGAAATTCGAAAAATGAATGGGATTTATTAATGTATATTGATGCATTTTAAAATCATTTTCTCATATATGCTCGTTTTGTATTTCTAGGTCAATAAATTGATCATGACGTCTTTGAATTTGCGCACTATTTTGGATTCGAACAAACTGACTGGGCCTAACTTCCTGGACTGGCTTAGAAACCTGAGAATTGTTCTCAAGGCGGAAAAGCTTGCATATGTCCTTGAAGAGCCTCTTCCTGACCGTCCTAAGAACGATGCAACTCCAGACCAAATGTTGGTCTATCAAAAACATGTGGCAGATTCTGAGCTGGCGAGTTGCATCATGCTCGCGGCGATGGTACAGATGGATGCTAATACAATGGTCTTCCATCTTCATGAGTTGTTCGATGAGCAAGCGAGATCCGAAGGTTCGAGGTCTCTAGGCTCCTCTTCACTACGAAGATGCAAGAAGGTTCTGCAGAGTACGCTTTGTGCTAAAGATGAATGGGTACATCGAGCTAGCTACCCTCGGTTTTGTGATGGATCATGAGTTAAGTATT
Organism: Wurfbainia villosa; assembly: GCA_025175895.1. Classification (NCBI taxonomy): domain Eukaryota; kingdom Viridiplantae; phylum Streptophyta; class Magnoliopsida; order Zingiberales; family Zingiberaceae; genus Wurfbainia; species Wurfbainia villosa. Next base: position 76,249,794 of record CM046000.1, on the reverse strand, counting down.
GACTTAATTCTGCATTGTTTGCCCAAGAGTTTCTATTTGTGATGAACTATCGGATGAACAAATTGGAATCCACCATTCGAGCTCCTTAATATCTTTGAAGGCTGTGGAGCCTTACATAAAGCATGAGGAGAAGGCGGTTCTGTTAGTTGATTCCTCAAAGAAAGGTTCTAAGAGGAAGGCAAAAGAACAGAAGAAAGGAAAGAAAAAGGCAAAGAAGGCGGAACCAGCGCAAAAGGGCACTTGCCATCACTGTGGCAAGGAAGGCCACTGGCGAAGAAACTGCAAGACTTATCTTAAGTCCATGAAGAAGAAGAAGGCATCCGATGCCCCATCCTCTTCAGGTATCTTCGTTATTGATTGTCATTCTATTTCCTTAGACACTTGGGTATTGGATCGGGTGTAGCTCACATATATGTAATGACATACAGGCTAAGGAATAGAAGAAGACTTGTCGAGGGAGTCAAATTTGAGTTGGCAATGGAGCAAAGGTTCTTTCATGCGCCATCGGAACTTATTTCAAGCTCCTAGTGGACTAGTCTTGGAACGACAATTGCTATTATGTTCCTTCTCTAATAAAGAACATTGTTTCTATTTCTGCTTAAATAGAAATGGTTTCCATTTAACGTTTAGTAACAATTGTTGTTATATAACTTTGAATGGCGTACTTTATGGAATCTGGAACTTTGAGTAATGGCATTTATCGTTGGGCGTATCCGGTGACATTTTCAATATCGAAGCGAGCAACACGCTGCTCGAAGGATAATCACATAGACTCCTATATGTGGCATTGTCGTCTTGGCCATATAAGCAAGAAACGCATGTCCGAATTACACCGATGTGGAATTCGAATCGTTGAATTGGATTCATACGATACATGCGAATCATGCTTAAAAGGCAAGATGACTAAGTTACCTTTACCGAAAAGGTGAACAGTGGGAGAGTTACTAGGTCTAGTACATCGATGTATGTGGACCTATGTCAACTCAAGCTTTAGGAGGCTATAGCTACTTCATTACCTTCACCGATGATCACTCACGGTTTGGGTATGTGTTCTTGATGAAACACAAGTCCAAGCCTTTGAAAGGTTCAAAGAATTGAAATGAAGTAGAGAAACAACATGACAAAAGTATTAAAATACTTGATCGGATCGAGGTGGTGAATACTTAAGTCAAGAGTTTCTTGATTATCCGAGAGACAATGGCATATTGTCTCAATGGACTCCGCCCTATACACCACAGATAATAGTGTATCTCGAGAGGCGAATCGACCTTGTTGGACTCGGTCGTCAATGATGAATCATGCGACTCTTCCCAAGTCCTTTTGGGGTTATGCACTTCGCATACCAACTTGTTAGGTAGTCTCAACTACTCCATATGAGATATGGAATGGTAAGAAACCTCATGTATCTTACTTGAAGATATGGGGTTGTCTCGCTTATGTGAAGCGGATCAGACGTACAAACTGGATGCTAAGTCTGATAAATGTCTATTTATTGGATACCCTAAGGAAACAAGGGGTTACCAATTCTATCATCCTGTGGAACAAAAGGTGTTTGTTTCAAGGCATGTTGTGTTTCTAGAGAAAGAGCTTCTCTTGCAAGAAAACAGTGGGAGTGTCGTCGAGCTTGAGGAGGCTCGAGAGACTCAAATAGACATTGATGAGATACCTGGTGAAGCACAACAGCCGACAACTCATAGTGATGAGCAATCGGCTGGACCTATTGTAACACCACATCTTCGTAGATCTGGTAGAACACGCAATATTCCTGAGAGATATGGATTTCTCGTAAGTGAATCGAACGACGTGTTACTCATTGATGATGAGGAGCCTACCAGTTATGAAGAAGTGCTGACAAGTTCAGAAAGGGATAAGTGGCTTGGTGCCATGAAGTCGGAAATGGATTCCATGTACGAAAACCAAGTTTGGAACTTGGTTGACCCACCTGAAGGCATAAAGCCTATAGGGTGAAAGTGGGTTTTCAAGAAGAAAACCGACATGGATGGTAATGTGATTACCTATAAGGCTAGATTGGTGGCGAAAGGATATCGTCAAAAACAAGGTGTTGATTATGATGAAACCTATTCGCCTGTAGCTATGCTTAAATCCATTCGGATGCTCCTGGCCATAGCGGCTCATTATGATTATGAGATATGGCAGATGGATGTGAAAATAGCTTTCCTTAATGGAAACCTGCTCGAGGACGTGTATATGATACAGCCTGAGGGTTTCACATCGGTTGATAAAACCAAGGTATGCAAATTGCGACGATCCATTTATGGATTGAAGCAAGCATCCAGGAGCTGGAATATCCGTTTTGATGAGACGATCAAAAAGTTTGATTTCTCACAAAATCCAGACGAACCTTGTGTGTACAAGAAGGTTAGTGGGAGTGCAGTCGTGTTCCTAGTATTATATGTCGATGACATATTACTTATAGGAGACGATGTGTCAATCTTACAGTCAGTTAAGGTTTGGTTGTCCAAGACATTCTCCATGAAAGACCTGGGAGAAGCAACCTACATCCTTGGGATTAAGATCTATAGAGATAGATCGAAACGGTTGCTTGGTCTTTCGCAGTCTACATATATAGACCGAGTGCTAAAGAGGTTTAGCATGTCGGAATCCAAGAAAGGTTATCTGCCCATAGGCATGGGGTACACCTTTCGAAGTCTATGTGTCCACGCACAGAAGACGAGAGGATTTGCATGAGTAAGATTCCCTATGCATCCGCAATAGGATCTCTCATGTATGCTATGTTATGTACGAGGCCCGATGTATCGTACGCTCTGAGTGTCACGAGCAGATACCAATCCGATCCAGGAATGGATCATTGGGCGGCTGTTAAGATGATCCTTAAGTACTTGAGAAGAACTAAGGATGTGTTCCTAATATATGGAGAAGGGGACATGGTGATACGCGGGTATACGGATGCCAGCTTCCAGACAGACAAGGATGATTCCAGGTCTCAGTCTGGATACGTGTTCACCTTGAATGGGGGCGCAGTGAGTTGGAAAAGTTCCAAACAAGAGAGTGTAGCGGATTCTACCACTGAGGCAGAATATATTGCAGCTTCGGAAGCAGCAAAGGAAGCGGTTTGGATCAAGAAGTTCGTTCATGAACTTGGTGTGATTCCGGCCATTGTTGAAGCAATACCGGTCTACTGCGACAACAATGGAGCAATTGCCTGACGAAAGAGCCAAGGTCTCATCAACGATCCAAACATGTGCTTCCGCTATCATCTTATCGAGAGAGATCATAAGTAGGAACGAAATACAAATCGAGAAAATTCCCCGAAAGGAACTTAGCGGATCCTTTGACTAAAGCATTACCTCAAAGTAAGTTTGAGGGTCATGTTAGAGCTTATGGTATTGGATACCGTAGCGATTGGCATTAGGCCAAGTGGGAGTATGTTAGTAATATATGAGAGATGTCCTAAGGCAATCGTCTTATGTATGAACCATTTATATGATAAATGAAGATTCACTATTTGAGTATACATGTTTTATGTATTTGATTGGATCTTAAACTCATTTACTGAATGTCCACGATACGATTCACAGCATGAGAGAATTTGTGATTGGATCACAACTAGTGAGTATCTCTACATGTGTAATTGTGATGTATCGGAATTATCCTAGTCGATGAATTGATGGATTTGGACACCATCAATTCGCCGAGACTAGCACGAGGCTTGGTGTATCCAAGCAGCTGATTCTCACTGGCTGGAGACATAGTGATGTCCAGAGTTAATTGTGGATGCTAGTTATGGTAACTAGTTCATTGGAGTGACCAGCCGTAAGACTTCATATGGTTCTCTGCATATATAGATATGTCAATGAAGTTCTTACTGTGGCTTAAGTGCGATTTTCCTTTGACTTGCGGTATTCAAGTCATCTTGATCATGGAGACTTATGCTTTGACATCTTAAGCAAACATCTCCGAGGAGATGTGGACCCGGGATGATTGGGTATAAGTCGAAGTGATCGAAGGTGTTTGAATAGCCTATAAAGGATTCACCACTCCTTGCGAGGAGATGTATACCCATGGCCTCTCGTCGGATTGTTACTAAAGTCTTTGGCCAAAGCATTACATGTTTAGAGTAAAGTACTCTTCGATACATGTGGAGTAACTAGAATCGTAGAGGGCGAGGAAATGATACTTGGGCTAGGTGTGACGTAGTCTAGTGGGACACACAATAGACCATGTCCTGAACCAAGTGGGTATAAGATGAGTGAAGGGAATGGGGCACGATTCATTCGAGCTCAAGGGTTTGTAAATAGTTCTGGATCAACCGTTGATCTTTTTGGTTAATTGGGGATCATGATGTACTACTAGGTGCCACTCATGATCGTTCTATAATTAATAGTTAATTATAGACGGCCAACATAAACCGAGAACCTATTTGGTCACACGCACAACGAGTGTAATCCAAAGGATTTAAAACGAGCTTGAGAATGGGATTCTCAGACCGAGAGAAACTATGTTTGGTTGGACCAAACATAAAGCGAGCATGAAATTGTTTCAGTCGCAATGGAAGCGTGGATGGGCCGTGTCTTATGAAGACATAATGGATGGACCAAAATGGTTTGGTTCTAATCCAATGGATAAGAATAAACCAAAGGGTTTGGTTTATTTTAAACGAATGAACCAAAAGTTGGTTCGGTTCGTTTTAACTTAAAATAAACCATCATGGTTTGGTTTATTTTAACTTATCTTAATGGAGCGGGTTAACGGGCTTTATGGATATGATCCATTAACCATTAAGAGAATTAGTTCTCTATAAAAGTGGGCTTAAGGGATTGTTAAACCCTAACTAATCCAAACCCTAGCCCCCCCTTGAGTTGCCGCCCACTCCTTGGAGGAGTTAATCGGCGCCAACCCTAAAGCTGCCGCCGCCCAGCTTTGTGCCGGCGTCCAAGCTCCAGCCGGTGAACCTCCGGCGACCCTCCGGTGATCTCCTAAAGTTTCGGCATCATGGTGAGCTTTTTCTCTCCTTGTTTTGGCCGGCGCCTACTCCTCCACCAAGCTGTCCAGTTTTCTGGACAGCTTCTTCTCCTCTCGTCAGAGCGTCGTTTGGACGACGGTTAGTGCTCCGACAGCGGCTAACTTACCGGGGATTTGATCTCCGGTAATCCTCTGAGGTGGAGGATGAAGGATTCGTCAAACGGTTGACGAATACCTCTCCGGAGAAGCGAGTTTTGAGAACTCGTTTTAGGATCCGAATTTGGATTCGGATCGTGATCATCTCTCGATCACGTTGTCTTCAACACGAGGCTAGTAACCCGTACGAAGACGAAGCTCGTGACTTAGTGAAGTCATCCCGAGGAGCTCGGCGTGGATACGGATAGAGACGATTCTTACGAGGATCGTTCCGGTTGATGCCGTTCCCGCTACACGTCATACGGAAGGTATAACGTAGTTTAATTTTCTTTTATTGCAAATTTTAATTTACGGTTATGTCTACACTTGTTGTAATAGCATGCGTGTGTTGTGTGTGTTGTAATAAATATAGATTTATTATTTTTAATTGCTTCCGCTGTGCTCATGTTTACGAAACATGATCGAACACACACACGCCGCGGTGCCGGAAACCCAACAAAAACTGCAAAGAGAATCAAAGGAGATGAATGACTATTTGAACTAGCATGTCCACAAACACAAGTTACTCTCTAATCCTAGAATCGAAGTATCTACTCTATAGACAAGGAAGAATAAACACAAGACATCTTAGAAAATAAAATTACAATGCAAGTAGAACAAGGAAATAAAGAAGGTACTTTCTGTCCTAGCCAATATGTGTGTCTTGGTTGTTCTCTACAATGTCGGCCCATCGGGATGGATCTCCTAGTCACTTCCTTCCTCCCTGTTGCAAGTCTTTGATGCTTTTTAGGGCACTATCTTGCTCTCCTAGCCGTTGGGACTCCTATAGGGTTTTAGAGCCCTAGGGTTTCGGAGCCCTAGGGTGGCTCCCCTCATGTTCCCCAGCCTCTTAGACGAGTGTACTATATATAGAGGTGGCTCCGACTTTCCTTAAGTGCATGGAAAACCCAATTTCTTCGAATATGTGGTGCCGCCACACGACCATGTGAATTTCACATGGACGGGCCATGTGCAAGGCTAGAAATGACTTAAATCTAGTCTAAAAATTGAGTTAGAATTTTAACACGGTCATGTGGATTTAACATGGGTGGCTGTGTGGATTTTTGGAGCCTTGGTTTTGATCTATTTCACTTCAAAAACATGCCCATGTCTTGGGACATGGACAGTGCATCTTCCCTATGGTCCATGGTCCATAAATTGCTCCATTTTGCTCCAAAAATATCGTCCTACACATAAATTAACAAAAGTATATCTCTAAACTAAAAAATATGAAATGAATGCAAAAAAGGTAGAATATGCAAGAAACAGGTATAAAATGAAATGAGATATTTGCTAAAATACTCCAAAAATCTTATATGATTTGCTCACATCAATTCCCCCAGAATTATATCTTTGCTTGTCCTTAAGCAAACCTTTGTGTCATAAAATTTAAAAGTATTGTTCCTTAAATAACATGCCAACTAAAATTATTGCGTAGTATTTTCAATCAAAGCAAATAGATATATTCTAAATATTCACTAAGTTAGCTTTTTGTGCACGTGCTGAGAAAATTTTTTAGGCGATACTCATTCTATGTTGAGTCAACTCGTCATCCTATAGATTTCCTAAGGTCTTTGACTTTTAGGCACTTACCTGCCTTAAGTGAGGGTCGTTCCCTAGAATTAGCATAAAGGCTCAAGGGCATGCTCAGTATTGAGAGAAATTGGTAGATATTTCTCTAGTAATATAACTCGGTCTCAAAGGGAAACCAAACCATTTCCACCCATGACAATTGTATTCTATTCCTCAAAAATAATATATAGTTTTCTCTCTCTTATTTTTTTTCCTAACCTCACAATTTTTTTCCTATTTTCTCTCTCTTTTCTTCTCTCTCTCTCTCTCTTTTTCTTTTCAGAGAACTTTTGTTCCCCTCATGCTCATAGGGATTTTGATTTTTCTGAATTGGCATACACAATCCGAGCATCTCCAGTAACTAAAATGCTAAATCTAGAGTAACCTATGATTTCAAAAGTACTCAACTTCTAAGATGAATAATAAATACTTATGTACTAGATTCTCCCTTTCAGATTATTCAATTAGTGTAGGAGAAAGATAAAAGCTAACAAGTGAAAATACAGAACATCCATCAAAGCATCTAAAAATAAAGTACCATAAGATAAATGAAGTTAAGATATCTATGACATGGAAACAGGTCGTGAAAAATTTTGAAAACCTCACTAAGATAGCTTAAAGTGACTAACAACTAAGTGCTGGAAGGAACCTAAACACTATATGCATGACTAAATAAATGCAAATAAACTAAACCAACATGTCAAAGAGAAACTAACACTAGTAGAAAAGAATATCAAAATTGTTAGGGCAATCTCTTGCCATGATTAGGTTTTGATGTGTGTGGCAAAGGGTTTAAGTTAGGTTGATATTGTTATTTGATATGTGCGTTGGAGTCTTGCAGAACTTAGTAATTCGCACATGGAGCCTTGGCGAGTTCACCGTCACAACCTCGGTCCTTGAGTCGGTGAAGGATGACTTTGCGGAAGCCGTGCGCTTGGAGCATCTGAGGGACCGCCGGACGAGATGACTTGAAGTGAAGCCAAGGAAGCATACTTCGGAGGCAAGAGACGCGAAGGAGCATTGCAGGGCCATGCGCCTGATGCTACCGAGGGACGTGGCCGCGAACGAAGAGAGCTTCGGCGAGGGACTTCGAGTGAGATGAGAGAATGAGTGAAATGTAAGTAGCTCATTAGGTGAACTTGGCCGAATGGCTAAGTGTCGGAGACTTGACCGCAAAGGTTAAGGTTTACCCGACCGTCGGAAGCTCAAACTTATGTTAAGTTTGAGTTTCACACAGCACCAGTCGACTGCCATGTAATGGCAGTCGACTGCTCCGAGTTGAATGTGTTCGACTTGTATCCGATCGATGGCGAGGCCCAGCATAATCGCCATGGAATAGCAATCGATTGCGAGGATGTCGCGCAGCACCGCTCGTAGGCCGATCGAGCCGACTACGGAGGAAGCAGTCGACTGGTGAGGTCCATCAATCGACTGCCAAGTGTTCCGTTGGACTACAACGGTCAGGATCCGATGTGTTCGGAAGTCGTTGTAGTGATGGCAGTCGACTTCCAAGGGCAGCAGTCGACTGGTGATGACCAACGGGAAGAAATCAGCCCTCTCTATAAAAAGAGAGGGTGTGAGCCTTTGAGAGGCTAATGCTTATGGTCTAAGTGATCTTCCTAGTGCCCCCACAAGCTTTAAACTCTTCTTAATTGTCTTTACTTCAATCTTATTGTAAGAAGAGTGATCTTGGTTGTAAAGGTTACCTCCACCTAGCTTGGTGCAAAGGAGAGACCATTAGTGGATTGGTTTTGACGGAGTGATTCACCGAGGACGAATCGGGGACCGTGGATTAGCGGCGCAGCCGTGAACCACGTTACACCATCTTGTTAGCGTTTGATTTCTTGTATTTCTATTTGATTGTCTTGCTTTATTGTTTCCGTTGCGCTAATCTCTTTGTAGACGAGAAAATACTGACATCCATCGTAAGAGGGCTATTCACCCCCCTCTAGCCGGCCGTATCGATCCCCAACAAGTGGTATCAGAGCCAAGGAAAGCTTGTCGAGGACTAACCGGCACAACAAGCAACATTCAAAATGGCCGGCTCCAACATCCACCCACCAAAGTTCGACGGTGAATTCTCTTGGTGGAAAAAGAGAATGGAGGTATTTTTCGAAACGGATTTTGGTATTATGATTACAATGGAATCCGGTTTCGTTTTGCCTAGGGATGAAGAGGGGATGCCAATAGAAAAGTCAAGATGGACCAAGAGGCAAAGAGAGGAGCACCTTGCAAACTCAAAAGCCAAGCACCATCTATACAATGTGCTTCCTCAATAAGAAATAAATAGAATTGGAGAATGCCTAAGTGCCAAGGAGATGTGGGAGAAGCTAGTAGAGCTTCATGAAGGCACTTCGGAGGCAAAGCTAGCAAGAAGAGACCTCCTCCACTCCCAACTTTCAAATATCAAGCTTGAAAAGGGAGAAAAGGTAACTTCCTTACATTCTAGGTTTAAGGAAATTTTGATTGGACTAACAAGTGTAGGTGAAATGCTCTCCAACCGGGATATGGTAATGAAAGCCATAGATGCCTTTCCCCGGTCCTCAAAGTGGAGCTCCATGGTGGACTCATTCTACATCTCCAAGAATTTAGAAGTAAGCACCTTGGAGGAATTCTTCTCAACCATGGAGCTTCATGAAACAAGACTTGAAGGAATACAAGAAGAGCCTAGAATCCAACCTTCAAGAGGAGTAGCTTTGATGGCAAACAAGGGGAAGAAGAAGATGGAAATCCACTCCTCCTCCGATGATGAAGCATCTTCCTCCTCCTCCATGGATAGCACGGAAGAAGCGTATATGGTAAGGAGGGTAAGGCGTGCTTTAAAGGGTTTTCATTTTAATAAATCTAATGATAGGAATAGAAGACCAAGGGGGAAAATCATTTGCTACAATTGCCAAGGAGAGGGACACATAAGGGATAATTGTCCCCTCTTGAACAAAAGCAAGGAGGAGAAGAGAAAGAAAGAAGAAAAGAAGAAGAAAAAGGGTAGCAAGAAGAAAAAGGAAGAAGAAAAGAAGGCAAAGGAAAAGGGGAAGGCCAAAACATTCAAGGCCAAGACATGGGATGACCCTTCCTCATCCTCTTCATCATCATCGGAAGAGGAGAATGCCTTTGTCACCAATTTGGCCTTAATGGCCTTTGATGACTTGGATTGCTCCTCCACCGAAAATGAAGAATCAAGCACAAGTGAAGAGAGCTCAAGTGAAGGGGGAGCCTCCTCATCCTCCTCATCCTCCTCATCCGAAGAAGAAGAGGACATGGAAACTATGGTAACCAATCTTTCACCTAGTAAAATAGTTTCTATGATTTCTAGCTTAACTAAGGATTTATTTAGAGCAAAGAAGAAAAATAAGAGCATGTTAGATCAAATTAAGGACTTAGAAAATAAGTTAGAAAAAGCATGCTTAAATGAAAATGAAAATATTTCTTCTTGCCATGATAATGATGCATGCTCACATGAATATATGCCATTTAATGTTAGTGATGCATGCATGGATGAAAATAGGGCATTAAGAGAGAAAGTAGATTATTTAACCAAATCCCTAGAAAAATTTACAATTGGCTCAAACACCTGGAACATGATTATAGGGAGCCAAAGAGCTAGCTTCAATAAGAAAAGCCTAGGATACAAAGAAAAGAAAAATGAAAAGGCCTATAAATGCCTAATTGCTAGGGGACAAGATAAGAAGAAAGTAATTGCTAGGAAATGGATTCCTAAGGAATTTCTAGTGAACCCCATAGGCAAGAATTTGTATTGGGTTCCAAAATCCATTGTTAAGGGTTAGAAAAACCCTATGGTAGTCAACCATATGCAATTGACCTATATCATATTTTGGTTGACTTAGGATGGCGGGACAACATTGTTAAATAGTGTTAGGTGATGATAACATGCCTATAAATAGTTAATAATGCTTAAATCATGATAATTAATGTTTGCAATCATGACTTATGATTTTGAAATTTGGCACGTCATCATGAGAAATAGGGTTAAATCATGCTTTAGGTGATAATTTGTTTATTATCATGACATAATACCTAATGCATGATAACAATTCAATGAATACATGTGTTTCATGATCATAATGTGAAATTAATTCATACATGTCTTTATGATCATGAGGATTGTTAGGATGATACTTAACCTTGATAGAATTGCATGAATATAATGGTTAAGTATATATAAATACCCTCTAGGATACATCTCACACTCACTATAGGCTACCATGATTGAAAACTTAGCATGGGTGAGATGTTAGGATGATACAAATGTCCACTAATGCCTATGGCATTTAGATGGTCATTTAAGGTATCAAAATAGCAATAATAGACCAATCATGGGGAAGACTTATGTTTAATTGATAGACATATTGCCCAAAGATCATGGTTGGATATTTCATAGGTTTTCAAAACAATTTCTTAATCTAAAATCTATGTATTCATGTTCTGAAACAATTGGAACCAAAACTAGGTGGTAAACTTGATACTAGAATGATCAAAAACCTAGTGGTTTTTAAAGCCTTTGGATTTTTGGCAAATCTCAGAAAATATAATGATTTTTCATAAAAAAAACTATTTTTCATTGATAGATATACTTAAAAGCAATGTGTTCCCCAAATTTCATGATTTTTCGAATTTTTTGGAATTTTTAATGCATTTTTGAATTTCGCCGTAAAAATCAAAATTTCTGAAAACAATTTGCCAGTCAACTGGTAGCCTGAACCAGTCGACTGGTGGCCTGATATTCCGAACAGTAAAGGCTGATTTCAGTTATTAAATCAATTTTTGGTATTTTCCTTCTATTAGACTTGATGTCATGTGCTTATAACTTACTTTTAATCTTTTTGATGGTGTCAAAGGGGGAGAAATAATTGTGTTTAAGTAAATTATGATAGGGGGAGAAATATGTATGGGGAGTTTCATGGATTAAGGGGGAGTTGCATGTTGCTATATCATGTTTACATGCTTTCTTACCATAGAAATTTTTATCAAATGTTTTTACCTAACTTAAACGGATTGCCACACATCAAAAAGGGGGAGATTGTTAGGGCAATCTCTTGCCATGATTAGGTTTTGATGTGTGTGGCAAAGGGTTTAAGTTAGGTTGGTATTGTTATTTGATATGTGCGTTGGAGTCTTGCAGAACTTAGTAATTCGCACATGGAGCCTTGGCGGGTTCACCCTCACAACCTCGGTCCTTGAGTCGGTGAAGGATGACTTTGCAGAAGTCGTGCGCTTGGAGCATCCGAGGGACCGCCGGACGAGATGACTTGAAGTGAAGCCAACGGAGGCGAGAAGGAGGATTGCGAGCCGTCGCTGATCTTTGAGGCGTGGCCGCAAACGAAGAGAGCTTCGGCGAGGGACTTCGAGTGAGATGAGAGAATGAGTGAAATGTAAGTAGCTCATTAGGTGAACTTGGCCGAATGGCTGAGTGTCGGAGACTTGACCGCAAGCGTTAAGGTTTACCCGACCGCCGGAAGCTCAAACTTATGTTAAGTTTGAGTTTCACATGGCACCAGTCGACTGCCATGTAATGGCAATGATCGCCGAGTCGAATGTTTTCGATCGTATCCGATCGATGGGTTTATTCGAATCGATCGCGCCATGGAATAGCAATGATCGCCAGAGGATGTCGCGCACACCGCCGTGATCGGGCGGCCGATTACGGAGGCGCGATCGGCCGGTGAGGTCCATCAGTCGACTGCCAAGTGTTCCGTTGGACTACAACGGTCGGGATCCGACGTGTTCGGAGGCCGTTGTAGAGGACGGCAATGATCGCCAAGGGCAAAGAATCGATCGTGTGGCGACCAACGGGAAGAAATCAGCCCTCTCTATAAAAAGAGAGGGTGTGAGCCTTTGAGAGGCTAATGCTTATACTCTAAGTGATCTTCCTAGTGCCCCACAAGCTTTAAACTCTTCTTACTTGTCTTTACTTCAATCTTATTGTAAGAAGAGTGATCTTGGTTGTAAAGGTTACCTCCACCTAGCTTGGTGCAAAGGAGAGACCATTAGTGGATTGGTTTTGATGGAGTGATTCACCGAGGACGAATCGGGGACCGTGGATTAGCGGCGCAGCCGTGAACCACATTACACCATCTTGTTAGCGTTTGATTTCTTGTATTTCTATTTGCTTGTCTTGCTTTATTGTTTCCGTTGCGCTAATCTCTTTGTAGATGAGCAAATACCGACATCCATCGTAAGAGGGCTATTCACCCCCTCTACCCGGCCGTATCGCTCCCCAACAAAAATTGGGGCCCCAGACTTAAATGATACCATTCCTCTAGTATGGCTATCTAGGTAGGAAATCTAGCTGTCTCGGCATGTCGGACGCCTAGGAGAATCGGGTGCTCAAGCGATGGTGCCACATGTACATGTGGTTAATCTAAAAATTGGTCGATGCAACGACGACTCTGTGATCCTCCTTCCTAGCTCACTGTGATCGTGTATCGCTCATGAACTAATGTACCTTCTATTGGTAGATAGCCTCCTCCTGAAAATAATCATGGGTCTGGCCGTAGAACTCCTCAACCCGATGGAAATGATCTCGGAGGTCCTAAAACTCTGCCTATGTATAAGTCCTATGCTCCTCCCATCGCTGCCCCTATGTCTATTGCTCGACGTGAATGTCGTTGAGGTATGATAAGAACTCGTAGAAATCATAGGGCGATGTACTTGCATCCTGCTCAAAAGTAGAAAAAGGAAGGCGATGCAGGTGTAGGTTCGGGGCATGGACTAGGTGGGCTCCTATTGGGCACTTGGAAAAAGTTCTGGATTTGGTACGACCGTGTGAAATTCACACGACCAGCCATATGTGACTCTGGATTTCTCCCAAAGTACAACATGGTTTGAGACTTTCCACAAGCCCAGCCGTGTGCTCTTCTAACGGTTGGGCATGATGGTGTGAAATCCACATGACCGGCCATGCTTCCTTTTGAGGTTCTAACAAGGGATTTTCTTTCTACCTAACAAGTTCTATCTAACCCTAAAACACTTGTGAAGATTCCAATGGACATAAATTAAAGTCTAAACTAACGTGCATGAATGCAAAAACACTAAAAACATGTAGACTTAAACTTGGGTTGTCTCCCAAGAAGGGCTTGTTTAAGGTCTCTAGCTCGACCATACCCTTACATTTCATCTTGGCTCTAGTGGCCCAAGGAGATTCCCCCCCCCCCCTCCCTTTCTTAATGTGTTTGAATCTTGCTCATGGGGGAGAAAGATATTTGTGTAGGGACGTTCGTGATCGCTTGAGGGGGGGGGGGTGAATAGCGTCGTCGCTTGTCGATGGAATTGATTCACATTTGATCTTCTAAAATCTTGTTAGCATAGTGGAATAGTAATGAAAAATAGAAATAACAATATACATAATCACAACGCAGAATATAACGTGGTTCAGAACCAAAAGGTTCATACTCCACGGATTGGGCTCGAATGAGCCCTAGCGATGACAATCACACACCACTATAACAATAACTCCTTCTTGGAACAATCCGGAGGTAGAGAAACCTTGTACAATAGTTCTTACAACAATAAGAATGAAAAGACAAGAAAAATACACTGAATGCAAGTAAAGAAAACTATACAAAGAGCTTTTGGATGCTTGCTTGTTTGGTTTCTTGCACTTGGAGACCTTGATTTGCAGCAACAAATCGCTCCAAACACGTCAAAGAACTGATGGAGAAAACCTCCTCCTCGAGCTCACTTTAAAGCTTCTTCTTAGGCTTGAATCCGCCTAGCAGTCCACTGATCGAGACCATCAATCGACTGCATCTGTAGTCGTTGTCTCACAATAGCATGAACCACGTCAGATAAGTTCCAATGGATATGGCATCAGTCGACTGATGGCTCAATCAGTCGAGTGCTCGGGCTGATCACTCGACTGGAGAGCTTTCTGTGCCCGACATCCCGACCATCAGTTGACTGATCTCAAACAGTCGACTTCCCAACTCTGGCAGTCGACTGCCAGGGCATTTCCCGCAGTCAAACCCTAGTTGACTCCCATCAGTCGATTGATACACCTTAAGCATAAGGTTTTAACCCAAGTATGGTGCCCCAATACTTACTAGACCACCCATAGCCTAGACCTTAGCCTTCTAGCCACCTCCGTCAGCCTCGCGCCTCTCGAATCCCTCCAAGTCATCCATGACTTGTTCATCCATATGCTAGCCTTCAGGTGCTTCCATCGAATATTGTCATTCTAACGGTGTCTACACTGCCAAGGCACATTGGACTTACTCTTCCAAGACTCCCGCTTGGATTTTATGCCACAAACCATTGGACTTATGCTGCCAAGACTTCACCCTTGGAATTTACGCTGCCAATATTCCCCTTGGACTTCTCAAATGCCAAGACTCAAGCTTTGACTTTCCCTTGCCAATCCATGTTGGACTTTCCATGCCAAGACACATGCTTGGAGTTTCCTTTGCCAAGACCCATGCTTGGACTTTCCTTTGGGAATCAATGTTGGACTTTCCCTTGCCACGACCGATGCTTGAACTTTACATGTCAAGTACTCAATACTTGGACTTTCCCAATGCCAAGTGTCCCACTTGGACTTTCCATTCCAAGTACCCATGACTTGGACTTTACTATGACAATCACATTGTCATATGTTTTTGTTGAACATCAAAACATCGCTCAAGTCAAACTCGAGTTTGGTCAATCATGACCTAGGTCGATTGCACCAACAATCTCCCCCTTTTTGATGTTTGACAAAAACACCCTTGAGTTATGCCCCTAACTCAAATTCCCTTACCAATTTTTCCAATTTATTGATTCTACCATTCTCCTCCTTTTTAGAATACATCAAAAAGGTTCTCCCCAAAGAGGTCAATGTCTCATATCCCAATAAGATCTTACAATCTCCCTATTGGTCCAAAAACATCAAGGATGCCTACAATCTTCCTAGTGATGAGTCTCATATCACTCAAGAGAGGAAATCCTATGAAGTCTCCCAATTTCTCAAATTGGGCATCTCAAATTCTCATTTCTCACCCTCATGAGGAAAAATACTTCCATAATCCCATGATGGATACCTCCCCCTAAAGGCTCACTCCCCCTTGACCATTGCACCAACAATGTCCTTGGGAAGTCCCTAAGCCAAAAGGAAAACTAAACCATCAAAAATAAGGTCTAAAGTTTAACATTGAACTTTTCAACACCTTAAAATTGATACACACCCTAACAACTCTCCTAATCCATATCTAATAGATTTTCACCCTTTCTAATGCTTCCCAAAGCATATCCTAGGGTTAGGAGTGGTTAGGGAACCCTAACATAGCTGAAACATGGGCTAAATATCCTTGTTTACCAAAAATCAATCTATCAGTCGACTCTTCCATAGAACAGTCGACTGAAATCACTATAAGTCGACTGATAATATGTAACAGTCGACTGATCCCTGATTTTCAAAAATCAAGTTTTCAAAAATAATATTTGAAAATGCGTAAGTAAATATATGTATTTCGAAAAAAATTTAAATTTCATACGCACATTACTTACATGAAATATAATGGGTGAAAAATAGGTTGAAAATAAAATACCCATTAAAATATGAGATTGATACAAAGTTCAAAAACCATTAAAACTTCAATGTTTTTGATCTACTTTGTATCACCTTCTTCAATGGTGATTGTTATCAAAAGATAGACTTCACCAAGTTTTTCTAAAAAGATTTCAAAATGATTTTGAAAATCTATTTTGAACCATGGACTATTGGGTAGATGTACATGACTTATACATTAGCTTTCCTCATGATCCATATTTATGATTGAAATAAGTTTAAGTTAATCTAGATGCAACATCTATGCACCTTGAATATAATTTATTTTCCTAACATCTCACATGTATCTAGGGTGTATAAAACACAGACAAGTCAATGTGATTGTGAGATGTGGAATTAGGGTTGTTATGGCATCATGCATTTTCTAGGCAACTCTATTTGACTCCCTTATACATGGGACTTCAAATCATGCCATAGTCCTTAACTCAATTTTAATTAATGCATGAATGATGATGGCATAAGTGATAATCATAAATAAACATGGCCAATGATCATGATCTCATGACATAAAATATGACTGAAGCATACATGACATTAAAAGTAACCCTAAGCAATATCATGAAATTTTATATGATAAGAGAAAATATGATGTCATGACATGGCAAAATAGAATATATAAACACATTAACACCCACACAATCAGACAAAGAAACATGATTTTTCATAAATAAAGGATTTCATTCAACAAGAAATTTTGTTCTACAATCAAAATATATGTTCAAGCAGAACTCTCAACATCACTACGAAAAGAAAAAAAACAAGATCCCTAATCCTCGCCTAGCTGTCATCTCCTGCAGATGGTGGAGGCGGTGGAGGCTACTGGCTCAGCGTCCAGGTCTACATTATCTCATATATATCAATCTGGTGCTGCTCCATCCGGCTGAGCTGCTGACCCAACTTCTGACACATGGAGGACTGCTCAAATCCGATCTCTGCAAGTCATGAGTCAATAGTTTGCTGCTAGTCCTCAAATCTGACCTTCAGATGTGCAACACGCTCTGAGAGACCTGCTGCTGATGCATCATCTATCACAGGGTCATCCTCCTCAGTAGTGGGCCTCTCATGTTCGACCACGAGCTCTCTAGCCTTTATAGTTGGCTCCTCATGCTCTATGGGCTGAGGCCGAGCCACCCACTCCATCTCTCCAGGGCCAGTCCATATCCTAGCCAATGTAAAGTTTCGCACCATGATGCTGTCATGTGCGTCTGAGAATGACCATAGTGATCCCCAAGATCTGTTAATGCCGATGGACTCTAACCATGTTGTAATGACATGTCCAAATGGCATATGAACGTTCCCTTCTACAAGGATCACAAAATGGACAATGCAATGAAATATGTTCAATGCAATGTTTATGTCCAACTGATGATGCATGACATACATAAGAAAAAGATGGGGAGGTCGGATCTTGGCCTGACCCCGAGTTACAATAGGTAGAATGCACCCAATAATAACTTTGTAAAGAACATTGTCAGGTGCAAATAAGTCATTGATTGAAAAAAGGATTTGAGTTTGTGGACGAAGTTGAAGAAAGAAATGTTGATGCATGGAGTATAATGATATATGGTCAAATGGAGCAGGAAGAGGTGCATCAAAGGAAGGGTAAAACACAAAAGTGTCATCCGATGCTGACACTCCAGGAACTCCTGTAAAATCGCAGGAGTGAACTCCAGGTCACATTTTGCAATGTGAGTGGAGTAGGTCGGGCTATCATCGACCTTCCTCAAATTTTGGTAAAACTCCTTGAGAAGATCATCATTTACGGAATGTGTACAAAAGAGGACCTTCATCAACTAATAGTGCCATTCAATCTGAATGACATCGCCATAATAGATTCTAATGAATTGCTCGTCCAAATACCTAACTGGCATCAGTTGGTACGAGAACGACCCAACCTCACTAGACTCACCCCTAGACTCACCCTTACGTTGTTTTCTATATGAATACAATGAATATAATGCAATGCAGTGTGATGACACAAATGACATGGTTAGATCAAAATGTGGTATATGTAAAATATGGGGTTTAAGGTTTAGAGGTATACTTTGGTGCCATTGTTGGGTTGAGGGCTGTGAGGGATGAACTAAGTAGCCTACTTGTTGGAGAGGATGTCAGAGGAACACCGGAAAGAAGACCTTGAGAAACCCTAACTCAGGTGGATAAAAAATGGAAGTAGGCACCATTAGCATGATAGAAGGACCCAAAACACGAGAAATTAGGTTAGGTTTAAAACCTAAGGGCCTTGAGTCGCCGGCGTGAACACGAGGAGGTCGGTCAGAAGTTTTGGGATCGATCGGAGAAGAAATCATGCGAGTAGAAGGCGTGAAGAAGTCGAACCCTAGCGGTTTGGCCTTATAAAAATGCGACGCTAGTCGACTGATGAGACATATCAGTTGACTGATAGTGGTCTAGTGAATGGTTCACAAAACTAGCAGTCCACTGTACCGCCTTGGCACTCGACTGCTGAAGATTCTGTGTTGAGCTACAGTAGCATCAGTTGACTATTATGGGTCATCAGTCGAATGATGTGACAACCACTCGACTAATGGACTGGCCACTCGACTATTAGCTCTTCTGTCCCGAACAACAGTAATATTAGTCGACTGTTGTGGATCTTCAGTCAACTGATTAACAATCCATCAAGTGCTGGAAGCAGCACTCGACTGTTGATATTGTGGTGTCATGCTACAGTTTTAACAGTCGACTGAATTTCATTATCTGTCGACTGATATCTAGTTTTCAGTTATGAAATTAAGTGAATTTCGATTTCTTCACTCAATTTGTCTCATTTTTAATATGTTTATGCTTGTATATCGAATATATTAGTGTTATGCCAGTGTTTATGTATTTGTTAATATATTTTGGTATTTTATTTTATTTTCATTAACATCCAAGAGTTTTAAATCCTAGCATCTCACCCTTTCTAAGTGTTGAAATACACAATCAAGGTGAATGATATATTTTGTGAGATGTAATAAACTATAAACATACCTTCCATGCAAACATATGGTAAGACACATGAAGCATGGCAAGTATATGACATCAAGATATATAGTGCTTGAGTGTTAATCTTAAATGTAATTTCTAAACCTTAAGACAATTGTCTTGATATATGAATTCCCAAAGTGTGCCAAAACCCTAAATTGCACACTAATATCTATAAGTCTAAATGTGCCAAGTTTAATCATTTTCTTTTACATTTCTCAAGGCTTATTGACACATCCTAAAATCTTTTAGGATTAACATTCAATCTTATTTCCAAGGTATCACATAACCTTGAAAATGCTATAAAGTGTTAACTTTACTATGGCTAGGTTAACTACCCACCAATTCAAGTAAACACCCCCAACCCACTTAGCGTGATGGAATCATGCTCTTACGAACTCAATATTTATTGGAGCTCCTTGAGTTAATTAGGTAATCACTAGGGATAACTTCCCTAGATACCCTAATAATGACCCTCCTAGGCTTAGATGCCTTGGTCATTTTGGTCTTATCATGGTTAACCTTAGGTATTGCCCCTTTAGTAACCTTCTACTGTCTTTCTAGGTTTCATGGAAACCTTAGCCACTAGACACTTACCATGGTCAATCCTAGGGATGACTTCTCTTGTGACCTTGGTTTTCCAAGACTTAGGTTTAGTTCCATAATCAAATGGAACCCTATGGTAGGTCTCCTTGGACTTAGGTTTGTGACCCAAACCCTTCTTTCCCTTTGGTCGACCTTGCTTCCTAGACCCTAGATTTTGACTCCTAGACCCTAGATTTTGACAATTTGACCCATGAATTTGATTTTGCATTTTTTTAAGGGTCTTCTCCATTTTCTCAAGTTGTGACCTCAAAACTTGATTTTCTAGCTCTAATTGCCCAATTTTTGAATTTTGATCTAATCTTTGGGCATTGTTCCATTTCTTAGGCATATGTCTACCCTTCTTAGGATTAATGCCTAAATGGTCCTCTACCTTCTTAATGGTTTCACTAGATAGGATTTTCCTAGGGACATTAGTCCCAAATTTCTCCTTATTTTTAACATTGTAACTCTTAGCCTCTAAATAATAAAATTTATTATTTTTAGCATGCTCTTTATGAAACATAGAAAGATTACTTCTAGCATGCTTTTTCTTATAACTTAAAGCATGAGCATTATTTAAATTTACCTTAAGGTTTTCCTTAGAGGCTCCCCCTACATTTGATGCTCCTTCTTTTCTCCTAGGGAATTAGCTTCTATAATGCTATTTTTGGTGACACTTGAAGCATACCACATGCTCCTTGCTCTTAATGATGACAACTCTGGCATCCTTGGTCTTTTCTTGATATTTTGGTGCCAGTTGCCTTTTCTTGACTTTCTTAGAGCACTTGCTCTTATAGTGCCCATATTCCCTACACACAAAACACATAATATGATTTTTATTTTAAATTGATGTGCTTGAGTTACCTAGGTTAATGGTGGTGGAATTTTGGACTTCTTCATCTCTTCTGGATGTTAATGGTTCTTCTTGATTTTGCTCTTGTTCCGGAGTGGATGTACTCTCCTCCTCCTCAATCCGAGAGGTGGGGGCTTCTTGTGCTTCTTCCTCCTCTATCAACCCGAATGTTGATTCTCTATCATTTTCTGGATCCTCAAACTCTTGTGATGAAGAGGTGCTTACTTCTTCTTGAGCTTGAGAGGATGAGCATTACTCGGACTCCTCCTCTCTTTCATGGAACTTTGCCAATTTCCTCCAAAGCTCTTTGGCATCTTGATATTCACCTAGTCTCAACAAAATGTCATTAGGTATCAAATCTTCTAAAAGCTTTGTTACCTTAACTTCAGTCTTGAACTTGAGACGTTGCTCTTGTGTCCACTTCTTCAACTTTAGAACATTTCCCTTCTTATCCCTAGGGGGTTCAAAGCCTTCCATGATGATGAACCAATCTTCTATGTCCATCATCAAGAATGTCTCCATTCTCGCCTTCCATGCCAGAAAATCCTCTTGGTCGTATGGTGGCGGTGTGTTGATATCCCATCCTAGTTTTTCTTGAAAATTCATCTTCTTGCCCCCTAGTGTCTTCTGCTCCTGGGTGTTAGTTTGTAGAAGAGCTTCATGCTCTGATACCAATTGTAGGAACCTTCATGACTACTAGAGGGGGGGGGGGTGAAGTGAATAGCGTCGTCGCTTGTCGATGGAATTGATTTGTGTTTGATCGTCTACAATCTTGTTAGCACAGGGGAATAGTAATGAAAAATAGAAATAACAAGAAACACAATCACAATGCAAGATATAACATGGTTCGAAATCGAAAGGTTCCTACTCCACGGATTGAGCTCGAATGACTAACTATAACAATAACGCCTTCTCAGAATAGTCCGGAGGTGGAGAAACCTCGTACAATAGTTCTTAAAACAATAAGAATGAAAATACAAGCAAAATACACTAAATACAATTAAAGAAAACTTTACAAAGAGATTTTGGAAGCTTGCTTGTTTGGTTGCTTGAGTTGCACTTGGAGACCCTGATTTGTTGCAACAAATCGCCCCAAACATGTCCAAGAACTGATGGTGAAAACCTCCTCCTCGAGCTCCCTTTAAATTTTCTTCTTGTACTAGATTCCACCTAGTAGTCGACTGATCAGGACCATCATTCGACTGCCCCTGTAGTCGTTGTCTCACAACAACATGAACCACATCATATAAGTTCCAATGGATATGGCATCAATTGACTGATCATGCTTATCAGTCGACTGATCATGCCCATCAGTCGACTGATGGCTCAATCAATCGACTGCTCGGGCTGATAACTCGACAGGAGAGCTTTATGTGCCCGACATCCCGACCATCAGTCAATTGATCTCCAGATCAGTTGACTGATCAGGCCAGCAGTCGACTGCCTAACTCTAGCAGTCGACTGCCAGGGCACTTCCCGCAGTCAAACCCTAGTTGTCTCCCATCAGTCGACTGACCATAGTCCCAGTCGATTGATACACCACAAACATGAAGTTTTAACCCAAGTATGGTGCCCCCATACTTGCTAGACCACCCGTAGCCTAGACCTAAGCCTTCTACCCACCTCTATCAGCCTCACGCTTATCGGATCCCTCCAAGTCATCCATGACTTGTTCATGCATATGCTAGCTTTTAGGTGCATCCATCGGCTATTTTCATGCTAACAGTGTCTACACCGCCAAGGCACATTCGACATACGCTATCAAAACTCCCGCATAGACTTTACGCCGCCAACCATTAGACTTATGCTACCAAGACTTCACCCTTGAACTTTACGCCGCCAATATTCCCCTTGGACTTCTTAAATGCCAAGACTCAAGCTTGGACTTTCCCTTGCCAACCCATGTTGGACTTTCCATGCCAAGACCCATGCTTGGACTTTCCTTTTCCAACCCATGTTGGACTTTCCCTTGCCAAGACCCATGCTTGGATTTTACATGCCATGTACTCAAGACTTGGACTTTCCCAATGCCAAGTGTCCCACTTGGACTTTACTATGACAATCACATTGTCATATGTTTTTGTTGAACATCAAAACATCGCTCGAGTCAAACTCGAGTTTAGTCAATCGTGACCTGGGCCGATTGCACCAACAATTTTCTCACTTTACACCTCTTGTCTTGTAGTCCTTCATCACCATATCTCTTAAATCTGGCTTGTGGAGGGGCAAGATACTTGCTCACTTTATGCTTCTTGTCTTTTGGTCCTCCATCACTATATCTCTTAAATCTTGCTCATAGAGGGGCAAGATACTTGTTAGCTGCTTTCCTTGCCTCGAGATTAAACATGCTTAGCCTCAAAGAATTATCAGGAGTTTGATTACGATATTCCATTGTGTCCAAATGTTGTAAATAATGTAACTCACCACAGACATCCTCACCAAAAGATTGATTTGTAGATTCTATTAGGTCGAATGAAATTTTATCTTTACAAATCACTAAAAGGGCTTTGTTATTGGTAACTAAAGTTTCAGTGAGGGTTAAGGCAGGCTCTTTTGGGTCCTTGAGTTTAGGAGGTATTTTAATTAAAGCAATGCACTCCTCGATTAAAGTATCACTTATATAATCCTCAAGTTCTCCTTCTAGTGGTGATTGAATGGATTATTCTTCTTCACTTCCTATGTCATCTACATCTTTGAAGTGAGTCTCTGCCATATTAGGTGTAATCCAATCATCAATGCCACCTTTTAGTCATTTGTATTCTTCTTTTGCCCGCTGTCATTGCATAAACTACGCGAATTGTTGACTATGCTCCTCACATTGCCTAGTAAAATTGACTAGCAAGTCTTTTAAGTAGAGACTTGGTTCTAGATAAAATTTGTATGGTGATTCATAGCTCTCATTCTTACTTGAGAAACAATATTGTCTCTACATCGTCTCTGTCTGTGAATGTCGTAGTTGAAATTTAGTGTTAGCCGCTAGTTGCTCTTGAATATAATTTTCCATCATCTGCTCAAGTCGGGATTTAGCCGGACAATATTGAGGGTTTAAGTAGCTAGGGTCATAACTTTATGAATAGGAATCATCTTGTGGCCACTAGTTGTATTCGCAGGTGACATTTTCTTGTTCACATAATAAAGGTCCAAATATATCCGGACAATTGTTAATGGTATGCCATGTTTCACCACAATGCCCACAATAAATGTTACCAAAACTCACAACATTAAATTGATCATAATCATGAGTGAAAGCATGCATCATTATATACAGGAAATTATAGACAAGGAAAGAAAAAGCAGTGCCTCAGCAAGAGACTAAAAGGGAAACAAGTGCTAAGAAAATAATTAAAAAGAAAAGCTGCTAGAAAATAATTAAAGCGAGAAGAAAACTAAAATCTAAATTAGTACTAAATTAAATAGAAAAGTAATAAAAACTAGGGAAATAAACCTAACTAGGTCCGATTCAAACTTTCCACTTTCAATTCAATATCAAATCAACAACCCCGAGCAACGATACCAAAAACATGATGCACGAGAGCACGACTGTCAAATCTCTGACGGGAATCATCAGGGACTCGAAGTGCGTCCTCGCACTCAATGCTTGCAAGTGTACGAATGTCCTCAAGTAATAAAAGATTATCAATCCCAAAAAAACTGAGATTCGAATACCGTCTATCCAGTAGATGTTGTTGTTCGGAATTAATCTCCTAAGAGTATAGATTGTGAGGTTGACGGTACTCCTTACTCAAGTATGGTGCCACTCAGAGGAAGGGAAGGTTGGTTTGAAGCTCTCAAAAAGGGATTCTAAGACTTCATTTTAACTTGTGTGTTGTGGAACATGCTATCAATTAGGTGCTTTGAGATCTCTAATTATGATCTTGAGGGAGGATCATTATGCATTTCCCCGATGAACTTTTTCTTCTACTAGGAGCTACCTATTCCTAACCAAGTTTACCTTTCGGATCATCAGAGCTCAGGGGGTTGATACCGTTGGGAGCCCTCTGTCACTAAGGTCCTTCAACCCTTCTAGAGTTAATTTCTTCTACATTGGCCCTTCTGCTAAGATAGGTTATTGAGGTACCAAGATGTCCTAATAATTCCCTATGTAGAGGAGGATCTTATTTCATACCCTTTCCTATCATATTCTGTCTTCTACTATTACGGGAGGTAGGATGACCGCAAGGTTCATCCTTGATTCTCTTAGGTTTTTGATACGAAGGTTGTCACCCTTTGAATCAACTATGTATAGTAGAATTAGAATCAAAACATAACTTTCATAAATCTCAACAACACAAAACTGCAAAGAGAATCAAAGGAGATGAATGTTTATTTGAACTAGCATGTCCACAAACACAAGTTACTCCCTAATCCTAGAATTGAAGTATCTACTCCATAGACAAGGAAGAATAAACACAATACATCTTAGAAAATATAATTACAATGCAAGTAGAACAAGAAAATAAAGAAGGTACTTTCTGTCCTAGCCAATATTCGTGTCTTGGTTGTTCTCCACAATGTCGGAGCATCAGGATGGATCTCCTAGCCACTTCTTCCTCCCTGTTGCAAGTCTCTGATGCTTTTTAGAGCACTATCTTGTTGTCCTAGCCATTGGGCCTCCTCTAGAGTTTCAGAGCCCTAGGGTTTCGAAGCCTTAGGGTGGCTCCCCTCATGTTCCCCAGCCTCTTAGATGAGTTTCCTATAGATAGAGGTGGCTCCGACTTTCCATAAGTTCTTGGAAAAACACTATTTCTTCGAATTTGTGGTGCCACCACATGACCATGTGAATTTCACACGGCTGAGCCATGTGCAAGGCAAGAAATGACTGAAATCTAGGCTAAAAATTGAGTTAGAATTTTAACACGACCATGTGGATTTAACATGGGCAACTGTGTGGATTTTTGGAGCCTTCATTTTGATCTATTTTACTTCGGAAACATGCCCATGTCATGGGACATGGACAGTGCATGTTCCCAAAGGTCCATGCTCCATAAATTGCTCTATTTTTGCTCCAAAAATGTCGTCCTACACATAAATTAACAAAAGTAGATCCCTAAACTAAAAAAATAGGAAGAATATGCATGAAACAAGTATCAAATGCAATGAGATGTTTGCTAAAACTAATCCAAAAATCTTATATGATTTGCTCACATCAATTCCCCCAGACCTAAATCTTTTCTTGTCCTTAAGCAAACCTCTGTGTCATGAAATTTAAAAGTATTGTTCCATACATAACATGCCAACTAAAATCATCGCATGGTATTTTCAATCAAAGAAAATAGATATATTCTAAAAATTCACTAAGTTAGCTTTTCGTGCACATGCTGAGAAAATTTCCTAGGGGATACTCATTCTATGGTGAGTTAACTCGTCATTCTATAGCTTTCCTAAGGTCTTCGACTTTTAGCAACTTACCTGCCATAAGCGAGGGTCATTCCCAAGAATTAGCATAATGTCTCAAAGGCATGCTCTATATTGAGAGAAATTGGTAGGTATTTTCCCAGTAACCTAATTTAGTCTGAAAAAGGAACAAAACCATTTCCACCCACGACAATTGTTTTCTATCCCTCAAAAATAATATATATTTTTCTCTCTTTCTTTTTTTTTCTAACCTCACATTTTTTTTTTCTATTTTCTCTCTCTTTTCTTCTCTCTCTCTCTCTCTTTTTCTTTTCAGAGAAATTTTATTCCCCTCATACTCATAGGAATTTTAATTTTTCCAAATGGACATACACAATCCGAGCATCTCCAATAACTAAAATGCTAAATCTAGAGTAACCTATGGTTTCCAAAGTACTCAACTTCTAAGATGAATCATAACTACTTATGTACTAGATTCTCCCTTTCAGAATATTTGATTAGTGTAGGTGAAAGATAAAAGCTAACAACTGAAAATATAGAACATCCATCAAAGCATCTAAAAATAAAGTACCACATGATAAATGAAGTTAAGCTATCTATGACATGGAAACAGGCAGTGAAAATTTTTGAAAACATCACTTAGATAGCTTAAAGTGACTAACAACTAAGTGTTGGAAGGAACCTAAACACTATATGCAAGACCAAATAAATGCAAATAAACTAAACCTAGACGTCAAAGAGAAACTAACACTGGTAGAAAAGAATATCAAAATTGGCGCCCACATCCCTCTAGTATGGTGGTCGAGGTAGAAAATCTGGCAGTCTTGGCATGTCGGGCGTCTGGGAGAATCGGGTGCTCAACCGCTGGTGCCACATGTACATGTGGTCAATCTAAGAATTGGTCGATGCAACGACGACTCTGTGATCCTCTTCCCTGGCCCACTGTGATCATATATCACTCATGAACTAATGTACCTCCTAGTGGTAGTTAGCCTCCTCCGGAATATAATCATGGGTCTGGCCGTGGAACTCCTCGACCGGATGGAAATGATCTCGGAGGTCATAAAACTCCGCCCGCATATAAGTCCTATGCTCCTCCCACCGCTGCCCCTATGTCTGCTGCTCGGCGTGAATGTCGTCGAGCCATGATCAGAACTCGGAGAAATCATTGGCTGATGTACTTGAATCCTGCTCAAAAGTAGAAAAAAAGAAGGTGGTGCAGGTGTAGGTTGGGGCATGGACTAGGTGGGCTCCTATTGGGCGCTTGGAAAAAGTTCTAGATTTGGCACGACTATATGAAATTCACAAGATCGACCATGTGTGACTCTAGATTTCTCCCAAAGTGCAACATCGTTCGAGAATTTCCACACGGCCTGCAGTGTGCTCTTCTAACGGTTGGGCACGATCATATGAAATCCACACGACCGCCCATGCTTCCTTTTGAGGTTCTAACAAGGGATCTCCTTTCTACCTAGCAAGTTCTATCTGACCCTAAAGCACTTGTGAAGATTCCAATGGACAAAAATTAAAGTCTATGCTAACATGCATGAATGCAAAAACACTAAAACATGTAGATTTAAACTTGGGTTGTCTCCCAAGAAGCTCTTGTTTAAGGTCTCTAGCTCGACCATACCCTTACATTTCATCTTGCCTCTAGTGGCCCAAGGAGACTTCCCCCCCCCCTTTCTTAATGTGTTTGAATCTTGCTCATGGGGGAGAAAGATATTTGTGTAGGGACCTTCGTGGTCGCTAGAGTGGGGGGGGGTGAATAACGTCGTCGCTTGTCGATGGAATTGATTCATGTTTGATCGTCTACACTCTTGTTAGCATAGTGGAATAGTAATGAAAAATAGAAATAACAAGAAACATAATCACAACGCAAGATATAATGTGGTTCGGAACCTAAAGGTTCCCACTCCACAGATTTGGCTCGAATGAGCCCTAGCGATGCCAATCACACACCACTATAACAATAACTCCTTCTTAGAACAATCCGGAGGTGGAGAAACCTCGTACAATTGTTCTTACAACAATAAGAATGAAAATACAAGAAAAATAGACTAAATGCAAGTAAAAAAAACTTTACAAATATCTTTTGGATACTTGCTTGTCTGGTTGCTTGAGTTGCACTTGGAGACCCTAATTTGCAGCAACAAATCGGCCCAAACACGTCCAAGAATCGATGGTGAAACCTCTTCCTCAAGCTCCCTTTAAAGCTTCTTCTTGGGCTGGATTCTGCCTAGCAGTTGAATGATTTAGACTATCAGTCTACTGCCCCTGTAGCTGTTGTCTCACAATGGCATGAACCACGTTGGATAATTTCTAATAGATATGCCATCAGTCAACTGATGGCTCAATCAGTAGAGTACTCGAGCTGATTGCTCGACTGGAGAGCTTTCTGTGCTCGACATCCTAACCATCAGTCGACTGATCAGGCCAGTAGTCGACTGCTCTACTCTGGCAGTCGACTACTGGGGCACTTCCCGCAGTCAAACCCTAGTTGACTCCCATCAGTCGACTGACCAAAGTCCCAGTCGACTGATACACATCAAACATGAGGTTTTAACCCAAGTATGGTGCCCCCATACTTGCTAGACCACCCATAGCCTAAACCAAAGCCTTCTAGCCACCTCCATCAGCCTCGCGCCTATCGGATCCCTTCAAGTCATTCATGACTTGTTCATCCATACGCTAGCCTTCAGGTGCTTCCATGTCAAGTACATTGTCATAGTCGACCCACGCTTGGACTTTACATGTCAAGTACTCAAGACTTGGACTTTCCCAATGCCAAGTGTCCCACTTAGACTTTCCATGCCAAGTACCCATGACTTGGACTTTACTATGACAATCACATTGTCATATGTTTTTGTTGAACATCAAAACATCGCTCGAGTCAAACTCGAGTTTGGTCAATCGTGACCTGGGCCGATTGGACCAACAATCTCTCCTTTTTTTGATGTTTGACAAAAATACCCTTGAGTTAGACCCCTAACTCAAATTCCCTTACCAAATTTTCCCAAATTGGTAATTCTACCATTCTCCCCCTTTTGGAAGACATCAAAAAGATTCTCCCTAAGGAGGTAAATGTCTCATATCCCAATGAGATCTTACAATCTTCCCCTTGGTTCAAAAACATCTAGGATGCCTACAATCTTCCTAGTAATGAATCCCATATCACTCAAGAGAGGCACTCCTATGAAGTCTCCCAATTTACCAAATAGGGCATCTCAAATTCTCATTTCTCCCCCTGATACAGAAAAATACTTCCATCATCCCATGATCGATACCTCCCCCTAATGCTTGCTCCACCTTGACCATTGCACTAATAATGTCCTTACGAATTCCCTAAGCCAATAGGAACACTAAACCATCAAAAATAAGGTCTAAAGTTCAACATTGAACTTTCCAACATCTTAAAATTGATACACACCCTAACAACTCTCCTAATCCATATCTAATAGATTTTTACCATTTCTAATGCTTCCCAAAGCATATCCTAGGGTTAGGAGTGGTTAGGGAACCCTAACATAGTTGAAACATGGGTTAAACATCCTTGTTTACCCGAAATCAGCCAATCAGCCGACTCTTCCATAGAATAGTCGACTGAAATCAGTATCAGTCGACTGATAATCTGTAACAGTTGACTGATACCTGATTTTTAGAAATCAGATTTTCAAAAATTAAATTTAAAAATGCGTAAGTAAATATACGTATTTTGAAAAAATTTGAAATTTCATACGCACATTACTTACATGGAATATAATGGGTGAAAAATAGTTTGAAAATAAAATTCCCATTAAAATAGTAGATTGATACAAAGTTCAGAAACCATTAAAACTTCAATGTTTTTGACCTACTTTGTTTCACCTTCTTCAATGGAGATTGCTATCAAGATAGACTTCACAAAGATTTTCTAAAAGAATTTTAAAATGATTTTGAAAATATATTTTAATCCATGGACTATTGGCTAGATGTACATGACTTGTACATTAGCTTTCCTAATGATCCATATGTATGATTGAAATAAGTTTAAGTTCATCTAGATGCTACATCTATGCACCATGAACTTAACTTATTTTCCTAACATCTCACATGTATCTTGGGTGTATAAAACACACACAAGTCAATGTGATTGTGAGATGTGGAATTAGGGTTGTTATGGCATCATGCATTTTCTAGGCAACTCTATTTGATTCTCTTATACATGACACTTCAAATCATGCCATAGTCCTTAACCCAATTTTAATTAATGCATGAATGATGATGGCATAAGTGATAATCATAAATAAACATGGCCAATGATCATGATGTCATGGCATAAAATATGAATGAAGCATACATGACATTAAAAGTAACCCTAAGCAATATCATGACATTTTATATGATAAGAGAAAATATGATGCCATCACATGGCAAAATAGAATATATAAACACATTAACACCCACACAATCAGACAAAGACATATGATTTTTTATAAACAAAGGATTTCATTCAATAAGAAATTTTGTTCTATAATCAAAATATATGTTCAAGAACAACTCTCGACATCACTATGAAAAGAAAAAAAACAAGATCCCTAATCCTCGCCTAGCTATCATCTCCTGCAGAGTGTGTAGGCACTGGAGGCTGCTGGCTCAGCGTCCAAGTCCGCATCATCTCATATATATCAATCTACCGTTGCTCCATCTGGCTAAGCTACTGACCCAACTCCTGACCCATGGAGAACTGCTCCAATCTGATCTTTGCCAGTCGTGAGTCAATAGTTTGCTGCATGTACTTAAATCTAACCTCCAGATGTGCAACACGCTCTGAGAGACCTGCTGCTCATGCATCTGCTATCACAGGGTCATCCTCCTCTGTAGCGAGCCCCTCATGCTTGGCTGAAAGCTCTCTAGCCTCCATAGCTAGTTCCTCATGCTCCATGGGCTAAGGTCGAGCCACCCACTCCATCTGTCCAAGGCCAGTCTGCATCCCAGCCAATGTAAAGTTTTGCACCGTGATGCAATCGTATGCATCTGAGAGCGACCTCAATGATCCCCTAGATATGTTAAAGCCGATGGACTCTAACCATGCTATAATGACATGTCCAAATGGCATACGAACTTTCTCTTGTACAGGGCTCACAAAATGGGCAATGCAATGAAATATGTTTAATGCAATGTTTATGTCCAATTGATGATGCATGGCATACATAAGAAAAAGATGGGGAGTTCGGATCTTGGCCTAACTCCGAGTCACAATAGGTAGAATGCACCCAACAATGACTTTGTAAAGAACATTGTCAGGTGCAGATAAGTCATTGGTTGAAAAAAGGTTTTGATCTAGTGGACGAAGTCAAAGAAAGAAATGTTGATGCATGGACTCTAATGATATATGGTCAAATGGAGTTGGAAGAGGTGCATCAAAGGAAGGGTAAAATAGGAAAGTGTCATCCGATTCCCGACACTCCAAGAACTCCTGCAAAATCACAACAGTTAACTCCAGGTCACATTTTGCAATGCGAGTGATGTAGGTCGGGCTATCGTCGACCTTCCTCAAATTTTGGTAAAACTCCTTGAGAAGATCATCGTTTATAGAATGTGTACAAAAGATGACCTTCATCAACTGATAGTGTCATACAATCTGAAGGACATCACCATAGTAGATTCTAAAGAATCGCTCGTCCAAATACCTAACCAGCATCGGTTGGTACACGAACGACCCAGCCTCACTAGGATCACCCCTAGACTCACCCCTACATTGTTTTCTATATGAATACAATGAATGTAATGCAATGCAGTGTGATGACACAAATGACATGGTTAGATCAAAATGTTGTATATGTAAAAGATGGGGTTTAAGGTTTAGAGGTATACTTTGGTGGCATTGTTGGGTTGAGGGATGTGAGAGACGAACTGAGCAGCCTAATTACTGGAGAGGACGCCGGAGGAATAATGGAAAGAAGGCCTTATGGAACCCTAACTCCGGTGGAGGAAAATCAAAGCAATCTCAATTAGCATGTTAGAAGAACACAAAACACGAGAAATTGGGTTAGGTTTCAAACCTAAGGGCCTTAAGTTGCCGACGTGAACAAGAGGAGGTCGGTCAGAGGTTTTGGGATCGATCTGAGAAGAAATCGCGCGAGAAGAAGGCGTGAAGAAGCCGAACCCTAGCGGTTCAGCCTTATAAAATTGCGACGCTAGTCAATTGATGTGACATATCAGTCGATTGATAGTTGTCCAGTGAATGGTTCACTAAACTAGCAGTCGGTTGAAATGGCTCGGCACTCGATTGCTGAAGCTTCTATGCCGAGCTACATTAGCATCAGTCAACTGTTATGGGTCGTCAGTCGACAGATGTGACAAGTACTCGACTGATGGACTGGCCACTCCACTGTTAGCTCTTCTATCCCGAACAATAGTAACATCAGTCGACTGTTGTGGATCTTCAATCGACTGATAAACAATCAGTCGACTGCTGGAAGCAGCACTCGACTATTGATCTCGCGGTGTCGTGCTACAGTGTTAACAGTCGACTAAATTTCTATATCAGTCGACTAATATCTGGTTTTCAATTATGAAATTAAGTGAATTTCGATTTCTTCACTCAATTTGTCTCATTTTTAACATGTTTATGCATGTATATCGAATATATTAGTGTTATGGCTTTGTTTATGTATTTGTTAATATATTTTAGTATTTTATTTCATTTTCACAAACATTAACATCCAAGAGTTTTAAATCCTAGCATCTCACTCTTTCTGTTAAAATACACAATCAAGGTGAATGATATATTTTGTGAGATGTAATACACCATAAACATACCTCCCATGCAAACATATGGTAAGACACATGAAACATGGCAAGTATGTGACATCATGATATATAGTGCTTGAGTGTTAATCTTAAATGCAATTTCTAAACCTTAAGACAATTGACTTGATACATGAATTCCCAAAGTGTGCCAAAACCCCAAATTGCACACAAATATCTCTAAGTATAATTGTGCCAAGTTTAATCATTTTCTTTTACTTTTCTCAAGGCTTATTGGCACATCCTAAAATCTTTTAGGATTAACATTCAATCTTATTTCCAAGGTATCACATAGCCTTGAAAATGCTATAATGTGTTAACTTTACTATGGTTAGGTTAAGTACCCACCAATTCAAGTTAACACTCCCAACCCACTTAGCGTGATGGAATCACACTCTTAGGAACCCAATATTTATTGGAGCTCCTTGAGTTAATTAGGTAATCACTAGGGATAACATCCCTAGATACCATCATAATGCCCCTCCTAGGCTTAGAAGCCTTGGTCATTTGGGTCTTATCATGGTTAACCTTAGGAATTACTTCTCTAGTAACCTTCTTAGTGGTCTTTCTTGGTTTCATGGAAACCTTAGCCACTTGACACTTACCATGGTCAATCCTAGTGATGACTTCTCTTGTGACCTTGGTTTTCCTAGACTTAGGTTTGGTTCCATAATCAAATGGAACCCTATGGTAGGTCTCCTTGGGCTAAGGTTTGTCACCCAAACCCTTCTTGCCCTTTGGTGGACCTTGCTTCATAGACCCTAGGTTTTGACTCAT
Source organism: Wurfbainia villosa (assembly GCA_025175895.1). Classification (NCBI taxonomy): domain Eukaryota; kingdom Viridiplantae; phylum Streptophyta; class Magnoliopsida; order Zingiberales; family Zingiberaceae; genus Wurfbainia; species Wurfbainia villosa. Next base: position 76,216,177 of record CM046000.1, on the reverse strand, counting down.
AGACCCTAGATTTTGACAATTTGACCATTTAATTTAATTTTGCATCTTTCTAAGGGTCTTCTCCATTTTCTTAACTTTTTACCTCAAAACTTGATTTTCTAGCTCTAATTGCCCAATTTTTGAATTTTGATCTAATCTTTGGGGCATTATTTCTTTTCTTGAGATTTTGGTGTCGGTTTACTTTTCTTTACTTTCTTAGAGCACTTTCTCTTATAGTGCCCATATTCCCTACACTCAAAACACATAGACAAAATGCCATTAGGTATCAAATCTTCTAAAAGCTTTGTTACCTTGACATAGGTCTTGAACTTGGGACATTGCTCTTGTGTCCACTTCTTCAACTTTAGAACATTTCTCTTCTTATCCCTAGGGGGTTCAAAGCCTTCCATGATGATGAACCTGTTGGGTTTCCGGCACCGCGGTGAGTGTGTGTTCGAACATGTTTCACAAACATGTGCACAACAAAATAAATAAAAAGTAATAAATCTAATTTATTACATCACATACACCACACGTATGCATAGTACAACATGTGTAGACATAATCGCAAATTCAAATTTTGCAATAAAAGGAAATTATTCTACGTATACCAGACGTATCACATGTAGCGGGAAAGACATCAACCGGAATGACCCTCGCTAGAATCGCCTCTATCCGTATCCACGCCGAGTATTTTTGGGATAACTTCACAAAGTCACGAGCCTCATCTTCGTACGAGTCACTAGCCTCATGTCAAAAATGATGTGATCGAGAGAAGATCACTTTCCGAATCAAAATTCGGATTCAAAACCGAGTCCCCAAAACTCGCTTCTCCGGAGAGGTATTCGTCAACCGTTTGATGAATCCTTCGTCCTCCACCTATGAGGATTACCGGAGATCGAATCCCTAGCAAGGAAGCCACTGTCAGAGCTCCAAACGTCGTCCAAATGATGCTCCGACAAGAAGGAAACAAGCTGTCCAGAAAACTAGACAGCTTTGGTAGAGGATGTTGCACCGGCCATATAAGGAAAGCTAGATGCTCACCTTGTCGCCGGAGCCACAGAAGATCACCGGAGGGTCATCGGAGGATCGCCAGCAGAAGCTTGGACGCTGGCAACAACTTGGACGGTGGCACAAGGACTGGTCGGCGGCAAGAGGTTGGGCGCCGGCTAGAAGAGGAGAAGAGAGGGAGGGGCGGCATAATTAGGGTTAGGCTTTCTCAAAAACCCTTAAGCCCTATTTTATAGAGAACAAATTCTCCTAATGGTTATTGGTTCATAAGCAAAAACCCGTTAACTCGCTCCATTAATTTAAGTTAAAATAAACCAAACCGATTTGGTCTATTTTAAGTTAAAACGATCCGAACCAACTTTGGTTCATTCGTTTAAAACAAACCAAACCCCTTTGGTTTATTCTCCTCCATTAGATTAGAACCAAACCAATTTGGTTCATCCATCATGTCTTCATAAGACATGGCCCATCCACACTTCCATTGTGACTGAAATGATTTCATGCTCGATCCTTGTTTGGTCCAACCAAACCTAGTTTCTCTTTGTCTGAGAATCTCATTTTCAAGCTCGTTTTAAATCCTTCGGATTACGCTCGTTGTGCGTGTAACCAAATAGGTTCTCGGTTTATGTTGGTCATCTATAATTAACCATTAATTATAGAATATTCATGAGTGGCACCTAGTAGTATATCATGATCTCCAATTAACCGAAAAGATCAACGGTTGATCCAGAACTATTTCCGAAATCTTTCAGCAGCTAGAATGATTCGTGCCCCATTCACTTCATGCATCTTATACCCACTTGGTTCAGGAGATGGTCTATAGTGTCAGTCCCCATTAGGGTGATTACGTCACACCTAGCCCATGTAACATTTCCTCGTCCAACGAATTATAGTTACTGTACATGTATCCCAGAGTACCTTACTCTAAACATGTAATGCTTTGGCCAAAGAATTTATTAACAATCCGACGAGAGGCTATGGGTATACATCTCCTCGTAAGGAGTGGTGAATACTTTATAGGCTATTCAAACACCTTCGATCACTTCGACTTATACCCAATCATCTCGGGTCCATATCTTCTCAGAGATGCTTGCTTAAGATGTCAAAGCATAATTCTTCATGATCAAGATGACTTGAATACTGCAAGTCAAAGGAACATCGCACTTAAGCTGCAGTAAGAACTTCATTGACATATCTATATATGCAGAGAACCATATGAAGTCTTACTGCTAGTCACTCCAATGAACTAGTTACCATAACTAGCATCCACGATTAACTCCGAACATCACAATGTCTCCAGCCAGTGAGAATCAGCTGCTTGGATACACCAAGGACTATACCTCGTGCTAGTCTCGACATAATTGATGGTGTCCAAATCCATCAATTCATAGACTAGGGATAATTCTGATACATCACAATTACACATGTATAGATACTCACTAGTTGTGATCCAATCACAAGTTCTCTCATATTGTGAATCATATCGTGGGAATTAAGTAAATGAGTTTAAGATCTAATCAAATACATGAAAACATGTATACTCAAATAGTGAATCTTCATTTATCATATAAATGGTTCAAACATAAGGCGATTGCCTTAGGACATCTCTCATATATATTACTAACAAACTCTCACTTGGCCTAATGCAAATCGCTACGGTATCCAATACCATAAGCTCTAACATGACCCTCAAACTTACTTTGAGTTAATGCCTTAGTCAAAGTATCCGCAAAGTTCCTTTTAATGGGGATTTTCTTGATTTGTATTTCCTTCCTACTAATGATCTCTCTGATCAAATGATAGCGGCGAAGCACATGTTTGGATCTTTGATGAGACCTTGGCTCTTTCGCCTGTGCAATTGCTCCATTGTTGTTGCAGTAGACCGGTATTGCTTCAACAATGGCTGGAACCACACCAAGTTCATAAATGAACTTCTTGATCCAAACCGCTTCCTTTGCTGCTTCCGAAGCTGCAATGTATTCTGTCTCAGTGGTAGAATCTGCTATAGTGTCTTGTTTGGAACTTTTCCAACTCACTGCGCCCCCATTTAAGGTGAACACGTACCCATACTGAGACTTGGAATCATCCTTATCTATCTTGAAGATGGCATCCGTATACCCGCGTATCACAATGTCCCCTTCTCCATATATTAGGAACACATGTTTAGTTCTTCTTAAGTACTTAAGGATCATCTTAACAGCCACCCAATGATCCATTCCTGGATCAGACTGGTATCTACTCGTGACACTCCGATCATACAATACATCGGACCTCATACATAACATAGCATAAATGATAGATCCTATTGCAGATGCATAGGGAATCTTACTCATGCAAATCCTCTCGTCTTCTGTGCGTGGACACATAGACTTCGAAAGGTGTATCCCATACCTGATGGGTAGGAAACCTTTCTTGGATTCCGACATGCTAAACCTCTTTAGCACTCGCTCTATATATGTGGACTGCAAAAGACCAAGCAACCGTTTCGATCTATCTCTATAGATCTTAATCCTGAGGATGTAGGTTGCTTCTCCCAGGTCTTTCATGGAGAATATCTTGGACAACCAAATTTTAACTGACTATAAGACTGAAACATCGTTTCCTATAAGTAATATGTCATCGACATACAATACTAGGAACATGACTGCACTCCCACTAACCTTCTTGTACACACAAGGTTCGTCAGGAATTTGTGAGAAATCAAACTTTTTAATTGTCTCATCAAAACGGATATTCCAGCTCCTGGATGCTTGCTTTAATCCATATATGGATTGTCGCAATTTGCATACCTTGGTTTTTATCAACCGATGTGAAACCCTCAGACTATATCATATACACATCCTCGAGTAGGTTTCCATTAAGGAAAGCTGTTTTCACATCCATCTGCCATATCTCATAATCATAATGAGCCGCTATGGCCAGGAGCATCCGAATGGATTTAAGCATAGCAACAGGCGAATAGGTTTCGTCATAATCAACACCTTGCTTTTGACGATATCCTTTCACCACCAATCTTGCCTTATAGGTAATGACATTACAATCCATATTGGTTTTCTTCTTGAAAACCCATTTGCACCCTATAGGCTTTATGCCTTCAGGTGGGTCAACGAAGTTCCAAACTTGATTTTCATACATGAAATCCATTTCCAACTTCATGGCTTCAAGCCACTTATCCCTTTCTGAACTTGTCAGAACTTCTTCATAACTAGTAGGCTCCTCATCATCAATGAGAAACATATTGTTCGATTCACTTACGAGAAATCCATATCTCTCAGGAATATTATATATTCTACTAGATTTACGAAGATGTGGGGTCTCAATAGGTCCAGTCAATGGCTCATCACTATGAGTTATTGACTGTTGTACTTCACCAGGTATCTCATCAATGTCTATTTGAGTCTCTCGAGCCTCCTCAAGCTCGACGACACTCCCACTGTTTTCTTGCAAGAGAAACTCTTTCTTTAGAAACACAACATGGCTTGAAACAAACACCTTTTGTTCCACAGGATGATAGAATTGGTAACCCCTTATTTCTTTAGGGTATCAAAAAAATAGACATTTATCAGACTTAGCATACAATTTGTATGATCTTGTCTGCTTCACATTGTTAGGTGGCCGCATCGGAGGCTCATTGGCTCCCATGTCCCCGGATTAAAATTTTCACTAATGAAAGAATTAATCCGGATGGGATGAGCTTCCTTAGCACAACCTATTCGTCGTCGTGCTAACAACTTGAGTGGTCGCTTGAACAAACTAGTTGTTCAAGCAACACAACTCTTCTAGTTGGTTAGCCGCGGAAGAGACGACGGATGGATTGCCGGTTTTTGTGTTTGTCTTCGGGGTCCATGATTATACAATATATATTCATACACACACATACATAATCAAAACAAATAAGAACATGCTCATATCTTTACATAAAGTTAAAATAACTTTATACCTCACGATCTTCTACCGTATGTCCTATCCTTCTCATGGACGACGTGTGGACGAAGATCCTCCATGAGTAGAAGCCTTCTAGATCATTTTCTTCTCTACCTTGTCCGCTGCGAACAAAGAGAAGAAACAACAAATACCTTCCTATCTAGAACAGGCCACCAAATTATGGAACTTGGTGCAACCGCCGGTCAAGGAACAATTGGATGATTCGCCGGCCAACTTCAAGAAGTGTTGCCGCCGGCCACTTTGGAGAATAGGGAGGAGGAAAAGAGCCGGCCACCAATGGGAGGAGAATCGCCGGCCAAGAAAGAAGGGAAAGACCTCTAGGATGGTTGCCGACCAAGTGTTGATGGAGGAGGATGAGCGCCGGCAATCAACTTGAAGGAAGGAGGTTGCCGCCCACTTCTTTTATCCAAAACCCTAGCCGCCCAATGAACCCTAGCCGCCCACTTGTGGATGAGCCAAACCCTAATTCCAATTCTAAACCAATACTTTCCGCCCAAGCCTAAGCCCCCTATTTATAGAATTAGGCTTAAGCCTCCTTTAATCTCCACCGTCGAATCTAGGGATTTAATCTCCACCATCGGATCTAGGGTTTTATCCCAACCGTCTGATCTAGGGTTTAATCCCAACCGTCGATTCTAGGATTTCATCCTAACCATCGGATCAAGGGATTTAATCCCAACCGTTGGTTCTAGGGTTTCATCCAACCATCGGATCTAGGGATTTAATCCCAACCGTTGGTTCTATGTTTTGTTTTACATTCTTGGATCTAGACTTCATAAGGATTATATTAGGCTACGATAGGGACCATAAGGAGGAGTTGGGTCTTGGCCACCCGATGGATCGGAACCACACAAACTTGATCCATCAATGATGTTCCATTCCACTAGAGGATTATCATTGAACTACCTCACCAACCCCCATAAATCAATATGGGCTCCATATATTATTTGTACATTAATCTCCCCGTGTTTAAGATATCGAATGTCCGTCAATTAATTGATTTACTGACCATCAATTAATTAACATCTAATTCCTCGAGTAGTACCACTCAACCTTATCATCATGTTGACTAAGTCAACCAGCTGGGTTTACATGATGAACCTTATGAGCACCTCAAGGGGACATCATCAACCTAATATATAGGACACGGTTTCCTCCTATAATCAATGGCACACCATGTAAATAATATTATTTCTCAACTTACCGGGCATATTGATTTAATCCATCTAAATCTCACCCACTGGTAAATCAAAGAAATAAATACTAAGTACATGTGCCCGTTATTATATCGGGATTAAGAGCATGTACAACATAATATCCGAGGTCCGATTCAATCATGTAGTCAGTACTAAATTGAATCACCTCTATGTCGGTCCTGCTCAACACACCTAAGTGTACCAATGTAACTCTGTGTTCAAGACAAAACAATACCAAGCTACACTACAACCATGCCAATGGTTTATCCAAAACCATCTTGGTTGTGAGCCTCTACTTATATTTTACAAGGAACTGATAACATGATCTTCTGTGCCACACCAAGCACCATGTTATCTACAATGTAAAATATTAGACAATATGCACACATATATAATGAATATATAAAATGCAAACAATGATCATGTGATTCTTATTTCAAAATAAAATGTTCATACAAAAAGAGCTAGGCTTTCAGTATACATTCCAACAATCTCCCACTTATACTAAAAGACTATGTCGTCATCACTCTGCCATACATCTGATCCCCATGTCCCCCACATGCCTATCAAATGCTTTCGCTGGAAGGGCCTTAGTGAATGGATCCGCCAGGTTATCCTCTGATGCAATCTTGGCGACAACAACTTCTCCTCGCTTTACGATCTCTCGTATGAGGTGGTACTTGCGCTCTATGTGTTTACTCGCCTTATGGGCTCGTGGTTCCTTCGAGTTTGCAACTGCACCACTATTATCACAATAAATTGTGATAGTTCTGGGCAAACCAGGAATCACATCTAAGTCCATCAAGAAGTTCCTGAGCCATATAGCTTCCTTGCGCCTCGGTAGGTGCCACATGTCGACTTCCATGGTAGAGTCCGCCACGCATTTCTGCTTGACACTCCTCCATGCTATGGATCCACCTCCAAAAGTAAACACAAACCCCGAGGTAGACTTACTCTTGTCCCTATATGATTGGAAATCCGAATCCGTGTAACCCACAGGGACTAATTGATCTGCCCGGTAAACCAGCATATAATCCTTAGTCCTTCTCAGGTACTTCAATATATGCTTTACCATAGTCCAATGTCCCTGTCCAGGATTACTCTGATATATGCTAACCATGCTCACGGCAAAGCAGATATCCGGTCTCGTACATAGCATACCATACATAAGGCTTCCTACTGCCGAAGCATAAGGAACCGCCTTCATGTCCTCTATCTCCTTTGATGTTCTCGGACACATCTCTTTAGATAAAGGAACTCCATGCCAAAAAGGTAGAAAACCTTTCTTGGAGTTCTGCATGCTAAAACGAGCAAGGATAGTGTCAATGTATGAAGCTTGAGACAAGCACAACATCCTTTTCTTGCGATCCCTTATAACTTTGATCCCAAGGATGTGTCCCACTTCTCCCAAGTCCTTCATATCAAACTGTTTGGACAACCATACCCTTACATCTGATAACACTTTGATATTGTTGCCAACTAACAAAATGTCATCTACGTATAGTAAAAGAAACACCACTACGTTTCCATCACATCTCTTGTATACACAAGGCTCATCCGAACTTTGAATAAATCCATATGACTGGATTACCTCATCGAAGCGGATGTTCCAAGATCTAGAAGCTTGCTTCAATCCATAAATGGATCGATTAAGCTTACATACAAGATGCTCTTTGCCTTTAGCAATGAATCGCTCTGGTTGGCACATATAGATGTTCTCCTCAAGACTTCCGTTAAGGAAAGTTGTCTTGACATCCATCTGCCAAATCTCATAATCCATATGAGCAGCTATAGATAAGAGAATCCGGATAGACTTAAGCATAGCTACCGGCGAAAAGGTCTCCTCATAATCGATACCCTCTTTCTGAGTATACCCTTTCGCAACAAGCCTAGCTTTGAAGGTTTCAACCTTCCCGTCTACTCCTCTCTTTCTCTTGTAGATCCACTTGCATCCAATGGTTTTTACACCATCGGGTGGCTCTACTAGCTCCCAGACCTGATTAGAATCCATAGATTCTATCTCTGAATTCATCGCTCTTTGCCAAGATCATCATCTCTATCTTGGATTGCCTCGTCATATGTCCAGGGATCAGGTTCATGTTCACCAGGGACTAAGTCCGAAGACTCTCCCAAAAACATGAATCTGTCGGGTTGTCTAACAACCCTCCCACTACGACGAGGTGCCTCCTGTGTATGCTCTGTGATACGCGGTGCAGTGACTTGTGGTGTCTACTCTTGTACCGGTGGTACTGAAGTCGGGACTTCCCCTGTCATCTCCTCAAGAACAATCCTACTCGTGGGCTTGTGGTTCATCACATAGTCTTCCTCTAGAAATCTGGCATTCGTACTCACGATCACCTTCTGATCTCTAGGACTATAGAATAAACCACCCTTCGTTCCCTTAGGGTAGCCAACAAACAAGCGCACTTCTGTACGAGATTCCAACTTACCAGCATCTCCCTTCAGCACATGTGCTGGACTACCCCAAATCCGAATATGTCTTAGACTAGGCTTTCGCCCAGTCCACAACTCTGTGGGAGTAGAGGGTACTGACTTAGATAGAACCAAGTTCAGAATGTGTGATGCTGTTTCCAGAGCAAACCCCCAGAACGAATTAGGTAACTCAGAATAACTCATCATCGATCTGACCATCTCCATAAGAGTCCTATTCCTTCGCTCCGCCACACCATTCTGCTGAGGTGTGCCAGGTGCGGACAATTGGGATTGAATCCCAACCTCTGATAAGTAACTCATAAACTCTCCTAAGAGGTACTCGCCACCACGATCAGATCGTAATGTCTTGATACTTTTACCTTGACGGTTCTCCACATCAGCCTTGAATTCTTTGAACTTGTCAAAGCATTCAGACTTGCGGCGCATCAAGTAAATGTATCCATACCTTGAATAATCGTTTATAAAAGAGACGAAGTATTCAAAGCCACCTCTTGCCTGGATAGTCATAGGACCACACAAATCAGAATGAACCAATTCTAACACATCTTTGGCTCTATACCCCTTGGCCTTAAAAGGCCTCTTGGTCATTTTACCTTCCAAGCAAGATTCGCAGGTTGGAAGATCCTCCACCACTAATGAACCCAAAGGTCCATCAGCTATCAACCTTTGAATTCTACTTAGGTTAATATGACCAAGCCTTAGATGCCAAAGATATGTTTGGTTCATTTGCGAAGGTTCTTTTCTCTTATTAGATTTAGAAGATGAGTTATTTACTTCTATTTGCATCGTGGGAGTTTTTGGTTCAATAGTATACAAATTGCCAACCAATGTACCAGAACAGATAATCTCCCTATTCCTTTTTATAACCACCTTGTCATTAAAAGAAACAGAATATCCATCCAAAAACAATTTAGAAATTGAAATTAAATTCTTTCTAAAAGTAGGTACATAAAGACAATTTCTCAAAACCAAAAATTTATTCCTATCAAAAGATAAATAAACGTCTCCCACTGCAATAGCCGCCACCTTTGAAGCATTGCCCATGAAGACGGTAATCTCTCCCTCAGCTAGTCGTCGGGTTTCTTGGAACCCCTGCAAAGTATTGCAGACATGATCAGTGGCTCCTGTATCTACACACCAGGCACTGGTAGATAACACCGCTAAACATGTTTCAACAACTAAACAAGAAGATATACCTTTGTTCTTTCGGCGAGGACAGTTCGCCTTCCAATGTCCAGTCTGCTTGCAAGTGAAGCACTTGCCTTTCGGCTTCTTCACTCCTGTCTGAGGTCCCACTGCCACCTTCTTCGCTCCACCTTGTTTCTTCTTCTTCTTACCTTTCGGTTTGGAGGAAGAAACCTTCTGAGCGACCATGGCTTGAGAACTCGTGAAAAAGCCCTCTGCGCTGGAGTTACATCGGAAGCTCCGCCAACGAATACAACCTCTTGTTCATGTTGTAGTTGAGGTGGAACTGCTCAAAACTCCTAGGCAGAGACTGGAGAATGATATCGACCTGGGTTTCCCCATCGATCTAAGCTCCGAGGACTTCCATCTCATTAAGATGAACCATCATCTTGAGAACATGATCCCTAACGGGTGTTCCCTCGACCATGGTGGTCGTCATCAAGTTTCTCATTGCCTCCTGCCTAGCCGCCCAACTCTGATGTCCAAAAAGTTCCTTGAGATTGAACATCATGTCATAAGCAGTGGCTATGGCCTGATGCTGATGTTGCAGCACATTTGACATAGATGCCAAAATGTAACACCGCGCCATCTCATCTGCCTTAACCCATTTCTTATAATGTTCTTTCTCCTTTTCATCAGAGTCATCGGAGGGCTTAGGAGGACAGACCTCGAAGAGTACAAATTTGTACTCCTCCGTAGTTAGGACAATATCCAGGTTTCTTTTCCAATCAATGTAGTTTGGACCAGTAAGTTTGTTTTCTTTTAAAATCACAGCAAGTGGGATGAAAGCCATTTGAAAAACCTAAAAATCACAATGATCAAAATATTAGATTTCAAATATTATTGATTCCTCAAAACAATAAAATCTTGAAATCAACCAACACCTCAAAACACCGAGAATATCGCATGCCACGATAGTGTGGACGTATACGAATTCTACATTTGTAAGAGGAGGTTTTACCCATTAATTTTATTATCTTGTCAACCTTACTTTTTGACAAATAAAATTAATAGTTGGTTCCTCTTTAGCCCAACAAAGAAAAGCAGTGACTCCGATGGGGAGGATACCTTTATTTGTATCTAAGTGTGCACCATTACACGATACTAAAGGAATTATTTCGGATTATGTGCCTTACCTATGGGGAAGTACACACGCTCCTAAATAATTTCCTATAACCATTATTTGACCTTGTGATCCGCAAACAAACCCATCCGATGGGGAGGAAGGCACTCAAAGCCAATGCGCAAGTTTGTTGCATCACACGTCAAATTGTAATGGAGGCCGCGGGAATTAATTAAAATATCCCTCTCCCACTTAGTAAATTGAAATCGAGGAATTTTAAACATACACAACATGCATATAAAACAAATAAGCAATAAATATGGAAAAACAGAATTTTTTCCAACTATTATGGCATTATCCTCCAATATGCATCCCGTCGTGTCGCCACCTCGTCCGCTCCACCTTTTCCCATGCGCAAGTCACCAAAGATATCCGAGCCGAGATAAATCATTTTATTTACATCCATCGATCCTATACTCCACGAAGGAGTGTACAAATAATCTAGATCGAAAGTAAACTAAAATGATCGGCTAAACAATGTCGTATTTAATTACAAAAATTAAATACTAATCTAGCCTCGTCAACCCCGAGGATTCAAATAATAAATTTTAACACACATCCATTCACATACACACACATGGCCATAATAGTCGGATCTTATGCCTGCAACCAAAGAGTTAAACTACGCATATCCTACTATTATCCGGCACATATAATATATGAAAAATGCATAAAAAATTAACCGAATCCTAAACACACAAAACCGGAAACCGATGGCTCTGATACCAATTGTTAGGTGGCCACATCGGAGGCACATTGGCTACCATGTCCCCGGATTAAAATTTTCACTAATGAAAGAATTAATCCGGATGGGATGAGCTTCCTTAGCACAACCTATTCGTCGTCGTGCTAACAACTTGAGTGGTCGCTTGAACAAACTAGTTGTTCAAGCAACACAACTCTTCTAGTTGGTTAGCCGCGGAAGAGACGACGGATGGATCGCCGGTTTTTGTGTTTGTCTTCGGGGTCCATGATTATACAATATATATTCATACACACACATGCATAATCAAAACAAATAAGAACATGCTCAGATCTGTACATAAAGTTAAAATAACTTTATACCTCACGATCTTCTACCGTATGTCCTATCCTTCACGTGGACGACGTGTGGACGAAGATCCTCCACGAGTAGAAGCCTTCTAGATCGCTTTCTTCTCTACCTTGTCCGCTGCGAACAAAGAGAAGAAACAACAAATACCTTCCTATCTAGAACCGGCCACCAAATTATGGAACTTGGTGCAACCGCCGGTCAAAGAACAATTGGATGATTAAATCACCAACTTAAAGTGTTGTAGCCACTTTGGAGAATAGGGAGGAGGAAAAGAGCCGGCCACCAATGGGAGGAGAACCGCCGGCCAAGGAAGAAGGGAAAGACCTCTAGGATGGGCGCTGGCCAAGTGTTGATTGAGGAGGATGGGTGCCGGCAATCAACTTGAAGGAAGGAGGTTGCCGCCCACTTCTTTGATCCAAAACCCTAGCCGCCCACTTGTGGATGAGCCAAACCCTAATTCTAATTCTAAACCAATACTTTCTGCCAAGCCTAAGCCCCCTATTTATAGAATTAGGCTTAAGCCTCCTTTAATCTCCACCATCGGATCTAGGGATTTAATCTCCACCGTCGGATCTAGGGTTTTATCCCAACCGTCGGATCTAGGGTTTAATCCCAACCATCGATTCTAGGATTTCATCCTAACCATCGGATCTAGGGATTTAATCCCAACCGTTGGTTCTAGGGTTTCATCCAACCATCGGATCTAGGGATTTAATCCCAACCGTTGGTTCTAGGTTTTATTTTACATTCTTGGATCTAGACTTCATAAGGATTATATTAGGCTACGATAGGGACCATAAGGAGGAGTTGGGTCTTGGCCACCCGATGGATCGGAACCACACAAACTTGATCCATCAATGATGTTCCATTCCACTAGAGGATCATCATTGAACTACCTCACCAATCCCCATAAATCAATATGGGCTCCATATATTATTTGTACATTAATCTCCCCGTGTTTAAGATATCGAATGTCCGTCAATTAATTGATTTACTGACCATCAATTAATTAACATCTAATTCCTCGAGTAGTACCACTCAACCTTATCATCATGTTGACTAAGTCAACCAGCTGGGTTTACATGATGAACCTTATGAGCTCCTCAAGGGGACATCATCAACCTAATATATAGGACACGGTTTCCTCCTATAATCAACGGTACACCATGTAAATAATATTATTTCTCAACTTACCGGGCATATTGATTTAATCCATCTAAATCTCACCCACTGGTAAATCAAAGAAATAAATACTAAGTACATGTGCCCGTTATTATATCGGGATTAAGAGCATGTACAACATAATATCCGAGGTCCGATTCAATCATGTAGTCAGTACTAAATTGAATCACCTCTATGTCGATCCTGCTCAATACACCTAAGTGTACCAGTGTAACTCTGTGTTCAAGATAAAACAATACCAAGCTACACTACAACCATGCCAATGGTTTGTCCAAAACCATCTTGGTTGTGAGCCTCTACTTATATTTTACAAGGAACTGATAACATGATCTTCTGTGCCACACCAAGCACCATGTTATCTACAATGTAAAATATTTAGACAATATGCACACATATATAATGAATATATAAAATGCAAACAATGATCATGTGATACTTATTTCAAAATAAAATGTTCATACAAAAAGAGCTTGGCTTTCAGTATACATTCCAACACACATAAGCAGAATAACCCCATATCTTCAAGTAAGTTACATGAAATTTCTTACTATTCCATATCTCATATGGAGTAGTAGAGACTACCTTGGTTGGCAATCTGTTTAACAAGTAAACAGCTGTCTGAAGTGCATATCCCCAAAAGGACTTGGAAAGATTTGCATGATTCATCATTGACCTGACCATGTCCAACAAGGTCCGGTTACTCCTCTCAGATACACTATTATGCTGCGGTGTATATGGCAGAGTCCATTGAGATAATATACCATTGTTTCTCAGATAATCTAGAAACTCTTGAGTCAAGTATTCACCACCTCGATCCGATAGAAGTATTTTAATACTCTAGCAAAGTTGTTCCTTTACTTCATTTCTGAATTCTTTGAACCTTTTAAAGGCTTCAGACTTGTATTTCATCAAGAACACATACCCAAACCGTGAGTGATCATCGGTGAAGGTAATGAAGTAGCTATAACCTCCTAAGGCTTGAGTTGACATAGGTCCACATATATCAGTATGTATTAGACCAAGCAACTCACCCACCAATTCACCTTTTCCAGTAAAAGGTAACTTGGTCATCTTGCATTTTAAGCATGATTCGCATGTATCATATGAATCTAATTCAAACGATTACAGAATTCCACATAAGTTTAATTTAGACATGTGTTTCTTGCTCACATGGTCAAGATGATAATGCCACATGTAGGAGTCTAATTGATTATCTTTTCGAGCATGCTTGTTGCTCGCTTCGATATTGAAAATGTCCCTGGATACGTCCAATGTATAAATACCATTGCTTAAAGTTCCAGTCCTATAATGAAAGCATTCAAAGTTATGTAACAACAATTGTTACTAAAAGTTAAATGGTACCCATTTATATTTAAGCAAGAAATAGAAATGATATTCTTTATCAACGAAAGAACATAAAAGCAATTGTCCAGTTCTAAGACAAGTCCTGTAGGGAGTTTCAATAAATACGTTCCGATGGCGAGTGCAACAACCTTTGCTCCATTCCCAACATGAAATTTAGACTCTCCCTTGACGAATCTTCTTCTATTCCTTAGCACATGTATGTCATTACATATATGTGAGCCACACCCAGTATCCAATACCCAAGTATCTGAGGAAATAGAATGACAATCAATAATGAAGATATCTGAAGAAGATGGGGCATCTGATGCCTTATTCTTGTTTACGGACTCAAGATAAATCTTGCAGTTTCTTCGCCAATGGCCCTCCTTGCCATAATGATGGCAAGTGCCCTTTTAAGCTGGTTTTGCCTTTTAAGCATTTTTCTTCTTCCCCTTCTGTTGTTCCTTTGACTCCCTCTTAGAACCTTTCTTCGAGGAATCAACTAACAACACCGTCCCCTGCTCATGCTTCTCAGAAGGCTCCACAGTCTTCAGCATGTTGAGCAGTACCACAGATGAACCTTCTTGCATCTCAGAGGTGAAGAGGAGCTTGGAGACTTCGAACCTTTCGAATGTCACTTGCTCATCAAACAACTCATAAAGATGAAGGCCTATGGTATGAGCATCCATATGCTCATGTTGTTTCCGCAGCTCGGGTACCATCTCACCTAGCATGATACAACTCACTTGCTCAGAATCACTCACATATTTCTGATAGGCCAACAATTGGTCCGGTGTTGCATCATCACTAGGACGGGCGGGAAGAGACGCTTTGAGGACATACTCAAGCTTTTCTATCTTGAGAACAATTCTCAAGTTTCTAAGCCAGTCCAAGAAGTTCGACCTAGTCAATTTATTCGAATTCAAAATAGAGCACAAATTAAAAGACATCATGATCAAGCGATTAACCTAGAAATAAAAATGAGCATATATAAGAAAGATGATTTAAAATGCATCAATATACATTCATAAATCCCATTCATTTTTCGAATTTCAAAAACCCCAAAATCACTTCGGGAGATCATAGGCCCATCTCCGAATGGGCTGATATCCAACATAGATATGAACAACCTTGGAGAGAGTCCAACAAACCATTAATAACTACGATTGTAGGTATCAAATATACCGATTGCATATCACATATATGCAACTATCACAATGTGCTATCAACTAATTGAATGTTCACACATATATCGGGTTGTTAACTCATTAAAAATATACATCATATGCATAACACTCAACATCACCACCCTTCACGTCGACCTTGGAGAGAGTCCAACAAGCCGATGCTCCAGGTTAAAGCCAACTCATTAATCGAGAAATATTTTTAATATGGTTAGAGCGCATTCAACCAATTATCCCGGCTTGGAGAGAGTCCAACAACCTAAGCTAATGATCGACCACTGACTCTTATCATATTAGTATTAAACTATTCTATGGTTTGAACATATTCAGGTTCGAGCCGGCTTGGAGAGAGTCCAACAACCCAAACAGGAATTAGAACTCTTGTTGTAACCATATTAATGGAAGGTGTAGGTTTTAATATTGTGTTAGGGTTTTTATGTCTCATCCTCTTTGCATGCAAATAACTATTATCTACATGACATGACATACATCTACATGTCATGACACGCATGACATAATGATATACACCTAATGCAATTTCATGATAGAATTATGGCATGTACAAATTTCCTTATACGTCATAACTATTTATGGAAATAAAATAAATTTAAGATTTGATTCTCAAAATCAAATCATGATTAAAATAGGAAACAAATTTTCAAATCTAATCACATATTTTATTTATGGAAGGTCTCAATTAAGGGAAGTCAATTTTTAATTTAGGAAATAAATTTGCTAAATTGTCAAAACTATTTATGGAAATAAAATATATTTTAGATTTGATTTCCCAAATCAAATCATAATTAAATTAGGAAACAAATTTCCAAATCTAATCAAATATTTTATTTATGGAAAATGTTAATTTCCATAAATACTTCTAACTTTCCAAAAGTAGAAGATTTCCATAAATATTTCTAGATTTTCCAAAATTAGAAAATTTCATTAAATACTTCTAACTTTCCAAAAGTAGAAAATTTCCATAAATACAATTATGACTATCGCAAAATAATTTTATGATTATTTCGAAACACAAGCTGGGCTCTAATACCACTGTTGGATTTCCGGCACCGCGGCGAGTGTGTGTTCGAACATATTTCGCAAATATGTGCACAGCGGAATAAATAAAAAGCAATAAATCTAATTTATTACATCACACATAACACACACATGCATAGTAAAACATGTGTAGACATAACTATAAATTCAAATTTTGCAATAAAAGGAAATTATTCTACGTATACATGACGTATCACGTGTAGTGGGAAAGACATCAACCGGAACAATCCTCACTAGAATCGTCTCTATCTATATCCACGCCGAGTATCTTCGGGATGACTTCACAAATTCATGAGCCTCATCTTTGTACGAGTCACTAGCCTCGTGTCGAAGACGATGTGATCGAGAGAAGATCACAATCCAAATCAAAATTCGGATTCAAAATTGAGTCCCAAAAACTCGCTTCTCCGGAGAGGTATTCGTCAACCGTTTGACGAATTCTTTCATCCTCCACCTATGAGGATTATCGGAGATCGAATCCCCGGCAAGGATGTCCCTGTCAGAGCTCCAAACGTCGTCCAAACGATGCTCCGACAAGAAGGAAACAAGCTGTCCAGAAAACTGGACAGGTTTGGTGGAGGATGTTGCGGCGGACAAATAAGGAAAGCGAGATGCTCACCTTGTCGCGGAGCTACAGAAGATCACCGGAGGGTAGCCGGAGGATCGCCGACAGGAGCTTGGACGCTGGCAATAACTTGGACGATGTCACAAGGGTTGGGCGGGACAAGAGGTTGGGCGCTGGCTAGAAGACGAGAAGAGAGGGAGGGGCGGCTCAATTAGGGTTAGGCTTTCTCAAAAACCCTTAAGCCCTATTTTATAGAGAACAAATTCTCCTAATGGTTATTGGTTCATAACGAAAAACCCGTTAACTCGATCCATTAATTTAAGTTAAAATAAACCAAATCGATTTGGTCTATTTTAAGTTAAAATGAACCAAACCAATTTTGGTTCATTCGTTTAAAACAAACCAAAACTTTTTGTTTTATTCTCCTCCATTGGATTAGAACCAAACCAATTTGGTTCATCTATTATGTCTTTATAAGACACAGCCCATCCACGCTTCCATTGCGACTAAAATGATTTCATGCTCGATCCTTGTTTGGTCCAACCAAACCTAGTTTCTCTTGGTCTGAGAATCTCATTCTCAAGCTCGTTTTAAATCCTTCGGATTACGCTCGTTGTGCGTGTGACCAAATAGGTTCTCGATTTATATTGGTCATCTATAATTAACCATTAATTATAGAACAATCTTGAGTGGCACCTAGTAGTACATCATGATCCCCAATTAACCGAAAAGATCAAGGGTTGATCCAGAACTATTTCTGAAATCCTTCAGCAGCTAGAATGATTCGTGCCCCGTTCCCTTCACGCATCTTATACCCACTTGGTTCAGGAGATGGTCTATAGTGTCAGTCCCCACTAGGTTGACTACGTCACACCTGGCCCATGTAACATTTACTCGTCCTACGAATTCTAGTTACTACACATGTATCCCAGAGTACCTTACTCTAAACATGTAATGCTTTGGCCAAAGACTTTAGTAACAATCCGACGAGAGGCTATGAGTATACATCTCCTCCAAGGAATGGTGAATACTTTATAGGCTATTCAAACACCTTCGATCACTTCGACTTATACCCAATCATCCCGGGTCCATATCTCCTCAGAGATGCTTGCTTAAGATGTCAAAGCATAAGTCTTCATGATCAAGATGACTTGAATATTGCAAGTCAAAGGAACATCGCACTTAAGTTGCAGTAAGAACTTCATTGACATATCTATATATGCAGAGAACCATATGAAGTCTTACGGCTAGTCACTCCAATGAACTAGTTACCATAACAAGCATCCACGATTAACTCCGAACATCACAATGTCTCTAGCCAGTGAGAATTAGTTGATTGGATACACCAAGGACTATACCTCGTGCTAGTCTCGACAGAATTGATGGTGTCCAAATCCATCAATTCATAGACTAGGGATAATTCTGATACATCACAATTACACATGTAGAGATACTCACTAGTTGTGATCCAATCACAAGTTCTCTCATATTGTGAATCGTATCGTGGTCATTAAATAAATGAGTTTAAGATCTAATCAAATACATGAAAACATGTATACTCAAATAGTGAATCTTCATTTATCATATAAATGGTTCAAACATAAGGCGATTGCCTTAGGACATCTCTCATATATATTACTAACAAACTCTCACTTGGCCTAATGCCAATCGCTACGGTATCCAATACCATAAGCTCTAACATGACCCTCAAACTTACTTTGAGGTAATACCTTAGTCAAAGGATCCGCTAAGTTCCTTTTAGTGGGGATTTTCTCGATTTGTATTTCCTTCGTACTAATGACCTCTCTGATCAAATGATAGCGGTGAAGCACATGTTTGGATCGTTGATGAGACCTTGGCTCTTTTGCCTATGTAATTGCTCTATTGTTGTCGCAGTAGACCGGTATTGCTTCAACAATGGCTGGAACCACACCAAGTTCATAAATGAACTACTTGATCCAAACCGCTTCCTTTGCTGCTTCCAAAGCTGCAATATATTTTGTCTCAGTGGTAGAATCTGCTATAGTGTCTTGTTTGGAACTTTTCCAACTCACTGCGCCCCCATTCAAGGTGAACACGTACCCAGACTGAGACTTGGAATCATCCTTATCTATCTTGTAGCTGGCATCCGTATACCAGCGTAGCACCATGTCCCCTTCTCCATATATTAGGAACACATGTTTAGTTCTTCTTAAGTACTTAAGAATCGTCTTAATAGCTGCCCAATGATCCATTCCTAGATCAGACTGGTATCTACTCGTGACACTCAGAGCATACAATACATCGGGCCTCGTACATAACATAGCATACATGATAGATCCTATTGCAGATGCATAGGGAATCTTACTCATGCAAATCCTCTCGTCTTCTGTGCGTGGACACATAGACTTCGAAAGGTGTATCCCATGCCTGATGGGTAGGAAACCTTTCTTGGATTCCGACATGCTAAACCTCTTTAGCACTTGCTCTATATATGTAGACTGTAAAAGACCAAGCAACCATTTCAATCTATCTCTATACATCTTAATCCCGAGGATGTAGGTTGCTTCTCCCAGGTCTTTCAAGGAGAATATCTTGGACAACAAAATTTTAACTAACTATAAGACTGAAACATTGTTTCCTATAAGTAATATGTCATCGACATACAATACTAGGAACACGACTGCACTCCCACTAACCTTCTTGTACACACAAGGTTCGTCAGGATTTTGTGAGAAATCAAACTTTTTAATTGTCTCATCAAAACGGATATTCCAGCTCTTGGATGCTTGCTTCAATCCATATATGGACCGTCGCAATTTGCATACCTTGGTTTTTATCAACCGATGTGAAACCCTCAGATTGTATCATATACACATCCTCGAGTAGGTTTCCATTAAGGAAAGTTGTTTTTACATCCATCTGCCATATCTCATAATCATAATGAGCCGCTATGGCCAGGAGCATCCGAATGGATTTAAACATAGCAACAAGCGAATAGGTTTCGTCATAATCAACACCTTGCTTTTGACGATATCCTTTCGCCACCAATCTAGCCTTATAGGTAATCACATTACAATCCATATGAGTTTTCTTCTTGAAAACCCACTTGCACCCTATTGGCTTTATGCCTTCAGGTGGGTAAATGAAGTTCCAAACTTGGTTTTCATACATAGAATCCATTTCCAACTTCATGGCTTCAAGCGACTTATCCCTTTCTGAACTTGTCAGAACTTCTTCATAACTAGTAGGCTCCTCATCATCAATGAGTAACATATCGTTCGATTCACATACGAGAAATCCATATCTCTCAGGAATATTTTGTGTTCTACCAGATCTACGAAGATGTGGTGTCTCAATAGGTCCAGCCGATGGCTCATCACTATGAGTTATTGATTGTTGTACTTCACTAGGTATCTCATCAATGTATATTTGAGTCTCTCGAGCCTCCTCAAGCTCGACGACACTCCCACTATTTTCTTGCAAGAGAAACTCTTTCTTTTGAAACACAGCATGCCGTGAAACAAACACCTTTTGTTCTACAAGATGATAAAATTGGTAACCCCTTATTTCTTTAGGGTATGCAAAAAATAGACATTTATCAAACTTAGCATCCAATTTGTCTGATAATGTCTGCTTCACATAAGCAGGGCATCCCCATATCTTCAAGTAAGATACATGAAATTTCTTACTATTCCATATCTCATATGGAGTAGTAGAGACTACCTTGGTTGGCAATCTGTTTAACAAGTAAACAGTTGTCTGAAGTGCATAGCCCCAAAAGGACTTGGGAAGATTTGCATGATTCATCATTGACCTGACCATGTCCAACAAGGTCCGGTTACTCCTCTCAGATACACTATTATGCTGCGGTGTATATGGCGGAGTCCATTGAGACAATATACCATTGTTTCTCAGATAATCTAGAAACTCTTGAGTCAAGTATTCACCACCTCGATCCGATAGAAGTATTTTAATACTCTTGTCAAGTTTTTACTCTACTTCATTTCTGAATTCTTTGAACCTTTTAAAGGCTTTAGACTTGTATTTCATCAAGAACACATACCCAAACCATGAGTGATCATCGGTGAAGGGAATGAAGTAGCTATAACCTCCTAAGGCTTGAGTTGACATAGGTCCACATACATCAGTATGTATTAGACCAACCAACTCATCCACCGATTCACCTTTTCCAGTAAAAGGTAACTTGGTCATCTTGCCTTTTAAGCATGATTCGCATGTATCATATGAATCTAATTCAAACAATTCCAGAATTCCACATCGGTGTAATTTAGACATGCATTTCTTGCTCACATGGCCAAGACGATAATGCCACATGTAGGAGTCTAATTGATTATCTTTTCGAGCATGCTTGTTGCTCGCTTCGATATTGAAAATGTCACTGGATACGTCCAATGTATAAATACCATTGCTTAAAGTTCCAGTCCTATAATGAAAGCATTCAAAGTTATGTAACAACAATTGTTACTAAAAGTTAAATGGTACCCATTTCTATTTAAACAAGAAATGGAAATGATATTCTTTATCAATGAAAGAACATAAAAGCAATTGTCCAGTTCTAAGACAAGTCCTGTAGGGAGTTTCAATAAATACGTTCCGATGACAAGTGCAACAACCTTTGCTCCATTCCCAACATGAAAATTAGACTCTCTCTTGACGAGTCTTCCTCTATTCCGTAGCCCATGTATGTCATTACATATATGTGAGCCACACCCAGTATCCCATACCCAAGTATCTGAGGTAATAGAATGACAATCAATAATGAAGATATCTGAAGAAGATGGGGCATCTGATGCCTTATTCTTATTTACGGACTCAAGATAAATCTTGCAGTTTCTTCGCCAATGGCCCTCCTTTCCATAATGATGGCAAGTGCCCTTTTAAGTTGGTTTTTCCTTTTTAGCCTTTTTCTTCTTCCCCTTCTGTTGTTCCTTTGACTCCCTCTTAGAACCTTTCTTCGAGGAATCAACTAACAACACCGTCCCCTACTCATGCTTCTCAGAAGGCTCCACAGTCTTCATCATGTTGAGCAGTACCACAGATGAACCTTCTTGCATCTCAGAGGTGAAGAGGAGCTTGGAGACTTCGAACCTTTCGAATGTCACTTGCTCATCAAACAACTCATAAAGATGAAGGACTATGGTATGAGCATCCATATGCACTTGCTGCTTCCGCAGCTCGGGTACCATCGCACCTAGCATGATACAACTCACTTGCTCAGAATCACTCACATGTTTCTGATAGGCCAACAATTGGTCCGGTGTTGCATCATCACTAGGACGGGCGGGAAGATACGCTTTGAGGACATACTCAAGCTTTTCTATCTTGAGAACAATTCTCAAGTTTCTAAGCCAGTCCAAGAAGTTTCTTATACGTCATAACTATTTATGGAAATAAAATATATTTAAGATTTGATTCTCAAAATCAAATCATGATTAAATTAGGAAACAAATTTTCAAATCTAATCACATATTTTGTTTATGGAAGGTCTCAATTAAGCAAAGTCAATTTTTAATTTAGGAAATAAATTTCCTAAATTGTCAAAACTATTTATTGAAATAAAATAAATTTTAGATTTGATTTCCCAAATCAAATCATAATTAAATTAGGAAACAAATTTCCAAATCTAATCAAATATTTTATTTATGGAAAATGTTAATTTCCATAAATACTTCTAACTTTCCAAAAGTAGAAGATTTCCATAAATATTTCTAGACTTTCCAAAATTAGAAAATTTCCATAAATACAATTATGACTATCGCAAAAAAATTTTATGATTATGTCGAAACACAACCTGGGCTTTGAAACCACTGTTGGATTTCCGGCACCGCAGCGAGTGTGTGTTCGAACATATTTCGCAAATTTGTGCGCAGCGGAATAAATAAAAAGCAATAAATCTAATTTATTACATCACACACAACACACATATGCATAGTACAACATGTGTAGACATAACTGTAAATTCAAATTTTGCAATAAAAAGAAATTATTCTACGTATACATGACGTATCACATGTAGCGGGAAAGACATCAATCGGAGCAATCCTCGCTAGAATCGTCTCTATCTGTATCCACGCCGAGTATCTTCGAGATGACTTCACAAATTCAAGAGCCTCGTCTTCGTACGAGTCACTAGCCTCGTGTCGAAGATGATGTGATCGAGAGAAGATCAGAATCCAAATCAAAATTCGGATTCCAAACTGAATCCCAAAAACTCGCTTCTCCGGAGAGGTATTCGTCAACCGTTTGACGAATTCTTCGTCCTCCACCTATGAGGATTATCGGAGATCGAATCCCCAGCAAGGAAGTCACTGTCAGAGCTCCAAAACGTCATCCAAACGATGCTCCGACAAGAAGGAAACAAGCTGTCCAGAAAACTGGACAGCTTTGGTGGAGGATGTTGCGGCGGCCAAATAAGGAAAGTGAGATGCTCACCTTGTCGCGGAGCTACAGAAGATCACCGGAGGGTCGCCGAAGGATCACCGGCAGGAGCTTGGACGCTGGCAATAACTTGGATGACGTCACAAGGGTTGGGCGGCGACAAGAGGTTCGGCGCCGGCTAGAAGAGGAGAAGAGAGGGAGGGGTGGCACAATTAGGGTTAGGCTTTCTCAAAAACCCTTAACCCTATTTTATAGAGAACAAATTTTCCTAATGGTTATTGGTTCATAACCAAAAACCCATTAACCCGCTCCATTAATTTAAGTTAAAATAAACCAAATCGATTTTGTCTATTTTAAGTTAAAATGAACAGAACCAACTTTGGTTCATTCGTTTAAAATAAACCAAAACTTTTTGGTTTATTCTCCTTCATTGGATTAGAACGAAACCAATTTGGTTCATCCATTATGTCTTTATAAGACACAGCCCATCCACGCTTCCATTGCGACTGAAACGATTTCATGCTCGATCCTTGTTTGGTCCAACCAAACCTAGTTTCTCTTGGTCTGAGAATCTCATTCTCAAGCTTGTTTTAAATCCTTCGGATTACGCTCGTTGTGCGTGTGACCAAATAGGTTCTCGATTTATGTTGGTCGTCTATAATTAACCATTATTTATAGAACAATCTTGAGTGGCACCTAGTAGTACATCATGATCCCCAATTAACCGAAAAGATCAACGGTTGATCCAAAACTATTTCTGAAATCTTTCAGCAGCTAGAATGGTTCGTGCCTCGTTACCTTCCCGCATCTTATACCAACTTGGTTCAGGACATAGTCTATAGTGTCAGCCCCCACTAGGTTGCCTACGTCACACCTTGCCCAAGCATCATTTCCTCGTCCCACGAAAACTAGTTACTACATATGTATCCAAGAGTACCATACTCTAAACAAATAATGCTTTGGCCAAAGAATTTAGTAACAATCCGACGAGAGACCATAGGTATACATCTCCTTGCAAGGAGTGGTGAATCCTTTATAGGCTATTCAAACACCTTCGATCTCTTCGACTTATACCCAATCATCCCGGGTCCACATCTCCTCAGAGATGCTTGCTTAAGATGTCAAAGCATAAGTCTTCATGATCAAGATGACTTGAATACCGCAAGTCAAAGGAACATCGCACTTAAGATGCAGTAAGAATTTCATTGACATATCTATATATACAGAGAAACATATGAAGTCTTACGGCTGGTCACTCCAATGAACTAGTTACCATAACTAGCATCCACGATTAACTCCGGACATCACAATGTCTCCTGCCAGTGAGAATCAGCTGCTTGGATACACTAAGGACTATACCTCATGCTAGTCTCGATAGAATTTATGGTGTCCAAATCCATCAATTCATCGACTAGGGATAATTCCGATACATCACAATTACACATGTAGAGATACTCACTAGTTGTGATCCAATCACAAGTTCTCTCATGCTGTGAATCGTTTCATGGACATTCAGTAAATGAGTTTAAGATCTATTCAAATACATGAAAACATGTATACTCAAATAGTGAATCTTCATTTATCATATAAATGGTTCAAACATAAGGCGATTGCATTAGGACATCTCTCATATATATTACTAACAGAACCAATCTTCTATGTCCATCATTAAGAATGTCTCCATTCTCGCCCTCCATGCCAAAAAATCCTTTTGGTCGTATGGTGGCAGTATGTTGATGTCCAATCCTAGTTTTTCTTGAAAATCCATCTTCTGGCCCTCTAGTGCCTTTTGCTCCGGGGTGTTAGTCCGTAGAAGGGCTCCAAGCTCTAAGAATCATTAGGTATCTCAAGAAATGATACCATCCCTCTAGTATGGTGGTCGAGGTAGGAAATCTGGCAGTCTCGGCATGTCGGGTGCCTGGGAGAATCGGGTGCTCAACCGCTGGTGCCACATGTACATGTGGTCAATCCAAGAATTGGTCAACGCAACGATGACTTTGTGATCCTCCTCCCTGTCCCACTGTGATCGTGTATCACTCATGAACTAATGTACCTCCATGTGGTAGATAGCCTCCTCTACAAAATAATCATGGGTTTGGCCGTAGAACTCCTCGACCCGATGGAAATGATCTCGGAGGTCCTAAACCTCTGCCTGAGTATAAGTCATATACTCCACCCACCTATGCCCCTATATTTGTTGCTCGGGGTGAATTTCATTGAGGCATGATCAAAACTCAGAGAAATCATAGGTCGATGTACTTGCATCCTACTCACAGGTGTAGGTTCGGGGCATGGACTAGGAGGGCTTGTATTGGGCGCTTGGAAAAAGTTCTAGATTTTGAACGACCGTGTGAAATTCACACGACCGGGCGTGTGTGACTTTGGATTTCTCCAAAAGTGAAACATGGTTCGAGACTTTCCACACAACCCACCGTGTGCTCTTCTAACTGTTGGCCACGACCGTGTGAAATCCACACCACCGCCCGTACTTCATTTTGAGATTCTAACAAGGGATATCCTTTCTACCTAGCAAGTTCTATCTAACCCTAAAACACTTGTGAAGATTCCAATGGACAAAAATTAAATTCTAAGCTAACATGCATGAATGCAAAAACACTAAAAACATGTAGATTTATACTTGGGTTTTCTCCCAAGAAGCGCTTATTTAAGGTCTCTAGATCAACCGTACCCTTAAATTTCATCTTGGCTCTAGTGGCCCAAGGATATTCCCCCAACCTTTCTTAATTTTTTTGAATCTTGCTCATGGGGGAGAAAGATATTTGTGTAGGGACCTTCGTGACCGCTAGAGGGGGGGAGGGTGAATAGCATCGTCGCTTATCAATGGAATTGATTCGTGTTTGATTGTCTACACTCTTGTTAGCACAGTGGAATAGTAATGATAAATATAAATAACAAGAAACATAATCACAACGCAAGATATAATGTGGTTTGGAACCGAAAGGTTCCTACTCCACGAATTGGGCTCGAATGAGGCCTAGCGATGCCAATCACACACCACTATAACAATAACTCTTTTTTGGAGCAATCCAGAGGTGAAGAAACCTCGTACAATAGTTCTTACAACAATAAGAATGAAAATACAAGAAAAATACACTAAATGCAAGTAAAGAAAACTTTACAAAGAGCTTTTGGATGCTTGCTTATTTGGTTGCTTGAGTTGTGTTGGATTGAGAAGCGTCGCTAGAGGGGGGGGTGAATTACGAGCATAAATCTTTTTGTTCGATCGTTCGATACACGAGTAAGCACAGCAGAAAATAAAGAGACACATTTATTTTACTTGGTTCACAACCCAGCGGTTGCTACTCCAAGGCCCTATCGGTCCTAGACAGCGTACGGAGGGCAAATCACTATAACGTCTCCTCCTCGTTGGAGGTAGGAGACAACAATCACAAAACCGAAATTACGAGGATGAGGCAACAAGCCTACCTCACCTCGTTACAAATAAAAACAACGAATACAATAAAAACAATTACTTGCTACTCCTGCCGACGAAGGAGATTTGAACTTGTCGTCGCATCGGCGTTATGACTATGTTGGAGCTTTGGCGTTGTAGGAGCGCTTGAGAATAATCTTGATGATGTATGGAGTTCGAATCCTCCCCTACTTTTATAGATTTTGGCCTCTGAATATGTCTCGTAATGTTTTGGAATAGATCCCGAAGTTATACAAAATTTTATCGTGAAGTGGCCGCGTCAAACCTTATCCGTTTTGACCTAGCGCAAGGGCTGATTCGTCACCATCAGTGGACTGATGCCTCCCATCAGTTGACTAATGAGCATCAGTCGACTGCCAAAAGTCCAGCAGTCAACTGCCATCCTGACCACTTCTGTAACGCCCGCCCTTCTCATACCTCAGAGGGGAGCGAAGGGCGGCGCTACACGATCATACATACATGCATATACATACAGCGGAAGCATTTAAAACAATAAAATCCCTTTCTTAAGCTGACTATATTAACCTAATCCACCTAACAAATTAATTATGATGTAACGGTCTTAGCAATTTTCTTAGCTAAACATGTACTAAAGGAATTCAAAATTTACATAATAAACGGGAGTGACAACCAAGGCAAAAACATCATTTAAGTCTTAACACTGAACGGTAAAACATGCATAATCTCCCCGAACCATTAACTAAATCTTACCCACCATGCCACTACCACACACATCTTTGCCTCCTGCTGCTCCCTTCAATTATTCCATTCCTTGCCTTGCTCTACAGTACAAGGGAAAAACGACACTATCATCACATATGCTGAGTAAGATCCTTTCCTACTCACAAAAGTCATACGACATAAATTACACATAAGATAGTGACATGTTCATTTAACTAACATATAGTCATAGCATAGATGTAACTATTAACATGATCATCAAGAGGCATATAGACTTAGCATCCAAAATTCATGAGTAAAGCAATCCGTGACATGATCATCTAGGACAAGTATCCCCATGGCATTTTTATCACAATAACACAACATCTCGTAATAACATAGGCATGGAATAGTTACATGCAGAATGCTCTTGAAAACATATACTTTCATAAGTACTTAAACATAATCTCAACATTAGGGCCCGACATTGTATCCATGGCTCGGCCCAGGCCATTTGGCGGTCCATTCGGCGGCCCATTTGGTGACCCCTTGTGGTCGTCGACCGTCCACCGTCGGCACGTCGACCGTGTCATTACCACTAGGCCCATACTTCGACCTAGGGGCAACTTTGGATACAAGCCATGCGTAAAGTAAAATAGCATACATGTTCTTTGACATAACATAAAGATTGTTATTATCCCCACTCTTAGGGAAACATTTCTTAACCAATTCATATTCATAAGCCTTACGTAACCATAGCATAGGGGTGCCTATCGTTCATGAACATAAACAGGTACATCATGATAAAATGAGCAAAACTTAACATATACATTATGATACAATGGTCCTATATCAACCGTTAACATGGACATAAGGTATGAAATCATGCAAATATATCGTCTAACTAGCATCATATCAATACCATATATATACCTAGCATAACATGGAAAATCATTCGGAATCATGTTCAAAAAAAAAAAAAAAAAATATATATATATATATATATATATATATATATATATATTATTTATTTTCTTGTCCTTTTTAATCTTCAGAGGCCAATACGGTAAACTGCGTTGGATGACACACGACCCCGTAATAAGTGCGCCAACCGCTTTGCTAGTCGAGAATCGTCTGCTAGTTGAGGTAGCACCACCGTGATGTGACCGCGCCTAAGCGCCGAGCGGCACGCTTTGCATGCATTTTATCTCATTTCATGTCCTAGGCATGTATTTTATCATGATTTAGTTAAGTTTAGCATATTTTGGACAAAGAGACTGCTTTTGGGTGTTTTTCGTGTTAACAGGGCAAAGAAGCAGGCGTATCAAAATAACACAGGCGTGTCATCAGTGACACGTCTGTGTCAGGAGTTCCAGCCTTCAACACGCCCTGGTTCAGCAGCCGACATGCCCCGTTCAAAGTGTTGACACGGCCGGCGTATCAAAAAAACACAGGCGTGTTATCAGTGACACGTTCGTGTCAGGAGTTCTAGCGCTCAACACGCCCCAGTTCAGCCTTCGACATGCCCCAATTCAAGCGCAACACGCTCGGTGGGAAGCCCACGACACGCCTGTGCCCTCATTTGGCACGGGTGTGTTGGCCTGATTCCAGATTTCCTTTTCTGCGAGCAACTCGACGAAGCCGCGATCTTCATCTCAATTCAAGGAAAATCTTTTACCTTAATTAAAGAGGAGGCCAAGGCTATAAAAGAGGAGATATTCTAACCCTAAAAGAGGACGGTGGGTGGTCAAAAGGACGACAGAAGAAGGATAAGAAGGAAGGAGTCGACGACAGAGGAACACAGATGGCACTGAGTATCGTAATTTCTTTCTCTAGCAATTCTTGCCAGACTATGGAGTAGTGTCTTGTAATCTTAGGATGGGGGAGTAGCCCTTGACGATTTATGATGGATGATGTAATCTTTACAACTTGAATTATTGTTTGTTTTGATCTGGTTTTTGGATTCTTATTGATAAACCTAAGGAGCTAAGGGGAAGTACCTAACAGTGAACCCAAGTTCCCGAAACCCAGAACCAATTAGGGATTAACTCCTGCCAAGTAGCAGTAGTGTATCTATGAGGGCTTGCGGGGGTCTCGTGACAGGTCCCCTTAGCTGATTATGGTCCCGTGTGCAAACCTACCGTGAAAAGGAAATTTAGACTCTAAAGGAACTCTTATGGACTTAATGGATCTATCAAATCCAGTTTTTACCAAGTAACGGAGGTAAGACTAGGGAGGTTTGCGGGGGTCTCGTGAAAGGTCCCCTTAGCTGATTATGATCCCCTACGCTCGAATACCATGACAGGTAAATTGAGTTTGATAGGTACAGTTAGCGTAGACCTCGAAAGGGGCCGTTGATTTACCTTAGGATAGGTTCCATCAAAACAACTCTAATAGGGGTAGGAAAGAATTAAATCACCTTATAAATCATCGACGTGGTGAAACCCATATCCTGAGATTCTCCTCAACTATTGACTTTTAGCTCGTTCTTCTCATTCATTGTTCTTGACTGCTCAGTGTCTTTGCTTAATCCACAAATTGATTGACTAGAAAACTTGGTATCACGATCATTCGGTAATTGTCCCAATCCCTGTGGGATCGATATTTTGATTACTTGACGACAACCGTGCACTTGCGGAAAATAACACATCAAGTTTTTGGCGCCGTTGCCGATTTGATTCTACAATATGCAGTCGAAATTCATCATTTATCTTCCCCTGACACGTAATAAATTTTTCCATCGTCTTTTCTAAGCTCGACTTGGGTCCTAGATGAAATCCCGAAGGTGCTCCAAAAAAAAGAAAAGTCGAAGAGCATGTAACAGTGGCTCTTACTGAGGCGTGCAGTGCTTTAATTAAGAACATGGTACCTTCCAAACTAAATGATCCGGCTAGCTTTTCTATCACTTTCATAATTAATGACTCAAATTTTGATAAGGCTTTTTGCGATTTGGGCGCCAGTGTCAATCTGATACCTCTTTCCATATGCAAGAAATTGGATTTGGGAGAAATGAAACTAACTACTATGGCCTTGCAGTTAACCGATCGCTCCATTAGATATCCTTTGGGAATCTTAGAAGATGTACCAGTGCAAGTGGGAAATTTTATTATTCCTGCCGATTTTGTAGTCCTTGACATGGATGAAGACCCATGCATTCAACTCATTTTGGGGAGACATTTCTTGGCTACTGCAGGGACAATGATAGATGTCAAGAACCACAAACTCTCACTTGCATTTGGAAACGACAAAATTGAATTCGACCTTTCAAAAGTTGTTAAACAACCTTCTGTTTTTTATGTTTATTGTAGGATTGACAGTTTCCAGTCAATAGCACTAGAAGGAGCACCAGAACAAACTTATCTTAATAAGCTCGAAGGGGATTTTGAGGATAAAGAGCTGGAGATTTCCGACCCCAACCTAACACCACAGGTAGAACTTAAGTCTTTTCCATCAACACTCAGGTATGAATTTCTTGGTGAAAACTCTACTTATCCTGTGATCATTAATGCTAATCTGAGCTAGTTGAGGAGGAAGAGGGGCAGAGCACACTCCTCGAGCCATATCCCCAAAACTAGGGAATAACTGAGGGGTCAAGCTAACGACCTTAAACAAGCGCTTCTTGGGAGGCAACCCAAGCTATTTTCATTTTTTTTAGTCATTTTATTTTATTTTATTTTTTATTCTATTTTTATTTTTTTCAGGTTTATAGGACACGACATGTTAAATGTGCCACTGCGTGCCAAATTGACACGACCCGCCTATGCTGAACGACATAGGCGTGTTGAGGTTACTCGAAGACTGTAGGGGATCGAACGACCGGCTAGAGGGGGGTGAATAGCCCTCTTTCGTTGGATGTCGTAATTCGCTCGTTCTCGTTGTTTTACTTGTCTATGATTGATGTTAGCGCAGCGGAATAACAATAATGATGAAACTAACAACAATACACAATCACACAACACAAGATATACGTGGTTCGGAACCGAATGGTTCCTACTCCACGGGCGAGCTCACCGAGCTCTAGTTATGCGCACGTCACTAACTATAACACTCCTTCTCGACAACACGTCGGAGGTGGAGAAACCTCTCACAAGCAATTACAATGTAATATAGAAATACAAGCAAATACAAAAATACAATACACAAGAAAACTTTCACCGATTGCTTTGATCGCTTTGCTTGTTGCTTGCTTTGATTGGTTCTTGAAGGACTGGAATGCAACAGCAATTCCCCTCAAATAGCTCCACAAAAACCATAGCAAAAACCTCCATCTCGAGCTCCTTTTATAACCTGCATCGAGCTATTTTTGCACCTAGCAGTCGACTGCCAAAAGGCCCCAGTTGACTGCCCCTGTAGCCGTTGTCTCAAAATGGCCAGATCCACGTCGGACAAGTTCCAATGGATCACCTACCAATCGACTGATGATGCCCATCACCGATCGTGACTAGGTCGATCGGCCGCGATCGGCTACGGAGCGTTACGTGCTCGCGACACTCCCATCGATCGGTCGTCATCCCTCGCTCGACTTTAGTCGATCACACCCATGGCAATGATCGCAAGCACAAAACCTAGCCTTACACCAGTCGAACTCTAGTCGTCTTGGATCAGTCGAACCGGCACCTATGTCAGTCGACTGATGTCGGGCAAAACCTCAAACACCAAGTTGTTTGAGCATCCGACCGTCGGGTAAACCCTCAAACATCAAGTTTGAGCCTCCGACACTCAGTCTTAACCACTTGGCCAAGTCCACCTTATCCCTCATGGAGTTCCTCACCGAAGCTCTCTTCCCTCGGCCTACGTTTCTCGGATGCGCCAAGCACACGGCTTCACAACGCCATCCTTCGCGTCTCATGCCCTAGAAGTATGCTTCCCTTTGGGCTCACTCTATTCGCTCCCCGTCCGGTGGTCCCTCGGATGCACCAAGCGTACGGCTTCGCAATGCTATCCTTCACCGACTCAAGGACCCGAGCCTAGTGAACTTGCCAAGTTCTCAAGACTTCCCAAATGCACCAAGCGCACGGCTTTGCAATGCATTTCTCACCAAGCACCAAGCGCACGACTTCACAATGCTTTGGACTTTCCCATTCCAAGGCTTCCCCCTTGGACATCCACACCAAGCTCCATGCCTGGATTTTCTATGCCAACCCCATGTTGGACTTTCCCATGACAATCCCATGTCATGAGTTTTGTCTATCATCAAAATACTATCAAGGTACTGCTCGAGTCAAACTCGAGTAAACCTGGGCCGATTGCACCAACAATCTCCCCCTTTTTGATGATTGGCAAAACTATCATCTCAAGTCTACCAATTCTCCCATGTTGGCAATTCTCATATCCCAATGAGAATTCCAACGAACCCTAATTGATAACTTGGTAACTTCTCCCCCTTTTTGACATTACATCAAAAAGGTCCTCCCCAAGGGTATGAATATCTCATATCCCAATGAGATCTTACAATCTCTCCCTTGGAGGAACACATGCCTACAATCTTTCTAGTGATCCCATATCACTCAAAAAGAGGCAACTCAATTTTCCTCCCATGAGGAAATACACATCCATCTTCCCATGATGGATACCTCCCCCTAGAGGCTTGTTCTCCCTTGACCATTGCACCAACAATGTCCTTGGAGAGTCTCTAAGCCAATAGGAACATTAACCAAATCAAAATTAAGGCAAAGTTCAACAATGAACTCTCTTCCACCTTAAAGTTGATACTCTCCCTAAAACCCTTCTCCTAATCCATGTCCAATGGATTTCCACCCTCTTTAATGCTCTCCCAAGCATATCCTAGGGTTAGGAGTGGTTAGGGGACCTTAA
The DNA here is from genome assembly GCA_025175895.1 of Wurfbainia villosa. Lineage (NCBI taxonomy): Eukaryota > Viridiplantae > Streptophyta > Magnoliopsida > Zingiberales > Zingiberaceae > Wurfbainia > Wurfbainia villosa. The sequence goes on along the minus strand of CM046000.1, from coordinate 76,182,590 downwards.
CCTAGCTGAACATGGGCCTAACCAACAAGATTTACCCGAAATCAATCGGCGTTAATCGTAAATCACGGTCATTGCACGATCCATGGCGATCGATAATCATTTGTAGTTTTCAGCATTTCAGAAATGGATTTCTGAAATCCATAAGTAAATATACGTAATTTTAAAAATCTTGAAAATGCATACGTATAATACTTATCCTAAACACTATGGGTGAAAAATATTGGAAAATTATTTTACCCACTAAATTAGGAGATTGATACAAAGTTCAAAAGTTTAGAAAAGCTTCAATAAAGAGCCCTCTTTGTATCATCCCATTCAATGGTGATAGCTATTAAAAGATAGGCTTCACCAAGGTTTTTCAAAATGTTTTCAAAACCTTTAATTTCTTTTCCTTAAACATCTCACTTATATCTAGATGTGTAAAAACACATTCAAGGCAATTAATCAAGTGAGATGTGGGTTTTTGTTCTTTAAAATGGTCTCATGCATATTTCTTGGCAATATTATTTGATTCCCATCAAATCATGCCATAGTCCTTAATTTCCTTTTAATTTATCCATGATGATTATGGCATAAATATGATTTAAGTAAAAACATATGCCAATATCATGATGTCATGACATGTGAATGATGTTTTAGCATACATGACATATAAGGATAAGTCTAAGCATGATCATGACATTTTATAGATAAAAAAGAAAATGATGTCATGACATGGCAAGACAGATAAAGCATGACAAGTAAAATATACTAAGGTATAGAATACCTAAGTGTTAAAATCAATTTGCCATTTCTAGGGATTAAATTCATTTTGCCTTAAACCATTCATTTCCCTAGTGTGCCAAAAACCCAAAATGGCACACCAATACCTCTAAGACCTAATTGTGCCAATTTTAAATCATTTTTAACTTCTCAAACCCTATTGGCACACCCTAATGTGTCAACTCACAATGGCTAGGTTAACTACCCATCCACTTAGGGTTGACACACCCTAACCCATTTAGCGTGAATCAATCACGCTCTTAGGAACCCAATATCTATTGGAGCTCCTTGGGTTAACAAGGTATTCCCTAGAGATAACTTCCCTAGATACCTTCCTAATGACCCTTTTAGGCTTTGAAGCCGTAGTCTTTTGGGTCTTTCCTAGGTCAACTCTAGAGGTGACTCCTCCATTGACCTTCTTAGTTGCTACATTTGATTTCTTTGAGGTGTTAGCCACTAAACACATACCATGGCTAGACTTAGGGATGGCTTCCCTATTAGCCTTGGTTTTCCTAGACCTAGATGTGGTTCCATAATTAAATGGAATATTTTGGTAGGACATAGGTTTGTGACGCAAACCCTTCTTGCCCTTAGATGTTTCTTGTTTCCTAGGTCTTGACTTTTGTGCATTAGACCCCTTAACCGAGTTTGATATTATTGCTAGGGTCTTCTCCAATTTTTCTAGCCTTGACCTCAAGGCTTGGTTCTCCACCTCTAATTTCCTCACTTTTGAATTTTCATTAGGTTTAGGGGAAATGTTCTTCTTCTTAGGCATATGCCTAGATTTCTTGGGATTAACACCCAAGTTTTCTTCAATTTTCCTAATTGACTCCCTAGGTAAAATAGATCTAGTGTTTTGAGTCCTAGGTTTGTCCTTAGAGAAACTAACATGCTTGGCACCTAAGCAATAAACCTTATTATTTCTCTTTGCATGTTTTTTAACTCTAGGAATTAAAGGTGCATTAAATAACTTTACCTTAGGGTTAGCTTTAGGAGCTCCCCCTACATGAGTTGCACCTTCTTGCCCTTTCTTCCACCCCCTAGGGCATTGACTTCGGTAGTGTCCCTTTTGATTGCATTTGAAGCACACAATGTGCTCTTTGCTCTTGATTTTGGGAACACCGGCATCCTTTGACTTTGGGTTGACTTTTAGTGTTGATGCCTTTTCCTTAGCCAATTTTGGGCATTTACTCTTGTAGTGCCCTTTCTCCCTACACTCAAAGCATATTATGTGATTTTTATTTAAAATAATAACGCTTGAGTTACCTAGGGAGGTGGTGGAGGCCTCTTCACTTCGTCCGGAGGTAGATGCTTCGTTTTGGTCTTGCTCCGGAATAGAAAACCTTTCCTCCCCCTCAATGCTAGAGGTGGAGGTCTCCACCAAGTCATCAACATCTTCAAATGTGGGTGCTTCTTCTTGGGCATTCTCCTCTTCTTGTACCGGTTGGGAATTTTCTTGGAATTTCATTATCTTATTCCATAATTCCCTTGCATCCCTATAATCACCCAACCTAGACCAAATATGGTTAGGAATCAAATCACTAAGTAATTCGATTACCATGCGATTTGTCTCGAAGTTCTTGATTTGGTCCTCGGTCCACCTTGACTTCTCAATTTGCCTATTTCTTTCATTTCTAGGCAATTGGAAACCATTTTCTAAGATTAGCATAAAATCAAAATCGGTTTCTAGGTATACTGCCATTTTTCTTTTCCACCATAGAAAATCTCCTTCAAACTTTGGTGGTTGAAGGTTGTAGCCGGCCATTTTGTAGTGCTCTCACGGCGGTTAGTCCTTGAAGAGCAAATTGGCTCTGATACCACTTGTAGGGGATCGAACGGCCGGCTAGAGGGGGGTGAATAGCCCTCTTTCGTTGGAGGTCGTAATTCGCTCGTTCTCATTGTGTTGCTTGTCTACGATTGTTGTTAGCGCAGCGGAATAACAATAATGATGAAACTAACAACAATACACAATCACACAACACAAGATATACGTGGTTCGGAACCGAATGGTTCCTACTCCACGGGCGAGCTCACCGAGCTCTAGTTATGCACACGACACTAACTATAACACTCCTTCTCGACAACACGTCGGAGGTGGAGAAACCTCTCACAAGCAATTATAATGTAATATAGAAATACAAGCAAATACACAAATACAATACACAAGAAAACTTTCACCGATTGCTTTGATCGCTTTGCTTGTTGCTTGCTTTGATTGGTTCTTGAAGGACTGGAATGCAGCAACAATTCCCCTCCAATAGCTCCACAAAAAACATAGCAAAAACCTCCATCTCGAGCTCCTTTTATAACCTGCATCGAGCTGTTTTCAAACCTAGCAGTCGACTGCCAAAAGGCCCTAGTCGACTGCCCCTGTAGCCGTTGTCTCACAACGGCCAGATCCACGTCGGACAAGTTCCAACGGAACACCTACCAGTCGACTGATGATGCCCATCGGTCGACTGGTGACCCGATAATCGTCGCCGCCGATCGTCACGGGCGTTACGTGCTCGCGACACTCCCATCGATCGCCATCCCTCGGCGATCGGCTGATCGGCCGATCATTGCCGATCCATGGCGATCGACGCCAAGCACAAAACCTAGCCTTACACCAGTCGAACTCTAGTCGACTTGGATCAGTCGAACCGGCACCTATGCCAGTCGACTGATGTCGGGCAAAACCTCAAACACCAAGTTGTTTGAGCATCCAACCGACGAGTAAACCCTCAAACATCAAGTTTGAGCCTCCGACACTCAGTCTTAGCCACTTGGCCAAGTCCACCTTATCCCTCATGGAGTTCCTCACCGAAGCTCTCTTCCCTCGGCCTACGTCCCTCGGATGCGCCAAGCGCACGGCTTCGCAATGCCATCCTTCGCATCTCATGCCCTAGAAGTTTGCTTCCCTTTGGGCTCACTCCATTCGCTCCCCGTCCGGCGGTCCCTCGGATGCACCAAGCGCACGGCTTCGTAATGCCATCCTTCACCGACTCAAGGACCCGAGCCTAGTGAACTTGCCAAGTTCTCAAGACTTCCCAAATACACCAAGCGCACGGCTTCGCAATGCATTTCTCACCAAGCACCAAGCACACGGCTTCGCAATGCTTTGGATTTCCCATGCCAAGCACCAAGCGCACGGCTTCGCAATGCTTTGGACTTTCCCATGCCAAGGCTTCCCCCTTGGACTTCCACACCAAGCTCCATGCCTGGATTTTCCATGCCAACCCCATGTTGGACTTTCCCATGACAATCCCATGTCATGAGTTTTGTCTATCATCAAAATACTATCAAGGTACTGCTCGAGTCAACCTGGGCCGATTTCACCAACAAAGACAACACAGGTCGAGCGTGCTACTGAGCACGGCGGTGTCGCACATTTCTCAACTGCGGCATGCCTGGGCCGGATTGCGGCACACCTGGGGAGGCCCGAGCATGCCCATGTCATGCTTAAATGGGTCGGGTATTTGCGTAAGAGGATGCTAGTAGCGAGGACGATGACCATTGATCGCCTTGAACTATTTTGTGAGTTTCGATGCACATCCTTTACTGCTGATGTTGTCTCTACTTAGATTTTTAGTTTGGTTAGTGCTATTTTGTTTGCATCTTTTCATATATCATAACATTGCATTTTTATATCATCTAGTGTAATACAACTGAACTTTGGTCGGATCATGATATTTCTTTTTGCCTATTTGATAAGAGCCCTATTTCACTTCTAACACGGTCTATAGGTCTGAGGTTTCCAAAATAAAAGATTTAAATCCCCCATATCGGACGAGTACTCGATTTTCCATTGGAGACTTGCCTGCGCAACTTGGTTACTGGAGAAACACTTTCACTAGATATATGATTAAAAAAACGAAAACTGGAATTGTTTTCAAGCACCCCTTTGAGACCAATTATTTACTGGGGAAACACCTAAAAGGTGCCCCTTTGAGACTAACTAGTTACTGGGGAAATGATCTCTATAAATTCCTTTCTTTCTTTCTTCTTAGAGAGTGCTACTTTGAGACCTTTTGATGATAGGTAAGGATGATCCATGTATTAAGGCAGGTAAGTGCCTCTATGCCGGAAATAAGAATGCTCTACGATAGAAGGGATGTCAAGTCCGGATTGGTGTCCAATGACTTTAGTCCAACTTTTCACGTGCACTATATAGGGATCTTTCAAGCTTTGCAACTAGGAGTGATTTGAAAAGATTAAGATCAGATTGTATACCTTTGGATGGTGCCTAGCATTTCCACAATTAAGTTGTATTTTGAGTTTTCTTTGCTTGAGGACAAGCAAAAGTTTAGAACTAGGGGATTTTGATGTGTGTAAATCATGCTATATTTTCACAACTCCATTTGCATGCATTTTATCTCATTTCATGTCCTAGACATGTATTTTATCATGATTTAGTTAAGTTTAGCATATTTTGGACAAAGAGACTGCTTTTGGGTATTTTTCGTGTTAACAGGGCAAAGAAGCAGGCGTATGAAAACAACATAGGCGTGTCATCAGTGACACATCAGTGTCAGGAGTTCCAGCCTTCAACACGCCCTGGTTCAGCAGGCGACATGCCCCGTTCAAAGTGTTGACACGACCGGCGTATCAAAACAACACAGGCGTGTTATCAGTGACACGTTTGTGTCCTGAGTTCCAGCGCTCAACACGCCCCAGATCAGCCTTCGACACGCCCCAATTCAAGTGCAACACGCTCGGTGGGAAGCCCGCGACACGCCTGTGCCCTCATTTGGCACGGGCGTGTTGGCCTGATTCCAGATTTCCTTTTTTCCGAGCAACTCGACGAAGCCGCGATCTTCGTGTCAATTAAAGGAAAATCTTTTACCTTAATAAAAGAGGAGGCCAAGGCTATAAAAGAGGAGATATTCTAACCCTAAAGGAGGACGGCGGGTGGTCAAAAGGATGACAGAAGAAGGAGGAGAAGGAAGGAGTCGACGACAGAGGAACACAGATGACACTAAGTATCGTAATTTCTTTCTATAGCAATTCTTGCCAGACTATGGAGTAGTTGTAGGGGATCGATACGGCCGGCTAGAGGGGGTGAATAGCCCTCTTACGATGGATGTCGGTATTTGCCCGTCTACAAAGAGATTAGCGCAAGTGGAATATGCAAATACAAATAAAGACAACACAAAAGATAGACAAGCAATACAAACACGAGTTGTAACGTGGTTCACGGCTACGCCACTAATCCATGATCCGATTCGTCCAAGGTGAATCACTCCTCCAAATCCACTAGATCTCTCCTTTGCACAAAGCTAGGTGGAGGTAACCTCTTTTACACAAGGATCACTCTTCTACAATAGAATAGAGATTAGAACAAGTAGAAGAGTAAGGAATCGTGTATGGTACTTTGGGAGAAGTTTAGAGCTCAAGCATTAACCTCCCAAAGTCCCACTCCCTCTCTTTTTATAGAGAGGAAGATTTTCTTCCCGTTGGCCTCCACCAGTCGACTGCTGCCCTTTGGCAGTCGACTATCGCCACTCCAAAGGCCTCCAAACACGTCGGATCCCGACCATTGTTGTCCAACGGAACAATTGGCGATCGGATGGTCCTCACCGATCATTCGCCTTCGTAATCGGCCCGATCGGCTACAGCGGTTAATGCCGCGACATCCTCGGCGATCATTGCCATTCCATGGCTGATCGACTCATCGGGCATAAACCCATCGATCGGATACCAGTGAACACACTCGACTAGATCGATCATTGCCATTACATGCGATCGGTGGTGCCGTGTGAAACTCAAACTTAACATAAGTTTGAGCTTCCGGCGGTTGGGTAAACCTTAACCCTTGCTGTCAAGTCTCCGACACTCAGCCATTCGGCCAAGTTCACCTAATGAGCTACTTACATTTCACTCATTCTCTCATCTCACTCGAAGTCCCTCGCCGAAGCTCTCTTCGTTCGCGGCCACATCCCTCGGCAGCATCAGGTGCACGACTCTGCAATGCTCCTTCACGTCTCTTGCCTCCGAAGTCTGCTTCCTTGGCTTCACTTCAAGTCATCTCGTCCGGCGGTCCCTCGGATGCTCCAAGCGCACGGCTTCCGCAAAGTCATCCTTCACCGACTCAAAGACCGAGGTTGTGAGGGTGAACCCGCCAAGGCTCCATGTGTGAATTACTAAGTCCTGCAAGACTCCAACGCACATATCAAATAACAATATCATCCTAACTTAAACCCTTTGCCACACACATCAAAACCTTATCATGGCAAGAGATTGCCCTAACAATCTCCCCCTTTTTGATGCGTGGCAATCCGTTTAAGTTAGGTAAAAACATTTGATGAAAATTCTAAGGTAAGAAAGCATGTAAACAAAAACATGATATATCAACATGCAACTCCCCCTTAATCCATGAAACTCCCCATACAAATTTTCAAATTTTCTCCCGCTATCATAATTTACTTAAACATAATTACTTCTCCCCCTTTGACACCATCAAAAAGATTAACACTAAGTTATAAATCCATGGCATCAAGTTAAATAGAAGGAAAATACCAAAAACATGATTAAAATATGAAATCAGAAAATATTGGGCTATTTTTCAGGTGAGCAGTCGACTGCTATCAGTATGGCAGTCGACTGGCACAATGGATTCGGAAATTCTGATTTTCTAGGAGAATTTCAGAAATGCATTAAAAATTCCAAAAAAATTGAAAAATCATGAAATTTGAGGAACATATTTCTTTTAAGTATATCTATTAATGAAAAATAGGTTTTCATGAAAATTCATTAGATTTTATTGTTTTTCCCAAAAATCCAAAAGCTTTAAAAACCACTAGGTTTTTGATCATTCTAGTATCAAGTTAACTACCTAGTTTTGCATCCAATTGTTTCAAAACATGAATACATAGATTTTAGGGTAAGAAATTGTTTTGAAAACATATGAAATATCCAACCATGATCTTTGGGCAATATGTCTATGAATTAAACATAAGCCTTCCCCATGATTGGTCTATTATTGCTATTTTGATACCTTAAATGACCATCTAAATGCCATAGGAATTAGTGGACATTTGTATCATCCTAACATCTCACCCATGCTAAGTTTTCAATCAAAGTAGCCTATGGTGAGTGTGAGATGCATCCTAGGGGGTATTTGTATATACTTAACCATCATATTCATACAATTCTATCAAGGTTAAGTATCTACCTAACAATCCTCATGATCATAAAGATATATATGACTTAATTTCACATTATGATCATGAAATACATGTATTCATTGAATTGTTCTCATGCATTAGGTATTATATTATGATAATAAACAAAGTATCACCTAAAACATGATTTAACCTATTTCTCATGATGACGTGCCAAATTTTAAAATCATAAATCATGATTGCAAACATACATAGCAATTACATTAATTATCATGATTTAAGCATTATTATCTATTTATGGGCACGTTATAATCACCCAACACTATTCTAAAAATGTTTTCCCGCCATCCTAAGTCAACCAAAATATGATATAGGTCAATTCCATATGGTTGACTACCCTAGGGGTTTTCTAACCCTTAAGGATGGATTTTGAAACCCAAATTAAGTTCTTTCCTATTGGGTTCACAAGATACTCCTTGGGGATCCATTTTCTATCAATTACTTTCTTTTTATCTTGTCCCCTAGCTATTAGGCATTTATAGGCCTTTTCATTTTTCTTTTCTTTGTATCCTAGGCCCTTTTTGTTGAAGCTAGCTCTTTGGCTCCCAATAATCATATTTAATGTGTTGGAGCCAATTGTGAATTTTTCTAGGACTTTGGTTAAATAGTCTACCTTTTCCCTTAGGGCCCTATTTTCTTCTATGCATGCATCACTAACATCTAGTGGCACATAAAGATCATGTGAGCATGCATCATTTAAGCTAGAAGAAATATTATCATTTAAGCATGCATTTTCTAGCTTATTTTCCAATGCCTTAATTTGATTAAGCATGCTTTTATTTTTCTTTTTCATTCCAAATAAGTCCATAGTTAAACTAGAAATTATGGAAACTATTTTCTTAGGAGAGGCATTCGTTACCATAGTTTCCATATCCTCTTCTTCTTCTTCGGATGAGGAGGATGTAGAAGCTCCCCCTTCACTTGAGCTCTCTCCTCTTAAGCTTGATCCTTCATTTTCGGTGGAGGAGCAATCCAAGTCATCAAAGGCCATCAAGGCCAAATTGGTGACAAAGGCATTCCCCTCATCCGATGATGATGAGGAGGATGAGGAGGGATCATCCCATGTCCTTGCCTTGAGAGCTTTGGTCTTCCTCTTTTCTTTTGTCTTCTTCTCCTCTTCCTTCTTTTTCTTGCTCCCCTTTTTCTTCTTCTTTTCTTCTTTCTTTTTCTTCTCTTCCTTGCTCTTGTTTAGGAGGGGACAATTATCCCTTATGTCCCCCTTTCCTTGGCAATTGTAGCATATGACCTTCCCCCATGGTCTTCTATTCCTATCATTTGATTTATGAAAATGAAAACCTTTTAAAGCACGTCTTACCCTCCTTACCATATAGGCTTCTTCGGTGCTATCCATGGAGGAGGAGGAAGACGCTTCGTCATCGGAGGAGGAGGAGATCTCTATCTTCTTCTTCCCCTTATTTGCCAACAATGCTACTCCCCTTGAAGGTTGTATTTTTGGCTCTTCTTGTATTCCTTCAATCCTAGATTCATGTAATTCCATAGTGGAGAAAAATTCATCTAGAGTACTTACCTCTAGATTCTTTGAAATGTAAAATGAGTCCACCATTGAACTCCACTTGGATGATCGGGGGAAAGCATCTATGGACTTCATTATCATATCGCGATTGGAGAGCCTTTCTCCTACACTTGTTAGTCCAATTAAAATTTCTTTGAATCTAGAATGCAAAGAAGTTACCTTTTCTCCTTTTTCTAATTTAATGTTGGATAGTTGGGAGCGGAGGAGATCTCTCCTTGCTAGCTTTGCCTCGGATGTGCCTTCATGAAGCTCAATTAGCTTCTCCCACATCTCCTTGGCACATAGGCATTCTCCTATTCGGTTGATTTCTTGTTGGGGGAGCACATTGAAGAGATGATGCTTGGCTTTTGAATTTGCAAGGTGCTCTTCCCTTTGCCTTTTGGTCCACCTAGATTTCTCTATTGGCTTCCCCTCTTCATCCCTAGGCAAAACGAAACCGGATTCCATTGTAATCATAATATCAAAATACGTTTCGAAAAATACCTCCATTCGCTTTTTCCACCAAGTGAATTCTCCTTCAAACTTCGGACGATGGATGTTGGAGCTGGCCATTTTGAAAGTTGCTTGTTGTCGCGGTTAGTCCTCGACAAGCTTTCCTTTGCTCTGATACCACTTGTAGGGAATCGATACGGCCGGCTAGAGGGGGTGAATAGCCCTCTTACGATGGATGTCGGTATTTGCCCGTCTACAAAGAGATTAGCGCAAGCGGAATATGCAAATACAAATAAAGACAACACAAAAGATAGACAAGCAATACAACCACGAGTTGTAACGTGGTTCACGGCTACACTGCTAATCCACGGTCCGATTCGTCCAAGGTGAATCACTCCTCCAAATCCACTAGATCTCTCCTTTGCACAAAGCTAGGTGGAGGTAACCTCTTTTACACAAGGATCACTCTTCTACAATAGAATAGAGATTAGAACAAGTAGAAGAGTTAGGAATCGTGTATGGCACTTTGGGATAAGTTTAGAGCTCAAGCATTAACCTCTCAAAGTCTCACTCCCTCTCTTTTTATAGAGAGGAAGATTTTCTTCCCGTTGGCCGCCACCAGTTGACTGTTGCCCTTTGGCAGTCGACTATCGCAACTCCAACGGCCTCCGAACACGTCGGATCCCGACCGTTGTAGTCCAACAGAACACTTGGCAGTCGACTGATGGTCCTCACCAGTCGACTGCTGCCTTCGTAGTCGACTGCCCAGTCGGCTACGAGCGGTTCTGTGCCCGCGACATCCTCTGGCAGTCGACTGCTGGGCATAAACCCATCAGTCGGATACCAGTCGAACACACTCGACTCAGAGCAGTCGACTGCCATTACATGGCAATCGACTGGTGCCGTGTGAAACTCAAACTTAACATAAGTTTGAGCTTCCGGCGGTCGGGTAAACCTTAACCCTTGCGGTCAAGTCTCCGACACTCAGCCATTCGGCCAAGTTAACCTAATAAGCTACTTACATTTCACTCATTCTCTTATCTCACTCGAAGTCCCTCGCCGAAGCTCTCTTGGTTCGCGGCCACATCCCTCGGCAGTATTAGGCACACAGCTCTGCAATGCTCCTTCGCGTCTCTTGCCTCCGAAGTCTGCTTCCTTGGCTTCACTTCAAGTCATCTCGTCCGGCGGTCCCTCAGATGCTCCAAGCGCACAACTTCCTCAAAGTCATCCTTCACCGACTCAAAGACCGAGGTTGTGAGGGTGAACCCGCCAAGGCTCCATGTGTGAATTACTAAGTCCTGCAAGACTCCAACGCACATATCAAATAACAATATCATCCTAACTTAAACCCTTTGCCACACATATCAAAATCTTATCATGGCAAGAGATTGCCCTAACAGTAGTGTCTTGTAATCTTAGGATGGGGGAGTAGCCCTTGATGATTTTTGATGGATGATGTAATCTATACTACTTGAATTATTATTTGTTTTGATCTGGTTTCTGGATTCTTATTGATAAACCTAAGGAGCTAAGGGGAAGTACCTAACAGTGAACCCAAGTTCCCGAAACCCAAAATCAATTAGGGATTAACTCCTGCCAAGTAGCGGTAGTGTATCTATGTGGGCTTGCGGGGGTCTCGTGACAGGTCCCCTTAGTTGATTATGGTCCCGTGTGCAAACCTACCGTGAAAAGGAAATTTAGACTCTAAAGGAACTCTTATGGACTTAATGGATCTATCAAATCCAGTTTTTACCAAGTAACGGAGGTAAGACTAGGGAGGTTTGCGAGGGTCTCGTGATAGGTCCCCTTAGCTGATTATGATTCCCTATGCTCGAATACCGTGACAGGTAAATTGAGTTTGATAGGTACAGTTAGCGTAGACCTTGAAAGGGGCCGTTGATTTACCTTAGGATAGGTTCCATCAAAACAACTCTAATAGGGGTAGGAAAGAATTAAATCACCTTATAAATCGTCGACGTGGTGAAACCCATATCCTGAGATTCTCCTCAACTATTGACTTTTAGCTCGTTCTTCTCATTCGTTGTTCTTGACTGCTCAGTGTCTTTGCTTAATCCACAAATTGATTAAGAAAAAGAGACTGCTCCCACCGAGTGTGTCGCTACATGTCCTGTTACACCACAGATCTCGCAAGTGACATTAGATAAGTTTACAGCTGATACATTAAAATGTTCGAGCTTTTGAGTTAACGCATCGACTTTTGCACTGAGTAGATCAAGGGTACTTACCTCAAACTTACCTGGCATTTTAGTTTGATATCCTCGTTCTGTAGCCCATTGGTGAGAATTCATTGCCACATTCTCGATGATCTCAAAAGCTTCATCCAATGTTTTGTTCATAAGAGCTCCTCCTACAGCAGAATCAAGAGAATCTTTAGTAGCATACGAGATTCCATTATAGAAAGTATGAACAATGAGCCACTTCTCCAGCCCATGATGAGGGCATTACTGTAGTTATCCCTTAAATTTGTCCCATGCTTCAAATAATGTTTCTCCATCCTTTTGCACAAAATTAGTGATTTGATGACGAAGACTTGCAGTTTTTCTGGGTGGAAAATACTTGTCTAAAAATCTTTGCTCCAACTGATCCCAGGTAGTTATGCAATCTGCTGGAAGAGAGTGTAGCCAGGCTCTAGCTTTGTCCCGCAATGAGAAAGGAAACAAGTGCAATCTAATAGCATCAGCTAAGGCTCCATTCAGTTTTAAAGTTTTGCAAAATTCTAAAAATACTTCCAAGTGCATATTTGGATCTTTAGTGGGTGCTCCTCCGAATTGATGCTGTTGGACCATGGATAGGAGAGCCGGTTTTAATTCAAAATTGTTCGCTTCAATAGGGGGTCTTCTAATACTCGATCTCAATCCCCATGTATTAGGTGTTGCATAATCCCTTAAAGGTTTATTCTCGTTCTGATCAGCCATGTTAGAGGTCAGATTGTCTTCCTGACGTTGCTGAAATTGTCTTCTAGCGAGGGACGTTCTCTCTACCTCAGGATCAATATCGAGAATTTCCCTATTAAGTCTGTGCATGCAACAACAAGAGAGGCTCTCAAAACAATAATTCAGAACAGACACAAAGAATAGGAATAAAAATAGAAATCTAGATTAACTAAATCACGCTCAATTCAATATTGAGTGCCAATCCCCGGCAACGGTGCCAAAAACATGATGTGTTATTTTCCGCAAGTGCATGGTTGTTGTCAAGTAATAAAAATATCGATCTCACAGGGATTGGGACAATTACCGAATGATCGTGATACCAAGTTATCTAGTGAATCAATTTGTGGATTAAGTAAAGACACTGAGCAGTCAAGAACAACGAATGAGAAGAACGAGCTAAAAGTCAATAGTTGAGGAGAATCTCAGGATATGGGTTTCACCACGTCGACGATTTATAAGGTGATTTAATTCTTTCCTACCCCTATTAGAGTTGTTTTGATGGAACCTATCCTAAGGTAAATCAACGGCCCCTTTCGAGGTCTACGCTAACTGTACCTATCAAACTCAATTTACCTGTCACGGTATTCGAGCGTAGGGGATCATAATCAGCTAAGGGGACCTGTCACGAGACCCCCGCAAACCTCCCTAGTCTTACTTCTGTTACTTGACATGTAGTGAATGTGAAAAGTTGGACTAAATTCATTGGACACCAATCCGGACTTGGCATCCCTTCTATAGTAGAGCATTCTAATTTCCGGCATAGAGGCACTTACCTGCCTTAATGCATGGATCATCCTTACCTATCATCAAAAGGTCTCAAAGGAGCACTTTCTAAGAAGAGAGAAGGAATGGAATTTATAGAGAGCATTTTCCCAGTAACTAGTTAGTCTAAAAGGGGCACCTTTTAGGTGTTTCCCCAGTAACTACTTGGTCTCAAAGGGGTGCTTGAAAACAATACCATTTTTTTTCAATACTTCTAGGGAAAGTGTTTCTCCAGTAACCAAATTGCATAGGCAAGTCTTCAATGGAAAATCGAGTGCTCGTCCGATATGGGGGATTTAAATCCTTTTTTGGATACCTCATACCTATAGACCGTGTTAGAAGTGAAATAGGGCTCTTATCAAATAGGCAAAAAGGAATATCATGATCTGACCAATGTTCAGTTGTATTACGCTAGATGATATAAAAATGCAATGTTATGATATATGAAAAGATGCAAACAAAATAGCACTAACCAAACTAAAAATCTAAGTAGAGACAACATCAGCAGTAAAGGATGTGCATCGAAACTCACAAAATAGTTTAAGGTGGTCAATGATTATCATCTTCGCTACTAGCATCCTCCTCTGCCCACCTACGCCGGTCTCTCTCGAGTGGAAAATTAGGGCGTACTCAGGCCGTCTTTAGAGGGCTATCCGCAACATAGGCATGCTTCCGTCCGGCCCAGGCGTGCCGCAGGTGAGAAAGGTGCGACACGGGCATGCTCATCAGCACGCTCAACCTGTGTTGTCTTCGGGTAACCTCAACACTCCTGTGTCGTTCGGCATAGGCGGGTCATGTCAATCTGGCACACAGTGGCACGTTTAACATGTCGTGTTCTGTAAACCTGAAAAAAAAATGTAAAACTCAAAATAAAATAAAACGACTAAAAAATAAAAAATGGCTTTGGTTGCCTCCCAAGAAGCGCTTGTTTAAGGTCGTTAGCTTGACCCGTCAGTTATTCCCTAGTTTTGGGGATATGGCTTGAGGAGTGTGCTTTGCCCCTCTTCCTCCTCAACCAACTCAGATTAGCATTAATGATCACAGGATAAGTAGAGTTTTCACCAAGAAATTCATACCTGAGTGTTGATAGAAGAGGCTTAAGTTCTACCTGTGGTGTTAGGTTGGGGTCGGAAATCTCCAGCTCTTTATCCTCAAAATCCCCTTCGAGCTTATTAAGATAAGTTTGTTCTGGTGCTCCTTCTAGTGCTATTGACTGGAAACTGTCAATCCTACAACAAACATCAAAAACAGAAGGTTGTTTAACAACTTTTGAAAGGTCGAATTCAATTTTGTCATTTCCAAATGCAAGTGAGAGTTTGTGGTTCTTGACATCTATCATTGCCCCTGCAGTAGCCATGAAAGGTCTCCCCAAAATGAGTGGAATGCATGGGTCTTTATCCATGTCAAGCACTACAAAATCGGCAGAAATAATAAAATTTCCCACCTGCACTGGTACATCTTCTAAGATTCCCAAAGGATATCTAATGGAGCGATCGGCTAACTGCAAGGCTATAGTAGTTAGTTTCATTTCTCCTAAATCCAATTTCTTGGATATGGAAAGAGGTATCAGATTGACACTGGCGCCCAAATCGTAAAAATCCTTATCAAAATTTGAGTCATTAATTATGCAAGGGATAGAAAAGCTACCCGGATCATTTAGTTTGGGAGGTATCATGTTCTTAATTAAAGCGCTGCACTCCTCAGTAAGAGCCAATGTTACATACTCCTCGACTTTTCTTTTATTGGTTAAGATGTCCTTCAAGAACTTGGAGTATGTAGGCATTTGTTGAAGAGCTTCTGTAAAAGGTATATTGATATATAGCTTCCTAATTACCTCAAGGAACTTACCAAATTGTTCATCCAATTTTTCCTTAATCAGCCTCTGAGGGAATGGGATAGGGGGCTTATATGTTCTTGGTTCCTTATTCGACACGCCTGTGTCGTTCGGCACAGGCTGGGCATGTTGGCTGCTGGAGTGACCCGACACGGGTGTGTTGGCTGACACGCGCTGGTGGGAATTCTCTCCCTCAGGCGTGTTGAACAACACGCCCTGGGTCAGGGTGTGTCGGCTTCCTTTTCTATTCATCCCAGGTGTGCTGCTGTCTTCTTCCAACTCTGACACGCTTGTGTCCTTTAGCACAGGGGTCGCTTGTTGAGCTCTGTCTACTTCTAAAATCCTTCCACTTCTCAAACTTATGGAATTACATTGCTCAGCTGGGTTTACTTCTGAATTTCAAGGAAATCTGTCGGGCGTCCTTGATGCTAAGCTGGTAATTTGGGAAATTTGATTTTTCAGCATTCTTGTGTGATTAGTCAAATTATCAACCTTGCCTCCCAATTGCTTGATTACCTCGGTATTATTTTGATGTTGCCGATTTGATTCTACAATATGCTGTCGAAATTCATCAATTATCTTCCCCTGACACGTAATAAAATTTTCCATCATCTTTTCTAAGCTCGACTTGGGTCCTGGCTGAAATCCCGAAGGTGCTCCAAAACTGTTCTATCTAGAAGAATTTTGGTTGGCTCTATACGAAAAGTTGGGATGATTCCTCCAATCGGGATTGTACGTGTTCGAGTAAGGGTTGCCACCATTAGGCTTCTGATTAAAATTATTTAGCGCATTTACTTGCTCAATCCCAGCTCCTGCAGATGGTGCGTGTAGGATTTGGCAATTCATCGCTACATGTCCTATTACACCACAGATCTCGCAAGTGACATTAGATGAGTTTACAGCTGATACATTAAAATGTTCGAGCTTTTGAGTTAACGCATCGACTTTTGCACTGAGTAGATCAAGGGTACTTACCTCAAACTTACCTGGCATTTTAGTTTGATATCCTCATTCTATAGCCCATTGGTGAGAATTCATTGCCACATTCTCGATGATCTCAAAAGCTTCATCCAATGTTTTGTTCATAAGAGCTCCTCCTACAGCAGAATCAAGAGAAACTTTAGTAGCATACGAGATTCCATTGTAGAAAGTATGAACAATGAGCCACTTCTCCAGCACATGATAAGGGCATTGCTGTAGTAATCCCTTAAATCTGTCCCATGCTTCAAATAATGTTTCTCCATCCTTTTCCGCAAAATTAGTGATTTGATGACGAAGACTTGCAGTTTTTCTGGGTGGAAAATACTTGTCTAAAAATCTTTACTCCAGCTGATCCCAGGTAGTTATGCAATCTGCTGGAAGAGAGTGTAGCCAGGCTCTAGCTTTGTCCCGCAATGAGAAAGGAAACAAGCGCAATCTAATAGTATCAGCTGAGGCTCCATTCAGTTTTAAAGTTTTGCAAAATTCCAAAAATACTTCCAAGTGCAGATTTGGATCTTCAGTGGGTGCTCCTCCGAATTGATGCTGTTGGACCATGGATAGTAGAGCCGGTTTTAAATCAAAATTGTTCGCTTCAATAGGGGGTCTTCTAATACTCAATCTCAATCCCCTTGTACTAGGTGCTGCATAATCCCTTAAAGGTTTATTCTCGTTCTGATCAGCCATGTTGGAGGTCAGATTGTCTTCCTGACGTTGCTGAAATCGTCTTCTAGCGAGGAACATTCTCTCTACCTCAGGATCAATATCGAGAATTTCCCTATTAAGTCTGTGCATGCAACAACAAGAGAGGCTCCCAAAACAATAATTCAAAACAAACACAAAGAATAGGAACAAAAATAGAAATCTAGATTAACTAAATCATGCTCAATTCAATATTGAGTGCCAATCCCCGTCAACGGCGCCAAAAACTTGATGTGTTATTTTATGCAAGTGCACGATTGTCGTCAAGTAATAAAAATATCGATCCCACAGGGATTGGGACAATTACCGAATGATCGTGATACCAAGTTATATAGTCAATCAATTTGTGGATTAAGCAAAGACACTGAGCAGTCAAGAACAACGAATGAGAAGAACGAGCTAAAAGTCAATAGTTGAGGAGAATCTCAGGATATGGGTTTCACCACGTCGACGATTTATAAGGTGATTTAATTCTTTCCTACCCCTATTAGAGTTGTTTTGATGGAACCTATCCTAAGGTAAATCAACGGCCCCTTTCGAGGTCTACGCTAACTGTACCTATCAAACTCAATTTACCTGTCACAGTATTCGAGCGTAGAGGATCATATTCAGCTAAGGGGACCTGTCACGAGACCCCCGCAAACCTTTCTAGTCTTACCTCCGTTACTTGAAAAAATTGGATTTGATAGATCCATTAAGTCCATAAGAGTTCCTTTAGAGTCTAAATTTGATTTTCACGGTAGGTTTGTACACAGAACCATAATCAGCTAAGGGGACAAGTCACGAGGCCCCCGCAAACCCTCATAGATACACTACCGCTACTTGGCAGGAGTTAGTCCCTAATTGGTTCTGGGTTTCGGGAACTTGGGTTCACTATTAGGTACATCCCCTTAGCTCCTTAGGTTTATCAATAAGAATCCAAAAACCAGATCAAAACAAACAATAATTCAAGTAGTATAGATTACATCATCCATCATAAATCGTCAAGGGCTACTCCCCCATCCTAAGATTACAAGACACTACTCCAAAGTCTTGCAAGAATTGCTAGAGAAAGAAATTACGATACTTAGTGCCATCTGTGTTCCTCTGTCGTCGACGCCTTCCTTCTCCTCCTTCTTCTGTCATCCTTTTGACCACCCGTCGTTCCCTCTCTTAGGGTTAGAATATCTCCTCTTTTATAGCCTTGGCCTCCTCTTTAATTAAGGTAAAAGATTTTCCTTTAATTGAGACGAAGATCGCGGCTTCTTCGAGTTGCTCGCAGAAAAGGAAATCTGGAATCAGGCCAACACGCCCGTGCCAAATGAGGGCACAGGCATGTCACGGGCTTCCCACCGAGCGTGTTGAGCTTGAATTGGGGCGTGTCGAAGGCTGAAACTCCTGACCCGGACGTGTCACTGATAACATGCCAGTGTTGTTTTGATACGCCGGTCGTGTCAACACTTTGAACGTGGGGTGTCGGCTGTTGAAACAGGGCATGTTGAAGGCTGGAACTCCTGACACGGATGTGTCACTGATGACACGCCTGTGTTGTTTTGATACGCCTGCTTCTTTGCCCTGTTAACACGAAAAACACCCAAAAGCAGTCTCTTTGTCCAAAATAAGCTAAACTTAACTAAATCATGATAAAATACATGCCTAGGACATGAAATGAGATAAAATGCATGCAAATGGAGTAGTGAAAATATAGCATGATTTACACACATCACATGCTTTGCGCCCGAGCAGCACGCTTTATGCTCGAGCTATTTGGCCCCGACACGACTGTGCCGGGGTGCCATAGGCGTGTCCCACACTGCTCAACCCGACACGCCTGTGTCGGGTGAAAGAGCGGAGCGTTGGCCTCTGTACGTGTTCTGCTTAACAAAATTTATATGAACCTCGTCCTAGGGTCTTAAGCAATATAAACCATGGAACCTCGACTAAGGTTAATCATATGCAATACAGGGAAAAGAAGAACATGAAAAACTCTTTATTGCATAGCACAACATTAGGAACATGAAAGCCATTCGAGAGAAACCTGTTGGTGGAATCGGCCCAGGTTAACTCGAGTTTGACTCGAGTAGTACCTTGATAGTATTTTGATGATAGACAAAACTCATGACATGGTATTGTTATGGGAAAGTTCAACATAGGGTTGGCATGGAAAATCCAAGTATGGAGCTTGGTGTGGAAGTCCAAGGGGGAAGCCATGGCATGGGAAAGTCCAAAGCATTGCGAAGCCGTGCGCTTGGTGCTTGGCATGGGAAAGTCCAAAGCATTGCGAAGTCGTGCGCTTGGTGCTTGGCATGGGAAATCCAAAGCATTGCGAAGCTGTGCGCTTGGTGCTTGGTGAGAAATGCATTGCGAAGCTGTGCGCTTGGTGCATTTGGTAAGTCTTGAGAACTTGGAAAGTTCACTAGGCTCGCGTCCTTGAGTCGGTGAAGGATGACATTGTGAAGTCGTGCGCTTGGTGCATCCAAGGGACCGCCGGATGGGGAGCGAATGGAGTGAGCCCAAAGTGAAGCATACTTCTAGGGTATGAGACGTGAAGGATGGCGTTGCGAAGTCATGCGCTTGGCGCATCCGAGGGACGTAGGCCGAGGGAAGAGAGCTTCGGTGGGGAACTCCATGAGGGATAAGGTGGACTTGGCCAAGTGGCTAAGACTAAGTGTCGGAGGCTCAAACTTGATGTTTGAGGGTTTACCCGACGGTCAGATGCTCAAACAACTTGGTGTTTGAGGTTTTGCCCGACGTCAGTCGACTGGCATAGGTGCCGGTTCGACTGGTCCAAGTCGACTGGGGTTCGACTGGTGTAAATCTAGGGTTTTAGGTCGGGCGGGCCGATCGCCATGGATCCGGCAATGATCGATAGCCGACGGCAATGATCGCCGAGGAATGGCAATGATCGATGGGAGTGTCGCGAGCACGTAACGCTCCATAGCCGATCAAGGCCGACATTATCACCGATCTGATGGGCATCATCACGACTAGTAGGTGATCCGCTGGAACTTGTCCGACGTGGATCCGTCGCTGTGAGACAACGGCATGAGGAGGAGCGATCGGGCCTTTTGGCACGATCGCTAGCGCGAAACACCGATGCAAGTTATAAAAGGAGCTCGAGATGGAGGTTTTTGCCATGGTTTTTGTGGAGCTATTGGAGGGGAATCGCTGCTGCATTCCAGTCCTTCAAGAGCCAATCAAAGCAAGCAACAAAAAAATTATCAAAAGCAATCGGTGAAAAGTGTTTCTTTTGTATTGTATTTGTATTCTTGTTTGTATTTGTATATTACTGTTGTAATTGCTTGTGAGAGGTTTCTCCACCTCTGACGTGTAGTCGAGAAGGAGTTTAGTTAGTGTCGTGTGTTGGAATATATACTGAAAGTCTAGCTCTTTTTGTATGAACATTTTTATTTTGAAATAAGAATCACATGATCATTGTTTGCACTTTATATTTATTATATGTATGCATATTGTCTAATATTTTACATTGTAGATAACATGGTGCTTGGTGTGGCACAGAAGATCATGTTATCATTCCCTTGTGAGAATATAAGTAGAGGCTCACAACCAAGATGATTTTGGACAAGCCATTGACATGGTTGTAGTGTAGCTTGGTATTATTTTATCTTAAACATAGAGTTACACTAGTACACTTAGGTGTATTGAGTAGGACCGACATAGAGGTGATTCAATTTATTGCTGACTACATAATTGAATCGGACCTCGGATATTATGTTGTACATGCTCTTAATCCCGATATAATAACGAGCACATGTACTTAGTATTTATTTCTTTGATTTATCAAAGGGTGAGATTTCTATGGATTAAATCAATATGCCCGGTAAGTTGGGAAATAATATTATTTACATGGTGTGTCGTTGATTATAGGAGGAAACCATGTCCTATATATTAGGTTGATGATGTCCCCTTGAGGAGCTCATAAGGTTCATCATGTAAACCCTGCAGGTTGACTTAGTCAACATGATGATAAGGTTGAGTGGTACTACTCGAGGAGTTAGATGTTAATTAATTGATGGTCAGTAAATCAATTAATTGACGGACATTCGATATCTTAAACATGGACAGATTGATGTACAAATAATATATGGAGCCCATATTAATTTATGGGGGTTGGTGAGGTAGTTCAATGATGATCCTCTAGTGGAATGGAACATCATTGATGGATCAAGTTTGTGTGGTTCCGATCCATCGGGTGGCCAAGATCCAACTCCTCCGCATGGTCCCTATCGTAGCCTAATATAAACCTCATGAACTCTAGATCCAATGATGGAAAACAAATCTCTAGAACCGACGGTGGAGATTAAATCCCTAGAACCGACGGTTGAGATTAAATCTCTAGAACCGACGGTGGAGATTAAATCTCTAGAACCGACGGTTGAGATTAAATCTCTAGAACCGACAGTGGAGATTAAATCTCTAGAACCAACGGTTGAGATTAAATCTCTAGATCCGACGGTTGAGATTAAATCTCTAGATCCGACGGTTGAGATTAAATCTCTTGATCCGACGGTTGAGATTAAATCCCTAGGTGGAGATTAAATCTCTAAGATCCGACGGTTGAGATTAAATCACTAAGATCCGACGGTTGAGATTAAATCTCTAGAACCAATGGAGGAGATTAAACCTAGGCCTAAACCTAACTCTATATATATGGGAGAATGGGTTGGGCGGCAACGAGGATTTGGTTTTTGGAAATTAGGGTTTAGCCTCTCATTGCTTGGGCGGCAAGAAATCCAAAGGAAGAAAGGTTCGGTGGCTAGGGTTTGAAAGCTTGGTTGGGCGGCAACTATAGGAGAAGTGCTCTTCTTCTTCCTAGGGTGTTGCCGTCTCCTTCTCCTTTTTCCCTATACCTTGGCCGGCGCCCAACATATTCCATTTATCCTCTTCACTCCCTCTTGGCCGGCGGCACTAGAAGCTAGGGTTTGTCCCTAGTTTGGTTCCTTGGTGGTTTCCATTAGTTCTCTCTATTCTTGGGGCCGGCGGCATCAATCCTTTGTGGATTGGTGGTTGGCTCAAGCAAGAAGGGAAGGAGAGTTCTTCTTTCTTTGGATTGAAGAAGATCTAGGAAGCTTCAACTTGTGGAGGATCTTCGCCCACACGAAGTCTACAAGGAGGTTAGGACATACAATAGAAGATCAAGAGGTATAAAAGTTTTATAACTTTTATTATTGATCTTTGCATGTTCTTATTATTTTGATTAGTATGTGTTGATTATACTAGTTTGCATGTGTATGTATTTGTATAATCATGGACCCCAAAGATAAACACAAAAACCGACGATCCGTCCGTCGTCTCTTCCGCGGCTAACTGACTAGAAGAGTTGTGTTGCTTGAACAACTAGTTTGTTCAAGCAATCGCTCAAGTCGATAGCATGACGACGAATTGGTTGAGCTTAGGAAACTCATCCCATCCGGATTAGTTTTCATTAGTGAAAATTTTAATCCGGGGACATGGGAGCCAATGAGCCTCTGAGAAGCATGAGTTACCAACACCGTGCGCATAACTAGAGCTCGGTGAGGTCGCCCATGGAGTAGGAACCATTTGGTTCCAAACCACGTATATCTTGTGTTGTGTGATTGTGTATTATTGTTAGTTTCATTATTATTGTTATTCCGCTGGCTAACAACAATCGTAGACAAGCAACGCAACGAGAACGAGCGAATTCCGACATCCAACGATCGAGGGCTATTCACCCCCCTCTAGCCGTCCGTTTCGATCCCCAACAAGTGGTATCAGAGTCAGGTTGCTCTTCAAGGACTAACTGACGCGAGAGCACTACAAAATGGCCGGCTTCATCCATCCACCAAAATTCGATGGAGATTTTACTTGGTTGAGGAAACGGATGGAGGTGTATCTTGAAACTGATTTTGATTCTATGTTAATTGTAGAAAATGGTTTTAAGATGCCTAGGGACAAAGAAAACAAGCCCATGGAAAAATCAAAATGGACCCAAGACCAAATCAAAGATTTCAAGACAAATCTCGAGGTAATTAAATTGATTAGTGATTTGTTACCTAACACTATATGGTCTAGATTGGGTGATTATAGGGATGCAAGGGAACTATGGAATAAGATAATAAATTTCCAAGAAAATTCTCAACCGGCACAAGTAGAAGAAAATGCCGAGGAAGAAGAACCCACAACATTTGAAGATGTTGATGACTTGGTGGAGACCTCCACCTCTAGCATTGAGGGGGAGGAGAGGCAATCTTCCATCCCGGAGCAAGAACAAGAAGCATCCACATCCGGGAGAAGTGAAGATCGGGAAGAGGCCTCCACCACCTCCCTAGGTAACTCAAGTGTTGTTATTTTAAATAAAAATCACATAATATGCTTTGAGTGTAGGGAGAAAGGGCACTACAAGAGTAAATGCCCTAAATTGGCTAAGGAAAAGGCATCAACACCAAAAGTCAACCCAAAGTCAAAGGATGCCGGTGTTCCCAAAATTAAGAGCAAAGAGCACATTGTGTGCTTTAAATGCAACCAACGGGGACATTACCGAAGCCAATGCCCTAGGGGGAGGAAGAAAGGGCAAGAAGGTGTGACTCATGTAGGGGGAGCTTCTAAAGCTAACCCTAAGGTACATTTAAATAATGCACCTTCAATTTCTAGAATTAAAAAGCATGCTAAGAATTATTTTAGTTCTCTTGCCATTATTAATGAAAAGCATGCTAGGAGAAACAATAAGGTTTATTGCTTAGGTGCTAAGCATGTTAGTTTCTCTTAGGACAAACCTAGGACTCATAATTCTAGACCTATTTTACCTAAAGAGTCCATTAGGAGAGTTGAAAACCATCTAGGCATTAACCCTAAGAAGGGTAGACACATGCCTAAGAAGAAGAACATTTCCCCTAAACCTAATGAAAATTTAAAATTGAGGAAATTAGAGTTAGAAAACCAAGCCTTGAGGTCAAGGCTAGAAAAATTGGAGAAGACCCTAGCAATAATATCAAATTCGGTTAAGGGGTCTAATGTACAAAAGTCAAGACCTAGAAAACAAGAAGTGTCTAAGGGCAAGAAGGGTTTGGGTCACAAACCTATGTCGTACCATAATGTTCCATTTAATTATGGAACTACATCTAGGTCTAGGAAAACCAAGGCTAATAGGGAAGTCATCCCTAAGTCTAGCCATGGTATGTGTTTAGTGGCTAACACCTCAAAGAAATCAAATGTAGCCACTAAGAAGGGCAATGGAGGAGTCACCTCTAGAGTTGACCTAAGAAAGACCCAATTGACTAATGTGTCAAAACATAAAAGGGTCATTAGGAAGGTATCTAAGGAAGTCATCCCTAGAGAATACCTTGTTAACCCAAGGAGCTCCAATAGATATTGGGTTCCTAAAAGCGTGATCGATTCACGCTAAATGGGTTAGGGTGTGTCAACCCTAAGTGGAAGGGTAGTTAACCTAACCATAGTAGAGTTGACACATTAGGGTGTGCCAATGTGTTTGAGAAGTTTAAAATAATTTAAATTGGCACAATTAGGTCATATAGGTCATGGTGTGTCATTTTGGGTTTATGGCACACTTGGGAGATAATGGCATTAAGGCAAAATTGAATTAACCTATAGAAATGGCAATTTTGATTTAACGGTTAGGTATTTTATACCTTAGTATACCTTACTCGCCACGATTTGTTTGTCTTGCCATGTCATGACATCATTTTCATTTTTATCTATAAAATGTCATGATAATGTTTAGACTTATTTTTATATGTCATGTATGCTTAAATGTCATTCACATGTCATGACATCATGATTTTGGCATATGCTTTTATCTAAATCATATTTATGCCATAATCATTATCATGCATTAAATTAAATGGAGTTAAGGACTATGACATGATTTGATGGGAATCAAATAATATTGCCTAGAAATATGCATGAGACCATTAAAAGAATAAAAACCCACATCTCACTAGATTAATTGCCTTGAATGTGTTTTACACATCTAGATATAAGTGAGATGTTTAAGGAAAAGAAATTAAAGGTTTTGAAAACATTTTGAAAACATTTTGAAAAACCTTGGTGAAGCCTATCTTTTGATAGCTATCACCATTGAATGAGATGATACAAAGAGGGCTCTTTATTGAAGCTTTTCTTAAATTTTGAACTATGAATCAATCTCCTAGTTTAATCGGTAAAATAATTTTCTAATATTTTTCACCCATAATGTTTGTGATAAGTAGTATACATACCAAATTTCAAGATTTATCTACTTATGTATATTTACTTATGAATTTCGGAAAGTCATTTCGATAAGTGTATTACGATCACCGATCGTTGTCGACAGCCTTGATCATTGAAATGCTGATTTCGGGTAAACCTTGTTGGTTAGGCCCATGTTCAGCTGTGTTTTGGTCTTTTAACCACTCCTAACTATAGGATATGCTTGGGAGAGCATTAGAGAGGGTGAAAATCGATTGGATATGGATTAGGAGTTGGGATGAGGGTGAGTATCAATTTTAAGGTGGATGAGAGTTCATTGTTGAACTTTGCCTTAATTTTGTTTGGTTTAATGTTCCTATTGGCTTAGGGACTCTCCAAGGACATTGTTGGTGCAATGGTCAAGGGGGAGCAAGCCTCTAGGGGGAGGTATCCATCATGGGAAGATGGTGTGTATTTCCTCATGGGAGGAAAATTGGGTTGCCTCTCTTTAAGTGATATGGGATCACTAGAAAGATTGTAGCCATGTGTTCCTCCAAGGGAGAGATTGTAAGATCTCATTGGGATATGAGACATTCATACCCTTGGGGAGGACCTTTTTGATGTAATGTCAAAAAGGGGGAGAAGTTACCAAGTTACCAATTAGGGTTCGTTGGAATTCTCATTGGGATATGAGAATTGCCAATATGGGAGAATTGGTAGACTTGAGATGGTAGTTTTGTCAATCATCAAAAAGAGGGAGATTGTAGGTGCAATCGGTCCAGGTTGACTCGAGTTTGACTCGAGCAGTACCTTGATAGTATTTTGATGATAGACAAAACTCATGACATGGGATTGTCATGGGAAAGTCCAACATGGGGTTGGCATGGAAAATCCAAGCATGGAGCTTGGTGTTGAAGTCCAAGGTGGAAGCCTTGGCATGGGAAAGTCCAAAGCATTGCGAAGTCGTGCGCTTGGTGCTTGGCATGGGAAAGTCCAAAGCATTGCGAAGCCATGCGCTTGGTGCTTGGCATGGGAAATCCAAAGCATTGCGAAGTCGTGCGCTTGGTGCTTGGTGAGAAATGCATTGCGAAGCCATGCACTTGGTGCATTTGGGAAGTCTTGAGAACTTGGCAAGTTCACTAGGCTCGGGTCCTTGAGTCAGTGAAGGATGGCATTGTGAAGACGTACGCTTGGTGCATCCGAGGGACCGCCGGACGGGAAACGAATGGAGTGAGCCCAAAGGGAAGCATATTTCTAGGGTATGAGATGCGAAATATGGCGTTGTGAAGCCGTGCGCTTGGCGTATCCGAGGGACGTAGGCCGAGGGAAGAGAGCTTCGGTGGGGAACTCCATGAGGGATAAGGTGGACTTGGCCAAGTGGCTAAGACTGAGTGTCGGAGGCTCAAACTTGATGTTTGAGGGTTTACCCGATGGTCGGATGCTCAAACAACTTGGTGTTTGAGGTTTTTCCCAACATCAGTCGACTGGCATAGGTGCCGGTTCGACTGGTCCAAGTCGACTGGGGTTCGACTGGTGTAAGGCTAGGGTTTTGTGCTGGGTAGTCGACTGCCATGGATCGCAATGATCGAGTCGACGATCAATGATCCGAGGATGGTGCCGTGATGGGAGTGTCGCGAGCACAGAACGCTCCATAGACGACTGGGCAGTCGACTACTAGGTAACTAGTCGACTGATGGGCATTATCAGTCGACTGGTAGGTGATCCGTTTGAGCTTGTCTGACTTGGATATTGCCGTTGTGAGACAACGACTACAGGGGTAGTCGACTGGGGCCTTTTGGCAGTCGACTGCTAGGCACGAAAATAGCTCGATGCAGGTTATAAAAGGAGCTCGAGATGGAGGTTTTTACCATGGTTTTTGTGAGCTATTGGAGGGGAATTGCTGCTGCATTCTAGTCCTTCAGGAGCCAATCAAAGCAAGCAACAAACAAGTGATCAAAAGCAATCGGTGAAAAGTGTTTCTTTTGTATTGTATTTGTATTCTTGTTTGTATTTGTATATTACTGTTGTAATTTCTTGTGAGAGGTTTCTCCACCTCCGACGTGTAGTTGAGAAGGAGTTTAGTTAGTGTCGTGCGCAAAACTAGAGCTCGGTGAGTTCGCCCGTGGAGTAGGAACCATTTAGTTCCGAACCACATATATCTTGTGTTGTGTGATTGTGTATTGTTGTTAGATTCATTATTATTGTTATTCCGCTGCGCTAACAACAATTGTAGACAAGCAATGCAACGAGAACGAGCGAATTCCGACATCCAACGATCGAGGGCTATTCACCCCCCTCTAGCCGGCCGTTTCGATCCCCATCAAAATCCATGTACTGCAGGTGAGGGAATTCTTACCTTCGATTTCTTTAACTTGTATTTGTAAAACCTAATGAGATGCAACCTTCTGTCCCGCCCTAGTAGCTGCCCTCCAATGTCTCTTGAATCCCACCTTTCCTTTGATTCGGCGGAAAAGACAACCCTAGGAGAGAATTCTCCTTGATGTGTTGTTCGGCGGTGGAGGGATCAAGAGAGTAGAGAGGTGTCCTCTAGGGTATTAGGGAGGTTAAATTTATAACCATCAAGGCTTATCCTATTCCCTTATAAATTTCCTTAAATTTCTCTCTTTAACAGAATTAATTCCTTCTTCAATTAAATTCGTGACTTCTCCCTAATCATATAAAATTTTTATTGGATTTTTGGTGACTCACCCCTTCTTGTCCGGTTTTCTTTTCTTTTATCTTTTCTTTTATTTCCTTTAAATCCCACGTAAAACTATTATTATCATGCATAATTATCTTTATTTTCTTTAACCCACATAAGGGCCCCTTTATTATCATGCCTCATTATCTATAAAACTCCTAAGAATTTTTCGGGCGTTACAATCCCCCATACCTTATAAAAAGTTCGTCCTCGAACTTAGAATAGTTCTGGGTATCTTCGTTTCATATCGTCCTCGCGTTTCCAGGTGGCTTCTTCGTATTGTTGACTTTGTCACAAAACTTTTACTAAGGGAACTTCTTTATTTCTTAGTCTTTTGACTTCCCGGTCCAGTACTCGGATCGGTCGACTTTCGTAACTCAGGTCCTTCTGAATTTGCACTATCTGTGGCTCAACCATCTGGTCTCTACTGGAAATGCACTTCTTGAGCATCGACACATGGAACACGTTGTGAATAGCCGACATCTGTTGAGGTAGCTCGAGCTCATAAGCTACCTTGCCAACTCTTTTCAGGATCGGATATGGTCCTACGTATTGCGGACTTAGCATCCCTTTCTTCCCGAATCTCATTATTCCTTTCATAGGTGCTACCCGGAGAAATACCAAATCTCCGACATTGAATTCCAAAAGTCTACATCGCTGATCCGCATAGTTTTTCTGTCGGCTCTGAACAGTCTCTATTCTTTGGTGAATATTCTGTATTGCTCGGGTGGTGTCCTCGATGAATTTCATCCGAAGTCCCATCTCTTTCTTCTCACCACCTTCGTACCAACAGATTGGAGACCTACATCTCCTCCCATATAAAGCTTCATAAGGTGTTATTCCGATGGTAGCCTGATAGCTATTGTTGTAAGCGAATTCCGCTAGACATAAATATCGGCACTAGCTCCCTTTGAAGTCCAGGGCACAAGCTTGTAACATGTCTTCCAGTACTTGGTTCACCCTTTTTGTTTGTCCGTCTGTCTGAGGATGAAAGGTGGTACTGAAATATAGCTTCGTGCCAAGAGCCTTATGAACGCATTCCCAAAACTGTGACGTGAAGCGACCATCCCTATCTGAAATGATGGTCTTGGGAATACCATGCAGTTTGATAATTTCCTTAGCATATAATTGAGCCAGTTGCTCAATCGAATAGGTCAATGTTGATTGCTAGGAAATAGGCTGACTTCGTCAATCTATCAACGATAACCCATATTGCGTCATATCCGTTCATAGTCCTGGGAAGACCTGAAATAAAGTCCATAGAGATGCCTTCCCATTTCCACTCTGAAATTTGGATCGGTTGCAAAACTCCTCCAGGCCTCTGATGTTCTGCTTTAACTTGCTGACAGGTCAAACAAGTGTTGGGGATCGAAACGGCCGGCTAGAGGGGGGTGAATAGCCCTTTGTCATTGGATGTCAGTATTTGCTCATCTACAAAACTAATTAGCGCAAGCGGAAACAACAAAACAAGCAAATTAAACAAATAAAGACAAAGCAAAAGAAATAGACAATGCTAACACAATGTCGTAACGTGGTTCATGGCTACGCCGCTAATCCACGGTCCCCGATTCATCCTCGGTGAATCACTCAGCCAAAACCAATCCACTAATGGTCTCTCCTTTGCACCAAGCTAGGTGGAGGTAACCTTTACAATCAAGATCACTCTTCTTACAATAAGAATGGAGTAAAAACAAGTAAGAAGAGTTTAGAGCTTGTGGGGCACTTGGATGGTCGTTTGGAGTAAGAGCATTAACCATCCAAAAGCCCACACCCTTTCTTTTTATAGAGAAGAAGCTTTTCTTCCCGTTGGCCGCCACCAGTCGACTGCTGCCCTTGGCAGTCGACTGTCACCACTCCAACGGCCTCCGAACACGTCAGATCACGACTGTTGTAGTCCAACAGAACACTTGGCAGTCGACTGAAGGATCTCATCAGTCGACTGCTGCCTCCGTAGTCGACTACCCAGTCGGCTACAAGCGGTTTTGTGGCCTAACCCTTTCGACCACGATCGGCCGCCAGATGATGATGGTCTTGAAGTCGATCGACCACATATGGCGATCACCGGCCTCAAAACACTCAGTCGAATACCAGTCGAACCACGTTCGACTCAGAGCAGTCGACTACCATTTCATGGCAGTCGACTGGTGTCGGGAAATCCCATCCGACAGTTATCCAAATGGCCAAGTTTCACCTAAGAGCTACCCCTTCTCGAGTTACATTCGCTCACTCTCATCTCTCGGAGTCCCTCGCCTTCGAAGTTCTCTTTGTTCGCGGCCACGTCCCTCGGCAGCATCAGGCACACGACTCTGCAATACTCCTTCGCGTCTCTTGCCTCGAAGTCTACTTCCTCCGGCTTCACTCCAAGCTCCTCGTCCGACGATCCCTCGGATGCTCCAAGCGCACGACTTCCGCAAAGCCATCCTTCACCGACTCAAGGACCGAGTCATGAGTTGTGAAACTCGCCACGGCTCCATGTGCGAATTACTAAGCCCTGCAAGACTCCAACGCACATATCAAATCACACTAACACCATAACTTAAACCCTTTGCCACACACATCAAAACCTTATCATGGCAAGAGATTGCCCTAACAATCTCCCCCTTTTTGATGTGTGGCAATCCGTTTAAGTTAGGTAAAAACATTTGATAGAAATTTCTAAGGTAAGAAAGCATGTGAACATAAACATAATATAACAACATGCAACTCCCCCTTAATCCATAAAAATCCCCATACAAATTTCTCCCCCTATCATAATTAACTTCAACATAATTATTTCTCCCCCTTTGACACCATCAAAAAGATTAACACTAAGTTATAAACTCATGACATCAAGTCTAATAGAAGGAAAATACCAAAAATTAGTTTAATAACTAAAATCATCCTTTACTGTTCGGAATATCAGGCCACCAGTCGACTCGTTCAGACTACCAGTCGACTGGCACACTTTTTAAGAAATTTTGATTTTTCGGGGCGAAATTCAGAAATGTATTAAAAATTCTAGAAAATTCGAAAAATCATGAAATTTGGGGAACATATTTCTTGTAAGATTCTTTATCAGTGAAAAATAGTTTTTCAAGAAAAGTCATTATATTTCCAGGGATTTGACAAAAATCCAAAAGTTTTAAAAACCACTAGTTTTTTGATCATTCTAGTATCAAGTTTAACACCTAGTTTTGCATCAAATTGTTTCAAAACATGAATACCTAGATTTTAAAGTAAAAAATTGTTTTGAAAACATATGAAATATACAACCATGATCTTTGGGCAATATGTCTATGAATTAAACATAAGTCTTCCCTATGATTGGTCTATTATTGCTATTTTGATACTATAAAAGACCATCTAAATGCCCTAGGCATTAGTGGACATTTGTATCATCCTAACATCTCACCCATGCTAAGTTTTCAATAATGGTAGCCTATAGTGAGTGTGAGATGTATCCTAGAGGGTATTTGTATATACTTAACTATTATATTCATGCAATTCTATCAAGGTTAAGTATCATCCTAACAATCCTCATGATCATAAAGATATATATGTGTGAATTTCACATTATGATCATAAAAATACATGTATTCATTGAATTGTTATCATGCATTAGGTATTATATCATGATAATAAACAAGGTATCACCTAAAGCATGATTTAAACCTATTTCAAATGATTATGTGCCAAATATCAAAATTATAAATCATGATTGCAAACACGTGTAACAATTACATCAACTATCATGATTTAAGCATTATTATCTATTTTTGGGCACATTATCATCACCCAACACTATTTCAAAAATGTTGTCCCGCTATCCTAAGTCAACCAAAAATAAGATATAGGTGAATTCCATTTGGTTGACTATCTTAGGGTTTTCCTAACCCTTAAGAATGGATTTAGGAACCCAAAATAAGTTCTTTCCTATTGGGTTCACTAAATACTCCTTGGGGACCCATTTCCTAGCTATTACCTTCTTTTTATCTTGTCCCCTAGCAATTAGGCATTTATAGGCCTTTTAATTTTTCTTTTCTTTATAACCTAGGCCTTTCTTATTAAAACTTGCCCTTTGGCTCCCAATTATCATATTCAATGTGTTGGAGCCAATAGTGAATTTTTCTAGGGCTTTTGTCAAATAGTCTAACTTTTCCTTTAAAGCCCTATTTTCTTCTATACATGCATCACTAACATCCAAGGGCATATAGTTATCATGTGGGCATGCATCATTTAATCTAGAAGAAATATTATCATCATTTAAGCATGTTTTTTCTAGTTTTTGCTCTAATTCCTTAATTTGATCAAGAATGGTTTTATTTTTCTTCTTTGCTCTAAATAGATCCTTAGTTAAGCTAGAAATCATATAAACTATTTTACTAGGTGAAAGATTGGTTACCATAGTCTCCATGCCCTCTTCTTCTTCTTCGGATGAGGATGTAGAGGAGGCTCCCCCTTCACTTGTGCTCTCTCCACTTGAGCTTGATTCTTCATTTTCGGTGGAGGAGCAATCCAAGTCATCAAAGGCCATCAATGCAAGGTTGGAGTAGACATGTTCTTCTTCTTCGGATGAGGAAGGTGAAGAAACATCATCCCATGTCTTTGCTTTGAATGCCTTAGCCTTCTCCTTTTCTTTTGCCTTCTTCTCCTCTTTCTTCTTGCTCCCCTTTTTCTTCTTCTTTTCTTCTTTCTTTTTCTCCTCTTCCTTGCTCTTGTTTAGGAGGGGACAATTATCCCTTATGTGTCCCTCTCCTTGGCAATTGTAGCAAATGATTTTCCCCCTTGGTCTTCTATTTCTATCATTTGATTTGTTAAATCTAAAACCTTTTAATGCACGTCTTACCCTCCTTAACATATAAGCTTCTTCCATGCTATCCATGGAGGAGGAAGAGGATGCTTCATCATCAGAGGAGGAAGGGATCTCTATCTTCTTCTTCCCCTTGTTTGCCAATAGTGCCATTCCCCTTGAAGGTTGGATTCTAGGCTCTTCTTGTATTACTTCAAGCCTTGTTTCATGGAGCTCCATTATTGAGAAGAACTCCTCCAAGGTGCTCACTTCTAAATTCTTCGAAATATAGAATGAGTCCACCATGGAGCTCAACTTTGAGGATCTCGGAAAGGCATCTATAGCCTTCATAACCATATCCCGGTTTGATAGCTTCTCACCTACACTTGACAAACCGGTTATAATTTCCTTGAAACGAGAATGTAAGGAAATTACCTTTTCTCCCTTTTCTAGTTTAATGTTGTTGAGTTGGGAGCGGAGGAGGTCTCTTCTTGCTAGTTTCGCCTCGGATGTGCCTTCATGAAGCTCAACTAGCTTCTCCCACATCTCCTTGGCACTTAGGCATTCTCCTATTCGGTTGATCTCTTGTTGGGGGAGCACATTGAAGAGATGGTGCTTGGCTTTTGAGTTTGCGAGGTGCTCTTCCCATTGCTTTTTGGTCCACCTAGATTTCTCTATTTGCTTCCCTTCTTCATCCCTAGGCAAAACGAAACTGGATTCCATTGTAATCATGATATCAAAATCCGTTTCGAAAAATACCTCCATTTGCTTCTTCCACCAAGCGAATTCTCCTTCAAACTTCGGTAAATGGATGTTGGAGACGACCATTTTGAGAGTTTCTTGTTGTGGCGGTTAGTCCTCGACAAGCTTTCCTTGGCTCTGATACCACTTGTTGGGGATCGAAATAGCTGGCTAGAGGAGGGTGAATAGCCCTTTGTCGTTGGATGTCGGTATTTGCTCGTCTACAAAACTAATTAGCGCAAGCGGAAACAACAATACAAGCAAATTAAACAAATAAAGACAAAGCAAAAGGAATAGACAATGCTAACACAATGTCGTAACGTGGTTCACGGCTACGCCGCTAATCCACGGTCCCCGATTCGTCCTCGGTGAATCACTCCGCCAAAACCAATCCACTAATGGTCTCTCCTTTGCACCAAGCTAGGTGGAGGTAACCTTTGTAACGCCCGCCCTTATCTGCTCTCAGGGCGGCACTACTTTTACCCCTTTCTTTTTTTTTTCTTTTAAAACATAATACACATGGATCATTTCACCATTTACTTAAGCATGTTATCATGGCATAAACCTTCTTTTCTACATGCATCACCTATCTTATTCATAGTTAGCATGTTACCATATCTTATCTCATTTCATAACATGCCCATCATAAGGATCCATTCGTGAGTTCTATCATATCAACTTTCTTAAGTAATTGAACAATAACATAACTAAGCAATATCCAACATGGTACTAATAATTCACAAGTCTTATAAGCGAAAGCAAGGTCTTAAGTTGTTAATTGAGCATATAAATATAAGCAGATAGTAGTAGGGTCTTTCTCCACCATGCCACTATCACACACACTGGGCCCTTCCTGCTACCTCCTCTAGTTCAGGTTTCCTTGATCTGCAATATATGGACAACATAAACTATAAGCATAAAGCTTAGTAAGATTCTTGCCTACTCACAAAAAAACACGAACTTCATCAAGCAATTAGAAACATAAGCTGCTAGCATAAATGGCCTAAGTATTCCATAGTAACACTAATCAACAACATACCATGTAATGAAACCTAAGCATGGCATAGAGTTTACATCAGCAAGCTAAGCATAATTAAAACCAAGCAGGGCATAATCTAAACATAAGCATTCATGATATAAATCTTAGACATGCAGGAAGTACATAAACCCCAAATGTTCTTACTATAAGCATCATAACTTAGTAAAATCTAACATGCTTCAAGAACATAATCATAAGCATTTTTAACTTGAGCATAAACATTTATAATGACATAAATCCTAAACATGCATAAGGCACAAAATCACAAGTATTCTTAAACTACTACAAGCATCATAACTTCATAGAGTCCAACATGCATAAAGGACATAATCATAAGCATTTTTAACTTGAGCATAAACATTTATAATGACATAAATCCTAAACATGCATAAGGAACATAATCACAAGCATTCTTAAACTACTGTAAGCATCATAACTTCATAGCATCTAAAATGCATAAAGGACATACTCATAAGCATTTTTAACTTGAGCATAAACATTTATAATGGCATAAATCCTAGACATGCATAAGGTACATAATCACAAGTATTCTTAAACTACTGTAACCATCATAACTTCATAGAGTCTAACATGCATAAAGGACATACTCATAAGCATTTTTAACTTGAGCATAAACATTTATAATGGCATAAATCCTAGACATGCATAAGGTACATAATCACAAGTATTCTTAAACTACTGCAAGCATCATAACTTCATAGAGTCTAACATGCATAAAGGACATAATCATAAGCATTTTTAACTTGAGCATAAACATTTATAATGACATAAATCCTAAACATGCATAAGGCACAAAATCACAAGTATTCTTAAACTACTGCAAGCATCATAACTTCATAGAGTCTAACATGCATAAAGGACATAATCATAAGCATTTTTAACTTGAGCATAAACATTTATAATGACATAAATCCTAAACATGCATAAGGTACATAATCACAAGCATTCTTAAACTACTGTAAGCATCATAACTTCATAGCATCTAAAATGCATAAAGGACATACTCATAAGCATTTTTAACTTGAGCATAAACATTTATAATGGCATAAATCCTAGACATGCATAAGGTACATAATCACAAGTATTCTTAAACTACTGTAAGCATCATAACTTCATAGAGTCTAACATGCATAAATGACATAATCATAAGCATTTTTAACTTGAGCATAAACATTTATAATGACATAAATCCTAAACATGCATAAGGTACATAATCACAAGTATTCTTAAACTACTGTAAGCATCATAACTTCATAGCATCTAAAATGCATAAAGGACGAGTTCGTAAGCATTCATAATCTTTAACATAAGCATACACAATTTCATAAAAGTCTTTTCTTTTCAAAACATATACATATAGATACTTCAATATCATCATAACTTGTTTGGGGGGCCCCAGGTTATGTACCACATAATGCGCGTTCCCTAATAGGCTGGGGTAGCGAGCCACCAGACCTACCAGAGCAAGACCTCTTACGTCTTACCAGGGCAAGACCTCTTACGTCTTCTTATGTCCCTATGGATTTGATTAACGACCACCTGACGGGTCGGGTACTTAACCTCTTACAAAGTAAAATACTTAATTCCTTTCTTTTCTTGTCATAGTATAAAGAATGCTCTTGATCCCCAACATAAAAAGGGAAGCATCTTAATCTTATCTTATCATAAGGAGAGCTCTTGATCCCTACTTGAAAGGGAAGCATCTCCACTTTATCTTATCTTAAGGAGAGCTCTTGATCCCTACTTGAAAGGGAAGCATCTCCATCTTATCATAAGGACACATGCATTCATAACATAAGAGTACCCTAAAGGGGTCCTAAAGTATAAACATGTTCATCACACAAGCATATTGCGTGGCACATTACATCATAAACATGTAGCATGTTTCTTAGGCATATTCAAGGCATATTAAATCATAAAAACATGTTCATCACCTAAGCATATTTCATGGCACATTACATCATAACATGTAGCATGTTTCCTAGGCATATTCAAGGCATATTAAATCATAAAAACATGTTCATCACCTAAGCATATTTCATGGCACATTACATCATAACATGTAGCATGTTTCCTAGGCATATTCAAGGCATATTAAATCATAAAAAAACATGTTCATCACCTAAGCATATTTCATGGTACATTACATCATAACATGAAGCCTATTTCTTTGGCATATTCATGGCATATTAATCACAAAGCATGTTCATCACCTAAAACTCCTACATGAAGCATACAACATCCCCTAGTTCCCTTAGAAGCCTTTTTCTTGCAACCCTAACCCTAGTTTCCTTGGTTGGCTGAAACTTGTGAAGGGCTCAAGCTTGGGTTTGTCCCCTAAAACTCATTCATGAAGCCTTATAACCTATCATAGCATCATTAGAAATATTTTCATGCAACCCTAACCCTAATTTCATGGGTTGGCCGAAACTTGTGAGGGGCTCAAGCTTGGGTTTGTTCCCTAAAATTCATTCATGAAGCCTTATAACCTATCATAGTATCCTTAGAAATATTTTCATGCAACCCTAACCCTAATTTCATGGGTTGGCCGAAACTTGTGAGGGGCTCAAGCTTGGGTTTGTCCCCTAAAATTCATTCATGAAGCCTTATAACCTCTCATAGTATCCTTAGAAATATTTTCATGCAACCCTAACCCTGATTTCATGGGTTGGCCGAAACTTGTAGGGTTAAGATCTTTGGATTTTTATCACCTAAATCTATTCATGTAGGCATAAATCATAACCTAACTTCATAATGGGGAGCTCTTCATGAAACCCTAATCCTAAACCCTTGGTGGCCGAAACATATAGGGTTAAAACCCTTGGACTTTTGTTACCTAAGGATCCCTACTTGGAGCATACAACATATAAAAGGTTTCCCTAATAGCATATTTCATGAATCCTAGCCCAAGACATTAGTTGGCCGAAACATATGAAGCTCCAAACTCATATTTCTTTCATGTAATTCATCCTACAAAACTAATATACTGCAGGTGAGGAAATCTTACATCCTTCGCTTTGCTTTTTAGTTGGAAGATGACCTAATGGAAGCCAACCCTAGCCTTCTTCTTGCTTGGAGGGATTTCGGCCAAAGGTGCAAATGGAGAGGGGGAGCAAGGTGGTTTCGGTGAGTATGAAGAGGAGAGGAAGAAGTGGCCAAATGGGAACTTCCTTCTTCTTTATAAAGGGAGGAAGGGAAGTTCCTCTTTTCTTTTCCATGCCCCTTCATTTACCCTCATCACCCTTATCTATAATTCCCCTCTTCTCTTAATGATGTAATCCTATTGGGCTTATGGTTAGGGGGTACATCTATAGGGCTTGGCTATCTCTAGAGGTTTGGGGTTCAATTCCTAGGCCTTGCATCTCTTTTTTGCCATTTCCTTTTATTTTCAGAAAACCCCCATAAAGCCCATTATCGTAAAGCCAAAAATCCTCATAAAATTGCTGGAGACTTTTTACGGGCGTTACAACCTTTACAATCAAGATCAATCTTCTTACAATAAGAATGGAGTAAAAAGAAGTAAAAAGAGTTTAGAGCTTGAGGGGCACTTGGATGGTCGTTTGGAGTAAGAGCATTAACCATCCAAAAGCCCACACCCTCTCTTTTTATAGAGAGGAAGCTTTTCTTCCCGTTGGCCGCCACCAGTCGACTGTTGCCCTTGACAGTCGACTGCCGCCACTCCAACGACCTCCGAACACGTCGGATCCCGACCGTTGTAGTCCAACGGAACACTTGGCAATCGACTGATGGACCTCATGCCGATCACCGCTCCTTAGTCAATCGCTAAGCCGCTACGCTGGCGGTTACGTGGCCAAACCCTTTCGACACCGATCGCCTTCAGATCGATGGTCTTGGCAGTCGACTAACCACATATGGCAGTCGACTGCTGGCCTCAAAACACTCAGTCGAATACCAGTCGAACCACGTTCGACTCAGAGCAGTCGACTGCCATTCCATGGCAGTCGACTGGTGTCGAGAAATCCCATTCGACACTTATCCAAATGGCCAAGTTTCACCTAAGAGCTACCCCTTCCCGGGTTACATTCGCTCACTCTCATCTCTCGGAGTCCCTCGCCTTCGAAGTTCTCTTCATTCACGGCCACGTCCCTCGGCAGCATCAGGCGCACGGCTCTGCAATGCTCCTTCGCGTCTCTTGCCTCGAAGTCTACTTCCTCCGGCTTCACTCCAAGCTCCTCGTCTGATGGTCCCTCGGATGCTCCAAGCGCACGGCTTCCGCAAAGCCATCCTTCACCGACTCAAGGACCGAGTCATGAGTTGTGAAACTCGCCACGGCTCCATGTGCGAATTACTAAGCCCTGCAAGACTCCAACGCACATATCAAATCACACTAACACCCTAACTTAAACCCTTTGCCACACACATTAAAACCTTATCATGGCAAGAGATTGCCCTAACAATCTCCCCCTTTTTGATGTGTGGCAATCCGTTTAAGTTAGCTAAAAACATTTGATAGAAATTTCTAAGGTAAGAAAGCATGTGAACATAAACATGATATAACAACATGCAACTCCCCCTTAATCCATGAAAATCCCCGTACAAATTTCTCCCCCTATCATAATTAACTTCAACATAATTATTTCTCCCCCTTTGACACCATCAAAAAGATTAACACTAAGTTATAAACTCATGACATCAAGTCTAATAGAAGGAAAATACCAAAAATTAGTTTAATAACTGAAATCAGCCTTTACTGTTCGGAATATCAGGCCACTGATTGGTTCGGACTACGATCGGGCACACTATTTTGAGAAAATTTGATTTTAAAGTAAATTCGTAAATGCATTAAAAATTCTAGAAAATTCGAAAAATCATGAAATTTGGGGAAAATATTTCTTGTAAGATTCTTTATCAGTGAAAAATAGTTTTTCAAGAAAAGTCATTATATTTCCAGAGATTTGACAAAAATCCAAAAGTTTTAAAAACCACTAGGTTTTTGATCATTCTAGTATCAAGTTTAACATCTAGTTTTGCATCAAATTGTTTCAAAACATGAATACATAGATTTTAAAGTAAAAACTTGTTTTGAAAACATATGAAATATCCAACCATGATCTTTGGGCAATATGTCTATGAATTAAACATAAGTCTTCCCCATGATTGGTCTATAATTGCTATTTTGATACCATAAATGACCATCTAAATGCCCTAGGCATTAGTGGACATTTGTATCATCCTAACATCTCACCCATGCTAAGTTTTCAATCATGGTAGCCTATAGTGAGTGTGAGATGTATCCTAGAGGGTATTTGTATATACTTAACCATTATATTCATGCAATTCTATCAAGGTTAAGTATCATCCTAACAATCCTCATGATCATAAAGACATATATGTGTGAATTTCACATTATGATCATGAAATACATGTATTCATTGAATTGTTATCATGCATTAGGTATTATATCATGATAATAAACAAGGTATCACCTAAAGCATGATTTAAACCTATTTCACATGATTATGTGCCAAATATCAAAATTATAAATCATGATTGCAAACATGTGTAACAATTACATCAACTATCATGATTTAAGCATTATTATCTATTTTTGGGCACATTATCATCACCCAACACTATTTCAAAAATTTTATCCCGCTATCCTAAGTCAACCAAAAATAAGATATAGGTGAATTCCATTTGGTTGACTATCTTAGGGTTTTCCTAACCCTTAAGAATGGATTTAGGAACCCAAAATAAGTTCTTTCCTATTGGGTTCACTAAATACTCCTTGGGGACCCATTTACTAGCTATTACCTTCTTTTTATCTTGGCCCCTAGCAATTAGGCATTTATAGGCCTTTTAATTTTTCTTTTCTTTATAACCTAGGCCTTTCTTATTAAAACTTGTCCTTTGGCTCCCTATTATCATATTCAATGTGTTGGAGCCAATAGTGAATTTTTCTAGGGCTTTTGTCAAATAGTCTAACTTTTCCCTTAAAGCCCTATTTTCTTCTATACATGCATCACTAACATCCAAGGGCATATAGTTATCATGTGAGCATGCATCATTTAAGCTAGAAGAAATATTATCATCATTTAAGCATGCTTTTTCTAGTTTTTGCTCTAATTCCTTAATTAGATCAAGCATGGTTTTATTTTTCTTCTTTGCTCTAAATAGATCCTTAGTTAAGCTAGAAATCATAGAAACTATTTTACTAGGTGAAAGATTGGTTACCATAGTCTCCATGTCCTCTTCTTCTTCTTCGGATGAGGATGTAGAGGAGGCTCCCCCTTCACTTGAGCTCTCTCCACTTGAGCTTGATTCTTCATTTTTGGTGGAGGAGCAATCCAAGTCATCAAAGGCCATCAATGCAAGGTTGGAGTAGACATGTTCTTCTTCTTCGGATGAGGAAGATGAAGAAACATCATCCCATGTCTTTGCTTTGAATGCCTTAGCCTTCTCCTTTTCTTTTGCCTTCTTCTCCTCTTTCTTCTTGCTCCCCTTTTTCTTCTTCTTTTCTTCTTTCTTTTTCTCCTCTTCCTTGCTCTTGTTTAGGAGGGGACAATTATCCCTTATGTGTCCCTCTCCTTGGCAATTGTAGCAAATGATTTTCCCCCTTGGTCTTCTATTTCTATCATTTGATTTGTTAAATCTAAAACCTTTTAATGCACGTCTTACCCTCCTTACCATATAAGCTTCTTCCATGCTATCCATGGAGGAGGAAGAGGATGCTTCATCATCGGAGGAGGAAGGGATCTCTATCTTCTTCTTCCCCTTGTTTGCCAATAGTGCCATTCCCCTTGAAGGTTGGATTCTAGGCTCTTCTTGTATTACTTCAAGACTTGTTTCGTGGAGCTCCATTGTTGAGAAGAACTCCTCCAAGGTGCTCACTTCTAAATTCTTCGAAATATAGAAGGAGTCCACCATGGAGCTCAACTTTGAGGATCTCGGAAAGGCATCTATAGCCTTCATAACCATATCCCGATTTGATAGCTTCTCACCTACACTTGACAAACCGGTTATAATTTCCTTGAAACGAGAATGTAAGGAAATTACCTTTTCTCCCTTTTCTAGTTTAATGTTGTTGAGTTGGGAGCGGAGGAGGTCTCTTCTTGCTAGTTTCGCCTCGGATGTGCCTTCATGAAGCTCAACTAGCTTCTCCCACATCTCCTTGGCACTTAGGGATTCTCCTATTCGGTTGATCTCTTGTTGGGGGAGCACATTGAAGAGATGGTGCTTGGCTTTTGAGTTTGCGAGGTGCTCTTCCCTTTGCTTTTTGGTCCACCTAGATTTCTCTATTTGCTTCCCTTCTTCATCCCTAGGCAAAACGAAACCGGATTCCATTGTAATCATGATATCAAAATCCATTTCGAAAAATACCTACATTTGCTTCTTCCACCAAGCGAATTCTCCTTCAAACTTCGGTGGATGGATGTTGGAGCCGACCATTTTGAGAGTTGCTTGTTGTGGCGGTTAGTCCTCGACAAGCTTACCTTGGCTCTGATACCACTTGTTGGGGATCGAAACAGCCAACTAGAGGAGGGTGAATAGCCCTTTGTCGTTGGATGTCGGTATTTGCTCGTCTACAAAACTAATTAGCGCAAGCGGAAACAACAATACAAGCAAATTAAACAAATAAAGACAAAGCAAAAGGAATAGACAATGCTAACACAATGTCGTAACGTGGTTCACGGCTACGCCGCTAATCCACGGTCCCCGATTCGTCCTCGGTGAATCACTCCGCCAAAACCAATCCACTAATGGTCTCTCCTTTGCACCAAGCTAGGTGGAGGTAACCTTTACAATCAAGATCAATCTTCTTACAATAAGAATGGAGTAAAAACAAGTAAAAAGTGTTTAGAGCTTGTGGGGCACTTGGATGGTCGTTTGGAGTAAGAGCATTAACCATCCAAAAGCCCACACCCTCTCTTTTTATAGAGAGGAAGCTTTTCTTCCCGTTGGCCGCCACCAGTCGACTGCTGCCCTTGACAGTCGACTGCCGCCACTCCAATGACCTCCGAACACGTCGGATCTCGACCATTGTAGTCTAACGGAACAATTGGCAATCGACTGATGGACCTCATCACGATCACGCTTCTTCGAGTCGCCTTAGTCGCCTACGAGCGCGTTCGTGGCGAAACTCTTTCGACCCGATCATTGGCCGTCCGTCGATGTCTTGGCGATCGGGACCACATATGGCGATCATGGCCTCAAAACACTCAGTCGAATACCAGTAGAACCACGTTGACTCAGAGTAGTCGACTGCCATTCCATGGCAGTCGACTGGTGTCGGGAAATCCCATCCGACACTTAGCCAAATGGCCAAGTTTCACCTAAGAGCTACCCCTTCCCGGGTTATATTCGCTCACTCTCATCTCTCGGTGTCCCTCGCCTTCGAAGTTCTCTTCGTTCACGGCCACGTCCCTCGGCAGCATCAGGCGCACGACTCTGCAATGCTCTTTCGCGTCTCTTGCCTCGAAGTCTACTTCCTCCAGCTTCACTCCAAGCTCCTCGTCCGACGGTCCCTTGGATGCTCCAAGCGCACGGCTTCCGCAAAGCCATCCTTCACCGACTCAAGGACCGAGTCATGAGTTGTGAAACTCACCACGGCTCCATGTGCGAATTACTAAGCCCTGCAAGACTCCAACGCACATATCAAATCACAATAACACCCTAACATAAACCCTTTGTCACACACATCAAAACCTTATCATGGAAAGAGATTGCCCTAACAACAGGTACTGACGTGCTGTGATACATCACTCTTCATACCGGACCACCAGAATTTCTCTTTCAGATCTTGATACATTTTGGTGGATCCCGGATGCATAGAATAGGGGGTTCCATGAGCCTCCTCTAATATCTTTTTGCGTAGTTCCGGATTGTTAGGGATACATAACCGATCCCTAAGGTATAATACTCAGCTATTGGCGATACGGAAACCCTCGCCTTTTCCTTCTAGGATCTCCTGCTTGATCATTTAGAGACTTGGATCATCACTTTGTTTTGCTAATATGTCATCGAATAGTGCTGGTATTATTGCCATGGTCGAAAGATGCCTGGAAATAACCTCGATTCCTTAGCACATAATTTCCTTCTCCAGCGGTCGAGACAATACCGATAAGGACATCAGGGTGGCACTGGACTTCCTGCTGAGTGCATTGGCCACTTTGTTTGCCTTGCCAGGATGGTAAAATATCTCGCAGTCATAGTCCTTCATGAGCTCCAACCATCTACGTTGTCTCATATTGAGGTCTTCAGAGTGAAAAAATATCGCAGACTCCGGTGATCCGTATAAATCTTACACTGTGCTCCATATAGATAGTGCCTCTATACCTTGAGAGAGAAGACCACAACTGCTAGCCCTAAATCGTGAGTGGGATAATTCTTTTCATGTTCCTTGAGTTGCCTAGAGGCATAGGCAATAACTTTACCCCTCTGCATAAGTACAGCTCCGAGTCACAATCCGGAGGCATCGCTGTACATGTCGAAGCTCTTGTCGTTCTCTGGGAGAGTAAGGATTGGTGCACTTGTAAGTCTCCTTTTCAGCTCCAAGAAACTCTTCTCACATTCCTCCGTCCATACATACTTCTTATTCTTCCTGGTGAGAACTGTCATAGGTGTTGCTATTCTGGCGA
This sequence comes from Wurfbainia villosa, assembly GCA_025175895.1. Lineage (NCBI taxonomy): Eukaryota > Viridiplantae > Streptophyta > Magnoliopsida > Zingiberales > Zingiberaceae > Wurfbainia > Wurfbainia villosa. The sequence continues at coordinate 76,138,455 of CM046000.1, read as the reverse complement.
AGTCTTCTACGAATTTACGGTAATAGCCCACTAATCCGAGAAAACTCCTCACTTCACTAGCATTCTTTGGCCTACTCCAGTTAGTCACAACATCAATCTTTCTTGGGAATACCATAACTCCATCTTTGGATATAATATAACCCAAAAAACATACTTGATCGAGCCAGAATTCACATTTGGAGAACTTGGCATATAGTTGCTTTTCTCGAAGAATCTGTAATACCATCTTCAGGTGTTCGGCATGCTCTTCTTGTTGGGTTTTTTCCGAGCCGCAAAAACCGCTTTTTGCGTTGCGGAAACCTCGGAAGCCCCGGCCACGGATCCGTGAGAAGTATAAAAATATAAAAACATGTATGTGCTTACAAAAACCCTAGATCTACCTTAGATCTAAGAGGTTAGAACATTACCCTCGTAGTGATGCCCTTCGCTTATCCCGCTCGTCCAAAAGTTTGCCGGAACTCGAGAGTGTCAAGTGCACACTCCTCTATTGGTATCCACACAAGCAATAGGTGGAGAAAAATGCCTTAGAGTGTGCTAGCACTCCTTTAGGAATTTCGGCCAAGGAGAGGTTGGGAGAGGTAGAGCTTGAGAGAAAGAGCACCAAGGTTGAAGATGAAGTTATTAGTGTAACTCACCAAATGAATTCACCACACATAACCCCCAAAGTGGCCGGCCACTTCATGGAAGGGGGGTTACATGCATGCATGTAACTCCCATGACCCTTGGTCTCCCTCATGATGTGGCACCAATTGACCAAGTCAATGATGATGTGGAGCATCATCATTGGCCGGCCATGTCATGCCATCATCATGACATGGCATTTGGTCAAGTCAAACTTGACCTTTCATCTTCCCTCTCAAGTCAAGTCAAACTTGACCTCTAATCTCCCATGGTTGATCAAATCTAACCATTTGACTCAAGTCAATTTAATTTAATGAATCTCTATTCATTAATTTAAATTGATTTGATGAATCAAATATAAATTAGACTCATTCAACACTTGAATCAACTTGAGTCTAACTCAATTAGTCTAATTTGGATTACTCTTAATCCAATTTGGTTCATCCCATGAACCTAATCCTCATGGTTCATCATATGAACCTAATCTCCATCTAATTGTTCTTATGTGTGTGACCCTATAGGTTCTTGTAACGTTGGCAATGTCCCTAAACCGATTTAGGAACATAAGCAATGAGCGGTATCTAGCAACACATCATTGCTACCCAAGTTACAAGAATGTTGAGCTCCAACATCACCTTTGTGACTACTAATTGTGACTCTCACAATATGTGACAATGTCCCTCTATCCTTGACATCTAGATTGACCAATCGAGGCATAGACCGTGTCATCCTCGGTACAATCTAAATCTTGAACTCCAAGTAGACTCACTCTAATCAAATGAGCTCAATATCTCATATTGACTCATTTGGGCATGCCATGCACTTCGTGGTCTTACTCTATCAAGAATATCGATGTCACTCCCGTCATATAAAAGGGATAGATCCCATCTACATCACTCACATCCCTCCGCATAATTTGTTACATACCCAGTAATCGCCTTTATAGTCCACCCATTTACGGGTGACGTTTGACGAAGCCAAAGTATGCAACTCCTTATGTAGGGAACCATGGTGACTTCAGGTCTAAGGACTAATAGTCATACTAATAGCCACATGAGAAAGTATATGACACTCATATAACGATCCATGATACTTTCTCATGGCGGGTCATTCAGTATACATTCTCCAATGCATACCCATGTGTCAACTTGATATCTCATATCCATGACTTGTGAGATCAAATCATCTTGTTGACCTACATGCTAGTCTCTACGCATTAACATTGTCCCTGAATGTTAATACTCGACTAGGAATGATTAAGAGTAGTGTTCTCTATATCATCTCATTATCGATTGATATAGATAAGAACCTACTACTCAAGGACATTATTATATTTAGTTATTTGGCACTAATTTAAGTAAATATAATAACCATGCCTTTATAAATAGGAATATGATACAATAAAGCCCATACAACAATCATCACATGATTGGCTCTAGGGCTTTCACTAACAATCTCCCACTAGCACTAGTGCCAATCACCGTAGTATCTAATACCCAATGACCTAGTGTGACCATCATGCTTTTTCTGTGCCAAAGCCTTGGTCAAGGGATCTGCGATGTTAGCCTCTGTGGGTACTCTGCAAATATTCACATCTCCTCTATCGATAATCTCTCGAATGAGATGGAAGCACCGATATATTCGGCCCCTGTTGTAGAATCAGCAACTGTGTCCTACTTGGAACTATTCCAGCTCACAGTGCCACTATTAAAGCAAAACACGAACCCTGACTGCGATCTATAATCATCCTGGTCAGTTTGGAAGCTGGCATCACTGTAACCCTTTACAGCTAGCTCCTCATCTCCTCCAAATATCAAGAAATATTCTTTAGTCCTTCTCAAGTACTTAAGAATATTCTTGACTGCTATCCAGTGACGCTCTCCTGGATCTGACTGGTATCTACTCGTCATGATCAAAGCATACGAGACATCAGGACGAGTACATAGCATGGCGTACATGATAGATCGTATAGCAGATGCGTAAGGGATCTTATCCATGCGGTCCCTCTCCTCTCTAGAAGAGGGACTTTGAGTCTTCGAAAGACTCACACCATGTGACATCAGCAGAAGTCCTTTCTTGGAATTCTACATGGCAAATCGAAGTAATACCGTGTCAATGTATGTACTCTGACATAGGCCAAGCAATCTCTTAGATCTATCTCTATAGATCTTGATGCCTAGAATACAGGCTGCTTCACCTAAGTCTTTCATTGAGAAGCACATCCCGAGCCAAGTTTTCACAGACTGTAGCGAAGGGATGTCATTCCCAATGAGCAGTATGTCATCCACATACAATACAAGGAAGACAACTGTGTTCCCATTAACCCTCTTGTAGACACAGGGTTCATCTTCATTCTTGATGAAACCAAACTGTTTGATCGCATCATCGAATCGAAGATTCCAGCTCCGAGAAGCTTGCTTTAGCCCATAAATGGACCTTTGCAGCTTGCATACCTTCCCAGTATGCTGTGGATCTACAAAACCCTCAGGTTGTGTCATGTACACATCCTCGAGCAAGTTTCCATTCAGAAACGCGATTTTGACATCCATCTGCCAAATCTCATAATCGTGGTATGCTGCAATAGCAAGCAAGATCCGAATGGACTTAAACATCGCCACTGGAGAAAAGGTTTCATCATAGTCAATACCATGAATTTGCTTGAAACCTTTAGCCACCAATCGACCATTATAGGTATGTGTAAGTCCATCCATGTCAGTCTTTCTCCTAAAGACCCACTTACACCCAATGGGTTTGACCCCTTCAGGTGGATCAACCAAAGTCCATACTTGGTTGGTGTACATGGATTCCATCTCGGATCTCATGGCCTCTAGCCATTTCTCAGAATCTGGGCTCATCACAGCTTCCTGATAGGAGGTAGGCTCATTCTCAATGAGCATTACGTCATCATGGTCAGACAAGAGAAATGAATATCTCTCAGGCTGACGACGTACCCTATCAGATCTGCGAAGAGGTAGGTCTACATGAATAGGTGGTTCCTGTTCAACCTCCATCAAGGCCTCAGTGCTATGGTCCTTATCTTGAATTTCTTCAAGATCGAAGGTACTCCCACTAGTTTTTCTAGAAACAAAATCCCTTTCTAGAAAAACTCCAGTCTTTGCCACAAACACTTTGTCTTGTTGGGAATGTAGAAGTAATATCCCTTTGTATCCTTGGGATATCCAACAAAATAGCACCTATCGGATTTGGGTCCCAGTTTGTCTGAGACTTGACGTCGAACGTAAGCCTCACAACCCCAAATCCTCATAAAAGACATCATGGGATTTCTCCCTGTCCATATTGTATATGGTGTCTTTATCACAGCCTTGGATGGTACACGGTTAAGGGTAAAGGCTGCTGTGTCTAGAGCATATCCCCAAAAGGATATAGGAAGATCTGTGTGACTCATCATAGATCGTACCATATCCAATAAGGTACGATTCCTCCTTTCAGATACACCATTCCACTATGGTGTTCCAGGAGAAGTGAGTTGGGATAGAATCCCACACTCAGCTAGATAGTCACGAAACTCATGGCTAAGGTATTCACCACCTCGATCTAATCGAAGTATCTTAATACTCTTGCCAAGCTGGTTTTGTACTTCATTCTTGAATTCTTTGAACTTTTCAAAGAATTCTGATTTATGTGTCATAAGATACACATAACCATATCTACTGAAGTCATCAGTAAATGTAATGAAGTACCTGTAACCACCTCTAGCAGCAACATTGAAAGGACCACATACATCACTATGTATAAGTCCTAACAAATCTGTTGCTCTTTCGCTATGTCCACTAAAGGGAGTCTTGGTCATCTTGCCTAAAAGGCAAGACTCGCATGTCTCATATGATTCAAAATCAAATGAGTCTAGCAGCCCATCCTTATGGAGCTGAGATAAGCGACTCTCATTTATGTGACCTAAGCGACAATGCCAGAGATAGGTTTGGTTCAACTCATTTGACTTGAACCTCTTGGTACTTATGTTATATATAGGGCTCTCTAAGTCTAGAAAGTAGAGTCCGTTCATTAGAGGTGCACTACAATAGAACATATCATTTAAATAAACTGAACAACATTTGTTCTTTATTATAAATGAAAAACCTTTCTTGTCCAAACAAGAAACTGAAATGATGTTCTTAGTTAAGGCAGGCACATAACAACATTCATCTAATTCTAGTACAAGTCCGGGAGGCGTAGATAGATCATAAGTTCCTCTGAATGCGGCTGACAACCCTTGCTCCATTGCCTACTCGTAGGTCCACCTCGCCCTTTGTCAATGCCTGCTATTTCTCAGCCCCTGCACATTGGTACAAATGTGAGATGCACATCCGGTATCTAATACCCATGATGAAGAAATAGATAGATTGACTTCTATAACATTTATACCTGAAGTAGAAGTCTCACTTCTCTTCTTCTTAAGATCTTCCAGGTATGCCTTGCGATTCGCTTCTTCGGTGTCCTGCTTCCTTGCAGTGGAAGCAAGCCCCTTCCTTGGCTACCCCTCCTTTGGGTTTAAGTTCTTTGCCTTTGCCCTTGGCTTGGGACTTTCCCTTACCTTTAGGCTTGCCCTTGCCTTTCTTCTTCTGCACCATCAAAATGGTGTCAGATTTACCCTTCTTAAGGTTAAGCTCGTGATTCTTAACATCTTTGAGCATTTGTAATGTCTTATCAATTTCATTCATGTTATAATTCATGACAAATTGATTGAAGGCTTGTGGCAAAGATTGCAAGATCAAGTCAGTGGCCAGCTCTTGGCCAAGTGGGAATCCCAGCCTTTGTAGGTTTTCTACGTACCCAATCATCTTGAGTACATATGTACCTACGGGAGTCCCTTCTTGCATCTTGGACCCAAATAATGCCTTAGAGACTTCATATCTCTCATGCCTAGCTTGTCCTTGATATAGTTGACGAAGATGTCCAACCATATCATAAGCATTCATGAACTCATGTTGCTTCTGAAACTCAGAGTTCATGGTCGCGAGCATTAGACATGACACATCTAATGCATCATCTTGATGCTTCTTGTAAGCATCTTTGTCAGCTCGCGAGGCAGTGGCAGGAGGTGCCTCCGGAATGGGCTGCTCCAGGACGTACAACTTCCTTTCTTGGGTGAGAACAATTCTCAAGTTCCTGTACCAGTCCAGGAAATTTGCTCCATTGAGCTTGTCCTTCTCAAGGACAGATCGCAGAGAGAGAGTGTTCGTGGTTATCGACATAGTTATCTACAACATACAATGCAGAGAATTAATATCATATTTCTTTTATCATTTAATTAGGCCTTTAATCAAATGATGCTCCCACTGAATTATAGGAATTTTGTAGAATCGAGTTATGGATGTGGTCAAACCACATTTACTAGATTCATACAAACTAGCTATAATTCTTGCGGGACAAGATCCACATCATACTAAGCCTTGAGTTAGCTTTGGCTAAATCGCCCAAGACTTAGTACGATCGGTGGGTAACACATTACCGATTACATCTCTATGCAACTCTTGTTTATAGGATCAAGACCCACATTTACAAAAGACCTTAAGTTAGCTTTGGCTAAATCTCCCAAGATTAGTGTAAATGCGATCTTGACCTATCGTTCCAACGATTGGAATATGCCTATAGTTCTACTCGATCCAATTGAGTTTAACTAGTTTTGCTCAATCTAATTGAGCTTACTCTAACCCAAGCGTGATAGGCGGGACCAAGATTGTCCCTCCGCACCCTACCAAGATAATATGCGTTGCTCTGCTTTGGTAGTGATGGGTATCAAGGCTCGGTAGGCATTTTCGAGTTGATTCGATTATGATCTAATCTAATCGTAATGTGTATCTTATACGCATTTAGGCCTTTATTATCCTATATTAGCATGCATCATATACATACATTCATTATTCTAGCATGCATCATATACATACAAGAAAATTATCCTAGCATGCATCATATACATACAAGCATTATTCTACTAGCATGCATCACATACATACAAGAAAAATCAATTATATATATATATATATATATATATATATATATATATATATATCAACATATATATATATATATATATAAATATATATATATATATATATATATATATATATATATATATATATATATATATATATATATATATATATATATATATGTATATATCAACATATATATATATAAATAAATGTGATATATTCATGGCCCTACTACGATCTTCTCAAGCCAATGAGAAGATCGGACGGTCAACCTAAGGCTAGCGGCTTCTCCAAGCGCTTCCTTTGACCGCCATGTGTCGTCGTCACCCTTCTCGTAATCTCGTCTTCGAGTGGACTTTCCACCGCTCCATTTTGTACATTACAAATATGAAACTCGAGTTACATTCGAGTCTAAAAAATAATTACAACTAGAATATCAAAAGAAGAGGTACGATGCGTAGGTCGCATACACTATACAACATACACAACCACAAAACGGCACGCAGGCCGTATTATGAATTACAACACACATAATCCAATCAAATTGGGGTCATTGGGCCATGACAATTACAGAATTATACATAATTATAAATTATGTATTTTTACAGAAATTTCTATAATTTTTCCTAATTTTTTTTTTCAAATTAATGAGTCACCTCTCCGTAACGGTCCCGCTAAGCGGGTTCCGGGCGCGATCGCGGGACAAAGCCCCTTTCGGGGATAGGGCAGCGCCCATACTCGCAAAATTAACTTTGCGAGTGTCCCTACTATGATCCTACAGCGACTTAAGTCGCTGTCCCAAAAACCTAAAGCGAGAACTCGCCGTTTCGGAGAGTTTTTCTCGACGGTTGAAGCCTACAAGTGTCCCAACACTTGTTGCTTCGACTCTTTGAGAAAAATCCCCAAAAATTCTATAAAATTAGGAAATTTACAGAAACATATAAATCTGTAATTTTTATATCTAATACAAAAATTACAAAGACGAAACACATACATGCTTCGCACGTGGCTCTGATACCACTGTTGGGTTTTTTCCGAGCCGCAAAAACCGCTTTTTGCGTTGCGGAAACCTCGAAAGCCCCGACCACGGATCCGTGCGAAGTATAAAAATATAAAAACATGTATGTGCTTACAAAAATCCTAGATCTACCCTAGATCTAAGAGGTTAGAACATTACCCTCGTAGCGATGCCTTTCGCTTATCCCGCTCGTCCAAAAGTTCGCCGGAACTCGAGAGTGCCAAGTGCACACTCCTCTATTGGTATCCACACAAGCAATAGGTGGAGAAAAATGCCTTAGAGTGTGCTAGCACTCCTTTAGGAATTTCCGCCAAGGAGAGGTTGGGAGAGGTAGAGCTTGAGAGAAAGAGCACCAAGGTTGAAGATGAAGTTATTAGTGTAACTCACCAAATGAATTCACCACACATAACCCCCAAAGTGGCCGGCCACTTCATGGAAGGGGGGTTACATGCATGCATGTAACTCCCATGACCCTTGGTCTCCCTCATGATGTGGCACCAATTGACCAAGTCAATGATGATGTGGAGCATCATCATTGGCCGGCCATGCCATGTCATCATCATGACATGGCATTTGGTCAAGTCAAACTTGACCTTTCATCTTCCCTCTCAAGTCAAGTCAAACTTGACCTCTAATCTCCCATGGTTGATCAAATCTAACCATTTGACTCAAGTCAATTTAATTTAATGAATCTCTATTCATTAATTTAAATTGATTTGATGAATCAAATATAAATTAGACTCATTCTACACTTGAATCAACATGAGTCTAACTCAATTAGTCTAATTTGGATTACTCTTAATCCAATTTGGTTCATCCCATGAACCTAATCCTCATGGTTCATCATATGAACCTAATCTCCATCTAATTGCTCTTATGTGTGTGACTTATAGGTTCTTGTAACGCTGGCAATGTCCCTAAACCGATTTAGGAACATAAGCAATGAGCGTATCTAGCAACACATCATTGCTACCTAAGTTACAAGAATGTTGAGCTCCAACATCACCTTTGTGACTACTAATTGTGACTCTCACAATATGTGACAATGTCCTCTATCCTTGACATCTAGATTGACCAATCGAGGCATAGACCGTGGTCATCCTGCAGACAATCTAAATCTTGAACTCCAAGTAGACTCACTTTAATCAAATGAGCTCAATATCTCATATCGACTCATTTGGCATGGCCATGCACTTCGTGGTCTCACTCTATCAAGAATATCGATGTCACCTCACATATAGGAGGGATAGATCCCATCTACATCACTCACATCCTCCGCATAATTTGTTACATACCCAAGAATCGCTTTTATAGTCCACCCATTTACGTGACGCTTGACGGCCAAAGTATGCAACTCTTATGTAGGGAACCATGGTGACTTCAGGTCTAAGGACTAATAGTCATACTAATAGCCACATGAGAAAGTATATGACACTCATATAACGATCCATGATACTTTCTCATGGCGGGTCATTCAGTATACATTCTCCAATGCATACCCATGTCAACTTGATATCTCATATCCATGACTTGTGAGATCAAGTCATCTTGTTGACCTACATGCTAGTCTCTACGCATTAACATTGTCCCTGAATGTTAATACTCGACTAGGAATGATTAAGAGTAGTATTCTCTATATCATCTCATTATCGATTCAACCAATCGATTGATATAGATAAGAACCTACTACTCAAGGACATTATTATATTTAGTTATTTGGCACCAATTTAAGTAAATATAATAACCATGCCTTTATAAATAGGAATATGATACAATAAAGTCCATACAACAATCATCACATGATTGACTCTAGGGCTTTCACTAACACTTCTTGGGTTCTCGAATATATCAGTATATCGTCGATGAAAACGATCACAAATTTGTCGAGGAATGCCGAGAATACCCGATTCATCAGATCCATGAATATAGCAGGTGCATTCGTCACTCCGAAGGGCATAACTACGAACTCATAATGTCCGTATCTTATTCGGAAAGTCGTCTTTGGTATATCATCTGGTTTCACTTTCACTTGATGATTGTCAGACCTTAGGTCAATCTTAGAGAAGACGGTGGCACCCTTTAACTTGTCGAACAGGTCGTCAATCCGTGGTAAAGGGTACCTGTTCTTGATCGTCACATTATTTAGCTCTCGGTAGTCTATGCACATTTGCATAGACCTATCTTTCTTCTTTACCAACAGTACTGGAGCTCCCTATGGAGAGCAAAATATTGTCTCATCGACTCTATTACTACATCTTCCATATATTACTGTCTCATCGACTCTATTACCACGTTTTCCATATATTATTATCTCATCTACTCTATTACTATGTCTTCCAACCATGCTTATCTTTATATATTATAATAAGGCTAGCATAAAATTATTATGCATATATTCATCTCATCGACTCTATTACTACGTCTTCCATATATTACTTGTCTCATAGACTCTATGACTATGTCTTCTAGCCATGCTTATCTTCATATATTATAATAAGGCTAGCATAAGGTTATCATTCATATTTATTTATGCATATTTAAACTAAAGGCTAGCATAAGGTTATCATACATATATTCATGCATATTTAAGCTAAAAGCATTTCTTATCTTACATGAAAGAAATAGAGTAGGCAATGAATTTCTTACTTGGAGCAGCATGTAGGGGATCGAACGGCCGGCTAGAGGGGGGTGAATAGCCCTCTTATGATGGATGTCGGAATTCTCTCCTCTTTGTTTGCTCGTCTACACAATCGTTAGCACAAGCGGAAGCATAAACAATAAAGACAAAGCAATAAATGAAAATACAAACGCTAACAAAGAAGATGTAACGTGGTTCACGGCTACGCCACTAATCCACGGTCCGATTCGTCCAAGGTGAATCACTCCTCCAAAGCCAATCACTATTGGTCTCTCCTTTGAACCAAGCTAGGTGGAGGTAACCTTTACAATCAAGATCACTCTTCTTACAATAAGAATGGAGTAACAACAAGTAAGAAGAGTTTAGAGCTTGTGGGGCACTAGGAAGATCACTTAGAGCATAAGCATTAGCCTCTCAAAGGTTCACACCCTCTCTTTTTATAGAGAGGGCTGATTTCTTCCCGTTAGCCGGCACCAGTCGACTGCTGCCCATGGCAGTTGACTGCCGTCACTACAATGGCCTCCGAACACGTCGGATCCCGACCATTGTAGTCAGCGAGAACTCTTAGCGATCGGTGATGGACCTCACGATTGCTACCTCCTCGTAATCGGCCCGCTTGATCGATTCTGGCGAATGATTCTTGCCGCCGCAGTGCCATCGATCATTCTTTGTCCCATGGCGATCGGCCGATCAAGCCATCGATCATTGCCCATGTCGGCAGTCGACTGATCAACTTGATTCAGCTGACTTAAACTAGTCGATTGACCCATCGACTCAGAGCAGTCGACTGCCATGACATGGCAGTCGACTGGTGTCGGGAAATCCCATTCGACACTTATCCAAATGGCCAAGTTTCACCTAAGAGCTACCCCTTCCCGGGTTACAATCGCTCACTCTCATCCCTCGGAGTCCCTTGCCTTCGAAGTTCTCTTCGTTCGCGGCCACGTCCCTCGGCAGCATCAGGCACACGGCTCTGCAATGCTCCTTCGCATCTCTTGCCTCAAAGTCTACTTCCTCCGGCTTCACTCCAAACTCCTCGTCCGGCGGTCCCTCGGATGCTCCAAGCGCACGGCTTCCGCAAAGCTATCCTTCACCGACTCAAGGCATGAGTCTTGAGATGTGAAACTCGCCATGGCTCCATGTGTGAATTACTAAGTCATGCACGACTTCAATGCACATATCAAATCAACATTATAAACTAACTTAAACCCTTTGCCACACACATCAAAACCTTATCATGGCAAGAGATTGCCCTAACAATCTCCCCCTTTTTGATGTGTGGCAATCCGTTTAAGTTAGGTAAAAACATTTGATATAATTTTCTAAGGTAAGAAAGCATGTAAACATAAACATTTTATAGCAACATGCAACTCCCCCTTAATCTATGAAACTCCCAATATATTTCTCCCCATAACATGATTAACTTAAATATAATCATTTCTCCCCCTTTGAAACCATCAAAAAGACTATCACTAAGTTAAAAACACATGGCATCAAGTCTAATAGAAAGAAAATACCACAAGTTGATTTAAAATCAGAATTCAGCCTTTACTGGTCTGATATTCAGGTCATCAGTCGACTGGTTCAGACTACCAGTGGACTGGCACGCTGTTTTCGGGATTTCTGATTTCTGGAATGAATTTCAGAAATGAGTTAAAAATTCCAAAAAATTCGAAAAATCATGAAATTTGGGGAACCCATTTCTTTTAAGTATATCTATCAGAGAAAAATAGGTTTTCATGAAAAATCATTATATTTCCACATATTTGCCAAAAATCCATAAGCTTTAAACTACTAGGTTTTTGATCATAAGAGTATCCATTTTAACACCTAGTCTTGCTTTGAATTGTTTCAAAACTTGAATACATAGATTTTAGATTAAGAAATTGTTTTGAAAACATATGAAATATCCAACCATGATCTTTGGGTAATATGTCTATGAATTAAACATAAGCCTTCCCCATGATTAGTCTGTTATTGCTATTTTGATACTTTAAATGACCATCTAAATGCTATAGGCACTAGTGGACATTTGTATCATCCTAACATCTCACCCAGCTAAGTTTGCAATCAAGTTAGCCTATAGTGAGTGTGAGATGCATCCTAGGGGGTATTTGTATATACTTAACCCTTATATTCATGCAATTCTATCATGGTTAAGTATCAACCCAACAACCTACATGATCATAATGACATATATGAATTAATTTCACATTATGATCATGAAATACATGTATTCATTAAATAATAATCATGCATTAGGTATTATATGATGATAATAAACAAAGTATCACCTAAAGCATGATTCAACCCTATTTCTCATGATTACGTGCCAAATATTAAAATCATAAATCATGATTTCAAACATACATAGCAATTACATTAATCATTATGATTTAAGAATTATTATCTATTTATGGGCACGTTATCATCACCCAACACTATTCTAAAAATGTTGTCCCGCCATCCTAAGTCAACCAAAATATGATATAGGTCAATTCCATATGGTTGACTACGCTAGGGGTTTTCTAACCCTTAAGGATGGATTTTGGAACCCAAAATAAGTTCTTTCCTATTGGGTTCACTAAAAACTCCTTAGGGATCCATTTTCTAGCAATTACTTTCTTTTTATCTTGACCCCTAGCAATTAGGCATTTATAGGCCTTTTCATTTTTCTTTTCTTTATAACCTAGGCCCTTTTTGTTGAAGCTAGCTCTTTGGCTCCCTAAGATCATGTTCAATGTGTTGGAGACAATTGTGAATTTTTCTAGGGCTTTTGTTAAATAATCTACCTTTTCCCTTAAGGCCCTATTTTCATTTATACATGCATCACTAACATCTAATGGCACATAAAGATCATGTGAGCATGCATCATTTAAGCTAGAAGAAATATTATCATTTAAGCTTGCATTTTCTAGCTTATTTTCCAATGCCTTAATTTGATTAAGCATGCTTTTATTTTTCTTTTTCATTCTAAATAAGTCCTTAGTTAAACTAGAAATTATGGAAACTATTTTCTTAGGAGAGGCATTCGTTACCATAGTTTCCATATCCTCTTCTTCTTCTTCGGATGAGGACGATGTAGAAGCTCCCCCTTCACTTGAGCTCTCTCCTCTTGAGCTTGATCCTTCATTTTCGGAGGAAGAGCAATCCAAGTCATCAAAGGCCATCAAGGCCAAATTGGTGACAAAGGCATTCTCCTCATCCGATGATGATGAGGAGGATGAGGATGGGTCATCCCAAGTCCTTGCCTTTAGAGCTTTGATCTTCCCCTTTTCTTTTGTCTTCTTCTCCTCTTCCTTCTTTTTCTTGCTCCCCTTTTTCTTCTTCTTTTCTTCTTTCTTTTTCTTCTCTTCCTTGATCTTGTTTAGGAGGGGACAATTATCCCTTATGTGCCCCTCTCCTTGGCAATTGTATCATATGACCTTCCCCCTTGGAATTCTATTCCTATCATGAGATTTATCAAATCTAAAATTCTTAAATGCATGCCTTACCTTCCTTACCATGTAGGCTTCTTCTGTGCTATCCATGGAGGAGGAAGACGCTTCATCATCGGAGGAGGAGGAGATCTCTATCTTCTTCTTCCCCTTATTTGCCAACAATGCTACTCCCCTTGAAGGTTGTATTTTTGGCTCTTCTTGTATTCCTTCAAGCCTAGATTCATGTAATTCCATAGTGGAGAAAAATTCATCTAGAGTACTTACCTCTAGATTCTTTGAAATTTAAAATGAGTCCACCATTGAACTCCACTTGGATGATCGGGGGAAAGCATCTATGGCCTTCATTATCATATCGCGATTGGAGAGCCTTTCTCCTACACTTGTTAGTCCATTTAAAATTTCTTTGAATCTAGAATGCAAAGAAGTTACCTTTACTCCCTTTTCTAATTTAATGTTGGATAGTTGGGAGCGGAGGAGATCTCCCCTTGCTAGCTTCGCCTCGGATGTGCCTTCATGAAGCTCAATTAGCTTCTCCCACATCTCCTTGGTGCTTAGGCATTCTCCTATTCGGTTGATTTCTTGTTGGGGAAGCACATTGAAGAGATGATGCTTGGCTTTTGAATTTGCAAGGTGCTCTTCCCTTTGCCTTTTGGTCCACCTAGATTTCTCTATTGGCTTCCCCTCTTCATCCCTAGGCAAAACGAAACCGGATTCCATTGTAATCATAATATCAAAATCCGTTTCAAAAAATACCTCCATTCACTTCTTCCACCAAGCGAATTCTCCTTCAAACTTCGGAGGATCGATGTTGGAGCCGGCCATTTTGAAAGTTGCTTGTTGTGGCGGTTAGTCCTTGACAAGCTTAACCTGGCTCTGATACCACTTGTAGGAGATCGAACGGCCGGCTAAAGGGGGGTGAATAGCCCTCTTATGATGGATGTCGGAATTCTCTCCTCTTTGTTTGCTCATCTACACAATCGTTAGCGAAAGCGAAAGCATAAACAATAAAGACAAAGCAATAAATGAAAATACAAATGCTAACAAAGAAGATGTAACGTGGTTCATGGCTACGCCGCTAATCCACGGTCCGATTCGTGCAAGGTGAATCACTCCTCTAAAGCCAATCACTATTGGTCTCTCCTTTGCACCAAGCTAGGTGGAGGTAACCTTTACAATCAAGATCACTCTTCTTACAATAAGAATGGAGTAACAACAAGTAAGAAGATTTTAGAGCTTGTGGGGCACTAGGAAGATCACTTAGAGCATAAGCATTAGCCTCTCAAAGGCTCACACCCTCTCTTTTTATAGAGATGGATGATTTCTTCCCGTTAGCTGGCACCAGTCGACTGCTGCCCATGGTAGTCGACTGCCGTCACTACAACAGCCTCCGAACACGTCGGATCCCGACCGTTGTAGTCCAACGGAACTCTTGGCAGTCGACTGATGGACCTCACCCGATCATTTGCTACCTCCGTCAATAATCGACGCCCGATCGGCTCACGACGGTTCTGCCGCGCCGCAGGTGCCATCGATCATTCTTTGTCCCATGGCGGTCGGTGATCAAGCTCATCGATCGCCCCGATGTCGGCGTCGGTCGATCAACAGTTGGTGACTTAAACCATCGATCGACCCATCGACTCGAGCGATCGCCGCCATGACATAGCGGTCGGTAGTGTCGGGAAAACTCATCCGACACTTGGCCAACTGGCTAAGTTTCACCTAAGAGCTACCCCTTCCCGGGTTACAATTGCTCACTCTCATCCCTCGGAGTCCATCGCCTTCGAAGTTCTCTTCGTTCGTGGCCACGTCCCTCGGCAGCATCAGGCACACGGCTCTGCAATGCTCCTTCGCGTCTCTTGCCTCAAAGTCTACTTCCTCCGGCTTCACTCTAAACTCCTCGTCCGGCGGTCCCTCGGATGCTCCAAGTGCACGACTTCCGCAAAGCTATCCTTCACCGACTCAAGGCACGAGTCATGAGATATGAAACTCGCCATGGCTCCATGTGCGAATTACTAAGTCCTGCACGACTTCAACGCACATATCAAATCAACATTATAAACTAACTTAAACCCTTTGCCACACACATCAAAACCTTATCTTGGCAAGAGATTGCCCTAACACAGCAGGATTTGGAGCTTGATGTGTGTGTAGTGGAAAGGCATATCTACTCTGATACCACCTGTAAAGTCCGCCCTTCCCGTGCCTCTGAGGGGAGCGAAGGGCAGCGCTACGCGATCATACATACATGCATATACATACAGCAAAAGCATTTAAAACAATAAAATCCCTTTCTTAAGCTAACTATATTAACCTAATCCACCTAACAGATTAATTATGATGTAATGGTCTTAGCAATTTTCTTAACTAAACATGTACTAAAGGAATTCAAGATTTACATAATAAACGGGAGTGACAACCAAGGCAAAAACATCATTTAAGTCTTAACACTGAACGGTAAAACATGCATAATCTCCCCGAACCATAAACTAAATCTTATCCACCATGCCACTGCCACACACATCTTTGCCTCCTGTTGCTCCCTTCAATTATTCCATTCCTTGCCTTGCTCTGCAGTACAAGGGAAAAACGACACTATCATCACATATGCTGAGTAAGATCCTTTCCTACTCACAAAAGCCATACGACATAAATATCACATAAGATAGTGACATGTTCATTTAACTAACATATAGTCATAGCATGGATGTAACTATTAACATGATCATCAAGAGGCATATAGACTTAGCATCCAAAATTCATGAGTAAAGCAATCCGTGACATGATCATCTAGGACAAGTATTCCCATGGCATTTTTATCACAATAACATAACATCTCGTAATAACAAAGACATGGAATAGTTACATGTAGAATGCTCTTTGAAAACATATACTTTCATAAGTACTTAAACATAATCTCAACATTAGGGCCCGACATTGTATCCATGACTCGGCCCAGCCCATTTGGCGGTCCATTCAATGGCCCATTTGGCGACCCCTTGTGGTCGTTGACCGTCGACCGTCGGCACGTCGACCGTGTCATTACCACTAGGCCCGTACTTCGACCTAGGGGAAACTTTGGATACAAGCCATGCGTAAAGTAAAATAGCATACATGTTCTTTGACACTTTGACATAACATAAAGAGTGTTCTTGTCCCCACTCTTAGGGAAACATTTCTTAACCAATTCATATTCATAAGCCTTACGTAACCATAGCATAGGGGTGCCTATCGTTCATGAACATAAACAGGTACATCATGATAAAATGAGCAAAACTTAACATATACATTATGATACAATGGTCCTACATCAGCCGTTAACAAGGACATAAGGTATGAAATCATGCAAATATATCATCTAACTAGCATCATATCAATACCATATATATACCTAGCATAACATGGAAAATCATTCGGAATCATGTTCGGAAATATATATATATATATATATTATTTATTTTCTTGTCCTTTTTAATCTTCCCGAGCCCAGCACAGCCGGCCTGCATTGGACGACACACCCGTGTCTTGGCCGAGCGGCATGCCTGCTAACCGAGAGTTATGCCTGCTAGCCGAGCAGCACCTCCAGCGGTCGAGCGACACGCCTGGCGCCCGAGCGGCATGCTTTGCGCCCGGGCAGCACACTTTGCACCCGTGCTATTTGGCCCCGAGACGCCTGTGTCGGGGCGGCATAGGCATGTCCCGTGCTACTCACCCCGACATGCCTGTGTCGGGTGAAAGAGCGGCGTGTTGGCCTCTGTACGTGTTCTGCTTAACAAAATTTATACGAACCTCGTCCTAGGGTCTTAAGCAATATCAACCATGGAACCTCGACTAAGGTTAATCATATGGAATACAGGGAAAAGGAGAACATGAAAAACTCTTTTATTGCATAGCACAACATTAGGAACATGAAAGTCATTCGAGAGAAACCCATGTACTGCAGGTGAGGGAATTCTTACCTTTGATTGCTTTAACTTATATTTGTAAAACCTAATGAGATGCAACCTTCTGTCCCGCCCTAGCAGCTGCCCTCCAAGGTCTCTTGAATCTCACCTTTCCTTGGATTCGGCGGAGAAGACAACCCTAGGAGAGAATTCTCCTTGATGTGTGGTTCGGCGGTGGAGGGATCAAGAGAGTAGAGAGGTGTCCTCTAGGGTATTAGGGAGGTTAAATTTATAACCATCAAGGCTTAACCTATTCCCTTATAAATTTCCTTAAATTTCTCTCTTTAATAGAATTAATTCCTTCTTCAATTAAATTCGTGACTTCTCCCTAATCATATAAAATTTTTATTGGATTTTTGGTGACTCACCCCTTCTTGTCCGGTTTTCTTTTCTTTTATCTTTTCTTTTATTTCCTTTAAATCCCACGTAAGCCTATTATCATCATGCATAATTATCTTTATTTTATTTAACCCACATAAGGGCCCCTTTATTATCATGTCTTATTATCTATAAAACTCCTAAGATTTTTTCGGGCATTACAACTTCCCTGCAGTAAAAGGTTAGCTCGGAAAATGATAAATGCGACGGTTTCTAACCGTTCGATCTCGACCTAGACCTTCCCCAGGAAGTCTTAGTCAGATCGCCGCCTACGATAGTCCACGTACAGAGGACACGACCTTATCATCTCTCACTCACACGAGCTTACCTCAATACTTACTATGTCGCTTTCGCTTCTGGCCTTCCACTCGATTCCTTCGGCTCCCTCCGAAGTCACTCGAGTGTTGTCCGACCACCGCGGCTTCCTTCGGGTGTCGCTAGCCTTTAGCTCCAGCTTTAGTACTTTTCTGCACACTCGGTTTAGCTCGTTAGATAATGATGTAAACTTAACTTTGTATCTTTGCCATAATCAAAACACAGGTTCGATGATCTGGTCCCCCTATACCAATAAGTTGCACTTGGAGACCATGATTTGCAGCAACAAATCGCCCCAAACACGTCCAAGAACCGATGGCGAAAACCTCCTCCTCAAGCTCCCTTTAAAGCTTCTTCTTGGGTTGGATTCCGCCTAGTAGTCAATTGATCGGGAACATCAGTCGACTTCCCATGTAGTCGTTGTCTCACAATGCCATGAACCATGTTGGATAAGTTCCAATAGATATGGCATCAGTCAACTAAACATGCCCATTAGTCGACTAATGGCTCAATCAGTCGAGTGCATGGGTTGATCACTCGACTGGAGAGCTTTTTGCGCTCGACATCCCGACCATCAATCGACTGATCTCCTGATCAGTCGACTGATCAGACCAGCAGTCGATTTCCCAACTCTGGCAATCGACTGCCAGGGCACTTCCCACAGTTAAACCCTTGTTGACTCCCATTAGTCGACTGACCATAGTCCCAGTCGACCGATACAACTCAAATTTGAGGTTTTAACCCAAGTATGGTGCCCCCATAGTTGCTAGACCACTCGTAGCCTAGACCTAAGCCTTCTAGCCACCTCCGTCTACCTCGCGCTTATTGAATACCTCCAAGTCATCCATTACTTGTTCATCCATATGTTAGCCTTCAGATACTTCCATCGGCTATTGTAATGCTAACGGTGTCTACACCGCCAAGACACATTGGACTTACTCTACCAAGACTCCCGCTAGGACTTTACGCCACCAACCATTGGACTTATGCTGTCGAGACTTCACCCTTGGACTTGTCAAATGGAAAGACTCAAGCTTGGACTTTCCCTTGGCAACCCATCTTGTACTTTCCATGCCAAGACCCATGCTTAGACTTTCCTTTGCCAACCCATGTTGGACATTCCCTTGCTAAGACCTATGCTTGGACTTTACATGTAGAGTACTAAAGACTTGGACTTTCCCAATGCCAAGTGTCCCACTTGGACTTTCCATGCCAAGTACCCATGACTTGGACTTTACTATATCAATCACATTATCATATGTTTTTGTTGAATATCAAAACATCGCTTGAGTCAAACTCGAGTTTTGTCATTCGTGACCTAGGCCGATTGCACCAATAATCTCCCCTTTTTGATGTTTGACAAAAACACCCTTGAGTTATGCCTCTAACACAAATTCCCTTATCAATTTTCCCAAATTAGTAATTCTACCATTCTCCCCCTTTTTGGAAGACATCAAAAAGGTTCTCCCAAAGGAGGTCAATGTCTCATATCCCAATGAGATCTTACAATCACCCCCTTGGTCCAAAAACTTCTAGGATGCCTACAATCTTTCTAGTGATGAGTCCCATATCACTCAAGAGAGACACTCCTATGAAGTCTCCCAATTTCCCAAATTGGGCATCTCTAATTCTCATTTCTCCCCCTCATGAGGAAAAATACTTCCATCATCCCATGATGGATACCCACCCCTAAAGGCTTGCTCCCCCTTGACCATTGCACCAATAATGTCCTTGGAAAGTCCCTAAGCCAATAGGAACACAAAACCATAAAAAATAAGGTCTAAAGTTCAACATTAAAATTTCCAACACCTTAAAATTGATACACACCCTAACAACTCTCCTAATTCATATATAATAAATTTTCACCCTTTCTAATGCTTCTCAAAGCATATCCTAGGGTTAGGATTGTTTGGGGAACCCAAACATAGCTGAAACATGGGCTAAACATTCTTGTTTACCCGAAATCAGCCTATCAGTCGACTCTTCCATAGAACAGTCGACTGAAATCACTATCAGTCGACTGATCCTTGATTTTCAAAAATCAAGTTTTCAAAAATGAAGTTTGAAAATGCATCAGTAAATATACGTATTTCGAAAAATTTTGAAATTTCATAGCACATTACATACATGCAATATAATGGGTAAAAAATAGTTTGAAAATAAAATACCAATTAAAATAGGAGATTGATATAAAGTTCAAAAACCATTAAACCTTCAATGTTTTTGATCTACTTTGTATCACCTTCTTTAATCATGATTGTTATCAAAAGATAAACTTCACCAAGGTTTTCTAAAAGAATTTTAAAATGATTTTGAAAACCTATTTTGAACCATGGAATATTGGCTAGATGTACATGACTTGTACATTAGCTTTCATCATGATCCATATTTATGATTGAAATAAGTTTAAGTTCATCTAGAGGCAACATCTATGAACCTTGAAATTAACTTATTTTCCTAACATCTCACATGTATCAAGGGTGTATAAAACACACACAAGTCAATGTGATTGTGAGATTTGGAATTAGGGTTGTTATGGCATCATGCATTTTCTAGGCAACTCTATTTGAATCCCTTATACATGGGACTTCAAATCATGCCATAGTCCTTAACTCAATTTTAATTAATGCATGAATGATCATGGCATAAGTGATAATCATAAATAAACATGGCTAATGATCATGATGTCATGGCATAAAATATGACTGAAGCATACATGACATTAAAAGTAACCCTAAGCAATATCATGACATTTTATATGATAAGAGAAAATATGATGTCATGACATGGCAAAATAGAATATATAAACACATTAACACCCACACAATCAGACAAAGACACATGATTTTTCATAAACAAAGGATTTTAGTCAACAAGAAATTTTGTTCTACAATAAAAATATATGCTCAAGAACAACTCTCGACATCACTACGAAAAAAAAAAACAAGATCCCTAATCCTCACCTATCTATCATCTCCCGCAGATGGTGGAGGCGGTGGAGGTTGCTGGCTTAGCGTCCAGGTCCGCATAATCTCATATAAATCATTCTAGCGCTGCTCCATCTGGCTGAGCTACTGAGCCATGGAGGATTGCTCCAATCTGATCTCTGCTAGTCGTGAGTCAATAGTCTGCTGCTAGTCCTCAAATTTGACCTCCAGATGTGCAACACGCTCTAAGAGACCGGCTACTAATGCATCTGCTATCACAGGATCATCCTCTTCAACAGCGGGCCCCTCATACTCGGTCGCGAGCTCTCTAGCCTCTATAGCTGGCTCTTGATGCTCCATGGGCTAAGGCTGAGCCACCCACTCCATCTGTCCAGGGCCAGTCTACATCCCAACCAATGTAAAGTTATGCACCGTGATGCAGTCGTATGCGTCTAAGAGCGACCTCAGTGATCCCCTTGGTATGTCAATGCTGATGGACTCTAACCATGCTGTAATGACATGTCCATATGACATATGAACTTTCCCTTGTACAGGGGTCACAAAATGGACAATGCAATGAAATATGACTGCATGACATTGAACTTTCCCTTGTTCAATGGAGTGCCCACTGATGTGATCCGTCTGAGCCTCTTCCCTTTCTCACTGCGGGACAAGGCGAAGACATGACTATACTCCCTTCTTTTAGGAAGCTTCACCACATGGGAGTAATGTGAGTAGCAATTCATGAATAAATTCTTCCCACCAAGTAAAACTGCTGACATGCGCCACTTGATTACAAGCTTCCGCTAGAAGGAAGGAGAGTCTCTGTTTAAAGAGATACTCCATCAATGCCCCAATCACGGGCTAGAGAGGTGACTTGTGATCCACATATTCTATAATGGGATCATGTATGCCACAAAGGTTTCTCTCAATTCTGCTGTAAGAGGAGCATTAATGAACAAGACAATCGAGGAAGCGGAAGAGTTGATCGAGGAGGTTACCCAGAACCACCACCAATGGGCTTTCGAGAATGGTCACCCAGCACCTACAGCCAGTAGATATGTTGTTAACTCCATCGATCATCTTGCGGCAAGAATGGACGCACTAAGCAGACAATTTGACTTCCTAACCCTTGCTTCTGTATGCGCGATCAATTCCTCTGGAGAGGGAGTAGCAGCGTATTAGGAGGAATACTATGGAGGGAAGAGAAGCTCTGAGGAGTGGGTTGAGCATGTCGATGCGATGGGCGAGCACCATCAGAGGCCTACCAACTCATATTCTAGCACCTATAATCCCGGATAGAGGAACCACCTAAACATTTTCTATAGGAATAATTCGGAGAATTTCCAACAAACGAGAGGATATGGACAACAGGACAATGGGAAACAACAACAACCTAAATCTAGACTTCAGTCAATGATTGAAGGTTTCATTGCTACCCAAACGAAGGCTAATGCAAAATTTCAGCGACAACATCAAAGAGCCGAAGAGGCACTGAGGGAGTTGAAGACCTCTGTCGATGGGCTCACAAGCCACACTAAGATGCTAGAAACACAAGTAGCCCAAATAGCCAAGACCGTATCACAAACCATGGACAATTCTCTCCCAACCATTCAAGCAAACCCTGGTTAAAGAAGAGGGGCATACAATGAAGTAGTAGGGAAGAAAAGCAAGTCACCAAGGGGTGCACAACCATGATTTCAACATTGCCAAACCAAGCATAAATTGAAAATAAGATTCCACTCAAGCTTGAGGACCCAGGCAATTTTATCTTACCTTGCATGATTCGTGGGGAGAGCTGAAGGGTTTTGCTTATCGAGTCCGTGAGGGGAAACTTCGCTTCCCACTTCACCTCGGTCGTTTGTTCATGGCGATCTCATCGATGTCCCCGGATTAAAAAAAATAATCCTAGACAAAAGGGATTGCCCAAACAACCAAGTCATCGTTGTACTATTCGTTTAGAGAGGTCACTTGAACAAACTCGTTGTTCAAGCGACCATCCTCTATTCTACGAGTAGCCGCGGAATAGACGATATCCGGATCACCGGTTTTTGTGTTTATGTTCGGGATCCAAGTATTATTTAACCACAAAATAGAATATATAAAGTAAACAACCTCATATAACATGCATATAATTGAGAAACAATTATAAACATAATACAAAAGAACACTAATCAAAATAAACAAGATTATACCTCTTGTTATACCTCTTGATCTTCTATCGGACATCGTGTGGGCGACGATCTACCAAAAGTTGAAGCCTCCTAGATCACCAATCTTCCTTTCCTTGTTCACTCCGAACAAAGGAAGATCATAAAACAAAACTCATTTTCCTATCTAGAACTGGCAACCAAGTCAATAAACTCGGTGTTGCCGCTAGCCAAGGAAGAGAACATGGAGTATGGAAATAGGCCAAAGGAGAATCAAAGTGGGCATGGGCGCCAGCCAACACATGGAGAAGAGAAAGGAAAGCAATCCTCCTCCTTGTTACCGCCCAAACCCTAAACTAAGCTCTCCTAATTTCCGACCAAGGATGAAGGGAAGGAGAATAGGTTGAGCTCCGGCCAAGGTAGAGGGAACAAGGTTAGTGGCCGGCCAACCTTAGGAAGAAAAAGAAGAAGCTTCCTCCACTTGTTGCCGCCCACCACCAACACCCAAACCCTAACCCTAGCCACCCAATCCTAATCCTATCCCAACTTGGAATACTTGCCACCCAAGGAAAGCAACCCTAATGCGATCCATCATTAGCCATAGATGAAGGGGAGAAGGTTGGGTGCCGGCAAAACCAAGGAGAGAAGAAGGAAGGAGGGTGCCGGCCACCAAATGAAGAAGAAGAAGAGAAACATCTTTCCTTATTTGTGGCCACCCAAAACCCTAAGCCTCCCTTGCTCTTGCTGCCCAAAACCCTAGCCCCCTTTCCTCTAATTGTGTCTTGCCGCCCACCCCTATTCCATCCTTTTATAGAGTTAGGGATAATCATTGGTTTAATCTCCACCATTGGTTCTAGGGATTTAATCTCAACCGTCGGATCTAGAGATTTAATCTCAACCGTCGGATCTTAGAGATTTAATCTCTACCTTTGGATCTAGAGTTTTGTTTCTATTCATTGGATCTAAGCTTCATGAGGTGTTAATAGGCTACAATAGGGACCATGAGGAGGAGTTGGATCTTGGCCACCCATGGATCAAGCCCACATAAAGTCCGATCCATTAATGATAATCCAATCCACTAAAGGATTATCATTGATCTACCTCACCAACCCCATATGATAATATGGGCTCCATATATTATTTGTAGATTTTCTCCCCGTGTTTAAGATCTCGAATGTCCGTCGATTAATTAATTTACTAACCATTAATTAATCAACATCTAACTCCATGAGTAGTACCACTCAACCTTTTCATCATGCCAGACCAAGTCCATCTGCAGGGTCTACATGATAAACCTTATGAGTAGTAGTATCAGAGGATGTACTAGCTGTTGGAATCACGTGTGTGTTGGATGGGAAACTAACAGCAAACCTATGGAATAATGACACCGGTGGCGCAATGGAGCGGCCCGTGGAAGCAGAAGTCAGTGTAACCCTGGCATCCAGATAGAACAAGTGGCACATGAAAAGAGTAGAGGACATCAAGCTACTGAATTACCAAGGGAAGGCATGGTACAGGAAACGACAGCAGCTATGGAAAAAGGGATAGGAACACCAAATGGCACAGAATTGGGTGGAACTGAAGCTGGAAATCAGGTTGTAAATGGACAACATGATGGTAATCTGCACACAAATGAACCTACTGTACAAATACCAGAATGCATGTAAGATGATGGGAGCCCATGGAAAATACAAACAAGATCTAGAACACACAAGAAAAAAGCAAAGATGGATATTGCAAGGAGGCACAAAGAAGAATAAGCTCAAAAACAGGCCAAGCAAAGGCACACAGCTGCTATATTGCAACCAGATTCTGTTGTAGGTGGTATAATCCAGCAAATGCCTAAAACACAGAGGATATGGGCCGATCTTGTTGACCAAGAAGAGGGTGAAATCCTCCCTGAGAGTACCACAGATAAACTGCAACAAACGGATCCAGAATCCGCATGTAATTAGTTCCAGATACAGGCTGTGTGGCAACAGGAGAGAGGATTGATGATCAAAATACCAGTAATTCTAAGGAACCAATAATCATACTTGGGCTCCCAACCTTAGAATGGTTCAAGAACAAATATAATGGTGAAGATACATGGATGGAACAAGTAATGTAGATAATGACAGAATCAAAGGCGCAGTCGTTTTTAGGGGTACTGTAAGAACAGACTCAACCGACAAAGAACAGAAGGAAACAAGAACCAGAAAGGAAATAACAAATATGTTTGCTGGCAGACGTCGGCGAGCCCACTATGAAGATAGGAGCGTGGAATATTCGAGGCCTTAACACTGGCCTCAAACAGAGGGAAGTCAACTGACTCCTCAAAATGCGGAATCTAAGGGTGTTATGTCTTTTGGAAACTAAATTGACCATTCGTGCTTATCATCACCTCAAATCCAACTACCTACAACAATGGGAATCAGAACAACATATAGGTGAATCCGGAAGAAGTAGGATACTTCTCATATGGGATGCTAGATACATTACCCTCACGATACAACAATGGGAAGATTAATTCATCCATACAACAATTTTGGACAAGAGCACCAAAGGAACATATGCACTGACTTTTGTCTATGGGCAACTATTAATTACCTCTTGGAGGGTGATGTGGGCAGGACTACAACTATTGGCAGAGGGAATGTCGCTACCTTGGCTTATAATGGGAGACTTCAACTCTCCCTTGAGACCATCAGATAAAAAAGGAGGTATGGATGTCACAACATACACAACTGTAGATTTTCAGGAGTTCACATCGTTAGCAGGGGTGGAGGATCTACATTCCCTAGGATGCCAATACACATGGACAAATGGTAGGATTGTTAGCAAACTTGACTGGGCTATGGTTAATAGGTTATGGCTAGAGATGGACCAAAGTAGTTTTGCAGAATTTAAAGAACCAGGAGTCCACTCAGATCATGCGACATGTGTGGTTTCAATTTTGGAGAAACAAACTTCTAAAGCCAAACCGTTCAAGTTCTTTAACATGTGGACACAACACCCACAATTTCATCAACTTGTGCAAGAGGAGTGGGATCAAGTGACAACATGGTGCTCATATGGCACTGCCCAATTCAGATTTAAAAGGAAACTTACCATGCTAAAGAGAGGACTGAAGATTTTAAACCAACAACACTTTCAACACATCCAAAACCGATCAAAGAGAGCACAAGAGCAACTTCAAAATCTGCAGAGTAGTGGTCTAGGTCTTGGGATCATGGATGACCACTATAAGGAAGCAAAGTAACAAGCGGATAAATTGGCCCGAGCAGAATATCTTTTCTTCCTTCAAAAGGTAAAGCACAAATACTTCAAAGAAGTAGACCGAAACACAACTTTCTTCCATTCATTGGTCAAGAGGAACAACAAGCGGAGGGAAATTGTTGCGGTGGAAGGAATGGACGGAGTGGTCACTATGGATGCTGGGAAGGTAGCACAAGTATTCGTGGAGCATTTCCAAAGGAAACTAGGGGAGAAAAAGGACCGGACCACATTCCGAAATGATTGCATGCAATATGGGAGGATGCTTACGATGGAGCACAAATCATAACTTACCCGCATGATTACGGCCGATGAAATCAAGAAGACATTATTTAGTATTGGTGAACTCAAAGCTCCGGGGCCGGATGGATATAGCTCTAAATTCTACAAGGAGGCATGGGAAACAATCGAACATGACTTTACCGAAGGCATTATGGAGTTCTTTCAAAATGGGAAGCTTCTCAAGTCATGGAATCATACACTCATTAGCTTAATTCCAAAGAGCGAGCATGCTAGCAAAGTGCAGGACTATAGGCCGATATCATGTTGCACAGTGTTCTACAAGGTCATATCCAAACTACTTGCTAGCCGGTTATCAGGTGTCACAGATCACTTGCTGAATAGGGCACAGACAACATTCGTCAAAGGAAGATCAATCACAGATAGCATCCAGTTAGCCCAGGAATTGCTGAGGCACTACACTAGGAACATAATTTCCCCTAGGTGCACCCTGAAAGTGGATCTGCAGAAGGCCTTTGACTCAGTACATTGGGATTTCTTATTAGATGTCCTCAGCACCCTATAGTTCCCACCCATCTACATCGCATGGATCAGAGAATGCATCACCACCACGTCTTTCTCTGTAGTGATCAATGGGTATACACATGGGCATTTTCATGGGGGTAGAGGACTTAGACAAGGTGACCCACTCTCACCTTACTTGTTTGGCATTTGTATGGAGTATTTATCCAGATCCTTGGCACGGGCAAGTACCAGATCAGATTTCAAATTCCATCCCACATGTGAGCACTTGGGCATCTCCCACCTGATATATGCTGATGATCTATTGCTTTTATCACGGGGAGACATACCTTCAGTTAGGAGACTAGTTGATTGCTTGGCACAATTTTCACAGATGGCAGGACTCACTGCAAGTGTGCACAAATCCAGCTGCTACATGGCGGGCATAGATGTGCAGACCAAAGCCCAGATATGTGCTATTACCGGCTTCCAGGAGGGAGAGATGCCTTTCAAATACTTGGGAATCCCATTAGCCTAAAAAAACTCAAAATCTCGGACTATGGGATACTTTTAGATGGCCTCTCCAGGAGGATTAATGCATGGACAAAACAGAGCCTCTCTTATGCAGGTAAAGCACAGCTTATCGCATCGGTGCTGCAGGGGGTCAAGTGTTACTGGATGTCCATATTACCACTGCCAGCTGGAGTTATTGAGCGCATTCATAGCCAATGTCGGGCTTTCATGTGGACGAGTAAGAACCCCCCCATTTCATGGTCAGCTCTATGTGGGCTGAAAGAGGAAGGTGGTCTAGGCTTGAGGGACTTGAAGTCTTGGAACCTCGCACTACTGACAAAGGTTCTATGGCATATACAGGACAAGCCATACTCACTATGGATACGATGGGTGCATCATCATTACCTCAGACAGTCCAGTATCTGGGGGCAGACAGTGAGGCACACGGACTCGCCACTGATGAAAATGATTCTGCACATCAGAGACAGTATACTGGCTATTGCAGGTAGCCCCACAGCAGCATCACACACACTAGCAGCATGGTTCAGCAGAGGCGGAGAGCGTGAGCATATGATCATTTCAGAGAGCATAGACCAAAGAAAGCGTGGGTTAAGACTGTATGGCAGAGGGACATCCAGCCAAGCCATCAGTTCACACTGTGGTTGTTGGCTAATGGGAGGCTGCCAACCAGAGATCGACAGAGCTACATGGAGGATAGGAGATGTGCATTTTGTAGACTGGAGGAGGAGACACAGGCATATGTATTCTTCAGATGCCATGTGGTGAGGTTGTTATGGGCACGGGTGAGGAGATGGCTGCAGATGCGATCAGAGATGAGCACGTACAAACGAGCACTACGCATCTTCAGACTTCATTATCGGGGGGACTCAGACGGTATGAGAGCACGACATCTAGCCCTTGGAGCGATTGTACATTATGTCTTGAGGGCTAGAAATGAGATCAGATTTGAGGATTCTCGGTTTGATGAGGAGAGGATATTTAGGAAGATACAGGTACATGTATATAGAGCACTTGATGTATCCCATGCAGTATAAAAAAAAAAAAAGTTCCCAAACCCTATCTTCAATTTGAGGTTTAGGCATTTTAAGGTTTAGGGTCCCCAAAACCCTAACCCTAAGGTTTTGGGAAAAAAAAAACGTTGCAAATACGGTTCCCAAACCCTATCTTCAATTTGAGGTTTAGGCATTTTAGGGTTTAGGGTTCCCAAACCCTAACTTCAAACCCTAACCTAGGTTTTAAAAAAAACGTTTCAGATAGGGTTTCCAAACCCTAACCCCAATTTTGGGGTCTTGGCATTTTAGGTTTTAGGGTTCCAAAAAAAAAATCCAGGTAGGGTTTCCAAACCCTAACTCCAAATTGGGGTTTAGGCACTTTAGGGTTTAGGGTTCCTAAAACCCTAGCCCTAAGGTTTTGTTTTTTAAAAAAAAAAAAGTGAGAGGTTTCTTATTTTGTATAGTGGGTTGTTTTGGGATGATGAGATATGGGACCACCATGATGACCTATCTAGTCCACAGATAACGACTGTGGTAGAGACACGCCAAATCCGTTGATGGCTGAGGCTTTTCCAAAAAGCCTAGAGAGGTGAATAGGCCCACCTGAATGGCCTATCTAGTCCGCAGCAAACGGCTCGCGGTAAAGACACCGCAAATCCGTTGATAGCTGACCACTTGCTAAAAGTGGGGTCACGGCACTAGAGAGGAGGAGGATGATGGAGACCAGATGGCACGGAGAGGACACAGATAGGATGTATGGACCTGATCACAGGACCAGGCCAGGCAGGGATTGCATCAGTATGAGGTGCACTCAGACACAGGACGTTCGATAGTCAGAGGATGTGGTTATACTTCCATCTTTGGCAGCAGGATGCGAGAGAGAGGACTGACCGCACAGTATAGGAGAGGGTTGGTACATTGAGCATGATGGTACACTTGAGAGCACATGTACTTTCTGCCCTTGATGTCTACTCAGATCGGACACTTCGTCGGATATGACATGAGTAGGCTCCTTGGATCATGTATGGTTGTGCTATTTTGATGATATATATTTACCTTCATAAAAAAAAAATGATGAACCTTATGAGCTCCTCAAGGGGACATCATCATCCTAATATACAGGACATAGTTTCCTCCTATAATCAACAACACACCATATAAATAATATCATCTCCCAACTTACTGAGCCTATCGATTTAATCTATAAATCTTGCCCATAGGTAAATCAAAGAGATGAATACTAAATATATGTGCCAGTTATTATATCGGGATTAAGAGCATGTACTAAATAATATCTGAGGTCCGATTCGATTATGTAGTCAGCAATAAATCGAATCACCTCTAAGTCAATCCTGCTCAATACACTTAAAGTGCACTAGTGTGATTCTATGGTCAAGACAAACCAATACCAAATCACACTACAACCATTCCGATGGTTTGTCCAAAGTCATCTCGGTTGTGAGCCTTTACTTATACTTTACAAGGAGCCGATAACATGATCTCTCGTGTGACACCACACACCATGTTATCTACAATGTAATGTATTTGACAATATTGCATAACCATAAAAATTCAAACAATGATCATGTGATTCTTATTTCAAAATAAAGATGTTCATACAAAAGATAGAATTTTCGATATACATCCCTACAATCTCCCACTTATACTAAAAGACTATGATGTCCTCATACAACCATACATCTGATTCCCCTTCCCTCCACATGCCTATCAAAGCTCTCGCTAGAAGGGCCTTAGTGAAAAGGGTCTACCAGGTCATCCTCTGATGCAATCTATGCGACAACAACTTCTACCTCCTTTACGATTTCTCGTATCAAGTAGTACTTGCGCTTTATGTGTTTACTTGCCTTATGAGCTCGTATTTCCTTCGAGTTTGCAACTGCACCATTATTATCACAATAAATTGTGATAATTCTGGGCAAACCAGGAATCACATCCAAGTCCATCAGGAAATTTCTAAGCCACACAGCTTCTTTGGTCGTCTCAGAGGCTGCCACATACTCAGCTTCCATGGTGGAGTCCGCCACGCATTTCTGCTTGACACTCCTCCATACAATGGCTCCACCTCCCAAAGTAAACACAAAACCTGAGGTAGACTTACTGTTATCCCTATCAGATTGGAAGTCAGAATCTGTGTAACCCACAGGGAGTAATTGGTCTGCCCGGTAAACCAGCATATAATCCCTAGTCCTTCTCAGGTACTTCAATATATGCTTTACCGTAGTCCAATGTCCCTATCCTGGATTACTCTGATATCTGCTGACCATGCCCACGGCAAAGCAGATATCTGGTCTCGTACAGAGCATCGCATACATGAGGCTTCCTACTGCCGAAGCATAAGGAACCACCTTCATCTCCTCTATCTCCTCAGATGATCTAGGACACATCTCCTTAGATAAAGGAATTCCATGCCTGAAAGGTAAAAAACCCTTCTTGGAGTCCTGCATGCTAAAATGATCTATAATCGTGTCTATGTATGAAGACTGGGATAAGCACAACATCCTTTTCCTGTGATCCCTTATAACCTTGATCCCAAGGATGTGTCCCACCTCTCCCATGTCCTTCATATCAAATTGTTTGGACAACCTTACCCTTACGTCCGATAACACCTTGATATTGTTGCCAATCAATAAAATGTCATCTACGTATAGTATAAGAAATACCACTATGTTTCTGTCACATCTCTTGTATACACTAGACTCATCCGGACTTTGAATAAATCCATAAGACTGGATTACCTCATCAAAACAGATGTTTCAAGACCTTAAAGCTTGCTTCAATCCATAAATGGACCGATTAAGATTACATATAAGATACTCTTTGCTAAGATACTGTATCTTTATCTTGGATTGCCTTGTCATATGTCCAGGGATCAGGTTCACGTTCGCCAGGGATCAAATCAGAAGATTCTCCCAAGAACATGAATCTATTAGGTTGTCTCACAACCCTCCCACTACGATGAGGTATCACCTGCGTATCCTCTGTTACACGCGGGCAGTGACTTGTGGTATAAAGTTCGATCCATTAATGATAATCTAATCCACTAAAGGATTATCATTGATCTACCTCACCAACCCCCATATGTTAATATGGGCTCCATATATTATTTGTACATTTTCTCCCCGTGTTTAAGATCTCGAATGTCCATCGATTAATTAATTTACTGACCATTAATTAATCAACATCTAACTCCATGAGTAGTACCACTCAACCTTTTCATCATGCTAGACCAAGTCCACCTGCAGGGTTTACATGATGAACCTTATGAGCTCCTCAAGGGGACATCATTATCCTTATATATAGGACACGGTTTCCTCCTATAATCAACGGCACACCATATAAATAATATCATCTCCCAACTTACCGAGCCTATCGATTTAATCTATAAATCTCGCCCATTGGTAAATCAAAGAGATGAATACTAAGTATATGTGCCCGTTATTATATCGGGATTAAGATCATGCACTAAATAATATCTGAGGTCCGATTCGATTATGTAGTCAGCAATAAATCGAATCACCTCTAAGTCGGTCCTGCTCAATACACACAAAGTGTACTAGTGTGATTCTATGGTCAAGACAAACCAATACAAAATCATACTACAACCATTCCGATGGTTTGTCCAAAGCCATCTCGGTTGTGAGCATTTACTTATACTTTACAAGGAGCCGATAACATGATCTCCCGTGTGACACCACACACCATGTTATCTATAATGTAATGTATTAGACAATATTGTATAACCATAAAAATGCAAACAATGATCATATGATTCTTATTTCAAAATAAAGATGTTCATACAAAAGATAGACTTTTCAGTATAAATCCCTACAGTTGTGGCCAAAAGTCTTATATCAGCAGGGAATTGTTTCACGAGTTGGTGCAATCGGCCCAGGTCACGACTGACCAGACTCGAGTTGGACTCGAGTAGTGTTTTAATGTTTGATGATGTTCTAGAGAGATTGTTGGTGCAATCGACCCGAGTCATGATTGACCAGACTCGAGTTTGACTCGAGTGGTATTTTGATGTTTGATGATGGTTTGGCCATTGTTTGACTATATGGTTGACATGGGGTTGCGCATATGATGGAGAAGTCCAAGTCTTGTGTACTTGGCATGGAAAGTCCAAGCTTGAGTCTTGGCAAATGGAAAGTCCAACATGGGTTGGCAAGGAAAGTCCAAGCATGGGTTTTGGTAAAGGAAAGTCCAAGCTTGAGTCTTGGCAAATGGAAAGTCCAACATGGGTTGACAAGGGAATTCCAAGGGGTGATACTTGCTGCGTAAAGTCTAAGGGCAGAGTCTTGGAAGCATAAGTCCAATGGTTGGCGGTGTAAAGTCTAAGCGATAGTCTTGGCAGCATAAGCCCAATGTTCCTTGGCGGTGCAGACCACATTAGCATGACAATAGTTGATAGAAACACCTGAAGCCTAGCGTATGGATGAACAAGTCATGGATGACTTGGAGGGATCCGATAGACATGAGGCTGACGGAGGTCGCTAGAATACTTAGGTCTAGGCTAAGGGTGATCTAGCAAGTATGAGGGCATCATACTTGGGGTTAAACCTCATGTTTGAGGTTAACAGTTGACTGGGGCTTTTGACTAGTCGACTGGTCAAGTGTTTTGACACTTGGAAGCTATGTCGACTTATAGCTGATCGATTATGGGATTACGAATCCGCCAACTTGACTAGTTCTCGATCGCAAGAAATAACTGGCAGCTTGATCGCCAAGATAGGGCAATGATCGATGTCTTGAGCAGTCGACGTCCATGGATGGCCAGTTGACTACTGGTCGGGGTTATGAGCTTAGAACACTCGGTAGTCAACTGGTCAGTCAGCTATGGCCCTGGCAGTCGACCGCCAGTGTATTTGTTGGCTTAGATGCCGATGTGGATTAAGTTGTTGTCTCATAATGGTACTGTTGGCTGTCGACTGGATCCTTATGGCAGTCGACTGCCAAGCGCGAATCCAGCCCGATGTAGGCATAAAAGGAGCAGCCCATGGAGGATTTGAGTAGAAATTTCTTAGGCGAGTTTGAGGTGATTTTTTTTGTGCAAATCAAGGTCTTCAAGCTCGGTTTAAGCGATCAACAAGCAAGCATCCAAAAGCGCATTTGTAAAGTTTTCTTTACGTGTTTTTGTATATTTAATTTATAATTGCTTGTATTACTTTTGTAATCCTTGTATGAGGTTTCTCCACCTCCGACTTGTTGTCGAGAAGGAGTTTATTGGTTTAGTGGTGGTATTTGCAACGCTAGGGCTCGTTCGAGCCCAACTCATAGAGTAGGAACCTTGAGGTTCTAAACCACGTTATTTCTTTGTGTATTTTGTGTTTTGTCTTGTGTATTTGTTTGTATTGTTTGTATATTCTTCTGTGTATTAATAATCATAGGGAAGCACGATCGAAATCCATCAAGCGACGTACGAACACGCTATTCACACCCCCCTAGCAACGGTCAATTTTCCAACAAGTGGTATCAGAGAGAGGCCGCTCTTCATTTGGACTAACTGTTGGATCGATATGAGCGTTAGATGGGGGTGAATAGCGCACAAAAATCTTTCTTTTCGATTTATCGATTCGATAAGCAAGGAGAGTAAAATGCAACAAAAAATGAAATCAGATACGGAGTATTTTACTTGGTTCACAGCCCACGGCTGCAAATCCAAGGCCCTAGTGGTCGAGACCACGTGCGGAGGGAAAATAACTAAAATACTCCTCCTCGTTGGATGTAGGAGTGGACGAGTACAAGAATGATCAAGACTTGAAATAGAGGAACACTCCCCTTCTCCTCGTTACAATTAAAGCTCCAATAAATACAAGTCAATGAAGACTAAACTTTAAAAACAATACTGATGACTTGAAGATTGAAGTGTTGAGCTCGGGTTGTCATCGTTTCAGTATCGCTTCGTCATCGTAGGAGTGTCGGAGTGTCACAGCATTTCGGAAGCACTTGGGGAGCTTTGGAATGATGAATAAGGAGTGGAATGTCCCTTCTTTTATAGCCCTAGAACCCCCTCAATGTTCAAGATGGAGATCCTATCATCAAGGCCACCTCACCCTTGAAGAAAGGGATGTGTTTTGACTCTCCTCGAAGCTGTAATTCAAATAGCAGTCGATTTTCACCCATATCAGTCGAACTGATGCTCAGTAGTCGACTGTTGGCTAGGGTTTTCGACTGCATTAAAAATTTAGCTCATAAATGAAACATATATAAGTGAGTTCGACAACCACTTACTGTCCGATTTTAACATAGACCTTCCATGTGATGTCTTAATCGGATCGTCGCCTAAGGACGTCCTCGTACGGAGGACACGAGCTTACTTACACTCAATCAAATAAGCATACCTCAACCTTTACCTTTAATTCTTTGCTTCGGGTCTCCACCTAATTTCTTCGGCTCCCTCTGAAGTCCTCCCGGTGTAGCCTGACCACCACGGTACCCTCTGGGTGTCGCTGACCTTTAGCTTAGCATTCTTGCACACTTGATTTAGCTTGTGAGATAACAATATGAGCTTAACTTTGTGTCTTTTGCTATAATCAAAACTTATGTTCGACTTAGGTACCTACTACACCAACAATCTCCCCCTTTTTTTATCTATGGCAAATCCACACAAAGTTAAGAAAATAAATTGAATGTATTAAGTGAAATGACTATTATGAAGTATGAATATAAAATCTTAAAGAGTATACTTAACTTCATAAGTTGAGTATGAGAAAAACTCTTTTTCAAGTGCTCCCCCTTGAGTAATCCTCCCCCTTGACCGAGGGTGAGTACTTGAAAAAAAATGTCTTAACCCCTCCCCCTTGATGTTTGCTACTAAGAAGAGTTTAAGTAATCGAAATTACTTAACAATGGCCTTAGTGTTTAAATAAGTTCAAGTTAAGTAATCAAAAACTAATTTTTAATTTATTAACCTTGGCGTTTCTCCCTTTTTCAATTTAAAGGTTAAGTTTTAAAAGCCAAGTTAAGTACTTGGGCCATTAAGATGTAATAAGTTAAGTTATCAAAAAATATTGATCCCTTAACTTTGGAAAATTGTATTGATCCCTTAACTTTGAACTTTTCTCTCCCTTTTTCTATAAATCGAAAAGAGTCGGGGGTTTTGAAAAACATAGTTTTTGAATTTAGTTTTAAGTCCAAGCATGTTCCAAACAAATTTTGAAAATAGTAGTTTAAATATAAGCTCATCTATTTGTATGTTCAACTCTATTTCACTTGATTGATATGGAATAATCAACAAGTCCTGATTAGAGTTGATTAATTTATTTAATTATACATCGTGGTTCATGTCGATGCACTAGATCTACATCTAGAACCAGGAATGAGATCCTAACATCTCGTGCCCATCTAACTTGCTAAATACACAAACACATTAGTCCTATGTGTTGTGAGATGTGTTGGCTCCTTAAATCTATAGGTACATGATATCTATGGTAAACCCTAAGATAGTTCCATTAACATGAAAAGTAAATAATAGAGTATATAAAAATATAAGTTGTAAATCCTAATCTATTACGCACATGCCCAATTTTCGTCTTAGTAGACTAAATTCGGCTTCGGGAAGAGGCTTGGTAAAAAGGTCGGCTAGGTTCGACTTGGATTCCACGTATTCGAGTTGTATGGTTCCGTTAGCTACATGTTCTCGAATAAAGTAGTGTTTACCTCTATATGTTTGGTCCTAGAGTGGCATATGGGATTCTTGGTTAAGTTGATTGAGCTAATATTATCTATGTGAGTTTTAATATTGTTGAAGTTTAAGTTAAAGTCTTGGAGAGTGTGCTTCATCTAAAGAACCTGAGCCACACACTCACCCATTGTGACATATTCGACTTTGGTGGTAGATAAGGCAATACAGTGTTGCTTCCTAATATACCAATTCACTAGACTCGAGCCGAGAAGTTGACAACAACCACTCATGCTCTTTCTATTGAGTTTACTTCCGGCATAGTCAAAGTCGGTGTAGCCAATTAGTTCGAACTCAGTAGATCTAGGGTACCAAATACCTACGCTTAGCGTGCCCTTTAGATATCTAAGGATACGCTTAACTAATGTTAGGTGAGACTCCTTAGCATAGGATTGGAACCTTGCGCATATAGTTACTGCAAATAGTATGTCGGGTTGACTCGCAGTTATGTAAAGGAGATTCCCTATTGTGTTCCTATAGTATTTTAGGTCAATAGGTTTTCCATCTACATCTTCTCCTATATTAATATTTGTTTCCATGGGTGTAATAATGATTTTAGCATTTTGCATTCTGAATCGGTTAATTAATTCCTTAGCATATTTTTGTTAAAGTAAATAGATTCCTTCCTTAGTTTGTTTAATTTGTAATACTAGAAAGAAATTTAATTCTCCTACTAAGTTCATTTCAAATTTACTTTCCATGAGTGAAATGAACTCGTTTAGTAGGATTGAATTAGTTGTTCCAAATATTATGTTATCTACGTAGATTTGGGCTATAAAAATTTCTTTGCCTACGGATTTTACGAAAAGGGTTAGGTCGACTAAGCCTTGGCTAAACCCTTTAGACTTAAGGTATATAGAAAGTCTCTCATACCAAGCTCTAGGAGCTTGTTTTAGTCCATATAAAGCTTTCTTGAGTCTAAAGACATGGTTGGGTTTGTCTAGGCTTTCGAATCCTAGCGGTCGACTAACGTACACTTCTTCCTTAATAAGTCGATTCAAAAACACTGACTTGACATCCATTTGAAATAATTTAAATCCTCGATGTGCAGTGTATGCCAACAACATTCGGATGGATTCTAATCTAGCTACGGGAGCATAGGTTTCATCGTAATCTAACCCTTCTACTTGACTAAACCCTTTCGCAACCAATCTCGCTTTGTTTCTAACCACTTCACCTTTGTCATCAAGTTTGTTTCGGAAGACCCACCTTGTTCCAATAATTGATTTATCTTTAGGTGGTGGTACTAATTCCCAAATTTTTTTCCTAGTAAATTGAGCTAGTTCTTCTTGCATTGCAATAATCTAATCGGGATCAAGAAGAGCTAGTTCAATTGACTTGGGTTCGATTTTTGAAATCAAGGAAATTTGACGAAGGTTTCGGTATGACGCTCTAGTTTGAACCCCTAGGTTAGGATCACCTATCACTTGGTCGATAGGATGACTTGATTGAATTCTAGACTGACTTGAGTTAGGATCACCTATCACTTGGTCGATAAGATGATTTGATTGAACCCTAGACTGACTCGAGTTAGGATTAATACTGGACTCGATTTCATGGTCAGAGTCGAGTCTGGTATGAGTTGGTTTGTCAGTTGGTTTTACTACGGGTTTTGTGGGTTCATGTCCTTCATCGAATACTATATTAATGGTTTCCTCAATTTTAAGGGTGTCATTGTTATATATCCTATAGGCTCTACTGGTAGTTGAGTAGCCTAGAAAGATTTCAGTGGAGGTTTTGGATGTGAACTTTCCTAGGTAGTCCTTAGTGTTTAGGATATGTACCTTACATCCAAATACCCTAAAGTATTTAATGTTAGGTACTTTGTCATAGTAGGTTTCGTATGAGGTCTTAAGGTGCCTCTTAACAATTAGGATTCTATGTTGGATATAACAAGTTGTACTAACGACATCTGCCCAAAACATATCGGGTTGGTTGTATTCGTTCAACATGTTTCTAGCGGATTCTTGTAGGGTTCTCTTTTTCCACTTGATAAGGCCATTTTATTGCGGGGTTCTAGGACATGAGAATTCATGGTGGTATACATTTATGTTACAAAAATCTCTGAACCTGTGGTTTTCAAATTCACTACCATGATCGCTTCTAAGAATTTTAATTTTAAGGTTCTTTTGGTTTTCGATTAACTTACACAAGTTGATGAGTAGGACTAAGGTTTCACTTTTGTATTTAAGGAATCTAACCCAGGTAAACCTAGAATAGTCGTCAATTATGACTAAGCAAAATTGACTCCCATTAAGTGACTTGGCTCCATGTGAATCGAATAGATCCAAATGTAGGAGCTCAAGCACACTTTTGGTTCGTTCTTGATTAGTTAGTTGATGTTGTGCCCTAGGTTGTTTACCTTGTTGACAAGCATTACAGATTTTATTGTCTAAGTTGTTAAGGTTAGGCAAATCTCTTACTAAGCCACTTTGACTAATCTTATGAACGAGTCTTGGGTGCGAGTGACCAAGTCATCGGTGCTACAACCAAGATTCCTCTTGTTATGTCATAAGACACTTGGTTGAGGAGTTAGGTAGATTAATAGTGTAGATATTGCTATTCCTAGTTCCTTTAAGTATTGTTTTAGAGGTTTCATTAGTTTTAATTAAGCATTCATTTTATAGGAATATGACCTTATAGTTATTATCACACAATTAACTTACACTAAGTAAATTGTATTCAAAATCTTTGACTAATAAAACATTTTGAATTGTAAAATTTGAATTTATCTCAATATCACCTGATCCGATGATTTTGAGCTTGTTGTTGTTTTCGAAAGCAACAAATCCTTATCGTTTGAATCTAAGCTTTGAAAACTTCAGTTGGTCTCTGGTCATGTGTTGGGAGCACCCACTGTCCAACATCCATTGATCCTACACATATAGTAGTTGGATCGGATATTGGAATTTAAAGGTTGGTTGAAGGTTATTATAAGTCATAGATCATCTCACCCATTTTTACATGATCAAACACGTTATCCTTATGTGTTCTTGTGAGATGACTTCAATTTTACTTGATTAACTTTAATGAATTGAAACTAGTCAACCTTGGGTTAGATTCAAATTTAACCCTAAGCTCGTCAAGTCACCTTTTTAAGAAATTGGCTTCCAGGTCATGGTGAGGTATAGAGGCTTTCTTTGATCGGAACAATGACCACTTCCTTACCCAAAGCCAAGTTCGAGAAAATTATAACTTGATTCATTTCCTGTTCTAACTAGTTAAGGATACGACGAGGTAGCTTCAGCTAGTTCCACTTAGTCAAGTGCACCGAGCTAGATACGCCTTATCTAACTTCGACACACGGGACTTCACTTCCCTAGCGTACTATCATCTTGCCGCATCCTAGTACTATGTTGTCAAGAATTGACTAGTTATAGGTCCTATCTAACCATTCTAAAAATAAAAAGAAAAATACCTACACATGCAAAGTATAATTAATATCACAAATAAATTTTGTACTAGCTCCCCCTGGACCATTGAATTAGTTCGGTCTTTCCACATAGTGGATTTGGTCCTTGGGAACCCAGTACTTATTAGATCCTAATTTAGAAATCAAAACGATCTTAGGGACCCATGCTTGGACATGTTTTTTATTTCGACTTACAATCAACATATATGACTTGTTAGTCGTATTTGAGCTAAACCCAAGCCCGCCCTTGTTGTACACGGCCATTTGCGATCCAAGTAAAAGGTCAAGTCCCTTGGATCCCAAAGTAAACCTTTCCAACGTATGCCTAAGGTCTTCGACTTGACTTTTCAAAAGTGAGTTCTACTCTTTGATCTTTTCAACTCGAGTTGAGTCCTCCTCTTGAACTTGACTAGTCGAAGAGGTTAGGGAGACCTCATGTTTAAGGACTTTAACCTCCTCCACTAAGGTTTTGACCTAGGAATCAGACCTAGCTAATTTTCTAGTTAAGAATTTAATTGCATTATATAATGTGCTAAGCAAGGATTGACTTACCTTAAGTGACCCTTTTGAATCGGATGCGGATCCGTGGCTTGTCTTGAATAGCGACTCATCGTCAGATTTGGACTCGGACTCTTCCTCGAGTTCAGACTCTTGTTTAGGCTCT
The DNA here is from genome assembly GCA_025175895.1 of Wurfbainia villosa. Taxonomy (NCBI): domain Eukaryota; kingdom Viridiplantae; phylum Streptophyta; class Magnoliopsida; order Zingiberales; family Zingiberaceae; genus Wurfbainia; species Wurfbainia villosa. The sequence goes on along the minus strand of CM046000.1, from coordinate 76,097,773 downwards.
ATCAGCTTGGCCATGAAGACGATGTCATCGTCTTCCTCCTCCGATGATTCTTTCCAAGTAGTGTTAAGCGCTTTCTTGAACTTGGGTGCTTTGTTCTTGAGTTTTCGGACACTCTGATTTGATGTGTCCGAACATGTTACATTCAAAACATCTAAAATTAGAATTAGATTTAGATTTACCTTATTTGGTTTGATTGACGAGTCATCTTCGTCTCATGATCATCTTCTGAACTAGATTAACTAGTTCGGTTTCCATCTTGGGATCTACCTCCAACTCGTACTCGTCCTCTTCCTTGGGGGGTGATTTGTTTGTGGGCTTCTTCTTCGAACTTGCATGTAAGGCAATACCTTTCTCGGGAGTAGAATTAGATTGTTCATGAAGTTCGAATTAAGAGAATAATTCATCTAGTCTAATCTTAGAAAGGTCCTTATAAACCTTGTAGGCATCGACCTTGGATGCCCACAAGGTAGTCCTAGGAAAAGCATTAAGTGCATACCTTATAAGGTCTCGATTTTCGACCTTTTGTCCGATGGAGTGTAGGTTGTTGACAATGTCTTATATATGAGTGTATAGTTGTGTTGCCGTCTCGTGTTCCTTCATCTTAAGGTTATACAACTTATTGAAAAGTAAGTCGCGTTTACACACCTTCGCGTCGTCGGTTCCTTCTTGTAGTTCTATGAGTTTATTCCATAGATCTTTCGCACTAATGAAGGGGCCGATGCGATTTAGCTCCTCTTTGGACAAGCGACATTTAAGAATTTGGGTTGCCTTGGCGTCGGCTTCCACATGTATTTTCATTGCATTCATCCATTGATCGTAATCCAATGATTCACCCACTTCACTAGTAGGAAGTGTGAATCCGGTTTGGATTACAATCCACATCTCAATTTGGGTCTTTATGAAGCACTCCATCCGACCCTTCCAGTAATGGAAGTCATCTCCGTTGTAAAACGGAGGTCGGACGGTGCTAAACCCTTCGAGATGGGCCATTTAAGAAAAGAGAGAAAATACCTTGCAATGACAAAAACAAGCAAATTTACCAAAACTTTCATCTTGGATTAGTAGTGTGGGAGAACGAATTTAAACGAAATGAAAAAGTCAAAAACCAAAAAGAAAAAGAAAAATCTATAAAACATTGCTATATTGGTGGTTTCACCAAATCGTAGTGCACCCGACTCTGATACCAATTGTTGGATCAATATGAGTGCTAGAGGTGGGTGAATAGCGCAAAAAAATATTTCTTTTCGATTCGTCAATTCGATAAGCAAGGAGAGTAAAACACAATGGAAAATGAAATAAGACACGGATTATTTTACTTGGTTCACATCCCACGACTGCTAATCCAAGGCCCAAGTGGTCGAGACCATGTGCGGAGGGCAAATAACTAAAATACTCCTCGTTGGAGGTAGGAGTGGATGAGTACAAAAATGATCAAGACTTGAAGTAGAGGGACACTCCCCCTCTCCTCGTTACAATTAAAGCTCTGAGAAATACAAGTAAATGAAGACCAAACTTTAAAAACAAACCGACAACTTGAAGATTGAAGTGTTGAGCTTGGGTTGTCATCATTTCGGTAGCGCTTCATCGTTGTAGGAGTGTCAGAGTGTCGCAGCATTTCAGAAGCACTTCGGGAGCTTTGGAATGATTGAAAAGGAGTGGTATGACCCTTCTTTTATATCCCTAGAACCCCCTCAACATTCAAGATGGAGATCCTATCATAAAGGCCACCTCACCCTTGAAGAAAGTGATGAGTTTTGACTCTCCTCGAAGCTGTAATTCAAACAGTAGTCGACTGTCATGCATATCAGTAGAACTGATGCTTAGCAGTCAACTGCCAATAGCTAGCAGCCGACTGCTAGCTAGCGTTTTCGACTGCATTGGAAAGTTAGCTCGAAAATGAAACATATATAAGTGAGTTCGACAGCCACTTACTATTCGATCTCGACGTAGACCTTCCTTGGGATGTCTTAGTCGGATCGTTGCCTAAGTACGTTCCCGTATGGAGGACATGACCTTACTTACACCCACTCACACGAGCTTACCTCAACCTTTACCTTTGAATCTTTGCTTCCTGTTGTAGGAACGTTCGTGACCGCTAGAGGAGGGTGAATAGCGTGTTTTCATCGTGGATGGAAATTGATCATTTCTTTCTACAAATCATTTTAGCACAGCTAAAATAATAATAACATGAATACAAATAACAATAATCACAAGATCAACACGAAGATATAACATGGTTCGGAACCATATGGTTCCTACTCCACAGATTGGGCTCTAAAAGCCCTAGCGATGCAAACACACACCACTAATCACAAATACTCTTTCTCGACAATAAGTTGGAGGTGGAGAAACCTCTTACAATGATTACAAAAGTAATACAATAAATTCAAGCTAATACAAGTATGAAATACAGTACAAATAAAAAAAACATTTTACAAAGAGCTTTTGATTGCTTACTTGTTGATTGCCTTGGACTAGCCTTAAAAACTCTGATTTGCACCAGCAAATCGCTCTAAATTGCCCAAGAAAATCAATACCAAATCCCTCCTTCCGAGCTACTTTTATAACCTGCATTCAGGCTGGATTTTGCCTGGCAGTCGACTGATCGGGACCATCAGTCGACTGCTCCTCTAGCCATTGTCTCACAATGCATGAGCCACGTTGGATAAGTTCCAACGAATAGACCATCAGTCGACTGATCGGGTCATAACATGACTATCAAACCCTAATAGTCGACTCGGGAATCTTCTGTCCCTGAATTCCCGACCAGCAATCAACTGATCTCCATATCAATCGACTACATATTGAATGCCCAATACTGGCAGTCGACTACCATGCCATTTTTCGACAGTCAAACTCCAGTTGACTCCCATCAGTGGGAGTTAGAAAAAATTGAAGATATTTTTCAAATACAAATATTCTTTAAGGGGGACTTAGAAAATTTTTAAAATTTTAAATATTGAAAAATATTAAGGGGGAGTTGAAAATTTTGAAAAGTTGTGAAATTTTTTAAAAATTTTGGAATTTCAAAATATGTTTTTAGGGAATTATAATCTTGGAACTTAGAAATATGTTTAGGGGGAGTTAAAATTTGAGAATTTTTTTTTATTTTTATAAATGAAGAGACCCTATTTTTAAATGAAGAAAACCTTATTGAATTTAGGGAGAGGATTGATTTCAAAACATAAGCCTTTTTGGGCTTAACCCTCATGTTTAAAACACTTTGACTCTTAACTTTAAAGTTGTGGCATTTTAAAAATAATTTAAATTTTGATGTATGCCAAAGGGCGAGAGAGGAGATATAAAGTTAAAGAGAAGAGACTTATTGAAAAGGAGATGTAAAAAGTTATATATGCATCTCATAGATGTTTAACTTAATGCATTTTTTATATATGTCAAAATTTGAAAATTGCTGTCTTATTCTCCTAACTTTAAAAGATGTGTTGTCATACATCAAAAAGGGGAAGATTATTGATGCAGTTAGCTTTCACTACTTGGTTTTGATGTATGAACCATTGTTAAAGTTAAGAATTACTTATGTTCTAATATCAATGTTATGTGTGCAGACTTAACAGGAAGTCCTAGTAGGTCATGTTGACCGGATACTAGGAAGTTGACTTGATAGATCAGGAGGAGTCAACACCAGGCATGAAGTCAAGATGTGGCACGTGGACAAGACATTTGGCATGAAAACAAATTGGGTCAGGAGATCGAACAATCGATAAAAAGTCTAGCTGGGTCAGGCAGACCGGACAGCTGGTTGAAGCCTAGTGGGTCAGATCGGATGTCAAGAGTGGTATGTCCGTAGGAAGCCGGTAGGTAAGCATCGAGTGAAGAGGTGAGGTCGAGTCCTCTCTAGGGGGACAAAGTTAGGCATCGATCCAATGGAAAGTTTGCATGGGACTTAGTAGTCTAGATCAAGCAGTATTACTACTGCTATCATATTTGCTATTATCTATTTATGCTAATCTCATTTTGTAGGGATCAGTTGACTGAATATACTCCAGTCGACTCTATTTGGTTTAGTCAACTAGATACACACTTGGCAGGATTAGTTGGGGGTTAGTCGAAGATCTGGCACCGTAGTTGGAAAGTGTTTCAGTCAACTAAGGAGTTTCAGTCGGCTGAAGTGGGAAACTTCCCGATGCTGAGTTGGGTGACTTGGAGTTGACTGGAGAGGATTCAGTCAACTAGAAGACCAGAAGTTCCATATCGATGGGTTGATGTGGAGTCAACTGGAAGGCATTTCAGTCGACTGGAAAAGGTTTATAAAATAAGTGCTCGAACAGATTCGAGTAGAACATCACTACTACGCCGAAGTGTTGTCAAAATTCACTCTCATTCACAAGAGCTCTACTTCCTCACGAAGGCACATTTCCGACACTCCGTGCCTACTTCAAACTCATCAAAGTGTTGGTATAATTTAGTTTGTATTCTGTCTATTTATATTCGCTTGTTGTACTTAATTTCAAGGGAAGGTAGAGTGTTTCCTTTCTCTCATTTCTTTAAAAAAACGAATCCCTCTGAAGTCAAGAGATCTCGATTCGGAGGGTACTATAGTGATTGCTCGTCGAGGTAGCTCTAGGAAAAGCTACGGGCCTTGGAGTAGCAACCCAGTTAGGGTTCTGAATCAAGTAAACTGATTGTGTCTAAATTCCATTAAATTTCCGTTACCTACTCGTATTTGAAAATATAAAATAAGCTTTAAATTTAAAGAAAATTATAAACTCTGAGATTCACCCCCATCTCTCTGATTATTGCGATCCTTCTATTGGTATCAGAGCTTGGGCGCTTCGAATTTTGTACAACTACCATCGAGAACATTATGATAGTTTTCTTTATTTTTCTAGCATTAGATTAATTTTTAATATTTTTCTAGCATTAGATTAATTTTTAATATTTTTTCTAGCATTAGATTAATTTTTAATATTTTTTCTAGCATTAGAATAATTTTTAATATTTATTCTAGCATTAAATTAATTTTCTTCATATTAGGATAATTTCATTAATTTTCTGCATATTACAAAAATTTAATTCAATATCTACATATTATGATAATTTAATAAATTTTTTCCATATTAGGATAATTTAATTTATTTTCTACAAATTAGGATAATTAAATTAATTTTTTGTATATTAGATTAATTAGATTATTTTTTTTTCTTATTAGATTAATTAAATTAATTTTCTATATATTAGAATAATTAAATTAATTTTATGCATTTTATATTAATTAAATTATTTTTTTATTTTAGATTTATTAAATTAATTTTCTGTATTTTAGAATAGTTAAATTAATTTTCTGCATTTAGAAAAATTTTCTTCACTTAGAATAATTTTTATTAATTATTGCATTTAGAATAATATTTATTTTAAACAACTCTAGGAATAATTTTGAATTTTAATTAATTTAAATAAAAATTTAATAATTAAAATTTAGTAATGTTGCATTTAGAGGGTTTCAGCACCTTTCGCCCTCCTCTCTTTAACGGAGAGGATTTTCCTTCTTGGAAGAGGCAAATGGAGTGTTTTTTGAAACCAACCTCGAGGTTTTGTTTTCGATTAGGAAAGGATTCGTAGCTCTGGTAGACGACTCGGGTAAGTTGTTAGATCTAGAGAAATGAACATCAAACTTTAGGAAAAAGGCTCAAGTCGATTACAACGCTTTAAACACCTTGCAATGCGGACTTACAAATGATGAGCTAGGTCGGTTCAAAATTCTAAAGAATTGTGGAATAAATTAATTCTATTACATGAATGGGCTAATTTGAGCCAACTCGAGGATGGTTTAGTTTTGATGGCATGAATGAATAAAAATGGAATGAAATCCAAATCAAGAAGATGGAAAAGGAAGGAAGCATCTAAGGCAAACTTGGACAAGTCATTAGCGGAAGAATTGGATGTGGAAATATCAACGACATGCTTCGTAGCACTCATGGCGGCGGACGAGTCCGAAGTCGAGTCACGATAAGATTCCGAGAGAAGCCACAGATCCACATCAATTTCTGAAGGACTAGACGAGGTAACATCTCCCCTAGATGATAAATTGTATAACATTAATGCATGCCTATATATGAAACTAGCCAAGTTCGAGAATCGAGTAGACTCATTTCTTGAGGAAGTCCAAGTACTTAAGGAGCAAGTCAACTCGAAAACTTTGACTTGCCAAACTAAGGATAGAGACTCAACTCAAGTTGCAAAGCTTGAGGAAGAGAACTCAGTCCTACAAAGGCAAGTAAAAGATCTCACAGGATCGTTAGAAAGGTTCACTTCGGGCTCCAAGTATCTCAACATGATGCTTGGTTCTCAACGAGTCATGTACAACAAGTCCGGACCCTGATACAAGGCTAAGGACACATATAGATCATACATGTCCTTATTTAATAGAAATACTAAGAGTCGAGTCCAAGCATGAAATCCTAAGACAAGCTTAGTCAACCAAGTTGGATGGAACCAATTTTGGATTCCCAAATGACAAGTTCACTTAGTAAACAAGGCAATGTTGGGGAATTGATCATCGCTAGAAGGGGGGGGAGGGTGAATAGCGTGTAGTTCGTCACTTGATGGAATTCATTCGTTTGTCTCTACGATTCGATTAGCGCAGTGGAAATACAAAATAGAATACAAATATAGAGACAAATACACAATCACAACACAAAGATATAATGTGGTTCGAAACTTCAAGGTTCTACTCCACGAGTTGGGCTCAAACAAGCCCTAGCAATACAAATACCACCATTAAATCAATAAACTCCTTCTCAACAATGATTCGGAGGCAGAGAAACCTCGTACAATAATTACAAAAGTAATACAAAGCAAATACAAGCTAATATGAATGAAATACACAAAAACACGTAAAGAAAATTTTAAAAATGTGCTTTTGGATGTTTGCTTGTTTGGTTGTAAGGCTACCCTTGGAGACCACTGAATTGCATAGGCGATTAGCTTAATTTGATAAGTCATTATCGGAGCTGATTTCGGGTAAAAAGGGATGTTTAACCCCTATTTCAGCTATGTTAGGTTACCCTAACTTCTCCTAACCCTAGGATATGCTTTGGAAAGCATTGGAAAGGGTGAAAATCCATTATATATGGATTAGGAGAGTTGTTTAGGGTATGTATTAATTTTAAGGTGTGTGAGAGTTCATGTTTGTGTTAGGTGGATGCTTCGGAGGCTCATTGGCTCCCATGTCCCCGGATTAAAATTTTCACTAATGAAAGAATTAATCCGGATGGGATGAGCTTCCTTAGCACAACCTATTCGTCAATGTGCTAACAACTTGAGTGGTCGCTTGAACAAACTAGTTGTTCAAGCAACACAACTCTTCTAGTTGGTTAGCCGCGGAAGAGACGACGGATGGATCGCCGGTTTTTGTGTTTGTCTTCGGGGTCCATGATTATACAATATATATTCATACACACACATGCATAATCAAAACAAATAAGAACATGCTCAGATCTGTACATAAAGTTAAAATAACTTTATACCTCACGATCTTCTACCATATGTCCTATCCTTCTCGTGGACGACGTGTGGACGAAGATCCTCCACGAGTAGAAGCCTTCTAGATCGCTTTCTTCTCTACCTTGTCCGCTGCGAACAAAGAGAAGAACTAGCAAATACCTTTCCTATCTAGAACCGGCCACCAAATTAGGGAATTTGGTGCAACCGCTGGCCAAGGAGCAATGGATGATGCGCCGGCCAACTTCTCCAAGAAGAGTTGCTGCCGGCCACTTTTGGAGAATAGGGAGGAGGAAGAGAACCGGCCACCAATGGGAGGAAAACCGCCCTCCAAGGAAGAAGAGAAAAGCCTTAAGGTTGGGCGCCGGCCAAGTATTGATGGTGCAAGTTGGGCGCCGGCAACAACTTTGGATGAAGATGGTTGCCGCCCACCCTAGCTCCAAACCCTAGCCGCCCATCTCTCCAAGAGCCAAACCCTAATTCCAAAACCAATTCTTGATCCTTATTGCCGCCCAACCCTAAGCATCTATTTATAGAATAGGGCTTAAGCCTCCTTTAATCTCCACCATCGGATCTAGAGATTTAATCTCCACCGTCGGATCTAGGGTTTTATCCCAACCGTCGGATCTAGGGTTTAATCCCAACCATCGTATCTAGGATTTCATCCCAACCTTCGGATCTAAGGTTTCATCCCAACCGTCGGTTCTAGGGTTTCATCCCAACCGTCGGATCTAGGGATTTAATACCAACCGTCGATTCTAGGGTTTCATCCTAACCATCGGATCTAGGGATTTAATCCCAACCGTTGGTTCTAGGGTTTCATCCAACCATCGGATCTAGGGATTTAATCCCAACCGTTGGTTCTAGGTTTTGTTTTACATTCTTGGATCTAGACTTCATAAGGATTATATTAGGCTACGATAGGGACCATAAGGAGGAGTTGGGTCTTGGCCACCCGATGGATCGGAACCACACAAACTTGATCCATCAATGATGTTCCATTCCACTAGAGGATCATCATTGAACTACCTCACCAACCCCCATAAATCAATATGGGCTCCATATATTATTTGTACATTAATCTCCCCGTGTTTAAGATATCGAATGTCCGTCAATTAATTGATTTACTGACCATCAATTAATTAACATCTAATTCCTCGAGTAGTACCACTCAACCTTATCATCATGTTGACTAAGTCAACCAGCTAGGTTTACATGATGAACCTTATGAGCTCCTCAAGGGGACATCATCAACCTAATATATAGGACACAGTTTCCTTCTATAATCAACGGCACACCATGTAAATAATATTATTTCCCAACTTACCGGGCATATTGATTTAATCCATCTAAATCTCACCCTCTGGTAAATCAAAGAAATAAATACTAAGTACATGTGCCCGTTATTATATCGGGATTAAGAGCATGTACAACATAATATCCGAGGTCCGATTCAATTATGTAGTCAGTACTAAATTGAATCACCTCTATGTCGGTCCTACTCAATACACCTAAGTGTACTAGTGTAACTCTATGTTCAAGATAAAACAATACCAAGCTACACTACAACCATGCCAATGGTTTGTCCAAAACTATCTTGGTTGTGAGCCTTTACTTATATTTTACAAGGTACTGATAACATGATCTTCTGTGCCACACCAAGCACCATGTTATCTACAATGTAAAATATTAGACAATATGCACACATATATAATGAATATATAAAATGCAAATAATGATCATGTGATTCTTATTTCAAAATAAAATGTTCATACAAAAAGAGCTAGGCTTTCAGTATACATTCCAATAATCTCCCACTTATACTAAAAGACTATGCTGTCATCACTCTGCCATACATCTGATCCCCATGTCCTCCACATGTCTATCAAACGCTTTCGCTGGAAGGGCCTTAGTGAATGGATCCGCAAGGTTATCCTCTGATGTAATCTTGGCGACAACAACTTCTCCTCGCTTTACGATCTCTCGTATGAGGTGGTACTTGCGCTCTATGTGTTTACTCGCCTTATGGGCTCGTTGTTCCTTCAAGTTTGCAACTGCACCACTATTATCACAATAAATTGTGATAGTTCTGGGCAAACCAGGAATCACATCCAAGTCCATCAAGAAGTTCCTGAGCCATACAGCTTCCTTGGCTGCCTCAGAGGCTGCCACATACTCAGCTTCCATGGTAGAGTCCACCACGCATTTCTGCTTGACACTCCTCCATGCTATGGCTCCACCTCCAAAAGTAAACACAAACCCCGAGGTAGACTTACTCTTGTCCCTATCTGATTGGAAATCCGAATCCGTGTAACCCACAGGGACTAATTGATCTGCCCGGTAAACCAGCATATAATCCCTAGTCCTTCTCAGGTACTTCAATATATGCTTTACCGCAGTCCAATGTCCCTGTCCAGGATTACTCTGATATCTGCTAACCATGCCCATGGCAAAGCAGATATCTGGTCTCGTACATAGCATAGCATACATAAGGCTTCCTACTGCCGAAGCATAAGGAACCGCCTTCATGTCCTCTATCTCCTTTGATGTTCTGGGACACATCTCTTTAGATAAAGGAACTCCATGTCTAAAAGGTAGAAAACCTTTCTTGGAGTTCTGCTAAACGAGCAAGGATAGTGTCAATGTATGAAGCTTGAGACACAACATCCTTTTCTTGCGATCCCTTATAACTTTGATCCCAAGGATGTGTCCCACTTCTCCCAAGTCCTTCATATCAAACTATTTGGACAACCATACCCTTACATCTGATAACACTTTGATATTGTTGCCAACTAACAAAATGTCATCTACGTATAGTACAAGAAACACCACTACGTTTCCGTCACATCTCTTGTATACACAAGGCTCATCCGGACTTTGAATAAATCCATATGACTAGATTAACTCATCAAAACGGATGTTCCAAGATCTAGAAGCTTGCTTCAATCCATAAATGGACCGATTAAGCTTACATACAAGATGCTCTTTGCCTTTAGTAATGAATCCCTCTGGTTGGCGCATATAGATGTTCTCCTCAAGACTTCCGTTAAGGAAAGCTGTCTTGACATCCATCTGCCAAATCTCATAATCCATATGAGCAGCTATAGATAAGAGAATCCGGATAGACTTAAGCATAGCTACCGGCGAAAAGGTCTCCTCATAATCGATACCCTCTTTCTGAGTATACCCTTTCGCAACAAGCCTAGCTTTGAAGGTTTCAACCTTCCCGTCTACTCCTCTCTTTCTCTTGTAGATCCACTTGCATCCAATGGTTTTTACACCATCGGGTGGCTCTACTAGCTCCCAGACCTGATTAGAATCCATAGATTCTATCTCTAAATTCATCGCTCTTTGCCAAGATACTGCATCTCTATCTTGGATTGCCTCGTCATATGTCCAGGGATCAGGTTCATGTTCACCAGGGACTAAGTCCGAAGACTCTCCCAAAAACATGAATCTGTCGGGTTGTCTAACAACCCTCCCACTACGATGAGGTGCCTCATGTGTATGCTCTGTGACACGCGGTGCAGTGACTTGTGGTGTCTCCTCTTGTACCGGTGATCAAGTCGGACTTCCCCTGTCATCTCCTCAAGAACAATCCTACTCATGGGCTTGTGGTTCATCACATAGTCTTCCTCTAGAAATCTGGCATTCGTACTCACGATCACCTTCTGATCTCTAGGACTATAGAATAAACCACCCTTCGTTCCCTTAGGGTAGCCAACAAACAAGCGCATACATGCGAGATTCCAACTTACGGATCTCCCTTCAAAGACATGTGCCGACTACCCCAAATCGAATATGTCTTAGACTAGGCTTTCGCCACCCACAACTCTGTGGGAGTAGAGGGTCTGACTTAGATGGAACCAAGTTCGAATGTGTCTTTGCTTCCGAGCAAACCCCGAACGAATCGTAACTTAATAACTCATCATCGATCTGACCATCTCCATAAGAGTCCTATTCCTTCGCTCCGCTACACCATTCTGCTGGGGTGTGCCAGGTGCAGACAATTGGGATTGAATCCAAGCCTCTGATAAGTAACTCCTAAACTCTCCCAAAAGGTACTCACCACCACGATCAGATCGTAATGTCTTGATACTTTTACCTTGACGGTTCTCCACATCAGCCTTGAATTCTTTGAACTTGTCAAAGCATTCAGACTTGTGGCGCATCAAGTAAATGTATCCATACCTTGAATAATCGTCTATAAATGAGACGAAGTATTCAAAGCCACCTCTTGCCTGGATAGACATAGGACCGCACAAATCAGAATGAACCAATTCTAACACATCTTTGGCTCTATACCCCTTGGCCTTAAAAGGCCTCTTGGTCATTTTACCTTCCAAGCAAGATTCGCAGGTTGGGAGATCCTCCACCACTAATGAACCCAAAGGTCCATCAGCTATCAACCTTTGAATTCTGCTTAGGTTAATATGACCAAGCCTTAGATGCCAAAGATATGTTTGGTTCATTTGCGAAGGTTCTTTTCTCTTATTAGATTTAAAAGATGAGCTATTTACTTCTATTTGCATCGTGGGAGTTTTTGGTTCAAGAGTATATAAATTGCCAACCAATGTAGCAGAACAGATAATCTCCCTATTCCTTTTTATAACCACCTTGTCATTAAAAGAAACAGAATATCCATCCATAAATAATTTAGAAACTGAAATTAAATTCTTTCTAAAAGTAGGTACATAAAGACAATTTCTTAAAACCAAAAATTTATTCCTATCAAAAGATAAATAAACGTCTCCCACTGCAATAGCCGCCACCTTTGAAGCATTGCCCATGAAGACGGTAATCTCTCCCTCAGCTAGTCGTCGGGTTTCCTGGAACCCCTGCAAGGTATTACAGACATGATCAGTGGCTCCTGTATCTACACACCAGGCACTGGTAGATAACACCGCTAAACATGTTTTAACAACTAAACAAGAAGATATACCTTTGTTCTTTCGGCGAGGACAGTCCGCCTTCCAATGTCCAGTCTGCTTGCAAGTGAAGCACTTGCCTTTCGACTTCTTCACTCCTGCCTGAGGTCCTGTTGCCATCTTCTTCACTCCACCTTGCTTCTTCTTCTTCTTACCTTTTGGTTTAGAGGAAGAAACCTTCTGAGCGACCATGGCTTGAGAACTCTGACGAAAAAGCCCCTCTGCCGCCTGGAGTTTTGTCAGAAGGTCCGCCAATGAATACAACCTTTTGTTCATGTTGTAGTTGAGGCGGAACTGCTCAAAACTCCTAGGCAAAGACTGGAGAATGATATCGACCTGGGTTTCCCCATCGATCTCAGCTCCTAGGACTTCCATCTCATTAAGATGAGCCATCATCTTGAGAACATGATCCCTAACGGGTGTTCCCTCGATCATGGAGGTCGTCATCAAGTTTCTCATAGCCTCCTGCCTAGCCGCCCTACTCTGATGTCCGAAAAGTTCCTTGAGATTGAACATCATGTCATAAGCTGTGGCTATGGCCTGATGCTGATGTTGCAGCACATTTGACATAGATGCCAAAATGTAACACCGCGCCATCTCATCTGCCTTAACCCATTTCTTATAACGTTCTATCTCCTTTTCATCAGAGTCATCTGAGGGCTTAGGAGGACAGACCTCGAAGAGTACAAATTTGTACTCTTCCGCAGTTAAGACAATATCCAGGTTTCTTTTCCAATCAATGTAGTTTGGACCAGTAAGTTTGTTTTCTTTTAAAATCACAGCAAGTGGGTTGAAAGCCATTTGAAAATCCTAAAAATCACAATGATCAAAATATTAGATTTCAAATATTATTGATTCCTCAAAACAATAAAATCCCGAAATCAACCAACACCTCTAAACACCAAGAATATCGCATGCCACGATAGTGTGGACGTACGAATTCCACATTTGTAAGAGGAGGTTTTACCCATTAATTTTATTATCTTGTCAACCTTACTTTTTGACAAATAAAATTAATAGATGGTTCCTCTTTAGCCCTACAAATAAAAGCAGTGACTCCGATGGGGAGGATACCTTTATTTGTATCTAAGTGTGCACCATTACACGATACTAAGGGAATTATTTTGGATTATGTGCCTTACCGATGGGGAAGTACACATGCTCCTAAATAATTTCCTATAACCATTATTTGACCTAGTGATCCGCAAACAAACCCATCCGATGGGGAGGAAGGCACTCAAAGCCAACGCGCAAGTTTGTTGCATCACACGTCAAATTGTAATGGAGGCCGCGGGAATTAATTAAAATATCCCTCTCCTACTTAGTAAATTGCAATCGAGGAATTTTAAACATACACAACATGCATATAAAACAAATAAGCAATAAATATGGAAAAACAGAATTTTTCCAACTATTATGGCATTGTCCTCCAATATGCATCCCGTCGTGTCGCCACCTCGCCCGCTCCATCTTTTCCCGTGCGCAAGTCACCAAAGAGTTCCGAGCCGAGATAAATCATTTTATTTACATCCATCGATCCTATACTCCACGAAGGAGTGTACAAATAATCTAGATCGAAAGTAAACTAAAATTATCGGCTAAACAATGTCATATTTAATTACAAAAATTAAATACTAATCTAGCCTTGTCAACCCCGAGGATTCAAATAATAAATTTTTACACACATCCATTCACATACACACACATTGCCATAATAGTCGGATCTTATGCCTGCAACCAAAGAGTTAAACTACGCATATCCTACTATTATCCGGCACATATAATATATGAAAAATGCATAAAAAATTAACTGAATCCTAAACACACAAAACCGGAAACCGATGGCTCTGATACCAAATGTTAGGTGGATGCTTCGGAGGCTCATTGGCTCCCATGTCCCCGGATTAAAATTTTCACTAATGAAAGAATTAATCCGGATGGGATGAGCTTCCTTAGCACAACCTATTCGTCGTCGTGCTGACAACTTGAGTGGTCGCTTGAACAAACTAGTTGTTCAAGCAACACAACTCTTCTAGTTGGTTAGCCGCGGAAGAGACGACGGATGGATCGCCGGTTTTTGTGTTTGTCTTCGGGGTCCATGATTATACAATATATATTCATACACACACATGCATAATCAAAACAAATAAGAACATGCTCAGATCTGTACATAAAGTTAAAATAACTTTATACCTCACGATCTTCTACCGTATGTCCTATCCTTCTCGTGGACGACGTGTGGACGAAGATCCTCCACGAGTAGAAGCCTTCTAGATCGCTTTCTTCTCTACCTTGTCCGCTGCGAACAAAGAGAAGAACTAGCAAATACCTTTCCTATCTAGAACCGGCCACCAAATTAGGGAATTTGGTGCAATCGCCGGCCAAGGAGCAATGGATGATGCGCCGGCCAACTTCTCCAAGAAGAGTTGCCGCCGGCCACTTTTGGAGAATAGGGAGGAGGAAGAAAACCGGCCACCAATGGGAGGAGAACCGCCCGCCAAGGAAGAAGAGAAAAGCCTTAAGGTTGGGCACCGGCCAAGTATTGATGGTGCAAGTTGGGCGCCGGCCACAACTTTGGATGAAGATGGTTGCCGCCCACCCTAGCTCCAAACCCTAGCCGCCCACCTCTCCAAGAGCCAAACCCTAATTCCAAAACCAATTCTTGATCCTTATTGCCGCCCAACTCTAAGCATCTATTTATAGAATAGGGCTTAAGCCTCCTTTAATCTCCACCGTCGGATCTAGGGTTTTATCCCAACCGTCGGATCTAGGGTTTAATCCCAACCATCGGATCTAGGATTTCATCCCAACCTTCGGATCTAAGGTTTCATCCCAACCGTCGGTTCTAGGGTTTCATTCCAACCGTCGGATCTAGGGATTTAATTCCAACCGTCGATTCTAGGGTTTTATCCTAACCATCGGATCTAGGGATTTAATCCCAACCGTTGGTTCTAGGGTTTCATCCAACCATCGGATCTAGGGATTTAATCCCAACCGTTGGTTCTAGGTTTTGTTTTACATTCTTGGATCTAGACTTCATAAGGATTATATTAGGCTACGATAGGGACCATAAGGAGGAGTTGGGTCTTGTCCACCCGATGGATCGGAACCACACAAACTTGATCCATCAATGATGTTCCATTCCACTAGAGGATCATCATTGAACTACCTCACCAACCCCCATAAATCAATATGGGCTCCATATATTATTTGTACATTAATCTCCCCGTGTTTAAGATATCGAATGTCCATCAATTAATTGATTTACTCACCATCAATTAATTAACATCTAATTCCTCGAGTAGTACCACTCAACCTTATCATCATGTTGACTAAGTCAACCAGCTGGGTTTACATGATGAACCTTATGAGCTCCTCAAGGGACATCATCAACCTAATATATAGGACACAGTTTCCTTCTATAATCAACGACACACCATGTAAATAATATTATTTCCCAACTTACCGGGCATATTGATTTAATCCATCTAAATCTCACCCTCTGGTAAATCAAAGAAATAAATACTAAGTATATGTGCCCGTTATTATATCGGGATTAAGAGCATGTACAACATAATATCCGAGGTCCGATTCAATTAAGTAGTCAGTACTAAATTGAATCACCTCTATGTCGGTCCTACTCAATACACCTAAGTGTACTAGTGTAACTCTATGTTCAAGATAAAACAATACCAAGCTACACTACAACCATGCCAATGGTTTGTCCAAAACCATCTTGGTTGTGAGCCTTTACTTATATTTTACAAGGTACTGATAACATGATCTTCTGTGCCACACCAAGCACCATGTTATCTACAATGTAAAATATTAGACAATATGCACACATATATAATGAATATATAAAATGCAAATAATGATCATGTGATTCTTATTTCAAAATAAAATGTTCATGCAAAAAGAGCTAGGCTTTCAGTATACATTCCAACAGTTTGAACTTTTGCCCTTAATTTTGATGGTTTAGTATTCCTATAGGATTAGGGACTCTCCAAGGACATTGTTGGTGAAATGGTCAAGGGGGAGCAAGCCTTTAGGGGGAGGTATCTATCATGGGATGATAAATGTTTTTCTTCCTCATGAGAGGGAGAATTGGGAGAGTTTATAGGATGTCTCTCTTAAGTGATATGGGACTTATCACTTAAGTCCACTAATACCCCTCAAACATGAGGTTTTAACCCCAAGTATACTGTCCTCATACTTGCTAGACCACCCTTAGCCTAGACCTAAGCCTTCTAGCCACCTCCGTCAACCTCACACCTATTGGATCCCTCCATGTCATCCATGATTTGTTCATCCATATACTAGCCTTCAGGTGCTTCCATCATCTATTGTCATGCTAATGTAGTCTACACTGCCAAGGCACATTGGCCTTACGCTACCAAGACTCCGCTTAGACTTTACGCCGCCAACCATTGGACTTATGTTGTCAAGACTCTACCCTTGGACTTTATGCCACCAATATTCCTCTTGGACTTTCCAATTGCCAAGACACATGATTGGACTTTCTTTGCCAACCCATGTTGGACTTTCCATGCCAAGACTCAAGCTTGGACTTTCCCTTTCCAAGACCTATGCTTGGACTTTCCTTGCCAACCCATGTTGGACTTTCCATGCCAAGACTCATGCTTTGACTTTTCATGCCAAGTACACAAGACTTGGACTTCTCCCATGACAATGGTCAAACCATCGTCAAACATCAAATATGACCTGAGTATATTGCACCAACAATCTCCCCAACACTGGTTAGACATCAATGTTAAACATCAAAATACTACTCGAGTCCAACTCGAGTCTGGTCAATCGTGACCTGGGCCGATTGCACCAACAATCTCTCCCTTTTTGATGTTTGACAAAAACACCCTTGAGTTAGGCCCCTAACTCAAATTCCCATACCAATTTTCCCAAATTGGTAAATCTAACATTCTCCCATTAATTCTCCCCCTTTTTGACATACTTCAAAAAGGTTCTCCCCAAGGAGGTCAATGTCTCATATCCCAATGAGATCTTACAATCTCCCCCTTGGTTCAAAAACATCTAGAATGCCTACAATCTTTCTAGTGATAAGTCTCATATCACTTAAGAGAGGCAATCCTACAAACTCTCCCAATTTCCAAATTGGGCATCTCAAATTTCCATTTCTCCCCCTCATGAGGAAGAATATACATCCATCATCCCAAGATGGATACCTCCCCTTAAAGGCTTGCTCCCCCTTGACCATTGCACCAATAATGCCTTGGGAAGTCCCTAAGCCAATACAAACACTAAACCATCAAAAATAAGGTTTAAAGTTCAACATTAAACTTTCCCACACCTTAAAATTGATAAATCACCTTAACAACTCTCCTAATCCATATCCAATGGATTTTCACCCTTTCTAATGCTTTCCAAAGCATATCCTAGGGTTATGAGCAGTTAGGGAACCCTAATATAGCTGAAACATAGACTAAATATCCTTGTTTACTCAAAATCAGCTCTGATAGTCGACTCTATTAGTCAATAGTCGACTGTCGTACCCATCAGTTGATTGCCATCAAGCGACAGTCAACTGATAACTGAAATTTCCGAATTTCAGTTATCAAAAATAAATTTTAGAAATTCATAAGTAAATATATGTAATTTGAAAAATCATGAAAATTCATACGTATAATACTTATAACAAATACAATGGGTGAAAAATGTTTGAAAAATATTTTACTCATAAAATTGTGAAATTGATACAAAGTTCAAAAGTGAAGAAAAACATCAATGTTTGAGCTCACTTTGTATCAACATAATCAATGGTGATTGCTAACAAAAGATAGAATTCACAAAGGTTTTTTAAAATGTTTTTAAAATTTTTTTAAAACCTTATATTGGATCATGTTATTTGGGCTCAATGTACATGGCTTGAACATAAGCTTTCCCAATGATCCATCCATGATATAGATGAGTTTTAGTAGATCTATATGCAAAAACTATGTACCTTAAACTCAATTCATATCCTAGCATCTCACATGTATCTAGGATGTATCAATACACATACATGTCAATGTAATGTGAGATGTGGGTTTTTGTTCATCCTAAACTAGGGTTTCATGCATTTTTCTAAGGCAACACTACTTGATTCACTTATACATGGGACTTCAAGTCATGTCAATTGTCCTTAACTCAATTTTCATAAATGCATGAATGATTATGACATTAATGATGATATAAATTAACATGTGCTCATAATCATGATGTCATGCCATAAAATGGAGTCTAAGCATACATGACATAAAACCTTAAACCAAAGCAATATCATGACATTTTAAATGATTAAAATAAAATATGATGTCATGACATGTTATATGGCAAATCAAGCATGGAAAATAAAATATAAAGCTATATAATACCTAAATTTTAACATTAATTGACATTTGTAATTATTAAACCCATTTTGCCATATTACTACTAAGCCCCCAAGTGTGCCAAAAACCTAAAATGGCACAATATGACCTCTAAACCAAGTATGTGCCAATTTGATTGATTTTTCATAATTCTTAAATAATATTGGCACATCTTAAACTCTTTTAGGATTTAACACTCAAACCTATTTCCAAGGTATCCATAACTTTGAAAATAACCTAAACTGCCACCTTTACCATGGTTAGGTTAACTACCCATTCATTTAAAGTTGGCACACCTAAACCCATCTAGTGTGAATAGATCATGCTCTTAGGAACCCAATACATATTGGAGCTCCTTGGATTGACTAGGTATTCCTTAGGGATAACTTTCCTAGATACCCTCCTAATGACCCTTCTAGGCTTCGTATCCTTGGTCATTTGTGAAGGTAGGAAACTTCGCTTCCCACTTCAACTCGGTCGCTTGTTCATGGCGATCCCTTCTACGTCCCCAAATAAAAAATTTATCCTTGACAAAGAGAGATTACCCAAGCTACCATTTCATCGTCGTGCTATTCGATTAGAGTAGTCACTTGAACAAACTTGTTGATCAAGCAACCTACCTCTATTCTTTGAATACCCGCGGAATAGACGATGTATGGATCGCCGGTTTTTGCGTTTGTATTCAGGGGTCCAAGCAAATTTAGCCACATAACAAAACATACAACATGTATAAAATAAGAAAAGATCATAAGCAAGCATTATACCTCTCGATCATCTACTATATGTCTTTCCTCCTTTTGGACGTCGTGTGGGCGATGATCTTCCAAAAGTCGAAGCCTCCTAGATCACCAATCTTCCTTTCATTGTTTACCCCGAACAAAGGAAGATTATAAAACAAAACTCTACTCTATCTAGGACCAACCAACAAGCTCCAAACATGAAGCTTGCCGCCGGCCCAAAGAGAGGTGGAGGAGTGGATGCCGACCAAGAGCTCCAAGGAACAACCTTAACCCTTGTTTCCATTGACCAAGGAGAAGAGGAAGAAGAAGATGAGAACCGGCCAAGGTTGAGAAGATAAAGATGGGCGCCGGCCAAGGAGAAGAAAAAGGAATCCTTGCCGCCCAAGGATTCCCCAAAACGTAGCCGCCCAAGCCTCCAAGCCCTAGCCGCCCAAACCCTAATCTCCCCTTCAATGCTCTTGCCGCCCACCCATAGCCTCCTTTTATAGAGTTAGGCTTAAGCCTCCTTTAATCTATACCTCAGATCTAGGGATTTAATCTCAACCGTCGGATCTAGAGATTTAATCTCAACCGTCAGATCTAGAGATTTAATCTCCACCATCGGATCTAGAGTTTCATTTTCCACCATCAGATCTAGGCTTCATGAGGTTTTAATAGGCTACAATAGGGACCATGAGGAGGAGTTGGATCTTGGCCACCCAATGGATCAAGCCCACATAAAGTCCGATCCATTAATGATAATCCATTCCACTAGAGGATTATCATTGATCTACCTCACCAACCCCCATAAGTTAATATGGGCTCCATATATTATTTATACATTTATCTGTTAGTAATATATGAGAGATGTCCTAAGGCAATCGCCTTATGTATGAACCATTTATATGATAAATGAAGATTCACTATTTGAGTATACATGTTTTGATGTATTTGATTGGATCTTAAACTCATTTACTGAATGTCCACGATATGATTCACAGCATGAGAGAATTTGTGATTGGATCACAACTAGTGAGTATCTCTACATATGTAATTGTGATGTATCGGAATTATCCCTAGTCGATGAATTGATGGATTTGGACACCATCGATTCTGTCGAGATTAGCACAAGGTATACTCCTTGGTGTATCCAAGCAGCCGATTGTCACTGGCTGGAGACATTGTAATGTCCGGAGTTAATCGTAGATGCTAGTTATGGTAACTAGTTCATTGGAGTGACTAGCCGTAAGACTTCATATGGTTCTCTGCATATAGATATGTCAATGAAGTTTTTACTATAGCTTAAGTACGATGTTCCTTTGACTTGCGGTATTCAAGTCATCTTGATCATGAAGTCTTATGCTTTGACATCTTAAGCAAACATCTCTAAGGAGATGTGGACCCGGGATGATTGGGTATAAGTCGAAATGATCGAAGGTATTTGAATAGCCTATAAAGGATTCACCACTCCTTACGAGGAGATGTATACCCATGGCCTCTCGTCGGATTGTTACTAAAGTCTTTGGCCAAAGCATTACATGTTTAGAGTAAGGTACTCTTCAATACATGTGGAGTAACTAGAATCTGTAGGACGAGGAAATGATATTTAGGCTGGGTGTGACGTAGTCAGCCTAGTGGGGACTGCACTATAGACCATATCCTAAACCAAGTGGGTATAAGATGAGTGAAGGGAATAGGGCACGAATCATTCGAGCTACTGAAGGGTTTCAGAAATAGTTCTGGATCAACCGTTGATCTTTTCGGTAAATTAGGGATCATGATGTACTACTAGGTTCCACTCATGATCGTTCTATAATTAATGGTTAATTATAGACGGCCAACAAAAACCGACAACCTATTTGGTTACACGCACAACGAGCGTAATCCGAAGGATTTAAAACGAGCTTGAGAATGGGATTCTCAGACCGAGAGAAACAAGGTTTGGTAGGACCAAACAAGAAGCGAGCATGAAATCGTTTCAGTCGCAATGGAAGCGTGGATGGGCCGTGTCTTATGAAGACATAATGGATGAACCAAAATGGTTTGGTTCTAATCTAATGGAGGAGAATAAACCAAAGGGTTTGGTTTATTTTAAACGAATGAACAAAAAGTTGGTTCGGTTCGTTTTAAGTTAAAATAAACCATCATGGTTTGGTTTATTTTAACTTATATTAATGGAGCGGATTAACGGGCCTCATGGTTATGATCCAATAACCATTAATAGAATTAGTTCTCTATAAAATAGGGCTTAAGGGATAGTTAAGCCCTAATCCAAAAACCCTAGCTTGTGGTTGCCGCCCACCTCTCCATCCTCTCCTTGGATTTTCGGCGCCAACCCTAGGTTGCCACCCAACCCCTTGTGCCACCGTCCAACTCCTTGCCGACGTCCAAGCTTCAGCCGGTCATCCTCCGGCGACCCTCTAATGATCTTCCTAGGCTTCGGCGATAAGGTGAGCACTTGGCTTCCCTTGGTTGGCCGGCGCCGACTCCTCCACCAAAGCTGTCTAGTTTTCTAGACAGCTTGTTCTTCTCTTGTTGGAGCATCGTTTAGATGACGGTTAGAGCTCCGACAGCGCCTAACTTACCGGGGATTCGATCTCCGGTAATCCTCTGAGGTGGAGGACGAAGGATTCGTCAAACGGTTGACGAATACCTCTCCGGAGAAGCGAGTTTTGAGGACTCGTCTTTGAATCCGAATTTGGATTCGGATCGTGATCATTTCTCGATCACGTCGTCTTCAACACAAGGCTAGTAACCCGTACGAAGATGAAGCTCGTGGCTTAGCGAAGTCATCCGAAGGATACTCGGCGTTGATACGGATAGAGACGATTCTAGCGAGGATCGTTCCGGTTGATGCTGTTCCCGCTACACGTGATACGAAAGGTATAACTTAGTTAAATTTCCTTTTATTGCAAATTTAAATTTACGGTTATGTCTACACATGTTGTACTATGCATGCGTGTGATGTGTGTGTTGTAATAAATGTAGATTTATTATTTTTATTTCTTCCGCTGTGCACATGTTTACGAAACATGTTCGAACACACACTCGCCGCGGTGCCGGAAACCCAACAGTGGTATCAGAGCCAGGTTGTGTTTCGACATAATCGTAAAATGGTTTTGTGATAGTTATAATGTTATTTCTAGAAATTTTTTAATTTTGGAAATTTAGAAGTATTTATGGAAATTTTTCAATTTTGGAAAGTCTTGAAGTATTTATGGAAATCTTCCACTTTTGGAAAGTTGGAAGTATTTATGGAAATTGATATTTTCCATAAATAAAATATCTGATTAGATTTTGGGAATTTGTTTCCTAATTTAATCATGATTTGTTTTGGGAAATCAAATCTTAAAATATTTTATGTCCATAAGTAGTTTTGATGATTTAGGAAATTGGTTTCCTAAATTTATTTTCCTTAATCAACTATTTCCATAAATAAAATATGTGATTAGATTTGGAAATTTGTTTCCTAATTTAATCATTATTTGATTTGTA
This sequence comes from Wurfbainia villosa, assembly GCA_025175895.1. Classification (NCBI taxonomy): domain Eukaryota; kingdom Viridiplantae; phylum Streptophyta; class Magnoliopsida; order Zingiberales; family Zingiberaceae; genus Wurfbainia; species Wurfbainia villosa. The sequence goes on along the minus strand of CM046000.1, from coordinate 76,074,784 downwards.
GAATCAAATCTTAAACATATTTTATTTCCATAAATAGTTATGACAAATAAGGAAATTATGTACATGACATAATTGTATGTCATGTAATTGCATTAGATGCATATCATTATGCCATGCGTGTCGTGACATGTAGATGTATGACATGTAGATAATAGTTATTTGCATGCAAAGAGGATGAGACATAAAAACCCTAACTCAATATTAAAGCTTACACCTTCCATTAATATGGTTAGAACCAGAGTTCCGTTTCTTGTTTGGGTTGTTGGACTCTCTCCAAGCCCGGCTCGAACCCGAACATGTTCAAACCATGGAATAGTTTAATACTAATATGGTAAGAGTCAGAGGTCAATCGTTAGCTTTGGTTGTTGGACTCTCTCTAAGCTGGGCTAATTGGTTGAATGCGCTCTAACCATATTAAAACTATGTCCCGATTAATGGGTTGGCTTTAACCTGGAGCATCGGCTTGTTGGACTCTCTCCAAGGTCGATGTAAAGGGAGGTGAAGTTGGGTGCTATGCATATGATGCATACTTGTTAATGTGTTAACAACCCAATGTATGTGTGAACATTCAATTAGTTGATAGCACATTGTGATAGTTGCATATACGTGATATGCAATCGGTATAGTTGATACCTACTGTCATAGTTATGAATGGCTTGTTGGACTCACTCCAAGGTTGTTCATATCTATGATGGATATCAGCCCATTCGGAGATGGACCTACGATCTCCCGAAGTGTTTTTGGGGTTTTTGAAATTCGAAAAATGAATGGGATTTATGAATGTATAATGATGCATTTTAAAATCATCTTTCTCATATATGCTCGTTTTGTATTTCTAAGATTGATCATGATGTCTTTGAATTTGCGTTCCATTTTGGATTCGAATAAATTGACTGGGCCGAACTTCTTGGACTGGCTTAGAAACTTGAGAATTGTTCTCAAGGTGGAAAAGCTTGCGAATGTCCTCGAAGCATCTTTTCCCGCCCGTCCTAGTGACAATGCAACTCTGGACCAATTGTTGGCCTATCAGAAACATGTGAATGATTCTGAAATGGTGAGTTGCATCATGCTAGCCACGATGGAACCCAAGCTATGAAAGCAGCATGAGCATATGGATGCTCATATCGTAGTCCTTCATCTTTTTGAGTTGTTTGATAAGCAAGTGAGATTCGAAAGGTTCGAAGTCTCCAAGCTCCTCTTCACCTCTGAGATGCAAGAATGTTCATCTGTGGTACTGCTCAACATGCTGAAGACTGTCGAACCTTCTGAGAAGCATGAGCAGGGGACGGTGTTGTTAGTTGATTCCTCGAAGAAAAGTTCTAAGAGGGAGTCAAAGGAACAACAGAAGGGGAAGAAGAAAAAGGCTAAAAAGGTAGAACCAGCTCAAAAGGGCACTTGCCATCATTATGGCAAGTAGGGCCATTAGCGAAGAAATTGCAAGATTTATCTTGAGTCCGTGAAGAAGAATAAGGCATAAGATGCTCCATCTTTTTCATATATCTTCGTTATTGATTGTCATTCTATTTCCTCAGACACTTGGGTATTGGATACTGGGTGTGGCTCACATATATGTAATAACATACATGGGCTAAGGAATAGAAGAAGACTCGTCAAGGGAGAGTCAAATTTACGTGTTGGGAATGGAGCAAAGGTTACTGCACTCGCCATCGGAACGTATTTGTTGAAACTCCCTGCAGGACTTGTCTTAGAATTGGACAGTTGCTTTTATGTTCCTTTGTTGATAAAGAACATCATTTCTATTTCTTGGTTAAATAGAAATGGGTACCATTTGACTTTTAGTAATAATTGTTGTTACATAACTTTGAATGGAGTTCTTTATGGGACTGGAACTTTAAGCAATGGTGTTTATACGTTGGACGTATCCAGTGATGTTTTCAATATCGAAGCGAGCAACAAGCATGCTCGAAAGGATAATCAATTAGACTCCTACATGTGGCATTGTCATTTTGCCCATGTAAGCAAGAAACGTATGTCCGAATTACACCGATGTGGATTCTGGAATCGTTTGAATTGGATTCATACGATACATGCTTAAAAGGCAAGATGACTGAGTTACCTTTTACTGGAAAAGGTGAACGAGTGGGAGAGTTATTAGGTCTAATACATACTGATGTATGTGGACCTATGTCAACTCAAGCTTTAGGAGGCTATAGCTACTTCATTACCTTCACCGATGATCACTCACGGTTTGGGTATGTGTTCTTGATGAAACACAAGTCTGAAGCCTTTGAAAGGTTCAAAGAATTCAGAAATGAAGTAGAGAAACAACATGACAAGAGTATTAAAAATACTTCGATCGGATCGAGGTGGTGAATACTTAAGTCAAGAGTTTCTTGATTATCTAAGAGACAATGGTATTTTGTCTCAATGGACTCCGCCATATACACCACAGAATAATGATGTATCTGAGAGGCGTAACCGGACCTTGTTGGACATGGTCAGGTCAATGATGAATCATGCGAATCTTCCCAAGTCCTTTTGGGGCTATGCACTTTAGACAGCTGTTTACTTGTTAAACAGAATGCCAACCAAGGTAGTCTCTACTACTCCATATGAGATATGGAATAGTAAGAAACCTCATGTATCTTACTTGAAGATATGGGGTTGTCCTGCTTATGTGAAGCGGACTGCATCAGACAAATTGGATGCTAAGTCTGATAAATATCTATTTATTGGATACCTTAAGGAAACAAGGGGTTACCAATTCTATCATCCTGTGGAACAAAAGGTGTTTGTTTCAAGGCATGCTGTGTTTCTAGAGAAAGAGTTTCTCTTGCAAGAAAACAGTGGGAGTGTCATCGAGCTTGAGGAGGCTCGAGAGACTCAAATAGACATTGATGAGATACCTGGTGAAGCACAACAGCCGACAACTCATAGTGATGAGCAATCGGCTGGACCTATTGTAACACCACATCTTCGTAGATCTGGTAGAACACGCAATATTCCTGAGAGATATGGATTTCTCGTAAGTGAATCGAATGACATGTTACTCATTGATGATGAGGAGCCTACCAGTTATGAAGAAGTGCTAACAAGTTCAGAGAGGGATAAGTGGCTTGGTGCCATGAAGTCGGAAATGGATTCCATCTATGAAAACCAAGTTTGGAACTTGGTTGACCCACCTGAAGGCATAAAGCCTATAGGGTGCAAATGAGTTTTCAAGAAGAAAACCAACATGGATGGTAATGTGATTACCTATAAGGCTAGATTGGTGGCGAAAGGATATCGTCAAAAGCAAAGTGTTGATTATGACGAAACCTATTCGCCTGTAGCTATGCTTAAATCCATTCGGATGCTCATGGCCATAGCGGCTCATTATGATTATGAGATATGGCAGATGGATGTGAAAATAGCTTTCCTTAATGGAAACCTGCTCGAGGACGTGTATATGATACAACCTGAGGGTTTCACATCGGTTGATAAAACCAAGGTATGCAAACTGCGACGGTCCATTTATGGATTGAAGCAAGCATCCAGGAGCTGGAATATCCATTTTGATGAGACAATCAAAAGGTTTGATTTCTCACAAAATCCAGACGAACCTTGTGTGTACAAGAAGGTTAGTGGGAGTGTAGTCGTGTTCCTAGTATTGTATGTCGATGACATATTACTTATAGGAAATGATGTTTCAATCTTACAGTCAGTTAAGGTTTGGTTATCCAAGACATTCTCCATGAAAGACCTGGGAGAAGCAACCTACATCCTTGGGATTAAGATCTATAGAGATAGATCGAAACGGTTGCTTGGTCTTTCGCAGTCTACATATATAGACCAAGTGCTAAAGAGGTTTAGCATGTCGGAATCCAAGAAAGGTTTCCTACCCATCAGGCATGGGGTACACCTTTCGAAGTCTATGTGTCCGTGCACAGAAGACGAGAGGATTTGCATGAGTAAGATTCCCTATGCATCCGCAATAGGATCTATCATGTATGCTATGTTATGTACGAGGCCCGATGTATCGTATGCTCTGAGTGTCACGAGCAGATACCAGTCTGATCCAGGAATGGATCATTGGGTGGCTGTTAAGATGATCCTTAAGTACTTAAGAAGAACTAAGGATGTGTTCCTAATATATGGAGAAGGGGACATGGTGATACGCGGGTATACGGATGCCAGCTTCCAGACAGTCAAGGATGATTCCAGGTCTCAGTCTGGATACGTGTTCACCTTGAATGGGGGGGCAGTGAGTTGGAAAAGTTCCAAACAAGACACTGTAGCAGATTCTACCACTGAGGCAGAATACATTGCAGCTTCGGAAGCAGCAAAGGAAGCGGTTTGGATCAAGAAGTTCGTTTATGAACTTGGTGTGATTCCGGCCATTGTTGAAGCAATACCGGTCTACTGCGACAACACAGGCGAAAGAGCCAAGGTCTCATCAACGATCCAAACATGTGCTTCGCCGCTATCATCTTATCAGAGAGATCATCAGTAGGGACGAAATACAAATCGAGAAAATTCCCACTGAAAGGAACTTAGCGGATCCTTTGACTAAAGCATTACCTCAAAATAAGTTTGAGGGTCATATTAAAGCTTATGGTATTGGATACCGTACCGATTGGCATTAGGCCAAGTGGGAGTCTGTTAGTAATATATGAGAGATGTCCTAAGGCAATCGCCTTATATATGAACCATTTATATGATAAATGAAGATTCACTATTTGAGTATACATGTTTTGATGTATTTGATTGAATCTTAAACTCATTTACTGAATGTCCACGATACGATTCACAGCATGAGAGAATTTGTGATTGGATCACAACTAGTGAGTATCTCTACATGTGTAATTGTGATGTATCGGAATTATCCCTAGTCGATGAATTGATGGATTTGGACACCATCGATTCTGTCGAGATTAGCATGAGGTATACTCCTTGGTGTATCCAAGCAGCTGATTCTCACTGGCTGGAGACATTGTGATGTCCGGAGTTAATCGTGGATGTTAGTTATGGTAACTAGTTCATTGGAGTGACTAGCCGTAAGACTTCATATAGTTTTCTGCATATATAGATATGTCAATGAAGTTCTTACTGTAGCTTAAGTACGATGTTCCTTTGACTTGCGGTATTCAATTCATCTTGATCATGGAGACTTATGCTTTGACATCTTAAGCAAACATCTCTAAGGAGATGTGGACCCGGGATTATTGGGTATAAGTCGAAATGATCGAAGGTGTTTGAATAGCCTATAAAGGATTCACCACTCCTTGCGAGGAGATATATACCCAAGGCCTCTCATCGAATTGTTACTAAAGTCTTTGGCCAAAGCATTACATGTTTAGAGTAAGGTACTCTTCAATACATGTGGAGTAACTAGAATCCGTAGGACGAGGAAATGATACTTGGGCTGGGTGTGACGTAGTCAGCCTAGTGGGGACTGACACTATAGACCATGTCCTGAACCAAGTGGGTATAAGATAAGTGAAGGGAATGGGGAACGAATCATTCGAGCTGCTGAAGGGTTTCAGAAATAGTTCTAGATCAACCGTTGATCTTTTCGGTTAATTGGGGATCATGATGTACTACTAGGTGCCACTCATGATCGTTCTATAATTAATGGTTAATTATAGACGGCCAACATAAACCGAGAACCTATTTGGTCACACGCACAATGAGCGTAATCTGAAGGATTTAAAACGAGGTTGAGAATGGGATTCTCAGACCGAGAGAAACAAGGTTTGGTTGGACCAAACAAGAAGCGAGCATGAAATCGTTTCAGTCGCAATGGAAGCGTGGATGGCCCGTGTCTTATGAAGACATAATGGATGAACCAAAATGTTTTGGTTCTAATCAAATGGAGGAGAATAACCCAAAGGGTTTGGTTTATTTTAAACGAATGAACCAAAAGTTGGTTCGGTTCGTTTTAACTTAAAATAAACCATCATGGTTTGGTTTATTTTAACTTATATTAATGGAGCGGGTTAACGGGCCTCATGGTTATGATCCAATAATCATATAGAGAATTAGTTCTCTATAAAAGAGGGCTTAAGGGATAGTTAAGCCCTAATCCAAAAACCCTAGCTTGTGGTTGCCGCCCACCTCTCCATCCTCTCCTTGGATTTTCGACGCCAACCCTATGTTGCCGCCCAGCCCCTTGTGCCGCCGTCCAACTCCTTGCCGGCGTCCAAGCTTCAGCCGGTCATCCTCCGGTGACCCTCCGGTGATCTTCCTAGGCTTCGGCGATAAGGTGAGCACTTGCCTTCCCTTGGTTGGCCGGCGCCTACTCCTCCACCAAAGCTGTCCAGTTTTCTGGACAGCTTGTTCTTCTCTCGTCGGAGCGTCGTTTGGATGACGGTTAGAGCTCCGACAGTGCCTAACTTACCGGGGATTCGATCTCCGGTAATCCTCTGAGGTGGAGGATGAAGGATTTGTCAAACGATTGACGAATACCTCTCCGGAGAAGCGAGTTTTGAGGACTCGTCTTTGGATCCGAATTTGGATTCGGATCGTGATCATCTCTCGATCACGTCGTCTTCAACATGAGGCTAGTAACCCATACGAAGACGAAGCTCGTGGCTTAGCGAAGTCATCCGAAGGATACTCGCCATGGATACGGATAGAGACGATTCTAGCGAGGATCATTCCGGTTGATGCCGTTCCCGCTACACGTGATACGAAAGGTATAACGTAGTTAAATTTCCTTTTATTGCAAATTTAAATTTACGGTTATGTCTACACATATTGTACTATGCATGCGTGTGATGTGTGTGTTGTAATAAATGTAGATTTATTATTTTTATTTCTTCCGTTGTGCACATGTTTATGAAACATGTTCGAACACACACTCGCCGCGGTGCCGGAAACCCAACATTATCTCCCCGTGTTTAAGATCTCGAATGTTCGTCAATTAATTTATTTACTGACAATTAATTAATCAATATCTAACTCCATGAGTAGTACCACTCAACCTTATCATCATGCCGGACCAAATCCACCTGCAGGGTTTACATGATGAACCTTATGAGCTCCTCAAGGGGACATCATCATCCTAATATATACGACACGGTTTCCTCCTATAATCAACGGCACACCATATAAATAATACCATTTCCCAACTTACCGAGCCTATCGATTTACTCTATAAATCTCGCCCATTGGTAAATCAAAGAAATGAATACTAAGTATATGTGCCCGTTATTACATCGGGATTAAGAGCATGTACAACATAATATCTGAGGTCTGATTCGATTATGTAGTCAGCAATAAATTGAATCACCTCTATGTCGGTCCTACTCAATACACACAAAATGTACTAGTGTAATTCTATGGTCAAGACAAACCAATACCAAATTACACTACAACTATACCAATGGTTTGTCCAAAACCATCTCGATTGTGAGCCTTTACTTATACTTTACAAGGAACTGAGAACATGATCTCCCGTGTGACACTACACACTATGTTATCTACAATGTAATGTATTAGACAAATATCCATAACTATAAATATGCAAACAATGATCATGTGATTCTTATTTCAAAATAAAGATGTTCATACAAAAGATAGACTTTTCAGTATACATCCCAACAATTTGGGTCTTACCTAGGTTAACTCTAGGGGTAACTCCTCTTGAAACCCTCTTATTGGTTTCCCTAGGTTTCCTTGAAACCCTAGCCACTAAGCACCTACCTTGGTCAACCTTAGGGATGACTTCCCTATTGACCTTAGCTTTCCTAGACCTAGGTTGTGTTCCATAATCTAATGGAACACTATGGTAGGTTTTCTTGGGCTTAGGTTTGTGACCCAAACATTTCTTGCCCTTGGTTTGACCTTGCTTCTTAAAACCTAGGTTTTGACTCCTTGACCTAGATTTTTGATCATTTGACCCTTGCATTTGATTTTGCATAATCCTAAGGGTCTTCTCCATTTTCTCAAGCCTTGGCCTCAAGGATTGGTTTTCTAACTCTAATTTTTCAATTTTGGTGGGCCTATTATTACTTTGACTTGATTTGTTCATTCTAGGCATATGTCTAGATTTTTTTGAAGTAAAGCCTAGATGATCTTCTATCTTTCTAATGGTCTCCCTAGGAATGATTTTTCTAGGGACATTTGTCTCAAATTTCTCCTTATTCGAAATGTTATATGATTTGGCACCTAGATAATAAAATCTATTTCTAGCATACTTTTGTTCATGAGTAATAGCAACAAAATTCCTAGAATGCTTTTGCTTATTAAATAAAGAAGGTGCATTATTGAATTTTGTTGGTGCAGTAGGAACCTAAGTCGAACCTGGGTTTTGATTATAGCAAACGATACAAAGTTAAGCTCATATCGTTATCTCACGAGCTGAATCGAGTGTGCAGAAGATTGATATAGCTGGAGCTGAAGGCTAGCGACACCCGGAGGAAGCCGCGGTGGTCGGGCGACACTCGAGTGACTTCGGAGGGAGCCGAAGGAATCGAGTGGAAGGCCGGAAGCAAAAGCAACACGTAAGTATCGAGGTAAGCTCGTCTGTGCGAGCGTAAGTGAGGTCGTATCCTCCTTACGGGGATGATCTTAAGCATAGATCCAACTAGAGACATCCCATCGATGGTCCAGGTCGAGATCGGACGATTCCAAGGTTAATATTTTCTTTGAGCTAACTTTGCCCTGCAGCTAGCATCGATCATTGCGGACTTGGAGGACTCGATCGCCGTCAAACAATGACCGCTAAAGGTCGGCGACTCGACTGATGCTGCCATCAGTCGACCGATTATGGCCATCAGTCGACTGATGGTCAATGATCAGATTCGAGGAGTCAAGGCTTATCACCCCATTTCAAGAAGATTGGTGCTCAATTTTGATTGGCTAGGGTTCCTCTCGAAAAGGGGCTCAAAGGCTATAAAAGGAGGGCTTGTCTTAGGGTTTTTCATCAATTAAAAAGATTCCAAGTGCTTCCGATACGCTCCAACTTTCCGACATCCCTACGACGAAGCACTGCCGAGACGACGACTAGAGCTTCAACCTCCATCCTTTGAAGTTGTTAGTAACGAAAGTTTGAATCATATTTCAGTTTATAAGTTGTTCTTATTTCGAGCTTTAAATCATATCAAGGAGAGGGGGAGTGTCCCTCTACCTTGAGCTTTTATCATCTTGTGTATCCGTCTAACTCCTACCTCCAACGAGGAGGAGCTTTCTAGTAGTTTGCCCTCCGTACGTGGTCAAGGACCACTAGGGCCTTGGAGTAGTAGCCTTCCGCTACGAACCAAGTAAAACTCTTGTGTCTATTGTCTCTTTTATTTTTTGTTTATCTTTCCGGTGCATATAAGTTTTTTTTAAAACGAATTCGTACGAAAAATTTCTATCGCTATTCACCCCCCCTCTAGCGATCCGATCGATCCAACAATTGGTATCAGAGATGGGGGTTGCTAAGATTTGGTGAAACCACCAATCTATCCATTTTTACAGATTTATTTTTCTTTTATTTCTGTTTTTTATTTATTTCACTTTGTTAAGTTTTTCTCCCGCACTACTAATCCAAGACGCGAGTCTTGGTACTTGTTTTTGTGTGTTTGTCGTGGCTGGTTTCTTCCTCTTCGTCTCTTTGTGTCTTTTGTTATAATGGCCCATCTCGAGGGTTTTAGCACCGTCCGACCTCCGTTTTACAATGGAGATGACTTTTGTTATTGGAAGGGTCGGATGGAATGCTTTCTCAAAACCCAAATTGAGATGTGGATCATAATCCAAACAGGTTTCACACTTTCGACTAATGAAGTGGGTGACTCCTTGGATTATGATCAATGGACCATTGCGACAAAATGACAAGTCGAAGCCGACGCCAAGGCAACACAAATCCTCCAATGCGGCCTATCCAAGGAGGAGCTAAATCGCGTCGGCCCCTTCATAAGCGCAAAAGATCTTTGGACAAAACTAGTGGAGCTACACGAAGGGACCGATGAAGCCAAGGTATGTAAGCGTGATCTTCTTTTCAATAAACTATATAACCTAAAAATGCAGGAACACGAGTCCGCAATGCAACTCCACGCCCGTGTCCAAGACATAGTCAACAACCTACACGCAATCGGGCAAAAGGTCGAAAACCGCGACCTTATAAGGTATGTTCTAAACTCTTTTCCGAGGACTACCTTGTGGGCATCCATGGTCGACGCCTACAAGGTCTCCAAGGATCTTTCTAAAATTAGGTTAGATGAACTCTTTTCTGATTTCAAATTACATGAGCAGTCCAACTCAAAACCCGAGAGGGGTATAGCCTTGTTTGCAGGTTCAAAGAAGAAGAAAATCGCAAGCAAGCCACCACCAACCGAGGAGGAAGACGAGTCCGAAGAAGAAGTTGACCCGGAGTTGACTGCCAAACTAATGAACCTAGCCCGAAGGATAGCCAAGGGACGAAAGTGAACCATGACTCGACCCAACCAAGGTAAGCCTAAAAGTTCTAATATTAGGTGTTATGAGTGTAACTGGTTTGGACATATCAAGTCCGAGTGCCCCACGCTCAACCACCAAGCACCTAAGCACAAGAAGGCCCTCAACGCAACATGGGAAGAAGCGTCATCCGAAGAAGACGAAGACCACGTCATCATGGCAAAATGGATTGAGTCAGACACGGAGACCGAACCTGAACTTGAGTCAGAACCTGAGGATGACTCGGACTACGAAGCTACCTTCAAGTCAAGCCACGGATACGCATCCGGTTCAAAAGATACCCTTAAAGTGAGTCAAACTTTATTTAATACTTTACATAATACTGTTAGGTTTTTGTCTAGGAAATTAGTTAAGTCCGAGTCCAAGGTCGAGACCCTGGTTGAGGAGGTCAAACTCCTCAAACACAAGGTCTCCCTAACCTCTTCGACTAGTCAAGTTCGAGAAGAGGACCCAACTCGAGCTGAAAAGCTCGAAGTTGAGAACTCTCTCTTGAAAAGTCAAGTTGAAGATCTTAGGAACACGTTGGAAAGGTTTACTTCGGGATCCAAAGGACTTGACCTCCTACTTGGATCTCAAAGGGCCGTGTACAACAAGGCTGGACTAGGGTTTAACTCTAACACGACTAATAGGTCGTATATGTCGATTGTAAGTCGACATAGGAAACATGTCCAAGCATGGGTCCCTAAGAACTTTTTGATTTCAACTCTAGGATCCAACCCGTACTGGGTTCCCAAGGACCAAATCCACTATGTGGATAGACCGAACCGATTCAACGGTCTAGGGGGAGCCAGTACAAAACATGTTTGTGCTTTAACTTAGAAATTGCATGCTTAGAATTTTTTTTAAAAACATGTGAACTCACTTAGAACACGTACATAACCAACTAAAATCCTTCAAAAAGATTGAGCCTCGGGGAGCCTCTTTTCAAAAATAACCAGTTAGACTAGGAAATAGTCTTAGGTGAGTCAACTCATCATTTTCTTGAAAATGGCTTTGTCTAAGGAAGTGGTCGATGATCCGATAAAAGAAGGCCCCTGTGCCTCGCCACGACCTAGAAGCCATGATCTTAAAAAGGTAAACTTGACAAGCCTAGGGTCAAATCCAAATCTAACATAAAATTACTTGAACCTAAATGCACTTAATCAACTTAATTGGAAGTCATCTCACAAAAAACACATAAGTATAACATGCTTGATCATATAGACACAGGTGAGATGACCTAGGTTTAACAACTTACAACCAATTTTTTTTTTAAAAAAAATCTAACATCCAATCCAACCACCTTGTGTGTAGGATCAATGGATGTTGGACATCGGTTGCTCCCGACACATGACCGGGGATCAACTCAAATTCACGAAGCTTCGATTCAAACGATAAGGATTGGTAGCCTTTGGGAATAACGGCAAGCTCAAAATCATTGGATCAGGTGATATCGAGCTTAACTCGAATTTTGTTATTAAAAATGTATTACTTGTAGAGAATTTTGAATATAACCTGCTTAGTGTAAGCCAATTATGTGACAATAACTATAAGGTCGTATTTTTAGAAAATGAATGTGTAATTAAAACAAATAAAATAGCTAAAACAATATTCAAAGGAACTAGGACAAATAACATTTATACAATTAACTTAATCAAATCCTCAGCCAAATGTCTCATGACACAGGAAGAGGAATCATGGTTGTGGCACCGACGACTCGATCACTCGCACCCAAGACTCATCCACAAGATGAGTCAGAGTGGCTTAGTCAGAGGCTTACCCAACCTCAACAATTTGGTTAATAAAATATGTAATGCTTGTCAACAAAGAAAACAACCTAGGACACAACACAAGTTAACTAACCAAGAACGAACCTCAAGTGTACTTGAGCTCCTGCATATGGATCTATTCGATTCACATGGAGCCAAGTCACTCAATAGAAGTCAATATTGCTTAGTCATAATTGACGACTACTCGAGTTTACAGGTAGTTCATCAAACATAAAAATGATACCCTAGATCAATTAATCAATCTATTCAAATTAATCGAGAATCAAAAAAATCTTAAGGTTAAAAGACTTAGAAGCAATCATGGTGGTGAATTCGAAAATCAAAGGTTCACCGACTTCTGTAACCTAAATGGATACCACCATGAATTCTCTTGCCCTAGGACCCCTCAACAAAATGGCCTAGTGGAGCGAAAAAACCGAACTCTACAAGAAGCCGCTAGGACCATGTTGAACGAATACGACCTACCTGATAGGTTTTTGGTGAAGCAGCACGGCTTGCTATGTCGAATAGGATCCTTATGGTAAAGAGGCACCTTAAGACCTCGTACGAGATTTATCACAATAAAGTACCCAACATCAAGTACTTTAGGGTATTTGGATGTAAAGTACATATCTTAAACACTAAGAACCACCTAGGGAAATTCAAATCCAAAACCTCCACCGGAATCTTCTTAGGATACTCAACCACGAGTAGGGCCTATAGGGTATATAACCACGATACCTTTAAAGTCGATGAGACTATTAATGTAGTGTTCGATGAAGTACCCGAACCTACAAAACCCTTAATGACCCCAAGTGTTGAGCCCACTGATACCAAACTTGTCTCCGACCCTGAGATCGAGTCTAATCCACATCAACCAACTTCTCTTGTCGACCAAGTGACAAGTGATCCGAGTCAAACTAGTGTTCAACCAAGTCACCCCATTGATCAAGCATTAGGTGACACAAACTTAACCCAATCTAGGATTCAGACTAACCACCCTATCGATCAAGTGATAGGAGATCCTAATCTAGGAGTTCGAACTAGAGCATCCTATAGGAACCTTAGTCAAATTTCCTTAATTTCAAAGATAGAACCCAAATCAATTGAACAAGCTCTTCTTGATCCTGATTGAATTATTGCAATGCAAGAAGAGCTAGCTCAATTTACTAGGAATGATGTGTGGGAATTAGTACCACCACCTAAAGACAAAACGATAATTGGAACAAGGTGGGTGTTTGGAAATAAGCTTGATGATAAAGGTGAAGTAGTTAGAAACAAGGCTAGGTTAGTCGCCAAAGGGTTTAGTCAAGTCGAAGGCTTAGATTACGACGAAACCTATGCCCCAGTAGCTAGACTCGAATCCATTCGAATGTTGCTAGCTTATGCCGCACATCGAGGATTTAAGCTGTTTCAAATGGATGTTAAGTCGGCATTCCTAAATGGATACATTAAAGAAGAAGTTTATGTTAGCCAACCCCCGGGATTCGAAAATCTAGATAAACCCGACCATGTTCTAAAACTTAAGAAAGCTCTCTATGGACTTAAAAAAGCTCCTCGAGCTTGGTACGAGAGACTTTCAATCCATCTTAAGTCAAAAGGGTTTAACCAAGGCTTAGTTGACCCAACTCTCTTCGTAAAAACCTTAGGTAAATAAATATTCATAGCTCAAATTTACGTAGACGATATAATTTTTGGAACCTCTAACTCAGCCTTACTAAACGAGTTCGTTTCACTCATGGAAAGTGAGTTCGAAATGAACTTGGTAGGCGAGTTAAGTTTCTTTTTAGGTCTACAAATTAAACAAACTAAGGATGGTATATACCTATATCAACAAAAATACACTAAGGAGTTAATTAAAAGATTTGGAATGCAAGATGCTAAGATAATAAACACCCCAATGGTGATTAATGTTAACATAGGAGAACACGTAGAAAGTAAGTCCATTGACTTAAAGTACTATAGGAGCGCGATAGGAAGTCTCCTATACTTAACTGCGAGTCGACCCGACATCCTGTTCACAGTAAGTATGTGCGCCAGGTTTCAAACCTGTGCTAAGGAGTCTCACCTAACCCTAATTAAGCGTATCCTTAGATATCTTAAGGGTACACTTAATGTCGGTATTTGGTATCCTAGATCTACCGAGTTCGAACTAACCGGCTACTCCGATTCGGACTATGCCGGTAGTAAGCTCGATAGAAAGAGTACGAGTGGTTGTTGTCAACTTCTCGGCTCGAGTCTAGTGAGTTGGTGCAGTAGGAAGCAACACTGTGTTGCTTTATCTACCACCGAAGCCAAATATATCGCGATGGGTGAGTGTGTCACGCAGCTTCTTTGGATGAAGCACACTCTCCGCGACTTTAAGTTAGACTTTACGAATACTAAACTTCACGTAGATAACATTAGTTCAATTAATCTTACAAAGAATCCGATATGTCACTCTAGGACCAAACATATAGAGGTCAAACACCATTTCATTCGAGAACATGTGGCCAACGGAGCCATACAACTCGAATACGTCGAATCAAAGTCTAACTTGGCAGACCTATTTACTAAACCCCTACCCGAAGCCGAATTTAGTCTATTAAGACGAAAATTGGGCATGTGCGTAATAGAATAGGTACTTGCAAACTATATGTTCTTACTACTATCTCTTTAATTTCATTTTTATGGAACTAGTATAGGACATACCTGAGATATCATGCACTTATAGATTTAAGGAGCCAATACATCTCACAACACATAGGACTAATGTGTTTGTGTACTTAGCCACTTAGATGGGCGTGAGATGTTAGGACCTTACTCCTGGTTCTAGATGTAGAGCTAGTACATCGCTATGAACCACGGAGTATAATCATACATACTAACCGACTCTGACCAGGACTGGTTGATCTTTAATATCAATCAAGCCAAATACGAGTCAAACATTTTATAGATGAACTTATTTTCAGGATATTATTTTCAAAATAATGTGGAACATGCTTGGACTCTAAAATTAAAACTTTGTTTTTTATTCCACACACACCCTCACTCTTTTCGATATATGACAAAAGGGGGAGAAAAAGGCCAAAGTTAAGGGATCATTCTTTTAGTTAACTTGAAAAAGGCCAAAGTTAAGGGATCATTACTTAACTTTTAGTTAACTTGTTCAAAAAGGTAATTTATTTAACTTTAAGTTAACTTGTCAACAAAATGGAAGTAAAGGCCAAGGTTAAAAAGTCAATTTTTTGATTTCTTAACTTAAAAAATTATTTTAAACCCTATGGCCAATATTAAGTGATTTCGGTTACTTAATTCTTTTTTAGTAGTAAATATCAAGGGGGAGAGTTAAAACTCTTTCTCAAGTACTCACCCTCGGTCAAGGGGGAGGATTCCTCAAGGGGGAGCACTTGAAAAAGAGTTTTTATATACTCCTGCACATTCATGCATATCTCTTACTCAGTTTACTTAATGCACTTAATTTATTAACTTTGTATGTGGGTTTGCCATAAATCAAAAAGGGGGAGATTGTTGGTGCAGTAGGCACCTAAGTCGAACCTGGGTTTTGATTATAGCAAATGATACAAAGTTAAGCTCATATCGTTATCTCACGAGCTGAATCGAGTGTGCAGAAGATTGAAATAGTTGGAGCTAAAGGCTAGCGACACCCGGAGGAATCCGCGGTGGTCGGGCGACACTCGAGTGACTTCGGAGGGAGCCGAAGGAATCGAGTGGAAGGCCGGAAGAAAAAGCAACACGTAAGTATCGAGGTAAGCTCGTGTGTGCGAGCGTAAGTGAGGTCGTATCCTCCTTACGGGGATGATCTTAAGCGTAGATCCGACCAGAGATATCCCATCGATGGTCCAAGTCGAGATTGGACGGTCGAAGGCCGTCGAAATAATATTTTCTTTGAGCTAACTTTGCCCTGCAGCTAGCATCGATCATTGCCGAGTTGGAGGACTCGGCATCGTCAAACGCCCGGCCACTCGTGATCTTGCCATCAGTCGACTGATTATGGCCATCAGTCGACTGATGGTAAATGATCAGATTCGAGGAGTCAAGGCTTATCACCCCATTTCAAGGAGATTGGTGCTCAATTTTGATTGGCTAGGGTTCCTCTCGAAAAGGGGCTCAAAGGCTATAAAAGGAGGGCTTGTCTTAGGGTTTTTCATCAATTAAAAAGCTTCCAAGTGCTTCCGATACGCTCCAACTCTCCGACATCCCTACGACGAAGCGCTGCCGAGATGACGACTAGAGCTTCAACCTCCATCCTTTGAAGTCGTCGGTAACGAAAGTTTGAATCATATTTCAGTTTATAAGTTGTTCTTATTTTGAGCTTTAAATCATATCAAGGAGAGGGGGAGTGTCCCTCTACCTTGAGCTTTTATCACCTTGTGTATCCATCTAACTCCTACCTCCAACGAGGAGGAGCTTTCTAGTAGTTTGCCCTCCGTACGTGGTCAAGGACCACTAGGGCCTTGGAGTAGTAGCCTTTGGCTACGAACCAAGTAAAACTCTTGTGTCTATTGTCTCTTTTATTTTTTTTATCTTTCCGCAGCATATAAGTTTTTTTTAAAATGAATTCGTACGAAAAATTTCTATCGCTATTCACCCCCCCTCTAGCGATCCGATCGATCCAACAAATTTTACCTTGGGGTTTACCTTGGGGTTTACCTTAGAGGCTCCCCCTACATGTGTAGCTCCTTCTTGGGTCTTTTTCTTCCCGTTTGAGCATTGACTCTGGTAATGGCCCCATTGATTGCACTTGAAACAAATCATGTGCTCCTTGCTTTTAATTGTGGGGACACCGTCATTCTTGACCGTTGGAGCCGATTGAGCCTTCTTGACCCTTTTAGGACACTTACTCTTTTAGTGTCCTTGCTCCCTACACTCAAAAAATATTATATGATTTTTAATTTTAACTATAATGTTTAAGTTACCTAGGGTGGTGGAAGTTTGGACTTCTTCTTCTTCTTGACCGAAGGTAGATGGTTCATGTTCTTCTTGCTCTAGCATTGAGGATGATCTAGTATCCTCCCCCTCAATCCTAGAGGTGAAGCCTTCTTCCACCTTTTCTTCCTCTTCTGATTCCTGATCTAGATGTTGATTTTCTATCAACTTCTGAATCCTCACATGCTTGTGAGGATGATGTGCTTGCTTCTTCTATCTCCTCCGATTGAACCGATGAGCATTCCTCTTCTTCCCCTTCTTCTTGGACTGGTGATGGACTTTAATGATACTTTGTCAATTCTCTCCAAAGCTCCTTGGCATCCTTTTATTCACCTAAGCTACACAATATATCATTAGGAATCAAATCAACCAAGAATTTTATTACCTTCTTGTTTATCTCGAATTCTTGGATTTGTTTCCCGGTCCACTTCTTCATTTTGAGAAAACCTCCCTTTGTCCCTCTCGAATACTTGAATCCTTCCATCAATGCAGACCATTATTCGAAGTCCCTCAACATAATAAAGTCTTCAATCCGTGCCCTCCATTGCCTAAACCCTTCTTGTCCATAGAAGGTGTACGGGGTCGAAGTGTTGATATCCCATCCTAATTGTTATTCAAATTCCATTTTCTTCCTCTTCACCCTCTAGCATCTTTGCTCCCGATTACTAATCTGTAGAAGAGCCATCGGACTCTGATACCAATTATAGGAACATTTGTGACCGCTAGAGGGGGTGAATAGTGTGTTTTCATCATGGATGGAAATTGATTGTTTCTTTCTACAAATCGTGTTAGCATAGCGGAAATAATAATAACACAAATACAAATAACAACAATCACATGATCAACACCAAGATATAACGTAGTTCGTAACCATATGGTTCCTACTCCACGGATTGTGCTCTAAAAGCCCTAGCGATGCAAACACACACCACTAATCACAAATACACTTTCTCGACAATAAGTCGGAGGTGGAGAAACCTCTTACAATGATTACATAAGTAATACAACAAATGCAAGCTAATACAAGTATGAAATACACTACAAGTAAAGGAAAAACACTTTACAAAGAGCTTTTGATTCCTTGCTTGTTGATTGCCTTGGACTAGCCTTGAAGACTCTAATTTGCACCAGAAAATCGCTACAAATCACCCAAGAAAATCGATTTCAAATCTCTTCTTCTAAGCTACTTTTATAACTTGCATTCGGGCTAGATTTCGCCTAGCAGTTGACTGATCGGGACCATCAGTCGACTGCTACTATAGTCGTTGTCTCACAACAGCATGAGCTATGTTGGATAAGTTCCAACAGATAGACCATCAGTCGACTGATCATTCCCATCAGTTGATTGATCAGGTGATCACTCAACTGTCAAACCCTAACAGTTGACTCGGAAACCTTCTGTCCCCGAATTCCCGACAAGCAGTCGACTGATCCCCATATCAGTCGACTACTAAGGGCAGTAGTTGACTGTGCAATGCTGGCAGTCAACTGCCATGCCATTTTCTGGCAGTCAAACTCCGGTAGACTCCCATCAGTCGATGGACCATAGTCTCAGTCGACTAATACACCTCAAACATGAGGTTTTAACCCCAAGTATGGTATCCCCATACTTGCTAGACCACCCTTAGCCTAGACCTAAGCCTTCTTTCTACCTCCGTCAACCTCACGCCTATTAGATCCCTCCAATGCATCCATGACTTTTTCATCCATATGCTAGCCTTCAGTTGCTTCCATCAGCTATTGTCATGCTAATGTGGTCTACACCGCCAAAGCACATTGGGCTTACACTGTCAAGACTCTGCTTGGACTTTACGCCGCCAACCATTGGACTTATGTTGCCAAGACTCCACCCTTGGACTTTACGCCGCCAATATTCCCCTTGGACTTTCCAATTGCCAAGACCCATGCTTGGACTTTCCTTGCCAACCCATGTTGGACTTTCCATGCCAAGACACAAGCTTGGACTTTCCCTTGCCAAGACCCATGCTTGGACTTTCCTTGCCAACCCATGTTGGACTTTCCATGCCAAGACTCAAGCTTGGACTTTTCATTCCAAGTACACAAGACTTGGACTTCTCTCATGACAATGGTCAAACTATCGTTAAACATCAAATATGACCTGGGTCGATTACACCAACAATCTCTCCAACAGTTGTCAGACATTAATGTCAAACATCAAAACACAACTCAAGTCCAACTCGAGTCTGGTCAATCGTGACCTAGGCTGATTGCACCAACACCGATCTCCACCTGATTTCTTTGGTTCCCTCCGAAGTTCACCCGATGTCGCCCAACCACCACAGTTCTTTCCGGGTGTCACTAACCTTTAGCTTAGAATTCCTGCACACTTGATTTAGCTCGTGAGATAACAATATGGGCTTAACTTTGTGTCTTTTGCTATAATCAAAACTTAGATTTGACTTAGGTGCCTACTGCACCAACACTAACCACCAAGGGAGCACCGCTAGAGGGTGAAGAAGAAGATGGATCATCAAGAGAAATTAGGATGGGATATCAACACACCTCCACCATACAACAAAGAAGATTTTTTGGCTTGTAGAGTGAGAATGGAGACATTCTTGATGATGGACATAGAAGATTGCATCATGGAAGGTTTTGAACCCCCCAGGGATAAGAAGGGAGGTGTCCTAAAATTGAAGAAGTGGACGCAAGAGAAACGCTTAAAGTTCAAGATTTTAGTTAAGGTAACAAAACTTTTAGAAGATTTGATACCTAATGATATTTTGTCTAGACTAGGTGAATATCAAGATGCCAAGGAGCTTTAGAGCAAATTGGCAAAGTTCCATGAAGGACCATCACCGGCTTCAAGTGAAGAACAATCACAAGAAGTCGAAGAATGTTCATCGGCTCAAGAAGAAGAGAAGGTCGAAGAAACAAGCTCTTCCTCACAAAAAGTGAGGATTCGGAAGTTGATAGAGAATCAGGATCGGGATCGGTGGACGAAGAGGTAGAAGTAGAAGAAGTCTCCACCTCTAGGATTGAGGGGGAGGATATTAGATCACCGGAGCAAGAGCAAGAAAAGCCATCTACCTCCGGGAGAGATGAAGAACTCACTTCGGCCACCACCATTAATCTAGGTAAATCAAACACTTCAATTAATAATAAAAATCATATAATGTGTTTTGAGTGTAGGGAATATGGGCACTATAAGAGCAAGTGCCCTAAGAAGGTCAAGAAAAGTCAACCAACTCCAAAATCTCAAGAAATCTCAATGGATACTGGAGCTCCAACCATTAAGAGCAAGGAGCACATGGTGTGTTTCAAGTGCCACCAAAGAGAGCATTATAGGAGCTAATATCCTAGGGGGAGGAAGAAAGGGCAAGGAGAAGCTACACATGTAGGAGGAGCTAAGGAAAACCCTAAGGTAACCTCCAACTATGTTCCCTCCTTAATTAATAGGCAAAAGCATGCTAGGAATTTTATTTCTATTGCTCCTGAAAAGAATTCTAGTAAAAATAGACTTTATTGTTTAGGAGCTAAATCATATAACTTTAAAAATAAGGAGAAATTTGGGACTAATGTCCCTAGAAAAACTCTATCAAAGGAAAGTATTAGGAAAATAGAAGACCATTTAGGCATTAACCCTAAGAAGGGTAGGCATATGCCTAGGAAATGGAACAATGCCCAAAGATTATATCACAATTCAAAAATTGAGCAATTAAAGCTAGAAAATCATGTTTTGATGTCAAAACTTGAGAAAATGGAGAAGACCCATAGAAATATTCAAAATTAAATGTAAAGGTCAAATTGCCAAAATCTAGGGTCTAGGAGTCAAAGTCTAGGTCCTAGGAGACAAGGTTCATCCAAAGGCAAGAAAGGTTTGGGTCACAATCCTAAGCCTAAGGAGACCTACCATAGTGTTCCATGTGATTATGGAACACAACCTAGCTCTAGGAAAACCAAGGTCCCAAGGGAAGTGATCCCTAGAGTTGACCATTGTAGGTGCCTAGTGGCTAAGGTTTCGAAGAAACCTAGGGAGGCCACTAAGAAGGTTACAAGGGGAGTCACCCCAAGAGTTAACCTAGGCAAGACCCAAATGACCAAGGCTACCAAGCCTAGAAGGGTCATTAAGAGGGTATCTAGGAAAGTTATCCCTAAGGAATACCGAGTAAATCCAAGGAGCTCAAATAGGTTTTGGGTTCCTAGGAGCGTGATCGATTCACGCTAAATAGGTTAGGGTGTGCCAACTTGAAATGGATGAGTAGTTAACCTAATCATGGTAAAGGTGGCACCTTAGGTCATTTTCAAGGTTATGGATACCTTGGAAATAAGTTTGATCTTATATCCTAAATGATAAATTGATCAAATTGACACAATTTAGGTTTTAGGTCATAGTGTGACATTTTGGGTTTTTGCCACACTTGGGGAATGAGTGATAATATAGAAAAATGAAATTATTAACAACAAATTGCAACAAATGTTAAATTTTAGGTATTATATACCATTGTATTTTCCATGATTGATTTTCCATATGACATGTCACGACATCATTCTTATTCTTAATCATATAATATGTCATGATCATGCTTAGAATTAGGTTTATGTCATGTATGCTTAGATTTATATTTTATGCCATGACATCATGATCATTGGTCATGCTTATTTATGTTATCATTTATGCCATGATCATTCATGCATTAATTAAAATTGATTTAAGGACAATTGGCATGACTTGAAGTCCCATGTATAAGGGAATCAAGTAGTGTTGCCTTGGAAAATGCATGAAACCATAGTTTAGTATGAACAAAACTCACATCTCACATCACATTGACATGTGTGTGTATTGATACACTCTAGACACATGTGAGATTCTAGGAAATGAGTTAAGTTCAAGGTGCATAGTTTTTGCATCTAGATGAACTCAAAGTCATCTTATATCATAGGTGGATCATGGGGAAAGCTAATGTGCAATTCCTGTGCATTGAGCCAATTGATCATGATCCATTATAGGTTTTCAAAAATATTTTAAAATTATTTTAGAAAATCTTGGTGAAGTCTATCTTTTGATAGCAATCACCATTGATGGAGTTGATACAAAGTAGAGCCAAAACATTGAACTTTTCAATGGTTTTGAACTTTGTGTCAATTTCACTATTTTGTGGGTAAATTATTTTTCAAATATTTTTCACCCATTGTATTTGGTATAAGTAGTATATGTATGAAGTGTCTAGATTTTTCAAAATATGTATATTTACTTATGTATTTTCAAACTTTGATTCTGATTTCTACATTTTTTAGATATCAGTCAACTGCTGCTTGATGGCAGTCGACTGATGCATATGGCAGTCGACTAGTGACTGTAAGAGTCGACTGCCAGAGTCGATTTTGGGTAAATAAGGATGTTTAGCTCATGTTTCAACTAGGTTAGGCTTCCCTAACTGCTCCTAACCCTAGGATATCCTTTAGAAAACATTATAAAGGGTGAAAATTCATTAGATGTAGATTAGAAGAGTTGTTTAGGGTGTGTATAAATTTTAAGGTGTGTGAGAGTTCATGATTGAACTTTTACCCTTAATTTTGATGGTTTAGTATTCCTATAGGCTTAGGGACTCTCCAAGGACATTGTTGTTGCAATGGTCAAGGGGAAGCAAGCCTTTAGGGGGAGATATCTATCATGGGATGATAGATGTGTTCTTCCTCATGAGGGGGAGAATTTCGGGAATGTGAGATGCCCAATTTGGAAATTGGGAGAGTTTATAGGAAGCCTCTCTTAAGTGATATGAGACTTATCACTAGGAAGAGTGAAGGCATCCTAGATGTTTTAGACTAAGGGGGAGATTGTAAGTTCTCATTGGGATATGAGACATTGACAACCTTGGAGAGAGAACCTTTTTGATGTATGTCAAAAAGAGGGAGAATTTATGAAATTACTAATTTGGGACAATTAGTAAAGAGATTTGAGTTAGCTAGCCTAACTCAATGGTTTTGTGGTTTTTGTCAAACATCAAAAAGGGGGAGATTGTTGGTGCAATCGGCCCAGGTTATGATTGGCCAGACTCATGTTGAACTCGAGTAGTATTTTGATGTTTGACGATGTTCTAGGGAGATTGTTGATGCAATCGACTCGGGTCATGATTGACCGGACTCGAGTTTGACTCGAGTGGTATTTTGATGTTTGACGATGGTTTGACCATTGTTTGACTATATGGTTGACATGGGGTTGACCATATGATAGAGAAGTCCAAGTCTTGTGTACTTGGCATGGAAAGTGCAAGCTTGAGTCTTGGCAAATGGAAAGACCAACATGGGTTGGCAAGGAAAGTCCAAGCATGGGCCTTGGTAAGGGAAAGTCCAAGCTTGAGTCTTGGCAAATGGAAAGTCCAACATGGATTGGCAAGGGAAGTCCAAGGGGTGATATTGGCAGCGCAAAGTCCAATGGTGGAGTTTTGGCATCATAAGTCTAAAGGTTAGCAGTGTAAAGTCCAAGCGGTAGTCTTGACAACATAAGCACAATGTGCCTTGGCAGTGTAGACCACATTAGCATGACAATAGCTTATGGATGCATCTGAAGGGTATTGTATGGATGAACAAGTCATGGATGACTTGGAGGGATCCGATAGGCGTGAGGCTAACGGAGGTGGCTAGAAGGCTTACGTCTAGGCTAAGGGTGGTCTAGCAAGTATGAGGGCATCATACTTGAGGTTAAACCTCATGTTTGAGGTTAACAGTCGACTGGGCCTTTGGACCAGTCAACTGGTCAAGTATTTTGACACTTGGCAACCGAGTCGACTTGCAGCAGTCAATTAGGATTATGACCAATCGAACTGCTCAGACTCGACTAGTGCTTGACTATAAAAAATAGACTGGCAGTCGACTGTCAACATTGGGCAGTCGACTGATGGCTTGAGCAGTCGACTTCTATGGATAGGCAGTCGACTGTTGGTCAGGATTACGAGCACAAAATGCTCGATAGTTGACTGATCAATCAGCTACGACCCTGGCAGTCGACTGTTGGATTATGACAGTCAATTGCCAATGTCTCTATTGCCTTAGATGCTGACGTGGATTAAGTCGTTGTCTCACAATGGTACTATTGGCAATCGACTGGGGCCTTACGACATTCAGTTGTCGCTTGTTCATGGCGATCCCTTCTACATCCCCGGATAAAAAAATTTATCCTTGACAAGAGGGATTGCCCAAGCAACCTTGTCATCGTCGTGCTATTCGATTAGAGTAGTCACTTGAACAAACTTGTTGTTCAAGCGACCAACCTCTATTTTACGAATAGCCACGGAATAGACGATGTACGGATCGTCGGATTTTGTGTTTATGTTCGGGGCCCAAGTTATATTAGCCACAAAACAGAATATAACATTCATATAATTGAAAAACAAATATAAACATGTTACACATGAAGATAGATAAGTGATAAACCTCTCGATCTTCTATTCTATGACCTTCCTCCTTTCGGACGTCGTGTTGGCAATGATCTACCAAAAGTTGAAGCTCCTATATCACCAATCTTCTTTCTTTGCTCGTTTCGAGCAAGAGGTAGAATAGAAACAAGACTCTTCTCCTTCCTTTAGCCAACCAACAAGCAACAAGCAACAAACAAGTTGCTTGCTGCCGGCCAAGAAGGAAAAGGGTGAGAAAGATGAATACCGGCTAAAAGTTCCAAGGGAAGACCTTAAGCTATGTTTCCACCGGCCAAAGAGAATGGATTGAAGTGGGTTGGATGCCGGCCAAGGGCTGGAAAAGGGCTGTATGGACGCTGGCCACCTTGAGGAAGAAGAAGATAAGGAATAAGTTTCCTTATTTGGTGTCGTCAACTCTAAACCCTAGCTCCAAGCATCTTTCCGCCAACTCCAAGACTCCTTTGCTTCTTAATTGCTCTACACGCCAACCCTAAGGCCTCCTTTTATAGAGTTTAGGGATAAGCCTTGTTTTAATCTGTAGGGATGTATACTGAAAAGTCTATCTTTTGTATGAACATCTTTATTTTGAAATAAGAATCACATGATCATTGTTTGCATTTTTATGGTTATGCAATATTGTCTAATACATTACATTGTAGATAACATGATGTGTGGTGTCACACGGGAGATCATGTTATTGGCTCCTTGTAAAGTTTAAGTAAAGGCTCACAATCGAGATGGCTTTGGACAAACCATCGGAATGGTTGTAGTGTGATTTGGTATTGGTTTGTCTTGACCATAGAATAACACTAGTGCACTTTGTGTGTATTGAGCAGGACCGACTTAGAGGTGATTCGATTTATTGCTGACTACATAATCGAATCGGACCTCAGATATTATTTTGTACATGCTCTTAATCCCGATATAATAACGGGCACATATACTTAGTATTCATCTCTTTGATTTACCAATGGGCGAGATTTATAGATTAAATCGATAGGCTCGGTAAGTTGGGAGATGATATTATTTATATGGTGTGTCATTGATTATAGGAGGAAACTGTGTCCTATATATTAGGATGATGATGTCCCCTTGAGGAGCTCATAAGGTTCATCATGTAAACCCTACAGGTGAACTTGGTCTGGCATAATGAAAAGGTTGAGTGGTACTACTCATGGAGTTAGATGTTGATTAATTAATGGTCAGTAAATTAATTAATCGACGGACATTCGAGATCTTAAACATGGGGAGAAAATGTACAAGTAATATATGGAACTCATATTAACTTGTGGGGGTTGGTGAGGTAGATCAATGATAATCCTTTTGTGGATTGGATTAACATTAATGGATCGGACTTTATGTGGGCTTGATCCATGGGTGGCCAAGATCCAACTCCTCCTCATGGTCCCTAATGTATCCTATTAACACCTCATGAAGCTTAGATCCAATGGATAGAAACAAAACTCTAGATCCAAAGGTAGAGATTAAATCTCTAAGATTCGATGGTTGAGATTAAATCTCTAGATCCGACGATTGAGATTAAATCCCTAGAACCAATGGTGGAGATTAAAAGGAGTCTTATCCCTAACTCTATAAAAAGAGGACAAGGGGTTGGCATGGAGTTTCAATAAAGAGAAGCTAGGGTTTAGGAGTTGGCGGCAAGAAGAGGAGCTAGGGTTTGGGCTTGGGCGGCACCTAATAAGGAAAGATTTTCCTTGTGTTGTTCTTCTTCCACAAGATGCCGACACCCATTGGAGCTCTTCCAACCCTTGGCCGGCATCCAAACTCCCTCTTCTCCTTCTTCTTGGCCGGTGGAACAAAGGCTTAGGGTCCTCCCTTGAAACTTTTGGTCGGCAACCATTAATCTCCTTCTCCTTCTTGGCCGGTGGCAAGCTCCATCCTTGGAGGTTGTTGATTGGTTGAAAGAAGGAATAGAGATTTGTTTCTATTCTTCCTCTTGCTCGGAATGAGCAAGGAAGGATGATTGGCGATCTAGGAGCTTCAACTTTTGCTAGATCGTCGCCCACACGACGTCCGAAAGGAGAAAGTTCATACATTAGAAGATCGAGAGGTATATCTATTCTCTATTTTCTTTTGTTACTTGCTTGTATTTGATTTTTCAATTATGAGCATGATATATTTTGTTTGTGGCTAAATAATACTTTGATCCCGAACATAAATACTGTTGGGATTCCAGCACCGCGGCGAGTGTGTGTTCGAACATGTTTCGTAAATATGTGCACAGCGGAAGAAATAAAAATAATAAATCTACATTTATTACAACACACACATCACACGCATGCATAGTAGAACATGTGTAGACATAACCGTAAATTTAAATTTGCAATAAAAGAAAATTTAACTATGTATACCTTTCGTATCACGTGTAGCGGGAACGGCATCAACCCGAACGATCCTCGCTATAATCGTCTCTATCCGTATCCACGCCGAGTAACTTCGGGATGACTTCACAAAGTCACGAGCTTCGTCTTCGTACGGGTTACTAGCCTCGTGTTGAAGACGACGTGATCGAGAGAGAATCACGATCCGAATCCAAATTCGGATCCAAAGACGAGTCCTCAAAACTCGCTTCTCCGGAGAGGTATTCGTCAACCGTTTGACGAATCCTTCGTCCTCCACCTCTGAGGATTACCGGAGATCGAATCCCCAGCAAGGATACCGCTGTTGGAGCTCCAAACGTCATCCAAACGACGCTCCGACGAGAGGGAAACAAGCTGTCCAGAAAAACTGGACAGCTTTGGTGGAGGAGTAGGGGCTGGCCAAAAGAAAGGTGGAAGCTCACCTTATTACCGAACCCAAGGGAGATCACCGGAGCACCAACCGGCAGCATCTCGACGCCGGCAAGAGGGAAGGTCAGCACCTTCTGGACGCCGGTTGGAGCTTGATGGTGGGCGGTGGCAAGTGGAGGTGTTGGCGCCGAAATCACCAAGGGGAGGTGGGCGGCAACTCTTAGGTTAGGGTTTTGGATTAGGGCTTAACAAACCCTTAAGCCCTCTTTTATAGAGAACTAATTCTCTTAATGATTATTGGATCATAACCATAAGGCCCGTTAACCCGCTCCATTAATATAAGTTAAAATAAACCAAACCATGATGGTTTATTTTAAGTTAAAATGAACCGAACCAACTTTGGTTCATTCGTTTAAAATAAACCAAACCCTTTGGTTTATTCTCCTCCATTGGATTAGAACCAAACCATTTTGGTTCATCCATTATATCTTCATAAGACACGACCCATCCACGCTTTCATTGCGAATGAAACGATTTCATGCTCGCTTCTTGTTTGGTCCAACCAAACTTAGCTTCTCTCGGTCTGAGAATCTCATTCTCAAGCTCGTTTTAAATCCTTCGGATTACGCTCGTTGTGCGTGTGACCAAATAGGTTCTCGGTTTATGTTGGCCATCTATAATTAACCATTAATTATAGAACGATCATGAGTGGCACCTAGTAGTACATCATGATCCCCAATTAATCGAAAAGATCAACGGTTGATCCAGAACTATTTCTGAAACCCTTCAGCAGCTCGAATGAATCATGCCGTATTCCCTTCACTCATCTTATACCCACTTGGTTCAGGACATGGTCTATAGTGTCAGTCCCCACTAGGCTGATTACGTCACACCTAGCCCAAGTATCATTTCCTCGTCCTACGGATTCTAGTTACTACACATGTATCGAAGAGTACCTTACTCTAAACATTTAATGCTTTGGCCAAAGACTTTTGTAACAATCCGATGAGAGGCCATGGGTATGCATCTCCTCGCAAGGAGTGGTGAATCCTTTATAGGCTATTCAAATACCTTCGATCACTTCGACTTATACCCAATCATCCCGGGTCCACATCTCCTCAGAGATGCTTGCTTAAGATGTCAAAGCATAAGTCTTCATGATCAAGATGACTTGAATGCTGCAAGTCAAAGGAACATTGCACTTAAGCTACAGTAAGAACTTCATTGACATATCTATATATGTAGATAACCATATGAAGTCTTACGGCTGGTCACTCCAATGAACTAGTTACCATAACTAGCATCCACGATTAACTTCGGACATCACAATGTCTCCAGCCAGTGAGAATCAGCTGCTTGGATACACCAAGGAGTATACCTCGTGCTAGTCTCGACAGAATTGATGGTGTCCAAATCCATCAATTCTTCGACTAGGGATAATTTCGATACATCACAATTACACATGTAGAGATACTCACTAGTTGTGATCCAATCATAAATTCTCTTATGCTGTGAGTCGTATCGCGGACATTCAGTAAATGAGTTTAAGATTCAATCAAATACATGAAACCATGTATACTCAAATAGTGAATCTTCATTTATCATATAAATGGTTCATATATAAGGTGATTGCCTTAGGACATCTCTCATATATTACTAACAAATACAAAAGCCGATGATCTGTACATCGTCTATTTCGCGACTACTCGTAGAATAGAGGTTGGTGCTTATACAATGAGTTTGTTCAAGTGACCTCTCTAAACAGATAGCACGACGATGACTTGATTGTTTGGGCAACCCCTTTTGTCTAGGATTAATTTTTTTTTTAATTTGGGGACATCGATGGGATCGCCATGAACAAACAACCAAGGTGAAGTGGGAAGAGAAGTTTCCCCTCACGGATTGATCACAAAAGCCTACAATTAGTATCAGAGCCAAGGTTTCCGGTTTTGTGTGTTTAGGATTCGGTTAATTTTTATGCACTTTTCATATATTATATGTGCCGGATAATAGTAGGATATGCATAGGTTAACTCTTTGGTTGCAGGCATAAGATCCGACTATTATGGTCATATGTGTGTATGTGATTGTATGTGTGTAAATGTTTATTTTGTTGAATCCTCGGGGTTGTCGAGGCTAGTATTTAATTTTTGTAAAATTAGATACGACATTGTTTAGCCACTCTTTTTATTTTAGTTTACTTTCGATCTAGATTTCATGTATACTCCCTTGTGGAGTATAGGATCGATGGATGTAAATTAAAATAGATTTTAGTCTCGGCTCGGATCTCCGGATGGCTCATACATGGCGTAGGAGGAGCGGATGAGAAGGTGATGCGACGGGAGACATATTGAAGACAAAAGCCATAATAGTTGTAAAATAATTTATTTTTCATATTTATTGCTTTTTGTTTGATATGCATGTCGTAGTCTAGGAAAATTCCTCAATTTCAAAATACTAAGTGGGAGAGGAAAATTTTTATAAATTCCCACGGCCTCCATTACGATTTGACAAGTGATGCAAACAAACTTGTGCGTCGACTCTAAGTGCCTTCCTCCCCATCGGATGAGTTTGTTTGTGGATCACAAGGTCAAATATGGTTATAGGGAATTATTAAGGAGCGTGTGCACTTCCCCATCGGAAGGCACATAACCCGAGATATTTACCTTGATACTGAGTAATGGTGAACACTTAGATACAAATATAAGTATCCTCCCCATCGGAGTCACTGCTTTTATTTGTAGGGCCAAAGAGGAACCAATTATTAATTTTACTTGTCAAAAAGTTAGGTTGACAAGATAGTAAAATTAATGGGTAAAACCTCCTCTTACAAATGTAGAATTCATATACGTCCACACTATCGTGGCATACGATATTCTCGGTGTTTTGAGGTGTTGGTTGATTTTAAAATTTTATTGTTTGAGGAATCAATATTTTTTTGAAATCTAATGTTTTTTATTTATGTGATTCTTAGGTTTTCTTTCAAAATAATTTTCAACCCACTTGCTGTGATACTGAAAGAGAACAAACTTACTGGACCCAACTATGTTGATTAGAAGAGGAATCTAGACATTGTCTTGACTACTGAGGAATACAAATATGTACACCTCGAAGAGTGCCCTTCTAAGCCTATAGAAGATTCTGGGGAAAAGGAGAGAGAGAGTTATAAGAAGTGGGTAAAGGCCAATGAGATGGCACGGTGTTACATTTTGGCATCTATGTCAAATGTACTGCAACATCAGCATCAAGCCATGCCCACAGCTTTTGACATGATGCTCAATCTCAAAGAGCTTTCCGAACACCAGAATCAGGTTGCGAGGCAAGAATCCATGAGAAACTTGATGACGACCACCATGATCGAGGGAACACCCATGAGGGATCATGTTCTCAAGATGATGGCTCATTTGAATGAGCTGGAAGTCCTCGGATCTGAGATCGATGGGGAAACACAAGTCGATATCATTCTCTAGTTTCTACCTAGGAGTTTTGAGCAGTTTCGCTTGAACTACAACATGAACAAGAGGTTATATTTGTTGGCGGAACTTCTGACAGAACTCCAGACGGCAGAGGGGCTATTTCGTCAGAGTGCTTAGCCACATGCCATGGTGACCCAAAAGGTTTCTACTTATAAGCCGAAAGGCAAGAAGAAGAAGAAACAAACTGGGGCGAAGGCGGTGGGAGGTACTCAGGGAGGAGTGAAGAAGCCGAAAGGCAAGTGCTTCACTTGTAAGCAGACTGAACACTCGAAGAAGGACTGCCCCAACTACAATAACAAAGGTATATCTTTTGGTCTAGTCGTTGAAACATGTTTAGCGGTGTTATCTACCAGCACTTGGTGTGTAGATACGGGAGTCACTGATCATGTATGCAATACTTTGCAGGGGTTCCAGGAAACCAGACGACTAGCTGAGGGGGAGATTACCGTGTACTTGGGAGATGCCACGAAGGTGGCGGCTGTTGCAGTGGGAGACGTTCATTTATCTTTTGAGAAAAATAAACTTTTGGTTCTTAAGAATTGCCTTTATGTACCTTTATTTAGAAAGAATTTAATTTCGATTTCTTAATTGTTTCTGGATGGATATTCTATTTCTCTTAATGATAGAGTTGTTATAAAAAGGAATAGGGATATTATCTTTTCGGGTGCATTGATAGGAAATTTGTACACACTTCAACCAAAAACTCCCACGATGCATATTGATATTAATAACTCATCTTCTAATTCCAATAAGAGAAAAGAACCTTCGAAGATGAACCAAACATATCTTTGGCATCTTAAGCTTGGTCACATTAACCTAAGCAGAATTCAAAGTTTGATAGCTGATGGACCTTTGGGTTCATTAGTGGTGGAGGATCTCCCAACCTGTGAATCTTGCTTGGAGGGTAAGATGACCAAGAGGCCTTTTAAGGCCAAGGGGTATAGAGCCAAAGATGTGTTAGAATTGGTTCATTCTGATTTGTGTGGTCCTATGTCTATCCAGGCTAGAGGTGGTTTTGAGTATTTCGTCTCTTTTATAGATGATTACTCAAGATATGGATACATTAATCTAATGCGCTGCAAGTCTGAATGCTTTGACAAGTTCAAAGAATTCAAGGCTGATGTGGAGAAATGTCAAGGTAAAAGTATCAAGACACTACGATCTGATCTTGGTGGTGAGTACCTCTTGGGAGAGTTTAGGAACTACTTATCAGAGGCTAGGATCCAATCCCAATTGACTGCACCTGGCATACCCCAGTAGAACGGTGTAGCAGAGCTAAGGAATAGGACTCTTATTGAGATGGTTCGATCGATGATGAGTTATTCTGAGTTGCCAGATTCGTTCTCGGGATATGCTCTAGATACGGCGGTGTACATTCTGAACTTGGTTCCATCTAAATCAGTGCCTTCTATTCCCACAAAGTTGTGGACTTAGCGAAAGACTAGTCTAAGACATATTCGGATATGGGGGAGTCCAACACATGTGCTGAAGGCAGATGCTGATAAGTTAGAACCTCATACAGAAGTACGCATATTCGTTGGCTATCCTAGAGGAACGAAGGGTGGTTTATTTTATTTTCCTAGAGATCAAAGGGTGATCGTTAGCACGAACGCCAGATTTTTAGAGGAAGACTATGTGATGAGCCACAAGCCAAAGAGTAAAATTAGTCTAGAGGAATTAAAAGGGGAAGTAACTTCTTCAGTACCACCGGTACAAGAAGATATACCACATGTCACTGCACCGCGTGCCACAGAGGATACATAGGTGATGCCTCGTCGTAGTGGGAGGGTTGTCAGACAGCCTGAAAGATTCATGTTCTTGGGAGAATCTTCTGATTTGGTCCTTGACGAACATGAACCTGATCCCTGGACATATGACGAGGCAATCCAAGATAAAGATGCAACATCTTTGCAAAATGCAATGAATACCGAGATTGAATCTATGGATTCAAATCAGGTCTGAGAGCTAGTAGAACCACCTGATGGTGTAAAAACCATTGGATGCAAGGGGATCTACAAAAGAAAAAGAGGAATATACGGGAAGGTTGAGACCTTCAAAGCAAGGCTTGTTGCAAAGGGGTATACTCAGAAAGAGGGTAACGATTATGAGGAGACTTTTTCGTCGGTAGCCATGCTTAAGTCTATCCGAATTCTCTTATGCATAGCAGCTCATATAGATTATGAGGTGTGGCAGATGGATGTCAAGACAGCTTTCCTTAATGGAAGTCTTGAGGAAAACATCTATATAAAGCAACCAAAGGGATTCATTGCGAAGGTCAAAGAGCATCTTGTATGTTAGCTTAATCAGTCTATTTATGGATTAAAGCAAGCTTCGAGGTCTTGGAACATCCGCTTTGATGAGGTAATCTAGTTTTATGGATTTATTCAAAGTCCGGATGAGTCTTGTGTATACAAGAGATGTGACGGAAACGTAGTGGTATTTCTTGTACTATACGTAGAAGACATTTTGTTGATTGGCAACAATATCAAGGTGTTATCGGACGTAAGGGTATGGTTGTCCAAACAGTTTGATATGAAGGATTTGGAAAAGGTGGGACACATCCTTGGGATCAAGGTTATAAGAGATCGCAGGAAAAGGATGTTGTGCTTATCCCAAGCTTCATACATAGACACAATTATGGATCATTTTAGCATGCATAACTCCAAGAAGGGTTTTCTACCTTTCAGGCATAGAGTTCCTTTATCTAAGGAGATGTGTCCTAAAACATCTGAGGAGATAGAGGAGATGAAGGCGGTTCCTTATGCTTCGACAGTAGGAAGCCTCATGTATGCGATGCTATGTACGAGACCATATATCTGCTTTTCCATGGGCATGGTCAGCAGATATCAGAGTAATCCAGGCCAGGGACATTGGACTGTGGTAAAGCATATATTGAAGTACTTGAGAAGGACTAGCTATTATATGCTGGTTTACCAGGCAGACCAATTACTCCCTGTGGGTTACATGGATTCCGACTTCCAATCTGATAGGGATAACAGTAAGTCTACCTCAGGTTTTGTGTTTACTTTGGGAGGTGGAGCCATTGTATGGAGGAGTGTCAAGCAAAAATGTGTGGCGGACTCCACCATGGAAGCTGAGTATGTGGCAGCCTATGAGGTAGCCAAAGAAGTTGTATGGCTCAGGAACTTCCTGATGGACATGGATGTGATTCCTGGTTTGCCCAGAACTATCACAATTTATTGTGATAATAGTGGTGCAATTGCAAACTCGAAGGAACCATGAGCCCATAAGGCTAGTAAACACATAGAGCGCAAGTACCACCTGATACGAGAAATCGTAAAGAGAGGAGAAGTTGTTGTGGCCAAGATTGCATCGGAGGATAACTTGGCATATCCTTTCACTAAGGCCCTTCCGGTGAGAGCTTTTGATAGGCATGTGGAGGGAATGGAGATAAGATGTATGGCAGTTTGAGGACAACATAGTCTTTTAGTATAAGTGGGAGATTGTAGGAATGTATACTGAAAAGTCTATCTTTTGTATGAACATCTTTATTTTGAAATAAGAATCACATGATTATTGTTTGCATTTTTATGGTTATGCAATATTGTCTAATACATTACATTGTAGATAACATGGTGTGTGGTGTCACACGGGAGATCATGTTATCGGCTCCTTGTAAAGTTTAAGTAAAGGCTCACAACCGAGATGACTTTGGACAAATCATCGGAATGGTTGTAGCATGATTTGGTATTGGTTTGTCTTGACCATAGAATCACACTAGTGCACTTTGTGTATATTGAGCAGGACCTACTTAGAGGTGATTCAATTTATTGCTGACTACATAATAAAATAGTACCTCAGATATTATTTTCTACTTGCTCTTAATCCTGATATAATAATGAGCACATATACTTAGTATTCATCTCTTTGATTTATCAATGGCCGAGATTTATAGATTAAATCGATAGGCTCGGTAAGTTGGGAGACGATATTATTTATATGGTGTGTCGTTGATTATAGGAGGAAATCGTGACCTATATATTAGGATGATGATGTCCCCTTGAGGAGCTCATAAGGTTCATCATGTAAACCCTGTTGGTGGACTTGGTCCGGCATGATGAAAAGGTTGAGTGGTACAACTCATGGAGTTAGATGTTGATTAATTAATGCTCAGTAAATTAATTAATCGACGGACATTCAAGATCTTAAACACGGGGAGAAAATGTACAAATAATATATGGAGCCCATATTAACTTATGGGGGTTGGTGAGGTAGATCAATGATAACTCTTTAGTGGATTGGACTATCATTAATGGATCGGACTTTATGTGGGCTTGATCCATGGGTGGCCAAGATCCAACTCCTCATGGTCCCTAATATAGCCTATTAACACCTCATGAAGCTTAGATCCAATGGATAGAAACAAAACTCTAGATCCAAAGGTAGAGATTAAATCTCTAACATCCGACGGTTGAGATTAAATCTCTAGATCCGATGGTTGAGATTAAATCCCTTGAACCAATGGTGGAGATTAAAAGGAGGCTTATCCCTAACTCTATATAAGTAGGACAAGGGGTTGGCATGGAGTTTCAATCAAGAGAAGCTAGGGTTTAGGAGTTGGCGGCAAGAAGAGGAGCTAGGGTTTGGGCTTGGGAGGCACATAATAAGGAAAGATTTTCCTTGTGTTGTTCTTCTTCCACAAGCTACCGGCGCCCATTGGAGCTCTTCCAACCCTTGGCCGGCATCCAAACTCCCTCTTCTCCTTCTCCTTGGCCGGTGGAACAAAGGCTTAGGGTCCTCCCTTGAAGCTTTTGGTCGGCAACCATTAATCTCCTTCTCCTTCTTGGCCGGCGGCAAGCTCCATCCTTGGAGGTTGTTGATTGGTTGAAAGAAGGAATAGAGCTTTGTTTCTATTCTTCTCCTTGCTCGGAACGAGCAAGGAAGGAAGATTGGCGATCTAGGAGCTTCAACTTTTGGTAGATCGTCGCCCACACGACATTCGAAAGGAGGAAGGTCATACATTAGATGATCGAGAGGTATATCTATTCTCTATTATCTTTTGTTACTTGCTTGTATTTGTTTTTTCAATTATGAGCATGATATATTCTGTTTGTGGCTAAATAATACCTGGATCCTGAATATAAATACAAAAACCGGCGATTCGTACATCGTCTATTCCGCGGCTAGTCGTAGAATAGAGGTTGGTCACTTGAACAACGAGTTTGTTCAAGTGACCTCTCTAAACGGATAGCACAACGATGACTTGATTATTTGGGCAATCCCTTTTGTCTATGATTAAATTTTTTTAATCCGGGGACATCGATGTGATCGCCATGAACAAACAACCAAGGTGAAGTGGGAAGAGAAGTTTCCCCTCACCGATTGATCACAAAAACCTACATAATCTCCTCCATTGGTTCTAGGGATTTAATCTCAACCGACGGATCTAGAGATTTAATCTCAACCGTTGTATCTAGAGATTTAATCTCTACCTTTGGATCTAGAGTTTTGTTTCCATCCATTGTATCTAGGCTTCATGAGGTATTAATAGGCTACTATAGGGACCATGAGGAGGAGTTGGATCTTGGCCACCCAATGGATCAAGCCCACATAAAGTCCGATCCATTAATGATAATCCAATCTACTAAAGGATTATCATTGATCTACCTCACCAACCCCCATAAGTTTATATGGGCTCCGTATATTATACGTACATTTTTTACCCGTGTTTAAGATCTCGAATGTCCGTCGATTAATTAATTTACTGACCATTAATTAATCAACATCTAACTCCATGAGTAGTACCACTCAACCTTTTCATCATGCCAGACCAAGTCCACCTGCAGGGTTTACATGATGAACCATATGAACTCCTCAAGGGGACATCATCATCCTAATATATAGGACACGTTTTCCTCCTATAATCAATGGCACACTATATAAATAATATCATTTCTTAACTTACCGAGCCTATCGATTTAATCTATAAATCTCGCCCATTGGTAAATCAAAGAAATGAATACTAAGTATATGTACCCATTATTATATCCGGATTAAGAGTATGTACAATATAATATCTGAGGTCCGATTCGATTATGTATTCAGCAATAAATCGAATCACCTCTAAGTCGGTCCTGCTCAATACACACAAAGTGTACTATTGTGATTTTATCGTTAAGACAAACCAATACCAAATCACACTACAACTATACCAATGGTTTGTCCAAAGCCATCTTGGTTGTGAGCCTACACTTATACTTTACAAGGAGCCGATAACATGATCTCCCATGTCACACCACACACCATGTTATCTACAATGTAATGTATTAGAAAATACGAATAACCATAAAATATGTAAACAATGATCATGTGATTCTTATTTAAAAATAATGATGTTCATATAAAAAATAGACTTTTCAGTATACATCTCAACAATCTTCCACTTATACTAAAAGACTATGATGTCCTCAAACTGCCATACATCTTATCCCCATTCCCTCCAAATGCCTATCAAAAGCTCTCGCCGGAAGGGCCTTAGTGAAAGGATATGTCAGGTTATCCTCTGATGCAATCTTTGCCACAACAACTTCTCCTCTCTTTATGATTTCTCGTATCAGGTGGTACTTGTGCTCTATGTGTTTACTTGCCTTATGGGCTCGTGGTTCCTTCGAGTTTGCAACTGCACCACTATTATCACAATAAATTGTGATAGTTCTAGGCAAACCAAGAATCACATCCAAGTCCATCAGGAAGTTCCTGAGCCACACAGCTTCTTTGGCCGCCTCAGAGGCTGCCACATACTCAACTTCCATAGTGGAGTCCTCCACGCATTTCTGCTTGACACTCCTCCATACAATCGCTCCACCTCCCAAAGTAAACACAAAACCTGAGGTAGACTTACTTTTATCCCTATCTGATTGGAAGACAGAATCCGTGTAACCCACAGGGAGTAATTAGTCTGCTTTACCGCAGTCCAATGTCCCTGTCCTGGATTACTCTGATATATGCTGACCATGCCCACGACAAAGCAAATATCTAGTCTCGTACATAGCATCGCATACATTAGGCTTCCTACTGCCGAAGCATAAGGAACTGCCTTCATCTCCTCTATCTCCTCAGATGTTCTAGGACACATCTCCTTAGATAAAGGAACTCCATGCCTGAAAGGTAGAAAACCATTCTTGGAGTTCTGCATGCTAAAACGATCCATAATCGTGTCTATGTATGAAGCTTGGGATAAGCACAACATCCTTTTCCTGTGATCCCTTATAACCTTGATCCCAAGGATGTGTTCCACTTCTCCAAAGTTCTTCATATCAAACTGTTTGGACAACCATACCTTTACATCCGATAACACCTTGATATTGTTGCCAATCAACAAAATGTCATCTACGTATAGTATAAGAAATACCACTACATTGCTGTCACATCTCTTGTATACACAAGACTCATCCGGACTTTGAATAAATCCATAAGATTAGATTACCTCATCAAATCGGATGTTCCAAGACCTCGAAGCTTGCTTCAATCCATAAATGGACCGATTATGCTTACATACAAGATGCTCTTTTCCCTTCGCAATGAATCCCTCTGGTTGCTTTATATAGATGTTTTCCTCAAGACTTCCATTAAGGAAAGCTATCTTGACATTCATTTGGCACACCTCATAATCCATATGAGCTACAATGCATAAGAGAATCCGGATAGACTTAAGCATGGCTACTGGCGAAAAGGTCTCCTCATAATCGATACCCTCTTTCAGAGTATACCCCTTCGCAACAAGCCTCACTTTGAAGGTCTCAACCTTCCCATCTATTCCTCTCTTTCTTTTGTAGATCCACTTGCATCCAATGGTTTTTACACCATCGGGTGGTTCTACTAGCTCCCATACCTGATTTGAATCTATAGATTCAATCTCAGAATTGATTATACTTTGCCAAGATATTGCATCTTTATCTTGGATTGCCTCATCATATGTCCAGGGATCAGGTTCATGTTCGCCAGAGACTAAATCAGAAGATTCTCCCAAGAACATGAATCTATCAGGCAGTCTCATAACCCTCCCACTACGACGAGGTATCACTTGTGTATTCTCTGTGACATGCGGTGCAGTGACTTGTGGTATATCCTCTGTTAGGGCAATCTCTTGCCGTAATATGGTTTTGATGGTGTGGAAAAGGGTTTAAGTTAGTTTAATATGTGATTTGATATGTGCGTTGAAGTCGTGCAGGACTTAGTAATTCGCACATGGAGCCATGGCGAGTTTCACATCTCATGACTCGTGCCTTGAGTTGGTGAAGGATAGCTTTGCGAAAGTCGTGCGCTTGGAGCATCCGAGGGACCGCCGGACGAGGAGCTTGGAGCGAAGCCGGAGGAAGTAGACTTCGAGGCAAGAGACGCGAAGGAGCATTGCAGAGCCGTGCGCCTGATGCTGCCGAGGGACGTGGCCGCGAACGAAGAGAACTTCGAAGGCGAGGGACTCCGAGGGATGAGAGTGAGCGATTGTAACCCGGGAAGGGGTAGCTCTTAGGTGAAACTTGGCCATTTGGCCAAGAGTCGGATGGTTTTTCCCGACACCAGTCGACTGCCATGTCATGGCAGTCGACTGCTCTGAGTCGATGGTTCGATCGACTGGTCTAATGTGGCTGAATCAAGTTGATCAGTCGACTGCCAAGGGACGGCAGTCGACTGATGTCACTGTGCACGGGCACAGAATGGAGTCGACCTCGTTGAGGACTCGACTGGTTGACATCAGTCGACTGATGGGTGCCATCAGTCGACTGATGCCAGTACCGTTGGATAGTATCCAACGTGGAAAGCGGCCGTTATTGGGAGCTCTGACACGATCGATGGGTGCCATCAACGATCGCTCTGTCAACGGGAAGAAACCCTCTTCCTCTATAAAAAGGAAGGGGGTAAGGCTTTGG
The DNA here is from genome assembly GCA_025175895.1 of Wurfbainia villosa. Taxonomy (NCBI): domain Eukaryota; kingdom Viridiplantae; phylum Streptophyta; class Magnoliopsida; order Zingiberales; family Zingiberaceae; genus Wurfbainia; species Wurfbainia villosa. Next base: position 76,035,238 of record CM046000.1, on the reverse strand, counting down.
GAGGCTAATGCTTACACTCTAACACTCTCCCAAAGTTCCCTAAAGCTTTCCATCCTCTTACCCAAGCTTATTTTCATTATATTTGTAAGAGGAGTGTTGTTGTAAAGAGGTTACCTCCACCTAGCTTTGTGCAAAGGAGAGATCTAGTGGATAGATTGCGGAGTGATTCACCGTGGATGAATCGGACCGTGGATTAGCGGCGTAGCCGTGAACCACGTTACATCTCCGTGTTTGTATTGTCTTTGTTTTATTTCTATTTGCTTGTCTTAGTTTATTGCTTCCACTTGAGCTAACATTTTCGTAGACGAGCAAAATACGGCATCCAACGAACGAGGGCTATTCACCCCCCTCTAGCCGGTCAATCGATCCCCCAACAAGTGGTATCAGAGCCAAGGAAAGTTTGTCGAGGACTAACTGCCACAACAAACAATTCGCAAAATGGCCGGCTCAAACATCCATCCACCGAAGTTCGATGGCGAATTCGCTTGGTGGAAGAAGAGAATGGAGGTATTCTTCGAAACTGACTTTGAAATTCTATTGATAATGGAAAACGGTTTCGAGTTGCCTAGGAACGAGGATGGGGAGCCATTGGAGAAATCGAGATGGAGCAAAAGACAAAGAGAAAAGTATTTGGCAAATTCAAAGGCCAAGCACCACCTCTACAATGTGCTCCCTCAACAAGAAGTAAATAGAATAGGGGAGTGCTCAAGTGCCAAAGAGATGTGGGAGAGATTGGTTGAACTTCATGAAGGCACTTCGGAAGCCAAGCTAGCGAGAAGAGATCTCCTCCGCTCCCAACTATCAAATATTAAGCTTGAAAAGGGAGAAAAGGTAACTTACCTACATTCTAGATTTAAAGAAATATTAATTGGGCTAACAAGTGTAGGTGAGAAGCTATCAAACCGGGATATGGTAATGAAGGCCATAGATGCCTTTCCCCGGTCCTCAAGATGGAGCTCCATGGTGGACTCATTTTATATCTCCAAGAACTTAGAAGTAAGCACCTTGAAGGAATTCTTCTCAACAATGGAGCTTCATGAAACTAGGCTAGAAGGAATACAAGAAGAGCCTAGAATCCAACCCTCAAGAGGAGTAGCTTTGATAGCGAACAAGTGGAAGAAGAAGATGGAAGTCCCCTCCTTCTCATCCGATGAAGCCTCTACCTCCTCCATGGATAGCACGGAAGAAGCCTACATGGTAAGGAAGGTAAGGCGTGCATTTAAGAATCTTAGATTTGATAAATCTCATGATAGGAATAGAAGACCAAGGGGGAAGGTCATATGCTATAATTGCCAAGGAGAGGGACATATAAGGGATAATTGTCCCCTCCTAAACAAGAGCAAGGAAGATAAGAAAAAGAAAGAAGAAAAGAGGAAGAAGAAGGGGAGCAAGAAAAAGGAAGAAGAAAAGAAGGCAAAAGGAAGAGGGAAGGCCATGGCACTCAAAGCCAAGACATGGGATGACCTTGCCTCTTCATCCTCAGAAGAAGAGCATGTCTACTCCAACCTAGCACTAATGGCTCTTCATGACTCAGATTGTTCCTCCTCCTCAAATGAAGAATCAAGCACAAGTGGGGAGAGCTCAAGTGAAGGGGGAGCCTCCACATCCTCCTCATCCGAAGAAGAAGAAGAGGATATGGAAACTATGGTAATGAATGCTTCTCCTAAGAAAATAGTTTCCATAATTTCTAGTTTAACTAAGGAGTTATTTGGCATGAAAAAGAAAAGTAAAAGCATGCTTAGTCAAATTAAGAAATTAGAACAAAAGCTAGAAAATGCATGCTTAAATGATAATGTTTCTTCTTGCCATGATGATGCATGCTCACATGACTATATGCCTTTGGATGTTAATGATGCATGCATAGAGGAAAATAGGGCTTTAAGGGAAAAGGTAGATTATTTAACCAAAGCCTTAGAAAAATTCACAATTGGCTCCAACACATTAAATATGATCATAGGGAGCCAAAGAGCAAGTTTTAACAAAAAAGGCCTAGGATATAAGGAAAAGAAAAATGAAAAGGCCTACAAATACCTAATAGCTAGGGGACAAGATAAAAAGAAAGTAATAGCTAGAAAATGGATCCCCAAGGAATACTTAGTGAACCCAATAGGAAAGAACTTATTTTGGGTTCCAAAATCCATCCTTAAGGGTTAGAAAACCCCTAGGGTAGTCAACCACATGGACCTAACCTATATTATATTTTGGTTGACTTAGGATGACGGGACAACATTTTTTAGATAGTGTTGGGTGATGATAACGTACCCATAAATAGATAATAATGCTTAAATCATGATGATTGATGTAATTCCTATGTATATTTACAATCATGATTTATGTTTTTGAAATTTGGCACGTTATCATAAGAAATAGGTTTGAATCATGCTTTAGGTAATACTTTGTTTATTATCATCATATAATACCTAATGCATGACTATTATTTGATGAATACATGAGGTTCATGATCATAATGTAGAATTCATTCATATATGTCTTTATGATCATGAGGATTATTAGGTTGACACTTAACCATGATAGAATTGCATGAACATATTGGTTAAGTATATACAAATACCCCCTAGGATGCATCTCACACTCACCATAGACTACCTTGATTGAAAACTTAGCATGAGTGAGATGTTAGGATGATACAAATGTTCACTAATGCCTATGACATTTAGATGGTCATTTAAAGTATCAAAATAGCAATAATATACCAATCATGGGGAAGGCTTATGTTTAATTCATAGACATATTGCCCAAAGATCATGGTTGGATATTTCATATGTTTTCAAAACAATTTCGTACTTTAAAATATATGTATTCATGTTTTGAAACAATTGGATGCAAGACTAGGTGTTAAAATGGATACTCTTATGATAAAAAACCTAGTAGTTTTTAAAGCTTTTGGATTTTTGGCAAATACGTGGAAATATAATGATTTTTCATGAAAACATATTTTTCACTGATAGATATACTTAAAAGAAATGTGTTCCCCAAATTTCATGATTTTTTGAATTTTTTGGAATTTTTAATGCATTTCTGAAATTCGGTCTGAAAATCAAAAAATCCCGAAATTCACGTGCGATCGGTATCCGAACACGATCGATGGCCCAATATATCGATCAAGAAAGGCTGAATTCCAAATTTTAAATCAACTTGTGGTATTTTCTTTCTTTTAGACTTGATGCCATGTGTTTTTAACTTAGTGATAATCTTTTTGATGGTGTCAAAGGGGGAGAAAATATTATGTTTAAGTTAATTATAAAAGGGGGAGAAATTTTTGATAGGGAGAAATTTACATAGACTTGTGGTATTTTCTTTCTTTTAGACTTGATGCCATGTGTTTTTAACTTAGTGATAATCTTTTTGATGGTGTCAAAGGGGGAGAAAATATTATGTTTAAGTTAATTATAAAAGGGGGAGAAATTTATGATAGGGAGAAATTTACATAGAGAGTTTCATGGATTAAGGGGGAGTTGCATGTTGCTATATCATGATTATGTTTAATGCTTTCTTTCATTAAAATTTATATCAAATGTTTTTACTTAACTTAAACGGATTGCCACACATCAAAAAGGGGGAGATTGTTAGGGCAATCTCTTGCCGTAATATGGTTTTGATGGTGTGGCAAAGGGTTTAAGTTAGTTTAATATGTGATTTGATATGTGCGTTGAAGTCGTGCAGGACTTAGTAATTCGCACATGGAGCCATGGCGAGTTTCACATCTCATGACTCGTGCCTTGAGTCGGTGAAGGATAGCTTTGCAGAAGCCGTGCGCTTGGAGCATCCGAGGGACCGCCGGACGAGGAACTTAGAGCGAAGCCGGAGGAAGTAGACTTCGAGGCAAGAGACGCGAAGGAGCATTGCAGAGTCGTGCGCCTGATGCTGCCGAGGGACGTGGCCGCGAACGAAGAGAACTTCGTGTTAGTAATATATGAGAGATGTCCTAAGGCAATCGCCTTATGTATGAACCATTTATATGATAAATGAAGATTCACTATTTGAGTATACATGTTTTATGTATTTGATTGGATCTTAAAGTCATTTACTGAATGACCACGATACGATTCACAGCATGAGAGAATTTGTGATTGGATCACAACTAGTGAGTATCTCTACATGTGTAATTGTGATATATCGGAACTATCCCAAGTCGATGAATTGATGGATTTGGACACCATCAATTCTGTCGAGACTAGCACGAGGTATACTCCTTAGTGTATCCAAGCAGCTGATTCTCACTGGCTGGAGACATAGTGATGTCCGGAGTTAATTGTGGATGCTAGTTATGGTAACTAGTTCATTGGAGTGACCAGCCGTAAGACTTCATATGGTTCTCTGCATATATAGATATGTCAATGAAGTTCTTACTGTGGCTTAAGTGCGATGTTCCTTTGACTTGCAGTATTCAAGTCATCTTGATCATGGAGACTTATGCTTTGACATCTTAAGCAAACATCTCTAAGGAGATGTTGACCCGGGATGATTGGGTATAAGTCGAAGTGATCGAAGGTGTTTGAATAGCCTATAAAGGATTCACCACTCCTTGCGAGGAGATGTATACCCATGGCCTCTCGTCGGATTGTTACTAAAGTCTTTGGCCAAAGCATTACATGTTTAGAGTAAGGTACTCTTCGATACATGTGGAGTAACTAGAATCCGTAGGACGAGGAAATGATACTTGGGCTAGGTGTGACGTAGTCAGCATAGTGGGGACTGACACTATAGACCATGTCCTGAACCAAGTGGGTATAAGATGAGTGAAGGGAATGGGGCACGATTCATTCGAGCTACTGAAGGGTTTCAGAAATAGTTTTGGATCAACCGTTGATCTTTTCGGTTAATTGGGGATCATGATGTACTACTAGGTGCCACTCATGATCGTTCTATAATTAATGGTTAGTTATAGACGACCAACATAAACCGAGAACCTATTTGGTCACACGCACAACGAGTGTAATCCAAAGGATTTAAAACGAGCTAGAGAATGGGATTCTCAGACCGAGAGAAACTATGTTTGGTTGGACAAAATATAAAGCGAGCATGAAATTGTTTCAGTCGCAATGGAAGCGTGGATGGGCCGTGTCTTATGAAGACATAATGGATGAACCAAAATGGTTTGGTTCTAATCAAATGGATGAGAATAAACCAAAGGGTTTGGTTTATTTTAAATGAATGAACCAAAAGTTGGTTCGGTTCGTTTTAAATTAAAATAAACCATCATGGTTTGGTTTATTTTAACTTATCCTAATGGAGCGGGTTAACGGGCTTTATGGATATGATCCATTAACCATTAAGAGAATTAGTTCTCTATAAAAGAGGGCTTAAGGGATTGTTAAACCCTAACTAATCCAAACCCTAGCCCCCTTGAGTTGCCGCCCACCTCCACCTTGGAGTTAATTGGCGCCAACCCTAAAGCTGCCGCCGCCCAGCTTGTGTGCAGCCGTCCAAGTCTTTGCCGGCTTCCAAGCTTCAGCCGGAGAACCTCCGGCGACCCTCCGGCAATCTCCTTTGGGTTCGGTGATAAGGTGAGCTTCCATCTTTCCTTAGCCGGCCTCTATTCCTCCACCAAAAGCTGTCCAGTTTTTCTGGACAGCTTGTTTCTTTGTTGTCGGAGCGTCGTTTGGACGACGGTTAGTGCTCTGACAGCGGCTAACTTACCGGGGATTTGATCTCCGGTAATCCTCTGAGGTGGGGGACGAAGGATTCGTCAAACGGTTGACGAATACCTCTTCGGAGAAGCGAGTTTTGAGAACTCGTTTTAGGATCCGAATTTGGATTCGGATCGTGATCATCTCTCGATCACGTCGTCTTCAACACGAGGCTAGTAACCCATACGAAGACGAAGCTCGTGACTTAGCGAAGTCATCCCGAGGAGCTCGGCGTTGATACGGATAGAGACGATTCTTACGAGGATCGTTCCGGTTGATGCCGTTCCCGCTACACGTCATACGAAAGGTATAACGTAAATAAATTTCTTTTATTGCAAATTTTAATTTACGGTTATGTCTACACTTGTTGTAATATGCATGCGTGTGTTGTGTGTGTTGTAATAAATAGGAGTATTTATTATTTTTATTGCTTCCGCTGTGTTCATGTTTACGAAACATGATCGAACACACACACGCCGCGGTGCCGGAAACCCAACAGTGGTATCAGATCCCAGGTTGTGTTTCGACATAATCGTAAAAATGGTTTTGCGATAGTCATAATGTATTTCTGGAAATTTTCTAAAATTTGGAAATTTAGAAGTATTTATGGAAATTTTTCAATTTTGGAAAGTCTAGAAGTATTTATGGAAATCTTCTACTTTTGGAAAGTTGGAAGTATTTATGGAAATTGATATTTTCCATAAATAAAATATTTGATTAGATTCTGGAAATTTGTTTCCTAATTTAATCATGATTTGATTTGGGAAATCAAATCTTAAAATATTTTATTTCCATAAGTAGTTTTAATGATTTAGGAAATTGGTTTTCTAAATAGATTTTCCTTAATCAAATAATTCCATGAATAAAATATGTGATTAGATTTGGAAATTTGTTTCCTAATTTAATTATGATTTGATTTGGAGAATCAAATCTTAAACATATTTTATTTCCATAAATAGTTATGACATATAAGGAAATTATATACATGACATAATTGTATGCCATGTAATTGCATTAGATGCATAACATTATGCCATGCGTGTCGTGACATGTAGATGTATGCCATGTATGCCATGCCATGTAGATAATAGTTATTTGCATGCAAAGAGGATGAGACATAAAAACCCTTAATAAATATTAAAGCCTACACCTTCCATTAATATGGTTAGAACCAGAGTTCTGTTTCTTGTTTGGGTTGTTGGACTCTCTCCAAGCCCGGCTCGAACCTGAATATGTTCAAACCATGGAATAGTTTAATACTAATATGGTAAGAGTCAGAGGTCAATCATTAGCTTTGGTTGTTGGACTCTCTCCAAGCTGGGCTAATTGGTTGAATGCGCTCTAACCATATTAAAATTATGTCCTGATTAATGGGTTGGCTTTAACCTGGAGCATCGGCTTGTTGGACTCTCTCCAAGGTCGATGTAAAGGGAGGTGAAGTTGGGTGCTATGCATATGATGCATACTTGTTAATGTGTTAACAACCCGATGTATGTGTGAACATTCAATTAGTTGATAGCACATTGTGATAGTTGCATATACGTGATATGCAATCGGTATAGAAGTTACCTACCGTCGTAGTTATGAATGGCTTGTTGGACTCTCTCTAAGGTTGTTCATAACTATGATGGATATCAGCCCATTCGGAGATGGACCTACGATCTCCCGAAGTGATTTTGGGGTTTTTGAAATTCGAAAAATGAATGGGATTTATAAATGTATATTGATGCATTTTAAAATCATTTTCTCATATATGCTCGTTTTGTATTTCTAAAATTGATCATGATGTCTTTGAATTTGCGTTCCATTTTGGATTCGAATAAATTGATTGGGCCGAGCTTCTTGGACTGGCTTAGAAGCTTGAGAATTGTTCTCAAGGTTGAAAAGCTTACAAATGTCCTCGTAGCGCCTCTTCCCGCCCGTCCTAGTGACGATGCAACTCCGGACCAATTGTTGGTCTATCAGAAACATGTGATTGATTCTGAACTGACAAGTTGCATCATGCTAGCTGCGATGGAACCCAAGCTACGAAAGCAGCATGAGCATATGGATGCTCATATCGTAGTCCTTCATCTTTGTGAGTTGGTTGATGAGCAAGTGAGATTCGAAAGGTTCGAAGTCTCAAAGCTCCTCTTCACCTCTGAGATGCTAGAAGGTTCATCTGTGGTACTGCTCAATATGCTGAAGACTGTGGAGTCTTCTGAGAAGCATGAGAAGGGGACGGTGCTATTAGTTGATTCCTCGAAGAAAGGTTCTAAGAGGAAGTCAAAGGAACAACATAAGGGAAAGAAGAGAAAGGCTAAGAAGGTAGAACTAGCACAAAAAGAAACTTGCCATCATTATGGAAAGGAGAGCCATTTGCGAAGAAAGTGCAAGATTTATCTTGAGTCTGTGAAGAAGAATAAGGCATCGGATGCCCCATCTTCTTCAGATATCTTCGTTATTGATTGTCATTCTATTTCCTCAAACACTTGGGTATTGGATACTGGGTGTGGCTCACATATATGTAATGACATACATGGGCTAAGGAATAGAAGAAGACTCGTCAAGGGAGAGTCAAATTTGCGTGTTGGGAATGGAGCAAAGGTTGCTACAGTCGCCATTGGAACGCATTTGTTGAAACTCCCTACAGGACTTGTCTTAGAACTGGACAATTGCTTTTATGTTCCTTCATTGATAAAGAACATCATTTCTATTTCTTGTTTAAATAGAAATGGGTACCATTTGACTTTTAGTAACAATTGTTGTTACATAACTTTGAATGGAGTTCTTTATGGGACTGGAACTTTAAGCAATGGTATTTATATGTTGGACGTATCCAGTGACATCTTCAATATCGAAGCGAGCAACACGCGTGCTCAAAAGGATAATCAAATAGACTCCTATATGTGGCATTGTCGTCTTGGCCATGTAAGCAAGAAATGCATGTCCGAATTACACAAATGTGGAATTCTGGAATCGTTTGAATTGGATTCATACGATACATGCGAATCATGCTTAAAAGGCAAGATGACTAAGTTACCTTTTACTGGAAAAGGTGAACGAGTGGGAGAGTTACTAGGTCTAATACATACTGATGTATGTGGACCTATGTCAACTCAAGCTTTAGGAGGCTATAGCTACTTCATTACCTTCACCGATGATCACTCACGGTTTGGGTATGTGTTCCTGATGAAAGACAAGTCTGAAGCCTTTGAAAGGTTCAAAGAATTCAGAAATGAAGTAGAGAAACAACATGACAAAAGTATTAAAATACTTCGATCGGATCGAGGTGGTGAATACTTAAGTCAAGAGTTTCTTGATTATCTAAGAGACAATGGCATATTGTCTCAATGGACTCCGCCCTATACACCACAGTATAATGGTGTATCTGAGAGGCGTAACCGGACCTTGTTGGACATGGTCAGGTCAATGATGAATCATGCAACTCTTCCCAAGTCCTTTTAGGGCTATGCACTTCAGATAGCTGTTTACTTGTTAAACAGAATGCCAACCAAGGTAGTCTCAACTACTCCATATGAGATATGGAATAGTAAGAAACCTCATGTATCTTACTTGAAGATATGGGGTTGTCCTGCTTATATGAAGCGGACTGTATCAGAAAAATTGGATGCTAAGTCTGATAAATGTCTATTTATTGGATACCCTAAGGAAACAAGGGGTTACCAATTCTATCATCCTGTGGAACAAAAGGTGTTTGTTTCAAGGCATGCTGTGTTTCTAGAGAAAGAGTTTCTCTTGCAAGAAAACAGTGGGAGTATCGTCGAGCTTGAGGAGGCTCGAGAGACTCAAATAGACATTAATGAGATACCTGGTGAAGCAAAACAGTCGACAACTCATAGTGATGAGCAATCTGCTTGACCTATTGTAACACCACATCTTCGTAGATCTGGTAGAACACGCAATATTCCTGAGAGATATGGATTTCTCGTAAGCGAATCGAACGACGTGTTACTCATTGATGATGAGGAGTCTACCAGTTATGAAGAAGTGCTGACAAGTTCAGAAAGGGATAAGTGGCTTGGTGCCATGAAGTCGGAAATGGATTCCATGTATGAAAACCAAGTTTGGAACTTGGTTGACCCACCTGAAGGGATAAAGCCTATAGGGTGCAAGTGGGTTTTCAAGAAGAAAACCGACATGGATGGTAATGTGATTACCTATAAGGCTAGATTGGTGGCGAAAGGATATCATCAAAACAAGGTGTTGATTATGACGAAACCTATTCGCCTGTAGCTATGCTTAAATCCATTCGGATGCTCCTGGCCATAGCGTCTCATTATGATTATGAGATTTGGCAGATGGATGTGAAAATAGCTTTTCTTAATGGAAACCTGCTCGAGGACGTGTATATGATACAGCCTGAGGGTTTCACATCGGTTGATAAAACCAAGGTATGTAAATTGCGACGGTCCATATATGGATTGAAGCAAGCATCCAGGAGCTGGAATATCCGTTTTGATGAGACCATAAAAAGTTTGATTTCTCACAAAATCCAGACGAACCTTGTGTGTACAAGAAGGTTAGTGAGAGTGCAGTCATGTTCCTAGTATTGTATGTCGATGACATACTACTTATAGGAAACGATGTTTCAATCTTACAGTCAGTGAAGGTTTGGATATCCAAGACATTCTCCATGAAAGACCTGGGAGATGCAACCTACATCCTCGGGATTAAGATCTATAGAGATAGATCAAAACGGTTGCTTGGTCTTTCGCAGTCTACATATATAGACCGAGTGCTAAAGAGGTTTAGCATGTCGGAATCCAAGAAAGGTTTCTTACCCATCAGGCATGGGGTACACCTTTCGAAGTCTTTGTGTCCGCGCACAGAAGACGAGAGGATTTGCATGAGTAAGATTCCCTATGCATCCACAATAGGATCTATCATGTATGCTATGTTATGTACGAGGCCCGATGTATCGTATGCTCTGAGTGTCACGAGCAGATACCAGTCTGATCCAGGAATGGATCATAGGGTGACTGTTAAGACGATCCTTAAGTACTTAAGAAGAACTAAGGATGCGTTCCTAATATATGGAGAAGGGTACATGGTGATACGTGGGTATACGGATGCGACTCTCGGAGACAAGGATGATTCCATGTCTCGATGCGGTATGTATTGACGGAATGCGGTGCAATAAGTTGGAAAGGTTCCAAGCTTGACACTATAGCGGATTACGCCACTAAGGCGAGAATACATTGTAACTTTAGAAGCGACAAAGGAAGCGGTTTGGATCAGAAGTTCATCTCACGAACTTGATGTGGTCTCATCAATGATCCAAACATGTGCTTCGCCGCTATCATCTTATCAGAGAGATCATCAGTAGGAACGAAATACAAATCGAGAAAATTCCCACTGAAAGGAACTTAGCGGATCCTTTGACTAAGGCATTACCTCAAAGTATGTTTGAGGGTCATGTTCGAGCTTATGGTATTGGATACCGTAGCGATTGGCATTAAGCCAAGTGGGAGTCTGTTAGTAATATATGAGAGATGTCCTAAGGCAATCGCCTTATGTATGAACCATTTATATGATAAATGAAGATTCACTATTTGAGTATACATGTTTTATGTATTTGATTGGATCTTAAACTCATTTACTGAATGACCACGATACGATTCACAGCATGAGAGAATTTGTGATTGAATCACAACTAGTGAGTATCTCTACATGTGTAATTGTGATATATCGGAATTATCCCTAGTCGATGAATTGATGGATTTGGACACCATAAATTCTGTCGAGACTAGCACGAGGTATACTCCTTGGTGTATCCAAGCAGCTGATTCTCACTGGCTGGAGACATAGTGATGTCCGGAGTTAATCGTGGATGCTAGTTATGGTAACTAGTTCATTGGAGTGACCAGCCGTAAGACTTCATATGGTTCTCTGCATATATAGATATGTCAATGAAGTTCTTACTGTGGCTTAAGTGTGATGTTCCTTTGACTTGCGGTATTCAAGTCATCTTGATCATGGAGACTTATGCTTTTACATCTTAAGCAAACATCTCTAAGGAGATGTGGACCCGGGATGATTGGGTATAAGTCGAAGTGATCGAAGGTGTTTGAATAGCCTATAAAGGATTCACCACTCCTTGCGAGGAGATGTATACCCATGGCCTCTCGTCGGATTGTTACTAAAGTCTTTGGCCAAAGCATTACATGTTTAGAGTAAGGTACTCTTCGATACATGTGGAGTAACTAGAATCCGTAGGGACGAGGAAATGATACTTGGGCTAGGTGTGGCGTAGTCGACCTAGTGGGACGACACTATAGACCATGTCCGAACCAAGTGGGTATAAGATGAGTGAAGGAATGGGGCACGATTCATTCGAGCTCTTTGAAGGGTTTGAAATAGTTGGATCAAGCGTTGATCTTTTGGTTAATTGGGGATCATGATGTACTACTAGGTGCCACTCATGATCGTTCTATAATTAATGGTTAATTATAGACGGCCAACATAAACCGAGAACCTATTTGGTCACACGCACAACGAGTGTAATCCAAAGGATTTAAAACGAGCTTGAGAATGGGATTCTCAGACCGAGAGAAACTATGTTTGGTTGGACCAAATATAAAGCGAGCATGAAATTGTTTCAGTCGCAATGGAAGCGTGGATGGGCCGTGTCTTATGAAGACATAATGGATGAACCAAAATGGTTTGGTTCTAATCCAATGGATGAGAATAAACCAAAGGGTTTGGTTTATTTTAAACGAATGAACCAAAAGTTGGTTCGGTTCGTTTTAACTTAAAATAAACCATCATGGTTTGGTTTATTTTAACTTATCCTAATGGAGCGGGTTAACGGGCTTTATGGATATGATCCATTAACCATTAAGAGAATTAGTTCTCTATAAAAGAGGGCTTAAGGGATTGTTAAACCCTAACTAATCCAAACCCTAGCCCCCTTGTGTTGCCGCCCACATCCACCTTGGAGTTAATTGGTGCCAACCCTAAAGCTGCCGCCGCCCAGCTTGTGTGCAGCCGTCCAAGTCTTTGCCGGCGTCCAAGCTTCAGCCGGAGAACCTCCGGCGACCCTCCGGCGATCTCCTTTGGGTTCGGTGATAAGGTGAGCTTCCATCTTTCCTTAGCCGGCCTCTATTCCTCCACCAAAAGCTGTCCAGTTTTTCTGGACAGCTTGTTTCTTTGTTGTCGGAGCGTCGTTTGGACGACGGTTAGTGCTCCGACAATGGCTAACTTACCGGGGATTTGATCTCCGGTAATCCTTTGAGGTGGGGGACGAAGGATTCGTCAAACGGTTGACGAATACCTCTCCGGAGAAGCGAGTTTTGAGAACTCGTTTTAGGATCAGAATTTGGATTCGGATCGTGATCATCTCTCGATCACGTCGTCTTCAACACGAGGCTAGTAACCCGTACGAAGACGAAGCTCGTGTCTTAGCGAAGTCATCCCGAGGAGCTCGCCGTGGATACGTATAGAGACGATTCTTACGAGGATCGTTCCGGTTGATGCCGTTCCCGCTACACGTCATACGAAAGGTATAACGTAGATAAATTTCTTTTATTGCAAATTTTAATTTACGGTTATGTCTACACTTGTTGTAATATGCATGTGTGTGTTGTGTGTGTTGTAATAAATAGGAGTATTTATTATTTTTATTGCTTCCGCTGTGTTCATGTTTACGAAACATGATCGAACACACACACGCCGCGGTACCGGAAACCCAACAGTGGTATCAGAGCCCAGGTTGTGTTTCGACATAATCGTAAAAATGGTTTTGCGATAGTCATAATGTATTTATGGAAATTTTCTAAAATTTTGAAATTTAGAAGTATTTATGGAAATTTTTCAATTTTGGAAAGTCTAGAAGTATTTATGGAAATCTTCTACTTTTGGAAAGTTGGAAGTATTTATGGAAATTGATATTTTCCATAAATAAAATATTTGATTTGATTCTGAAAATTTGTTTCCTAATTTAATCATGATTTGATTTGGGAAATCAAATCTTAAAATATTTTATTTCCATAAGTAGTTTTAATGATTTAGGAAATTGGTTTCCTAAATAGATTTTCCTTAATCAAATAATTCCATGAATAAAATATGTGATTAGATTTGGAAATTTGTTTCCTAATTTAATTATGATTTGATTTGGAGAATCAAATCTTAAACATATTTTATTTCCATAAATAGTTATGACATATAAGGAAATTATTTACATGACATAATTGTATGCCATGTAATTGCATTAGATGCATAACATTATGCCATGCGTGTCGTGACATGTAGATGTATGCCATGTATGCCATGTCATGTAGATAATAGTTATTTGCATGCAAAGAGGATGAGACATAAAAACCCTTAATCAATATTAAAGCCTACACCTTCCATTAATATGGTTAGAACCAGAGTTCTGTTTCTTGTTTGGGTTGTTGGACTCTCTCCAAGCCCGGCTCGAACCTGAATATGTTCAAACCATGGAATAGTTTAATACTAATATGGTAAGAGTCAGAGGTCAATCATTAGCTTTGGTTGTTGGACTCTCTCCAAGCTGGGCTAATTGGTTGAATGCGCTCTAACCATATTAAAACTATGTCCTGATTAATGGGTTGGCTTTAACCTGGAGCATCGGCTTGTTGGACTCTCTCCAAGGTCGATGTAAAGGGAGGTGAAGTTGGGTGCTATGCATATGATGCATACTTGTTAATGTGTTAACAACCCGATGTATGTGTGAACATTCAATTAGTTGATAGCACATTGTGATAGTTGCATATACGTGATATGCAATCGGTATAGAAGATACCTACCGTCGTAGTTATGAATGACTTGTTGGACTCTCTCCAAGGTTGTTCATAACTATGATGGATATCAGCCCATTCGGAGATGGACCTATGATCTCCCGAAGTGATTTTGGGGTTTTTGAAATTCGAAAAATGAATGGGATTTATAAATGTATATTGATACATTTTAAAATCATTTTCTCATATATGCTCGTTTTGTATTTCTAAAATTGATCATGATGTCTTTGAATTTGCGTTCCATTTTAGATTCGAATAAATTGATTGGGCCGAGCTTCTTGGACTGGCTTAGAAGCTTAAGAATTGTTAACAAGGTTGAAAAGCTTACAAATGTCCTCGTAGCGCCTCTTCCCGCCCGTCCTAGTGACGATGCAACTCCGGACCAATTGTTGGTCTATCAGAAACATGTGATTGATTCTGAACTGACAAGTTGCATCATGCTAGCTGCGATGGAACCCAAGCTACGAAAGCAGCATGAGCATATGGATGCTCATATCGTAGTCCTTCATCTTTGTGAGTTGGTTGATGAGCAAGTGAGATTCGAAAGGTTCGAAGTCTCAAAGCTCCTCTTCACCTCTGAGATGCTAGAAGGTTCATCTGTGGTACTGCTCAATATGCTGAAGACTGTGGAGTCTTCTGAGAAGCATGAGCAGGGGACGGTGCTATTAGTTGATTCCTCGAAGAAAGGTTCTAAGAGGAAGTCAAAGGAACAGCATAAGGGAAAGAAGAGAAAGGCTAAGAAGGTAGAACTAGCACAAAAAGAAACTTGCCATCATTATGGCAAGGAGAGCCATTTGGGAAGAAAGTGCAAGATTTATCTTGAGTCTGTGAAGAAGAATAAGGCATCGGATGCCCCATCTTCTTCAGATATCTTCGTTATTGATTGTCATTCTATTTCCTCAAACACTTGGGTATTGGATACTGGGTGTGGCTCATATATATGTAATGACATACATGGGCTAAGGAATAGAAGAAGACTCGTCAAGGGAGAGTCAAATTTGCGTGTTGGGAATGGAGCAAAGGTTGTTGCAGTCGCCATTGGAACGCATTTGTTGAAACTCCCTACAGGACTTGTCTTAGAACTGGACAATTGCTTTTATGTTCCTTCATTGATAAAGAACATCATTTCTATTTCTTGTTTAAATAGAAATGGGTACCATTTGACTTTTAGTAACAATTGTTGTTACATAACTTTGAATGGAGTTCTTTATGGGACTGGAACTTTAAGCAATGGTGTTTATATGTTGGACGTATCCAGTGACATCTTCAATATCGAAGCGAGCAACACGCGTGCTCAAAAGGATAATCAAATAGACTCCTATATGTGGTATTGTCGTCTTGGCCATGTAAGCAAGAAATGCATATCCGAATTACACAAATGTGGAATTCTGGAATCGTTTGAATTGGATTCATACGATACATGTGAATCATGCTTAAAAGGCAAGATGACTAAGTTACCTTTTACTGGAAAAGGTGAACGAGTGGGAGAGTTACTAGGTCTAATACATACTGATGTATGAGGACCTATGTCAACTCAAGCTTTAGGAGGCTATAGCTACTTCATTACCTTCAACGATGATCACTCACGGTTTGGGTATGTGTTCCTGATGAAACACAAGTCTGAAGCCTTTGAAAGGTTCAAAGAATTCAGAAATGAAGTAGAGAAACAACATGACAAAAGTATTAAAATACTTCGATCGGATCGAGGTGGTGAATACTTAAGTCAAGAGTTTCTTGATTATCTAAGAGACAATGGCATATTGTCTCAATGGACTCCACCCTATACACCACAGCATAATGGTGTATCTGAGAGGCGTAACCGGACCTTGTTGGACATGGTCAGGTCAATGATGAATCATGCAACTCTTCCCAAGTCCTTTTGGGGCTATGCACTTCAGACAGCTGTTTACTTGTTAAACAGAATTCCAACCAAGGTAGTCTCAACTACTCCATATGAGATATGGAATAGTAAGAAACCTCATGTATCTTACTTGAAGATATAAGGTTGTCCTTATATGAAGCGGACTGTATCAGACAAATTGGATGCTAAGTCTGATAAATGTCTATTTATTGGATACCCTAAGGAAACAAGGGGTTACCAATTCTATCATCCTGTGGAACAAAAGGTGTTTGTTTCAAGGCATGCTGTGTTTCTAGAGAAAGAGTTTCTCTTGCAAGAAAACAGTGGGAGTATCGTCGAGCTTGAGGAGGCTCGAGAGACTCAAATAGACATTAATGAGATACCTGGTGAAGCAAAACAGCCGACAACTCATAGTGATGAGCAATCGGCTGGACCTATTGTAACACCACATCTTCGTAGATCTGGTAGAACACGCAATATTCCTGAGATATATGGATTTCTCGTAAGCGAATCGAACGACGTGTTACTCATTGATGATGAGGAGCCTACCAGTTATGAAGAAGTGCTGACAAGTTCAGAAAGGGATAAGTGGCTTGGTGCCATGAAGTCGGAAATGGATTCCATGTATGAAAACCAAGTTTGGAACTTGGTTGACCCACCTGAAGGGATAAAGCCTATAGGGTGCAAGTGGGTTTTCAAGAAGAAAACCGACATGGATAGTAATGTGATTACCTATAAGGATAGATTGGTGGCGAAAGGATATCGTCAAAACAAGGTGTTGATTATGACGAAACTTATTCGCCTGTAGCTATGCTTAAATCCATTCGGATGCTCCTGGCCATAGCATCTCATTATGATTATGAGATATGGCAGATGGATGTGAAAACAGCTTTCCTTAATGGAAACCTGCTCGAGGACGTGTATATGATACAGCCTGAGGGTTTCACATCGGTTGATAAAACCAAGGTATGCAAATTGCGACGGTCCATATATGGATTGAAGCAAGCATCCAGGAGCTGGAATATCCGTTTTGATGAGACCATCAAAAAGTTTGATTTCTCATAAAATCCAGACGAACCTTGTGTGTACAAGAAGGTTAGTGAGAGTGCAGTCATGTTCCTAGTATTGTATGTCGATGACATACTACTTATAGGAAACGATGTTTCAATATTACAGTCAGTGAAGGTTTGGATATCCAAGACATTCTCCATGAAAGACCTGGGAGAAGCAACCTACATCCTCGGGATTAAGATCTATAGAGATAGATCGAAATGGTTGCTTGGTCTTTCGCAGTCTACATATATAGACCGAGTGCTAAAGAGGTTTAGCATGTCGGAATCCAAGAAAGGTTTCTTACCCATCAGGCATGGGGTACACCTTTCGAAGTCTATGTGTCCGCGCACAGAAGACGAGAGGATTTGCATGAGTAAGATTCCCTATGCATCCACAATAGGATCTATCATGTATGCTATGTTATGTACGAGGCCCGATGTATCGTATGCTCTGAGTGTCACGAGCAGATACCAGTCTGATCCAGGAATGGATCATAGGGTGACTGTTAAGACGATCCTTAAGTACTTAAGAAGAACTAAGGATGCGTTCCTAATATATGGAGAAGGGTACATGGTGATACATGGGTATACGGATGCCAGCTCCAGACAGACAAGGATGATTCCATGTCTGAGTCTGGGTATGTATTCACCTGGAATGGAGGCGCAATAAGTTGGAAAGGTTCCAAACTTGACACTATAGCGGATTCTGCCACTAAGG
Organism: Wurfbainia villosa; assembly: GCA_025175895.1. NCBI lineage: Eukaryota > Viridiplantae > Streptophyta > Magnoliopsida > Zingiberales > Zingiberaceae > Wurfbainia > Wurfbainia villosa. The sequence continues at coordinate 76,017,194 of CM046000.1, read as the reverse complement.
CAGAATACATTGCAGCTTTAGAAGTAGCAAAGGAAGCGGTTTGGATCAAGAAGTTCATATCTAAACTTGATGTGGTCTCATCAATGATCCAAACATGTGCTTCGCCGCTATCATCTTATCAGAGAGATCATCAGTAGGAACGAAATACAAATCGAGAAAATTCCCACTGAAAGAAACTTAGCGGATCCTTTGACTAAGGCATTACCTCAAAGTTGTAGGAGATCGATATGGCCGGCTAGAGGGGGGTGAATAGCCCTTTTCGTTTGGATGGCGGTATTTTGCTCGTCTACAAAACGTTAGCGCAAGCGGAATATACAAATATAAATAAAGACAAGCAAAATAGAAACAAGCAATACAAACACCAAGATATAACGTGGTTCACGGCTACGCCGCTAATCCACGGTCCGATTCGTCCACGGTGAATCACTCCGCCAAAACCAATCACTATCGGTCTCTCCTTTGCACAAAGCTAGGTGGAGGTAACCTTTACAACCAAGATCACTCTTCTTACAATAGGATTGAAGTAAAGACAAGTAAGAAGAGTTTAGAGCTTGTGGGGCACTAGGAAGATTGTTTGGAACTTAAGCATTAGCCTCTCAAAGGCTCACACCCTCTCTTTTTATAGAGAGGGCTAACTTCTTCCTTGCCGCCATCGCCGATCCGCCTATGGCACTACAACGCCTCCGAACCTCCGAACGCGTCGGATCCGCTGTTGTCCAATCGGAACTCTTGGCGATGACTCACTGGACCTCACCGATCTGTCGACTCATCGGCCGCCTACGAGCGGTTCGCGGCCAAAACCCTATTGACTACCGATCACGCTCGCGAATGGATCGTTGGTCTTGGCAATGATCGATGCCACAAACCGCCGTCAGATACCATCGAGCTACACTCGATTAGCAGCCGATCGCCATTCCATGGCAATGACCGTGTCGAAAACCCATCCGACACTTGGCCAAATGGCCAAGTTTCACCTAAGAGCTACCCTCCCGGGTTACAATCGCCACTCATTTCTGAGTCCTTTGCCTCGGTTCTCTTCGTTCTCCACGCCCCTAAGATCAGGCGCACGGCTCTGCAATGCTCCTTCGCGTCTCTTGCCTCGAAGTCTACTTCCTCCGGCTTCACTCCAAGCTTCTCGTCCGACGGTCCCTCGGATACTCCAAGTGCACGGCTTCCGCAAAGCTATCCTTCACCGACTCAAGGCACGAGTCATGAGATGTGAAACTCGCCACGGCTCCATGTGCGAATTACTAAGTCCTGCACGACTTCAACGCACATATCACATCAACATATCAAACTAACTTAAACCCTTTGCCACACCATCAAAACCATATCACGGCAAGAGATTGCCCTAACAATCTCCCCCTTTTTGATGTGTGGCAATCCGTTTAAGTTAGGTAAAAACATTTGATATAAATTCTAAGGTAAGAAAGCATGTAAAGATAAACATGATATAGCAACATGCAACTCCCCCTTAATCCATGAAACTCTCCATGTAAATTTTCTCCCCCTATCATATATTTCTCCCCCTACAATATATTTCTCCCCTAATGTGATTAACTTAAACATACTTATTTCTCCCCCTTTGACACCATCAAAAAGATTAACACTAAGTTATAAGCTCATGGCATCAAGTATATTTCTACCACTTGTTGGTGGCATCAAGTATATTTCTACCACTTGTAGGAGGTTTTATAAACTGAATTCGGCCTTCAATATTCTGATTTACAGGCCACCAATGATCGCTATCGCGATGGCAATGACCGCACAAAGGAAGCCGAATTTCTGATTTTCTGGATGAAATTCAGAAATGCATTAAAAATTCCAGAAAATTCTAAAAATCATGAAATTCGAGGAACATATTTCTCTTAAGTATATCTATCAAGGAAAAATAGTTTTTCATGAAAAATCATTATATTTTACAAGATTTGCCAAAAATCCAAACACTTGAAAAACCACTAATTTTTGAGTATGTTGGTATCCATTTTAACACCTAGTTTTGCATCCAATTGTTTCAAAACATGAATACATGTATTTTAAGGTAAGAAATTGTTTTGAAAATATTAGAAATATCCAACCATGATCTTTGGGCAATATGTCTATTTATTAAACATAAGCCTTCCCCATGATTGGTCTATTATTGATATTTTGATACTTTAAATGACCATCTAAATGCCATAGGCATTAGTGGACATTTGTATCATCCTAATATCTCACCCATGCTAAGTTTGCAATCAAGTTATCCTATAGTGAGTGTGAGATATATCCTAGGGGGTATTTGTATATACTTAACCCATATATTCATGCAATTCTATCATGGTTAAGTATCAACCTAACATCCTACATGATCATAATGACATATATCAATTAATTCTACATTATGATCATGAAACTCATGTATCCATCAAATAATAGTCATGCATTAGGTATTATATGATGATAATAAACAAATTATCACCTAAAGCATGATTTAACCCTATTTCTCATGATAACGTGCCAAATATCAAAAACATAAATCATGATTTAAAACATACATAGGAATTACAACAATCATCATGATTTAAGCATTATTACCTATTTATGGGCACGTTATCATCACCCAACACTATCTAAAAAATGTTGTCCCGTCATCCTAAGTCAACCAAAATATGATATAGGTCAAGTTCATATGGTTGACTACCCTAGGGTTATTCTAACCCTTAAGGATGGATTTAGGAACCCAAAATAGATTTTTGCCTATGGGGTTCACTAGAAATTCCTTGGGGATCCATTTCTTAGCTATTACTTTGTTTTTGTCTTGTCCCCTAGCAATTAGGCATCTATAGGCCTTCTCATTTTTCTTCTCTTTATATCCTAGGCCCTTCTTGTTAAAACTTGCCCTTTGGCTCCCAATTATCATGTTAAGGGTATTGGAGCCTATTGTGAATTTCTCTAGGGCTTTGGTTAAATAATCTACCTTTTCCCTTAATGCCCTATTTTCTTCTATGCATGCATCACTAACATCTAAAGGCACATAATTATCATGTGAGCATGCATCATCATGGCAAGAAGAAGTATTATTATTATTTAAGCATGCATTTTCTAGCTTATTTTCTAATGCCTTAATTTGATCTAGCATGCATTTATTTTTCTTCTTTGCTCTAAACAAATCCCTAGTTAAACTAGAAATCATAGAAACTATTTTACTAGGAGAGGCTTTCGTTACCATAGTTTCCATGTCCTCTTCTTCTTCTTCGGATGATGAGGAGGATGATGATGTGGAGGAGGCTCTCCCTTCACTTGAGCTCTCTCCTCTTGAGCTTGATCCTTCATTTTCGGAGGAGGAGCAATCCAAGTCATCAAAGGCCATCAAGGCCAAATTGGCGACAAAGGCATTCTCCTCATCCGATGATGAGGAGGAGGATGAGGATGGATCATCCCAAGTCCTTGCCTTGAGAGCCTTAGCCTTTCCCTTCTCCTTTGTCTTCTTCTCCTCTTCCTTCTTTTTCTTGCTCCCCCTTTTCTTCTTCTTTTCTTCTTTCTTTTTCCTCTCTTCCTTGCTCTTGTTTAGGAGAGGACAATTGTCCCTTATGTGTCCCTCTCCTTGGCAATTGTAGCATATCACCTTCCCCCTTGGTCTTCTATTCCTATCATTTGATTTATCAAATCTAAAATTCTTAAATACACGCCTCACCTTCCTTACCATGTAGGCTTCCTCGGTGCTATCCATGGAGGAGGAGGAGGCTTCATCATCGGAGGAGGAAGGGATCTCTATCTTCTTCTTCCCCTTGTTTGCCAACAATGCTACTCCTCTTGAGGGTTGAATTCTTGGCTCTTCTTGAATTCCTTCAAGCCTCGTTTCGTGGAGCTCCATTGTTGAAAAGAACTCCTCCAAAGTGCTCACTTCTAAATTCTTGGAGATGTAGAAGGAGTCCACCATGGAGCTCCACTTTGAGGACCGGGGAAAGGCATCTATAGCCTTCATGAGCATGTCCCGGTTTGATAGCTTCTCACCTACACTTGTTAGCCCAATTAAAATTTCTTTAAACCTAGAGTGTAGTGAGGTTACCTTTTCTCCCTTTTCTAGTTTTATATTGGATAGTTGGGAGCGGAGGAGATCTCTCCTTGCTAGCTTGGCCTCAGATGTGCCTTCATGAAGTTCTATGAGCTTCTCCCACATCTCTTTGGCGCTAGCACATTCTCCGATCCGGTTGATCTCTTGTTGAGGGAGCACATTGTAGAGATGGTGCTTGGCTTTGGAGTTTGCAAGGTGCTCCTCTCTTTGCCTCTTGGTCCACCTAGATTTCTCTATTGGCTTCCCTTCTTCATCCCTAGGCAAAACGAATCCGGATTCCATTGTAATCATTATATCAAAATTCGTTTCGAAAAATACCTCCATTCGCTTCTTCCACCAAGCGAATTCTCCTTCAAACTTCGGAGGATGGATGTTGGAGCCGGCCATTTTTGATGTAGGGCTTGTTGCGGCGGTTAGTCCGGTGACAAGCAACCTCTGCTCTGATACCACTTGTAGGAGATCGATATGGCCGGCTAGAGGGGGGTGAATAGCCCTTTTCGTTTGGATGGCGGTATTTTGCTCGTCTACAAAACGTTAGCGCAAGCGGAATATACAAATATAAATAAAGACAAGCAAAATAGAAACAAGCAATACAAACACCAAGATATAACGTGGTTCACGGCTACGCCGCTAATCCACGGTCCGATTCGTCCACGGTGAATCACTCCGCCAAAACCAATCACTATCGGTCTCTCCTTTGCACAAAGCTAGGTGGAGGTAACCTTTACAACCAAGATCACTCTTCTTACAATAGGATTGAAGTAAAGACAAGTAAGAAGAGTTTAGAGCTGGGGGCACTAGGAAGATTGTTTGAACTTAAGCATTAGCCTCTCAAAGGCTCACACCCTCTCTTTTATAGAGAGGCTAACTTCTTCCGTTGCCGCCATCACATCGGGCCGCCATGGCGGCCGACGCCACTACAACGGGCCTCCGAACACGTCGGATGTCGACCGCTGTTGTCCAATCTGAACTCTTGGCGTGATCCTGGACCTCACCCGATCGATCACGCGACCCGTAGTCGACGCCTGGGCCGGCTACGAGCGGTTCCGGGCTAAAACCCTATTGACTACCGATCCGCCGCCGAAGAATGATCTTGGCGGCAATGATCGCTAACGATGGCCCGATCGATGCCACAAACCGGGTCAGATACCCGAGCTACACTCGATTATCGTGCCGATCGCCATTCCATGGCGAGACCGTGTCAGAAAACCCATCCGACACTTGGCCAAATGGCCAAGTTTCACCTAAGAGCTACCCCTCCCCGGGTTACAATCGCTCACTCTCATTTCTGAGTCCTTGCCTTCGGTTCTTCGTTCGCCACGCCCCCAAGATCAGCGACGGCTCTGCAATGCTCCTTCGCGTCTCTTGCCTCGAAGTCTACTTCCTCCGGCTTCACTCCAAGCTTCTCGTCCGGCGGTCCCTCGGATGCTCCAAGCGCACGGCTTCCGCAAAGCTATCCTTCACCGACTCAAGGCACGAGTCATGAGATGTGAAACTCGCCACGGCTCCATGTGCGAATTACTAAGTCCTGCACGACTTCAACGCACATATCACATCAACATATCAAACTAACTTAAACCCTTTGCCACACCATCAAAACCATATCACGGCAAGAGATTGCCCTAACAAAAGTAAGTTTGAGGGTCATGTTCGAGCTTATGGTATTGGATACCGTAGCGATTGGCATTAGGCCAAGTGGGAGTCTGTTAGTAATATATGAGAGATGTCCTAAGGCAATCGCCTTATGTATGAACCATTTATATGATAAATGAAGATTCACTATTTGAGTATACATGTTTTATGTATTTGATTGGATCTTAAACTCATTTACTGAATGACCACGATACGATTCACAGCATGAGAGAATTTGTGATTGGATCACAACTAGTGAGTATCTCTACATGTGTAATTGTGATATATCGGAATTATCCCTAGTCGATGAATTGATGGATTTGGACACCATCAATTCTGTCGAGACTAGCACGAGGTATACTCCTTGGTGTATCCAAGCAGCTGATTCTCACTGGCTGGAGACATAGTGATGTCCGGAGTTAATCGTGGATGCTAGTTATGGTAACTAGTTCATTGGAGTGACCAGTCGTAAGACTTCATATGGTTCTATGCATATATAGATATGTCAATGAAGTTCATCGCGGGCTTAAGTGCGATGTTCCTTCGACTTATGTATTCAAGTCATCTTGATCATGGAGACTTATGCTTTGACATCTTAAGCAAACATCTCTAAGGAGATGTGGACCCGGATGATTGGGTATAAGTCAAGTGATCGAAGGTGTTTGAATAGCCTATAAAGGATTCACCACTCGCGAGGAGATGTATACCCATGGCCTCTCGTCTGATTGTTACTAAAGTCTGGCCAAAGCATTACATGTTTAGAGTAAGGTACTCTTCGATACATGTGGAGTAACTAGAACTGTGAGGACGAGGAAATGATACTTGGGCTAGGTGTGACGTAGTCAGCCTAGTGGGGACTGACACAATAGACCATGTCCTGAACCAAGTGGGTATAAGATGAGTGAAGGGAATGGGGCACGATTCATTCGAGCTACTGAAGGGTTTCAGAAATAGTTTTGGATCAACCGTTGATCTTTTCGGTTAATTGGGGATCATGATGTACTACTAGGTGCCACTCATGATCGTTCTATAATTAATGGTTAATTATAGACGGCCAACATAAACCGAGAACCTATTTGGTCACACGCACAATGAGTGTAATCCAAAGGATTTAAAACGAGCTTGAGAATGAGATTCTCAGACCGAGAGAAACTATGTTTGGTTGGACCAAATATAAAGCGAGCATGAAATTGTTTCAGTCGCAATGGAAGCATGGATGGGCCGTGTCTTAAGAAGACATAATGGATGAACCAAAATGGTTTGGTTTTAATCCAATGGATGAGAATAAACCAAAGGGTTTGGTTTATTTTAAACGAATGAACCAAAAGTTGGTTCGGTTCGTTTTAACTTAAAATAAACCATCATGTTTTGGTTTATTTAAACTTATCCTAATGGAGCGGGCTAACGGGCTTTAGGGATATGATCCATTAACCATTAAGAGAATTAGTTCTCTATAAAAGAGGGCTTAAGGGATTGTTAAACCCTAACTAATCCACCTCCACCTTGAGTTAATTGGCGCCTAACCCTAAAGCCGCCGCCCAGCTTGTGTGCAGCTGTCCCAAGTCTTTGCCGCGCCCAAGCTTCAGCCGAGAACCTCCGCGACCCTCCGTGATCTCCTTTGGGTTCGTGATAAGGTGAGCTTCCATCTTCCTTGGCCGGCCTCTATTCTTCCACCAAAAAGCTGTCCAGTTTTTCTGACAGCTTGTTTCTTTGTTGTCGGAGCCGCTTGACGACGGTTAGTGCCCGACAGCGCTAACTTACCGGGATTTGATCTCCGTAATCCTCTGAGGTGGGGACGGCGATTCGCCAAACGGTTGACGAATACCTTCTCCGGAGAAGCGAAGTTTTTGAGAACTCGCTTTAGGATCCGAATTTGGATTCGATCGTGATCATCTCTCGATCACGCCGCCTTCAACACGCAGCCAAATCAAAACTCACGTTAGTAATAAAATAGGCCTCAAAGCAATAATCAAAGTAAAGAGTAACCATCTTGCGTGGCAATCCGCTTAAGTAGGTAAAACATTTGATATAAATTTTGAAAGGAAAGAAAGCATGTGTAAAACCAATCAAAACATGATATCCGAGCACATACGCAACTTTATGTCTACACTTGTTGTAATATGCATCGTGTGTTGTGTGTGTTGTAATAAATAGGAGTATTTATTATTTTATTGCTTCATTTGTGTTCATGTTTACGAAACATGATCGAACACACCTGCCTTGCGATCTTTGAAACCCAACACTTGAGGCGAGGACTCAGGGATGAGTGAAGATTGTAACCGGGAAGGGGTAGCTCTTAGAGTGAAACTTGGCCATTTGGCCAAATTCGGATAGTTTTCCGACACGGTCATTGCCATGTCATAGCGGATCGGTGAGTCGATGGTTCGATCGTGGTCTAATGGGCCGAATCAAGTTGATCGATCATTTGCCCGGCATGGGCGGTCGGTGATGGTCGATCGACCTCAAGGGCGGCATCATCGATGTCACCGCACCGGCACGAATGGAGTCGACCTCATTGAGGACTCGACTGGTTGACATCAGTCGACTGATGGGTGCCATCAAGTCGATCATGACGATGCTGGATAGTATCCAACGTGGAAACGCGCTATTATTGGGCAATCTACAGAAGAACCGACCGATGGGTGCCATCAGTCGACTACTCCTGTGTCAACGGGAAGAAACCCTCTTCCTCTATAAAAAGGAAGGGGGTAAGGCTTTGGGAGGCTAATGCTTACACTCTAACACTCTCCCAAAGTTCCCTAAAGCTTTCCATCCTCTTACCCAAGCTTATTTTCATTATATTTGTAAGAGGAGTGTTGTTGTAAAGAGGTTACCTCCACCTAGCTTTGTGCAAAGGAGAGATCTAGTGGATAGATTGCGGAGTGATTCACCGTGGACGAATCGGACCGTGGATTAGCGGCGTAGCCGTGAACCACGTTACATCTTCGTGTTTGTATTGTCTTTGTTTTATTTCTATTTGCTTGTCTTAGTTTATTGCTTCTGCTTGCGCTAACGTTTTCGTAGACGAGCAAAATACGGCATCCAACGAACGAGGGCTATTCACCCCCCTCTAGCCGGTCAATCGATCCCCCAACATCCTCTTGTACCGGTGGTACTGAAGAAGTGACTTCCCCTTTTATTTCCTCCAGAATAATCTTACTCATGGGCTTGTGGTTCATCACATAGTCTTCCTCTAGAAATCTAGCGTTCGTGCTAACGATCACCTTCTGATCTCTAGGACTATAAAACAAACCACCTTTCGTTCCTCTAGGATAGCCAACGAACATGCATACTTCTGTACGAGGTTCCAACTTACCAGCATCTACCTTCAGCACATGTGCTGGACTCCCCCATATTCGAATATGTCTTAGACTAGGTTTCGTCCACTCCATAATTCTGTGATAGTAGAAGGCACTGATTTGGATGGAACAAAGTTCAGAATGTACACCACTGTATCTAGAGCATATCCCCAGAATGAATCTGGCAACTCTGAATAATTCATCATCGAACTAACCATCTCTATAAGAGTCCTATTCCTTCACTCTGCTACACCATTCTGCTAGGGTGTGCCAGGTGCAGACAATTGGGATTGAATCCCAGCCTCTGATAAGTAATTCCTAAACTCTCCCAAGAGGTACTCACCACCACGATCAGATCATGGTGTCTTGATACTTTTACCTTGATGTTTCTCCACATCAGCCTTGAAATCTTTGAACTTGTCAAAACATTAAGACTTGCGGCGCATCAAGTAAATGTATCCATATCTCGAATAATCATCTATAAAAGAGACAAAATACTCAAAATCACCTCTAGCCTAGATAGACATAGGACCACACAAATCAGAATGAACCAATTCTAACACATCTTTGGCTCTATACCCCTTGTCCTTAAAAGGCCTCTTGGTCATTTTACCCTCCAAGCAAGATTCGCAGGTTGGGAAATCTTCCACCACTAATTAACCCAGAAGTCCATCATCTATCAACCTTTAAATTCTGCTTAGGTTAATATGACGAAGCCTAAGATGCCAAAGATATGTTAGGTTCATATTCGAAGGTTCTTTTCTCTTATTGGAATTAGAAGATGAGTTATTAACTTCTATTTGCATCGTGGGAGCTTTTGGTTCGAGTGTATACAAATTTCCTATCAATGCACCAGAACAGATAATGTCCCTATTCCTTTTTATAACAACTCTGTCATTAAAAGAAATAGAATATCCATCCATAAACAATTTAGAAATCGAAATTAAATTCTTTCTAAATAAAGGTATATAAAGGAAATTCTTAAGAACTAAAACTTTATTTTTCTCAAAAGATAAATGAACGTCTCCCACTGCAACAGTCGCCACCTTCGTGGCATCGCCCAAGTACATGGTAATCTCCCCTTCAGCCAGTCATCTGGTTTCCTAGAACCCCTGCAAAGTATTGCAGACATGATCAATGGCTCCCGTATCTACACACCAGGTGCCGATAGATAACACCGCTAAACATGTTTTTACGACTAGACCAAAAGATATACCTTTGTTCTGCTTGCGGTTGGGGCAGTCCTTCTTCCAGTGTCTAGTCTGCTTACAAGTGAAGCACTTGCCTTTCGGCTTCTTCACTCCTCCCTGAGCTCCTCCCACCACCTTCATCCCAGTTTGTTTTTTCTTCTTCTTGCCTTTCATCTTAGAAGTAGAAACCTTTTGGGTCACCATGGCATGCGCCTGAGCACTCTGACGAAATAGCCCCTCTGCCGCCTAGAGTTCTGTCAGAAGCTCCGCCAACGAATACAACCTTTTGTTCATGTTATAGTTCAGGATAAACTTCTCAAAACTCCTAGGTAGAGACTGGAGAATGATATCGACCTAGGTTTCCCCATCAATCTCAGCTCTAAGGACTTCCAACTCATTCAAATGAGCCATCATCTTGAGAACATGATCCCTCACGGGTGTTCCCTCGATCATGGTGGTCGTCATCAAGTTCCTCATGGCTTCCTGCCTAGCAGCCCGATTCTGGTGTCTGAAAAGCTCTTTGAGATTGAGCATCATGTCATAAACAGTGGGCATGGATTGATGCTGATGTTGCAGTATATTTAACATAGATGCCAAAATGTAACACCATGTCATCTCATCGCTCTTTATCCACTTCTTATAACTCTCTTTCTCCTTTTCCCCAGAATCATCTGCAGGCTTAGGAGGGCACTCTTCGAGGAGTACACATTTGTATTCTTCAGCAGTCAAGACAATGTCTAGATTCCTCTTCCAATCAACATAGTTGGGTCTAGTAAGTTTATTCTCCTTCAGTATCACATCAAGCGGGTTGAAAGTCATTTTGAAAGAAAACCTAAGAATTACATAGATCAAAACATTAGATTTCAAAAAATTATTGATTCCTCAAACAATAAAATTTTAAAATCATCCAACACCTCAAAACACCGAGAATATCGTATGTCACGATAGTGTGGACATATACGAATTCTACATTTGTAAGAGGAGGTTTTACCCATTAATTTTACTATCTTGTCAACCTAACTTATTGACAAGTAAAATTAATAGTTGGTTCCTCTTCGGCCCTACAAATAAAATCAGTGACTCCGATGGGGAGGATACTTATATTTGTATCTGAGTGTTCACCATTACTCGGTACCAAGGTAATTATCTCGGGTTATGTGCCTTCCGATGGGGAAGTACACACGCTCCTTAATAATTTCCTATAACCATATTTAACCTTGTGATCCTCAAAGAAACTCATCCGATAAGGAGGAAGGCACTCAAAGCTGACGCGCAAGTTTGTTAGCATCACTTGTCAAATCGTAATGGAGGTCGTGGGAATTTATAAAAATTTCCCTCTCCCACTTAGTAATTTGAAATTGAGGAATTTTCTAGCCTACGACATGCATATCAAACAATAAGCAATAAAAATGAAAAATAATTATTTTCCAACTATTATGGCTTTTGTCTTCAATATGTCTCCCGTCATATCGCCATCTCGTCCGCTCCTCCCTACGCCATGTATGAGCCATCCGGAGATCCTAGCCAAGACTAAATATTTTAATTTACATCCATCGATCCTATACTCCACGAGGGAGTGTACATGAAATCTAGATCAAAAGTAAAATAAAATAGAAAGAGTGGCTAAATAATGCCATACTTAATTATAAAAATTAAATACTAGCCTTGTCAACCCAGAGGATTCAATAAAATATACATTTACACACATACAATCACATACACACATATTGCCATAATAGTTGGATCCTATGCCTGCAACCAAAGAGTTAGCCTACGCATATCCTACTATTATCCGACACATATAATATATGTAAAGTGCATAAAAGTAACCAAATCTTAAACACACAAAACCGAAAACTGTGGCTTTGATACCACTTGAAGGTAGGAAACTTCGCTTCCCACTTCAACTCGGTCGCTTGTTCATGACAATCCATTCTACATCCCCGGATAAAAAAATTTATCCTTGTCAAGAGGGATTGCCCAAGCAACCTTGCCATCATCGTGCTATTCGATTAGAGCAGTCACTTGAACAAACTTGTTGTTCAAGCGATCAACCTCTATTTTACGAATAGCCGTGGAATAGACGATGTACGGATCACCGACTTTTGTGTTTATGTTTAGGGTCCAAGTTATATTAGCCACAAAACAGAATATAACATTCATATATTTGAAAAACAAATATAAACATGTTACACATGAAGATAGATAAGTGATGTACCTCTCGATCTTCTATTGTATGACCTTCCTCCTTTCGGACGTCGTGTGGGAGACGATCTACCAAAAGTTGAAGCTCCTAGATCACCAATCTTCCTTCCTTGCTCATTCTGAGCAAGAGGAAGAATAGAAACAAGACTCTTCTCCTTCCTTTAGCCAACCTACTGAAGGTAGGAAAATTCGCTTCCCACTTCAACTCGGTCACTTGTTCATGGCGATCCCTTCTACGTCCCCGGATAAAAAAAAATTATCCTTGACAAGAGGGATTGCCCAAGCAACCTTGTCATCATTGTGCTATTCGATTAGAGTAGTCTCTTGAACAAACTTGTTGTTCAAGCGACCAACCTCTATTTTACGAATAGCCACGAAATAGACGATGTACGGATCACCGACTTTTGTATTTATGTTCGGGGTCCAAGTTATATTAGCCACAAAATAGAATATAACATTCATATAATTGAAAAATAAATATAAACATGTTACACATGAAGATAGATAAGTGATATACCTCTCGATCTTCTATTGTATCACCTTCCTCCTTCCGGACGTCATGTGGGGGACGATCTACTAAAAGTTGAAGCTCCTAGATCACCAATCTTCCTTCATTGCTCGTTCCGAGTAAGAGGAAGAATAGAAACAAGACTCTTCTCCTTCCTTTAGTCAACCAACAAGCAACAAACAAGTTGCTTGCTGCCGGCCAACAAGGAGAAGGAAAAAGGATGGTTGCCGGCCAAGAGCACCAAGGGAGGACCCTAAGCCTTGGTTGCCCCGGCCAAGGAGAGGAGAAAAAGGTGGTTTTGATGCCGGCCAATTTCTGGGAAGGCTGGTATGGGCGCCGGCCAACAATGGAGAAGAAGAAGACTAGGAAAGAATTTCCTTATTTGGTGCAGCCAAGCTCCAAACCCTAATCCTAGCTTCTTGCCGCCAGCTCCAAAGCTCCCTTGCTTCTCAATTTCTCTTCACGCCAACCCTAAGGCCTCCTTTTATAGAGTTTTAGGATAAGCCTTGTTTTAATCTCCACCATTGGTTCTAGGGATTTAATCTCAACCGTCGGATCTAGAGATTTAATCTCAACCGTCGGATCTAGAGAATTAATCTCTACCTTTGAATATAGAGTTTTGTTTCCATCCATTCGATCTAGGCTTCATGAGGTATTAATAGGCTACAATAGGGACTATGAGGAGGAGTTGGATCTTTGCCACCCAATGGATCAAACCCACATAAAGTTCGATCCATTATTGATAATCCAATCCACTAAAGGATTATCATTGATCTAACTCACCAACCCCCATAAGTTAATATGGGCTCCATATATTATTTGAACATTTTCTCCCCATGTTTAAGACCTCGAATGTCCGGTGATTAATTAATTTACTGACCATTAATTAATCAACATCTAACTCCTTGAGTAGTACCACTCAACCTTTTCATCATGCCGGACCAAGTCCACCTGCAGGGTTAACATGATGAACCTTATGAGCTCTTCAAGGGGACATCATCATCCTAATATATAGGACACGGTTTCCTCCTATATTCAACGACACACCATATAAATAATATCATTTCCCAACTTACCGAGCCTATCGATTTAATCTATAAATCTCGCCCATTGGTAAATCAAAGAAATGAATACTAAGTATATGTGCCCGTTATTATATCGAGATTAAGAGTATATACAAAATAATATCTGAGGTCCGATTCGATTATGTAGTCAGCAATAAATCGAATCACCTCTAAGTCCGTCCTGCTCAATACACACAAAGTGTACTAGTGTGATTCTATAGTCAAGACAAACCAATACCAAATCACACTACAACCATACCAATGGTTTGTCCAAAGTCATCTTGGTTGTGAGCCTAAACTTATACTTTACAAGGAGCCGATAACATGATCTCCCATGTGACATCACACACCAAGTTATCTACAATGTAATGTATTAGACAATATGCATAACGATAAAAATATGCAAACAATGATCATGTAATTCTTTTTTCAAAATAAAGATGTTCATACAAAATATAGACTTTTCAGTATACATCCCAACAATCTCCCACTTATACTAAAAGACTATGTTGTCCTTAAACTATCATATATCAGATCCCCATTCCCTCGACATGCCTATTAAAAGCTCTCACCGGAAGGGCCTTAGTGAAAGGATTTGCCAGGTTAACCTTTAATGCAATCTTGGCCACAGCAACTTCTCCTCTCTTTACGATTTCTCGTATCAGGTGGTACTTGCGCTCTATGTGTTTACTTGCCTTATGGGCTCGTGGTTCCTTCGAGTTTGCAACTGCACCACTATTATCACAATAAATTGTGATAGTTCTGGGCAAACCAGGAATCACATCCAAGTCCATCAAGAAGTTCCTGAGTCACACAACTTCTTTGGTCGACTGAGAGGCTACCACATATTCATCTTCCATGGTGGAGTCCACCATGCATTTCTGCTTGACACTCCTCCATACAACGGCTCCACCTCCCAAAGTAAACACAAAACCTGAGGTAGACTTACTGTTATCCCTGTCTGATTGGAAGTCGGAATCCGTGTAACCCATAGGGAGTAATTGGTCTGCCTAGTAAACTAGCATATAATCCCTTGTCCTTCTCAGGTACTTCAATATATGCTTTACCGCAGTCCAATGTCCCTGTCCTAGATTACTCTGATATATGCTGACCATGCCCACGACAAAGAAGATATCGGGTCTCATACATAGCATCGCATACATGAGGCTTCCCACCGCCGAAGCTTAAGGAACCACATTCATATCCTCTATCTCCTCAGATGTTCTAGGACACATCTCCTTAGATAAAGGAACTCCATGCCTGAAAGGTAGAAAACCCTTCTTGGAGTTCTGCATGCTAAAATGATCCATAATCGTATCTATGTATGAAGCTTGGGATAAGCACAACATCTTTTTCCTGCGATCCCTTATAACCTTGATCCCAAGGATGTGTCCCACTTCTCCAAAGTTCTTCATATCAAACTGTTTGGACAACCATACCCTTACGTCCGATAACACCTTGATATTGTTGCCAACCAACAAAATGTCATCTACGTATAGTACAAGAAATACCACTACGTTTCTGTCACATCTCTTGTATACACAAGACTCATCCGGACTTTGAATAAATCCATAAGACTGGATTACTTCATCAAAACGGATGTTCCAAGACCTCGAAACTTGCTTCAATCCATAAATGGACCGATTAAGCTTACATACAAGATGCTCTTTGCCCTTCACAATGAATCCCTCTGGTTACTTCATATAGATGTTTTCCTCAAGACTTCCATTAAGAAAAGTTGTCTTGACATCCATATTCCACACCTCATAATCCATATGAGCTGCAATGCATAAGAGAATCCGGATAGACTTAAGCAAGGCTACCGGCGAAAAGGTCTCCTCATAATCGATACCCTCTTTATGAGTATACCCCTTCGCAATAAGCCTCCCTTTGAAGGTCTCAACCTTCCCATCTATTCCTCTCTTTCTTTTGCAGATCCACTTGCATCCAATGGTTTTTACACCATCGGGAGGTTCTACTAGCTCCCAGACGTGATTTGAATCCATAGATTCAATCTTAGTATTCATTGCACTTTGCCAAGATACTGCATCTTTATCTTGGATTGCCTCGTCATATGTCCAGGCATCAGGTTCATGTTCGCCAAGGACCAAATCAGAAGATTCTCCCAAGAACATGAATCTATCAGGCTGTCTAACAACCCTCCCACTACGATGAGGTATAACCTGTGTATCCTCTGTGACACACAGTGCAGTGATTTGTGGTATATCCTCTTGTACCGATGGTACTGAAGAAGTGACTTCCCCTTTCAATTTCTCCAGAACAATCTTACTCATGGCCTTGTGGTTCATCACATAGTCTTCCTCTAGAAATCTGGCATTCGTGCTAACGATCACCCTCTGATCTCTAGGATTATAAAACAAACCACCCTTCGTTCCTCTAAGATAACCAACGAACATGCATACTTCTGTACGAGGTTCTAACTTACTAGCATCCGCCTTCAGGACATGTGCTGGACTCCCCTAAATCCGAATATGTCTTAGACTAGGCTTTCGCCCAGTCCATAATTCTGTGGGAGTAGAAGGCACTGATTTAGATAGAACCAAGTTCAGAATGTATACCGCCGTATCTAGAGCATATCCCCAGAACGAATCTGGCAACTCAGAATAACTCATCATCGATCTAACCATCTCCATAAGAGTCTTATTCCTTCGCTCTGCTACACCATTCTGCTAGGGTGTGCCAAGTGCAGACAATTGGGATTGAATCCCAACCTTTAATAAGTAATTCCTAAACTCACCCAAGAGGTACTCACCACCACAATCAGATCGTAGTGTCTTGATACTTTTACCTTGACGTTTCTCCACATCAGCCTTGAATTCTTTGAACTTGTCTAAGCATTAAGACTTGTGGCGCATCAGGTAAATATATCCATATCTCGAATAATCGTCTATAAAAGAGACGAAATAGTCAAAATCACCTCTAGCCTGGATAGACATAGGACCACACAAATCAAAATGAACCAATTCTAACACATCTTTGGCTCTATTCCTCTTGGCCTTAAAAGGCCTCTTGGTCATTTTACCCTACAAGCAAGATTCGCAGGTTAGGAAATCTTCCACCACTAATGAACCCAGAGGTCCATCAGCTATCAACCTTTGAATTCTGCTTAGGTTAATATGACCAAGCCTAAGATGCCAAAGATATGTTTAGTTCATCTTCAAAGGTTCTTTTCTCTTATTGGAATTAGAAGATGAGTTATTAACTTATATTTGCATCGTGGGAGCTTTTGGTTCAAGTGTATATAAATTTCCTATCAATGCACCTGAACAGATAATGTCCCTATTTCTTTTTATAACAACTCTGTCATTAAAAGAAATAGAATATCCATCAATAAATAATTTAGAAACCGAAATTAAATTCTTTCTAAATAAAGGAACATAAAGGCAATTCTTAAGAACCAAAACTTTATTTGTCTCAAAAGATAAATGAACGTCTCCCACTGCAACAGCCGCCACCTTCGTGGCATCGCCCAAGTACACGGTAATCTCCCCCTCAGCCAGTCGTCTGGTTTCCTGGAACCCCTTTGTTCTGCTTTCGGTTGGGGCAGTTTTTCTTCCAGTGTCCAGTCTTCTTACAAGTGAAGCACTTATCTTTCGGCTTCTTCACTCCTCCCTGAGTTCCTCCCACCGCCTTTGCCCCAGCTTGTTTCTTCTTCTTCTTGCCTTTCGGCTTAGAAGTAGAAACCTTTGGGGTCACCATGGCATGCACCTGAGCACTCTGACGAAATAGCCCCTCTACCGCCTGGAGTTCTGTCAGAAGCTCCGCCAACGAATATAATCTTTTGTTCATGTTGTAGTTAAGGCTAAATTGCTCAAAACTCCTAAGTAGAGATTGGAGAATGATATCGATCTGCGTTTCCCCATCGATCTCAGCTCCGAGGACTTCCAACTCATTCAAATGAGCCATCATCTTGAGAACATGATCCCTCACGGGTGTTCCCTCGATCATGGTGGTCATCATCAAGTTCCTCATGGCTTCCTACCTTGCAGCCCGATTTTGGTGTCCGAAAAGCTCTTTGAAATTGAGCATCATGTCATAAGCAGTGGGTATGGCTTGATGCTGATATTGCAGTACATTTGACATAGATGTCAAAATGTAACACTGCACCATCTCATCGGCCTTTATCCACTTCTTATAACTCTCTTTCTCCTTTTCCCCAAAATCATCCGCAGGCTTAGGAGGGCACTCTTCGAGGAATACATACTTGTACTCCGCAACAGTTGAGACAATATCAAGATTTCTTTTTCCAATCAACATAATTATGTACAGTAAGTTTATTTTCCTTTAGTATCACAACAAGTAGACTGAAAGTCATTTTTGAAAATCCTAAGAATCACATAGATCATTACTTTAGATTTCAAAAAATTATTGATTCCTCAAAAAATAAAATTTTAAAATCAATCTACGCCTCAAAACACCGAGAATATAGTATTCCATGATCGTGTGGACTTAAACGAATTCTACATTTGTAAGAGGAGGTTTTACCCATTAATTTTACTATCTTGTCAACCTATCCTTTTGACAAGTAAAATTAATAGTTGGTTCCTATTTGGCCCTACAAATAAAAGCAGTGACTCCGATGGGGAGGATACTTATATTTGTGTCTAAGTATTTACCATTACTCGGTACCAAGGTAATTATCTCGGGTTATGTGCCTTCTGATGGGGAAGTACACATGCTCCTTAACAATTTTCAATAACCAAATTCGACCTTGTGATCCGCAAACAAACTCATTCGATGGGGAGGAAGCCACTCAGAGCCGACGCGTAAGTTTGTTTGCATCACATGTCAAATCTTAATAAAGGTCGTGGGAATTTATAAAAATATCCCTCTCCCACTTAGTAATTTGAAATTGAGGAATTTTCTAGCCTACAACATGCATATCAAACAATAAGCAATAAATATGAAAAATAAAATTTTTCCAACTATTATGGATTTTGTCTTCAATATGTCTCCCATCGTATCACCATCTTGTCCGCTCCTCCTACGCCATGTACGACCCATCTTGAGATCCGAGCCGAAAAAAAAATATTTTAATTTACATCCATCGATCCTATACTCCACGAGGGAGTGTACATGATATCTAGATCGAAAGTAAACTAAAATGGAAATAGTGGCTAAACAATGCCGTATCTAATTTACAAAAAATTAAATACTAGCCTCGTAAACCCCGAGGATTCAATAAAATATACAATTACACACATACAATCACATACACACATATGGCCATAATAGTTGGATCCTATGCCTGCAACCAAAGAGTTATCCTACACATATCCTTCTATTATCCGGCACATATAATATATGAAAAGTGCATAAAAATAACCGAATCCTAAACACACAAAAACAGAAACCGTGGCTCTGATACCACTTGAAGGTAGGAAACTTTGCTTCCCACTTCAACTCTATTGCTTATTCATGGCGATCCCTTCTACATCCCTGGATAAAAAAAAATTTATCCTTGACAAGAGGGATTGCCCAAGCAACCTTGACATCGCCGTGCTATTCGATTAGAGTAATCTCTTGAACAAACTTGTTGTTCAAGCGACCAACCTCTATTTTACAAAGAGCCATGGAATAGACGATGTATGGATCGCCGACTTTTTTGTTTATGTTCGCGGTCCAAGTTATATTAGCCACAAAACAGAATATAACATTCATATAATTGAAAAACAAATATAAACATGTTACACATGAAGATAGATAAGTGATATACCTCTCGATCTTCTATTGTATGACCTTCCTGTTAGGTGGCTGCATCGGAGGCTCATTGGCTCCCATGTCCCCGGATTAAAATTTTCACTAATGAAAGAATTAATCCGGATGGGATGAGCTTCCTTAGCACAACCTATTCGTCATCATGCTAACAACTTGAGTGGTCGCTTGAACAAACTAGTTGTTCAAGCAACACAACTCTTCTAGTTGGTTAGCCGCGGAAGAGACGACAGATGGATCGCCGGTTTTTGTGTTTGTCTTCGGGGTCCATGATTATACAATATATATTCATACACACACATGCATAATCAAAACAAATAAGAACATGCTCAGATCTGTACATAAAGTTAAAATAACTTTATACCTCACGATCTTCTACCATATGTCCTATCCTTCTCGTGGACGACGTGTGGACGAAGATCCTCCACGAGTAGAAGCCTTCTAGATCGCTTTCTTCTCTACCTTGTCCGCTGCGAACAAAGAGAAGAAACAACAAATACCTTCATATCTAGAACCGGCCACCAAATTATGGAACTTGGTGCAACCGCCGGTCAAGGAACAATTGGATGATTCGCCGGCCAACTTCAAGAAGTGTTGCCGCCGGCCACTTTAGAGAATAGGGAGGAGGAAAAGAGCTGGCCACCAATGGGAGGAGAACCACCGGCCAAGGAAGAAGGGAAAGACCTCTAGGATGGGCGCCGGCCAAGTGTTGATGGAGGAGGATGGGCGCCGGCAATCAACTTGAAGGAAGGAGGTTGCCGCCCACTTCTTTGCTCCAAAACCCTAGCCGCCGAATGAACCCTAGCCGCCCACTTGTGGATGAGCCAAACCCTAATTCCAATTCTAAACCAATACTTGCCGCCCAAGCCTAAGCCCCCTATTTATAGAATTAGGCTTAAGCCTCCTTTAATCTCCACCGTCGGATCTAGGGATTTAATCTCCACCGTCGGATCTAGGGTTTTATCCCAACCGTCGGATCTAGGGTTTAATCCCAACCATCGATTCTAGGATTTCATCCTAACCATCGGATCTAGGGATTTAAACCCAACCGTTGATTCTAGGGTTTCATCCAACCATCGGATCTAAAGATTTAATCCCAACCGTTGGTTCTAGGTTTTGTTTTACATTCTTGGATCTAGACTTCATAAGGATTATATTAGGCTACGATAGGGACCATAAGGAGGAGTTGGGTCTTGGCCACCCGATGGATCAGAACCACACAAACTTGATCCATCAATGATGTTCCATTCCACTAGAGGATCATCATTGAACTACCTCACCAACCCCCATAAATCAATATGGGCTCCATATATTATTTGTACATTAATCTCCCCGTGTTTAAGATATCGATTGTCCGTCAATTAATTGATTTTCTGACCATCAATTAATTAACATCTAATTCCTCGAGTAGTACCACTCAACCTTATCATCATGTTGACTAAGTCAACCAGCTGGGTTTACATGATGAACCTTATGAGCTCCTCAAGGGGACATCATCAACCTAATATATAGGACAAGGTTTCCTCCTATAATCAACGGCACACCATGTAAATAATATTATTTCCCAACTTACCGGGCATATTGATTTAATCCATCTAAATCTCACCCACTGGTAAATCAAAGAAATAAATACTAAGTACATGTGCCCGTTATTATATCGGGATTAAGAGCATGTACAACATAATATCCGAGGTCTGATTCAATCATGTAGTCAGTACTAAATTGAATCACCTCTATGTCGGTCCTGCTCAATACACCTAAGTGTACCAGTGTAACTCTGTGTTCAAGACAAAACAATACCAAGCTACACTACAACCATGCCAATGGTTTGTCCAAAACCATCTTGGTTGTGAGCCTCTACTTATATTTTACAAGGAACTGATAACATGATCTTCTGTGCCACACCAAGCACCATGTTATCTACAATGTAAAATATTTAGACAATATGCACACTTATATAATGAATATATAAAATGCAAACAATGATCATGTGATTCTTATTTCAAAATAAAATGTTCATACAAAAAGAGCTAGGCTTTCAGTATACATTCCAACAATCTCCCACTTATACTAAAAGACTATGCCGTCATCACTCTGCCATACATCTGATCCCCATGTCCTCCACATGCCTATCAAACGCTTTCGCTGGAAGGGCCTTAGTGAATGGATCCGCCAGGTTATCCTCTGATGCAATCTTGGCGATAGCAACTTCTCCTCGCTTTACGATCTCTCGTATGAGGTGGTACTTGCGCTCTATGTGTTTACTCGCCTTATGGGCTCGTGGTTCCTTCGAGTTTGCAACTGCACCACTATTATCACAATAAATTGTGATAGTTCTGGGCAAACCAGGAATCACATCTAAGTCCATCAAGAAGTTCCTGAGCCATACAGCTTCCTTGGCTGCCTCAGAGGCTGCCACATACTCAGCTTCCATGGTAGAGTCCGCCACGCATTTTTGCTTGACACTCCTCCATGCTATGGCTCCACCTCCAAAAGTAAACACAAACCCCGAGGTAGACTTACTCTTGTCCCTATCTGATTGGAAATCCGAATCCGTGTAACCCACAGGGACTAATTGATCTGCCCGTTAAACCAGCATATAATCCTTAGTCCTTCTCAGGTACTTCAATATATGCTTTACCGCAGTCCAATGTCCCTGTCCAGGATTACTATGATATCTGCTAACCATGCCCACGGCAAAGCAGATATCCGGTCTCGTACATAGCATACCATACATAAGGCTTCCTACTGCCGAAGCATAAGGAACCGCCTTCATGTCCTCTATCTCCTTTGATGTTCTGGGACACATCTTTTTAGATAAATGAACTCCATGCCTAAAAGGTAGAAAACCTTTCTTGGAGTTCTGCATGCTAAAACGAGCAAGGATAGTGTCAATGTACGAAGCTTGAGACAAGCACAACTTCCTTTTCTTGCGATCCCTTATAACTTTGATCCCAAGGATGTGTCCCACTTCTCCCAAGTCCTTCATATCAAACTGTTTGGACAACCATACCCTTACATCTGATAACACTTTGATATTGTTGCCAACTAACAAAATGTCATCTAAGTATAGTACAAGAAACACCACTACGTTTCCGTCACATCTCTTGTATACACAAGGCTCATCCGGACTTTGAATAAATCCATATGACTGGATTACCTTATCGAAGCGGATGTTCCAAGATCTAGAAGCTTGCTTCAATCCATAAATGGATCGATTAAGCTTACATACAAGATGCTCTTTGCCTTTAGCAATGAATCCCTCTGGTTGGCGCATATAGATGTTCTCCTCAAGACTTCCGTTAAGGAAAGCTGTCTTGACATCCATCTGCCAAATCTCATAATCCATATGAGCAGCTATAGATAAGAGAATCCGGATAGACTTAAGCATAGCTACCGGCGAAAAGGTCTCCTCATAATCGATACCCTCTTTCTGAGTATACCCTTTCGCAACAAGCCTAGCTTTGAAGGTTTTAACCTTCCCGTCTACTCCTCTCTTTCTCTTGTAGATCCACTTGCATCCAATGGTTTTTACACCATCGGGTGGCTCTACTAGCTCCCAGACCTGATTAGAATCCATAGATTCTATCTCTGAATTCATCGCTCTTTGCCAAGATACTGCATCTCTATCTTGGATTGCCTCGTCATATGTCCAGGGATCAGGTTCATGTTCACCAGGGACTAAGTCCGAAGACTCTCCCAAAAACATGAATCAGTCGGGTTGTCTAACAACCCTCCCACTACGATGAGGTGCCTCCTGTGTATGCTCTGTGACACGCGGTGCAGTGACTTGTGGTGTCTCCTCTTGTACCGGTGGTACTGAAGTCGGGACTTCCCCTGTCATCTCCTCAAGAACAATCCTACTCGTGGGCTTGTGGTTCATCACATAGTCTTCCTCTAGAAATCTGGCATTCGTACTCACGATCACCTTCTGATCTCTAGGACTATAGAATAAACCACCCTTCATTCCCTTAGGGTAGCCAACAAACAAGCGCACTTCTGTACGAGATTCCAACTTACCAGCATCTCCCTTCAGCACATGTGCTGGACTATCCCAAATCCGAATATGTCTTAGACTAGGCTTTCGCCCAGTCCACAACTCTGTGGTAGTAGAGGGAACTGACTTAGATGGAACCAAGTTCAGAATGTGTACTGCTGTTTCCAGAGCAAACCCCCAGAACGAATTAGGTAACTCAGAATAACTCATCATCGATCTGACCATCTCCATAAGAGTCCTATTCCTTCGCTCCGCCACACCATTCTGCTGGGGTGTGCCAGGTGCGGACAATTGGGATTGAATCCCAGCCTCTGATAAGTAACTCCTAAACTCTCCCAAGAGGTACTCACCACCACGATCAGATCATAATGTCTTGATACTTTTACCTTGACGGTTCTCCACATCAGCCTTGAATTCTTTGAACTTGTCAAAGCATTCAGACTTGCGGCGCATCAAGTAAATGTATCCATACCTTGAATAATCGTCTATAAAAGAGATGAAGTATTCAAAGCCACCTCTTGCCTGGATAGACATAGGACCACACAAATCAGAATGAACCAATTCTAACACATCTTTGGCTCTATACCCCTTGGCCTTAAAAGGCCTCTTGGTCATTTTACCTTCCAAGCAAGATTCGCAGGTTGGGAGATCCTCCACCACTAACGAACCCAAAGGTCCATCAGCTATCAACCTTTGAATTCTGCTAAGGTTAATATGACCAAGCCTTAGATGCCAAAGATATGTTTGGTTCATTTGCGAAGGTTCTTTTCTCTTATTAGACTTAGAAGATGAGTTATTGATCTCTATATGCATCATGGGAGTTTTCGGTTCAAGAGTATACAAATTGCCAACCAATGTACCAGAACAGATAATCTCCCTATTCCTTTTTATAACCACCTTGTCATTAAAAGAAACAGAATATCCATCCAAAAACAATTTAGAAACTGAAATTAAATTCTTTCTAAAAGTAGGTACATAAAGACAATTTCTCAAAACCAAAAATTTATTCCTATCAAAAGATAAATAAACGTCTCCCACTGCAATAGCCGCCACCTTTGAAGCATTGCCCATGAAGATGGTAATCTCTCCCTCAGCTAGTCGTCGGGTTTCCTGGAACCCCTGCAAAGTATTGCAGACATGATCAGTGGCTCCTGTATCTACACACCAGGCACTGGTAGATAACACCGCTAAACATGTTTCAACAACTAAACAAGAAGATATACCTTTGTTCTTTCGGCGAGGACAGTCCGCCTTCCAATGTCCAGTCTGCTTGCAAGTGAAGCACTTGCCTTTCGGCTTCTTCACTCCTGCCTGAGATCCCACTGCCACTTTCTTCGCTCCACCTTGCTTCTTCTTCTTCTTACCTTTCGGTTTGGAGGAAGAAACCTTCTGAGCGACCATGGCTTGAGAACTCTGATGAAAAAGCCCCTCTGCCACCTGGAGTTCTGTCAAAAGCTCCGCCAACGAATACAACCTCTTGTTCATGTTGTGGTTGAGGCGGAACTGCTCAAAACTTCTAGGCAGAGACTGGAGAATGATATCGACCTGGGTTTCCCCATCGATCTCAGCTCCGAGGACTTCCATCTCATTAAGATGAGCCATCCTCTTGAGAACATGATCCCTAACGGGTGTTCCCTCGACCATGGTGGTCGTCATCAAGTTTCTCATTGCCTCCTGCCTAGCCAGCATACTCTGATGTCCAAAAAGTTCCTTGAGATTGAACATCATGTCATAAGCAGTGGCTATGGCCTGATGCTGATGTTGCAGCACATTTGACATAGATGCCAAAATGTAACACCGCGCCATCTCATCTGTCTTAACCCATTTCTTATAATGTTCTTTCTCCTTTTCATCAGAGTCATCGGAGGGCTTAGGAGGACAGACCTCAAAGAGTACAAATTTGTACTCCTCCGCAGTTAGGACAATATCCAGGTTTCTTTCCAATCAATGTAGTTTGGACCAGTAAGTTTGTTTTCTTTTAAAATCACAGCAAGTGGGTTGAAAGCCATTTGAAAATCCTAAAAATCACAATGATCAAAATATTATATTTCAAATATTATTGATTCCTCAAAACAATAAAATCCTGAAATCAACCAACACCTCAAAACACCGAGAATATCGCATGCCACGATAGTGTGGACGTATACGAATTCTACATTTGTAAGAGGAGGTTTTACCCATTAATTTTATTATCTTGTCAACCTTACTTTTTGACAAATAAAATTAATAGTTGGTTCCTCTTTAGCCCTACAAATAAAAGCAGTGACTCCGATGGGGAGGATACCTTTATTTGTATCTAAGTGTGCACCATTACACGATACTAAGGGAATTATTTCGGATTATGTGCCTTACCGATGGGGAAGTACACACGCTCCTAAATAATTTCCTATAACCATTATTTGACCTAGTGATCCGCAAACAAACCCATCCGATGGGGAGGAAGGCACTCAAAGCCAACGCGCAAGTTTGTTGCATCACACGTCAAATTGTAATGGAGGCCGCGGGAATTAATTAAAATATCCCTCTCCCACTTAGTAAATTGAAATCGAGGAATTTTAAACATACACAACATGCATATAAAACAAATAAGCAATAAATATGGAAAAACAGAATTTTTTCCAACTATTATGGCATTGTCCTCCAATATGCATCCAGTCGTGTCGCCACCTCGTCCGCTCCACCTTTTCCCGTGCGCAAGTCACCAAAGATATCCGAGACGAGATAAATCATTTTATTTACATCCATCGATCCTATACTCCACGAAGGAGTGTACAAATAATCTAGATCGAAAGTAAACTAAAATGATCGGCTAAACAATGTCGTATTTAATTACAAAAATTAAATACTAATCTAGCATCGTCAACCCCGAGGATTCAAATAATAAATTTTACACACATCCATTCACATACATACACATGGCCATAATAGTCGGATCTTATGCCTACAACCAAAGAGTTAAACTACGCATATCCTACTATTATCCGGCACATATAATATATGAAAAATGCATAAAAAATTAACCGAATCCTAAACACACAAAACCGGAAACCGATGGCTCTGATACCAATTGTTAGGTGGCCGCATCGGAGGCTCATTGGCTCCCATGTCCCCGGATTAAAATTTTCACTAATGAAAGAATTAATCCGGATGGGGTGAGCTTCCTTAGCACAACCTATTCGTCGTCGTGCTAACAACTTGAGTGGTCGCTTGAACAAACTAGTTGTTCAAGCAACACAACTCTTCTAGTTGGTTAGCCGCGGAAGAGACGACGGATGGATCGCCGGTTTTTGTGTTTGTCTTCGGGGTCCATGATTATACAATATATATTCATACACACACATGCATAATCAAAACAAATAAGAACATGCTCAGATCTGTACATAAAGTTAAAATAACTTTATACCTCATGATCTTCTACCATATGTCCTATCCTTCTCGTGGACGACGTGTGGACGAAGATCCTCCACGAGTAGAAGCCTTCTAGATCGCTTTCTTCTCTACCTTGTCCGCTGCGAACAAAGAGAAGAAACAACAAATACCTTCCTATCTAGAACCGGCCACCAAATTATGGAACTTAGTGCAACCACCGGTCAAGGAACAATTGGATGATTCGCCAGCCAACTTCAAGAAGTGTTGCCGTCGACCACTTTGGAGAATAGGGAGGAGGAAAAGAGCCGGCCACCAATGGGAGGAGAACCGCCGGCCAAGGAAGAAGGGAAAGACCTCTAGGATGGGCGCCGGCCAAGTGTTGATGGAGGAGGATGGGCGCCGGCAATCAACTTGAAGGAAGGAGGTTGCCGCCCACTTCTTTGCTCCAAAACCCTAGCTGCCCAATGAACCCTAGCCGCCCACTTGTGGATGAGCCAAACCCTAATTCCAATTCTAAACCAATACTTGCCGCCCAAGCCTAAGCCCCCTATTTATAGAATTAGGCTTAAGCCTCCTTTAATCTCCACCGTCGGATCTAGGGATTTAATCTCCACCGTTGGATCTAGGGTTTTATTCCAACCGTTGGATCTAGGGTTTAATCCCAACCGTCGATTCTAGGATTTCATCCTAACCATCGGATCTAGGGATTTAATCCCAACCGTTGGTTCTAGGGTTTCATCCAACCATCGGATCTAGGGATTTAATCCCAACCGTTCGTTCTAGGTTTTGTTTTACATTCTTGGATTTAGACTTCATAAGGATTATATTAGGCTACGATAGGGACCATAAGGAGGAGTTGGGTCTTGGCCACCCGATGGATCAGAACCACACAAACTTGATCCATCAATGATGTTCCATTCCACTAGAGGATCATCATTGAACTACCTCACCAACCCCCATAAATCAATATGGGCTCCATATATTATTTGTACATTAATCTCCCCGTGTTTAATATATCGAATGTCCGTCAATTAATTGATTTACTGACCATCAATTAATTAACATCTAATTCCTCGAGTAGTACCACTCAACCTTATCATCATGTTGACTAAGCCAACCAGCTGGGTTTACATGATGAACCTTATGAGCTCCTCAAGGGGACATCATCAACCTAATATATAAAACACGGTTTCCTCCTATAATAAATGGCACACCATATAAATAATATTATTTCCTAACTTACCGGGCATATTGATTTAATCCATCTAAATCTCACCCACTGGTAAATCAAAGAAATAAATACTAAGTACATGTGCCCGTTATTATATCGGGATTAAGAGCATGTACAACTTAATATCCGAGGTCCGATTCAATCATGTAGTCAGTACTAAATTGAATCACTTCTATGTCGGTCCTGCTCAATACACCTAAGTGTACCAGTGTAACTCTGTGTTCAAGATAAAACAATACCAAGCTACACTACAACCATGCCAATGGTTTGTCCAAAACCCTCTTGGTTGTGAGCCTCTACTTATATTTTACAAGGAACTGATAACATGATCTTCTGTGCCACACCAAGCACCATGTTATCTACAATGTAAAATATTTAGACAATATGCACACATATATAATGAATATATAAAATGCAAACAATGATCATGTGATTCTTATTTCAAAATAAAATGTTCATACAAAAAGAGCTAGGCTTTCAGTATACATTCCAACAATTCCTCCTTTCGGACGTGGTGTGGGCGACGATCTACCAAAAGTTGAAGCTCCTAGATCACCAATCTTCCTTCCTTGCTCGTTCCAAGCAAGAGGAAAAATAGAAACAAGACTTTATAGGACCCTTGAACGGCTAGAGGGGGGTGAATAGCCTCTTTTCATTTTCTACAAAAAGATTAGTGGAAACACAACAATTACAATAATAATAGAAATGAAAATGCAATGCTAATGCGGAAGCTTTTACGTGGTTCGGAGATAACACTCCTACTCCACGGCGATCCTTGAGGTGGATCAACCTAAATCAATCTTCACTAATAAGCTTTCTCTTTACAAAGACCTCCTCTTCTTACAAAATATGACAATGAAGATTTGAGAGGAGGAAAGAAATTAATACACTTAGAAAGCTTGGAAAACTTGTGGGAGCTTAGGAGAATGATCAGAATATAAGCATTAGCATCTTCTTGCTCCCCTTGGCCTCTTTTTATAGGAAAGAGCCTCTTTTTCCCGTTGGAGGTCTATCAGTCGACTGATGACTTACATCAGTAGACTGCCACCGATTCTAACGGCTTCTGAACAGCCAAATTCGGGGGATTTTCCATCGTCATGGCCAACGGGAAGACTATCGATCGCGATGGCGATTCGATCTTGCAGGCCAGCGATCGGCTACGACGCCTTCTTCATGGCGATCATCGCCGATAATAATGCGTCGGCTATATGGGCGCTACATTCATGGCGATCATTGCCCGGCTATCGGCCGATCGGTGCAGTCGACTCTTAGCGATTCCATCGGATAACCCCGATCATCGCCAATAGCCCTCCAACCTCTAATACTGCAATTTTAAAGGCCAGTTCGACTGACACCATGTTCCAGTCGACTGGCACACCCCAAGTATGACTAATTCATACTTGAAAACATACCCTAAGCCTAGACTTAACCTTCTAGCTTCTCCATCAGCCTTGCGCCTCCAGGATTTCTCTGAGTCCACGACTCTATCCATGTGCTTGCCTTCAAAAGCTTCCTTCGGTTTCGTCATGCTTTGGGTTTATTCTTTGCCAAAGTACGCTTGGACTTTATGCTGCCAAGAATACATGCTTGGACTTATGCCGCCAAGACTTGCCTTTGGTCTTTCTTTGCCAAGGACTGCTTGGACTGTATGCCGCCAAGACTACATGCTTGGACTTACGCCGCCAAGTCCTTTCCTTTGACTTCTCTTTGCCAAGATCACACTTGGACTTGTCTTTTACCAAGTCTTTATACTTGGATTTTCCTGTCACTTAAACATGTTCACAATTAGATTACAAAACATTGCCTAACTTAGATGATTATCCAAACATCAAAATATATAAATGCTTGGGGCATTGTTGCACCAACAATCTCCCCCTTTTTGATGTTTGACAATCATTTAAGTTAGGTCTTTAACACATGCATATAAACATATTTCAATATGAATTATAACTTAAATATCCCTTCTCCCCCTTTGACATACAACAAAAAGAGAAGAGTCTATCCAATAAGTGTAGGAAAGAAATATAATTGACACATCTTGAACAAGGGTATAATAATTGATATAAAGCTCCCCCTTAATCCAAGACATGATTCATGATGGGGAAATAACATGTGAAGCAAAGAATAAACAATAGAATAGGTAAATATGTCCTAGCCTTGCACCAACAATTATAGAATTAAGGGATGTAGCTCCCCCTAAACCAATGCATCAAGAAGATCCTTCTTTCCATACAAGTTATCATGTATATACTGTGGGAATCATATAATGTCCAAAATTGGACCTTTTAACCGATGAAAAACCATTTTCTATTCCAAAACAGTGTCACCAATTCGACTGGAATTGTCATCAGTCAACTGTTGGCCTTGGCAGTCGACTGCCAATAACGGCAGTCGACTGATATTAGAAAAATCTGAAATCTGAATTTTTCAGTCAAGGTTTAAAAATGCGTAGAAAATTCCGTGGATGTCCAAAAATCACGAAACTCGTCATACACATTTTACTTGACTAATATAACATATGAAAAATATTAGACGAAAAACATGCTCATCAGATTAACAGATTGATACGATATTCAAAATGATAAAAATATGAAGCAAAAGTGGAATTGTATCGTATCAATATTCATAACTTAGTACTATGTGCTCAATTTCTAAACTTGAAAATAACAAATTATAGTAATGTAGGCACTAATAGAAATGAACTAAAAAAAACACAACTTCATTTAATTAATCAAAAATCATTACATAAGTTGGAGTTTGTGTCGTACATACGGCCAAAAAGAAAATAACAAAAACATGTTAACTAAAGATCATCGTCATCAACATCCATCGGTGCAGATGACGAACCATCGTGAGGAGGTGGGTGTCCGGGTGCAGGAGGGCGGAGAATCACCAAAATGTCCTGCTACTGCCGATGCATCCCACTCACGAGGGAGAGGAGCTCCTGATGCTCCCGGCGAAGCTCCTGTTGCCCCAAGCGCAGCTCCTCAAGACGTGTATCTACCCGCTCTGCAAAAGCATCGAAGTGGGCAATGAAGGATGAGTCTTGCAGAACAGCATCGCCTGCAGCAGTCCCCTCCGCATCGGCTACCTCAGCAACACCCTCAGCATCTCCTACCGTAGTGGCATCCTCTGGTGCCAGAGCGCTGCCTGCTGGCCGTCGTGCAGGGTCCTAGAAAATGGAGCCTTCGTCGGCCTTCAAGCCCGCCAAGGAGAAGCTCCGACGAGTCATCTAGTCATATTTTTTATTCATGATTTTAATGACCCCTATGTTGACATCAATGCCTACGAAGCTAAGCCACTGAGTAAGGACATTTCCAAAAGGCATATGAACCTTCCCATTGTTTGGCTTTATGAAATGAGTAATGCAGTGGAAGGTGTTGAGACCAATATCGATGTCTAAGTACTGACGGAGGATATGCATGAGAAGGAAGTGTGTAGGTCGAACTAAGGCCAACCCACATGTAACTATAGGAAGAAGACAATGAGAAATGACCTTATAAAGGACATTGTCAGAAGCAGAAAGCTCTTGGGATTGAAAGAGATTGGTGTTCAAAGGACGAGGAGAGTTATAGAAAGTAGTATAAAGTGAATCTAGAGAAATCTCCTCAAAGGGAGGTGGAAGAGGATCACTCCAAGACGGATACAAAATGAAATCATTCTCAGAAGAGAGACATCTGAGAAAATCAGTCCAGATCTTGGGGCTGAAATCCAGATCACACTGAGCAACGCGAGTCCGGTAACTCAAGCCATCTCCAACCGGTCGCAAATTGTTGAAGAATTCAGAAAAAAGAGTGATATTGACATGATGTTCACAAAAGACTAATGATTCAAGTTTGTAGAATTGGATGATTTGAACAATATCAAAGCAGTAGTCCTTAAGAAAATTTGGGTCCATTGATCGAGGTGGAATGAGTTGGAATTTATTTTTATTGAAGGCATTTTCAAGTGCAGAGTTTGGAAATCTAGGATCGACAGTGGGTGGAGGGTTTAACGGGCCCTCGTTGGTTGGTGGTACCCGGGCACGCTTAGATGCATAATGCTTAAGTCTAAATGTGTGAAAAGAGCAATGTATGTTAAGGATGTTGGTAGTTGCTTCGGAGGCTCATTGACTCCCATGTCCCCGGATTAAAATTTTCACTAATGAAAGAATTAATCCAGATGGGATGAGTTTCCTTAGCACAACCAATTCGTCATCGTGCTAACAACTTGAGTGATCGCTTGAACAAACTAGTTGTTCAAGTAACACAACTCTTCTAGTTGGTTAGCCGCGGAAGAGACGACGAACGGATCGCCGGTTTTTGTGTTTGTCTTTGGGGTCCATGATTATACAAAATACATAAAAATGTAAACTAGTATAATCAACACATAAAGAACATGCTAAGATCAGAAAATAAAGTTATAAAACTTTTATACCTCACGATCTTCTACTGTATGTCCTATCCTCTTCGTGGACGTCGTGTGGGTGAAGATCCTCCACGAGTAGAAGCCTCCTAGATCACGTTCTTCTCTTCCTTGTTCGCTCCGAACAAAGAGAAGAACTAAACAAAACTCCTTCTCCTTTCTAGAACCGGCCACCAAGCCAAAGGGCTTGATACAACCGCCGGCCAAGGAGTGGCTTCTTGAGCACCGGCCAACCGTGAAGCAATGTTGCCGCCGGCCACCAAGATGGGATATGGATGAATGCCGGCCAACCTTGTATCAATGTTGCCGCCGGCCACCAAGGAGAAAGGGAGGAAGAAGAGAACCGGCCAAGGATGAGAAGAGAAAGAGGGGCGCCGACCAAAACCCTAGGGAGAACAAAGATCTTGCCGCCCACTTCTAGCCACCCAAAACCCTAACTCTTTTAGGGTTTGTTGCCGCCCACTTCTAGATAGGCAAACCCTAATTTCCAAGCACTATCTACTTGCCGCCCAAGCCTAAGCCCTCTATTTATAAAATTGGGCTTAAGCCTCCTTTAATCTCCACCGTCGGATCTAGGGATCTAATCTCCACCGTCGGATCTAGGGTTTTATCCCAATCGTCGAATCTAGGGTTTCATCCCAACCGTCGGATCTAGGGTTTCATCCAACCCGTCGGATCTAGGGTTTCATCCCAACCGTCGGATCTATGGCTTCATCCCAACCGTCGGATCTAGGGATTTAATCCCAACTGTCGATTCTAGGGTTTCATCCCAACCGTTGGATCTAGAGATTTAATCTCAACCGTCGGTTCTAGGGATTTAATCCCAACCGTTGGTTTTAGAGTTTTGTTTTACATCCTTGGATCTAGGATTCATGAGGATTATGTTAGGCTACGATAGGGACCATGAGGAGGAGTTGGATCTTGGCCACCCGATGGATCGGAACCACACAAACTTGATCCATCAATGATGTTCCATTCCACTAGAGGATCATCATTGAACTACCTCGCCAACCCCCATAAATTAATATGGGCTCTATATATTATTTGTACATCCATCTCCCCGTGTTTAAGATATCGAATGTCCGTCAATTAATTGATTTACGGACCATCAATTAATTAACATCTTACTCCTCGAGTAGTACCACTCAACCTTATCATCATGTTGACTAAGTCAACCAGCTGGGTTTACATGATGAACCTTATGAGCTCCTCATGGGGACATCGTCAACCTAATATATAGGACACGGTTTCCTCCTATAATCAACGGCACACCATGTAAATAATATTATTTCCCAACTTACCGGGCATATTGATTTAATCCATCTAAATCTCACCCTATGGTAAATCAAAGAAATAAATACTAAGTACATGTGCCCGTTATTATATCGGGATTAAGAGCATGTACAACATAATATCCGAGGTCCGATTCAATTATGTAGTCAGCAATAAATTGAATAACCTCTATGTCGATCCTGCTCAATACACCTAAGTGTACTAGTGTAACTCTATGTTCAAGACAAAACAATACCAAGCTACACTACAACCATGCCACTGGTTTGTCCAAAACCATCTTGGTTGTGAGCCTCTACTTATATTCTACAAGAGACTGATAACATAATCTTCTGTGCCACACCAAGAACCATGTTATCTACAATGTAAAATATTAGACAATATGCACACATATAATAAAGTGCAAACAATGATCATGTGATTCTTATTTCAAAATAAAAATGTTCATATAAAAAGAGCTAGGCTTTCAGTATACATTCCAACAATCTCC
Source organism: Wurfbainia villosa (assembly GCA_025175895.1). Lineage (NCBI taxonomy): Eukaryota > Viridiplantae > Streptophyta > Magnoliopsida > Zingiberales > Zingiberaceae > Wurfbainia > Wurfbainia villosa. The sequence continues at coordinate 75,982,725 of CM046000.1, read as the reverse complement.
CACTTATACTAAAAGACTATGCTGTCATCACACTGTCATACATCTGATCACCATGACCTCCACATGCCTATCAAATGCTTTCGCTGGAAGGGCCTTAGTGAATGGATCCGCCAGGTTATCCTCTGATGCAATCTTGGCGACACCATTTCCTCGCTTTACGATCTCTCAGACGTGGTACTACTTGCGCTCTATGTGTTTACTTGCCTTATGGGCTCGTGGTTCCTTCGAGTTTGCAACTGCACCACTGTTATCACAATAAATTGTGATAGATCTGGGCAAACCAAAAATCACATCCAAGTCCATCAAGAAGTTCTTGAGCCATACAGCTTCCTTGGCTGCCTCAGAGGCTGCCACATACTCAGCTTCCATGGTAGAGTCCGCCACGCATTTTTGCTTGACACTCCTCCATACAATGGCTCCACCTCCAAAAGTAAACACAAACCCCAAGGTAGACTTACTCTTGTCCCTATCTGATTGGAAATCTGAATCCGTGTAACCCACAGGGACTAATTGATCTGCCCGGTAAACCAGCATATAATCCCTAGTCCTTCTCAGGTACTTCAATATATGCTTCACCGTAGTCCAATGTCCCTGTCCAGGATTACTCTGATATCTGCTAACCATGCCCACAACAAAGCAGATATCTGGTCTCGTACATAACATAGCATACATGAGGCTTCCTACTGCAGAAGCATAAGGAACCACCTTCATCTCCTCTATCTCCTTTGATGTTTTGGGACACATCTCTTTAGATAAAGGAACTCCATACCTAAAAGGTAGAAAACCTTTCTTGGAGTTCTGCATGCTAAAACGAGCAAGGATAGTGTCAATGTATGAAGCTTGAGATAAGCACAACATCCTTTTCTTGCGAACCCTTATTACTTTGATCCCAAGGATGTGTCCCACTTCTCCCAAGTCCTTCATGTCAAACTGTTTGAACAACCATACCCTTACGTCTGATAACACTCTGATATTGTTGCCAACTAACAAAATGTCATCTACGTATAGTACAAGAAATACCACTACGTTTCCTTCACATCTCTTGTATACACAAGGCTCATCCGGACTTTGAATAAATCCATATGACTGGATTACCTGATCAAAGCGGGTGTTCCAAGATCTAGAAGCTTGCTTCAATCCATAAATGGACCGATTAAGCTTACATACAAGATGCTCTTTGCCTTTAGCAATGAATCCCTCTGGTTGTCGCATATAGATGTTCTCCTTAAGACTTCTGTTATGGAAAGCTGTCTTGGCATCCATCTGTCAAATCTCATAATCCATATGAGCAGCTATAAATAAGAGAATCCGGATAGACTTAAGCATAGCTACCGGCGAAAAGGTCTCCTCAAAATCGATACCCTCTTTCTGAGTATACCCTTTGTCAACAAGCCTAGCTTTGAAGGTCTCAACCTTCCCGTCTACTCCTCTCTTTCTCTTGTAGATCCACTTGCATCCAATGACTTTTACACCATCGGGTGGTTCTACTAGCTCCCAGACCTGATTAGAATCCATAGATTCGATCTTTGAATTCATCGCTCTTTGCCAAGATACCGTATCTCTATCTTGGAGTGCCTCGTCATATGTCCAGGGATCAGGTTCATGTTCACCAGGGACTAAGTCCGAAGACTCTCCCAAAAACATGAATCTTTCGAGTTGTCTAACAACCCTCCCACTACGATGTGGTGCCTCCTATGTATGCTCTGTGACACGCGGTGTAGTAACTTGTGGTATCTCCTCTTGTACCGGTGGTACTGAAGTCGGGACTTCCCCTGTCAACTCCTCAAGAACAATCCTACTCGTGGGCTTGTGGTTCATCACATAGTCCTCCTCTAGAAATCTAGCATTCGTACTCACGATCACCTTCTGATCTCTACGACTATAGAATAAACCACCCTTCGTTCCCTTAGGGTAGCCAACTGTTAGTGAAAGCCCTAGAGCCAATCATATGATGATTGTTGTATGGACTTTATTGTATCATATTCCTATTTATTAAGGCATGGTTATTATATTTACTTGTATTGGTGCCAAATAACTAAATATAATAATGTCCTTGAGTAGTAGGTTCTTATCTATATCAATCGATTGGTTGAATCGATAATGAGATGATATAGAGAACACTACTCTTAATCATTCCTAGTCGAGTATTAACATTCAGGGACAATGTTAATGCGTAGAGACTAGCATGTAGGTCAACAAGATGACTTGATCTCACAAGTCATGGATATGAGATATCAAGTTGACACATGGGTATGCATTGGAGAATGTATATTGAATGACCCGCCATGAGAAAGTATCATGGATCGTTATATGAGTGTCATATACTTTCTCATGTGGCTATTAGTATGACTATTAGTCCTTAGACCTGAAGTCACCATGGTTCCCTACATAATGAATTGCATACTTTGGCCGTCAACGTCACCCGTAAATGGGTGGACTATAAAGCGACATCTTGGGTATGTAAGCGAATTATGCGGAGGGATATGAGTGATGTAGATGGGATCTATCCCTCCTATATGACGGGGGTGACATCGATATTCTTGATAGAGTGAGACCACGAAGTGCATGGTTATGCCCAAATGAGTCAATATGAGATATTGAGCTCATTTGATTAGAGTGAGTCTACTTGGAGTTCAAGATTTAGATTGTACCGAGGATGACACGGTCTATGCCTCGATTGGTCAATCTAGATGTCAAGGATAGAGGACATTGTCACATATTGTGAGAGTCACAATTAGTAGTCACAAAGGTGATGTTGGAGCTCAACATTCTTGTAACTTGGGTAGCAATGATGTGTTGCTAGATACGCTCATTGCTTATGTTCCTAAATCGGTTTAGGGACATTGCCAGCGTTACAAGAACCTATAGTCACACACATAAGAGCAATTAGATGGAGATTAGGTTCATATGATGAACCATGAGGATTAGGTTCATGGGATGAACCAAATTGGATTAAGAGTAATCCAAATTAGACTAATTGAGTTAGACTCAAGTTGATTCAAGTGTTGAATGAGTCTAATTGAGATTTGATTCATCAAATCAATTTAAATTAATGAATAGAGATTCATTATATTAAATTGACTTGAGTCAAGTGGTTAGATTTGATCAACCATGGGAGATTAGAGGTCAAGTTTGACTTGACTTGAGAGGGAAGTTGAAAGGTCAAGTTTGACTTGACCAAATGCCATGTCATGATGATGACTAGGCATGGCGGCCAATGATGATGCTCCACATCATCATTGACTTAGTCAATTAGTGCCACATCATGAGGAGAACAAGGGTCATGGGAGTTACATGCATGCCTGTAACTCCCCCTCCATGAAGTGGCCGGCCACCATTTTGGGGGTTATGTGAGTGAAAATTCATTTTGTGAGTAATCACTCATTACTTCATCTTCTTCCTTGGGAATTTTCCTCTCAAGCTCTCCCTCTCCTTCCTCTCTTTGGCCGAACCAACCAAGGAGTGCTAGCACACTCAAGGTTGAGTTTTCTTCCACCTATTGCTTGTGTGGATACCATAGAGGAGTGTGCACTTGACATTCTCGAGTTCCGGCGGACTTTGGACGAGCGGGATTTGCGAAGGGCATCGCATCAAGGGTAACATCCTTATCTCTTAGTTCTAAGGTAGATCTAGAGGATTTTGTAAGCACATACATGTAATTAGTTTTAATACTTCTTCGCACGGATCCGTGGCCGGGACTTCCGGGGTTTTCGCAACGCAAAAAGCGGTTTTTGCGGCCCGGAAAAGCCCAACACCAACAAACAAGCGTACTTCTGTACGAGATTCCAACTTACCAGCATCTCCCTTCAGCACATGTGTTGGACTACCCCAAATCCGAATATGTCTTAGACTAGGCTTTCGCCCAGTCCACAACTCTGTGGGAGTAGAGGGTACTGACTTAGATGGAACCAAGTTCAGAATGTGTGCTGTCGTTTCCAGAGCAAACCCCCAGAACGAATCAGGTAACTCAGAATAACTCATCATAGATCTGACCATCTCCATAAGAGTCCTGTTCCTTCGCTCCGCCACACCCTTCTGCTGGGGTGTGCCAGGTGCGGACAATTGGGATTGAATCCCAGACTCTGATAAGTAACTCCTAAACTCTCCCAAGAGGTACTCGCCACCACGATCAGATCGTAGTGTCTTGATACTTTTACCTTGACGGTTCTCCACATCAGCCTTGAATTCTTTGAACCTGTCAAAGCATTAAGACTTGCGGCGCATCAAGTAAATGTATCCATACCTTGAATAATCGTCTATAAAAGAGATGAAGTATTCAAAGCCACCTCTAGCCTGGATAGTCATAGGACTGCACAGATCAGAATGAACCAATTCTAACACATCTTTGGCTCTATACCCCTTTGCCTTGAAAGGCCTCTTGGTCATTTTACCTTCCAAGCAAGATTCGCAGGTTGGGAGATCCTCCACTACTAATGAACCCAAAGGTCCATCAGCTATCAACCTTTGAATTCTACTCAGGTTAATATGACCAAGCCTTAGATGCCAAAGATACGTCTGGTTCATTTTCAAAGGTTCTTTTCTCTTATTAGACTTAGAAGATGAGTTATTTACTTCTATATGCATCGTGGGAGTTTTCGGTTCAAGAGTATACAAATTGCCAACCAATGTACAAGAACAGATAATCTCCCTATTCCTTTTTATAACCACTTTGTCATTAAAAGAAATAGAATATCCATCCATAAACAATTTAGAAACTGAAATTAAATTCTTTCTAAAAGTAGGTACATAAAGACAATTTCTCAAAACCAAAACTTTATTCCTATCAAAAGATAAATAAACGTCTCCCACTGCAATAGCCGCCACCTTTGAAGCATTGTCCATGAAGATGGTAATCTCTCTTTCAGCTAGTCGTCGGGTTTCCTGGAACCCCTTTGTTCTTTCGGCGAGGATAGTCCGCCTTCCAATGTCCAATCTGCTTGCAAGTGAAGCACTTGCTTTTCGGCTTCTTCACTCCTGCCTGAGGTCCCACTGCCACTTTCTTTGCTCCACCTTGCTTCTTCTTCTTCTTACCTTTCGGTTTAGAAGAAGAAATCTTCTGAGCAACCATAGCTTGAGCGCTTTGACGAAAAAGCCCTTCTGCCGCCTGGAGTTTTGTCAAAAGCTCCGCCAACGAATACAACTTCTTGTTCATGTTGTAGTTGAGGCAGAACTGCTCAAAACTCCTAGGCAGAGACTGGAGAATGATATCGACCTGGGTTTCCCCATCGATCTCAACTCCGAGGACTTCCATCTCATTAAGATGAGCCATCATCTTGAGAACATGATCCCTAACGGGTGTTCCCTCGACCATGGTGGTCGTCATCAAGTTTCTCATAGCCTCCTGTCTAGACGCCCTACTCTGATCTCCAAAAAGTTCCTTGAGATTGAACATCATGTCATAAGTTGTGGCCATGGCCTGATGCTGATGTTGCAACACATTTGACATAGATGCCAAAATGTAACACCGTGCCATCTCATCTGCCTTGATCCATTTCTTATAACTTTCTTTCTCCTTTTCATCAGAGTCATCGATGGGCTTAGGAGGACAGACCTCGAAGAGTACAAATTTGTACTACTCTGCAGTTAAGACAATATCCAAGTTTCTTTTCCAATCAATATAGTTTGTTCCAGTAAGTTTATTTTCTTTTAATATCACAGCAAGTGGGTTAAAAGACATTTGAAAAACCTAAGAATCACAATGATCAAAATATTAGATTTCAAAAATTATTGATTCCTCAAAACAATAAAATTCCGAAATCAACCAACACCTCAAAACACCGAGAATATCGCATGCCATGATAGTGTGGACGTATACGAATTCTACATTTGTAAGAGGAGGTTTTACCCATTAATTTTATTATCTTGTCAACCTTACTTTTTGACAAATAAAATTAATAGTTGGTTCCTCTTTGGCCCTACAAATAAAAGCAGTGACTCCGATGGGGAGGATACTTTTTATTTGCATCTAAGTGTGCAACATTACAAGATACTAAGGGAATTATTTCGGATTATGTGCCTTACTGATGGGGAAGTACACACGCTCCTAAATAATTTCCTATAACCATTATTTGACCTAGTGATCCGCAAACAAACCCATCCGATGGGGAGGAAGGCACTCAGAGCTAACGCGCAAGTATGTTGCATCACACGTCAAATTGTAATTGAGGCCGCAGGAATTAATTGAAATGTCCCTCTCCCACTTAGTAAATTGACAATGAGGAATTTTCAAGCATACACAACATGCATATAAAAACAAATCAGCAATAAATATGGAAAAAATAGAATTTTTCCAACTATTATGGCATTGTTCTCCAATACACATCCCGTCGTGTCGCCACCTCATCTGCTCCATCTTTTCCCGTGCGCAAGTCACCAAAGAGATCCGAACCGAGATAAACTATTTTAATTTACATCCATCGATCCTATACTCCACGAAGGAGTGTACAAATAATCTAGATCGAAAGTAAACTAAAATGAGTGGCTAAACAATGTTGTATTTAATTACAAAAATTAAATACTAATCTAGCCTCGTCAACCCCGAGGATTCAAATAATATACATACAATCACACACAAAACAATCACATACACACAAATAGCCATAATAGTTGGATCTTATGCCTGCAACCAAAAAGTTAGCCTATGCACATCCTACTATTATCCGGCATACTCAATATATGATATGTGCATGAAAGTAACCGAATCCAAAACACAAAAAACCGAAAACCGTGGCTCTGATACCACTTGTTGGTAGTTGCTTCGGAGGCTCATTAGCTCCCATGTCCCCATATTAAAATTTTCACTAATGAAAGAATTAATCCGGATGGGATGAGTTTCCTTATCACAACCAATTCGTCATCGTGCTAACAACTTGAGTGATCGCTTGAACAAACTAGTTGTTCAAGCAACACAACTCTTCTAGTTGGTTAGCCGCGGAAGAGACGACGGACGGATCGCCAGTTTTTGTGGTTGTCTTCGGGGTCCATGATTATACAAAATACATAAAAATGTAAACTAGTATAATCAACACATAAAGAACATGCTAAGATCAGAAAATAAAGTTATAAAACTTTTATACCTCACGATCTTCTACCGTATGTCCTATCCTCTTCGTAGACGTCGTGTGGGTGAAGATCCTCCACGAGTAGAAGCCTCCTAGATCACGTTCTTCTCTTCCTTGTTCGCTCCGAACAAAGAGAAGAACTAAACAAAACTCCTTCTCCTTTATAGAACCGACCACCAAGCCAAAGGGCTTGATACAACCACCGGCCAAGGAGTGGCTTCTTGAGTACTGCCCAACCTTGAAGCAATGTTTCCGCCGGCCACCAAGATGGGATATGGATGAATGCCAGCCAACCTTGTATCAATCTTGCCGCCGGCCACCAAGGAGAAAGGGAGGAAGAAGAGAACCGGCCAAGGATGAGAAGACGAAGAGGGGCGCCGGCCAAAACCCTAGGGAGAACAAAGATCTTGCCGCCCACTTCTAGCCACCCAAAACCCTAAATCTTTTAGGGTTTGTTGCCGCCCACTTCTAGATAGGCAAACCCTAATTTCCAAGCACTATCTACTTGCCGCCCAAGCCTAAGCCCTCTATTTATATAATTGGGCTTAAGCCTCCTTTAATCTCCACCGTCGGATCTAGGGATCTAATCTCCACCGTCGGATCTAGGGTTTAATCCCAACCGTCGGATCTAGGGTTTCATCCCAACCGTCAGATCTAGGGTTTCATCCCAATCGTCGGATCTAGGGTTTAATCCCAACCGTCGGATCTAGGGTTTCATCCCAACCGTCGGATCTATGGTTTCATCCCAACCGTCGGATCTAGGGATTTAATCCCAATCGTCGGTTTGAGGGTTTCATCCCAACCGTTGGATCTAGAGATTTAATCTCAACCGTCGGTTCTAGGGATTTAATCCCAACCGTTGGTTTTATAGTTTTGTTTTACATCCTTGGATCTAGGCTTCATGAGGATTATGTTAGGCTATGATAGAGACCATGAGGAGGAGTTGGATCTTGGCCACCCGATGGATTGGAACCACACAAACTTGATCCATCAATGATGTTCCATTCCACTAAAGGATCATCATTGAACTACCTCACCAACCCGCATAAATTAATAAGGGCTCCATATATTATTTGTACATCCATCTCCCCATGTTTAAGATATCGAATGTCCGTCAATTAATTGATTTACGGACCATCAATTAATTAACATCTTACTCCTCGAGTAGTACCACTCAACCTTATCATCATGTTGACTAAGTCAACCAGCTGGGTTTACATGATGAACCTTATGATCTCCTCAAGGGGACATCATCAACCTAATATATAGGACACGGTTTCCTCCTATAATCAATGACACACCATGTAAATAATATTATTTCCCAACTTACCGGGCATATTGATTTAATCCATCTAAATCTCACCCTATGGTAAATCAAAGAAATAAATACTAAGTACATGTGCCCGTTATTATATCAGGATTAAGAGCATGTACAACATAATATCTGAGGTCCGATTCAATTATGTAGTCAGCAATAAATTGAATCACCTCTATGTCGGTCCTGCTCAATAAACCTAAGTGTACTAGTGTAACTCTATGTTCAAGGCAAAACAATACCAAGCTACACTACAACCATGCCAATGGTTTGTCCAAAACCATCTTGGTTGTGAGCCTCTACTTATATTCTACAAGAGACTGATAACATGATCTTCTGTGCCACACCAAGTACCATGTTATCTACAATGTAAAATATTAGACAATATGCACACATATAATAAAGTGCAAACAATGATCATGTGATTCTTATTTCAAAATAAAAATGTTCATACAAAAAGAGCTAGGATTTCAGTATACATTCCAACAAAGGATGATGAATGCATGCACAAAGACAACAAAACAAACACCGGTTAGTGAAACAAAACTATAGGAACAAACAAACTGTGAGCAGGGATGAGGGTTTACCTAGGCGGCATGGTGAAAGATCAAAGAAAGGTGCCGGACGCGAGTGTCCACGAAACCCTAGCCGAGTTAGTGGTCTGCGGTGGAGAAGAGGAGGTCCTCGAGTCAGAGAACCCCCCAAATGGGAGCACCGGTCAGTGAAGTCGCCGAAAAACGAGGGAGAACGGCTAAAAAGTGCGGTGGTAATTCATCGGAAGAGGAAGAAGGGGGAAAGTCGGGAAGTTTTGGCGAGTCAAACTGGTGGGAAAACCCTAAAAACTGTGACAGCAGTCGACTGCCATTAGTCGGCAGTCGAACTAATAGAGATCAGTCGAACCGGCCAATTGCATATGAGTGCTTCTGTGCACGGCAGTCGACTGCCATAAATGGCAGTGGAACTGATGGAGATTAGTCGATCCGGCCAGTCGCATATGAGTGCTTCTGTGCGCGGCAGTCGAACTGATAGCGAACTGGGTAAGCCCGGTTCGATATCGTCGTATCGAATCGTGATAGCGCCGATCGATCGAGATAGATTAAAAAAAATCATAATTAATTCAATAAAGATTAAAAAATTATGAAATTTTGTGGTTAATATTGTTAGATCATTTCCTATCAAGGAAAAATTATTTTAAAAATATATCACCTCTAGATTTTGATATTGACACAATCTTGAGATTTTACAAAAGTTTTGATATTTTTGCAAACTTTGTATCACTTTGACTTATCAATTGTAAATTGTTTCTCAAGGTTTGATAGACATAGTTTAAATTTTATTTTATTTGACATTTCCAATCATATTCTTGGAGCTATATGTTGGATCTATGCGGTTCGCTAGAGGGGGGGAATAGCGAAAAGCCTTTTTCTTTTGAATTCGTTTCAAGACAAATATACGCAGCGGAAATGTAAATGAAACAAAAAGAGACAAGTTTATTTTTTTACTTGGTTCGTAGCCTTTGGCTACTACTCCAAGGCCCTAACGGTTCTAGACCGTGTACGGAGGGCAATTCACTAAAACACTCCTCCTCGTTGGAGGTAGGAGTTTGATGATTACAAAAAAAACTTTCGAAGCAAAATGATAGAGAGACAAACCCTCTCTTCTATTAAAGTAAAATGCAATGATAGAAAAACCTCGAGTAAAAGAGTTGCAATATTGAAAACAATAACAAGGATTATACCAACAACTAAAAAGAAAGACCTTAAGCTAGGGTTGTTGGCAGCCCTTCATTGTCATAGAGTCGTCGGACAGTCGCAGCGTTGCGGAAGCTTTTGAGCACTTAGAATTGTATGAAAACCCTAGGTTAGGACCTCCTTTTATAGCCTTTGAGCCCCTTTTCGAGAGGAACCCTAGCCAATCATATTTGAGCACCACTCCCCTTGAAATTTGGTGATAAACCTTGACTCCTCGAGGCTGATCCTTTGACCAGCGATCGTGATGGCCATCACGATCATTCTTTGGCGGCATCGATCGAGTGCTAGCCATAATCACCGTGATGGGCAATGAGTCCTTGAGTTGGCGATCGATGATCTTGGTTGCAAGGCAATGTTACCTTAAAGAAAACATTATTTCGACGATCGTCGATCGTCCGATCTTGACCTAGACCACCTATGAGATGTCTTGGGTCGGATCTACGCTTAAGTCTTTCCCCGTAATGAGGATACAACCTTACTTACACTCGCACACACGAGCTTACCTCGATACTTACGTGTTGCTTTTGCTTCCGGCCTTCCACTCAATTCCTTCGGCTCCCTCCGAAGTCACTTGAGTGTCGCCCGACCACCACGGCTTCCTCCGGGTGTCGCTAGCCTTCAGCTCCAGCTATAGCAATTTTCTGCACAGTCGATTCAGCTCGTGAGATAACACCATGAGCTTAACTTTGTATCGTTTGCTATAATCAAAACTCAGGTTCAACTTAGGTGCCTACTGCACCAATAATCTCCCCCTTTTTGATTTATGGCAAACCCACATACAAAGTTAAGTGCATTAAGAAAAGATATGCATGAATGAGCAGGAGTGTTAAGAGCATGAATGAACAGGAGTATAAAAACACTTTTTCAAGTGCTCCCCTTTGAGGAATCCTCCCTCTTGACCGAGGGTGAGTACTTGAGAAAGAGTTTTGACTCTCCCCCTTGACGTTTGCTACTAAAAAAGAATTAAGTAACCGAAATTACTTAATATTGGCCATAGTATTTAAAATAAATAAGTTCAAGTGCCGTATATCGAAAAAATTTGACCCCTTAACTTTGACCTTTTAACTTTGGCCTTTTTCTCCCCCTTTTGCCGTATATCGAAAAGAGTAAGGGGTGTGTGGAAAACAAAATAAGTGTTAAACTTAAAGTCCAAGCATGTTCCCCATTTTTTATTTTTTTTAAAAAAATATACTGAAAATAAGCTCATTTATAAAATGTTCGACTCATATTTGGCTTGATTGATATGAAAGATCAATCAGTCCTGGTCAGAGTCGGTTAGTGTGTATGATTATACTCCATGGTTCATGGCGATGCACTAGATCTACATCTGGAACCAGGAGTAAGATCCTAACATCTCACGCCCATCTACGTGGCTAAGTACACAAACACATTAGTCCTATGTGTTGTGAGATGTATTGGCTCCTTAAATCTATAGCTGCATGATATCTAAGGTATGTCCTATGCTAGTTCCATAAAAATAAAAATTTAAAAAATAGTAGTAAGAAAATATAATTTGCAAGTTCCTATTTTACTACGCACATGCCCAATTTTTGTCTTAATAGACTAAATTCGGATTCGGGTAGGGGTTTAGTAAATAGGTCTGCTAAGTTAGACTTCGATTCGACGTATTCGAGTTGTATTGCTCCGTTGGCCACATGTTCTCCAATGAAATGGTGTTTGACCTCTATATGTTTGGTCCTAGAGTGACATATCGGATTCTCAGTAAGATTAATTGAACTAATGTTGTCTACGTGAAGTTTAGTATTCGTAAAGTCTAACTTAAAGTCGCGGAGAGTGTGCTTCATCCAAAGAAGTTGAGTGACACACTCACCCATCGCGATGTATTCAGCTTCGGTGGTAGATAAAGCGACACAGTGTTGCTTCCTACTGCACCAACTTACTAGACTCGAGCCGAGAAGTTGACAACAACCACTCGTGCTCTTTCTATCGAGCTTACTACCAGCATAGTCCGAATCGGAGTAGCCGATTAGTTCGAACTCCGTAGATCTAGGGTACCAAATACCAATGTTAAGTGTACCCTTAAGATATCTAAGGATCGGCAACTAGGGTTAGGTGAGACTCCTTAGCAGGTTTGAAACACAGCGCACATACTTACTGAATAGGATGTCGATTCGGCTCATGATTAAGTATAGGAGACTTCTATCGCTCCTATAGTACTTTAAGTCAATGGACTTACTTTCTAGGTCTTCTCCTATGTTAACATTAATCGCCATTGGGGTGTTTATTATCTTAGCGTCTTGCATTCCAAATCTTTTAATTAACTCCTTAGTGTATTTTTTTTGATATAGGTATATACCATCCTTAGTTTGTTTAATTTGTAGACCTAAAAGAAACTTAACTCGCCTACCAAGTTCATTGCGAACTCACTTTCCATGAGTGAAACGAACTCGTTTAGTAAGGCTGAGTTAGAGGTTCCAAAAATTATATCATCTACGTAAATTTGAGCTATGAATATTTCTTTACCTAAGGTTTTTACGAAGAGAGTTGGGTCAACTAAGCCTTGGTTAAACCCTTTTGACTTAAGATGGATTGAAAGTCTCTCGTACCAAGCTCGAGGAGCTTGTTTAAGTCCATAGAGAGCTTTCTTAAGTTTTAGAACATGGTTGGGTTTATCTAGATTTTCGAATCCGGGGGGTTGGCTAACATAAACTTCTTCTTTAATGTATCCATTTAGGAATGCCGACTTAACATCCATTTGAAACAGCTTAAATCCTCGATGTGCGGCATAAGCTAGCAACATTCGAATGGATTTGAGTCTAGCTACTGGGGCATAGGTTTCATCGTAATCTAGGCCTTCGACTTGACTAAACCCTTTGGCGACTAACCTAGCCTTGTTTCTAACTACTTCACCTTTATCATCAAGCTTATTTCGAAACACCCACCTTGTTCCAATTATCATTTTGTCTTTAGGTGGTGGTACTAATTCCCACACTACATTCCTAGTAAATTGAGCTAGCTCTTCTTGCATTGCAATAATCCAATCGGGATCAAGAAGAGCTTGTTCAATTGATTTGGGTTCTATCTTTGAAATTAAGGAAATTTGACTAAGGTTCCTATAGGATGCTCTAGTTCGAACTCCTAGATTAGGATCTCCTATCACTTGATCGATAGGGTGGTTAGTCTGAATCCTAGATTGGGTTGGGTTTGTGTCACCTAATGCTTGATCAATGGGGTGACTTGGTTGAACACTAGTTTGACTCGGATCACTTGTTACTTGGTCGACCAGAGAAGTTGGTTGATGTGGATTAGACTCGATCTCAGGGTAGGAGACGAGTTTGGTATCAGTGGGCTCAACACTTGGGGTCATTAAGGGTTTTGTAGGTTCGGGTACTTCATCGATCACTACATTAATAGTCTCTTCGACTTTAAGGGTATCGTGGTTATATACCCTATAGGCCCTACTCGTGGTTGAGAATCCTAAGAAGATTCCGGTGGAGGTTTTGGATTCGAATTTCCCTAGGTGGTTCTTAGTGCTTAAGATATGTACTTTACATCCAAATACCCTAAAGTACTTGATGTTGGGTACTTTATTGTGATAAATCTCGTATGAGGTCTTAAGGTGCCTTTTTACCATAAGGATCCTATTCTGGACATAGCAGCTAACGCTTCACGCTAAAACCTATCGGGTAGGTCGTATTGTCCTAGCGGCTTCTTGTAGAGTTCGGTTTTTCCGCTCCACTAGGCCATTTTGTTGAGGGGTCCTAGGGCAAGAGAATTCATGGTGGTATCCGTTTAGGTTACAGAAGTCGGTGAACCTTTGATTTTCGAATTCACCACCATGATTGCTTCTAAGTCTTTTAACCTTAAGGTTTTTTTGATTCTCGATTAATTTGAATAGATTGATTAATTGATCTAGAGTATCATTTTTATGTTTGATGAACCTAACCCAGGTAAACCTGGAGTAGTCGTCAATTATGACTAAGAAATATTGACTTCTATTGAGTGACTTGGCTCCATGTGAATCGAATAGATCCATATGCAGGAGCTCAAGTACACTTGAGGTTCGTTCTTGGTTAGTTAACTTGTGTTGTGTCCTAGGTTGTTTTCCTTGTTGACAAGCATTACAGATTTTATTAACCAAGTTGTTGAGGTTGGGTAAGCCTCTGACTAAGCCACTCTGACTCATCTTGTGGATGAGTCTTGGGTGCGAGTGACCGAGTCGTCAGTGCCACAACCATGATTCCTCTTCCTGTGTCATAAGACATTTGGCTGAGGATTTGATTAAGTTAATTGTATAAATGTTATTTGTCCTAGTTCCTTTGAGTATTGTTTTAGTTGTTTTATTTGTTTTAATTACACATTCATTTTCTAAAAATATGACCTTATAGTTATTGTCACATAATTGGCTTACGCTAAGCGAGTTATATTCAAAATTCTCTACAAGTAATACATTTTTAATAACAAAATTGAGTTAAGCTCGATATCACACGATCGATGATTTTGAGCTTGCCGTTATTCCCAAAGGCTACCGATCCTTGTCGTTTGAATCGAAGCTTTGTGAATTTGAGTTGATCCCCGGTCATGTGTCGGGAGCAACCGCTGTCCAACATCCATTGATCCTACACACAAGGTGGTTGGATTGGATGTTAGATTTTTAAAAAAAATTGGTTGTGAGTTGTTAAACCTAGGTCATCTCACCTGTGTCTATATGATCAAGCATGTTATACTTATGTGTTTTTTGTGAGATGACTTCCAATTAAGTTGATTAAGTGCATTTAGGTTCAAGTAATTTTATGTTAGATTTGGATTTGACCCTAGGCTTGTCAAGTTTACCTTTTCAAGATTATGGCTTCCAGGTCGTGGCGAGGCACAGGGGCCTTCTTTTATCGGATCATCGAACACTTCCTTAGACAAAGCCATTTTCAAGAAAATGATGACTTGACTCACCTAAGATTATTTCCTAGTCTAACTGGTTATTTTTGAAAAGAGGCTCCCCGAGGCTCAATCTTTTCGAAGAATTTTAGTTGGTTATATTTTTGTTCTAAGTGAGTTCACAAGTTTTAAAGCACAAACTTTCTAAGTTAAAGCATGCAATTTCTAAGTTAAAGCACAAACTTTCTAAGTTAAAACATGCAATTTCTAAGTTAAAGCACAAACTTTCTAAGTTAAAACATGCAATTTCTAAGTTAAAGCACAAACATGTTTTGTACTGACTCCCCCTAGACCGTTGAATCGGTTCGGTCTATCCACATAGTGGATTTGGTCCTTGGGAATCCAGTACGGGTTGGATCCTAGAGTTGAAATCAAAAGGTTCTTAGGGACCCATGCTTGGACATGTTTCCTATGTCGACTTACAATCGACATATACGACCTATTAGTCGTGTTTGAGTTAAACCCTAGTCCAGCCTTGTTGTACACGGCCCTTTGAGATCAAAGTAGGAGGTCAAGTCCTTTGGATCCCGAAGTGAACCTTTCCAACGTGTTCCTAAGATCTTTGACTTGACTTTTCAAGAGTGAGTTCTCAACTTCGAGTTTTTCAACCCGAGTTGAGTCCTTCTCTTGAACTCGACTAGTCGAAGAGGTTAGGGAGACCTTGTGTTTGAGGAGTTTGACCTCCTCGACGAGTCTCGACCTTGGACTCATTTAACTAATTTCCTAGACAAAAACCTAACCGTATTTTGTAAAGTATTAAATAAAGTTCGACTTACTTTAAGGGTATCTTTTGAACAGGATGCGTGTCGTGGCTTGACTTGAAGGTAACCGTAGTCGAGTCATCCTCGAGTTACGACTCAAGTTCGAGTTCGGTCTCGTGTACGACTCAATTGATTTCGCCATGAAGACGTGGTCTTCGTCTTCTTCAGATGACGCTTCTTCCCATGTCGCGTTGAGGGCCTTCTTGTGTTTAGGTGCTTTGTGGTTGAGCTTGGGGCACTCGGACTTGATATGTCCAAACCTGTTACACTCATAACACCTAATATTAGAACTTTTAGGCTTACCTTGGTTGGGTCGAGTTGTGGTTCACTTTCTTCCCTTGGCTATCCTTCGAGCTAGGTTCATTAGCTCGGCAGTCAATTCTGGGTCAACTTCTTCTTCAGACTCGTCTTCCTCCTTGGTTGGTGGTGGCTTGCTTGCGATTTTCTTCTTCTTTGAACCTGCAAACAAGGCTATACCCCTCTCGGGTTTCGAGTTGGACTGCTCATGTAATTCAAAATCGGAAAAGAGTTCTCTAATCTAAGTTTAGAGAGGTCCTTGGAGACCTTGTAAGCATCGACCATGGATGCCCACAAGGTAGTCCTCGGAAAATAGTTTAGAACATACCTTATAAGGTCACGGTTTTCGACCTTTTTCCCGATTGCGTGTAGGTTGTTGACTATGTCTTGGATACGGGCATGGAGTTGCGTCGCGGACTCGTGTTCCTGCATTTTTAGATTATATAATTTATTGAAGAAGAGGTCGCGCTTACATACCTTGGCTTCATCGGTCCCTTCGTGTAGCTCCACTAGTTTTGTCCAAAGATCTTTTGCGCTTATGAAGGGGCCGACGCGATTTAGCTCCTCTTTGGATAGGCCGCATTGGAGGATTTGTGTTGCCTTGGCGTCGGCTTCGACTTGTCGTTTTGTCACAATGGTCCATTGATTGTAATCCAAGGATTCACCTTCTTCATTAGTAGGAAGGGTGAACCCAGTTTGGATCACAATCCACATCTCTATTTGGGATTTTAGGAAGCATTCCATCCGACCCGTCCAATAACGGAAGTCATCTCCGTTGTAAAACGGAGGTCGGACGGTGCTAAAACCCTCGAGATGGGCCATTAGAACAAAATACACAAGGAGACGACGACGAAGAAACTATCAACGACAAAAACACAAAAAACAAGTGCCAAGACTCGCGTCTTGGATTAGTAGTGCAGGAGAATACTTAACAAAGCGAAATAAATCCAAAAAAAAGAAAAAAAAACAGAATTAAAAGAAACAAAAAAAAATCTGTAAAAATGGCTAGATTGGTGGTTTCACCAAATCTTAGCAACCCCCGGCTCTAATACCAATTGTTGGATCGATGTGGTTCGCTAGAGGGGGGGTGAATAGCGAAAAGCCTTTTTCTTTCGAATTCATTTCAAGACAAATATACGCAGCGGAAATGTAAATGAAACAAAAAGAGACAAGTTTATTTTTTTACTTGGTTCGTAGCCTTCGGCTACTACTCCAAGGCCCTAACGGTCCTAGACCGTGTACGGAGGGCAATTCACTAAAACACTCCTCCTCGTTGGAGGTAGGAGTTTGACGATTACAAAAAAAACTTTCAAAGCAAAATGATAGAGAGACAAACCCTCTCTTCTATTAAAGTAAAATGCAACGATAGAAAAACCTCGAGTAAAAGAGTTGCAATATTGAAAACAATAACAAGGATTATACCAACAACTAAAAAGAAAGACTTTAAGCTAGGGTTATTGGCAGCACTTCGTTGTCGTAGAGTCGTCGGAGAGTCACAACGTTGCGGAAGCTTTTGAGCACTTAGAATTGTATGAAAACCCTAGGTTAGGACCTCCTTTTATAGCCTTTGAGCCCCTTTTCGAGAGGAACCCTAGCCAATCATATTTGAGCACCACTCCCCTTGAAATTTGGTGATAAACCTTGACTCCTCGAGGCTGATCCTTTGACCGTGATCGTGATGGCCATCACCGATCATTCTTTGAAGCATCGATCGGCGCCTAGAGTCACCACCGTGATGGACGGCGATCGAGTCCTTGAGTTGGCGGATCGTGATCTTGGTGCAAGGCAATGTTAGCTTAAAGAAAACATTATTTCGACGGTCGTCGACCGTCCGATCTCGACCTAGACCACCTATGAGATGTCTTGGGTCGGATCTACGCTTAAGTCTTTCCCCGTAACGAGGATACAACCTTACTTACACTCACACACACGAGCTTACCTCGATACTTATGTGTTGCTTTTGCTTCCGGCCTTCCACTCAATTCCTTCGGCTCCCTCCAAAGTCACTTGAGTGTCGCCCGACCACCACGGCTTTCTCCGGGTGTTGCTAGCCTTCAGCTCCAGCTATAGTAATTTTCTGCACACTCGATTCAGCTCATGAGATAACACCATGAGCTTAACTTTGTATCGTTTGCTATAATCAAAACTCAGGTTCGACTTAGGTGCCTACTGCACCAACACTATATGCACATTAATTGTACATAAGCCTTCTCAATGATTGGTCCAATGAAGTATTAATGTCTCTAGATGGCACTTTGGCTCATGGTAGTGCATCATAACAAGCATGATGAACCAAGTGCATCTTCCTAACATCTCACATTATTTCTAGGTGGTTAAATACACAAATCATGGTTTCTTAGGTCTATTGTGAGATGGTTAGAGGTATAAAACCTAGATTTTTATGGGATCATGCAAACCTACACTTCTATTCATCAAAGCACATTCCAAGTTCTCTCCTAAGTGATGAAAATTCTATTTCGAGGAGAGTCTTGGTAAAGATGTCGGCTAGGTTGGACTTAGATTCAATGTAATTAAGCTCAATGTCCCCCTTAGCCACATGATCTCTAATGAAGTGATGTTTCACTTCAATGTGCTTAGTCCTAGAGTGATGCACCGGATTTTTGGTCAAGTTTATGGTGCTCACATTGTCACAAAATACTTTTATGTTGGAGTAAGATAGCTCATAGTCCTCTAAAGTATGTTTCATCCATAGAAGTTGAGCTACACAACCACCCATAGCCACATATTTGGCTTCGGTGGTGGATAGGGCAACACAAGGTTGCTTCCTACTACTCCAACTAACTAGGGAGGAGCCAAGGAATTGACATCCACCACTAGTACTCTTCCGATCCAATTTGCAATCGGCATAATCGAAATCGGTGTACCCAACCAAATCAAAAGACCTAGTCCTAGGGTACCATAGTCCTACATTTAGTGTGCCTTTAATATATCTTAAGATTCTCTTAACGACAACTAAATGAGATTCTTTTGCACATGATTGGTACCTAGCACACATACCAACCGCAAATAATATATCGGGTCTACTAGCGGGTAGGTATAAAAGGCTACCAATCATGCTCCTATATCGTGTAAGATCAATTTCTTTTCCTTCATTATCACTATCTTTTTTTGTATTGGTTGCCATTGGAGTTGAAACTACCTTAGCATTTTCCAAACCAAATTTCATAATCATTTCCTTAGCATATTTGGTTTGGTAAATATAAATTCCTTCACTTGTTTGTTTGACTTGCAATCCTAGGAAGAAATTTAATTCCCCAACTAGACTCATTTCAAACTCTTTTTCCATATTCTTAATAAAGTCTTGTAGAAGTTCATCATTTGTTGACCCAAAGATAATGTCATCAACATATACTTGGGCTACAAAGATGTCCGTTGATGTTGACTTTATAAATAGAGTTTGATCTATACTACCCCTCTTAAAGTCCTTAGAGATTAAGAAAGATGATAATCTTTCATACCAAGCCCGGGGAGCTTGTTTCAAACCATACAAAGCTTTCCTAAGCTTGTATACATGGTTTGGATAGTCCATATTCTCAAACCCGGGAGGTTGCTCTGCACATACCTCTTCCTTAATAAACCCATTTAGGAATGTCGATTTAACATCCATTTGATGGAGTTTGAAACCCATATAGGAGGCATACCCTAATAGTATTCTAATAGACTCTAACCTAGCAACCGGGGCATATGTTTCATCATAGTCAAGTCCTTCAATTTGATTAAAGCCCCTTGCAACTAATCTTGCCTTATTCCTAGTAATATTCCCTTGGTCATCTAGTTTGTTCCTAAAGACCCATCTTATATGTATTGATGGTGTTTTCATTAGGCCTAGGAACTAACTCCCATACTTGACTCCTTTCAAATTGAGCCAATTCATCTTGCATTGCTAATATCCAATCCAGATCAAGTAATGCATCTTTGATTGTTTTAGGCTCAATTTGAGAAATTAGAGCTATATGACTAGTGGGATCCTTATGAAATGACCTAGTCCTAACACCTTGAGATAATTCACCCACAATTTGATCTAAGGGGTGATTTTGATGAGCTCTTATGGTTATAGGAGGTGTATTAATTTGAGTTTGATCATAATTAATCTCAATCCTTTGCTCATCATCGGAATCACCTCTTACTCCCCCTTGATTCAATCCTCCCCCTTGATCTTTACCGCCTAAAGTTAGATCTTGGAATTGTTGGGTAATTTCTTAATGTTTATTATTAATATCATCATCAATAGGGGATTTCCTAGGGTATGTATTGGAAGTTTCATCAAATTGGACATTTGAAGATTCTTCAATCTTTTGAGTCCTTTTATTGTAAACTCTATACCCTACACTAGTGGATGAGTATCCCACTAGGATTCCCTCATCCGCTTTGGACTCAAACTTACCTAGGTTGTCTTTAGTATTTAAGATATAGACTTTACATCCAAAGACCTTAAAATAATGAATTGTTGGAATTGTACCATTCCACAATTCAAATGGAGTTTTTCCTAAAAACCTATGGATTAATACCCTATTTTGAATATAGCAAGCGGTGTTAAACTCTTCTGCCCACAAGTAGCTAGGTAAGGAGTATGCATTAAGCATTGTCCTAGCTGCTTCTTATAGGGCACGATTTTTCCTTTACACAACCCCATTTTGTTGGGGTGTTCTAGGACAAGAAAACTCATGCTTGTACCCTTGTTCTAAGCAAAAAGTTGAGGAATTAGAATTCTCAAATTCTCCACCATGATCACTACGGATACGGTTGATTTTGAGTTTTCTTTCATTTTCTACTCTTTTGCTAAATCCTATGATTATTCCTAGGGGTTCATCTTTATTTTTCAAGAAAAATACCCAAGTAAACCTAGAGAAATCATCTACTAATACCAAGCAATATTTACTACCAATCATAGAAGGTGTACTATGACAATCAAATAAGTCCATATGTAAAAGTTCTAAAGGAAAAGTGGTACTGAGTAAATTTTTACCTTCGTGTGATGTTTTTGATTGTTTCCCTTCTTGGCATGCATCACACATTTTGTCCTTGAGAAATTTGACTTTAGGCAACCCTTTGACTAGCTCCATTTTTGCTATTTTGGCTATGTTCTTCATGTTTATGTATCCTAGCCTCCTATGCCAAAGCCAACTTTCTTCCTCTTTTGCAATAAGACACTTAGTAGAAGCATTAGTAGCATAGGATAAATCAACATAATATATATTTGATTTCCTAAAACCTACTAACATGCAATCATTTAGAGTTTTGTGTCTCATAAAACATTTTGAGGAATCAAATTTAACATCAAAGTTTGGATCACATAGTTGGCTTACACTAAGTAAATTAAATTTCATATTTTTAACTAATAATACTTTATGAATGGCAAGGTTGGGGGATACCTCAATTGTGCCCTTTCCTAGAATCTTAAGTTTGCCGCTATTACCAAATGATACGTTTCCTTTGCTAGTGTGGTTGATAGTGGAGAATTTTCTCTCATCACCGGTCATGTGCTTTGAGCACCCACTATCAACTATCCACAAGCTTGCTTCTTCTACCTATATCACATGAAAAATACAATCCTTAGGTACCCAAATCTTAGGACCACTAGCATCAATTAGAAATTTCTTAGGAACCCAAGCCTTTCTACCCTTGCTTTTAATAATGGTTTTTCTACTAACAAGTGATGTAAATGCTACCTCCTTTTCCTTAGGTCTATATCCTATTCCGGCCTTGTTGTAAATAGCCCTTTGATCCTTAATTATCATATCTAGGTATTGAGAACCATTAGTAAATTTTTCTAAGCATGCTCTTAAGTTACCTATTTCTTTTCTCAATTCATCATTTTCATCCCTAAGAGTACATGCATCATCATCACTAGATAATTTACCACAAGATGATTCTACACTCTTAAGTGATTTAATCTCTATTTTTAAATCCTTAATCCTAGTTTTCGATCTATTCAAAGCATTTTGAAGACATGCAATAGTCTTGTAAAGTAAATCTACCTTAGGTGAGTTGTTTACCTCATCATCATCACTTGATGATGATTTGTCACTTGATGAAGAGGATGAAGACTCCTCACTTGAGCTCCCGGCTTCTTCCTCTAATGCCATGAGGGCTAGATTTCGGGTGGCATGGCATACTTCTTCATCATCGGAAGTGTCTTCCATGCTTAGGGTGTCCTAAGTTTGAGCCGCCATTATTTCTTTCTTCTTCTTTTCCTTCTTTTCCTTCTTCTCCTTATGCTTCTTTTCTTTCTCCTCCTTCTTCTTTAGTTCTGGGAAATTTGGCTTGACGTGCCCTTTCTTATTGCAACCATAACAAGTTACATTAGATGAAGAATTTGAACTATTTGAAGGCTTACCTCTTGAGGATTGGAACATCCTCCACACATCTTTCTTGGTGAGTTTCCTTGATCTCCCACCAAACTTCTTGACGTAATGAGCCACCTCACTTGCCGATAGCTCATCTTCACTACTAGATGAACCTTCCTCGGATTCAGATGAGGAGGACACTTCTTTCTTCTCCTTCTTCTTTTTTTCCTTCTTGCCTACAAAAAGAGCTATACCCTTCTCTTTGGATGAAGTGTTAGCTTGTTCATGTAATTGAAATTCACAAAATAACTCATCCAACTTAACCAAAGAGAGATCCCTAGAGACCTTATAAGCATCTACCATTGAAGCCCATAAGGTTGTTCTAGGGAAGGCTTGGAGTATATACCTTACAAGGTCTCGGTTGTCGACCTTCTCACCTATTACATGTAGTCCGTTGACTACTTCCTTGAAGCGACCGTGCATTTGGCTCACGGTCTCGTTGGTCTTCATGGTGAAACTTTGGAGTTGACCTATAAATAGATCTCTTTTGGCTCTTCTAGTCTCCTTTGAACCTTCATTCAATTCGATGAGCTTCTTCCAAAGCTCTTTTGCGGAGTTGAAAGGCCCGACTTTGGAAAGTTGCTCCTTGGATAGACCACATTGAAGTGTTGTCGTTTCTTTTGCATTAGCTTGTGCTTTCTTTGCCATCTTTCTTGTCCAATCTTTTGTCGGTAGTGGTGCTCCGAATTCGTCGACCGGCTTTTCGAATCCATCTACAATACTAAACCAATTTTCGATGTCATTCATGAGGTAGTATTCCATCCTACCTTTCCAATAGCCGAAGTCATTGCCGTCGAAGAATGGAGGCCTCGCCGTACTATATCCCTCTTGAAAAGTCATGCTTCGGTTGATGGTTAGATCTTCTGATGAGATCCGGGCTCTGATACCACTTGTAGGATCCTTGAACGGCTAGAGGGGGGGTGAATAGCCTCTTTTCGTTTTCTACAAAAAGATTAGTGGAAACACAACAAATACAATAATAATAGAAACGAAAATGCAATGCTAATGCAGAAGCTTTTGTGTGGTTCGGAGATAACGCTCCTACTCCACGGCGATCCTTGAGGTGGATCAACCCAAATCAATCTTCACTAATAAGCTTTCTCTTTACAAAGACATCCTCTTCTTACAAAAGATGACAATGAAGATTTGAGAGGAGGAAAGAAATTAATACACTTAGAAAGCTTGGAAAACTTGTGGGAGCTTAGGAGAATGATCAGAATATAAGCATTAACCTCTTCTTGCTCCCCTTGGCCTCTTTTTATAGGAAAGAGCCTCTTTTTCCCGTTGGAGGTCTATCAGTCGACTGATGACTTACATGAGTCGACTGCCGCCGATTCTAACGAGTTCTGAACAGCCATATTCATGGGATTTGCCGTCGTCATCGCCAACGGGAAGACTATCGATCGGCGACCAAGCGATGGCGATTCGGCCCGTCTTGCCGTAAGCCGCCGGCGATCGGCTATGGGCCTTCTACGAGCGATCGATTGCCAATAATGGCGATCATTGCCGGCTACTATCGGACGATCAGTGCGAGTCGACTCTTAGTAGTTCGGTAGGATAACCCTCAATCGACGCCCCCTCAAACCTCTATCGCATTTTTAAAGGCCGGTTCCCGACACCATGTTCGGTCACTTGAAAATATACCCTAAGCCTAGACTTAACCTTCTAGCTTCTCCATCAGCCTTGCGCCTCCAGGATTTCTCTGAGTCCATGACTCCATCCATCTGCTTGCCTTCAAAAGCTTCCTTCGGTTTTGTCATGCTTTGGGTTTCTTCTTTGCCAAAGTACGCTTGGACTTTACGCTGCCAAGACTACATGCTTGGACTTATTCCGCCAAGACTTGCCTTTGGTCTTTCTTTGCCAAGGACTGCTTGGACATTATGCCGCCAAGACTACATACTTGGACTTACGCCGCCAAGACCTTTCCTTTGACTTCTCTTTGCCAAGATCACACTTGGACTTGTCTTTTACCATGTCTTTATACTTGGATTTTCCTGTCACTTAAAAATGTTCACAATTAGATCACAAAACATTGTCTAACTTAGATAATTATTCAAACATCAAAATATATAAATGCTTGGGGCATTGTTGCACCAACAGACTTTTCTCCTTCCTTTAGTTAACTAACAAGCAACAAACAAGTTGCTTGCCGCCGGCCAACAAGGAGAAGGAAAAAGGATGGTTGCCGGCCAAGAGCTCCAAGGGAGGACCCTAAGCCTTGGTTGCACCGGCCAAGGAGAGTAGAAGAAGGTGGTTTTGATGCCGGCCAAGGGCTGGGAAGGCTGGTATGGGCGCTGACCACCAATGGAGAAGAAGAAGACAAGGAAAGAATTTCCTTATTTGGTGCCACCAAGCTCCAAACCCTAATCCTAGCTTCTTCCCACCAACTCCAAAGCTCCCTTGCTTCTCAATTTCTCTTCACGCCAACCCTAAGGCCTCCTTTTATAAAGTTTAGGGATAAGCCTTGTTTTAATCTCCACCATTGGTTCTAGGGATTTAATCTCAACCGTCGGATCTAGAGATTTAATCTTAACCATCGGATCTAGAGATTTAATCTCTACCTTTGGATCTAGAGTTTTGTTTCCATCCATTGGATCTAGGCTTCATGAGGTATTAATAGGCAATAATAGGAACCATGAGGAGGAGTTGGATCTTGGCCACCCAATGGATCAAGCCCACATAAAGTCTGATCCATTAATGATAATCCAATCCACTAAAGGATTATCATTGATCTACCTCACCAACCCCCATAAGTTAATATGGGCTCCATATATTATTTGAACATTTTCTCCTCGTGTTTAAGATCTCGAATGTCCGTCGATTAATTAATTTACTGACCATTAATTAATCAACATCTAACTCCATGAGTAGTATCACTCAACCTTTTCATCATGTCGTACCAAGTCCACCTGCAGGGTTTACATGATGATCCTTATGAGCTCCTCAAGGGGACATCATCATCCTAATATATAGGACACGGTTTCCTCATATAATCAACGACACACCATATAAATAATATCATTTCCCAACTTACCGAGTCTATCGATTTAATCTATAAATGCCACCCATTGGTAAATCAAAGAAATGAATACTAAATATATGTGCCCATTATTATATCGGAATTAAGAGTATGTACAATATAATATCTGAGGTCCGATTCGATTATGTAGTCAGCAATAAATTGAATCACCTCTAAGTCGGTCCTGCTCAATACACACAAAGTGTATTAGTGTGATTCTATGGTCAAGACAAACCAATACCAAATCAAACTACAACCACACCAATGGTTTGTCCAAAGCCATCATGGTTGTGAGCCTACACTTATACTTTACAAGGAGTCGATAACATGATCTCCCGTGTGACACCACACACCATGTTATCTACAATGTAATGTATTAGGCAATATGCATAACCATAAAAATATGCAAACAATGATCATGTGATTCTTATTTCAAAATAAAGATGTTCATAAAAAAGATAGACTTTTCAGTATGCATCCTAACACCAACAAGCAACAAGCAAGTTGCTTGTCGCTGGCCAACAAGGAAAAGGGTGAGAAAGATGAATACCAGCCAAAAGCTCCAAGGGAAGACCTTAAGCTATGTTTCCACCGGACAAAGAGAAGGGATTGAAGTGGTTTGGATGCTGGCCAAGGGCTGGAAAAGGGTTGTATGGACACCGGCCACCTTGAGGAAGAAGAAGATAAGGAATAAGTTTCCTTATTTGGTGCCGCCAACTCCAAACCCTAGCTCCAAGCTTCTTGCTGTTAGAATGTATACTGAAAGCCTAGCTCTTTTTGTATGAACATTTTATTTTGAAATAAGAATCACATGATCATTGTTTGCATTTTATATATTCATTATATATGTGTGCATATTGTCTAATAATTTACATTGTAGATAACATGGTGCTTGGTGTGGCACAGAAGATCATGTTATCAGTACCTTGTAAAATATATGCAGAGGCTCACAACCAAGATGGTTTTGGACAAACCATTGGCATGGTTGTAGTGTAGCTTGGTATTGTTTTATCTTGAACATAGAGTTACACTAGTACACTTAGGTGTATTGAGCAGGACCGACATAGAGGTGATTCAATTTAGTGCTGACTACATAATTGAATCGGACCTCGGATATTATGTTGTACATGCTTTTAATCCCGATATAATAACGGGCACATGTACTTAGTATTTATTTCTTTGATTTACCAGTGGGTGAGATTTAGATGGATTAAATCAATATGCCCGGTAAGTTGGGAAATAATATTATTTACATGGTGTGCCGTTGATTATAGGAGGAAACCGTGTCCTATATATTAGGTTGATGATGTCCCCTTGAGGAGCTCATAAGGTTCATCATGTAAACCCAGCTGGTTGACTTAGTCAACATGATGATAAGGTTGAGTGGTACTACTCGAGGAGTTAGATGTTAATTAATTGATGGTCAGTAAATCAATTAATTGACGGACCTTCGATATCTTAAACACGGGGAGATTAATGTACAAATAATATATGGAGCCCATATTAATTTATGGGGGTTGGTGAGGTAGTTCAATGATGATCCTCTAGTGGAATGGAACATCATTGATGGATCAAGATTGTGTGGTTCCGATCCATCGGGTGGCCAAGACCCAACTCCTCCTTATGGTCCCTATCGTAGCCTATTATAATCCTTGTGAAGTCTAGATCCAAGAATGTAAAACAAAACCTAGAACCAACGGTTGGATTGAATCCATAGATCCGATGATTGGGATGAAACCCTAGAACCAACGGTTGGATTAAATCCATAGATCCGATGGTTAGGATGAAAGCCTAGAATCGACGGTTAGGATGAAATCCTAGATCCGACGGTTGGGATGAAATCCTAGATCCGACGGTTGGGATGAAATCCTAGATCCGACGGTTGGGATAAAATCCTAGATCCGACGGTGGAGATTAAATCCCTAGATCCGACAGTGGAGATTAGAGGAGGCTTAAGCCTAAATTCTAGAATTAGGGTTTGGCTCATCCATAGGTTGGGCGGCAACAAACCTTAAAGGAGTTAGGGGTTGGGCGGCAAGAATATAGGAGTTAGTTCCTATAATTTTGGCTAACCAACTTTCTCCTAAATTCTATAAATAAGGACTTAGGGTTGGGCGGCAAGAAAATAATTTTTTGGAATAGGGATTAGGGTTTGGAAGGAGTTGGGCGGTTAGGGTTTGGAGCTAGGTTGGGCGGCAACCATCTTCATCCAACATTGTTGCCGGCGCCCAATTCATTCAAGCTTTCCTTGGCCGGCGCCCTTCATCTTAGCCACTCTCTTCTTCCTTTGCCGGCGGTTCTCCTCTCATTGGTGGCCGGCAAGATCATCTTCCTCCAATTCCCAAAGGTGGCTGGCGGCTCCTCTTGTGTTGGTGGCCGGCGCATCTTCATTCATTCCTTGGCCGGCGGTTGCATCAAACTTCCTAGCTTGGTGGCCGGTTCTAAATAGGAAAGGTATTGTTGGTTTTTCTCTTTGTTCGCAGCGAACAAGGTAGAGGAGAACTCGATCTAGAAGGCTTCTACTCGTGGAGGATCTTCGTCCACACGTCGTCCACGAGAAGGATAGGACATACGGTAGAAGATCGTGAGGTATAAAGTTATTTTAACTTTGGGTACAGATCTGAGCATGTTCTTATTTGTTTTGATTATGCATGTGTGTGTGTGCAAATATATTGTATAATCATGGACCCCAAAGACAAACACAAAAACCGGCGATCCGTTCGTCGTCTCTTCCGCGGCTAACCAACTAGAAGAGTTGTGTTGCTTGAACAACTAGTTTGTTCAAGCGACCACTCGAGTTGTTAGCACGACGATGAAATGGTGTCGTTAAGGAAGCTCATCCCATCCAGATTAATCCTTTCATTAGTGAAAATTTTAATCCGGGGACATGGGAGCCAATGAGCCTCCGAAGCGACATATACCAACAATTGGTATCAGAGCCACGGTTTCCGGTTTTGTGTGTTTAGGATTCGGTTAATTTTTTTTATGCATTTTTCATATATTATATGTGCCGGATAATAGTAGGATGTGCGTAGTTTAACTCTTTGGTTGCAGGCATAAGATCCGACTATTATGGCCATGTGTATGTATGTGAATGGATGTGTGTAAAAATTTATTATTTGAATCCTCGGGGTTGACGAGGCTAGATTAGTATTTAATTTTTGTAATTAAATACGGCATTTTTTAGCCGCTCATTTTAGTTTACTTTCGATCTAAATTATTTGTACACTCCTTCGTGGAGTATAGGATCGATGGATGTAAATTGAAATGTTTTATCTCGGCTCGGAACTCTTTGGTGACTTGCGCACGGGAAAAGATGGAGCGGACGAGGTGGCCACACGACGGGATGCATATTGGAGGACAATGCCATAATAGTTGGAAAAATTCTGTTTTTTCCATATTTATTGCTTATTTTTTTTATATGCATGTTGTGTGTGATTTAAAATTCCTCAATTTTAATTTACTAAGTGGGAGAGGGACATTTTAATTAATTCCCGCGGCCTCCATTACAATTTGACGTGTGATGCAACAAACTTGCGCGTTGGCTCTGAGTGCCTTCCTCCCCATCGGATGGGTTTGTTTGCGGATCACTAGGTCAAATAATGGTTATAGGAAATTATTTAGGAGCGTGTGTACTTCCCCATCGGTAAGGCACATAATCCGAAATAATTCCCTTAGTATCGTGTAATGGTGCACACTTAGATGCAAATAAAAGGTATCCTCCCCATCGGAGTCACTGCTTTTATTTGTAGGGCTAAAGAGGAACCAACTATTAATTTTATTTGTCAAAAAGTAAGGTTGACAAGATAATAAAATTAATGGGTAAAACCTCCTCTTACAAATGTAGAATTCGTATACGTCCACACTATCGTGGCATGCGATATTCTCGGTGTTTTGAGGTGTTGGTTGTTTTCAGGATTTTATTGTTTTGAGGAATCAATATTATTTGAAATCTGATATTTTTTGATCATTGTGATTTTTAGGATTTTCAAATGGCTTTCAACCCACTTGTTGTGATTTTAAAAGAAAACAAACTTCTTGGTCCAAACTACATTGATTGGAAAAGAAACACGGATATTGTCTTAATCGGAGGAGTACAAATTTGTACTCTTGAGTGTCATCCTCCTAAGCCCACCGATGACTCCGATGAAAAGGAGAAAGAACATTATAAGAAATGGGTTAAGGCAGATGAGATGGCGCGGTGTTACATTTTGGCATCTATGTCAAATGTGCTGCAACATCAGCATCAGGCCATAGCCACAGCTTATGACATGATGTTCAATCTCAAGGAACTTCGGACATCGAGTAGAGCGGCTAAGCGAGGAGGCAATGAGAAAACTTGATGGCGACCACCATGGTCGAGGAACACCGTTAGGGACCATGTTCTCAAGATGATGGCTCATCTTAATGAGATGGAAGTCCTCGGGAGATCGATGGGGAAACCCAGGTCGATATCATTCTCCAGTCTCTGCCTAGGAGTTTTGAGCAGTTCCGCCTCAACTACAACATGAACAAGAGGTTGTATTCGTTGGCGGAGCTTCTGACAGAACTCCAGGCGGCAGAAGGGCTTTTTCGTCAGAGTTCTCAAGCCATGGTCGTTCAGAAGGTTTCTTCCTCTAAACCGAAAGGTAAGAAGAAGAAGAAGCAAGGTAGAGCGAAGAAAGTGGCAGTGGGACCCCAGGCAGGAGTGAAGAAGCCGAAAGGCAAGTGCTTCACTTGCAAGCAGACTGGACATTGGAAGGCGGACTGTCCTCGCCGAAAGAACAAAGGTATATCTTCTTGTTTAGTTGTTGAAACATGTTTAGCGGTGTTATCTACCAGTACCTGGTGTGTAGATACAGGAGCCACTGATCATGTCTGCAATACTTTGCAGGGGTTCCAGGAAACTCGACGACTAGCTGAAGGAGAAATTACCATCTACATGGGCAATGCTACAAAGGTAGCGGCTATTGCAGTGGGAGACGTTTATTTATCGTTTGATAGAAATAAAGTTTTGGTTTTGAGAAATTGTCTTTATGTACCTACATTTAGAAAGAATTTGATTTCGGTTTCTAAATTGTTTATGGATGGATATTCTGTTTCTTTTAATGACAGAGTTGTTATAAATAGAAATAGAGAGATTATCTGTTTAGGTACATTGATTGGCAATTTGTATACTCTTGAACCAAAAGCTCCCACGATGCATATAGAAGTGAATAACTCATCTTCTAAGTCTAATAAGAGAAAAGAACCTTCGCAAATGAACCAAACATATCTCTGGCATCTAAGGCTTGGTCATATTAACCTAAGTAGAATTCAAAGGTTGATAGCTGATGGACTTTTAGGTTCATTAGTGGTGGAGGATCTCCCAACCTGCGAATCATGCTTGGAAGGTAAAATGACCAAGAGGCCTTTTAAGGCCAAGGGGTATAGAGCCAAAGATGTGTTAGAACTGGTTCATTCTGATTTGTGCGGTCCTATGACTATCCAGGCAAGAGGTGGTTTTGAATATTTCGTCTCTTTTATAGACGATTATTCAAGATATGGATACATTTACTTGATGCGCCGCAAGTCTGAATGCTTTGACAGGTTCAAAGAATTCAAGGCTGATGTGGAGAACCGTCAAGGTAAAAGTATCAAGACATTACGATCTGATCGTGGTGGCGAGTACCTCTTGGGAGAGTTTAGGAGTTACTTATCAGAGGCTGGGATTCAATCCCAATTGTCTGCACCTGGCACACCCCAGCAGAATGGTGTAGCGGAGCGAAGGAATAGGACTCTTATGGAGATGGTTAGATCGATGATGAGTTATTCTGAGTTACCTGATTTGTTCTGGGGTTTGCTCTGGAAACAGCAGCACACATTCTGAACTTGGTTCCATCTAAGTCAGTACCCTCTACTCCCACAGAGTTGTGGACTGGGCGAAAGCCTAGTCTAAGACATATTCGGATTTGGGATAGTACAACACATGTGCTGAAGGGAGATGCTGGTAAGTTGGAATCTCGTACAGAAGTGCGCTTGTTTGTTGGCTACCCTAAGGGAACAAAGGGTGGTTTATTCTATAGTCCTAGAGATCAGAAGGTGATCGTGAGTACGAATGCCAGATTTCTAGAGGAGGACTATGTGATGAACCACAAGCCCACGAGTAGGATTGTTCTTGAGGAGTTGACAGGGGAAGTCCCAACTTCAGTACCACCGGTACAAGAGGACACACCACAAGTCACTACACCGTGTGTCATAGAGCATACACAGGAGGCACCTCGTCGTAGTGGGAGGGTTGTAAGACAACCCGACAGATTTATGTTTTTGGGAGAGTCTTCGGACTTAGTCCCTGGTGAACATGAACCTGATCCCTGGACATATGACGAGGCAATCCAAGATAGAGATGCAGTATCTTGGCAAAAAGCGATGAATTCAGAGATAGAATCTATGGATTCTAATCAGGTCTGGGAGCTAGTAGAGCCACCTGATGGTGTAAAAACCTTTGGATGCAAGTGGATCTACAAGAGAAAGAGAGGAGTAGACGGGAAGGTTGAAACCTTCAAAGCTAGGCTTGTTGCGAAAGGGTATACTCAGAAAGAGGGTATCGATTATGAGGAGACCTTTTCGCCGGTAGCTATGCTTAAGTCTATCCGGATTATCTTATCTATAGCTGCTCATATGGATTATGAGATTTGACAGATGGATGTCAAGACAGCTTTCCTTAATGGAAGTCTTGAGGAGAACATCTATATGCGGCAACCAGAGGGATTCATTGCTAAAGGCAAAGAGCATCTTGTATGTAAGCTTAATCGGTCCATTTATGGATTGAAGCAAGCTTCTAGGTCTTGGAACATCCGCTTTGATGAGGTAATCCAGTCATATGGATTTATTCAAAGTCCGGATGAACCTTGTGTATACAAGAGATGTGACGGAAACGTAGTGGTGTTTCTTGTACTATACGTAGATGACATTTTGTTAGTTGGCAACAATATCAAAGTGTTATCAGACGTAAGGGTATGGTTGTCCAAACAGTTTGAGATGAAGGACTTGGGAGAAGTGGGACACATCCTTGGGATCAAAGTTATAAGGGATCGCAAGAAAAGGATGTTGTGCTTATCTCAAGCTTCATATGTTGACACTATCCTTGCTCATTTTAGCATGCAGAACTCCAAGAAAGGTTTTCTACCTTTCAGGCATGGAGTTCCTTTATCTAAAGAGATGTGTCCCAAAACATCAAAGGAGATAGAGGAGATGAAGGCGGTTCCTTATGCTTCGGCAGTAGGAAGCCTTATGTATGCGATGCTATGTACGAGATCGGATATCTGCTTTACCCTGGGCATGGTTAGCAGATATCAGAGTAATCCTGGACAGGGACATTGGACTGCGGTAAAGCATATATTGAAGTACCTGAGAAGGACTAGGGATTATATGCTGGTTTACTGGGCAGATCAATTATTCCCTGTGGGTTACACGGATTCAGATTTCCAATCAGATAGGGACAAGAGTAAGTCTACCTCGGGGTTTGTGTTTACTTTTGGAGGTGGAGCCATAGTATGGAGGAGTGTCAAGCAGAAATGCGTGGCGGACTCTACCATGGAAGCTGAGTATGTGGCAGCCTCTGAGGCAGCCAAGGAAGCTGTATGGCTCAGGAACTTCTTGATGGACTTGGATGTGATTCCTGGTTTGCCCAGAACTATCACAATTTATTGTGATAACAGTGGTGCAGTTGCAAACTCGAAGGAACCACGAGCCCATAAGGCGAGTAAACACATAGAGCGCAGGTACCACCTTATACGAGAGATTGTAAAGCGAGGAGAAGTTGTTGTCGCCAAGATTGCATCAGAAGATAACCTGGCGGATCCATTCACTAAGGCCCTTCCAGCGAAAGCGTTTGATAGGCATGTGGAGGACATGGGGATCAGATGTATGGCATTGTGATGACGACATAGTCTTTTAGTATAAGTGGGAGATTGTTAGAATGTATACTGAAAGCCTAGCTCTTTTTGTATGAACATTTTATTTTGAAATAAGAATCACATGATCATTGTTTGCATTTTATATATTCATTATATATGTGTGCATATTGTCTAATATTTTACATTGTAGATAACATGGTGCTTGGTGTGGCACAGAAGATCATGTTATCAGTACCTTGTAAAATATAAGTAGAGGCTCACAACCAAGATGGTTTTGGACAAACCATTGGCATGGTTGTAGTGTAGCTTGGTATTGTTTTATCTTGAACATAGAGTTACACTAGTACACTTAGGTGTATTGAGCAGGACCGACATAGAGGTGATTCAATTTAGTACTGACTACATAATTGAATCGGACCTCGGATATTATGTTGTACATGCTCTTAATCCCGATATAATAACGGGCACATGTACTTAGTATTTATTTCTTTGATTTACCAGTGGGTGAGATTTAGATGGATTAAATCAATATGCCCGGTAAGTTGGGAAATAATATTATTTACATGGTGTTCCGTTGATTATAGGAGGAAACCGTATCCTATATATTAGGTTGATGATGTCCCCTTGAGGAGCTCATAAGGTTCATCATGTAAACCCAGCTGGTTGACTTAGTCAACATGATGATAAGGTTGAGTGGTACTACTCGAGGAGTTAGATGTTAATTAATTGATGGTCAGTAAATCAATTAATTGACGGACATTCGATATCTTAAACACGGGGAGATTAATGTATAAATAATATATGGAGCCCATATTAATTTATGGGGGTTGGTGAGGTAGTTCAATGATGATCCTCTAGTGGAATGGAACATCATTGATGGATCAAGATTGTGTGGTTCCGATCCATCGGGTGGCCAAGACCCAAGTCCTCCTTATGGTCCCTATCGTAGCCTATTATAATCCTTGTGAAGTCTAGATCCAAGAATGTAAAACAAAACCTAGAACCAACGGTTTGATTGAATCCATAGATCCGATGGTTGGGATGAAATCCTAGAACCAATGGTTGGATTAAATCCATAGATCCGATGGTTAGGATGAAACCCTAGAATCGACGGTTAGGATGAAATCCTAGATCCGACGGTTGGGATGAAATCCTAGATCCGACGGTTGGGATGAAATCCTAGATCCTACGGTTGGGATGAAATCCTAGATCCGACGGTTGGGATAAAATCCTAGATCCGACGGTGGAGATTAAATCCCTAGATCCGACGGTGGAGATTAGAGGAGGCTTAAGCCTAAATTCTAGAATTAGGGTTTGGCTCATCCATAGGTTGGGCGGCAACAAACCTTAAAGGAGTTAGGGGTTGGGCGGCAAGAATATAGGAGTTAGTTCCTATAATTTTGGCTAACCAACTTTCTCCTAAATTCTATAAATGAGGGCTTAGGGTTGGGCGGCAAGAAAATAATTTTTTGGAATAGGGATTAGGGTTTGGAAGGAGTTGGGCGGCTAGGGTTTGGAGCTAGGTTGGGCGGCAACCATCTTCATCCAACATTGTTGCCGGCGCCCAATTCATTCAAGCTTTCCTTGGCCGGCGCCCTTCATCTTAGCCACTCTCTTCTTCCTTTGCCGGCGGTTCTCCTCTCATTGGTGGCCGGCAAGATCATCTTCCTCCAATTCCCAAAGGTGGCCGGCGGCTCCTCTTGTGTTGGTGGCCGGCGCATCTTCATTCATTCCTTGGCCGGCGGTTGCATCAAACTTCCTAGCTTGGTGCCCGGTTCTAGATAGGAAAGGTATTGTTGGTTTTTCTCTTTGTTCGCAGCGGACAAGGTAGAGGAGAACTCGATCTAGAAGGCTTCTACTCGTGGAGGATCTTCGTCCACACGTCGTCCACGAGAAGGATAGGACATACGGTAGAAGATCGTGAGGTATAAAGTTATTTTAACTTTGGGTACAGATCTGAGCATGTTCTTATTTGTTTTGATTATGCATGTGTGTGTGTGCAAATATATTGTATAATCATGGACCCCGAAGACAAACACAAAAACCGGCGATCCGTCCGTCGTCTCTTCCGCGGTTAACCAACTAGAAGAGTTGTGTTTCTTGAACAACTAGTTTGTTCAAGCGACCACTCGAGTTGTTAGCACGATGACGAAATGGTGTCGTTAAGGAAGCTCATCCCATCCGGATTAATCCTTTCATTAGTGAAAATTTTAATCCGGGGACATGGGAGCCAATGAGCCTCCGAAGCGACTTCCATCACTTGCCGCCAACTCCAAGCCTCCCTTGCTTCTTAATTGCTCTCCATGCCAACCCTAAGGCCTCCTTTTAAAGAGTTTAGGGATAAGCCTTGTTTTAATCTCCACCATTGGTTCTAGGGATTTAATCTCAACCGACGGATCTAGAGATTTAATGTCAACCGTCTGATCTAGAGATTTAATCTCTACCTTTGCATCTAGAGTTTTGTTTCCATCCATTGGATCTAGGTTTCATGAGGTATTAATAGACTACTATAGGGACCATGAGGAGGAGTTCGATCTTGGCCACCCAATGGATCAAGCCCACATAAAGTCCGATCCATTAATGATAATCCAATCCACTAAAGGTTTATCATTGATCAACCTCACCAACCCCCATAAGTTAATATGGGCTCCATATATTATATGTACATTTTCTCCCCATGTTTAAGATCTTGAATGTCCGTCGATTAATTAATTTACTGACCATTAATTAATCAACATCTAACTCCATGAGTAGTACCACTCAACCTTTTCATCATGCTGAACCAAGTCCACCTGCAAGTATACATGATGAACCTTTTGAGCTCCACAAGGGGACATCATTATCCTAATATATAGGACACGGTTTCCTCCTATAATCAACGGCACACCATATAAATAATATCATTTCTCAACTTACCGAGCCTATCGATTTAATCTATAAATCTCGCCCATTGGTAAATCAAAGAAATGAATACTAAGTATATGTGCCTGTTATTATATCGGGATTAAGAGTATATACAATATAATATCTGAGGTCCGATTCAATTATGTAGTCAGCAATAAATCGAATCACCTCTAAGTCGTTCCTGCTCAATACACACAAAGTGTACTAGTGTGATTTTATGGTTAAGACAAACCAATACCAAATCACACTACAACCATACCAATGGTTTATCCAAAGCCATCTTGGTTGTGAGCCTACACTTATACTCTACAAGGTGCCGATAACATGATCTCCCGTGTGACACCGCCACCATATTATCTACAATGTAATGTATTAGACAATATGCATAACCATAAAATATGAAAACAATGATCATGTGATTCTTATTTCAAAATAAAGATGTTCATATAAAAGATAGACATTTCAATATACATCGCAACAATTTGCTGGTGCAAATGGTGCAAATCAGGGTCTTCAAGCTCGGTTCAACCGATCAACAAGCAAGCATCCAAAAGCGCATTTGTAAATTTTTCTTTACGTCTTTTTGTGTATTTAGTTTGTAATTGCTTGTATTTATTTTGTATTACTTTTGTAATCCTTGTACGAGGTTTCTCCACCTCCGACATGTTGTCGAGAAGGAGTTTATTGATTTAGTTGTCGTATTTGCTTTTGGTGCAATCAGCTCGAGTGTGACTCAAGTAGTATTTTGATGTTAGACAAAACATATGACATGTGATTGTCATTGGAAATCCAAGCATGGCGCTTGGTGTTGGTAAATCCAAGTGTGTAGCCTTGGCAATAGGAAGTCTTAAGGACTTGGCAGGGTCACTGTTGGTGCAATTGGCCCAGGTTGACTCGAGCAGTATTTTGATGATAGAAAAAACTTATGACATGGGATTGTCATAGAAAAGTCAAACATGGAATTGGCATGGGAAAATCCAAGAATGGGGCTTGGTGTGGGAAAGTCCAACATGGAGTTGGCATGGAAATTCCAAGCGTGGACCTTGGTGTTGAAAAGTCCAAAGCATTCCGAAGTCGTGCGCTTGGTGCTTGGTGAGAAATGCATTACGAAGTCATGCTCTTGGTGCATGTGGGAAGTCTTGAGGAATTGGTAAGTTCACTAGGCTCGGGGTCCTTGAGTCGGTGAAGGATAACATTGCGAAGCCGTGCACTTGGTGCATCCAAGGGACTGCCGGACGGGGAGCGAATGGTGTGAGCCCAAAGGGAAGCATACTTCGAGGGCATGTGACGCGAAGGATGGAATTGCAAAGTCGTGCGCTTGGCACATCCGAGGGACATAGACCGAGGGAAGAGAGCTTTGGTGGGGAACTCCATGAGAGATAAGGTGGACTTGGCCAAGTGGCTAAGACTGAGTGTCAGATGCTCAAACATCTTGATGTTTGAGGTTTTACCCGACATCAGTCGACTGGCATAGGTGCCAGTTGACTTCTCTAGGTCGTATGGGTTCAACCAATGTTTGAGCTTAAAGGGAAGCGATCGATTACATTGTAGGCACGCACGAAGCTAGTCGAGCTCGCCAGCACTCGACTGATGGGTTACCAGTCGACTCATGGGTATCATCAGTCGACTGTTGTGTGATCTGTCAGAACTTGACCAACGTGGATCTGGCCATTGTGAGACAACGACTACAAGACCAGTCGACTGATGGTCAT
This sequence comes from Wurfbainia villosa, assembly GCA_025175895.1. Taxonomy (NCBI): domain Eukaryota; kingdom Viridiplantae; phylum Streptophyta; class Magnoliopsida; order Zingiberales; family Zingiberaceae; genus Wurfbainia; species Wurfbainia villosa. The sequence continues at coordinate 75,944,767 of CM046000.1, read as the reverse complement.
GATCTATCGACTGATGTGTGTGAAATCAGCTTGATACAGGTTATAAATGGAGCTCAAGATGGGGGATTTCGCCAAGACTATTGGGAAGCTATTGGAGGGGAATTGTTGTTGCATTCCAGACCTTCAAGAGCAATCTAAAGCAAGCATCAAGAAAGTGATCAAAGCAATTGTGTAAAAGTTCTCTTTTGTATTGTCTTTGTATTTCTTCTTGTATTTCATATTACTTATTGTAATAGCTTGTACGAGGTTTCTCCACCTCCGACGTGTAGTCGAGAAGGAGTTTAGTTAGTGTCGTGCGCATAACTAGAGCTCGGTGAGCTCTCCCATGGAGTATGAACCATTCGGTTCCAAACCACGTATATCTTGTGTATGCTTGTATTGTGTTGTTAGTATTTTCATTATTATTGTTATTCCACTGCGCTAATGACAATCGTAGACAAGCGACGCAAGAAGAACGATCGAATTCCACCATACTACGATTGATGGCTATTCACCCCCTCTAGCCAGCCACCATTGACTCTACAAGTGGTATCAGAGTCAAGGAGCTTGTCGAGGACTAACCGCCAACACAAGCACTGCAAAATGGCCAGCGTCATCAATCCACCGAAATTCGATGGAGACTTTTCTTGGTGGACGAAAAGGATGGAGGTATATCTAAAAACCGATTTTGATTTCTTGCTAATCTTAGAAAATGCTTTCAAAATGCCTAGGGATGAAGAAAATAGGCAAATTGAGAAGTTAAGGTGGACCCAAGACCAAATCAAGGACTTCGAGACAAATCGAAAGGTAATCGAATTACTTAGTGATTTGATTCCTAACAACATTTGGTCTAGGTTGGGTAATTTTAGGGATGCAAAGGAATTATGGGATAGAGTAATGAAATTCCAAGAAAATTCCCAACCGACACAAGTTGAGAAGAATGTCGAGAAAGAATCGCCATCCATATTTGATGATGTTGATGATTTTGTGGAGACCTCCACCTCTAGCATTGAAGGAGAGGAGAGGCAGTCTTCCACTCCAGAGCAAGATCAAAACGAGGCATCTACCTCCGGAAGAAGTGACCAAGAGTCCTCCACTTCCCTAGGTAACTCAAGCATAATGATTTTAAATAAAGATCACATAATATGTTTTGAGTGTAGGGAGAAAGGGCATTACAAGAGTAAATGCCCAAAATTAGCCAAGGAAAAGGCATCGGCACCAAAAGTCAAAGGATGCCGGAGTCCTCACAACTAGAAGCAAAGAGCACATTGTGTGCTTCAAATGCAATCAAAAGGGACACTACCGAAGCTAATGTCCTAGGAGGAGGAAGAAAGGGCAAGAAGGTGTATCTCATGTAGGGGGAGCTTCCGAAGCTAACCCTAAGGTATATTTAAATTATGCACCTTCAATTCCTAAAGTTAAAAAGCATGCTAAAAACTATTTTAGTTCTCTTGCAATTATTAATGAAAAGCATGCTAGTAGAAATAATAGGGTTTATTATTTAGGTTCCAAGCATGTTAGTTTATCTAAGGACAAACCTAGGACCAATAACACTAGACCAATCATGCCTAGGGAATCAATTAGGAGAGTAGAGGAAAATTTGGGTATTAATCCCAAAAAGTCTAGGCACATGCCTAGAAAGAGTCCCTCCCAAAAGATTAATGAAAAATCAAAATTGGGAAAAATAGAATTAGAAAACCAAGCCTTGAGGTCAAGGCTAGAAAAACTTGAGAAGACCCTCAAAATAATTACAAATTCGATTAAGGGGTCTAATGTCCAAAAGTCAAGACCTATGGTTCAAAAATGGTCTAAGGGCAAGAAGGGTTTGGGTCACAAACCTATGTCCTATCATAATGTTCCATTTAATTATGGAACAACATATAGGTCTAGAAAAACCAAGGCTAATAGGGAAGCCATCCCTAAGTCTTGCCATGGTATGTGTTTAGTGGCTAAGGACTTAAGAAAAACCAAGAAGGCCACTAAGAAAGTCATTGGATGAGTTACCTCTAGAGTTGACCTAGGAAAGACCCAAAAGACTATGGCTTCAAAGCCTAAAAGGGTCATTAGGAAGGTATTTAGGGAAGTTATCCCTAGTGAATGCCTTGTTAACCCAAGGAGCTCCAATAGGTATTGGGTTCCTAGGAGCGTGATCGAATCACGCTAGATGGGTTAGGGTGTGTCAACCCTAAGTGGATGGGTGGTTAACCTAGCCATGGTGAATTGACACATTAGGATATGCCAATATGCTTTAGAAGTTGAAAAATAATTAAATTGGCACAAATAGGTCGTAGAAGTATTGGTGTGCCATTTTGGGTTTATGGCACACTTGGGAGATAAATGGTTTTAAGGCAAAATGGAATTAATCCTAGAAATGACAATTTGGATTCAACACTTAGGTATTTTATACCTTAGTATATTTTACTTGCCACACTTTGTTTGCCTTGCCATGTCATGACATCATTTTCATTTTTATCTCTAAAAATGTCATGATCATGTTTAGACTTATTTTTATATGTCATGTATGCTAACTTTTCATTCACATGCCATGACATCATGATTTTGGCATATGCTTTCATTTATATCATATCTATGCCATAATCATCATCATGCATAAAATAAAATGAAATTAAGGACAATGGCATGATTTAAAGTCCCATGCATAAGGGAATTAAATAGAGTTGTCTTAGAATATGCATGAGACCATTAAAGAACAAAAACCCACATCTCACTAGAATATTTGACTTGAATGTGTTTTGCACATTTAGAAACAAGTGAGATGTTTAGGAAAAAGAAATTAAAGGTTTCAAAAATATTTTGAAAACATTTTGAAAAACCTTGGTGAAGTCTATCTTTTGATAGCAATCACCATTAAATGGGATGATACAAAGAGGGCTCAATATTGAAGCTTTTTTTAACTTTTAGACTTTGTATCAATCTCGCTATTTTGTGGGTAAAATAATTTTCTAATATTTTTCACCCATAATGATTGCGATAAGTAATATACGTACAAAATTTCATGATTTCTCAACGTATGTATATTTACTTATGAATTTCATAAATTCATTTCTGAAATTTAGAAAATTGCAATTGCAGTTATCAGTCGACTGCCAGGGGCAGCTAGTCGACTGATGTGGGAAGAAGTCGACTAGTAGCTGACAGAGTTGACTGGCACAGGCTAATTTCGGGTAAACCTTGGCGGTTAGGCACATGTTCAGCTGTGTTTTGGTCCCCTAACTACTCCTAACCCTAGGACATGCTTGGGAGAGCATTAGAAAGGGTTGAAATCCATTGGACATGGATTAGGAGAAGTGTTTAGGGAGAGTATCAATTTTAAGGTGGATGAGAGTTCATTGTTGAACTTTGCCTTAATTTTGATTTGGTTAATGTTCCTATTGGCTTAGGGACTCTCCAAGGACATTGTTGGTGCAATGGTAAAGGGGGAGCAAGCCTCTAGGGGGAGGTATCCATCATGGAAAGATGGATGTGTATTTCCTCATGGGAGGAAAATTGGGTTGCTCTCTTTAAGTGATATGAGACTTATCACTAGAAAGATTGTAGGCATGTGTTTCCTCCAAGGGAGAGATTGTAATATCTCATTGGGATATGAGACATTCATACCCTTAGGGAGGACCTTTTTTATGTAATGTCAAAAAGGGGGAGAAGTTACCAAGTTACCAATTAGGGTTCGTTGGAATTCTCATTGGGATGTGAGAATTGCCAATATGGGAGAATTGGTAGACTTGAGATGGTAGTTTTGTCAATCATCAAAAAGGGAGAGATTGTTGGTGCAATTGACCCAGGTTGACTCGAGTTTGACTCGAGCAGTATTTTCATGATAGACAAAACTTATGACATGGGATTGTCATAGGAAAGTCCAACATGGAGTTGGCATGGGAAAATCCAAGCATGGGGCTTGGTGTGGGAAAGTCCAACATGGAGTTATCATGGAAAATCCAAGCATGGAGCTTGGTGTTGAAAAGTCCAAAGCATTGCGAAGCTGTGCGCATGGTGCTTGGTGAGAAATGCATTGCGAAGTCGTACGCTTGGTGCATGTGGGAAGTCTTGAGGACTTGTAAGTTCACTAGGCTCGGGGTCCTTGAGTCGGTGAAGCATGGCATTGCGAAGTCGTGCGCTTGGTCCATCCGAGAGACCGTTGGACAGGGAGCAAATGGAGTAAGCCCAAAGGGAAGCATACTTCGAGGGCATGAGACATGAAGGATGGCATTGTGAAGTCGTGCGCTTGGCGCATCTGAGGGACGTAGGCTGAGGGAAGAGAGCTTCGGTGGGAAACTCCATGAAGGATAAGGTGGACTTGGCCAAGTGGCTAAGACTGAGTGTCGGATGCTCAAACAGCTTGATGTTTGAGGTTTTACTCGACATCGGTCGACTGACATAGGTGTCAGTCGACTGCTCTAGGTCATATGGGTTCGACCAGTGTTCGACTGGTGTTTGGCTGGATCAAGTCGACATGAGTCGACTGCTTAAGGGAAGCAGTCGACTGATCACACTGTGCACGGGCACAGAAGCTAGTCGAGCTCGCCAAAGACCTCGATCGATGGGTTACGATCCGATCTGGTACCATCACGATCGTGATGTGTGATCCGTTGGAACTTGACCAACGTGGATCTGGCCATTGTGAGACAACGACTATAGGACCAGTCGACTGATGGTCACGATCAGTCGACTGATACGTGCGAAATCAGCTTGATGCAGGTTATAAATGGAGCTCATGATGGGAGATTTCTCCAAGGCTTTTGTGAAGCTATTGGAGGGGAATTGCTATTGCATTCTAGACCTTCAAGAGCCATCTAAAGCAAGCAACAAGAAAGTGATCAAAGCAATTGTATAAAAGTTCTCTTTTGTATTGTCTTTGTATTTCATATTACTTGTTGTAATAGCTTGTACGAGGTTTCTCCACCTCCGACATGTAGTCGAGAAGGAGTTTAGTTAGTGTCGGGTGAATAACTAGAGCTCGGTGAGCTCGCTCGTGGAGTAGGAACCATTCAGTTCAAAACCACGTATATCTTGTGTATGCTTGTATGTGTTGTTAGTATTTTCATTATTATTGTTATTCCGCTGTGCTAACGACAATAGTAGACAAGCGACGCAAGAAGAACGATTGAATTCCACCATACTACGATTGAGGGCTATTCACCCTCCTCTAGCCGGCCACCATTGACTCTACAATCACTAGTCTCGTAGGCTCGGGGTCCTTGAGTCGGTGAAGGATGGCAATGCAAAGTCGTGCGCTTGGTGCATCCGAGGAATCACTGGACGTGGAGTGAATGGAGTGAGGCCCAAGGGAAGCAGACTTTGAAGGCAAGATACGTGAAGGATGGCATTGTAAAGTCGTGCGCTTAGTGCATCAGAGGGACGTAGGCCGAGGGAAGAGAGCTTCAGTGGGGAACTCTATGAGAGGATAAGGTAGACTTGGCCAAGTGACTAAGACTGAGTGTCGGATGCTCAAACATGGTATTTGAGATTTTACCCGATGGTCAGATGCTTAAACAACTTGGTGTTTGAGGTTTTACCCGACATCAGTCTACTGGTATAGGTACCAGTCGATTACTCCAAGTCGATAGCAATCGACTGGTGTTCAACTGATGTATTTCTGATCTAACAGTCGACTGCCAAGGGTTGGCAATCGACTGCCAACATCATCAGTCGACTGCCAAGGGATGGCAGTCGACTGATCAAGGTGGATTCGGGCACAGAAGGTTTTCTAGTCGAGTGATCACGTCGAGCACTCGACTGATGGGTTTACCAGTCTACTGATGGGCATGATCAGTCAATTGGTGGTTATCCGTTGGAACTTTGCCAACGTGGATTAAGCCGTTGTGACATAATGGCTATAGAGCAGACGACTGATGGTCATGAGCAGTCGATTGATCGACACGGAATTAGCCCGAGATAAGCATAAAAGGAGGAGCTTGGTGAGGATTTCAACAATAGCTTTTTGGGCGATTTTGGAGGGGAAGTGCTGCTGCATTCCAGTCCTTCAAGAGCAAACCAAAGCAAGTAACAAGAAAGAGTTCAAATCCATTGTTGCAAAGTTTTCTTTATTTATTTCATTGTTGTATTTGTATTTGCTTGTACCTTTGTGTATTACTGTTTGTAATTGCTTGTACGAGATTTCTCCACCTCCGACTTATAGTCGAGAAGGAGTTTGTTAGTGTCGTGCGCATAACTCGAGCTCGTTGATCTCATCCCATGGAGTAGTAACCCTAAGGTTCTGAACCACGTATATCGTGTTGTATTTGTGCTTGTGTCTCTTGTATTCATATTTCATTACTATTATTTCCACTGCGTATTAACGAGTATTGTAGACAAACATGCGACAAATGAACGATTTCCATTGTCTACACAAATTGGTCTATTCACCCTCCCCCCTCTAGTCAGACACTAATCCTCCAACATTTCCATCGCTAGGGCTCATTCGAGCCCAACCCGTGGAGTAGGAACCTTGAGGTTCAGAACCACATTATATCTTTGTTTATTTTGTGTTTTGTCTTATGTATTGTTTCTATATTCTGCTGCGTATTAGCAATCATAGGCAAGCACGATCAAAATCCATCAAGTGATGTACGAACACGCTATTCACCCCCCTCTAGCGATGGGCAATTTCCCAACATCACGTACAGGGGAGATGCCATCCATTTTTCAAGATCGACATACTCTCGGAGCATGACAATTTTATTTGTATTGATCCCCAGGTTGCGAAGTCCACTTTCGGATTTTATGTCGTTTGAATATCTAGTTTTGCTTTACTCGGTTTTGGTTTTGTGAGTTTTGGGATCTGGCTGTAACGGGACATCTCCGTGCTACAATGTTTAAGGTATGAAAATTGTTATCACATATACTTTTGTTGTGTATGCATCTAGTTGTTATTTTCATATATTTATGCTAGTTAGATCATTACCTGTGGGGTAATGGACAAACGAGTATTCTATTGTTGATGCAGATGGTAGAGGATTAGTATATGGTGTTTCATAGGGATTTTGATCCCTGAGTTGGTCATGTTGTCTTGTATGACTTTGAAGGTACTTTTAAGTACATAACTCGTGTTATATAGAGAAAGTAGAATTAGTTGCATACCATTATCGGGATCAAGTTGGTATATGGTGGAAGATGTAGAAAATAACCTTCGGGGTGTTAGTAATATATGAGAGATGTCCTAAGGCAATCGCCTTATGTATGAACCATTTATATGATAAATGAAGATTCACTATTTGAGTATACATGTTTTATGTATTTGATTGGATCTTAAACTCATTTACTGAATATCCACGATACGATTCACAGCATGAGAGAATTTGTGATTGGATCACAACTAGTGAGTATCTCTACATGTGTAATTGTGATGTATTGAAATTATCCCTAGTCGATGAATTGATGGATTTGGACACCATCAATTCTGTCGAGACTAGCACGAGGTATACTCCTTGGTGTATCCAAGTAGCTGATTCTCACTGGCTGGAGACATTGTGATGTCCGGAGTTAATCGTGGATGCTAGTTATGGTAACTAGTTCATTGGAGTGACCAGCCGTAAGACTTCATATGGTTCTCTGCATATATAGATATGTCAATGAAGTTCTTATGTGAGCTTAAGTGCGATGTTCCTTCGACTTACAGATTCAAGTCATCTTGATCATGGAGACTTATGCTTTGACATCTTAAGCAAACATCTCTCGAGGAGATGTGGACTGGATGATTGGGTATAAGTCAAGTGATCAAGGTGTTTGAATAGCCTATAAAGGATTCACCACTCCATAGGAGATGTATACTCATGGCCTCTCGCTTGATTGTTACTAAAGTCTGCCAAAGCATTACCATGTTTAGAGTAAGGTACTCTTCGATACATGTGGAGTAACTAGAATCAGTAGGACGAGGAAATGATACTTGGGCTAGGTGTGACGTAGTCAGCCTAGTGGGGACTGACACAATAGATCATGTCCTGAACCAAGTGGGTATAAGATGAGTGAAGGGAATGGGGCACGAATCATTCGAGCCTGAAGGGTTTGAAATAGTTCGGATCAACCGTTGATCTTTTGGTTAATTGGGGATCATGATGTACTACTAGGTGCCACTCATGATCGTTCTATAATTAATGGTTAATTATAGACGGCCAACATAAACCGAGAACCTATTTGGTCACACGCACCACGAGCGTAATCCGAAGGATTTCAAACGAGCTTGAGAATGGGATTCTCGGGAGAGAAACTATGTTTGGTTGGACCAAACATAAAGCGAGCATGAAATTGTTTGTGCAATGGAAGCGTGGATGGGCCGTGTCTTATGAAGACATAATGGATGGACCAAAATGGTTTGGTTCTAATCAATGGATGAGAATAAACCAAAGGGTTTGGTTTATTTTAAGCGAATGAACCAAAAGTTGGTTCGGTTCGTTTTAACTTAAAATAAACCATCATGGTTTGGTTTATTTTAACTTATCTTAATGGAGCGGGTTAACGGGCTTTATGGATATGATCCATTAACCATTAAGAGAATTAGTTCTCTATAAAATAGGGCTTAAACCCTAATCCAAAACCCTAGCCCTTGGAGTTGCCGCCCACACCTTGAAGGAGGTTTTCGGCGCCAACCCTAGTGTGCCGCCGCCCAACCTCTTGTGCCGCCGTCCAACTTGTTGCCGGTGACCAAGCTTCAGCCGGTGAACCTCCGGCGACCCTCTGGTGATCTCCTCTAGGTTCGGTGATAAGGTGAGCTTCCATCTCTCCTTGGCCGGCCTCTATTCCTCCACCAAAAGCTGTCCAGTTTTTCTGGACAGCTTGTTTCTTTGTTGTCGGAGCGTCGTTTGGACGACGGTTAGTGCTCCGATAGCGCCTAACTTACCGGGGATTTGATCTCCGGTAATCCTCTGAGGTGGAGGACGAAGGATTCGTTAATTGGTTGACGAATACCTCTCCGGAGAAGCGAGTTTTGAGAACTCATTTTAGGATCCGAATTTGGATTCGGATCGTGATCATCTCTCGATCACGTCGTCTTCAACACGAGGCTAGTAACCCGTACGAAGACGACTTAGCGAAGTCATCCCGAGGAGCTCGGCGTGGATACGGATAGAGACGATTCTTACGAGGATCGTTCCGGTTGATGTCGTTCCCGCTACACGTCATACGGAAGGTATAACGTAGATAATTTTCTTTTATTGCAAATTTTAATTTACGGTTATGTCTACACTTATTGTAATAGCATGCGTGTGTTGTGTGTGTTGTAATAAATATAGATTTATTATTTTTAATTGCTTCCGCTGTGCTCATGTTTACGAAACATGATCGAACACACACACGCCGCGGTGCCGGAAACCCAACAGTGGTATCAGAGCCCAGGTTGTGTTTCGACATAATCGTAAAATGGTTTTGCGATAGTCATAATGTATTTCTAGAAATTTTCTAATTTTGGAAATTTAGAAGTATTTATGGAAATTTTTCAATTTTGGAAAGTCTAGAAGTATTTATGGAAATCTTCCACTTTTGGAAAGTTGGAAGTATTTATGCAAATTGATATTTTCCATAAATAAAATATTTGATTAGATTCTGGAAATTTGTTTCCTAATTTAATCATGATTTGATTTGGGAAATCAAATCTTAAAAATATTTTATTTCCATAAGTAGTTTCAATGATTTAGGAAATTTGTTTCCTAAATAGATTTTTCTTAATCAAATAATTCCATGAATAAAATATGTGATTAGATTTGGAAATTTGTTTCCTAATTTAATTATGATTTGATTTGGAGAATCAAATCTTAAACATATTTTATTTCCATAAATAGTTATGACATATAAGGAAATTATATACATGACATAATTGTATGCCATGTAATTGCATTAGATGCATAACATTATGCCATGCGTGTCGTGACATGTAGATGTATGTCATGTATGTCATGCCATGTAGATAATAGTTATTTGCATGCAAAGAGGATGAGACATAAAAACCCTTAATCAATATTAAAGCCTACACCTTCCATTAATATGGTTAGAACCAGAGTTCTGTTTCTTGTTTGGGTTGTTGGACTCTCTCCAAGCCCGGCTCGAACCTGAATATGTTCAAACCATGGAATAGTTTAATACTAATATGGTAAGAGTCAGAGGTCAATCGTTAGCTTTGGTTGTTGGACTCTCTCCAAGCTGGGCTAATTGGTTGAATGCACTCTAACCATATTAAAATTATGTCCTGATTAATGGGTTGGCTTTAACCTGGAGCATCGACTTGTTGGACTCTCTCCAAGGTCGATGTAAAGGGAGGTGAAGTTGGGTGCTATGCATATGATGCATACTTGTTAATGTGTTAACAACCCGATGTATGTGTGAACATTCAATTAGTTGATAGCACATTGTGATAGTTGCATATACGGGATATGCAATCGGTATAGATGATACCTACCGTCGTAGTTATGAATGGCTTGTTGGACTCTCTCCAAGGTTGTTCATAACTATGATGGATATCAGCCCATTCGGAGATGGACCTACAATCTCCCGAAGTGATTTTGGGGTTTTTGAAATTCGAAAAATGAATGGGATTTATAAATGTATATTGATGCATTTTTAAAATCATCTTTCTCATATATGCTCGTTTTGTATTTCTAAGTTAATATATTGATCATGATGTGTTTGAATTTGCGTTCCATTTTGGATTCGAATAAATTGACTGGGCCGAGCTTCATGGACTGGCTTAGAAGCTTGAGAATTGTTCTCAAGGTTGAAAAGCTTGCAAATGTCCTCGAAGCGCCTCTTCCCGCCCGTCCTAGTGACGATGCAACTCTGGACCAATTGTTGGCCTATCAGAAACATGTGAGTGATTCTAAACAAATGAGTTGCATCATGCTAGCCATGATGGAACCCAAGCTACGAAAGCAGCATGAGCATATGGATGCTCATATCGTAGTCCTTCATCTTTGTGAGTTGGTTGATGAGCAAGTGAGATTCGAAAGGTTCGAAGTCTCAAAGCTCCTCTTCACCTCTGAGATGCTAGGAGGTTCATCTGTGGTACTGCTCAACATGCTGAAGACAGTGGAGCCTTCTGAGAAGCATGAGTAGGGGACAGTGTTGTTAGTTGATTCCTCGAAGAAAGGTTCTAAGAGGGAGTCAAAGGAACAACAGAAGGGGAAGAAGAAAAAGGCTAAAAGGCAGAACCAGCTCAAAAGGGCACTTGCCATCATTATGGCAAGGAGGGTCATTGGCGAAGAAATTGCAAGGTTTATCAAGAGTCCGTGAAGAAGGATAAGGCATCGGATGCCCCATCTTCTTCAGAAATCTTCTTTATTGATTGTCATTCTATTTCCTTAGACACTTGGGTATTGGATACTGGGTGTGACTCACATATATGTAATGACATACATGGGCTAAGGAATAGAAGAAGACTCGTCAAGGGAGAGTCAAATTTACGTGTTGGGAATGAAGCAAAGGTTGCTGCACTCGCCATCGGAACGTATTTGTTGAAACTCCCTGCAGGACTTGTCTTAGAACTGGACAATTGCTTTTATATTCCTTTGTTGATAAAGAACATCATTTCTATTTCTTGTTTAAATAGAAATGGTTTCCATTTGACGTTTAGTAACAATTGTTGTTACATAACTTTGAATGGGGTTCTTTATAGGACTGGAACTTTAAGCAATGGTGTTTATACGTTGGACGTATCCAGTGACTTTGCAATATCGAAGCGAGCAACAAGAGTGCTCGAAAGGATAATCAAATAGACTCCTACATGTGGCATTGTCGTCTTGGCCATGTAAGCAAGAAACGCATGTCCGAATTACACCGATGTGGAATTACGGAATCGTTGAATTGGATTCATACGATACATGCGAATCATGCTTAAAAGGCAAGATGACTAAGTTACCTTTACGGGAAAAGGTGAAGCAGTGGGAGAGTTACTAGGTCTAATACATGATGTATGTGGACCTATGTCAACTCAAGCTTTAGGAGGCTATAGCTACTTCATTACCTTCACCGATGATCACTCACGGTTTGGGTATGTGTTCTTGATGAAACACAAGTCTGAAGCCTTTGAAAGGTTCAAAGAATTCAGAAATGAAGTAGAGAAACAACATGACAAGAGTATTAAAATACTTCGATCGGATCGAGGTGGTGAATACTTAAGTCAAGAGTTTCTTGATTATCTAAGAGACAATGGCATAATGTCTCAATGGACTCCGCCCTATACACCACAGCATAATGGTGTATCTGAGAGGCGTAACCGGACCTTGTTGGACATGGTCAGGTCAATGATGAATCATGCGACTCTTCCCAAGTCCTTTTGGGGCTATGCACTTCAGACAGCTGTTTACTTGTTAAACAGAATGCCTACCTAGGTAGTCTCAACTACTCCATATGAGATATGGAATGGTAAGAAACCTCATGTATCTTACTTGAAGATATGGGGTTGTCCTGCTTATGTGAAGCGGACTGTATCAGACAAACTGGATGCTAAGTCTGATAAATGTCTATCTATTGGATACCCTAAGGAAACAAGGGGTTACCAATTCTATCATCCTGTGAAACAAAAGGTGTTTGTTTCAAGGCATGCTGTGTTTCTAGAGAAAGAGTTTCTCTTGCAAGAAAATAGTGGGAGTGTCGTCGAGCTTGAGGAGGCTCGAGAGACTCAAATAGACATTAATGAGATACGATAGCACAACGACAACTCATAGTGATGAGCAATCATTTGGACCTAGTAACACCACATCTTCGTAGATCAGTAGAACCACAATATTCACGAGAGATATGGATTTCTCGTAGTGAATCGAGCAGACGTGTTACTCATTGATGATGAGGAGCCTACCAGTTATGAAGAAGTGCTGACAAGTTCAGAAAGGGATAAGTGGCTTGGTGCCATGAAGTCGGAAATGGATTCCATGTATGAAAACCAAGTTTGGAACTTGGTTGACCCACCTGAAGGGATAAATCCTATAGGGTGCAAGTGGGTTTTCAAGAAGAAAACCGACATGGATGGTAATGTGATTACCTATAAGGCTAGATTGGTGGCGAAAGTATATCGTCAAAAACAAGGTGTTGATTATGACGAAACCTATTCGCCTGTAGCTATGCTTAAATCCATTCGGATGCTCCTGGCCATAGCGGCTCATTATGATTATGAGATATGGCAGATGGATGTGAAAACAGCTTTCCTTAATGGAAACCTGCTCGAGGACGTGTATATGATACAGCCTGAGGGTTTCACATCGGTTGATAAAACCAAGGTATGCAAATTGCGATGGTCCATTTATGGATTGAAGCAAGCATCCAGGAGCTGGAATATCCGTTTTGATGAGACGATCAAAAAGTTTGATTTCTCACAAAATCCAGACGAACCTTGTGTGTACAAGAAGGTTAGTGGGAGTGCAGTCGTGTTCCTAGTATTGTATGTCGATGACATATTACTTATAGGAAACGATGTGTCAATCTTACGATCGATTAAGGTTTGGTTATCCAAGACATTCTCCATGAAAGACCTGGGAGAAGCAACCTACATCCTTGGGATTAAGATCTATAGAGATAGATCGAAATGGTTGCTTGGTCTTTCGCAGTCTACATATATAGACCGAGTGCTAAAGAGGTTTAGCATGTCGGAATCCAAGAAAGGTTTCCTACCCATCAGGCATGGGATACACCTTTCGAAGTCTATGTGTCCGCGCACAGAAGACGAGAGGATTTGCATGAGTAAGATTCCCTATGCATCCGTAATAGGATCTATCATGTATGCTATGTTATGTACGAGGCCCAATGTATCGTATGCTCTGAGTGTCACGAGCAGATACCAGTCTGATCCAGGAATGGATTATTGGGTGGCTGTTAAGACGATCCTTAAGTACTTGAGAAGAACTAAGGATGTGTTCCTAATATATGGAGAAGGGTACATGGTGATACGTGGGTATACGGATGCCACCTCCAGACAGACAAGGATGATTCCAAGTCTTTGTCTGGGTATGTATTCACCTGGAATGGAGGCGCAATAAGTTGGAAAGGTTCCAAGCTTGACACTATAGCAGATTCTGCCACTAAGGCAGAATACATTGCAGCTTTGGAAGCAGCAAAGGTAGCGGTTTGGATCAAGAAGTTCATCCGTGAACTTGATGTGGTCTCATCAATGATCCAAACATGTGCTTCGCCGCTATCATCTTATCAGAGAGATCATCAGTAGGAACGAAATACAAATCGAGAGAATTCCCACTGAAAGGAACTTAGCGGATCCTTTGACTAAAGCATTACCTCAAAGTAAGTTTGAGGGTCATGTTAGAGCTTATGGTATTGGATACCATAGCGATTGGCATTAGGCCAAGTGGGAGTCTATTAGTAATATATGAGAGATGTCCTAAGGCAATCGCCTTATGTATGAACCATTTATATGATAAATGAAGATTCACTATTTGAGTATACGTGTTTTATGTATTTGATTGGATCTTAAACTCATTTACTGAATATCCATGATACGATTCACAGCATGAGAGAATTTGTGATTGGATCACAACTAGTGAGTATCTCTACATGTGTAATTGTGATGTATCGAAATTATCCCTAGTCGATGAATTGATGGATTTGGACACCATCAATTCTGTCGAGACTAGCACGAGGTATACTCCTTGGTGTATCCAAGCAGCTGATTCTCACTGGCTGGAGACATTGTGATGTCCGGAGTTAATCGTGGATGCTAGTTATGGTAACTAGTTCATTGGAGTGACCAGCCGTAAGACTTCATATGGTTCTCTACATATATAGATATGTCAATGAAGTTCTTACTGTGGCTTAAGTGCGATGTTCCTTTGACTTGCGGTATTCAAGTCATCTTGATCATGGAGACTTATGCTTTGACATCTTAAGCAAACATCTCTGAGGAGATGTGGACCCGGGATGATTGGGTATAAGTCGAAGTGATCGAAGGTGTTTGAATAGCCTATAAAGGATTCACCACTCCTTGCGAGGAGATGTATACCCATGGCCTCTCGTCGGATTGTTACTAAAGTCTTTGGCCAAAGCATTACATGTTTAGAGTAAGGTACTCTTGATACATGTGGAGTAACTAGAATCCGTAGGGCGAAATGATACTTGGGCTAGGTGTGACGTAGTCAGCCTAGTGGGGACTGACACAATAGACCATGTCCTGAACCAAGTGGGTATAAGATGAGTGAAGGGAATGGGGCACGATTCATTCGAGCTGCTGAAGGGTTTCAGAAACAGTTCTGGATCAACCGTTGATCTTTTCGGTTAATTGGGGATCATGATGTACTACTAGGTGCCACTCATGATCGTTCTATAATTAATGGTTAATTATAGATGGCCAACATAAACCGAGAACCTATTTGGTCACAC
Source organism: Wurfbainia villosa (assembly GCA_025175895.1). Taxonomy (NCBI): domain Eukaryota; kingdom Viridiplantae; phylum Streptophyta; class Magnoliopsida; order Zingiberales; family Zingiberaceae; genus Wurfbainia; species Wurfbainia villosa. The sequence goes on along the minus strand of CM046000.1, from coordinate 75,929,467 downwards.
GCACAACGAGTGTAATCCAAAGGATTTAAAACGAGCTTGAGAATGGGATTCTCAGACCGAGAGAAACTAGGTTTGGTTGGACCAAACATAAGCGAGCATGAAATCGTTTGATGCAATGGAGGCGTGGATGGGCGTGTCTTATGAAGACATAATGGATGGACCAAAATGGTTTGGTTCTAATCCAATGGATAAGAATAAACCAAAGGGTTTGGTTTATTTTAAGCGAATGAACCAAAAGTTGGTTCGGTTCGTTTTAACTTAAAATAAACCATCATGGTTTGGTTTATTTTAACTTATCTTAATGGAGCGGGTTAACGGGCTTTATGGATATGATCCATTAACCATTAAGAGAATTAGTTCTCTATAAAATAGGGCTTAAACCCTAATCCAAAACCCTAGCCCTTGGAGTTGCCGCCCACACCTTGAAGGAGGTTTTCGGCGCCAACCCTAGTGTGCCGCTGCCCAACCTCTTGTGCCGCCGTCCAACTTGTTGCCGGTGACCAAGCTTCAGCCGGTGAACCTCCGGCGACCCTCCGGTGATCTCCTCTAGGTTCGGTGATAAGGTGAGCTTCCATCTCTCCTTGGCCGGCCTCTATTCCTCCACCAAAAGCTGTCCAGTTTTTCTGGACAGCTTGTTTCTTTGTTGTCGGAGCGTCGTTTGGACGACGGTTAGTGCTCCGATAGCGCCTAACTTACCGTGGATTTGATCTCCGGTAATCCTCTGAGGTGGAGGACGAAGGATTCGTTAATTGGTTGACGAATACCTCTCCGGAGAAGCGAGTTTTGAGAACTCATTTTAGGATCCGAATTTGGATTCGGATCGTGATCATCTCTCGATCACGTCGTCTTCAACACGAGGCTAGTAACCCGTACGAAGACGAAGCTCGTGACTTAGCGAAGTCATCCCGAGGAGCTCGGCGTGGATACGGATAGAGACGATTCTTACGAGGATCGTTCCGGTTGATGCCGTTCCCGCTACACATCATACGGAAGGTATAACGTAGATAATTTTCTTTTATTGCAAATTTTAATTTACGGTTATGTCTACACTTATTGTAATAGCATGCGTGTGTTGTGTGTGTTGTAATAAATATAGATTTATTATTTTTAATTGCTTCCTCTGTGCTCATGTTTACGAAACATGATCGAACACACACACGCCGCGGTGCCGGAAACCCAACACGGGGAATAACACATCACTTGGTCATGGTGTAGTGATGTTGAGATAGAGTAATTCCTTACGTCATTTTTAACACATTGTCAAGGAATTCTTGGGCGTTAAGTAGGGTGATCGTTTGGTAATAGAGTACCATGCAAAGTTGCTATACTTGCAGGGTTTACACCCACCTAATAGCTCAAGAATGAGAATAGATGTTTTAAGCCACCCACGGTTTATTGGCTTACATTCGGATTAGGATGTATGAACCTTCTATTATATCTTACTGGAAAGCATTAGATCTAGTCATGTGTATGGAAATGACTCTGTAGCAAGTGCTTTAGAAGTTGGCGATTGATTAGCAAACATTGCAAGTCAAATTATTGGAATTAGGAGGCTCCAAATGTTGGACAAAAGTAGCAAGATCAGAGTCATGGGTTATGAGCTATTTTTCGATCATAAAAGACCAATCGCAAATCGTCAGAACTTTCTCATGTTATTAGCGAAATCAGAAGAAAGACTCTAAAGGGATTATGTGCGTGCAGTGCGGGACACGATGACACGCAAAGGCAGATTATCCATTGGATAGGTTCATCTGTTGCTATTGTAAGCAACTAATACATTTGAGGAGGTGTACTTTGAAGACTCAATTGAAGACCATCGACGTTGCTTTCAGGGGGGATGACTCACAATCTTGATAGCAGAGATCATCACAGAAGATTGGGTTATCACACCAGCAATGATCTACTACCTTAGGCATAGTTGGAGTTCCTTGATACTTTCTTCTAGGGAAAGCGATTTACTGAGTAGCATCAACAGAAGACATTCAGAAGACTTGAATGTCCAGACAACAACCGTTGTTACCTCTCCAGGTGTGATTATACTTTGTACAGAGGAGGGAGTATACGACGATGGTTGTATCTATTTTGTATTCTCTAGTTGTAGCTATATTATTTGTAGATTTGGAGTGTGCTATGATGTTGGCAATTCTTTAGTATCTTACAGTTGGTGGTGTAGTTCCTCCAAGGTAGTCTTTTGCAGCTACATAAGCTCAGTCGCGATGAGTAGAAGTTGGATGAGTTTATATGATTACTAGAGAGAAGACACAGAGGGTCGAAGGATTGGTCATTAAGGGTATTACTTTAGTTTACCCTCTAGGTTGACATATTGAAAGATACTGGTAGTTTATAGGTATCTATGTCTAGAACATTCTTAGTTTGGATTAGAAGGATTTCTATATTTGGATCATGTTGATCGATGGTATCTTTACCGTCAGGTGAGATATTGACCAATAACCAAGAAGTCAAGGGATGCCATTAGACTTTGATAAACATACTTTTACTGTAGACATATCCTTACCGATGGTGAAATTGTTGAAATTATGGTATGATATGTCTCTCGGATGTGCATATAATCCGAGAGTATTCAGATGTAGTTTCGGATGAACTCCTAGGCTTGTTATTGCATAGGCAAGTGGAGTATATGATCGGAGTGATTTCGGGAATAGTTTCGATACTGAAGATCTCATATCGGGAGAAAATTTCTGATGATTACTTTACTGATTGTGGTAATGATATTTTAGAGCCAAATGTTTTTACTTATAGTGAGTTGGCTGAGGGCTGGTGTAAAGCACACAAAGTAATTGAAGCTCGTGATTTGCTCAATGCAATGTCATTTGTTTGGTTGTGAGCCTAATCAGGTTGTTTGATACCCTCATTGATCAATTTTGCAAAGTTGGCAAGGTTGATGGTGCATAGGAGGTATTTGTTAGAATGACGATTTTACCAAGAGATAATTTTTATTCATGTCAGTGTGGCTAAACACTATAGAATTGAAAGAACGTAAGTTGCGATTACAGGAGGTGTTGGATGGGATATTTATCTGTCTCAGTATTTCTTCTTGAGAAGATCCTAAACTTCTTGTTAAAAGAGAGATGGACCTTTGAGGTCAGGCATCGATTATCGATGATGGAATTGTTGGTGCAGTAGGCACCTAAGTCGAACCTAAGTTTTGATTATAGAAAAAGACACAAGTTAAACTCATATTGTTATCTCACGAGCAAAATCAAGTATGTAGGAATGCTAAGCTAAGCTGAAGGTTAACGACACCCGGAGGGAACCATGGTAGTCGGGCGACACCGAGAGGACTTCGGAGGGAGCTGAAGAAATCAAGTGGAGACCATAAGCGAAGCTTCAAAAGAAAAAGGTTTAGGTAAGCTCATGTGAGTGAGCATAAGTAAGGTCGTGTCCTCTATACGGGGACGTCCTTAGGCGAGGATCTGACTAATACATCTCATGGAAGGTATAAGTCGAGATCAGATGGTAAATGACCATCAAATTTACTTATATTAACTGCATTTTTGAGCTAACTCTTCATTGCAGCTGAAAACCCTAGCAACAGTCGACTGTCGGCTATTGGTAGTCGACTGCTGCCTCCATCAGTCGACTTCTAGGGTTGATCAGTTAACTGATGTTCAAATTCTAGCTTCGAGGAGAGTCAAAACCTCATCCCCTTATCTTAGGGTGAGGTGGCTTTTGGAGATAAGGCTTCATCTCAACGATTAGGGTTTCTCAAGGTTATAAAAGAAGGGGTTCTCCACACCATTTTCATCATTCAAAAGCTCTCCAAGTGCTTTCGAAACGCTGTGACACTCCAACGATCCTACGACAACGAAGCGCTATCGAAACGATGACAAGTCAAGCTCAATCTACCATTCCTTAAGTTGTCGATAAAAGTTTCATTTTAAGTTTTATTCCAAAGTTTGTAATCTTTTTTTTTTGGAGCTTTAATCGCAACGAGAAGAGGAGGAGTGCCCCTCTATCTCGAGTTCTTGTTTTCTTGTACTCGCTTACTCCTACCTCTAATGAGGAGGAGTGTTTTTAGTTATTTGCCCTCCGTACACAGTCTAGGACTATTAGGGCCTTGGATTAGCAGCCAGAAGGCTGTGAACCAAGTAAAAACAAAATTGTCTTTACTTACTTTCTTTTGTGCACTCGTATTTTATCGGAATGAAATTTGAAAAATCGCTTAGCGCTATTCACCCACCCCCCCTCTAGTACTCAAACCAATCCAATAATTGGTATCAGAGCCGAGGACAATATGATTTGGTGAAACCACCAATCTAGCAAATTTCTTACAGATTTTTCTTTTTGTTTTATGAGATTTTCATTTAGTTTAAATTCGTTCTCCCGCACTACTAATCCAAGACGAAAGGCTTGGTACATTTTGGTTGATTTTGTTTTTGCGAGGTACCTGTTTTCCTTCTTTTGTCTAAATGGCCCATCTTGACGGGTTTAGCACCGTCCGACCTCCATTTTACAACGGAGATGACTTTCGTTACTGGAAGGGTCGGATGGAGTGCTTCCTAAAGACCTAAATCAAGATGTGGATCATAATCCAAACCGGATTCACGCTTCCTACTAATGAAGTGGGTGAATCGTTGGATTACAATCAATGGACTAATGCCATGAAAAGACAAGTGGAAGCCGACACCAAGGCGACCCAAATCTTATAATATGGCATGTCTAAAGAAGAACTAAACTGAGTCGGTCCCTTCATTAGCGCGAAAGATCTATGGACTAAACTCGTAGAGCTACACGACGGAACCGACGACGCGAAGGTATGTAAACGTGACCTACTTTTCAATAAGTTATATAATCTTAATATGCAGGAACATGAGACGACAACACAACTACATGCTCGCATTCAAGATATCGTCAATAGCCTGCACGCCATCGGACAAAAGGTCGAAAATCGAGACCTTATAAGGTATGCTTTAAATGCTTTCCCTAGGACTACCTTGTGGGCATCCATGGTCGATGCCTACAAGGTTTCTAAGGACCTTTCAAAAATTAGACTAGATGAATTATTTTCTGAATTTGAACTCCATGAATAGTATAATTCATTTCCCGAGAAAGGTATTACCTTACTTGCAGGTTCGAAGAAGAAGCTCACAAACAAACCACCATCCCCCCCCCCCTAAGGAAGAGGATGAGTACGAGTCAGAGGTAGACCTCGAGATGGAAATCGAACTAGTAAATCTAGTTCGGAAGATGATCAAGAGCTAAAGATGACCCGTTAATCAAGGTAAATCTAAATCTAATTCTAATTTTAGATGTTTTAAATGTAATATGTTCAGACACATTAAGTCGGAGTGTCCGAAACTCAAGAACAAAGCACCCATGTCCAAGAAAGTGCTTAACGCTACTTGGGCCGAATCATCAGGGGAGGAAGACGACGACCTCATCTTCATGGCCAAGCCGATCGAGCTCGAACAAGAGTCCAAACTCGAGGAAGAGTCCAAGTTTGGATCCTACGATGAGTCGCTATTCAAGACAAGCCTCGGATCCGCATTCGATTCAAAAGGGTCACTTAAGGTAAGTCGATCTTTACTTAGCACATTATATAATGCAATTAAATTCTTAACTAGAAAATTAGCTAAGTCCGAGTCCAAGGTCAAGACCTCAGTTGAGGAGGTTAAACTCCTTAAACACGAGGTTTCTCTAACCTCTTCGACTAGTCAAGTTCAAAAGGAGGACTCAACTCAAGTTGAAAAGCTCGTAGTTGAGAACTCACTTTTGAAAAGTCAAGTTGAAGACCTTAGGCATATGTTGGAAAGGTTTACTTTGAGATCTAAGGGACTTGACCTTTTACTTGGATCGCAAAGGGCCATGTACAACAAAGTCGGGCTTGGGTTTAGCTCAAATACGACTAACAAATCGTATATATCGATTGTAAGTCGAAATAAAAAACATGTCCAAGCATGGGTCCCTAAGACCGTTTTGATTTCTAAATTAGGATCTAACAAGTACTGGATTCCCAAGAACTAAATCCACTATATGGAAAGACCGAACCGATTCAATGGTCCAGGGAGACCTAGTACAAAATTTGTTTGTGCTATTAATTAGATTTTGCATTCTTAGGTATTTTTTTTTTATTTTTAGAATGGTTAGATAGGACCTATAACTATTCAATTCTTGACAACATAGTACTAGGACACGGCGAGATGATAGTATGCTAGGGAAGCGAAGTCCCGTGTGTCCAAGTTAGATAAGGCATATCTAGCTCGGTGCACTCGACTAAGTGGAACTAGCTGAAGCTACCTCGTCGTATCCTTAACTAGTTAGACCAGGAAATAATTTTAAGTGAATCAAGTTATTATTTTCTCGAACTTGGATTTGTCTAAGGAAGTGATCGTTGTTCCGATCAAAGAAGGCCTCTGTGCCTCGCCACGACCTGGAAGCCAATTTCTTGAAAAGGTGACTTGACGAGCTTAGGGTCAAATCTGAATCTAACCCAAGGTTGACTAGTTTCAATTCATTAAAATTAATCAAGTAAAATTGAAGTCATCTCACAAGAACACATAGGGATAACGTGTTTGATCATGTAGAAATGGGTGAGATGATCTAGGACTAATAATCTTCAACCAACCTTTAAATTCCAATATCCGATCCAACAACTCTATGTGTAGGATTAATGGATGTTGGACAGTGGGTGCTCCCGACACATGACTGGGGACCAACTTAAGTTTTCAAAGCATTGATTCAAAAGAATCATCTCTCGAGCGTCCTCCGATTCCTAGCAGCCCAAGCCGAATTTAGTCATTAAGACTAAAGTTAGACCTGCATGAATAGAGCAGGGGATTTAACTGTTATTTCTAGCAATACGTAACTGAAACGAAGTCAATTGTGTGATAATAACTATAAGGTCATATTCCTAGAAAATGAATGCTTAATTAAAACTAATGCACCCTCTAAAACAATACTTAAAGGAACTAGGAATAGTAGCATCTACACTATTAATCTACCTAACTCCTCAACCAAGTGTCTTATGACACAACAAGAGGAATCTTGGTTGTGGCACCGACGACTTGGTCACTCTTACCCAAAACTCATTCACAAGATGAGTCAGAGTGGCTTAGTCAGAGGTTTGCCTAACCTTAATAACTTAGACAATAAAATTTGTAATGCTTGTCAACAAGGTAAACAACCTAGGGCACAACAGCAACTAACTAATCAAGAATGAACCAAAAGTGTGCTTGAGCTCCAACATTTGAATCTATTCGATTCACATGGAGCCAATTCACTTAATGGGAGCCAATTTTGCTTAGTCATAATTGATGACTATTCTTGGTTTACCTGGGTTAGATTCCTTAAACACAAAAGTGATACCTTAGACCAACTAATCAACTTATGTAAACTAATCGAAAACCAAAAGAACCTTAAGATTAAAAGACTTAGAAGCAATCATGGTGGTGAATTCGAATATCATAGGTTCACCGACTTTTGTAACCTAAACAGATACCACCATAAATTCTCTTGTCCTAGAACCCCACAACAAAATGGTCTAGTCGAGCGGAAAAATAGAACCTTACAAGAAGTCTCTAGGACCATGTTGAACGAATATAACCTACCTGATAGGTTTTGGATAGAAGCTGTTAGTACGACTTGTTATGTCCAAAATAGAATCATATTGGTAAAGAGGCACCTTAAGACCTCATACGAAATCTACCATACCTAACATTAAATACTTTAGGGTATTTGGATGTAAGGTACATATCCTAAACACTAAGGACTACCTAGGAAAGTTCATAACCAAAACCTCCACCAGAAACTTCCTAGGATACTCAACTACGAGTAGAGCCTATAGGGTATATAACAATGACACCCTTAAAATTGAAGAAACCATTAATGTAGTGTTCGATGAAGGACATGAACTTACAAAACCCTTAGTAGAACCAACTAATGAATTGACTCATACCAGACTCGACTCTGACCATGAAATCAAGTCTAGTGTTAATCCTAACCCGAGTCAGTATAGGATTCAATCAAATCAACCTATCGACCAAGTGATAAGTGATCCTAACCCGAATCAGTCTAGGATTCAATCAAGTCATCCTATCGACCAAGTAATAGGTGATCCTAACCTAGGGGTTTGAACTAGAGCATCATATCAAAACCATAGACAAATTTCCTTGATTTGAAAATCGATCCCAAGTCAATTGAACAAGCCCTTCTTGATCCCGATTGGATTATTGCAATGCAAGAAGAGCTAGCTCAATTTACTATGAATGAAGTTTGGGAATTAGTACCACCACATAAAGATAAATCAATTTTTAGAACAAGGTGGGTGTTCCGAAACAAACTTGATGACAAAGGTGAAGTAGTTAGAAACAAAGCGAGGTTTGTCGTGAAAGGGTTTAGTCAAGTAGAAGGTTTAGATTACGATGAAACCTATGCCCCCATAGCAAGATTAGAATCCATCCGAATATTGTTGGCATACGCTGCACATCGAGGGTTTAAATTATTTCAAATGGATGTCAAGTCAGTGTTTTTGAATGGACTTATTAAGGAAGAAGTGTACGTTAGTCAACCCCTAGGATTCGAAAGCCTAAACAAACCCAACTATGTCTTTAGACTCAAGAAAGCTTTACATGGACTAAAACAAGCTCCTAGAGCTTGGTAAGAGAGGTTTTTTGTATACCTCAAGTCTAAAGGGTTTAGCCAAGGCTTAGTCGACCCAACCCTTTTCGTAAAATCAGTAGGCAAAGAAATTTTTATAGCCCAAATCTACGTAGATGACATAATACTTGGAACAACTAATTCGATCCTACTAAACGAGTTCATTTCACTCATGGAAAGTGAATTTGAAATGAACTTAGTAGGAGAATTATATTTCTTTCTAGGATTACAAATTAAACAAACTAAAGAAGGAATCTATTTACATCAACAAAAATACGCTAAGGAATTAATCAACTGATTCGGAATGCAAAATGCTAAAATCATTAATATACCCATGGCAACAAATGTTAATATAGGAGAACATGTAGAAGGAAAACCTATTTACCTAAAATACTATAGGAGCGCAATAGGGAGTCTCCTTTACTTAACTGCGAGTCGACTCGATATATTATTCACAGTAAGTATGTGCGCAAGGTTCCAAACTTGTGCCAAGGAGTCGCATCTAACATTGGTTAAGTGTATCCTTAGATATCTAAAGGGCACGCTAAGCGTAGGGATTTGGTATCCTAGATCTACCGAGTTCCAACTAATCGGCTACTCCGACTCGGATTATGCCGGTAGTAAACTCGATAGAAAGAGCACGAGTGGTTGCTGTCAACTTCTCAGCTCGAGTCTAGTGAGTTGGTGCAAAATGAAGCAACACTGTTTTGCCTTATCTACCACCGAAGTCGAATATGTCGCAATGGGTGAGTGTGTGGCTCAACTTCTTTTAATGAAGCACACTCTCCAAGACTTTAACTTAAACTTCAACAATATTAAAACTCACATAGATAATATTAGCTCAATCAACTTAACCAAAAATCTTATATGCCACTCTAGGACAAAACATATAGAGGTCAAACATCACTTTATTCGAGAACATGTAGCTAACAGAACCATACAACTCGAATATGTGGAATCCAAGTCGAACCTAGCGGACCTATTTACCAAACCTTTACTCGGAGCCGAATTTAGTCTACCAAGACGTAAATTAGGTATGTTCGTAATAGAGTAGGACTTAAACTTACATTTTTGGTATACTCTATTTACTTTTCATGCAAAATGGAACTAGCTTAGGCCTTACCTTAGAAATCATGCACCTATAGATTTAAGGAGTCAGTACATCTCACAACACATAGGACTAATCTGTTTGTGTACTTAGCCACGTAGATGGGAATGAGATGTTAGGATCTTACTCCTGGTTCCAGATGTAGATTTAGTGCATCGACAAGAACCATGGAGTATAATTACCTAAATTAACCAACTCTAATCAGAACTTATTGATCATTCCATATCAATCAAGTCAAATAGAGTTGAACATCCAAATAGATGAGCTTATGTTTAAAATACTATTTTCAAAATTTATTTGGAACATGCTTGCACGTAAAACTTAATTTTCGACAAAATTCAAAAAACTATGTTTTTCAAAACCCCCCACTCTTTTCGATTTATGGAAAAAGGGGGAGAAAAGGCCAAAGTTAAGAGATCAAATTTTTGATAACTTAACTTAATACACATATAATGTATCTTTTAATGGCCCCAATACTTACTTAACTTAATTTTTAAACTTAACCTTTATGGTTAAACTTTCTTAATTGAAAAAGGGGAAGAAAATGCCAAAGTTAAGAGATTAAAAGTTAACTTCTGATCACTTAACTTAAACTTCATATAAATTATTTGGCCTATGTTAGGCAATTTTGATTACTTAACCTTTTAAAGTAGCAAACATTAAGGGGGAGGGTTAAAGTCTTTTTTAAGTACTCACCTTCGGTTAAGGGGGAGGTTACCTTAAGGGGGAGTAATTGAAAAAGAGTCTTACTCATACTCATACTTAAGCTAACTTACTAAGTTGCTCACACTAACTTGTTAAGTTATGCATATTCCTTCATACTCATGTTTTATGCTAGTCATTCACTTAATATTTATTTCCTTAACTTTGTGTGGATTTGCTATAGATAAAAAAGGGAGAGATTGTTGGTGCAATAGGAAGCTAAGTCGAACCTAAGTTTTGATTATAGTAAAAGACACAAAGTTAAGCCCATATTGTTATCTCACTAGCTGAATGAAGTATGCAAGAATGCTAAGCTAAGATGAAGGTCAGCGACACCCAGAGGGAACCGTGGTAGTTTGGCGACATCGGGAGAACTTCGGAGGGAGCCGAAGAAATCAAGTGGAGACTAGAAGCGAAGCTTCAAAAGTAAAAGGTTGATCTAACATCGTGTGAGTGAGCGTAAGTAAGGTCGTGTCCTCTATATGGGGACGTCCTTAGGCGACGATCCGACTAATACATCCCATGGAACGTCTAAGTCGAAATCAGATGGTAAATGACCATCAAATTTACTTCTATTAACTACAATTTTGAGCTAACTCTTCATTGCAGTTGGAAACCCTAGCAACAGTCGACTGTCGGCTATTGGCAGTCGACTGCTACCATCATCAGTCGACTGCTAGGGTTGATCAGTCGACTAATGTTCAAATTCTAGCTTCGAGGAGAGTCAAAACGATTAGGGTGATGTGGCTTTTGGAGATAAGGCTTCATCTTAACGATTAGGGTTTCTCAAGGCTATAAAAGAAAGGGTTCTCCACACCATTTTCATCATTCAAAAGCTCTCCAAGTGCTTTAGAAATGCTACGACACTCCAACGATCCTACGATGATGAAGCGTTGTCGAAACGATGACAACTCGAGCTCAATCTACCATTCCTTAAGTTGTCGATAAAAGTTTCATTTTAAGTTTTATTCCAAAGTTTGTAATCTTCTTTTTTTCAAAGCTTTAATTGCAACGAGAAGAGGGGGAGTGCCCCTCTATCTTGAGTTATTGTTTTCTTGTACTCGCTTACTCCTACCTCTAACGAGGAAGAGTGGTTTTAGTAATTTGCCCTCTGTACATGGTCTAGGACCATTAGGGCCTTGGATTAGCAACCAGAAGGTTGTGAACCAAGTAAAAACAAAATTGTCTTTACTTACTTTCCGTTGTGCACTCATGTTTTATCGAAACAAATTCGAAAAATCGCTTATTGCTATTCAGCCCCCCCAGGCTCAAATCGATCCAACAGGAATGAAGTAGTTGTTGAGAATAAATATCCTTCTTTGTGGATAGATGATTTGTTTAGATTAGTTAAAGGACACCTCTGTATACTCTAGGGTTGATTTATGATTGGAGTATTGATATTGTAGTGACTTGGCATCATACACTTATCATTATTGGTGTGATGATTGAGATATCATCAGCTTAGAGTAAAAAAGGGATACGGGTGTAAAGAAGATGATGTCATACTTGGTATGAATTTTATGAGCTTTTGATAATATTGTTAGACTTAGTTAACAATTTAGTCGTCCATGGACTTGAGGAATAGAGTATCCTGGAAGCGATTATATCAGTTTGTGGTTGTTAGAGTTGCCTAACTTGGCCACTGCTGATGGTGGTAGTTGGAGTTGTGCACTCGACCACCGTAAATGGTGGTTTCCTTGTATGGATTTCGTTATTACCGTAGATGTGAATAGAATGCTCTAGCAATACTAAGTCACTGATTTGTTGGACAATGATGGTTATGGCATTCACTTGGTCAAAAGCTTGTGAACCCAGTTTTTAGGACCAAGATGGTGGTTAACTTTTTTACGAGTATTAGTTAATTCTTCCGGGGTGGATGGAAGGATATTGTATGTAAATTCATCATTACAGGGATCAGAGTGATTTCGATGCAATTGAATGGGACGTATCTGAAGGTAGGAAACTTCGCTTCCGACTTTAACTCGGTCGCTTGTTCATGGAGATCCCTTCTACGTCCCCGGATAAAAAAAAATTATCCTTGCCAAGAGGGATTACCCAAACTCCCATTTCATCATCGTGCTATTCGATTAGAGTGGTCACTTGAACAAACTTGTTGTTCAAGCAACCAACCTCTATTCTACGATTAGCCGCGGAATAGACGATTTATGGATCGCCGGCTTTTGTGTTTGTATTTAGGGTCCATGTATATTTAACCATAAAAATAGAACATGCAACATGTATATGATTGAAATACAATTATAGACATGTTACAAAAGAATATAAACAAACGTTATACCTCTCGATCTTCTATTGTATGTCCTTCCTCCTTTTGGACGTCGTCTGGGAGACGATCTTTCAAAAGTCGAAGCTTCTAGATCACCAATCTTCCTTCCTTGCTCGCTCCGAACAACAGGAAGTATAGAAACAAAACTCTCCTCCTTCCTTTAGCCAACCACCAACCACCAACTTGATGCTTGCGGCCGGCCAACAAGAAGAAGAGGTGAGGAAGTGGGCGCCGGCCAAGGACTCCAAGGAATTACCCTAACCCTTGTTTCCACCGGCCAAGGAGAAGTGAAACAAGAGCTTGAATGCCGGCCAAAGAGAGGAGAAGCAAGCCTTGGGTGTCGGCCATCAACAAGAAGAAGAAGAGAAAGGAAATACTTTCCTTAATTGTGGCCGCCCAACACCCCTTGCTCCTTGCCGCCCAAAACCCTAGCCCCTCCTTTGATTAATTCTTGCCGCCACCCCTTATCCTCCTTTTATAGAGTTAGGCCTAAGCATCCTTTAATCTCCACCATCGGTTCTAGGGATTTAATATCAACCGTCAGATCTAGAGATTTAATCTCAACCGTCGGATCTAGAGATTTAATCTCAACCGTCGGATCTAGATATTTAATCTCCACCGTGGATCTAGAGTTTTGTTTTCAACCATTGGATCTAGGCTTTATGAGGTTTTAATAGGCTACAATAAGGACCATGAGGAGGAGTTGGATCTTGGCCACCCAATGGATCAAGCCCATATAAAGTCCGATCCATTAATGATAATCCAATCCACTAGAGGATTATCATCGATCTACCTCACCAACACCCATAAGTTAATATGGGCTCCATATATTATTTGTACATTTTTCTCCCCGTGTTTAAGATCTCGAATGTCCGTCGATTAGTTAATTTATAGACAATTAATTAATTGACATCTAACTCCATGAGTAGTACCACTCAACCTTATAATCATGTCGGACCAAGTCCACCTGCAGGGTTTACATGATGAACCTTATGAGCTCCTCAAGGTGACATAATCATCCTAGTATATAGGACACGGTTTCCTCCTATAATCAATGGCACACCATATAAATAATATCATTTCCCAACTTACCGAGCCTATCGATTTAATCTATAAATCTCGCCCATTGGTAAATCAAAGAAATGAATACTAAGTATATGTGCCCGTTATTATATCGGGATTAAGAGAAAGTACAATATAATATCTGACATCCGATTCGATTATGTAGTCAGCAATAAATCGAATCACCTCTAAGTTGGTTCTTCTCAATACACACAAAGTGTACTAGTGTGATTCTATGGTCAAGACAAACCAATACCAAATCTTACTACAACCATACCAAGGGTTTGTACAAAGCCATCTAGGTTGTGAGCCTTTACTTATACTCTACAAGGAGTTGATAACATGATCTACTGTGTGCCACTACATACCATGTTATCTACAATATAATGTATTAGATAATATGCATAATCACAAATATACAAACAATGATCATGTGATTCTTATTTCAAAATAAAGATGTTCAACAAAAGATAGACTTTTCAGTAAACATCCCAACAATCTCCCACTTATACTAAAAGACTATGTTGTCCTTAAACTTCCATACATCTGATTCCCATTCCCTCCACATGCCTATCAAAAGCTCTCGCTGAAAAGGCCTTAGTGAAAGGGTCTGCCAGGTTATCCTCTGATGCAATCTTGGCCACAGCAACTTCTCCTCTCTTTATGATTTCTCGTATTAGGTGGTACTTGCGCTCTATGTGTTTACTTGCCTTATGGGCTCGTGGTTCCTTCAAGTTTGCAACTGCACCACTATTATCACAATAAATTGTGATAGTTCTCGGCAAACCAGGAATCACATCCAAGTCCATCAAGAAGTTCCTGAGCCACACAGCTTCTTTGGCCGCCTTAGAGGCCGGCACATACTCAGCTTCCATGGTAGAGTCCGCCACACATTTCTACTTGACACTCCTTCATACAATGGCTCCACCTCCCAAAGTAAACACAAAACCTGAGGTAGACTGACTGTTATCCCTGTCTAATTGGAAGTCAGAATCTATGTAACCCACAGGGAGTAATTGGTCTGCTTGGTAAACTAGCATATAATCCCTAGTCCTTCTCAGGTACTTCAATATATGCTTTACCGCAGTCCAATGTCCCTGTCCTGGATTACTCTGATATATGCTGACCATGCCCACGGTAAAGCAGATATATTGTCTCGTACATAGCATCACATACATGAGGCTTCCTACTACCGAAGCATAAGGAACCACCTTCATTTCCTCTATCTCCTTATATGTTCTAGGACACATCTCCTTAGATAAAGGAACTCCATGCCTGAAAGGTAGAAAACCTTTCTTGGAATTTTGCATGCTAAAACAATCCATAATTGTGTCTATGTATGAAGCTTGAGATAAGCATAACATCCTTTTCTTACGATCCCTTATAACCTTGATCCCAAGGATATGTCCCACTTCTCCCAAGTCCTTCATATCAAACTGTTTGGACAACCATACCCTTACGTCCGATAACACCTTGACATTGTTGCCAATTAACAAAATGTCATCTACGTATAGTACAAGAAATACCACTACGTTTCCGTCACATCTCTTGTATACACAAGACTCATCCGGACTTTGAATAAATCCATAAGACTGGATTACCTCATCAAAGTGGATGTTCCAAGACCTCGAAGCTTGCTTCAATCCATAAATGGATCGATTAAGCTTACACACAAGATGCTCTTTGCCCTTTGCAATGAATCCCTCTGGTTGCTTCATGTAGATATTTTCCTCAAGACATCCATTAAGGAAAGTTGTCTTGACATCCATCTGTCATACCTCATAATCCATATGAGCAGCAATACATAAGAGAATCCAGATAGACTTAACGCAACAAGCCTTTGCTTTGAAGGTCTCAACCTTCCCATCTATTCCTCTCTTTCTTTTGTAGATCCACTTGCATCCAATGGTTTTTACACCATTGGGTTGTTCTACTAGCTCCCAGACCTAATTTGAATCCATAGATTCAATCTCATCATTCATTGCACTTTGCCAAGATACTGCATCTTTATCTTGGATTGCCTGGTTATATGTCCAGGGATCTGGTTCATGTTCGCCAGGGACTAAATCAAAAGATTCTCCCAAGAACATGAATCTATCAGGCTGTCTCACAACCCTCCCACTACGATGAGGTATCACCTATGTATCCTCTGTGACACTTCCCCTTTCAATTCCTCCAGAACAATCTTACTCAAGGGCTTGTGGTTCATTACATAGTCTTCCTCTAGAAATAAAGAATTTTTGCTGACGATCACCCTCTGATCTCTTGGACTATAAAACAAACTATCTTTCGTTCCTCTAGGATAGCCAATTAACATGCGCACATTTGTACAAGGTTTCAACTTACCAGCATCTGCCTTCTGCACATGTGCTGGACTCCCCCATATCCGAATATGACTCAGACTAGGCTTTCGCCCAGTCCATAATTCTGTGGGAGTAGAAGGCACTAATTTAGATGGTACCAAGTTCAAAATATACACTGCCATATCTAGAGCATATCCCCAGAACGAGTCTGGTAACTTAGAATAACTCATCATCGATCTAACCATCTCCATAAGAGTCTGATTCCTTTGCTCTGCTACACCATTCTGTGGGGTGTGCCAAGTGCAGACAATTGGGATTTAATCTCATCCTTTGATAAGTAATTCCTAAACTCTTCCCAAGCGGTATTCACCACCACGATCAGATCGTAGTGTTTTGATACTTTTACCTTGACATTTCTCTACATCAGCCTTGAATTCTTTGAACTTGTCAAAGCATTCCGACTTGCGGCGCATCAAGTAAATGTATCTATATCTCGAATAATCATCTATAAAGGAGATGAAATACTCAAAACCACCTCTATCCTGGATAGACATAAGACCACACAAATCAAAATGAACCAATTCCAACAAATCTTTGGCTCTATACCCCTTGGCCTTAAAAGGCCTCTTGGTCTTTTTACCCTCCAAGCAAGATTCGCAGGTTGGGAAATCTTTCACCACTAATGAACCCAGAGGTCCATCAGCTATCAACCTTTGAATTTTGCTTAGGTTAATATGACCAAGCCTAAGATGCCAAAGATATGTTTGGTTCATCTTCGAAGGTTCTTTTCTCTTATTGGAATTAGAAGATGAGTTATTAACTTCTATTTGCATCATGGGAGATTTTGGTTCAAGTGTATACAAATTTCCTATCAATGCACCCGAACAGATAATCTCCCTATTCCTTTTTATAACAACTCTGTCATTAAAAGAAATAGAATATCCATTTATAAACAATTTAGAAATCAAAATTAAATTCTTTCTAAATAAAGATACATAAAGGGAATTTTTAAGAACCAAAACTTTATTTTTCTCAAAAGACAAATAAACATCTCCCACTGCAATAGCCGCCACCTTTGTAGCATCGCCCAAGTATACGGTAATCTCCCCCTCAGCCAGTCATCTGGTTTCTTGGAACCCCTGCAAAGTATTGCAGACATGATCAGTGGCTCCGGTATCTACACACTAAGTGTCAGTAGATAACACCGCTAAACATGTTTCAACGACTAGACCAAAAGATATACCTTTATTCTGCTTCTGGTTGGGGCAGTCCTTCTTCCAGTGTCAAGTCTGCTTACAAGTGAAGCACTTGCCTTTCGGCTTCTTCACTCCTCCCTGAGTTCCTCACACCGCCTTTGCCCCAGCTTGTTTCTTCTTCTTCTTGCCTTTCGGCTTAGAAGTAGAAACCTTTTGGGCAACCATGGCTTGCGCCTGAGCACTCTGACGAAAAAGCCCCTCTGCCACCTAGAGTTCTGTCAGAAGCTCCACCAACGAATACAACCTCTTGTTCATATTGTAGTTCAGGCGAAACTGCTCAAAACTCCTAGGTAGAGACTAGAGAATGATATCGACCTGGGTTTCTCCATTGATCTCAGCTCTAAGGACTTCCAGCTCATTCAAATGAGCCATCATCTTGAGAACATGATCCCTCACGGGTGTTCCCTCGATAATGGTGGTCGTCATCAAGTTCCTCATGGCTTCCTGCCTAGCAGCCCAATTCTGGTGTCCGAAAACCTCTTTGAGATTGAGCATCATGTCATAAGCAGTGGGCATGGCTTGATGTTGATGTTCCAATAAATTTGACATAGATTCCAAAATGTAACACAGCGCCATCTCATCGGCCTTGATCCACTTCTTATAACTCTCCTTATCCTTTTCCCCAGAATCATCCGCAGACTTAGGAGGGCACTCTTCGAGGAGTACATATTTGTATTCCTCAGCAGTTAAGACAATGTCAAGATTCCTCTTCCAATCAACATAGTTAGGTCCAGTAAGTTTATTTTGTTTCAGTATCACAGCAAGTGGGTTGAAAGTCATTTTGAAAACAACCTAAGAATCACATAGATCAAAACATTAGATTTCAAAAAATTATTGATTCCTCAAACAATAAAAATTTAAAATCAACCAACACCTCAATACACCGAGAATATCGTATGCCACGATAGTGTGGACGTATACGAATTCTACATTTGTAAGAGGAGGTTTCACCCATTAATTTTACTATCTTGTCAACCTAACTTTTTGACAAGTAAAATTAATAGTTGGTTCCTCTTCGGCCCTACAAATAAAAGCAGTGACTCCGACGGAGAGGATACTTATATTTGTATCTAAGTGTTCACCATTACTCGGTACTAATGTAATTATCTCGGGTTATGTGCCTTCCGATGGGAAAGTACACATGCTCATTAATAATTTCCTATAACCATATTCGACCTTGTGATCCGCAAACAAACTCATCGGAAGACACTCAGAGCCGATGCGCAAGTTTGTTTGTATCACATGTCAAATCGTAATGGAGGTCGTGGGAATTTATAAAAATATCCCTCTCCCACTTAGTAATTTGAAATTGTGGAATTTTCTAGCCTACGACATGCATATCAAACAATAAGCAATAAATATGAAAAATAAATATTTTCCAACTATTATGGCTTTTGTCTTCAATATGTCTTCCGTCGTGTCGTCATCTCATCCGCTCCTCCCTACGTCATGTATAAGCCATTCGGAGATCCGAGCCGAGAAAAACTATTTTAATTTACATCCATCGATCCTATACTCCACGAGGGAGTGTACATGAAATCTAGATCGAAAGTAAACTAAAATAAAAAGAGTGGCTAAACAATGTCGTATCTAATTACAAAAATTAAATACTAGCCTCATCAACCCCGAGGATTCAACAAAATATACAATTACACACATACAATCACATACACACATATGACCATAATAGTTTGATCCTATGCCTGCAACCAAAAAGTTAACCTACGCACATCCTACTATTATCTGGCACATATAATATATGAAAAGTGCATAAAAGTAAATGAATCCTAAACACACAAAAATGGAAACAGTGGCTTTGATACCACTTGAAGGTAGGAAACTTCGCTTCTCACTTCAACTCGGTCGCTTGTTCATGGCGATCCTTTCTACGTCCCTGGATAAAAAAAATTTATCCTTGACAAGAGGGATTACCCAAGCTCCCATTTCATCGTCGTGCTATTCGATTAGAGTGGTCACTTGAACAAACTTGTTGTTCAAGCAACCAACCTCTATTCTACGATTAGCTGCGGAATAGACGATGTATGGATCACTGGTTTTTGTTTGTATTCGGGGTCCAAGTATATTTAACCATAAAAATAGAACATACAACATGTATATGATTGAAAAACAATTATAGACATGTTACAAAAGAATATAAACAAACGTTATACCTCTTGATCATCTATTATATGTCCTTCCTCCTTTTGGACGTCGTGTGGGCGACGATCTTCCAAAAGTCGAAGCTCCTAGATCACCAATCTTCCTTCCTTGCTCTCTTCGAACAAGAGGAAGTATAGAAACAAAATGCTCCTCCTTCCGTTAGCCAACCACCAAGCACCAACTTGATGCTTGCCGCCGGCCAGCAAGAAGAAGAGGTGAGGAAGTGGGCGTCGGCCAAGGACTCCAAGGAATTACTCTAACCCTTGTTTCCACCGGCCAAGGAGAAGAGAAAGAAGAGCTTGAATGCCGGCCAAGGAGAGGAGAAGCAAGCCTTTGGCGCCGGCCAACAACAAGAAGAAGAAGATAAAGGAAATACTTTCTTTAATTGTGGCCGCCCAACACCCCTTGCTCCTTGCCACCCAAAACCCTAGACCCTCCTTTGATTAATTCTTGCCGCCCACCCCTTATCCTCCTTTTATAGAGTTAGGCCTAAGCCTCCTTTAATCTCCACCATCGGTTCTAGGGATTTAATATCAACCGTCGGATCTAGAGATTTAATCTCAACCGTCGCATCTAGAGATTTAATCTCCACCGTGGATCTAGAGTTTTGTTTTCAACCATTGGATCTAGGCTTTATGAGGTTTTAATAGGCTACAATAGGGACCATTAGGAGTAGTTGGATCTTGGCCACCCAATGGATCAAGCCCACAGAAAGACCGATCCATTAATGATAATCCAATCCACTAGAGGATTATCATTGATCTACCTCACCAACCCCCATAAGTTAATATGGGATCCATATATTATTTGTACATTTTTCTCCCCATGTTTAAGATCTCGAATGTCCGTCGATTAATTAATTTACTGATAATTAATTAATCAACATCTAACTCCATGAGTAGTACCACTCAACCTTATCAACATGTCGGACCAAGTCCTCCTACAGGGTTTACATGATGAACCTTATGATCTCCTCAAGGGGACATCATTATCCTAATATATAGGACACGGTTTCCTCCTATAATCAACGACACACCATATAAATAATATCATTTCCCAACTTACCAAGCCTATCGATTTAATCTATAAATCTCGCCCATTGGTAAATCAAAGAAATGAATACTAAGTATATGTGCTCATTATTATATCGGGATTAAGAGCATGTACAATATAATATCTGAGGTCTGATTCAATTATGTAATCAGCAATAAATCGAATCACCTCTAAGTCGGTCCTGCTCATTACACACAAAGTGTTCTAGTGTGATTTTATGGTCAAGACAAACCAATACCAAATCTCACTACAACCATACCAAGGGTTTGTCCAAATCCATCTAGGTTGTGAGCCTTTACTTATACTCTACAAGAAGCTGATAACATGATCTACTGTGTGACACTACACACCATGTTATCTACAATGTAATGTATTAGACAATATGCATAATCACAAATATGCAAACAATGATCATGTGATTCTTATTTCAAAATAAAGTTGTTCATACAAAAGATAGACTTTTCAGTATACATCCCAACAGTATCCTGGGCTTACGATAGCTGAGGGGTTGTAGATATATGGAGTAAGAGTGCTCATGGAGTTTGGCTAGCTGCTGGGTAGCTACATAGAGTTGCTAGAACACGGACAGATATAACATGGGAGATTGGTCATTATAGTCTCTCAATCACTTCTAGTTCTGTGCGATAGAGTGGACTTTCGACAATAGATTTATTTCTCTTGCATGAAAGGAATTCTCCGTGTCCGAGGAGAATAGTGGGTTATAGAGTTGTTTCAGTTCAGGACGAGTGGTTTTAGGAGGCTCATCATTCAGGATTGGGGATACATTCGGATGGTCCTCAAATGTATCAAGCTTTGAAATGTTCTTGTTGGTGGAACGATATATGGAACATGGTTGATTCCATAATTTGATGTTGGGTGTGTCAATTAGTAAAAGTGGAATAATAGTGATTTAGCAAGGTTGTGTACCGAGATGGAAGTGGTAGCCTAGTACGATGGAATGTGTTGGGAGATTATCTAGAATTCGAAAGGGATTTAATGCGATTTGGATAATCGGTGATCAATTAACTAAGTCTGCTCATTTTCTACCGAGTCCTAAGATGAATTTCGTTGGATCGCTTAATCGAATGATACTATAGGGAGGTTTACATAGTTTATGGAGTATCCTTGAATATCGTATCGAATAGAGATTCATGAATTCTAGAAAAGTCCCCAACAAACCATGGATTTAGAGTTTCACTCGGGTATGATAATTTACCTTTTGATAGATGGTCAATATGAAGGTGTTATTCAGACTTTGGAAGATCTGTTGAGAGTATACATGTGATAGATATCAAAGGCTATATGATAGATAGAAGATAATATTTGAGCTCAGTACTCCCATTTAATTATTTGAGGTGTGTGATTTTCTTCAAGTACTTGAATTGAGCAGTGTGGTATTGCTTATTCATCGTACTTGAGTAGAAAATTTGGG
Source organism: Wurfbainia villosa (assembly GCA_025175895.1). Classification (NCBI taxonomy): domain Eukaryota; kingdom Viridiplantae; phylum Streptophyta; class Magnoliopsida; order Zingiberales; family Zingiberaceae; genus Wurfbainia; species Wurfbainia villosa. The sequence continues at coordinate 75,907,491 of CM046000.1, read as the reverse complement.
GACTAAATTTTTATTAGTAGGGGAGAATGTGAGATATCGAAAAAAATGAAATAATAATAAATACCTCTTGTTAATTAAGAAATTTTCTTATGGAATTTTTCAGGATTTTTTAGAAATTTTTATGGATTTAAATGGATTTTGTATGGTCAATTTATGGGGAAAGAATTAATAGGCTTCAAGAAAGCCTATTTGATTTATTAGTAAGGAATAATTAATGGGTTTAATAAGCCTAAGTTTCCTACGTTTAAATAACTAAACCTTATTCTTTTAATCCCCAATTCTTTTATCCACGTACCATGGTTCTCTTCTTCCGATGCTCGTTTCTCCCGATCGTGCAACCTTTTGCCCCTTCGTCATCTTCTTCACACTAGTTAAGCTCGACAAGTTCATTATCGCCACTGCCGCCTCTTTTCTTCCTCTCCCGTGCATGACCTCCCATCGTCGGCTTCTTCCTCTCTTCACCAATCAAAGGTGCTCGGTGCCTCTTCTTCCTAAACTCCATTGCTCGAGCTCGCATTGCCGCTGCTGTGCCAGTCGTCATTGCCACGCCGATGCCGCTGCGAGTGGAATCCATTGTTGTCCTCACCACTCCTTAACCTCCCTGATCCCTAGCTTTTCTGATCATGCATCTCTTCCTCTCCTTCAGATCACGGGAGCTCAATATGCCATTGTCGGTGCTCGAGCCCAGCTTGTCGTTGCCTCCTTCTACTGCTTCGCTGTCGAAGATCTCCACCTAGGAAGCAAGCACCACTGTTTTATCCAGTCATTGCCACGGTGAGCTCTTCAACCCCATCGGCTCTGTTTTCTCCGTGTACTGTTAGGGAGGCGAGACACCACCTTCCAACCATAGCTTTGACGTTTATCGGACAAGCCAAGGAGGAGTTTGACCTCTTCTTCTCTGTGACGTCTCCGATTTAGAATGCCATTGTTCTTTGTGACTATTCCTGATCTGAGCACAACCTTGTTCATCATTGGCGTCTCTGTGGCCATCGCCTCCAGATCAGTATGTCGTGAATGTCTTCAGGGCCATTGTAGTTGATCAACTCTTAGCATCCATTCATAGCTGATCACTTCCTTGTTCACTACGGGCGAGAGATCCATTAGTGGTGTTGCCGACCATTTAGCTCCTCTCCCATGTATAGATTTGAACTTTCTAAGGTGGATTTGGGGTTAGCTTCCAATGCAACTAAGTATTGAGATTGGTTGTCTTCTATTCGACTATTTGATTTGGATTGGATACATAGATGTGAATCAAGAAGCGGTGAACATTAAAATCAGATAGGAGCATTAATTCAAAGAAAGGTAAGCTCTGATTCCGTACGTTATGTAGTAGGTTATGTTATAGCTGTGTAGCAAATGTTCAGAAGATAGAATGGGAAGCAACTATTGTCTAGTGTCATGGATTCGAAACTAGGAAAGTTTTAATTTGGATTTGGCTAATTGTACAATAGAAGAGTTATATATATGATTGATTAATTGGGGTGGTTCTATGATAACTGTCTTGATTTAATCTAGGTAATAATGTGGAAATAATGGTTGGTGAGGAGGTGTATGAGTTTTCACTATTATGGGATTTGGTTAATCAATCAAGGATTAAGATTGAGTTAGATTCCTACAATTTGTTTATATTCATGTTTGGTTATATTCTGTGTTATACATAGGATCATGATTCAAGATAGATTCACGAATGTGAAGACCATCAACATAGTGTACATATTAGGTGGGTAATTTCCTACCCTGGTCAGATAGTTGATATATCTTGTGCATGATATTTATGTTGATGAAACCTTTACCTTGACTCCATTCGTATTATTCTATTGCTTGATACTTAATTTTTACACTTTGAGAAGCCTTGTTGTTGTTATTATTTTTCATTCATCATTTTTATGGTTTACAATTGATAGAGTATATGAACCTATGTGTGTGTAGTTGAGTACGGTTATAGACTTAATTTGTGCCATTAGGATAAATCACCTGGGGTGTGGGAGGTTGTAAATGTGGAGTTGATTGTCGGATCATGTTTCTTTACGTTGTGGGTCTGTTATGGACCATAGATTTGTGTATGGCTGTGTGGGTTGTTGATAGTGGGTTGCTACAGAGTGGAGGTCCTAGCATGGTTTATTGTTGATAGTGGGGTGCTACGGACTGGAGGTTTTAGCATTGTTGACTGTCAGTTGTGTATGACTCTCTGTTAAATAGAGAGTGCGTTGTGGATGTATGTGTGTGTAGTTGTGTTAGTTATAGCCCTAGAGCCAATCATGTGATGGTTGAAAAGGGAACATTTTGTATCATATTAAATAAAGGCAAAGGATTGGTTATTATATTTACATCTTGCTTGTGCCAGCTAAATTAAATATAATAATTCCCTAGAAAAGTAGGTTCTTATCTACAGCACATTAATTGGCAGAATTGATTATGAGAGGCTGTAGAGAATACTTTCCTAAATGTTCCTAGTCAAGTATTAATATGCAAGGGCAACATTAATACATAAAGACTAGCATGTAGGTCGATTGATGACTTGATCTCACAAGTCATGGATATATGATATCAAGTTGACACATGGGTATATATTAGAGAATATATACTGAACTGACCCGCCATGAGAAAGTTTCATGGATCGTTATATGAGTGTCATAAACTTTCTCATGTGACTATTGGTATGAATAGTCCTCGAACCTGAAGTCACTACGGTTCCCTACATAAGGAATTATGTACTTTGGTATCGTCAAACGTCACCCGTAACAGGGTGGACCATAAAGGCGATTACTGGGTATATAACAAATTATGCGGAGGGATGTGAGTGATGTAGATGGGATCTATCCCTCTCATATGACGAGAGTGATATCGGTGGGCCCCTTGATTGAGTAGAACTACTAAAACGCATGGCCATGCTCAAATGAGTCAATATGAGATATTGAGCTCATTTGTTTGAGTTAGTTTACTCAGGGATCAAGAAACACATAGATTGATCGAGGATGACACGGTCTATGCCTCATTGGTCAATCTGATATCAAGGATAGAAGGACACGGTCATACATTATAGTAGTCACGGAAAGGTTAGTCGGATCTTGACTTATTTCGTAACTTGGGTAGCAATGATGTATTGCTAGATGCCGCTCATTGCTTGTGTATCTAAAAGAGTTTAGATCCACTGCCAACGTTATGAGAGCCTATAGGGTCACACACAAAGAGCATGATGATTAGAAGAATGAGTGCATTCTAGTTTGACTAGAATAATTTGGGAATAAGCTTAAGTACAAAATGGTTTTTGGACTTTAAGCTTAATGAGAATTTTAGCTTATTGATTTAATGAGATTAATTCAATATGTTACCTTATTGATTTAATGAGATTAATTCAATATGATAACATAAGCTTATTGAATTAATAAGATTAATTCAACATGCATGAATGCCACACAAGCATGCCACATAAGCATGCCACCTAAGCTAGATGAGGTGGAAGGAGACAAAGTGGTTTTTGTCTCCTTAAGTGGCCGGCCAAACAAGGAAGCCAACTCCTTGTTTGATTGTGTCTCAATGCAATGGATTGCATTGAATGTTAGGAGGTGAAAGGGTTTTTCCAACCCTATAAAAGACTCCATGGAGTGGCCGGCCAAAGGAAGATTTTTGGTTGTTGTGTGAAGCTTGAGAGCTTGGTGGAAGCTTTGTTGTGTGGTTTTGTGAGTGTAGGCTAGCAAGAAGAATAGTCTTCTTCTTCCTTTCTCTTTTTCCCTAGCTTCCTCTCCTTTAGGGACTTCTCTAGCAAGAAGGAAAGGAGAGCTCTTCTAGTTTCTTTTGTGAGACAAGAGCTTGCTCGTGTGGATACATATAGAGGCACGGACATTTGAACGTGCTAAAGATCCAACAAACCAAAAGGAAAAGCGGGATTAACAAGGGCACGCAACAAAGGTAATCCTCTCCTATAAGATAGGTTTGGTTTTAGAGAAATTTATTTTGTACGAGGTTTTCTTTCACAAGGATCACTAGGAAGGGATCCTAATTCTATGCATATGCTATTTGGCATAAAGAATTCCCTCTGAAAGTATCAGAGCCACTTGCGAAAGATCGTATAAAAATAGTTTTTCTCTATTTTATATATGATATAGAAGTAGGATAAATTTTATTATGAGTTGATAATTGCATTAGCAATTTTTCAAACATAATAAAAATATCCGATGTCTTTTAAAAGTTAAAATTGACATGGTGCATGGTTATGGCCTAGTCCCAAAAGTTTGTGATTGTGTGTTGTAATTCTTAATACGGCCTGCGTGTCGTGCCTTTCTCCTAAAATTCTTGTTGTAAAATTAGTTTTAGACTCGAATGTAACTCGAGTATTTCTCCTTTTGTAATATACAAAACAAAGATGGAGGGTCCATTGGATGATGAGGTTACAAGGAGGAAGTCAACACACAAGACAACCAAAAGGAAGCACTTGGGAGAAGATACTATCCCTAGGTTGACCAATCAATCTTTTCATTGGCTTGAGAAGATTGTAGAATAAGGGCCATAACCATGACACGCTTAGTTTAATATGTATGTGATGCATGTTAGTTTAGCTTATATGTGATGTATGCTAATATGTATATGATGCATGTTTTTATATCTTAATAAGTCAAATACGATATGCCTACCAAAGTTTGGTACTCACTACTTCCTCGATCATTTGTTATTGGGTTTGCCAAAGCAAAGCAATGCATTTTATCTTGGAAGAGTGCGAGTGGACAATCGTGATGTCCCGCTATCAAACTTGGTTAAGACTTAATTAAGTTTTTCTTAATTAGTTAAGAAAGTAGAGGCATATATTAGCTTTGAACATAAGTTTTAAAATTAGTTTTGTGTGATTTCCGAACATCAGCTTTGTCTTAGAAGTGGTCGTTGCTCCGATATCCAAGAAGGCCTCTGTGCCTCGCCACAGCCTGGAAGCTGGTTTAGGAATAAGCACTAAACTAATCTAAACTTAACCAAAGCTATTAAAGAGTTACATCAGATGTAATTGGCAAAAGATTGCCTACCTAATCATACTACGTCTTGGGCGATTAGCCAAAGCTAACTCAAGACAAATTATGATGTGGATCTTTATCCCATATAAATTTATAGCTAAATAGTAGCTAATGATGTAAGCGAAAAGTGTTTTGCCTACATCAATGATTAGCTCATATCAAAGCTATGAGAATTTAGTGGGAGCCTCATTTAATTAAATGCCTAATTAAATGACTTAGGTATGATACTTAATTTTGCATTTTATTATTGTAGATCACCATGTCATCTAACACGACACACCCCCTCAACTTGCGATCTGTCCTTGAGAAGGACAAGCTCAATGGAGCGAACTTTCTTGACTGGTATAGGAACTTGAGGATTATCCTCAAGCAAGAACGCAAACTGTATGTCCTAGAGCAGTCTACCCCTGAAATACCTGCCCCTGCGGCCACTCGTGCTGAAAAATATGCTTATAAGAAGCATCAAGATGACGCATTAGATGTGTCATGCCTCATGCTTGCAACCATGAACTCTGAGCTTCAGAAGCAACATGAGAACATGGATGCCTATGATATGGTTGAGCATTTGAAACAACTATATCAAGGACAAGCCAGGCACGAGCGTTTTGAAGTGTCTAAGGCTCTTTTTGCATGCAAGATGCAAGAAGGAACACCTGTAGGAACTCACGTACTTAAAATGATTGGGTACGTTGAGAACCTTGAAAGACTAGGTTTTCCACTGAGCCAAGAATTGGCAACCGATGTTATCCTGCAATCGTTGCTGGAAACATATAATCAATTCGTCATGAATTATAACATGAATGAAATTGATAAGCCTTTGCCTGAGATTCTCAGCATGTTAAGAAGCTACGAATCGAATCTCAAGAAGAAAGTTAGTAACGTACTAATGGTCAAAAAGGAAAAAGGTAAGCGCAAAGGCAAGGGTAAGACCCAAGGCAAAGGCAAGGCCAATTCATCCACTTCAAAGGGTAAAGGTAAAGTACCTAAGGAAGGGGATTGTTTCCATTGCGGTGAGACTGGACACTGGAAGCGGAACTGCAAAGTCTACCTTGAGGAAGTAAAGAAGAAAAGAAGTGGGACTTCTGCCTCAGGTATACACGTTATAGAAGTTAATCTATCTATTTCTTCTACATGGGTATTAGATACCGGATGTGCATCTCACATTTGTACTAATGTGCAGGGACTGAGAAATAGTAGACTAATGGCAAAAGGCGAAGTGGACCTACGAGTAGGCAATGGCGCAAAAGTTGCTGCTGTAGCTGTAGGAACATATTCTTTGTCTTTGCCCACTGGGCTTATCTTAGAACTAGAGGAGTGCTTATATGTACCTGCATTGACAAAGAACATAATTTCTGTATCTTGTTTAGACAAGAAAAACTTTTCTTTTATAATAAAGGACAAATGTTGTTCCATTTATTTGAATGAAATGTTCTATTGTAATGCACCACTTATGAATGGTCTCTATGTTCTAGATTTAGAAAACCCAATATATAACGTAAATACCAAATGGTTCAAATCGAATGATTTGAGCCAAACATATCTCTGGCACTGTCGCCTAGGTCACATAAATGAAAAACGCATATCCCAACTCCATAAAGATGGATTATTGGACTCATTTGATTTTGAATCATATGAGGTATGCGAATCTTGTCTTTTAGGAAAGATGACTAAAACTCCATTTAGTGGACATGGCGAGAGAGCGACGGACTTGTTAGGACTCATACATAATGATGTATGTGGCCCTTTCAATGTCGAAGCCAGAGGAGGCTATAAGTACTTTATTACTTTCACTGATGATATGAGTAGATTTGGCTACTTATATTTGATGAGACATAAGTCAGAATCCTTTGAAAAGTTCAAAGAATTCAAGAATGAAGTACAAAACCAACTTGGTAAGCGTATTAAGCTACTTCGATCAGATCGAGGTGGTGAATACCTTAGTCAAGAGTTTCGTGATCACCTGGCTGAGTGTGGGATAATATCCCAACTCACTCCACCTGGAACACCACAATGGAATGGTGTATCTGAAAGGAGAAATCATACTCTATTAGATATGGTACGATCAATGATGAGTCAGACTGATCTACCTACTTCCTTTTGGGGACTAGCTCTAGAGACAGCCGCTTTCACACTTAATCGCGTCCCATCAAAAGCCGTAGAAAAGACACCATATACGATATGGACTGGGAAGAGTCCCAAAATGTCTTTTATAAAGATTTGGGGTTGTGAAGCTTATGTTAGACGTCAAGTCTCAGATAAACTAGGACCCAAATCAGATAAGTGTTATTTTGTAGGATATCCCAAGGAAACTAAGGGATATTACTTTTACAATCCCACACTTGGCAAGGTGTTTGTTGCCAGAAATGCTGTCTTTCTAGAAAGAGAATTTATTTCTAGAAAAACTAGTGGGAGTAAAATTCATCTTGAAGAAGTTCAAGATGACGATAACACTAAGGCTTCGATGGAAAATGAACAGGAACCACAAAGTGTTGTGGATGAGGAAATTGTTGCCCAAAGAGTTGTGGAGCAAACACTGCTCAGACCAACCTCTTCGTAGATCTGATAGGATCCGTCGTCAACCCGAGAGATATTCTTTTCTCTTGACTGACAACGGTGACGTATTGCTTGTCGATCTTGACGAGCCTACATCCTATCAAGAAGCTATGAAGAGCCCAGATTCCGAGAAATGGCTAGAGGCCATGAGATCCGAAATGGAATCCATGTACACTAACCAAGTATGGACTTTGGTTGATCCTCCTGAAGGGGTAAAACCCATTGGGTGTAAGTGGGTCTTTAAAGTAAAGACTGACATGGATGGTAATAAGCATACCTATAAAGGTAGATTGGTGGCTAAAGGATTCAAACAAATTCATGGTATTGACTATGATGAAACCTTTTCACGATTGCGATGCTTAAATCCATTCGGATCATACTTGCTATTACGACCTACCACGATTATGAGATCTGGCAGATGGATGTCAAAACCGCTTTTCTGAATGGAAAGCTACTCGAGGATGTGTACATGACACAACCTGAGGGTTTTGAAGATCCAAAGCATCCTGGAAAGGTATGCAAACTGCAAAGGTCCATTTATGGACTAAAGCAAGCCTCTCGAAGCTGGAATCTTCGATTTGATGATGCAATCAAGGAGTTTGGTTTCATCAAGAATGAAGATGAACCTTGTGTCTACAAGAGAAATAGTGGGAGCACAGTTGTATTTCTTGTCTTGTATGTAGATGACATACTTCTCATCGGAAATGATATTCCCTCGCTCCAGTCTGTGAAGATGTGGTTAGGGAATTGTTTCTCGATGAAAGACTTAGGTGAAGCTACCTATATTCTAGGCATCAAGATCTATAGAGATAGATCTAAAAGATTACTTGGCCTAAGTCATAGTACATACATTGATAAAGTGCTAGATCGTTTTGCTATGCAAAATTCCAAGAAAGGATTTCTGCCTTTATCACATGGTGTGAGTCTTTCGAAGACTCAATGTCCCTCTTCTAAGGAGGAGAGAGATCGCATGGATAAGATCCCTTATGCATCCGCCATAGGTATGCTTTGTACTCGTCCTGACGTCTCGTATGCTTTGAGCATGACGAGTAGATACCAGTCGGATCCAGGTGAAAGTCACTGGATAGCAGTCAAAAATATTCTTAAATACTTACGAAGAATGAAAGAATATTTCCTGATATTTGGAGGCAATGAGGAGCTAGCTGTAAAGGGTTACAGTGATGCAAGCTTCCAAACAGACAAGGATGACTATAGATCGCAATCGAGTGCGTGTTTTGCACGAATGGTGGGTGTGAGTGGAAGAGTTCAAAGCGGGACACGATTCTTGATTCTACAGCGAGTATATTCTGCGTCGATGCAAAGAAAGGAGGTCATTTTTGGCTCCGCAAGTTCATCAGTGAACTTGGGGTAGTTCCTAGCATTACAGATCCAATATACCTCTATTGTGACAACAATGGGGCTATTGCACAGGCTAAGGAACCTCGATCACATCAGCGGACCAAACACATACTGCGGCGCCTCCATCTCATTCGAGAGATCATCGATAGAGGAGATGTGAGGATATGCAGAGTACCGACAGAAGCTAACATCGCAGATCCATTGACCAAGGCTTTGGCACAGAGGAAGCATGATGGTCACACTAGGTCACTAGGTATTAGATATCATAGTGATTGGTACTAGTGCTAGTGGGAGATTGTTAGTTATAGCCCTAGAGCCAATCATGTGATGGTTGAAAAGGGAACATTTTGTATCATATTCAATAAAGGCAAAGGATTGGTTATTATATTTACATCTTGCTTGTGCCAGCTAAATTAAATATAATAATGCCCTAGAAAAGTAGGTTCTTATCTACAGCACATCAATTGGCAGAATTGATTATGAGAGGCTGTAGAGAATACTTTCCTAAATGTTCCTAGTCAAGTATTAATATGCAAGGGCAATATTAATACATAAAGACTAGCATGTAGGTCGATTGATGACTTGATCTCACAAGTCATGGATATATGATATCAAGTTGACACATGGGTATATATTAGAGAATATATACTGAACTGACCCTCCATGAGAAAGTTTCATGGATCGTTATATGAGTGTCATAAACTTTCTCATGTGACTATTGGTATGAATAGTCCTCGAACCTGAAGTCACTACGGTTCCCTACATAAGGAATTATGTACTTTGGTATCGTCAAACGTCACCCGTAACAGGGTGGACCATAAAGGCGATTACTGGGTATATAACAAATTATGCGGAGGGATGTGAGTGATGTAGATGGGATCTATCCCTCTCATATGACGAGAGTGATATCGGTGGGCCCCTTGATTGAGTAGAACTACTAAAACGCATGGCCATGCTCAAATGAGTCAATATGAGATATTGAGCTCATTTGTTTGAGTTAGTTTACTCAGGGATCAAGAAACACATAGATTGATCGAGGATGACACGGTCTATGCCTCATTGGTCAATCTGATATCAAGGATAGAAGGACATGGTCATACATTATAGTAGTCACGGAAAGGTTAGTCGGATCTTGACTTATTTCGTAACTTGGGTAGCAATGATGTATTGCTAGATGCCGCTCATTGCTTGTGTATCTAAAAGAGTTTAGATCCACTGCCAACGTTATGAGAGCCTATAGGGTCACACACAAAGAGCATGATGATTAGAAGAATGAGTGCATTCTAGTTTGACTAGAATAATTTGGGAATAAGCTTAAGTACAAAATGGTTTTTGGACTTTAAGCTTAATGAGAATTTTAGCTTATTGATTTAATGAGATTAATTCAATATGTTACCTTATTGATTTAATGAGATTAATTCAATATGATAACATAAGCTTATTGAATTAATAAGATTAATTCAACATGCATGAATGCCACACAAGCATGCCACATAAGCATGCCACCTAAGCTAGATGAGGTGGAAGGAGACAAAGTGGTTTTTGTCTCCTTAAGTGGCCGGCCAAACAAGGAAGCCAACTCCTTGTTTGATTGTGTCTCAATGCAATGGATTGCATTGAATGTTAGGAGGTGAAAGGGTTTTTCCAACCCTATAAAAGACTCCATGGAGTGGCCGGCCAAAGGAAGATTTTTGGTTGTTGTGTGAAGCTTGAGAGCTTGGTGGAAGCTTTGTTGTGTGGTTTTGTGAGTGTAGGCTAGCAAGAAGAATAGTCTTCTTCTTCCTTTCTCTTTTTCCCTAGCTTCCTCTCCTTTAGGGACTTCTCTAGCAAGAAGGAAAGGAGAGCTCTTCTAGTTTCTTTTGTGAGACAAGAGCTTGCTCGTGTGGATACATATAGAGGCACGGACATTTGAACGTGCTAAAGATCCAACAAACCAAAATGAAAAGCGGGATTAACAAGGGCACGCAACAAAGGTAATCCTCTCCTATAAGATAGGTTTGGTTTTAGAGAAATTTATTTTGTACGAGGTTTTCTTTCGCAAGTATCACTAGGAAGGGATCCTAATTTTTCCGTTGCGCATATGCTATTTGGCATAAAGAATTCCCTACAAGTTGTGCATTCATCACATTTTATATGCATGTTGGTGACTTGGTCTCCCTTGTGGTTGAGAGGGTCATCAGTCATCTTGCCTCCACGGTTACTCGTTGTAGTAGTAGAGGGTGTGAGGGTTGTTCATTTGTTGTGTCGCACTCGGCCACTATTGATAGTAGTAGTTGGAGTGGCGTGCAATTGTCCTAGGTGTATGGTACTCGACCACTCATGGGTAGTGTCAGTCGGAGTGGCCAACAGTAGGGACCCCCGTTGTGTAGCTTATAGCTCTTTAGCTTATCACTACATATTCATACTGCCCACTCGGCCACTCAAGAGAAATGGTTGTTGTTGATTTGGAACAGTTATCATGTCGTGCCACCTAGCCCACACTTGAGTCGTGGTAGCAAGTGGGGTGCACAGGCATGACCATTGTCATGTGTGAGGGCATTTGCATATATATACAAATATATATTTATGTATATATATGTGTGTGAGTGTGAGCAGTGTATATAGATAATGTCTATATATATGCTTGTTGTGATGTTGCATTTGTTTGTACATCATCATACATGCTACTTGCATATTCTATATAGTTGTATGTGGGATACCTTTTACTAGTATCACGATGTAGTATGAGTTAGACTAGATTTATTGTTTGTATTTGTTATAGAATGTTAGTAAGGTCATTGTTGAATTACATAGTTAGTATTACTCTTCATGTTGTATATTGTGGATATATGCTTAGGTTGGATGAGTGTAATGTAGACAACTTTCAGGTATGTCAATACCTTATGTTGTTCAGTTGATCTTTTAGTATACGCATGAGTTATATTATACTGGTGATTATCTGTTGTACTCTTAGACTATATATATGTTGATCTCCTTACATTTATTTAGTTCATGCATTATCTATTCTTTACCGCTGAGTTTTATACTCACCACCATAGACTCTGAGTTTTCCTGTCACCCAGGTAACAAGTAGAAGATTCCTAGGATGCTTAGAGCTCCACCAGCTGATCCCATCTCACACCAAGCATTTGGAGTTTAATTCATATTTGTTTCATTGTTGTTTTTGTATTATAGTCATGTATGTGAAGTGTTGTATTTTCCTTTTATGATGTTGTTGGTTTTGATCATATTTTGTTTAGTGAGTTAGAGTTGCACCGGTGTGCATTTTTGTGTCTTTGTGGTTGTATTATGTGGTAGTGTCATTTCACTATGTTGTGTGGTTGTGGCCAAAAGGCTTGTATCAACAAGGAATTGTATCACGTATAGGGGAGATGTTATCCGTTTTTCGGGCTCGGCATACTCTCGGGGCGTGACAGTAATGGTGAGGTTGGGTCCTCTGTACAGGGACGACTTTAGGCGGCGATCTGACTAAGACTTCCAGTGGACGTTCTAGGTCGAGATTGGACGGTAAGTAGCCGTCAAATTTACTATTACTTGTGTTTTTGTGCTAACTCTTTGTTGTAGTTATGCGATTGTCTTCGCTAGTATCGATCGTAGTTAAGGCCATCGATCATCGTAATTCAAACTATCCAACTCGAAGAAAGTCAAGATAAGCTTCACTTATCTTGGGGAGATAAGGCTCTTTGACTCAGATCCAGATCTCTAAAAATTAGGGCTTGGAGGGCTATAAAAGAAGGGGGGTTTCACCCTTTGGATCATCAAATTGCTCTCCAAGTGCTCCATCAATGACTACTCTACACCATCGAAACACTGCCACAACACTGACGACACACCACAATCTCAAATCTTTGTTTTCGTCGGTACATTTTAAGTTGTAGTTTCAATCTTTATACTTTGTATTCAAGCTTTTATCTTCGAGCTTTTTCATGATAAAGAGGAGAGGTGGGATTGTGCCTCTACCTCGAGATTTCCTCTTGTTGTATTCGTTGTCTCCTACCTCCAATGAGGAGGAGATCGTTAGTGGATTGCCTTCTCATATGCGGTAAAGGATCGCGGGGCCTTGGTTGCTAACCAAGTAAAAACAAAGCATCTTCTTTTATTTATTATCTTTCCTTCCGCTGTATTAATTACTCAAGTTTTAGTCGAATAAAACGAAAAGATTTTCTATGTCTATTCACCCCCCCCCCCCCCTCTCCTCTAGAGATTTGCCTCAATCCAACATATATATATATATATATATATACATACATACATACATACATACATACATATGTGGTTGTGAAACATATTGCATATGCTGGTGAGATGTTGCATTTGGATGATCTATAATTATTGCATATAGTTGTACATTGTCATACATGTCATTTACATATTACATATTAGTATATGGTGCTCAGATGATTGTGAGTTGAATTTATGTGTGATACTGCTTTGGATAGATCAGGTTGGTATATAACCGTTGATTAATCTTATGATAGCATGTAGGATGGATCAGTTTGGTTATTGTATTAGATTTTACATTGTTCATATGAATATGAGTTGATCACAGGTGTGATGTTGTTCGTGCATGTTATTTGTATGTGTTACGTTGTTATATATTTGCTCAGGTTGTCATGAGTTGTGTCATTACAGACTTTTAGGTATGTCAGTACATTACATTATATTTGGTAGATCAGTTTGGTATATGCATTGATTATATTTATACTGATGGTTATTTGTTATTATCTTTAAGATTGTATACTTGTTGATCTCCATATGTTTATATGGTTCATGCACTATATTTCATATACCACTTAGTCTTATACTCACCACCACAAAACCTGGGTTTTCCTATCGCCCAGGTAGCAGGTCAATGATGTCGTAAGGAGCTTGGAGGTCCTATCTGTCGATTCCATCTCACATGGTACATTTTGGGTTTGAATCCCTAATGATTGTATGTTTTGTATTTTATTATATATTTGTACCACATTTAGGTATATGGTAGTGTTGTTATGTACTTAGCCTTTATTATGGTTTTGGTTTGGATGTTGGTTTCGATTATGTTTTCTTGTTGTGTCAAAGTCACTCCGGAGTGAATCTTTGTGTTTTTGTAAATCTATTATTTGTCAATGTTATTTCACTATGATTTATGATTTGTGTATCAACAACTATGTGGGTCTTGTATCGATTTTGTTTTTTATAGTGTCGCAAGAGGGTACCGTCCGGTTGACAGACAAAATATACTCTCGGGGCATGACAATTGTCCTTAAATCAATTTTATTAACCTAAATACATGAATGATAATCATGGCATAAGAATGTGCATACATTAAAGCATTTGTCAATAATCATATGTTATGGCATAAAAATGACCTAAACACAAATATGACATATAAAACCTAACATTTTTATGGCATTTAAATAATCAAATGAAATATGATGTTTTCACATGGCACATGGCAAACAAAGAATGGCAAATAAATAAAGTCAAGGTATACAAATACTTAAGTTTTAACCCTAATTGTCATTTTATAAAATTATGTCTACTTTGCCTCCATACTAATTTTCCCTCAAGTGTGCTAAAAACTCAAAATGGCACACTATGACTCTAAAATCTAATTGTGCCAATTTTGATTAATTTTTTAAACTTCTTAAATTTTATTGGCACATCCTAAATTCCTTTAGGATTAAATCCAAAATTCATTTCCAAGGATTTCATAACCTTAAAAATATTCTAAAGTGTCAACTCTACTATTGTTAGGTTAACTACCCATCCACTTAGGACTGACAAATCCTAACCCATCTAGCGTGATGAAATCATGCTCCTAGGAACCCAAAATCTATTTGAGCTCATTGGGTGCACAAGGTACTCATTAGGGATAGCCTCCCTTAGTACCTTCCTAATGACTCTCTTAGGCTTGGAAGCCTTAGTCATCTTGGACTTGCCTAGGTTAACTCTAGGGGTAACTCCCCTTATAACCTTCTTAGTGTCTTCCCTAGATTTCGTTGAAGCCTTAGCCACTAGACATCTTTCATGGTTAGTCTTAGGGATTACTTCCCTAGTAACCTTAGTTTTCCTAGACCTATGGGTTGTTCCATAGTCAAATGGAATGCTATGGTAGGTTGACATAACCTCTTTGGACTTAGGTTTATGAAGCAAACCTTTCCTATCCTTAGAAGGCTCTTGCCTCATAAACCCTAGATTTTGCCTATTTGACTCTTAAATTGAATTTGTCATTTTTGCAAGAGTCTTTTCCATATTCTCAAGCTTTGACCTCAAAGCTTGATTTTTAAATTCTAATTTCCCTAATTTTGATTGTACATTATTTCTTTGGGCATTTTTGTTCTTCCTAGGCATATGTCTGACTCTTAGGATTAATGCCTAGGTTGTTGTAATTCATAGGTGGGATTGGACTTGAATTATCCTTAGACCTAATATTATAACTTCTAGCACCCAAACAAAATATTTATTGTTAGTATGCCTTTTATCATTATGAATATTAACAAGAGCATCAAAAATTTTCCCAGCATGATTCATGACATTAGAATTTGAAGGTGTATTAATAAATGATACTTTAGGGTTTTCTTTAGCTCCCCCTACATGTGATGCTTCTCGTTTGTGATAGGATGGATGGTTTGGCTAGAAGGGGGGATGAATACCGCATGTGCATCGTCGATCGAAATTCGATCGTGCTTGTCTATAATACTTGTTAGTGTAGTGGAATATACAATAATGAAAATACGCAACAAGAACACAAGCACAAGACACGACGATATAAAGTGGTTCGGAACCCTAGTTCCTACTTCATGAGGCGAGCTCAATAGCAAGCTCTAGTGAAGCACACACGACTAATAAACCTCACCTTCTCGACAACAAGTCGGAGGTGGAGAAAACCCCTTACAATGTAAGCTTACAACAATAAGAAAGGAGATACAATCAAATACAAGTAAAATATAAAATAGAACTAAACACTTTACACGAAGTAAGCTTTGCTTGCTTGATGATTTGATTGCTTTGGATTGGTCTTGAAGGTCTAGAATGCAGCAGCAATTCCCCTCCAAAATCTAACCAAAAATCGTTGCGAAATATTCCATCTCAAGCTCCTTTTATAAACTACATCAAGCTGATTTCGCACTTGGCAGTCGACTACCATAAGGCCCCAATCGACTGCCCCTATAGTCGTTGTCTCACAACGGCTCAATCCACACTGGAAAAACTCCAACGGATACACTAGCAGTCGATTGCCACTACCATCATTCAACTGCCAAGCCAGTAGCTGACTGCTCAATCGACTATCGAGCTTTTTGTGCTCCCAACCAAAATCATCAGATGATTGCCCTCATATGGCAGTCGATTGATCAAAGCTGGTTGACTGTCGAAGGCTGGCAATCGACTGTCAAAACCACTTGACCACAGTCGATCATCAGTCGACTCCCTATCAGTCGACTATTCAATACCCTAGTCGACTGATACACCTCAACAATGAGGTTTACCCCAAGTATGATGCCCTCATACTTGCTAGACCACCCTTAGTCTAGAATTAAGCCTTCTAGCCACCTTTATCAGCCTTGCACTTATCGGATTCCTCCAAGTTATGCATGACTTGTTCATTCATATGCTAGCTCTTAGGTGCTTCCATCAGCTATTGTCATGCTAACCGGGTCTACATCGCCAAGCCTACACACTTGGACATTCAATGCCAAGTACACATGACTTGGACTTTCACCGCCAAAGCTACACACTTGGACTTTCGTGGCTAAGGCTACACACTTAGACTTTCCTTGCCAAGTACATAAGACTTGGACTTCTCATGCCAAGTACACAAGACTTGAACTTCCAATGCTAAGTACACAAGACTTGGAATTTCCATAACAATCACATGTCATATGTTTTGTCAAACATCAAAATACTGCTTGAGTCAAACTCGAGTATGGTCAATTGTTACTTGGGTCGATTGCACCAATAATCTCCCCCTTTTTGATGTTTGACAAAAACCACAAAAACCATTGAGTTAAGCCACCTAACTCAAATCTCCTAATTATCCCCAATTGGTAATTCTCACATTCTCCCCCTTTTTGACATACATCAAAAAGGCTCTCCCCAAGGGTATCAATGTCTCATATCCCAATGAGATCTTACAATCTTCCCCTTGGCCCAAAAATATTTAGTATTCCTTCACTCTTCCTAGTGATAAGTCCCATATCACTAAATGAGAGGAAATCCTCATCCTCCAATTCTCCTCCTATGAGGAAGAATACATCCATCATCCCATGATGGAAAACCTCCCCCTAAAGGCTTGCTCCCCGTTGACCATTGCACCAACAATGTCCTTGGAGAGTCCCTAAGCCAATAGGAACACAAAACAATCGAAATTAAGGGCAATGATTCAACATTGAACTTTCACCTTCCTTAAATTCGATACACACCCTAAACAATTCTCCTAATTCATATCCAATAGATTTTCACCCTTCCAATGCTTTCTAAAGCATATCCTAGGGTTAGGAGCAGTTAGGGAACCTAGAAATAGCTGAACATGGGCTAAACAAACCTTGTTTACTCAAAATCAGCAATTGGCAGTTGACTCTATCAGTCAATGATCAGCCCTTAGCGTCGATCAACTATCAATCACGCGATTGGTGATTTACGCCTTTGTGTAGAAATCAGAAATCAAAATTAAATTTTAAAAATTCATAAGTAATTATACATATTTCGAAAAATCATGAAAATTTATATGTAAAATACTTATAACACTCATTATGGGTAAAAAATATTTGAAAAATAAAATACCCATAAAATAGTGAGATTGACACAAAGTTCAAAATCATTAAAAAATTTCAATATTTTGACCCTACTTTGTATCACCTCCTTCAATGGTGATTGCTATCAAAATATAGACTTCACCAAGGTTTTTCAAAATAGTTTTTAAATGATTTTAAAATCTTAATCAATTTTTTGAACACCTCACTTGTATCTAAGGAGTATGAAGACACATACAAGTCAAGTGTTCTTGTGATATGTGGATTTTGGTTATTTAGGGTTTCATGTATTTTCTAGGCAACTCTATTTGATTCCCTTATATATGGGACTTCAAATCATGTCATTGTTCTTAACTCAATTTTAATTCTTACTAAATGCATGAATGATGATTATGGAATAAATGATAATATAAATAAACATGTGCCAATAATCATGATGTCATGGCATAATAAAATTTTAAACTAAGCATAAGCATGATGTAGACCTAAGCAATTTCATGACATTTAATATGATAAAATGAGAATGATGGCATGACATGGCAAGGCAAACAAAGTATGATTACTTTAAAATACAAAGGTATATAATACCTAAGTGTTAAGCCCAAATTGTCATTTCTAGAATTAAGTCCATATTTGTTGGGATATATACTGAAAAGTCTATCTTTTATATAAACATCTTTATTTTGAAATAAGAATCACATGATCATTGTTTGCATATTTTTATGGTTATGCATATTGTCTAATACATTACATTGTAGATAACATGGTGTGTGGTGTCACACGGGAGATCATGTTATCGGCTCCTTGTAAAATATAAGTGTAGGCTCACAACCAAGATGGCTTTGGCCAAACCATTGGTATGGTTGTAGTATGATTTGGTATTGGTTTGTCTTGACCATAGAATCACACTAGTACACTTTGTGTGTATTGAGCAGGACCGACTTAGAGGTGATTCGATTTATTGCTGACTACATAATCGAATCAGACCTCGGATATTATATTGTACATACTCTTAATCCTGATATAATAACGGGCACATATACTTAGTATTCATTTCTTTGATTTACCAATGGGCGAGATTTATAGATAAAATCAATAGGCTCGGTAAGTTGGAAAATGATATTATTTATATGGTGTGTCATTGATTATAGGAGGAAATCATGTCCTATATATTAGGATGATGATGTCCCCTTGAGGATCTCATAAGGTTCATCATGTAAACCCTGCAGGTGGACTTGGTCCGACATGATGAAAAGGTTGAGTGGTACTACTCATGGAGTTAGATGTTGATTAATTAATGGTCAATAAATTAATTAATCGCCAGACATTCGAGATCTTAAACATGGGGAGAAAATGTACATATAATATATGGAGACCATATTAACTTATGGGGGTTGGTGAGGTAGATCAATGATAATCCTTTAGTGGAATGGATTATCATTAATGGATCGGACTTTATGTGGGCTTGATCCATTGGGTGGCCAAGATCCAACTCCTCCTCATGATCCCTATTGTATCCTATTAATACCTCATGAAGCCTAGATCCAATGGATGGAAACAAAACTCTAGATCCAAAGGTAGAGATTAAATCTCTAGATCCGACGGTTGAGATTAAATCTCTAGATCTGATGGTTGAGATTAAATCCCTAAAACCAATGGTGGAGATTTAAACAAGGCTTATCCCTAAACTCTATAAAAGGAGGCCTTAGGGTTGGCGTGAAGTACAATAGAGAAGCAAGGGAGCTTTGGAGTTGGCGGCAAGAAGCTAGGATTAGGGTTTGGAGCTTGGTGGCACTAAATAAGAAAATTCTTTCCTTGTCTTCTTCTTCTCCATTGGTGGCCGGTTCCCATACCAGCCTTCCCAGCCCTTGGCCGGCATCAAAACCACCTTCTTCTCCTCTCCTTGGCCGGTGGAACCAAGGCTTAGAGTACTCCCTTGGAGCTCTTGGCCGGCAACCATCCTTTTTCCTTCTCCTTGTTGGCCGGCGGCAAGCAACTTGTTTGTTGCTTGTCGGTTGACTAAAGGAAGGAGAAGAGTCTTGTTTCTATTCTTCCTCTTGCTCAGAACGAGCAAGGAAGGAATATTGGTGATCTAGGAGCTTCAACTTTTGGTAGATCGTCGCCCACACGACGTCCGAAAGGAGGAAGGTCATACAATAGAAGATCGAGAGGTATAACACTTATTTATCTTCATATGTTACATGTTTGTAATTGTTTTTCAATTATATATGCATGATATATTCTGTTTTGTGGATAATATAACTTGGACCCCGAACATAAACACAAAAGCCGGCGATCCGTACATCGTCTATTCCGTGGCTATTCGTAGAATAGAGGTTGGTCGCTTGAACAACAAGTTTGTTCAAGTGACTACTCTAATCGAATAGCACGACGATGACAAGGTTGCTTGGGCAATCCCTCTTGTCAAGAATAAATTTTTTATCCGGGGAGGTAGAAGGGATCGCCATGAACAAGAGACCGAGTTAAAGAGGGAAGCGAGGTTTCCTACCTTCAAGTGGTATCAGAGCCACGGTTTTCGGTTTTGTGTGTTTACGAATCGGTTACTTTTATGCACTTTTCATATATTATATGTGTCAGATAATAGTAGGATATGCGTAGGTTAACTCTTTGGTTGCAGGCATAGGATCCAACTATTATGGCCATATGTGTGTATGTGATTGTATGTGTGTAAATGTTTATTTTGTTGAATCATCGGGGTTGACGAGGCTAGTATTTAATTTTTTGTAAATTAGATACGACATTGTTTATCCACTCCTTTTATTTTAGTTTACTTTTGATCTAGATTTCATGTACACTCCCTCGTGGAGTATAGGATCGATGGATATAAATTAAAATAGATTTTAGTCTCGTACATGGGGTAGGAGGAGCGGACGAGATGGCGATAGGACAGGAGACATATTGAAGACAAAAGCCATAATAGTTAGAAAATAATTATTTTTCATATTTATTCCTTATTGTTTGATATGAATGTCGTGTAACGGTCGTAAAATTCCTAGCAATTTTACAAGAATTTTTACATGATTATAATGGGCTTTATGTGGGCTCTTTCAAAAAATAAAAGAAATAGAGCCAAAAAGGATGCATGGCCTAGAAATTGAACCTTATACCTCTAGTAGTTAGCCAAGCCCTAAGATGCATCCAATAACCAAAAACCCAGCAGGGTTGTGCTATTAGAGGAATATGGGAAATGATAGTTAAGGGTAAGAGAGGCTAAGGGGCACCTTCAAGTGAATAAATAGGGAATGAGGAGACAAGAGAAAAGTCATTTTTCATTCTCCACTTTTCTTCTTCTTCTTCCTCACTGAAACCTACTCTCCTCCTCTTCCATTTTCCAAAATCTAGCCAAGCAAGAAGAAGGCTTTAGGTTTGGCATCCCTTAGGGTATTTTCCAACTATTAACAAAGCGAAGGATGTAAGTATCCCCTCACCTGCATACAAGTTGTTTTCGATTGATGTTATTATGTAAATCCCTTCATGAACCATTCGGCCAAGACCCTTACATGTGTTTTCAATGATGAACCATGTCATACCTTGTAGGAATATGATGGTGATAGGTTACTAGATAGGTTTGGTTAAGTGTTTGATCTTAAAAACTCCAAGAAACTTTCGACCAAGACCATTACTTGTGCTCTCCATGATGATCTATGCTATACCTTGTATGAATATGATGATGATAGGTTTCTAGATGGGTTTGGTTAAGTGGTTGATCTTCAAACCCTCCTAGGACTATCGGCCAAGCCTCTTTGGACCCCTAATGTGTTTTTCTATGCCATGCTCTAGATGAGTTCATGATATGTTTTGATGTTAGATGAAGATAACATGTTCTATGCTAGGCTTTAAATGAGTTCATGCCATGTTTTGATGTTAGATGAAGATAACATGTTCTATGCCATGCTATAGATGAGTTCATGCTATGTTTTGATGTTAGATGAAGATAACATGTTGTTGGCAAACCTAAATTTAAGTGGTTGATCCTTTAAGTTCCTTGAACCATTCGGCCAAGACCCATTTAGGTCTCTTATGATATGATCTATAAGTTGTCATGCTATGTTATGAATATAGATGAAGGTAACATGTTGTTAGCTAACCTAAATTTAAGTGGTTGATCTTATAAGTTCCTTGAACCATTCGGCCAAGACCCATTTAGGTCTATCATGCTATGATCTATAAATTGTCATGCTATATTTTGAATGTAGATATAGGTAACATGTGAAAGCTAAGCTAGATTTAAGAAATGGATCTTAGGTTTTCTTGAAACTCTCGGCCAAGACTTATCTAAACTCCTAAGTGCCTTCCATGCCATGCTTTATATGTGAAAGAATTAATATGTGGTTAGTTAGATCATATATAAGTTGTTTAGGGCTTAAAACTTTGGTAGAACTCCATGAAGTTTAGATCACTCCATGTATACTTGTTCATGATGTTTATGCCATGCCCTATATGTGTGTGATGTTAACATGATGTTAAGGAGTCCTTGCTCAAGTGGTTTAGCATGATTGGTTTATGTCACTACCATATGTCTGTGTTAATAGTAGGGATGCATGATAAATTTCTGCCCATTACCGTGTTAAATGTATGATCATGTTATGCTCATTGCCATGTGAATTGTATGATCATGTTATGCTCATTGCCATGTGAATTGTGTGAATGTATGATATGTTATAAAGAATAAACTTGATATGTATGAAAAGAATATGATATGTTATGAAGAAGGAATATGATATGTTATGAAAAGAAACATGATATGTTATGAAGAAGGAATATGATATGCCATGATAAGGAACATGATATGTTTATGAAAAGAAATATGATATGTTATGATATGAAGCATGATAAGTATTTTACTTTCTACATGGCTTGTACCGGACCCTAACAAGGTCCAAAGGGATGGGCTCCTAAGTTGCCCTAGGCCGACGGACATAGTACGGGCCTAGGATGGGCATCTATGTTATGATTGCCCCTAGGCCGACGGTCATAGTACGAACCTAGTACGGGATGGGCTCCCAGATGCCCTAGGCCGACAGTCATAAGTACGGGCCTAGGATGGGCTTCTATGTTATGATGATGGCCTCTGGGTCGACGGACATAGCACGGGCCTAGTAACTTAGTAGGTTCGGGATTAGCTACCTCGGGTCTATTTAGGGATGCACACTATGATGATGATGATGTGGTACAATGTCGGGCCCAATATGTTGAGATTATGTTTAAATACCTATAATATATGTTTTCAAAGAGCATTTTGCATATATCCTAGGTCATGTCTGAATCATTATGATGTTATATTTATGTTATGCTTATGTTTATATGCATGTTATGCTTGCTTATGTTCTTATATGTCTATATGCATGTTATACTTATATTACAGTATGTTATATACATGATATATTTTGCTTATATTCTTAGATGTATATGCATGTTATGTTCATTTATATGTCATTGTATGTTTGTATGAATGTTATGCTTATATGTGTTATATGATCATGTCACTACTCTATGCTTAATGTTTGACGTATGGTTTTTGTGAGTAGGACAGGATCTTACTAAGCCTATGTGCTTATAGTTTAAGTTCCCTTGTATTGTAGATAAGGGTAAAGGGTGGCTAAACTAAAGGGAGCAGCAGGAGGGGCAAAGTGTGTGTGGTAGTGGCTTGGTGGAGGAGATCTGTTATGTTTCCTTATGCATGTTTTCTTTTAAGATAATTTTTATTAACTTGAACTAAGTACTTATGAAATGATGATGCATGCTCTATGTTTAAAAAGAAGTATTTGTGAAATGATGACGCATGTTTATGTTTTAAAGAAGAAAAAAAAATATATAAGTCTAAAGTCTTCCTCTGTAAGAAGTATATGTAGTCTTCCGCTGTAATGCATGTATGTACGATCGCGTCACGCCGCCCCTCCGAACCCCTAGAAAGGGCGGGCGTGACAGGTTGGTATCAGAGAAGATCTGCCTTTCCATTACACACACATCAAGCTCCAAATCCTACCTCTCCAAGTAAGAATTTCTATGCCTACTCTATTTTGTTCATGTACGATAAGAAATGCTTCTAGCTTAAATATGCCTAAAAATATGTATGATACCCTTATGCTAGCTTTTAGTTTAACTATGCATAGATAAATGAACGATAATCTTATACTTGCCTTACTCTAATATATGAAGATAAACATGGCTGGGAGACGCAGTAGTAGAGTCGATGAGATAGCGCCCCCACATGACCTTACGCATGTGGTTACTGAACTCCAGCGTCAAGTCACATAGCAACAACAAGTGATAAATGCCTTAATGAATCAGTGAGGAAACCCTACCGCCCCACCAGCGGGCCCTAGCCCGATGGTTCGACAGGAAGCTTACCTGATCCAGTGGCAGAGGCTGAAGCCGGAAAATTTCTCTGGTATTGGTGAACCATGGGATGCCCAGGCCTGGTTCAAGACTGTGGAAAGCATCGTAGATCTACTGGACTGGCCCGAATGCAAGAAGATTAAGTGCGCATCATTTTTCCTTTCGGGAGATGCCCGAATGTGGTGGGAAAGGGTTAAAGCAAAGAGGCAAGTGAATCAGATGAGATGGACGAACTCCGAATACGAATTTTTCGAAGAATTCTTCCATATGCAAGTGACAAACAAGAATTACGATGAGTTCACTGGGTTCCAACAAGGTGATCTATCAGTTAGTGAAGTTGTGAAGAGATTCAACCAACTCACACGCCTATGCCCAGAGTTGGTCAGTACAGAAAGAGAAAGGGTCAAACTCATGCTGAAGATGCTCTGACCCGAGATAGCTCTGAACGTGGCCGGTGGAGTTCATAGATCGCAGACTGTAGAGGAGCTGTTCAGTATTGCCTTGATTATCGAACATTATCTGAACAACATTAACCAGCAAAAGAAGGAACTGAGTGAAGGCAGGAGTCAAGCCCAGTCAGGAGGTCAGAGAAACCAGAATACTTGGAAAGGGAACCACACTGGCAAGAGAAAGCAATGGGATGACTCCAAAGGTGGTCCAGCGAACAAGCAGCCCAAGATCCCTTTGTGTGCTACATGCGGGAAGATACATCATGGAGTATGCTACCAGGGCACAAATAGATGCTACAATTGTGGACGGGAAGGGCATAGAGTCAAGGACTGCCCTATTCAGGTTCAGGCACCTCCTCAGCAGTATACCCAGTACAGGGGTGCTCCTCCACAGCTACACCAGATGTAGGCTACAATCAAAGGTACCCCGATCAGTCAAGGGAGATTGGAAGCCCCACCAGTTATGATGGATGCTAGGGTATTCTCTCTCACCCAAGAAGATGTGGCGAACACTTCTACGGTTGTCACAGGTCAGATATTTATTTTCTGTCGGCATGCTACTTCATTATTTGATACTGGGGCAACACATTCGTTTGTTTCTACACCCTTCATGGAAAAGATAGACATGCCACCACAAGCTTTGGAACGCAAGTTCTTAACCACTCTTCCCTCGAGAGAAGTAATGCCCTCGACTCATATGCTGCGAGCCGCACTCATCAGAATCGCAGACAGAGAACTCTACTATGATCTGATAGTGCTCGACATGCAGGATTATGATGTCATATTGGGCATGATTTCTTAAGCAAGTATGGTGCTTCGATCGAGTGCCGCAAAAGAAAAGTGGTCTTCCAGCCGGAGGCAGAACCTATGTTTGAATTTATTGGAGAGCCAAGGAAAAGAATCGATGAATTTCTATCAGCTCTACAGGCGCGCAAGATGTTAGATAGTGGATGCACTAGGTTTCTAGCACATGTGGTTGATACAAGTCAAGCCGAGGACCAAAAGCTAGAAGATGTCAGAGTTGTATGCAACTACCCAGAGGTATTCCCAGATGAACTACCAGGGTAAGCCTCAGATAGAGAAATTGAATTTGAGATAGAATTGATTCCTGGTACTAACCCGATCTCTAAAGTACCTTACCGTATGGCACCGACTGAATTGAAGGAACTTCAGGGATAGCTACAGGAGTTACTCGACAAGGGACTCATACGCCCAAGTCACTCTCCATGGGGAGCTCCAGTACTGTTGGTGAAGAAGAAAGATGGGTCTATGCGAATGTGTATAGACTATCGAGCGCTAAGTAATGTGACGATCAAGAACAGGTACCCTTTACCGTGGATTAATGACCTGTTCGACCAGCTAAAGGGTGCCACCATCTTCTCTAAGATTGACCTGAGGTCTGGCTATCATCAAGTGAAAGTGAAACTAGATGATATACCAAAGATGGCTTTCCGAACAAGATACGGACATTATGAGTTCGTAGTTATGCCCTTCGGAGTGACGAATGCACCTGCTATGTTCATGGATCTGATGAATCGGGTATTCTTGGCATTTCTTGACAAATTTGTAATTGTTTTCATCGACAATATACTGATATATTCGAGAACCCCAGAAGAGCACGTAGAACACCTAAATATGGTGTTACAGATTCTTCGGGAAAAGCAGTTGTATGCAAAGTTCTCCAAATGCGAATTCTGGCTTGATCAAGTATCATTTTTGGGCCATGTTATATCCAAGCACGGAGTGATGGTAGACCCAATAAAGATTGAAGCTGTAAGTAACTGGAACCGACCAAAGAATGCCAACGAGATCAGAAGCTTACTTGGGCTAGCAAGCTACTACAGGAAGTTTGTAGAGAACTTCTCTAGAATTGTAGCCCCTATGATAGTTCTCACTAGAAAGAACAAAAAGTATGAATGGACGGACGCCTGCAAGAAGAGTTTAACAGAATTGAAAAAGAGACTGACTAGCGCTCCAATACTTGCTCTTTCGGACAGTAACGAAGGCTTCGACATGTACAGCGACTCTTCCAAATTGGGACTCAGAGCTATACTCATGCAGAACGGCAAGGTCATTGCCTACGCCTCTAGGCAACTCAAAGAACATGAAAGGAATTATCCCACTCACGATCTAGAGCTAGCAGCCGTGGTCTTTGCTCTAAAAACATGGAGGCATTATCTATATGGAGCTCAGTGTAGGATTTATACATACCACCAGAGTCTGAAATATTTCTTCACACAGAAGGACCTGAACATGAGACAATGCAGATGGCTCGAGCTCATCAAGGATTATGACTGCGAGATCTTCTACCATCTAGGAAAAGCGAACAAGGTGGCCGATGCACTCAGCAGGAAGTCATGCGCCACCTTGATGTCTCTATCAGTATTATCTCGGCCCTTAGAAAAGGAAATTATGCGATACGTGGTTGAAATCATTTCCGAACAGCTTTCAACCTTGATGATAGCACCAACGTTGTTCGACGATATATTGGAAAAGCAAACCCATGACCCAATAATTCAGAGGATCAAGCAAGAGGTTCTAGAAGGAAAGGATGATGGGTTTTGTATCTCTGATAGTGGGATACTCTACCTTAGGGATCGCTTGTGTATTCCCGATGATCCAGAATTACGGAAGAAGATATTTGAGGAAGCTCACGGAACTCCTTATGTGATGCATCCTGGAACCGCCAAGATGTACCAAGATCTGAAAAGAAAATTTTGGTGGTTCAGTATGAAAAGAGATGTGGCTCAGTATGTCAGTACCTGCCTGACCTGCTAGAGGGTTAAAGCAGAACACCAGAGACCTGGAGGAACATTGCAGCCGATCCAAATTCCAAAATGGAAATGGGAAGATATTTCTATGGATTTCATATCAGGATTGCCCAAGACGACAAATGGATATGATGCTATATGGGTAATTGTGGACAGATTGACGAAGTCTGCCCACTTCTTAGCAATCAAGATGACCTATTCGACTGAGCAACTGGCTCAATTATATGCTAAGGAAATTATCAGATTACATGGCATTCCTAAGACCATCATTTCTGACAGAGATGGTCGCTTTATTTCCCATTTCTGGGAATGTGTTCAGAAGGCCCTTGGCATGAAGCTATTATTCAGTACTGCCTTCCATCCTCAGACGGACGGACAGACCGAAAGGGTAAATCAAATATTGGAGGATATGTTACGAGCTTGCGCCTTGGATTTCAAAGGGAGTTGGTGCCGATACTTATGCTTGGCAGAATTCACCTACAACAATAGCTACTAAGCTACTATTGGAATGGCGCCCTACAAGGCTCTATACGGGAGGAAATGTAGATCTCCTATATGCTGGTACGAGGGTGGTGAAAAGAAGGGGATGGGACTCCAAACAGATTTCATTGACAACACCACCCGAGCTATACAGAACATCCACCAAAGAATTGAAACTGCTCAGAGCCGGCAAAAGAGCTATGCAGATATGCGGCATAGACCGTTAGAATTCGAAGTCGGGGATCTGGTATTCCTAAAAGTGGCCCCTATGAAGGGAGTGATGAGATTCGGAAGGAAGAGTAAGTTGAGTCCATGCTATGTGGGACCGTATCCGATATTGAAGAGAGTTGGCAAGGTAGCTTACGAGCTACAGCTGCCTCAAGAGATGTCAGCTATTCACAACGTGTTCCACGTTTCGATGCTCAAGAAGTGCATTTCTAGTACGGACCAAGTCATCGAGCCACTAACAATGAAAGTTCAAGAGGACCTGAGTTATGAAAGTTGACCTATACAGATACTAGACCGAGAAGTCAAAAGGCTAAGGAATAAAGAGGTGCCCTTAGTGAAGGTCATGTGGCAAAATCAACGGTACCAAGAAGCGACCTGGGAATGCAAGGAGGACATGAAACATAAGTACCCAGAGTTGTTCTAAGTTTAGGGGATGAAACTTTTAAAAGGTATGAAGGATTGTAACGCCCGTAAAATTCCTAGTAATTTTAAAAGAATTTTTGCATGATTATAATGGGCTTTATGTGGGTTTTTTCAAAAAATAAAAGAAATAGAGCCAAAAAGGATGCATTGCCTAGGAATTGAACCCCAAACCTCTAGTAGATAGCTAAGCCCTAAGATGCATCCAATAACCAAAAGCCCAGCAGGGTTGTGCTATTAGAGGATTATGGGAAATGATAGTTAAGGGTAAGGGAGGCTAAGGGGCACCTTCAAGTGAATATATAGGGAATGAGGAGACAAGAGAAAAGCCATTTTTCATTCTCCACTTCTCTTCTTCTGCTTCCTCACCGAAACCTACTCTCCTCCTCTTCCATTTTCCGAAATCTAGCCAAGCAAGAAGAAGGCTTTAGGTTTGGCATCCCTTAGGGTATTTTCCAATTATTAACAAAGCAAAGGATGTAAGTATCCCCTCACCTACATACAAGTTATTTTCGATTGATGTTATTATGGAAATCTCTTCATGAACCATTCGGCCAAGACCCTTACTTGTGTTTTCAATGATGAACCATGCCATACCTTGTAGGAATATGATGATGATAGGTTGCTAGATAGGTTTGGTTAAGTGTTTGATCTTAAAAACTCCAAGAAACTTTCGACCAAGACCATTACTTGTGCTCTCCATGATGATCTATGCTATACCTTGTATAAATATGATGATGATAGGTTTCTAGATGGGTTTGGTTAAGTGGTTGATCTTCAAACCCTCCTAGGACTCTCGACCAAGCCTCTTTGGACCCCTAATGTGTTTTTCTATGCCATGCTCTAGATGAGTTCATGATATGTTTTGATGTTAGATGAAGATAACATTTTCTATGCTAGGCTTTAAATGAGTTCATTCCATGTTTTGATGTTAGATGAAGATAACATGTTCTATGCCATGCTATAGATGAGTCCATGCTATGTTTTGATGTTAGATGAAGATAACATGTTGTTGGCTAACCTAAATTTAAGTGGTTGATCCTTTAAGTTCCTTGAACCATTCGGCCAAGACCCATTTAGGTCTCTTATGATATGATCTATAAGTTGTCATGCTATGTTATGAATATAGATGAAGGTAACATGTTGTTAGCTAACCTAAATTTAAGTGGTTGATTTTATAAGTTCCTTGAACCATTCGACCAAGACCCATTTAGGTCTATCATGCTATGATCTATAAATTGCCATGCTATGTTTTGAATGTAGATATAGGTAACATGTGAAAGCTAAGATAGATTTAAGAAATGGATCTTAGGTTTTCTTGAAACTCTCGGCCAAGACTTATCTAAACTCCTAAGTGCCTTCCATGCCATGCTTTATATGTGAAAGAATTAATATGTGGTTAGTTAGATCATATACAAGTTGTTTAGGGTTTAAAACTTTGGTAGAACTCCATGAAGTTTAGATCACTCCATGTATACTTGTTCATGATGTTTATGCCATGCCCTATATGTGTGTGATGTTAACATGATGTTAAGGAGTCCTTGCTCAAGTGGTTTAGCATGATTGATTTATGTCACTACCATATGTCTATGTTAATAGTAGGGATGCATGATAAATTTCTGCCCATTACCATGTTAAATGTATGATCATGTTATGCTCATTGCCATGTGAATTGTATGATCATGTTATGCTCATTGTCATGTGAATTGTGTGAATGTATGATATGTTATAAAGAAGGAACTTGATATGTATGAAAAGAATATGATATGTTATGAAGAAGGAATATGATATGTTATGAAAAAAACATGATATACTATGAAGAAGGAACATGATATGCCATGATAAGGAACATGATATGTTTATGAAAAGAAATATGATATGTTATGATATGAAGCATGATAAGTATTTTACTTTCTGCATGGCTTGTACCGGACCCTAACAAGGTACAAAGGGATGGGCTCCTAAGTTGCCCTAGGTCGACGGACATAGTACGAGCCTAGGATGGACTTCTATGTTATGATTCCCCCTTGGTCGACGGTCATAGTACGGACCTAGTACGGGATGGGCTCCCAGATGCCCTAGGCCGACGGTCATAAGTACGGGCCTAGGATGGGCTTCTATGTTATGATGATGGCCGCTAGGTCGACAGAATAGTACGGGCCTAATAACCTAGTAGGTTCGGGATTATCTACCTCGGGTCTATTTAGGGATGCGCGCTATGATGATGATGATGTGGTACAATGTCGAGCCCAATATGTTGAGATTATGTTTAAATACCTATAATATATGTTTTCAAAGAGCATCCTGCATATATCCTTAGTTCATGTCTGGATCATTATGATGTTATATTCATGTTATGCTTATGTTTATATGCATGTTATGCTTGCTTATGTTCTTATATGTCTATATGCATGTTATGCTTGCTTATGTTCTGGTATGTTATATACATGATATGTTTGCTTATGTTCTTAGATGTGTATATGAATGTTATGCTTATGTTCTGGTATGTTATATGCATGTTATGCTTGCTTATGTTCTTGTATGTTTATATGCATGTTATGTTCGTTTATATGTCATTGTATGTTTGTATTAATGTTATGATTATATGTGTTATATGATCATGTCACTACTCTATGCTTAATGTTTGACGTATGGTTTTTGTGAGTAGGACAGGATCTTACTAAGCCTATGTGCTTATAGTTTATGTTCCCTTGTACTGTAGATAAGGGTAAAGGGTGGCTAAACTAAAGGGAGCAGCAGGAGGGGCAAAGTGTGTGTGGTAGTGGCATGGTGGAGGAGATCTGTTATGTTTCCTTATGCATGTTTTCCTTTAAGATGATTTTTATGAACTTGAACTAAGTACTTATGAAATGATGATGCATGCTCTATGTTTAAAAATAAGTATTTATGAAATGATGACGCATGTTTATGTTTTAAAGAAGAAAAATATATATATAAGTCTAAAGTCTTCCGCTATAAGAAGTATATGCAGTCTTCCGCTGTAATGCTTGTATGTACGATTGCGTCGCGCCGCCCCTCCGAACCCCTAGAAAGGCCGGGCGTGACATGTCGTAGGCTATAAAATTCCTCAATTTCAAATTACTAAGTGGGAGAGGGAATTTTTTTTTTAATTTCCACGGCCTCCATTACGATTTGATAAGTGATGCAAACAAACTTGCTTGTCGGCTCTAAGTGTCTTCCTCCCCATCGGATGAGTTTGTTTGCGGATCACAAGGTCGAATATGGTTATAGGAAATTATTAAGGAGCGTGTGTACTTTCCCATCGGAAGGCACATTACCCGAGATAATTACCTTGGTACCGAGTATTGGGGAACACTTAGATACAAATATAAGTATCCTCCCCATCGGAGTCACTACTTTTATTTGTAGGGCTAAAGAGGAACCAACTATTAATTTTACTTGTCAAAAAGTTAGGTTGACAAGATAGTAAAATTAATGGGTAAAACCTCCTCATACAAATGTAGAATTCGTATACGTCCACACTATCGTGGTATACGATATTCTCGATGTTTTGAGGTGTTGGTTGATTTTTAAAATTTTATTGTTTGAGGAATCAATAATTTTTTGAAATCTAATGTTTTGATATATGTGATTCTTAGGTTTTCTTTCAAAATGACTATCAACCTTCTTGTTGTGATACTGAAAGAGAATAAACTTACTGGACCCAACTATGTTGATTGGAAGAGGAATCTAGACATTGTCTTGACTGCTGAGGAATACAAATATGTACTCCTCGAAGAGTGCCCTCCTAAGCCTGCGGATGATTCTGGGAAAAAGGAGAAAGAGAGTTATAAGAAGTGGATAAAGGCCGATGAGATGGCGTGGTGTTACATTTTGGCATCCATGTCAAATGTACTACAACATAAGCATCAAGCCATGCCCACTTTTTATGACATGATGCTCAATCTCAAAGAGCTTTTCGGACACCAGAATCGGGATGCTAGGCAGGAAGCCATGAGAAACTTGATGACGACCACCATGATCGAGGGAACACCCGTGAGGGATCATGTTCTCAAGATGATGGCTCATTTGAATGAGTTGGAAGTCCTTAGAGCTGAGATCGATGGGGAAACCTAGGTCGATATCATTCTCTAGTCTCTACCTAGGAGTTTTGAGCAGTTTCGACTGAACTACAACATGAACAAGAGGTTGTATTCGTTTACGGAGCTTCTGACAGAACTCTAGGCGGCAGAGGGGCTATTTCGTCAGAGTGCTAAGGCGCATGCCATGGTGACCCAAAAGGTTTCTACTTCTAAGCCGAACGGCAAGAAGAAGAAGAAACAAATTGGGACAAAGGCGGTGGGAGGAACTCAGGGAGGAGTGAAGAATTCGAAAGGCAAGTGCTTCACTTGTAAGCAGACTGGACACTAGAAGATGGACTGCCCCAACCACAAGCAGAACAAAGGTATATTTTTTTGTCTAGTCGTTGAAACATATTTAGTGGTGTTATCTACCGACACCTGGTGTGTAGATACGGGAGCCACTGATCATGTCCGCAATACTTTACAGGGGTTCCAAGAAACTAGACGACTGGCTGAAGGGGAGATTATCATATACTTGGGCGATGCCACGAAGGTGGCACCTGTTGTAGTGGGAGACGTTTATTTATCTTTTAAGAAAAATAAAGTTTTTGTTCTTAAGAATTGCCTTTATGTACCTTTATTTAGAAAGAATTTAATTTCAGATTCTAAATTATTTATGGATGGATATTCTATTTCTTTTAATGACAAAGTTGTTATAAAAAGGAATAGGGAGATTATCTGTTCGGGTGAATTGATAGGAAATTTATACACACTTGAACTAAAAGCTCCCACGATGCAAATAGAAGTTAATAACTGATCTTCTAATTCCAATAAGAGAAAAGAACCTTCAAAGATGAACCAAACATATCTTTGGCATCTTAGGCTTGGTCATATTAACCTAAGCAGAATTCAAAGGTTGATAGTTGATGGACCTTTGGGTTCATTAGTGGTGGAAGATTTACCAACCTGCGAATCTTGCTTGGAGGGTAAAATGACCAAGAGGCCTTTTAAGGACAAGGGGTATAGAGCTAAAGATGTGTAAGAATTGGTTCATTCTGATTTGTGTGGTCCTATGTCTATCTAGGCTAGAGGTGGTTTTGAGTATTTCGTCTCTTTTATAGACGATTATTTGAGATATGGATACATTTACTTGATGCGTCGCATGTCTGAATGCTTTGACAAGTTCAAAGAATTCAAGGATGATGTGGAGAAACGTCAAGGTAAAAGTATCAAGACACTACGATCTGATCGTGGTGGTGAGTACCTCTTGGGAGAGTTTAGGAATTACTTATCAGAGGCTGGGATTCAATCCCAATTTTTTGCACCTGGCATACCCCAGCAGAATGGTGTAGCAGAGCGAAGGAATAGGACTCTTATGGAGATGGTTAGATCGATGATGAGTTATTCTGAGTTGCCAGATTTGTTCTAGGGATATGCTCTAAATACGGCGGTGTACATTCTGAACTTGGTTCAATCAAAATCAGTGCCTTCTACTCCCACAAAATTGTGGATTGGGCGAAAGCCTAGTCTAAGACACATTCGGATATAGGGGAGTCCAGCACATGTGCTGAAGGCGGATGCTGGTAAGTTGGAACCTCGTACAGAAGTACGCATGTTCGTTGTGTAGGGATGTATACTGAAAAGTCTATCTTTTCTATGAACATCTTTATTTTTGAAATAAGAATCACATGATCATTGCTCGCATATTTTTATGCATATTGTCTAATACGTTACATTGTAGATAACATGGTGTGTGGTGTCACACGGGAGATCATGTTATCAGCTCCTTGTAAAGTATAAGTAAAGGCTCACAACCGAGATGACTTTGGACAAACCATCGGAATGGTTGTAGTGTGATTTGGTATTGGTTTTTCTTGACCATAGAATCACACTAGTGCACTTTGTGTGTATTGAGCAGGACCGACTTAGAGGTGATTCGATTTATTGCTGACTACATAATCGAATCGGACCTCAGATATTATTTAGTACATGCTCTTAATCCCGATATAATAACGGGCACATATACTTAGTACTCATCTCTTTGATTTACCAATGGGCGAGATTTATAGATTAAATCGATAGGCTTGGTAAGTTGGGAGATGATATTATTTATATGGTGTGTCGTTGATTATAGGAGGAAACCGTGTCCTATATATATTAGGATAATGATGTCCCCTTGATGAGCTCATAAGGTTCATCATGTAAACCCAGCAGGTGGACTTGGTCCGGCATGATGAAATGGTTGAGTGGTACTACTCAAGGAGTTAGATGTTGATTAATTAAAGGTCAGTAAATTAATTAATCGACGGACATTCGAGATCTTAATCACGGGGAGAAAATGTACAAATGATATATGGAGCCCATATTATCATATGGGGTTGGTGAGGTAGATCAATGATGATCCTTTAGTGGATTGGATCATCATTAGTGGATCGGACTTTATGTGGGCTTGATCCATGGGTGGCCAAGATCCAACTCCTCCTCATGATCCCTAATGTAGCCTATTAACACCTCATGAAGCTTAGATCCAATGGATGAAAATAAAACTCTAGATCCAAAGGTAGAGATTAAATCTCTAAATCCGATGGTTGAGATTAAATCTCTAGATCCGACGGTTGAGATTAAATCCATAGAACCAATGGAGGAGATTAAATCATTGCTTGAGCCCAACTCTATAAATAGAGATCATGAAGTGGGCGGCAAGATGATGATGGCTTAAGGGGATAAGGGTTTGCTTCCTTTGGAGGCTAGGAATCCTAGTTGGTTTAGGATTAGGTTTGGGTGGCTAGAGTTTTGGGGAGCTATGGGTGGGTGGCAACTCAAGGAGGTGTTTCTTCTTCTTCCTAAGGTTTTGGCCGGTTCCTCCCATCTTCCCTCTACCTTGACTTGTGCTCATCCTAATCTTCTTCCCCACTTCCATGGCCGGCCATAAGGAGAGCTAGGATTAGGGTTTGGAGGCTTAGGGTTTAAGAGGCTTGGGTGGCACCAAATAAGGAAGTAGTTTGTTTTCTTCTTCCTATCCTTTGGTGGTCGGCGCCCACAGCCCTATCCCAGCCCTTGGGAGGCATCCAAAGACCCCTTCTCCTTCTCCTTAGGTGGTGGAAACAAGATATAGGGCTTTCCCTTGGTGTCTTGGCCGGTTTCCACCATTATCTCCTTCTCCTTGTTGGCCGGCGGCAAGCATTCTCCTTGTTGCTTGTTGGTTGGCCATAGGAAGGATAAGAGATTTGTTTTCATTCTTCCTCTTGCTTTGGAAGAGCAAGAAAGAAAGATTTGCGATCTAGGAGCATCGACTTTTGGTAGAGCGTCGCCCACACGACGTCCGAAAGGAAGAAGGTCATACATTAGAATATCGAGAGGTATATCGATTCTCTAATTTATATATGTTACATGTTTGTATTTGTTTTTCATTTATGAGCATGATATAAATCTGTAAATTGTTAAATAATACTTGGATCCCGAGCATAAACACAAAAACCTGCTATCCGGACATCATCTATTCCGTGGCTACTCGTAGAATAGAGGATGGTCGCTTGAACAACTAGTTTGTTCAAGTGACCTCTCTAAACGAATAGCACGACGATGACTTGGTGGTTTGGGCAATCCCTTTTATCTAGGATTAAATTTTTTTAATCCGGGGACATCGAAGGGATCGCCATGGACAAGCTACCGAAGTGAAGTGGGAAGCGAAGTTTCCCCTCACGGACT
The DNA here is from genome assembly GCA_025175895.1 of Wurfbainia villosa. Classification (NCBI taxonomy): domain Eukaryota; kingdom Viridiplantae; phylum Streptophyta; class Magnoliopsida; order Zingiberales; family Zingiberaceae; genus Wurfbainia; species Wurfbainia villosa. The sequence goes on along the minus strand of CM046000.1, from coordinate 75,871,385 downwards.
CAATAAGCTAAAACCATTAAATTGGTATGAGAGCTTCCGGGGCCAAAACCCTTCAATTGGTATCAGAGTCAAGGTTTCCGGTATTGTGTGTTTAGGATTCGGTTAATTTTTATGCACTTTTTCATATATTATATGTGTCGGATAATAGTAGGATATGCGTAGTTTAACTCTTTGGTTGCGGGCATAAGATCCGACTATTATGGTCATATGTGTGTATGTGATTGTATGTGTGTAAATATTTATTTTGTTGAATCCTCGGGGTTAACGAGGCTAGTATTTAGTTTTTGTAAATTAAATACGGCATTGTTTAGCAACCTTTATTTTATTTTACTTTCGATCTAGATTTCATGTACAATCCCTCGTGAAGTATAGGATCAATGGATGTAAATTAAAATAGGTTTTAGTCTCAGCTCGGATCTCCGGATGGCTTGTACATGGCGTAGGAGGAGCGGACGAGATGGTGATGTGACAGGAGTCATATTGAAGACAAAAGCCATAATAGTTGGAAAATAATTTATTTTTCATATTTATTGCTTTTTGTTTGATATGCATGTCGTAGGCTAAGAAAATTCCTTAATATCAAATTACTAAGTGGGAGAGGGATATTTTTATAAATTCCCGCAGACTCCATTACGATTTGACAAGTGATGCAAACAAACTTGCGCATCAGCTCTGAGTGTCTTCCTCCCCATCGAATGAGTTTGTTTGCGGATCACAATGTCAAATATGGTTATAGGGAGTTATTGAGGAGCGTGTGTACTTCCCCATCGTAAGGCACATAACCCGAGATAATTACCTTGGTACCAAGTAATGGTGAACACTTAGATACAAATATAAGTATCCTCCCCATCGGAGTCACTGCTTTTATTTGTAGGGCCGAAGAGAAACAAACTATTAATTTTACTTGTCAAAAGGTTAGGTTGACAAGATAGTAAAATTAATGGGTAAAACCTCCTCTTACAAATGTAGAATTCGTATACATCCACACTATCGTGGCATACGATATTCTCGGTGTGTAGAGGTGTTGGTTGATTTTAAAATTTTATTGTTTGAGGAATCAATAATTTTTTGAAATCTAAAGTAATGATCTATGTGATTCTTAGGATTTTCAAAATTGACTTTCAGTCCACTTACTATGATACTAAAGGAAATAAACTTACTGTACCCAAACAATGTTGATTGGAAAAGAATCTAGATATTGTCTTATCTACTAAGGAGTACAAGTATGCACTCTTTGAAGAATGTCCTCAAGCCATGGTTGCTCAAAAAGGTTTCTACTTCTAAGTCAAAAGGCAAGAAGAAGAAGAATCAAGGTGAAGCAAAGATGGTGGGAGGATCTAAGGGAGGAGTGAAGAAGCCGAAAGGCAAGTACTTCACTTACAAGCAGGATGGACATTGGAAGAAAGACTGTCCCAATCTAAAATAGAACAATGGTATATCCTTTGGTCTAGTCGTTGAAACGTGGTTAGCGGTGTTATCTACTGGCACCTGGTGTGTAGATACGGGAGCCTCTGATCATGTCTGCAATACTTTGCAGGGGATCCAGGAAACCTGACGACAAGCTAAGGGAGAGATTAACGTTTACTTGGGCAATGCCATGAAGGTGGCGGCTATTGCAGTGGGAGAAGTTTTATTTATCTCTTGAGAAAAATAAAACTTTGGTTCTGGAAAATTCCCTTTATGTACCTTTATTTAGAAAGAACTTAGTTTCAGTTTCTAAATTATTTATGGATAGATATTCTATTTCTTTTAATGGCAGGCTTGTTATAAAAAGGAATAGGGAGAATATCTGTTCAGGTACATTGATAGGAAATTTCTATACACTTGAACCAAAACCTCCCACGATGCAAATTGAAGTTAATAACTCATCTTCTAATTCCAATAAGAGAAAAGAACCTTCGAAGATGAACCAAACATATCTTTGGCATCTTAGGCTTGGTCACATTAACCTAAGCAGAATTCAAAGGTTGATAGCTGATGGACCTTTTGTGTTCATTAGTGGTGGAAGATTTCCCAACCTGTGAATCTTTCTTGGAGGGTAAGATGACCAAGAGGCCTTTTAAGGCCAAGGGGTATAGAGCCAAAGATGTGTTAGAAATGGTTCATTCAGATTTGTGTGGTCCTAAGAATATCCAGGCAAGAGGTGGTCTTGAATAATTCATCTCTTTCATAGACGATTATTCAAGATATGGATGACACTACGATTTGATCGTGGTGATAAGTACCTCTTGGGAGAGTTTAGGAACTACTTATCAGAAGCTGGTATTCAATCCCAATTGACTGCACCTGGCACACCCCAGCAGAATGGTGTAGCAAAGCGAAGGAATAGGAATCTTATGGAAATGGTTAGATCGATGATGAGTTATTCTGACTTGCCAGATTCATTCTGGGGATATGCTCTAGATACGGCGATGTACATTCTGAACTTGCTTCCATCTAAATCAGTGCCTTCTACTCCCACAGAGTTGTGGACTGGGCGAAAGCCTAGTCTAAGACATATTCGGAAATGGGGGAGTCCAGCACATGTGCTAAAGGCAGATGCTGGCAAGTTGGAACCTCGTACAGAAGTGCGCTTGTTCGTTGGCTATCCTAGAGGAACGAAAGGTGGATTGTTTTATAGTCCTAGAGATCAGAGGGTGATCATTAGCACGAACCCCAGATTTCTAGAGGAAGACTATGTGATGAGCCACAAGCCCAAGAGTAAAATTGTTCTGGAGGAGTTAAAAGGGGAAGTCACTTCTTTAGTACCACCAGTACAAGAGGATATACCACATGTCACTGCACCGCGTGTCACAAAGGATACACAGGTGATACCTCGTCGTATTGGGAGAGTTGTTAGACAGCCTCATAGATTCATGTTCTTGGGTAACATGAACCTGATCCCTGGACATACGACGAGGAAATCCAAGATATAGATGCAGCATCTTAGCAAAGTGCAATGAATACTGAGATTGAATCTATGGATTTAAGTCAGGTCTAGGAGCTCTTATGCATATCAGCTCATATGGATTATGAGGTGTGGTAGATGGATGTCAAGACAACTTTCCTTAATGGAAGTCTTGAGGAAAACATCTATATGAAACAACCAGAGGGATTCATTGCTAAGGGCAAAGAGCATCTTGTATGTAAGCTTAATCGGTCCGTTTATGGATTGAAGCAAGCTTCGAGGTCTTGGAACATCCGCTTTGATGAGGTAAATCCAGTCTTATGGATTTATTCAAAGTTCGGATGAGTCTTGTAGATATGTGACGAAAACGTAGTGGTATTTCTTGTACTATGTAATGCCCGTAAAATTCCTAGCAATTTTACAGGAATTTTTGGCTTGATGATCATGGGCCTTGGGTGAGCCTTTTTCCAAAACAAAAGAAAATAAGCCAAAAATGGATGCAAGACCTAGGAATTGAACTCCAAACCTCTAGAGATAGCCAAACCCTATAGATGGACCCACTAACCAGAAGCCCAATAGGATATTATCATTAGATGAAGGGGGGGGGGGATTATAGATAAGTGAGATAAAGGTAAATGAAGAGGAATGGAAGAAGAGAAGAGAAACTTCTCTTCCTCCCTTTATAAAGAAGAGGGAAGGTCCTAATTTGCCACTTCCTCTCCTTCTCCTTCTCACCGAAACCTAGAGCCTCTCCCTCCCCATTTTCCTCTTTTGGCTGAACTCCTCCAAGCAAGAAGAAAGGGCTAGGTTTTGTGTTAGGTTATCTTCTTCACACTACAAGCAAAGCAAAGGATGTAAGTATCCCTCACCTGCATACGAGTAGCTTCGATTGCTATTTTGTAAAAGAAACCCATATGACATATTCGGCCAAAATGAAGTTTGGGTGTTTGATTGAAAGTCTATATCATGTTTGTAAGAAGAAGATGTTGTTAGTGACGAGATGATGATGTTAGGATGGAAAGAGGGTTTGGGTTAAAGGCTAACCCTAGTAACCACTAAAGCCTATTCGGCCAAGCCATGATTTAGGGTTTCCATGAAGTTATATGCTATGTTTTTTTGTAACTATATGATGATGTTAAGGTTTAAAATGGATTAGGACCAAAGTTGACCCTAATAGCCACTAAGGTTCATTCGGCCAACCTATGATTTAGGGTTTCCATGAAGTTATATGCTATGTTTAGTAACTAGATGATGATGTTAGGATGGAAAAAGGGTTTAGGTTAAAGGTTAACCCTAGTAACCACTAAAGCCTATTCGGCCAAGCCATGATTTAGGGTTTCCATGAAGTTATATGCTATGTTTTTTGTAACTATATGATGATGTTAAGGTTTAAAATGGATTAGGTCAAAAGTTAAACCCAAAGGCCAACAAGGACCATTCGGCCATCCCTAGATATTGATGACCCAATGAGGTTTCAATCCATGTTTTGGTAGGGTTATGATGTTGTTGTTATGTTTAATGAATTAGGTTAAAGGCTAACCCTAAAAGTCCTACATGGACCATTCGGCCACCATAAACTTTGGGTGATTAGATGAAGTCTAATTCATGTTCTATATGCATATGAAGTTGTTGTGATGAATTAGGTTAACAAGTGTTTTATGTTGGGTGAATTCATGTTGACTTATGATATTAAATGATGCTAAATGAGGAAAACATGTTATAGTTTAGCATTTACTTACTTTGATGCCATGCCTTATGCCATGCCTTATGTGTATTGTGATATCTAAGATGTGATATGAAATGAAGTATGCTATGCTATGTTAAATGCAATGAAGCATGATGTGTTATGAAATGAAGTATGCTATGCTATGTTAATGAAATGAAGCATGATGTGTTATGAAATGAAGTATGCTATGCTATGTTAAATGCAATGAAGCATGATGTGTTATGAAATGAAGTATGCTATGCTATGTTAATGAAATGAAGCATGATGTGTTATGAAATGAAGTATGCTATGCTATGTTAATGCAATGAAGCATGATGTGTTATGAAATGAAGTATGCTATGCTATGTTAAATGCAATGAAGCATGATGTGTTATGAAATGAAGTATGCTATGCTATGTTAATGAAATGAAGCATGATGTGTTATGAAATGAAGTATGCTATGCTATGTTAATGAAATGAAGCATGATGTGTTATGAAATGAAGTATGCTATGCTATGTTAATGCAATGAAGCATGATGTGTTATGAAATGAAGTATGCCATGCTATGTTAATGAAATAAGCTATGTTGTACAAATAAGCATATAAGTATTTTACCTTCTGCATGGCTTGTACCAAGACCTTAACAAGGTCCAAGAAGGGATGGGCTCCTAAGATGCCCTAGGTCGATGGAATAAGACTCGGGCCTAGGATGGGCTTCTATGTATGATTGCCCTTAGGTCGATGGAATAAGATTCGGGCCTAGTACGGGATGGGCTCCAAGATGCCTTAGGTCGATGGAGTAAGACTCGGGCCTAGGATGGGCTTCTATGCTATGACGATTGCCCCTAGGTCGATGGAATAAGACTCGGGCCTAGAAACCTATTAGGTTCGAGACTTTCTACCTCGGGCCTATTTAGGGATGCGCGCTATGATAATGAAGAAGTGGTACAATGCCGGGCCCAAATATGTTGAGATTTATGTTTACGTACCTAAAATATATGTTTTCAAAGCATCCTGCATATGTTTACCTGCTGATTGTTATGTCTACATGCTTATGTTATATACGTTACATGTTATGTTTGATGATATGATATGATGCTATGTTTACATGTTATGTTTGATGATATGTTAGGAATGTTTACATGCTTATGTTATATACGTTACCTGTTATGTTTGAGGATATGCTATGATGTTTATGTTACTAAGTTACATACGATGCATGTTATGTTGGTTAAGCATATATTCATGTTATGCCGCTAAGTTATGGATGATACATGTTATATCTACTTATGTTACTTTATGCTACATGTTAAGTTGATGATGCCATGTATGTTACACATTATATCGCTTATATGTTATGAATGCTACATGCCATGATTAATGTCGATGTATGGTTTTTGTGAGTAGGACAGGATCTTACTAAGCCTATGTGCTTATAGTTTATCTTTCCCTCGTACTGCAGATAAGGGTAAGGGATGGATAAACTAATGGGAGCAGCAGGAGGGGCCAAATGTGTGTGGTAGTGGCATGGTGGAGAAGATCCATTAGGTCTACATATATATGTGTTTACCTATGATGATGATGTCTATGGATGTCCTTATTATGCCTGCTTATGATGGTGTCGTTAAGAACTTGAACTAAGCACTAAGTACCTATCTATGTTATGATGCATGTTCTATGCTAATAAGAAGAAGTAAAGAAGAAGTAAGAAGAAGTATCTATATATGCTATGATGCATGCTCTATGTGAAGAAGAAGAAGTATATATATATATATATATATATATATATATATATATATATATATATATATGTCAATGCAAGTTTATGTTTTAAAAAAAAAAGAAAAAAAAATGTCTAAAGTCTTCCGCTGTAAGAATTAAGAAGTATGCATAAAGTCTTCCGCTGTATGTAATGTAAGTATGTACGGTCGCGTCACGCGCCGCCCCTCCGGACATTCAGGGTTTGGAAAAAGGGCAGGCGTTACATACTATACGTAGATAACATTTTGGTGATTGGCAACAATATCGAAGTGTTATCGGGCGTAAGGGTATGGTTGTCCAAACAGTTTGATATGAAGGACTTGGGAGAGGTGGGACACATCCTTGGGATCAAGGTTATAAGGGATCGCAGGAAAAGGATGTTGTGCTTATCCCAAGCTTCATACATAGACACGATTTTGGATCATTTTAGCATGCAGAACTCCAAGAAGGGTTTTCTACCTTTCAGGCAAGGAGTTCCTTTATCTAAGGAGATGTGTCCTAGATCATCTGAGGAGATAAAGGAGATGAAGGTTGGTCCTTATGCTTCGACAGTAGGAAGCCTCATGTATGCGATGCTATGTACGAAACCAGATATCTGCTATGTCATCCGCATGGTCAGCAGATATCAGAGTAATCCAGGACAGAAACATTGGACTTTGGTAAAGTATATATTGAAGTGCCTGAGAAGGACTAGGGATTTTATGCTAGTTTACCGGGCAGACCAATTACTCCCTGTGGGTTACATGGATTGCGACTTTTGTTAGGAATTGCTTCGGAGGCTCATTGGCTCCCATGTCCCCGGATTAAAATTTTCAACAATGAAAACTAATCTGGATGAGATGAGATTCCTAAGCTCAACCAATTCGTCGTCGTGCTAACGACTTGAGCGATCGCTTGAACAAACTAGTTGTTCAAGCAACAAAACTCTTCTGGTCGGTTAGCCACGGAAGAGATGACGGACGGATCGCCGGTTCTTGTGTTTATCTTCGGGGTCCATGATTATACAAATACATTTGAATGTAGACATGTATAATCAACACATACATAAAGTAAACATGCTCATAACAAATACAAGCAAGTAACCATCCACACAAAACATGCATATAATTGAAAAGCAATTATAAATATAATACAAAAGAACATTAATCAAAATAAACAAGATTATACCTCTTGTTATACCTCTTGATCTTCTATTGTATGTCCTCCCTCCTTTTGGACGTCGTGTGGGCGACGATCTACCAAAAGTTGAAGCCTTCTAGATCACCAATCTTCCTTTCCTTATTCACTAGGAACAAACGAAGATCCTAAAGCAAAACTCATCTTCTTTCTAGAACCGGCCACCAAGTCAATAAACTTGATGTTGCCACCGGACAAGGAAGATAAAATGGAGTATGGAAACCAACCAAAGGAGAAACAACAAGGGCTTGGGTGTCGGCCAACACTTGGAGAAGAAGAAAGAAAACACCCCTTCTCCTTGTTGCCGCCCAAACCCTAAACTAGGCTCCCCTTAATTTCCGGCTAAGGATGAAGGGAAGTAGAATAGATTGAGCTTTGGCCAAGGTAGAGGGAAGAAGGTAGAGCGGCCGGCCATCAAAGGAAAATGAAGAAGAATCTCCCTCTCATTGTTGCCGACCAACACCAACAACCAAACCCTAACCCTAGCCTCCTCCTCATCTCATCCACCACAAGCCATAGATCAAGGGGAGAAGCTTGGGCGCCAGCAAAACCAAAGAGGAAGGAGGAAGAAGGGTGTCGGCCACCATTGGGAACAAGAAGAAGAAGCTCCCTTCTCCTTGTTGCCGCCTAACACCATGAACCAAACCCTAACCCTAGCCTCCTCCTCTTTCTTGCCGCCCAAGCCACCTTATCTCAATTAGGTTTTTCTCTTTTTTCATCTCTCTTGCCGCCCAAGCCTAAGCCCATATATATAGAGTTAGGTTTAGTCCTTGGTTTAATCTCCTCCATTGGTTCTAGGGATTTAATCTCAACCGTCGGATCTAGGGTTTCTTCCAAACCGTCGGATCTAGGGTTTCATCCCAACCGTCGGATCTATTGGATCGAGAAGCGTCGCTAGAGGGGGGGGTGAATAGCGATCGTAAATCTTTTCTTTTTCGTTCGTTCAATACGCAAAGTAAGCACAGCGGAAAATAAATGAACACGTTTATTTTACTTGGTTCACAACCCAGCGGTTGCTACTCCAAGGCCCTATCGGTCCTAGACCGCGTACGGAGGGCAAAGCACTAAAACGTCTCCTCCTCGTTGGAGGTAGGAGACAACGATTACAAAAACCGAATACACGAGGATGAGGCAACAAGCCTACCTCACCTCGTTATGAAGATAAAAAACACAGAATATAATATCAAAAATATTACTTGAATCTGCTGCCGACGAAGAAGATCTGAGGTTGTCGTCGCGTCGGCGTTATGACGGTGTTGAAGCGTTGGCGTTGTAGGAGCACTTGATGAATAATTGATGATCTTTGGAGATGAATCCTCCCCTCCTTTTATAGACTTTAGCCTCTGAATTTGTCTCCTATTTCTTTGGAACGGATCATGAATTTTTCCAAATTTTTATCGCGAAGTGGCGCGTCAAAGCGTTATCCGCTTTGACCTAAGCGCAAAGTGAATCGTCGCCATCACGATCGATGCCTCTCATCGATCGATGATAATGATCGATGCATCTCATCGATCGATGATAGCGATCGCCTTAATGTCCGGTGATCATTGATCGCCCACTTCCCTGCAGTAAGAGATTAGCTCGGAAAATGATAAATACGACGGTTTCTAACCGTCCGATCTCGACCTAGACCTTCCACAGGAAGTCTTAGTCGAATCGTCGCCTACGGTCGTCCCCGTAAAGAGGACACGACCTTACAATCTCTCACTCACACGAGCTTACCTCGATAGTAGCTCTCGCTTCCGGCCTTCCACTCGATTCCTTCGGCTCCCTCCGAATTCACTCAAGTGTCGCCCGACCACCACGGCTTCCTCCGGGTGTCGCTAGCCTTCAGCTCCAGCTTTAGTACTTTTATGCACACTTGATTTAGCTCGTGAGATAACAATATAAACTTAACTTTGTGTCTTTGGCATAATCAAAACACAGGTTCGATTATCTAGTGCCCCTGCACCAACAGGATCTAGGGATTTAATCTCCATCGTCGAATCTAGGGTTTCATCCCAACCGTCGGATCTAGGGTTTCATCCCAACCGTCGGATCTAGAGTTTTGTTTTCCATCAATGGATCTAGGCTTCATGAGGTGTTAATAGTCTACAATGGGGACCATGAGGAGGAGTTGGATCTTGGCCACCCGATGGATCAGAACCACACAAACTTGATCCATCAATGATGTTCCATTCCACTAGAGGATCATTATTGAATTACCTCACCAACTCCCATATGATAATATGGGCTCCATATATTATTTGTACATCCATCTCCCCGTGTTTAAGATATCGAATGTCTGTCAATTAATTGATTTACTGACCATCAATCAATTAACATCTAACTCCTTGAGTAGTACCACTCAACCTTATCATCATGTTGACTAAGTCAACCTGCAGGGTTTACAAGATGAACCTTATGAGCTCCTCAATGGGACATCATCAACCTAATATATAGGACAAGGTTTCCTCCTATAATTAATGGCACACCATGTAAATAATATCATTTCCCAACTTAGCGGGTATATTGATTTAATCCATAGAAATCTTACCCTTTGGTAAATCAAAGAAATAAATACTAAGTACATGTGCCCATTTTTATATCGGGATTAAGAGCATGTACAACATAATATCCGAGGTCCGATCTAATTATGTAGTCAGCAATAAATTGAATCACCTCTATGTCAGTCCTGCTCAATACACCTAAGTGTACTAGTGTAACTCTATGGTCAAGACAAACCAATACCAAGCTACACTACAACCATGCCAATGGTTTGTCCAAAACCATTTTGGTTGTGAGCCTCTACTTATATTCTACAAGGGACTGATAACATGATCTTCTGTGCCACACCAAGCACCATGTTATCTACAATGTAAAATATTAGACAATATGCACACATATAATAAATATAAAGTGCAAACAATGATCATGTGATTCTTATTTCAAAATAAAAATGTTCATACAAAAAGAGCTAGGCTTTTAGTATACATCCCAACAATCTCCCACTTATACTAAAAGACTATGCTGTCATCACACTGCCATACATCTGATTCCCCTTCCCTCCACATGTCTATCAAAGCTCTCGCTAGAAGGGCCTTAGTGAAAGGGTCTACCAGGTCATCCTCTGATGCAATCTAGGCGACAGCAACTTCTACCTCCTTTACGATTTCTTGTATCAGGTGGTACTTGCGCTCTATGCATTTACTTACCATATGGGCTCGTGGTTCCTTCGAGTTTGCAACTGCACCATTATTATAACAATAAATTGTGATATTTTCTGGGCAAACCAGGAATCACATCCAAGTCTATCAGGAAGTTCCTGAGCCACACAGCTTCTTTGGCCGCCTAAGAGGCTGCAACATACTCAGCTTCCATGGTGGAGTCTGCCATGCATTTCTGCTGGACACTCCTCCATATAATGGCTCCACCTCCCAAAGTAAATACAAAACCTGAGGTAGACTTACTGTTATCCCTATCAGATTGGAAATCGGAATCCGTGTAACCTACAGTGAGTAATTGGTCTGCTCGGTAAACTAGCATATAATCCCTAGTCCTTCTCAGGCACTACAATATATGCTTTACCGCAGTCCAATGTCCCTGTCCTAGATTACTCTGATATCTGCTGTCCATGCCCACGACAAAGTAGATATCTGGTCTCGTACATAGCATCGCATACATGAGGCTTCCTACCGCCGAAGCATAAGAAACCGCCTTCATCTCCTCTATCTCCTCAGATGATCTAGGACACATCTCCTTAGATAAAGGAACTCCATGCCTGAAAGGTAGAAAACCTTTCTTAGAGTTTTGCATGTTAAAATGATCCATTATCGTTTCTATGTATGAAGCTTGAGATTAGCACACTAACCTTGATCCCAAGGATGTGTCCCACTTCTCCCAAGTCCTTCAAAACTGTTTGGACAACTATACTCTTACGTCTGATAACACTCTGATATTGTTGCCAACTAAAAAAATGTCATCTACGTATAGTACAAGAAATACCACTACGTTTCCGTCACATCTCTTGTATACACAAGACTTATCCGGACTTTGAATAAATCCATAAGTCTGGATTTACCTCATCAAAGCGGATGTTCCAAGACCTCGAAGCTTGTTTCAATCCATAAATTGACCGATTAAGCTTACATACAAGATTCTCTTTGCCCTTAGCAATGAATCCCTCTGGTTGCTTCATATAGATGTTCTCCTCAAGACTTCCATTAAGGAAAGCTGTCTTGACATTCATCTGCCACACCTCATAATCCACATGAGCTGCTATGCATAAGAGCTCCCAGACCTGATTTGAATCCATAGATTCAATCTCAGTATTCATTGCACTTTGCAAAGATGCTGCATCTATATCTTGGATTGCCTCGTCATATGTCTAGGGATCAGGTTCATGTTCGCCAGGGACCAAATCGGAAGATTCTCCCAATAACATGAATCTATCAGGCTGTCTCACAACCCTCCCACTATGACGAGGTATCACCTGTGTGTCCTCTGTGACACGCGGTGCAGTGACATGTGGTATATCCTCTTGTACCGGTGGTACTGAAGTCGGGACTTCCCCTGTCAACTTCTCAAAAACAATCCTACTCGTGGGCTTGTGGTTCATCACATACTCCTCCTCTAGAAATCTGGCATTCGTACTAACGATCACCCTCTGATCTCTAGGACTATAAAACAAACCACCCTTTGTTCCCTTAGGATAGCCAACAAACAAGCGCACTTATGTACGAGGTTCCAACTTACCAGCATCAGCCTTCAGCACATGTGCTGGACTCCTCCATATCCGAATATGTCTTAGACTAGGCTTTCGCCCAGTCCACGACTCTGTGGGAGTAGAAGGCACTGATTTAGATGGAACCAAGTTCAGAATGTACACTGCCGCATCTAGAGCATATCCCCAGAACGAATCTGGCAAGTCATAATAACTCATCATCGATCTAACCATCTCCATAAGAGTCCTATTCCTTCGCTCTGGTACACCGTTCTGCTAGGGTGTGCCAGGTGTAGACAATTGGGATTGAATCCCAACCTCTGATAAGTAGTTCCTAAACTCTCCCAAGAGGTACTTACCACCATGATCAGATAGTTGTGTCATCCATATCTTGAATAATCATCTATGAAAGAGACGAAATATTCGAGACTACCTCTTGCCTAGATAGTCATAGGACCACACAAATCAGAATGAACCATTCCTAACACATCTTTGGCTCTATACCCCTTGGCCTAAAACGTCCTCTCAGTCATTTTACCTTTCAAGCAAGATTCGCAGGTTGGGAGATCCTCCACCACTAATGAACCCAAAGGTCCATCAACTATCAACCTTTGAATTCTACTCAGGTTAATATGACCAAGCCTTAGATGCCAAAGATATGTTTGGTTTATCTTCAAAGGTTCTTTTCTCTTATTAGAATTAGAAGATGAGTTATAAACTTCAATTTGCATCGTGGGAGGTTTTTGGTTCAAGTGTTTACAAATTTCCTATCAATGTACCTGAACAGATATTTTCTCTATTCCTTTTTATAACAACTCTGTCATTAAAAGAAATAGAATATCCATCTATAAACAATTTAGAAACCGAAATTAAATTCTTTCTAAATAAAGGTACATAAAGGGAATTTTCCAGAATCAAAATTTTATTTTTCTTAAGAGATAAATAAAACTTCTCCCACTACAATAGCCGCCACCTTCATGGCATTGCCCAAGTAAATGGTAATCTCCCCTTTACCTAGTTGTCGTGTTTCCTGGAACCCCTGCAAAGTGTTGCAGACATGATTAGTGGCTCTCGTATCTACACACCAGGTGTCGGTAGATAATGCCTCTAACCATGTTTCAACGACTGGACCAAAGGATATACATTTGTTCTTGCTTCGGATTGGGATAATCCTTCTTCTTATGTCGAGTCTGCTTGCAAGTGAAGTACTTGCCTTTCGGCTTCTTCACTCCTCCCTGTGATCCTCCCACCACCTTTGCTCCACCTTGTTTCTCCTTCCTCTTACCTTTCGGCTTAGAAGTAGAAACCTTTTTGAGCAACCATGGCTTGAGGACACTCTTTGAAGAGTGCATACTTGTACTTCTTAGCAGATAAGACAATATCTAGATTCTTTTCCAATCAACATTATTTGGGTACAGTAAGTTTATTTCCTTTAGTATCATAGTAAGTGGACTGAAAGTCATTTTTGAAAATCCTAAGAATCACAATGATCAAAATATTAGATTTCAAATATTATTGATTCCTCAAAACAATAAAATTCCGAAATCAACCAACACCTCAAAACACCGAGAATATCGCATGCCACGATAGTGTGGACGTATACGAATTCTACATTTGTAAGAGAAGGTTTTACCCATTAATTTTATTATCTTGTCAACCTTACTTTTTGACAAATAAAATTAATAGTTGGTTCCTCTTTGGCCCTACAAATAAAAGCAGTGACTTCGATGGGGAGGATACTTTTTATATGCATCTAAGTGTGCACCATTACATGATACTAAGGGAATTATCTCGGATTATGTGCCTTACCGATGTGGAAGTACACACGCTCCTAAATAATTTTCTATAACCATTATTTGACCTAGTGATCCGCAAACAAACTCATCCGATGGGGAAGAAGGCACTCAGAGCCGACGCACAAGTTTGTTGCATCACACGTCAAATTGTAATAGAGGCCGCGGGAATTAATTAAAATATCCCTCTCCTACTTAGTAAATTGAAAATGAGGAATTTTCAAGCACACACAACATGCATATAAAACAAATCAGCAATAAATATGGAAAAAAAAAAGAATTTTTCCAACTATTATGGCTTTGTTCTCCAATATGCGTCCCGTCGTGTCGCCACCTCGTCCGCTCCATCTTTTCCCGCGCGCAAGTCACCAAAGAGATCCGAGCCGAGATATATCATTTTAATTTACATCCATCGATCCTATACTCCACGAAGGAGTGTATAAACGATCTAGATCAAATGTAACTAAAATGATCGGCTAAACAATGTCGTATTTAATTACAAAAATTAAATACTAATCTAGCCTTGTCAAGCCCGAGGATTCAAATGATATACATACAATCACACACAAACAATCACATACACACATATAGTCATAATAGTCGGATCTTATGCCTGCAACCAAAAAAGTTAGCCTACGCACATCCTACTATTATCCGGCATACTCAATATATGATATGTGCATGAAAGTAACCGAATCCAAAACACACAAAACCGGAAACCATGACTCTGATACCATTTGTTAGGAATCGCTTCAGAGGCTCATTGGCTCCCATGTCCCCAGATTAAAATTTTCAACAATGAAAACTAATCCGGATGGGATGAGTTTCCTAAGCTCAACCAATTCGTCGTCGTGCTAACGACTTGAGCGATCGCTTGAACAAACTAGTTGTTCAAGCAACAAAACTCTTCTAGTCGGTTAGCCGCGGAAGAGACGACGGACGGATCGCCGGTTCTTGTGTTTATCTTCGGGGTCCATGATTATACAAATACATTTGAATGTAGACATGTATAATCAACACATACATAAAGTAAACATGCTCATAACAAATACAAGCAAGTAACCATCCACACAAAACATGCATATAATTGAAAAGCAATTATAAACATAATACAAAAGAACATTAATCAAAATAAACAAGATTATACCTCTTGTTATACCTCTTGATCTTCTATTGTATGTCCTCCCTCCTTTTGGACGTCGTGTGGACGACGATCTACAAAAAGTTGAAGCCTTCTAGATGACCAATCTTCCTTTTCTTGTTCACTAGGAACAAAGGAAGATCCTAAAGAAAAACTCATCTTCCTTTCTAGAACCGGCCACCAAGTCAATAAACTCGATGTTGTCGCCGGACAAGGAAGATAAAATGGAGTATGGAAACCAACCAAAGGAGAAACAACAAGGGCATGGGCGCCGGCCAACACTTAGAGAAGAAGAAAGAAAACACCCCTTCTCCTTGTTGCCGCCCAAACCCTAAACTAGGCTCTCCTTAATTTCCGGCTAAGGATGAAGGGAAGTAGAATAGATTGAGCTTTGGCCAAGGTAGAGGGAAGAAGGTAGAGGGGCCGGCCATCAAAGGAAAATGAAGAAGAATCTCCCTCTCCTTGTTGCCGCCCAACACCAACAACCAAACCCTAACCCTAGCCTCCTCCTATTTCTTGCCGCCCATGGGAAGCAACCCTCATCTCATCCACCACAAGCCATAGATCAAGGGGAGAAGCTTGGGCACGGGCCAAACCAAAGAAGGAGGAAGATGGGTGCCGGCCACCATTGGGAACAAGAAGAAGAAGCTCCCTTCTCCTTGTTGCCGCCTAACACCATGAACCAAACCCTAACCCTAGTCTCCTCCTCTTTCTTGCCGCCCAAGCCACCTTATCTCAATTAGGTTTTTCTCTTTTTTCATCTCTCTTGCCGCCCAAGCCTAAGCCCATATATATAGAGTTAGGTTTAGGCCTTGGTTTAATCTCCTCCAATGGTTCTAAAGATTTAATCTCAACCGTCGGATCTAGGGTTTCATCCCAACCATCGGATCAAGGGTTTCATCCCAACCGTTGGATCTAGGGATTTAATCTCCACTGTCGGATCTAGGGTTTCATCCCAACCGTTGGATCTAGGGTTTCATCCCAACCGTCGGATCTAGAGTTTTGTTTTCCATCATTGGATCTAGGCTTCATGAGGTGTTAATAGGCTACAATAGGGACCATGAGGAGGAGTTGGATCTTGGCCACCCGATGGATCGGAACCACACAAACTTGATCCATCAATGATGTTCCATTCCACTAGAGGATCATCATTGAATTTCCTCACCAACCCTCATATGATAATATGGGCTCCATATATTATTTGTACATCCATCTCCCCATGTTTAAGATATCGAATGTCCATCAATTAATTGATTTACTGACCATCAATCAATTAACATCTAACTCCACGAGTAGTACCACTCAACCTTATCATCATGTTGACTAAGTCAATCTACAAGGTTTACATGATGAACCTTATGAGCTCCTCAAGGGGACATCATCAAACTAATATATAGGACACGGTTTCCTCCTATAATCAATGTCACACCATGTAAATAATATCATTTCCCAACTTACCGGGCATAATGATTTAATCCATGGAAATCTCACCCTTTGGTAAATCAAAGAAATAAATACTAAGTACATGTGCCCGTTATTATATCGGGATTAAGAGCATGTACAACATAATATCCGAGGTCCGATTCAATTATGTAGTCAGCAATAAATTGAATCACCTCTATGTCGGTCCTACTCAATACATCTAAGTGTACTAGTGTAACTCTATGGTCAAGACAAACCAATACCAAGCTACACTACAACCATGCCAATGGTTTGTCCAAAACCATCTTGGTTGTGAGCCTCTACTTATATTCTACAAGGGACTGATAACATGATCTTCTATGCCACACCAAGCACCATGTTATACACAATGTAAAATATTAGACAATATGCACACATATAATAAATATGAAGTGCAAATAATGATCATGTGATTCTTATTTCAAAATAAAAATGTTCATACAAAAAGAGCTAGGCTTTCAGTATACATCCCAACAACTTCCAATCAGATAGGGATAATAGTAAGTCTACCTTAGATTTTGTGTTTACTTTGGGAGGTGGAGCCATTGTATGGAGGAGTGTCCAGCAGAAATACGTGGCGGACTCCACCATGGAAGCTGAGTATGTGGCAGCCTATAAGGCGGCCAAAGAAGCTGTGTGACTCAGGAACTTCCTGATGGACTTGGATGTGATTCCTGGTTTGCCCATAAATTTCACAATTTATTGTGATTATAATGGTGCAGTTGCAAACTTGAAGGAACCACGAGCCCATAAGATAAGTGAATGCATAGAGAGCAAGTACCACCTGATATGAGAAATCGTAAAGGAGGTAGAAGTTGTTGTCGCCTAGATTGCATCAGAGGATGACCTGATAGATCCTTCCACTAAGGCCCTTATAGTGAGAGCTTTGATAGGCATGTGGAGGGAAGGGGAATCAGATGTATGGCAATATGAGGACAGCATAGTCTTTTTGTATAAGTGGGAGATTGTAGGGATGTATACTGAAAAGTCTATCTTTTCTATGAACATCTTTATTTTTGAAATAAGAATCACATGATCTTTGTTTGTATATTTTAATGCATATTATCTAATACGTTACATTGTAGATAACATGGTGTGTAGCGACACACGGGAGATCATGTTATCAGCTCCTTGTAAAGTATAAGTAAATGCTCACAACCGAGATGGCTTTGGACAAACCATCGGAATGGTTGTAGTGTGATTTGGTATTGGTTTGTCTTGACCATAGAATCACACTAGTGCACTTTGCGTGTATTGAGCAGGACCGACTTAGAGGTGATTCGATTTATTGCTGACTACATAATTGAATCGGACCTCAGATATTATTTAGTACATGCTTTTAATCCCGATATAATAACGGGCACATATACTTAGTACTCATGTCTCTGATTTACTAATGGGCGAGATTTATAGATTAAATCGATAAGCTCAGTAAGTTGGGAGATGATATTATTTATATGGTGTGCCATTGATTATAGGAGGAAACCATGTCCTATATATATTAGGATGATGATGTCCTCTTGAGGAGCTCATAAGGTTCATCATGTAAACCCTGCAGGTGGACTTGGTCCGGCATGATGAAAAGGTTGAGTGGTACTACTCAAGGAGTTAGATGTTGATTAATTAAAGGTCAGTAAATTGATTAATCGACGGACATTTGAGATCTTAAACACGGGGAGAAAATGTACAAATAATATATGGAGCCCATATTATCATATGGGGTTGGTGAGGTAGATCAATGATAATCTTTTAGTGGATTGGATTATCATTAGTGGATCAGACTTTATGTGGGCTTGATCCATGGGTGGCCAAGATCCAACTCCTCCTCATGGTCCCTAATGTATCCTATTAACACCTCATGATGCTTAGATCCAATGGATGAAAACAAAACTCTAGATCCAAAGGTAGAGATTAAATCTCTAGATCCGACGGTTGAGATTAAATCTCTAGATCCGACGTTTGAGATTAAATCCCTAGAACCAATGGAGGAGATTAAATCATGGCTTGAGCCCAACTCTATAAATAGAGATCATGAAGTGGGCGGCAAGATGATGATGGCTTAAGGGGATTAGGGTTTGCTTCCTTTGGAGGATAGGAATCCTAGTTGGTTTAGGATTAGGTTTGGGTAGCTAGGGTTTTGGGGTGCTATGGGTGGGCGGCAACTCAAGGAGGTGTTTCTTCTTCTTCGTAAGGTTTTGGCCAGTTCCTTCCATCTTCCCTCTTCCTTGGCTTGTGCTCATCCTAATCTTCTTCCCCACTTCCATGGACGGCCATAAGGAGAGATAGGATTAGGGTTTGAGGCTTATGGTTTAGGAGGCTTGGGTGGCACCAAATAAGGAAGTAGTTTGTTTTCTTCTTCCTATCCTTTGGTGACCGGCGCCCACAGCCCTATCCCAGCCCTTGGACGGCATCCAAATACCCCTTCTCCTTCTCCTTAGGTGGTGGAAACAAGATATAGGGCTTTCCCTTGGTGTCTTGGCCGGTTTCCACCATTATCTTCTTCTCCTTGTTGGCCGGCGGCAAGCATTCTCCTTGTTGCTTGTTGGTTGGCCATAGGAAGGAGAAGAGCTTTGTTTTTATTCTTTCTCTTGCTTTGGAAGAGCAAGAAAAAAAGATTTGTGATCTAGGAGCTTCGACTTTTGGTAGAGCGTCGCCCACACGACGTCCGAAAGGAGGAAGGTCACACATTAGAAGATCGAGAGGTATATCGATTCTCTAATTTATATATGTTACATGTTTGTATTTGTTTTTCATTTATGAGCATGATATAAATCTGTAAATGGTTAAATAATACTTGGATCCCGAGCATAAATATAAAAATCAGCGATCCGGACATCGTCTATTCCGCGGCTACTCGTAGAATAGAGGATGGTCGCTTGAACAACTAGTTTGTTCAAGTGACCTTTCTAAATGAATAGCACGACGATGACTTGGTGGTTTGGGCAATCCCTTTTGTCTAGGATTATATTTTTTTAATCCGGGGACATCGAAGGGATCGCCATGGACAAGCTACCGAGGTGAAGTGGGAAGCAAAGTTTCCCCTCACGGACTCGATAAGCTAAAACCATTAAATTAGTATGAGAGCTTCCAGGCCAAAACCCTTCACGTTGGCTATCCTAGAGGAACGAAAGGTGGTTTATTTTATAGTCCTAGAGATCATAGGGTGATCGTTAGCACGAACGCCAGATTTCTAGAGGAAGACTATGTGTTGAACCATAAGCCCATGAGTAAGATTGTTCTAGAGGAATTAAAAGGGGAAGTCACTTCTTCAGTACCACCGGTACAAGAGGATATACCACAAGTCACTGCACCGCATGTCACAGAGGATACACAGGTGATACCTCGTCGTAGTGGGAGGGTTGTGAGACAGCCTGATAGATTCAAGTTCTTGGGAGAATCTTCTAATTTGGTCCCTGGCGAACATGAACCTGATCCCTGGACATATGACGAGGCAATCCAAGATAAAGATGCAGTATCTTGGAAAAGTGCAATGAATACTGAGATTGAATCTATGGATTCAAATCAGGTCTGGGAGCTAGTAGAACCACCCGATGGTGTAAAAACCATTGCATGCAAGTGGATCTACAAAAGAAAGAGGAATAGATGTGAAGGTTGAGACCTTCAATGCGAGGCTTATTGCGAAGGGGTATACTAAGAAAGAGGGTATCGATTATGAGGAGACCTTTTCGCCAGTAGCCATGCTTAAGTCTATCCGGATTCTCTTATGCATTGCAGCTCATATGGATTATGAGGTGTGGCAGATGGATGTCAAGATAGCTTTCTTTAATGGAAGTCTTGAGGAAAACATCTATATGAAGCAACCAGAGAGATTCATTGTGAAGGGCAAAGAGCATCTTGTATGTAAGCTTAATCGGTCCATTTATGAATTGAAGCAAGCTTCGAGGTCTTGGAACATCCGATTTGATGAAGTAATCCAGTCTTATGGATTTATTCAAAGTTCGGATGAGTCTTGTATATACAAGAGATGTGATGGAAACGTAGTGGTATTTCTTGTACTATACGTAGATGACATTTTGTTAATTGGCAACAATATCAAGATGTTATCAGACGTAAGGGTATGGTTGTCCAAACAGTTTGATATGAAGGACTTGGGAGAAGTGGGACACATCCTTGGGATCAAGGATATAAGGGATCGCAGGAAAAGGATGTTGTGCTTATCCCAAGCTTCATACATAGACACGATTATGGATCGTTTTAGCATGCAGAACTCCAAGAAGGATTTTCTACCTTTTAGGCATGGAGTTCCTTTATCTAAGGAGATGTGTCCTAGAACATCTAAGGAGATAGAGGAGTGAAGGTGGTTCCTTATGCTTCGGCGGTGAGAAGCCTCATGTATGCGATGCTATGTACGAGACCAGATATCTGCTTATACGTGAGAATGGTCAGCATATATCAAAGTAATCCAGGACATGGACATTGGACTGCGGTAAAGCATATATTGAAGTACCTGAGAAGGACTAGAGATTATATGCTAGTTTACCAGGCAGACCAATTACTCCCTATGGGTTACACGTATTCCGACTTTCAATCAGACAGGGATAACAGTAAGTCTACCTCAGGTTTTGTGTTTACTTTGGGAGGTGGAGCCATTGTATGGAGGAGTGTCAAGCAGAAATGCATGGCGGACTCCACCATGGAAGCTGAGCATGTGGCAGCCTCTGAGGCGGCCAAAGAGGTTGTGTGGCTCAGGAACTTCCTGATGGACTTGGGTGTAATTCCTGGTTTGCCCAGAACTATCACAATTTATTGTGATAATAGTGGTGCAGTTGCAAACTCGAAGGAACCACGAGCCCATAAGGCAAGTAAACACATAGAGCGCAAGTACCACCTGATACGAGAAATCGTAAAGAGAGGAGAAGTTATTGTGGCCAAGATTGCAGCGGAGGATAACCTGACAGATCCTTTCACTAAGGCCCTTCCGACGAGAGCTTTTGATAGGCATGTGGAGGGAATGGGGATCATATGTATGGAAGTTTGAGGACAGCATAGTCTTTTAGTATAAGTGGGAGATTGTTGGGATGTATGCTGAAAAGTCTATCTTTTGTATGAACATCTTTATTTTGAAATAAGAATCACATGATCATTGTTTGCATATTTTTATGGTTATGCATATTGTCTAATACATTACATTGTAGATAATATGGTGTGTGATGTCACACGGGAGATCATGTTATCGGCTCCTTGTAAAGTATAAGTGTAGGCTCACAACAAAGATGCCTTTGGACAAACCATTGGTATGGGTGTAATATGATTTGGTATTGGTTTGACTTGACCATAGAATCACACTAGTACACTTTATGTGTATTGAGCAGGACCGACTTAGAGGTGATTCGATTTATTACTGACTACATAATTGAATCAAACCTCAGATATTATATTGTACATACTCTTAATCCCGATATAATAACGGGCACATTTACTTAGTATTTATTTCTTTGATTTACCAATGGGCGAGATTTATAGATTAAATCGATAGGCTCGGTAAGTTGGGAAATGATATTATTTATATGGTGTGTCGTTGATTATAGGAGGAAACCGTGTCCTATATATTAGGATGATGATATCCCCTTGAGGAGCTCATAAGGTTCATCATGTAAACCCTGCAGGTGGACTTGGTCCGGCATGATGAAAAGGTTGAGTGGTACTACTCATGGAGTTAGATGTTGATTAATTAATGGTCAGTAAATTAATTAATCGATGGACATTCGAGATCTTAAACACGGGGAGAAAATATACATATAATATATGGAGCCCATATTAACTTATGGGGGTTGGTGAGGTAGATCAATGATAATCCTTTAGTGGATTGGATTATCATTAATGGATCGGACTTTATGTGGGCTTGATCCATTGGGTGGCCAAGATCCAACTCCTCCTCATGGTCCCTATTGTAGCCTATTAATACCTCATGAAGCCTAGATCCAATGGATGGAAACAAAACTCTAGATCCAAAGGTAGAGATTAAATCTCTAGATCCGACGGTTGAGATTAAATCCCTAGAACCAATGGTGGAGATTAAAACATGGCTTATCCCTAAACTCTATAAAAGGAGGCCTTAGGGTTGGCATGAAGTACAATAGAGAAGCAAGGGAGCTTTGGAGTTGGCGGCAAGAAGCTAGGATTAGGGTTTGGAGCTTGGCGGCACCAAATAAGGAAATTCTTTCCTTGTCTTCTTCTTCTCCATTGGTGGTCGGCGCCCATACCAGCCTTCCCAGCCCTAGGGCGGCGTCAAAACCACCTTCTTCTCCTCTCCTTGGCTGGTGGAACCAAGGCTTAGGGTCCTCCCTTGGAGCTCTTGGCCGGCAGCCATCCTTTTTCCTTCTCCTTGTTGGCCGACAACAAGCAACTTGTTTGTTGCTTGTCGGTTGACTAAAGGAAGGAGAAGAGTCTTGTTTCTATTCTTCCTCTTGCTCAGAACGAGCAAGGAAGGAAGATTGGTGATCTAGAAGCTTCAACTTTTGGTAGATCGTAGCCCACACGATGTCCGAAAGGAGCAAGGTCATACAATAGAAGATCGAGAGGTATAACACTTATCTTTCTTTATATGTTACATGTTTGTAATTGTTTTTCAATTATATATGCATGATATATTCTATTTTGTGGCTAATATAACTTCGACCCCGAACATAAACACAAAAGTCGGCGATCCGTATATCGTCTATTCCGCGGCTATTCTAGAATAGAGGTTGGTCGCTTGAACAACAAGTTTGTTCAAGTGACTACTCTAATCGAATAGCACGACGATGACAAGGTTGCTTGCGCAATCCCTCTTGTCAAGGATAAATTTTTTATTTGGGGATGTAGAAGGGATCGCCATGAACAAGCGACCGAGTTGAAGAGGAAAGCGAAGTTTCCTACCTTTAATATTTGCCATAACGCCACTCTTCTCCCAAGTGTGCAAAAAATCCAAAAAGGCACATTATGACATATAAGACCTAAATTGTGCCAATTTGATCAATTTTTAAACTTCTCAAATTTGATTAGCACATTCTAAAATCTTTTAGAATTAGGATCAAACTTATTTCCAAGGTACCCATAACCTTGAAAATGACCTAAAGTGCATGGTTAGGTTAACTACCTATCCATTTAAAGTTGGCGCACCCTAACCCATTAGCGTGATGGAATCATGCTCCTAGGAACCCAATACCTATTGGATCTTCTTGGATTTACAAGGTATTCAATAGGGATAACTTCCCTAGATACCCTTCTAATGAGCCTCCTAGGCTTAGAAGTCTTGGTCATTGTGGTCTTGTCCAGGTTAACCTTAGGGATTGCCTCCCTAGTAACCTTCTTAGTGGTCTTCTTAGGTTTTATAGAACCCTTGCCCACTAGACACACACCATGGTTAGCCTTAGGGATGACCTCCTTAGTAACCTTGGCTTTCCTAGACCTAGAAATGGTTCCATAATCGAATGGTTTTCTTGGGGTTAGGTTTGTGACTCAAACCTTTCTTGCCCCTTGATGGTTCTTGCCTCCTAAGACATAGATTTTGACCATTTGACCCATGACTTTGATTTTGCATTTTCCTAAGGGTATTTTCTAGTTTCTCAAGCCTTGACCTCAAGGCTTGGTTCTCTAACTCTAATTTTCCCAATTTTGAATTTTCATTTGTTCTTTGGGAAGGCCTCTTCATTCTAGGCATATATCTACCCTTTTTAGGGTTAATGCCTAGATTTTCTTCTATCTTCCTAATGGTTTCTTTAGGTAGAATTTTTCTAGGCTTATCCTTAGAGCTAAAATTATCACTCATAACACCTAGGCAAAAATATTTATTTTTAGCATGCTCCTTATGATTATGCACAATTGCAAGTGAATTGAAGGCATTCTTTTTAACATAAGGATTTGAAGGTGCATTATTAAATTTTACCTTAGAGTTTGCTTTAGAAGCTCCCCCTATATGTGATGCTCTTTCTTGGACCTTGGAGGCTTGTCTTCCCTTCGGGCATTGGCTTCTATAATGTCCCTTTTAATGGCATTTGACGCACAGCACATGCTCCTTGCTCTTCCTAGTGGGGACACCGGCATCCTTGACTTTTGGCACCGGTTGAGCCTTCTTGACCTTCTTAGGACATTTGCTCTTATAGTGCCCATATTCCCTACACTCAAAACACACAATATGATTTTTATTTTTGATTAAAATGCATGAGCTACCTAGGGAATTTTTGTCTTGTTCTTCACTTCTCCTGGATGTAGATGCTTTTTCTTGCTCTTGCTCCAAGATGGAAAATCTCTCCTCCCCCTCAATCTTAGAGGTGGAGGTTTCCTCCAATTCTTCCACATCCTCAGATGTTGGTGGACATTCTTCCTCGGCTTCCTTCTCTACTTGTGTTGGTACAACATTTTCGTGGAATTTGACCAACTTATTCCACAACTCCTTAGCATCCCTATAACTCCCTAATCTAGACAAAATATTATTAGGTATCAAATTTACTAATATTTTTGTTACCTTAATGGTTGTCTTGAATTTTTGTCGTTGCTTCTCAATCCATCTTGATTTTTCAATTAACTTCTTGTCTTCATCCCTAGGTATCTCGAAACCATTTTCCATTATAATAATAATATCAAAATCGGTTTCGAAAAATACCTCCATTCTTTTCTTCCGCCATGAAAAATCTCCTTCGAACTTCGGTGGATGGATGTTCATGTCGGCCATTTGATGTGCTTATAATGGCGATGAGGCTGATGATAAGGTCCTCGCTCTGATACCACTTGTTAGGGTCGATGGCCCGACTAGAAGGGGGGATGAATAGTGCATGTGCATCGTCAATCGAAATTCGATCATGCTTGTCTACAATACTTGTTAGCACCGTGGAATATACAATAATGAAAATACACAACAAAACACAAGCACAAGAGACGACGATATAACATGGTTTGGAACCCTAGTTCCTACTCCATGGGGCGAGCTCAATAGCAAGCTCTAGTGATGCACACACCATTAATAAACCTCTCCTTCTCGACAACAAGTCGGAGGTGGAGAAAACCCATTACAATGTAAGCTTACAACAATAAGCAAGGAGAAACAATCAAATACAAGTAAAATACAAAACAAAGAACTAAACACTTTACACGAAGTAAGCTTTGCTTGCTTGATGATTTCATTGCTTTGGATAGGTCTTGAAGGTCTGGAATGCAGCAACAATTCTCCTCTAAAATCTCTCCAAAAATTGCTACAAAAATCTCCATCTCGAGCTTCTTTTATAACATGCATCGAGTTGATTTCGCGCCTGGCAATCGACTGCCATAAGGCCCCAGTTGACTTCTCTTGTAGTCCTTGTCTCATAACGTCACAATCCACAGTGAAAAAACTCCAACATATACACTGGCAATTGACTGCTATTACCATCAATCGACTGCCAAGCCCATAGTCGACTGCTCAATCGGCTATTGAGCTTTCTGTGCTCATGACCAAAACATCAATCGACTACCTTCATATGGTAGTTGACTTCCGAAGGTTAGCAGTCGACTATCAAGACCACTTGGTAGTAGTTAATCGCTAGTCGACTCCTTATCAGTCAACTGTTCAACACCCCAGTCGACTAATACACCTCAACAATGAGGTTTACCCCAAGAATGATGCCCTCATACTTGCTAGACCACCCTTAGACTAGACCTAAGCCTTCTAGCCACCTCCATTAGCTTCGCACCTATCGGATCCCTGTAAGTCATCCATGACTTGTTCATCCATACTCTAGCTCTCAGGTTCTTCCATCGGCTATTGTCATGTTAACCGGGTCTACATCGCCAAGCCTACACACTTGGACTTTCAATGCCAAGTACATATGACTTGGACTTTCACCGCCAAGGCTACACACTTGGACTTACGTGGTCAAGGCTACACACTTGAACTTTCCTTGCCAAGTACACAAGACCTAGACTTCCCATGCCAAATACACAAGACTTGGACTTCCGATGCCAAATACACAAGACTTGGACTTTCCATGATAATCACATGTCATATGTTTTGTCGAACATCAAAATACTGCTCGAGTCAAACCCAAGTCTGGTCAATCGTGACCTGGACCGATTACATCAACACTTTGCCCTTGGTTTACTTCCTCCCCCTAAGGCATTGAGTCTTATAGTGGCCTCTTTGATTTCATTTGAAGCAAATAATATGCTCCTTGCTCTTAATTGTTGGGTCTCTGGCATCCTTAGGCTCTTCATTAACTTTTGGTGTCGATTGAACCTTCTTAACTCTTTTTGGACACTTGCTCTTATAGTGTTCTACTTTCCTACACTCAAAACACATTATATGATTTTTATTATTAATACATGTATTTGAGTTACCTAAGTTAGTAAGGGAATTTTTGTCTTTTCCTTGGCTCCCGGAGGTGGATGGCTCATCTTCTTGCTCCAACATTGAGGATGGTCTCTCTTCCCCCTCAATCGTAGAGGTGGAGGCTTCCTCCAATTCTTCTACCACTTCCTCGGATGTTGAGTATCTCTCAACTTTCAATTCCTCAAGCCCTTGTGAGGATGATGATGCACTTTCTTCTTGAGTTTGAGAGGATGAACACTCCTCTTTGGACTCCTCCTCAACTTCTTGGGTCGGTGAGATTTCTTCATGGAGCTTGATCAATTTGCTCCATAATTCTTTAGCATCCTTACAATCTCCTACCTTATGCAAGATATAACTAGGCATTAAGTTAGTCAAAATTAACATTACCTTTTTATTAATTTCGTATTTCTTATTTTTCTCCTAGATCCATTTCTTCTTCTTGAGGACTCTTCCTTTCTTGTCCTTGGGAGGATCAAAATCATCTAAAACACTACACCAATAATCTATGTCTTTAGTTAAAAAAAACACTCAATTTTACCTTTCCAAGGTAATCGTGAAATCTTCACCGTCGAAGAAAAGTGGAACTGTGGTGTCATTCCCCAATCTATCAGTTGACAATTCCATCTTTCTTCCTCTAGTGCTTTGCTCCCTTGGTTGTTAAGACTTCAAGTGTGTCATACCACTTGTTAAAGATCAGACGTCACTAGAGGGGGGTGAATAGCAATTACGTAATTTCTTTCGATTGCCTGCTTGTCTACAATTATTGTTAGCGCAATGGAATACAAATACAAATAACATATGAAAACAACAATACAAGCACAACACAAAGATATAACATGGTTCCGAACCTAGAGTTCCTACTCCACGGGTCGAGCTCAAGTGAGCTCTAGTGATGCACACCACCACTAATAAACCTCTCCTTTTCGAAAAACATTCCGGAGGTGGAGAAACCTCTTACAAGGTGATTACAAAAGTGATACAAAAAAATACAAGTAAAGAAAGCTTTATACAAAGAACATTTGCTTGCTTGCTTATTGATTACTTTGGATTGCTCTTGAAAGTATGGAATGCAACAACACTTCCCCATCAAAATCGCTCAAAAATCACTGCAAAATCCTCCATTCGAGTTGCTTTTTATAACTTACATCGAGCTGATTTTGTGCCTAGCAGTCGACTGCTAAAAGGCACCAGTCGACTGCTCTCCCATTCGTTGTCTCACAATGACTCCATCTACGTTGGAACCTGCCCCAATGGATAGCCTAGCAGTCGACTGACCATACTAGCAGTCGACTGATGTTGGGTAGTCGACTGATCAGTCGACTACTAGAGCTTCTATGATCGTGTCCATCTAAAACAGTTGACTATCATCCATGGCAGTCGACTAATCAAGGCCAATCGACTGCCAAAGCTTCACCCAAGCAGTCGAATCTCAGATGACTATCAAATCAGTCGACTAGTCATAATCCCAGTCGAGTGCTCTAAGTTGACTAGGTTGTCAAGTGTCAAACATTCAGTCAGTCGACTAGTTCATAATCCCAGTCGACTAATAAACCTCAAACATGAGATTTAACTTATGTATAATCCCCTCATACTTGATAGACCACCCTTAGCCTAGACCTAATCCTTCTAGCCACCTCCATCAGCCTCATGCCTATCGAATCCCTCCATGTCCTCCATGACTTGAGAGGATGAACACTCCTCTTTGGACTCCTCCTCAACTTCTTGGGTCGGTGAGATTTCCTCATGGAGATTGATCAATTTGCTCCATAATTCTTTAGCATCCTTACAATCTCCTACCTTATGCAAGATATTATTAGGCATTAAGTTAGTCAAAATTAACATTACCTTTTTATTAATTTCATATTTCTTATTTTTCTCCTCAATCTATTTCTTCTTCTTGAGGACTCTTCCTTTCTTGTCCTTGGGAGGATCAAAATCATCTAAAACACTACACCAATAATCTATGTCTTTAGTTAAAAAAAACATTCAATTTTACCTTTCCAAGGTAATCGTGAAATCTTCACCATCGAAGAAAAGTGGAACTGTGGTGTCATTCATCAATCTATCAGTTGAC
Source organism: Wurfbainia villosa (assembly GCA_025175895.1). Taxonomy (NCBI): domain Eukaryota; kingdom Viridiplantae; phylum Streptophyta; class Magnoliopsida; order Zingiberales; family Zingiberaceae; genus Wurfbainia; species Wurfbainia villosa. The sequence goes on along the minus strand of CM046000.1, from coordinate 75,842,382 downwards.
AATTCCATCTTTCTTCCTCTAGTGCTTTGCTCCCTTGGTTGTTAAGCCTTGAAGAGTGTCATACCACTTGTTAAAGATCATACGTCACTAGAGGGGGGGTGAATAGCAATTACGGAATTTCTTTTGATTGTGTGCTTGTCTATAATTATTGTTAGCGCAATGGAATACAAATACAAATAACATATGAAAACAACAATACAAGCACAACACAAGGATATAACGTGGTTCGGAACCTAGAGTTCCTACTCCATGGGTCGAGCTCAAGTGAGCTCTAGTGATGCACACCACCACTAATAAACCTCTCCTTCCCGAAAAATATTCCGGAGGTGGAGAAACCTCTTACAAGGTGATTACAATAGTGATACAAAAAAAATACAAGTAAAGAAAGCTTTATACAAAGAACGTTTGCTTGTTTGCTTTTTGATTGCTTTGGATTGCTCTTGAAAGTATGGAATGCAACAACACTTCCTCATTCAAATCATTGCAAAATCCTCCATTCGAGTTGCTTTTATAACTTACATCGAGCTGATTTTGTGCCTAGCAGTCGACTACCAAAAGGCACCAGTCGACTGCTCTCCCATTTGTTGTCTCACAATGACTCCATCTACGTTGGAACCTGCCCAATGGATAGCCTAGCAGTCGACTGACCTTACTAGCAGTCGATTGATGCTGAGTAGTCGACTGATCAGTCGACTACTAGAGCTTCTATGCTCATGTCCACTTAAAATAGTTGACTGTCATCCATGGCAGTCGACTAATCAAGTTCAATCGATTGCCAGAGCTTCACCCAAGCAATCGAATCTCATATGACTATCAAACCAGTCGACTGGTCATAATCCCAATCGAGTGCTCTAAGTTGACTAGGTTATCAAGTGTCAAATATTCGGTCAGTCGACTAGTTTATAATCCCAGTCGACTAATAAACCTCAAACATGAGATTTAACTCATGTATAATCTCCTCATACTTGATAGACCACCCTTAGCCTAGACCTAATCCTTCTAGCCACCTCCATCAGTCTCATGCCTATCGAATCCCTCCAAGTCCTCCATGACTTGTTCATCCATACACTAGCCTTCAGGTGCTTCCATCATCTATTATCATGCTAACCGGGTCTACTTTGCCAAGGTACATTTGGACTTACGCCACCAAGACAAACGCTTGGACTTTACACCGCCAAACATTGGACTTATGATGCTAAGACTATAGCTTGGACTTTATGCTTCCAATATCATACCCTTGGACTTCCCAATTGTCAAGTATCCATACTTGAACTTTCACCGCCAAAGTTCACTTGGACTTTACGTCGTAAAGACTACACACTTGGACTTATGCTACCAAGACTACACCTTTGGACTTTCCTTTCCAAGTGCCAATGACTTGGACTTTACCATTGCAAAAACTCATTCTTGGACTTTTCCTTTGCCAAGACCCATGCTTGGACTTTCCATGCCAAGACCATACTTGGACTTCTCAATTGTCAAGTACCAATGACTTGGACTTTCCATGACAATCACATTATCAAATATTTTGTCAAACATCAAAATACCACTCGAGTCAAACTCGATTCTGACCAATCGTGATCTGGGTTGATTGCACCAACAGTTGGTACATATGTTTTAGAAGATGAAAATATATCATCAATGGTAGGTAATTGTGGAGCTATAAATTGATAGATGGCTTCAACCCAATTGAAATTAGCTATATTGTTAAAATCATCTACAATATATACAAGACCTTAGGAACCTTATATGTACTAATAGAGAACAACACACAAGCAAATATCTATAAAAAATACAATTTACAATTTACAAAATACCAACACATCTTCATCTAATATGGCTCTAGAAAAAAAAATTAAGTAAATACTCTATTCTCGATCTAGTAGGTCATTTTTTAAAAGAAATGAGAAAGGAAGAGTTTACTCGATGCATTAGTTGAACTGATGGAAACAGAAACACCTCTATTTGGAATACCAAGCAAAAAAGACACATCTCTTCTAGTGAAAGAAACTGACACACTTGAAAACTTAAAAGTTTGAGATGCTGAATCCCAACTTTGAAATATATTCACTAATAGCCCATGAATTTGTGAAATCTTTTGTATGTTCAAAAAAAAGCAAATGAGATTGTTTAATGATCTCTCTGTGTCTATTATGTAAACAAACATAACCATGTTTTCCTTTACAAGTTTGAGCTCCAAAAAAAATTATAAAGTCTAAAATGCTAGTCCATTGGAGTTAGTTTCTTCCCACACTCATTTGAAACCTACACATTTGGAAATTATATATATATATACCTATATATCTATTATATATAAAACTTGATTTTTCCATCATATTATACTTATACACAACCTAAATTTTTATAAATCATACCTTGTGTTTTACATATTTTGACATTGATAATATTATACATTAATGATTTTTGAAAAAAAAACTCATTATTGAATTTATCATCTTCAGATATAGATTAAAAAAATAGTATGATTGTTGAGACTAATACAAACCATTCCTAAATCCTAATCCAATTAATCTGTGCAAGAGATGGAGTACTTCATTCTTGACTAAATCAAGAAATTCGAAATATACCTTTACAGATGAACGAGAGGTTGAACCACATTCTTGAGTCATTCTGTAATAATGAGTGGGTGAGAGAAAGGTTATGAGCTAGGAGACTTTTACTGAAAACCCTAAAATCGAGTCAACAAGCGTAAAATAGAAACTTAAATAATGGGATAAAGAAAGGTTATGAGTTTGGACAATCTCGTAGAAAATCCTAAAATTCAATGAAAGTTACAACAATAAAAATATAAATGGGAAGACAGAGGAGATGTGTTTCAATCTACGTCTAAAAGAAACCTAGCAATCTAAGAGAAGCACGAAGCTCAGCATTGTATTTTGAGTAGGTAAGAATGTGTTGGGAGATCGATTGACCGGCTAGAGGGGGGTGAATATCCCTCGTTCGTTGGATGCCGTATTTTGCTCGTCTACGAAAACGTTAGCGCAAGCGGAAGCAATAAACTAAGACAAGCAAATAGAAATAAAACAAAGACAATACAAACACGGAGATGTAACGTGGTTCACGGCTACGCCGCTAATCCACGGTCCGATTCATCGACGGTGAATCACTCCGAAATCTATCCACTAGATCTCTCCTTTGCACAAAGCTAGGTGGAGGTAACCTCTTTACAACAACACTCCTCTTACAAATATAATGAAAATAAGCTTGGGTAAGAGGATGGAAAGCTTTAGGGAACTTTGGGAGAGTGTTAGAGTGTAAGCATTAGCCTCCCAAAGCCTTACCCCCTTCCTTTTTATAGAGGAAGAGGGTTTCTTCCCATTGACACAGGAGCAGTCGACTGATGGCACCCATCAGTCGATTGGTGTTGTAGTCGTTGCCCAATAACGGCCGCTTTCCACATTGGATACTATCCAGCGATCGGCATCGATCGATGGCACCCATCGATCGGCCCGATGTCAACGGTCGAGTCCTCAACGAGGTCGACTCCATTCTATGCTGCCGCGGTGACATCGGTCATTATGTCCCTTAGCGATCGGTGATCAAGCCATCGATCGATTGCCCATCTTTGCGATCGGCCGATCAACTTGATTCAGCCACATTAGACCAGTCGATCGAACCATCGACTCAGAGCAGTTGACTGTCATGACATGGCAGTCGACTGGTGTCGGGAAAAACCATTCGACTCTTGGCCAAATGACCAAGTTTCACCTAAGAGCTACCCCTTCCCGGGTTACAATCGCTCACTCTCATCCCTCGGAGTCCCTCGCCTTCGAAGTTCTCTTCGTTCGCGGCCACACCCCTCGGCAGCATCAGGCGCACGACTCTGCAATGCTCCTTCGCGTCTCTTTCCTCGAAGTCTACTTCCTCCGGCTTCGCTCCAAGCTCCTCGTCCGGTGGTCCCTCGGATGCTCCAAGCGTACGGCTTCCGCAAAGCTATCCTTCACCGACTCAAGGCACGAGTCATGAGATGTGAAACTCGCCATGGCTCCATGTGCGAATTACTAAGTCCTGCACGACTTCAACGCACATATCAAATCAATATATCAAACTAACTTAAACCCTTTGCCACACCATCAAAACCATATTACGGCAAGAGATTGCCCTAACAGAATGCATGTGGGTCGACATGATGTATGGATGATTCAGGATTTTTTTTTATTATGGCTCGGATGCATATAAAATAAAAGAGTAAATAAAACAGTTTACAAAAGGGATAAGATAGAAATTAGGTAATTATGAAACTCTAGTGCTTCTTTTAGACATTGATAAATTTCATTATGTCCTTTGGTAAATTTATGTTCCGTATTAAAATTAATTAATTAATTACTCAGCTTGCGATTTAATTTCCTCCCATTTACAGTCTGTCTCCTTCGTCTCGATCATCACTGGCTAGATATTCGATTGTATGTTTTATATGATATCAATTTGTTTCACCGTCTTAGTTCTTGCTTCTTTTTTCCTTACCATTTCTCTTTGATAATGGATCGACTTGCTTGTTTGGCTCATCCAAGGCTAGGGTTTTGCATTTTTTTGAACTAGTTATCTTGAGAACTGGTATCTTAGTGGAGGAAATCAGAATTGAAGAGGAAAAATCTAAGGGAGTGTTTGGTTCGTAGAAAATTTTTTATTTTTTATTTTTATTTTCTGAGAAAGCGAGAAAATACAGGAAATGACATTTGGTTGTTGTTTTCCATTTTCATTTTCTAGAAAATAAAGGAGTGTTTTCTGGAAAACTAGATGATGCGATCGTATAAGGATTTTCTGGCTTCCTTTCAACGCCGATGACCGTGCAGGAAGCTTACGGGTTCTCTCCGACCGCAACAGTAATGAGATACGAAGAAGAGAAATGCACGCAACCCAAGCAATGAACAAAGACACAAGATATAACGTGGTTCGGAACAAGGGTTCCTACTCCACGGGGGTGAGCTCTTCCACGAGCTACGGTGCCAAAGCACCTTCACTATAAACTTCCTCCTTCACTGAAAAAACTTCTGGAGGTGGAGGAGAAAACCTCTTACAATTATCTCAATACACAGAAAATATCGAAAGGATGGAGCTCACTACTCTCCTTGCCTCCTTCTCCGGCGATGTGGTTGCTCTCCCCTTCGGATGTGCTTTTGTCTCTCTGTCTGTTGGAAGGAATGCTGATCCCTTTCCTCTTGCCCTTCTTCTCTCTTTTATCCCCCTTCCTCTGGCCAGCTGTTGCACCACGAACCTCCTTCATCGTACATGTGGCCACCTTACTTATCTGGAGAATCATTCTGTTACAGACACGATGAGTGAAGGCTCGTCCGAATATTATGTGGGGTCCTCTTTTGTTGTGTAACAACTTCTTATCTATATTTCGGGAAATATTCTAGCCCATCCCTTTCAACCACTTACCTTCAGTAAAGATAGCCTACACCCACCGCTCACGTGTAGCATAGCTCTTAGGCTTTTTCCGGTAGTCCAAACCAACTTCCATCCTTCTCGCACCGAATCACCTCCAGGCCCGCTAGACCGAGCCGATTCTCATCCGCCTTGTATCGGACTAATCCTCGAATTCGCTCTGTCATGCCAACCTTCTCAAACCATCCTCCCGAGCCAACTTCCCCAAACTTATGCATCCGAACCGTTCTTCCTAGACTCCTTCCACCGAACCAACTACTTGGTTCAGACAATGTCCTACGCACGGGTCTTTTCACCTTACTTAAGGGAAATGGTATCAGCAGTATCATTAGCCAACCCCTAAAAATAGTCAAGCGAAGTGATAAACTTGACTTTCTAAGTAAGCAGGTTTCTAATTCACCCTTTTCCTTATCAATTCAAATTTTACCTTTTCCTATTGTCTTACCACATATGTCCGGAGCGGCTTAATGGGCCCATGGGCCCCGCTTTTCTTTTTCTCTTAGGTAGCTGAACCGTCACAAAAACCCTATATAAATCTCCGTCTTCCCTTCTATGCATAACTTGAGTGTATAATAGTCTAGTCTTTTCCCCTTCTCCTTCCAACAATTTTTTCCGACGGTGGTCAGGCGCCCTAGCCCTTTCTCTTGCCAGCGTTCCCTCTACAGTCTTCAAGTAAGTGTTCCTCTTCTTCTACACATATGGCCCCGAAGACCCTACCCTTACTTCCCTGGTATGAGCACACCGTCACCCAACTAGATAGCAAACACTATTTCTTCAACCTTAGGAATCAATTTATAGACCCTTCCGTGCCATGCCATTTCAATACCACTTCTTACCGACCACATCGTCCTCCTCCAAACCTAACTTGCTTCTTTTTAGAACAATTGCTCAACGATTTGTATTTGCCCGTGTCCTCTTCCTATCAAGAAATCTTGGACTTGTATAAACTGCCCCTCAACCAATTTACCCCCAATTCCTTCTGCATTTTATCGAGCGCTATCATAGTATTCTGACACTTGGATCTCCCTTTGTCCCCCCAACTATTCCATTGCTTCTTTCAATTGAAATCCTTTAAGGAGGGTCTTTTCTATCAATCCAGCCGCTCGGATTGCTAGTTTTTAGTGAACATTCCATCTTCTCACAAAGGATGGGAAGCACTCTATTTCTTTGCTCAACTTCTGACGCCCCTCCCCTATTCGGATACCTAGAAGCTAGATCTTCCAGAGTTACCCCCTTTTCACAAAATTAGGGCTCAATGCAACTTTTATAAGGTTTACAGAGTGTTGAGAGAATCCCATTACAGCTCCGATCATCTGATAAAACCTCCCCTTTTTAGTCGTCATGGGTTGTCCTCTTTTCCATTAACCAACCCAGACACTATAGGTAGCATATTGTTCATATTTTAGTGCAACCAATTTTCTGGGCCAACCTACCTTCTAACAATAGATTTTGCATATATTCTAATGTAGGACGCCCTCTTGAAAGGTGAGGAGATTACTGCCGCCAAGAAGAAGACCTCTAAGAAAAGAGGTAAAGGCAAATCCGAAGCAGCTCCTTCTTCGCCCCGGAAGAAATTGTGCCCTGCCAGGGAAAGCGCCCCTAGCTCTTCTTCACTTCCTGTATCTTCTTCTTCCCATTCTTCTCCTTTATCCTCCCCCTAGACACTAGAGAAGCATCAACGCTTGGTTATATATGAACCTAGTGTTGGGGATCCTTGGAACTCTAGAGGGGGGGGTGAATAGCGTTGATTGGTTGTGTGATGGATTTCAATTGCGTGCTTGTCTACAATTCATGTTAGCGCAGTGGAAATAGAAATAATAAAACAAATACAACACAAACACAAGAACTACACAATCATATAACGTGGTTCGGAACCGAATGGTTCTTACTCCACGGATCGAGCTCTAAAGAGCTCTAGCGATGCCACAAACACCACTAAGCAATAAATTCCTTCTCGACAACACGTCGGAGGTGGAGAAACCTCGTACAATGAATTACAACAAGTAATTTAAAGTAAACAAGCAAATACAAGTGAAAATGTAAAGAACACTTTACAAACTAGGGTTTTGAGCGCTTGCTTGTCGGTTGCTTGGATGAGCTTGAAGGACCCTGAAATGCACCTGCAAATCGCCTTCAAATCGCCTCACCAAAGCTCCCAAAGAACTAATGTCGGAATCTCTATGAACAACTCCCTTTTAACCTGCATCGGGCTGGATTTCCATCGATCAGTCGACTGCCAGATGTCACCAATCAACTAATGCCACTGTTGCTGTGAGATAACGGCTCAATCCACACTGGAAAAGTTCCAACGGGACTCTCACCAGTCGACTGCCAACATTGGCGATCGCCAAATACCGTAGCCGACTTCCCGCCACTTGCTAAGCATTCTGCTTGCGATTAAACCGAATGAGTGTTATAAATGGCGATCGCCATCGCTGGATCGCTTCCAACGAGATGTCGACTGCCAAGGCATTTTCAGCCCTTGAATAGCAATCGAGATCTAGTCGACTCACGGCAGTCGAACCGACCACAATGCCAGTCGACTGCCAACCTCAAACATAAGGTTTTAACCCATGTATGGTGTCCCCATACTTGGTAGACCACCCTTAGCATAGACCTAAGCCTTCTAGCCACCTCCGTCAACCTCGCACCTATCGGATACCTCCAAGTCATCCATGACTTGTTCATCCATACGCTAGCCTTCAGGTGCTTCCGTCGGCTATTGTCATGCTAAGTCGGTCTATACCGCCAAGGCACATTGGACTTACGCTGCCAAGACTCCGCTTGGACTTTACACCGCCAATATCAAACCCCTTGGACTTCTCAAATGCCAAGACTTAAGCTTGGACTTTCCCTTGCCAACACATGTTGGACTTTCCATGCCAAGTGTCCCACTTGGAATTTACATGTAAAGTACCCATGACTTGGACTTTACCATAATCATATGGTCAACCCTAGTCAACCATTAAAATCTCCCTCGAGTCAAACTCGAGTCCGGTTAATCATAACCGATATTAATGTCAAACATCAATGTCAACTCACTTTGTCAAACATCAAAACATCACTCGAGTCAAACTCGAGTCTGGTCAATCGTGACCTGGGCCGATTGCACCAACAATCTCCCCCTTTTTGATGTTTGACAAAACAAACCTTGAGTTAGGCCCCTAACTCAAACTCCCTTACCAATTTCCCAAATTGGTAATTTTACTCTCCCCCTTTTTGACATACATCAAAAAGGTTCTCTCCGAGGTCAATGTCTCATGTTCCAATGAGATCTTACAATCTCCCTCTTGGTCCAATAATATCTAGGATGCCTTCCATCTTCCTAGTGATAAGTCACATATCACTCAAGAGAGGCAATCCTATATACTCTCCCAATTTCCAAATTGGGTATCTCAAAATCCCATTTTCTCCCTCATGAGGAAAAAAATACCATCCGTCATCCCATGATGGATACCTCCCCCTAAAAGCTTGCTCCCCCTTGACCATTGCACCAACAATGTCCTTGGGAAGTCCCTAAGCCAATAGGAACTCTAGACCATCAAAAATAAGGTTCAAAGTTCAAACATGAACTTTTCGACCCTTAAATTTGATTACATCACCCTAACACCTTTTCTAATCCATATCCAATGGATTTTCGCTTTTTATAATGCTTCCCAAAGCATATCCTAGGGTTAGGAGTGGTTAGGGAACTTTACCATGGCTGAAAATGGGCTAAACAACCTTATTTTTCCCGAAATCAGCCTGGCAGTCGACTACTTATAATTATTAGTCGAACTGCCCATCATCAGTCGACTGCCATAAGTCGGCAGTTGACTGATAACTGCAAAATGCAATTTTTAGATTCAGGAAATGAACTTTGATAATACATAAGTAATTATATGTATTTTAAAAAATCGTGAAATTTCATACATATAATACTTATAAGCAATACAATGGGTGAAAAATGTTAGAAAAATATTTTACCCATAAAATATCGAAATTGATACAAAATTCAAAAGTGAAGAAAAACTTCAATGTTTTAGCTCACTTTATATCAACTTCATCAATGGTGATTGCTATCAAAAGATAGACTTCACCAAGGGTTTCTAAATTGATTTTAAAAAAATTTTCAAAACCTTATTTTGGATCATATCCCTTGGGCTCTATGTACATGACTTGTACACAAGCTTTCTTAATGATCCACATACGATTTTAGATGAGTTTTAGTTTATCTAGATGCAAAAACTATGCACCTTGAACTTAACTCATATCCTAGCATCTCACATGTATCCAAGGGCGTATGAAAAACACATATAAGTCTATGTGATGTGAGATGTGGGTTTTGCTCATCCTAATCTAGGGTTTCATGCATTTTTCTAAGGCAACCCTACTTGATTCCCTTATGAATGGGACTCCAAGTCATGCCATAGTCCTTAAATCGATTTCAATCAAATTATTTTAAATGCATGAATGATTATGACATTAGAGATGATATAAGTAAACACATGCTCATAATCATGATGTCATGGCATAAGATATAATCTAAAAATACATGACATTTATCCTTAATCCTAAACATGATCATGACATATAAATGATGAAAATAAACATGATGTCATATCATGACATATGGAAAATCAAAGCATGACAAATAAGATATAAAGGTATATAATACCTAAAATTTAATATTAATTTCCATTTGTTGGGAATAAGTTCATTTTTCCATAAAACCTAATTATCTCCCAAGTGTGCCAAAAACCCAAAATGGCACACTATGATTCTTAATCCTAAGTTGTGCCAATTTGATCAATTTATCAAACTTCTCAAATAATATTGGCACATTCTAAAATCCTTTAGGATTTAAAATCACACCTATTTCCAAGGTATCCATAACCTTGAAAAATGTCAACTTTGCTATGGTCGAGTTAACTACCCATCCAATCAAAGTTGGCACATCGTAAACCCCTCTAGCGTGAATCAATCATGCTCTTAGGAACCCAAAACCTATTTGAGCTCCTAGGATTAAATAGGTATTCCTTAGGGATAACCTCCCTAGATACCTTCCTAATGACCCTTCTAGGCTTGTTAGCCTTGGTCATTTTGGTCTTGTCATGGTTAGCCTTAGGGATTGCCTCCCTAGTAACCTTCTTAGTGGCCACCCTAGGTTTCTTCGAAACCCTAGGCACTAGGCACTTACCATGGTTACTCATAGGGATAACTTTCCTAGTAACTTTGGTCTTCCTAGACCTAGTTTGTGTTCCATAATCAAATGGAACACTATTATAATCCACCTTAGGCTTAGGTTTGTGCCCCAAACCATTCTTGCCCTTGGTTGACTTTTGTTTCTTGAGTCCTAGATGTTGACTTTGAGATATTGACCCTTGACTTTGACCATTAGACCCTTGCATTTGATTTTGCATAAACTTGAGGGTCTTTTCTAATTTCTCAAGCCTTGATCTCAAGACTTGGTTCTCTAATTCTAATTGCACAATTTTAGAATTTTGATTTAGTCTTTGGGCATGGGACTTCCTAGGCATGTGTCTAGTCCATTTAGGATTAAGGTCTAAGTGTTCTCCTATTTTCCCAATAGACTCCCTAGGAAGGACGTTTCTAGGGGCATTAGTCCCAAATTTCTCCTTCTTTGAAAGGTAGATATTTTTGGCTCCTAAACAAAATTCCCTATTTCTAGCATGCTCTTTTTGATAAATAGCAAGATTATTAAAATAATTCCTATCATGCTTCTTATCCCTAGAAATTGAAGGTGCATTAATATATTTTACCTTAGGGTTTGCCTTGGAGGCTCCCCCTACATGTGTAGCTCCCTCTTTGACTTTCTTGCTCCCCCTAGAACATGAATTCCTAAAATGTCCCAATTGTTGGCACTTGAAGCAAATGACGTGCTCTTTGCTTCTTCTAGTGGGGGCACCGACATCTTTTGATCTTTCTTGAGGTTTTGGTGTCGGAGGAGTCTTCTTGACTTTCTTTGGGCACTTACTCTTATAATGCCCAAATTCCCTACACTCAAAACACATAATATTATTTTTATTTTGAATTACCGTGTTTGAGTTACCTAGGGTGGTTGTGGTGGTCGGAGTGGATTCTTGAGCTTGCTCTTCCTCTCTACCGGATGTAGATGGTTCTTCTTGTTGCTCCGGTATTGAGGATGCCCTAATCTCCTCCCCCTCAATCCTAGAGGTGGAGGTCTCCTCTTCTTCCACTGATTCGGAGGTTGATTCCCTATCAACTTCCGAATCCTCAAGCTCTTTGGATGACGATGTACTTGCTTTCTTTTGAGCTTGAGAGGGTGAGCACTCCTCTTCTTCTTCTTCTTGGACCGATGATGAGTTTTATGGAGCTTTGCCACTTGGATTCATAACTCCTTAGCATCCATATAATCCCCTAACATACACACAATATCGTTAGGGATCAAATCAAAAATAAATTTTACTACCTTCATGTTTTTCTCGAAGGCTTGGATTTGATCTTCACTCCATTTCTTCTTCTTGAGGAAACCACCCTTTGGTCCTTTTGGATATACAAATCCATCCATCAAAATTGACCACTCCTCAAAATCTCTCATCATAATAAAATCTTCAATTCTTCTCTTCCAAGAATTGAAGTCTTCTCTTCCGTATAGGGTGTAATGCACCTGTGTGTTGATGTCCCAACCTAGTCGTTCTTCCAACTCCATCTTCACCCTCTAGCATGCTCCCTTAGTTGTTAAACTTCAAGAGTGGCCTTGCTCTGATACCACTTGTTGGGGATCCTTGGAACGCTAGAGGGGGTGAATAGTGTTGATTGGTTGCGTGATGGATTTCAATTGCGTGCTTTCTACAATTCGTGTTAGCGCAGCGGAAATAGAAATAATAAAACAAATACAACACAAACACAAGCACTACACAATCATATAACGTGGTTCAGAACCGAATGGTTCCTACTCCACGGATCGAGCTCTAAAGAGCTCTAGCGATGCCACAAACACCACTAAGCAATAAACTGTAGGGAGTTGCTTCGGAGGCTCATTGGCTCCCATGTCCCCGGATTAAAATTTTCACTAATGAAAGAATTAATCCGGAAGGGATGAGTTTCCTTAGCACTACCAATTCGTCATCGTGCTAACAACTTGAGTGATCGCTTGAACAAACTAGTTGTTCAAGCAACACAACTCTTCTAGTTGGTTAGCCGCGGAAGAGACGACGGACGGATCGCCGGTTTTTGTGTTTGTCTTCGGGGTCCATGATTATAAAAAATATAAACTAATGCACACTTGTATAATCAACACATAAAAGAACATGCTAAGATCAGAATATAAAGTTGTAAAACTTTTATACCTTACGATCTTCTACCGTATGTCCTATCCTCCTCGTGGACGACGTGTGGGCGAAGATCCTGTTGGTGCAGGGGCACTAGATAATCGAACCTGTGTTTTGATTATGGCAAAGACACAAAGTTAAGTTTATATTGTTATCTCACGAGCTAAATCAAGTGTGCAGAAAAGTACTAAAGCTGGAGCTGAAGGCTAGCGACACCCGGAGGAAGCCGTGGTGGTCGGGCGACACTTGAGTGAATTCGGAGGGAGCCGAAGGAATCGAGTGGAAGGCCGGAAGCGAGAGCTACTATCGAGGTAAGCTCGTGTGAGTGAGAGATTGTAAGGTCGTGTCCTCTTTACGGGGACGACCGTAGGCGACGATTCGACTAAGACTTCCTGTGGAAGGTCTAGGTCGAGATCGGACGGTTAGAAACCGTCGTATTTATCATTTTCCGAGCTAATCTCTTACTGCAGGGAAGTGGCGGTGCCGGCAATGATCGCTAGACATTGGGTAGTCGATATTATCGCTGATCGATGAGATGCATCGCGTCATCACCGATCGATGAGAGGCATCGATCGTGATGGCGACGATTCGGCCTTTGGCGCTAGGTCAAAGCGGATAACGCTTGACGCGCCACTTCGCGATAAAAATTTGGAAAATTCATGATCCGCTTCCAAAGAAATAGGAGACAAATTCAGAGGCTAAAGTCTATAAAAGGAGGGGAGGATTCATCTCCAAATCACATCAATTATTCATCAAGTGCTCCTACAACGCCAACGCTTCAACACCGTCATAACGCCGACGCGACGCCAAGTTTTGATCTTCTTCGTCGGCAGCAGATTCAAGTAATATTTTTGATATTATATTCTGTATTTTTATCTTCATAACGAGGTGAGGTAGGCTTGTTGCCTCATCCTCGTATATTCGGTTTTTGTAATCGTTGTCTCCTACCTCCAACGAGGAGGAGACGTTTTAGTGCTTTGCCCTCCGTACGCGGTCTAGGACCGATAGGGCCTTGGAGTAGCAACCGCTGGGTTGTGAACCAAGTAAAATAAACGTGTTCATTTATTTTCCGCTGTGCTTACTTTGCGTTTCGAACGAACGAAAAAGAAAAGATTTACGATCGCTATTCACCCCCCCTCTAGCGACGCTTCTCGATCCAACAATTGGTATCAGAGCGGGGGCGCTAAGATTTGGTGAAACCACCAATCTAGCACGTTTTGGTTTTCTTTTCGTATTTTTCGATTCGTATATTTCTTAGATTTTGTTTCCCGCACTACTAATCCAAGACCAAGTCTTGGTACATAGTTTTTTTTTGTTGTGTTTTTGCAAGTACTAATCTCCTTCGGAGTACCTCACGATCAAACGAGCATAACTTTTGCTACAAGTGGACTCACGAAACGATCTACCCACCAAATCGAAGCTCTCTGAAAGATCTACACTTTTTACGGGGGGTTTACCCCCGTAACAAGCTATTTCCAGCCCCAAAATCCAACGTTTAGTACCCTTTTGGGGACATCGAAGGTCGTAAGTTTCAAATTTTTGTTAGTTTCTTATCCTCCTTATTTATTTCTGTTTTTTTTCCTATTATTTCAGATTACTAATCCAAGACCAAGTCTTGGAATTCTCTTGGTTTTTATTTGTGTTTTGCAAGATACTTAATGGCACACATTGAGGGATATAGCACCACCCGACCTCCGTTCTTAACGGAGATGATTTCGTATTGGAAAGGTCGGATGGAGTGTTTCTTGAAAACACAAGTCGAGACTTGATAATAATCCAAACTGCTTTGCTTTACCCACCAATGATCAAAGAGAGCCATTGGATTTCAACAAGTGGACAAATGCAACCAAGAGGCAAATCAAGCCGATGCAAGAGCAACCTAAATATTGCAATGCGGCTTGTCCAAGGAGGAACTCAACCGCATCGGACCATTCATTAGCGCCAAGGACCTATGGAATAAATTAATTGAGCTACAAAGGAACGTCCGATGCTAAGGTATGTAAACGTGACCTTCTTTCAATAAGTTGTATAACTCAAGATGCGTGGAACGAGATGGCAACGCAACTACACGCCCGCGTCAGGACATTGTCAATGGCCTACACCATCGGACACAAGGTCGAAAACCGTGACCTACTAAGGTACGTTCTTAATTCATTTCTAGGACTACCTTGTGGGCATCCTCGGTCGATGCCTACAAGGTCTCTAAGGACCTATCGAAGCTTAGGTTAGATGAATTATTTTCCGAGTTTGAACTTCACGAGCAAACTAACGTGATCCGGGCCGAGAGAGGTATTGCTCTACTTGCAGGACAAAGAAGCAAGCCACCTACTAGGCAAGTAGATGAACTCGAACCCAAGACGAATCCGAATCGAAGAGGAGGCCATAATAGTCAATATTGTGCAGAGAATAGTTCGACAAGAAAGAAGGAAATTGAAGAATGAGAACCAAAGAAAAGGGAGCAAGGAAAGCCTTCCATGCAACTTGGGACAACAGAGAAGACATAGCTTACATGGCAAGAACGGAGGAGTCCGAGAATCGGCCGAGTCCAACTACAACTCCGACTCCGACCCAAGATTATTTCGAGAGAAAACTCAAAGCGGACCAAAAGGGAAAGTTAAGGTTGATTTCTCTTTAATTAGTACACTTTACAAAGACAATTAAACCGCTTAATAGGAAATTAACTAAGTCCGAGTCTAGGGTTGAGTCGTTACTTGAGGAGGTTGAAACCCTCAAGCAAGAGGCTACTCTAATCTCTTCAACTAGTCAAGTTCAAGAGAGAAACTCAACCCAAATTGAAAAACTTGAGAAGGAGAATTCTCTCTTGAAAGACCAAGTTCAAGAGGTCGAGGCTAGGTTGGAAAAGTTCACGTTGGGATCTAAGAACCTTAACCGACTACTTGGAACCCAAAGAGCCGTGTACAACAAAGCCGGACTCGGATTTAAGTCAAAGACTACGAATAGGTCTTATATGTCTATCGTAAATCGTAGTCATCAAAGAGTCCAAGCATGGGTTCCAAAGGTTTTATTAAATTCACATATTAGGACTAATAAGTATTGGATTCCTCAGGATCAAGTTCATTATTTGAATAGACCTTATTACTTCAATGGTCTAGGGGGAGCTAACACTAAAATAGTATACCCGCTTACTTAGCAAAACCATTGCATGCTTAGAATTTCTGTTAACTTGTGAACTTACTTAGAATACGTACATAACCAACTAAAATCCTTCGAAAAGATTGAGCCTCGGGGAGCCTCTTTTCATAAATAACTAGTTAGTCAACTCTTGATAATATAGTATCAGGATGCTGCAGATGATAATGCTACGTTAGGAGACAAAGTCTCGTGTATTCGAGCTAGATAAGGCGTATCTAGCTTGGTGCACTTGACCGAGTGGAACTAGCTGAAGCTACCTCGCCGTATCCTAAACTAGTTAGACCAGGAAGTAACCCTAAGTGACTTAAGTGATATTTTCTTGAATTTGGCTTTGTCTAAGGAAGTGGTCGTTGTTCCGATCAAAGAAGGCCCCTGTGCCTCGCCACGACCTGGAAGCCAGTTTCTCGAAAAGTTACTTAACGATCTAAAGGTTAAATTTGAATCTAACCCAAGGTTGACTATCTTTAATCAATTTAAAATCATCTCACAAAACATATAAGGTGAACAAATTATGAGACACATAGAATGGGTGAGATGTTAAGGATAATTGAAATATACTTGAAACAATCCCTTCAAAATACTACTTATTTTCTCAACTATTGTACTTAACAACTCTGAGGCCAAAGTTTAAGCGCCCCCTACATCTCTTATACTTCATATATTTGACTAAGGGGGAGAGCAAACTAATCTTAAGGGTTATATTATAAATCTTTAGATTATTGGTGCAGAGGGACACACCTCGAACCAATCTATCTAACTATTGCTAGACGCATGCTTGGACTCATATTTGATTTATCTAGATGCATTCATAAACGACATTGTTTTAAACCCCTATTTTATACAAAAACCCCAACACTCTTTTTTGATTTATGGCAAAAGGGGGAGAAGAGCGAAAGTTAAGGGGGAGTAACAACACAAAATTTGTTTTTGAAAACTAAAGTATCTCTTTCAAAACTCACCTAGGGTTAAGGGGGAGTTTTGGTTAAGGGAGAGTTTTTGGGAATGGCATTCATCATCTACTATATGTGTTTTATGCTTTAATTTCCCTTAACTTTGTGTTGGTTTGCCATAAGGGGGAGAGTGTTGGTGCAGGGGCACTAGATAATCGAACCTGTGTTTTGATTATGGCAAAGACACAAAGTTAAGTTTATATTGTTATCTCACGAGCTAAATCAAGTGTGCAGAAAAGTACTAAAGCTGGAGCTGAAGGCTAGCGACACCCGGAGGAAGCCGTGGTGGTCGGGCGACACTTGAGTGAATTCGGAGGGAGTCGAAGGAATCGAGTGGAAGGCCGGAAGCGAGAGCTACTATCGAGGTAAGCTCGTGTGAGTGAGAGATTGTAAGGTCGTGTCCTCTTTACGGGGACGACCGTAGGCGACGATTCGACTAAGACTTCCTGTGGAAGGTCTAGGTCGAGATCGGACGGTTAGAAACCGTCGTATTTATCATTTTTCGAGCTAATCTCTTACTGCAGGGAAGTGGCAGCCGGTGATCGCTAGACATTGGGCCGATCGGTATTATCGATTGATCGATGAGATGCATCGCCGATCATCATCGATCGATGATGAGGCATCATCGATCGATGGCGATGCGGTCGGCTTTGCGCTAGGTCAAAACGGATAACGTTTGACGCGGCCACTTCGCGATAAAAATTTGGAAAAATTCATGATCCGTTCCAAAGAAATAGGAGACAAATTCAGAGGCTAAAGTCTATAAAAGGAGGGGAGGATTCATCTCCAAATCACATCAATTATTCACAATTTCAACGCATAACGCCAAGTTTTGATCTTCTTGATCTTCTTGTCATGATTCAAGTAATATTTTTGATATTATATTCTGTATTTTTATCTTCATAACGAGGTGAGGTAGGCTTGTTGCCTCATCCTCATATATTCGGTTTTTGTAATCGTTGTCTCCTACCTCCAACGAGGAGGAGACGTTTTAGTGCTTTGCCCTCCGTACGCGGTCTAGGACCGATAGGGCCTTGGAGTAGCAACCGCTGGGTTGTGAACCAAGTAAAATAAACGTGTTCATTTATTTTCCGCTGTGCTTACTTTGCGTTTCGAACGAACGAAAAAGAAAAGATTTACGATCGCTATTCACCCCCCCTCTAGCGACGCTTCTCGATCCAACAGATCCTCCACGTGTAGAAGCCTTCTAGATCGCGTTCTTCCCTTGCTTGTTCGCTGCGAACAAAGAGAAGAACAAAACAAAAAAATCCCTTCCGGATTAATTCTTTTACTAAGGGTGTAGGGATGAGTTTCCTTAGCACTACCAATTCGTCATCGTGCTAACAACCTGGCAGATCCTTTCACTAAGGGCCTTCCGGCGAGAGCTTTTGATAGGCATGTGGAGGGAATGGGGATCAGATGTATGGCACTTTGAGGACAGCATAGTCTTTTAGTATAAGTGGGAGATTGTAGGGATGTATACTTAAAAGTCTATTTTTTGTATGAACATCTTTATTTTGAAATAAGAATCACATGATCATTGTTTGCATATTTTTATGGTTATGCAATATTGTCTAATACCTTACATTGTAGATAACATGGTGTGTGGTGTCACACGGGAGATCATGTTATCGGCTCCTTGTAAAGTATAAGTAAAGGCTCACAACCGAGATGGCTTTGGACAAACCATCGGAATGGTTGTAGTGTGATTTAGTATTGGTTTGTCTTGACCATAGAATCACACTAGTGCACTTTGTGTGTATTGAGCAGGACCGACAGAGGTGATTCGATTTATTGCTGACTACATAATCGAATCGGACCTCAGATATTATTTAGTACATGCTCTTAATCCCGATATAATAACGGGCACATATACTTGGTACTCATCTCTTTGATTTACCAATGGGCGAGATTTATAGATTAAATCGATAGACTCGGTAAGTTGGGAGATGATATAATTTATATGGTGTGCCGTTGATTATAGGAGGAAACCGTGTCCTATATATTAGGATGATGATGTCCCCTTGAGGAGCTCATAAGGTTCATCATGTAAACCCTGCAGGTGGACTTGGTCCGGCATGATGAAAAGGTTGAGTGGTACTACTCATGGAGTTAGATGTTGATTAATTAATGGTTAGTAAATTAATTAATCGACGGACATTCGAGATCTTAAACACGGGGAGAAAATGTACAAATAATATATGGAGCCCATATTATCATATGGGGGTTGGTGAGGTAGATCAATGATGGACCTTTAGTGGATTGGACCATCATTAGTGGATCGGACTTTATGTGGGCTTGATCCATGGGTGGCCAAGACCCAACTCCTCCTCATGGTCCCTAATGTAGCCCATTAACACCTCAAGATGCTTAGATCCAATGGATAGAAACAAAACACTAAGATCCATTGGTAGAGATTAAATGTTGAGATTAAATCTCTAGATCCGATTGAGATTAAATCCTAGAACCAATGGAGGAGATTAATTCATGACTTATCCCTAACTCTATAAAAGGAGGGCATGGGAAGTGGTCGTGGATAACATCATTGAGAGGGAGCAAGGCTTGGCGGCAAGAATAGGGCAATCTAGTTGAGATAGGATTGGAATTAGGGTTAGGGTTTGGAAGCAAGGGTGGCACCAAATAAGGCAAGTTTTCCTTCTTCTTCCTTGCCTTGTGGCCAACGTCCAGCAGCTATTCCAGCCCTTCCCATCCCTTGGCCGGCACCCAAAACACTCCCCTCTCTTCTCCTTAGGTGGTGGAAACAAGATATAGGGTTTCCCTTGGTGTCTTGGTAGTTTTCCATCATCTTCTTCTCCTTCTAGTTGGCCGGCGGCAAGAACTTCTATAGTTCTTTGTTGGTTGAGTTTTTGAAGGAGAAAAACATTGTTTCTCTTCTTCCTCTTGCTTGGGAAAAGCAAGGAAGGAAGTTTTGCGATCTAGGAGCTTCGACTTTTGGTGGATCGTCGCCCACACGACGTCCAAAAGGAGGAGGGTCATACATTAGAAGACCAAGAGGTATAACTATTCTTCTATCTCTTTTATTCATTGCTTGTGTTTGTTTTTCAAAATATAAGCATGTTATATTTCTGTAAATAGGCTAAATAATACTTGGATCCCGAGTATAAACACAAAAACCGGCGATCCGGACATCGTCTATTTCGCGGCTACTCGTAGAATAGAGGATGGTCGCTTGAACAACTAGTTTGTTCAAGTGACCTCTCTAAACGAATAGCACGACGATGACTTGGTTGCTTTGGGAATCCCTTTTGTCTAGGATTAAATTTTAATCCGGGGACATCGAAGGGATCACCATGGTCAAGCAACCGAGGCGAAGGGGAAGCGAAGTTTCCCCTCACGGATCAACCCCAACAGAGGGGCGCCGGCCAAAAACCCTAGGGAGAACCAAGCTTGCCGCCCACTTCTAGCCGCCCAAAACCCTAGCTCGTCTAGGGTTTGTTGCCGCCCACTTTGAGATGAGCAAAACCCTAATTTCCAATTGAACCAAATTCCCTTTGCCGCCCAACCTAAGCCCTCTATTTATAGAATTGGGCTTAAGCCTCCTTTAATCTCCACCGTCGGATCTAGGGATTTAATCTCCACCGTCGGATCTAGGGTTTTATCCCAACCGTCGGATCTAGGGTTTCATCCCAACCGTCGGATCTAGGATTTCATCCCAACCGTCGGATCTAGGGTTTCATCCCAACCGTCGGATCTAGGGTTTTATCCCAACCGTCGGATCTAGGGATTTAATGCCAACCGTCGATTCTAGGGTTTCATCCCAACCATCGGATCTAGGGATTTAATCCCAACCGTTGGTACTAAGGTTTCATCCCAACCATCGGATCTAGGGATTTAATCCCAACCGTTGGTTCTAGAGTTTTGTTTTACATTCTTTGATCTAGATTTCATGAGGATTATATTAGGCTACGATAGGGACCATAAGGAGGAGTTGGATCTTGGCCACCCGATGGATTGGAACCACACAAACTTGATCCATTAATGATGTTCCATTCCACTAGAGGATCATCATTGAACTACCTCACCAACCCCCATAAATTAATATGGGCTCCATATATTATTTGTACATTCATCTCCCCGTGTTTAAGATATCGATTAATTGATTTACTGACCATCAATTAATTAACATCTAATTCCTCGAGTAGTACCACTCAACCTTATCATCATGTTGACTAAGTCAACCAGCTGGGTTTACATGATGAACCTTATGATCTCCTCAAGGGGACATCATCAACCTAATATATAGGACACGGTTTCCTCCTATAATCAACGGCACGCCATGTAAATAATATCATTTCCCAACTTACCGGGCATATTGATTTAATCCATCTAAATCTCACCCTCTGGTAAATCAAAGAAATAAATACTAAGTACATGTGCCCGTTATTATATCGGGATTAAGAGCATGTATAACATAATATCCGAGGTCCGATTCAATTATGTAGTCAGTAATTAATTGAATCACCTCTATGTCGGTCCTGCTCAATACACCTAAGTGTACTAGTGTAACTTTTTGTTCAAGACAAAACAATACCAAGCTACACTACAACCATGCCAATGGTTTGTCCAAAACCATCTTTGTTGTGAGCCTCTACTTATATTTTACAATGGACTGATAACATGATCTTCTGTGCCACACCAAGCACCATGTTATCTACAATGTAAAATATTAGACAATATGCACACACATATAATAAATATATAAAGTGCAAACAATGATCATGTGATTCTTATTCCAAAATAAAATGTTCATACAAAAAGAGCTAGGCTTTCAGTATACATTCCAACAATCTCCCACTTATATTAAAAGACTATGTCGTCATCACACTGCCATACATCTGATCCCCATGTCCTCCACATGCCTATCAAATGCTTTCGCTGGAAGGGCCTTAGTGAATGGATCCGCTAGGTTATCCTCTGATGCAATCTTGGCGACAGCTACTTCTCCTCGCTTTACGATCTCTCATATAAGGTGGTACTTGCGCTCTATGTGTTTACTCGCCTTATGGGTTCGTGGTTCCTTCGAGTTTGCAACTGCACCACTGTTATCACAATAAATTGTGATAGTTCTGGGCAAACCAGGAATCACATCCAAGTCCATCAAGAAGTTCCTGAGCCATACAGCTTCCTTGGCTGCCTCAGAGGCTGCCACTTACTCAGCTTCCATGGTAGAGTCCGCCACGCATTTCTACTTGACACTCCTCCATACTATGGGTCCACCTCCAAAAGTAAACACAAACCCCGAGGTAGACTTACTCTTGTCCCTATCTGATTGGAAATCCGAATCCATGTAACCCACAGGGACTAATTTATCTGCCCGATAAACCAGCATATAATCCCTAGTCCTTCTCAGGTACTTCAATATATGCTTTACCGCAGTCCAATGTCCCTGTCTAGGATTACTCTGATATCTGCTAACCATGCCCACGGCAAAATAGATATCCGGTCTTGTACATAGCATAGCATACATAAGGCTTCCTACTGCTGAAGCATAAGGAACCGCCTTCATGTCCTCTATCTCCTTTGATGTTTTGGGACACATCTCTTTAGATAAAGGAACTCCATGCCTAAAAGGTAGAAAACCTTTCTTGGAGTTCTGCATGCTAAAACGAGTAAGGATAGTGTCAATGTATGAAGCTTGAGATAAGCACAACATCCTTTTCTTGCGATCCCTTATAACTTTGATCCCAAGGATGTGTCCCACTTCTCCCAAGTCCTTCATGTCAAACTGTTTGGACAACCATACTCTTACGTCTGATAACACTTTAATATTGTTGCCAACTAACAAAATGTCATCTACGTATAGTACAAGAAATACCACTATGTTTCCATCACATCTCTTGTATACACAAGGCTCATCCGGACTTTGAATAAATCCATATGACTGGATTACCTCATCAAAGTGGATGTTCCAAGATCTAGAAGCTTGCTTCAATCCATAAATGGACCGATTAAGCTTACATACAAGATGCTCTTTGCCTTTAGCAATGAATCCTCCGTTGCCGTGATATAGATGTTCTCCTCAAGACTTCTAAGGAAAGTTGTCTTGACATCCATCCGCCAAATCTCATAATCCATATGAGCCTATAGATAAGAGAATCCTGGATAGACTTAAGATAGCTACGCTAAAAGGTCTCCTCATAATCGATGCCCTCTTTCTGAGTATACCCTTTCGCAACAAGCCTAGCTTTGAAGGTCTCAACCTTCCCGTCTACTCCTCTCTTTCTCTTGTAGATCCACTTGCATCCAATGGCTTTTACACCATCGGGTGGTTCTACTAGCTCCTAGACCTGATTAGAATCCATAAGTTCTATCTCTGAATCCATCGCTCTTTGTTAAGATACCGCATCTCTATCTTGGAGTGTCTCGTCATATGTCCAGGGATCAGGTTCATGTTCACTGTGACTAAGTCCAAGACTCTCCTAAAACATGAATCTCTGGTTGTCTAACAACCCTCCCACTACGACGAGGTGCCTCCTGTATGCTCGCGGACACGCTGCTGACTTGTGGTGTCTCTCTTGTACGGTGGTATCAAGTCGACTTCGCCAACTCTCAAGAACAATCCTATCAGGGCCTGTGGTTCATTACATAGTTCTCCTCTAGAAATCTGGCATTCGTACTCACGATTACCTTCTGATCTCTAGGACTATAGAATAAACCACCCTTCGTTCCCTTATGGTAGCCAACAAACAAGCGCATTGCATTTAGATTCCAACTTACCAAAGATCTCCTTCAAAGACATGTGCCGACTACCCCAAATCCAATATGTCTTAGACTAGGCTATACCCACAACTAAGTAGAGGGTACCGACTTAGATGGAACCAAGTTCAATGTGTGTCATTGCTTCCAGAGCAAACCCCGAATAATGCACAGAGTAACTCCATCTGATCCACACCATCTCCTAAATTGTTCTTCGATATTCTACCGAAGGTGTTATAATGACTAACTAGCAATACGTAACTGAATCCCAGACTCTAATAAGTAACTCCTAAACTCTCCCAAGAGGTACTCGTCACCACAATCAGATCGTAGTGTCTTGATACTTTTACCTTGATGGTTCTCCACATCAGCCTTGAATTCTTTGAACCTGTCAAAGCATTCAGACTTGCGGCGCATCAAGTAAATGTATCCATACCTTGAATAATCGTCTATAAAAGAGATGAAGTATTCAAAGCCACCTCTAGCCTGGATAGTCATAGGACCGCACAGATCAGAATGAACCAATTCTAACACATCTTTGGCTCTATACCCCTTGGCCTTGAAAGGCCTCTTGGTCATTTTACCTTCCAAGCAAGATTTGCAGGTTGGGAGATCCTCCACCACTAATGAACCCAAAGGTCCATCGGCTATCAACCTTTGAATTCTGCTTAGGTTAATATGACCAAGCCTTAGATGCCAAAGATATGTCTGGTTCATTTGCGAAGGTTCTTTTCTCTTATTAGATTTAGAAGATAAGTTATTTACTTCTATATGCATCGTGGGAGTTTTCGGTTCTAGAGTATATAAATTGCCAACCAATGTACCAGAACAGATAATCTCCCTATTCCTTTTTATAACCACTTTGTCATTAAAAGAAACAGAATATCCATCCATAAACAATTTAGAAACTGAAATTAAATTCTTTCTAAAAGTAGGTACATAAAGACAATTTCTCAAAACCAAAACTTTATTCCTATCAAAAGATAAATAAACGTCTCCCACTGCAATAGCCGCCACCTTTGAAGCATTTCCCAGGTAGACAGTAATCTCTCCCTCAGCTAGTCGTCGGGTTTCCTGGAACCCCTGCAAAGTATTGCAGACATGATCAGTGGCTCCTATATCTACACACCAGGTACCGGTAGATAACACCACTAAACATGTTTCAACGACTAAGGCAAAAGATTTACCTTTGTTCTACTTTAGGTTGGGGAAGTCTTTCTTCCCATGTCCAGTCTGTTTACAAGTGAAGCACTTGCCTTTCGGCTTCTTCACTCCTCCCTGAGGTCCACCCGCCATTTTTGCTCCACCTTGTTTCTTCTTCTTTTTCCCTTTCGGCTTAGAAGTAGAAACCTTCTGAGCAACCATGGCTTCCTGCCTAGCAGCCCAATTCTGGTATCCGAAAAGTTCCTTTTCCCTAGAATCATCTGCAGGCTTAGGAGGACACTCATCGACAGTTAAGACACTATCCATATTTCTTTTCCAATCACTATTATTTGGGTACAGTAAGTTTATTTCTTTTAATATTACAGTAAGTGGGTTGAAAGACATTTGAAAAACCTAAGAATCACAATAATAAAAATATTAGATTTCAAATATTATTGATTCCTCAAAACAATAAAATTCCGAAATCAACCAACATCGAGAATATCGCATGCCACGATAGTGTGGACGTATACGAATTCTACATTTGTAAGAGGAGGTTTTACCCATTAATTTTATTATCTTGTCAACCTTACTTTTTGACAAATAAAATTAATAGTTGGTTCCTCTTTAGCCCTACAAATAAAAGCAGTGACTCCGATGGGGAGGATACTTTTTATTTGCATCTAAGTGTGCACCATTACACGATACTAAGGGAATTATTTCGGATTATGTGCCTTACCGATGGAGAAGTACACACGTTCCTAAATAATTTTCTATAACCATTATTTGACCTAGTGATCCGCAAACAAACCCATCCAATGGGGAGGAAGGCACTCAGAGTCAACGCACAAGTTTGTTGCATCACACGTCAAATTGTAATTGAGGCCGCGGGAATTAATTAAAATATCTCTCTCCCACTTAGTAAATTGCAATTGAGGAATTTTAAAGCATACACAACATGCATATAAAACAAATCAGCAATAAATATGAAAAAAAATAGAATTTTTCCAACTATTATGGCATTGTTCTCCAATATGCATCCCGTCGTGTCGCCACCTCGTCCGCTCCACCTTTTCCCGTGCGCAAGTCACCAAAGAGATCTGAGCTGAGATATATCATTTTAATTTACATCCATCGATCCTATACTCCACGAAGGAGTGTAAAAATAATCTAGATCGAAAGTAAACTAAAATGTGCGGCTAAACAATGTCATATTTAATTACAAAAATTAAATACTAATCTAGCCTCGTCAACCCCGAGGATTCAAATAATATACATACAATCACACACAAAACAATCACATACAACCAAATAGCCATAATAGTCGGATCTTATGCCTGCAACCAAAAAGTTTGCCTACGCACATCCTACTATTATCCGACATACTCAATATATGATATGTGCATGAAAGTAACTGAATCCAAAACACACAAAACCGGAAACCATGGCTCTGATACCACTTGTAGGGAGTTGCTTCGGAGGCTCATTGGCTCCCATGTCCCTGGATTAAAATTTTCACTAATGAAATAATTAATCCGGATGGGATGAGTTTCCTTAGCACAACCAATTCGTCGTCGTGCTAACAACTTGAGTGATCGCTTGAACAAACTAGTTGTTCAAGCAACACAACTCTTCTAGTTGGTTAGCCGTGGAAGAGACGACGGACGGATCGCCGGTTTTTGTGTTTGTCTTCGGGGTCCATGATTATACAAAATATATACTAATGCACACTTGTATGATCAACACATAAAAGAAAATGCTAAGATCAGAATATAAAGTTGTAAAACTTTTATACCTTACGATCTTCTACCATATGTCCTATCCTCCTCGTGGACGACGTGTGGGCAAAGATCCTCCACAAGTAGAAGCCTTCTAGATCGCGTTCTTCCCTTCCTTGTTCGCTGCGAACAAAGAGAAGAACAAAACAAAGAACTCCTCCTTTCTAGAACCGGCCACCAATCAAAAGAGCTCGATGTAACCGCCGGCCAAGGAGTGAATGGATGAGCGCCAGCCAACTTGTTGCAATGTTGCCGCCGGCCACCTAGAAGTTGTAGAAGTGCCGGCCACCAAGGAGTTGGAGAACCGCCGGCCACCAAGGAGCAAAGGAGGAGGAAGAGAGGAGCACCGGCAATGGATGAGAAGAGGATGAGGGGCGCCGGCCAAAAACCCTAGGGAGAACCAAGCTTGCCGCCCACTTCTAGCCGCCCAAAACCCTAGCTCCTCTAGGGTTTGTTGTCGCCCACTTTGAGATGACCAAAACCCTAATTTCCAATTGAACCAAATTCCCTTTGCCACCCAACCTAAGCCCTCTATTTATAGAATTGGGCTTAAGCCTCCTTTAATCTCCACCGTTGGATCCAGGGATTTAATCTCCACCGTCGGATCTAGGGTTTTATCCCAACCGTCGGATCTTGGGTTTCATCCCAACCGTCGGATTTAGGATTTCATCCCAACCGTCTAATCTAGGGTTTCATCCCAACCGTCGGATCTAGGGTTTCATCCCAACCGTCGGATCTAGGGATTTAATCCCAACCGTCGATTCTAGGGTTTCATCCCAACCATCGGATCTAGGTATTTAATCCCAACCGTTGGTACTAGGGTTTCATCCCAACCATCGGATCTAAGGATTTAATCCCAACCGTTGGTTCTAGAGTTTTGTTTTACATTCTTGGATCTAGATTTCATGAGGATTATATTAGGCTATGATAGGGACCATAAGGAGGAGTTGGATCTTGGCCACCCGATGGATCGGAACCACACAAACTTGATCCATCAATGATGTTCAATTCCACTAGAGGATCATCATTGAACTACCTCACCAACCCCCATAAATTAATATGGGCTCCATATATTATTTGTACATTCATCTCCCCATTTTTAAGATATCGAATGTCCGTCAATTAATTGATTTACTGACCATCAATTAATTAACATCTAATTCCTCGAGTAGTACCACTCAACCTTATCATCATTTTGACTAAGTCAACCAGCTGGGTTTACATGATGAATCTTATGAGCTCCTCAAGGGGACATCATCAACCTAATATATAGGACACGGTTTCCTCCTATAATCAATGGCACACTATGTAAATAATATCATTTCCCAACTTACCGGGCTTATTGATTTAATCCATCTAAATCTCACCCTCTAGTAAATCAAAGAAATAAATACTAAGTACATGTGCCCATTATTATATCGGGATTAAGAGCATGTACAACATAATATCCGAGGTCCGATTCAATTATGTAGTCAGCAATTAATTGAATCACCTCTATGTCGGTCCTGCTCAATACACCTAAGTGTACTAGTGTAACTTTATGTTCAAGACAAAACAATACCAAGCTACACTACAACCATGCCAATGGTTTGTCCAAAACCATCTTGGTTGTGAGCCTCTACTTATATTTTACAAGGGACTGATAACATGATCTTCTGTGCCACACCAAGCACCATGTTATCTACAATGTAAAATATTAGACAATATGCACACACATATAATAAATATATAAAGTGCAAACAATGATCATGTGATTCTTATTCCGAAATAAAATATTCATACAAAAAGAGCTAGGCTTTCAGTATACATTCCAACATAAACTCCTTCTCGACAACACGTCGATGGTGGAGAAACCTCGTACAATGAATTACAACAAGTAATACAAAGTAAACAAGCAAATACAAGTGAAAATGTAAAGAACACTTTACAAACTAGGGTTTTGAGCGCTTGCTTGTCGGTTGCTTGGATGAGCTTGAAGGACCCTGAAATGCACCTGCAAATCGCCTTCAAATCGCCTCACCAAAGCTCCCAAAGAACCAATGTCAGAATCTCCATGAATAGCTCCCTTTTAACCTGCATCGGACTAGATTTCCGCTGATCAGTCGACTGCCATAAGTCACCAGTTGACTGATGCCACTATTGCTGTGAGACAATGGCTCAATCCACGCTGGAAAAGTTCCAACGGGACTCTCACGATCATTGCCAACATTGGCGATCAGTAGCCGTAGCCGATCGCCTACGGCCACACGAAGCATTCTGTGCTTGTGACTAAACCAGCAGTCGACTGCCATCAGTGGACTACTCCAACGAGTAGTCAACTGCCAAGGCATTTTCAGCCCTTGAATAGCAGTCGAGATCTAGTCGACTCACGGCAATCGAACCGGCCATAATGCCAGTCGACTGTCAAACTCAAACATGAGGTTTTAACCCAAGTATGGTGTCCCAATACTTGCTAGACCACCCTTAGCCTAGACCTAAGCCTTCTAGCCATCTCCGTCAGCCTCGCGCCTATCGGATCCCTCTAAGTTATCCATGACTTGTTCATCCATACGCTAGCCTTCAGGTGCTTCCGTTGGCTATTGTCATGCTAAGTCAGTCTATACCGCCAAGGCACATTAGACTTACGCTGCCAAGACTCCGCTTGGACTTTACGCCGCCAATATCAAACCCCTTGGACTTCTCAAATGCCAAGACTCAAGCTTGGACTTTTCCTTGCCAACACATGTTGGACTTTCCATGCCAAGTGTCCCACTTAAACTTTACATGCCAAGTACCCATGACTTGGACTTTACCATAATCACATGGTCAACCCTAGTCAACCATTAAAATCTCCCTCGAGTCAAACTCAAGTCTAGTTAATCATAACTGACATTAATTTCTAACATCAATGTCAACTCACTTTGTCAAACATACTATGTCAAACATCAAAATATCACTCGAGTCTGGTCAATCGTGACCTAGGCCGATTGCACCAACACCTAGGGTGGGGGATACCACATTAGCTATCCCACCCTCTTCCCCTCAAGGGGAAGCTTCCCCTTCTCACTCTCTTGTTTCGTCCCCTCTTCCACTCAACCCTCAAACTCATTCCCTAACTGAATCTTTCCCTATGAATATTCCCACTACTACACCTCCTTCTCGTGCTCCTTTTCATATTAGGGGTCCCTTTACCCCTCTGCAGGGAAGAGATCTTCCCCTCCTATGTCCTTCACTAGCCACTCTGGGGGCTTCCCTCAAGATACGCCACCTGGGAGAAGTAAAATTCTCCAACCAGTCAGATGTACAAGGCCCATATGATCACATGGGAGAACTTTTGGCCTAGGTAATTTCCTTCTCTCGTTATCTTTAGTATACACATGCCATGCTTGCTATTTGTAACGTCTACCCTTTTTCTCAATTTGTGGCCACTTATAATAAGACGACGTCCCATCTGGTCAACTATCAATCCAATGTGGAGACTCGCCATTTTGCTTCCTTGGCCCACCAAAAGAAGCTCACGCACCAGTTGAAGGAAGGTGAGTAGAAGGAGACTGATCTAATCGCTCAGTGCGAAGATTAAATGACTCAACTGGCTCTGGCCCAGAGTGAAAAGTGTTGGGTTTCCTGCACCGCGGCGAGTGTGTTCGAACATATTTCGCAAACATGTGCACAGCGGACGGAATAAAATAATAAATCTAATTTATTACAACACACACATCACACGCATGCATAGTAAAACATGTGTAGACATAACCGTAAATTTAAATTTTGCAATAAAAGGAAATTTAACTACGTATACCTTACGTATCACGTGTAGCGGGAAAGGCATCAACCGGAACGATCCTCGCTAGAATCGTCTCTATCCGTATCCACGCCGAGTATCTTCGGGATGACTTCACCAAGTCACGAGCCTCGTCTTCGTACGGGTTACTAGCCTCGTGTTGAAGACAATGTGATCGAGAGAAGATCACGATCCGAATCCAAATTCGGATCCAAAAACGAGTCCTCAAAACTCGCTTCTCCGGAGAGGTATTCGTCAACCGTTTGACGAATCCTTCATCCTCCACCTCAGAGGATTACCGGAGATCGAATCCCCGGTAAGTAAGGAGCTGTCGGAGCTCCAACCATCGTCCAAACGACGCTCCGACGAGAGAAAAACAAGCTGCGCAGAAAAACTGGACAGCTTTGGTGGAGGAGTAGGCGCCGGCCAACCAAGGGAAGCCAAGTGCTCACCTTATCGCCGAACCCAAGGGAGATCACCGGAGTACCAACCGGCAGCAGCTCGACGCCGGCGAGGGGGAAGGAAGGCTCCTTCTGGACGCCGGTTGGAAGAGGTGGGCGGCGGCAATGGAGTTGGCGCCGATTAGATGGTGAGGGTGGGCGGCCAAAACTAGGTTAGGGTTTAGGATTAGGGTTTAAGCCCTCTTTTATAGAGAACTAATTCTCTTAATGGTTATTGGATCATAACCATAAGGCCCGTTATCCCGCTCCATTAAGATAAGTTAAAATAAACCAAACCATGATGGTTTATTTTAAGTTAAAATGATCCGAACCAACTTTTGGTTCATTCGTTTAAAATAAACCAAACCCTTTGGTTTATTCTCCTCCATTGAATTAGAACCAAACCATTTCGATTCATCCATTATGTCTTCATAAGACACGGCCCATTCTCGCTTCCATTGCGACTGAAACGATTTCATGCTCGCTTCTTGTTTGGTCCAACCAAACCTAGTTTCTCTCGGTCTGAGAATCTCATTCTCAAGCTCGTTTTAAATCCTTCGGATTACGCTCGTTGTACGTGTGACCAAATAGGTTCTCGGTTTATGTTAGCCGTCTATAATTAACCATTAATTATAAAACGATCATGAGTGGCACCTAGTAGTACATCATGATCCCCAATTAACTGAAAAGATCAACGGTTGATCCAGAACTATTTCTGAAACCCTTAAGCAGCTCAAATGAATCGTGCCTCATTCCCTTCACTCATCTTATACCCACTTGGTTCAGGACATGGTCTATAGTGTCAGTCCCCACTAGGCTGACTACGTCACACCTAGCCCAAGTATCATTTCCTCATCCTACGGATTCTTGTTACTGCGTATGTCTCGAAGAGTACCTTACTCTAAACATGTAATGCTTTGGCCAAAGACTTTAGTAACAATCCGACGAGAGGCCATGGGTATACATCTCCTCGCAAGGAGTGGTAAATCCTTTATAGGCTATTCAAACACCTTCGATCACTTCGACTTATACCCAATCATCCCAGGTCCACATCTCCTTAGAGATGCTTGCTTAAGATGTCAAAGCATAAGTCTCCATGATCAAGATGACTTGAATACCGTAAGTCAAAGGAACATCGCACTTAAGTTACAGTAAGAACTTCATTGACATATCTATATATGCAGAGAACCATATGAAGTCTTACGGCTGGTCACTCCAATGAATATGTTACCATAACTAGCATCCACGATTAACTCCGGACATCACAATGTCTCCAGCCAGTGAGAATCAGCTGCTTGGATACACCAAGGAGTATACCTCGTGCTAGTCTCGACAGAATTGATGGTGTCCAAATCCATCATTTCATCGACTAGGGATAATTTCGATACACCACAATTACACATGTAGAGATACTCACTAGTTGTGATCCAATCACAAATTCTCTCATGGTGTGAATCGTATCGTGGACATTCAGTAAATGAGTTTAAGATCCAATCAAATACATGAAACATGTATACTCAAATAGTGAATCTTTATTTATCATATAAATGGTTCATACATAAGGCGATTGCCTTAGGACATCTCTCATATATTACTAACAGACTCCCACTTGGCCTAATGCCAATCGCTACGGTATCCAATACCATAAGCACTAACATTACCCTCAAACTTACTTTGAGGTAATGCTTTAGTCAAAGGATCCGCTAAGTTCCTTTCAGTGGGAATTTTCTCGATTTGTATGTCATTCCTACTGATGATCTCTCTGATAAGATGATAGCGGCGAAGCACATGTTTGGATCATTGATGTGCCCTTGGCTCTTTCGCCTGTGCAATTGCTCTATTGTTGTCGCAGTAGACCGGTATTGCTTCAACAATGGTCGGAATCACACCAAGTTCATAAACGAACTTCTTGATCCAAACCGCTTCCTTTGCTACTTCCGAAGCTGCAATGTATTCTGCCTCAGTGGTAGAATCCGCTACAGTGTCTTGTTTGGAACTTTTCCAACTCACTGTGCCCCCATTCAGGGTGAACACGTATCCAAACTGAGACCTAGAATCATCCTTGTCTGTCTGGAAGCTGGCATCCGTATACCCGCGTATCACCATGTCCCCTTCTCCATATATTAGGAACACATCCTTAGTTCTTCTTAAGTACTTAAGGATCGTCTTAACAGCCACCCAATGATCCATTCCTGGATCAGACTGGTATCTGCTCATGACACTCAGAGAATACGATACATCGGGCCTCGTACATAACATAGCATACATGATAGATCCTATTGCGGATGCATAGGGAATCTTACTCATGCAAATCCTCTCGTCTTCTGTGCGCAGACACATAGACTTCAAAAGGTGTACCCCATGCCTGATGGGTAGGAAACCTTTCTTGGATTCCGACATGCTAAACCTCTTTAGCACTCGGTCTATATATGTAGACTGTGAAAGACAAAGCAACCGTTTTGATCTATCTCTATAGATCTTAATCCCCAGGATGTAGGTTGCTTCTCCCAGGTCTTTCATGGAGAATGTCTTGGATAACCAAACCTTAACTGACTGTAAGATTGACACATCATTTCCTATAAGTAATATGTCATCGACATACAATACTAGGAACACGACTGCACTCCCACTAACCTACTTGTACACACAAGGTTCGTCTGGATTTTGTGAGAAATCAAACTTTTTTATTGTCTCATCAAAACGGATATTCCAGCTCCTGGATGCTTGCTTCAATCCATAAATGGACCGTCGCAGTTTGCATACCTTGATTTTATCAACCGATGTGAAACCCTTAGGTTGTATCATATACACATCCTCGAGCATGTTTCCATTAAGGAAAGTTATTTTCACATCCATCTGCCATATCTCATAATCATAATGAGCCGCTATGGCCAGGAGCATCCGAATGGATTTAAGCATAGCTACAGGCGAATAGGTTTCGTCATAATCAACACTTTGCTTTTGACGATATCCTTTCGCCACCAATCTAGCCTTATAGGTAATCACATTACCATCCATGTCGGTTTTCTTCTTGAAAACCCACTTGCACCTTATAGGCTTTATGCCTTCAGGTGGGTCAACCAAGTTCCAAACTTGGTTTTCATACATGGAATCCATTTCCGACTTCATGGCACCAAGCCACTTATCCCTTTCTGAACTTGTCAGCACTTCTTCATAACTGGTAGGCTCCTCATCATCAATGAGTAACACGTCATTCAATTCACTTACGAGAAATCCATATCTCTCAGGAATATTAAGTGTTCTACCAGATCGACGAAGATGTGGTATTTCAATAGGTCCAGCCGATTGCTCATCACTATGAGTTGTCGGCTGTTGTGCTTCACCAGGTATCTCATCAATGTCTATTTGAGTCTCTCGATCCTCCTCAAGATCGACGACACTCCCACTGTTTTCTTGCAAGAGAAACTCTTTCTTTAGAAACACAGCATGCCTTGAAACAAACACCTTTTGTTCAACAGGATGATAGAATTGGTAACCCCTTGTTTCCTTAGGGTATCCAATAAATAGACATCTATCAAACTTAGCATCCAATTTGTCTGATACTGTCCGCTTCACATAAGCAGGACAACCCCATATCTTCAAGTAAGATACATGAGGTTTCTTACTATTCCATATCTCATATGAAGTAGTAGAGACTGCCCTGGTAGGCATTCTGTTTAACAAGTAAACAGCTGTCTAAAGTGCATAGGCCCAAAAGGACTTGGGAAGATTCGCATGATTCATCATTGACCTGACCATGTCCAACAAGGTCCGGTTACGCCTCTCAGATACACCATTATGCTGTGGTGTATATGGCGGAGTCCATTGAGACAATATGCCATTGTCTCTTAGATAATCAAGAAACTCCTGACTCATGTATTCACCACCTCGATCTGATCGAAGTATTTTAATACTCTTGTCATGTTGTTTCTCTACTTCATTTCTGAATTCTTTGAACCTTTCAAAGGCTTCAGACTTGTGTTTCATCAAGAACACATACCCAAACCGTGAGTGATCATCGGTGAAGGTAATGAAGTAGTTATAGCCTCCTAAAGCTTGAGTTGGCATAGGTCCACATACATCAGTATGTATTAGACCTAGTAACTCTCCCACTCGTTCACCTTTTCCAGTAAAAGGTAACTTAGTTATCTTGCCTTTTAAGCATGATTCGCATGTGTCATATGAATCCAATTCAAACGATTCCAGAATTCCATATCGGTGTAATTCGGACATGCGTTTCTTGCTTACATGGCCAAGACGATAATGCCACATATAGGAGTCTAATTGATTACCCTTTTGAGCACGCGTGTTGCTCGCTTCGATATAGAAAATGTCACTGGATACGTCCAATGTATAAATGCCATTACTCAAAGTTCCAGTTCCATAAAGTCCGCCATTTAAAGTTATATAACAACAATTGTTACTAAACATCAAATGGAAACCATTTCTATTTAAACAAGAAATAGAAACAATGTTCTTTATTAGAGAAGGAACATAATAGCAATTGTCCAGTTCCAAGACTAGTCCACTGGGGAGCTTCAGCAAATAAGTTCCGATGGCGACCGCAGAAACCTTTGCTCCATTGCCAACTCGCAAATTTTACTCCCCTCTAACGAGTCTTCTTATAATCCTTAGCCCCTATATGTCATTACATATATGTGAGCCACACCCAGTATCCAATACCAAAGTGTCTAAGGAAATAGAATGACAATCAATAACGAAGATACCTGAAGAGGATGGGGCATCAGATGCCTTCTTCTTCTTCATGGACTCAAGATAAATCTTGCAGTTTCTTCGCCAGTGGCCCTCCTTGCCATAATGATGGCAAGTGCCCTTTTGAGCTGGTTCTGCCTTTTTAGTCCTTTTCTTCCCCTTCTGCTATTCCTTTGACTTCCTCTTAGAACCTTTCTTCGAGGAATCAACTAACAGCACCGTCCCCTGCTCATGCTTCTCAGAAGGCTCCACGGTCTTCAGCATGTTGAGCAGTACCACAGATGAACCCTCTGCATCTTATAGGTGAAGAGGAGCTTGGAGACTTCGAACCTTTCGAATCTCACTTACTCATCAAAAAACTCATAAAGATGAAAGACTATGGTATGAGCATCCATGTGCTCATGCTGCTTCCGCAGCTCAGGTACCATCGTGGCTAGCATGATGCAACTCACAATTTCAGAATCATTCACATGTTTCTGATAGGCCAACAATTGGTCCAGAGTTGCATTGTCACTAGGACGGGCGGGAAGAGACGCTTCGAGGACATTCGCAAGATTTTCCACCTTGAGAACAATTCTCAAGTTTCTAAGCCAGTCCAAGAAGTTCGGCCCAGTCAATTTATTCGAATCCAAAATGGAACGCAAATTCAAAGACATCATGATCAATCTTAGAAATACAAAACGAGCATATATGAGAAAGATGATTTTAAAATGCATCAATATACATTTATAAATCCCATTCATTTTTCGAATTTCAAAAAACCACAAAATCACTTCGGGAGATCGTAGGTCCATCTCCAAATGGGTTGATATCCAACATAGATATGAACAACCTTGGAGAGAGTCCAACAAGCCATTCATAACTACGATGGTAGGTATCAACTATACCGATTGCATATCACGTATATGCAACTATCACAATGTGCTATCAACTAATTGAATGTTCACACATACATCGGGTTGTTAACACATTAACAAGTATGCATCATATGCATAGCACCCAACTTCACCTCTCTTTACATCGACCTTGGAGAGAGTCCAACAAGCCGATGCTCCAGGTTAAAGCCAACCCATTAATCGAGAAATAGTTTTAATATGGTTAGAGCGCATTCAACCAATTAACCCGGCTTGGAGAGAGTCCAACAACCAAAGCTAACGATTGACCTATGAATCTTACCATATTAGTATCAAACTATTCCATGGTTTGAACATGTTCGGGTTCGAGCCGGGCTTGGAGAGAGTACAACAACCCAAACAAGAAACGGAACTCTGGTTCTAACCATATTAATGGAAGGTGTAGGCTTTAATATTGAGTTAGGGATTTTATGTCTCATCCTCTTTGCATGCAAATAACTATTATCTACATGGCATGGCATACATGGCATACATCTACATGTCACGACACGCATGGCATAATGATATACATCTAATGCAATTACATGGCATACGATTATGTCATGTACATAATTTCCTTATTTGTCATAACTATTTATGGAAATAAAATATGTTTAAGATTTGATTCTCCAAATCAAATCATGATTAAATTAGGAAACAAATTTCCAAATCTAATCACATATTTTATTTATGGAAATAGTTGATTAAGGAAAATCAATTTAGGAAACCAATTTCCTAAATCATCAAAACTACTTATGGAAATAAAATATTTTAATATTTGATTTCCCAAATCAAATCATGATTAAATTAGGAAACAAATTTCCAGAATCTAATCAAATATTTTATTTATGGAAAATATCAATTTCCATAAATACTTCCAACTTTCCAAAAGTGGAAGATTTCCATAAATACTTCTAGACTTTCCAAAATAGAACAATTTCCATAAATACTTCTAAATTTCCAAAATTAGAAAATTTCCAAAAATAACATTATGACTATCGCAAAACCATTTTACGATTATGTCGAAACACAACCTGGGCTCTGATACCACTGTTGGATTTTCTGCACCGCGGCGAGTGTGTGTTCGAACATGTTTCGCAAACATGTGCACAGCGGAAGGAATAAAATAATAAATCTAATTTATTACATCACACGCATGCATAGAACAACATGTGCAGACATAACCGTAAATTTAAATTTTGCAATAAAAGGAAATTTAACTACGTATACCTTACGTATCACGTGTAGCGGGAAAGGCATCAACCGGAACGATCCTCGCTAGAATCATCTCTATCCGTATCCACGCCGAGTATCTTCGGGATGACTTCACCAAGTCACGAGCCTCGTCTTCGTATGGGTTACTAGCCTCGTGTTGAAGACGATGTGATCGAGAGAAGATCACGATCCGAATCCAAATTCGGATCCAAAAATGAGTCCTCAAAACTCGCTTCTCTGGAGAGGTATTCGTCAACCGTTTGATGAATCCTTCGTCCTCCACCTTAGAGGATTACCGGAGATCGAATCCCCGGTAAGAAAGGAGCTGTCGGAGCACCAACCGTCGTCCAAACGACGCTCCGACGAGAGGAAAACAAGCTGTCCAGAAAAACTGGACAGCTTTGGTGGAGGAGTAGGCGCCGGCCAACCAAGGGAAGCCAAGTGCTCACCTTATCGCCAAACCCAAGGGAGATCACCGGAGTACCAACCGGCAGCAGCTCGAAGCCGGCGAGGGGGAAGGAAGGCTCCTTCTGGACGCCGGTTGGAAGAGGTGGGCGGCGGCAATGGAGTTGGCGCCGATTAGATGGTGAGGGTGGGCGGCCAAAACTAGGTTAGGGTTTAGGATTAGGGTTTAAGCCCTCTTTTATAGAGAACTAATTCTCTTAATGGTTATTGGATCATAACCATAAGGCCCGTTAACCCGCTCCATTAAGATAAGTTAAAATAAACCAAACCATGATGGTTTATTTTAAGTTAAAATGATCCGAACCAACTTTTGGTTCATTCGTTTAAAATAAACCAAACCCTTTGGTTTATTCTTATCCATTGGATTAGAACCAAACCATTTCAGTTCATCCATTATGTCTTCATAAGACACGGCCCATCCTCGCTTCCATTGCGACTAAAATGATTTCATGCTCGCTTCTTGTTTGGTCCAACCAAACCTAGTTTCTCTCGGTCTGAGAATCCCATTCTCAAGGTCGTTTTGAATTTTTCGGATTACGCTCGTTGTGCGTGTGACCAAATAGGTTCTCGGTTTATGTTGGCCGTCTATAATTAACCATTAATTATAGAACGATCATGAGTGGCACCTAGTAGTACATCATGATCCCCAATTAACCGAAAAAGATCAACGATTGATCGAACTATTTCAAAACCCTTGACTCGAATGAATCGTGCCCCATTCCCTTCACTCATCTTATACCCACTTGGTTCAGGACATGGTCTATAGTGTCAGTCCCCACTAGGCTGACTACGTCACACCTAGCCCAAGTATCATTTCCTCGTCCTACGGATTCTAGTTCTTGCACATGTATCGAAGAGTACCTTACTCTAAACATGTAATGCTTTGGCCAAAGACTTTAGTAACAATCCGACGAGAGGCCATGGGTATACATCTCCTCAAGGAGTGGTGAATCCTTTATAGGCTATTCAAACACCTTCGATCATTTCGACTTATACCCAATCATCCCGGGTCCACATCTCCTTAGAGATGCTTGCTTAAGATGTCAAAGCATAAGTCTCCATGATCAAGATGACTTGAATACCGCAAGTCAAAGGAACATCGCACTTAAGCTGCAGTAAGAACTTCATTGACATATCTATATATGCAGAGAACCATATGAAGTCTTACGGTCACTCCAATGAACTAGTTACCATAACTAGCATCCACGATTAACTCCGGACATCACAATGTCTCCAGCCAGTGAGAATCAGCTGCTTGGATACACCAAGGAGTATACCTCGTGCTAGTCTCGACAGAATTGATGGTGCCCAAATCCATCATTTCATCGACTAGGGATAATTCCGATACACCACAATTACACATGTAAAGATACTCACTAGTTGTGATCCAATCACAAATTCTCTCATACTGTGAATCGTATCGTGGACATTCAGTAAATGAGTTTAAGATCCAATCAAATACATGAAACATGTATACTCAAATAGTGAATCTTCATTTATCATATAAATGGTTCATACATAAGGCGATTGCCTTAGGGCATCTCTCATATATTACTAACAAAAAGGAGGAACTTCAAAGAAAAAATAAAGACCTCCAGCATCAAATATTTTTGCAATCTAGCCAACTCCAACAAGTTGACCTTCTTACCCATGAACTAGATGGGCATAAAAGGCATCTTGCGGAGGCGTATATTTAGGTCGCTGACTCTTCAGCCACTATCCTTCAACTTCAACAGGAGCGCCAAACATGGGAAGCTGCTCAAAAATTCTGCTTGGAGAAGTGTAGGAACCTCTCTTCCATGGTGGCCACTTTCCCTGAAACCCTATCCTCGGTGACCCAACAACAGCAGGAACTCCGCATGGAATACACTGAAGCCCTATCTTCTCTGGGCCAGCAGGCAATGACGGTAGCACAAGAGAAGGATACTTTAGTGACCCAATTAGCCTCATGTCAAGCTCAACCAGCTTCTTGCCAATCCCAATTAAAGGAGCAAGAGGCGGATTTGAAAGGGTGATACGTTCAAAAGGGGGTAGAATTGTTCATGCTAGGCTTTGACGGGTCTTCTTCCTTAAATGTCGAACGGGGCTACCCTCCTCCCGACACTGATACCAGCTATTTAGACCCTGAAATAGCCCTGGACTGATGTCTCACTGAACTTTTTGAATTATAATTTATCATATTTTCTTCATTGTATTAACTGATTCTTTGTCATTAAAGAATACTTGAACTGGTACGGCCTTGTGTTGCTTCTTGTGTATGTGCTGACATGGGTCGGAAATTTTAAGTCTATTCTTGGTCTCTTCTACTCAAAATTACTGCCTATTCTCTGCCTTCCATGGTGTTAATTGAGTAACGACATTTTTTGCCCGGGAATCTGTTCGGGACATCCCGGGAGTGATCTTCCTCCGACCTGAACCACGTTTTGGCTCGGTCAAAAAATAATTTACTTTTTCCCCTTGATCTTCTCGAGATAATTGGCCGCTTCAGAAATGACATCTCGATGATTTCCTATGCTGACGCCATTATTCTGTTCGTCCTTCCATCTTCTCTTCCTTCCCAAGGACAAACGCAGCTCCTCCTTTCTTGATTATAAATTGTTACCACAAACGTCTTTTGCCCTCTATCCCCCCTTCATGGCTTCCGCGAGACATCCCATTGAGATCTCTTCAGACTCAGATTCCTTCGAGTTATATGGCCTTGCCACGGACACTGCCGAAGAATCTGCCACACGATTAACTACGACTTCGGCCTTTCGCCCCTTTCTTGTTCTTTTATCAACTGATGCTCAACCCCTAATAGGGGGAGATCCTTCTGAGCCCATTTCCCTTCATTCCACAATCGGGTTTTGAATCCCCCCATGACATGGGAATACACCGTAGGAGATCCTCGGGCCTCCACTGAACTCCCTCCGCTTCCACCGGCCTTAGCTTTCGTTCCAGCCCCTTCAGCGGGGATTCCTCCGCCCCCTTGTTATGGAACTTCACCAGCTATACCTCCAGCTCAAGGCAACCTTTACAAAGTTATTTTGGCGCCTTCCCCTCCAGAGGAGTCCTCTGATAGCTCCCCTATTAACGATAACCATAAAAAGTCTATATAATTAGTAGCTTAAGCAATGTAACTACTGTTGGGTATGTTAATAAAAAGAAAGGGGATACTGATACTTATTTTTTTCATTTTCTCATAAATATAGAGTGACCTTAACTAGAAAGGAGTGCAACCTTATCTGAATATACTTCCCCTTACTGCTTCTGTGGAATTTGAACCATCCCTCTTAGAATTACTGCATTCAACAACTCTCACCTACTATCTTTACGCTTTCTCTTCTTTATTTACATTTATTATCTTTACCTCCTTCACGAACCCATGAGCATCCTTCTTTTGCCTCTATAAAAACCCTAAACTACCATTTGCTTATCATCCATTTCTTCCTCTTCCTCTTCTCGCCATGGAGCCTGCCTCTGAAGAGGACAGCAGCTCTCCTCCTCCCGAGGAACAGACTGAAGAACACACTACATTGCAAATCTGGAAGAACAAGTTTGGTATCTACAGCGACACTTGAGGGAGTCTTCAACTAGCAACTACTCCCTGCGCCAGCAACTGACAGTGTCCCATAAAAACTTATCCAAGCATATATTCATACAACAATCTTACCTCCAGCAGCTGCTACGCCAACCTAAGCCACGCAAAGAGGCTCCTTCAGTACCTCCTCATAAAGAACTGTAATCCCCTGTGAACAGGGGCTTCCTTTGTTGTTTTTTTCTTTTAGGGAAGTTGTAGTTTGTAATTCTTCTTGATTAATGAACTTCTTTATTATGAGCTCCTGCCCATATCTTTCTTTGCTTAGCCCCTTTTCTGGCCTTCCTCCTGCTGTGCGAAATCTCAACTTCTCTATATAGTATCAGAATCAAATAAGCATATGACTTCTTCATTATTTCATTACGCAAGAATTACATATGCACTTAGATGAGCCTCCAGCTCCATGTCGCTTTTGTGCAATGATATAGGAAGATGCATAGTTAATATAAAACTCCAGTCTGCACGGAGATAAAATAATA
The DNA here is from genome assembly GCA_025175895.1 of Wurfbainia villosa. Lineage (NCBI taxonomy): Eukaryota > Viridiplantae > Streptophyta > Magnoliopsida > Zingiberales > Zingiberaceae > Wurfbainia > Wurfbainia villosa. The sequence goes on along the minus strand of CM046000.1, from coordinate 75,800,395 downwards.
TATAGCTGAAGGAAAACTCAGCTCTTCTGATCTGCCACCACAAGGGGATAAAAGAATATATAGCTGAGGAAAAACTCACCTCTTCCAATCCACCATCACACGGGGATAAAATAATATATAGTTGAGGAAAAATTCAGCTCTTCTGATCGACCATGACACGGGGATAAAATAATATATAGCTGAGAAAATACTCAGCTCTTCCGATCCACCATCACACGGGCATAAAATAATATATACTTGAGGAAATACTCGGCTCTTCTGTTCCACCACTACACAGGAATAAAATATTATATAGCTGAGGAAATACTCATCTCTTCCGTTCCACCACCGCACAAGGATAAAATAATATATAGCTGAGGAAATACTCAGCTCTTCCATTCCACCACCGCATAGGGATAAAATAATATATACCTGAGGAAATACTCAACTCTTCCGATCCACCACCACACGGGGATAAAATAATATATAGCTGAGGGAATACTTAGCTCTTCTGATCCACCACCGCACGTGGATAAAATAATATATAGCTGAGGAAATACTCAGCTCTTCCAATCCACCACCGCACGGGGATAAAATAATATATAGCTGACGAAATACTAAGCTCTTCCGTTCCACCATCGCACGGGGATAAAATAATATATAGCTGAGGAAATACTGAGCTCTTCCGTTCCACCATCGCATGGGGATAAAATAATATATAGCTGAGGAATTACTCGGCTCTTCCGATCCACCACCACACGAGGATAAAATAATATATAGCTGAGGAAATACTCATATCTTCTAATCCACCACTGTACTGGGATAAAATAATAATATATAGCTGAGGAAATACTCATCTCTTCCGATCCATCACCACACAGGGATAAAATAATGTATAGATGAGGAAATACTCATCTCTTTCGTTCCGCCACAGCACAGGGATAAAATAATATATAGCTGAATAAATACTCAGCTCTTACGTTCCATCACCGTACGGGGATAAAATAATATATAGCTGAGTAACTACTCGGCTCTTTCGATCCACCACCACACGGGGATAAAATAATATATAGCTGAGGAAATACTCAGCTCTTCCGATCCACCACCGCACGGGGATAAAATAATAATATATAGCTGAGGAAATACTCAATTCTTCCATTTCACCACCGCACGGGCATAACAGCTTCGGCCAATGCCTTAGCCACATAAGAGATATGATAATCTGTCCCAAGGCTCCACCCTCTCAGGTCAGAAGAACTTTTTTGTTCTGCCATTATTTCTTCATTCATCTATGAAACGGGGATAATATCTCTGGCTAAGGCCAAACTTAAAAGAAAAAATGAAAAGGATACCTTTGAGGGTCATATCTTCGCCATAAAGTTGAATGTTTATGTTCTTTTGTTGTGCAAAGACAATGGTTCTGGTAGATAACGGAGAGTAGGAATCATAAATGATTATCTCTCACATTTCTAGGGGATCACCTCGCTGCCTTGATGTAGGGAATTCTTTATGCCAAATGGCATATGCGCAACGGAAAAATTAGGATCCCTTCCAAGTGATCCATGCGAAAGCAAACTCGTATAAAATAAATTTCTCTAAACCAAACCTATCTTATAGGAGAGGATTACCTTTATTGCGTGCCCTTGTTAATCCCGCTTCTTCCTTATGTTTGTTGGATCTTTAGCACGTTCAAGTGTCCGTGCCTCTATATGTATCCACACGAGCAAGCTCTTGTCTCACAAAAGAAAACTAGAGGAGCTCTCCTTTACTTCTTGCTAGAGAAGTCCCTAAAGGAGAGGAAGCTAGGGAAAAAGAGAAGGGAAGAAGAAGACTACTCTTCTTGCTACACTCACAAAAGCCACACAACAATAAGCTCTCAAGCTCTCTCCAAGCCTCAAGCTCCCAACAACCACACTCCACCAAAAATTCTACTTTGGCCGGCCACTCCATGGAGCCTTTTATAGGGTTGGAAAAACCCTTCCACCTCCTTCACATTCAATGCAATCCATTGCATTGAGACACACTCAAAAAGGATTTGGCTTCCTTGTTTGGCCGGCCACTTAAGGAGACAAAACCATTTTGTTTCCTTCCACCTTATCTAGCTTAGGTGGATGCTTAGGTGGCATGCTTATGTGGCATTCTTATGTGGCATTCATGCATGTTGAATTAATCTTATTAATTCAATTAAGCTTATGTTATCATATTGAATTAATCTTATTAATTCAATTGATCTTATTAATTCAATTAAGCTTATGTTATCATATTGAATTAATCTTATTAAATCAATAAGGTAACATATTGAATTAATCTCATTAAATCAATTAGCTAAAATTCTCATTAAGGTTAAAGTCCAAAAACCATTTTGTACTTAAGCTTATTCCCAAATTATTCTAGTCAAACTAGAATACTCTAATTCCTCTAATCATCATGCTCTTTGTGTGTGACCTATAGGCTCTCATAGCGTTGGCGGTGGACCTAAACTCTTTTAGATACACAAGCAATGAGCGGCATCTAGCAATACATCATTGCTACCCAAGTTATGAGATAAGTCAAGATCCACTAACCTTTCCGTGACTACTATAATATATGACCGTGTCCTTCTATCCTTGATATCGATTGATCAATGAGGCATAGACCGTGTCATCCTCGATCAATCTATGTGTTTCTTGATCCCCGAGTAAACTAACTCAAACAAATGAGCTCAATATCTCATATTGACTCATTCGAGCATGGCCATGCGTTTTAGTAGTTCTACTCAATCAAGGCCCACCGATATCACTCTCGTCATATGAGAGAGGATAGATCCCATCTACATCACTCACATCCCTCCGCATAATTTGTTATATACCCGATGAATCGCCTTTATGGTCCACCATTACGGGTGGCGTTTGACGATACCAAAGTACATAACTCCTTATGTAGGGAACCGTAGTGACTTGTGTCCGAGGACTATTCATACCAATAGTCACATGAGAAAGTTTATGACACTCATATAACGATCCATGAAACTTTCTCATGGCGGGTCGATTCGGTATATATTCTCTAATATATACCCATGTGTCAACTTGATATCATATATCCATGACTTGTGAGATCAAGTCATCAATTGACCTACATGCTAGTCTTTATGTATTAATATTGCCCTTGCATATTAATACTTGACTAGAACATTTAGAAAGTGTTCTCTCTGACCTCTCTCATAATCAATTTCGCCAATTGATGTCTTTGTAGATAAGAACCTACTTTTCTAGGGCATTACTATATTTAATTTAGGCACAAGCAAGACTTAAATATAATAACCAATCCTTTGCCTTTATAGAATATGATACAAAATGTTCCCTATTCAACCATCACATGATTGGTTCTTAGGGCTATAACTAACAATCTCCCAGTAGCACTAGTACCAATCACTATGATATCTAATACCTAGTGACCTAGTGACCATCATGCTTCCTCCGTACAAAGCCTTGGTCAATGGATCTGCGATGTTAGCTTCGCATCGGTACTCTGCATATCCTCACATCTCCTCTATCGATGATCTCTCGAATGAGATGGAAGCGCCGCAGTATGTGTTTGGTCCGCTGATGTGATCGAGGTTCCTTAGCCTGTGCAATAGCCCCATTGTTGTCACAATAGAGGTCTATTGGATCTGCAATGCTAGGAACTACTCCAAGTTCACTGATGAACTTGCGGAGCCAAAGCGACCTCCTTTCTTGCATCGGATGCAAGAATATACTCCTCTGTTGTAGAATCAAGAATGTGTCTGCGCTTTGAACTCTTCTAGCTCACAGCTCCACCATTCAGGCAAAACACGTACCCCGATTGCGATCTATAGTCATCCTTGTCTGTTTGGAAGCTTGCATCACTGTAACCCTTTACAGCTAGCTCCTCATTGCCTCCAAATATCAGGAAATATTCTTTCATTCTTCGTAAGTATTTAAGAATATTTTTGACTGCTATCCAGTGACTTTCACCTGGATCCGACTGGTATCTACTCGTCATGCTCAAAGCATACGAGACGTCAGGACGAGTACAAAGCATGGCGTACATGATAGACCCTATGGCAGACGCATAAGGGATCTTATCCATGCGATCTCTCTCCTCCTTAGAAGAGGGACATTGAGTCTTCGAAAGTCTCACACCATGTGATAAAGGCAGAAATCCTTTCTTGGAATTTTGCATAGCAAAACGATCTAGCACTTTATCAATGTATGTACTCTGACTTAGGCCAAGTAATCTTTTAGATCTATCTCTATAGATCTTGATTCCTAGAATATAGGCAGCTTCACCTAAGTCTTTCATCGAGAAATAATTCCCTAACCACATCTTCACAGACTGGAGTGAGGGAATATCATTTCCGATGAGAAGTATGTCATCTACATACAAGACAAGAAATACAACTGTGCTCCCACTATTTCTCTTGTAGACACAAGGTTCATCTTCATTCTTGATGAAACCAAACTCCTTGATTGCATCATCGAATCGAAGATTCCGACTTGAGGCTTGCTTTAGTCCATAAATGGACCTTTGCGCTTGCATACCTTTCCAGGATGCTTTGGATCTTCAAAACCCTCGTGTCATGTACACATCCTCGAGTAGCTTTCCATTGAGCGGTTTTGACATCCATCCGCCAGATCTCATAATCGTGGTAGGCTGCAATAGCAAGTATGATCCGAATGGATTTAAGCATCGCAACTGGTGAAAAGGTTTCATCATAGTCAATACCATGAATTTGTTTGAATCCTTTAGCCACCAATCTACCTTTATAGGTATGCTTATTACCATCCATGTCCTTTACTTTAAAGACCCACTTACACCCAATGGGTTTTACCCTTGTGGATCAACCAAGGTCCATACTTGGTTAGTGTACATGGATTCCATTTCGGATCTCATGGCCTCTAGCCATTTCTTGGAATCTGGGCTCATCATAGCTTCTTGATAGGATGTAGGCTCGTCAAGATCGACAAGCAATACATCACCATTGTACCAAGAGAAAAGAATATCTCTCGGGTTGGCGACGGATCTGTCGAGATCTACGAAGAGGTTGGTCTACTTGAACAGGTGTTTGTTCCACAACTCTTTGGGCAACAATTTCCTCATCCACAACACTTTGTGGTTCCTGTTCATTTTCCATCGAAGCCTTAGTGTTATCGTCATCTTGAGCTTCTTCAAGATGAATTTTACTCCCACTAGTTTTTCTAGAAATAAATTCTCTTTCTAGAAAGACAGCATTTCTGGCAACAAACACCTTGCCAAGTGTGGGATTGTAAAAGTAATATCCCTTAGTTTCCTTGGGATATCCGACAAAATAACACTTATCTCATTTGGGTCCTAGATTAACACAGACTTGAAGTCTAACATAATCTTCACAACCACAAATCTATATAAAAGACATTTTGGGACTCTTCGATCCATATCGTATATGGTGTCTTTTCTACTGACTTTTGATGGGACGCGATTAAGTGTGAAAGCTACTGTCTCTAGAGCTAGTCCCCAAAGGAAGTAGGTAGATCGATCGGCTCATCATTGATCGTACCATATCTAATAGAGTACGATTTCTCCTCTCAGATACACCATTCCATTGTGGTGTTCCAGGTGGAGTGAGTTGGGATATTATCCCACACTCAGCCAGGTGATCACGAAACTCTTGACTAAGGTATTCACCACCTCGATCTGATCGAAGTAGCTTGATACGCTTACCAAGTTGGTTTTGTACTTCATTCTTGAATGCTTTGAACTTTTCAAAGGATTCTGACTTATGTCTCATCAAATATAAGTAGCCAAATCTACTCATATCATCAGTGAAAGTAATAAAGTACTTATAGCCTCCTCTGGCTTCGACATTGAAAGGGCCACATACATCAGTATGTATGAGTCCTAACAAGTCCATCGCTCTCTCGCCATGTCCACTAAATGGAGTTTTAGTCATCTTTCCTAAAAGGCAAGATTCGCATACCTCATATGATTCAAAATCAAATGAGTCCAATAATCCATCTTTATGGAGTTGGGATATGCGTTTTTCATTTATGTGACCTAGGCGATGCGGAGATATGTTTGGTTCGAATCATTCGATTTGAACCGCTTGGTATTTACGTTATAAATTGGGTTTTCTAAATCTAGAACATAGAGACCATTCATAAGTGGTGCATTACAATAGAACATTTCATTCAAATAAATGGAACAACATTTGTCCTTTATTATAAAAGAAAAGTTTTTCTTGTCTAAACAAGATCTGAAATTATGTTCTTTGTCAATGCGGTACATATAAGCACTCCTCTAGTTCTAAGATAAGCCCGTGGGCAAAGACAAAGAATATGTTCCTACTCGCAGAACTTTTGCGCCATTGCCTACTCGTAGGTCTACTTAGCTTTTGCCATTTGTCTACTATTTCTCGGTCCGCACATTATTACAAATGTGAGATGCACATCCGATCTAATACCCATGTAGAAGAAATAGATAGATTAACTTCTATAACGTGTATACGAGGCGAAGTCCCACTTCTTTTATTCTTTACTTCCTCAAGGTAGACTTTGCATTCCGCTTCGATGTCGATCTCACCGCAATGGAAGCAGTCCCCTTCCTTAGGTACTTTACCTTTACCCTTTGAAGTGGATGAATTGGCCTTGCCTTTGGCTTGGGTCTTACCCTTGCCTTTGCGCTTACCTTTGCCCTTCTTGACCATTAGTACGTTGCTAACTTTCTTTTTGAGATTCGGTTGTGATTCTTAACATCTTTGAGAATCTCAGGCAAAGGTTTATCAATTTCATTCATGTTATAATTCATGACGAATTGATTATATGCTTCCGGCAACGATTGCAGGATAACATCGGTTGCCAATTCTTGGCTCAGTGGAAAACCTAGTCTTTCAAGGTTCTCAACGTACCCAATCATTTTGAGTACGTGAGTTCCTACAGGTGTTCCTTCTTGCATCTTGCATGCAAAAGAGCTTTAGACACTTCAAAACGCGCTCGTGCCTAGCTTGTCCTTGATATAGTTGTTTCAAATGCTCAACCATATCATAGGCATCCATGTTCTCATGTTGCTTCAAGCTCGAGAGTTCATGGTGGCAAGCATAAGACATGACACATCTAATCGTCATCTTGATGCTTCTTATAAGCATCCTTTTCAGACACAGTGGCGCATGGGTGGGTGTTTGAGGTAGGCGCTCTAGGACATACATTTGCGTTCTTGCTTGAGGATAATCCTCAAGTTCCTATACCAGTCAAGAAAGTTCGCTCCATTAAGCTTGTCCTTCTCAAGGACAGATCGCAAGTTGAGGGGGTGTGTCGTGTTAGATGTCATGGTGATCTACAATATTAAAATGCAAAGTTAAGTATCATACCTAAATCATTTAATTAGGCCTTTAATTAAATGAGGCTCCCACTAAATTCTCATAGCTACTATTTAGCTATAAATTTATATGGGATAAAGATCCACATTATAATTCGTCTTGAGTTAGCTTTGGCTAATCGCCCAAGACGTAGTATAATTAGGTAGGCAATCTTTTGCCAATTACATCTGATGTAACTCTTTAATAGCTTTGGTTAAGTTTTTAGATTAGTTTAGTGTTTATTCCTAAACCAGCTTCCAGGCTGTGGCGAGGCACTGGGGCCTTCTTGGATATCGGAGCAACGACCACTTCTAAGACAAAGCTGATGTTCGGAAATCACATAAAACTAATTTTAAAACTTATGTTCAAAGCTAATATATGCCTCTACTTTCTTAACTAATTAAGAAAACTTAATTAAGTCTTAACCAAGTTTGATAGCGGGACATCACGATTGTCCACTCGCACTCTTCCAAGATAAAATGCATTGCTTTGCTTTGGCAAACCCAATAACAAATGATCGAGGAAGTAGTGAGTACCAAGCTTTTGTAGGCATATCGATTTGACTTATTAAGAAATAAACATGTATCATATACATATTAGCATACATCACATATAAGCTAAACTAATCATGCATCACATACAAGCTAAACTAACATGCATCACATACATATTAAACTAAGCGTGTCATGGTTATGGCCCTTATTCTACAATATTCTCAAGCCAATGAAAAGATTGATTGGTTAACCTAGGGATAGCATCTTCTCCTAAGTGCTTCCTTTTGGTTGTCTTGTGTGTTGACTTCCTCCTTGTAACCTCATCTTCCAATGGACCCTCCATCTTTGTTTTGTACATTACAAAAGGAGAAATACTCGAGTTACATTCGAGTCTAAAACTAATTTTACAACAAGAATTTTAGGAGGAAGGCACGACACGCAGGCCGTATTTAAGAATTACAACACACACACATTCACAAACCTTTTGGGACTAGGCCATAACCATGCACCATGTCATTTTAACTTTTAAAAGACATTGGATATTTTATTATGTTTGACAATTGCTAATGCAATTATCAACTCATAATAAAATTTATCCTACTTCTATATCACATATAAAATAGAGAAAACCTATTTTATACGATCTTTATAAGTGGCTCGATACCATGTAGGGAATTCTTTATGCCAAATGGCATATGCGCAACGAAAAAATTAGGATCCCTTCCAAGTGATCCATGCGAAAGCAAACTCGTATAAAATAAATTTCTCTAAACCAAACCTATCTTATAGGAGAGGATTACCTTTGTTGCGTGCCCTTGTTAATCCCGCTTCTTCCTTATGTTTGTTGGATCTTTAGCACGTTCAAGTGTCCGTGCCTCTATATGTATCCACACGAGCAAGCTCTTGTCTCACAAAAGAAAACTAGAGGAGCTCTACTTCTTGCTAGAGAAGTCCCTAAAGGAGAGGAAGCTAGGGAAAAGAGAAGGGAAGAAGAAGACTACTCTTCTTGCTACACTCAAAAGCCACACAACAATAAGCTCTCAAGCTCTCTCAAGCCTCAAGCTCCCAACAACCACACTCCACCAAAAATTCTACTTTGGCCGCCACTCCATGGAGCCTTTTATAGGGTTGGAAAAACCCTTCCACCTCCTTCACATTCAATGCAATCCATTGCATTGAGACACACTCAAAAGGATTTGGCTTCCTTGTTTGGCGGCCACTTAAGGAGACAAAACCATTTTGTTTCCTTCCACCTTATCTAGCTTAGGTGGATGCTTAGGTGGCATGCTTATGTGGCATGCTTATGTGGCATTCTTATGTGGCATTCATGCATGTTGAATTAATCTTATTAATTCAATTAAGCTTATGTTATCATATTGAATTAATCTTATTAATTCAATTAAGCTTATGTTATCATATTGAATTAATCTTATTAATTCAATTAAGCTTATGTTATCATATTGAATTAATCTTATTAATTCAATTAAGCTTATGTTATCATATTGAATTAATCTTATTAAATCAATGAGGTAACATATTGAATTAATCTCATTAAATCAATTAGCTAAAATTCTCATTAAGCTTAAAGTCCAAAAACCATTTTGTACTTAAGCTTATTCCCAAATTATTCTAGTTAAACTAGAATACTCTAATTCCTCTAATCATCATGCTCTTTGTGTGTGACCCTATAGGCTCTCATAACGTTGGCAGTGGACCTAAACTCTTTTAGATACACAAGCAATGAGCGGCATCTAGCAATACATCATTGCTACCCAAGTTATGAGATAAGTCAAGATCCGACTAACCTTTCCGTGACTACTATAATATATGACCGTGTCCTTCTATCCTTGATATCAGATTGATCAATGAGGCATAGATCGTGTCATCCTCGATCAATCTATGTGTTTCTTGATCCCTGAGTAAACTAACTCAAACAAATGAGCTCAATATCTCATATTGACTCATTCGAGCATGGCCATGCGTTTTAGTAGTTCTACTCAATCAAGGGGCCCACCGATATCACTCTCGTCATATGAGAGGGATAGATCCCATCTACATCACTCACATCCCTCCGCATAATTTGTTATATACCCAGTAATCGCCTTTATGGTCCACCCTGTTACGGGTGACGTTTGACGATACCAAAGTACATAACTCCTTATGTAGGGAACCGTAGTGACTTCAGGTCTGAGGACTATTCATACCAATAGTCACATGAGAAAGTTTATGACACTCATATAACGATCCATGAAACTTTCTCATGGCGGGTCAGTTCAGTATATTGTTAGTAATATATGAGAGATGTCCTAAGGCAATCGCCTTATGTATGAACCATTTATTTGATAAATGAAGATTCACTATTTGAGTATACATGTTTTATGTATTTGATTGGATCTTAAACTCATTTACTGAATGTCCACGATACGATTCACAGCATGAGAGAATTTGTGATTGGATCACAACTAGTGAGTATCTCTACATGTGTAATTGTGATGTATCGGAATTATCCCTAGTCGATGAATTGATGGATTTGGACACCATTAATTCTGTCAAGACTAGCACGAGGTATACTCCTTGGTGTATCCAAGCAGCTGATTCTCACTGGCTGGAGACATAGTGATGTCCGGAGTTGATCGTGGATGCTAGTTATGGTAACTAGTTCATTGGAGTGACCAGCCGTAAGACTTCATATGGTTCTCTGCATATATAGATATGTCAATGAAGTTCTTACTGTGGCTTAAGTGCGATGTTCCTTTGACTTGCGGTATTCAAGTCATCTTGATCATGAAGACTTATGCTTTGACATCTTAAGCAAACATCTCTAAGGAGATGTGGACCCGGGATGATTGGGTATAAGTCGAAGTGATCGAAGGTGTTTGAATAGCCTATAAAGGATTCACCACTCCTTGCGAGGAGATGTATACCCATGGCCTCTCGTCGGATTGTTACTAAAGTCTTTGGCCAAAGCAATACATGTTTAGAGTAAGGTACTCTTCGATACATGTGGAGTAACTAGAATCCGTAGGACGAGGAAATGATACTTGGGCTAGGTATGACATAGTCAGCCTAGTGGGGACTGACACAATAGACCATGTCCTGAACCAAGTGGGTATAAGATGAGTGAAGGGAATGGGGCACGATTCATTCGAGCTACTGAAGGGTTTCAGAAATAGTTCTGGATCAACCGTTGATCTTTTCGGTTAATTGGGGATCATGATGTACTACTAGGTGCCACTCATGATCGTTCTATAATTAATGGTTAATTATAGATGGCCAACATAAACCGAGAACCTATTTGGTCACACGCACAACGAGTGTAATCCAAAGGATTTAAAACGAGCTTGAGAATGAGATTCTCAGACCGAGAGAAACTATGTTTGGTTGGACCAAACATAAAGCGAGCTTGAAATTGTTTCAGTCGCAATGGAAGCGTGGATGGGCAGTGTCTTATGAAGACATAATGGATGGACCAAAATGGTTTGGTTCTAATCCAATGGATAAGAATAAACCAAAGGGTTTGGTTTATTTTAAACGAATGAACCAAAAGTTGGTTCGGTTCTTTTTAACTTAAAATAAACCATCATGGTTTGGTTTATTTTAACTTATCTTAATGGAGCGGGTTAACGGGCTTTATGGATATGATCCATTAACCATTAAGAGAATTAGTTCTCTATAAAATAGGGATTAAACCCTAACCCTAAATCTAATCATGGAGTTGCCGCCCAACACTAACCTCTCCTATTCGGCGCCCACCTCAAAGCTGCTGCCGCCCAGCCCTAAGGTCCTCCAACCGGCGTCCAGGGTTGCTTCCTTCCTCCTCGCGGCGTCGAGCTGCTGCCAGAAGAGTTCGGTCATCCTCCTTAGGTTTGGCATCAAGGTGAGCACTTTGCTTCCTTGGTTTTGGCGGCGCCTACTCCTCCACCAAAGCTGTCCAGTTTTCTGGACAGCTTCTTCTCCTCTCGTCGGAGCGTCGTTTGGACGACGGTTAGTGCTACGACAGCGGATAACATACCGGGGATTTGATCTCCGGTAATCCTCTGAGGTGGAGGACGAAGGATTCGTCAATCGGTTGACGAATACCTCTCCGGAGAAGCAAGTCTTGAGGACTTGTTTTAGGTCCGAATTTGGATTCGGACCGTGATCATCTCTCGATCACGTCGTCTTCAACACGAGGCTAGTAACCCGTACGAAGACGAAGCTCGTGGCTTGGCGAAGTCATCCCGAGGAGCTCGGCGTGGATACGGATAGAGACGATTCTTACGAGAATCGTTCCGGTTGATGCCGTTCCCGCTACACGTCATACGGAAGGTATAACGTAGTTTAATTTCTTTTATTGCAATTTTAATTTACGGTTATGTCTACACTTGTTGTAATAGCATGCGTGTGTTGTGTGTGTTGTAATAAATAGGAATATTTATTATTTTTGTTGCTTCCGCTGTGCACATGTTTACGAAACATGATCGAACACACACACGCCGCGGTGCCGGAAACCCAACAGTGGTATCAGAGCCCAGGTTGTGTTTCGACATAATCGTAAAATGGTTTTGCGATAGTCATAATGTATTTCTGGAAGTTTTCTAAATTTTGGAAATTTAGAAGTATTTATGGAAATTTTTCAATTTTGGAAAGTCTAGAAGTATTTATGGGAATCTTCCACTTTTGGAAAGTTGGAAGTATTTATGGAAATTTATATTTTCCATAAATAAAATATTTGATTAGATTCTGGAAATTTGTTTCCTAATTTAATCATGATTTGATTTGGGAAATCAAATCTTAAAATATTTTATTTCCATAAGTAGTTTTAAAGATTTAGGAAATTGGTTTCCTAAATGGATTTTCCTTAATCAAATAATTCCATGAATAAAATATGTGATTAGATTTGGAAATTTGTTTCCTAATTTAATTATGATTTGATTTGAAGAATCAAATCTTAAACATATTTTATTTCCATAAATAGTTATGACAAATAAGGAAATTATGTACATGACATAATTGTATGCCATGTAATTGCATTAGATGCATAACATTATGCCATGCGTGTCGTGACATGTAGATGTATGCCATGTATGCCATGCCATGTAGATAATAGTTATTTGCATGCAAAGAGGATGAGACATAAAACCCTAACTCAATATTAAAGCCTACACCTTCCATTAATATGGTTAGAACCAGAGTTCTGTTTCTTGTTTGGGTTGTTGGACTCACTCCAAGCCCGGCTCGAACCTGAACATGTTCAAATCATTGGAATAGTTTAACTCTAATATGGTAAGAGTCAGAGGTCAATCGTTAGTTTGGGTTGTTGGACTCACTCCAAGCCTGGCTAATTGGTTGAATGCGCTCTAACCATATTAAAACTATTTCGCGATTAATGGGTCGGCTTTAACTTGGAGCATCGATTTGTTGGACTCACTCCAAGGTCGATGTGAAGAGAGGTGAAGTTGGGTGCTATGCATATGATGCATACTTGTTAATGTGTTAACAACCCAATGTATGTGTAAACATTCAATTAGTTGATAGCACATTGTGATAGTTACATATACATGATATGTAATCGGTATACTTGATACCCACCATCATAGCTAAGAATGGCTTGTTGGACTCACTCCAAGGTTGTTCTTATCTATGATGGATATCAGCCCATTCGGAGATGGACCTACGATCTCCCGAAGTGATTTTGGGGTTTTTGAATTCGAAAAATGAATGGGATTTATAAATGTATATTGATGCATTTTAAAATTATTTTCTCATATATGCTCGTTGTGTATTTCTAGGTCAATAAATTGATCATGACGTCTTTGAATTTGCGCACTATTTTGGATTCGAACAAACTGACTGGGCCTAACTTCCTGGACTGGCTTAGAAACCTGAGAATTGTTCTCAAGGCGGAAAAGCTTGCATATGTCCTTGAAGAGCCTCTTCCTGACCGTCCTAAGGACGATGCAACTCCAGACCAAATGTTGGTCTATCAGAAGCATGTGGCAGATTCTGAGCTGGCGAGTTGCATCATGCTAGCGGCGATGGTACCTGAGCTGCAGAAGCAGCATGAGCATATGGATGCTAACACTATGGTCTTCCATCTTCATGAGTTGTTCGATGAGCAAGCGAGATCCGAAAGGTTCGAGGTCTCTAGGCTCCTCTTCACCACGAAGATGCAAGAAGGTTAAATCTGTAATGCAGTTTGTGCTAAAGATGAGCGGGTACATCAGCGGCTAGCTACCCTCGGTTTTGTGATGGATCATGAGTTAAGTATTGACTTAATTCTGCATTGTTTGCCCAAGAGTTTCTCGCAATTTGTGATGAACTATCGGATGAACAAATTGGAATCCACCATTCCCGAGCTCCTCAATATGCTGAAGACTGTGGAGCCTTCAGTGAAGCATGAGGAGAAGGCGGTTCTGTTAGTTGATTCCTCAAAGAAAGGTTCTAAGAGGAAGGCAAAAGAACAGAAGAAAGGAAAGAAAAAGGCAAAGAAAGGCGGAACCGGCGCAATATAAGGGCACTTGCCATCCTGTGGCAAGGAAGGCCACGCGAAGAAGCTGCAAGATTTATCTTGAGTCCATGAAGAAGAAGAAGGCATCCGATGCCCCATCCTCTTCGTATCTTCGTATTGATTGTCATTCTATTTCCTTAGACACTTGGGTATTGGATCTGGGTGTAGCTCACATATATGTAATGACATGGGCTAAGGAATAGAAGAAGACTTGTCGAGGAGTCAAATTTGCGAGTTGGCAATGGAGCAAAGGTTCTCGGTACGCCATCGAACTTATTCTTTGAAGCTCCTAGTGGACTAGTCTTGGAATCGGACAATTGCTATTATGTTCCTTCTCTAATAAAGAACATTGTTTCTATTTCCTGCTTAAATAGAAATGGTTTCCATTTAACGTTTAGTAACAATTGTTGTTATATAACTTTGAATGGCGTACTTTATGGAACTGGAACTTTGAGTAATGGCATTTATACGTTGGACGTATCCAGTGACATTTTCAATATCGAAGCGAGCAACACACGTGCTCGAAAGGATAATCACATAGACTCCTATATGTGGCATTGTCGTCTTGGCCATATAAGCAAGAAACGCATGTCCGAATTACACCGATGTGGAATTCTGGAATCGTTTGAATTGGATTCATACGATACATGCGAATCATGCTTGAAAGGCAAGATGACTAAGTTACCTTTTACTGGAAAAGGTGAACGAGTGGGAGAGTTACTAGGTCTAGTACATACTGATGTATGTGGACCTATGTCAACTCAAGCATTAGGAGGCTATAGCTACTTCATTACCTTCACCGATGATCACTCACGGTTTGGGTATGTGTTCTTGATGAAACACAAGTCTGAAGCCTTTGAAAAGTTCAAAGAATTCAGAAATGAAGTAGAGAAACAACATGACAAAAGTATTAAAATACTTCGATCGGATCGAGGTGGTGAATACTTAAGTCAAGAGTTTCTTGATTATCTAAGAGACAATGGCATATTGTCTCAATGGACTCCGCCCTATACACCACAAAGACATAATGGTGTATCCGAGAGGCGAATCGGACCTTGTTGGACATGGTCGGTCAATGATGAATCATGCGACTCTTCCCAAGTCCTTTTGGGGTTATGCACTTGATACATTGTTTACTTGTTAAGAATGCCAACCAAGGTAGTCTCTACTACTCCATATGAGATATGGGCTAGTAAGAAACCTCATGTATCTTACTTGAAGATATGGGGTTGTCCTGCTTATGTGAAGCGGACTGTATCAGACAAACTGGATGCTAAGTCTGATAAATGTCTATTTATTGGATACCCTAAGGAAACAAGGGGTTACCAATTCTATCATCCTGTGGAACAAAAGGTGTTTGTTTCAAGGCATGCTGTGTTTCTAGAGAAAGAGTTTCTCTTGCAAGAAAGCGATTAAGGAGTGCTGTCGAGCTTGAGGAGGCTCGAGAGACTCAAATAGACATTGATGAGATACGGTGAAGCACAACTGGTGACAACTCATAGTGATGAGCAATCGGTGGACCTATTGTAACACCACATCTTCGTAGATCCGGTAGAACACACAATATTCACGAGAGATATGGATTTCGTAAGTGAATCGAACGACGTGTTACTCATTGATGATGAGGAGCCTACGATTATGAAGAAGTCCGACAAGTTCAGAAAGGGATAAGTGGCTTGGTGCCATGAAGTCGGAAATGGATTCCATGTACGAAAACCAAGTTTGGAACTTGGTTGACCCACCTGAAGGCATAAAGCCTATAGGGTGCAAGTGGGTTTTCAAGATGAAAACCGACATGGATGGTAATGTGATTACCTATAAGGCTAGATTGGTGGCGAAAGGATATCGTCAAAAACAAGGTGTTGATTATGACGAAACCTATTCGCCTGTAGCTATGCTTAAATCCATTCGGATGCTCCTGGCCATAGCGACTCATTATGATTATGAGATATGGCAGATGGATGATGACTTTCCTTAATGGAAACTTGCTCGAGGACGTGTATATGATACAGCCTGAGGGTTTCACATCGGTTGATAAAACCAAGGTATGCAAGTTGCGACGATCCATTTATGGATTGAAGCAAGCATCCAGGAGCTGGAATATCCGTTTTGATGAGACGATCAAAAAGTTTGATTTCTCACAAAATCCAGACGAACCTTGTGTGTACAAGAAGGTTAGTGGGAGTGCAGTCGTGTTCCTAGTATTGTATGTCGATGACATATTACTTATAGGAAACGATGTGTCCATCTTACAGTCAGTTAAGGTTTGGTTATCCAAGACATTCTCCATGAAAGACCTGGGAGAAGCAACCTACATCCTTGGGATTAAGATCTATAGAGATAGATCGAAACGGTTGCTTGGTCTTTCGCAGTCTACATATATAGACCGAGTGCTAAAGAGGTTTAGCATGTCGGAATCCAAGAAAGGTTATCTGCCCATCAGGCATGGGGTACACCTTTCGAAGTCTATGTGTCCGCGCACAGAAGACGAGAGGATTTGCATGAGTAAGATTCCCTATGCATCCGCAATAGGATCTATCATGTATGCTATGTTATGTACGAGGCCCGATGTATCGTATGCTCTGAGTGTCACGAGCAGATACCAGTCTGATCCAGGAATGGATCATTGGGCGGCTGTTAAGACGATCCTTAAGTACTTGAGAAGAACTAAGGATGTGTTCCTAATATATGGAGAAGGGGACATGGTGATACGCGGGTATACAGATGTCAGCTTCCAGACAGACAAGGATGATTCCAGGTCTCGATGCCGATCGTGTTCACCTTGAATGGGGCGCGATGAGTTGGAAAAGTTCCAAACAAGAGATCAGAGCGGATTCTACCAGCGAGAAGTATATATTGCGGCCGAGCGGCGAAAGAGCGGTTTGGATCAAGAAGTTCGTTCATGAAGTTGGTGTGATTCCGGCCATTGTTGAAGCAATACCGGTCTACTGCGACAACAATGGAGCAATTGCACAGGCGAAAGAGCCAAGGTCTCATCAACGATCCAAACATGTGCTTCGCCGCTATCATCTTATCAGAGAGATCATCAGTAGGAATGAAATACAAATCGAGAAAATTCCCACTGAAAGGAACTTAGCGGATCCTTTGACTAAAGCATTACCTCAAAGTAAGTTTGAGGGTCATGTTGGTGCTTATGGTATTGGATACCGTAGCGATTGGCATTAGGCCAAGTGGGAGTCTGTTAGTAATATATGAGAGATGTCCTAAGGCAATCGCCTTATGTATGAACCATTTATATGATAAATGAAGATTCACTATTTGAGTATACGTGTTTTATGTATTTGATTGGATCTTAAACTCATTTACTGAATGTCCACGATACGATTCACAGCATGAGAGAATTTGTGATTGGATCACAACTAGTGAGTATCTCTACATGTGTAATTGTGATGTATCGGAATTATCCCTAGTCGATGAATTGATGGATTTGGACACCATCAATTCTGTCGAGACTAGCACGAGGTATACTCCTTGGTGTATCCAAGCGGTGATTCTCACCGGGCCGGAGACATAGTGATGTCGGAGTTGATCGTGGATGCTAGTTATGGTAACTAGTTCATTGGAGTGACCAGCCGTAAGACTTCATATGGTTCTCTGCATATATAGATATGTCAATGAAGTTCTTACTGTGGCTTAAGTGCGATGTTCCTTTGACTTGCGGTATTCAAGTCATCTTGATCATGAAGACTTATGCTTTGACATCTTAAGCAAACATCTCTAAGGAGATGTGGACCCGGGATGATTGGGTATAAGTCGAAGTGATCGAAGGTGTTTGAATAGCCTATAAAGGATTCACCACTCCTTGCGAGGAGATGTATACCCATGGCCTCTCGTCGGATTGTTACTAAAGTCTTTGGCCAAAGCAATACATGTTTAGAGTAAGGTACTCTTCGATACATGTGGAGTAACTAGAATCCGTAGGACGAGGAAATGATACTTGGGCTAGGTGTGACATAGTCAGCCTAGTGGGGACTGACACAATAGACCATGTCCTGAACCAAGTGGGTATAAGATGAGTGAAGGGAATGGGGCACGATTCATTCGAGCTACTGAAGGGTTTCAGAAATAGTTCTGGATCAACCGTTGATCTTTTCGGTTAATTGGGGATCATGATGTACTACTAGGTGCCACTCATGATCGTTCTATAATTAATGGTTAATTATAGAAGGCCAACATAAACCGAGAACCTATTTGGTCACACGCACAACGAGTGTAATCCAAAGGATTTAAAACGAGCTTGAGAATGGGATTCTCAGACCGAGAGAAACTATGTTTGGTTGGACCAAACATAAAGCGAGCTTGAAATTGTTTGATCAGCAATGGAAGCGTGGATGGGCGTGTCTTATGAAGACATAATGGATGGACCAAAATGGTTTGGTTCTAATCCAATGGATAAGAATAAACCAAAGGGTTTGGTTTATTTTAAACGAATGAACCAAAAGTTGGTTCGGTTCGTTTTAACTTAAAATAAACCATCATGGTTTGGTTTATTTTAACTTATCTTAATGGAGCGGGTTAACGGGCTTTATGGATATGATCCATTAACCATTAAGAGAATTAGTTCTCTATAAAATAGGGATTAAACCCTAACCCTAAACCTAATCATTGAGTTGCCGCCCAACCCCTCCCTCTCCTATTCGGCGCCCAACTCCAAGCTGCCGCCGCCCAGCCCTAAGGTCCTCCAACCGGCGTCCAGAAGGTTGCTTCCTTCCTCCTCGCCGGCGTCGAGCTGCTGCCGGAAGAGTTCCGGTCATCCTCCTTAGGTTTGGCATCAAGGTGAGCACTTTGCTTCCTTGGTTTTGGCCGGCGCCTACTCCTCCACCAAGCTGTCCAGTTTTCTGGACAGCTTCTTCTCCTCTCGTCGGAGCATCGTTTGGACGACGGTTAGTGCTCCGACAGCGGATAACATACCGGGGATTTGATCTCCGGTAATCCTCTGAGGTGGAGGACGAAGGATTCGTCAATCGGTTGACGAATACCTCTCCGGAGAAGCAAGTCTTGAGGACTTGTTTTAGGTCCGAATTTGGATTCGGACCGTGATCATCTCTCGATCACGTCGTCTTCAACACGAGGCTAGTAACCCGTACGAAGACGAAGCTCGTGGATTGGCGAAGTCATCCCGAGGAGCTCGGCGTGGATACGGATAGAGACGATTCTTACGAGAATCGTTCCGGTTGATGCCGTTCCCGCTACACGTCATACGGAAGGTATAACGTAGTTTAATTTCTTTTATTGCAATTTTAATTTACGGTTATGTCTACACTTGTTGTAATAGCATGCGTGTGTTGTGTGTGTTGTAATAAATAGGAATATTTATTATTTTTGTTGCTTCCGCTGTGCACATGTTTACGAAACATGATCGAATACACACACGCCGCGGTGCCGGAAACCCAACATATATATTCTCTAATATATACCCATGTGTCAACTTGATATCATATATCCATGACTTGTGAGATCAAGTCATCAATTGACCTACATGCTAGTCTTTATGTATTAATATTGCCCTTGCATATTAATACTTGACTAGGAACATTTAGAAAGTGTTCTCTACAGCCTCTCATAATCAATTCTGCCAATTGATGTGCTGTAGATAAGAACCTACTTTTCTAGGGCATTACTATATTTAATTTAGCTGGCACAAGCAAGACTTAAATATAATAACCAATCCTTTGCCTTTATAGAATATGATACAAAATGTTCCCTATTCAACCATCACATGATTGGTTCTTAGGGCTATAACTAACACTTGAAGCCCAATTGACATTGTAATCTCATTTAGTGCTCCTTTATATAGGACTTTTCGCCTTCTCTCTTCTCCACTTTCATCTTCTTTATCGGACTTTCAATCTTCTTCTTCTTCTTTTCCTTCTTCTTCTTCCACAACTACTCCCCAGTGTTCTCGCAACTAGCTCTTGCGCTCCTTCTCTTCCTCACAGAGCAAGATGTATTCCTTTTTTCAACAAGCGGTGGCAAAGTGCCGCCAAGAGTCTAGGCTAAGCGAGGGCCTATAGCCCCCAATGCCTCCCTCTTCGTCCCCTTCTCTGCCTTCAACCATTTTGGCTACTCCTATTCCAACGCCCCCCTTCCTTCCATGTTTATCTGAAATTTCTATCTCGGCCATGCCGGATACACTTGGCATAACCTGCCCCCCCCCCCTCATCTTCGACACCACTGGAAAACCCTAACTTGCCCATCTCTTCGCCTTCCCTCCTGGGAATCCGCAAATCACCCCCTCCTTTCCTGCAATATGAGGTTGAGCAAAGAGGTGCTGCGCGACAACGTCTACAGGCAGAAAACAACTCTGCTTCCCCTCCTCCTTCCCCAAAGCTTTCTCCCACACCGGAACCCATGATAGTTGGGCTTCCCCCGTCTTCGCTTTCCCCCGATGCCCAAAATTTGGGAGGCCTTTCCCCTTATTTGGATACAGACCAAGGTCCCTCTACCCTCCTTCCCACCATCGAAGAATCTTCAATCCCAGTGCTCTCCATATCTTCTTCACCAAACTCCTTACCGGATCAATCACCTCTCGCAGATTCTTGCGTTCCTGTCCCATAGCAAGTAGTTTCGGGTCTTCCACCCCCCACTTCTGCTTCCCCTCTTTCTTCTCCAATTTCTTTAAGCCTCTTAACAAGAGCTCTTTTCGCAGCCTCCCCAGCCCATCTGGCATCCTCTACGTTGTCTCTATTTCCTTTAGGTACCACCACTCCTCCTTCTGAACCCCCGGCACAACCCATTGCTCCCACCTTTCATCACCCCATCATGAGTGAGTCTTTGCCTCTGGTGTCGTCTATCCCTTCTTCTTCTTCCACCCGTGGTCTTCGAATCTTAAACTTAGAAGAATTAACTCCACGGATGGAGAGTTTGTGCCACGTTCTAGAATTGGTATGCTCCCCAAATTGACTTTGCTAATTTCCTTCGCTTAACGATCTCTTTTTGATTAATGATCTCCAGGCCTTAACCAACTACCAAGAACTGGACCGCTCCTTCAAGCAATACCAAGCTCAGTTTCTATAGTGGGAGCAACAACTATTAGAGGACTAGACTTCTGCCAAGAGCCGGGAGCACCTTTTATTACAACAACTAAAGCAATGTCAAGAGCAACTAACAGAAGCTCATCGCCAACAGCAAAAGGATGACGAGTCCATAGCAGCCTTACAGGCACAACAACGGGCTCACACAGAACTGCTATCTACTCCGTAAGGTGTTCAGCAGGAACAGACTGATAAAGAAACTCCCCGTTCTCAAGAGTTGGCAAACATTCAAGAGCAGGTAGCGGAACTCCTCCGTGAAAAACAAAGGGACTCGGAGATCATCGTGAATCTGCGGGTTCAATACCAGAGAGCGGAAGACAAGATAGGGGATCTCCACACCCGCTTGTGCAAGGAGGTACAAAAAAGCTCCTCCTTAATAACCACTAGGGCACATGCTCACGCCCGTATACGTAGGCAGGAAGCATCCCTCCAGAGACTGGGAAGCGAGCTTGTTCGCACTAGATCCCATACGAAGGCTATAGAGGGGATTTCAGCCTCCATACGTCAGAATATGATGGATATGACGAGGCTCCTGCAACAGGACCAAACATCCCGAGCCGACGACATATCGATCCTTGCTGTTGCTATTATGGAAATATCCCAGTGCTACATCAAAATGCGCCGATCCCTCCGGGAGCATCAAGAGAATTGCCGCAGGCTTCATCAAAATTGATGTCCTGACGACCCGAGCCGACGAGAACGGTTAATAGCTCTGATGCGGGCCACCTTCCAGGACGGATTTAATGAAGCAGTTTGACAGTATGCTGACCAAGGATTACCTCCTGCGAACCAACCTGCTCTCTACTTGTATTGGAAAATCGGCTTCTGGCGCTACCCTGCAGATCATTTTAAATTATAACTTGATGTATCGCTTTAGAATAGTCATCATCAAGGGATTTGGATCATTACACATAGCTCCCTTTTCATCTTCTTTCTTTTTATAGCCCGCAAGAGAGAAATTAAGGTTAATACAAATAATTCACCAAGTGTATTCATATTTTCCATACATCTAATGACATGTTGAGTCGTCTCATACATTTCCCAAGAAACCCCTCAATTCTTTTCTTCGCCCATCACCCCTTACACAGTATGAAAATGCTTCAAGTGTGCAACATTCCAGGGTCGAGGGAGTTCCTTGCCCTGATCATCCTTCAAATAATAAGCCGATCCTACCATGCGGTGTGTTACCATATAGGGTCCTTCCCAATTTGGAGCTAACTTCCCCGGATCTCCGGCTAGACTGACCTTGTGCAGAACTAAATCTCCTTCTTGAAACTTCCGGGGCTTTACCTTTTTATTAAAGGGTTGTTTTACCCTCCGTTTATAAAATTCCGCTCACCACCGTGCCTGTTCTCTCTTTTCTTCCAGCAAATCCAGCTTAGGGCCATGAATGATTTGATTCTACTCTCGTTCATAAACTTCCAAGTGAGCTGTCACGCCCCAAAAGAGACCCCACGAGACGAAAATCCGGCAGCATCTCCCCTGAACGGGTGACAATGCCAATTTATAATACAAGGCCTACACGGCCTCTATACAACGGTCAACACGACCGGAATCCAAACTCACACGTAGTTAAATAACATAAGCCTCTGGCCATCAACCAAAATAAATGCATAATATCTATCACAAATATACTTACCCCTTCTGCCATCTGGGCAGGAATACTCACCAAAACTAATCCAACAAAACCGAATAAAAGTCCATAAGGACACCAAAAATCCACAAATACCATATCAACCTCCAATCCTAAAAATGTCCTCTAATCAAAATCCAAATACCATAAAACCAATAACCAAAACAAATATTCACGACGATATATGATAATCAACGGGGTAAGTTCAAAGAACTTAGCAGATATAGTCGATATGAAAGTAAGATATAGCTAACAATAAAAATCATGCCAGTACAGTCTCACATAAAGGGTAAGCAAGAAATAAATACAAAAGGACTGTACTCACCTGAATCTCCTACCCTGATATAGGAGCATGTGCCCTACTATAAGAGTCATCACCATATACAAATATGTATCCTGTATGCATGACAATCATATGCAACATCCAAGGCATCAAATAAATAATGCAGCAAATACAATACAATTGTGATCCATGCAAAGTGCATGCCGTGCAAATGACATGGTCACCCCTGACGCCAGTCAGCCGCCTCACACGCGATGGTGAAGCCGAGTGGATAGGGCTATGACAACTGTGCACTCTGCCATCACTGCTCCTGAGTGACCGAGTGGACAGGATGCTGTCGGAGTACACCTATCCTCCTGCCCCAAACAGAGTGGGGGAGCTAAGCTCTCATCTCCCGGTGTCATAGACCAGAGGAGGGATCCTTGCCCGCTACCACGCTGCCTCATCGCTACCCATGAGCAGACCAGCGGAGCCTGATAGAGCAACTGCAGACACCCTCCTGATGTACCACTAACCCATGAGTGGCAGTGTGTGCAGGCCATGTAACTGGTTGCGGGCTCAACAATAATGGAACCCCGTCCAGCCAACATGCAATCATGCAAAAATGGTGCATGATACTAAAGCATGTAAATCCTACTCAAAATACCTATCCGAATAATATGTACAATCAATATGTACATATCCCTAATCCATGTACTATGATCGAAATCAAACAGGGAGATATAATCATATCCTATCACATGCATGTATCAAGTAGGCACCAACAATATACTAGGCATATAAACATGAAAATTATTGCATGCTACCCTAACTAGCATATCAACAATGACTCTATCTAAAAGATAAGTCAAAATACCTGCCTGAATATAAATATCCGCAAGAATGCAAATGTCACGACCGGGGACCTGCCTCGTGACCGAAACCTGCATATAACATAACTATAGTCAAGCACAAAAAATACAATTTACCGACAATCGAATAATTAATCGATTTCGTTCATAACCCAATTGCCCCAAATCAATTTCCAATTCTCCTAAATTTTCCAACCATCTTATTAATCCTTTTCCTACCACAAATATCCATACAATTAATTTAACCCACTAAATCAATTGATAAAAAATTTTATTAATTAATGATAAGCTAATTAATCAATTAAACCTGGAATAACCTGTATTTTAACAACCTAAGCCAAATAAATAAAACTTAATGGCTTTTAATTTATCCCATAATTATACCAATCAATTTACCCAAATTAATTCCTAATCAATTAACCTAATTCATCACCTACAAAATCCTCAAGATCAAACAACATCACCCAAATCCCATATCCTCCGAATACCATACCGATCAACCGCATGACACCAAAATCAACCCAAATCGACCAATCAAGCTCACCCGCCCTAAAAATTCCACCGACAGCCAATATCCCCAACTCAATTTCTTAAATTCACAGCCGACACATCCACCCACAGCCCACTAATCGACCCTCACAACCCACTCACACCGATACACGATCAGTCGATCAAAACCCCTAACTCAGATCGTCCTAAATAGGAAAAAGGATCATCTCTTACCTGCTCCGGCGACCTCCGGCCAGAAATCACAGTGAAGGGGAAATAAAAGAGGCGCAGGCGGTCCGGTGGCAGAGGAGTCGGCGAGCACGGTTGTGGACGGTGGGAATAGGGCACCCACGGCGCTCCCTGTAAACCCTCGGCAGCCTGAGCACTAGGAAGGCGACGACATTCGCCGGCGCTTGCGGAGAAGAGGCGTCGGGCAGCGGGGCTCGCGGGTGTGCAAGTGAGGGCTGCGGTGGACGAGAGAAGGCTCATCTACTGTGGAGGAAGAGGCGTCGCGCGACCGCGGAGGGAGGTTGCGGCGGCGGCGGTTGTCGAGAGAAGCGGTGGTCGCGCGAGAGAGAACGAGAAAGAAGAGATGGCTTCGGCGCTCGGCGCGTGAAGGAACTGCCGAAGGAGAGTGTCATGGCGGGGAAGAAAAGATAAATAGAAATTAGGTTTTCCGGTTTAGGTTAATACCCTTTAAATAAAGCCTATTTATTTTATCCCCATAAAAATCTCGTACGGACTCCATTTAAATCCAGAAAAATTCCTAAAATTCCCTAAAAATCCCGAAAAATTTCCAGGATTATTTCTTTAATTCTTTGGCCATAAATTTTACATTTTTAAATTTTCCAGTATTTAACATTCTCCCCCACTAATAAAAATTTAGTCCCCAAATTTCCTACTCAGATGCATAACGAGTAAGAAATACCACAAGTACTAAAAATATACCTCACGTACCTTAAGTAAACAAGTGGGGGTATTGAGCTCTGATCTTTTCCTCGAGCTCCCAAGTAGCTTCCTCGTCGGTGTGGTGACTCCACCCGGCCTTGACAAGTCGCACAACCTTGTTCCGCAACTATCGTTCCTTGAAATCCAAAATTCGTACCGGAACCTCTGCATATGTAGCATCAGGTTGAATGGAACCTGACACATCTGATAGAATATGTGTAGAGTCTGGTACATACTTCCTCAGCATGGACACATGGAACACATCATGTATACTCGTCAAAGATGGTGGTAGTGCTAGACGATAAGCAACTGCTCTGATCCTCTCCAAAATCTCAAACGGACCTATGTATCTAGGAGCTAGCTTACCACGGAGGTCAAAACTCGGAAAGAAGCTAAAGTCCCTCGGGACTTCCGGCTAAGTGCATCGGCAACCACATTGGCTTTCCCTAGGTGGTAGCTGATGGTACAATCATAATCCTTCAGGAACTCCATCCATCTCCTCTGTTGGAGATTGAGTTCCTTCTGCGTAAACAGATATTTGAGACTCTTATGATCAGTAAGAATCTCAAACGTAATACCATATAAATGATGCCTCCAAATCTTCAAGGCAAAGATAATAGCGGCTAACTCTAAATCATGAACTGGGTAATTTTTCTCATGATCCTTCAACTGGCAAGAAGCATAAGAGACTACCCTACCGTGTTGCATCAATATTGTGCCTAAACCCTGTAGAGACGCATCTGTATAAAGAACGAAACCATCGTCCCCTGATGGTAATACCAGAATCGGTGTTGATACCAATCTCCTCTTCAACTCCTGAAAACTAGTCTTGCACGCCTCTGTCCACGTGAACTTCACACCCTTCCTAGTAAGGCATGTCAATGGCATAGCAATGCTCGAGAAACCCTCAACGAACCGTCTATAATAACCGTCCAAGCCTAGAAAACTGCAAACCTCCTGAACTGATTTTGGCTGCTCCCAACTGGTGATAGCCTCGATCTTCTAAGGGTCAATTGAAATACCTCTACTTGAAACCACGTGTCCCAGAAAACCAACTAAGTTAACCAAAACGTGCACTTATTGAACTTCGCAAATAGCCGCTTCTGTCGGAGCCTATCGATAACAAGACGAAGATGCTGCGCGTGTTCCTCCTCGGAACGAGAATAGACCAGAATGTCATCGATAAAAACAATGATGAACCGATCTAAGAAATCCATAAATTCACGATTCATCAAATACATGAATACCGCTGGAGCATTGGTAAGCCCAAATGGCATTACCAAAAATTCATAGTGTCCATATCTGGTACGGAACGTTGTCTTCTGAATGTCAGAATCACTAACCCTTAATTGCTGAGATTCGTACCGCAGATCAATCTTAGAATAGACTGATGTACCTCTGAGATGATCAAACAAGTCCTCAATACGTGGCAAGGGATATTTATTTTTGATAGTGACAACGTTCAACTGCCTGTAGTCGATGCACAGTCTCATCAAACCATCTTTCTTCTTCACGAAGAGAACTGGAGAACCCCAGGGTGATACACTAGGGCGAATGAAACCTCTGTCCATAAGTTCCTGGAGCTGAACCTTTAACTTGTCCAACTCTCTCGGGGTCGTACGATAAGGAGCTTTTGATGCCAGCGACGTCCCAGGTATTAACTCAATCATGAACTCCACTTGCCTTCTGGGAGGTAAACTCGGTAACTCCTCTGGAAAGACATCTGAATACTCTCGGACAATCGGGATGTCCGCGATCTGAGAGTCACCACTGTCTTCTACATTGACCATAGATAATAGAAAACCTTGGCAACCGTGCAATAAAAGCTTCTGAGCCTGAATCGCAGAAATGGTCGCTATACCATCATCCCGGATGCCAGTGAAATCCCACGAGGGTTGGTTTGAAGGTCGGAATGTGACCACCCTCGTCTGGCAATCAACTATGGCATGATATGCTGACAGTCAATCCATACCAAGGATAATGTCAAACTCGACTATGTCCAGTACCAATAAATCCACAGTAAGGATGATGTTACCAAAATCTAAGGGACAACCTCGGACCTCCTGGGTAATGTCCAATGTATCGCCAGACGGTAGGGAGACGACTAATCTCTGTGATCTACTAGTAGGTAATCTACCAATCCCTCTCATAAAAGTACGAGAAATAAATGAATGCGAACTACCAATATCAATAAGCATAATAGCTGAAAATGCATAAAGTGAAACCGTACCACGAAATATGGATTCGTTGGCTCGCTGCGCATCCTCTCTGGTAATCGCATGAATCCGCCCAGTCTCTGGTGGAGGTGGAGGTGGAGAACTAGTGGCGAAGAGGTGCGGTGATCTTTGTATGATGGTTCAACTGCTGCGCATAATCTTATACCGGTGCATTTGGGGCGCATCGCATCAGCTGCGATCCTGGCCGAACTCTATGACCGTCACGCGGCCGGTGTACTCCTGTCCATGAATGCCATAAGCGACTCCTGAAGGGGGAGTTGTCCTCTGCGAGCGTTGCGAAGGTCTGGCTGTCTGCCCCCCTCTCTGAGTCCCAGACTGACGCAACATTCCTCCCTGAATCGAAACCCCGGAAGCCACATGCTGAGCCTTCAACGAACAATCTCAGCTCAGGTGTCCAAGCAGTTTGCAATAATAGCAAACTGACTGTCCCAAGGTGCAGGATGAGACGATATGCTCTCTCGATCCACAACGAGTACAGTGGGTGTCTCTAGTGGGCGGCCTCCGGCTCTGCTGAGAAAATCGGGAGGGCCCAGTTGAAGATCTTCCTGATTTCTGAGGTCGGCTTGCTGCCCCAGAGTGACTCTGACCCGACTGACTACGGCCACTTTGTTGTTGTCCAGTAGTCTGTGGTTGCTGGGTCTGACCTGTGGTTCTTTCGGTCTGTTTCCTCTTCCTATCAGTATTGACCCTCTGTTGAGCCGACTCGATCAACAAAGCTCTATCCAATGCCTCTCGGTAGGAAGAACTGCCAAATCCTGCCATCTCGACCTAGAGATGCTCATCTAGTCCCTGAACAAACTGCATCATCCGTGACCTATCCTCAGCAACTAATTCTGGACAAAACCTGGCTAACCTATTAAATTCTGTATTATACTCCATCACTGAGCGATTATTTTATCATAGACTCAGAAAATCCTGACGTCGCATCATCTGATATGCCCGTGGAAAATACTGACTCTCAAAAGCCTCTCTAAATCTCAACCAGGTAACCTGCTGCTCACCAATAATCGAGCGTTGCATATCCCACCAGATCTCAGCCTCGCCTCGTAAATGGAAGGCCGACAACTCTGCCTTCTCCCACTCGGAGCAAACCATATAGTAGAAGGTATGCTCCATCGTCTCGATCCAAGACTGAGCTACACTCGGATCAGTCTCTCCGCTGAATAAAGTGAACTAGCTTTTCATCGACTTCGCTAATCCTGGAATCCGAGCTCGTGCCACAGCTACATCAATAGGATAAGTAGGGGTCGATACTGAGTGAGGGCCGACCGGCTCCACTGATGGGCCTGTCGGGTCTGTAGTAGCAGGTCCTACTGGCGGGGGTGTCTGATGTGTAGCAGCAGGATCTCCCGCTGGTACATCGGATACTCCAGAAGCGGGTATCTCGGGAGGAGGATCCGTCGAGGACTGAGGATCCACAACACCCGCAACACCCTATGGAATCTAACCATGATCAATAAGCTCGTCCTCAGTAGATCTTCCTGGCAACTCTGTCGCCAAAGATCTCTGGGTCCTCTGGCGTGGCCGTCCCATACCACGTCTCGACGCAGAAGCACGCCCACCTCGTCTCATAACTGTTAAATGAATACAGATATTACCACAAATAAAAATATATCAAATTAATCATCATACCTATTTCACCGTCAGGAGAGGTCCCGTAGCCGCCAAAACCCCATATTGATCTCTTCAAAAATCCTCGAATTTCCGAAACATAACAATCATCGAAAATCCATACCAAATCCAAAATTTTCTAAATTGCCTCGTAAAACCTGCCAAACGTGACGAACTCCGAAAAATACAAAAACCCCTAGGAACTCGCAAACCTAGGGCTCTGATACCAAATAAATTGTCACGCCCCGAAAGAGACCCCACCAGACGAAAATCCGGCAGCATCTCCCCTGAACGGGTGACAATGCCAATTTACAATACAAGGCCTACACGGCCGCTATACAACGGTCAACACGACAGGAATCCAAACTCACACACAGTTAAATAAGATAGGCCTCTGGCCATCAACCAAAATAAATGCATAATATCTATCACAACTATACTTACCCCTTCTGCCATCTAGGCTGGAATACTCACCAAAACTAATCCAACAAAACCGAATAAAAGTCTATAAGGACACCAAAAATCCACGAATACCATATCAACCTCCAATCCTAAACATGTCCTCTAATCAAAATCCAAATACCATAAAACCAATAACCAAAACAAATATTAACGATGAGTGGGGTCCGGCAACTGCACTCTCCTGAAAGCTTCATCCTGAAATAGATAATAATCAACGGGGTAAGTTCAAAGAACTTAGCGGATATAGTCGATATGCAAGTAAGATATAGCTAACAATAAAAATCATGCCAGTACAGTCTCACATAAAGGGTAAGCAAGAAATAAATGCAAAAGGACTGTACTCACCTGAATCTCCTACACTGATATAGAAGCATGTGCCCTACTATAAGAGTCATCACCATATACAAATATGTATCCTGTATGCATGACAATCATATGCAACATCCAAGGCATCAAATAAATAATGCAGCAAACACAATACAAATGTGATCCATGCAAAGTGCATGTCGTGCAAATGACATGGTCACCCCTGACGTCAGTCAGCCGCCTCACACGCGATGGTGAAGCTGAGTGGGTAGGGCTATGACAACTGTGCACTCTGCCATAACTGCTCCTGAGTGACCGAGTGGACAGGATGCTGTCGGAGTACACCTATCCTCCTACCCCAAACAGAGTGGGGGAGCTAAGCTCTCATCTCCCGGTGTCATAGACCAGAGGAGGGATCCCTGCCCGCTACCACGCTGCCTCATCGCTACCCATGAGCGGACCAGCAGAGCTTGACAGAGCAACTGCACACACCCTCCTGATGTACCACTAACCCATGAGTGGCAGTGTGTGCAGGCCATGTAACTGGCTGCAGGCTCAACAATAATGGAACCCCGTCCAGCCAGCATGCAATCATGCAAAAATGGTGCATGATACTAAAGCATGTAAATCCTACTCAAAATACCTATCCGAATAATATGTACAATCAATATGTACATATCCCTAATCCATGTACTATGATCCAAATCAAATAGGGAGATATAATCATATCCTATCACATGCATGTATCAAGTAGGCACCAACAATATACTAGGCATATAAACATGAAAATTATTGCATGCTACCCTAACTAGCATATCAACAATGACTCTATCTAAAAGATAAGTCAAAATACCCGCCTGAATATAAATATCCACAAGAATGCAAATGTCACTACCGGGGACCTGCCTCGTCACCGAAACCTGCATATAGCATAATTATAGTCAAGCACAAAAAATGCAATTTACCAACAATCGAATAATTAATTGATTTCGTTCATAACCCAATTGCCCCAAATCAATTTCCAATTCTCTTAAATTTTCCAACTGTCTTATTAATCCTTTTCCTACCACAAATATCCATACAATTAATTTAACCCACTAAATCAATTGATAAAAAATTTTATTAATTAATGATAAGCTAATTAATCAATTAAACCTAGAATAACCTGTATTTTAACAACCTAAGCCAAATAAATAAAACTTAATGGCTTTTAATTTTTCCCATAATTATACCAATCAATTTACCCAAATTAATTCCTAATTAATTAACCTAATTCATCACCTACAAAATCCTCAAGATCAAACAACATCACCCAAATCCCATATCCTCCGAATACCATACCGATCAACCGTATGACACCAAAATCAGCCCAAATCGACCAATCAAGCTCACCCGCCATACGAATTCCATCGACAGCCAATATTCCCAACTCAATTTCTTAAATTCACAGCCGACACATCCACCCACAGCCCACTAATCGACCCTCACAGCCCGCTCACACCGATACACGATCAGCCAAACAAAACCCCTAACTCAGATCGTCCTAAATAGGAAAAAGGATCATCTCTTACCTGCTCCGGCGACCTCCGGCCAGAAATCACAGCGAAGGGGAAACAAAAGAGGTGCAGGCGGTCCGGTGGCAGAGGAGTTGGTGAGCACGGCTGTGGACGGCGCGAATAGGGCACCCACGACGCTTCCTGCAAACCCTCGGCGGCTTGAGCACCAGGAAGGCGACGACGTTCGCCGATGCTTGTGGAGAAGAGGCATCGGGCAGCGGGGCTCACAGGTGCGCAAGTTAGTGCTGCGGTGGACGAGAGAAGGCTCGGCTGCTGCGGAGGAAGAGGCGTCGTGCGACCGCGGAGGGAGGTTGTGGCGGCGGCGGTTGTCGGGAGAAGCGGTGGTCGCGCGAGAGAGAACGAGAAAGAAGAGATGGCTTCGACGCTCGGCGCATGAAGGAACTGCCGAAGGATAGTGTCACAGCGGGGAAGAAAAGATAAATAGAAATTAGGTTTTCCGATTTAGGTTAATACCCTTTAAATAAAGCCTATTTATTTTATCCCTGTAAAAATCTTGTACAGACTCCGTTTAAATCCATAAAAAATCCGAAAAAATTCCTAAAATTCTCTAAAAATCTCGAAAAAAAATCCAGGATTATTTCCTTAATTCTTTGGCCATAAATTTTACATTTTTAAATTTTCTAGTATTTAACACGAGCGCTACTTAAAAGGGCCTCCATAGGAATGATGTCCACCATTCCGTATACCAGGCTGAAAGAAGTTTCCCCTATTGCAGTTTTTGGAGTGGTTCAGTAAGCCAACAAGATCCCTGGCAGTTCCTCTACCCAATTTCCTCTCTCAACACCCAATTTAGTTTTCAATCCTTGGATGAGGATTCTATTAGTTACTTTAACCTGTCCGTTAGCCTGAGGGTGAGCTACAGAGGTAAAATCTTGCTGGATATTAAGACTTTGGTACCATTCCTTGATCCTTTTACCCTGAAACTGCCATCCATTGTCGCTAACTAACCTCCTGGGAATTCTATATCGGCAAATAATATTCTTCCATAGGAACTGTATCACTGCATTCTCAGTGATTTTGGCAAGGGGCTCTACTTCCACCCACTTGGAGAAGTAATCCACGGCCACCAATAAGAATTTCTTTTGCAAAGGTGCCACAGGCATGGAGCCCACTATATCCATTCCTCACTGATCGAAGGGACATGAAGCAACAACAGCTTTCATCAACTCAGCTAGTCGTTCAAACCAGTTACTATGCTTCTGACAGGCCGAATAGATTTGCACTATATGAGCTGCATCTTGTTGGAGAGTGGGCCAAAAGTATCTCGCTAACAAAACTTTCCTCGCCAAAGCTCTCCCTCCCAAATGATTACTGCATCAACCTTCATGGATCTCCCGAAGTACCCATTCAGCATCCTCTTTTCCCAAACACTTCAACAGGAGCCGCCTAAAAGACATCTTGTATAGGACTCCATTCATGATGGTGAATCGCTTCGCTCTGCTCAGCAGAACGGATGCCGCTCCCCTTTCTTCTGAAACCTTTCCTTACTGCAAATATGCCATAATGTCAGTCCTCCAATCAGGGGTCTGATTTGGTTTTGGCATGGCCTCCTCCATATTATTTATCACCAGAGAAGCAGGGACTTCCACACAGACTACCTCAAATTGCTTTATCCCTTCCATAGTGCTAGCTAAACGAGCCAACTCATCTGCCTTCCAATTATTCTCTCTCGGAATCTGTTTCAGGATAACTTGTCGAAAATGAGCCTTTTCTTGCTCGAAAGCCCTTAAATATTTTTGTAATATTTCTTCTCGAACCATGAAAGAGCCCTGAAGTTGTAACACTACCAACTGGGAGTCCGAATGGATTATGATGAAAATTGCTCCTACGGCTCTGGCGGCTTGTAACCCTGCTAGAATAGCCTCATATTCTGCTTCATTGTTGGACGCCCGATATCCTAAGCGCACGGCTATGCGAGTTTCCTCTTTCTTAGGGAATATCAACAGTACTCCCACCCCACTACCTGCAGACCCAGATGAACCATCCATAAAGACACTCCACACCTCCGATCCCACTTCCTTTTTCGATGAACCATCCTCTGGACCAACAGGTACCTCTACTAGAAAATCAGTGAGAGATTGAGCCTTGATGACGGTTCGGGGTTGATAATGAATGTCATACTCACTTAACTCCACTGCCCACTTAGCGAATCTACCAGAAATATTAGGCTTAGTCACCACCTTGCCTAACTCACTGTGAGTTAAAACATTAATTGGGTGAGCTAGGAAATATGGCCTCAATTTGCGAGCTGTTAAAACTAAAATATACACCAACTTCTCCAGCTTAGTGTATCATGATTCAATTCCTTTCAAGATATGGCTAGTATAATAGATAGGTTATTGCTGAGAACCTTCTTGCTTTAATAATACTGAACTGATGGCTCCTTCTGAAACAGCTAAGTACATCCACAAGGGCTCTCCTGCTACTAGTTTGGCTAACAGAGGCAGTTCAGTTAAATATCTCTTCAACTCTCTAAAAGCCTGTTTGCATTGATCATCCCACTAAAATTTAGTAGTCTTGTGCAGATTCCTAAAGAAAGGTAACCCCTTGTCTACTGATCTGGCTATAAATCGGGACAAGGAAACAATTCTCTCTACCAGCTTTTGAGTTTCTCATAGATTAGTAGGCGACTTTATATTGCATAACGCCTACACCTTCTCCGGATTGGCCTATAGTCCCTTATCAGTTACAATATACCCCAAAAACTTCCCGCTCTTCACTCCGAACAAACATTTTTTGGGGTTCAATTTCATGTTATATCGCCTCAAAATAGCAAAAGTTTCGTCCAGGTCAGTAACCAGATCCCGAGTGGTTTTTGATTTAACTAGGATGTCGTCAACGTACACCTCCACATTCTTGCCTTTTTGTTCTGTAAAGATTTTGTCCATGAGCCGCTGGTACGTGGCCCTTGCATTTTTTAGATCAAAAGGCATCACCGCATTGGCATATAGCCCTCCCGCTGTTACAAAACTAACCCTCTTCTGATCTTCTTTAGCCAACGGTATCTGATGATATCCTTGGTAAGCATCCATTAAGGATACTAGCTCATATCCCACAGTGGAGTCCACCAACTGATCAATGCGAGACAAGGGGTAGCAGTCTTTAGGGCATGCTTTATTTAAATCACGGAAGTCAATACACATCCTTCATTTCCTCGAAGGCTTGGGGACAAGAACTACATTAGATACCCACTCAACTAATTGAATCTCTTTAACATGACCCACTTGCAATAATTTATCTACTTCCTCAGCTATCACTTTGTCTTTTTCGGGTCCAAAATGTCGCCGCTTCTGCTGGATGAGTCAGACTCCTCTGGTAATGTTGAGATGATGTTCAACAATGCGAGGGTTGATCCCCGTAAGGTCATGCACATCCTCGCCAAAGATATCTTCATTTTTCTTTAAATAGGCCACCAGCTCCTCCTTAGCCTCAAGTTGCTGAGCTACCCAAGTGACTTTTCCTGGAGATATCTCCACTAGCTCTCCTTCTTTTATTTTCCCCGCTTTAGGGGGAGACTCTTCTAGCACACATACATCAGAGATCACGAAGGCTTTCCCTTTAGAGTCATCTATGTTGGCCTTGTTTTGGCCATCCCTGACCATTTGTACGTAGCAGCTTCGGGCAGCCTTCTGCTCGCCTCTGGCCTCTCTAATCAGTTGCCCGACTGAAAATTTCACCTTCTGGTGGTAAGGAGAAGCCACCGCCTGAAAAATAGAAAGGAAGGGATGACCCCAAATCACATTATAAGTGGATGAAGCATCCATGATAAGAAAAGGAACAATGTTGGTTTTCTGGCTGGGCTTTGTGCCCAGAGTGAGGGGCAACAAGATCTGTCCTGTGGGATGCACCACAAGTCCCGCAAACCCAAAGAGATGAGTGGCCACATCCTGCAGCTAGGCATTTCCCAGTTGCATATGTCTGAAGGCCTCTTGAAAGAGGATGTTGATAGAGCTTCCTGAATCGACTAATACCCGGGCCACTTCATAGTTGGCTAGGAAAATATGGATTACCAGAGCATCTGTATGAGGCAGCAGAATGCCTCGAAGATCTTCTAGCCTAAATGAAATGGGCAGCATGGTTTGGACAGCCTGATCAGTAACTATAGCCAAGCTCTCCATGAGACGGGCATAAGACTTTCGTGCCCGATTGGAATCCCCATCAGTGGGTCCTCCTGTGATAACGTGAATAACTCCCCATGTGGGGATGTCATTCAGATCAAATGAAGGGCCCTCACCTGACGGGCCTCCTTGTGAGATACCCTCCTGGGTTAGAGTCTATTGGTCTGGAGGAAAAGTAACCTGCGGTCGTTGGTTGTAGGGCCATAGATAAGCCATGTTGGGTCGTTGGCCTCACCGTGTCAACCCTCCTATCTGAGGCCGCACATGTGGGTAAGCAGCCCAGATACGCTCCAGTTCTTCTTGTAATTTAAAACATCGGCCACTGGCGTTGCCATACTCCATATGATACTGGCAGAAGAAAGGAGTGGGGGGGGGTTTCCGAGGTGCTCCCCTATACCCCATTGGTCGTTGCAGAAGACCCTGCTAGTCATAGAACTCCATCTCCTGCTCTTACCAAGTTCTTGGGAGGGGGGGACTGCATCGGTGGCAATAATCTGCAACGGAGGCATGGGGCGAGCTCCTTGTATTAATAATCAATGCCTAGGATCCTCTGCAGAAAGGATCGCACATATTCCCATCGAGGAGGTGCTCGAGGGGATGTCAAGCGACTTCTCTCTGTAGGGACCATTGTGGAAGTTCGTTCGACCCTCCGAACCTTCAGCCCTTCTTCCTCGTTAATATATTTTTCTGTGCGACTCAGTAATTCTTCGTAGCTAGCCATGGGCTTCCTCAAGAGTGAGCTAAGAAAAGGACCCTCCCTTAGCCTGTGTGGAATGGCAACTCTGAAGGCATCTGATCTCACTAAGGGGATATTTCTGGCAGTGGAAGTGAATCAATGAAGACACCCTCTAAGTGACCCTGAGGGCCCCTGCATAATGTGCAGCAGGATGAAAGCATCATGCTTGTACGCCTTACAACTGGTGAACTCTTGATGGAACATCCCCTGAAAATCAGCAAAATAAGTAATAGACCCCGGGGGAAAGGTATTAAACCATTTTTGCACCGAGCCAGTTAAAGTGGTATGGAAGACCCGGCACTTGAGGGCGTCAGTGTAGCAATGAAACGAGGCAGCTCTTGCGAACTGTGATATATGCTCCTCTGGATCCATCGTGCCATCATACTTGTCCACTTGGGGATTTCTGAAGTATGAAGGCGGTACTTCAGAAAGAATATCCATAGTGAAAGGACTGGGCTCGTAAATCTCTGGAGCCTTAGTTGAATGGCTTTTGCCTTGTTCTTCTCGCCAAGTCTAGGTTGCTGGTATAGTGGTTTGATGTACTCGTCCCCCCAGCCCCTCCCCAGGCAACACTTCGATATTTGTGGTCGTACGAAGTGGAGGGGGCATCTCTTGTGGCGGTCCACGGGGGGAAGGTTCATCAGAATGAGGATGAAGGTACCCAGTCCTTCTCCTCTCTTTAGCAAGGACCTCGGCCACGACTGTGTCCACCATGGCTCTCAGCTACGACGGGAGTATTGTGATGGGATTCTCCTCTGTGGAGGAGGCTGTCGGATAATGCATCTCCTCTGGCTACATCTCTACGTCTTACTAAGAAGTTCCCATAGACGGCGGCAACTGATGCGATCGTAGAAGAATTTTTTGGCTTCCTTTCAACGTCGGGGAGCATGCAGGAAGCTTAGGGGTTCTCTCCGACCACAACAGTAATGAGATACGAAGAAAAGAAATGCACACAATCCAAGCAACGAACAAAGACACAAGATATAACATGGTTCGGAACAAGGGTTCCTACTCTACGGGGGTGAGCTCTTCCACAAGCTACGGTGCCAAAGCACTTTCACTATAAACTTCCTCCTTCACGAAAAGAACTTCCGGAGGTGGAGGAGAAAACCTCTTACAATTAGCTCAATACACAGAAAGTATCGAAAGGAAGGAGCTCACTACTCTCCTTGTCTCCTTCTCCGGCGATGTGGTTGCTCTCCCCTTCAAATGTGCCTTTGTCTCTCTGCCTGTTGGAAGGAATGCGGATCCCTTTCCTGTTGCCCTTCTTCTCCCTTTTATCCCCCTTCCTCTAGGCAACTGTTGCATCACGAACCTCCTTCATCGTACACATGGCCACCTTGCTTATCTGGAGAATCATTTTGTTACAGACACAAGGAGTGAAGGCTCCTCTGAATATTATGTGGGTTCGTCTTTTGTTGTGTGACAACTTCTTATCTATATTTCGAGAAATATTCTTGCCCATCCCTTTCAACCACTTACCTTCAGTAAAGCTAGCCTAGACCCACCGCTCACGTGTAGCATAGCTCTTAGGCTTTTTCTGGTAGTCCGAACAAACTTCCATCCTTCCCGCACCGAATCACCTCTAGGCCCGTTGGACCGAGCCGATTCTCATCCGCCTCGTATCGAACTAATCCTTGAATTTGCTCTGTCATGCCAACCTTCTCGAACCATCCTCCTGAGCCGACTTCCCCAAACTTATGTGCCCGAACTGTTCTTCCCAGACTCCTTCCGCGGAAACAACTACTTTGTTCAGACAGTGTCCTACACACGGGTCTTTTCACCTAACTTATGAAAAAAGGTATCAGCAGTATCACTAGTAAACACAAAAAAAAAAATTTATTTCTATTTTTGTTTTCCAAAAAATAAAAGAGTGTTTTCTGAAAAACTGAAAAACATAAAAAAAAAAATCATTTTTTATTTTCTTGAAAAAAGAAAATGAAAACGAAAAATGAAAATTTTCTACGAACCAAACGTCTAAGATACGGAAAAAAAAATTTGAATTAACCCAGCTAATTAAGTTAATTAGGGGTTAGGGTTAATTGAGATTGGGTTTAATTTAATTTGTTTGAACTGGTTGGAGCTTGAACTGGGTTTGGGTTTGCCTGAATCGGTTGGTCGAACGACCTTTAAAAGAGTCGAACGAATTTCTTTATCTCATTTCTTCTTCCTCCCCATCGCGATCGGTGACTTCTTCTTCTTCGCAATTTCTACTCCTCCGTCTATTATCTCCTCTGCATCTCGCCGTCGTCGTTCATCAGGTAGGAGATCCAGCTGGAGGGAGAGACTCCGGTCGAGCTCTGACAGGTGAGAGACCTCGCTGGGAGCTGGGAGTCGGCGATGATGTGATCGGCTCGCCGACTGTGAGTTGGGATTTATGAGTTCTGCTGAGATTTTGGTAAGAGATTGATCTGTTCCCCTTGATTTGGATGAAATACATGCTTGCTTGTGAGTCTCACTGCTAGTAGCTCGGATCGGTGTTTGGACAGTGTGTGGAGCTTGATGGTCGCCGGTGAATAGGGGATTAGTGAAGGAGCAACGTCTGTGGATTCCAAGGGATGGTAAGTCCTATATTAATCTATAGTTTCAGTTAGATTTCTGGTTTCACCGAGAATTGGGAATGGTTGATTGCATTTTTGTGTTTGGATTGCTCGGGTGAACAGGGGGGTGCTACCGGAAAAGATCTAATTGGTAATGCTTCGCGATTGGGTCATTTCAGAGTGCACAGACCAAAGAAAGCATGGGTTAAGACAGTATGGCAGAGAGACATTCAGCCAAGCCACCAGTTCACACTGTGGCTACTGGCTAATGGGAAGTTACCCACCAGAGACCGACAGAGCTACATGGAGGATAGGAGATGTGTATTTTGTAGACGGGAGGAGGAGACACAGGCCCATGTATTTTTCAGATGCCAGGTGGTCAGTCAGTTATGAGGACGGGTGAGGAGGTGGCTGCAGATGAGGCTAGAGATGAGCACGTACAGACGAGCACTACGTATCTTCAGACTTCATGATCAGAAGGACTCAGACTGTATGAGAGCACGACACCTAGCCCTAGGAGCGACAGTACACTATATTTAGAGGGCTAGGAATGAGATCAGATTTGAGGATTCCCGGTTTGATGAGGACAGGATATTCAGGAGGATACAGGTACATGTATATAGAGCGCTTGATGTATCTAGTGTTTAAATAAATAAATAAATAAAAAGGGAAAAAAATGTTGCAGTGAATCGATTAATTGCTTTGCATCTCATCTTAGTTGGAGCTATTTAGGCTCGGAAAAAAAAATGTTGCAGTGAATCGATTAATGGATTTCATCTTAGTTGGAGCTGTTTGGGGAAAAAAAACGGTGATCAGCATTGTAGGCAGTAGGTCTTTTGGAGATTGGAAGCTGTGGTGTATTTTGTGTATTAGTTTTGATGGTGAATAGATCCACCATAAAGATCTATCTAGTCTGCAGCAAACAGCTAGCGGTAAAGACCTGACAAATCCGTTTGTGGCTACGGCTTTGCCTAAAAGCCGATTTGGTGAATAGGCCCACCGGAATGGCCTATCTAGTCCATAGCAAACGGCTGGCTGTAAAGACATACCAAATCCATTTTTGGCTGGGGCTTGGCCAATAAGCCTTTTTGGGTGAATAGATCCACCGTAATGATCTATCTAGTCCGCAGCAAATGACTCGCGGTAAAGACGCCGCAAATCCGTTGACAGCTAACCACTTGCTAAAAGTGGATTCACGACACTAGAGAGGAGGATGCTGACAGATGACAAGTGACTCTGACAGGATGTACGGGCCGGATCGCAGGACCGGATCAGGAAGAGATTGCATCAGGATGGGGTGCACTCGGACACAGGATGTGTGATTGTCATAGGATGTGGTCATACTTCCATCTACTACAGCAGGGTGGGAGAGGGAGGACTGACCGCACAGTACAGGAAAGGGTTGGTACAGTGAGAGTGTTGGTATTCTTGAGAGCACATGTACTTTCTGCCTGGATGTCTACTCAGATCGGACACTTCGTCGGATATGACATGAGTAGGCTCCTTGGATCATGTATGGTTGTGCTATTTTGATGATATATATATTTACCTTCATAAAAAAAAAGCGATTGGGTTGCCGGTGGATTACTAAGATCGGTAAGCTTTGATTTCCCTTTTCCTTTTCAATTATAATTGTTGTAGTTTTGTGGTGTGTCTGTGTGATTTGGGATCTGATGGGTTCTATTTATGGATTGTCGTGTGGTGTCGGCTGTGTGTGTGGAAGTAGGCAGCTGGGTTTGATTGGCTCAGATCGGGAAGGTAGTTTGGCTATCATTGAGTTAGTGATGTTGGAGCGGTGGATCGTGCTTGAGGTAAACTTGGAATGTTTGTGTGTGCTGTTGTGTTGCGGTGGGAGGATTCAGGTGTGTTGTTAGTGCCTGTATTGGTTGAGGTGGTGGTTTGATCTTTTGTTATGCTGCCATTACAACACAGATTTCTGTGTTGTTCATTGGTTGTGTTTGGTATAAGAACTATTTACTTTAATTTATCTTGTTGATGTAGGAGAGAGCTTGGTTGGGATAATCGGGGTTTCTAACTCGTAGACGAGGAAAGGATGCGAACATAGAAACGAAGTAGTGTTTAGTTCGTATACTTATTGGAGGCTTGTACTTAATTATAGTTTGTTATTGTGTGAAGGTTTGGGATACGAAGTAGGTCCACGACCGTGAGGATTATTTCGAGCTTCGTATCAGCTGGGTAATATCTACCCTGGTCAGGTAGTTTTGACTAATTCTGTTGGTGTAGTAGGCACCTAAGTCGAACTTGGGTTTTGATTATAGCAAACGATACAAAGTTAAGCTCATATCATTATCTCACGAGCTGAATCGAGTGTGCAGAAGATTGATAT
This sequence comes from Wurfbainia villosa, assembly GCA_025175895.1. Taxonomy (NCBI): domain Eukaryota; kingdom Viridiplantae; phylum Streptophyta; class Magnoliopsida; order Zingiberales; family Zingiberaceae; genus Wurfbainia; species Wurfbainia villosa. Next base: position 75,758,909 of record CM046000.1, on the reverse strand, counting down.
AGCTGGAGCTGAAGGCTAGCGACACCCAGAGGAAGTCACGGTGGTCGGGCGACACTCGAGTGACTTCGGAGGGAGCCGAAGGAATCGAGTGGAAGGCCGGAAGCAAAAGCAACACGTAAGTATCGAGGTAAGCTCGTGTGTGCGAGCGTAAGTGAGGTCGTATCCTCCTTACGGGGATGATCTTAAGCGTAGATCCGACCAGAGACATCCCATCGATGGTCCAGGTCGAGATCGGACTGTCGAAGGCCGTCGAAATAATATTTTCTTTGAGCTAACTTTGCCCTGCAGCTAGCATCGATCATTGCCGAGCTTGGAGGACTCATTTCGGCGGTCAAACCGATCATTATCAACACTCGGATCGATCTTGCCATCGATCGATCGTGATTATGGCCATCGATCGAGATGGTCAATGATCGGTCGAGAGTCAAGGCTTATCACCCCATTTCAAAGAGATTGGTGCTCAATTTTGATTGGCTAGGGTTCCTCTCGAAAAGGGGCTCAAAGGCTATAAAAGGAGGGCTTGTCTTAGGGTTTTTCATCAATTAAAAAGCTTCCAAGTGCTTTCGATACGCTCCAACTCTCCGACATCCCTACGACGAAGCGCTGCCGAAACGACGACTAGAGCTTCAACCTCCATCCTTTGAAGTCGTCGGTAATGAAAGTTTGAATCATATTTCAGTTTATAAGTTGTTCTTATTTCGAGCTTTAAATCATATCAAGGAGAGGGGGAGTGTCCCTCTACCTTGAGCTTTTATCATCTTGTGTATCCGTCTAACTCCTACCTCCAACGAGGAGGAGCTTTCTAGTAGTTTGCCCTCCGTACGTGGTCAAGGACCACTAGGGCCTTGGAGTAGTAGCCTTCGGCTACGAACCAAGTAAAACTCTTGTGTCTATTGTCTCTTTTATTTTTTGTTTATCTTTCCGCTGCATATAAGTTTTTTTTTTAAACGAATTCGTACGAAAAAATTCTATCGCTATTCACCCCCCCCTCTAGCGATCCGATCGATCCAACAATTGGTATCAGAGATGGGTTTGCTAAGATTTAGTGAAACCACCAATCTAGCCATTTTTACAGATTTATTTTTCTTTTATTTCTGTTTTTTATTTATTTCGCTTTGTTAAGTTTTTCTCCCGCACTACTAATCCAAGACGCGAGTCTTGGTACTTGTTTTTGTGTTTTTATCGTGGCTAGTTTCTTCGTCTTCGTCTCTTTATGTCTTTTGTTCTAATGGCCCATCTCGAGGGTTTTAGCACCGTCCGACCACCGTTTTACAACGGAGATGACTTCCGTTATTGGAAGGGTCGGATGGAATGCTTTCTCAAAACCCAAATCGAGATGTGGATCGTAATCCAAACAGGTTTCACACTTCCGACTAATGAAGTGGGTGACTCCTTGGATTATGATCAATGGACCATTGCGACAAAACGACAAGTCAAAGCCGACGCCAAGGCAACACAAATCCTCCAATGCGGCCTATCCAAGGAGGAGCTAAATCACGTCGGCCCCTTCATAAGCGCAAAAGATCTTTGGACAAAACTAGTGGAGCTACACGAAGGGACCGATGAAGCCAAGGTATGTAAGCGTGATCTTCTTTTCAATAAACTATATAACCTAAAAATGCAGGAACACGAGTCCGCAACGCAACTCCACGCCCGTGTCCAAGACATAGTCAACAAGCTACACGCAATCGGGCAAAAGGTCGAAAACCGCGACCTTATAAGGTATGTTCTAAACTCTTTTCCGAGGACTACCTTGTGGGCATCCATGGTCGACGCCTACAAGGTCTCCAAGGATCTTTCTAAAATTAGGTTAGATGAACTCTTTTCTGATTTCGAATTACATGAGCAGTCCAACTCGGAACCCGAGAGGGGTATAACCTTGTTTGCAAGTTCAAAGAAGAAGAAAATCGCAAGCAAGCCACCACCAACCAAGGAGAAAGACGAGTCCGAAGAAGAAGTTGACCCGGAGTTGACTGCCGAACTAATGAACCTAGCCCGAAGGATAGCCAAGGGACAAAAGCGAACCATGACTCGACCCAACCAAGGTAAGCCTAAAAGTTCTAATATTAGGTGTTATGAGTGTAACAGGTTTGGACATATCAAGTCCGAGTGCCCCAAGCTCAACCACCAAGCACCTAAGCACAAGAAGGCCCTCAACGCGACATGGGAAGAAGCGTCATCCAAAGAAGACGAAGACCACGTCTTCATGGCGAAATCGATTGAGTCAGACACGGAGACCGAACCTGAACTTGAGTTAGAACCTGAGGATGACTCAGACTACGAAGCTACCTTCAAGTCAAGCCACGGATACGCATCCGGTTCAAAAGATACCCTTAAAGTGAGTCGAACTTTATTTAATACTTTACATAATACGGTTAGGTTTTTGTCTAGGAAATTAGTTAAGTCCGAGTCCAAGGTCGAGGCCCTGGTTGAGGAGGTCAAACTCCTCAAACACAAGGTCTCCCTGACCTCTTCGACTAGTCAAGTTCGAGAAGAGGACCCAACTCGAGATGAAAAGCTCGAAGTTGAGAACTCTCTCTTGAAAAGTCAAGTTGAAGATATTAGGACCACGTTGGAAAGGTTTACTTCGGGATCCAAAGGACTTGACCTCCTACTTGGATCTCAAAGGGCCGTGTACAACAAGGCTGGACTAGGGTTTAACTCTAACATGACTAATAGGTCGTATATGTCGATTGTAAGTCGACATAGGAAACATGTCCAAGCATGGGTCCCTAAGAACTTTTTGATTTCAACTCTAGGATCCAACCCGTACTGGGTTCCCAAGGACCAAATCCACTATGTGGATAGACCGAACCGATTCAACAGTCTAGGGGGAGCCAGTATAAAACATGTTTGTGCTTTAACTTAGAAATTGCATGCTTAGAATTTTTTTAAAAAACTTGTGAACTCACTTAGAACACGTATATAACCAACTAAAATCCTTCGAAAAGATTGAGTCTCGGGGAGCCTCTTTTCAAAAATAACCAGTTAGACTAGGAAATAGTCTTAGGTGAGTCAAATCATCATTTTCTTGAAAATGGCTGTCTAAGGAAGTGGTCGATGATCCGATAAAAGAAGGCCCCTGTGCCTCGCTACGACCTGGAAGCCATGATCTTGAAAAGGTAAACTTGACAAGCCTAGGGTCAAATCCAAATCTAACATAAAATTACTTGAATCTAAATGCACTTAATCAACTTAATTGGAAGTCATCTCACAAAAAACACATAAGTATAACATGCTTGATCATATAGACACAGGTGAGATGACCTAGGTTTAACAACTTACAACCAATTTTTTTAAAAAAAAAAAATCTAACATCCAATCCAATAACCTTGTGTGTAGGATCAATGGATGTTGGACAGCGGTTGCTCCCGACACATGACCGGGGATCAACTCAAATTCACGAAGCTTCGATTCAAACGACAAGGATCGGTAGCCTTTGGGAATAACGGCAAGCTCAAAATCATCGGATCAGGTGATATCGAGCTTAACTCGAATTTTGTTATTAAAAATGTATTACTTGTAGAGAATTTTGAATATAACATGCTTAGTGTAAGCCAATTATGTGACAATAACTATAAGGTCGTATTTTTAGAAAATGAATGTGTAATTAAAACAAATAAAATAGCTAAAACAATATTCAAAGGAACTAGGACAAATAACATTTATACAATTAACTTAATCAAATCCTCAGCCAAATGTCTCATGACACAGGAAGAGGAATCATGGTTGTGGCACCGACGACTCGGTCACTCGCACCCAAGACTCGTCCACAAGATGAGTCAGAGTGGCTTAGTCAGAGGCTTACCCAACCTCAACAATTTGGTTAATAAAATCTGTAATGCTTGTCAACAAGGAAAACAACCTAGGACACAACACAAGTTAACTAACCAAGAACGAACCTCAAGTGTACTTGAGCTCCTGCATATGGATCTATTCGATTCACATGGAGCCAAGTCACTCAATAGAAGTCAATATTGCTTAGTCATAATTGACGACTACTCCAGGTTTACCTAGGTTAGGTTCATCAAACATAAAAATGATACCCTAGATCAATTAATCAATCTATTCAAATTAATCGAGAATCAAAAAAACCTTAAGGTTAAAAGACTTAGAAGCGATCATGGTGGTGAATTCGAAAATCAAAGGTTCACCGACTTCTGTAACCTAAACGGATACCACCATGAATTCTCTTGCCGTAGGACCCCTCAACAAAATGGCCTAGTGGAGCAGAAAAACCGAACTCTACAAGAAGCCGCTAGGACCATGTTGAACGAATACGACCTACCTGATAGGTTTTGGGCAGAAGCCATTAGCACGGCTTGCTATGTCCAGAATAGGATCCTTATGATAAAGAGGCACCTTAAGACCTTGTACGAGATTTATCACAATAAAGTACCCAACATCAAGTACTTTAGGGTATTTGGATGTAAAGTACATATCTTAAACACTAAGAACCACCTAGGGAAATTCAAATCTAAAACCTCCACAGGAATCTTCTTAGGATACTCAACCACGAGTAGGGCCTATAGGGTATATAACCACGATACCTTTAAAGTCAAAGAGACTATTAATGTAGTGTTCGATGAAGTACCCGAACCTACAAAACCCTTAATGACCCCAAGTGTTGAGCCCACTGATACCAAACTCGTCTCCGACCCTGAGATCGAGTCTAATCCACATCAACCAACTTCTCTTGTTGACCAAGTGACAAGTGATCCGAGTCAAACTAGTGTTCAACCAAGTCACCCCATTGATCAAGCATTAGGTGACACAAACCCAACCCAATCTAGGATTCATACTAACCACCCTATCGATCAAGTGATAGGAGATCCTAATCTAGGAGTTCGAACTAGAGCATCCTATAGGAACCTTAGTCAAATTTCCTTAATTTCAAAGATATAACCCAAATCAATTGAACAAGCTCTTCTTGATCCCGATTGGATTATTGCAATGCAAGAAGAGCTAGCTCAATTTACTAGGAATGAAGTGTGGGAATTAGTACCACCACCTAAAGACAAAACGATAATTGGAACAAGGTGGGTGTTTCGAAATAAGCTTGATGATAAAGGTGAAGTAGTTAGAAACAAGGCTAGGTTAGTCGCCAAAGGGTTTAGTCAAGTCGAAGGCTTAGATTACGACGAAACCTATGCCCCAGTAGCTAGACTCGAATCCATTCGAATGTTGCTAGCTTATGCCGCACATCGAGGATTTAAGCTGTTTTAAATGGATGTTAAGTCGGCATTCCTAAATGGATACATTAAAGAAGAAGTTTATGTTAGCCAACCCCGATTAAAATCTAGATAAACCCGACCATGTTCTAAAACTTAAGAAAGCTCTCTATGGACTTAAACAAGCTCCTCGAGCTTGGTACGAGAGACTTTCAATCCATCTTAAGTCAAAAGGGTTTAACCAAGGCTTAGTTGACCTAACTCTCTTCGTAAAAACCTTAGGTAAAGAAATATTCATAGCTCAAATTTACGTAGACGATATAATTTTTGGAACCTCTAACTCAGCCTTACTAAACGAGTTCGTTTCACTCATGGAAAGTGAGTTCGAAATGAACTTGGTAGGCGAGTTAAGTTTCTTTTTAGGTCTACAAATTAAACAAACTAAGGATGGTATATACCTATATCAACAAAAATACACTAAGGAGTTAATTAAAAGATTTGGAATGCAAGATGCTAAGATAATAAACACCCCAATGGCGATTAATGTTAACATAGGAGAAGACCTAGAAAGTAAGTCCATTGACTTAAAGTACTATAGGAGCGCAATAGGAAGTCTCCTATACTTAACTGTGAGTCGACTCGACATCCTATTCACAGTAAGTATGTGCGCCAGGTTTCAAACTTGTGCTAAGGAGTCTCACCTAACCCTAGTTAAGTGTATCCTTAGATATCTTAAGGGTACACTTAATATCTGTATTTGGTATCCTAGATCTACCGAGTTCGAACTAACCGGCTACTCCGATTCGGACTATGCCGGTAGTAAGCTCGATAGAAAGAGTACGAGTGGTTGTTGTCAACTTCTCGGCTCGAGTCTAGTGAGTTGGTGCAGTAAGAAGCAACACTGTGTTTCTTTATCTACCATCGAAACCGAATATATCGCGATGGGTGAGTGTGTCACGCAGCTTCATTGGATGAAGCACACTCTCCGCGACTTTAAGTTAGACTTTACGAATACTAAACTTCACGTAGATAACATTAGTTCAATTAATCTTACAAAGAATCCGATATGTCACTCTAGGACCAAACATATAGAGGTCAAACACCATTTCATTCGAGAACATGTGGCCAACGGAGCCATACAACTCGAATACGTCGAATCGAAGTCTAACTTGGCAGACCTATTTACTAAACCCCTACCCGAAGCCGAATTTAGTCTATTAAGATGAAAATTGGGCATGTGCGTAATAGAATAGGTACTTGCAAATTATATGTTCTTACTACTATCTCTTTAATTTCATTTTTATGGAACTAGTATAGGACATACCTGAGATATCATGCACCTATAGATTTAAGGAGCCAATACATCTCACAACACATAGGACTAATGTGTTTGTGTACTTAGCCACTTAGATGGGCGTGAGATGTTAGGACCTTACTCCTGGTTCCAGATGTAGAGCTAGTGCATCGCTATGAACCACGAAGTATAATCATACATACTAACCGACTCTGACCAGGACTGGTTGATCTTTCATATCAATCAAGTCAAATATGAGTCGAACATTTTATAGATGAACTTATTTTCAGGATATTATTTTCAAATTAATGTGGAACATGCTTGGACTCTAAAATTAAAACTTATGTTTTTTATTCCACACACACCCTCACTCTTTTCGATATATGACAAAAGGGGGAGAAAAAGGCCAAAGTTAAGGGATCATTCTTTTAGTTAACTTGAAAAAGGCCAAAGTTAAGGGATCATTACTTAACTTTTAGTTAACTTGTTCAAAAAGGTAATTTATTTAACTTTAAGTTAACTTGTCAACAAAATGGAAGTAAAGGCCAAGGTTAAGAAGTCAATTTTTTGATTTCTTAACTTAAAAAATTATTTTAAACCCTATGGCCAATATTAAGTGATTTCGGTTACTTAATTCTTTTTTAGTAGCAAATATCAAGGGGGAGAGTTAAAACTCTTTCTCAAGTACTCACCCTCGGTCAAGGGGGAGGATTCCTCAAGGGGGAGCACTTGAAAAAGAGTTTTTATATATTCCTGCACATTCATGCATATCTCTTACTCAGTTTAATTAATGCACTTAATTTATTAACTTTGTATGTGGGTTTTCCATAAATCAAAAAGGGGGAGATTGTTGGTGCAGTAGGCACCTAAGTCGAACCTGGGTTTTGATTATAGCAAACGATACAAAGTTAAGCTCATATCGTTATCTCACGAGCTGAATCAAGTGTGCAGAAGATTGATATAGCTGGAGCTGAAGGCTAGCGACACCCGGAGGAAGCCGCGGTGGTCGGGCGACACTCGAGTGACTTCGGAGGGAGCCGAAGGAATCGAGTGGAAGGACGGAAGCAAAAGCAACACATAAGTATCGAGGTAAGCTCGTGTGTGCGAGCGTAAGTGAGGTCGTATCCTCCTTACGGGGATGATCTTAAGCGTAGATCCGACCAGAGACATCCCATCGATGGTCCAGGTCGAGATCGGACGGTCGGTCGGCCGTCGAAATAATGTTTTCTTTGAGCTAACTTTGCCTGCCGGCTAGCATCGATCATTGCCGGCTTGGAGGACTCATTGCCGTCAAACGATCGCAGCCAAAGGTCGGCCTTTCGTGATCTTGCCATCGATCGGTGATTATGGCCATCAGTCGACAGATGGTCAATGATCAGATTCGGGGAGTCAAGGCTTATCACCCCATTTCAAGGAGATTAGTGCTCAATTTTGATTGGCTAGGGTTCCTCTCGAAAAGGGGCTCAAAGGCTATAAAAGGAGGGCTTGTCTTAGGGTTTTTCATCAATTAAAAAGCTTCCAAGTGCTTTCGATACGCTCCAACTCTCCGACATCCCTACGACGAAGTGCTGCCGAGACGACGACTAGAGCTTCAACCTCCATCCTTTGAAGTCGTCGGTAATGAAAGTTTGAATCATATTTCAGTTTATAAGTTGTTCTTATTTCGAGCTTTAAATCATATCAAGGAGAGGGGGAGTGTCCCTCTACCTTGAGCTTTTATCATCTTGTGTATCCGTCTAACTCTTACCTCCAACGAGGAGGAGCTTTCTAGTAGTTTGCCCTCCGTACATGGTCAAGGACCACTAGGGCCTTGGAGTAGTAGCCTTCGGCTACGAACCAAGTAAAACTCTTGTGTCTATTGTCTCTTTTATTTTTTGTTTATCTTTCCGTTGCATATAAGTTTTTTTTTTAAAACGAATTTGTACGAAAAATTTCTATCGCTATTCACCCCCCCCCTCTAGCGATCCGATCGATCCAACAAATTTCGGTACATGAATTTGGACTTATGATGATACCTTTGATATTAAATCCACTCATATTTAATCATATGCTTGTACTGCCTTTGACCTTTGAGATATATTGTTGTTACTTCATTGATTATCTATCACGGATATGAACTACAAACCCTATTGTGTGTTAGCTGATGGATGTTCAGTAAGTACATGTGGTTAGGGTTATCTTTGTGACCTCAGATTGGGTTACTGTGTTACATCACTAGAGTTAGGTTATGGATTAGATTATGGAGTCGATTGTTGTATTGTACACATATTAGTTGTGCATCAATGGTAGATCTAGTTGTTTGTGCATAGATAAGTGTGTGGTTGTCCGTAAGTGGCTATGGACTGGAGGTCCTAGCGTGATGGTATATCCATTATAGATCGTGTGCCTGTGTATGGTTATATGGATGGTCGATAGTATCTCGCTATGGACTGGAGGTCTTAGCGTGGTTGACTGTCAGATGTATATGACTCTCTGTGTGATAGAGAGAGTATTGTGGATTAGTAGTCCTTGTATAGTTGACTTTTGGTTGACCAGGACTCTCCATGGGAGAGGGAGTGTTGCGAGGATACGTATATGGAGCTATGCATCATTACATTGCATGCATGCTGGCGATAGGGTCTCCCTTGTGGTTGAGAGGGTCGTCAGTCATCCTGCCTCCCCGGCCACTCGGGATAGTGGTAGGAGAGTTGAGGGCAGAGCATTGGATGTGACGAACTCGGCCACTATAGATGGTGGTAGCTGGAGTAGCGTGCAACTTGTCCTGTTGTGCAGCACTCGACCACTCATGGGTAGTGGTAGCTAGAGTCACTTGTAGCAGGGACCCCTAGGGTAGCATATAGCTGTATGGCGGCTAGCTACCAGTCATACTACCTAACTCGGCCACTCGAGAGTAGTGGTAGCTGGAGTCGAGATAGTAGTCATGTCATGCCACCCTAGCCACTCTGGGGTCGTGGTTGGACGGGTCCGCAGACATGGCCATGCATATGCATTACTGATATATATGTATGCATGTATTCGATATATGTTTTACATATGCCTGTGAGATGTTGCATTTGTTTGCTGCATATGTTTCTACATCATGATACATGTCATTTGCATATTATATACTATTGTGTGTTAAGCATGATATATGTGTTGGTCCAAATTGTTGTATGCATTTGATTAACGTCATGTCATAGTGTAGTATAGACCAGGTTGTTATTACATGTGATTATATATTGTTCATATGTCTGAGTGTTGGTCGGATATGGGATTGATCTTGTATGTTATATGGGTTATGTTATTGTATACCTATTCAAGATGATATTGCTTATGGTGTTGGAGACCGTCAGGTACGTTAGTACATTACTTCATGTTCAGTTGATCAATTTAGTATATGCGTTGAGTATGACTATACTATGGTTACTTGTTAGTACATTTAGGAATGTATGTTTATTGGATATTTCTTGTATACATGTAGATCTTCATATGTATACTTGTGGATCTCTTTATCCTATATGTTGTTCATGCACTTTCTACATATTACTCCTGAGTTTATACTCACCACCACAGACCTTGCGTTTCCTGTCGCCCAGGTAATAGATAGAAGATTCCTTGGATGTTTAGAGCTCCGCCAGCTGATCCCATCTCACACCGAATGGCTGGATATTATATCCGTATTGTATTCTTGTGGATTGTTGTTTTGGGATTTCATCCTGTATCATTTTCGTATTTATGGTTACGAATGTGTTGTACGTATTTAACTTTTGATGTGGTTTCTATTATGATTCTTGTTGCATCAAATTCACTCCGGAGTGCATAGTCAAGTCTTTGTATCTGTTGTCAGTATATTTCCGTTGTGTTTCATGGATTATGTCCATGTATGTGTTATGTGATCATGGCCGAAAGGCTTTATCTATATCAGGGAATTGTATCACGTACAAGGGAGATGTTGTCCGATTATTTTTGGCTCGGCATACTCTCGGGGCATGACAATTTTATTGGTATCAGAGTCATGGTCCATGTCAAGCCATGAACCTCGAATGAAGGAAGTTGAGCTCCCATGTCCGGATCAAGAGAACTAGACATCAGGCAGGAAGTCCAATTGGGTCAGGAGGACCAAACAACTGGCAGGAAGTCCAGTTGGGTCAGAAGGGTTGTACAACTGGCAGGAAGTCCAGCTGGGTCAGGAGGACCAGACAGTTGGCAGGAAGTCCTGGTGGGTTGAGATCGGGCATCAAGCAGAGGATGTCCTTCGAGGACAAATAGACTTGAGGGGGGGTCAATGTGGACCTTCGTTTGAGGGGGGGTTTGTTAGAGTATTGGGAATACAATCAATGTCCCACATTGGTAAGACATGGAAAAGATCATGTGCTTATAAGATAAAAAGATATCTCCATTGGTATGAGGCCTTTTGGGTAAAGCCCAAAAACAAAACCATGAGGGCTTGGGCCCAAAGTGGACAATATCATACCATTGTGGAGATATGTGGATCTTATAGACATTAACAATTGGTATCAGAGCCCTAGGTTGCGAAGTCCACTTTCGAATTTTGTTTCATTCGGACATCGAGTTTTGTTTTACTCGGTTTTGATTTTGTGAGTTTTGGGATCTGGCAGTTACGGACATCTCCGAGCTACAATGGTTAAGGTATGTTAACTATTATCATATATCCTTCTATTGGCTATGCATTTAGTTGCTTATAACAGGGATACCCTTAGCCTTTGCTAGACATGCCTCTACTATAGATATATCCTTATGGATAGTAAAATTATTGGAGCGTTGGTATACTGGGACTCTCGTATGTGCGTATAATCCGAGAGTATTCGGATGTAGTTTCGGATGAACTCTCGGGCTTTCCATGATATGGGCAAGTGGAATATGCGATTGGGGGTGATTTCGGGAATAGTTCCGATATTGGAGACCTCATACCGGGAGATGATTTTATTGGTATCAGTATTGCTAAACACTGTGGAGAATTGGAAGAACGTAAGTTGCGATTATAGGAGGTATTGGAAAGAATTTTTATCCGTCCCAGTATTTCCTTGAGAAGACATGTAACTCCTTGTTAGAGAGAGATGAACCTTTAGAGGTTATGCAGCGATTACCGATGATTGGAATGCAGTAGTTGAGAATGAATATCCTTCATTATGGATAGATGATCTGTTTAGATCAGTTAAAAGACACCTGTGTATACTCTAGGGTTGATTATGATTGGTGTGTTGATATTGTAGTGAATTGATGTCATATAATTATCATTGTTGGTATGATGATTGATATATCATCAGCGTAGAGTAAAAGGATGTAGGTGTATAGAAGATGACATTTCATGCTTGGTATGAATTTTATGAGGTTTGATAATGTTGTTAGACTTATCGACATAGTCATTCATGGATTTGAGGAATCAAGTACTCTTAGAGTATTTGGAGATCGATTGTCATCATATCTGTGAATGATATATTTTTGGGATATATTCATAATCTTAAGGGAAGTTGTGGTTTCCCTAGTTTGATTTGGTGTTTACCGTAGATGTGGATAGGATGCTCTAGCAATATTATACCACTGATTTGTTGGACCAAAAAGGTGATGGGAATCACTTGGTCAGAAGCTTGTGAAACTAAGTTTCAGGGCCTAGACGATGGATGATTTAGTAGTTTGTTGTTGGGTGTACCAACAAGTAAAGGTGAAATATTAGTGATCAGTAGGGTACGTACCGAGATGGAAGTAGGCACTTTGTATAATGGACTATGTTGGGAGATTATCTAGAATTCGGAAAGGATTTGACGTGATTTGGGTAATCGATGATCGATTAGCTAGGTTCGCTCATTTTCTTTCGAGCCGTAAGATAGATTTCGTTGAATCGCTTGATGGAATTATATTCATGGAGTATCCTTGAGTATCATTTCCGATAGTGATTCATGATTTACCTTACGATTCTAGAAAAGTCTTCCACTGGTTATGAGTATAGAGCTCCACTCTAGGACGGCTATGTACTTTTTGATAGGTGAGCGATATGAAGGTGTTATTCAAACTTTAAAAGGTCTGTTGAGAGTATCCATGATAGATTTTAGAGGCTATCAGTACCCCCCCATTTAGTCACTGGAGGTGTGTGACTTTTCTCCGGATACTTGATATGGTTGCGTGACATCTCGTACTTATACATGAGTCGGAAATTTAGAGACCAAAATTTATTAAGTGGGGGAGAATGTAAGATACGGAAACAAAAAAAAATTTGAATTAACCCATCTAATTAAGTTATTTAGGGGTTTGGGTTAATTGAGATTGGGTTTAATTTAATTTGTTTGAACTGGTTGGAGCTTGAATCGGGTTTGGGTTTGCCTGAATCGGTTGGCTGAACGACCTTTAAAAAAGCCGAACGAATTTCTTTATCTCATTTCTCCTTCCTCCCCATCGCGATCGGTGACTTCTTCCTCTTCTTCACGATTTCTGCTCCTCTGTCTCTTATCTCCTCCACATCTCGCCCCCGTCATTCTTCGGGTAGGAGATCCAGCTGGAGGGAGAGACTCCGATTGAGCTCCGATTGGTGAGAGACCATGCTGGGAGCTAGGAGTTGGCGATGATGTGATCGGGTCACCAACTGTGAGCTGGGATTTACGAGTTCTGCCGAGATTTGGGTAAGTGATTAATCCGTTCCCCTTGATTTGGATGAAATCCATGCTTGCTTATGAGTCTCACTGCTAGTAGCTCGGATCGATGTTTCGGCAGTGTGTGGAGCTTGAAGATCGTCGATGAATAGGGGATTAGGGAAGGAGCAACATCTATGGATTCCAAGGGTTGGTAAGTCCTATATTAATCTAAAGTTTCGATTAGATTTTTGGTTTCACCGAGAATTGGGAATGGTTGATTGTAGTTTTGTGTTTGGATTGCTCGGGTGAACAGGGGGTGCTGCCGGAAGAGATCTGATTGGTAATGCTTCGTGATTGGGTTGCCGGTGGAGTGCTGAGATCGGTAAGCTTTGATTTTCCTTTTCCTTTTCAATGGTAATTGCTGTAGTTTCGTGGTGTGTCGGTGTGATTTGGGATCCGATGGGTTCTGTTTATGGATCGTCATGTGGTGTCGGCTGTGTGTGTGGAATTAGGCAGCTGGGATTGAGTGGCTCAGATCGAGAAGGTAGTTTGGCTATCGTTGAGTCAGTGATGTTGGAGTGGTGGATCGTGCTTGAGGTGAGCTTGGAATGTTTGTGTGTGTTGTTATGCTACGGTGGGAGGATGCAGGTGTGTTGTTAGTGGCTGTTTTGGTTGAGGTGGTGGTTTGATCTTTTATTAAGCTGCCATTACAGCTCAGATTTGTGTGTTGTTCATTGGTTGTGTTTGGTATTAGATCTATTTACTTTAATTGATCTTATTGATGTAGGAGAAAGCTTGGTTGGGATAATCAGGGTTTCTAACTCGTAGACGAGGAAAGGATGTGAACATAGAAACAAAGTAGTGTTTAGTTCGTATACTTATCGGAGGCTTGTCCTTAATTATAGTTTGTTATTATGTGCAGGTTTGGAATACAAAGTAGGTCCACGACCGTGAGGATTATTTCAAGCTTCGTATCAGGTGGGTAATATCTACCCTGGTCAAGTAGTTTTGACTAATTCCAGTGCATGATTTTGGACTTATGATGATACCTTTGATCTTAAATTCACTCTTATTTAATCATATGCTTCTACTGCCTTTGACCTTTGAGATATATTGCTATTACTTCATCGATTATCTATCACGGATATGAACTACAATCTCTATTGTGTGTTAGCCGATGGATGTTCAGTAAGTACATGTGGTTAGGATTATCTTTGTGACCTCAGATTGGGTTACTATGTTACATCATTAGAGTTAGGTAATGGATTAGATTATGGAGTCGATTGTTGTATCATACACATATTAGTTATGCATCTATGGTGGATCTAGTTGTCTGTGCATAGATAAGTGTGTGATTGTCCGTAAGTGGCTATGGACTGGAGGTCCTAGTGTGATGGTATATCCATTATGGATCGTGTGTCTGTGTATGGTTATATGGGCGGTCGATAGTATCTCGCTACGGACTGGAAGTCTTAGCGTGTTTGACTATCAGATGTGTATGACTCTCTATGTGATAGAGAGAGAGTCTTATGAATCAGTAGTCCTTGCATAGTTGACTTTTGGTTGACCAGGACTCCCCATGGTAGAGGGAGTGTTGCGAGGATACTTATGTGGAGCTATGCATCATTACATTGCATGTATGCTGGCGATTAGGTCTCCCTTGTGGTTGAGAGGGTTGTCAGTCATCCTGCCTCCCCGACCACTCGGGATAGTGGTAGCAGGGTTGAGAGCAGAGCATTGGATGTGCCGCGCTCGGCCACTATAGACGGTGGTACTTAGAGTAGCGTGCAGCTTGTCCTGTCGTGCAGCACTTGGCCACTCATGGGTAGTGGTAGCTAGAGTCGCTTGCAGCAGGGACCCCTAGGGTAGTATATAGCTCTATGGCGGGTAGCTACCAGTCATACTACCCAACTCGGCCACTAATGTGCACGGTATTTCTCGTGGTACCGTTTCAAATTAATTAACGAACCCTTTAACTACACTAATAGCATAGTGGATCGCCCGGATCATTTCCCAATGAGTGTAATTCACAGAATAGTAAACTTAGGATTTCTAATTATTGCTTTGGGTTTTCTATTGAAGATTGGGGGTTTGGATTTTTTAGCTCTAACTTACTGAACGAAAAGACAATGCAAGTTAATTAAAACTCTAAACTAACATGCAACAACTAAATCAAACAAAGCAAGAATTAAAGCAATAAAAATTGGAAAAGAAAAAAAAATAATCTAATCAACCCAAGATAGACCCGGTGAATGAACAAGGTCCTCCGGCTAAGTCCAACAAAGCTTGATTGAGACTCCGCAAATGATAGTGGATGTGAGCTGATACAAACTCCTGAATCCAGTAGTTTGATGGATACTCCAAACTCTCACGGATCCGGTTGAGCTCGAAGAAGTGTCGTTGGGGCAGACTCCTCCTCGAATCCAAAAGAGAAGGTGGATGAGCTGTGGAGATGGAGGACGTCGCCGAAATCTCTCGATGAAACAGTTCCTCCTCGAATCCGAGGGAGAAAAATGGATGGAAGGAAGGTGTCAACAGTTGCTAAGGCTCAAGGGAAGAAATGATTTAACTAACAACCTAATGAAAACATGATAAAAAGAAAGCAATTAAAGTAAAGCTTGAAATTAAATCTAACCTAACTAACTACAACCTAATTACCCATAGAAACATTTCATCAAACACTAAATAGCCATGAACCAAATTAAACTAACTACGTGCAAATTAAACATGGAAGGTAAAATTGATTACAAACACTCAATCCAACCATATTTAAGAAACAATCAAAGGAAATCTTGCTGGAAATTGTTGGAAAAAAGGTTGGAAATAGGAGCTGTGAACGAGCTGCCGAAGCTGGGAAAACTGTCGGCGATAGAACTGGGCTGCTGTGAAGGTGGAAGTGTTGTGGGCGGCGACAGAGCTCAGAGTTGCTGCCGGAGCTATGGAAATGGCTGGCTGGAGCTGGAGTTGGCACCTTCGATCAGAGGTGGAAACTCAGCGCTGGTCGGAACTGTGGATCGGGCAGAGATGGTCGAAACTGGCTGTGGTTGCCGGCGGTAGAGGAGGTGGATGGGCCCGGTCACCGGAGAAGGAGGGGATCCCCTTCCTCTCCGGCGACCAGCGGGAAAGGGCAGAGCACGGCCGAAGGAGAGGGCGGAGATGTCGGCGTTTGTCGCGGAAGAGATGAAGCCAGCTGCGGTGCAAGGGAAAATGTTGGTATTTTTAAAACCTTTTTCTTTGGCCGTCCGATCTAAGATGGATCAAATCTTAGCCATCCAACTGAAGCTAGGTTAATTGCCTTGATGAATCAAATTAAGGGATGTGCATCCAACGATTGAAAATTCTTTGACTTTGAATGGATGGATCTGATCAATCTGAAAGGCTAATCACGATCGGTCGAATATGGATGAACGGTCAAGATGTCCAGATCTTAATGTGTGGACTGGATTGCTCCAAATCTAGATAGATGGCTCAGATCAATCAGATCTCATCGGACAGTCAAGATTAAACAGATCTGAACCCTTGATTAAATTGCCTCTGATCTTGATGAAGGGCTCAGATTCTTCCAACTTAAAATGCTCATTATGTCCCTTAGATGAAGCCATATTTGATCCAACTTGAGTCTAGTCCAGTGGCTCATCTCAATCTCCTACAATTAAGATGTAAAATTTGCATATAAGTTTAAAATTAAGGAGAATTTACAATAAGGTCCAAAAATAAATCCAACTCAGAAAATATGCAAATAATCAACAATTAAACACATGAGGGGATTAAAACAGTGATATTAAAGACTAAAATAATCCGACAAAATGGTAGTTATCAATTCCCCCACACTTATTCTTGCACGTCCCGAGCAAGTAAATAAAACTAAAAATAATATTTCCCTAGCAATTCCCAAGCATACATAGAAGATCATGAAAAACAATTACCTAGGATTGTCAAATCTCAAAGACTCAAGCAATCATGGACTCAAATCTTACATAGGTTAACAAACATGGTGACTTCAATCCATCATGAATAGACTAATAATGATTAAGCCTCACAAGATAAGTAGTGGTTTCTCTCGCTCTAATAAGCATGTAATAGTGGAGTTCACTCAAGCTACTCATGGTTTATGAACTACCATATGCTTGCTTTTCTTCTACCTTCGTCTCTCTCGTTTCTTCAGCGCAAAAATCCTCTCGATTCCTTTTCTTCTCACCGCAGCCTTCCCTTTCTTCTTCTCACCCATTTGACCCTCTTCTCAGCATCGGATCTCCTCACGCAATGCTGACACCACCTTCTGTAGCATGCTGCTGGCGACCTTCTCGGTCGAGCATCGTCGCCCCTCCATTGTGAGCACCATTGCCAGCGATGCTCGAAAAATATACAAATTAGTGCACACTCATGAGTTCCTCGAACTCTCTCACTCATGCAGATATAAATATTTTTTGAATTTTCTTGTAAGACCATACACATAAGAATGTATAATCATTGAAAGCTTATTAAGAATGTAAGGGAAACATGAATACAAGAAAAATGACAATATCTGTTAAAGAAAAGAAAGATAAGAAATGCATAGCTAAGGAAATGCAAGTAGAAGATATGGAAATACTAGAATGCTACATAGATGAGTACAAGAATGCATTGCCCTAAAAGTTTTTCTTCCAACCCAATAAACATGTAAACAACTCTTATCACATTCTTCAATACAAATCTACTCATGATATACAATAAATCTCTCAATAACTGCAACAAGGGATGTCGTTAACAAAAATACTATCACACATAAATAAAAATGAATGGCACCACATGTCAAAATTTTCACAATATTTTTTTTATTTCCTGGGCACCCAAATGTTTATTCTTCTTTTTTTTCAACTTTTTTTTCAGCTTTTTTTTTCAAACTTTTTTGCTCGACATGTAGTGCACTTCCCTATGCTCCAACATCAAGCTCAGCTAAAAAGATAAAGAGCATGACTAGCTCATGGTGATCAAGCACGACTTGCCTATGCTAACACTAAAGTTCCCTGAGGTACTCCTCTCTCCCACACTTAAACTTTTATCCATCCTGGGCAAAACACTCATCATGAAACATCCAAGTATTCCACATCCAAAAATAGAAATGGACAAGAAAGTAATGGAAGGAAAGAAAAATAGAAATGATGAATGACTAGAATGTTATTTAATAAGCATGTGGCGATAAAAGAAGTGAAGGAAAACAAATGTGATTGCCTTCATAATAATCATGCAAACCTATTGTTGTGTCGTCTCGAAAGAATCAAAGAAAGTTCTAGCGTTACAATAACCACAAGTGCACCACACACAAGCAATAAAAATAGGCTCAATCCTCATTAGATAAACAAAAATAATCAACTCAGTCTATCAACATAGAATTCGTCACCAAGTAGCAACCACATGCAATCAAATAATCCATTCATGACAGTAAATCCCAAAATTCGACAATCAGATTTAACTAGCTTTCACGACTTCTAAGCAGATATAAAGGAATGCATAAGAAATTTATTTGAAAAACTGACGAAACAAAAACTCAACAACCAAAACATAACAACTAAAATAAAAACAACTAAAGTAAAAGAGACATATATACAAGGAAAAAGAAAAGATGTGAGATGGAACAAACTCCCCTGATGTCTTAGCGGTTGAAGAAGATTTAGCAGGAGAAGCCACTCAAGTAGTGGAGTGCTCCAAAAGAAATCCCTTCCCGGTGGTTGAAGAAGATTCAACTTTGACATCCACGCTGGGAGTGGGATGGACTGAATAGAGGTGAGTGCCTTCATGGTGTAATCGTGATAGTACTGTGTTGCTCCCTCCAATATGATTGCCTCATCATATGTAATCTCTGGTGGTCAGAGGCGATTCAGGAAAAGTGTCTAGCCTTGGGACTGAATTATTGCATTTTCTGTTAGGGCCTTCATCAGCAAAATTCTTGGAGACTCTGGCTGAGATGGAAGTGTCTAGTCTGGGGGCCTCCAGCTATCCACCACTTCCATAGGAATTAGCTCATCAAAATTGCTTGTCAATGTTATCTCACTTGACTTTTGGTCTGGCTGGCAAGTCTGGGCACTGCATCTGGAAGCTGCTCCATTTCTTTAGGATACTCTAGGGCACAAATAGCATCACAGAGTAAATCCAAGCCACTAGTATCGTTCTGCAAGTCATTGACCACAGAAGCAACTTCATCAATATCTGGAGCATCAGATATCATGCACATCAGCAGAGGAGTCCTGTAGAGTTGCAAAGGTAGAAGCGTACATATCACCAGCTCTGTAATCCATCTCCTTAAGCACATCACTACCATCAGAAATGATCTCTGAGGAAAACTGAAAGAAATCTTGTTCTTGTGTCTGGCTGATGGACGATGTAATTAGATCCAGCTGGATTTGCATGTTATGTATCCACTGTTGCTGTTGTTGATGTCTATCACTAATTTGTTGATGCATCTGCTATTGTATCTGTTGCATCTGTTGCTGTAATGATCCTAGCTGTAAAAGGTTTTCTAATGTCTCTGTAGTTGACTCAGCTTGTTGGAATGGTTATAGTCCATCGCACACTGTGTCATCTTGATATCCCAATGAACTCTGATAAGTTGAAAAATTCTAAGCCTCTTCCTGATGTGCTTCTCCATAACTGTTACTTGATTGATCACCCCATCTGAGCATGTAAGAATCAATAGATGGTAGGGGTAGATAGCATTGAGACTGCTCAGGAACATAGGGTGGTGTGTGCCTATACCTGAAATCTTGGTCAAAATTATGAAAAGATGTACCAAAAATCGAATTATACCTGTCCTGCTGATAAAACTGATGATACTGAGGAACAGGATGATGATATTACGATTGGTACTAATAATACTCATCTTCAGGTTGGTAATACTCTTATTGCCCAGTGCCTGAATAGTAAGCTGTTAGTGAAAGCCCTAGAGTCAATCATGTGATGATTGTTGTATGGACTTTATTGTATCATATTCCTATTTATAAAGGCATTTCTTTATGGTTATTATACTTACTTGTATTGGTGTCAAATAACTAAGTATAATAACATCCTTGAGTAGAAAGTTCTTATCTATATCAATCGATTGGTTGAATCGATAATGAGATGATATAGAGAACACTACTCTTAATCATTCCTAGTCAAGTATTAACATTCAGGGATAATGTTAATGCGAAGAGACTAGCATGTAGCTAGGTCAACTTGATGACTTGATCTCACAAGTCATGGATATGAGATATCAAGTTGACACATGGGTATGCATTGGAGAATGTATACTGAATGACCCGCCATGAGAAAGTATCATGGATCGTTAAATGAGTATCATATACTTTCTCATGTGACTATTAGTATGACTATTAGTACTTGGACCTGAAGTCACCATGGTTCCCTACATAACGAGTTGCATACTTTGGCTTCGTCAAACGTCACCCGTAAATGGGTGGACTATAAAGGCGATTACTGGGTATGTAACAAATTATGCGGAGGGATGTGAGTGATGTAGATGGGATCTATCCCTCCTATATGACAGGAGTTGTTAGTAATATATGAGAGATGTCCTAAGGCAATCGCCTTATGTATGAACCATTTATATGATAAATGAAGATTCACTATTTGAGTATACATGTTTTATGTATTTGATTGGATCTTAAACTCATTTACTGAATGTCCACGATACGATTCACAGCATGAGAGAATTTGTGATTGGATCACAACTAGTGAGTATCTCTACTTGTGTAATTGTGATGTATCGGAATTATCCCTAGTCGATGAATTGATGGATTTGGACACCATCAATTCTGTCGAGACTAGCACGAGGTATACTCCTTGGTGTATCCAAGCAGCTGATTCTCACTGGCTGGAGACATTGTGATGTCCGGAGTTAATTGTGGATGCTAGTTATGGTAACTAGTTCATTGGAGTGACCAACCGTAAGACTTCATATGGTTCTCTACATATATAGATATGTCAATGAAGTTCTTACTGTGGCTTAAGTGCGATGTTCCTTTGACTTGCGATATTCAAGTCATCTTGATCATGGAGACTTATGCTTTGACATCTTAAGCAAACATCTCCGAGGAGATGTGGACCCGGGATGATTGGGTATAAGTCGAAGTGATCGAAGGTGTTTGAATAACCTATAAAGGATTCACCACTCCTTGCGAGGAGATGTATACCCATGGCCTCTCGTCGGATTGTTACTAAAGTCTTTGGCCAAAGCATTACATGTTTAGAGTAAAGTACTCTTCGATACATGTGGAGTAACTAGAATCCGTAGGACGAGGAAATGATACTTGGGCTAGGTGTGACGTAGTCAGCCTAGTGGGGACTGACACAATAGACCATGTCCTGAACCAAGTGGGTATAAGATGAGTGAAGGGAATGGGGCACGATTCATTCGAGCTACTGAAGGGTTTCAGAAATAGTTCTGGATCAACCATTGATCTTTTCGATTAATTAGGGATCATGATGTACTACTAGGTGCCACTCATGATCGTTCTATAATTAATGGTTAATTATAGACGGCCAACATAAACCGAGAACCTATTTGGTCACACGCACAACGAGTGTAATCCAAAGGATTTAAAACGAGCTTGAGAATGAGATTCTCGCATCGAGAGAAACTATGTTTGGTTGGACCAAACATAAAGCGAGCATGAAATTGTTTCATGCAATGGAAGCGTGGATGGGCGTGTCTTATGAAGACATAATGGATGGACCAAAATGGTTTGGTTCTAATCCAATGGATGAGAATAAACCAAAGGGTTTGGTTTATATTAAACGAATGAACCAAAGGTTGGTTCGGTTCGTTTTAACTTAAAATAAACCATCATGGTTTGGTTTATTTTAACTTATCCTAATGGAGCGGGTTAAAGGGCTTTATGGATATGATCCATTAACCATTAAGAGAATTAGTTCTCTATAAAAGAGGGCTTAAGGGATTGTTAAACCCTAATCATCCAAAACCCTAGCTTGAAGTTGCCGCCCACCCCTTGGAGGAATTTTCGGCGCCCAACTACAAGCTGTCGCCGCCCAGCTTTGTGCCACCGTCCAAGACCCTTGCCGGCGTCCAAGCTCCAGCCGGTGAACCTCCGGCGACCCTCCGGTGATCTCCTATAGGTTCGGCATCAAGGTGAGCCTTTTCTCTCCTTGTTTTGGCCGGCGCCTACTCCTCCACCAAGCTGTCCAGTTTTCTGGACAGCTTCTTCTCCTCTCTTCGGAGCGTCGTTTGGACGACGGTTAGTGATCCGACAGCGGCTAACATACCTGGGATTTGATCTCCAGTAATCCTCTGAGGTGGAGGATGAAGGATTCGTCAATCGGTTGACGAATACCTCTCCGGAGAAGCGAGTCTTGAGGACTTGTTTTTAGGTCCGAATTTGGATTCGGATCATGATCATCTCTCGATCACGTCGTCTTCAACACGAGGCTAGTAACCCGTACGAAGACGAAGCTCGTGGCTTGGCGAAGTCATCCCGAGGAGCTCGGCATGGATACGGATAGAGACGATTCTTACGAGGATCGTTCCGGTTGATGCCGTTCCCGCTACACGTCATACGAAAGGTATAACGTAGTTTAATTTCCTTTTATTGCAAATTTTAATTTACGATTATATCTACACTTGTTATAATATGCATGCGTGTGTTGTGTGTGTTGTAATAAATATAGATTTATTATTTTTTAATTGCTTCCGCTGTGCTCATGTTTACGAAACATGATCGAACACACACACGCCGCGGTGCCGGAAACCCAACAGTGGTATCAGAGCCCAGGTTGTGTTTCGACATAATCGTAAATTGGTTTTGCGATAGTCATAATGTATTTCTGGAAATTTTCTAAATTTTGGAAATTTAGAAGTATTTATGGAAATTTTTCAATTTTGGAAAGTCTAGAAGTATTTATGGAAATCTTCCACTTTTGGAAAGTTGGAAGTATTTATGGAAATTGATATTTTCCATAAATAAAATATTTGATTAGATTCTGGAAATTTGTTTTCTAATTTAATCATGATTTGATTTGGGAAATCAAATCTTAAAATATTTTATTTCCATAAGTAGTTTTAATGATTTAGGAAATTGGTTTCCTAAATAGATTTTCCTTAATCAAATAATTCCATGAATAAAATATGTGATTAGATTTGGAAATTTGTTTCCTAATTTAATTATGATTTGATTTGGAGAATCAAATCTTAAATATATTTTATTTCCATAAATAGTTATGACAGGAAATTATATACATGACATAAATGTATGCCATGTAATTGCATTAGATGCATAACATTATGCCATGCGTGTCGTGACATGTAGATGTATGCCATGTATGTCATGCCATGTAGATAATAGTTATTTGCATGCAAAGAGGATGAGACATAAAACCCTAACTCAATATTAAAGCCTACACCTTCCATTAATATGGTTAGAACCAGAGTTCTGTTTCTTGTTTGGGTTGTTGGACTTACTCCAAGCCCGGCTCGAACCTGAACATGTTCAAATCATTGGAATAGTTTACCTCTAATATGGTAAGAGTCAGAGGTCAATCGTTAGTTTGGGTTGTTGGACTCACTCCAAGCCTGGCTAATTGGTTGAATGCGCTCTAACCATATTAAAACTATTTCGCGATTAATGGGTCGGCTTTAACTTGGAGCATCGATTTGTTGGACTCACTCCAAGGTCGATGTGAAGAGAGGTGAAGTTGGGTGCTATGCATATGATGCATACTTGTTAATGTGTTAACAACCCAATGTATGTGTAAACATTCAATTAGTTGATAGCACATTGTGATAGTTACATATACATGATATGTAATCGGTATACTTGATACCCACCATCATAGCTAAGAATGGCTTGTTGGACTCACTCCAAGGTTGTTCTTATCTATGATGGATATCACCATTCGAGATGGACCTACGATCTCCAAGTGATTTTAAGGTTTTTGAAATTGAAAATGAATGGGATTTATAAATGTATATTGATGCATTTTAAAATCATTTTCTCATATATGCTCGCTTTTGTATTTCTAGGTCAATAAATTGATCATGACGTCTTTGAATTTGCGCACTATTTTGGATTGAACAAGTATGGGCCTAACTTCTGGATCGGCTTAGAAACCGAGAATTGTTCTCAAGGCGGAAAAGCTTGCATATGTCCTTGAAGAGCCTCTTCTGACCGTCTAAGGGCGATGCAACTCGGACCAAATGTTGGTCTATCAGAAACATGTGGCAGATTCTGAGCTGGCGAGTTGCATCATGCTAGCGGCAATGGTACCTGAGCTGCAAAAGCAGCATGAGCATATGGATGCTAATACTATGGTCTTCCATCTTCATGAGTTGTTTGATGAGCAAGCGAGATCCGAAAGGTTCGAGGTCTCTAGGCTCCTCTTCACTCTGAAGATGCAAGAAGGTTAATAGTGCGATTTGTGCTAAAGATGAATGGGTACATCGGCTGCTAGCTACCTCGGTTTTGTGATGGATCATGAGTTAAGTATTGACTTAATTCTACATTGTTTGCCCAAGAGCTTCGCAATTTGTGATGAACTATCGGATGAATAAATTGGAATCCACCATTCAGCTCCTTAATATGTCAAGATGCGTATACATGAAAGCATGAGGAGAAGCGGTTCTGTTAGTTGATTCTCAAAGAAAGGTTCTAAGAGGAAGGCAAAAGAAAGAAAGGAAAGAAAAAAGGCAAAGAAGGTGGAACCGCAGAAAAGGGCACTTGCCATCACTGTGGCAAGGAAGAGCCCTTTGGCGAAGAAACTGCAAGATTTATCTTGAGTCCATGAAGAAGAAGAAGGCATCCGATGCCCCATCCTCTTCAGGTATCTTCGTTATTGATTGTCATTCTATTTCCTTAGACACTTGGGTATTGGATACTGGGTGTATCTCACATATATGTAATGACATACAGGGGCTAAGGAATAGAAGAAGACTTGTCAGAGGGGAGTCAAATTTGCGAGTTGGCAATGGAGCAAAGGTTGCTGCAGTCGCCATCGGAACTTATTTGCTGAAGCTCCCTAGTGGACTAGTCTTGGAACTGGACAATTGCTATTATGTTCCTTCTCTAATAAAGAACATTGTTTCTATTTCCTACTTAAATAGAAATGGTTTCCATTTAACGTTTAGTAACAATTGTTGTTATATAACTTTGAATGGCGTACTTTATGGAACTGGAACTTTGAGTAATGGCATTTATACGTTGGACGTATCCAGTGACATTTTCAATATCGAAGCGAGCAACACGCGTGCTCGAAAGGATAATCACATAGACTCCTATATGTGGCATTGTCGTCTTGGCCATATAAGCAAGAAACGCATATCCGAATTACACCAATGTGGAATTCTGGAATCGTTTGAATTTGATTCATACGATACATGCGAATCATGCTTAAAAGGCAAGATGACTAAGTTACCTTTTACTGGAAAAGGTGAACGAGTGGGAGAGTTACTAGGTCTAGTACATACTGATGTATGTGGACCTATGTCAACTCAAGCTTTAGGAGGCTATAACTACTTCATTACCTTCACCGATGATCACTCACGGTTTGGGTATGTGTTCTTGATGAAACACAAGTCTGAAGACTTTGAAAGGTTCAAAGAATTCAGAAATGAAGTAGAGAAACAACATGACAAAAGTATTAAAATACTTCGATCAGATCGAGGTGGTGAATACTTAAGTCAAGAGTTTCTTGATTATCTAAGAGACAATGGCATATTGTCTCAATGGACTCCGCCCTATACACCACAGCATAATGGTGTATCTGAGAGGCGTAACCGGACCTTGTTGGACATGGTCAGGTCAATGATGAATCATGCGACTCTTCCCAAGTCCTTTTGGGGTTATGCACTTCAGACAGCTGTTTACTTGTTGAACAGAATGCCTACTAAGGTAGTCTCTACTACTCCATATGAGATATGGGCTAGTAAGAAACCTCATGTATCTTACTTGAAGATATGGGGTTGTCCTGCTTATGTGAAGCGGACTGTATCAGACAAACTGGATGCTAAGTCTGATAAATGTCTATTTATTGGATACCCTAAGGAAACAAGGGGTTACCAATTCTATCATCCTGTGGAACAAAAGGTGTTTGTTTCAAGGCATGCTGTGTTTCTAGATAAAGAGTTTCTCTTGCAAGAAAACAGTGGGAGTGTCGTCGAGCTTGAGGAGGCTCGAGAGACTCAAATAGACATTGATGAGATACCTAGTGAAGCACAACAGCCGACAACTCATAGTGATGAGCAATC
Source organism: Wurfbainia villosa (assembly GCA_025175895.1). Classification (NCBI taxonomy): domain Eukaryota; kingdom Viridiplantae; phylum Streptophyta; class Magnoliopsida; order Zingiberales; family Zingiberaceae; genus Wurfbainia; species Wurfbainia villosa. Next base: position 75,732,650 of record CM046000.1, on the reverse strand, counting down.
GGCTGGACCTATTGTAACACCACATCTTCGTAGATCTGGTAGAACACGCAATATTCCTGAGAGATATGGATTTCTCGTAAGTGAATCGAACGACGTGTTACTCATTGATGATGAGGAGCCTACCAGTTATGAAGAAGTGCTGACAAGTTCAGAAAGGGATAAGTGGCTTGGTGCCATGAAGTCGGAAATGGATTCCATGTACGAAAACCAAGTTTGGAACTTGGTTGACCCACCTGAAGGCATAAAGCCTATAGGGTGCAAGTGGGTTTTCAAGAAGAAAATCGACATGGATGGTAATGTGATTACCTATAAGGCTAGATTGGTGGCGAAAGGATATCGTCAAAAGCAAGGTGTTGATTATGACGAAACCTATTCGCCTGTAGCTATGCTTAAATCCATTCGGATGCTCCTGGCCATAGCGGCTCATTATGATTATGAGATATGGCAGATGGATGTGAAAACATCTTTCCTTAATGGAAACCTGCTCGAGGACGTGTATATGATACAGCCTGAGGGTTTCACATCGGTTGATAAAACCAAGGTATGCAAATTGCGACGATCCATTTATGGATTGAAGCAAGCATCCGGGAGCTGGAATATCCGTTTTGATGAGACAATCAAAAAGTTTGATTTCTCACAAAATCCAGACGAACCTTGTGTGTACAAGAAGGTTAGTGGGAGTGCAGTCGTGTTCCTAGTATTGTATGTCGATGACATATTACTTATAGGAAACGATATGTCAATCTTACAGTCAGTTAAGGTTTGGTTATCCAAGACATTCTCCATGAAAGACCTGGGAGAAGCAACCTACATCCTTGGGATTAAGATCTATAGAGATAGATCGAAACGGTTGCTTGGTCTTTCGCAGTCTACATATATAGACCGAGTGCTAAAGAGGTTTAGCATGTCGGAATCCAAGAAAGGTTTCTTACCCATCAAGCATGGGGTACACCTTTCGAAGTCTATGTGTCCGCGCACAGAAGATGAGAGGATTTGCATGAGTAAGATTCCCTATGCATCCGCAATAGGATCTATCATGTATGCTATGTTATGTACGAGGCCCGATGTATCGTATGCTCTGAGTGTCACGAGCAGATACCAGTCTGATCCAGGAATGGATCAATGGGTGACTGTTAAGACGATCCTTAAGTACTTAAGAAGAACTAAGGATGCGTTCCTAATATATGGAGAAGGGTACATGGTGATACGTGGGTATACGGATGCCAGCTCCAGACAGACAAGGATGATTCCATGTCTCAGTCTGGGTATGTATTCACCTAAAATGGAGGCGCAATAAGTTGGAAAGGTTCCAAGCTTGACACTATAGCGGATTCTGCCACTATGGCAGAATACGTTGCAGCTTTGGAAGCAGCAAAGGAAGTGGTTTGGATCAATAAGTTCATCTATGAACTTGATGTGGTCTCATCAATGATCCAAACATGTGCTTCGCCGCTATCATCTTATCAGAGAGATCATCAGTAGGAACGAAATACAAATCGAGAAAATTCCCACTGAAAGGAACTTAGCGGATCCCTTGACTAAGGCATTACCTCAAAATAAGTTTGAGGGTCATGTTCGAGCTTATGGTATTGGATACCGTAGCGATTGGCATTAGGCCAAGTGGGAGTCTGTTAGTAATATATGAGAGATGTCCTAAGGCAATCGCCTTATGTATGAACCATTTATATCATAAATGAAGATTCACTATTTTAGTATACATGTTTTATGTATTTGATTGGATCTTAAACTCATTTACTGAATGTCCACGATACGATTCACAGCATGAGAGAATTTGTGATTGGATCACAACTAGTGAGTATCTCTACATGTGTAATTGTGATGTATCGAATTATCCCTAGTCGATGAATTGATGGATTTGGACACCATCAATTCTGTCGAGACTAGCACGAGGTATACTCCTTGGTGTATCCAAGCAGCTGATTCTCACTGGCTGGAGACATTGTGATGTCCGGAGTTAATCGTGGATGCTAGTTATGGTAACTAGTTCATTGGAGTGACCAACCGTAAGACTTCATATGGTTCTCTGCATATATAGATATGTCAATGAAGTTTTTACTGTGGCTTAAGTGCGATGTTCCTTTGACTTGCGGTATTCAAGTCATCTTGATCATGGAGACTTATGCTTTGACATCTTAAGCAAACATCTCCGAGGAGATGTGGACCCGGGATGATTGGGTATAAGTCGAAGTGATCGAAGGTGTTTGAATAGCCTATAAAGGATTCACCACTCCTTGCGAGGAGATGTATACCCATGGCCTCTCGTCGGATTGTTACTAAAGTCTTTGGCCAAAGCATTACATGTTTAGAGTAAAGTACTCTTCGATACATGTGGAGTAACTAGAATCCGTAGGACGAGGAAATGATACTTGGGCTAGGTGTGACGTAGTCAGCCTAGTGGGGACTGACACAATAGACCATGTCCTGAACCAAGTGGGTATAAGATGAGTGAAGGGAATGGGGCACGATTCATTCGAGCTACTGAAGGGTTTCAGAAATAGTTCTGGATCAACCGTTGATCTTTTCGATTAATTGGGGATCATGATATACTACTAGGTGCCACTCATGATCGTTCTATAATTAATGGTTAATTATAGACGGCCAACATAAACCGAGAACCTATTTGGTCACACGCACAACGAGTGTAATCCAAAGGATTTAAAACGAGCTTGAGAATGGGATTCTCGCATCGAGAGAAACTATGTTTGGTTGGACCAAACATAAAGCGAGCATGAAATTGTTTCAGCAATGGAAGCGTGGATGGGCGTGTCTTATGAAGACATAATGGATGGACCAAAATGGTTTGGTTCTAATCCAATGGAGGAGAATAAACCAAAGGGTTTGGTTTATTTTAAACGAATGAACCAAAAGTTGGTTCGGTTCGTTTTAACTTAAAATAAACCATCATGGTTTGGTTTATTTTAACTTATCTAAATGGAGTGGTTAACGGGCTTTATGGTTATGATCCAATAACCATTAAGAGAATTAGTTCTCTATAAAAGAGGGCTTAAGGGATTGTTAAACCCTAATCATCCAAAACCCTAGCTGAAGTTGCCGCCACCCTTGGAGGAATTTCGCGCTAACTACAAGCCGCCGCCAGCTTTGTGCCGTCCAAGACCCTTGTCGGCGCCCAAGCTCCAGCCGTGAACCTCCGGCGACCTCTCCGTGATCTCCTATAGGTTCGGCATCAAGGTGAGCCTTTTCTCTCCTTGTTTTGGCCGGCGCCTACTTCCTTCCACCAAGCTGTCCAGTTTTCTGGACAGCTTCTTCCTCTCGCCGGAGCGTGCTTGGACGACGGTTAGTGATCCCGGACAGCGCTAACATACCGGGATTTGATCTCGTAATCCTCTGAGGTGGAGGATGGCGATTCTGGCCAATCGGGTTGACGAATACCTCTCCGAGAAGCGAAGTCTTGAGGACTTGTTTTTAGGTCCGAATTTGATTCGATCGTGATCATCTTCGATCACGCTGCCTTCAACACGAGGCTAGTAACCCGCACGAAGACGGCTCGTGGACTTAGCGGTCATCCCGAGGAGCTCGGCGTGGATACGGATAGAGACGATTCTTACGAGGATCGCCCGCTGATGCCGTTTCGCTACACGCCATACGTAAAGGTATAACGAGTTTAATTTCCTTTATTGCAAATTTTAATTTACGGTTATGTCTACACTTGTTGTAATAGCATGCGGTGTTGTGTGTGTTGTAATAAATATAGATTTATTATTTTAATTGCTTCCGCTGTGCCTATGTTTACGAAACATGATCGAACATACACGCCATGTGCCGAAACTCAAACAGAGGACATTTATTCTGACAGATGGGCAATAGATAAAATGATCCAATATAGGATATTTATCCATTTGATTAGAGTGAGTCTACTTGGAGTTCAAGATATAGATTGTACCGAGGATGACACCGTCTATGCGTCAGTTGGTTAATCTAGATGTCAAGGATAGAAGGACATTGTCACATATTGTGAGAGTCACAATTAGTAGTCACAAAGGTGTTATTGGATGCCAACATTCTTATAACTTGGGTAGCAATGATGTGTTGCTAGATACCGCTCATTGTTTATGTTCCTAAATCGGTTTAGGAGCATTGTCATCGTTACAAGAACCTATAGGGTCACACACAATGGGCAATTAGATGGAGATTAGGTCCATATGATGGACCATAAGGATTAGGTTCATGTGATGAACAAAATTGGATTAAGAGTAATCCAAATTAGACTAATTGAGTTAGACTCAATTTGATTCAAGTGTTGAATGAGTCTAATTTAGATTTGATTCATTGAGTCAATTTAAAATAATGAATAGAGATTCATTAAATCAAATTGACTTGAATCAAATGATTGGATTTGATCAACCATGGGAGATAAGAGGTCAAGTTTGACTTGACTTGAGATGGAAGATGAATGGTCAATTTTGACTTGACCAATTGCCATGTCATGGTGACTTGGCATGGGGGCCAGCCAATGATGATGCTCCACATCATCATGGACTCATCATGGAGTGTCACCTCATGAGGGAGACCAAGAGCCATTGGCTCTTGGAGTTACATGCATGCATGTAACCCCCCAAATAGTGGTCGGCCACTTTGATGGGTTATCAAAGTGTGAAGTTAAGTGTGTAACTTCATCATCTTCTTCCTTGGCTCTTCCCTCAAGCTCTCTCCCCCTCCTTTGCCGAGAACTTCATGAGTGCTAGCACACTCTAAGTGATCTTCTCCACCTATTACTTGTGTGGATACCAATAGAGAAGTGTACACTTGACACTCTCGAGTTTCGGCAATCCGTTTGGACGAGCGGGATAAGCGAAGGGCGTCACATCAAGGGTAAAACTCTTAACATGTAGATTTAGAGTAGATCTAAAGTTTTTAAACATGTACATATAGTTTTGTTTATCTTCGCATGGATCCGTGGCTGACTTATAGGGTTTTCGCAATACAAAAAGCAGTTTTTACGGCTCGGATAGTCCAACATAAGCATCACTGAAGTCTCCACACTAATGATAATATAGATCCATGCTCAAAGAAATTTCCTATCCTTTCTTGAAATACTAACAAACAATATCAAAAGAAACATGAAGTATACATGATAAAATACATGGATATATAACAGAATGAAAGAATGAAGCTCTAAACAAAAGTTTTTGAATTTTGATTTTTTTTTTTTAGAAAAATGGACAAACAATCCTAATTCTACTAAGCATCATTAATTTCCTCGGCAACGGCGCCAAAATTTAATGTGCACGGTTTTTGTCATGGTACCGTTTCAAATTAATTACCAAACCCCTTAACTACACTACTATAGCATAGTGGATGGCCCGGATCGTTTCCCAACGAGTGTAATCAACAGAATAGTAAACTTAGGATTTCTAATTATTGTTTTGGGTTTTCTATTGAAGATTGAGGGTTTGGGTTTTTGAGCTCTAACCTACTGAATGAAAAGACAATGCAAGTTAATTAAAACTCTAAACTAACATGCGACAACTAAATCAAACAAAGTAGGAATTAAAACAAAAAAACTTGAAAAGGAAAGAAATAATCTAATCAACCCAAGATAGGCCTAGTGAATGAACAAGGTCCTCCGGCTAAGTCCATCGAAGCTCGATCGAGACTCCGCAAATGACAATGGATGTGAGATGATACAAACTCCTGAATCCAGTAGTTTGATGGATACTCCGAACTCTCGTGGATCTGGTTGAGCTCGAAGAAGTGTCATCGGGGTAGACTCCTCCTCGAATCTGAAAGAGAAGGTGGATGAGTTGTGGAGATGGAGGACGTCGCCGAAATCTCTCGATGAAATGGTTCCTCCTCGAATCCGAGGGAAAAAAATGGATGGAAGGAAGGTGATAGCGGTTGCTAAGGCTCAAGGGAAGAAAAGATTTAACTAACAACCTAATGAAAACATGATTAAAAGAAAGCAATTAAAGTAAAGCTTGAAACTAAATCTAACCTAACTAACTACAACCTAATTACCCATAGAAACATTTCATTAAACACTAAATAGCCATGAACCAAATTAAACTAACTACATGCAAATTAAACATGGAAGGTAAAATTGATTACAAACACTCAATCCAAACTAAATTAAGAAACAATCAAAGGAAATCTTGCTGGAAATTGCTGGAAAAAAGGATGGAAATAGGAGTTGTGAACGAGCTACTGAAGCTGGGAAAATTGTCGGCGATAGAACTGGGTTGTTGTGAAGGTGGAAGTGCTGTGGGCAGCGACAGAGCTCGAAGCTGCTGCCAGAGCTGTGGAAATGGTTGGCCGGAGCTGGAGTTGGCACCTCCGATCGGAGGTGGAAACTCAGCGCTGGCCGAAATTGTGGATCGAGCAGAGATGTTCGAAATCGGCTGTGGATAAGCTGGCTGTTGCACTACAAAAAATAATTGTTTTAGAAGCGGTTATATTATCCCTTTAGCACTATTTTTCAACCGCTTCTAAATCTATTGAAGCGATTTAAAACCGCTCCTGATGTTGGCGATGCTAAGATCAACAGAAACGGTTTTTATAACCGGTGGTGTTATTCAATAAACCACTTGTGATATTCACATTTAGAAGCGATTAAAAACCGACTTAAAAAGGTGATTTTAGAAGCGGTTAAAGACCGATTTAGAAAGAGAGATTTTAGAAGCGGTGTAATTAGAAGCAGTTATTAACCAGTTCAAAAAGTTAGCCTTCTAAGAGTGGTTCTTAGAAGCGATTATTAACCATTTGTAATCCTGAGTATTAGGAGTGGTTTTAACCGCTCCTATAAATTCCTTATAAAATTTTCGGATTCTAAGAGCGGCTAAAAACCGCTCCTATTATCTCCATTTGCAAATAAATTATTATATACCTATGGATTTCCAAAATCAAATATAATATTAAATTAAATCTTCACAAAATTGATTTATTGTATTACCAAATTAATACATACTAGTCATATTTCATTTCAAAATATTTACATTTACTCTACAATACACCATCAACACAATTTCTTCATCCATCAAAACTATATAATCTTCAATAACAAATTTTCTCTGTAAAAAAAAACAACAAAAATAATTCATCTAAAGTTTTAAAATATTACACTTTGATCAGATAGTCTGACATCGTCTATAATGGAGAGAAAGTGTTGAAACTATACAATTGTTATCGACCATTATGGACATACAAAAGGACTGCCTTATGTATCACGTATAGGATATTAATAATTCATATGCCTCCCTTAAGCCAGCTAAAAAGCTACCTTCACCACATTGAAAGGCCTAGGTAGGTGTTTACAAATGAAGAGGAAAAGATGGATCAACTTCAGCCATTTACTCCTGCAGAGAATAAGAAAACATCAAAACAGAAGAGTCAGAAACAAAACTCCAAGAATCGATTGACGTATTCAAACAAACAACAACTTAAAACAACAATAACAGAATCAAAGACATGGATAGAATTACAAATGTCTGAAAAATCAACTTAAAACAAGCTTAGATACAGCAAGTTGTTCATTTTTACATTTGCTCCGTAAAATCACATTTTTCTATACCCTTTCCTAATCTACATATATTTTTTACAAAGTAATTTACTGACCATAAAGATTCCATTACATTCTTTACAAGATCAACGATTTTAGAATCAATGACAATTTTAACCCTACCTTGATTACCCTCCATGCAATATAATAGCCCTTAATGATTATCCACACAAAATATTGTAAAGGAGAAGCCCAATAAAAGAACCTTCGTTGCAAAAACTCATTGATCAGGTTTAACAACCACAAACTCAGTAGCAACAAACTACTTTTCAACCTTTCATACAAGGTCACAAAAACCTATCACTGTTAGTCCCAACAATACCAAAAGCTTCATCAAGGTGCATCCTGAGAATTCTTTAAGAAATTGCATCCCAATTCTTAGATTTTGATTTGAACTCAATCACAAACAAAACTACATTTCATGCCAACCCTGCAGCATAGCAGTAACCTAACTACCTAAGGCTTGTCTTAAACCTTCCATCGTTCCTGTTTCATTGCAACTGCTACGTGGCAATAGCAAAGAAAGCTTCTTTACCATGAAGAAGACCCAGCCACTGAATCATTCATATATGAGAATCTCCAACCCTTCAAAATCTCCACCAAGGGAGATTCTAGATGATCTGATTTCTCAAGCTTTCAAGTTATGCGATCAGTTTCAGAATGCAATACAACTGATCAAGATTGAGCAGGAAGTGGATAGCATGAAAGGATGCAACATGCTACATGGGTACGTGGGAATTTGAACATGAGCAAGTAGAAGATGCAAACTCACAAGGACTAGAACATTCACCCAACCAGTGGACTCAATTCTGGGTGAGGATAGATTTACCGTGAGCATAGACATTTCTCATAATCGATCATTACACCATGTTCTACTAGCTTTTGGTGCTAGGCTAATTCTCCCTTATTAATTTAAGCTGGCCATTATGGAATTAAATTTTCATATATATCCGTTAACTAAATATGCCAATATATTGTAGTGGTAATCATTGTATATATATAATGTTATGTTTTGATGAGCGAGTATATTCAACTCTAAATAGATTTCATACTTGATGTGATTCTCTCCGGTGAGCACTTCAGTGATACAGGAAGTCAACATCTTAGAAAACCGAGTACCTTTTGAATTTTAATAATTACTCCTAATTTCTATGCATGTCTTTGGACTGTTATGTTTCAACAACACCAATAGATCATATGAGCAAATATTAGTAGTTGTGCAATCATATAACCCATAAATTTATAACGGATGACAAATAAAATGTAGTTATTAAGGCCAGAAGAAAAGCAATAGAATTAGACAACACAATATGAAACATTTAAATTGTTTCACTAAGTTTCTTGGTATTTCCCATCATCTAGAAATAGCACAGTAAGCATCATCACTTGATCATGTTGAAGAAACATTTTGAAGAATGGACCATCAACTATTAATTAAATTTCATCATATGAAGCACATCAGAAGCAATAGGCAATCGATCTTCAATTTTTATTTGTGTTAAGTAAAAAAAAATTCTAGGTTAAACTAAGAGATAGCAATAAAAAATCAAGAGTAGCATTCCAATAGCTACTCAATCGTACTTAAAAACTAACCTCATCGATTGTATTTGAAATTCCCTCTAGTTATTAGATGGTTCTGATAGTGTGGAGGATCTACGTCTATTTTCTTCTACAATTGATGGACCTTGTTGCTGCATAATATTTGCAAATATAGCTGTCATCTAGAAAAATAAATAAACTTACTATTAGTAACTTAATTATACAAATAGTTTTAAACAATTATTTTTTTATGTGAGAAATGTTATTACCTGTGTCGGTAAAAGTTCAGGTCCATGAGAGCCCCCAGCACTTCCAGACATCATACTTAGCATTACTCGTGCAAAATTTTGTACTTGTTCATTTTCTTGCATCTGTCTTTTCATTTGCTCTATTTTTGTCTATCGTTGTGCTTCTCGCAACTCCATATCTTTAATTTTTTCTTCCATTTTTCTAAATTTCTCTGTCGAATCTATATTAGAGTGATAATCTTGCCAGTACATTGAGTTGCGTTTACATTGCTCTGGGAACACTTGGCTAGGCAATGCACCAGCTCCTAAACATCAAACCCGACCAGAATGCTTGATTCCAAAAACCTCACTATATAAATAATATAATTAAAGTTGAACCATATGAAATTAAATTATAAGTAAATTGTTACGGAAATGCCTCCTCGTGGACTTCTATTGGTTGTGTTCCTTCAGGTTTATCTTGGAGGTGATGATCCACAACCTCTTTAAGTAAATTCTAATAAGAAAATAAATTATTAATAGAATGAAAAAAATATTTAAAAGTTAACTTAAAAAGTGAAACATATTATTATTACCTCAACTCGTATTGCCTCATCATCAACAGGGGCACCTCCTTTATTTCTACTTCTTCGACTCAATTGTTATATTTCAATACGACTCGGTTTTCTGTCATTCTCTTGAGACTAAAATGATAAAAAAAATCCAAATTTAACACCAAATATTTACACATTCCATCAAAAGCTGACTATATACATTATATTGCTTGTAATAAATATCCAAATTCCCATAAACCCTTAGAACTTCAAGGATAAGAACATAAAAGTGTAAAACAGTAAATGAGCAATGAGAAACTAACTGTAAGGAAGAAAAATAATAATTTTGATTCTTACAAACTTATATTCCAATGATGGAATATTAGTGCGTCCCTGTGCATGAGTCCCTTTTTTTTTTTTTGCATTTTCTCTATTGATTCTTGAAGTTCTCTAGCACAAAAATTTATAATGAAATGATAACATCTATATACATATGTCAAAAACAATTAATACTAGTTCTACCTCAATAGACTTCCAATAGTTACATAAAACTTCCCATGTTTGAGGTGTCAATCCATGTGGAATGGGTCGTATTGCAACAAGCTCTTCTAGTGGAGTATTTGAATCATAAGAAGTAGCTTTCACTTCAGTCCTCCACCGTCTCCACGCGACCCCCATCATTTGCATTATAACTCTTCTATGGCGATTGGGGATACAGAAACGTGCCTATAAACATAAAATGAAATATGTGCATGCTTTAAATTTAAATTTGAAAGTAAACACTTGTCAACTTACAGTAACAAGTTTCCATGCATCATTCAAGCGATTTGTCAGCATTTTTCTCCAATCTAGAAAGTTTAGGGGCAACACAAGTCCATTCCGTGCAATAGTCCCAATAAAGTTTGTAAGTGTCAGTTGTAAATCACCGAAGGTTGTCCCCTTTCATTGAATTTCACTACTAGCACATGATCAAGATGTAAAGCATGAATATCTCTCATAATAGTCTTTCCACGTCTTCTTTGTTGAGCTTGGGATGAAGACATGGCCTCATTTTCATATGAAAAATATAATTTTCACTTGGTGTTGCAAAAACAATTGACTATTCATATCCAAAAATATTTTTCACCTTGCTCATTTACCTCCTCATTTTGTGTATCATTTTGTATCTCTAATGGTGAATGGGATGTTGTGTCTTGTGATTCATTTTCATGATCAACTCCTCTATTAATTGATTCTTCTCCCCTAGATCGTCTTTGGCTGTTTTGGAGTAGCTTTCGCATTCTTTTGTTTGTCATTTTTGAAAGTTACCTAAAACTAATATAGAGATCAATTACAAACTAATGGGAAAATTACCCTATTTCCCATTGCATAGGCAGCATAAGATCGAGTAGCAAATAATATGGTAAGCTAAACAAACTAATAAGAAATCAAAGTGACAGCAATGTAAAGATTGCCAAAAAGGTGAAAAGCATAATCAACCTGGTGACATTTTCATGAAGAACAATTAACAAAATCTATAGTTAATAAAATGTGAATATGTAGCAAAAGATCTAAGAAGAATGATTTAATATTCACAATTTTGGCATAAATTTACTACCAAATGCTAAAATCATTAGCTGAGCTAAAAAGTACCATCCTACAATTACAATCACAATTTGAGCAGTGTATATTAATCCCCTGTAATTCAAAATGGCTGCAGAGACAAGTAACCAAATAATTAATTCAATGGTGTAAACCAAATGGTAAGGACATAGTTATTAAAACTGAACCGAACTACTGTTTTGACCAGAAAAGATAGGAAATGAATTACTCACAAGATTGATTTCAACGACGGATCAAAAACCAGCCAAAAATATTTTGATCATTTTTTTAACTGGAAAAATCTATAGGTTTCTCTCCTAAAAGGGTAATTTGATGCCTCATTAAAGGTTGCCCCATGAGTGGGTGATCGCCTCCTCATCAACAGCCACACTATTAATGGTAGCTCACTGTGTCGTCAGTTCCGCCCCACGAGTAGGCGCTCGCCTCCTCATCAGAGGCCACCCCATGAGCAGCAGCTCGACGCCTAGTCAGTGGTCGCCCCACGAGTAGCCAGTCACCGCCTCGTCAACAGTTGGGCAAGAGCGGCCGCTCACAGCTTCGTGGATAGTCGATGCACGAACAATCGCTCGTTGCCTCGTCGACGGTCGCCCAATGGTGGCCGTTCGCTGCCTCGTCGACGGTCGGCCCATGGCGGCCGTTCGCTGCCTTGTCGACGGTCGCCCCATGGCGGCCGTTCGCTGCCTCGTCGACGGTCGCCCCATGGCGGCCACTCGCTGCCTCGTCGGCGAGCACTCGCTGCCTCATCGGCAGCCGCCCCACGAGCATTGCGAAGGGAGTTGTGAGAGATTACCTTGCTCGAAGGGACGGAGTAGGAAAGGAGACGGACTATGGCCTGTGGACTGCAGAGACGGATTGCGGCCAGCGGACTACGGACTGCGGACGGAGGAGGTGGATTGCGAGACGGAGACGGACTATGGGATCGCTGCGGAGAAAAGAAATTTAGGTTAATTTTGATACTAAAATGTGGGAGTAAGTTAGCGAGAGGGAGATAGCCCGGGAATGCCAAATTTTTTTGTTGTCAAAGAAGAGGGAAGAAAGTAGCGGTAATCTAAAATACGCCCTTTAAGAGCGATTTTTGATCGGTCTACTAAATGTTGTCAATTGAACCGGTCAATTGTGACCGTTTCTAAAAGTTGTGCTAGCTACCCAAATGAACAAAAAAAAAAAAAGATAGCAGTGCTAATTAAAATTTAACCCTATCAAATTTCGAAAATCTTCTTTCCATCTTGAAGAGAGTGGAAGAATCGAAAACTCATCTCAATCTGCTAATGGAGAAATTAAAGAACATCTTTATAGTGTTCAAGTTACAAAGAATACGAACAATAACAGTAGCAGAACACAGAGGATGAAAATTTATTGAACATCTTCGAATTCTAAAGATTGTTTCAACATAATGAAAGAAAATACAAAAATCAACTAAAGTATTCATCATCTGTTTCATTGTTCACAATCGGAAGAACATCAACTATTGAACCTTCAATGTCAGTTCTAATTAATTCAACATCTACTCTATTTACATCACCTAATATTGATTCTAGATTATATAAATTATTATGAATAAAACACATTGTATCCATATCATCTTCATTGCCCATGTTGTATGTATCTCTTGGTGTGTGACGAATGGCACAGTACCAATTCTCCTCCTTTGGATCACGAACATAATAAACCATTTGAGCTTGAGTAGCCAAAATAAAAGGTTCATGCTCCTCACGTTCTCCTGTATGTATCAAACATGAAAATTTCAACATTGTAAATCCAAATGGATCCATTTTCAAATCGGTAGCAGTGTTAATCCAATCACATCGAAAAAGAACAATTCATCCACAACCACCATAATCAAGTGAAATGACATCAGTTAGTTGACCATAATAGATTGCCTCATGATCATCATCATGCATTGCCTGCACCATGACCCCGCTATTTTGCACTTTTTTATTTTTTTCAGATTCCACAATGTGAAATGCAAAACCATTTATGTTGAATCCATGATAACTAAATACTACTGGATTTGGATCACGTGAAAGCACCCTAAGATCTAAGTCATCAATCCGTTCATTTACTCGATCAATCTGTAAGGTACAGACATAATTTTTAAAGAAAAAAGTCACAAATCTATTTATTATGAATATGTAATAAAAAATAAATCACAAATATTACTTACTCGTTTTGCAAACCATTTTGTAAATTGCATTCTAACCATGTCATCCAATTGAGAATTACTCGGGCGACGACCATATCTATTTCTTCTCTTCAGTTCATTTTTTAATTCACTGTTCAATGTCAACACTAATATATAATTAGAAAAATTTATTGTTCATAAAGCAGTAAAACATTATGCAAAAAATGAGAGATAATATGATATTCAACATGTAATACTTACTCACGATATGGTTGCAAGGCTGTACAATTAGAGAGAATATATCTATGAGCTTGAGTTAAAGTTTTGTCATCCAAAGTAAGTACTTGAAGTCCTTTTGTTGGTCGCCCTACTTGTGGAAACATCGAAAATGTGGGAAAGTTAATATTTGGTGTCTCTTTATGTCGTGTTCCGTGATTGTTGAATGAGATGTTACCATCTAGATAACGTGAACAAAACACAACACATTCATCCGCTAAATATACCACTGCAATGTTGGCCTCTGGTCGTGCTTTATTTCTGACAAAATTTTTAAGTTTTCCCAGATATCTTTCTATTGGATACGTCCATCAATAATGTACAGGCCCAACAATTTTGGCTTCATACGCTAAATATACCACCAAATGAACCATTATTGTGAAAAAAGATGGTGGGAATATTCTCTCTAATTAACATAAAACCAAAACAACTCCTTCTTCAGCCTTCTGTAATTCTTCTTCTTGTAGGAACTTTGCACACACTGTTTTAAAATATTCACACAAAACAATAAGCGGAGCAGTTACCTTTTTTGACAACACTCGACGAAGAGCAATTGGAAGGAACTGTTCCATCATGATATGACAATCATGGCTTTTCAAGCCCATAATCCTGCAACGTCCAACATCCACGCACTTTGAAATATCAGATGACATACCATCAGGGACAAGAATATCTTTCAATACTGAACAAAATATCTTTTTTTTCAGCTTTACATATAGAGTAACATGGAGGTGGCAAATACTCTCTACCATCTGATTGTGTTCGGGGCCATAGTTGTTTCATAATACCCAAAATCTTTAAATCTCTGCGTGCAGCATAAATATCTTTGCTCTTGTTGGAATCATCTAAAAGTGTTCCAATAATATTGTCGCAAGCATTTTTTTCAATATGCGGTCTAAATTATGTCGGATCAAATTAAATTCCCAGTATGGCAGACTAAAAAATATGCTTTGTTTTCTCCACATTTGTTCAATTGACCCTGTTTTTATTCTCACATTTGGTTTTGATGCATTACTCTTACTGAAAACCACATTCTTGTTTAAGGTCATTCTGTAACGGCCGTAAAATTTCTAGCAATTTTACAAGAATTTTTGGCTTGATGATAATGGGCTTTATGTAGGCTTTTTCAAAAATAAAAGAAAATAAGCCAAAAGGGATGCAAGGCCTAGGAATTGAACCCCAAACCTCTAGAGATAGCCAAACCATATAGATGCATCCACTAACCAGAAGCCCAATAAGATTTTATCATTAGAGGAATAGGGGAAATTATAGTTAAGTGTAAGGGAGATTAAGGGACTCTTCAAGTGAATAAATAGGGGGAATGAGGGGGCATGAGTTACCAAACTTGTTTTCTCCTCCTCTTCTTCTTCCTCACCGAACCCTAGAGCTCCCCCTCTCCATCTTTGGTCGAACCTCATCCAAGCAAGAAGCAAGGCTAGGTTGCTTCCCTTAGGTTATTTTCCAACCAAAAAGAAACGCGAAGGATGTAAGTAACCCTCACCTGCATACGAGTAGCTTTCGGTTGATGCTTTGTGTAAAAAAATCCCTATGATACATTCGGCCAAGTTTAGTTTTGATGTTCCAAGGAAGTTCTCTATCATGTTTTGTAAGAATAAGATGATGTTAGGATGTAAAATGAATTAGGTTAAAAGTTAACCCTAAAAACCTCTATGAACTATTCGGCCAACATGTGTTTTTGGTGTTTCATTGAAGTTCTATACCATGTTTTGCATGCATATGATGATGTTAGGATGTAAATTGAACTAGGTTAAAAGTCTAACCCTAAAAGCTTCCATGGATCATTCGGCCACCCCCCTTGTTTTGATGTTTCAATGAAGTTTTATTCCATGTTTTATATGCATATGATGATGTTAGTATGTTAGAGGGATTAGGTTAAAAGTCTAACCCTAAAAGCCCCTTGAACCATTCGGCCACCCCTTTATTTTGATGATTCAATGAAGTTTTATACCATGTTTTGTATGCATATGATGATGTTAGCATGTTAGATGGATTAGGTTAAAGGTTTAACCCTAAAAGCCCCATGAACCATTCAGCCAACCATTGTTCTTTAACATGCTCTAGGTTAGGTTAACATGTGTTTTATGTTTAGGTGAATTCATGTTGACTTGTGATATTAAATGATGCTAGATGAAGATAACATGCTCTAGGTTAGTGGTTACTTACTCTTGATGTTTATGCCTTATGCCATGCCCTATATGTATGTGATATTTAAGATATGTTATGAAATGAAAAATGATATGTTCATGAAATGAATATGATATGATCATGAAATGAAGTATGATATGTTTATGAAATGAAAAATGATATGTTCATGAAGTGAAGTATGATATGTTAGGAAATGAAGTATGCTATGTTTGCAAAATGAAATAGGATATGTTATAATAAAAGCATATAAGTATTTTACCTTCTGCATGGCTTGTACCAGGACCCTAACAAGGTCCAAAGGGATGGGCTCCTAAGATGCCCTAGGCCGACGGACTAAGATCGGGCCTAGGATGGGCTTCTATGTATGATTGCCTCTAGGTCGACGGACTAAGATCGGGCCTAGTACGGGATGGGCTCCAAGATGCCCTAGGTCGATGGACTAAGATCGAGCCTAGGATGGGCTTCTACGCTATGACGATTGCCTTAGGTCGACAGACTAAGATCGGGCCTAGTAACCTAGTAGGTTCGAGACTTGCTACCTCGGGTCTATTTAGGGATGCGCGCTATGATGATGAAGAAGTGGTACAATGCCGGGCCAAAATATGTTGAGATTTATGTTTACGTACCTATAATATATGTTTTCAAAAAGCATCCTGCATACGTTTACATGATTTGATTGTTATGTTCACATGCTATGTTGATATGTCATATATATGTTGCATGTTATGTTTGATATGTCATGTTTATGATGCTATGTTACATATGATGTATGCTATGTTTGATATGTCATACATATGTTGTATGTTATGTTGATATGTCATGTATATGTTGCTATGTTACATATGTTGTATGTTATGTTTGATTAAGTCACATATTTACATGATATGCTGCTATGATATATATGTTACATGTTATGTTTACTTATGTTACTTATGCTACATGTTAAGTTGCTTACGTCATGTATGTTACATGTTATGTTGCTTATATGTTATGAATGTTACATGCCATGATTAATGTCGATATATGGTTTTTATGAGTAGGACAGGATCTTACTAAGTCTATGTGCTTATAGTTTATCATTCCCTCGTACTGCAGATAAGGGTAAGGGATGGATAAACTAAAGGGAGCAGCAGGAGGGGCCAAATGTGTGTGGTAGTGGCATGGTGGAGAAGATCCGTTATGTCCTTATATATATGTTTCCCTATGATGATGACGTTTATGGATGTCCTTATTTATGTCTTCTTATGATGATGATGTTTATGGACTCGAACTAAGCACTAAGTATCTATATATGTTATGATGCATGCTCTATGTTAAGAAGAAGTATCTATATATGTTATGATGCATGCTCTATGTTAAGAAGAAGTATCTATATATGTCAATGCATGTTTATGTTTAAAAAAACAAATGTATCTAAAGTCTTCCGCTGTAAGTAGTAAGAAGTGTATGTATGTACAGTCGCGTCACGTGCCGCCCCTCCGGACCCTTGGAAAAAGGGCGGGCGTGACACATTCGTAGAACGTCAGATCCAGATAATGGAGCCAAATCTAACTCACGTTGTTCTAGTTGCCCATAACTTGTCATTGTTCGAATTTCTGAATCTGGTGGTAGAAAACGACGATGCCCTCTGAATGACCACTTTTTGCCATGTTTTAGGTACAATGCATCTGTCTTATCAGCACAAGTTGGACATGCATTCTTGGCATATGTATTCCATCCAGACAAACATCTTAAGCTAGGAAAGTCACTAACTGTCCAAATTAATGCAGCTCGCATTTGAAACATTTCTTTGTTACAAGCATCAAATGTGGCAATCCCATTTTCCCACAAATCTTTTAATTCAGTCAATAGAGGACGTAAATACACATCGATATCATTTCCAGGTGCTTTTGGTCCTGGAATAAGGGTGGATAAAATAATAGAATGAGGCTTCATGCATTCCCAAGGTGGCAAATTATAAGGCATCAAAACAATAGGCCAAGTACTATGTGCAGTGCTTTGATTTTTAATTGGATTAAATCCATCAGCAGCAAGTCCCAAGCGTACATTTCTAGGATCAGATGCAAATTCACAATGTCGTTCATCAAATTCCTTCCATGCTCGAGAATCAGCTGGATGCCTTAGATTTCCATCCAAAACTCATTTTTTGAAATGCCATTGCATGCTTTCAGACGTCTTGGATGACATGAATAATCGTTGCAATCTTGGTTTCAATGGAAAATACCAAAAGACTTTGGATGGAATTTTAACCACAAGACGTTTTTTTTCCACCTTTATATGACCTCCTAGATGATTTTTGTAAAATTTTCCATCTTGAAAGGTTACACACTTTGCAAGCCTGTTCATTCTCACTTTCCCCCCAATAAATCATGCAATCATTTAGACAAGCGTGTATTTTTTCATAATGAAGTCCTAAACTAGAAATTAATTTCTTTTCTTCATAAAAAGATTTAGGCACTTGAGCTTTAGCTGGAAGTACTCGACGAAGGAAGTCCAACAATGCTATGTTGTAAATGACTTATCACTCCATTTTCCATTCACTTTTAATTGAAATAACTCAATAAGGAACGTCAGTTTAGAGAACTCTGTGCATCCGGTATATTGCTGTTGTTTCCCTTCCTCTATTAGTCGATAAAAATCTTTCACATTAGACTCCATCGGTATATGACTAGTCGATGCTCCAATACAGTTTTCATTACTTGCAGATCCTTCATGCATTCCAAATGCATCATTCAACAATTGCCTCTGATCTTGATGAAGGGCTCAGATTCTTCCAGCTTAAAATGCCCATTATATCCCTTAGATGAAGAGATATTTGATCCAACTTGAGTCTAGTCCAGTGGCTCATCTCAATCTCCTACAATTTAGATGCAAAATTTGCATATAAGTCCAAAATTAAGGATAATTTACAATAAGGTCCAAAAATAAATCCAACTCAGAAAACATGCAAATAATCAACAATTAAACACACGAGGGGATTAAAACAGTGATATAAAGGTCCAAAATTGTCACGCCCCGAGAGTATGCCGTATCGAAAAGAAAACGGATGACATCTCCCCTGTACGTGGCAACATCTCGGGTTAATACAAGGCTCGTAGGCCACAACAACAACAACATATATATATATATATATATATATATATATATATATATATATATATATATATATATATATATATATATATATATATATATATATATATATATATATATATATATATATATATATATATATATATTTATATATATATATATATATATATATATATATATATATATATATATATATATATATATATATATGAAAACAAACCACAGTGGAAACTAAAACACAACATCACAAACTACACATGCATACCGGTATGACTAACACCGACTCAGAACACCATAACAAAACCAGAAAAAGAAAGGTACAACATTTACAATGTCTAATCACTACAAAACATCACATAAACCCAATAAACATCGGAACACCAATGAAAAACCAAAAGCCCTGACTCTTGGAGTTGAGAAGAGACGATGCCAGCCAGCGGTGCTCCAAGTCCATCACGAAGTTGACTACCTGTTACCTTGGCGACAGAAAAACTCAGGGTCCGTGGTGGTGAGTAAAACTCAGCAGGTAATAGAAAAACATGTATATATCAATATCACATGTATTTCGATAGAAAAATCTACAGGTATCACTAGCATGATAACATATCCATGTATATATCTTCTAACCAAAAGCCAATATTGTTTGGTTTCCGGCACCGCGGCGAGTGTGTGTTCGAACATGTTTCATAAACATGTGCACAACGGAAGGAATAAAATAATAAATCTAATTTATTACAATACACACATCACACGCAAGCATAATACAACATGTGTATAAATAACCATAAATTCAAATTTTGCAATAAAAGTAAATTTATACTACGTATACCTGACGTATCACATGAAGCGAGAAAGGCATCAATCGGAACGATTCTCGCTAGAATCGTCTCTATCCGTATCCACGCCGAGTATCTTCGGGATGACTTCACAAAGTCACGAGCCTCGTCTTCGTATGGGTTACTAGCCTCGTGTTGAAGACGATGTGATCGAGAGAAGATCACGATCCGAATCAAAATTCGGATCCAAAACGAGTCCTCAAAAACTCGCTTCTCCGGAGAGGTATTCATCAACCGTTTGACGAATCCTTCGTCCTCCACCTATGAGGATTACCGGAGATCGAATCCCCGGCAAGGCTACCGCAGTCGGAGCTCCAAACGTCATCCAAATGACGCTCCGAAGAGAAGAAAACAAGCTGTCCAGAAAATTGGACAGCTTTTGGTGGAGGAATAGGGGTCGGCCAAAAGGGAAGGTTGAAGCTCACCTTGTTGCCGAACCCAAAGGAGATCACCGGAGCTCCTCCAACAGCAGCTCGACGCTGGCAAGGGGAGAGGACGGCAGCTGCTGGATGCCGACAAGGGAGCTTGGGTGGTGGTGGGCGGCGGCAAGGAGAGTTGGCGCCGACTTCACAAGGAGAAGGAGGGGGCGGCAACTTAGGGTTGCTTGGACTTTGGATTAGGGTTTAACAAAAACCCTTAAGCCCTATTTTATAGAGAAAAAATTCTCTTAATGGTTATTGGATCATAACCAAAAGCCCGCTAACCCGCTCCATTAATTTAAGTTAAAATAAACCAAACCATGATGGTTTATTTTAAGTTAAAACGAACCGAACCAACTTTGGTTCATTCATTTAAAACAAACCAAACCCCTTTGGTTTATTTTCCTCCATTGGATTAGAACCAAACCAATTTGGTTCATCCATCATGTCTTCATAAGACACGGCCCATCCACGCTTCCATTGCGACTGAAACGATTTCATGCTCGCTTCATGTTTGGTCCAACCAAACCTAGTTTCTCTCGGTCTGAGAATCTCATTCTCAAGCTCGTTTTAAATCCTTCGGATTACGCTCGTTGTGCGTGGGACCAAATAGGTTCTCGGTTTATGTTGGTCGTCTATAATTAACCATTAATTATAGAACGATCATGAGTGACACCTAGTAGTACATCATGATCCCCAATTAACCGAAAAGATCAACAGTTGATCCAGAACTATTTCTGAAACCCTTTAGCAGCTCGAATGAATCGTACCCCATTCCCTTCACTCATCTTATACCCTCTTGGTTCAGGACATGGTCTATAGTGTCAGTCCCCACTAGGTTGACTACGTCACACCTAGCCCAAGTATCATTTCCTCATCCTATGGATTCTAGTTAATGCACATGTATTGAAGAGTACCTTACTCTAAACATGTAATGCTTTGGCCAAAGACTTTAGTAACAATCCGACGAGAGGCCATGGGTATACATCTCCTCGCAAGGAGTGGTGAATCCTATATAGGCTATTCAAACACCTTCGATCACTTCGAATTATACCCAATCATCCCGGGTCCACATCTCCTTAGAGATGCTTGCTTAAGATGTCAAAGCATAAGTCTTTATGATCAAGATGACTTGAATACCTCAAGTCAAAGGATCATCGCACTTAAGCTGCAGTAAGAACTTCATTGACATATCTACATATGCAGAGAACCATATGAAGTCTTACGGCTGGTCACTCCAATGAACTAGTTACCATAACTAGCATCGACGATTAACTCCGGACATCACAATGTCTCCAGCTAGTGAGAATCAGCTGCTTGGATATACCAAGGAGTATACCTCGTGCTAGTCTCGACAGAATCAATGGTGTCCAAATCCATCAATTCATCGACTAGGGATAATTCCGATACAACACAATTACACATGTAGAGATACTCACTAGTTGTGATCCAATCACAAATTCTCTCATGGTGTGAATCGTATCGTGGACATTCAGTAAATGAGTTTAAGATCTAATCAAATACATGAAAACATGTATACTCAAATAGTGAATCTTCATTTATCATATAAATGGTTCAAACATAAGGGGATTGCCTTAGGACATCTCTCATATATCACTAACAAACTCCCACTTGGCCTAATGCCAATCGCTACAGTATCCAATACCATAAGCTCTAACACGACCCTCAAACTTACTTTGAGGTAATGCCTTAGTCAAAAGATCTGTTAAGTTCCTTTCAGTGGGGATTTTCTCGATTTGTATTTCCTTCCTACTGATGATCTCTCTGATAAGATGATAGCGGCGAAGCACATGTTTGGATCGTTAATGAGACCTTGGCTCTTTCGCCTGTGCAATTGCTTCATTATTGTCGCAGTAGACTGGTATTGCTTCAACAATGGCTGGAATCACACCAAGTTTGTAAATGAACTTCTTGATTCAAACCGCTTCCTTTGCTGCTTCCTAAGCTGCAATATATTCTGCCTCAGTGGTAGAATCCGCTACAGTGTCTTGTTTGGAACTTTTCCAACTCACTGTGCCCCCATTCAAGGTGAACACGTATCCAGACTAAGACCTGGAATCATCCTTGTCTGTTTGGAAGCTGGCATCCGTATACCCGCGTATCACCATTTCCCCTTCTCCATGTTGGTGCAATCGGCCCAGGTCATGATTGACCAGACTCGAGTTTGACTCGAGTGATGTTTTGATGTTTGACAAAGGGATTTGACAAAGTGGTTTGGCATTGATGTTTGACATTAATGTCGGTTAATATGTTGGGGAGATTGTTGGAGCAATCGACCCGGGTCATGTTTGACCGGACTCGAGTTTGACTCGAGGAAGACCTTAATGGTTGACTAGAGTTGACCATGTGATTTTGGAAAGTCCAAGTATGGGTCTTGGCAAATGGAAAGTCCAAGCATGGGTCTTGGCAAGGTAAAGTCCAAGTCATGGGTACTTGGCATGGAAAGTCCAAGTGGGACACTTGGCATTTGGGAAAGTCCAAGTCTTGAGTACTTGGCATGAGAAGTCCAAGCATGGGTCTTGGCAAATGAGAAGTCCAAGCATGGGTCTTGGCATGGAAAGTCCAACATGGGTTGGCAAGGGAAAGTCCAAGCTTGAGTCTTGGCATTTGGGAAGTCCAAGGGGTTTGATATTGGCAACGTAAAGTCCAAGCGGAGTCTTGGCGGCGTAAGTCCAATGTGCCTTGGCGGTTTAGACACCGTTAGCATGACATAGCCGAGGGAAGCACCTAGAAGCTAGCGCGATGGATGAACAAGTCATGGATGACTTGGAGGGATCCGAGAGGCGTGAGGCTGATGGAGGTGGCTAGAAGGCTTATGTCTTGGTTAAGGGTGGTCTAGCAAGTATGGGGGCACCATACTTGGGTTAAAACCTCATCTTTGAGGTTGGCAGTCGACTGGCATTATGGCCGGTTCGACTGCCGTGAGTCGACTTGAGTTCAACTGCCGTTTAAGAGCCGAATCGCCGTCGGCGATCGCTCATTGAGCAAAATCGATGTCTCGGCGGTCGCCTTGGCCGTGATCGATCGCTAGTTCACCGACGAGAATGCTCCGTAGCCGATCGGGCGACTATGCGGCTAGCGCCGATCGCAATGTTGGCGATCGCTAAGAGATCCGTTGGAATTTTTCCAGTGTGGATCGAGCCGTTGTCTCACGACAACAGTGGCATCAGTCGACTGGTGACTTATGGCAGTCGACTGATGGGCGGAAATCCAGGTCGCGCGCAAGGATAAAAGGAGCTCGACGGGAGGGTTTTTGCAACCGATTTTCTTGGACGTTTTGAAGCGATTTGCTGCTGCAAATCAGCTAGTCCAAGGCAATCAACAAGTAAGCTTCTAAAGAGTTTTTGTAAAGTTTTCTTTACTTCTCTTGTTGTATTTCTTCTTATATTTGCTTGTTGTATTTAGATTATTGTTGTAATCTTATTGTAAGAGGTTTCTCCACCTCTGACTTGTGTCGAGAAGGAGTATTTGTGATTAGTGAGTGCGTGTGCATCACTAGGGCTCTTTAGAGCTCGATCCGTGGAGTAGGAACCATTCGGTTCCGAACCACATTATATCCTTGTATTCGTGATTGTATCTTTTCGTTATTGCTTTTATTATTTCTATTCCGCTGCGCATAACGAGTTTTGTAGAGACGATCACGAACGAATTCCATCTACGAACGGTCAAACGCTATTCACCCCCCTCTAGCGGCGTCAAATCTCCTACAATTGGTATCAGAGCCAGGTTCTCTTCTACGGACTAATCGCCGGGAGCTAGGACAAAGAAGCTAGAGGGTGAAGATGGAAGAACAATTGGGATGGAACATTAACACACCAATCCCTTACTCCTTCTATGGACAAGAAGGGTTTAAGCAATAGAAGTCAAGAATTGAAGACTTCCTAATGATGATGGACTTCGAAGAATGGTCTATCTTGATGGAGGGTTTTAGCTATCCAATAGGACCAAAGGGAGGATTCCTCAAGAAGAAGAAGTGGAGTGAAGATCAACTCCAAGCCTTCGAGAAAAACATGAAGGTAGTAAAATTTATTCTTGATTTGGTCCCTAATGAAATTGTGTGTATGGTAGGGGACTATATGGACGCTAAGGAGTTGTGGAGCCAAGTGGCAAAGCTCCATGAAAACTCATCATTGGTCCAAGAAGAAGAAGAAGAAGAAGAGTGCTCATCCTCTCAAGCTCAAAAAGAAGCAAGTACATCTTCATCCAAAGAGCTTGAGGATTTGGAGGTTGATAGGGGATCAACATCTGGATCGGAAGAGGTGGAGGAAGTGGAAGAAGCATCCACTTCTAGGATTGAGGAGGAGATTAGAGTTTCCTCAACACCGGAGCATCAAGAAGAAGCTTCCACATCCGGTCAAGATGAAGAAGTTTCAATTCCAACACCTTCCACCACCATAGGTAACTCAAACATGTCAATTTGTAATAAAAATCATATCATATGTTTTGAGTGTAGGGAAGCCGGGCACTACAAGAGCAAGTGCCCAAAGAAGATTAGGAAAGCTCCACTGGCACCAAAAGTCAAGGATGCCAGTTCCCCAACACCTAAAGGCAAGAAGCACATCATATGCTTCAAGTGCAATTCAAAGGGGCATTATCGGAATCAATGCCCTAGGGGGAAGAAGAAGGGGCAAGAAGGAGCATCACAAGTAGGGGGAGCTTCTATAGCTAACCCTAAGGTATATTTTAATAATGCACTTTCCAAATTTAAAAATCAAAAGCATGCTAGAAACTTTAATTCTCTTGCAATTCACCATGAAAAGCATGCTAGAGATAAATATATTTGTTTAGGAGCTAAAAGCGTTAACTTCAAAAGTAGGGAGAAATTTGGGACTAATGTCCCTAAAAACAACTTATTTAAGGACAAACCTAGGTCAAATAACTCAAGATCAATTTTACCTAGAGAGAAAATTAGAAAGGTGCAAGAGCACCTAGGTCTAAACCCTAAATGGACTAGGCATATGCCTAGGAAGTCCAATGCCCAAGATTTAAATCAAAATTCTAAAATTGGGCAATTAGAAAAGGAAAATCAAGTCTTGAGGTCAAGGCTTGAAAAAATTGAAAAGACCCTAAATAAGATACAAAATCAATTTAAAGGGTCTAATGGTCAAAGTCAAAGGTCCAAAAGTCAAAGTCAACACCAAGGACCTAAGAGTCAAAAGTCAACCAAGGGCAAGCAAGGTTTGAGTCACAAACCTAAGCCTAAGGTAGCTTACCATAGTGTTCCATTAGATTATGGAACACTGACTAGGTCTAGGAAGGCCAAGGTCAATAGGGAGGTTATCCCTAGAGTTGATCAAAGGGTATGCCTAGTGGCTAGGGTTTCTAGGAAACCTAGGGTGGCCACTAAGAAGGTTGCAAGGGGAGTTACCCCTAGAGTCAACCTAGGTAAGACCCAAATGACCAAGGCTAACAAGCCTAGGAGGGTCATTAGGAAGGTATCTAGGGAGGTTATCCCTAAGGAATACCTAATTAACCCTAGGAGCTCAAATCGGTTTTGGGTTCCTAAGAGCGTGATTGATTCACGCTAAGATAGGTTTAGGGTGTGCCAACCTTGATTGGATGGGTAGTTAACTCAACCATGGCAAAGGTGGCATGTTAGGTCATTTTCAAGGTTTTGGTTACCTTGGGATGTGGTTAGATTTGAATTCTAAAGGATTTCAGGATGTGCCAATATTAATTGAGAAGTTTTGATAAAATGATCAAATTGGCACAATTAGGGTTTAGAGTGTTAGTGTGCCATTTTGGGTTTTTGGCACACTAAGGAGATTAATGACAATATGACAAAATATATCTAACTATATCAAATGGCAATTAATATTAAAATTTAGGTATTACTATACCTATATATTTTATATGTCATGCTTTGATTGCCATATGCCATGTCATGACATCATGCCTAGTTCTATGATTTTATATGTCATGATTCATGTTTAGGATTAAGGTTTCTAATGTCATGTATGCTTAGTTTTATATCATATGCCATGACATCATGATTATGAGCATATGCTTATTTATATCATTTCTAATGCCATAATCATTCATGCATTTAAGACAATTTGGTTGAAATTGATTTAAGGACTATGGCATGACTTGAAGTTCCATTTATAAGGGAATCAAGTAGGGTTGCCTAGGAAATGCATGAAACCCTAGATTAGGATGAACAAAACCCACATCTCACATTGACATGTATGTGTATTTTATACACCCTAGATACATGTGAGATGCTAGGATATGAGTTAAGTTCAAGGTGCATAGGTTTTGCATCTAGATGAACTCAAACTCATCTTATATGATTTGTGGATCATTAGGAAAGCATGTGTACAAGTCATGTACATAGAGCCCAAGGAATATGATCCAAAATAAGGTTTTGAAAATATTTTAAAATCATTTTGAAAAACCTTGGTGAAGTCTATCTTTTGATAACAATCACCATTGATGAAGTTGATACAAAATAAGGCCAAAACATTGAAAATTTCAATGGTTTTGAGTTTTGTATCAAACTCACTATTTTATGGGTAAAATAATTTTCAAATATTTTTCACCCATTGTGTGTGTCATAAGTATTATACGTATGAATTTTCATGATTTTTCGAATTACGTATAATTATTTATGAATTTCTAAAATTCATTTCTGATAGCTGAAAATCGAGATTTTGATTGCTCGATCGGCCTGCTGTGGCGATCGATGTGATGTGATTGATTCTTGTCGAGAGTCATTGCCAGTCTGATTTCGGGTTAACAAGGTTTGTTTAGCCCGTGTTCAGCTATGGAAAAGGTTCCTAATCACTCCTAACCCTAGGATATGCTTTAGGAAGCATTATAAAGGGTGAAAATTCATTGGATATGGATTAGGAGCTGTGTTAGGTGAGTGAAAGTTCTATGTTGAACTTAGAACCTTAATTTTGATGGTTTAGAGTTCCTATTGGCTTAGGGGCTTCCCAAGGACATTGTTGGTGCAATGATCAAGGGGGAGCAAGCCTTTAGGGGGAGGTATTCATCTTGGGATGATGGATATGTTTTTCTCCTTGAAGAGGAGAAGTTATTGGGAGAGTATCATCAATTGGGAAAATTGATGGGTTTTTGATACCCAATTTGGAAATTGGGAGAGAGTATAGGATTGTCTCTCTTGAGTGATATGTGAATTATCACTAGGAAGATGGTAGGCATCCTAGGTATTTATTTTTGGATCAAGGGGGAGATTGTAAGATCTCATTGGGACATGAGACATTGACCTCCTTGGAGATAAAACCTTTTTGATGTTAGTCAAAAAGGAGGAGAATGTTTGGGGGAGAACATTTGGAGAGTGTTTACCAATTTGGGATAATTGGTAAGGGATTTGAGTTAGTGGTCTAACTCAGATGATTTGTTTGGTTTTTGTCAAACATCAAAAAGGGGGAGATTATTGGTGCAATCGGCCCAGGTCACGATTGACCAGACTCGAGTTTGACTCGAGTGATGTTTTGATGTTTGACAAAGGGATTTGACAAAGTGGTTTGGCATTGATGTTTGACATTAATGTCGGTTAATATGTTGGGGAGATTATTAGAGCAATCGACCCGGGTCATGTTTGACCGGACTCGAGTTTGACTCGAGGAAGACCTTAATGGTTGACTAGAGTTGACCATGTGATTTTGGAAAGTCCAAGCATGGGTCTTGGCAAATGGAAAGTCCAAGCATGGGTCTTGGCAAGGTAAAGTCCAAGTCATGGGTACTTGGCATGGAAAGTCCAAGTGGGACACTTGGCATTTGGGAAAGTCCAAGTCTTGAGTACTTGGCATGAGAAGTCCAAGCATGGGTCTTGGCAAATGAGAAGTCCAAGCATGGGTCTTGGCATGGAAAGTCCAACATGGGTTGGCAAGGGAAAGTCCAAGCTTGAGTCTTGGCATTTGGGAAGTCCAAGGGGTTTGATATTGGCAGCGTAAAGTCCAAGCGGAGTCTTGGCGGCGTAAGTTCAATGTGCCTTGGCGGTTTAGACACCGTTAGCATGACATAGCCGAGGGAAGCACCTAGAAGCTAGCGCGATGGATGAACAAGTCATGGATGACTTGGAGGGATCCGAGAGGCGTGAGGCTGATGGAGGTGACTAGAAGGCTTAGGTCTAGGCTAAGGGTGGTCTAGCAAGTATGGGGGCACCATACTTGGGTTAAAACCTCATCTTTGAGGTTGGCGATCGTAGCATTATGGCGGTTCATTGCCGCTGTGTAGTCGACGAGTTCAAGCTGCCGTTTAAGAGCCTAGGCGCTCTGGCGATCGGCATCGTGGAGCGATCGGGATATCTACGATCGGCGCTAAGTCGGCGATTAGCTAGTTCACCACGAGCACGAGAATGCTCGTAGCCGGTAGGCGATCGACTATGCGGCTAGCGATCGGCCAATGTTGGATCGGCCAAGAGATCCGTTGGAATTTTTCCAGGGTGGATCGTGTTGGGTTTCCGGCACCGCGGCGTGTGTGTGTTCGATCATGTTTCGTAAACATGAGCACAGCGGAAGCAATTAAAAATAATAAATCTATATTTATTACAACACACACAACACACGCATGCATATTACAACAAGTGTAGACATAACCGTAAATTAAAATTTGCAATAAAAGAAAATTATCTACGTTATACCTTCCGTATGACGTGTAGCGGGAACGGCATCAACCGGAACGATCCTCGTAAGAATCGTCTCTATCCGTATCCACGCCGAGCTCCTCGGGATGACTTCGCTAAGTCACGAGCTTCGTCTTCGTACGGGTTACTAGCCTCGTGTTGAAGACGACGTGATCGAGAGATGATCACGATCCGAATCCAAATTCGGATCCTAAAACGAGTTCTCAAAACTCGCTTCTCCGGAGAGGTATTCGTCAACCAATTGACGAATCCTTCGTCCTCCACCTCAGAGGATTACCGGAGATCAAATCCCCGGTAAGTTAGGCGCTATCGGAGCACTAACCGTCGTCCAAACGACGCTCCGACAACAAAGAAACAAGCTGTCCAGAAAAACTGGACAGCTTTTGGTGGAGGAATAGAGGTCGGCCAAGGAGATGTGGAGCTCACCTTATCACCGAACCCACAAGAGATCACCGGAGGGTCGCCGGAGCATCCCCGGCTGAAGCTTGGACGCCGGCAACAACTTGATCGGCGGCACAATGGGCTGGGCGGCAAAGGAGGTTGGCGCCAACTCAAAGAGAAGATGAGGTGGGCGGCAACTCAAAGGCTAGGGTTTTCATTAGGGCTTAATTATCCATTAAGCCCTCTTTTATAGAGAACTAATTCTCTTAATGGTTAATAGATCATATCCATAAAGCCCGTTAACCCGCTCCATTAAGATAAGTTAAAATAAACCAAACCATGATGGTTTATTTTAAGTTAAAACGAACCGAACCAACTTTTGGTTCATTCGTTTAAAATAAACCAAACCCTTTGGTTTATTCTCATCCATTGGATTAGAACCAAACCATTTTGGTCCATCCATTATGTCTTCATAAGACACGGCCCATCCACGCTTCCATTGCGGTGAAACAATTTCATGCTCGCTTTATGTTTGGTCCAACCAAACATAGTTTCTCTCGATGCGAGAATCCCATTCTCAAGCTCGTTTTAAATCCTTTGGATTACACTCGTTGTCGTGTGACCAAATAGGTTCTCGGTTTATGTTGGCCGTCTATAATTAACCATTAATTATAGAGCGATCATGAGTGGCACCTAGTAGTACATCATGATCCCCAATTAACCAAAAGATCAACGGTTGATCGAACTATTTACGAAACCCTTGATGCTTCGAATGAATCGTGCCCCATTCCCTTCACTCATCTTATACCCACTTGGTTCAGACATGGTCTATTGTGTCACCCCCACTAGGTCGACTACGTCACACCTAGCCCAAGTATCATTTCCTCGTCCTACGGATTCTAGTTACTCCACATGTATCGAAGAGTACCTTACTCTAAACATGTAATGCTTTGGCCAAAGACTTTAGTAACAATCCGATGAGAGGCCATGGGTATACATCTCCTCGTAAGGAGTGGTGAATCTTTTATAGGCTATTCAAACACCTTCGATCACTTCGACTTATACCCAATCATCCCGGGTCCACATCTCCTTAGAGATGTTTGCTTAAGATGTCAAAGCATAAGTCTCCATGATCAAGATGACTTGAATACCGCAAGTCAAAGGAACATCGCACTTAAGCCACAGTAAGAACTTCATTGACATATCTATATATGCAGAGAACCATATGAAGTCTTACGGCTGGTCACTCCAATGAACTAGTTACCATAACTAGCATCCACGATCAACTCCGGACATCACTATGTCTCCAGCCAGTGAGAATCAGCTGCTTGGATACACCAAGGAGTATACCTCGTGCTAGTCTCGACAGAATTTATGGTGTCCAAATCCATCAATTCATCGACTAGGGATAATTCCGATACATCACAATTACACATGTAGAGATACTCACTAGTTGTGATCCAATCACAAATTCTCTCATGCTGTGAATCGTATCGTGGACATTCAGTAAATGAGTTTAAGATCCAATCAAATACATAAAACATGTATACTCAAATAGTGAATCTTCATTTATCATATAAATGGTTCATACATAAGGCGATTGCCTTAGGACATCTCTCATATATTACTAACAGATCGAGCCGTTGTCTCACGACAACAGTGGCATCAGTCGACTGGTGACTTATGGCAGTCGACTGATGGGCAGAAATCCAGGTCGCGCGCAAGGATAAAAGGAGCTCGACAGGAGGGTTTTTGCAATCGATTTTCTTGGACATTTTGAAGCGATTTGCTGCTGCAAATCAGGGCTTTCAAGTGCTAGTCCAAGGCAATCAACAAGCAAGCTTCTAAAGAGTTTTTGTAAAGTTTTCTTTACTTCTCTTGTTGTATTTCTTCTTATATTTGCTTGTTGTATTTAAATTATTGTTGTAATCTTATTGTAAGAGGTTTCTCCACCTCTGACTTGTGTCGAGAAGGAGTATTTGTGATTAGTGAGTGCGTGTGCATCACTAGGGCTCTTTAGAGCTCGATCCGTGGAGTAGGAACCGTTCGGATCCGAACCACGTTATATCCTTGTGTTCGTGATTGTATCTTTTCGTTATTGCTTTTTTTATTTCTATTCCGCTGCGCATAACAAGTTTTGTAGAGATGATCGTGAATGAATTCCATCTACGAACGGTCAAACGCTATTCACCCCCCTCTAGCGGCGTCAAATCTCCTACACTCCATATATTAGGAACACATCCTTAGTTCTTCTTAAGTACTTAAGGATCATCTTAACAGCCGCCCAATGATCCATTCCTGGATCAGACTGGTATCTACTCGTGACACTCAGAACATACGATACATCAGGCCTCGTACATAACATAGCATACATGATAGATCCTATTGCGGATGCATAGGGAATCTTACTCATGCAAATCCTCTCGTCTTCTGTGCGCGGACACATATACTTCGAAAGGTGTATCCCATGCCTGATGGGTAGGAAACCTTTCTTAGATTCCGACATGCTAAACCTCTTTAGCACTCGGTCTATATATATAGACTGTGAAAGACCAAGCAACCGTTTCGATCTATCTCTATAGATCTTAATCCCGAGGATGTAGGTTGCTTCTCCCAGGTCTTTCATGGAGAATGTCTTGGATAACCAAATCTTAACTGACTATAAGACTGAAACATCGTCTCCTATAAGTAATATGTCATCGACATACAATACTAGGAAAACGACTGCACTCTCACTAACCTTCTTGTACACACAAGGTTCGTCTGGATTTTGTGAGAAATCAAACTTTTTGATTGTCTCATCAAAACGGATATTCCAGCTCCTGGATGCTTGCTTCAATCCATATATGGACCGTTGCAATTTTCATACCTTGGTTTTATCAACCGATGTGAAACCCTTAGGATGTATCATATACACGTCCTCGAGTAGGTTTCCATTAAGGAAAGCTGTTTTCACATCTATCTGCCATATCTCATAATCATAATGAGCCGCTATGGCCAGGAGCATCCGAATGGATTTAAGAATAGCTACAGGTGAATAGGTTTCGTCATAATCAACACCTTGTTTTTGACGATATCCTTTCTCCACTAATATAGCCTTATAGGTAATCACATTACCATCCATATCGGTTTTCTTCTTGAAAACCCACTTGCACCCTATAGGCTTGATGCCTTCTGGTGGGTCAACCAAGTTCCAAACTTGGTTTTCATACATGGAATCCATTTCCGACTTCATGGCATCAAGCAACTTATCCTTTTCTCAACTTGTCAGCACTTCTTCATAACTGGTAGGCTCCTCATCATCAATGAGTAACACGTCATTCGATTCACTTACGAGAAATCCATATCTCTCAGGAATGTTGCGTGTTCTACCAGATCTACGAAGATGTGGTGTTTTAATAGGTCCAGCCGATTGCTCATCACTATGAGTTATCGACTGTTGTGCTTCACCAGGTATCTCATCAATGTCTATTTAAGTCTCTCGAGCCTCCTCAAGCTCGACGACACTCCCACTGTTTTCTTGCAAGAGAAACTCTTTCTCTAGAAACCCAGCATGCCTTGAAACAAACACCTTTTGTTCTACAGGATGATAGAATTGGTAACCCCTTGTTTCCTTAGGGTATCCAATAAATAGACATTTATCAGACTTAGCATCCAATTTGTCTGATACAGTCCGCTTCACATAAGTAGGACAACCCCATATCTTCAAGTAAGATACATGAGGTTTCTTACTATTCCATATCTCATATGAAGTAGTAGAGACTACCTTAGTTGGCATTTTGTTTAACAAGTAAACAGCCGTCTGAAGTGCATAGCCCCAAAAGGACTTGGGAAGATTCGCATGATTCATCATTGACCTGACCATGTCCAACAAGGTCCGGTTATGCCTCTCAGATACACCATTATGCTGTGGTGTATATGGCGGAGTCCATTGAGACAATATACCATTGTCTCTTAGATAATCAAGAAACTCTTGACTTAAGTATTCACCACCTCGATCTGATCGAAGTATTTTAATACTCTTGTCATGTTGTTTCTCTACTTCATTTCTGAATACTTTGAACCTTTCAAAGGCTTCAGACTTGTGTTTCATCAAGAACAGATACCCAAACCGTGAGTGATCATCGGTGAAGGTAATGAAGTAGCTATAGCCTCCTAAAGCTTGAGTTGACATAGGTCCGCATACATCAGTATGTATTAGACCTAGCAACTCTCCCACTCGTTCACCTTTTCCTGTAAAAGGTAACTTAGTCATCTTGCCTTTTAAGCATGATTCGCATGTATCGTATGAATCCAATTTAAACGATTCCAGAATTCCACATCGATGTAATTCGGACATGCGTTTCTTGCTTACATGGCCAAGACGGCAATGCCACATGTAGGAGTCTAATTGATTATCCTTTTGAGCACGCTTGTTGCTCGCTTCGATATTGAAAATGTCACTAGATACGTCCAATGTATAAATGTCATTGCTCAAAGTTCTAGTTCCATAAAGTACATCATTCAAAGTTATATAACAACAATTGTTACTAAACATCAAATGGCAACCATTTCTATTTAAGCAGGAAATAGAAACAATGTTCTTTATTAGAGAAGGAACACAATAGCAATTGTCCAGTTCCAAGACTAGTCTACTAGGGAGCTTCAGAAAATAAGTTCCGATGGCGACCGCAACAACCTTTGCTCCATTGCCAATTCACAAATTTGACTCCCCTCTGATGAGTCTTCTTCTATTCCTTAGCCCCTGTATGTCATTACATATATGTGAGCCACACCCAGTATCCAATACCCAAGTGTCTAAGGAAATAGAATGACAATCAATAATGAAGATACCTGAAGAGGATGGGGCATCGGATGCCTTCTTCTTTTTCATGGACTCAAGATAAATCTTACAGTTTCTTCGCCAGTGGCCTTCCTTGCCACAATGATGGCAAGTGCCCTTTTGTGCTAGTTTTGCCTTCTTAGCCTTCTTGTTCTTCCCTTTCTTCTGTTCCTTTTCCTTCCTCTTAGAACCTTTCTTTGAGGAATCAACTAACAGAACTGCCTTCTCCTCATGCTTCACAGAAGGCTCCATAGTCTTCAGCATATTGAAGAGATCAGGAATAGTGGATTCTAATTTGTTCATTCGATAGTTCATCACAAATTGTGAGAAACTCTTGGGCAAACAATATAGAATTAAGTCAATACTTAATTCATGATCCATCACAAACCCGAGGGTGGCTAGCCACTCGATGTACCCGTTCATCTTTAGCACAAACTGTACTATAGATGAACCTTCTTGCATCTTCGTGGTAAAGAGGAGCCTGGAGACTTCGAACCTTTCGGATCTCGCTTGCTCATCAAACAAATCATGAAGATGGAAGACCATGGTATTAGCATCCATATGCTCATGCTGCTTTTGCAGCTTAGGTACCATTGCAGCTAGCATGATGCAACTCGCCAATTCAGAATCTGCCACATGCTTCTGATAGACCAACATTTGGTCTGGAGTTTCATCGTCCCTAGGACGGTTGGGAAGAGGCTCTTCAAGGAATTATGCTAGCTTTTCCTCCTTGAGAACAATTTTTAGGTTTCTAAGCCAATCCAGGAAGTTAGGCCCAGTCAATTTGTTTGAATCCAAAATAGTACGCAAATTCAAACACGTCATGATCAATCGATTAACCAAGAAATACAAAACGAGCATATATGAGAAAATGATTTTAAAATGCATCAATATACATTTATAAATCCCATTCATTTTTTGAATTTCAAAAAACCCCAAAATCACTTCAGGAGATCGTAGGTCCATCTCCGAATGGGCTGATATGCATCATAGATATGAATAACCTTGGAGAGAGCCCAACAAGTCATTCATAACAACGATGGTAGGTATCAAATATACCGATTGCATATCACGTATATGCAACTATCACAATGTGCTATCAACTAATTGAATGTTCACACATACATCGGGTTGTTAACACATTAACAAGTATGCATCATATGCATAGCACCCAACTTCACCTCCATTTACATCGACCTTGGAGAGAGTCCAACAAACCGATGCTCTAGGTTAAAGCCAACCCATTTATCGAGAAATAGTTTTAATATGGTTAGAGCGCATTCAAACAATTAGCCCGGCTTGGAGAGAGTCCAACAACCAAAGCTAATGATTGACCTCTGACTCTTACCATATTAGTATTAAACTATTCTATGGTTTGAACATGTTCGGGTTCGAGCCGGGCTTGGAGAGAGTCCAACAACCTGAACAAGAAATGGAACTCTAGTTCTAACCATATTAATAGAAGGTGTAGGCTTTAATATTGAGTTAGGGTTTTATGTCTCATCCTCTTTGCATGCAAATAACTATTATCTACATGGCATGATATACATGGCATACATCTACATGTCACGACACGCATGACATAATGATATGCATCTAATACAATTACATGGCATACAATTATGTCATGTACAAAATTTTCTTATATGTCATAACTATTTATAGAAATAAAATATGTTTAAGATTTGATTCTCCAAATCAAATCATGATTAAATTAGGAAAATAATTTCCAAATCTAATCACATATTTTATTTGTGGAAATAGTTGATTAAGGGAACCAATTTCCTAAATCATCAAAACTACTTATGGAAATTAAAATATTTTTAAGATTTGATTACCCAAATCAAATCAAGATTTAATTAGGAAACAAATTTCCAAATATAATCAAATATTTTATTTATGGAAAATATCAATTTCCATAAATAATTCTAACTTTCCAAAAGTAGAAGATTTTCATAAATACTTCTAGACTTTCCAAAATTAAAAATTTCCATAAATACTTCTAACTTTCCAAAAGTAGAAAATTTCCAGAAATATCATTATGACTATCGCAAAATAATTTTACGATTATGTCGAAACACAACCTGGGCTCTGATACCACTGTTGGGTTTTCGGCACCGCGGCGAGTGTGTGTTCGAACATGTTTCATAAACATGTGCACAACGGAAGGAATAAAATAATAAATCTAATTTATTACAACACACACATCACACGCATGCATAGTACAACATGTGTAGACATAACCGTAAATTCAAATTTTGCAATAAAAGGAAATTTATACTACGTATACCTGACGTATCACGTGTAGCGGGAAAGACATCAACCGGAACGATTCTCGCTAGAATCGTCTCTATCCGTATCCACGTCGAGTATCTTCGGGATGACTTCACAAAGTCACGAGCCTCGTCTTCATACGAGTTACTAGCCTCGTGTTGAAGACGATGTGATCGAGAGAAGATCACGATCCGAATCAAAATTCGGATCCAAAACGAGTCCTCAAAAACTCGCTTCTCCGGAGAGGTATTTGTCAACCGTTTGACGAATCCTTCGTCCTCCACTTATGAGGATTACCGGAGATCAAATCCCCGGCAAGGCTACCACAGTCGGAGCTCCAAACGTCGTCCAAACGACGCTCCGACGAGAAGGAAACAAGCTGTCCAGAAAACTGGACAGCTTTTGGTGGAGGAATAGGGGTCGGCCAAAAGGGAAGGTTGAAGCTCACCTTGTTGCCGAACCCAAAGGAGATCACCGGAGCTCCTCCGGCAGCAGCTCGACGCCGGCAAGGGGAGAGGACGGCAGCTGTTGGACACCAGCAATGGAGCTTGGGTGGTGGTGGGCGGCGGCAAGGAGAGTTGGCGCCGACTTCACAAGGAGAAGGAGGGGGCGGCAACTTAGGGTTGCTTGGACTTTGGATTAGGGTTTAACAAAAACCCATAAGCCCTATTTTATAGAGAACAAATTATCTTAATGGTTATTGGATCATAACCAAAACCCCGCTAACCCGCTCCATTAATTTAAGCTAAAATAAACCAAACCATAATGGTTTATTTTAAGTTAAAACGAACCGAACCAACTTTGGTTCATTCATTTAAAACAAACCAAACCCCTTTGGTTTATTCTCCTCCATTGGATTAGAACCAAACCAATTTAGTTCATCCATCATGTCTTCATAAGACACGGCCCATCCACGCTTCCATTGCGACAGAAACGATTTCATGCCCGCTCCATATTTGATCCAACCAAACCTAGTTTCTCTCGGTCTGAGAATCTCATTCTCAAGCTCGTTTTAAATCCTTCGGATTACGCTCGTTGTGCGTGGGACCAAATAGGTTCTCGGTTTATGTTTGCCGTCTATAATTAACCATTAATTATAGAACGATCATGAGTGGCACCTAGTAGTACATCATGATCCCTAATTAACCGAAAAGATCAACGATTGATCCAGAACTATTTCTGAAACCCTTCAGCAGCTCGAATGAATCGTGCCCCATTCCCTTCACTCATCTTATACCCTCTTGGTTCAGGACATGGTCTATAGTGTCAGTCCCCACTAGGTTGACTACATCACACCTAGCCCAAGTATCATTTCCTCGTCCTACGGATTCTAGTTACTACACATGTATTGAAGAGTACCTTACTCTAAACATGTAATACTTTGGCCAAAGACTTTAGTAACAATCCGACGAGAGGCCATGGATATACATCTCCTCGCAAGGAGTGGTGAATCCTTTATAGGTTATTCAAACACCTTCAATCACTTCGACTTATACCCAATCATCCCCGGTCCACATCTCCTTAGAGATGCTTGCTTAAGATGTCAGAGCATAAGTCTTTATGATAAAGATGACTTGAATACCGCAAGTCAAAGGATCATCGCACTTAAGCTGCAGTAAGATCTTATTGACATATCTATATATGCAGAGAACCATATGAAGTCTTACGGCTGGTCACTCCAATGAACTAGTTACCATAACTAGCATCGACGATTAACTCCGGACATCACAATGTCTCCAGCCAGTGAGAATCAGCTGCTTGGATATACCAAGGAGTATACCTCGTGCTAGTCTCGACAGAATCAATGGTGTCCAAACCATCAATTCATCGACTAGGGATAATTCCGATACAACACAATTACACATGTAGAGATACTCACTAGTTGTGATCTAATCACAAATTCTCTCATGCTGTGAATCTTATCGTGGACATTCAGTAAATGAGTTTAAGATCTAATCAAATACATGAAAACATGTATACTCAAATAGTGAATCTTCATTTATCATATAAATGGTTCAAACATAAGGCGATTGTCTTAGGACATCTCTCATATATCACTAACAAATATAAAATGCAGACATATCTAAACGTCTACTACGCTATACCTATCCAACCAGAGAACATATTCATAATATATACATATACAGGAAGTCTGCTCTAAACCATATAACGACATAAATACAGGTCAAAGAATATAATAGACAATCCAACAACTATACAGGTATCCTACACGACCGTATAAGCGATGCGGGTAGCATGTATGAAGATGATGTACAACCAAATGCAACAAGCATAGTACAATCAAATGCAGTATCACAATAAGCATATATATATAGACTGCATCTATATATGTATACTAATCACAATCATCTATATATATATATATATATATATATATATATATATACATGCATATATGTATATATATGGAAATATGCAAAAATGTCATAAGTCGGCAATGCATCATGCATGGTCATGTCGGCTCACCCTAAAGCTACCACGACCCCAGTGTGGCCTCGGTGGCTCGAGCATGACAACTGTCCCAACTCAACACCAACCACTACTCTCGAGTGGCCGAGTGGGCAATATGATCGAGTAGCATATAAGCGTGAAGAACAAGCTACACGATGGGGGTCCCTGATGTTGGCCACTCCGACAGTCACTACCCATGAGTGGTCGAGTGCCACACACGCAGGACTACGACACGCAAATCCCACTACCACTATCTATAGTGGTAGAGTGCGGCACCACAATGCTCTGCCCTCACACCGGTTACTCCTTCTATGAGTAACTGTGGAAGCAGGATGACTGGCGACCCTCTCAATCACAAGGGAGACCACGTCGCCAGCATGCATGCAAATGACATGAATGCAATGTCCCACATACAGACATCCACCATAGACTCTCTATTCTACAGAGAGTCATACTAATCAGATCAACGCACTCTCTATCCTGTAGAGAGTCGTACTCAACTGATCATAACACTCTCTATCGTGTAGAGACTCATACCAATCTAATCGACGCACTCTCTATCCTGTAGAGAGTCGTACTCAACTGATGGATGCACTCTCTATCCTGTAAAGAGTTATACTCATCTAATCGACACACTCTCTATCCTGTAGAGAGTCGTACTCAACTGCTTATATCAAGCTAGGACCACCGGTCCGTAGCGACACACTAAATAACATTCACTTGACCATTTATATAATACATGGTCAGTGGTAAACATGTAAACTAAAAGTACTAGAATTAACCCTAGGTTCAAGACATTGTCTACCTACGGATGACCTCTTTGCCCAATTTACAATCAGGTTGTCATTCGGACTTTACTATTTGCACTTAACTAAACAAATTCTAGGTTACTTACATCACCTATATATATAACTCCTAATCATGATAAAATCAAATATGATAGCAACAATGGAGTTAATAGCCAAAGGTAAGGTATCAAGCGCAAGAGTAAATAGAACAGAGTCAAGGTAACATGATCATATAAGATGATCATGCATCTAAATATACTTGCATTAAAACTACCTAACCAAGGTAGGAATTACCCACCTAATATGTAGGTCGTATTAGTTATCCACACGTACGAACATCCATCACTAATCAAATTCCTTCACAACAACATGAACTATAGTTAAGTTCTATTATACAACAAATGATCCAATCGAATTCTTCACCGACTTCGTATCCCAATCAACTAGATTAATCTAGTTATCCAATTAACCTAAACAAGTCTTCACATCTATCCTCATATTGTATCACAAACCAGGTTAACTTGAGACATCAACTATCACTAGATCAATTAAATCATGAGGATAATGATATTCATTCATAAATTAATCCAATCAAACTTACCTTGCAAAATTGCAGTTGCACAACTCCTATATCTGCTATAGGGAATCTGTTCATCCTATAGAAATATGTTAACTTAATCAACATACAAAACCCTTACCTCTCCCTACATCAATCGGCCATAGCTTCAAGAATCGATGATAACCTGCTGCCAAAAAAAGAACATCCTAATTACAGAACACGCACATCCAAGACCCTTGGCAGACAACAAATTTGAATGGCAAAAATTGAAGGGAATGAATAATCGACTATACCAGCACTTGGGATCCATCGGCAGTTTTCCCCCAAATTGCCCTGTTCGTCGGAAAGACCCCCAGCTGCCCTAGCTTCAGCAATCCGTTGTTCAAGTGGTATGGATTTCAAAGGAAGAATGGATTTCGTCCAAAGTAAGAAGGTAAGCAGTTCCTACCTAGCTCCGATGACCACCGGTAGCGAAATACCCCTCACTGAAGGCTCTGCTCGAGTGATTTCCGACAACCAGACCGTGATGCTGTTTGCTGCCGTCGGACCAACAGAAGAAGAGGGCAATGAAAGGCTTGGGATTGCGTTGTTCATCAGCCGCTCAATGGAGATCTCCGGCGACCACAACGGATGGTTGCCGCAGCCAGACCGATAAAAGAAGGGTCGACGCCGAACCAAGTCGGCGATGACAGATGTGCTCAACATTGGGCGGTGGAGCTTCAACTGTAATGGGAGACAGCCAGAGCAAATCCACAATGACAAGAGTAAGGCGACGGATCTGCTGCTCCTGGAGGTGTTCGTTGTCGCCGAGATCAGGAGGGTCCTTCGCTCACCGCCGCTTGCAGAGAAGGGGCAACCTGTGGTCAACCATCGCTCACTGAGAGAGGGAAGAAGAAACGAGAGGTAGAAGTCGGCTGCGGCAAGAAACAGAAGCACGTGGGAGTTGTCGCGAGGAAGAAGATGCCGAGAGGGAGAAGGAGAGGGATCGACAGCAGTTTTGGAAGAGAAAGAGAGCGTCGGGGAAGAGAAGGAATCAACGACTTTAAAGTTAATTACCTATTAATTACTCAATAGCAGATAGTCTAAACAGGCTTTACAAAAACCTGTTTTCTCTATCCCCATGAATTATCTATAAAACTTCCGTTTAAATCCAAAAAAGTTTCTAAAATTTCATGAAAAATCTATAAGATAATTTCTTAATTAACAAGGGTATTTCCTTTTTTCCCAGTATTTTACGTTCTCCTCCACTTATAAAAATTTGGTCGCCAAATTTCGTACTAACATGCAAAAATTACTTTAAGCAAGTTTCCGAAAGAACCACATACATTCCTTAAGTGAACAGATGAGGGTATCGAACTCGGATAGTATCTTCCAGCTCCCACGTAGCCTCCTCATCGAAATGATATTGTCATCCAACCTTTATGTGTCGGATGGTTTTGTTCCGCAACTGACGCTCCTTGCGACCAAGAATCCACACTGAAATCTCCTCATAGGTCGCATTAGACTGAGGTGGGATTGGTACCTCCTTTAGAACATGATCAGAATGCGACACTTATTTCCTTAGCATAGAAACATGAAATACGTTGTGAACACCCATAAGTGTCAGAGGTTAAAGCCAACCGTTAAGCTACACCTCCCATCCATGCCAATATCTCTAATGGGTCAATATAGCGTAGAATTAATTTCCCTTTTAGCCCAAATCATTACACCTCTTTCGTAGATGAAACACACAGAAATAATTGTTCCCCAATTGAGAACTCTAAAGGCCTTTGCCTCCGGTCTGCGTAACTCTTCTGTTGACCCTGTACCTCTAATAACCATCATCCGATGACGTGCACCAACTCTGCATCATGTTGGATACTCTACGGCCCCCAACAGCTGTCATTTCCCAACTTCCTCCCAGAACATAGGAGATCTACAGGGTATACCATATTGGGCCTCAGAAGAAGTCATCTGAATTGATGAGGGATAACTATTCTTATAGTCAAATTCCACTAATGGAATGTAATTCTCCCTACTA
Source organism: Wurfbainia villosa (assembly GCA_025175895.1). Lineage (NCBI taxonomy): Eukaryota > Viridiplantae > Streptophyta > Magnoliopsida > Zingiberales > Zingiberaceae > Wurfbainia > Wurfbainia villosa. The sequence goes on along the minus strand of CM046000.1, from coordinate 75,690,331 downwards.
CCTCCATAATCCATGACATAGGATCTTAATAGATCCTCCAGAGTCTAAATGGTACGCTCCGACTGTCTGTCTGTCTGCGAATGAAATGTTATACTGAGCTGAAGCTCTGTCTCCATAGCTTGCTGCTGACTCTGCCAAAATCGCGAGGTAAATCGCAGGTCTCTATCAGATATAGTACTCAAAAGTACCCCACGCAATCCGATAATCTTTCGGCAATACAACTCTGCAGGATGATCCAACGAGTACGACCCACGAATAGGAAGGAAGTGAGCTGATTCGGTTAGTCGATCCACGATCACCCAAATCGCATCATGTCTTTTACGGGTTCTAGACAATTCCATAACGACACCAATAGTGATATGCTCCCACTTCCATTCCGGAATCAGAATTTTCTAGAGCAATCCAACGAGTTTCTGATGTTTAACCTTCATCTACTGGCATACTAAACATTGAGCAGCAAAATCTGCTATATCTCTCTTCATACCGTTCTACCAGTATCAACGTTTCAAATCTCGATACATCCGAGTACCACTAGGGTGAATATCAAATCTCAATGATGTGCTTCCTGTAGTAACTCTTCCTTAACTGAATGCGTGTCCGAAACACACATCCATATTAGAGACAGAAAATTATCTTCTCACAAGAGAAGTCCATCTAGCATCCAAGATACACTTCACCACACACTTTGTAAGTGCATGGGAGAATTGTTCGTATTCCAGCAACTCAATAGTAGCTACCCAGTAGCTAGTCAAAATCCCATAAGCATTCCTGCTCCATACATCCACAAATCCAGATAATAACTACTAAAGCCACGTCATGTATATGACAATCTATCTCGTAGTTTCTTAACTAATGTAGGCGTAAGATACGTCTCATGCAACTGCATCAGGATCGCTCTGATCCCTAAAACGATGCATTTGCGTACATCCTTTTTATCCACCCTGGAATGATTAACTAATACTCTTGTAAAAGTTAATCTCCATCTAAGTCCTGTAAACTGGTGTCACCATCTTCTGACTAAATGATTTCCATCACCCTCTTAGTCAAACAAATCCGTGGTATAGTAATGTCAAACATTCTATCCACATCTCCAGAATTAACTAAAACATACAAGGAAAACCACCATCTATGGTGGTTAAGTGTGCAACTCCATCTACCACAATCAATAGTGGCCAGGTTACGCAACTTCAACATCCACAAACTAATCCAATTGTGTCCAGGATACACGATTCTCAAATCCAGTGGTGACTAAATCGTTAATTAGTCTAACAACTTAATCAAAACTCATAAAATTCATACTAAGTATGAAATTGTCGTCTCTACACACTTGCATCACCTTTACTCTAAGCTAATGATATATATTAATCATCACAACGACACTGATAATTGTATGACACCATATCACTACAATATCAACGCTCCAGTCGTAGATCGATCCTAGAGTATACACAGGTGTCCTTAGCTGATCTAGACAGATCATTTATCCACAATGAAGGATATTCACTTTTAACAACTATTGCATTCCATCATCGATAATCGATGCATAATCTCATATGTCCATCTCTCTTTCAACAAAGAGTTCCGGATCTTCTCAAGGAGGAATACTAGGATAGATAAATATCCCCTCCAACATCTCCTATAATTGCAACTCATGTTCTTCTAATTTCCATAGTGTTTAGTAACACTTATATCAACAAAATTATCACTCGTATGAGGAATTCAATATCAACACTATCTTCGAAATCACTCTGATCACCTACTCCACTTGCCTATGCAACGGCAAGCCTTAGAGTTCATCCTAAACTACATCCGAATACTCTCAGATTATACGTACATCCGAGAGACATATCGTATCATAATCTCAACAATTTGACCATCCGTAAGGATATGTCTATCCAAGTCTAAGGGCATCCCTTAACTTCTTAATTGTTGGTCCACATCTCACCTAACAGTAGAGATACCACCGACCCACAAGTCGATGCATAGGAACCCTTCTAATCCAACTGAGAATGTTCTAGACAAAGAATACCTATAAACTACAAGTATCTCTCAATATATTAACCCAAAGGGTAAACTAGAGTAATACCCTGAACGATCAATTATCTGTCGATCTGATCCAAAGGCTCCCCGTAGGTCTCAACCTTTCTCCAAAGAGAACAAGATCAGATCCAATAGTCCGCGATAAAGCGATCGCATTTCTGCGAAGAATGGCCCGAGGATTTTCCTAGATCATTTGATCCGATCACTTAATCCTGTGATCTACAACTGTAGAATACCGCATAGATACGACCATCATCATATACTCTCTCCTCTGTACAACGCCAATCCACATCTGAGTCTTCTATGATGTCTTCTGTTGATACTGCTGTGTAAATCACTTCCCCTGAAAGGAAGTATCATGGAACTCCAACCACGCCTGAGGTAGTAGGTTGCTGCTGATGGGATAACCCAATCTTCGATGCTGATCTCTACTGTCGAGACGGTGCATCATCCTCCCGGAATACCATTGATAGTCTTCAACTGAGTCTTCAAGTATAACTCCTCAATTGTACTAGTTGCTTATGATAGCAACAGACGAACTGATCCAACAAATAATCTGACTTCACGTGTCTTTGTTCTCATTTCGCTGATGTGCACGAGGACATCCTGATGATCTACGGTTGGTCTCCTATAAACAGAACGTAGCTCAAGGCCTATGACTCCGATCTTGCTCCTTTTATCCAACAGTCGGAGACTTCTAACCCAAATAAGTTGACCTACAATATCTGCTTATAGGTCTCCAACTCTTAAACATTTGTACGGAGTCATTTCTAAACTTTTGACTCAATCCAATATCTTTCGACAGGATCTGATAGAAGATCCCGACATCCTATTCCAACTATAAGCCAATAACTCTGGGTGGCTTAAAACATCCACTCACATTCTTGAGCTATTGGGTGAGCATAAACTCTGCAAGTCTAATGACTTTGCATGGTATTCCCATTACCGACGATCACCCTACTTGAAGCTCAAAAATTTCTTACAATGTGTCACAGGAAGTGACACGGGGAATTATTCTCCCTCAACATCACTAGACCATGATCAAGTGATATATTATTTCTCGAAGATTATTTTCTATATTTTCCACCAAATACCGGCTTGGTCCCGATAATGGTATGCAAATAACTCTACTTCCTTTGTATAACCCAAGTGAAATACTCAAAAGTACCTTCAAAGTTATACCACTCAGTACGAACGACTCAGGGATAAAAATCCCTATGAAACACCGTAAACTAGCCTTCCGCTATCTTCATCAACAATAGCCTACTTGTCTTATCCATTACCCATCAGGTAATGATATGACTAGTACCGTTATTGAAAATCCCTAAGACTATAGTCTTTGATTATTTTCACAAGAAATGTGACGACTTAACCCCTATTTTCCGACTTGGTATCAATCGGCTCTCAAAGGTAAATCACCTTTTCGACACAGGTTCAAGACTCACAAACCCAATAGGTCGTTCCCGTGGTCAACTCATACCACGGTTACGAACAATAACCAACATACTACAGACTATTCCCTGTTATAAGCATCTAAATGCATAGCCAACAAAACCGAGAGTATAAACCCTATCGACAACTCTGGTTGGTCACCTCGGTGGAAGACCTCTACTACAAGTCTGCACAGGTATAATATATCTAACTGTATACACTTATTAATCAAATCTAGATAAGTATCCAACTAGAAAATAAGTCATCAGGAATACTTACTTCGTGCTTCTTGGAGCTCAGGTCGCTGTCAATCTCATCTCAAAAACCAAAACCGAAACAAATCGACTCTCGAGAATCCAAGACTCGACACAAAAACAACACTGTATGGCATCGCAGAACCTAGGGCTCTGATACCACTAAAGTTGTTATGCCCCGAGAGTATGCCCTGCCGAAAAGCAAATGGACGACATCTCCCCTGTATGTGGCAACATCTCGAGTTAATACAAGGCTCGTAGGCCACAACAACAACAACATATATATATATACGAAAACAAACCACAGCGGAAACTAAAACACAACATCACAAACTACACACATGCATATCGGTATGACTAACACCGACTCAGAACACCATAACAAAACCAGAAAAAGAAAGGTACAACATTTACAATGTCCAATCACTACAAAACATCACATAAACCAAATAAACATCGGAACACCAATGAAAAACCAAAAACCCAGACTCTCGGAGTCGAGATGAGACGATGTCAGCCAGCGGTGCTCCAAGTCCATCACGAAGTCGGCTACCTGTTACCTGGGTGACAGAAAAACCTAGGGTCCGTGGTGGTGAGTAAAATTCAGCAAGTAATAGAAAAACATGTATATATCAATATCACATGTATTTCGATAGAAAAATCTACAGGTATCACTAGCATGATAGCATATCCATGTAAATACCTTCTAACCAAAAGTCAATATAAAATGCAGACATACCTGAACGTCTGCTACGCTACACCTATGCAACCTGAGCACATATCCATAATATATACATATACAGGAAGTCTATTCTAAACCATATAATGATATAAATACAGGTCAAAGAATGCAATAGATAATCCAACAACTCTACAAGTATGCTACACGACCGTATAAGCGATGCGGGTAGCATGTATGAAGATGATGTACAACCAAATGCAACAAGCATAGTACAATCAAATGCAGCATCACAATAAACATATATATATATACTGTATCTATATATGTATACTAATCACAATCATCCATATATATATATACATGCATATATGTATATATATGGTAATATGCAAAAATATCATAAGTCGGCAATGCAGCATGCATGGTCATGTCAGCTCACCCTAAATCTACCATGACCCCCAGTGTGGCCTCGGTGGCTCGAGCATGACAACTATCCCAACTCAACACCAACCACTACTCTCGAGTGGCCGAGTGGACAATATGATCGAGTAGCATATAAGCGTGAAGAGCAAGCTACACGATGGGAGTCCCTGCTGTTGGCCACTCCGACAGTCACTACCCATGAGTGGTTGAGTGCCACACACGCAGGACTACGACACGCAAATCCCACTACCACCGTCTATAGTGGAAGAGTGCGGCACCACAATGCTCTGCCCTCACACCGGTTACTCCTCCTATGAGTAACTGTGGAGACAGGATGACTGACGACCCTCTCAACCACAAGGGAGACCACATCGCCAGCGTGCATGCAAATTGTTGGGTTTCCGGCACCGCGGCGAGTGTGTGTTCGAACATGTTTCGTAAATATGTGCATAGCGGAAGGAATAAAATAATAAATCTAATTTATTACAACACACACACCACACACATGCATAGTACAACATGTGTAGACATAATTGCAATTTCAAATTTTGCAATAAAAGGAAATTTATACTACGTATACCTGATGAATCACGTGCAGCGGGAAAGGCATCAACCGGAGCGATCCTCGCTAGAATCGCCTTAATCCGTATCCACGCCGAGTATCTTCGGGATGACATCACAAAGTCATGAGCCTCATCTTCGTACGGGTTACTAGCCTCGCGTTGAAGACGATGTGATCGAGAGAAGATCACGATCCGAATCAAAATTCAGATCCAAAATGAGTCCTCAAAAACTCGCTTCTCCGGAGAGGTATTCGTCAACCATTTGACGAATCCTTCATCCTTCACCTATGAGGATTACCGGAGATCGAATCCCCGACAAGGATACCGCTGTCGAAGCTCCAAACGTCGTCAAAATGATGCTCTGAAAAGAGGGAAACAAGCTCTACAGAAAACTGGACAACTTTGGTGGAGGAATATGGGTCGGCCAAATAAGGAAGGTTGAAGCTCACCTTGTTGCCGAACCCAAAGGAGATCACCGGAGATCCTCCGGCAGCAGCTGGACGTCGGCAAGAGAGCTAGGGTGGTGGTGGGCAGCGGCAAGGGGAGGGCGCCGACTACACCAAGGAGAAGTGGGCGGCAACAATTAGGGTTGCAAGGATTTGGATTAGGGCTTAACAAAACCCTTAAGCTCTATTTTATAGAGAACAAATTCTCTTAATAGTTATCAGATCATAACCAAAAGCCCGTTAACCTGCTCCATTAATTTAAGTTAAAATAAACCAAACCATGATGGTTTATTTTAAGTTAAAACGAACCGAACCAACTTTGGTTCATTCGTTTAAAACAAACCAAATCCTTTGGTTTATTCTCCTCCATTGGATTAGAACCAAACCAATTTGGTTCATCCATCATGTCTTCATAAGACATGGCCCATCCACGCTTCCATTGCGACTGAAATGATTTCATGCTCGCTCCATGTTTGGTCCAACCAAACCTAGTTTCTCTCGGTCTGAGAATCTCATTCTCAAGCTTGTTTTAAATCCTTCGGATTACGCTTGTTGTGCGTGTGACCAAATAGGTTCTCAGTTTATGTTGGTCGTCTATAATTAACCATTAATTATAGAACGATCATGAGTGGCACCTAGTAGTACATCATGATCCCCAATTAACCGAAAAGATCAACGGTTGATCTAGAACTATTTCTGAAACCCTTCAGCAACTACAATGAATCGTGCCTCATTCCCTTCACTCATCTTATACCCACTTGGTTCAGGACATGGTCTATTGTGTCATTCCCCACTAGGTTGACTACGTCACACCTAGCCCAAGTATCATTTCCTCGTCCTACGGATTCTAGTTACTGCACATGTATCGAAGAGTACCTTACTCTAAACATGTAATGCTTTGGCCAAAGACTTTAGTAACAATCCGACGAGAGGCCATGGGTATACATCTCCTCGCAAGGAGTGGTGAATCCTTTATAGGCTATTCAAACACCTTCGATCACTTCGACTTATACCCAATCATCTCGGGTCCACATCTCCTCAGAGATGCTTGCTTAACATGTCAAAGTATAAGTCTTTATGATCAAGATGACTTGAATACCGCAAGTCAAAGGAATATCGCACTTAAGCTGCAGTAAGAATTTCATGACATATCTATATATGTAGAGAACCATATGAAGTCTTACGGCTGATCACTCCAATGAACTAGTTACCATAACTAGCATCCACGATTAACTCCGAACATCACAATGTCTCCAGCCAGTGAGAATCAGTTGCTTGGATACACCAAGGAGTATACCTCGTGCTAGTCTCGATAGAATCGATGGTGTCCAAATCCATCAATTTCTCGACTAGGGATAATTTCGATACATCATAATTACACATATAGAGATACTCACTAGTTGTGATCCAATCACAAATTCTCTTATGCTGTGAATTGTATCGTGGATATTCAGTAAATGTGTTTAAGATCTAATCAAATACATGAAAACATGTATACTCAAATAGTGAATCTTCATTTATCATATAAATGGTTCATACATAAGGCGATTGCCTTAGGACATCTCTCATATATTACTAACAAACTCCCACTTGGCCTAATGCCAATCGCTATGGTATCTAATACCATAAGCTCTAACATGACCCTCAAACTTACTTTGAGGTAATGTCTTAGTCAAAGGATCCGTTAAGTTCCTTTCAGTGGGGATTTTCTCGATTTGTATTTCCTTCCTACTAATGATCTCTCTGATCAGATGATAGCAGCGAAGCACATGTTTGGATCGTTGATGAGACCTTGACTCTTTCGCCTGTGCAGTTGCTCCATTGCTGTCGTAGTAGACCGGTATAGCTTCAACAATGGATGGAATCACACCAAGTTCATAAATGAACTTCTTGATCCAAACCGCTTCCTTTGCTGCTTCAGAAGCTGCAATGTATTCTGCCTCAATGGTAGAATCCGCTACAGTGTCTTGTTTGAAACTTTTCCAACTCACTGCGCCCCCATTTAAGGTGAACACGTATCTAGACTGAGACCTGGAATCATCCTTGTCTGTCTGGAAGCTAGCATCTGTATACCCGCATATCACCATGTCCCCTTTTCCATATATTAGGAACACATCCTTAGTTCTTCTCAAGTACTTAAGGATTGTCTTAACAGTCGCCCAATGATCTATTCTTGGATCAGACTGGTATCTACTCGTGACACTCAGAGCATACGATACATCGGGCCTCGTACATAACATAGCATACATGATAGATCCTATTGCGGATGCATAGGGAATCTTACTCATCCAAATCCTCTCGTCTTCTGTGCGCGGACACATAGACTTCGAAAGGTGTATCCCATGCCTGATGGGTAGGAAACCTTTCTTGGATTCCAACATGCTAAACCTATTTAGCACTCGGTCTATATATGTAGACTGTGAAAGACCAAGCAACCGTTTCGATCTATCTGTATAGATCTTAATCCCGAGGATGTAGGTTGCTTCTCCCAGGCCTTTCATGGAGAATGTCTTGGACAACCAAATCTTAACTGACTGTAAGACTGAAACATCATTTTCTATAAGTAATATGTCATCGACATACAATACTAGAAACACGACTAAACTCCCACTAACCTTCTTGTACACACAAGGTTCGTCTAGATTTTGTGAGAAATTAAACCTTTTGATTGTCTCATCAAAACAGATATTGCAGCTCCGTGATGCTTGCTTCAATCCATATATGGACCGTCGTAATTTGCATACCTTGGTTTTATCAACCAATGTGAAACCCTCAGGCTGTATCATATACACGTCCTCGAGCAGGTTTCCATTAAGGAAAGCTGTTTTCACATCCATCTGCCATATCTCATAATCATAATGAGCCGCTATGGCCAGGAGCATCTGAATGGATTTAAGCATAGCTGCAGGCGAATAGGTTTCATCATAATCAACACCTTATTTTTGACGATATCCTCTCGCCACCAATCTAGCCTTATAGGTAATCACATTACCATCCATGTCGATTTTCTTCTTGAAAACCCACTTGCACCCTATAGGCTTTATGCCTTCAGGTGGGTCAACCAAGTTCCAAACTTGGTTTTCATACATGGGATCCATTTTTGACTTCATGGTTTTAAGCCACTTATCCCTTTCTGAACTTGTTAGAACTTCTTCATAATTGGTAGACTCCTCATCATCAATGAGTAACATGTCGTTCGATTCACTTATGAGAAATCCATATCTCTCAGGAATATTGCATGTTCTACCAGATCTACGAAGATGTGGTGTTTCAATAGGTCCAGCCGATTGCTCATCACTATGAGTTATCGACTGTTGTGCTTCACCAGGTATCTCATCAATGTATATTTGAGTCTCTCGAGCCTCCTCAAGCTCGATGACACTCCCACTATTTTCTTGCAAGAGAAACTCTTTCTCTAGAAACACAACATGCCTTGAAACAAACACCTTTTGTTCCACAGGATGATAGAATTGGTAACCCCTTATTTCCTTAGGGTATCCAATAAATAGACATTTATCTGACTTAGCATCCAATTTGTCTAATACAGTCTGCTTCACATAAGCAGGACAACCCCATATCTTCAAGTAAGATACATGAGGTTTCTTACTATTCCATATCTCATATGGAGTAGTGGAGACTACCTTGGTTGGCATTCTGTTTAATAAGTAAACAGCTGTTTGAAGTGCATAGCCCCAAAAAGACTTAGGAAGATTCGCATGATTCATCATTGACCTGACCATGTCCAACAAGGTCCAGTTATGTCTCTCAGATACACCATTATGCTGTGGTGTATATGGCGGAGTCCATTGAGACAATATACCATTGTGTCTTAGATAATCAAGAAACTCTTGACTTAAGTATTCACCACCTCGATCTGATCGATGTATTTTAATACTCTTGTCAAGTTGTTTCTCTACTTCATTTCTGAATTCTTTGAACCTTTCAAAGGCTTTAGATTTGTGTTTCATCAAGAACACATACCCAAACCATGAGTGATCATCAGTGAAGGTAATGAAGTAGCTATAGCCTCCTAAAGCTTGAGTTGACATAGGTCCACATACATCAGTATGTATTAGACCTAGCAACTCTCCCACTCGTACACCTTTTCCTATAAAAGGTAACTTAGTCATCTTTCCTTTCAAGCATAATTCGCATGTATCGTATGAATCCAATTCAAACGATTCCAGAATTCCACATCAGTGTAATTCGGACATGTATTTCTTGCTTGCATGGCCAAGACGACAATGCCACATGTAGGAGTCTAATTGATTATCCTTTCGAGCATGCTTGTTGCTCGCTTCAATATTGAAAATGTCACTGGATATGTCCAACGTATAAATACCATTGCTCAAAGTTCCAGTTCCATAAAGTACGCCATTCAAAGTTATATAACAATAATTGTTACTAAACGTCAAATGGTAACCATTTCTATTTAAGCAGGAAATAGAAACAATGTTCTTTATTAGAGAAGGAACACAATAGCAATTGTCCAGTTCCAAAACTAGTCCACTAGGGAGCTTCAGCAAATAAGCGCCGATGGCGACCGCAACAACCTTTGCTTCATTGCCAACTCGCAAATTTGACTCCCCTCTCACGAGTCTTCTTCTATTCCTTAGCCCCTGTATGTCATTACATATATGTGAGCCACACTCAGTATCCAATACCCAAGTGTCTAAGGAAATAGAATGACTTACAATAATGAAGATACCTGAAGAGGATGGGGCATCGGATGCCTTCTTCTTCTTCATAGACTCAAGATAAATCTTGCAGTTTCTTCGTCAGTGGCCTTCCTTGCCACAATGATGGCAAGTGCCCTTTTGTGCTGGTTTTGCCTTCTTAGCCTTCTTGTTCTTCCCTTTCTTCTGTTCCTTTGCCTTCCTCTTAGAACCTTTCTTTGAGGAATCAACTAACAGAACCACATTCTCCTCATGCTTCATAGAAGGCTCCACAGTCTTCAGCATATTGAGGAGCCCAGGAATAGTAGATTCTAATTTGTTCATCCGATAGTTCATCACAAATTGTGAGAAACTCTTGGGCAAACAATGCAGAATTAAGTCAATACTTAATTCTTGATCCATCACAAACCCGAGGGTGTCCAGTCACTCGATGTATCCCGTTCATCTTTAGCACAAACTGCACTACAGATGAACCTTCTTGCATCTTCGTGGTGAAGAGTGTTGGTGCAGTAGGCACCTAAGTCGAACCTGAGTTTTGATTATAGCAAACGATACAAAGATAAGCTCATGTCGTTATCTCACGAGCTGAATCGAGTGTGCAGAAGATTGCTATAGCTGGAGCTGAAGGCTAGCGACACCTGGAGGAAGCCGCGGTGGTCGGGTGACACTCGAGTGACTTCGGAGGGAGCCGAAGGAATCGAGTGGAAGGCCGGAAGTAAAAGCAACACATAAGTATCGAGGTAAGCTCGTGTGTGCAAGCGTAAGTGAGTTCGTATCCTCGTTACGGGGATGATCTTAAGCGTAGATCCGACCAAAGACATCCTATAGATGGTCTAGGTCGAGATCGGACGGTCGACGACCGTCGAAATTATGTTTTTGTTGAGCTAACTTTGACTTGCAGCAAGCATCAGTCGACTGCCAGCTTGGAGGACTCGACTGCCGTCAATCAATCGACTGCTGGAAGTTAGCACTCGACTGATGCTACCATCAGTCGACTGATGATGGCCATCAGTCGACTGATGGTTAAAGGATCAGCTTCAAAGAGTCAAGGTTTATCACTAAATTTCAAGGGGAGTGGTGCTCAAATATGATTGGCTAGGGTTCCTCTCGAAAAGGGGCTCAAAGGCTATAAAAGGAGGTCATAACCTAGGGTTTCATCATCAATTCTAAGTGCTCAAAAGCCTCCACAACACTGCGACTCTCCGATAACTCTACGATAACGAAGTGCTGCCAACAACCCTAGTTTAAGTCCTATCTTCTAGTTATTGGTATAATCTTGTTTTGTCATTTCTTTTAATCTTGCAATTCGTTTGTTAATTGAGGCTTTCTACCATTGCATTTCATTTTAATAGAAGAGAGGGTTTGTCTCTCTATCTTGTGCTTTGAAGGTTTTTGTAATCGTAAAACTCCTACCTCCAACGAGGAGGAGTGTTTTAGTGAATTGCCCTCCGTACACGGTCTAGGACCGTTAGGGCCTTGGAGTAGTAGTCGAAGGCTACGAACCAAGTAAAAAAACTATTTGTCTCATTTAGTTTTTATTTACATTTCCGCTACGTTTAATTGTCTACCGAACGATTTAAAAGAAAAAGTTTTTATCGCTATTCACCCCGCCCCTCTAGCGATCCACTTCGATCCAACAAAGAGGAGCCTAGAGACTTCGAACCTTTCGGATCTCGCTTGCTCATCAAACAACTCATGAAGATGGAAGACCATGGTATTAACATCCATATGCTCATGCTACTTTTGCAGCTCAGGTACCATCGCAGCTAGCATGATGCAACTCACCAGTTCAGAATCTGCCACATGTTTCTGATAGGCCAACATTTGGTCTGGAGTTACATCGTCCCTAGGACGGTTGGGAAGAGGCTCTTCAAGGACATATGCTAGCTTTTCCGCCTTGAGAACAATTCTCAAGTTTCTAAGTCAGTCCAGGAAGTTAGGCCCAGTCAATTTATTTGAATCTAAAATAGTGCACAAATTCAAAGACGTCATGATCAATCGATTAACCTAAAAATACAAAATGAGCATATATGAGAAAATGATTTTAAAATGCATCAATATACATTCATAAATCCCATTCATTTTTCGAATTTCAAAAACCCCAAAATCACTTCGGGAGATCGTAGGTCCATCTCCGAATGGGCTGATATCTAACATAGATATGAACAACCTTGGAGAGAGTCCAACAAGCCATTCATAACTACGAAGGTAGGTATCAAATATACCGATTGCATATCATATATATGCAACTATCACAATGTGCTATCAACTAATTGAATGTTCACACATACATCGGGTTGTTAACACATTAACAAGTATGCATCATATGCATAGCACCCAACTTCACCTCCCTTCACATGGACCTTGGAGAGAGTCCAACAAGACGATGCTCCAGGTTAAAGCCAACCCATTAATCGAGAAATAGCTTTAATATGGTTAGAGTGCATTCAACCAATTAGCCCGGCTTGGAGAGAGTCCAACAACCAAAGCTAACGATTGACCTCTGACTCTTACCATATTAGTATTAAACTATTTCATGGTTTTAAGATGTTCGGGTTCGAGCCGCGCTTGGAGAGAGTCCAACAACCCAAACAAGAAATGGAACTCTGGTTCTAACCATATTAATGGAAGGTGTAGGCTTTAATATTGAGTTAGAGTTTTTATGTCTCATCCTCTTTGCATGCAAATAACTATTATCTACATGGCATGACATACATGACATACATCTACATGTCACGACACACATGACATAATGATATGCATCTAATGCAATTACATGACATACAATTATGTCATGTACAAAATTTCCTTATATGTCATAACTATTTATGGAAATAAAATATGTTTAAGATTTGATTCTCCAAATCAAATCATGATTAAATTAGGAAATAAATTTCCAAATCTAATCACATATTTTATTTGTGGAAATAGTTGATTAAGGAAAGTTAATTTAGGAAACCAATTTCCTAAATCATCAAAACTACTTATGGAAATAAAATATTTTAAGATTTGATTTCCCAAATAAAATCATGATTAAATTAGGAAACAAATTTTCAAAATCTAATCATATATTTTATTTATGGAAAATATCAATTTCCATAAATACTTCCAACTTTCCAAAAGTTGAAGATTTCCATAAATACTTCTAGACTTTCCAAAATTAAAAAATTTCCATAAATAATTCTAACTTTCCAAAAGTAGAAAATTTCCAGAAATATCATTATGACTATCGCAAAATAATTTTATGATTATGTCGAAACACAACCTGGGCTCTGATACCACTGTTGGGTTTCTGGCACCGCGGCAAGTGTGTGTTCGAACATGTTTCGTAAACATGTGCACAGCGGAAGGAATAAAATAATAAATCTAATTTATTACAACACACACACCACACACATGCATAGTAGCAATATGTGTAGACATAATCGCAATTTCAAATTTTGCAATAAAAGGAAATTTATACTACGTATACCTGACGTATCACGTGTAGCGGGAAAGACATCAACCGGAGCGATCCTCGCTAGAATCGCCTCTATCCGTATCCACGCCGAGTATCTTTGGGATGACATCATAAAGTCACGAGCCTCCTCTTCGTACGGGTTACTAGCCTCGCGTTGAAGACGATGTGATCGAGAGAAGATCACGATCCGAATCAAAATTCGGATCCAAAACGAGTCCTCAAAAACTAGCTTCTCCGGAAAGGTATTCGTCAACCGTTTGACGAATCCTTCATCCTCCACCTATGAGGATTACCGGAGATCGAATCCCCGGCAAGGCTACCACTGTCGGAGCCCCAAACATCGTCCAAACGATGCTCCGACAAGAGGGAAACAAGCTGTCCAGGAAACTGGACAATTTTTGTGGAGGAATATGGGTCGGCCAAATAAGGAAGGTTGAAGCTCACCTTGTTGCCGAACCCAAAGGAGATCACCGTAGCTCCTCCGGCAGCAGCTCGACGCCGGCAAGGGGAGAGGACGGCAGCTGCTAGACGTCGGCAAGGGAGCTTGGGTGGTGGTGGGCGGCGGCAAGGGGAGGGCGCTGACTACACCAAGGAGAAGTGGGTGGCAACAATTAGGGTTGCAAGGATTTGGATTAGGGCTTAACAAAACCCTTAAGCCCTATTTTATAGAGAACAAATTCTCTTAATGGTTATCGGATCATAACCAAAAGCCCGTTAACCCGCTCCATTAATTGAAGTTAAAATAAACCAAACCATGATGGTTTATTTTAAGTTAAAACGAACCGAACCAACTTTGGTTCATTCGTTTAAAACAAACCAAATCCTTTGGTTTATTCTCCTCCATTGGATTAGAACCAAACCAATTTGGTTCATCCATCATGTCTTCATAAGACACGGCCCATCCACGCTTCCATTGCGACTGAAACGATTTCATGCTTGCTCCATGTTTGGTCTAACCAAACCTAGTTTCTCTCGGTCTGAGAATCTCATTCTCAAGGTCATTTTAAATTTTTCAGATTACGCTCGTTGTGCGTGTGACCAAATAGGTTCTCGGTTTATGTTGGACGTCTATAATTAACCATTTATTATAGAACGATCATGAGTGGCACCTAGTAGTACATCATGATCCCCAATTAACTAAAAAGATCAACGGTTGATCCAGAACTATTTCTGAAACCCTTCAGCAGCTACAATGAATCGTGCCCCATTCTCTTCACTCATCTTATACCCACTTGGTTTAGAACATGGTCTATTGTGTCAGTCCCCACTAGGTTGACTACGTCACACCTAGCCCAAGTATCATTTCCTCGTCCTATGGATTCTAGTTACTACACATGTATCGAAGAGTACCTTACTCTAAACATGTAATGCTTTGGCCAAAGACTTTAGTAACAATCCAACAAGAGGTCATGGATATACATCTCCTCGCAAGGAGTGGTGAATCCTTTATAGACTATTCAAACACCTTCGATCACTTGGACTTATACCCAATCATCTCGGGTCCAAATCTCCTCAGAGATGCTTGCTTAAGATGTCAAAGTATAAGTCTTTATGATCAAGATGACTTGAATACCGCAAGTCAAAGGAACATCGCACTTAAGCTGCAGTAAGAACTTCATTGACATATCTATATATACAGAGAACCATATGAAGTCTTACGGCTGGTCACTCCAATCAACTAGTTACCATAACTAGCATCCACAATTAACTCCGGACATCACAATGTCTCCAGCCAGTGAGAATCAGCTACTTGGATACACCAAGGAGTATACCTCGTGCTAGTCTCGACAGAATAGATGGTGTCCAAATCCATCAATTCATCGACTAGGGATAATTTCGATACATCACAATTACACATGTAGAGATACTCACTAGTTGTGATCCAATCACAAATTCTCTCATGCTGCGAATCGTATCATGGACATTCAGTAAATGAATTTAAGATCTAATCAAATACATGAAAATATGTATACTCAAATAGTGAATCTTCATTTATCATATAAATGGTTCAAACATAAGGCAATTGCCTTAGGACATCTCTCATATATTACTAACACAAATGACCTAAATGCAATGCCCCACATACAGACATCCACCACAGACTCTCTATTCTACAGAGAGTCATACTAATCAGATCAACACACTCTCTATCCTGCAGAGAGTCGTACTCAACTGATCATAACACTCTCTATCCTGTAGAGAGTCATACCAATCTAATCGACGTACTCTCTATCCTGCAGAGAGTCGTACTCAACTGATGGACACACTCTCTATCCTGTAAAGAGTCGTACTTATCTGATCGACACACTCTCTATCCTATAGAGAGTCGTACTCAACTACTTATATCAAGCTAGGACCACCGGTCCGTAGCGACACACTAAATACCATTCACCTGACCATTTATACAATACATGGTCAGTGGTAAACATGCAACCTAAGGGTATTAGAATTAACCCTAGGTTCAAGATATTGTCTAACTACGGATGACCTCTTTACCCAATTTACAATCAGGTTGTCATCCGGACTTTATTATTTGTACTTAACTAAACAAATTCTAGGTTACTTACATCACCTATATATATAACTCCTAATCATGATAAAATCAAACATGATAGCAGCAATTGAGTTAATAGCCAAAGGTAAGGTATCAAGCGCAAAAGTAAATAGAACAGAGTCAAG
The DNA here is from genome assembly GCA_025175895.1 of Wurfbainia villosa. Taxonomy (NCBI): domain Eukaryota; kingdom Viridiplantae; phylum Streptophyta; class Magnoliopsida; order Zingiberales; family Zingiberaceae; genus Wurfbainia; species Wurfbainia villosa. The sequence continues at coordinate 75,673,677 of CM046000.1, read as the reverse complement.
GTAACATGATCATATAAGATGATCATGCATCTAAATCTGCATGCATTAAAACTACTTGACAAGGGTAGGAATTACCCACCTTATATGTAGGTCGTATTAGCTATCCACACATACGAACATCCATTACTAATCAAAGTCCTGCAAGACAACATGAACTATAGTTAAGTTCTATTATACAACAAATGATCGAATCGAATTCTTCACTGACTTCGTATCCCGATCAACTAGATTAATCTGGTTATCCAATTAACCTAAACAAGTCTTCACATCTATCCTCATATTGTATCACAAACCAGGTTAACTTGAGACATCAACTATCACTAGATTAATTAAATCATGAGGATAATGATATTCATTCATAAATTAGTCCAATCCAACTTACCTTGCACAATCGCAGTTGCAGAACTCCTGTATTTGCTATAGGGAATCTATTCATCCCATAGAAATATGTTAACTTAATCAACATACAAAACCCTTACCTCTCCCTACATCAATCGACCATAGCTTCAAGAATTGACGATAACCTGCTGCCAAAAATAGAACATCCTAATTACAAAACACGCACAGCCAAGACCCTTGGCAGACAACAAATTTGAACGGCAACAATTGAAGGGAATGAACAATCGACTATACTAGCACTTGGGATCCATTGACAGTTTTCCCCCAAATTGCCTTGTTCGTCAGAAAGACCCCCAGCTGCCCTAGCTTCGGCAATCCGCTGTTCAAGTGGTATGGATTTCAAAGGAAGAATGGATTTCGTCCAAAGTAATAAGGTAAGCGGTTCCTACCTAGCTCCGACGACCACCGGCAGTGAAATACCCCTCACCGACGGCTCTGCTCGAGTGATTTCCGACAACCAGACGATGACATTGTTTGCTGCCATCGGACCAACAGAAGAAGAGGGCGACGGAAGGCTTGGGCTTGCGTTGTTCATCAGTTGCTCGGTGGAGATCTCTGGCGACCAAAACGGATGGTTGCTGCTTCCAGACCGATAAAAGAAGGGTCAACGCCGAACTGAGTCGGCGATGACAGATGTGCTCAACATCGAGCGGTGGAGCTTCAACTATAATGGGCGACAGTCGGAGCAAATCCACAGCGGCAAGAGTAAGACGACGGATCTGCTGCTCCTGGAGGTGTTCGTTGCCGCCGAGATCGGGAGGGTCCTTCGCTCGTCGGCGCTTGTAGAGAAGGGGCAACCTATGGTCAGCCATCGCTCGCCGAGAGAGGGAAGAAGAAACGAGGGGTAGAAGTCGACTGTGGCAAGAAACAAAAGCACGTGGGAGTTATCGCGAGGAAGAAGACGCCGAGAGGGAGAAGGAGAGGGATCGACAACAGTTTCAGAAGAGAAAGAGAGTGTCAGGGAAGAGAAGGAATCAATGGCTTTAAAGTTAATTACCTATTAATTACTCAATAGCAGATAGTCTAAACAGACTTTACAAAAGCCTGTTTGCTCTATCCCCATGAAATATCTATAAAACTTCCGTTTAAATCCAAAAAAATTCTAAAAATTCATGAAAATTCTATAAGATAATTTCTTAATTAACAAGGGTATTTTCTTTTTATTTTTTGATATTTTACAAAAATAATCCGACAAAATGGTAGTTATCAGCCACTCGAGAGTAGTGGTAGTTGGAGTCGGGATAGTAGTCATGTCGTGCTACCCTTGCCACTCTGGAGTCGTGGTTGGACGGGTCCGCAGACATGGGTATGCATATGCATTGTTGATATATATGTATGCATGTATTCGATATATGTTTTACATATGCCTGTGAGATGCTGTATTTGTTTGCTGCATATGTGTGTACATCATGATACATGTCATTTGCATATTATATACTGCTGTGTGTTGAGCATGATATATATGTTGGTCCAGACTGTTGTATGCATTTGATTAACGTCATGTCATAGTGTAGTATAGACCAGGTTGTTATTACATGTGATTATATATTGTTCATATGTCTGAGTGTTGGTCGGATATGGGATTGATCTTGTATGTTATATGGGTTATGTTATTGTATACCTGTTCAGGATGATATAGCTTATGGTGTTGCAGACCGTTAGGTACGTTAGTACATTACTTCATGTTCAGTTGATCAGTTTAGTATATGCATTGAGTATGACTATACTGTGGTTACTTGTTAGTACATTTAGGACTGCATGTCTATTGGACATTTCTTGTATACCTGTAGATCTTCACATGTATACTTGTGGATCTCTTTATCCTATATGTTGTTCATGCACTTTCTACATATTACCCCTGAGTTTATACTTACCACCACGGACCATGGATTTCCTATCGCCCAGGTAACAGGTAGAAGATTCCTTGGATGTTTAGAGCTCCGCCAACTGATCTCATCTCACACCGAATGGCTAGATATTATGTCCGTATTGTATTCTTGTGGATTGTTGTTTTGAGATTTCATCCTATATTGTTTCCATATTTGTGGTTACGGATGTGTTGTACGTATTTAACTTTTGATATGGTTTCTATTATGATTTTTGTTGTGTCAAAGTCACTCCGGAGTGTATAGTCAAGTCTTTGTATCTTTTGTCAGTATATTTTCGCTGTGTTTCATGGATTATGTCTATATATATGTTATGTGATTGTGACCAAAAGGTTTTATGTATATCAGGGAATTGTATCACGTACAGAAGAGATGTTGTCCGATTATTTTCAGCTCGGCATACTCTCGGGGCGTGACAAAACGCTCCCTTAAAAGATTGTTCGGCGATGAGGAGGCTTATTATGTGTTAGTGTGTCGAAAAAAATTCTGTTGTTTTCAGAGTTAAACCTATTCTAATTCAAACAGAAAGGAATGAGTAGCCACCCTAGGAGGAAGATATCATTTAGTTTCAAAGGTATTCCTTTGATGGTATTTTTCCAGTAATTCAGGTATTCTACTTGTATGTGTTGGGAGATTATTGATATACAACGTATGCTGGATAGAGATGCTCGAGGCTTTGTATCTGGTTATCAGAGTCGGCCCTGGGCCAAGACAATTGGGGCCCTCGTCTAGGGTCCACAAATTATTTTTTAAAATTTTAAGTATAAAAGGACATATTTTTTTATCGAAAATTAAAATTTTCTTCTATAAAAAGATTCAAATTTAACTATTTCGCTCCAGACACCTGAACAACTATGACCGGCTCATTGATATCCCAAGTTGAATAGCTAGTCAGTCTTGATTGGTGTTCCCTCAAGATGCGCATTTATAGCCCAGTGGCGGATCCAAGACCCAGAGGGCAATGGGGGAAGTTAACAGACGCAATTGCTCACTTGACTCACTTAATACACAATTTTAATGATTCTAAAAATGATGTTATTAATTGGATACTTTGAAGTGCATTGTACTAGCTCAACGAAGAGAAAATGATTATGAAATATTTTTTTTTTTCAAGAAGATATGCGATGGACAATGATATTTGATCACCAAATAAAATACGATCATCCCTTGAAATATCAAAGTTAGATGGATACAAGAAGAAAATTAAAGACTATTTTGACATTATTGTAGTGTTCAGAACTATTTTGTGTTTTTAATCAGAAATAAAATACGCAATATCTTTAATAATATCTCTGAGCTGAGTGAGTGCAATTGGCCCCATTGGACTCTTTCTAGATCCACCCATGGCACAAGGAAACTATTGGTAAGATTTCAAGAAAAGTATATAATGTAGTATGGTTGTTATTGCATGAGGCATATGTGTTATTCATTTACATCTGATAAAAGTTATTATACTTAATAGTTAGGTGTCTGGCTCCTCCTGAAATATATGTAGTCATTGAGTATTGATTCAAAGAACTATATATTGATATGGTGTAATTATTTTTTTTTATGGATACATCAAATAATGTCTCTCTCTCTACTTGGTAGTTGAGTAGATCAAATCTTGCGACTGAGTTTTCTCTTTTAAGTACCCTAGAGGCTATGTGTTTGATGTGAAGGAGAAGCCTGCCCTCCCCTCCAACTTTGTCTCCTCTCCTTAATCATCTTCTGTATTCTTCTTGGCGTTGGCATCCAATGTTTTAGTCACTACATAACTAATTCTAGCAAATTCTGATTTCCATGCATGTGAAGAAACACCACGTCACTCATTTCTTATTTTAAGGTCCTATGAACATCTGTTTAAACCTAGAAACTTTCCCTCAGACTAACCGATTTGCCATTGCTTGATCTTCAAGCTCAACATAAGAGGGAGGTTTGAATTTGGAGTCTCTTCAATTTCTTCATCGCCACTTGTCTTAGACACCACCATAATTCTTAGATTTATACCCTCAGTGCTCAGCATTTTATCATCACACGTCCTATGCTCAATTTTGATTTGTCAAATGCCTTCAAGAAACTTGTACCGAGAGCCAAAAGTCCGTCCTTTACTTCCACATTTGATGCCCCGCCACCACATAGCATAATATCAAATAATTAACCAAGAGCCCCCAAGGGCACGGCGTGGTAGTTCCGAGCGAAGGGTTCCTCTGAACTGGCCTGGGGTCGATTCCGTCCTTTAGCAGCGCGCGTTGGGCAGGTGGTGGTGCTCGATGCCCCCTGTCCCAGCGTGGTCGGCCCATCAGGCGCCCACGAACTCGTACGCCACGGGTCACCCGTCACCCGTCACCCTGATTTACCCTTGTCAACTGGTGGGGACTCTAGTCGAAGGCCTTGGGGCGGGGCCGGTTGGCCCTGTGGATTAGTGGACGCAAGCCCGATACCACAGGTTAATCAAAAAAAAAAAATAACCAAGAGATTAATATTAAAATTCATTTATTATAAACATATTAAATTAATCATCTTATGCAATTCAAGGATTCTCTATCACATAAATTATATATCACTATAAAAAATGCAGCATTTGACGACGAATTTTACAACGAATTTTGAATAAAAATTCGTTACAAAATTTTTTTGCAATGAAATTTGTAACAAAGTATTTTTCGTTGTAAATAATTCGCCGCTAAATTTTGCAACGAAAAAAAAAATTCGTCGCAAAAATTACAAAGAATAAAATTTTCGTGGCAAAATTAATTGTTACTTAGCGATAAAAATGGCAACAAAAATGACTCGTTGCAAAATTTGATGACGAAAATAATTATTCGTTGCCAAATTTGATGACGAAAATAATTATTCGTCGCCAAATTTGGCAACAAAACATAGTTCGTCGTCAAATTTGGATAAAAAGAAAGTTCGTCGCAAAAAACTAATAAATTTATTTACATATTACTCTGCATCGGAAATAAATTTGGCAACGAAAGTAACTATTCATCGTCAAACTTGGCGACGAAACAAATGTCGTCGCCAAATTTAGCGACGAATAGTTATATTCATCGGCAAATCTACGACGAAAACACATTTCGTCGTAAAAGTCTAATAAACATATTTTCATGAATGAAAATAAATTTGGTAACGAATAATTCTTTTCGTCGCCAAATGTGCAACGAAAAAAAATTTCATTGCAAAATATTCAAGGTCAGTCGACTGAAGAATACCATCAGTCAACTGACGTCTGACCAGTTCGACTGGTCAGTCGGCTATCAAAGTTTTTGTAAGGTGCTACAGTAACAACAGCCGATTGGAAAGCGAACAATCGACTAAGAAATCGACTAAATAAGGTTCTGTAAGATGATATAGTAAATCAGTTGACTGATAATGGATAATCTGTGACAAAATATTTTTTCGACGCAATTTCTATGATGAAAAAAATTTTTAGTTGCAAACACGCATTTATTAGTCGATTGATGGTGGGTGTCAGTCGACTGGTGGTGGAGAAGCAGGTCATAAAATGGTTTTTAATCGATTGCCCAATCGATTGATAGTATACTAGTCGACTACCCAATCGACTGATAGTATACCAGCAGACTAGATACATGAGGCAGTCGACTGTTGCTTTTTTTTTGCAACCAAAATTTTTTTTCGTTGTCAATTCTAGGATGAAAAATGATTTTTCATCTCAAATTTACGACGAAATTTATTTTCGTTGTTAATCTAGGAAAATTAAAAAAAAGTATCATGATAAATTCTATTATTTTCCCTGTTTTACAAAAACACATACCAATATAAATTAATTTTCATATCAAACTTTAATACCAAATCAATATATACATAACAAACATAAACATAACTTGCAATACATAGATATCAAATGTGATAAGTTAAGTTATATTTAAATACAATAAATTCAAACGTAACCACCATTGTCACCATCATCATCAAAAAATACATCATCATTGTCATTGTTACAGGGATCAGGAGAAGGACCAGATTGAGAAGAAGGAAGTCGACTTCAACGAGATGTTAAATGAAGATGCTCCATAATTAACATCTGTTGCCTCTGAAATTTATTCATTTGTTCATTTACTTCCTGCTCTCTTTGTCTCGATTCATTTTTTCCTTTTGCGCTAGTAACTCCCTCAAATGAGTAACCTCTTTGGTCAATTGATTTATTTCTACTCTTACTGTCGATGAGGATGAAAAAGAAGCACCAGGAACTTTATAGGTTTAACTTAAAGAACCGAGTCTAATTATTCTTCCACTTTTCGCCCCTCCAGTTGCTTTGAGCCATAAATTGATATTGTTAACAAAAGACTCAGATTCAACTACATCATCACTTGCACTCAATTTTATCTGTGTAAATTCATCATATTTCTCCTATTTTGAAAGGAAAAAAAATTAAATACTAACATAAAAATTTAAATTTTTTAAATTACAAATCTTCATTATTCTAGCTCTCTCCTCACTCCACATCTTATCTTTCTTTTGGAATGTACGGGTGAAAGTGGCTATAAATGATGACTCAGTCCTTGTCTCCTGGGCCTAAACAAACATCGTTATAATTTATAAATTAGTGAGAATTAGATTACAAAATTAGGATTTGAAAAAAACTCACCAATCGATGTCTATGTTCATCAATATTTATTGAGCTTCCCGTATACGTGGCAGACATAGCGCTGGCATTACAATGTTGATTTTTCTTATTTTACTCACTCTTTCGTTTTCTATCCTCAGATTCCCAATATGCAACAATCTTATTCCAATTCTCCTCAGTTATGTAGTGTGACTTTTTTACTTTTGGTTTTTGCATGATTGAGTATGTTTATGATATGGTCGCCACACTTTTTCTTGAAAATCCTCCTTATCTCTAGTATTTCACTCTCCTCCCAAGTAAATACCTACCGCAGTAGAGAAAAAATTGAATTTATTATATTAACTGTAATTTTATATATAAAATGATTTAAATAACTTACCTTAAAGTCATTCCACCATAAACTTTTTATTTCTTCCGGCGTGCTCGTATAACTAATACAAGCTCCGCCCCAATGGTTATTCTCTATTTTATTCAACTCGTGAATAACATGTAAAAAATTTATAAATCTATCATAAAATAAAAAACAAACCATGTTAGATATTTATAAAAATATATATCTTATTGAAAAACATAGGTAATTTAAAACTTGAATACTTATGAATCTCCGCGTGGAGATATCACCTCTTACGTATCTTCCCTTTCAATCAGTGATTGTTGTACTGGGGAAGATACATTAGCAAGGATCTATTGAGAACCAGGAGATCCTGCAATTGGAGAAGAGCTCGAGGGCACATTTCCTGCAAGAGCATCAAATTGTGCAAGGGTTGAACCAGAGGAAGATTGTGATCTTCCATCGCTACTCCGTGTATGACCGCTACGTCGAAACTAACAATCATAATTATTAGAAGAATATGAAAGTAAAAAAAAAAGAATTACATTTGCATATTGAATTTATAATATGAACAATAAAAAAAATTACCATATTTGAAGTAACTGGATAACCTATAAAAAAGGCAGTTCATTAATATATCAAATATATGAAATTTAGAATTATATAGTAAATAGAAACATAATTGATACTGAATAAAAGTTATCCATAATTATAAATCGAAGTCCTCATTGTGAATTTCATCCTAGTCATACATTTGATCTAATCATCCTCATCATCTTCACATCGTCATCGTCATCATCATCGGCATCGTCATCGTCATCGTCATCGTCATCGTCATCGTCATCGTCATCTTCATCTTCATCCTCTAAATTAAATTCCTCATTCATTTCACTTGCATCAATGTCTATTACTACGCCACTGGGATCTCATAATATTAAAATATTATATTCTTTGATATGAAATGTATTGACAACTTCATCTTGTTGATATGCTATGTCTTCCCAATGTTCCTTAATTTTTTTACGTGCTTTTATTTTACAAACAACATACCAATCACTTTTATCTCATCTCAGACTAGGATATGAAGCATAAAATACTTGAATAGCTTATTGCGCTAACACAAATGGTTCATACCTCTATTGATGTAATCGGCCCAGGTCACGATTGATCAGACTCGAGTTTGACTCGAGAGATATTTTGATATTTGACAAAATGTATGATAATGTGATTATCATGGGAAAGTCCAAGTCATGGGTACTTGGCATGGAAAGTCCAAACATGGGTCTTGGTAATAGGAAAGTCCAAGTCTTGAGTACTTGGCATGGAAAGTCTAAGCATGGGTCTTGGCAAGGGAAAGTCCAAGCTTGAGTATTGGCAATTGGAAAGTTCAATATGTGTTGGCATGGAAAGTCCAAGCATGGGTCTTGGCAAGGGAAAGTCCAAGCTTGAGTCTTGGCAATTGGAAAGTCCAACATAGGTTGACAAGGAAAGTCCAAGTCATGGGTACTTGGTAATTGAGAAGTCCAAGGTGTGATATTGGCGGCGTAAAGTCCAAAGGGGATTCTTGGAAACATAAGTCCAATGGTTTAGTGACGTAAAGTCCAAGCGGTAGTCTTGGCAGCATAATCCCAATGTGCCTTGGCGGGATAGACCACATTAGTATGACAATAGTCGATGGAAGCACCAGAAGGCTAGCATATGGATGAACAAGTCATGGATGACTTGGAGGGATCCAATATGTGTGAGGCTGATGGAGGTGGCTAGAAGGCTTAGGTCTAGGCTAAGGGTGATCTAGCAAGTATGAGGGCATCATACTTGGGGTTAAATCTCATGGTTGAGGTTATCAGTCGACTGGAATTTTAGACCAGTCAATTGGTCATGTATTTTGACACTTGGTAGCCGAGTTGACTTTGGGCAGTCGACTGGGATTATGACCAGTCGATTGCTATGAGTAAATTGGGGTTCGACTGTGGAGAAATGACCTTGGCAGTCAACTTCCAGCATTGGGCAATCGACTGATGGTTTGAGCAGTCGACTGCCATGGATGGCAGTCCACTGCTAGTCAAGGTTGCGGGAGCAGAATGCTTGGTAGCCGATTGGTTAGTCGTCTATGGCCTCGGCAGTCGATTGATGTGTAATGGCAGTCGACTGCCAATGTATCCGTTGGAGTTTTTCAGCGTGGCTCGAGCTGTTGTGAGACAATGACTATATCGCAATCAGTCAATTACTAAGCGGAATCCAGCCCGAATACAGGTTATAAAAGTAGCTCGTGGAGGAGGATTTGACAAGGATTTTCTTGGGCGATTTGAAGGGGAATAATTGGTGCTTTCCAGTTCTTCAAGGCTAGTCCAAGACAATCAACAAGCAAACTTCTAAAAGATCTTTTGTAAAGTGTTCTTTACATTCTTTTGTGTATTTCATTTGTATTTGCTTGTTTATTTCTTGTATTACTTTTGTAATCGTTGTAAGAAGTTTCTCCGCCTCCGACTTGTTGTCGAGGAGTGTTTTGATTATAAGTGGTGTTTGGCATCGCTATGGCTCGTTTGAGCTCAACCCGTGGAGTAGGAACCCTAAGGTTCTTAACCACATTATATCGACATGTTCTTGTATTTGTGTGCTTGTATTTTTGTTATTGATATATTATTTTTATTTCCACTGCGATAAAGAAAATTGTAGAAAGCACGATCGATTTCCATCGTCAAACGAAAATGCACTATTCATCCCCCCTCTAGCGGTCACCGACATTCATACAATTGGTATCAGAGCTAGAAGCTCTTTTACGGATTAACAACCGAGAGCAAATTTGTTAGAAGGCAAGATGGAATTTGAAGAAAAATTGGAATGGGACATCAACACCCCAATTCCATACACCTTCAATGGATAAGAAGGGTTTGAGTAATGGAGGGTACGAATGAAGAACTTCTTCATGATGGATTTTGAAGATTGGATGATCCTAGTGAAAGGGTTTGAAATTCCAAGAGGTCCAAAAGGTGGATACCTCAAGAAGAAAAGATGGACTGAAGAGCAAGTCCAAGATTTCGAAAGAAATGATAAGGAAACACAATTAATATTAAATTCAATATCTAATAATATTGTGTCTAGGTTAGGTGAATTTTAAGCTGCCAAGGAGCTATGGGATAGATTGGCCAAGCTCCATGAAGAACCATCCATGGCTCGAGTAGAAAGGGAGCCTGAAGAGGAGTGTTCATCCTCACAAGGAAGTGAGGATTCAGAAGTTGAGAAGGAGTCAACACCTGAATTGGTGGAAGAAGAAGAAGTAGGAGAAGCCTCCACCTCTAGGATTGAGGGGGAGGAGAGTTTATCCTCAATGCCGGAGCAAAATCAAGAGGAGCCATCAACCTCCGGGAGAAGTGATGAACAAGCTCAAGAGGACTCTACCACCACCCTAGGTAACTCAAGCAATTTAGTTAAAAATAAAGATCATATAATTTGTTTTAAGTGTAGGGAAGCAAGACACTACAAGAGCAAGTGTCTGAAGAAGGTCAAGAAGGCTCAACCGGCACCAAAGGTCAAGGATGTCAGTGCCCCAATTAGGAAGAGCAAGGAGCACGTGGTGTGCTTTAAGTTCCAACAACCGGGGCATTATACGAGTCAATGCCCTAGGGGGAGGAAGAAAGGGCAAGAAGGAGTCAACAATGTAGGGGGAGCTTCTAAAGCAAACCCTAAGGTATATTTTCATAATGCTCATTCTTTATGTAAGAATCAAAAGCATGCTTTTAATTCACTTGCTATTATTCACGAAAGGCATGCTAGAAATAGATTTTATTGCTTTGGGGATAAACATGTCGATTTTAGTTCTAAGGACAAGTCTAGAAATAATGACTATAGACCTATTTCAACTAAGGAGAAATTTTGGACTAATGTCCCTAGAAAAATGTTACCTAAGGAAAGTATTAGGAAGATAGAAAACTATTTAGGCATTAACCCTAAGAAGGGTAGACATCTGTTAGTGAAAACCCTAGAGCCAATCATGTGATGATTGTTGTATGGACTTTATTGTATCATATTCCAATTTATAAAGGCATGATTATTATATTTCCTTGTATTGGTGCCAAATAACTAAATATAATAATGTCCTTGTGTAAAATACCTAAAAAAAAATTATATTCCTCGTTAATTGATAAATCATCTTGAGGAATTTTTCAGGAATTTATAGAAATTTTCCTAGACTTAAACGGAATTCTATTGGGTTTAATTAATTGAATCTTGGGTTAATTAAACCAAAGGTTAATTGGTTATAGATTAAATCCGACCCGGTTGTTTTCCAAACTCGATCCGGTTGCTTAAGCCGAGCGGTTTTGCTTCGGTTTCTTTTCCTCTCCGCCGAATGCTTTATCTCGAGCGTTGCTTCTTCCATTTTTCTCCGCCGATCCTTCTTCCCCAATCCTGATCTTCATCGCGGCTTTTCTCCTTTTCCTCACCCACGCCGCACGCTCTCCTCGGCTATTTGATCGCCGGCGCCCTAAGCCAGCCAGTCACGCAGAGGGTAGCAGCCACGCCGTCGTCACTCTTCCATCGACTGATCTGCCTCCACAAGTCGCACGCTTCGCGGCTGCCGAACTGCCCCACCGCCGCTTCATCGAATATCTCCAATCGAGCCGTTGGGGATTTCGCGAGCAACAGTGCCGCCTGGAGCAGCAGCCCGATCTAGGCGATCCCCTTTCCCTGCTCTTCCCACCAGTCGTCGACCTTTCTCTTTCTCGCGGGATCTCCGTGGAGGCGTCGCCGTGCTCAAAGAGGAGCTGCTGAATCGTCGCCGCTTCTTTTCCTCCCTTCATCGTCGAGGATTTGAGTTTTTCCTCTACACAAGCAACGTTGATGCCTCTGCCTCAGCCGCCGATGTCTCCTCCTCTATTGCAACCACAACATCGTGGTCAGTGTTGATCGAGGTCGAGGATGCCCTTTGCACGATGCTACGGCCTGCCTCCACTATGATATGGGTTTTGCGATCCCCGTACGAGTTCCAGTCGATGATTTTGGCATCTATGTGGCAATTTCTGCTCCGGAGCACAACTTGTCGATGTCAACAATTTGTGCGTGTGGAAGGTTCCGATTGTGCTGACATTGTGCTTGGGAAGAGTATTATCACTTCTGCTCAAGGTGGGTTGAAACTTTAGATCGAGGAATCAATAGTTCTTGTTCCTACAATGTCTACACCCCCTTCTGGTAAATGTTGATTGCTCTGCCTTGGGTTATTAATGTGAGGATGCTATAGCAGAGGGAACTTGAATATCCTATGATTGCAAGTGTTGGGGTAATCGAAATGGGTTTTGGTTGCAGTTCATCTCAATTACTCAGATTGGATCTTCTAGGGTGGATCAAGAAGATGTGCTAGTAAAGTTAAGCTTAGATTTGGATAATTGATGAATGTTGTTGATTTGTAGATTTGTAGAGCAGAAGGAAGCTGAGTTCGGTAAGTAAGATTTGAATGTTTATAGTTGCATATCAGTTGTTTAGTTAACTGATCTGGTTGTGTTATTGTTGGATTATATTAGTATTCTCCAGTTTCAGGATTTTGATACGAGGCAAATTCCTGGACGCGAATACAATCAGCACGAGCTACATATCAAGTGGGTAATTTCCTACCTGGTCCGGGTAGATGTATTGCATTCAGATTTAGTCATAGATATGAGCATGTTAGGTGTTCATATTACCTTGACCATCCTCTTATTATCGTATGCTTGAACTTATCGTTGGATTTATTTATGCTCAATTGTTGATATCACATATACTCTATCATGATTTAGGAGTTATAGATGCGATGTAAATTGGCTTAGATGATTATTAGGGTGTAAATGTCGGTACGGGTGATGACCCAAATTATAAATTGGGAAAAAAGTCATCTATGGGTAGGTAATGTCCTAAATGTAAGATTTATTTCCAATACCCATATGTTGCATACTCTTACCAACCATGAGTTGTGTAATGGTTAAGTGAAGAGTGATTAGTGTGTCGCTGTGGACCGGTGGTCCCAGCTTGATATGATCAGTCGAGTATGACTCTCTATCGGATAGAGAGTGCGTAGATCAGTTGAGTACGACTCTTTATTGGAGAGAGAGTTATGATCAGTCGAGCACGACTCTCTATTGGAGAGAGAGTTATGATCAGTCGAGTACAACTCTCTACAACATAGAGAGTGCGTCGATCAGTTGAGTACGACTCTCTATTGGATAGAGAGTTATGATCAGTTGAGTACGACTCTCTATAGGATAGAGAGTCCGTCGATCTGTTGAGTACAACTCTCTACAGGATAGAGAGTATTGATTAGATGGGTATGACTCTTTGCTGAACGGAGAGTCTGTGATAGATGGTTGTACGTGTGACAGCATACACATGTCATTTGTAAGCATTCTGACGATATAGTCTCCCTTGGGGTTGAGAGAGTCGTCAGTCATCTTGCCTTCCAGAGCACTCCCCAAGGAGTAACTGGTGTGAGGGCAGAGCATCTGTTGTGCCGCACTCTACCACTATAGATGGTGGTAGTTGGAGTTGCGTACAGTTGTCCTGGGTGCGTGGTACTCGACCACTCATTGGTAGTGTTAGTCCAAGTGGCCAGTAGCAGGGACCCCCGTTGTGTAGCGAGCTCTTTACGCTCATATGCTACTTGATCATACTGCCCACTCGGCCACTCTATAGCAGTGGTTGGTGTGTGTTGGGACAGTTGTCATGTCGTGCCACCTAGGCCACACTGGGGTCGTGGTAGCGAGTAGGGGTGAGCAGACATGACCATGCATGCTGCATTGCCGTATCTTATGGCGCTTTGCATATTACCATATATAGATACATATATGTATGTATATATATATATGGATGGTTGAGATTAATATATATATATATATAGATACAGTCTATATATATATGATTATTGTGATGTTGCATTTGATTGTACTATGCTTGCTGCATTTGGGTGTACATCATATTCATGCATGTTTCTTGCATTTGTTATACGATTGTGTCGGATACTGGTATGGGTTGGACAGACCATTAGATACCTTGACCTGTAGCTAGAGTATATTATGAGTTGATCTACTCTTTCTGTTATATATATATATGTTTGATATATGTTCAGGTTGGATCAGAGTAGCGTGGCAGACTTTAGGTATGTCTGTATTTTTATGTTGTTTATTTGGTTAGATGGTATATGCATGTATTTATATACTATGCTGATATACCTGTTGTACCTCTAGGATATGTTGTTGAAAATACATGTGATATGACATATATACATGTTTTTCTATTACCTGCTAAGTTTTACTCACCACCCCCATGGACCCTGGGTTTTCTGTCGCCCAGGTAACAGGTAGAAGACTTTGTGACAGCTTGGAGCACCGTTGGCTGACGTCTCATCTCACCTCCGAGGCTCCCACATTGGTTTTGAGCTTTGCGTCCGCCATGTATTGTATTTGGAGTTTTCGTAGTGTACTGTGTTGTGGACTTGTAGATTCGGATTTTGTCGATGTACTGTATGTGGTTGTGGTGTGTTAGTCATACCGGTATGCATGATGTGGATGTATTGTATATGTGGGGTTATGGGTATGTCGTTGTATTAGTTTCCGCTGTGTTTCGTTATGTTGTTGTGTTTTTATTTGTTATGTTATTGTTATTGTGGGCCTACGGGCCTTGTATTAACCCAAAATGTTGCCACGTACAGGGGAGGTGCCGTCCGTTTGATTTTCGGCTCGGCATGCTCTTGGGGCGTGACAACTTTAGTGGTATCAGAGCCCAAGGTTCTGCGATGCCATACAATGTTGTTTTTGTGTCGAGTCTTGGATTCTCAGGAGTCGATTTATTCGGTTTTGGCTTTCTGAGATTAGATGGACAGCGGCCTGAGCTCCAAGCAGCACGAGGTAAGCATTCCTGAAGACTTATGGTTTAGTAGATATTTATCTAAACTTAATCAATAGGTGTATACAGTAGAGTTATGACACCTGTGTAGACTTGTAGTAGGGGTCATCCACCGAGGCGACCAACCGGAGTGACCTTTAGGGTTTATACTCTCAGTTATATTGGCTATGCATTTAGAGGCTTATACCAGGGAATAACCTATAGTGTGTTGGTTATTATTCGTAACCGTGGTATGAGTTGACCACGGGAACGACCTGTTGAGTCTGTGAGTCTTGAACCTGTGTCGAGGAGGTGATTTACCTCTGAGAGCCGACTGATACCGAGTCAGAAAATAGGGGCCAAGTCGTCACATTTATTATGGAAATCAGAGACTACAGTCTTAGAGATTTCCACTAACTGTACTAGTAAGATCATTACCTGTGGGTAATGAACAGACTTGTAGAATATTGTTGATGCAGATAGCGGAAAGCTAGGTTATGGAGTTTCATAGGGATTTTATCCCTGAGTTGTTCGTACTGAGTTGTATAACTTTGAGAGTACTTTTAAGTACTTAACTCATGTTATACCGAGAAAGTAGAGTTATTTGCATACCATTATCGGGATCAAGCCGGTATTTGGTGATAAATGCAGAAAATAATCTTCGGGAAATAATATATCACTTGATCATGGTTTAGTGATGTTGAAAGAGAGTATTTCTCCGTGTCACTTTTAGTGACGCATTGTAAGGAATTCTTGAGCTTTAAGAAAGGGTGATCAGTTAGTAATAGTGTACTATGCAGAGTCGTGAGACTTGCAGAGGTTACAACCACCTAATAGCTCAAGAAGATGAATGGATGATTTAAGCCACCCAGAGATATTGGCTTATAGTTGGATTAGGATGCCGGGATCTTCTACCAGATCCTGCTGGAAGACATTGGATTGAGACAGGAGTTTAAAAATGACTCCGTACAAGAGTTTAAGAGTTGGAGACCGGTAAGCAAATATTGCAGGTCAACTTAATAGAGTCAGAAGTCTCCGATTGTTGGATAAAGGAGCAAGATCGAAGTCATAGACTTTGAGCTATTTTTCGATTATAGAAGACCAGTCGTGGATCATCAGGATGTTCTCATGGATATCAGCAAAATTAGAATAAAGACTCCGAAGGGATTGTGGGCGTGCAGTGCATATCACAAAGACACGCGAAGCTAGATTATCCGTTGGAGCAGTTCAGCTGTTGCTATTGTTGAGCAACCAGTACAATAGAGGAGGTGTACCTTGAAGATTCAGTTGAAGACTATCGATGGTGTTCCGGGAGGAAGATGCATCATCTCGACAATGGAGATCAGCACAAAAGATGTGGGTTACCTTATCAGCATCAACCTACTACCTCAGGAGTGGTTAGAGTTCCTTGATACTCCTCTTCAGCAGAGATCAACACAGAAGCAGCATCAGCAGAAGACATTGTAGAAGACTCAGCAGAAAACAACAAGTAGTTACCTTCAGATGTATTTTGCTTAGTACAGAGGAGAGAGTATACAACGATGGTCGTATCTATTTTGTATTCTACAGTTGTAGCTCATAGATTTAAGTGATAGGATCATATGATCTAGGAAAAATCCTTGGATCATTTATCGTAGAAATGCGACCGTTTTGTCGCAGACAGTTGAATATGATCTTATTCTCTTCGAAGAAAGGCCGAGACCTGCGTGGAGCCTTTGGGATCGAATCGACAGATATATTATCGTTCAGGGTATTGTTGGTGCAATCGGCCCAGGTCACGATTGACCAAGACTCGAGTTTGACTCGAGTGATGTTTTGATGTTTTGACAAAAACATATGACAATGTAATTGTCATGGGAAAGTCCAAGTCTTGTGTACTTGGCATGGAAAGTCCAAGTGGAACACTTGACATTTGGTAAAGTCCAAGTCTTGAGTACTTGGCATGAAAAGTCCAAGTGGGACACTTGGCACATGAAAAGTCCAAGCATGGGTCTTGGCAATGTAAAAGTTCAACATGGGTTGGCAAGGGAAAGTCCAAGCATGGTCTTGGCATTTGAGAAGTCCAACATGGGTTGGCAAGGGAAAAGTCTAAGCATGGGTCTTGGCAATGTAAAAGTCCAACATGGGTTGGCAAGGGAAAGTCCAAGCTTGAGTCTAGGCATGAGAAGTCCAAGGGGTTTGATATTGGCTGCGTAAAGTCCAAGCGGGAGTCTTGTCAGCATAAGTCCAATGGTTGGCGGCGTAAAGTCCAAGCGGAGTCTTGGCGGCGTAAGTCCAATGTGCCTTGGCGGTGTAGACACCGTTAGCATGACATAGCCGACGGAAGCACCTAGAGGCTAGCGCGATGGATGAACAAGTCATGGATGACTTGAAGGGACCCGAGAGGCGTGAGGCTGATGGAGGTGGCTAGAAGGCTTAGGTCTAGGATAAGGATGGTCTAGCAAGTATGGGAGCACCATACTTGGGTTAAAACCTCATTTTTGAGGTTGTCAGTCGACTGGCATTATGGCCGATTCGACTGCCGTGAGTCGACTTGAGTTCGACTGCCAGTTTAGAGCTGGAAATGCTCTGGCAGTCGATTGCTCATCGAGCAGCCGATCAGTGTCGGCAGCATCAATCGCTAAGGGTCGAGCCGATCATTGCGATCTAATGTCGAGCATAGAACGCTCAGAGCCGATCGCGCCGGCACTACGCGCCAATCGAATGCCAATGTTGGTAGTCGACTGCCAAGAGTCCCATTGGAACTTGTCCGACGTGGATTGAGCCGTTGTCTCACGACAACAGTGGCATCAGTCGACTGGGGACTTATGTCAGTCGACTGATAGGTGGAAATCCAGCCCGACGCAAGATAAAAAGGGGAGCTCGTGGAGGATTTCATCATCAATTCTTTGGGGGCTTTAGTGAGGCGATTTGAAGGCGATTTGCAGGTGCATTTCAAGGTCCTTCAAGCTCATCTAAGCAACCGACAAGCAAGCGCTCAAAACCCTAGTTTGTAAAGTGTTCTTTACATTTTCACTTGTATTTGCTTGTATTTCTTTCGTTTATTATTGTAAAAGTTTGTACGAGGTTTCTCCGCCTCCGACTTGTTGTCGAGAAGGAGTTTATTGATTAGTGATTGCATTAGCGTCGCTAGAGCTCGTTAGAGCTCGATCCGTGGAGTAGAAACCGTGTGGTTCCGAACCACGTTAAATCTTCATGTTATTGTGTTTGTGATTGTGTTTCGTTATTGTTATCATATATATATTCTACTGTGCTAACGAAACTTGTAGACACGAACACGCGATCGAATTCCATCTACAAACGGTCAAACGCTATTCACCCCCCTCTAGCGGCGCCCAATTCCCAACAAGTGGTATCAGAGCCCGGGGCTCTTCTACGGACTAATCGCCGGGAGCTAAGACAAAGAGGCTATAGGGTGAAGATGGAAGAACCATTGGGATGGGACATCAACACCCCAATTCCCTATTCCTTCTATGGACGAGAAGGTTTCAATTCTTGGAAGGCGAGAATTGAAGATTTTTTGATGATGAGAGACCTTGAGGAGTGGTCCGCATTGATGGAAGGATTTGAATATCCTAAGGGACCAAAGGGAGGGTTTCTCAAGAAGAAGAAGTGGAGTGAGGAGCAACTCCAACAATTCGATAAAAATAAGAAGGTAATCAAATTCATTTTTGATTTAATTCCTAATGGCCTCTTGTGTAGTCTAGGTGACTATGTGGATGCCAAGGAGCTATGGAGTGATTTGGCCAAGCTCCATGAAAACCCTCAACTGGTCCAAGAAGAAGAAGAAGATGTAGAATGCTCATCGGTTCAATCGGAAGAGGCCGAAGAAGCAAGCTCCTCCTCACAAGCAAGTGAGGATTTGGAAGTTGAAGA
Source organism: Wurfbainia villosa (assembly GCA_025175895.1). Classification (NCBI taxonomy): domain Eukaryota; kingdom Viridiplantae; phylum Streptophyta; class Magnoliopsida; order Zingiberales; family Zingiberaceae; genus Wurfbainia; species Wurfbainia villosa. The sequence continues at coordinate 75,654,767 of CM046000.1, read as the reverse complement.
AGAGTCAACATCCGGGGCAAGAGGAGAGTGTGAAGAATTGGAGGTTGAGAGGTCATCAATCTCCAAGGAGGTGGAGGAAGTGGAAGAAGCATCCACCTTAAGGATTGAGGGGGAGGAGATAACTTCCACACCGGAATATCAAGAAGAAGCTTCGACATCCGGTCAAGATGAAGAAGCCCAAAGTCCAATTTCGGTCTCCATTAACCTAGGTAACTCAAACATATGTGTTAATAATAAAATGCATATAATATGTTTTGAGTGTAGGGAAACCAGGCACTATAAAAGCAAGTGCCCAAAGAAGAATAGGAAAGCTCCACCGGCTCCAAAGGTCAAGGATGCCGGTCCCTCAACGCAAAAGAGCAAAGAACAAGTAATTTGCTTCAAGTGCCGACAACCGGGATATTTCCGGAGTCAATGCAAGAAGGGGGACAAGAAGACTCAAAATGGAGCATCATATGTAGGGGGAGCTAAGGCAAACCCTAGGGTAACATCTAATTTTTCTCCTTCAATTTACAAGCAAAAGCATGCTAGGGATTTCAATTCACTTGCAATTTATGAAAAACATGCTAATAGGAACAAGTATTTTTGCTTAGGAGCTAAGAATGTCTACTTAGATAATAGGGAGAAATTTGGGACTAATGTCTCTAAAAACAATTGACCTAAGGACAAACCTAGGTCAAATAACTCAAGATCAATTTTACCTAGGGAGACAATTAGAAAGGTGCAAGAGCACCTAGGTTTCAATCCTAAATGGACTAGGCATATGCCTAAAGAAAATGGTAATGCCCAAAAACTTAATCAAAATTCTAAAATTGGGCAACTAGAATTAGAGAACTAAGCCTTGAGATCAAGGCTTGAGAAATTAGAAAAGACCCTCAAAATTATGCAAAATCAAATGCAAGGGTCTAGTGGTCAAAATCAAGGGTCCAAAAGTCAAAGTCAAAGGTCTAGGACTCAAAGTCAACACCTAGGAGCTCAAAGACAAAAGTCAACCAAGGGCAAGTAAGGTTTGGGTCACAAACCTAAGCCTAAGGTGGCTTACCATAGTGTTCCATTTGATTATGGAACACAAACTAGGTCTAGGAAGACCAAGGTCAATAGGGAAGTCATCCCTAAGGTTGACCAAAGGTTGTGCCTAGTGGCTAGGGTTTCTAGGAAACCTAGGGTGACCACTAAGAAGGTTGCAAGGGGAGTTACCCCTAGAGTCAACCTAGGTAAGACCCAAATGACCAAGGCCAACAAGCCTAGGAGGGTCATTAGGAAGGTATCTAGGGAGGTTATCCCTAAGGAATACCTAATTAACCCTAGGAGCTCAAATCAGTTTTGGGTTCCTAAGAGCGTGATTGATTCACGCTAAGATGGGTTTAGGGTGTGCCAACCTTGATTGGATGGGTAGTTAACTCAACCATGGTAAAGGTGGCACTTTAGGATATTTTCAAGGTTATGGTTACCTTGGAAATAGATTTGAATCAATATCCTAAAAGATTTTAGGATGTGCCAATGCACTTTTGAAATTAAGAAAAATCAATTAAATTGACACAATTTGGGTTTAGAGGTTAGTGTGCCATTTTGGGTTTTTGGCACACTAGGGAGATTAGGTTAATATGGAGAAATATGATTAATCCCAACAAATGACAATTAATATTAAAATTTAGGTATTATTATACCTATATATTTTATATGTCATGCTTTGTTTGTCATATAACATGCCATGACATCATGCTTATTTTTAATCATTTTATATGTCATGTTCATGTTTTAGGATTAAGGTTTTAAAATGTCATGTGTTTTTAGATTTCATCTAATGCCATGACATCATGATTATGAGCATATGCTTATTTATATCATTTCTAATGCCATAATCATTCATGCATTTAAGACAATTGGTTGAAATTGATTTAAGGACTATGACATGACTTGAAGTCCCATTTATAAGGGAATCAAGTAGGGTTGCCTAGGAAATGCATGAAACCCTAGATAAAATGAATCAAAACCCATATCTCACATCCAATTGACATGTATGTATATTTATACACCCTAGATATATGTGAGATGCTAGGATATGAGTTAAGTTCAAGGTGCATAGTTTTTGCATCTAGATGAACTAAAACTCATCTAATTTCAATAAGTGGATCATTGGGAGATCATGTGTACAAGTCATGTACATAGAGCCCAAGGAATATGATCCAAAATAAGGTTTTGAAAACATTTTAAAATCATTTTGAAAAACCTTGGTGAAGTCTATCTTTTGATAGCAATCACCATTGATAGAGTTGATACAAAAATAGGGCCAAAACATTGAAAATTTCAATGGTTTTGAGTTTTATATCAAACTCACTATTTTATGGGTAAAATAATTTTCAAATATTTTTCACCCATTGTAATGACTATAAGTAATATACGTATCAAATTTTATGATTTTTCAAATTACGTAGAATTACTTATGTTTTTCCAAATCTCGATTCTGATAAATTTAAATTGAAATTTCAGCTATCGATTAATGATTACTATCGAGTCGATCTTAAAAGGTTTGTTTAGCCCGTGTTCAGCTATGGAAAAGGTTCCTAATCACTCCTAACCCTAGGATATGCTTTAGGAAGCATTATAAAGGGTGAAAATCCATTGGATATGGATTAGGAACTATGTTAGGTCAAAGTATCACATTTAGGGTGAGTGAAAGTTCTATGTTGAACTTAGAACCTTAATTTTGATGGTTTAGAGTTCCTATTGGCTTAGGGGCTTCCCAAGGACATTGTTGGTGCAATGGTCAAGGGGAAGCAAGCTTTTAGGGGGAGGTATCCATCTTGGGATGATGGATGTGTTTTTCTACTTGAAGAGGAGAAGTTATTGGGAGAGTATCATCAATTGGGAAAATTGATGGGTTTTTGATACCCAATTTGGAAATTGGGAGAGAGTATAGGATTGCCTCTCTTGAGTGATATGTGAATTATCACTAGGAAGATAGTAGGCATCCTAGGTATTTATTTTTGGATCAAGGGGGAGATTGTAAGATCTCATTGGGACAGGAGACATTGACCTCCTTGGAGAGAAAATCTTTTTGATGTTAGTCAAAAAGGGGGAGAATGTTTGGGGGAGAACATTTGGAAAGTGTTTACCAATTTGGGATAATTGGTAAGGGATTTGAGTTAGTGGTCTAACTCAAATGATTTGTTTGGTTTTTGTCAAACATAAAAAAGGGGGAGATTGTTGGTGCAATCGACCCAGGTCACGATTGACCAGGACTCGAGTTTGACTCGAGTGATGTTTTGATGTTTCGACAAAAACATATGACAATGTAATTGTCATGGGAAAGTCCAAGTCTTGTGTACTTGGCATGGAAAGTCCAAGTGGAACACTTGGCATTTGGTAAAGTCCAAGTCTTGAGTACTTGGCATGAAAAGTCCAAGTGGGACACTTGGCACATGAAAAGTCCAAGCATGGGTCTTGGCAATGTAAAAGTCCAACATGGGTTGGCAAGGGAAAGTCCAAGCATGGTCTTGGCATTTGAGAAGTCCAACATGGGTTGGCAAGGGAAAAGTCTAAGCATGGGTCTTGGCAATGTAAAAGTCCAACATGGGTTGGCAAGGGAAAGTTCAAGCTTGAGTCTTGGCATGAGAAGTCCAAGGGGTTTGATATTGGCTGCGTAAAGTCCAAGCGGGAGTCTTGGCAGCATAAGTCCAATGGTTGGCGGCGTAAAGTCCAAGCGGAGTCTTGGTGGCGTAAGTCCAATGTGCCTTGGTGGTGTAGACACCGTTAGCATGACATAGCCGACGGAAGCACCTAGAGGCTAGCGCGATGGATGAACAAGTCATGGATGACTTGGAGGGATCCGAGAGGTGTGAGGCTGATGGAGGTGGCTAGAAGGCTTAGGTCTAGGCTAAGGGTGGTCTAGCAAGTATGGGGGCACCATACTTGGGTTAAAACCTCATTTTTGAGGTTGTCAGTCGACTGGAATTATGGCCGGTTCGACTGCCGTGAGTCGACTTGAGTTCGACTGCCAGTTTAGAGCTGGAAATGCTCTGCGCGATGATCGATCGGAGCGATCGGCCGACGGTCACGACCGTAAGATCGGGATCATTGCCATCCAATGTCGAGCATAGAAGCGCTCCGTAGCGGCCGCGCACGGGCGGCGCCGATCGCCAATGTTGGCGATCGCCAAGAGTCCCGTTGGAACTTGTCCGACGTGGATTGAGCCGTTGTCTCACGACAACAGTGGCATCAGTCGACTGGGGACTTATGTCAGTCGACTGATAGGCGGAAATCCAGCCCGATGCAAGATAAAAAGGGGAGCTCGTGGAGGATTTCATCATCAGTTCTTTGGGGGCTTTGGTGAGGCGATTTGCAGGTCCATTTCAGGGTCCTTCAAGCTCATCCAAGCAACCGACAAGCAAGCACTCAAAACCCTAGTTTGTAAAGTGTTCTTTATATTTTTCACTTGTATTTGCTTGTATTTCTTTCGTTTATTGTTGTAAATGTTTGTATGAGGTTTTCCGCCTCCGACTTGTTGTCGAGAAGGAGTTTATTGATTAGTGATTGCATTGGCGTCGCTAGAGCTCGTTAGAGCTCGATCCGTGGAGTAGGAACTGTGTGGTTCCGAACCACGTTAAATCTTCATGTTATTGTGTTTGTGATTGTGTTTCGTTATTGTTATCATATATATATTCCGCTGTGCTAACGAAACTTGTAGACACGAACACGCGATCAAATTCCATCTATGAACGGTGAAACGCTATTCACCTCCCTCTAGCGGCGCCCAATTCCCAACAGGTATTACTCTAGTTTTACCCTTTGGATTAATATGTTGAGAGATGCTTGTAGTTACAGGTATCTGTGTCTAGAACATTATCAGTTTGGATTAGAAGGGTTCCTATACATCGACTCGTGGGTCGGTGGTATCTCTACTGTCATGTTAAATGTGGATCAACAATTAAGAAGTTAAGGGATACCCTTAGACTTTGATAGACATACTTTTGCTGTAGATATATCCTTACGGATGGTTAAATTGTTGGAAGTATGGTACGATATGTCTCTCGGATGTGTGTATAATCTGAGAGCCTTCGGATGTAATTTCGGATGAACTCCAAGGCTTGTCATTGCTTAGGCAAGTGGAGTAGGCGTTCGAAATGATTGCGAAAATAGTCCGATATCAAAGATCACATAACGAGTGATATTTTTGTTGGTATCAGTGTTGTTAAACACTATAAAATAATCGGAATAACGTGAGTTGCGATTATAGGAGATGTTAGAGGGGATATTTATCTATCCCAGTATTTCTCCTTGTGAAGATCCAGAACTCTTTGTCGAAAGAGAGATAGACAATTGAGATTATGCATCGATTGTCGATGATGGAATGCGATGATTGTTGAAAGTAAATATCCTACGTTGAGGATAAATGAGCTGTTTAGTTCAGCAAAGGACACCTGTGTATACTCTAAGGTTGATTTACGACTGAAGTATTGATATTGTAGTGACATGATGTCATATGATTATCATTGTCGTTGTGATGATTAATATATATCATCAGCTTAGAGTAAAGGGGATGCAGATGTGTGGAGACGATAATTTCATACTTGGTATGAATTGTATGAGTTTTGATTAAGTTGCTAGACTAATTAACGATTTAGTCGCCACTGGATTTGAGAATCGTGTATCCTGGACACGATTGGATTAGTTTGTGGTTATTGGAGTTGCGTAACCTGGCCACTGTTGATTGTGATAGTTGGAGTTGCGCACTCGACCACCATAGATGGTGGTTTTCCTTCTATGTTTTGGTTAGTACTGTAGATGTGGATAGAATGTCTTAGCATTACTATACCACGGACTTGTTTGACAAAGGTGACGATAGAAATCATTTAGTCGGAAGCTGGTGAAACCAGTTTATAGGACCTCGGTGGCAGTTAACTTTTATGCCAGTATTAGTTAATCCTTCTGAAGTGGATAAAAAGGATGATGTACGCAGATGCGTCGTTTCAGGGATCGGAACGATTCCGATGCAGTTGAATGAGGCATATCTTATGTTAACGTCAGTTAAGAAACTACGAGATAGTCTGTCATATACATGACGTGACTTTAGTAGTTATTATCTAGATTTGTAGTTGTATGGAGCAGAAGTGCTCATTGAATTTAACAAGCTACTGGGTAGCTACAATGGAGTTGCTGGAGCGCGAACAATTGCAACAACTGCAACAAGGGAGATTGATTGCTATAGTCTTCCATGCACTTACAGTGTGTGTGGAGTGTATCTTGGAAGGTTGACGGATTTCTCTTTTGAGAAAATAATTCCCCGTCTCTGATAAGGATAATGGGTTGCGGAGTTGCTGTGTTTAAGGAAGAGTTGCTACAGAAAGCACATCATTCGAGATGGGCTATGTACCTTGGTGGTACTTGGAGGTACTGAGATTGGAAACGTTTATACTGGTGGAATGGTATAAAGAGAGTTATAGCAGATTTTGCTGCTCGATGTTTAGTATGTTAGTAAGTGAAGGCTGAACATCAGAAACTCACTGGATTGCTCTAAAAAATTCCGATTCCGGAATGGAAGTAGGAGCATATCACGATTGATTGCATTACAGGATTGCCTAGAACCCGTAAAGGACGTGATGCGATTTGGGTGATTATGGATCGACTGATTAAATCAGCTCATTTTCTTTCTATTCGTGGGTCATACTTGTTGGATCATTCGGTAGAGTTGTATTATCGAAAGATTATCAGATTGCGTGGGGTACTTTTAAGTACCATATCAGATAGAGATTCGCGATTTACCTCACGATTTTGACAGAGTCTGCACCAGACTATGGGCACAGAGCTTCGGCTTAGTGCAACATTTCATCCGCAGACTGATGGACTATCTGAGCATGACATTCAAACGTTGGAGGATCTATTCAGATCTTGTGTCGTGGATTATGGAGGTGTAGCTTATCGGTTGACTTTACCTCCGACACTTGCGGGTGTTCACAACGTATTTCATGTTTCTATACTGGGGAAATACGCGCCGCGATCTGACCATGTTCTGAAAGAGGTTTCGAATTCTACCTCAGTCTAATGCGACTTACGAGGTGATTCCAGGGTGGAGCCTGGGTGGCAAGGAGCGACAGTAGTGTGACAAAAACCATCCGACTCGGAAAAAGTTGGATGACAGCATCATACCGATGAGGAGGCTACGTGAGAGCTGAAAGATACTATCCGAGCTCGATACCCTCATCTGTTCACTTAAGGAATGTATATGGTTCTTTCGGAAACTTGCTTAAAGTAATTTTTGCATGTTAGTACGAAATTTGGGGACCAAATTTTTATAAGTGGGGGAGAATGTAAAATACCGAAAAAAAAATTATATTCCGCATTAATTGATAAATTATCTTGAGGAATTTTTCAGAAATTTATAGAAATTTTCCTAGACTTAAACGGAATTCTATTGGGTTTAATTAATTGAATCTTGGATTAATTAAACCAAAGGTTAATTGGTTATAGATTAAATCCGATCCGGTTGTTTTCCAAACCCGATCCGGTTGCTTAAGCCGAGCGGTTTTGCTTCGGTTTCTTTTCCTCTCCGCCGAATGCTTTATCCTGAGCGTTGCTTCTTCCATTTTTCTCTGTTGATCCTTCTTCCCCAATCCTGATCTTCATCGCGACTCTTCTCCTTTTCCTCATCCACGCCGCGCGCTCTCCTCGGCTCTTCGATCGCCGGTGCCCTAAGCCAGCCGGTCGCGCAGAGGGTAGCGGCCACACTGTCATCGCTCTTCCTTCGAATGATCTACCTCCACAAGCCACACGCTGCGCGGCTGCCGAACTGCCCCGTCGCCGCTTCGTCGGAGATCTCCAATCGAGCCGTTAAGGATTTCGCGAGCAACAGTGCCGCCTGGAGCAGCAGCCCGATCCAGGCGATCCCCTTTCCCTGCTCTTCCCACCGGTCGTTGACCTTTCTTTTTCTCGCGGGATCTCCATGGAGGTGTCGCCGTGCTCAAAGAGGAGCTGCTGAATCGTCGTCGCTTCTCCTCCTCCCTTCATCGTCGAGGATTTGAGTTTTTCCTCCACACAAGCAACGTTGATGCCTCTGCCTCAGCCGCCGATGTCTCCTCCTCTATTGCAACCACAACATCGTGGTCAGTGTTGATCGAGGTCGAGGATGCCCTTTGCGCGATGCTACGGCCTGCCTCCACTCTGATTTTGGTTTTGCGATCCCCGTACGAGTTCCAATCGATGATTTTGGCATCTATGTGGCGATTTCTGCTCCGGAGCACAACTTGTCGATGTCAACAATTTGTGCTTGTGGAAGGTTCCGATTGTGCTGACATTGTGCCTGTGAAGAGTATTATCACTGCTGCTCAAGGTGGGTTGAAACTTTAGATCGAGGAATCGACAGTTCTTGTTCCTACAACGTCTACACCCCCTTCTGGTAAATGTTGATTGCTCTGCCTTGGGTTATTAATGTGAGGATGCTATAGCAGAGGGAACTTGAATATCCTATGATTGCATGTGTTGGGGTAATCGAAATGGGTTTTGGTTGCAGTTCATCTCAATTACTCAGATTGGATCTTCTAGGGTGGATCAAGAAGCTGTGCTAGTAAAGTTAAGCTTAGATTTGGATAATTGATGAATGTTGTTGATTTGTAGATTTGTAGAGCAGAAGGAAGCTGAGTTCGGTAAGTAAGATTTGAATGTTTATAGTTGCATATCAGTTGTTTAGTTAACTCATCTAGTTGTGTTATTGTTGGATTATATTGGTATTCTCCAGTTTCAGGATTTTGATACGAGGTAAATTCCCGGACGCAAATACAATCAGCACAAGCTACATATCAGGTGGGTAATTTCCTATCTGGTCCGGGTAGATGTATTGCATTCAAATTTAGTCATAGATATGAGCATGTTAGGTGTTCATATTACCTTGACCATCCTCTTATTATCGTATGCTTGAACTTATCGTTGGATTTATTTATGCTGAATTGTTGATATCACATATACCCTATCATGATTTAGGAGTTATAGATGTGATGTAAATTGGCTTAGATGATTAGTAGGGTGTAAATGTCGGTACGAGTGATGACCCAAATTATAAATTGGGAAAAAGGTCATCTATGGGTAGGTAGTGTCCTAAATGTAGGATTTATTTCCAATACCCGTATGTTGCATACTGTTACCAACCATGAGTTGTGTAATGGTTAAGTCAAGGGTGATTAGTGTGTCGTTGTGGACCGGTGGTCCCAGCTTGATATGATCAGTCGAGTATGACTCTCTATCGGATAGAGAGTGCGTCGATCAGTTGAGTACGACTCTCTATTGGAGAAAGAGTTATGATCAGTCGAGTACTCTCTATTGGAGAGAGAGTTATGATCAGTCGAGTACGACTCTCTACAGCATAGAGAGTGCGTCGATCAGTTGAGTACGACTCTCTATTGGATAGAGAGTTATGATCAGTTGAGTACGACTCTCTATAGGATAGAGAGTCCGTCGATCTGTTGAGTACAACTCTTTACAGGATAGAGAGTATTGATTAAATGGGTATGACTTTTTGCTGAACAGAGAGTCTGTGGTAGATGGTTGTACGTGTGACAGCATACACATGTCATTTGCATGCATTCTGACGACATAGTCTCCCTTGGGGTTGAGAGAGTCGTCAGTCATCTTGCCTCCCAGAGCACTCCCTGAGGAGTAACTGGTGTGAGGGCAGAGCATCTGTTGTGCCGCACTCTACAACTATAGACGGTGGTAGTTGGAGTTGCGTGCAGTTGTCCTGGGTGCGTGGTACTCGACCACTCATTGGTAGTGTTAGTCGGAGTGGCCAGCAGCAGGGACCCCCGTGGTGTAGCGAGCTCTTTACGCTCATATGCTACTTGATCATACTGCCCACTCAGCCACTCTATAGCAGTGGTTGGTGTGAGTTGGGACAGTTGTCATGTCATGCCACCTAGGCCACACTGGGGTCATGGTAGCGAGTAGGGGTGAGCAGGCATGACCATGCATGCTGCATTGCCGTATCTTATAGCACTTTGCATATTACCATATATAGATACATATATGTATGTATATATATATATATGGATGGTTGAGATTAATATATATATAGATACAGTCTATATATATATGATTATTGTGATGTTGCATTTGATTGTACTTTGCTTGCTGCATTTGGGTGTACATCATATTAATGCATGTTTCTTGCATTTGTTATACGATTGTGTCAGATACTGGTATGGGTTGGACAGACCATTAGATACCTTGACCTGTAGCTAGAGTATATTGTGAGTTGATCTACTCTTCCTGTTATATATATATATGTTTGATATATGTTCAGGTTGGATCAGAGTAGCGTGGCAGACTTCAAGTATGTCTGCATTTTTATGTTGTTTATTTAGTTAGACGGTATATTCTTGTATTTATATACTATGTCGATATACCTGTTGTACCTCTAGGGTATGTTGTTGAAAATACATGTGATATGACATATATATATGTTTTTCTATTACTTGCTGAGTTTTACTCACCACCCCCACGGACCCTGGGTTTTCTGTCGTCCAAGTAACAGGTAGAAGACTTTGTGACAGCTTTGAGCACCGCTGGTTGACGTCTCATCTCACCTCCGAGGCTCCCGTATTGGTTTTGGGCTTTGCATCCGCCGTGTATTGTATTTGGAGTTTTTGTAGTGTACTGTGTTGTGGACTTGTAGATTCAGATTTTGTCGATGTACTGTATGTGGTTGTGGTGTGTTAGTTATACCAGTATGCATGATGTGGATGTATTGTATATATGGGGTTATGGGTATGTCGTTGTATTAGTTTCCGCTGTGTTTCGTTATGTTGTTGTGTTTTTATTTGTTATGTTATTGTTATTGTAGGCCTACGGGCCTTGTATTAACCCGAAATGTTACCACGTACAGGGGAGGTGTTGTCCGTTTGATTTTCGGCTCGGCATGCTCTCGGGGAGTGACACTGTGAGTAGTAGGTTTTTATCTATATCAATCGATTGGTTGAATCGATAATGAGATGATATAGAGAACACTACTCTTAATCATTCCTAGTCGAGTATTAACATTCAGGGACAATGTTAATTCGTAGAGACTAGCATGTAGGTCAACACGATGACTTGATCTCACAAGTCATGGATATGAGATATCAAGTTGACACATGGGTATGCATTGGAGAATGTATACTGAATGACCCGCCATGAGAAAGTATCGTGGATCGTTATATGAGTGTCATATACTTTCTCATGTGGCTATTAGTATGACTATTAGTCCTTAGACCTGAAGTCACCATGGTTCCCTACATAAGGAGTTGCATACTTTAGCTTCGTCAAACGTCACCCGTAAATGGGTGGACTATAAAGGCGATTACTGAGTATGTAACAAATTATGCAGAGGGATGTGAGTGATGTAGATGGGATCTATCCCTCCTATATGACGGGGGTGACATCGATATTCTGGATAGAGTGAGACCACGAAGTGCATGGCCATGCCCAAATTAGTCAATATGAGATATTGAGCTCATTTGATTAGAGTGAGCCTACTTAGAGTTCAAGATATAGATTGTACTGAGGATGACACGGTCTATGCCTTGATTGGTCAATCTAGATGTCAAGGATAGAGGGACATTGTCACATATTGTGAGAGTCACAATTAGTAGTCACAAAGGTGATGTTGGAGCTCAACATTCTTGTAACTTGGGTAGCAATGATGTGTTGCTAGATACCGCTCATTGCTTATGTTCCTAAATCGGTTTAGGGACATTGCCAACGTTACAAGAACCTATAGGGTCACACACATAAGGACAATTAGATGGAGATTAGGTTCATATGATGAACCATGAGGATTAGGTTCATGGGATGAACCAAATTGGATTAAGAGTAATCCAAATTAGACTAATTGAGTTAGACTCAAGTTGATTCAAGTGTTGAATGAGTTTAATTTAGATTTGATTCATTAAGTCAATTTAAATTAATGAATAGAGATTCATTAAATTAAATTGACTTGAGTCAAGTGGTTAGATTTGATCAACCATGGGAGATTAGAGGTCAAGTTTTACTTGACTTGAGAGGAAGATGAATGTCAAGTTTGACTTGACCAAATGCCATATCATGATGATGACTTGGCATGGCCGGCCAATGATGATGCTCCACATCATCATTGACTTATCAATTGGTGCCACCTCATGAGGGAGACCAAGAGCCATTGGAGTTACATGCATGCATGTAACCTCCCAAGCTATAATGTGGCCGACCACTTCTAGATCTAAATGGAAAATTGATTTTGGGTAACTCCATCTTCTTCTTCCTTGCATCATCTTCTTCCTTGGATCAACTTCCCTCAAGCTCTCCCTCTCTCCTTCCTCATCTTTCCGAGGATATAAGGAGTGCTAGCACACTCAAGATTGCTTTTCTCCACCTTTTTCTTGTGTGGATACCAATAGAGGAGTGTGCACTTGACGCTCTTGAGTTCCGACGAACCTTTTGGACGAGCGGGATTTGCGAAGGGCGTCGCATCGAGGGTAATGTCCTTATCATATAGATCTAAAGTAGATCTAGGGTTTTATATAAGCACATACATGTTTTAGTTTTAATACATCTTCGCACGGATCCGTGGGCGGGGCTTCCGAGGTTTCCACAACGCAAAAAGCGGTTTTTGCGGCTCGAAAAATCCCAACAGTGGTATCAGAGCCACGTGCGAAGCATGTATGTGTTTTGTTTTTGTAGTTTTTATATTAGATATAAAAATTATAGATTTTTATGTTTCTGTAAATTTCCTAATTTTATAGAATTTTTGGGTATTTTTCTCGAAGAGTCGAAGCAACGAGTGTTGGGACACTTATAGGCTTCAACCGTCGAGAAAAACTCTCCGAAACGGCGAGTTCTCGCTTTAGGTTTTTGGGACAGCGACTTAAGTCACTGTAGGATCGTAATAGGGACACTCGCGAAGTTGATTTTGTGAGTATGGCCACTGCCCCTATCCCCGAAAGGGGCCTTGTCCCACGATCGCGCCCGGAAACCGTTTAGCGGGACCATTACGGAGAGGTGACTCATAAATTTGAAAAAAAAAATAAGGAAAAATTATAGAAATTTTCTATAAAAATACATAATTTAGAATTAGGTATAATTCTATGATTGTCATGGCCCAATGACCCCAATTTGATTGGAATATGTGTGTTGTAATTCATAATACTGTCTGCGTGCCGTTTTTATGGTTGTGCGTGTCGTACCTCTTCTTTTGAAATTCTAGTTGTAAATAGTTTTAGACTCAAATGTAACTCGAGTTTCATATTTGTAATGTACAAAATGGAGCGGTGGAAAGTCCACTTGTAGACGAAGTTACGAAAAGGGTGCCGACGACACATGGCGATCAAAGGAAGCGCTTGGAGAAGGCGCTAGCCTTAGGTTGACCGTCCGATCTTCTCATTGGCTTGAGAAGATCGTAGTAGGGCCATGACTACATCACAGTTAAATGTGTATATATATATATATATATATATATATATATATATTATTTTTCTTGTATGTATGTGATGCATGCTAGTAGAATAATGCTTGTATGTATATGATGCATGCTAGAATAATGTATGTATGTATGTGATGCATGCTAATATAAGATAATAAAGGCCTCAATGCGTATATGATACATATTACGATTAGATTAGATCATAATCGAATCAACTCGAAAATGCCTACCGAGCCTTGATACCCATCACTACCTCGATCATTTGTTGTTGTTGAATCTGTCAAAGCAGAGCAACGCATATTATCTTGGTAGGGTGCGGAGGGACAATCTTGGGCCCGCCTATCACGTTTGGGTTAGAGTAAGCTCAATTAGATTGAGCAAAACTAGTTAACTCAATTGGATCGAGTAGAACTATAGGCATATTCCAAACATTGGACAGATAGGATAAGATCACATTTACACTAAATCTTGGGTGATTTAGCCAAAGCTAACTCAAGGTCTTTTGTAAATGTGGGTCTTGATCCTATAAACAAGAGTTGCATAGAGATGTAATCAGTAATGTGTTACCCACCGATCGTACTAAGTCTTGGGCGATTTAGCCAAAGCTAACTCAAGGCTTAGTATGATGTGGATCTTGTCCCGCAAGAATTATAGCTAGTTTGTATGAATCTAGTAATGACGTTTGACCACATCCATAACTCGATTCTACAAAATTCCTATAATTCAGTGAGAGCATCATTTGATTAAAGGCCTAATTAAATGATAAAAGGAATATGATATTAATTCTCTGTATTGTATGTTGTAGATAACTATGTCGACAAACACGAACACTCTCTCGTCGCCGTCTCGAAAAGGACAAGCTCAATGGAGCAAATTTCCTGGACTGGTACAGGAACTTGAGAATTGTTCTCACCCAAGAAAGGAAGTTGTACGTCCTAGAGCAGCCCATTCCGGAGGCACCTCCTGCCACTGCCTCGCGAGCTGACAAAGATTCTTACAAGAAGCATCAAGATGATGCATTAGATGTGTCATGTCTAATGCTCGCGACCATGAACTCTGAGCTTCAGAAGCAACACGAGTTCATGAATGCTTATGATATGGTTGAACATCTTCGTCAACTATATCAAGGACAAGCAAGGCACGAGAGATATGAAGTCTCTAAGGCATTGTTTGGGTCCAAAATGCAAGAAGGGACTCCCGTAGGTCCATATGTACTCAAGATGATTGGGTACGTAGAAAACCTACAAAGGCTAGGATTCCCACTTGGCCAAGAGCTGGCCACTGACCTGATCTTGCAATCTTTGCCACAAGCCTATAATCAATTTTTCATGAATTACAACATGAATGAAATTGATAAGCCACTGCCTGAGATGCTCAGCATGTTGAGAACTGCTGAGCATAACCTTAAGAAGGGAAAATCTGACACCATTTTGATGGTGCACAAAAAGAAAGGCAAGGGCAAGCCTAAAGGTAAGGGAAAGTCTCAAGCCAAGGGCAAAGGCAAAGAACTTAAACCCAAAGGAGGGGTAGCCAAGGAAGGGGCTTGCTTCCACTGCAAGGAAGCTGGACACTGGAAGCGTAACTGCAAAGCTTACCTGGAAGATCTTAAGAAGAAAAGAAGTGAGACTTCTACTTCATGTATAAATGTTATAGAAGTCAATCTATCTATTTCTTCATCATGGGTATTAGATACTGGATGTGCATCTCACATTTGTACCAATGTGCAGGCGATGAGAAATAGCAGGGCATTGACAAAGGGCGAGGTGGACCTACGAGTAGGCAATGGAGCAAGGGTTGCTGCTGTTGCTGTAGGAACTTATGATCTATCTCTGCCCTCTGGGCTTGTACTAGAATTAGATGAATGTTGTTATGTGCCTGCTTTGACTAAGAACATAATTTCTGTTTCTTATTTGGACGAGAAAGGATTTACATTTATAATAAAGAACAAATGTTGTTCAGTTTATTTAAATGATATGTTCTATTGTAGTGCACCTCTAATGAATGGACTCTACTTTTTAGACTTAGAGAGCCCTATCTATAACATAAGTGCCAAAAGGTTCAAGTCAAATGAGTTGAACCAAACCTATCTCTGGCATTATCACTTAGGTCACATAAATGAGAGTCGCTTATCTCAGCTCCATAAAGATGGGATGCTAGACTCATTTGATTTTGAATCATATGAGACATGCAAGTCTTGCCTTTTAGGCAAGATGACCAAGACTCCCTTTAGTGGACACAGCGAAAGAGCAACAGATTTGTTAGGACTTATACATATTGATGTATGTGATCCTTTCAATGTTACTACTAGAGGTGGTTACAGGTACTTCATTGCATTTACTGATGACTTCAGTAGATATGGTTATGTGTATCTTATGACACATAAATCAGAATCCTTTGAAAAGTTCAAAGAATTCAAGAATGAAGTACAAAACCAGATTGGCAAGAGTATTAAGATACTTCATTCAGATCGAGGTAGTGAATACCTTAGCCATGAGTTTCATGACTATCTAGCTGAGTGTGAGATTCTATCCCAACTCACTCCTCCTGGAACACCACAGTGGAATGGTGTATCCAAAAGGAGGAATCGTACTCTATTAGATATGGTACGTTCTATGATGAGTCACACAGATCTTCCTATATCCTTTTGGGGATATGCTCTAGACACAGCAGCTTTTACCCTTAACCGTGTACGATCCAAGGCTGTCATAAAGACACCATATACGATATGGATAGGGAGAAATCCCAAGATGTCTTTCATGAGGATTTGGGGTTGTGAGGCTTATGTTCGACGTCAAGTCTCAGACAAACTGGGACCCAAATCTGATAGGTACTATTTTGTTGGATATCCCAAGGATACAAAGGGATATTACTTCTACATTCCCAGTCAGCACAAAGTGTTTGTGGCAAAGACTGGAGTTTTCTAGAAAGGGATTTTGTTTCTAGAAAAACTAGTGGGAGTACGTTCGATCTTGAAGAAATTCAAGATAAGCACCATAGCACTGAGGCCTTGATGGAGCTTGAATAGGAACCACAAAGTTTTGTGGGTGATGAGGTTGTTGCACAAGGAGTTGTGGAACAACCACCTGTTCAGGTAGACCTACCTTTTCGCAGATCTGATAGGGTACGTCGTCAGCCTGAGAGATACTCATTTCTCTTGTCTGACCATGATGACGTAATGCTCATTGAGAATGAGCCTACCTCCTATCGTAGTCGCGATGAGCCCAGATTCGAGAAATGGCTAGAGGCCATGAGATCCGAGATGGAATCCATGTACACCAACCAAGTATGGACTTTGGTTGATCCACCTGAAGGGGTCAAACCCATTGGGTGTAAGTGGGTCTTTAGGAGAAAGACTGACATGGATGGACTTACGCATACCTATAAGGGTCGATTGGTGGCTAAAGGTTTCAAGCAGATTCATGGTATTGACTATGATGAAACCTTTTCTCCAGTGGCGATGTTTAAGTCCATTCGGATCTTGCTTGCTATTGCAGCATACCACGATTATGAGATCTGGCAGATGGATGTCAAAATCGTATTTCTGAATGGAAACTTACTCGAGGATGTGTACATGACACAACCTGAGGGTTTTGAAGATCCATAGCATACTGGGAAAGTATGCAAGCTGCAAAGGTCCATTTATGGGCTAAAGCAAGCCTCTCGGAGCTGGAATCTTCGATTCGATGATGCGATCAAATAGTTTGGTTTCATCAAAAATGAATAGGAACCCTGTGTCTACAAAAGGGTTAATGGGAATATAGTTATCTTCCTTGTATTGTATATGGATGACATACTACTCATTGGGAATGACATCCCTTCGCTACAGTCTGTGAAGACTTGGCTAGGGACGTGCTTCTCAATGAAGGACTTAGGTGAAGCAACCTATATTCTAGGCATCAAGATCTATAGAGATAGATTTAAGAGATTGCTTGGCCTAAGTCAGAGTACATACATTGACACGGTATTACTACGGTTTGCCATGAAGAATTCCAAGAAGGGACTTCTGCCGATGTCATATGGTGTGAGTCTTTCGAAGACTCAAAGTCCCTCTTCTAGAGAGGAGAGAGACCGCATGGATAAGATCCCTTACGCATCTGCTATAGGATCTATCATGTACGCCATGCTATGTACTCGTCCTAATGTCTCGTATGCTTTGAGCATGACGAGTAGATACCGATTAGATCCAGGTGAGCGTCACTGGATAGCAGTCAAGAATATTCTTAAGTACTTGAGAAGGACTAAAGAATATTTCTTGATATTTGGAGGCGATGAGGAGCTAGCTGTAAAGGGTTACAGTGATGATGCCCTTCCAAACTGTGATGATTATAGATCGCAATGTGGTTCGTGTTTTGCTTGAATGGTGGCGGAGTCGAAGAGTTCAAGCAAGACACAGCTTGTGATTCTACAACAAGGTTTAGTATATCGCTGCATCTGAGACAACAAAGGAGGCAGTTTGGATCCGCATGTTCATTACTGAGCTTGGGGTGGTTCCTAACATAGTAGATCCCATAGAGCTCTATTGTGACAACAATGGAGCGATTGCACAAGCTAAGGAACCTCGCTCACACCAGCGGACCAAACACATACTACGACGCTTCTATCTCATTCGAGAGATTATCGATAGAGGAGATGTGAAGATTTGCAAAGTACCCACAGAGGCTAACATCGCAGATCCCTTGACCAAGGCTTTGGCACAGAAAAAGCATTATGGTCACACTAGGTCATTGGGTATTAGATACTACGGTGATTGACACTAGTGCTAGTGGGAGATTGTTAGTGAAAGCCCTAGAGCCAATCATGTGATGATTGTTGTATGAACTTTATTGTATCATATTCCTATTTATAAAGGCATGATTATTATATTTACTTGTATTGGTGTCAAATAACTAAATATAATAATGTCCTTGAGTAGTAGGTTCTTATCTATATCAATCGATTGGTTGAATCGATAATGAGATGATATAGAGAACACTACTCTTAATCATTCCTAGTCGAGTATTAACATTCAGGGACAATGTTAATGCGTAGAGACTAGCATGTAGGTCAACACGATGACTTGATCTCACAAGTCATGGATATGAGATATCAAGTTGACACATGGGTATGCATTGGAGAATGTATACTGAATGACCCACCATGAGAAAGTATCATGGATCGTTATATGAGTGTCATATACTTTCTCATGTGGCTATTAGTATGACTATTAGTCCTTAGACCTGAAGTCACCATGGTTCCCTACATAACGAGTTGCATACTTTGGCTTCGTCAAACGTCACCCGTAAATGAGTGGACTATAAAGGCGATTACTGGGTATGTAACGAATTATGCGGAGGGATGTGAGTGATGTAGATGGGATCTATCCCTCCTATATGACGGGGGTGACATCGATATTCTTGATAGAGTGAGACCACGAAGTGCATGGCCATGCCCAAATGAGTCAATATGAGATATTGAGCTCATTTGATTAGAGTGAGTCTACTTGGAGTTCAAGATATAGATTGTACTGAGGATGACACGGTCTATGCCTCGATTGGTCAATCTAGATGTCAAGGATAGAGGGACATTGTCGCATATTGTGAGAGTCACAATTAGTAGTCACAAAGGTGATGTTGGAGCTCAACATTCTTGTAACTTGGGTAGCAATGATGTGTTGCTAGATACCGCTCATTGTTTATGTTCCTAAATCAGTTTAGGGACATTGCCAAAGTTACAAGAACCTATAGGATCACAAATATAAGGGCAATTAGATGGAGATTAGGTTCATACAATGAACCATGAGGATTAGGTCCATGGGATGAACCAAATTGGATTAAGAGTAATCCAAATTAGACTAATTGAGTTAGACTCAAGTTGATTCAAGTGTTGAATGAGTCTAATTTAGATTTGATTCATTAAGTCAATTTAAATTAATGAATAGAGATTCATTAAATTAAATTGACTTGAGTCAAGTGGTTAGATTTGATCAACCATGGTAGATTAGAGGTCAAGTTTGACTTGACTTGAGAGGGAAGATGAAAGGTCAAGTTTGACTTGACCAAATGCCATGTCATGATGATGACTTGGCATGGTCGGCCAATGATGATGCTCCACATCATCATTGACTTATCAATTGGTGCCACCTCATGAGGGAGACCAAGAGCCATTGGAGTTACATGCATGCATGTAACCTCCCAAGATATAATGTGGCCGGCCACTTCTAGATCTAACTGGAAAATTTATTTTGGGTAACTCCATCTTCTTCTTCCTTGCATCATCTTCTTCCTTGGATCAACTTCCCTCAAGCTCTCCCTCTCTCCTTCCTCATCTTGCCGAGCATATAAGGAGTGCTAGCACACTCAAGATTGCTTTTCTCCACCTTTTACTTGTGTGGATACCAATAGAGGAGTGTGCACTTGACGCTCTTGAGTTTCGGCGAACCTTTTAGACGAGCGGGATTTGCGAAGGGCGTCGCATCGAGGGCAACGTCCTTATCATATAGATCTAAGGTAGATCTAGGGTTTTATATAAGCACATACATGTTTTAGTTTTAATACATCTTTGCACGGATCCGTGGCCGGGGCTTCCGAGGTTTCCGCAATGCAAAAAGCGGTTTTTACGACTCGAAAAAATCCAACAACATCTACCTAGAGAAAATGGTAATGCCCAAAGACTCAATCAAAAATCAAAAATTGGGCAATTAGAATTAGAAAATCATGTTTTGAGGTCAAAACTTGAAAAATTGGAAAAGACCCTTAAGAAAATACAAAATCAAATGCAAGGGTCAAATGGTCAAACTCTAGGATCTAGGAGTCAAAACCTAGGGTTTATGAAGCAAGGTTCATTCAAGGGCAAGAAAGATTTAGGTAACAAACCTAAGCCTAAGGAGACCTACCATAGTGTTCCATTCGATTATGGAACACAACTTAGGTCTAGGAAAACCAAGGTCACAAGGGAAGTTATCCCTAGAGTTGACCATGGTAGGTGCCTAGTGGCTAAGGTTTTGAAGAAATCTAGGGAGGTCACTTAGAAGGTCACAAGGGGAGTCACCCCTAGAGTTAACCTAGGCAGGACCACAATGACTAAGGCTACCAAGCCTAGGAGGGTTATTAGGAGGGTATCTAGGGAGGTCATCCCTAAGGAATACCTAGTAAATTCAAGGAGCTCCAATAGATATTGGGTTCCTAGGAGCGTGATCGATTCATGATAAATGGGTTAGGGTGTGCCAACCCTAAGTGGATGGGTAGTTAACCTAACCATGGTAGAGTTGACACTCTAGGACATTTTCAAGGTTTTGGGATACCTTGGAAATAAGTTTTGATCATAATCCTAAAGGTTTTTAGGATGTGCTAATATCTTTTAAGAACCATGAAAATTGATCAAATTGGCACAAATTAGGTTTAGAGGTCATAGTGTATTATTTTGGGTTTATGGCACCCTTGGGGGATTAGTGATTATATGACAAAATGAACTTAATCCTAGCAAATGGAAATACTAAAACTTAGGTATTGTTATACCTTTTATATTTTATTTTCCATGATTTGTTTGTCATTACCATGTCATGACATCATATTTATTTTCATCATTTTATATGTCATGATATGCTTAGGTTTAAGTTTTTATGTCATGTGTATTTAGATTTAATCATATGTCATGACATCATGATTATTGGCAATGCTTATTTATGTTATCATTTATGTCATGATCATTCATGCATTAATTAAAATTGATTTAAGGACTATGACATAACTTGAAGTACCATGTATAAGGGAATCAAGTAGTATTGCCTTAGAAAATGCATGAGACTTTAGTTTAGGATGAACAAAACCCACATCTCACATTACATTGACATGTGTGTGTATTGATACACCCTAGACACATGTGAGATTCTAGGAAATGAGTTAAGTTCAAGGTGCATAGTTTTTGCATCTAGATAAACTCAGACTCATCTTATACCATGGGTGGATCATGGGGAAAGCTAATGTGTAAGTCATGTGCATTGAGCCCATTGATCATGATCCAATATAGGTTTTCAAACACATTTTAAAATCATTTTAGAAAACCTTGGTGTAGTCTATCTTTGATAGAAGTCACCATTGAGAGAGTTGATACAAAGTAGGGCCAAAACATTGAACTTTTTATTGGTTTTGAACTTTGTGTCAAACTCACTATTTAATGGGTAATTTATTTTTTAAATATTTTTCGCCCATTGTATTTGTTATAAGTAATGTACGTATGAATTTTAAAGATTTTTCAAAATATGTATTTTTTACTTATGTATTTTTAAATTTCAATTTCTAATTACTGAAATTCTTCATTTGCATAAATTAGTCGACTGTTGCTTATAGCAATGATCGGTGAAGGGCAATGATCATTCTTTGGTGACAAAGTCATTTTAGGTAAACAATATTTGTTTAGCCTGATTTCGGCTATGTTAGGCTACCCTAACTGCTCCAAACCCTAGGATATACTTTGGAAAGCATTAGAAAGGGTGAAAATCCATTGGATAAGGATTAGGAGAGTTGTTTGGTGTGTCTCAAATTTTAAGGTGTGTGAAAGTTCAAGGTTGAACTTTTAACCTTAATTTTTGATGGTTTAGTGTTCTTATAGGCTTAGGGACTCTCCAAGGATATTGTTGGTGCAATGGTCAAGAGGGAGCAAGCCTTTAGGGGGAGATTATCCATCATGAGATAATAGATGTATTCTTCCTCATGAGGGGGAGAATTGAGAGAGTTTATAGGAAGCCTCTCTTTAGTGATATGTGACTTATCACTAGGAAGAGTGAAGGCATCCTAAGATGTTTTTGGACCAAGGGGGAGATTGTAAGATCTCATTGGGATATGAGACATTGACACCTATCGGGAGAACATTTTTGATGTATGTCAAAAAGGGGAGAATTGGTGAGAGAATTTGGAAATTACCAATTTGGGAGAATTGGTAAGGAGATTTGAGTTAGGTGGCCTAACTCAAAGGTATTTGTGGTTTTTGTCAAACATAAAAAAGGGAGAGATTGTTGTTGCAATCGACCCAGGTCATGAATGACCAAACTCGAGTTTAACTCTAGCGGTATTTTGAAGTTCGACAAAATGTATGACAATGTGATTGTCATGGGAAAGTCCAAGTCATGAGTACTTGGCATGGAAAGTCCAAGCATGGATCTTGGCAATGGGAAAGTTCAAGTCTTGAGTACTTGGCATGGAAAGTCCAAGCATGAGTCTTGGCAAGGGAAAGTCTAAGCTTGAGTCTTGGTAATTGGAAAGTCCAAGCATTGGTCTTGGGAAGGGAAAGTCCAAGCTTGAGTCTTGGCAATTAGAAAGTCCAACATGGGTTAGCAAGGAGAGTCCAAGTCATGGGTACTTGGCAATTGAGAAGTCCAAGGGGTGATATTGGCAATGTAAAGTCTAAACGGGAGTCTTGGCAACATAAGTCTAATGGTTTGGTGGCGTAAAGTCCAAGTGGTAGTCTTGACAGCGTAAGCCCAATGTGCATTGGCGGAATAGACCACATTAGCATTACAATAGCCGATAGAAGCACCAGAAGGCTAGCATATGGATGAACAAGTCATGGATGACTTGGAGGGATCCGATAGGCATGAGGCTGATAGAGGTGGCTAGAAGGCTTAGGTCTAGGCTAAGGGTGGTCTAGCAAGTATGAGGGCATCATACTTGGGGTTAAATATCATGGTTGAGGTTATCAGTCGACTGGGGCTTTGGACCAGTCGATTGGTCAAGTGTTTTGACACTTGGTAGCCGAGTTGACTCTAGGCAGTCGACTGGGATTATGACCAGTCGTCTGCTGTGAGTTGACTAGGGTTCGACTGTGGCGAAATGGCCTTGGTAGTCATCTGCTAGCATTGGGAAGTTGATTGATGGCTTGAGTAGTCGACTGCCATGGATGACAGTCAACTACTAGTCGAGATTATGGGAGCAGAATACTCGGTAGTCGACTGGTTAGTCGGCTACGACCTCGACAGTTGACTGATGGGTAATGACAGTCAACTATTGGTCGAGGTTACGGGAGTAAAATTCTCGGTAGTCGACAGGTCAGTTGGCTACGACCTCGACAGTTGACTGATGGGTAATGGCAGTCGACTGCCAGTGTATTCATTGAAGTTTTTCCAGCTTAGCTCGATCTATTGTGAGACAACGGCTACATAAGCAGTCGACTGATGATCGCGATCAGATGACTGCTAGGCAGAATTCATCTCGAATGTAGGTTATAAAAGCAGCTTGTGGAAGAGGATTTGGCAAGAATTTTCTGGGGCAATTTGAAGGGGAATAGTTGTTGCTTTCCAGTCCTTCAAGGCTAGTCTAAGACAATCAACAAGCAAGCTTCCAAAAGATCCTTTGTAAAGTGTTCTTTACATTCTTGTGTGTATTTCATTTGTATTTACTTGTTTACTTCTTGTATTACTTTTTTAATCATTGTAAGAGGTTTTTTCGCCTATGACTTGTTGTCGAGAAAGAATGTTTTGATTATAAGTGGTGTTTGGCATCACTAGGGCTCGTTTGAGCTCAACCCATGGAGTAGGAATCCTAAGGTTCCGAACCACGTTATATCGGTGTGTTCTTGTGTGTTTGTGTGCTTGTATTTTTGTTATTGCTATATTATCTTTGTTTCCATTGTGCTAACAAAAATTGTAGCAAGCACGATCTATTTCCATCGTCAAACGAAAACACACTATTTACCCCCCTCTAGCGGTCACCGACGTTCCTACAACCCCTTGTATAATTTTTTGCGATTTATTTCAACTAAATTAAACTTTGGATGCACCCTCATGCCTTTGATAGGGTCAAACTAACGACACATAAATAAAACAACTCGCAAATCTGAACCTGGGTACTCTACCTCTAAATTTCATCTAACAAACCATAAAAATCATTCCTTGCACCTCCATCATTAGACGACTGAACACAAACTCCACTATTCATTGTAGCTTTGCCCATTCTATATTCTTGAGTATGAAAATTATATCCGTTTATGAAATATGCTAACCAAGTTTTCACCATGGAGTTTGGACCCCATGACAGATGGTTTACTAATTCTTACTCAATGTGAGCGTGATTATCAAGAACCTAAAGTAAAATAAGTATGTGTTAAAGTCAAGAGTTAACTAATTTATTATCATAGACTACTTACATATTTTTTGAACCATGGTGAAAATTCTTCATCGCAGATACGATCAAACTCATGCTCTAGAAGTTCAGAATATAGGGTTTGGAAAATCCTACTATAAAAATAAATATAACACGAATAATAATTTATGATATATGAAATATATAATATAACATGTATATACTCACTTGAAATACAGTGTTACTTCTGGATAATTCCATAAAATATATGTGTGGGATGCTCGCCACTCTTGACCAGTTAAGTATTTATTTATACAAGATCCCCTTGGTCTACCAAGGTAGTTAAAAATTGAGAATGACTTCAAATTGGGATCAACATGACCCTCATCATTTCTTCATACTCTCCGACTTTTGCATTGAACGTGAGGTTCAAAATAATATGATGCAAAAGTTGTAACTTCCTCCACAATATATGCATTAACAATAGAAGCCTCAACATGAGCCTTATTTTTCACCTTTTTTTCAAGTGATAGAGGAATCTAATAGTAATAAAATAAAATGTATTCGAAATTAACTTATACTAAAATTAATCAAATACACTAACAATGATATATAAAAAAAAAATCACCTTTCAAATGGATACTTCAATCGAAATTGAATAGGACCTCCAACTTTGGTCTCATATGGCAAGTGAATCAAAAGATATTCCATGGAATCAAAAAATATCGGAGGAAATATTCTTTCTAAGTTACACAAAATGATTGGAATATCTCTCTCTAATGCCTCCATGTGTGAATGACTCTATATTGTCGAGCAAATACATGAAGGAAAATGCTTAATTATGTAATTGCACCCTATACAAAATTTGGTAATATTTCCTTAAAAGTAATAGGAATTAGTCTTTTGATAAATATATGACAGTCATGACTTTTCAAACCAATCAATTTGCATTCCTTCAAATCGATGCATTTGCCAAGATTAGAGACATAACCATCAGGAAATCTTAATGATTTCAACCATTCACAAATAATTCATCTCTGATCCTTATTCAATGTATAAACTAGTTTTGGTTTTGGTCCCCTACTATTTTCATCAACATCAATGACGGGTCATGTACAAATGAGACGCATATCTTTTCTTGCATTCAGATTGTCTTTTGTTTTTCCAGTAATATCCATCATCGTATTTTTCAGATTATCAAAAATATTTTTCTCAATATGCATTACATCAAGATTGTGATGAATCAAATTACTCTGCTAATATGGCAAATCCCAAAATATACTTCGTTTAGTTTATTTATGTGTACTTCCATAGTCATATATTGTAACATTTGGTTTTTCAATTACAGATGGAAAGTTAAGCACTTTATACCATAAGAATTGACCAGTTAATCTTAATGGTGGAGGTGTCCTTTCAATTATATTCTTAGTGAATTCTTCTTTAATTTATTTCTTTTGAATTTATGATTTGGCGGTAAAAATTATCTATGACAATCAAAATAACTCAGTTTCTTTCCATGTTTCAATCTGAATGACTTTGATCTCTCCATACATATTGGATATCCTAAAATTCCAGTGGTACTCCATCCCGATAATATACCATAAGCAATAAAATCATTTACGGTCCAAAGAAACACAGCTCTCATTGTGAACATCTAATTAGTATGGACATCATATGTAGAAACACCCTCATCCCATAGTTGTTTTAGCTCGGCAATTACTGGTTGCATGTAAACATCTATTAACTTCTTAGGATTATGAGGGCCAGGAACAATCAATGTTAAAAACATATATGGTGTTTTAATACATATACCAGGTGGAAGATTATACAGAGTTAAGATAATTGGCCAGTAAGAATAAGTTCTTCCTGATTTGCCAAATGGAGGAAATCCATTAGCACATAGACCCAATCTGATGTTTCGAATCTCATTTTCACAGGATATGTTCTATCAAAATTTTTCCACGCCTCTGCATCTAATGAATGACACATTAGCCCTTCCTCTGTTTCATGATTTACATGCCAAGTCATGTGTTTAGCAATGACCTTTGATGTATAAAGCCTTTGCAATCTAGGAGTTAAACACAGATAGAACATTTTTGTGTATGATTTACGTCGCTTATTACGATTCAATCTCGTGGTACTCTTGTACCTACATTGATTACAGAATTTACAAATCTCTACATCTGTATTATCTCCCCAATATAGCATATAACCATCTCTGCAAACATCAATTCTTTACACCGGAAGACCTAAATCGTTTACGATTTTTTTCATACTGTAAAAATCATTGGGCATTATGTGATCACGTGACAATACTTCTCTAATAACTTGAATGAAATCATTAAAATAATCTTTGAACACATTATGCTCAGCTTTAACATTCAACAATCTTGTTGTTAGAGATAATTTAGTGTGATTGTCACAACCAGACCATATGGGTTCATCTGCAGCTTTCAACACTTCTTGAAATTTGAGATATGATTCATTGTATACATTTTCAAGAACACCTGTTACTTCTACCTCCTCCAACATCGATGAATAACTAGTATACATGTATTCAAATATTTGAGGATAATTAGAACTTGCAACGTTCGATTCGGTATTCAAATTATGACCAATTGCATCAACTATCATCCTCTGATATGGATTGAATTGATTATAATATATTTGATCTCCACTAACTTTCCTTTGTATGTTTTGTCCAACCTCTTCATCAGATATGAATGGTTCACCATGACATGTCCAATTATAATAATTTGAGGTAAAATCAAATTTACAAAGATGTTCTCAAACTTTATCGGATTGAAAAAATTTACCATTATGATATTTTTTACACGAACACCTTAATTTATTCCCATCCATAAACTCAACATTACTACCAGCAAAATTCAAAAATTGTTCCAGCCGAATAATAAATTTATCGATTAACTCCCGATGTTCTGGTAATTTTTTTTATACATCCAACTTCTTTCTCTCTCCATTTGTCTTGTTTCCAAATTTATATCAAGGATTAATTCTATTTTTTCCATATTCCATCCATATTAATTGGACAATCAATTTATATTCAAAATAAATTCTTCTAGTGCTTACTTAGTTTTACTATGATATTGAATTACAAACTATAGCATATCGAACAAATAATATATATTTACAGTAAAAGAAATACATAAAATAAAACATTAATTATATATATTATATAATGATAATGCTATAAATTTTTGAATATACAAATATACTTGCCCTGGTGGAAGCAATGGATGAGCTCACAGTAGAAGACTTTACAAACACGCAGATAACCTGAAGGATGAAGTACGACAAACTTATATATAAAAAATAAAACATTAATTTTGTATGTACATTACACGTTACTAAACACATTTGAATAACATGTTGACTCTACTATGGGTCGAGTACATGCATCAGAGTGTCGGGGTCAACACAACAGTTGTGCCCGATCCAAGGGCGACGATAACAACCTATACGCGAAGCCTGGAAAAATGCCCCAGCTGAGCGAACGACCCAGATAAGTCATCGGCAGGTGAACGACTAGGGTCACCTGAAAGACGATCACTATGCACACACACAAATCACTTGAAGGACGATTGTGATGCACGATGCGGCTGGGGCGATGCCCCTGCCTCGTCGTGCCCCTATAGCATGTTTGCGCCCCTACTGTGTGCTCACGATGGCAGTAGCTGCAAGCACACATGCGTGAGTGGTGCTCGCAGTGGTGTGTGCTAGCAGCGGCGCGTGCTCAAGGCGGTGCGTGCTCATGGTGGCGTGTGCTCAAGGCGGTGCGTGCTCATGGCGGTGCGTGCTCGCGACGGTGCGTGCTCAAGGTGGCGCGTGCTCGTGGTGGCTTCTATGCAAGATTGCGGCAGCTACCGCAACCTTGTGTAGCAGTCGCCGTGACCTCACACGACAGCGAGATCACGGCAGCTACCATGCGAGATCATGGCAGCTGCCTGATGTGAGCAAAATATATAGGATTTTAGGAGTAATTTTAGTATACATCTCATTGCATTTTATATTTATTTCATGCATATTATACTTTATTTTGCATGCATTTCCTATTTTCTGGTTCGGAGATCTGCTCTTGTTGCTTTTGTACGCAAGATGCCATTTTATAGGTGAAACAATGCACTTTTGGAGCAAAAGGGAGGCATTCACCGGGTGGAACAGAGGCGGACACGACCGACTGTGTGGATTCCACACGGTCGACCTTATGGATTCCACACGGCCATGTCCAAACCCCCGAGGCCAACCATCCCAGCGCTCCACACGACCATGTGGCACTAGGTAGTTTTGACGCGACTAGGGTTTTCATGAAATTTATGAAGAGCCGACTTCACGTCTATAAAAATGAAGGCACGCCCAAACCCTATGGGGGAGGCTCGGATGGCTAGAATGACAAAAGGTGCCCTAAAGAGCATTGGAGACTCAGAATGGGGAGGAGGGAAGTGGCTAGGAGATCCATCCTGATGCTCTGGTATTGTGGAGAACAACCAAGACACACATATTGGTTAGGAAAGATAGTATCTTCTTTATCCTCTTGTTCTATTTTCAGTGTAATGATATTTTCTAAGTTGTCTTGTGTTTATTCTTCCTTATTTATGGAGTAGATACTTCGATTCTAGGATTATGGAGTAACTTGTGTTTGTGGACATGTTAGTGCAAATAGTTATTTATCTCCTTTAATTCTATTTGCAGTTTTGTGTGTTGAGATTTATGAAGATTGTGTTTTGATTCTAATTCTACCATGCGTAGCCGATACAAAGGGTGACAACCTTCGTATCAAAAATCTAGGAGAATCAAGGATGAGTCTTGCAGTGATCCTACCTCCCGTAATTATAGAAGATAGAATATGATAGGACAGGATATGAAATAAGATCCACCTCTACATAGGGATTGTTAGGACGTCTTGGTACACAATTACCTATCTTAGCAGAAGGGTCAAAATAGGAGAAATTAACTCTAGAAGGGTTGAGGGACCTTAGTGACAAAGGGCTCCCAACGATATTAACCCCCTGAGCTCTGATGATCCGAAAGGTAAACTTGGTTAGGAATAGGTAGCTCCCGGTAGAAGTAAAAGTTCATCAGGAAATTATATATTGATCCTCCCTCAAGATCATAATTAGAGATCTCAATGCACCTAATGGATAGCATGTTCCACAATGCACAAGTGAAACCAAAGTCCTAGAATCTTTTTTGAGAAATTCGAACCAACCTTCCCTTCCTCCAAATGACACTATACTAGAGTTAGAACCACCATCAACCTCGCAACCTATACTCTTAGGAGATTTAATCCAAACAATAACATCCACTGGACAGACAGTATTCGAATCTCAGTCTATGTGGGATCGATAATCTTTTATTACTTGATGACACCCATGCACTTACGGACGTTGAGTGTGAGCGCGCTCTACGAGCCCCTGACGAGTCCTGTCGGAGATTTGAGAGTTGTGCTCGCATGCATCAAGTTTTTGGCGTCATTTCCCTATCACTGCTCCTACTGCATAATTACTCACGTTGCACATAACCTCAAATGGTAGGCTCCAATCAGAGGGTTGTATTATTGGGGCAATTACTAAGGCTTTTTTTTATTTCTTCAAATGCTACCAAACATTGCCGGTCAAAAATAAAATTTGTGTCCTTAGCTAGTAGATTTGTCAGGGGTTTAGTTATATAAAAAAAATTCTTTATGAACCTCCGATAAAAATCTGCATGCCCTAGAAAACTTAGGACCCCCTTTATGTCCCTGGGAGGAGGCAACTTCTCAATTACTTCGACCTTCGCCTTGTCTACTTCGATATCGTTCCCTGATATTTTATGTCCCAAAACTATCCCTTCAATGACCATGAATTGACATTTTTCCTAATTCAAAACCAAGCTATTCTCCTCACACCTCTACAGGATCTTCGTCAAGTTTTTTAGACATGCATCGAAACTTGTTTCATAGACTGAAAAATCGTCCATGAATACCTCCATGATTTGTTCAATCATATCTGAAAAAATAGCTATCATACAGCGCTGAAAAGTGGTTGGGGCATTGCATAGGCCAAAGGATATTCTTCTGTATGCAAAGGTTCCATAAGGGTAGGTGAAGGTAGTCTTCTCCTGGACATTGGGGTGAATAGGGATTTGGAAAAAACCTAAGTACCCGTCAAGGTAGCAAAAATGGAAGTGTTTAGCAAGGTGCTCCAGCATTTGATTGATGAATGGAAGTGGTAAGTGATGCTTCTTTGTTGCCTTGTTTAGTTTACGATAGTCTATACACCTCCATCCTATTACTGTTTAAATAGGGATCAACTCATTTTCTTCGTTTTTTACTACGTACCATAGTTTCGCCCTTCTTTGGGACTATGTGCACTGGACTTACCCACTAACTATCTAAAATTGGACATATTATTCCAACATCCAATAGTTTAAGCACTTCTTTCTTCACAACCTCTTGTAGATTCGGGTTAAGTCGCCTCTGACGCTCCACAGTTGACTTATACCCGTCCTCAAGTACTATCCTATGCATGTAGAGAGATGGGTTTGTCCCCTTAATGTCATCGATGGTATAACCCAGCACCTTTTTGTATGTCCTGAGCACCTCCGGCAACTTCCTCGTCTCTGCTTCACTCAAACTGGCATTTATAATCACCGGATAAGTTGAAGTTGGGGCAAAAATTTCGTACCTAAGATTTGGGGGAAGTGGTTTCATCTCAGGCCTTGGGTGTTTCTCTATCTCCACCTGCTTCAATTCTTCTTCTTCTTCGGGTCCCGAGAACAGGGAAGCTTCTTCCACCCAATACTCCCTTTCCTATACTTGGCATGGCACCTCAAGCTTGCCTAGCTCCTTTGCAGGGGAAGACCCTTGAAAATCCTATTCATTATCTTCCCACATTTGAAGGGTCCATACCACTGTTTCTATAATGCGATAAGCTTCGTCCATTTCCTTTTCATCAATACCCCCCCCCCCCCCCAACGGTTGTGTCCAAGAGTTGTTTGAATGAGCTAGAGATTTTAGAGTAAAAAATATGGATGAGTAACCAATCCTGTAATCCATGATGTGGGCATCAAAGAATCAACTCTTGGAGTCTCTTCGTCCCCTTGCTTAAACGAGAGGATTCTATTCCTAAGGTAGGTTATTTTGCTGGGCAAGAAGAATTTACCTAGAAAAGCACATTCCACTTGTTCCCACGTTGTTATACTCCCTTCCGGCAAAGTGCGTATCCACTACCTAGCCTCCCCTTTTAGGGAGAATGGGAACGTAATAAGCTTAATGGCATCTGCTGGGACCCCTTCATATTGCACCGTGCTACAATACACCAGGAAATCTTCAAGGTGTTGATAAGGCTCCTCAATCTGAGTCCCTCCGAACTGTTTCTTTTTAATAAGAGCGATTGAAGCAGGGTTTATCTCCTAGTTTGCAGTCTAGATTCATGGAATAATTATGTTGGAGTTCCATGTTTTTCGTCTAGGCACTATGTAATCTCTCAGGGGTCGAGCATGCTATATTAGCATGACAACGCTTCTCCTTGAGAGGGGATTAGATAATCAAACATAACGAATCAAATAAACCTAGGAGATGAATCAAAGCAGGATACAATGTGTTTTCTAAAATTAGGATGAACTGAATTTAAATAGCAAAAATCTAAAACTGAATAAGTTGTAATGAAATAAAATAAGAAAGAAAATTTGACCTAAGTCTGATCCAAGCTATTCACTTTCGATTCGATATCAAATCAACATTCCCTAGCAATGACGACGATAGTCGGTGCTCCGGCGATGGCAGCGGTGGAAGAGGAGAGGTGGAGAATGCGTACTGGAGGGGATCAGGTCAAGTAGGAGGAGAGCAAGTGCGTGAGAAGAGGCAAGGGGAAAGGGGGTAATTAGGGGAAATCGGCGACAATATAATTCGTTGTAATATTCGTCACCATTTCGGCAACTAATATAGTATTCGTCAGAATTGGCGACGAATACGATATTCGTCGTCGAATTAGCGACGAATACAATATTCATCGCCAATTAAAAAATCCAACAAAATATTTTCGTCGTTAAAATTATCGCAAACTTTGCAACAAATTAATAAATCGTTGCAAATTCTGCGACGAATTTTAGTTTTCATCGTAAAATTGGCGATGAAAAGTAAATTCGTTGCCAAATTAGCAACGAATATTAAATTCGTTGCCAAATTTCTTAATTCCCGCCGTTGTCTTTTACGCCAAATAATTGAAAATTTCTGATGAAAATATTTCATCGCCAAATTTATTGGAATATTTACAATGAATTCTTGATTCGTTGCAAAATTTTCAACTAAAATAGAATTCGTCCCAAAGTTTGCATCGAATCCCAATTTCGTTGTAAATTTTGTGACAAATTTATATTTTGTTGAAAAATTTTATAACGAATATGATTTTTCGTCGCAAATGTGCGACAAAAAATCAATTTCGTTGTAAAATTGCAACAAATTTTTCGAGGAAATTTAATTTGTTATAAATATTTTAATGTTTGCAAAAAAAAATTATTCAAAATTTCGTTACTAATTTGTGACGAAATTTTCAATTCGTCGCAAATTTTGTTACAAATTTATAACAAATTATTTTCATTACTAAATTTCGTTGCTATTTTGATATATTTTTATAATGTATAATGGATAATAATTCATGATAATTAGCCTAATTAATAAATAAAATAGTCCGGTGCATGAAATTTCAGCTAATGTGGAATCCCAGGGAAGTAAATATTGGAAAAAGTAATAGTTCTTGTGGCTATATATAAGAGTACGCAATGTGGCCATGAGTTTTGACTGCATTAGTGACTATGGTTACATACCCTGCTTATGAAGTTGCTTCCGAACAATGATTTTACCATCCTATGCTATCTTAATTTGGGCATTGTTTGCACATCACGTCAAAGTCCTTCACTTGAATTAAGCATATATCTTAGCAGTATTTATTAATTTGTAAATATATTGTTAAATTTAATACCCATCACTTAGCCGGCCCATAACCCCTTTTCTTGTTATCGAAGTACTTTTTTCATGAAATTTAACAAAAATAAATATATTACAAAAAGGATACAGAGGCATTTTCTAAAAAAAATTAAAGATGTTTTTTTTATATATTTTTTTAAATTACTCTAAGGGACAAAGATCATATAATTAATATTTTATTAAAATTGATAAAAATGTAATTGAGTAACAGGATGCTTGCTATGGGCATTCTCAACCCAACATGTTGGGCATGCTTAGCTTAGTCTTGTGTTGGACTTAACACATTTGACTTCATGACATGTTGGGGACAACCTTTGGATCAAGTGATGGATCCTTCGGATCCCTCAACGGATCATGTATTCACATATGTAATCGGAAAATGAAAATAAAACGATCCATACACAGGATCTTGTCTAACGATATACAATGAGTATGCGAAAATTAAAACTAAAGAGCTGAAGCGTAATCAAAAGCACCTAAATCCACAACGCTGGAAAAATCTGAAGATCTGGAGAAGCCGACGAGCCAAAGGGCTTGATCTTCCACAGGTCAAGAGAGATCGGCCCCGGATGCTCTGCCCGATGAGGAAAACTAGAGTCGGCCGAATCATCCTCTCCTATGGGGATCACACCCTATATATAGTATTAACCGAAAACCTGTTAACATCCCATCAATGCTAACGGTACGGGTTAAAGGGTTCTACACATATAAATCCAAAATTCATTAATCTACATCCAATAACACAAACCCGTTAACTTAAACCACAATGGTTAGATCTCTTTTAATCGGGTTCGAACCAATACGACACACTCGGACACGTTACGATAATCATATGTAAGCCCACCACCAATAATCTCCCACTTGGATTAGATGTGGTTCCAAATGTAACACTTAACCGAAATTTCTTAGTTGCACATATCATGTCGTATTGAATTGAAACAATCTGGTCCATCAACTTCATTGGCATAGGACTAAAGTGATCGTTGTTACTCCATATATGTAATCGGTAGCAGGACCCGTCAGTAATCACAATACCAATGTCGTCAATGACATAGATCTAATGTGGATGTGTAGCATGAGAAATGTATGAAATGTGATATGTACATGTCTATTCTCAACTGATCCTCCTTATGATCCAATATTGGATCCAATCACATTTGCAAGCACCATATGCTAAACCGCATTAGAAAATCATGATCACCTAATGACTCATTAATGAGTCCTACATCACATTTACAATCACCATATGCAAACTACATTAGTAAAGTATGATATTTTTTTATTCAGAGTGTCAACAAATACACATGTAAAAGGAAATTTTATTCATACGATATTCAAAAAACTACATGTGTCCAATATATACATAAGAGCATTCAAAATATAAATAAATACAAACTCCCACTAAACGAGTACTTCATCCATATGAAGGACCCTATATACAAAACATGTTGATGAAAGACCTTGGGTAACAGTCCCTTGGTGGGCAGATCCGTCAGCATTGAGTCTGTCTAAATATGCTCTATCATTATTTGACCACTCTGTACTCTTTCCTTAACCGTCAGGTATTTGAGGTCGATGTGTTTTGACTTCGACGAGCTATGGTTGTTCTTGGAATAGTGTTCTGCAGCTTTGTTATCACAGAAAATTTTCAATGGTCTTTCAACACCATCGATGACCTGTAATGCTGTGATGAAATTCCACAGTTATATCCCTTGATTTGATGCTTCATAGCAGACTATTAATTCTGCCTCCATCGTGGAAGTTGCTATAAGTGTCTTTTTGACACTTTTCCATGATATAGCTCCTCCAGCAAGCATGTAGACAAAACCTTAGGTGGACCTCCTGCTATCCAAGCATCCAGCAAAATCGGAATCTGAATATCCAATCACCTCCAACTGACTGGATCTCCGATATGTGAGCATGAGTTCTTTGGTTCTCTGTAGATACCGCATTACTTTCTTTATGGCTTTCCAATGTCCTGATCCAGGGTTACTTAGATACCTACCTAACATTCCAATAATGTACGCTAAATCCGGACGCGTACAAACTTGAGCATATATGAGACTCCCTACTGTCGATGCATAGAGAAATTTCTTCATCTCATTTATTTCAAGTTCACGTTGTGGACATTGTTGCACGCTAAACTTATCACCTCAAGACATAGGTGTGTCTTCAGGTGTACAATTTTACATGTCATACCGTATGAGCACCTTTTTAATATAGGTTTTTTGTGATAATCCAAGTATACCCTTGGATCTATCCCGATATATCTGTATGTCTAATACAAAAGATGCTTCACCAAGATCTTTCATTTCAAATTTACCTGATAGAAATGACTTGGGTTCATGCAATAATTGTTTACAATTGCTTGCCAATAAAATGTCATCCACATATAGGACAAGTATCACAAACTTGCTCCCATTGAACTTGACATAAATGCATTGATCAACTGGATTCTCTTTAAAACCAAATGAAGTAATCACTTGATCAAATTTCTTGTACCATTGACAGGATGTCTTCTTTAAGTCATAAATGGACTTCTTCAATTTACATATTAGGTGCTTTGAATCATCAAATTTGAAGTTCTCTGGTTGCACCATGTAAATAGATTCCTCAATGTCTCCATTAAGGAATGCAGTCTTGATGTCCATTTGATGTAACTCCAAATCATATGAGCTATAAGTGTCATGATTACCCTTAGGGAGTCTTTCGTAGATACAGGTGAGAATGTCTCCTTGTAATAAATATCCTCCTTTTGAGTAAATCCCTTGGTTATAAGGCATGCCTTATACTTTTCGATATTGCCTAGCGAATCCCATTTGGTTTAAAATATCCATTTACAACCAACAGGTTTCACATCTTCAGGCAATTCGACTAATTTCCATATGCCATTGTCTACCATAGATTTTATCTCATCTTCCATGGCATCAATCCACATTTCAGGATTAGAGCATTGTTTGACTTTTTGGAAAGATGAAGGATCATCTTCCAACCCTAGGTCTGAAGCGCACGAGCGCTATCTCAAATCTCGCAACGGCTATCATCGAGGACTCAAAGTGCACGCTCGCGCTCAACGCCCGTAAGTGCACGATGTCATCAAGTAATAAAGATTATCGATCCCACAGGGACTGGGATTCGAGTACCAATTCACTAAGTGGTTGTGATTGTTTGGACGAAATCTCTGAGAGAGTCGGTTGGTGAGGACTATCGGTGGACCCTACTCTGTACGATGTCACACGGAGAAGGAAAAGAGTGTGTCGGGGTCTTAAAAAGGCAATTCTAGGACTTCGGTTTCGCTTGTGTACCACAGAACAGTGTTGTCAATTGGCGTCGTCTAAACGTCTACCTACGGTTTTGGGGAAGGGACATCATACACTATCCCGCAGAGCCGACGCATTCACCGGGAGCTACCTCCGCCCAAAAGGATGGGATAAAGGGTACGAGGATGTCAAATCAATCCTTGCGGTGGACCTTTTCCGATTCCATCGCTCCCTTCTCCCCGCAGTTACCGGAGGTCAGGTTTACCCCTAGGTTCCTTGATCAAACCTCCTAAATCTAGATTGTGAGGCATGTCACCACCTCGTATCGCCTAAGCACAGCGGAAAGAAAGCCAAACTCACGAAGATATAATAGAGAGCAACTACCAATTGTCAAATCAAACTTTTGGCCAGAATTTAATATGAACCAACATTGTCTATGTACACAAGCTACTCCCTAATCCTAGAATCAAAAGTACTACTCCATAAATACAAAGGAAGAATCACAAAATATGTTTAAGTTCGAATACAATAGAGATAAAGTGCAAAAATAGAGATATACGATGCTTCGTGATCTTCTCTCCGGTGTTGTATTGCAAGTTGTGGACCTTCGGCGGCGTTCCTCCTCCCCATTGTGAGTTACCGAAGCTTTTTAGGGCTTCAGCGTGCCGTCCTAGCCGTCATGCCTCCTTCCTAGGGTTTGGGTGGAGCCATCCTTATATAGACATCGCCTCGGACCGCTGCAAAATCCGGAAAAAGCCCTAGTCGTGCAAATCCATCGGGACGCCACACGGCCGTGTGTTTCCACACGGCCAGGCTGTGTGCGACCCTGGGGTGCTGTTCTTCACCCATTGGATATGGCCGTGTGAATCCACATGCCTTGGTCATGTCCCACTCTGCGTCTAGCTATGAAAGTCCTTTTTCTGCTTCGAAAATGCATCTTTTTCACCAGAAAAGCTAACCTGCACACAAAAGTACAACGAGCAGACCTCTGAACGAAAAAATAGGCAATGCGTGCAAGAATAGAGTAACATATGCATGAAATTAACACAAAATGTAACAAGATGTGAGCGAAAACTACTCCTAAAACCCTATATGTTTTGCTCACATCACTTCCCCCAAACTTAAATCTTTGCTTGTCCTTAAGCAAACTTCAGTGCCATAATTTTTTTTTTAAAAAAATATTGTTCCATAATTAGCATGCTAACTAAATTTATTAGGTGATATTTGCAATCAAAGCAAAATAGATATGTTCTAAAAATTTACTAAGTTAGCTCCTCGTGCTCGTGCTAGGTGAATCATTCTTAGGGGATGTCTGTTCCATGGTGAGTTATGTTATCACCCCATAGCTTTCCTAAGGTTTCCGACTCTTAGGCACTTACCTGCCCAAAGCGAGGGGTGTTCCCTAGATCTAGCATAAAGTCTCAAAGGCGTGCTCAGTATTGAGAGAAATTGGGAGGTGTTTCCCTAGTAACCTAACTCGTTCTCAAAGGGGCACCTAGCCATTTCCACCCACGACGACTATTTTTTTAACCCTCTTAATTTCTTTTTTTTCGACTCACAGGGATTTCGATTTTTCCGAATGGGCTTACACAATCAGAGCATCTCCAGTAACTAAAATGCTAAACCTAGAGTCACCTATGGATTCCAAAGTACTAGACTACTGAAGTGAATCATAACTTGATATGTACTAAATTGTTTCTTTCAGAATATTCAACATGTGTGAGTGCAAAAACAGAGCTAACCAGTGCAAGTCTAGAACATTCAATAGAGCACATAGAATAAAATACCACAAGATAAATGGAGTTAAGCTACCTATGGGAACAACTCATGCAAACAACTTTCAAAAATATTACTGAGGTAACTTTACAAACACCAAAAATTAAGTACTGAAAGGAACTAAACAACTCATGCATGCATGAACAAATGAAATTATCAGAAAAGAAACTACTGCTAGGAAACAAAACAAAATAGATTTTAGGGCCCCCCCAGACTTAAACAAAAATATACCTCTAATATGGTGGACGAGGTGGAAAGTCTGGGAGCCTCGGCATCTCTAGATCCTGGGAGAACCTGCTGCTGAGCTGCTGATGTCATATATACATGTGGTCAATCTGAGAGCTGGTGAATGTAGCGACCGCTCGGTGCTCCTCCTCCCTAGCCCACTATGCTTGCTAGGCTTGCATATGTTGTCGCATCTCCCTGCGGTAGGCGGCCTCATCCTGGCGACGAGTAGCCTCCTCCTAGAAGTATATGTGGGCCTCAACGTAGAAATCCTCTGCCCGCTAGAAATTCTCCCAGAATCCCTAGAACTCCACCTGCTGGTAGGTGCTCTGCTCCTACCATCGTTGCCTTTGCGTCTGTTGCTCAGTGTAAATGTCGTCGAGGCACGATCGGAACTCCGAGAAATCATATGCCGACATACCTGCATCCTGCTCAAAAGTAGAAAAAGATGGTGGTGCAGGTGTAGGCTCATGTCGGCATGGACTAGGTGGGCTCCTATGCATGTGTGGACTGGAGGGAGAGTGATACAAAGGTGGAGAAATGGGCGCTGATGTGGATGGTCCCTCATGTGGAGGGGACTCCATTATCATGTCTAAGAGCCAATTAGCGCGTATAGCGATGGTGGTACGATCCAGGTCGGGGAGCCTAAGGGTCATAATATTTTTCCTTACAAAGAATAAGGAGTCTTCTTCTCTTACAATCATCTTCATGGCCATGCATACTCCTAGATGAGTCATAAGCGTGCTCCCCTGTCAACTCAGTCCAAATCATATGAGAGTTGTACCCATTAGGGGTCCTTCTCTCTCCCCCACTTGGCAAGCCAAAGTATGAGTTCAATTGGTAAAGGGTCCACTCATGCTCAATATTAAAAAGCCTAAAAGTTATCCTATCCTCCTCGCTCTCTCTACCCGTTAAAACTTCCGTCTCTAAAGAACTCAAAAATTCCAAAACTATCCTAGGGTAAGTTAGGTGTTTTATTCCCATAATCTCTTCCCACCCCATTTTTGCAAATAGGGTTTGCATATCACCCAACAACCCTAAAGATTCTAGCAAATCCTCATCTAAGTATCTAGTAGCAGTAAGTATACGAGTAGAGAGCATATTGTACCTATCTCTATGTTCATTATTGCGAAAAAGTAGAGGGGGTAGGGCGTTACCCTCTTCCGAAGCTTGAGGGGCGTCGGCTCTTCTTGCTCGTCGCTCCAAGGCACTGGATCGGGATGCTACGGTCTTTGTTCTCCTCATCCTTGCTTCTTTTGGCTCTTTAAGAAGTTGAAAATGCTTCTAGAGGAAGGGGAAAGCGAAATCACATGGCTAGGGCAAGAACTTTTGAAGCACACGGCGCAAATGGGGTGAAAACACACGGCTCGCCCCTTTTAACCTCGCGCGCCACGACCGTGTGAAAATACCCGGCCAGGCCATGTGCGCCTCTGGTCAATTGGGTACGGCCATGGGAAAACACACGGCCAGGCCGTGTGCCCCCATTTTTCGCCCGTTTATGCACCATGGCCCAAATTTGTTCATACACTTCGCCGTGTAGACTAATATGGGCCTCATTTTTGCCTAGAAAAGTTCTTTTCTATTCCTAACTCTAAATGTGATGGAAATCAAAACTAAAATTTAAACAAATGTATGCAATGCAATAAAAAAGGGGAATCTAAAACTAAACTTGGGTTGCCTTCCAAGAAGCGCTTTGTTTATGGTCGTTTAGCTCGACCGCACTCTTCTATCAACTCGACTCTGGTGGTTCAGTGAACCTCCATTCATCCATCTCGGGATCTACATATGGAGGTTTCGGCTTCAATCTGCTAATCGTGAAGTCGTTAAAGTAGGGAGCTCTGTGCTCCGAAAGGCTAAAAAGGATGATCTCCCCGTCTACCTCCAGGGAGATCCAGTGTGCCTTCACATCTATGCATACCCCTGTGGTTGCTAGAAAAGGCCTTCCTAGAATGATAGGATTCTGGGGATTCGGTCTCCAGTATGATGAAGTACATGGGTATCACAAAATCCTCAATCATCACAGGAACGTGTGGTAGCAGGCCAACGGGCTCTTTCACTGAATCATCCCCCATACGAATACCAAGATTCGTTGGTTGGAGCCCACTCAGTCCCATCTTCAGAAAATATGTGTAGGGCATCACACTGACTGATGACCCCAAGTCGCATAGCGCTTCGTCAAAGCTCTCCCCATAAATCAAGCAGGAAATAACGAATTCACCAGGTCCTCAAGCTGTATTGGAATCTTCTCTTCAAACTCAGCTTGGTCAGGTTGGGTGGAAATCATGGCTACACACCCCTTGGTGAATTGGCTAATTTTCCCTACTCCTTCCTCCTTTCCTTGGCTTGCCGGAGAGTTCTTCACAGGTTGTGACACGGATTGGGATATTTGGGCCACTTGTGTCTCCAACATCCTGGTATGACTTGCAAGGCCGTCAACGGTGGCCTTCAAGTCTCTCAGTGCTTCTTCAGACTTTTGATGCTCGTGACGGAATCCCTCATTGGCCTTATTTTGGGTAGCGATGAAGTCCTCCATCATCTGTTCCAGTCTGGACTTCTGTGGTCGCTGCCCATTGCCCTGCTATTGCCCGTACCCTCCAGATGGTTGGGGGTTTCCCGAGTTATTTTTGTAGGAGAAATTTGGGTGACTCCTCCATCCGGGATTGTAGGTATTAGAGTATGGGTTGTGGGACCTTTGATCATAATCCTCAATCACGTCACAATGCTCAATCTGCTCGTCTAAAGTACCCTACCCTCTATAGTGGTCCTCACGATACGCTGTCGCTCCTTCTCCAAAATCAATGGTCACACATGCAGATGAGGGATTCAAAGATTCAAACCGTTTATTGAGCGGGTCCATTCTTGCCGAAAGGTGGTCCATGGAGTTGACAGTGTATCGTCCTGCTGCAGGCGTGGGTTGACCACATTCGGAGGCCCATTGATGGTGGTTTTGGGCCACCTCTTCGATAAGCTCCTCTGCCTCCTCTACGGTCTTGTTCATTAGAGCTCCTCCTGCGGAAGAATCTAGGGACATCTTTATGGCGTAAGCGATCCCATTATAGAAAATGTGGATCGCCAGCCACCTCTCCAGTCCATGGTGTGGGCATTTGTAATGTAGCCCCTTGTAGCGATCCCATGCTTCAAATAAGGATTCCCCCTTCTTCTGGCGAAAGCTTGTGATAAGATGGCACATGTGAGCAGTCTTACTTGGTGGGAAGTATTTATTCAGGAACTGCTGCTCACACTGCTCCCATATGGTGATGCTGCCAGAAGGTAAGGAGTGAAGCCATGCCTTAGCCTTATCCCGCAGTGAAAACGGGAACAGGCTCAGGAGGATTGCATCAGAAGAGACTCCGTTCAATTTCATAGTTGAGCAGATTTTGAGAAAAGCCTCAAGATGCCGGTTTAGGTCTTCAGTTGTAGCTCCCCCGAATTGGCTCTGTTGGACCATATGTATAAGTGTCGGCTTCAGTTCAAAGTTATTTGCCGAAATTGATGGTCCAGCTATGCTCAGCCTGAATCCTCTAGCGCTAGGAGATGCGTAGTCCCGCAGAGGTCGGCTGCCTATGTTCACCTCGGATGCAGCTTAATCTTCCATCTTTCGCTGCGCTGATCTCCGACGGTGAAGGTTCACTCAATCTCTAAATCGATAGAAATTAGACCTTCCGACCCTAGTCTTCTAAGCATACGACGAACCAAACCACAAAAGTAAGAGTGCTAACCTAATGCTAAAATAAACAGAAAGTAAATAAAACTAGCGAATAAAAATCTAAGATGCAATAAGTAAATAAAAAAAACTACTACTGAAAAATAAAAACTAAATCTAAATATGAAAAATAGAACTAAGCAGATAAGATAAACTAAAAAGAAAATAAAGCAAGAAAATAATCTAATCCTAATTCTGATCCAATCTACCACCGTTCGATTTGATTTTGAATCGACAGTCCCCGGTAACAGCGTCAAAAACTTAATGCGCACGGGCGCGACCTCAAATCCTTGATGGCTATCGTCGGGGACTCAAAGTGCACGCTTGCGCTCAACACCCGCAAGTGCATGGATGTCGTCAAGTAATAAAGATTATCAATCCCATAGGGACTGGGATTCGAGTACCAATTCACTAAGTGGTTGTGATTGTTCGGACGACATCTCTGAGAGAGTCGGTTGGTGAGGACTATCGGTGGACCCTACTCTGTACGGTGTCACATGGAGGAGGAAAAGAGTGTGCCGAGGTCTTAAAAAGGCGATTCTAGGACTTCGGTTTCACTTGTGTACCACAGAACAGTGTTGTTAATTGGCGTCGTCTAAACGTCTACCTACGATTTTGGGGAAGGGACATCATACACTCTCCCATAGAGGCACCGCATTCACTGGAGCTACCTCCACCCAAAAGGACAGGATAGAGGGTACGAGGATGCCAAATCAATCCTTGCGGTGGACCGTTTTCGATTCCACCGCTCCCTTCTCCCCGCAGTTACGGGAGGTCAGGTTTACCCCTAGGTTCCTTAATCAAACCTCCTAAATCTAGATTGCGAGGGATGTCACCACCTCGTATCGCCTAAGCACAGCAGAAAGAAATCCAAACTCACAAAGATATAATAGAGAGCAACTACCAATTGTCAAATCAAACTTTTGGCCAAAATATAATATGAACCAACATTGTCTATGTACGCAAGCTATTCCCTAATCCTAGAATCAAAAGGTCTACTCCATAAATACAAAGGAAGAATCACAAAACATGTTTAAGTTCGAATACAATAGAGATAAAGCGCAAAAATAGAGATATATGATGCTTCGTGATCTTCTCTCTGGCGTTGTATTGCAAGTTGTGGACCTCCGGCGGCGTTCCTCCTCCCCGCTGTGAGTTACCGAAGCTTTTTAGGGATTCGGCGTGCCGTCCTAGCCATCATGCCTCCTCCCTAGGGTTTGGGCA
The DNA here is from genome assembly GCA_025175895.1 of Wurfbainia villosa. Taxonomy (NCBI): domain Eukaryota; kingdom Viridiplantae; phylum Streptophyta; class Magnoliopsida; order Zingiberales; family Zingiberaceae; genus Wurfbainia; species Wurfbainia villosa. Next base: position 75,611,125 of record CM046000.1, on the reverse strand, counting down.
GAGCCATCCTTATATAGACATCGCCTCAGACCGCTGCAAAATTCAAGAAAAGCCCTAGTCACGCAAATTCGTCGGGCCACCACACGGCCAGGCCGTGTGCGACCTTGGGGTGCTGTTCTTCGCTCATTGGACATGGCCGTGTGAATCCACATGCCCTGGCCGTGTCCCACTCTGCGTCTAGCTATGAAATTCCTTCTTTTGCTCGAAAACACATCTTTTTCACCAGAAAAGCTAACCTGCACACAAAAGTACAACGAGCAGACCTCCGAACCAGAAAATAGGCAATGCATGCAAGAATAGAGTAACATATGCATGAAACTAATGCAAAATGTAACAAGATGTGAGTGAAAACTACTCCTAAAACCCTATATGTTTTGCTCACATCAATGTCAAACTCATGCTCTTGGAGATAAGCAAAATCACGTGAAACCGTGGATCTCCTTTCCTTAGTAGATCGTCTTAGAGGCACTTGTTCTTGAGGCATTTGAGGTGCTTGGGGAACCTACTCAACAATAGGAGGGTGTACCTAAATTTGAGAAGATGGTTCCTTTACTTGCATAGGGGAGGATACAGGGACATCATGAAGTACTACTCCCACCGGATGTGAAACATCAATAAATTTAGGGTATAAAACCCATACCACTACTAGTTGCATCTGTAGTAACTGAGGTAGGATGACAAGTGTTATCCTCCTCAAAAGATATATCCCTTGGGTCTATTCTCCCACTATCCTCAATGAACTTGACATTTCCTGTTTCAAAAAAGGACCTATTTGAGGGATCATAAAACTTAAAGCCCTTGACCTTTCAGAATACCCTACAAAATGGCAGCTAGTTGTCCTTGGATCCAGTTTCTTTTCTTTAGGCTTATAAGGCCTAGCCTCAGCTGGATAACCCCAAACATGTAAATGCCTAATACTAGGTTGCTTAACCATCCATAGTTCATATGGAGTTTTACTTACTGCCTTATTGGGTATCCTATTGAGTAGGTGCACTGTAGTCTTCAGTGCATCACCCCACAAGGACTCCGGTAAAGAAGTGAAAGACATCATGCTTCTCACCATATCCTTTAGGGTTCGGTTCCTTCGCTCAACTACATGATAACTATCATTTTATCGTGTTATTTTGATCCTTAATATCATTGTTTTTATCCTCTCGAGTGATTTATTATTTATTATTAACATGTTTTATGAGTTTGGATTCATTTTGCACCTTATTATAAATTCTCCTAAATTTTGGACTTATATGCAAATTTTATCTTTATTTGTAGGAGATCGAGATGAGTCAATGGACTAGATTCAAGTTGGATCAAATATGGCTTCATCTAGAGTCATAATGGACATTTCAAGATGACTTAATCTTAGCCCTTCATCCAGATCAGAGGCAATTCAATCAAGGGACCAGATCTGAGCAATATGGACTGTCCGAGGAAAGCAGTTGATTCTGAGCCATCTATCTAGATATGGAGAGATCTAGTCCATACATTTAGATTTGGACATCTAAGCCCTTCATCCAGATTTGACCGATCATAATTATCCTTTCAGATTGATCAAATCCGTTCATTCAAAATCGAAGGAATCTGAGCCGTTGGATGCATAACCAGCTTAATCAATTAATCAAGGCAATTAAACCCTAGCTTAATGGAAGGATGGTATTTGGTCCTGCTTCAATCGGATGACCAAGGAAAAGAGGCTTAAAATCCAACATTTTCCCATCTTCGGCAGATCGCGCGACGCACAGTTTTCTTCCCCCTCATGTGCGCGACGCCGATGAACTTTCCTCTCCACATGCGAGCGGCAGATCTTTCTCTAGCCGGTGGCGATAGTAGCTTGGCAACAAACTCCAACGACCCTTTCTTCTGACAGCTGATGGTAATCGCCTTCAATCCTTGCCAAGTGACCGAGATGCTGAGATTCAGCCAGCGAGTAACGACAGCGATTCAGGCAAGTCCATCTCCTTCATCGGCATTCCATTTCCTTTCTACAGCGCTGATTAGGTTGCTCAACCTCAGATTCTCTCCTTGGTTGCACTGATTGGGTAGCTCCGCCCTCCATCACTGGTGATGCTGCAATTTCACCTCTGTTTCGGCATTCCCCTCCTTCCCGCAGCGCTGATTGGGCTACTCCACCGTCGCAATTCATCCCTAGGCTACGCTGATTTTGTTGGTGCAATCGGCCCAGGTCATGATTGATCAAACTCAAGTTTAACTCGAACTGTATTTTGATGTTAGATAAAACATATGACATGCGATTGTCATGGAAAGTCCAACATGGGTTGGCCACGTAAATCCAAGTGTGTAGCTTTGGTGGTGAAAAGTCCAAGCATGGGGCTTGGTGTTGGAAAAATCCAAGCATAGGGCTTGGTGTTGGGAAAGTCCAACATGGGTTGGCCACATAAGTCCAAGTATGTAGCCTTGGCGGTGAAAGTCCAAGCATGGGGCTTGGCATGGAAAATCCAAGCATGAGGCTTGGTGTGGGAACTCTTGAGGACTTGGCAAGTTCACTAGTCGGTGAGTCGGTGAAGGATGGCATTGCGAAGTCATGCGCTTGGTGAATCCGAGGGACCGTCGGACGGGGAGCGAATGGAGTGAGGCCCAAGGGAAGCAGACTTCGAGGGCAAGAGACGCGAATGATGGAATTGCAAAGTCGTGTGCTTGGTGCATCCAATGGACGTAGGCCGAGGGAAGAGAGCTTCGGTGGAGAACTCCATGAGAGGATGAGGTTGTTAGTTATAGCCCTAAGAACCAATCATGTGATGGTTGAATAGGGAACATTTTGTATCATATTCTATAAAGGCAAAGGATTGGTTATTATATTTAAGTCTTGCTTGTGCCAGCTAAATTAAATATAGTAATGCCCTAGAAAAGTAGGTTCTTATCTAGACATCAATCAAGTGAATTGATTATGAGAGGTCAGAGAGAACACTTTCTAAATGTTCTAGTCAAGTATTAATATGCAAGGGCAATATTAATACATAAAGACTAGCATGTAGGTCAATTGATGACTTGATCTCACAAGTCATGGATATATGATATCAAGTTGACACATGGGTATATATTAGAGAATATATACTAAACTGACCCGCCATGAGAAAGTTTCATGGATCGTTATATGAGTGTCATAAACTTTCTCATGTGACTATTGGTATGAATAGTCCTCAGACCTGAAGTCACTACGGTTCCCTACATAAGGAGTTGTGTACTTTGGTATCGTCAAACGTCACCCGTAACAGGGTGGACCATAAAGGCGATTACTGGGTATATAACAAATTATGCGGAGGGATGTGAGTGATGTAGATGGGATCTATCCCTTACATATTACGTTAGTGATATCGTTGGTCCCATTGATTGAGTAGAACTACTAAAACGCATGGCCATGCTCGAATGAGTCAATATGAGATATTGAGCTCATTTGTTTGAGTTAGTTTACTGGGGATCAAGAAACACATAGATTGATCGAGGATGACACGGTCTATGCCTCATTGATCAATCTGATATCCTGGATAGAAGGACACGGTCATATATTATAGTAGTCACGGAAAGGTTAGTCGGATCTTGACTTATCTCGTAACTTGGGTAGCAATGATGTATTGCTAGATGCCGCTCATTGCTTGTGTATCTAAAAGAGTTTAGGTCCACTGCCAACGTTATGAGAGCCTATAAGGTCACACACAAAGAGCATGATAATTAGAGGAATTAGAGTATTCTAGTTTGACTAGAATAATTTGGGAATAAGCTTAAGTACAAAATGGTGTTTGGACTTTAAGCTTAATGAGAATTTTAGCTAATTGATTTAATGAGATTAATTCAATATGTTACCTTATTGAATTAATAAGATTAATTCAATATGATAACATAAGCTTAATTGAATTAATAAGATTAATTCAATATGATAACATAAGCTTAATTGAATTAATAAGATTAATTCAACATGCATGAATGCCACATAAGAATGCCACATAAGCATGCCACATAAGCATGCCACCTAAGCATCCACCTAAGCTAGTTAAGGTGGAAGGAAACAAAATGGTTTTGTCTCCTTAAGTGGCTGGCCAAACAAGGATATGTCTCAATGCAATGGATTGCATTGAATGTGTGGAGGTGAAAGGGTTTTTCCATCCCTATAAAAGACACCTCAAGTGGCCGACCAAATATAGCATTGGCTTTTGTTGTTGGTGGAAGCTTTGGTTGTGTTAGTGGTGAGAAAGCTTGGTGGAAGCTTTAGTTGTGTGGGTTTGTGAGTGTAGGCTAGCAAGAAGAGGAGTCTTCTTCTTCCTTTCTCCTTTTCCCTCTCTTCCTCTCCTTTAGGGACTTCTCTAGCAAGAAGTAAAGGAGAGCTCTTCTAGTTTTCCTTTTGTGAGACAAGAGCGTGCTCGTGTGGATACGTATAGAGGCACGGACACTTGAACGTGCTAAAGATCCAACAAACCGAAAGGAAAAGCGGGATTGCAAAGGGCACGCAACAAAGGTAGAACTCTCCTATAAGATAGGCTTGGTTTAGAGAAATTTATTTTATACGAGTTTGCTTTCGCATGGATCACTTGGAAGGGATCCTAATTTTTTTCCGTTGCATATGCCATTTGGCATAAAGAATTCCCTCATGGTATCGAGCCACTTAAAAGATCGTATAAAAATAGGTTTTCTATTTTATATGTGATATAGAAGTAGGATAAATTTTATTATGAGTTGATAATTGCATTAGCAAATTTTCAAACATAATAAAATATCCAATGTCTTTTAAAAGTTAAAATGACATGGTGCATGGTTATGGCCTAGTCTCAAAAAGTTTGTGATTGTGTGTTGTAATTCTTAATACGGCCTGCGTGTCGTTCCTTTCTCCTAATATTCTTGTTGTAAAATTAGTTTTAGACTCGAATGTAACTCGAGTATTTCTCCTTTTGTAATGTACAAAACAAGGATGGAGGGTCCATTGGAAGATGAGGTTACAAGGAGGAAGTCAACACAAGACAACCAAAAGGAAGCACTTAGGAGAAGATGCTATCCCTAGGTTGACCAATCAATCTTTTCATTGGCTTGAGAAGATTGTAGAATAAGGGCCATAACCATGACACGTTAGTTTAATATGTATGTGATGCATGTTAGTTTAGCTTGTATGTGATGCATGATTAGTTTAGCTTATATGTGATGTATGCTAATATGTATATGATACATGTTTATTTCTTAATAAGTCTAAACGATATGCCTACCAAAGTTGGTACTCACTACTTCCTCGATCATTTGTTATTGGGTTTGCCAAAGCAAAGCAATGCATTTTATCTTGGAGGGGTGCGAGTGGACAATCGTGATGTCCCGCTATCAGTCTTGGTTAAGACTTAATTAAGTGTTTTCTTAATTGGTTAAGAAAGTAGAGGCATATATTAGCTTTGAACATAAGTGTTAACATTAGTTTTGTGTGATTTCCGAACATCAGCTTTGTCTTAGAAGTGGTCGTTGCTCCGATATCCAAGAAGGCCCCTATGCCTCGCCACAGCCTGGAAGCTGGTTTAGGAATAAACACTAAACTAATCTAAAACTTAACCAAAGCTATTAAAGAGTTACATCAGATGTAATTGGCAAAAGATTGCCTACCTAATTATACTACGTCTTGGGCGATTAGCCAAAGCTAACTCAAGACGAATTATGATGTGGATCTTTATCCCATATAAATTTATAGCTAAATAGTAGCTATGAGAATTTAGTGGGAGCCTCATTTAATTAAAGGCCTAATTAAATGATTTAGGTATGATACTTAACTTTGCATTTTAATGTTGTAGATCACCATGTCATCTAACACGACACACCCCCTCAACTTGCGATCTGTCCTTGAGAAGGACAAGCTCAATGGAGCAAACTTTCTTGACTGGTATAGGAACTTGAGGATTATCCTCAAGCAAGAACGCAAACTATATGTCCTAGAGCAGGCTACCCCTGAAATACCCGCCCCTACGGCCACTCGTGCTGAAAAGGATGCTTATAAGAAGCATCAAGATGATGCATTAGATGTGTCATGCCTTATGCTTGCCACCATGAACTCTGAGCTTCAGAAGCAACATGAGAACATGGATGCCTATGATATGGTTGAGCATTTGAAACAACTATATCAAGGACAAGCTAGCGGCGTTTGAAGTGTCTAAGGCTCTTTTGCATGCAAGATGCAAGAAGGAACACTGTAGGAACTCACGTACTCAAAATGATTGGAGTGCGTTGAGAACCTTGAAGACTAAGTTTTCCACGAGCCAAGAATTGGCAATGATGTTATCCTCGCAATCGCGTTAGAAGCATACAATCAATTCGTCATGAATTATAACATGAATGAAATTGATAAACCTTTGCCTGAGATTCTCAGCATGTTGAGAACTGCTGAACCAAATCTCAAGAAGAAAGTTAGTAATGTACTAATGGTCAAGAAGGACAAAGGTAAGCGCAAAGGCAAGGGTAAGACCCAAGCCAAAGGCAAGGCCAATTCATCCACTTCAAAGGGTAAAGGTAAAGTACCTAAGGAAGGGGACTGCTTCCATTGCGATGAGACTGGACACTGGAAGCGGAACTGCAAAGTCTACCTTGAGGAAGTAAAGAACAAGAGAAGTGGGACTTCTGCCTCAGGTATACACGTTATAGAAGTTAATCTATCTATTTCTTCTACATGGGTATTAGATACCGGATGTGCATCTCACATTTGTACTAATGTGCAGGGACTGAGAAATAGTAGAATAATGGCAAAGGGTGAAGTGGACCTACGAGTAGGCAATGGCGCAAAAGTTGCTGCTGTAGCTGTAGGAACATATTCTTTGTCTTTGCCCACTGGGCTTATCTTAGAACTAGAGGAGTGCTTCTATGTACCCGCATTAACAAAGAACATAATTTCTGTATCTTGTTTAGACAAGAAAAACTTTTCTTTTATAATAAAGGACAAATGTTGTTCCATTTATTTAAATGAAATGTTCTATTGTAATGCACCACTTATGAATGGTCTCTATGTTCTAGATTTAGATAACCCAATTTATAACGTAAATAAAGCGGTTCAAATCGAATGATTTGAACTGCATCTATCTTCGCATCGCCGCCTAGGTCACATAAATGAAAAACGCATATCCCAACTCCATAAAGATGGATTATTGGACTCATTTGATTTTGAATCATATGAGGTATGCGAGTCTTGTCTTTTAGGAAAGATGACTAAAACTCCATTTAGTGGACATGGCGAGAGAGTGACGGATTTGTTAGGACTCATACATACTGATGTATGTGGCCCTTTCAATGTCGGGCCAGAGGAGGCTATAAGTACTTTATTACTTTCACGATGATATGAGTAGATTTGGCTACTTATATTTGATGAGACATAAGTCGAATCCTTTGAAAAGTTCAAAGAATTCAAGAATGAAGTACAAAACCAACTTGGTAAGCGTATTAAGCTACTTCGATCGATCGAGGTGGTGAATACCTTAGTCAAGAGTTTCGTGATCACTGGTGAGTGTGGGATAATATCCCAACTCCACTCCTGGAACACCACAATGGAATGGTGTATCCGAGAGGAGAAATCGTACTCTATTAGATATGGTACGATCAATGATGAGCCGATGATCTACCTACTTCCTTTTGGGGTTTAGCTCTAGAGACACCGCTTACACTTAATCGCGTTCCATCAAAGCCGTAGAAAAGACACCATATACGATATGGACCGAAGAGTCCCAAAATGTCTTTTATAAAGATTTGGGGTTGTGAAGCTTACGTTAGACGTCAAGTCTCAGATAAACTAGGACCCAAATCAGATAAGTGTTATTTTTGTAGGATATCCCAAGGAAACTAAGGGATATTACTTTTACAATCCCACACTTGGCAAGGTGTTTGTTGCAAATCTTTGTCTTTCTAGAAAGAGAATTTATTTCTAGAAATACTAGTGGGAGTAAAATTCATCTTGAAGAAGTTCAAGATGATGATAACACTAAGGCTCGATGGAAAATGAACAGAACCACAAAGTGTTGTGGATGAGGAAATTGTTGCCCAAAGAGTTGTGGAGCAAACACTGCTCAAGTAGACCAACCTCTTCGTAGATCGATAGGCCAACCCGAGAGAGATATTCTTTTCTCTTGACTGACAACGGTGAGGTATTGCTTGTCGATCTTGACGAGCCTACATCCTATCAAGAAGCTATGATGAGCCCAGATTCCGAGAAATGGCTAGAGGCCATGAGATCCGAAATGGAATCCATGTACACTAACCAAGTATGGACTTTGGTTGATCCACCTGAAGGGGTAAAACCCATTGGGTGTAAGTGGGGCTTTAAAGTAAAGACTGACATGGATGGTAATAAGCATACCTATAAAGGTAGATTGGTGGCTAAAGGATTCAAACAAATTCATGGTATTGACTATGATGAAACCTTTTCACCAGTTGCGATGCTTAAATCCATTCGGATCATACTTGCTATTGCAGCCTACCACGATTATGAGATCTGGCAGATGGATGTCAAAACCGCTTTTCTGAATGGAAAGCTACTCGAGGATGTGTACATGACACAGCCTGAGGGTTTTGAAGATCCAAAGCATCTGAAAGGTATGCAAACCGCAGGTCCATTTATGGACTAAAGCAAGCCTCTCAAGTCGGAATCTTCGATTCGATGATGCAATCAAAGAGTTTGGTTTCATCAAGAATGAAGATGAGCCTTGTGTCTACAAGAGAAATAGTGGGAGCGCCTTGATTGTATTTCTTGTCTTGTATGTAGATGACATACTTCTCATCGGAAATGATATTCCCTCACTCCTCTGTGAAGATATGGTTAGGAATTGTTTCTCGATGAAAGACTTAGGTGAAGCCTATATTCTAGGCATCAAGATCTATAGAGATAGATCTAAAAGATTACTTGGCCTAAGTCGAGTACATACATTGATAAAGTGCTAGATCGCTTTGCTATGCAAAATTCCAAGAAAGGGTTTCGCTTTATCACATGGTGTAAGTCTTTCAAGACTCAATGTCCCTCTTCTAAGGAGGAGAGACCGCATGGATAAGATCCCTTATGCATCCGCTATAGGGTCTATCATGTACGCCATGCTTTGTACTGCCGACATCTCGTATGCTTTGAGTATGACGAGTAGATACTCAATGATCGGTGAAAGTCATCGGATAGCGGTCAAAAATATTCTTAAATACTTACGAAGAACGAAAGAATATTTCCTGATATTTAGAGGCAATGAGGAGCTAACTGTAAAGGGTTACAGTGATGCAAGCTTCCAAACAGACAAGGATGACTATAGATCGCAATCGGGGTACGTGTTTTGCCTGAATGGTGGAGCTGTGAGCTGGAAGAGTTCAAAGCAGACACGATTCTTGATTCTACAACGAAGCGAGTATATTGCAAAGATCCGATGCAAAGGAGGCTGTTTGGCTCCGCAAGTTCATCAGTGAACTTGGGGTAGTTCCTAGCATTGCAGATCCAATAGACCTCTACTGTGACAACAATGGGGCTATTGCATAGGCTAAGGAACCTCGATCACATCAGCGGACCAAACACATACTGAGGCACTTCCATCTCATTCGAGAGATCATCGATAGAGGAGATGTGAGGATATGCAGAGTACCGACAGAAGCTACCATCGCAGATCCATTGACCAAGGCTTTGGCACAGAGGAAGCATGATGGTCACACTAGGTCACTAGGTATTAGATATCATAGTGATTGGTACTAGTGCTAGTGGGAGATTGTTAGTTATAGCCCTAAGAACCAATCATGTGATGGTTGAATAGGGAACATTTTGTATCATATTCTATAAAGGCAAAGGATTGGTTATTATATTTAAGTCTTGCTTGTGCCAGCTAAATTAAATATAGTAATGCCCTAGAAAAGTAGGTTCTTATCTACAAAGACATCAATCGCGTAATTGATTATGAGAGGTCAGAGAGAACACTTTCTAAATGTTCCTAGTCAAGTATTAATATGCAAGGGCAATATTAATACATAAAGACTAGCATGTAGGTCAATTGATGACTTGATCTCACAAGTCATGGATATATGATATCAAGTTGACACATGGGTATATATTAGAGAATATATACTGAACTGACCCACCATGAGAAAGTTTCATGGATCGTTATATGAGTGTCATAAACTTTCTCATGTGACTATTGGTATGAATAGTCCTCAGACCTGAAGTCACTACGGTTCCCTACATAAGGAGTTGTGTACTTTGGTATCGTCAAACGTCACCCGTAACAGGGTGGACCATAAAGGCGATTACTGGGTATATAACAAATTATGCGGAGGGATGTGAGTGATGTAGATGGGATCTATCCCTCTCATATGACGAGAGTGATATCGGTGGGCCCCTTGATTGAGTAGAACTACTAAAACGCATGGCCATGCTCGAATGAGTCAATATGAGATATTGAGCTCATTTGTTTGAGTTAGTTTACTCAGGGATCAAGAAACACATAGATTGATCGAGGATGACACGGTCTATGCCTCATTGATCAATGATATCAAGGATAGAAGGGACACGGTCATACATTATAGTAGTCACGGAAAGGTTAGTCGGATCTTGACTTATCTCAGAACTTGGGTAGCAATGATGTATTGCTAGATGCCGCTCATTGCTTGTGTATCTAAAAGAGTTTAGGTCCACTGCCAACGTTATGAGAGCCTATAGGGTCACACACAAAGAGCATGATAATTAGAGGAATTAGAGTATTCTAGTTTGACTAGAATAATTTGGGAATAAGCTTAAGTACAAAATGGTGTTTGGACTTTAAGCTTAATGAGAATTTTAGCTAATTGATTTAATGAGATTAATTCAATATGTTACCTTATTGAATTAATAAGATTAATTCAATATGATAACATAAGCTTAATTGAATTAATAAGATTAATTCAATATGATAACATAAGCTTAATTGAATTAATAAGATTAATTCAACATGCATGAATGCCACATAAGAATGCCACATAAGCATGCCACATAAGCATGCCACCTAAGCATCCACCTAAGCTAGTTAAGGTGGAAGGAAACAAAATGGTTTTGTCTCCTTAAGTGGCCGGCCAAACAAGGATATGTCTCAATGCAATGGATTGCATTGAATGTGTGGAGGTGAAAGGGTTTTTCCAACCCTATAAAAGACACCTCAAGTGGCCGGCCAAATATAGCATTGGCTTTTGTTGTTGGTGGAAGCTTTGGTTGTGTTAGTGGTGAGAAAGCTTGGTGGAAGCTTTAGTTGTGTGGGTTTGTGAGTGTAGGCTAGCAAGAAGAGGAGTCTTCTTCTTCCTTTCTCCTTTTCCCTCTCTTCCTCTCCTTTAGGGACTTCTCTAGCAAGAAGTAAAGGAGAGCTCTTCTAGTTTTCCTTTTGTGAGACAAGAGCGTGCTCGTGTGGATACGTATAGAGGCACGGACACTTGAACGTGCTAAAGATCCAACAAACCGAAAGGAAAAGCGGGATTGCAAAGGGCACGCAACAAAGGTAGAACTCTCCTATAAGATAGGCTTGGTTTAGAGAAATTTATTTTATACGAGTTTGCTTTCGCATGGATCACTTGGAAGGGATCCTAATTTTTTTTCCGTTGCGCATATGCCATTTGGCATAAAGAATTCCCTACAGAGGTGGACTTGGCCAAGTAGCTAAGACTGAGTGTTGGATGCTCAAATGTGGTGTTTGAGGGTTTATCCGATGGTCGGATGCTTAAACAACTTAGTGTTTGAGGTTTTACCTGACATCAGTCGACTGCTCCAAGTCGAATGAGTTCGACTGACCTGGTTTTTTCTGAATAGTCGACTGCCAAGGGATGACAGTCGATTGCTGACACCATCAGTCGACTACTGAGGGATGGCAGTCTACTGATCAGGGTGAATTCAAGCACAGAAGGTTTTCCAGTCGAGTGATCTCGATGAACACTCGATTGATGGGTTCATCAATCGACTGATGGGCATGATCAGTTGACTGATTATGGATCCGTTGGTACTTGTCCAGTATGGATCGAGTCGTTGTGAGACAATGGCTATAGGACCAGTCGACTGATGGTCACGATCAGTCGACTGATTGGCGTGAAATTAGCTCAATGCAGGTTATAAATGGAGCTTGAGATGGAGGATTTTGCAAGAGTTTTTGGGCCAATTTTGAAGGGGAATTACTGCTGCATTCCAGACCTTCAAGAGCAATCCAAAGCAAGCAACAAGCAAATGATCAAAGCGAAGTTTTTTAAAGTGTTCTTTACTTGTATTTCTTCTTGTATTTGTATTTGCTTGTATTACTCAGTGTAATTGCTTGTACGAGGTTTCTTCACCTCCGACGTGTTGTCGAGAAGGAGTTTTGTTAGTGTCATGCGCATAACACGAGCTCATTGAGCCCACCCCATGGAGTAGGAACCCTAAGGTTCCGAACCACGTATATCGTGTTGTATTGTGTGTGCTTTGTATTTGTCTCGTGTATTCGTACTAGTTATTTGTATTTCCACTACGCTAACGAATTGTAGAGACGAGCATGCAAGAAGCGAACGATTTCCACCATATACATAAAAAGGGCTATTCACCCTCCTCTAGCCAACCACCGATCCTCCAACAAGTGGTATCAGAGCGAGGAGCTTATCGTGGACTCATCGTCAATACAAGCATGACAAGATGGCTGGCTTCAACCTCCAACCACCAAAATTCGAAGGGGATTTTCAATGGTGAAAAAGAAAAATGGAGGTATATCTCGAAATCGATTTTGATATAATGTTAACTTTAGAAAATGATTTCGAAATGTCTAGGGATGAAGAAAATAGGAAAATTGAAAAGACAAAATGGAACAAGGACCAAATCAAGGATTTCAAGACAAATCTCAAGGTAATCAAATTGCTAATGTTGGATTTTCGGCACCGCGGTGAGTGTGTGTTCGAACATATTTCGTAAACATGTGCACAGTGGAAGAAATAAAAGGAAATAAATCTAATTTATTACACTACACACACCACATGCATGCATAGTACAACATGTGTAGACATAATCGTAGTTTCAAATTTTGCAATAAAAGGAATTTATTCTAGGTATACCTGACATATCACGTGTAGCGGGAAAGGTATCAACCGGAGTGACTCTCACTAGAATCGCCTCTATCCGTATCCACGCTGAGTATCATCGGGATGACTTCACAAAACCACGAGCCTCATCTTCTTGCGAGTCACTAGTCTCGTGTCGAAGACGATGTGATCGAGAGAAGATCACAATCCGAATCAAAATTCGGATTCAAAAACGAGTCCCCAAAACTCACTTCTCCGGAGAGGTATTCATCAACGGTTTGATGAATCCTTCGTCCTCCACCTATGAGGATTACCGGAGATCAAATCCCCGCTAAGGCAGCCACTGTCGGAGCTCCAAACGCCATCCAAACGATGCTCCGACACGAAGGAAACAAGCTGTCCAGAAAACTGGACAGCTTTGGTGGAGAACTTGCGCCGGCCAAATAAGGAAAGCTAGGTGCTCACCTTGTCGCCAGAGCTCCTCCGACAGCAACCAGATGCCGGCAAGTGGGGAGGATGGCAGCTGCTAGACGCCAACTAGTGGAGCTTGGGCGGTGATGGGCGGTGGCAAGAAGTTGGGCGCCGACAAGAAGAGGAGAAGAGGATGAGAGGAAAAGATTTTCCAAAAATACCAAAAACCCTTAGGGCTCTCCAACGTCTAACCGCGCTTTTATAGAGCAGATGTTTCTTAACCATTAAGAAACCATCTCCTAGCAGTTATTGGTTCATAACCAAAATCCGTTAACCCGCTCTAATAACTTAAGTTAAAATAAACCAAACCGCGTTGGTCTATTTTAAGTTAAAACGAACCAAACCAACTTTGGTTCATTCGTTTAAAACAAACCAAACCCCTTTGGTTTATTCTTCACCATTGGATTAGAACCGAACCAATTTGGTTCATCTATCATATCTTCATAAGACACAGCCCATCCACGCTTCCATTGCGACTGAAACGATTTCATGCTCGATCATTGTTTGGTCCAACCAAACCTAGTTTCTCTCGGTCTGATAATCTCATTCTCAAGCTCATTTTAAATCCTTTGGATTATGCTTGTTATGCGTGTGACCAAATAGGTTCTCAGTTTATGTTAGCTATCTATAATTAACCATTAATTATAGAACGATCAAGAGTGGCACCTAGTAGTACATCATGATCTCCAATTAACCGAAAAGATCAACAGTTGATCCAGAACTATTTCTGAAACCCTTCAACAGCTATAATGAATCATGCCCCATTCCCTTCATGCATCTTATACCCACTTGGTTCAGGACATGGTCTATAGTGTCAGTCCCCACTAGGTTGACTATGTCACACCTAGCCCAAGTATCATTTCCTCGTCCTACGAATCCTAGTTACTGCACATGTATCCAAGAGTATCTTACTCTAAACATGTAATGCTTTGGCCAAAGACTTTAGTAACAATCCGATGAGAGACCATGAGTATACATCTCCTCGCAAGGAGTGGTGAATCCTTTATAGGCTATTCAAACATTTTTGCTCACTTTGACTTATGCCGAATCATCCCGGGTCCACATCTCCTCAGAGATGCTTGCTTAAGATGTCAAAGCATAAATCTTCATGACCAAGATGACTTGAATAACACAAGTTAAAAGAACATCGCACTTAAGTTGCAGTAAGAACTTCATTGGCATATCTATAAATGCAGAGAACCATATGAAGTCTTACAGCTAGTCACCCCAATGAACTAGTTACCATAACTAACATCCACGATTAACTCCGAACATCACAATGTCTCTAGCTAGTAAGAATTAGCTGCTTGGTTACACCAAGGAGTATACCTCATGCTAGTCTCGACAAAATTGATGGTGTCCAAATCCATCAATTCATCGACTAGGGATAATTCTAATGCATCACAATTACACATGTTGAGATACTCACTAGTTGTGATCCAATCACAAATTCTCTCATGCTGTGAATCGTATTGTGGACATTCAGTAAATGAGTTTAAGATATAATCAAATAAATGAAAACATGTATACTCAAATAGTGAATCTTCATTTATCATATAAATGGTACAACCATAAGGCAATTTCCTTAGGACATCTCTCATATATTACTAATAAACTCCCACTTGGCCTAATGTCAATCGCTACGGTATCCAATACTATAAGCTCTAGTATGACCTCAAACTTACTTTGAGGTAATGCCTTAGTTAAAGGATCCGCTAAGTTCCTTTCAGTGGGAATCTACTCGATTTGTATTTCTTTCCTACTAATGATCTCTCTGATTAGATGATAGCGGCGAAGCTCATGTTTGGATCATTGATGATACCACATCAAGTTCAGAGATTAACTTCTTGATCCAAACCACTTTCTTTGCTGCTTCCGAAGATGCAATGTATTCTGCCTTAGTGACAGAATCTGCTATAGTGTCAAGCTTGGAACCTTTCCAACTTATTTTGCCTCCATTCTAGGTGAAGACGTACCTAGACTGAGACCTGGAATCATCCTTGTTTGTCTGGAAGCTGGCATCCGTATACCCGCGTATCACCATGTCCCCTTCTCCATATATTAGGAATACATCCTTAGTTCTTCTTAAGTACTTAAGGATCATCTTAACAGCCACCCAATGATCCATTCCTAGATCAGACAGGTATCTGCTCGTGACACTCAGAGCATACAATACATCGGGCCTCGTACATAACATAGCATACATGATAGATCCTATTGCGGATGCATAGGGAATCTTATTCATGCAAATCCTCTCATCTTCTGTGCACGGACACAGACTTCAAAAGGTGTATCTCATGCCTAATGGGTAGAAAACCTTTCTTGGATTCTGACATGCTAAGCCTCTTTAGCACTCGGTCTATATATGTAGACTGTGAAAGACCAAGCAACCTATTTGATTATCCCTATAGATTTTAATCCCGAGGATGTAGGTTGTTTCTCCCTAGTCTTTCATGGAGAATGTCTTGGACAACCAAATTTTAACCGACTGTAAGACAGAAACATCGTTTCCTATAAGTAATATGTCATCGACATATAATACTAGGAACACGACTGCACTCCCACTAACCTTCTTGTACACACAAGGTTCGTTCGAATTTTGTGAGAAATCAAACTTTTTGGTTGTCTCATCAAAACGGATATTCCAGCTCCTAGATGCTTGCTTCAGTCCATATATGGACCGTCGCAATTTGTATACCTTGGTTTTATTAACCAATGTGAAACCCTCAGGCTGTATCATATACACATCCTCGAGTAGATTTCTATTAAGGAAAGTTGTTTTTACATCCATCTGTCATATCTCATAATCATAATGAGCCGCTATGGCCAGGAGCAGGATTTAAGCATAGCTACATGCGAATAGGTTTCGTAATAATCAACACCTTGCTTTTGACGATATCCTTTCGCCACCAATCTAGCCTTATAGGTAATCACATTACCATTCATGTCGGTTTTCTTCTTGAAAACCCACTTGCACCCTATAGGCTTTATGCCTTCAGGTGGGTAAACCAAGTTCCAAACTTGGTTTTCATACATGGAATCTATTTTCGACTTCATGGCGTCAAGCCACTTATCCCTTTCTGAACTTCTTCATAACTAGTAGGCTCCTCATCATCAATGAGTAATATGTCATTAGATTCACTTACGATAAATTCATATCTCTCAGGAATATTGCGTGTTCTACTAGATCTACGAAGATGTAGTGTCTCAATAGATCCAGCTGATTGCTTATCACTATGAATTATCGGCTGTGGTGTTTCACCAGGTATCTCATCAATGTCTATTTGAGTCTCTCGAGCCTCCTCAAGCTCAACGACACTCCCACTATTTTCTTGCAAGAGAAACTCTTTCTCTAGAAACACAGTATGTCTTAAAAAAAACACCTTTTGCTCCACAGGATGATAGAATTGGTAACCCCTTGTTTCCTTAGGGTATCCAATAAATAGACATTTATCAGACTTAGCATCCAATTGTCTGTTACAGTCCGCTTCACATAAGCAGGACAACCCCATATCTTCAAGTAAGATACTTGAGGTTTCTTACTATTCCATATCTCATATGGAGTAGTTGATGTTGGGTTTCCGGCACCGCGGCGTGTGTGTGTTCGATCACATTTCGTAAACATGAACACAACGGAAGCAATAAAAATAATAAATCTATATTTATTACAACACACACAACACACGCATGCATATTACAATAAGTGTAGACATAACCGTAAATTTAAATTTGCAATAAAAGGAAATTTTATACGTTATACCTTTCGTATGACGTGTAGCGGGAACGACATCAACCGGAACGATCCTCGCTAGAATCGTCTCTATCCGTATCCACGCCGAGTTCCTCGGGATGACTTCGCTAAGCCACGAGCTTCGTCTTCGTACGGGTTACTAGCCTCGTGTTGAAGACGACGTGATCGAGAGATGATCACGATCCGAATCCAAATTCGGATCCTAATACGAGTTCTCAAAACTCGCTTCTCCGGAGAGGTATTCGTCAACCAATTGACGAATCCTTCGTCCTCCACCTCAGAGGATTACCGGAGATCGAATTCCCGGTAGTTTATCCACTGTCGGAGCTCAAACCTACAAAGAAGAACCGCTCTATCGCAGAGCAATACGTAAATTGAAAAAACTGGACAGCTTGGTGGAGGAGTAGGCACCGCCAAAACAAGGAAGCCAAGTGCTCACCTTTTCACCGAGGCCTAGGAAGATCACCGAGGGTCGCCGGAGGATCACCGGCTGAAGCTTGTCGCCGGCAAGGAGCCGGACGCCGGCATAAGGGCGGCCAAGGAGCTTGGGCGGCAACTCCTTCAATGGGGTTGGGCGGCAACTTTTGCTAGGGTTGGATTAGGCTTAATTATCCATTAATCCTCTTTATAGAGAACTAATTCTCTTAATGGTTATTGGATCATAACCATTAGGCCCGCTAACCCGCCTCCATTAAGATAAGTTAAAATAAACCAAACCATGATGGTTTATTTTAAGTTAAAACGAACCAACCAACTTTTGGTTCATTCGCTTAAAATAAACCAAACCCTTTGGTTTATTCTCCTCCATTGGATTAGAACCAAACCATTTTGGTCCATCCATTATGTCTTCATAAGACACGGCCCATCCACGCCCCATTGCATCAAACGATTTCATGCTCGCTTTATGTTTGGTCCAACCAAACCTAGTTTCTCTCGGTCTGAGAATCCCATTCTCAAGCTCGTTTTAAATCCTTTGGATTACGCTCGTTGTGCGTGTGACCAAATAGGTTCTCGGTTTATGTTGGCCATCTATAATTAACCATTAATTATAGAATGATCATGAGTGACACCTAGTAGTACATCATGATCCCCAATTAACCGAAAAGATCAACGGTTGATCCAGAACTATTTCTGAAACCCTTCAGTAGCTCGAATGATTCGTGCCCCATTCTCTTCACTCATCTTATACCCACTTGGTTCAGGACATGGTCTATTGTGTCAGTCCCCACTAGGCTGACTACGTCACACCTAGCCCAAGTATCATTTCCTTGTCCTACGGATTCTAGTTAGTCCACATGTATCGAAGAGTACCTTACTCTAAACATGTAATGCTTTGGCCAAAGACTTTAGTAACAATCCGACGAGAGGCCATGGGTATACATCTCCTCGCAAGGAGTGGTGAATCCTTTATAGGCTATTCAAACACCTTCGATCATTTTGACTTATACCCAATCATCCCGGGTCCACATCTCCTTAGAGATGTTTGCTTAAGATGTCAAAGCATAAGTCTCCATGATCAAGATGACTTGAATACCGCAAGTCAAAGGAACATCGCACTTAAGCTACAGGAAGAACTTCATTGACATATCTATATATGCAGAGAACCATATGAAGTCTTACGGCTGGTCACTCCAATGAACTAGTTACCATAACTAGCATCCACGATTAACTCCGGACATCACAATGTCTCCAGCCAGTGAGAATCAGCTGCTTGGATACACCAAGGAGTATACCTCGTGCTAGTCTCGACAGAATTGATGGTGTCCAACTCCATCAATTCATTGACTAGGGATAATTCTGATACATCACAATTACACATGTAGAGATACTCACTAGTTGTGATCCAATCACAAATTCTCTCATGCTGTGAATCGTATCGTGGACATTCAGTAAATGAGTTTAAGATCCAATCAAATACATGAAACATGTATACTCAAATAGTGAATCTTCATTTATCATATAAATGGTTCATACATAAGGCGATTGCCTTAGGACATCTCTCATATATTACTAACAGTTGAGACTACCTTGGTTGGCATTCTATTTAACAAGTAAACAGCTGACTGAAGTGCATAGCCCCAAAAGGACTTGGGAAGATTTGCATGATTCATCATTGACCTAACCATGTCCAACAAGGTCCAGTTACGCCTCTCAGATACACCATTATGCTGCGGTGTATATGGCGGAGTCCATTGAGAGAATATACCATTGTCTCTCAGATAAACTAGAAACTCTTGACTTAAGTATTCACCACCTCGATCCGATTGAAGTATTTTAATACTCTTGTCATGTTGTTTCTCTACTTCATTTCTGAATTCTTTGAACCTTTCAAAGGCTTCAGACTTGTGTTTCATCAAGAACACATACCCAAACCATGAGTGATCATCAGTGAAGGTAATGAAGTAGCTATAGCCTTTTAAAGTATGTGTTGTCATAGGTCTGCATACATCCATATGTATTAGACCAAGTAACTCTCCCACCCGTTCACCTTTTCTTGTAAAAAGTAACTTAGTCATCTTGCCTTTTAAGCATGATTCACATGTATCGTATAAATCCAATTCAAACGATTCCAGAATTCCACATCGGTGTAATTCGGACATGCATTTCTTGCTCACATGGCCAAGACGACAATGTCACATGTAGGAGTCTAATTGATTATCCTTTCAAGCATGCTTGTTGCTCGCTTCGATATTGAAAATGTCACTGGATACATTCAACGTATAAATATCATTGCTTAAAGTTCCAGTCCCATAAAGAACTCCATTCAAAGTTATGTAACAACAATTGTTACAAAAGGTCAAATGGTACCAATTTCTATTTAAACAAGAAATAGAAATGATGTTCTTTATCAATGAAGGAACATAAAAGTAATTGTCCAGTTCTAAGACAAGTCCTGTAGGCAGTCTCAACAAATACGTTCTGATGGCGAGTGCAGCAACCTTTACTCCATTCCCAACACATAAATTTGACTCTCCCTTGATGAATCTTATTCTATTTCTTAGCCCTTGTATGTCATTACATATATGTGAGCCACACCTAGTATCCAATACCCAAGTGTTTGAGGAAATAGAATGACAATCAATTACGAAGATATCTGAAGAAGATGGGGCATCTGATGCCTTATTCTTCTTCACGGACTCAAGATAAATCTTACAGTTTCTTCGCCAATGGCTCTCCTTGCCATAATGATGGCAAGTGCCCTTTTGAGCTGGTTCTGCCTTTTTAGCCTTTTTCTTCTTTGCCTTCTGTTGTTCCTTTGACTTCTTCTTAGAACATTTCTTTGAGGAACCAACTAACAGCACCGTCCCCTGCTCATGTTTCTCAGAAGGCTCCACAGTCTTCAGTATGTTGAGCAATACCACAAATGAACCTTCTTGAATCTCAGAGGTGAAGAGAAGCTTGAAGACTTCGAACCTTTCGTATGAGCATCCATATGCTCATGCTGCTTCCGTAGCTTGGGTTCAATCGTGGTTAGCATGATGCAACTCACTTGTTCAGAATCACTCATATGTTTCTGATAAGCCAACAATTGGTCCAAAGTTTCATTATCACTAGGACGGGCAGGAAGAGGCTCTTTGAGGACATTAGCAAGCTTTTCAACCTTGAGAACAATTCTCAGGTTGAATCCAAAAGTCAATCAAGAAGTTCGACCTAGTCAATTTATTTGAATCCAAAATAGAGTGCAAATTCAAAAACATCATGATCAATCAATTAACCTTGAAATACAAATCAAGCATATATGAGAAAACGATTTTAAAATGCATCAACATACATTTATAAATCCCATTCATTTTTCAAATTTCAAAAACCCCAAAAATCACTTTGGGAGATTGTAGGTCCATCTCCGAATGGGCTGATATCCAACATAGATATGAACAACCTTAGAGAGAGTCCAACAATTCATTCATAACTACGATGGTAGGTATCAAATATACCGATTGCATATCACATATATGCAACTATCACAATGTGCTATCAATTAATTGAATGTTCACACATACATCGGGTTATTAACACATTAACAAGTATGCATCATATGCATAGCACCCAACTTCACCTCCCTTCACATCGACCTTGGAGAGAGTCCAACAAACCGATGCTTCAGGTTAAAGCCAACCTATTAATCGAGAAATAGTTTTAATATGGTTAGAGCGCATTCAACCTATTAGCCCAGCTTGGAGAGAGTCCAACAACCAAAACTAACAATTGACCTCTGACTCTTACCATATTAGTATTAAACTATTCCATGGTTTGAACATGTTCAGGTTCGAGCCGGGCTTGGAGAGAGTCCAACAACCCAAACAAGAAACAGAACTCTAGTTCTAACCATATTAATGGAAGATGTAGGCTTTAATATTGAGTAAGGGTTTTATGTCTCATCCTCTTTGCATGCAAATAACTATTATCTACAAGGTATGACATACATGACATACATCTACATGTCACGACACACATGGCATAATGATATGCATCTAATGCAATTACATGACATACAATTATGGCATGTACAAAAATTTCCTTATATGTCATAACTATTTATGGAAATATAATATGTTTGAGATTTGATTCTCCAAATCAAATCATGATTAAATTAGGAAATAAATTTCCAAATCTAATCACATATTTTATTTATGTAAAGTGTTGATTAAGGAAAGTCAAATTTAATTTAGGAAACAAATTTCCTAAATTGTCAAAACTATTTATGGAAATAAAATATATTTAAGATTTCATTCCCAAATCAAATCATGATTAAATTAGGAAACAAATTTCCAAATCTAATCAAATATTTTATTTATAGAAAGTGTTAATTTCCATAAATACTTCTAGACTTTCCAAAAGTAGAAGATTTCCATAAATACTTCTAGACTTTCCAAAATTAGAAAATTTCCATAAATACTTCTAAACTTCCAAAAGTAGAAAATTTCCATAAATACAATTACGACTATTGCAAAACAATTTTACGATTATGTCAAAACACAACCTAGGCTCTGATACCACTGTTGGGTTTCCGACACCGCGACGAGTATGTGTTCGAACATGTTTCGTAAACATGTGCACAGCAGAAGAAATAAAAGGCAATAAATCTAATTTATTACAACACACACACCACACGCATGCATAGTACAACATGTGTAGACATAATCGTAGTTTTAAATTTTGCAATAAAAGGAATTTATTCTAGGTATACCTGACATATCACGTGTAGCGGAAAAGGCATCATCCGGAGCGACTCTCGCTAGAATCGCCTCTATCCGTATTCACGCCGAGTATCATCGGGATGAATTCACAAAGCCACGAGCCTCGTCTTCTTACGAGTCACTAGTCTCATGTCGAAGACGATGTGATCGAGAGAAGATCACAATCCGAATCAAAATTCATATTCAAAAACGAGTCTCCAAAACTCGCTTCTCTGGAGAGGTATTCGTCAACCGTTTGACGAATCCTTCGTCCTCCACCTATGAGGATTACCGGAGATCGAATCCCTGGTAAGATAGCAACTTTAGAGCTCCAAACGCCGTCCAAACGACACTCCGACACGAAGGAAACAAGCTGTCCAAAAAACTGGACAACTTTGGTGGAGAACTTGCGCCAGCTAAATAAGGAAAGCTAGGTGCTCACCTAGTCGCCGGAGCCAAGGAAGATCACCGGAGCTCCTCCGGCAGCAGCTAGACGCCGGCAAGTGGGGAGGACGATAGCTGCTAGATGCCAACTAGTGGAGCTTGGGCGGTGGTGGGCGGCGGCAAGAAGTTGGGCGCCGACGAGAAGAGGAGAAGAGGATGAGAGCAAAAGATTTTCCAAAAATACCAAAAACCCTTAGGGCTCTCCAACCTCTAACCACGCTTTTATAGAGAGCATATTTCTTAACCATTAAGAAACCATCTCCTAGCAGTTATCGGTTCATAACCAAAACCCGTTAACCCGCTCTAATAACTTAAGTTAAAATAAACCAAACCGCGTTGGTCTATTTTATGGTAAAATGAACCAAACCAACTTTGGTTCATTCGTTTAAAAGAAACCAAACCCCTTTGATTTATTCTTCACCATTGGATTAGAACCAAACCAATTTGGTTCATCCATCATGTCTTCATAAGACATAGCCCATCCACGCTTCCATTGCGACTGAAACGATTTCATTCTTGATCCTTGTTTGGTGCAATGATGCGCACGTACACATCCTCAAATCTCACGACAGATATCGTCGTGAACTCAAAGTGCGTGCTCACGCTCAACGCCCGCAAGTGCACGGATGTTGTCAAGTAATAAAGATTATCGATCCCACAGAGGTTGGGATTCGAGTACCAATACACTAAGTGATTGCGATTGTTCGGACGTGATCTCTGAAAGAGAGTCGGTTGGTGAGGACTATCGGTGGACACTACTCTGTGCGGTGTCACACGGAGGAGGAAAAGAGTGTGTCGGGGTCTTAAAAGGCGATCCTAGAAATTCAATTTCACTTGTGTACCACAGAACAATGTTGTCAATGGGCATCGTCTAAACATCTACCTACGATTTTGGGGAAGGGACATCATACACTCTCCCGCAGAGCTGCCACATTCACCGAGAACTATCCTCACCCAAAAGGACAGGATAGAGGGTACGAGGATGCAAAATCAATCCTTACGGTGGACCGTTTCCAATTCCACCTCTCCCTTCTCTCCGCAGTTACGGGAGGTCAGGTTTACCCCCATGTTCCTTGATCAAACCTACTAAATCTAGATTGCGAGGGCTATCACCACCTTGTATCGCCTAAGCACAGTGGAAAGAAAGCCAAATACACGTAGATATAATAAAGAGCAACTACCAATTGTCAAATTAAACTTATGGCTAGAATTTAATATGAACTAACATTGTCTATGTACACAAGCTACTCCCTAATCCTAGAATCAAAAGTACTACTCCATAAATACGAAGGAAGAATCACAAAACATGTTTAAGTTCGAATACAATAGAGATAAAGTGCAGAAATAGAGATATACAATGCTTCATGATCTTCTCTCCGACGTTGTATTGCAAGTTGTGGACTTCCGGCGGCGTTCCTCCTCCCCGCTGCGAGTTATCGAAGCTTTTTAGGGCTTCGACATGCTGTTCTAGCCATCGTGCCCCCCCTCTATAGTCTGGGCAGAGCCATCCTTATATAGACATTGCCTCAGACCACTGTAAAATCCAAAAAAAGCTCTAGTCATGCAAATCCGTCGAGCCGCCACACGGCTGTGTGTTTCCACATGGTCAGGCTGTGTGCGACCCTGGGGTGATGTTCTTCGCCCATCGGACACGACCGTGTGAATCCACATGCCCTGGTCGTGTCCCACTCTGTGTCTAGCTGCGAAAGTCCTTCTTTTCCTCTGAAAATGTGTCTTTATCACCAGAAAAGCTAACCTGAACACAAAAGTACAACGAGCAGACCTCTGAACTAGAAAATAGGCAATGCGTGCAATAATAGAGTAACATATGCATGAAACTAACATAAAATGTAACAAGATGTGAGCGAAAACTACTCCTAAAACCCTATATGTTTTGCTCACATCACTTCCCCCAAACTTAAATCTTTGCTTGTCCTCAAGCAAATCTCAGTGCCATACAATTTTTAAAAAGACATTGTTCCATAATTAGCATGCTAACTAAATTTATCAAGTGGTATTTGCAATCAAAGAAAACCAGATATGTTCTAAAAATTTACTAAGGTAGCTCCTCGTGCTTGTGTTAGGTGAATCATTCTTAGGGGATGCCCGTTCCATGGTGAGTTAAGTTGTCACCCCATAGCTTTCCTAAGATTTTTGGCTCTTAGGCACTTACCTACCCAAAGCGAGGGTTGTTCCCTAGATCTAGCATAAAGTCTCAAAGGCGTGCTTGATATTGAGAGAAATTGGGAGGTATTTCCCCAGTAACCTAACTCGGTCTCAAAGGAGCACCTAGCCATTTCCACCCATGACAACTGTTTTTTTATCCCTCTCAATCTTTTTTTTTTCATTTCTTTTACTCTCTTTTTTTTTCTTTTATTTCTCTTTTATTTTTCGGCTCACAAGGATTTCAATTTTTCCGAATGGGCTTACACAATCCGAGCATCTCCAGTAACTAAATTGCTAAACCTAGGGTCACCTATAGATTCCAAAGTACTAGACTATTGAAGTGAATCATAACTAGGTATGTACTAGATTCTCCCTTTCAGAATGTTCAACATGTGTGAGTGCAAAAATAGAGCTAACCAGTGAAAGTCTAGAACATTCAATAGAGCATATAGAATAAAATACCATAAGATAAATAAAGTTAAGCTACCTATGAGAACAACTCATGCAAGCAACTTCCAAAAATACTACTGAGGTAACTTTACATACACCAAAAATTAAATACTGAAAGGAACTAAACAACTGATGCATGCATGAACAAATGAATGAAAATACCAGAAAAGAAACTACTGCTAGGAAACAAAACAAAATAGATTTTGGGGTCCCCCCAGACTTAAACAAAAATATACCTCTAATATGGTGGACGAGGTGGAAAGTCTAAGAGCCTGGGCATCTCTAGATCCTGGGAGAACCTGCTGCTGAGCCGCTAATGTCACATATACATGTGGTCGATCTGAGAGCTAGTGAATGCAGCGGCTGCTCAGTGCTCCTCCTCCCTAGCCCACTGTGCCTGTTGGGCATGCATATGTTGCCGCATCTCCCTGTGGTAAGCTACCTCATCCTGGCGACGAGTAGCCTCCTCCTGGAAGTATATGCGGACCTCATCGTAGAACTCCTCCACCTGCTGGAAATGCTCCCGGAATCCTTGGAACTCCACCTGCTGGAAGGCGCTCTGCTCCTCCCATTGCTGCCCCTGCGTCTGCTGCTTAGTGTGAATGTCGTCAAGGCACGATCGGAACTCCGAGAAATCATATGTCGATGTATTTGTATCTTGCTCAAAAGTAGAAAAAGATGGTGGCGCAGGTGTAGGCTCATGTCGGTGTGGACTAGGTGGTCTCCTATGCATGTGTGGACTGGAGGGAGAGTTATACAAAGGTGGAGAGATGGGCGTGATGTGGATGGTCCCTCATGAGTAGGGGACTCCACTATCAGGTCTAAGCGCCAATTGGCGCATATAGCGATGGTGGTACAATCTGGGTCAGGGAGCCTAAGGGTCGTAAGATTTTTCCTTACATAGCATAAGGAGTCTTCTTCTCTTACAATCATTTTCATGGCCATGCATACTCCTAGGTCGATCCTAAGGCTCCCCTCTATACTCTCCAATGTTGTGTAGTCGTACCCCATCCTATAACAAATGTGGGTAAGTAGGCCTCCCACATTGATCTCTCTGTGTGCTGCTTTGCCCATCTTCACTAAGTGTCTGATGAAGTGGGACCCCACATCGATGCTACTTCTTTCTTGTAGCATATCCCATAAGCAAAGAAGCTCACTGGCTCTTACTACACCGTCACTCTCCCCACGACCAAATATAGTACTGGCCATGACGCGGTGAAGGTATCGAAAGACGGGGTTTTGGAGGTGCGACGCTTTGGCTCTAGAAGGGTCAAAAGCGTGCTCCCCCGTCAACTCGGTCCAACATTCCCGAGAGTTGAACCCAATAGGGGTTCTTCTCTCTCCCCCACTTGGTAAGCCAAAGCATGAGTTCCATTGGTGAAGGGTCCACACATGCTCAATATTAAAAAGCCTAAAAGTTATCCTACCCTCCTCGCTCTCTCTACCCGTTAAAACTTCCGCCTCTAAAGAACTCAAAAATTCCAAAACTATCCTAGGGTAAGTTAGGTGCCTTATTCCCATAATCTCATCCCACCCCATTTTTGCAAATAGGGTTTGCATATCACCTAACAACCCTAAAGATGCTAGTAAATCCTCATCTAAGTACCTAGTAGCAGCAAGTTTACGAGTAGAGAGCATATTGAACCTATCTTTATGTTCATTATTGCGAAAAAGTAGAGGGGGTAGGGCGTTACCCTCTTCCGGAGCTTGAGGAGCGTAGGCTCTTCTTGTTCGTCACTCAGAGGCACCGGATCGGGATGCTACGGTCTTGGTCCTCCTCATCCTTGCTCCTCTTGGCTTCTTAAAAGGTTGATTATGCTTCTTGAGGAAGGGGAAAGCGAAATCACACGGCTAGGGCAATAACTTTTGAAGCACACGGTGCAAATGCGGTGAAAACAAACGGCTTGCCCCTTTTAACCTCGCGTGCCACGACCGTGTGAAAACACACGGCTAGGCCATGTGAAAACACACGGCTAGGCCGTGTGAAAACACACGGCCAGGCCGTGTACACCTCTGGTCAAGCAGGCACGACCGTGGGAAAACACATGGCCAGGCCGTGTGCCCCATTTTTCGCCCCTTTTATGTACCATGGCCCGAATTTGTTCATACACTTCGCCGTATAGACTAATATGGGTTTCATTTTTGCCTAGCAAAGTTCTTTTCTACTCCTAACTCTAAATGTGATGGAAATCAAAACTAAAATTCAAAAAAATGTATGCAATGCAATAGAAAAGGAAAATCTAAAACTAAACTTGGGTTGCCTCCCAAGAAGCACTTTGTTTAAGGTTGTTTAGCTCGACCGCACTCTTCTATCAACTCGGCTCTGGTGGTTCAGTGAACCTCCATTCATCCGTCTCGAGATCTGCATCTGGAGGTTCCGGCTTCCTAGCTCTTGCTGGAATCACATACTTCCCTGACGCAGGTTCCTGACTTCCTGTCCCAACAGGCTCAAATTCCATCTTGTCCTCTCCCACTTTCAGGGTCAACTTGTGATTCTTCACATTAATGACCATTTCTGTAGTCGCTAAAAATGGTCGCCCCGGGATGACGAGTATCTTGGGGTCCTCTTCCATCTCCATCACCACAAAGTCAGTTGGCAGTGTAAACTTCCCCACCTTAATAGGAACATCTTCTAAAATCCCCAATGGATAGCGGTATGTGTGGTCAGCTAGTTGTAGTGTCATAGTAGTGAATTTTAAATTTCCTAACACTAGCCTTTTACATAAGGTATAGGGAATAAGACTCACACTCGCTCCCAAGTCACAGAAGGCTTTGCTAATCAGTGTCGTCCCTATATAGCATGGGATATAGAAGCTCCCCGGATCTTTTAATTTCTGAGTAGCTTCGTTTCGGAGATAGGCGCTTGATTCTTCTGTTAGGGCTACAGTTTCTGACTTCGCGACCTTCCTACAGTGTGCCAGAATATCTTTCATGAAACTAGCGAACTGGGGTATTTGGTGCAATGCTTCGAGTATCGATACCTCCACTGATATCGACTTCAGCATGTCCAGGAATTTACCAAACTCGGCGTCTTTCTTTGCATTCGTCAATCGCTGTGGGAATGGTACAGTAAGGGGTGGTTGAGCCCTCACAGCAGGCTGCTGGTTTGTTTCTCTCAGTTTTTCATTCTCTTCCTTCCCCAGAGGCTCTAGCGGTTCAGATCCCTGGTCCTTTTAAGCAACCAACCGTCCTGACATTTCTTTCAGGATCCTCCCACTTTGCAGTGTCACTTCTTGGCACTGCTCTACCAGATTGGCCTCTGCTCTTCTTGGTAGCTTCCCTGGTATCCTAGAGATTTGGTTCGCGATCTGAGCTACTTGAATCTCAAGTGACTTCTTCCTGGTGGCAAGATCTCTTATAGATGACCCCAACCCCTCGATCATCATATCTATCTACGAATGTCGTCGCTGAAATTCAGCATTCATCTCCCATTACGTTCGAATGAAATTCTCTAGCATATTTTCCAGTCAGGTATTAGAGGGATGTGGCTGCCCATTCTGTCCCGGCGGTTGGAACCTCCCCAAGGTATTCTTATAAGGAGAATTTTGGTCATTCCTCCATCCCGGATGAGAAGTGCTGGAGTGTTGGTTGTTGGGTCTTGGGTTGTAGTCCCCAACCGCATCGTAGTGCTCAATCTGCTTGTCCCGGGTCCCCTGCCCTCCATAGTAGTCCATGGAATTGACAGTGTAACGTCTCGCTACAAGCGTGGGTTGACCATGTTTGGAAGCCCATTGATGGTGGTTTTGGGCCACCTCTTCGATAAGCTCCTCTGCCTCCTCTATGGTCTTGTTGATTAGAGCTCCTCCTACGGCAGAATCTAGGGACATCTTCGTGGCGTAAGCGATCCCATTATAGAAAATGTGGATCACCAGCCACCTCTCCAGTCTGTGGTGTGGGCATTGGTAAAGTAGCCCCTTGTAGCGATCCCATGCTTCGAATAAGGATTCTCCTTCCTTCTAGTGAAAGCTTGTAATAAGATGGCGCATGTGAGCAGTCTTACTTGGTGAAAAGTATTTATTCAAAAATTAATGCTCACACTGCTCCCATGTGGTGATGCTGCCAGAAGGTAAGGAATGAAGTCATGCCTTAGCCTTATCCCACAGTGAAAATGGGAACATGCTCAGGCAGATCATGTCAGAAGGGACTCCGTTAAGTTTCATAGTTGAGCAGATTTCGAGAAAAGCCTCAAGATGCCGGTTCGGGTCTTTAGTTGTAGCTCCCCCGAATTGGCTCTGCTGGACCATATGTATAAGTGTCGGCTTCAGCTCAAAGTTATTTGCCAAAATTGATGGTCCAGCAATGCTCGGCCTGAATCCTCTAGCGCTAGGAGCTGCATAGTTCCTCAGAGGTTGGCTTCGTATGTTCACCTTGGATGCAGCTTGATCTTCCATCTTTCGCAGTACTGTTCTTCGACGGTGAAAGGTTCTCTCAATCTCTAAATCAATCGGAATTAGACCTTCCGATCCTAGTCTTCTAAGCATATGACGAACCAAACCACAAATGTAGAGTGCTAACCTAATGCTAAAATAAACAGTAAGTAAATAAAACTAGCGAATAAAAATCTAAGATGCAATAAGTAAATATAAAAAAAACTACTACTAAAAAAATAAAAACTAAATCTAAATATGGAATATAAAACTAAAGCAAATAAAGTAAACTAATAAGAAAATAATCTAATCCTAAGTCCGATCCAATCTACCACCATTCGATTTGATATCGAATCGACAGTCCCCGACAACGACGCCAAAAACTTGATGTGCACGTACATGTCCTTAAATCTCGCGATGGATACCATCGTGGACTCAAAGTGCGCGCTTGCGCTCAATGCCCGCAAGTGCACGGATGTCATCAAGTAATAAAGATTATCGATCCCACAGGGACTGGGATTCGAGTACCAATACACTAAGTGGTTGCGATTGTTTGGACGTGATCTTTGAGAGAGAGTCAGTTGGTGAGGACTATCAGTGGACACTACTCTGTGCGGTGTCACACGAGGAGGAGGAAAAGAGTGTGCTGGGGTCTTAAAAGGCGATCCTAGGATTTTGGTTTCACTTGTGTACCATAGAACAATGTTGTCAATTGACGTCGTCTAAACGTCTACCTACGGTTTTGGGGAAGGGACATCATACACTCTCCCGTAGAGCCACCGCATTCACCGGGAGCTATCCTCGCCCAAAAGGACGGGATAGAGAGTACGAGGATGCCAAATCAATCCTTGCGGTGGACCGTTTCCAATTCCACTGCTCCCTTCTCCTCGCAATTATGGGAGGTCAGGTTTAACCCCAGGTTCCATGATCAAACCTCCTAAATCTAGATTGCTAAGGCTGACACCACCTCGTATAGCCTAATCAAAGTGGAAAGAAAGCAAAATACATGTAGATATAATAAAGAGCAACTACCAATTGTCAAATTAAACTTATGGCCAGAATTTAATATGAACCAAAATTGTCTATGTACACAAGCTACTCCCTAATCCTAGAATCAAAAGTACTACTCCATAAATATGAAGGAAGAATCACAAAACATGTTTAAGTTCGAATACAATAGAGATAAAATGCAGAAATAGAGATATACAATGCTTCGTGATCTTCTCTCCGGCGTTGTATTGTAAGTTGTGGACCTCCTGAGGCATTCCTCCTCCCCGCTATGAGTTACCGAAGATTTTTAGGGCTTCAGCATACCATCCTAGCCATCGTGCCCCCCCTCTAGGGTTTGAGCAGAGCCATCCTTATATAGACATCGCCTCGGATCGCTGCAAAATCCGAAAAATGCCCTAGTCATGCAAATCCATCGGGCCGCAACACGACAGTGTGTTTCCTCATGGCCAGGCCGTGTGCGGCCCTGGAGTGCTATTCTTCGCCCATCGGACACGGTCGTGTGAATCCACATGCCCTGGCCGTGTCCCACTCTATGTCTAGCTGCGAAAGTCCTTCTTTTGCTCCGAAAATGCATCTTTATCACCAGAAAAGCTAACCTACACACAAAAGTACAACGAGCAGACCTCCGAACCAAAAAATAGGCAATGCGTGCAAGAATAGAGTAACATATGCATGAAACTAATGCAAAATGTAACAAGATGTGAGCAAAAACTACTCCTAAAACCCTATATGTTTTGCTCACATCATCCAACCAAACCTAGTTTCTCTCGGTATGAGAATCTCATTCTCAAGCTCATTTTAAATCCTTCGGATTACACTCGTTGTGCGTGTAACCAAATAGATTATCGGTTTATGTTGGTCGTCTATAATTAATCATTAATTATAGAACGATCTATTAGTGAAAGCCCTAGAGCCAATCATGTGAGGATTGTTGTATGAACTTTATTGTATCATATTCCTATTTATAAAGGTATGATTATTATATTTACTTGTATTGGTGCCAAATAACTAAGTATAATAACGTCCTTGAGTAGAAGGTTCT
Organism: Wurfbainia villosa; assembly: GCA_025175895.1. Lineage (NCBI taxonomy): Eukaryota > Viridiplantae > Streptophyta > Magnoliopsida > Zingiberales > Zingiberaceae > Wurfbainia > Wurfbainia villosa. The sequence continues at coordinate 75,579,271 of CM046000.1, read as the reverse complement.
TATCTATATCAATCGATTGGTTGAATCGATAATGAGATGATATAGAGAACAGTACTCTTAATCATTCCTAGTCAAGTATTAAGATTCAGGGACAATGTTAATGCGTAGACACTAGCATGTAGTTCAACTCGATGACTTGATCTCACAAGTCATGGATATGAGATATCAAGTTGACACATGGGTCTGCATTGGAGAATGTATACTGAATGACCCGCCATGAGAAAGTATCATGGATCGTTATATGAGTGTCATATACTTTCTCATGTGACTATTAGTATGACTATTAGTCCTTGGACCTGAAGTCACCATGGTTCCCTACATAAGGAGTTGCATACTTTGGCTTGGTGAGCACGAGAGTGTAGCTAGGAATGAGAGCACTAGCTTCACCAAGCTCCCCAAGGCCCCTTCTTATAGAAGAAGGGTTGTTTTTCCCGTTGGGCTTCGATCAGTCGACTGATGCTCACCATCAGTCGACTGACGCCGAAGCCAACGGCTTCTGAACAAGCAGATCCGTGGAGATATGTAGCCACAATTTCCAACGGCCAAGTGATCAATCGACTGATCCCTCCATCAGTCGACTGATGGAGTGATCAGTTGAGTGATCGTAGGCCGCAGTCGAGTGCGACTACACTCTGTGCTCGTATTTGCATTGATCGATCGCCACGTTGGTAGTCGGTGATTGCAACATCGATCGACTACCTCATCGCTAAAGCGTGATCGGTGATGGTCAAGGTTTCACCCTGACTCAGTCGAGCACCTAACCAGTCGACTGATACATCGTATCAGTCGACTGATACTCATCAAGTATGAGTAATTCACACTTGATTTTACACCCTAGACCTAGACTCAACCTTCTAGCTCCTCATTAAGCCTTGCGCCTCTAGGATCCCTCCGAGTCCGCGACTTGTTCATCCTTTGCGCTTTGCTTCCAAGAGCTTCCTTCAATTTCATCATGTCTTGGGTTGTCAAATGCTTGGACTTTATGCTGCCAAGACTACAAGCTTGGACTTATGCTGCCAAGACTTTACTTTGGACTTCTTTTGCCAAGGTTCACATGGACTTTACGCTGCCAAGACTACAAGCTTGGTCACACGCTGCCAAGTCCATCCCTTGGACTTCCCTTGCCAAGATCATACTTGGTCTTCCTTTACCAAGGTTCACTTGGACTTTACGCTGCCAAGACTAAAAGCTTGGTCTTATGCTGCCAAGTCCGTCCCTTGGACTTTCCTTGCCAAGATCATACTTGGACTTCTCTTTTACCAAGTCTTCATCCTTGGATTTCCCTGTCACTTAAACATATTCGTAATTAGATCACAAAGCATTGGCTAACTTAGATGATTATCCAAACATCAAAACATATAAATGCTTGGGGCATTGTTGTACCAACAATCTACCCCTTTTTGATGTTTGGCAATCATTTAAGTTAAGTCTTTTAAAGATACACACATAATCATATTTTCAATGTGTAATTCTAATTTAACCATTCCTTCTCCCCCTTTGACATACATCAAAAAGAGAAGGTCTCATAAATGAAAGAATTAAAGGTGTTGGATCTTGGACTAAGGTATAAGATTGATATTAAGCTCCCCCTTAATCCAAGATATGCTTCATGATGTGTAAATAACATTTGAGGCAAAGCATAACAAAAATTCAAAAATTAAGTCCTAACTTTGCACCAACAATAGAAGTTTAGGGATGAAAAGATATATTTTATGAAACTCCCCCTAAAATACTACATAAAACAGTCCTAAAAATTTGTTTATGCTCAATATTATCATGCTATAGTTTTAGAACATCAAAGATACACTAAAAATCAGAAAATGGAGCTAATTATCAGAAACCACAGTGTATCAGTCGATTGGTTTCTGAACCAGTCGACTGCTACGCCTGAAATCAAAATTTCAGCCTTTTCAGCCCAACTTCAGAAATGCATTAGAAATTCTAGAAACCTCAAAAATCATGAAATTTTGTGGACACATTTCTGAGATCATACTTTATTAAGGAAAAATAGTTTGAAAAATATATGTTTCCCAGATTTTAATATTGATACAAACTTGGAAACTAACAAAAGGTTCTAAAAATTTGCAAACTTTGTACCACTTTTGTGTTCCACTTGAAAACTATTTTTCAAAATATGATGAACATAGTTTAAAATATATATGATTTGGAATTTCCAACCATGTTCTTAGAGCTATGTATTCATTACTTGAATACAAGCCTTTCCAATGATTGGTCCATGAGGTATTCATGTCTCTAGGTGTGTCATTGGCTCATAGTAATGCATCATAACAAGCATGATGAGCCAAGTACACCTTCCCTATCATCTCACATGTTCCTAAGTGTCCCAATACAAAAATCAAGGTTTCTTAAGGCTTTTGTGAGATGCATCAAGGTATAAGGCTAACATATGACTATGGGATCATGCAAACCTAGACTTTTACTCTACAAAGCACATACCAAGCTCTCTCCTTAATGATGAAAATTCGGTTTCAGGAAGAGCTTTGGTGAAAATATCGGCAAGGTTAGACTTAGATTCTACATAATTAAGTTCAATGTCCCCTCTTGCCACATGATCTCTTATGAAGTGATGTTTCACTTCAATGTGCTTGGTCCTAGAGTGATGTAGCTGATTTTTGGTCAAGTTGATGGTACTCACATTGTCACAATAAACTTTAATGTTAGAGTAGTGTAGCTCATAGTCCTCAAGCGTATGTCTCATCCAAAGCAATTGAGCTACACAACCACCCATAGCCACATATTCGGCTTCGGTGGTTGATAAGGCAACACAATGTTGCTTCCTACTACTCCAACTAATTAGGGAGGACCCAAGAAATTGGCATCCACCACTAGTACTCTTCCTATCCAATTTGCAACCGACATAATCGGAATCGGTATAACCAAGCAACTCAAAGGACCTAGTCCTAGGATACCAAAGTCCTACATTTAGGGTGCCTTTAATATATCTTAAAATTCTCTTAACGGCTACTAAATGTGATTCTTTGGCACAAGATTGGTATCTTGCACACATACCTACCGCAAATAAGATATCGGGTCTACTAGCGGTTAGGTATAGTAGGCTACCAATCATACTTCTATAAAGTTTAAGATCAATTGATTTTCCATCATGATCACTATCTATTCTAGTGCTAGTGGCCATAGGAGTGGTTACAATTTTGGCATTTTCCAAATCAAATTTCTTGATCATTTCATTTGCATATTTGGTTTGATAAATATGAATACCTTCATTGGTTTGTTTGACTTGTAACCCTAGGAAAAAGTTGAGCTCTCCAACTAAACTCATTTCAAATTCATTTTCCATGTTTTTTATAAAGTCTTGAAGAAGATCATCATTTGTTGACCCAAAAATAATGTCATCAACATATATTTGGGCTATAAAGATATCCTTTAATGTTGACTTTATAAACAAGGTTTGATCTACTTGGCCCCTCCTAAAATCCTTAGAAATTAAGAAAGATGACAATCTTTCATATCATGCCCGGGGAGCTTGTTTTAACCCATATAGTGCTTTCCTAAGCTTATATATGTGGTTTGGATAATCTATGTTCTCAAACCTGGGTGGTTGCTCTACATATACTTCCTCCTTAATATAACCATTTAAGAATGCCGATTTAACATCCATTTGGTAAAGTTTAAATCCCATATAGGAAGCATACCCTAAGAGAATTCTAATAGATTCTAACCTAGCAACCGGGGCATAAGTCTCATCATAGTTAAGCCCCTCAACTTGATTGAATCCCCTAGCAACCAACCTAGCCTTATTTCTAGTGATATTTCCTTGGTCATCTAGCTTATTCCTAAAGACCCATCTTGTAGTAATTATGGTGCTATCATTGGGTCTAAGTACTAACTCCCATACTTGACTCCTTTCAAATTGAGCAAATTCATCTTGCATTGCCAAGATCCAATCCGGATCATGTAATGCATCATTGATCGATTTGGGCTCAATTTGTGAAATAAGAGCAACTTGACTAGTAGGAGTTCTATGAAATGACCTAGTTCTTACTCCTTGAGATATATCTCCTACTACTTGGTCAAGTGGATGATCTTGATGAATTCTTAGGGTTCTAGAAGGGGTTTCAAATTGATCATTGTTATCTTTCACCCTTCTTTCATCATCGGAATCTCCTCTTCCTCCCCCTTGATCATTACCCCTTATGGTCAAATCTTGAAGTTTTTGGGTAATGTCTTGATTATTGTCATTAATATCCTTATCAATGGAGGACTTTCTAGGGTAGGTACTAGTGGTTTCATCAAATTGAACATTGGAGGACTCCTCAATCCCTTGGGTTCTCTTATTGTAGACTCTATATCCTCTACTTGTGGATGAGTATCCAAATAGGATTCCCTCATCCGCTTTGGATTCAAATTTTTCTAAGTTATCTTTGGTGTTTAAAATATAAACTTTACATCCAAAGACTTTGAAATAATGAATTGTGGGAATAGTCTCATTCCATAATTCAAATGGTGTCTTTCCTAAAAACCTATGGATTTGAACCCTATTTTGGATATAGCAAGCGGTATTAACCGCTTCCGCCCACAAGTAGCTAGGTAGAGAATATGCATTAAGCATAGTCCTAGCCGCCTCTTGTAGGGCACGATTTCTCCTTTCCACCACCCCATTTTGTTGGGGTGTTCTAGGACAAGATAACTCATGCTTGTACCCTTGCTCTAAACAAAATTGTGAAAATTTAGAATTCTCAAATTCACCACCATGATCACTACGGATCCGGTTGATTTTGAGACTCTTTTCATTTTAACCCTTTTACTAAATCCTATGATTATTTCTAAGGTATCATCCTTATGTTTCATAAAGTAGACCCAAGTATACCTAGAAAAATCATCTACTATAACTAAATAATATTTGCTACCATTTAAAGAAGGAGTACTATGGCAATCAAATAAGTCAAGATGCAATAGTTCTAATGGTAAGGAAGTATTAGTTAAGGTTTTACCTTTGTGTGATGCTTTTGTTTGTTTTCCTTCTTGGCATGCATCACACATTTTGTTTTTGACATACTTGATCTTTGGTAGCCCTTTGACCAACTCCATCTTGGCTACCTTGGCTATGTTTTTCATGTTGATGTGCCCCAATCTCCTATGCCATAGCCAACTTTCTTCTTCTTTTGCAACAAGACACTTAGTAGAAATGTTAGAAGCATATGAAAGATCAACATAATAGATATTTGATTTCCTATATCCAACTAACATACAATCATTTAATTCCTTGTGTCTAATCATGCATTTAGAGGATTCAAAAGAAACATGATAGTTTGCATCACAAAGTTGACTAACACTTAATAAATTAAATTTCATATTTTCAACTAGTAAAACTTTGTGAATGACAATTTTGGGGGATACCTCAATTGTACCTCTACCTAATATCTTGAGTTTTTCACTATTTCCAAAAGACACCGCTCCCTTCTTCACATACTTAATTGTTGAGAACTTGCTCACATCCCCGGTCATGTGTGTTGAACAACTGCTATCCACGATCCACATACCTTGCTCTCCTACCTAAATCACATGATAAATACAAGCTTTTGGTACCCAAACATTTGGACCGGTAACATTAAGTAAAAACTTCTTAGGTACCCATGCTTTCTTAACCTTACCCTTAATGGTTGCTTTTCTATTTATTAATGAGATATAAGCAACTTCTTTTTCTTTTGGCTTGTATCCTACACTGGCCTTGTTGTAAACGGCTCTTTGTCGGCTAAGGATCATGTCAAGGTATTTTGAGTCATTTGTAAATTTCTCTAAGCATGCCTTTAACTCACTAACCTCATCCTTAAGTTTGTCATTCTCTTCCTTAAGCATGCAAGAATCAACATGTGAAGGTTTTTCATTCCTAATGGCCTTTAGTTCTACCTTCATGCTTCTAATCTTAGATTTAGACTTATCTAGAGCCTCTTTAAGATAAGCAATTGATTTATAAAGAAGCTTAACTTTAGGGGAGTTCATTACCTCATCGTCACTAGATGACGATTCATCACTTGAAGAGTCTTCTTCTTGGCTTGATGGACCGGAGTCATCCTCTTGGGCCATGAGTGCCACATGGCGTGTGACGTGGCAAAGCTCATCATCGGAGGAGGAATCTTCAACACTTGGTGTGTCCCATGTGGTTTGAGCCACCATGGCCTCCTTCTTCTTTTTCTCCTTCCTTTCCTTCTTTTTCTTCCTTCTTCTTTAGCTCCGGGAAATTTGGCTTTATGTGCCTCTTCTTATTGCAAGCATGGCAAATCACATTGTTATTAAAACTTGAATTACCACTAAACTTACCTTTTGAAGAATGAGACCCCTTCCTTGCTTCTCTATTCTTGAACTCCTTTGATTTTCTATAGAGCTTCTTGACAAAGTTGGCCATCTCACTAGACGAGTCTCCATCACTACTTGAATCATGCTCCGACTCGGATGATGATGACACTTCTTTTCTTTCTTTCTTCTTCTTTTCCTTCTTTTCAACAAATAGAGCTAAACCCTTTTCCTTAGAGGACATGTTAGTTTGCTCATGCAATTCAAACTCACAAAATAATTCATCAATTTTAATTTGAGAAAGATCCCTAGTTACCTTAATAGCATCAACTATAGAAGTCCATAGAGAATTTCTAGGAAATGCTTGAAGAATATACCTTACCAAATCCCGGTTGTCAACTCGCTCTCCTATGATGTGGAGTCCATTCACAATCTCCTTAAACCTTCCATGCATTTGGTTTACGGTTTCATGGGTCTTCATTTGGAAGGCTTGAAGTTGTCCAATTAGCAAGTCCTTCTTGGTCCTCTTTGACTCCTTGGATCCTTCATTTAGCTCAATGAGCTTTTCCCATAACTCCTTGGCGGATTCGAAAGGCCCCACCTTGTTGAGTTGCTCCATTGTAATGTTGCATTGGATGGTGAGTACCGCCTTTGCATTTGATTCGAACCGCCTATTCATTTCCCTTGTCCAATCCTTGCTTGGAATAGGGTCTCCATGTTCATCCACCGGTTCCTCAAAGCCATCTACAATGCTATGCCAAATTTCAATATTACTCATTAGATAATATTTCACCCTACCTTTCCAATACGCAAAATGACTCCCATCGAAGAGCGGTGGCTTGGCGGTGCTATATCCCTCTTGAAGAGCCATTGATGCCTTGGTTGATGGTGAAATCTTCCAAGCTATCCATGCTCAGATACCACTTGTTAGGATCTTTGTAATGGCTAGAGGGGGGGGGGTGATTAGCCTTTCTTTGTTTCTACAAAAACGTTAGCGGAAGCAATACAAATACAAATAAGAAAACAATGAAAGCAATGCTAACACCCGATGTACGTGGTTCGGAGATGACGCTCCTACTCCACGGCAATCCATAAGGTGGATTATCCCTAGCCAAGCTTCACTAGATCCTCCTTTGGATGAACCAAGGTGGAGAAACCTTGTCTTACAATGCTCCCCTCTTCTTTACAATGATGGAAGATTAAGAACTAGAGAAGAGGAGGTTTAGAATCACAAAAGCACTTGGGAAAGCTTGGTGAGCACGAGGGTGTAGCTAGGAATGAGAGCACTAGCTTCACCAAGCTCCCCAAGGCCCCTTCTTATAGAAGAAGGGTTGTTTTTCCCGTTGGGCTTGATCGATCGTGATGCTCACCATCCGATCATTCTTTCAAGCCAACGACTTCTAAACAAGCAGATCCGCGGAGATACGTAGCCGCAATTTCCAATGGCCAAGTGATCAATCGACTGATCCCTCCATCAGTCGACTGATGGAGTGATCAGTCGAGTGATCGTAGGCCGAAGTCGAGTACGACTACACTCTATGCTCATATTTACGTTGATCGATCGGCCGCCCTTTGTTGGCGATCGGTGATTCTAACGATAATCGATTGCCTCTCGCTAGCGGTCGATTGATGGTCGAGGTTTCACCACTCTCGATCGAGCTTACTGACGATCGGTGATACATCATATCAGTCGACTGATACTCATCAAGTATGAGTAATGTTGGTGCAATCAGCCCAGGTTGACTCGAGTTTGACTTGAGCAGTACCTTGATAGTATTTTGATGATAGACAAAACTCATGACATGGGATTGTCATGGGAAAGTCCAACATGGGGTTGGCATGGAAAATCCAAGCATGGAGCTTGGTGTGGAAGTCCAAGGGGGAAGCCTTGGCATGAGAAATTCCAAAGCATTGCGAAGCCGTGCGCTTGGTGCTTGGCATGGGAAATCCAAAGCATTGTGAAGTCGTGCGCTTGGTGCTTGGTGAGAAATGCATTGCGAAGTCGTGCGCTTGGTGCATTTGGGAAGTCTTAAGAACTTGGCATGTTCACTAGGCTCGGGTCCTTGAGTCGGTGAAGGATGGCATTGCGAATCCGTGCGCTTGGTGCATCCGAGGGACCGCCGGACGGGGAGCGAATGGAGTGAGCCCAAAGGGAAGCATACTTCTAGGGCATGAGACGTGAAGGATGGCGTTGCGAAGTCGTGCGCTTGGCGCATCCGAGGGACGTAGGCCGAGGGAAGGGAGCTTCGGTTGGGAACTCCATGAGGGATAAGGTGGACTTGGCCAAGTGGCTAAGACTGAGTGTCGGAGGCTCAAACATCGTTATGTTTGAGGTTTTAGCTGACATCAGTCGACTGACATAGGTGCTAGTCGACTGCTCTAGGTCGTATGGGTTCGACGATCGGTGAACCAAGTTCTGGTGATCGGTCGCCAAGGGAGCGATCGTTGGGAGATCATCGATCGGCTAGGGATGGCAGTCGACTAATGACACTGTGCATGGGCACAGAATGGAGTCGAGCTCGCCAGCACTCGACTGATGGATGATCAGTCGACTGATGGGTGCCATCAGTCGACTGATGGGTGATCCGTTGGAACTTAACCAACGTGGATCGGGCCGTTGTGAGACAACAGCTACGGGACCAGTCGACTGATGGTCATGATCAGTCGACTGATGGGCGCGAAAATAGCTTGATGCAGGTTATAAAAGGAGCACGAGTTGGAGGATTTCGCCATGGTTTTTGTGGAGCTATTGGAGGGGAATTGTTGTTGCATTCTAGTCCTTCAAGAGCCAATCAAAGCAAGCAACGAGCAAAGCGATCAAAGCAATCGGTGAAAGTTTTCTTGTGTATTGTATTAGTGTATTTGCTTGTATTTCTATATTACATTGTAATTGCTTGTGAGAGGTTTCTCCACCTCCGACGTGTTGTCGAGAAGGAGTGTTATAGTTAGTGTCGTGCGCATAACTAGAGCTCGGTGAGCTCGCCCGTGGAGTAGGAACCATTCGGTTCCGAACCACGTATATCTTGTGTTGTGTGATTGTGTATTGTTAGCTTCATTATTATTGTTATTCCGCTGCGCTAACAACAATCATAGACAAGCAACGCAAGAAGAACGAGTAAATTCTGACATCCATCGTAAGAGGGTTATTCACCCCCCTCTAGCCGGCCAATCGATCCCCTACAAGTGGTATCAGAGCCGAGGTTGCTCTTCAAGGACTAACCGCCGCGAGAGCACTACAAAATGGCCGACTTCATCCATCCACCGAAATTTGATGGAGATTTTTCTTGGTGGAGGAAACGGATGGAGGTATATCTCGAAACCGATTTTGATTATATGATTATTATAGAAAATGGTTTTGAGATGCCTAGGGACAAATACAACAAGCCAATTGAAAAGTCAAGGTGGACCCAAGACCAAATTAAGGACTTCAAGACAAATCTCGAGGTAATAAAATTATTTAGTGATTTGTTACCTAACAAAATTTGGTCTAGTTTGGGTGACTATAGGGATGCAAAGGAATTATGGGAGAAGATAATGAAATTTCAAGAAAACTCCCAACCGGCACATGTAGAGGATAATGCCGAAGAAGAAACACCATCTACTTTTGATGATGTTGATGATTTGGAGGAGACCTCCACCTCTAGCGTTGACGGGGAGGAAAGGATTTCAATTCCGGAGCAAGATCAAAATGAAGCTTCTACCTCCGAAAGAAGTGAAGAGGCCTCCACCACCTCCCTAGGTAACTCAAGTGTTATTATTTTAAATAAAAATCACATAATATGCTTTGAGTGTAGGGAGAAAGGGCATTACAAGAGCAAATGCCCTAAATTGGCTAAGAAGAAGGCATCGACACCAAAAGTAAACCCAAAGTCAAACGATGCCGGTGTTCCCAAAATCAAGAGCAAAGAGCACATTGTGTGCTTCAAATGCAATCAAAAAGGACACTACCGAAGCCAATGCCCTAGGGTGAGGAAGAAAGGGCAAGAAGGTGCAATTCATGTAGGGGGAGCTCCTAAAGCTAACCCTAAGGTACATTTAGTTAATGCACCTTTAATTCCTAAAGTCAAAAAGCATGCTAAAAATTATTTTAGTTCTCTTGCTATTATCAATGAAAAGCATGCTAAGAGAAATAATAAGGTGTATTGTCTAGGTGCCAAGCATGTTCATATAACTAAGGACAAACCTAGGACTCAAAACACTAGATCTATTTTACCTAGGGAGTCAATTAGGAGAATTGAAGAAAACTTGGGTGTTAATCCCAAGAAATCTAGGCATATGCCTAAAAAGAAAAACATTTTCCAAAAGATAAATGAAAATTCAAAATTGGGAAAATTAGAGTTAGAAAACCAAGCCTTGAGGTCAAGGCTAGAGAAATTGGAGAAGACCCTAGCAATAATATCAAATTCGGTTAAGGGGTCTAATGTACAAAAGTCAAGACCTAGGAAACAAGAAACATCTAAGGGCAAGAAGGGTTTAGGTCACAAACCTATGTCCTACCATAATGTTCCATTTAATTATGGAACATCATCTAGGTCTAGACAAACCAAGGCTAATAGGGAAGCCATCCCTAAGTCTAGCCATGGTATGTGTTTAGTGGCTAACACCTCAAAGAAATCAAATGTAGCCACTAAGAAGGTCAATGGAGGAGTCACCTCTAGAGTTGACCTATGGCTTCAAAGTCTAAAAGGGTCATTAGGAAGGTATCTAGGGAAGTTATCCCTAGGGAATACCTTGTTAACCCAAGGAGCTCCAATAGATATTGGGTTCCTAAAAGCGTGATTGATTCACGCTAAATGGGTTAGGATGTGTCAACCCTAAGTGGATGGGTGGTTAATCTAGCCATTGTGAGTTGACACATTAGGGTGTGTCAATATGTTTTGAGAAGTTAAAAATGATTAAATTGGCACAATTAGGTCTTAGAGGTATTGGTGTGTCATTTTTGAGTTTTTGGCACACTAGGGAAATGAATGGCATTAAGGCAAAATGAATTTAATTCCTAGAAATGGCAATTTAATTTTAACACTTAGGTATTCTATACCTTAGTATATCTTACTTGCCATGCTTAATTTGCCTTGCCATGTCATGACATCATTTTCATTTTTTTATCTATAAAAATGTCATGATCATGTTTAGATTTATGTTTAGATGTCATGTATGCTTAAGTTTCATTCACATGCCATGACATCATGATATTGGCATATGTTTTTATCTATATCATATCTATGCCATAATCATATCATGCATGAATTAAAATGGAGTTAAGGACTATGGCATATTTGAAAGGAATCAAATAATGTTGCCTAGAAATATGCATGAAAACATAAACAAAACAAAACCCACATCTCACAAAAATTTGACTTGTATGTGTTTTACACATCTAGATATTGGTGAGATGTTTAGGAAAAAGAAAATATAGGTTTGAAAAACATTTTGAAAACATTTTGAAAAACCTTAGTGAAGTCTATCTTTTGATAGCTATCACCATTGAATGGGATGATACAAAGATGGCTCTTTATTGAAGCTTTTCTTAAATTTTGAACTTTGTATCAATCTCCTAATTTAATGGGTAAAATAATTTTTCAATATTTTTCACCCATAGTGCTTAGGATAAGTATTATACGTATGCATTTTCAAGATTTTTAAAATTACGTATATTTACTTATGGATTTCGAAAATCCATTTTAAAGAAAAGCTATGAGAATCACGATTATCATTCGGCCTGTAATGTCGATCGGTGATGGTAAATCGATCAGGTATCGATGGGTCGTAGATTTGGATAAACTTGATGGTTAGGCCCATGTTCAGCTGTGTTTTGGTCCCCTAACCACTCCTAACCCTAGGATATGCTTGGGAGAGCATTAGAGATGGTGGAAATCCATTGGATATGGATTAGGAGTTGGGTTGAGGGTGAGTATCAATTTTAAGGTGGAAGAGAGTTCATTGTTGAACTTTGCCTTAATTTTGATCTGGTTAATGTTCCTATTGGCTTAGGGACTCTCCAAGGACATTGTTGGTGCAATGGTCAAAGGGGAGCAAGCCTCTAGGGGGAGGTATCCATCATGGGAAGATGGATGTGTATTTCCTCATGGGAGGAAAATTGGGTTGCCTCTCTTTAAGTGATATGGGATCACTAGAAAGATTTTAGGCATGTGTTCCTCCAAGAGAGAGATTGCAAGATCTCATTGGGATATGAGACATTCATACCCTTGGGGAGGACCTTTTTGATGTAATGTCAAAAAGGGGGAGAAGTTACCAAGTTACCAATTAGGGTTCGTTGGAATTCTCATTGGGATATGAGAATTGCCAATATGGGAGAATTGGTAGACTTGAGATGGTAGTTTTGTCAATCATCAAAAAGGGGGAGATTGTTGGTGCAATCGGCCCAGGTTGACTCGAGTTTGACTCGAGCAGTACCTTGATAGTATTTTGATGATAGACAAAACTCATGACATGGGATTGTCATGGGGAAGTCCAACATGGGGTTGGCATGGAAAATCCAAGCATGGAGCTTGGTGTGGAAGTCCAAGGGGGAAGCCTTGGCATGGGAAAGTCCAAAGCATTGCGAAGTCGTACGCTTGGTGCTTGGCATGGGAAATCCAAAGCATTGTGAAGTCGTGCGCTTGGTGCTTGGTGAGAAATGCATTGCGACGCCTTGCGCTTGGTGCATTTGGGAAGTCTTGAGAACTTGGCAAGTTCACTAGGCTCGGGTCCTTGAGTCGATGAAGGATGGCATTGCGAAGCCGTGCGCTTGGTGCATCCGAGGGACCATCGGATGGGGAGCGAATGGAGTGAGCCCAAAGGGAACCATACTTCTAGGGCATGAGACGCGAAGGATGGCGTTGCGAAGCCGTGCGCTTGGCGCATCCGAGGGACGTAGGCCGAGGGAAGGGAGCTTCGGTTGGGAACTCCATGAGGGATAAGGTGGACTTGGCCAAGTGGATAAGACTGAGTGTCGGAGGCTCAAACATCGTTATGTTTGAGGTTTTAGCCGACATCAGTCGACTGGCATAGGTGATAGTCGACTGCTCTAGGTCGTATGGGTTCGACCAGTGTTCGACTGAACCAAGTTCGTTGATCACCGATCGCCAAGGAGCAAGATCGTTGGGAGGATCGATCGCCGAGGGATGGCAATGATCGATGACACTGTGCACGGGCACAGAATGGAGTCGAGCTCGCCAGCACTCAACTGATGGATGATCAGTCGACTGATGGGTGCCATCAGTCGACTGATGGGTGATCCGTTGGAACTTAACCAACGTGGATTGTGCCGTTGTGAGACAACGGCTATGGGACCAGTCGACTGATGGTCATGATCAGTCGACTGATGGGCACAAAAACAGCTTGATGCAGGTTATAAAATGAGCACGAGTTAGAGGATTCGCTATGGTTTTTGTGGAGCTATTGGAGGGGAATTGCTGCTGCATTCCAGTCCTTCAAGAGCCAATCAAAGCAAGCAACGAGCAAAGCGATCAAAGCAATCGGTGAAAGATTTCTTGTGTATTGTATTTGTGTATTTGCTTGTATTTCTATATTACATTGTAATTGCTTGTGAGAGGTTTCTCCACCTCCGACGTGTTGTCGAGAAGGAGTGTTATAGTTAGTGTCGTGCACATAACTAGAGCTCGGTGAGCTCACCCGTGGAGTAGGAACCATTCGGTTTCGAACCACGTATATCTTGTGTTGTGTGATTGTGTATTGTTAGATTCATTATTATTGTTATTCCGCTGCGCTAACAACAATCATAGACAAGCAACACAAGAAGAACGAGTAAATTCCGACATCCATCGTAAGAGGGCTATTCACCCCCCTCTAGCCGGCCAATCGATCCCCTACAAGTAATTCACACTTGATTTTACACCCTAGACCTAGACTCAACCTTCTAGCTCCTCATTAAGCCTTTCGCCTCCAGGATCCCTTCGAGTCCGCGACTTGTTCATCCTTTGCACTTTGCTTCCAAGAGCTTCCTTCGGTTTCGTCATGTCTTGGGTTGCCAAATGCTTGGACTTTATGCTGCCAAGACTACAAGCTTGGACTTATGCTGCCAAGACTTTACTTTGGACTTCTTTTGCCAAGGTTCACTTGGACTTTACGCTGCCAAGACTACAAGCTTGGTCTTACGCTGCCAAGTCCATCCCTTGGACTTCCCTTGCCAAGATCATACTTGGTCTTCCTTTGCCAAGGTTCACTTGGACTTTACGTTGCCAAGACTACAAGCTTGGTCTTATGCTGCCAAGTCCGTCCCTTGGACTTTCCTTGCCAAGATCATACTTGGACTTCTCTTTTACCAAGTCTTCATCCTTGGATTTCCCTACCACTTAAACATATTCGCAATTAGATCACAAAGCATTGCCTAACTTAGATGATTATCCAAACATCAAAACATATAAATGCTTGGGGCATTGTTGCACCAACATATCCCTCCTATATGACGGGAGTGACATCGTTATTCTTGATTGAGTGAGACCACGAAGTGCATGGCCATGCCCAAATGAGTCAATATGAGATATTGAGCTCATTTGATTAGAGTGAGTCTACTTGGAGTTCAAGATATAGATTGTACCAAGGATGACACGGTCTATGCCTCAATTGGTCAATCTAGATGTCAAGGATAGAGGGACATTGTCACATATTGTGAGAGTCACAATTAGTAGTCACAAAGGTGATGTTGGATCTCAACATTCTTGTAACTTGGGTAGCAATGATGTGTTGCTAGATACCACTCATTGCTTATGTTCCTATATTGGTTTAGGAGCATTCCCAACGTTACAAGAACCTATAGGGTCACAGACAAAGGGCAATTAGATGGAGATTAGGTTTATATGATGGACGATGAGGATTAGGTTCATGGGATGAACCAAATTGGATTAAGAGTAATCCAAATTAGACTAATTGAGTTAGACTCAATTTGATTCAAGTGTTGAATGAGTCTAATTTAGATTTGATTCATTGAGTCAATTTAAATTAACGAATAGAGATTCATTAAATTAAATTGACTTGAATCAAGTGGTTAGATTTGATCAACCATGAGAGATAAGAGGTCAAGTTTGACTTGACTTGAGAGGGAAGATGAATGGTCAATTTTGACTTGACTAATTGTCATGTCATGGTGACTTGGCATGGGGGTCGGCCAATGATGATGTTCCACATCATCATGGACTTATCATGGGGTGCCACCTCATGAGAGAGACCAAGAGCCATTGGCTCTTGGAGTTACATGCATGCATGTAACCCCTCCAAATAAGTGGTCGACCACTTGAGTTTGTATTATTGTGTGAAGTTATTTTGTGTGGTAACTTCATCTTCTTCCTTGGTTCTTCTCTCCTTCTTGCACTCTCCCAATCCTCCTTGGCCGAAACTTCCATGAGTGCTAGCACACTCTAGGTTGATTTTCTCCACCTATTGCTTGTGTGGATACCAATAGAGGAGTGTACACTTGACACTCTCGAGTTCCGGCAATCCATTTGGACGAGCAGGATAAGCGAAGGGCATCGCTTCAAGGGTAAACTCTTATCATGTAGATCTAGAGTAGATCTAAAGGTTTTAAACACGTACATGTATTTTTTTATTTACCTTCGCATGGATCCGTGGCTGACTTCCGGGGTTTCTACAACGCAAAAAGCGATTTTTGCAGCTCCGATAGTCCAACAGTGGTATCAAAGCCACGTGCGAAGCATGTATGTGTTTTAATTTTGTAATTTTTGTATTAGATATAAAAATTACAGATCTGTAAGTTTCTGTAAATTTCCTATTTTTATAGAATTTTTGGGTATTTTTCTCGAAGAGTCGAAGCAACAAGTGTTGGGACACTTGTAGGCTTCAACCACCGAGAAAAACTCTCCGGAACGGCGAAATCTCGCTTTAGGTTTTTGGGATAGTGACTTAAGTCGCTGTAAGATCAATATGGGACACTCACAAAGTTCATTTTGCGAGTAGGGGCGCTGCCCCTAACCCCAAAAGGGGCATTGTCCCGCAATCGTGCCCGAAAATCGCTTAGCGGGACCGTTACGGAGAGGTGACTCATAAAATTGAAAAAAAAATAAAAATTATAGAAATTTCTGTAAAATACATAATTTAGAATTATGTATAATTCTGTGATGGTCATGGCCCAAGAACCCCAATATGATTGGATGATAAATGTGTTGTAATTCATAATACGGCTTGCGCGCCGTTTTTGTGGTTGTGCATGTTGTATAGGGTATGCAACCTGCGCGTCGTGCCTCTTCTTTTAAAATTATAGTTGTAAATAGTTTTAGACTCAAATGTAACTCGAGTTTCATATTTGTAATGTACAAAATGGAGTGGTGGAAAGTCCACTTCTAGACGGAGTTACGAGGAGGGCGCCGACGACACATGGCGGTCAATGGAGGCGCTTGGAGAAGTCGCTAACCCTAGGTTGACCATTCGATCTTCTCATTGGCTTGAGAAGATCGTAGTAGGGCTATTACCACATCAAAATTAATTTATATATATATATATAGTTGCCGCCGTCGCCGGGCGCCGTCACCGCCGCCCGTCACGATCGGCAGCCCACTCGCCGGTGTCCGTGAGGAGAAGTGTCTCGGCCGGTTAGCGGCCGAATCCGCGCTGCCGGCCGAAATTCCTGAAGATCGCGGCCGCGATGGCGCGACCCGCTGCCGGCCGCGATCGGGCGGATTCCGGCCAAATTGCGGCCGGAATCGGCGCCGACGGACCGGCGTCCGGCCGTCCGATCCGCGCCGAATCGGGCCGCCGGCCATGCGCCGGCCGGCGAATCGCGCGAAATCGGCGCGGCGGCCGATTTTGCCTGTCGGGTCGGATCCGGCCGAATGCGGCCGAATCCGGCGGCGGAAGGACGGCGTCGGCTACGGTCCTTCTGCCGGATTCGGCCGCCAGCGGAATCGGCCGATGCGGCCAAATCGCCGCCCGGTTCGCGGCCGATTCGCCGCGATTCGGCGGCCGGCCGAATGGCGGCCGGAAATTGCGCGGACGGACCGCCGGCGGCCGGCCTGTCAGATCGGCGGCCGACCGCAATTTGGCGAATCCGCCCGATCGGCCGGCGGTGGTCGCGCCACTGCCGGCCGCGATCTGTCGGCCGGTTAGCGATTCCGGCGCTAACCGATACACTCTCCCCGGACCGCGAGGGGCCGTCGATCGCGCCGGTCCGGCGGCGGCGGTGGCCGAGGCGCGCAACAGGCGATAAGCGGCGTTGATCGGACCGCGGGAACGTCGTCGCTGGCAGTATGTGAGGATCCGTCAGCAGGAGAAAAGAACTCTATATATATATATATATATATATATATATATATATATATATATATATATATTTGTTTTGCTTGTATGTATGTGATGCATGCTAGTAAATTTTGCTTGTATGTATATGATGCATGCTAGAATATTTTGCTTGTATGTGTATGATGCATGCTAGTATATTGCTTGTATGTATGTGATGCATGCTAGTGTAGGGTAATAAAGGCCTTGATGCGTATATGATACACATTCACGATTAGATTAGATCTTAATCGAATCAACTCAAAAATGTCTACCAAGTTTTGATACCCATCACTACCTCGATCATTTGTTGTTGTTGAATCTGCCAAAGCAGAGCAACACATATTATCTTGGTAGGGTGCAGAGGGACAATCTTGGTCCCACCTATCACAGCTTGTGTTAGAGTAAGCTCAATTAGATTGAGTAAAACTAGTTAACTCAATTGGATCGAGTAGAACTATAGGCATATTCCAACCGTTGGAAAGATAGGATAAGATCGCATTTACACTAAATCTTGGGCGATTTAGCCAAAGCTAACTCAAGGTCTTTTGTAAATGTGGGTCTTGATCCTATAAACAAGAGTTGCATAGAGATGTAATTGGTAATATGTTACCTAGCGATCATACTAAGTCTTGGGCGATTTAGCCAAAGCTAACTCAAGGCCTAGTATGATGTGGATCTTGTTTCGCAAGAATTATAGCATGTTTGTATGAATCTAGTAATGTGGTTTGACCACATCCATGACTCGATTCTACAAAAATCCTATAATTCAGTGAGAGCATCATTTGATTAAAGGCCTAATTAAATGATAAATGGAATATGATATTAAATTTCTGCATTATGTATGTTGTAGATTACCATGTCGACAAACACGAACACTCTCTCCCTACGTTCTGTCCTTGAGAAGGACAAGCTCAATGGAGCAAATTTCTTGGATTGGTACAGGAACCTGAGAATTATTTTCACCCAAGAAAGGAAACTATATGTCCTGGAGCAGCCCATTCCGGAGGCACCTCCTTCCACTGCCTCGCGAACTGACAAAGATGCTTACAAGAAGCATCAAGATGATGCATTAGATGTGTCATGTCTCATGCTCACGACCATGAACTCTGAGCTTCAGAAGCAACACGAGTTCATGAATGCTTATGATATGGTTGAACATCTTCATCAACTATATCAAGGACAAGCAAGGCACGAGAGATATGAGATATCTAAGGCATTATTTTAGTCCAAGATGCAAGATGGGACTCTCGTAGGTCCATATGTAATCAAAGTGATTGGGTACATAGAAAACCTACAGAGATTGGGATTCCCACTTGGCAAAGAGCTGGCCACTGACTTGATCTTTCAATATTTGCCACAAACCTACAATCAATTTATCATGAATTACAACATGAATGAAATTGATAAGCCACTGCCTGAGATGCTCAACATGTTGAGAATTGCTGAGCTCAACCTTAAGAAGGGAAAATCTGACTCTATTTTGATGGTGCAAAAGAAGAAAGGCAAGGGCAAGCCTAAAGGTAAGGGAAAGTCCCAAGCCAAGGGCAAAGGCAAGGAACTGAAACCCAAAGGAGGGGTGGCCAAAGAAGGGACTTGCTTCCACTGCAAGGAAGCTGGACACTGGAAGCGTAACTGTAAAGCATACCTAGAAGATCTTAAGAAGAAGAGAAGCGAGACTTCTACTTCAGGTATAAATGTTATAGAAGTCAATCTATCTATTTCTTCATCATGGGTATTGGATACTGGATGTGCATCTCACATTTGTACCAATGTGCAGGCGCTGAGAAATAGCAGGGCATTGACAAAGTGCGAGGTGGACCTATGAGTAGCCAATGGAGCAAGAGTTGCTGCTGTTGCTATAGGAACTTATGATCTATCTCTGCCCTCTAGGCTTGTACTAGAACTAGATGAATGTTGTTATGTGTCTGCTTTAACTAAGAACATAATTTTGGTTTTTTGTTTGGACAAGAAAGAATTTACATTTATAATAAAGAACAAATGTTGTTTAGTTTATTTAAATGATATGTTCTATTGTAGTGCACCTCTAATGAATGGACTCTACTTTCTAGACTTAGAGAGCCCCATCTATAACATAAGTACCAAAAGGTTCAAGTCAAATGAGTTGAACCAAACCTATCTTTGGCATTGTCGCTTAGGTCACATAAATGAGAGTCGCTTATCTCAGCTCCATAAGGATGGGTTGCTGGACTCATTTGATTTTGAATCATATGAGACATGCGAGTCTTGCCTTTTAGGCAAGATGACCAAGACTCCCTTTAGTGGACACAGCGAAAGAGCAACAGACTTGTTAGGACTTATACATAGTGATGTATGTGGCCCTTTCAATGTTGCTGCTAGAGGTGGTTACAAGTACTTCATTACATTTACTAATGACTTCAGTAGATATAGTTATGTGTATCTCATGACACAAATCAGAATCCTTTGAAAAGTTCAAAGAATTCAAGAATGAAGTACAAAACTAGCTTGGCAAGAGTATTAAGATACTTCGATCAGATCGAGGTGATGAATACCTTAGCCATGACTTTCGTGACTATCTAGCTGAGTGTAGGATTCTATCCCAACTCACTCCTCCTGGAAAACCACAGTGGAATGGTGTATCCGAAAGGAGGAATCGTACCCTATTAGATATGATACGATCTATGATGAGTCACATAGATCTTCCTATATCCTTTTGGGAATATGCTCTAGACACAGCAGCCTTCACACTTAACCGTGTATCATCCAAGGTTGTGATAAAGACACCATATACGATATGGACAGGGAGAAATCCCAAGATGTCTTTCATGAGGATTTGGGGTTGTGAGGATTACGTTCGACATCAAGTCTCAGACAAACTGGGACCCAAATCCGATAAGTGCTATTTTGTTGGATATCCCAAGGAGACGAAGGGATATTACTTCTACATTCCCAATCAGCATAAAGTGTTTGTCGCAAAGACTAGGGTTTTTCTAGAAAGGGATTTTGTTTCTAGAAAAACTAGTGGGAGTACATTTGATCTTGAAGAAATTCAAGATAAGGACCATAGCACTGAGGCTTGATGGAGGTTGAATAGGAACCACAAAGTGTTGTGGGTGATGAGTTTGTTGCACAAAGAGTTGTGGAACAACCACCTGTTCAAGTAGACCTACCTCTTCGCAGGTCTGATAAGGTACGTCGTTAGCCTGAGAGATACTCATTTCTCTTGTCTGACCATGATGACGTTATGCTCATTGAGAATGAGTCTACCTCCTATCAGGGAGCTGTGATGAGCCCAGATTCTGAGAAATGACTAGAGGCCATGAGATCCGAGATGGAATCCATGTACACCAACCAAGTATGGACTTTGGTTGATCCACCTGAAAGCGTCAAACCCATTGGGTTTAAGTGGGTCCTTAAGAGAAATACTGACATGGATGGACTTACGCATACCTATAAGGGTCGATTGGTGGCTAAAGGTTTCAAGAAAATTCATGGTATTGACTATGATAAAACCTTTTCTCCAGTGGCGATGTTTAAGTCCATTCGGATCATGCTTGCTATTGTAGCATACCACGATTATGAGATCTGGCATATGGATATCAAAACTGCATTTCTGAATGGAAACTTGCTCGAGGATGTGTACATGACACAACCTGAGGGTTTTATGGATCCACAACATACTGGGAAAGTATGCAAGTTGTAAAGGTCCATTTATGGGCTAAAGCAAGCTTCTCGGAGTTGGAATCTTTGATTCGATGATGCGATCAAACAGTTTGGTTTCATCAAGAATGAAGATGAACCCTGTGTCTACAAGAGGATTAATGGGAACACAGTTGTCTTCCTTGTATTGTATGTGGATGACATACTACTCATTGGGAATGACATCCCTTCACTACAGTCTGTGAAGAATTGGCTTGGGACGTGCTTCTCAATGAAGGACTTAGATGAAGCAGCCTATATTCTAGGCATCAAGATCTATAGAGATAGATCTAAGAGATTGCTTGGCCTAAGTCAGAGTACATACATTGACACGGTATTACTACGGTTTGCCATGCATAATTCCAAGAAGGGACTTCTGTCGATGTCACATGGTGTGAGTCTTTCGAAGACTCAAAGTCCCTCTTCTAGAGTGAAGAGAGACCACATGGATAAGATCCCTTATGCATCTGCTATAGGATCTATCATGTACGCCATGCTGTGTACTCATCCTGATGTCTCGTATGCTTTGAGCATGACGAGTAGATACCAGTCAGATCCATGAGCGCGTCACTGGATAGCAGTTAAGAATATTCTTAAGTACTTGAGAAGGACTAAAGAATATTTCTTGATATTTAGAGGCAATGAGGAGCTAGCTGTAAAGGGTTACAGCGATGCCAACTTCCAAACTGACCAGGATGATTATAGATCACAGTCAGGGTTCCTTTTTTTCTTGAATGGTGGTGCTGTGAGCTGGAAGAGTTCGAAGCAGGACACAGTTGCTGATTCTACAACAGAGGCCGAGTATATCACTGCATCAGAGGCAGCAAAGGAGGCAGTTTGGATCCGCAAGTTCATTACTAAGCTTGGGGTGGTTCCTAGCATAGCAGATCCTATAGAGCTCTATTGTCACAACAATGGAGTGATTGTGCAGGCTAAGGAACTTCGCTCACACCAGCGAACCAAACACATACTACGGTGCTTCCATCTCATTCGAGAGATTATCGATAGAAGAGATGTGAAAATTTGCAGAGTACCCACAGAGGCTAACATCGCAGATCCCTTGACCAAGACTTTAGCATAGAAAAAGCATGATGGTCACACTAGGTCATTGGATATTAGATACCACGGTGATTGGCACTAGTGCTAGTGGGAGATTGTTAGTGAAAGCCCTAGAGTCAATCATGTGATGATTGTTGTATGGACTTTATTGTATCATATTACTATTTACAAAGGCATTGTTATTATATTTACTAATATTGGTGCCAAATAACTAAGTATAATAACGTCCTTGAGTAGAAGGTTCTTATCTATATCAATCGATTAGTTGAATCGATAATGAGATGATATAGATAACACTACTCTTAATCATTCCTAGTCAAGTATTAACATTCAGGGACAATGTTAATGTGTAGAGACTAGCATGTAGGTCAACTCGATGACTTGATCTTACAAGTCATGGATATGAGATATCAAGTTGACACATGGGTATGCATTGGAAAATGTATACTGAATGACCCACCATGAGAAAGTATCATGGATCGTTATATGAGTGTCATATACTTTCTCATGTGACTATTAGTATGACTATTAGTCCTTGGATCTGAAGTCACCATGGTTCCCTACATAAGGAGTTGCATACTTTGGCTTCGTCAAACGTCACCCGTAAATGGGTGGACTATAAAGGCGATTACTGGGTATGTAACAAATTATGCGGAGGGATATGAGTGACATAGATGGGATCTATCCCTCCTATATGCCGGGAGTGACATCGTTATTCTTGATAGAGTGAGACCACGAAGTGCATGGCCATGCCCAAATGAGTCAATATGAGATATTGAGCTCATTTGATTAGAGTGAGTCTACTTGGAGTTCAAGATATAGATTGTACCGAGGATGACACGGTCTATGCCTCAATTGGTCAATCTAGATGTCAAGGATAGAGGGACATTGTCACATATTGTGAGAGTCACAATTAGTAGTCACAAAGGTGATGTTGGATCTCAACATTCTTGTAACTTGGGTAGCAATGATGTGTTGCTAGATACCGCTCATTGCTTATGTTCTTAAATTGGTTTAGGATCATTGCCAACGATACAAGGACCTATAGGGTCACACACAAAGGGCAATTAGATGGAGATTAGGTTCATATGATGGACCATGAGGATTAGGTTCATGGGATGAACCAAATTGGATTAAGAGTAATCCAAATTAGACTAATTGAGTTAGACTCAATTTGATTCAAGTGTTGAATGATAATAATTTAGATTTGATTCATTGAGTCAATTTATATTAATGAATAGAGATTCATTAAATCAAATTAACTTGAATCAAGTGGTTAGATTTGATCAACCATGGGAGATAAGAGGTCAAGTTTGACTTGACTTGAGAGGGAAGATGAATGGTCAATTTTGACTTGACCAATTGACATGTCATGGTGACTTGGCATGGGGACCAGCCAATGATGATGTTCCACATCATCATGGACTTATCATGGGGTGCCACCTCATGAAAGAGACCAAGATCCATTGGCTCTTGGAGTTATATGCATGCATGTAACCCCCCCAAATATGTGGCCGACGACTTGAGTTTGTATTATTGTGTGAAGTTATTTTGTGTGGTAACTTCATCTTCTTCCTTGGTTCTTCTCTCCTTCTTGCTCTCTCCCAATCCTCCTTGGCCAAAACTTCCATGAGTGCTAGCACACTCTAGGTTGATTTTCTCCACCTATTGCTTGTGTGGATACCAATAGAGGAGTGTACACTTGACACTCTCGAGTTCCGGCAATCCATTTGGATGAGCGGGATAAGTGAAGGGCATCGCTTCAAGGGTAAACTCTTATCATGTAGATCTAGAGTAGATCTAAAGGTTTTTAACACGTACATGTATTTTTTTTATTTACCTTCGCACGGATCCGTGGCTAACTTCTGGGGTTTCTGCAATGCAAAAAGCGGTTTTTGCAGCTCGGATAGTCCAACATGATCATGAGTAGCACCTAGTAGTACATCATGATCTCCAATTAACCGAAAAGATCAACGGTTGATCCAGAACTATTTCTGAAACCCTTCAACAGCTACAATGAATCGTGTCTCATTCCCTTCACGCATCTTATATCCACTTGGTTCAGGACATGGTCTATAGTGTCAGTCCCCACTAGGTTGACTACGTCACACTTAGCCCAAGTATCATTTCCTCGTCCTACGGATTCTAGTTACTGCACATGTATCCAAGAGTACCTTACTCTAAATATGTAATGCTTTGGCCAAAGACTTTAGTAACAATCCGACGAGAGGCCATGGGTATACATCTCGTCACAAGGAGTGGTGAATCCTTTATAGGCTATTCAAATACCTTCGATCACTTTGACTTATGCCCAATCATCCCAGGTCCACATCTCCTCAGAGATGCTTGCTTAAGATGTCAAAGCATAAGTCTTCATGACCAAGATGACTTGGACATCATAAGTCAAAGGAACATCGCACTTAAGCTATAGTAAGGACTTCATTGACATATCTATATATGTAGAGAATCATATGAAGTCTTACAGCTGGTCACTCCAATGAACTAGTTACCATAACTAGCCTCAACGATTAACTCTGGACATCACAATGTCTCCAGCTAGTGAGAATC
Organism: Wurfbainia villosa; assembly: GCA_025175895.1. NCBI lineage: Eukaryota > Viridiplantae > Streptophyta > Magnoliopsida > Zingiberales > Zingiberaceae > Wurfbainia > Wurfbainia villosa. The sequence continues at coordinate 75,554,443 of CM046000.1, read as the reverse complement.
AATTGCTTGGTTACACCAAGGAGTATACCTCGTTCTAGTCTCGACAGAATTGATGGTGTCCAAATCCATCAATTCATCGACTAGGAATAATTCCAATACATCACAATTACACATATAGAGATACTCACTAGTTGTGATCCAATCACAAATTCTCTCATACTGTGAATCATATTGTGGACATTCAATAAATGAGTTTAAGATCTAATCAAATACATGAAAACATGTATACTCAAATAGTGAATCTTCATTTATCATATAAATGGTACAATCATAAGGCGATTGCCCTAGGATATCTCTCATATATTACTAACAGCTAAGTGATTTGATTCCTAACCATATTTGGTCTAGATTAGGTAATTATAGGGATGCAAAGGAGTTGTGGCATAAGGTGGTCAAATTCGACGAAATTCCTGAATCGACACAAGTAGAGAAGGATGCCGAGGAAGAATTGCCATCAACATTCAAAGATGTGGATGACTTGGAGGAAACCTCCATCTCTAGCATTGAGGGGGAGGAGAGGTTTTCCATCCCAGAACAAGATCAAGACGAAGCATCTACTTCCGGAAGAAGTGATCAAGAGGCTTCCACCACCCTAGGTAACTCAAGCAATGTAATTAATAATAAAGATCACATAATTTGCTTTGAATGTAGGGAGAAAGTGCATTACAAGAGTAAGTGCCCAAAATTAGCTAAGGAGAAGGCACCGACACCAAAAGTCAACCAAAAGTCAAAGGATGCTGGAGTCCTCACTAGAAAGAGCAAAGAGCACATTGTGTGCTTTAAATGCAACCAAAGAGGACACTACCGAAGCCAATGCCCTAGGGGGAGGAAGAAAGGGCAAGAAGGAGTTACACAAGTAGGGGGAGCTTCTAAAGCAAACCCTAAGGTATATCTTAATGCACCTTCTAGCTCTAAGAAGCATGCTAGAAATTACTTTAATGCACTTGCTATTATTAATAAAAAGTATGCTAGTAGGAATAAATATTTTTGTTTAGGTGCCAAGCATATAAACTTGCCTAAGGACAAATCTAGGACTCGGTAGATGAGTTAATGTCCTCAGAAACCTCAGAAATGTCCGAGGTAATCCCACCACCTTTCGCAAATGGATTAATCCATTCCCTTATAGTATCATATGGTGGTTCGTCGGTAAGCGCCAGAATATGCTCCAAGCCAATCCATTTGACCAATAGTTGGTCATAGTAGCTTGGTGATGTGAGTGGTGATGTTAAAGGAATTGAATTAGATTCCTATGGTACCAATTTGTGCATAAGCTCCTCCCATTCGGGTGTATGCATTTGTATCGGTTGTTGTATGTTAGTGGATCCAAAGCCTTGCGATCCTCTGGGAGTGTCATCAAGGTCAGCTACATGGAATAGATCCGGTGTACTGATCCTTTCAAAGATTATTTGCGCAAGAGCCTCCCCCTGTGAGAAGAATAACTCTAGACCAATTCTACCTAGGAAGTCCATTAGGAGAATTGAAGAAAATTTGAATATTAACTCCAAGAAGTCTAGGCATATGCCTAAGAAAAGTCCTTCCCAAAGAAATAATGAAAAATCAAAATTGGGAAGATTAGAGGTAGAGAACCAAGCCTTGAGGTCAAGGCTTAATAAACTTGAGAAGATCCTAGCAAGAATAACAAAAACATTTAAGGAGTCAAACGGTCAAAATCTAGGACCTAGGAGACAAGAACCGGGTAAGGGTAAGAAAGGTTTGGGTCACAAACCTAACCCCAAGAAGACTTATCATAATGTTCCATTCAATTATGGAACTATTTCTAAGTCTAGGAAAACCAAGGTTAATAGGGAAGTCATCCCTAAGACTAACAATGGTGTTTGTCTAGTGGCTAAAAATTCAAAGAAATCCAAGCTAGCCACTAAGAAGGTCAAAGGGGGAGTCACCTCTAGAGTTGACCTAGGAAAGACTCAATTGACTAAGGCTTCAAAGCCAAAAAGGGTCATTAGAAAGGTATCTAGGGAAGTTATCCCTAGTGAATACCTAGTTAACCCAAGGAGCTCCAATAGATATTGGGTTCCTAGAAACGTGATCGATTCACGCTAGGTGGATTAGGGTGTGTCAACCCTAAGTGGATGGGTAGTTAACCTAGCCATGGTAGAGTTGACACTTTAGGATGTGCTAATGTGCTTTGAGAAGTTGAAGATTGATTAAATTGGCACAAGTGAGTCTTAGAAGTTATGGTGTGTCATTTTGGGTTTTTGGCACACTAAGGGATAGTTGGCATTAAGGCAAAATGGATTCAATCTTAGAAATGACAATTTGAGCTTAACACTTGGGTATTTTATACCTTAGTATATTATACTTGTCATACTTTATTTGCCTTTCCATGACATGACATCATATTTACTTTTATCATGTAAAATGTCATGATCATATTTAGGGTTATTTATATATTGTCATGTATGCTTAAGTATATATCACATACCATGAAATCATAATTTTGACACATGCTTTTATTCTTGTTATCATTATGCCATAATCATCATTCATGCATAAATAAAATGAATTTAAGAACTATGGCATGATTTGAAGTCTCATGCATAAGGGAATCAAATAGTGTTGCCTAGAATAAAGCATGAGACCCTAAATAACCAAAACCCATATCTCACTAAAATACTTGACTTGTATGTGCTTCATACACTTAGAAACAAGTGAGATGTTTAGGAAAATTTTTAAAAATATTTCAAAATCATTTTGAAAAACCTTAGTGAAGTCTATCTTTTGATAGCAATCACCATTGAATGAGATGATACAAAGTTGGGTCAAATATTGAAAATTTCAATAGTTTTGAACTTTGTGTCAATCTCACTAGTTTATGGGTATTTTATTTTTCTAATATTTTTTGTTGGTTCAATCGGCCCAGGTCACGATTGACCAGACTTGAGTTTGACTCGAGTGATGTTTTGATGTTTGACATGGAAGTTTGACATTAATGTCTGATATTATTTTGGGGAGATTGTTAGCACAATCGACCCGGGTCATGATTGACCGGACTCGAGTTTGACTCGAGGGGATTTTGATGGTTGACTAGGGTTGACCATGTGATGAACAAAGTCCAAGAATGGGTCTTGGCATGGAAAGTCCAACATGGGTTGGCAAGAGAAAGTCCAAGCTTGAGTCTTGGCATTTGGAAAGTCCAAGGGAGTCTTGGCCACGTAAGTCCAAGGGTGTAGTCTTGGCGGTGAAAGTCCAAGTCATGAGTACATGGCATTTGAGAAGTCCAAGGGATTTGATATTGGCGGCGTAAAGTCCAAGGGTGCAGTCTTGGCAGCATAAGTCCAATGGTTAGTGGCGTAAAGTCCAAGCGGAGTCTTGGCAGCGTAAGTTCAATGTGCCTTGGCGGTGTAGACACCGTTAGCATGACATAGTCGATGGAAGCACCTGAAGGCTAACGTATGGATGAACAAGTCATAGATGACTTGGAGGGATCTGATAGGCGTGAGGCTAACGGAGGTGGCTAGAAGGCTTAGGTCTAGCAAGTTTAGGGGCACCATACTTGGGTTAAAATCTCATGTTTGAGGTTGGCGGTTGACTGACACTATGGCCGGTTCGACTGTCGTAAGTCGACTAGAGTTCGACTGTCATTTAAGGGCTGAAAAGGCTTTGGCAGTCGACTGCTCATTGGAGAAGTCGACTGATGGTTCGGCCGCGAGCACAGAACGCTCCGTAGCCGACTAGACAGTCGGCTACGAACGCTAGTAGTCGACTGGTGATGTCATCAATCAACTGCCAAGAGATCTGTTGGAAGTTTTCCAGCGTGGATCGAGCCATTGTCTCATGACAACAGTGTTGGCAGTCGATTGGGGCTTTATGGCAGTCGACTGCCAGGCGAAAATCCAGCCCGATGCAGGTTAAAAGGGAGCTGTTCATGGAGATTCCGGTATTGGTTCTTTGGGAGCTTTGGTGAGGCAATTTGAAGGCGAATTGCAGGTGCATTTCAGGGTCCTTCAAGCTCATCAAAGCAACCGACAAGCAAGCACTCAAAAACTCTAGATTGTAAAGTGCTCTTTACGTTTCTTTGTATTTTGCTTGTATTTTCGTGTATTACTTTTTTAATCACTTGTAAGAGGTTTCTCCACCTCCGAATTGTTTCGAGAAGGAGTTATTTGTGATTAGTGGTTGCGTGTGCATCACTAGAGCTCTTTAGAGCTCGATCCGTGGAGTAGGAACCATTCGATTCTGAACCATGTTACATACTTATCTATTGGTGTATTTGTGTTTGCCTTCTCTTTCGTTATTGCTATTATTTCTATTTCCGCTGCGCTAACGAGATTTGTAGACGAACGCAAACAAATTCCATCGAGCAACGAAAATGAGCTATTCACCCCCTCTAACAACTACCGAATCCTCTACATTTTTCACCTATAATGTGTGTAATAAGTATTATGCATAGGAATTTTCATGATTTTTCAATGTATGTATAATTACTTATGATTTTTGGAATTTCAATTCTGATAACTGAAATATGCATTCTACATATATCAGTCGACTGATATGAATATCGGTCGACTGATGAGGGTGGCAGTCGACTGATTACTGTAAGAGTCGACTGCCAATGTTGACTTCGGGTAAACAAGGTTTGTTAGGCCCATGTTCAGCTAGGTTAAGGTTTCCTAACCACTCATAACCCTAAAACATGCCTTGGAGAGCATTAGAAAGGGTAAAAATCTATTGGATATGGATTAGAAGAAGTGTTTAGGGTGAGTATCAATTTTAAGGTGTATGGAAGTTCAATGTTAAACTTGTGCCTTAATTTTTATTGTTTAAATGTTCCTATTGGCTTAGGGACTCTCCAAAGACATTGTTGGTGCAATGGTCAAGATGGAGCAAGCCTTTAGGGGGAGGTATCCATCATGGAAATATATATGTGTACTTTTCCTCATGGGAGGAAAATTGGGGATTGCCTCTCTTAAGTGATATGGGACTTATCACTAGAAAGATTAAAGGCATGTGTTTTCCTCCAAGGGAGAGATTGTTGGGTTTCTGGCACCGCGACATGTGTGTGTTCGATCACGTTTCGTAAACATGAGCACAGCGGAAGCAATACAAATAATAAATCTACATTTATTACAATACACACAACACACGCATGCATAGTACAACAAGTGTAGACATAACCGTAAATTTAAATTTGCAATAAAAGAAAATTTATCTACGTTATACCTTTCGTATGACGTGTAACGGGAACGACATCAACCAGAACGATCCTCGCTAGAATCATCTCTATCCGTGTCCACGCTGAGTTCCTCGGGATGACTTCGCTAAGCCACGAGCTTCGTCTTCGTAAGGGTTACTAGCCTCATGTTGAAGACGACGTGATCGAGAGATGATCACGATCTGAATCCAAATTCGGATCCTAATACGAGTTCTCAAAAACTCGCTTCTCCGGAGAGGTATTCATCAACCAATTGACGAATCCTTCATCCTCCACCTCAGAGGATTACCGGAGATCGAATCCCCGGTAAGTTAGTCGCTGTCGGAGCTCTAACCGTCGTCCAAACGACGCTCCGACGAGAGGAGAACAAGCTGTCCAGAAAACTAGACAGCTTTGGTGGAGGAGATAGGCGCCGGCCAACCAAGGGAAGATAAAGCTCACCTTGAAGCCAAACCTAAAGGAGATCACCGGAGCAACAACTGGCAACAACTCGACGCCGGCGAGGGGGAAGGAAGGCTCCTTCTGGATGCCGGTTGGAGGAGAAGATGGGGCGGCAATGGAGTTGGCGCCGACTCCTTCAATGGGGTGGGCGGCAACTCTAGCTAGGGTTTTTGGATTAGGGCTTAATTATCCCTTAAGCCCTCTTTTATAAAGAACTAATTCTCTTAATGGTTATTGGATCATAACCATTAGGCCCGTTAACCCGCTCCATTAAGATAAGTTAAAATAAACCAAACCATGATGGTTTATTTTAAGTTAAAACGAACCGAACCAACTTTTAGTTCATTCGTTTAAAATAAACCAAACCCTTTGGTTTATTCTCCTCCATTGGATTAGAACCAAACCATTTTGTTCCATCCATTATGTCTTCATAAGACACGGCCCATCCACGCTTCCATTGCGACTGAAACGATTTCATGCTCGCTCCATGTTTGGTCCAACCAAACTTAGTTTCTCTCGGTCTGAGAATCCCATTCTCAAGCTCGTTTTAAATCCTTCAGATTACGCTCGTTGTGCTTGTGACCAAATAGGTTCTCGGTTTATGTTGGCCGTCTATAATTAACCATTAATTATAGAATGATCATGAGTGGCACCTAGTAGTACATCATGATCCCCAATTAATCGAAAAAGATCAACGGTTGATCCAGAACTATTTCTGAAACCCTTCAGCAGCTCGAATGAATCGTGCCCCATTCCCTTCACTCATCTTATACCCACTTGGTTCAGGACATGGTCTATAGTGTCAGTCCCCACTAGGCTGACTACGTCACACCTAGCCCAAGTATCATTTCCTCTTCCTACGAATTCTAGTTACTGCACATGTATCGAAGAGTACCTTACTCTAAACATGTAATGCTTTGGCCAAAGACTTTAGTAACAATCCGACGAGAGGCCATGGGTATACATCTCCTCACAAGGAGTGGTGAATTCTTTATAGGCTATTCAAACACCTCCGATCACTTTGACTTATACGCAATCATCCCAGGTCCACATCTCCTTGGAGATGTTTGCTTAAGATGTCAAAGCATAAGTCTCCATGATCAAGATGACTTGAATACTGCAAGTCAAAAGAACATCGCACTTAAGCTACAGTAAGAACTTCATTGACATATCTATATATGCAGAGAACCATATGAAGTCTTACGGCTGGTCACTCCAATGAACTAATTACCATAACTAGCATCCACGATCAACTCTGGACATCACTATGTCTCCAGCTAGTGAGAATCAGCTGCTTGGATACACCAAGGAGTATACCTCGTGTTAGTCTCGACAAAATTGATGGTGTCCAAATCCATCAATTCATCGACTAGGGATAATTCCGATACATCACAATTACACATGTAGAGATACTCACTAGTTGTGATCCAATCACAAATTCTCTCATGCTGTGAATCGTATCGTGGACATTCATTAAATGAGTTTAAGATCCAATCAAATACATGAAATATGTATACTCAAATAGTGAATCTTTATTTATCATATAAATGGTTCATACATAAGGCGATTGTCTTAGGACATCTCTCATATATTACTAACAGACTCCCACTTGGCCTAATGTCAATCGCTACGGTATCCAATACCATAAGCTCTAACATGACCCTCAAACTTACTTTGAGGTAATGCCTTAGTCAAAGGATCCGCTAAGTTCCTTTCAGTGGGAATTTTCTCGATTTGTATTTCGTTCCTACTGATGATCTCTCTGATAAGATGATAGAGGCGAAGCACATGTTTGGATCGTTGATGAGACCTTGGCTCTTTCGCCTGTGCAATTGCTCCATTGTTGTCGCAGTAGACCGGTATTGCTTCAACAATGGTCGGAATCACACCAAGTTCATAAACGAACTTCTTGATCCAAACCGCTTCCTTTGCTGCTTCCGAAGCTGCAATGTATTCTGCCTCAGTGGTAGAATCCGCTACAGTGTCTTGTTTGGAACTTTTCCAACTCACTGTGCCCCCATTCAAGGTGAACACGTATCCAGACTAAGACCTAGAATCATTCTTGTCTGTCTGGAAGCTGGCATCCGTATACCCGCGTATCACCATGTCCCCTTCTCCATATATTAGAAACACATCCTTAGTTCTTCTTAAGTACTTAAGGATCGTCTTAACAGCCACCCAATGATCCATTCCTGGATCGGACTGGTATCTGCTCGTGACACTCAGAGCATACGATACATCAAGCCTCGTTCATAACATAGCATACATGATAGATCCTATTGCAGATGCATAGGGAATCTTACTCATGCAAATCCTCTCGTCTTCTGTGCGCGGACACATAGACTTCGAAAGGTGTACCCCATGCCTGATGGGTAGGAAACCTTTCTTGGATTCCGACATGCTAAACCTCTTTAGCACTCGGTCTATATATGTAGATTGCGAAAGACCAAGCAACCGTTTCGATCTATCTCTATAGATCTTAATCCCGAGGATGTAGGTTGCTTCTCCCAGGTCTTTCATGGAGAATGTCTTGGATAACCAAACCTTCACTGACTGTAAGATTGAGACATCATTTCCTATAAGTAATATGTCATCGACATACAATACTAGGAACACGACTGCACTCCCATTAACCTTCTTGTACACACAAGGTTCGTCTGGATTTTGTGAGAAATCAAACTTTTTGATTGTCTCATCAAAACGGATATTCCAGCTCCTGGATGCTTGCTTCAATCCATAAATGGACCGTCGCAATTTGCATACCTTGGTTTTATCAACCGATGTGAAACCCTCAGGTTGTATCATATACACGTCCTCGAGCAGGTTTCCATTAAAGAAAGCTGTTTTCACATTCATCTGTCATATCTCATAATCATAATGAGCCGCTATGGCCAGGAGCATCCGAATGGATTTAAGCATAGCTACAGGCGAATAGGTTTCGTCATAATCAACACCTTGCTTTTGACGATATCCTTTCGCCACCAATCTAGCCTTATAGGTAATCACATTACCATCCATGTCGGTTTTCTTCTTGAAAACCCACTTGCACCCTATAGGCTTTATGCCTTCAGGTGGGTCAACCAAGTTCCAAACTTGGTTTTCATACATGGAATCCATTTCCGACTTCATGGCATCAAGCCACTTATCCCTTTCTGAACTTGTCAGCACTTCTTCATAACTAGTAGGCTCCTCATCATCAATGAGTAACACGTCATTCAATTCACTTACGAGAAATCCATATCTCTCAGGAATATTGCGTGCTCTACTAGATCTACGAAGATGTGGTGCCTCAATAGGTACAGCCGATGGCTCATCACTATGAGTCATCGGTCGAAGTGTTTGACCAGGTATCTCTTCAATGTCTACTGAAGTCTCTTGAACCTCCTCAAGTTCAACGACACTCCCATTGTTTTCTTGTAAGAGAAACTCTTTCTCTAGAAACACAGCATTCCTTGAAACAAACACCTTTTGTTCCAAGGGATGATAGAATTGGTAACCCCTCGTTTCCTTAGGGTATCCAATAAATAGACATTTATCAGACTTAGCATCCAATTTGTCTGACACAGTCCGCTTCACATAAGCAGGACAACCCCATATCTTCAAGTAAGATAAATGAGATTTCTTACTAGCCCATATCTCATATGAAGTAGTAGAGACTACCTTGGTCGGGACTCTATTTAACAAGTAAACAGCTGTCTGAAGTGCATAGCCCCAAAAGGACTTGGGAAGATTCGCGGGATTCATCATTGACTTGACCATGTCCAACAAGGTCCGGTTTCGCCTCTCAGATACACCATTAAGTTGTGGTGTATACGGCGGAGTCCATTGAGACAATATATCATTGTCCCTCAGATAATCTAGAAACTCTTGACTCAAGTATTCACCACCTCGATCTGATCGAAGTATTTTAATACTCTTTCCAAGTTGTTTCTCTACTTCATTTCTGAATTCTTTGAACCTTTCAAAGGCTTCAGACTTGTGTTTCATCAAGAACACATACCCAAACCGTGAGTGATCATCGGTGAAGGTAATGAAGTAGCTATAGCCTCCTAAAGCTTGAGTTGAAATGGGTCCACATACATCAGTATGTATTAGACCTAGCAACTCTTCCACTCGTTCACCTTTTCCAGTAAAAGGTAACTTAGTCATCTTGTCTTTTAAGCATGATTCGCATGTATCGTATGAACCCAATTCAAACGATTCCAGAATTCCACATCGGTGTAATTCGGACATGCGTTTCTTACTTGCATGGCCAAGACGACAATGCCACATATAGGAGTCTAATTGATTATCTTTTCGAGCACGCTTGTTGCTCGCTTCGATATTGAAAATGTCACTGGATACGTCCAACGTATAAATACCATTGCTTAAAGTTCCAGTCCCATAAAGAACTCCATTCAAAGTTATGTAACAACAATTGTTACTAAAAGTCAAATGGTACCCATTTCTATTTAAACAAGAAATAGAAATGATGTTCTTTATCAACGAAGGAACATAAAAGCAATTGTCCAGTTCTAAGACAAGTCCTGTAGGGAGTCTCAACAAATACGTTCCGATGGCGAGTGCAGCAACCTTTGCTCCATTCCCAACACGTAAATTTGACTCTCCCTTGACGAGTCTTCTTCTATTTCTTAGCCCATGTATGTCTTTACATATATGTGAGCCACACCCAGTATCCAATACCCAAGTGTCTGAGGAAATAGAATGACAATCAATAACGAAGATATCTGAGGAAGATGGGGCATCCGATGCCTTATTCTTCTTCACAGACTAAAGATAAATCTTGCACTTTCTTCGCCAATGGCTCTCCTTGCCATAATGATGGCAAGTTTCCTTTTGTGCTAGTTCTACCTTCTTAGCCCTTCTCTTCTTTCCCTTCTACTGTTCCTTTGACTTTCTCTTAGAACCTTTCTTCGAGGAATCAACTAACAGCACCGTCCCCTGCTCATGCTTCTCAGAAGGCTCCACAGTCTTCAGCATGTTGAGCAGTACCACAGATGAACCTTCTTGCATCTCAGAGGTGAAGAGGAGCTTGGAGACTTCGAACCTTTCGAATCTCACTTGCTCATCAAACAACTCATAAAAATGAAGGACTATGGTATGAGCATCCATATGCTCATGCTGCTTTCGCAGCTCGGGTACCATCGCCCCTAGCATGATGTAACTCACTTGCTCAGAATCACTCACATGTTTCTGATGGGCCAACAATTGGTCCGGTGTTGCATCATCACTAGGACGGGCGGGAAGAGACGCTTCGAGGACATACTCAAGCTTTTCTGCCTTGAGAAAAATTCTCAAGTTTCTAAGCCAGTCCAAGAAGTTTGGCCCAGTCAATTTATTCGAATTCAAAATAGAGCGCAAATTCAAAGACATCATGATCAAGCAATTAACCTAGAAATACAAAACGAGCATATATGAGAAAGATGATTTTAAAATGCATCCACATACATTTACAAAATCCCATTCATTTTTTCGAATTCAAAAACCCTTGAAATCAATTCGGGAGATCGTAGGTCAATCTCCGAATGGGCTGATATCCAATATAGATAAGAACAACCTTGGAGTGAGTCCAACAAGCCATTCTTAGCTATGATGGTGGGTATCAAGTATACCGATTACATATAATGTATATGTAGCTATCACAATGGGCTATCAACTAATTGAATGTTTACACATACATTGGGTTGTTAACACATTAACAAGTATGCATCATATGCATAACACCCAACTTCACCTCTCTTCACATCGACCTTGGAGTGAGTCCAACAAATCGATGCTCCAAGTTAGAGCCGACCCATTAATCGCGAAATAGTTTTAATATGGTTAGAGCGCATTCAACCAATTAGCCAGGGTTGGAGTGAGTCCAACAACCCAAACTAACGATTGACCTCTAACTCTTACCATATTAGAGTTAAACTATTCCAATGATTTGAACATGTTCAGGTTCAAACCGGGCTTGGAGTGAGTCCAACAACCCAAACAAGAAACAGAACTCTGGTTCTAACCATATTAATGAAAGGTGTAGGCTTTAATATTGAGTTAGGGTTTTATGTCTCATCCTCTTTGCATGCAAATAACTATTATCTACATGGCATGACATACATGACATACATCTACATGTCACGACACGCATGGCATAATGTTATGCATCTAATGCAATTACATGGCATACAATTATGTCATGTACATAATTTCCTTATTTGTCATAACTATTTATGGAAATAAAATATGTTTAAGATTTGATTCTCCAAATCAAATCATGATTGAATTAGGAAATAAATTTCCAAATCTAATCACATATTTTATTTATGAAAATAATTGATTAAGGAAAATCAATTTAGGAAACCAATTTCCTAAATCATCAAAACTACTTATGGAAATAAAATATTTTAAGATTTGATTCTCCAAATCAAATCATGATTAAATTAGGAAACAAATTTCCAGAATCTAATCAAATATTTTATTTATGGAAAATATCAATTTCCATAAATACTTCCAACTTTCCAAAAGTGGAAGATTTCCATAAATACATCTAGACTTTCCAAAATTGAAAAATTTCCATAAATACTTCTAAATTTCCAAAATTAGAAAATTTCCAGAAATAACAATATGACTATCGCAAAACCATTTTACGATTATGTCGAAACACAACCTGGGCTCTGATACCACTGTTGGGTTTCCGGCACCGCGGCATGTGTGTGTTCGATCACGTTTCGTAAACATGAGCACAGCGGAAGCAATACAAATAATAAATCTATATTTATTACAACACACACAACACATGCATGCATAGTACAACAAGTGTAGACATAACCGTAAATTTAAATTTGCAATAAAAGGAAATTTATCTACGTTATACCTTTCGTATGACGTGTAGCGGGAACGACATCAACCGGAACGATCCTCGCTAGAATCGTCTCTATCCGTATCCACGCTGAGTTCCTCGGGATGACTTCGCTAAGCCACGAGCTTCGTCTTCGTACGGGTTACTAGCCTCGTGTTGAAGACGACGTGATCGAGAGATGATCACGATCCGAATCCTAATTCGGATCCTAATACGAGTTCTCAAAAACTCGCTTCTCCGGAGAGGTATTCGTCAACCAATTGATGAATCCTTCATCCTCCACCTCAGAGGATTACCGGAGATTGAATCCCCGGTAAGTTAGCCGCTGTCGGAGCTCTAACCGTCGTCCAAACGACGCTCCGACGAGAGGAGAACAAGCTGTCTAGAAAACTGGACAGCTTTGGTGGAGGAGATAGGCGTCGGCCAACCAAGGGAAGATAAAGCTCACCTTGATGCCAAACCTAAAGGAGATCACCGGAGCAACAACTGGCAGCAGCTCGACGCCGGCGAGGGGGAAGGAAGGCTCCTTCTGGACTCCGGTTGGAGGAGAAGATGGGGCGGCAATGGAGTTGGCGCCGACTCCTTCAATGGGGTGGGCGGCAACTCTAGCTAGGGTTTTTGGATTAGGGCTTAATTATCTCTTAAGCCCTCTTTTATAGAGAACTAATTCTCTTAATAGTTATTGGATCATAACCACTAGGTCCGTTAACCCACTCCATTAAGATAAGTTAAAATAAACCAAACCATGATGGTTTATTTTAAGTTAAAATGAACCGAACTAACTTTTGGTTCATTCGTTTAAAATAAACCAAACCCTTTGGTTTATTCTCCTCCATTGGATTAGAACCAAACCATTTTGGTTCATCCATTATGTCTTCATAAGACACGACCCATCCACGCTTCCATTGTGACTGAAACGATTTCATGCTCGCTCCATGTTTGGTCCAACCAAACTTAGTTTCTCTCGGTCTGAGAATCTCATTCTCAAGCTCATTTTAAATCCTTCGGATTACGCTCGTTGTGCGTGTGACCAAATAGGTTCTCGGTTTATGTTGGTCGTCTATAATTAACCATTAATTATAGAATGATCATGAGTGGCACCTAGTAGTACATCATGATCCCCAATTAACCGAAAAGATCAACGGTTGATCCAAAACTATTTCTGAAACCCTTCAGCAGCTCGAATGAATCGTGCCCCATTCCCTTCACTCACCTTATACCCACTTGGTTTAGGACATGGTCTATAGTGTCAGTCCCCACTAGGATGACTATGTCACACCTAGCCCAGTTATCATTTCCTCGTCCTACGGATTCTAGTTACTGCACATGTATCGAAGAGTACCTTACTCTAAACATGTAATGCTTTGGCCAAAGACTTTAGTAACAATCCGACGAGAGGCCATGGGTATACATCTCCTCACAAGGAGTGGTGAATCCTTTATAGGCTATTCAAACACCTTCGATCACTTTGACTTATACCCAATCATCCCGGGTCCACATCTCCTTGGAGATGTTTCCTTAAGATGTCAAAGCATAAGTCTCCATGATCAAGATGACTTGAATACCGCAAGTCAAAGGAACATCACACTTAAGCTACAGTAAGAACTTCATTGACATATCTATATATGCAGAGAACCATATGAAGTCTTACGGCTGGTCACTCCAATGAACTAGTTACCATAACTAGCATCCACGATCAACTCTGGACATCACTATGTCTCCAGCTAGTGAGAATCAGCTGCTTGGATACACCAAGGAGTATACCTCGTGCTAGTCTCGACAGAATTGATGGTGTCCAAATCTATCAATTCATCGACTAGGGATAATTCCGATACATCACAATTACACATGTAGAGATACTCACTAGTTGTGATCCAATCACAAATTCTCTCATGCTATGAATCGTATCGTGGACATTCAGTAAATGAGTTTAAGATCCAATCAGATACATGAAACATGTATACTCAAATAGTGAATCTTCATTTATCATATAAATGGTTCATACATAAGGCGATTGCCTTAGGACATCTCTCATATATTACTAACAGAGATTGTAAGATATCATTGGGATATGAGACATTCATAGCCTTGGAGAGGACCTTTTTGATGTATGTCAAAAAGGGGAAGAAGTTACCAATTGGGGTTAGTTGAAATTCTCATTGGGATGAGAGAATTGCTAATTGGGGATAATTGGTAGACTTGAGTTTGAGGTTTTGTCAAACATCAAAAAGGGGGAGATTATTGGTGCAATCGGCCCAGGTCACAATTGACCAGACTCAAGTTTGACTTGAATTGTACTTTGATGTTAGACAAAATGTATGACATGGGATTGTCATGGGAAATCCAACATGGGTTGGACATGTAAATCCAAGTGTATATCCTTGGTGGTGAAAAGTCCAAGCATGGGGCTTGGTGTTAGAAAAATCCAAGCATAGGGCTTGGTGTTGGGAAAGTCCAACATGGGTTGGCCATGTAAGTCCAAGTGTGTAGCCTTGGCGGTGAAATTCCAAGCATGGGGCTTGGCATGGAAAATCCAAGCATGAGGCTTAGTGTGGGAAGTCTTGAGGACTTGGCAAGTTCACTGGTCTCGTAGGCTCGGGGTCCTTGAGTCGGTAAAGGATGACATTGCGAAGTCGTGCGCTTGGTGCATTCGAGAGATCGCCAGACGGGGAGCGAATGGAGTGAGGCCCAAGGGAAGTAGACTTCGAGGGCAAGAGACGCGAAGGATGGCATTGTGAAGTCGTGTGCTTGGTGCATCAAAGGGACATAGGCCGAGGGAAGAGAGCTTCGGTGGGGAACTCCATGAGAGGATGAGGTGGACTTGGCCAAGTGGCTAAGACTGAGTATCGGATGCGCAAACGTGGTGTTTGAGGGTTTACTCGATGGTCGGATGCTCAAACAACTTCGTGTTTGAGGTTTTACCCGACATCAGTTGATTGGTATAGGTACCAGTCGACTGCTCTAAGTCGATGAGTTCGACTGGTGTTCGACTGACCTAGTTCTGGCCGAACAGTCGATTGCCAAGGGATGGCAGTCGACTGCCGAGGGATGGCAGTCGAATGATCAGGGTGAATTCAGGCACAGAAGATTTTTAATCGAGTGATCACGGTGAGCACTCGACTGATGGGTTGATCAGTCGACTGATGATGGATCCATTGGAACTTGTCCAGTGTGGATCGAGACGTTGTGAGACAACGGCTACAGGACCAGTCGACTGATGATCATGATTAGTCGACTGATTAGTGCAAAATCAGCTCGATGCGGGTTATAAATGGAGCTCAAGATGGAGGATTTTGCAAGAGTTTTTGGGATGATTTTGGAGGGGAATTTCTACTGCATTCCAGACCTTCAAGAGCAATCCAAAACAAGAAACAAGCAAGTGATTAAAGTGAAGTTTTGTAAAGTGTTCTTTACTTGTATTTCTTCTTGTATTTGTATTTGCTTGTATTACTTAGTGTAATTGTTTGTACGAGGTTTCTCCACCTCTGACGTGTTGTCGAGAAGGAGTTTTGTTAGTGTCGTGCGCATAACACGAGCTCATTGAGCTCACCCCGTGGAGTAGGAACCCTAAGATTCCGAACCACATATATCGTGTTGTATTGTGTGTGCTTTGTATTTGTCTCATGTATTTGTACTTGTTATTTATATTTCCACTGTGCTAATGAATTGTAGAGATGAGCACGCAAGAAGTGAACGATTTTTACCATATACACAAAAAGGGCTATTCACCCCCCCCCTCTAGTCAGCCACCGATCCTCCAACAGATTTGGCAGTCGCGCCAACCATCAGCCGGAGAAGTGGTTCGTATCCATCCGTATTCCCCTCCTTATGTGGATTCATGGACGAGTTCCACCTCGACGACAGTCTCCTAGCTTATCGAATTCGAGAAAGCAAGAAGACACCACCAGATTTCTAGATTTGTGAGTTTGTGCCATCCGTATTCATCGCCGGAGGAAGTTGTTCGAGTCGTAGTCGTTGTAGGAGAGGGAGGTCGCTGCTCCGGGTGTTGGAGATCGTCTATCTATTATATTTGGAATTCTCATTTATCTCACATTTATTTTTATTGCATTGCATTTTTTGTTTTCTTTATATTTTGTTTAATTTCTTCACAATCGTAGTTTAGCTAGATTAGAGTTTGATTATGTGCATTGTCTTTTGTTCAGTAGGATTAGCCTTTTATATTCCAAACCCCCATTTTCAATAGAAAACCCAAAGTAATAAGTATCGATCCTAACCCTACTAGTCTATCCATTACACTCGTTGGGAAACAATTCGGGTCATTCCCTATGCTATATTAGCATAAAGAGGGTTTGGTAATTAATTTGTAACTGTACCACGACAATGACCATTATTAAATTTTGGCATGGTTGCTGGGGAGTGTAATGATGTTTGGTAGACTTAGGATTGTTTACCCATTTTTCTGAAAAAAAAAATTAATTAAAAATCCAAAAATTTGTTTAGGGCTTCATTCTTTTATTCTCTTATATATCCATGTATTTTATCATGTATACTTCCTGTGTCTTTTGATATTGTTTGTTAGTGTTTTAGGAAAGAACAGAAAATTTCTTTAAACATGGATCCATATTATCAGCGATTTGGTGATTTCAATGATTTTTATTATTCAAGCACTAGACAACAGGAGTATAATTAGCTTGACCACCAACAGTATCAGTATCAGCCTCAATATCATCAGCATGTTCCTCAGTATCATCAGTCTTATCAGCAAGACAGGTATAATTCAATTTCTGGTACATCTTTTCATAATTTTGATTCAGATTTCAGGTATGGGCACACACCATAGTATGTTCCTGAGCAATCTCAGTGCTATCCATCCCCACCATCTATCGATACTTACATGCCCAGTTGGGGTGATCAATCAAGTAACAGTTATGAAGAAGCATATCAGGAAGAGGCTCATAATTTTTCTACTTATCAGAGTCCATTAGGATTACAAGTGTTGGATCGAAGCGGATCGCTAGAGGGGGGGTGAATAGCGATAAAACTTTTACGAAATCGTTCATTAAAACTCGAGTAGATAATTTGCAGCGGAAAGATAAACAATAAATAAAAGAGACAATTCTTTTTACTTGGTTCGTAGCCTTCGGCTACTACTCCAAGGCCCTAGTGGTCCTTGACCACGCACGGAGGGCAAAATACTAAACGAACTCCTCCTCGTTTGGAGGTAGGAGTTAATCGATACAATAAAGAACAAAACTTGAGGTAGAGGGACACTCCCCCTCTCCTCGTTACGATAAAAGCTCCAAAAGAATTAAAGTAACAAACTGAAGTAAAAGCTTAAACCGACGTTACAAAAAGAAAATAAGTTAAGACCTAGATGTCGGAGAAGAAGCACTTCGTTATCTGAGAGTTGTAGCTTTGCGGAGGCTTTTGGAAGCTTAGAATTGTTGAGAAAACCCTAGGTTAGGACCTCCTTTTATAGCCTTTGATCCCCTCATCGAATGGGTCTTCAACCAATCACAAATGAACACACAACCTCCTTGAAAAGTGGTGATAAGCCTTGACTCCTCGAGGCTGATCTTTTGACCATCGATCGTCGATGGCCATCATCCGATCGTGATGATCGGGCCGATCGATCAATCGACCTCCGGCGATCGGTGATTGACGGCAGTCGAGTCCTCCAAGCTGGCAGTCGACTGATGCTTGCTGCAAGTCAAAGTTAGCTCAAAGAAAACATTATTTCAACGACATTCGACCGTCCGATCTCGACCTAGACTATCGATGGGATGTCTTTGGTCGGATCTACGCTTAAGACCATCCCCGTAAGTAGGATACGACCTCACTTATGCTCGCACACACGAGCTTACCTCGATACTTACCATGTCGCTTTTGCTTCCGGCCTTCCACTCGATTCCTTCGGCTCCCTCCGAAGTCACTCGAGTGTCGCCCGACCACCGCGGCTTCCTCCGGGTGTCGCTAACCATCAGCTCCAACTTTAGCACTTTTCTGCACACTTGATTCAGCTCGTGAGATAACGATATATTCTTGACTTTGCGTCTTTTGCCATAATCAAAATATAGGTTCGACTTAGGTGCCCCTGCACCAACAATCTCCCCCTTTTTGATCCTATGACAAATTTACGCAAAGTTAAGGGAAAATATAAAGCAGAAAATGAGTAAGATAAATGTTACACTCATTTGTAGTGAACTTCCTCTTAACCTTCAGTGAGTTTTAAAACAAAAGTTTAATTTTCAAAAATTTAAATTTTGTTCTCCCCCTTAACTTATGCTCTTCTCCCCCTTTTGCCATGAATCAAAAAAGGTATGGGGTTTTATATATAAAAAGTAGGGGTTTTTTAATAGAAAAGGTAGCATGCATAAAGATTATCTAACATGAGTCCCAGCATGTGTCTTGATTTAATTTGGTTCGAGGTATAGCCCTCTGCACCAACAATGTAATTTTTGGAAACTAAGTTTGATTTTCAAAATACTTATAAAATTAACTTTGAGTTTCACAATACTTATATGCTATTAACTTTAAAAAAATATGTAACCCTTAGGGTTAGTTTGCTCTCCCCCTTAATCAAATATATAAGGTATAGAAGAGTTAGGGGGCGCTAAACATTGACCTAGAAGGTTGTATATTTAGAATTTTGTCCGAGTATAAGTACACGTTTAAGCTCGATAGTTTGAAAAATAGATAACATTTTTGAAAAGATTATGTAAATTGAAATTGTTCCTTATTCATCTCACCCATTCTAAGTGTCTTAGAATTGGTTCACCTTATATGTTTATATGAGATGATTCCAATTTTATCTTGATTAAGTTTTAATGATTTGAAACTTGTCAACCTTGCGTTAGATTCGGATTTGATCCTAAGCTCATCAAATCACCTTTTCAAGATCTTGGCTTCCAGGTTGTGGCGAGGCACAGGGGCCTTCTTTGATCGAAAAAATGACCACTTCCTTAGACAAAGCCAATTTCGAGAAAAAAAGTAACTTGACTCACCTAAGACCACTTCCTGGTCTAACTAGTCTAGGATATGGCGAGGTAGCTTCAGCTAGTTCCACTCAGTCAAGTGCACCGAACTAGATACGCCTTATATAGCCCGAATACACAAGACTCCGCTTTCCTAGCGTACTATCATCTCGCCGCGTCCTGGTACTATGTTATCAAGCATTGACGAGTTATAGTCCTATCTAACCATTCTAAAGAGAATAAAAGGTTTAGGTTATTGGATATACTATTTTGGTATTAGCTCCCCCTGGATCATTGAACTGATATGGTCTGGTCAAGTAATGAACTTGATCCTTGGGAATCCAAAACCTATTGGTCCTTATATGTGAGTTTAATAAAGTATTAGGGACCCACGCTTGGACTTGATGATGACTACGGTTTACGATAGACATGTAAGATATATTCGTAGTCTTTGAGCTATATCCGAGTCCGCCTCTATTGTACACAGCTCTCTGAGTTCTAAGAAGTCGGTTAAGATTCTTGGACCCTGTCAAGAACTTGTTCAATCGAGCTTCGAGCTCTTGGACTTGCCCTTTCAAGAGAGAGTTCTCTTCTTCGAGTTTTTCAACTCGAGTTGAGTCCTCCTCTTGAACTCGACTAGTCGAAGAGTTTAGGGGTGTCTCTTGTTTGAGGGTTTCAACCTCCTCAACCAAGGACTCGACCCTAGACTCGAATTTAGCTAATTTTCTAGTTAGCAATTTAATCGTATTGTAAAGCGTATGAATTAGTGAGCGGCTAACCTTAATTTTATCTTTCGGTCCGGCTTTGAGTTGCTTCTCAAAGTAGTCCTCGAGTTCGGAGTCGGTGTTGTAGTTTGATTCAGATTCGGTCTCGGACTCTTCTGGTCTTGCCATGCATGCTATGCCGACACCTTCTTCATTGTCCCATGTTGCATGAAATGCCTTCTTTTGACTTGATTTGAATTGTGCCCTCTTTTTGTTTTTTAGTAGCCTCCTTTCCCTCCGAACGATCTTCCGCACTACGTTCACTATTGCTTCCACCTTTTCGGATTCGGACTATGATTCGTCTTCGGCTTTGAGTCCATCTTCTTGCTTGGTGGGTGCCTTGCTTCTTTGTCCTGCAAGTAGAGCAATACCTCTCTCAGCCCGGACCATGTTAGTTTGCTCGTGAAGTTCAAACTCGGAAAATAACTCATCTAACCTAAGCTTTGAAAGGTCCTTAGAAACCTTGTAGGCATCAACCATGGATGCCCACAAGGTAGTCCTAGGAAATGAATTAAGAATGTACCTTAGGAGGTCGCGGTTTTCGACCTTGTGTCCGATGGTGTGCAATCCATTGACAATGTCCTGGACGCGAGCGTGTAGTTGCGTTGCCGTCTCACATTCCTGCATTTTTAGGTTATACAATTTATTAAGTAGTAAGTCACACTTACTTACCTTCGCGTTGTTAGTCCCTTCGTGTAGTTCTATGAGTTTTGTCCACAGATCTTTTGCACTGATGAAGGGTCCGATGCAGTTGAGCTCTTCCTTAGACAATCCGCATTGCAATATTTGGGTTGCCCTTGCATCGGCTTCGATTTGCCTCTTGGTTGCATTGTTCCACTTGTCGAAGTCCAAAGGCTCGCCTTGATCATTAGTGGGTAGAGCAAAGCCGGTTTGGATGATTATCCAAGTCTCGACTTGTGTTTTTAGAAAACACTCCATCCGACCATTGAAAGGCAAATATACATCACTATGTATAAGTCCTAACAAGTCCGCTGCTCTTTTGTATAACCATAAAAAATATGCAAATTATGAGCCCCCATTAATGTGGTCTTTAGCTCAAAAATCTAGCAAGTATTATTTCTCGTCTCTAATGTCTCATATGGATTCAAAGACTCACTACTCTAGCAGATGTACATCCTTTGACATACGCTATTATCAGCATACATGTAACTGGAACGAAAGGCTACTAAACGTCAATTTTTGAGGATGAAAACAGCTTGTTATGGGGGTAAACCCTGTATAAGAAGTGTAGATCTCTGTGAGAGCTTCGATTTGGTGGGTAGATCTTTTCGTGAGTCCACTTGTAACAAAAGTTATGCTCGTTTGATCGTGAGGTATTCCGAAGGCGATCAATACTTGCAAAAACACAATCAAAAACTATGTACCAAGACATGGTCTTGGATTAGTAGTGTGGGAGAAATCTTAAAACAATAAATACGAAAACAAAAAATGCTCGACCGGTGGTTGCACAGAATTTGAGCGCCCCCGGCTCTGATACCAATTGTTGGATCGAAGCGGATCTCTAGAGGGGGGGTGAATAGCGATAAAACTTTTATGAAATCGTTCGTTAAAACTCGAGTAGATAATTTGCAGCGAAAAGATAAACAATAAATAAAAGAGACAATTCTTTTTACTTGGTTCGTAGCCTTCGGCTACTACACCAAGGCCCTAGTGGTCCTTGACCACGCACGGAGGGCAAAATACTAAACGAACTCCTCCTCGTTTGGAGGTAGGAGTTAATCAATACAATAAAGAACAAAACTTGAGGTAGAGGGACACTCCCCCTCTCCTCATTATGATAAAAGCTCCGAAAGAATTAAAGTAACAAACTAAAGTAAAAGCTTAAACCGACGTTACAAAAAGAAAAGAAGTTAAGACCTAGACGTCGGAGAAGAAGCACTTCGTTGTCGGAGAGTTGTAGCTTTGCGGAGGCTTTTGGAAGCTTAGAATTGTTGAGAAAACCCTAGGTTAGGACCTCCTTTTATAACCTTTGAGCCCCTCATCGAATTGGTCTTCAACCAATCACAAATGAACACACAACCTCCTTGAAAAGTGGTGATAAGCCTTGACTCCTCGAGGCTGATCTTTTGACCATCAGTCGACTGATGGCCATCATTAGTTGACTGATGGCGACATCGATCAGTGTTGACCGGCATTGGTGATTGGGTAGTCGAGTCCTCCAAGCGATCGGTGATGCTTGCTGCAAGTCAAAGTTAGCTCAAAGAAAACATTATTTCGACGGCCTTCGACCGTCCGATCTCGACCTAGACTATCGATGGGATGTCTTTGGTCGGATCTACGCTTAAGACCATCCCCGTAAAGAGGATACGACCTCACTTACGCTCGCACACACGAGCTTACCACAATACTTACCATGTCGCTTTTGCTTCCGGCCTTCCACTCGATTCCTTCAGCTCCCTCCGAAGTCACTCGAGTGTCGCCCGACCACCGCGGCTTCCTCCGGGTGTCGCTAGCCTTCAGCTCCAGCTTTAGCACTTTTCTGCACACTTGATTCAGCTCGTGAGATAACGATATTGTTAGTAATATATGAGAGATGTCCTAAGGCAATCGCCTTATGTATGAACCATTTATATGATAAATGAAGATTCACTATTTGAGTATACATATTTTATGTATTTGATTGGATCTTAAACTCATTTACTGAATGTCCACGATACGATTCACAGCATGAGAGAATTTGTGATTGGATCACAACTAGTGAGTATCTCTACATGTGTAATTGTGATGTATCGGAATTATCCCTAGTCAATGAATTGATGGATTTGGACACCATCAATTCTGTCGAGACTAGCACGAGGTATACTCCTTGGTGTATCCAAGCAGCTGATTCTCACTGGCTGGAGACATAGTGATGTCCGGAGTTGATCGTGGATGCTAGTTATGGTAACTAGTTCATTGGAGTGACCAGCCGTAAGACTTCATATGGTTCTCTGCATATATAGATATGTCAATGAAGTTCTTATTGTGGCTTAAGTGCGATGTTCCTTTGACTTATGGTATTCAAGTCATCTTGATCATGGAGACTTATGCTTTGACATCTTAAGCAAACATCTCTAAGGAGATGTGGACCCGGGATGATTGGGTATAAGTCGAAGTGATC
The DNA here is from genome assembly GCA_025175895.1 of Wurfbainia villosa. NCBI lineage: Eukaryota > Viridiplantae > Streptophyta > Magnoliopsida > Zingiberales > Zingiberaceae > Wurfbainia > Wurfbainia villosa. The sequence goes on along the minus strand of CM046000.1, from coordinate 75,531,165 downwards.
GAAGGTGTTTGAATAGCCTATAAAGGATTCACCACTCCTTGCGAGGAGATGTATACCCATGGCCTCTCGTCGGATTATTACTAAAGTCTTTGGCCAAAGCAATACATGTTTAGAGTAAGGTACTCTTCGATACATGTGGAGTAACTAGAATCCGTAGGACGAGGAAATGATACTTGGGCTAGGTGTGACGTAGTCAGCCTAGTGGGGATTGACACAATAGACCATGTCCTGAACCAAGTGGGTATAAGATGAGTGAAGGGAATGGGGCACGATTCATTCAAGCTACTGAAGGGTTTCAGAAATAGTTCTGGATCAACCGTTGATCTTTTCGGTTAATTGGGGGTCATGATGTACTACTAGGTGCCACTCATGATCGTTCTATAATTAATGGTTAATTATAGACGGCCAACATAAACCGAGAACCTATTTGGTCACACGCACAACGAGTGTAATCCAAAGGATTTAAAACGAGCTTGAGAATGGGATTCTCGGAGAGAAACTATGTTTGGTTGGACCAAACATAAAGCGAGCATGAAATTGTTTCATGCAATGGAAGCGTGGATGGGCGGTCTTATGAAGACATAATGGATGGACCAAAATGGTTTGGTTCTAATCCAATGGATAAGAATAAACCAAAGGGTTTGGTTTATTTTAAACGAATGAACCAAAAGTTGGTTCGGTTCGTTTTAACTTAAAATAAATCATCATGGTTTGGTTTATTTTAACTTATCTTAATGGAGCGGGTTAACGGGCTTTATGGATATGATCCATTAACCACTAAGAGAATTAGTTCTCTATAAAATAGGGATTAAACCCTAACCCTAATCATAATCCAATTAGTGGAACCCATCCTCCTTGTTGTTGGCGTCAACAAGGGCTGCCGCCGCCAACTTCATTGAGTGGCTGCCATCTCCTTGCCGGCCCAAGCGGCCGGTGGACCTCCGGCGACCCTCCGGTGATCTCCCTTGGGTTCGGTGTAAAGGAGAGGCTCCATCTCTTCTTTAGCCGGCGCCTATTTCCTCCACCAAAGCTGTCCAGTTTTCTGGACAGCTTCTTCTCCTCTCGTCGGAGCGTCGTTTGGACGACGGTTAGTGATCCGACAGTGGCTAACATACCGGGGATTTGATCTCCGGTAATCCTCTGAGGTGGAGGACGAAGGATTCGTCAATCGGTTGACGACTACCTCTCCGGAGAAGCAAGTCTTGAGGACTTGTTTTAGGTCCGAATTTGGATTCGGACCGTGATCATCTCTCGATCACGTCGTCTTCAACACGAGGCTAGTAACCCGTACGAAGACGGCTCGTGGCTTAGCGGTCATCCCGAGGAGCTCGGGCGTGATACGGATAGAGACGATTCTTACGAGGATCGTTCCGGTTGATGCCGTTCCCGCTACACGTCATACGGAAGGTATAACGTAGTTTAATTTCCTTTTATTGCAATTTTAATTTACGGTTATGTCTACACTTGTTGTAATAGCATGCGTGTGTTGTGTGTGTTGTAATAAATAGGAATATTTATTATTTTTATTGCTTCCGCTGTGCTCATGTTTACTAAACATGATCGAACACACACACGCCATGCGTGTAAAAACCCAACAAAGGGTATCAGAGCCCAGGTTGTGTTTCGACATAATCGTAAAAATGGTTTTGCGATAGTCATAATGTATTTCTGGAAGTTTTCTAAATTTTGGAAATTTAGAAGTATTTATGGAAATTTTTCAATTTTGGAAAGTCTAGAAGTATTTATGGAAATCTTCCACTTTTGGAAAGTTGGAAGTATTTATGGAAATTTATATTTTCCATAAATAAAATATTTGATTAGATTCTGGAAATTTGTTTCCTAATTTAATCATGATTTGATTTGGGAAATCAAATCTTAAAATATTTTATTTCCATAAGTAGTTTTAAAGATTTAGGAAATTGGTTTCCTAAATAGATTTTCCTTAATCAAATAATTCCATGAATAAAATATGTGATTAGATTTGGAAATTTGTTTCCTAATTTAATTATGATTTGATTTGGAGAATCAAATCTTAAACATATTTTATTTCCATAAATAGTTATGACAAATAAGGAAATTATGTACATGACATAATTGTATGCCATGTAATTGCATTAGATGCATAACATTATGCCATGCGTGTCGTGACATGTAGATGTATGCCATGTATGCCATGCCATGTAGATAATAGTTATTTGCATGCAAAGAGGATGAGACATAAAACCCTAACTCAATATTAAAGCCTACACCTTCCATTAATATGGTTAGAACTAGAGTTCTGTTTCTTGTTTGGGTTGTTGGACTCACTCCAAGCCCGGCTCGAACCTGAACATGTTCAAATCATTGGAATAGTTTAACTCTAATATGGTAAGAGTCAGAGGTCAATCGTTAGTTTGGGTTGTTGGACTCACTCCAAGCCTGGCTAATTGGTTGAATGCGCTCTAACCATATTAAAACTATTTCGCGATTAATGGGTTGACTTTAACTTGGAGCATCGATTTGTTGGACTCACTCCAAGGTCGATGTGAAGAGAGGTGAAGTTGGGTGCTATGCATATGATGCATACTTGTTAATGTGTTAACAACCCAATGTATGTGTAAACATTCAATTAGTTGATAGCACATTGTGATAGTTACATATACATGATATGTAATCGGTATACTTGATACCCACCATCATAGCTAAGAATGGCTTGTTGGACTCACTCCAAGGTTGTTCTTATCTATGATGGATATCATCCATTCTGGAGATGGACCTACGATCTCGAAGTGATTTTGGGGTTTTGAATTCAAAAATGAATGGGATTTATAAATGTATATTGATGCATTTTAAAATCATCTTTCTCATATATGCTCGCTTTGTATTTCTAAGTTAATATATTGATCATGATGTGTTTGAATTTATGCTCCATTTTGATTCAAATAAATTGACGGGCCGAACTTCTTGGACTAGCTTAGAAACTTGAGAATTGTTCTCAAGGTTGAAAAGCTTGTATGTCCTCGGCGCCTCTTCCCGCCTTCCTAGTGACGATGCAACTTTGGACCAATTGTTGGCCTATCGTAAACATGTGAGTGATTCTCAACAAATGAGTTGCATCATGCTAGCCGCGATGGAACCCAAGCTACGGCGGCGCATGAGCATATGGATGCTCATATCGTAGTCCTTCATCTTTGTGAGTTGGTTGATGAGCAAGTGAGATTCAAAGGTTCAAGTCTCAAAGCTCCTCTTCACCTCCGAGATGCTAGGAGGTTCATCCGCGGTATCGCCAATATGTCAAGACTGGAGTCTTCTCGAGAAGCATGAGAGGACGGTGTTGTTAGTTGATTCCTCAAGAAAGGTTCTAAGAGGAAGTCAAAGGAACAAGAGAAGGGAAAGAAGAGAAGGCTAAGAAGGTAGAACTAGCAAAAAGGAAACTTGCCATCATTATGGCAAGGAGAGCCATTTGAAGAAAGTGCAAGATTTATCTTGAGTCCGTGAAGAAGAATAAGGCATCGGATGCCCCATCTTCTTCAGATATCTTCTTATTGATTGTCATTCTATTTCCTCAAACACTTGGGTATTGATACTGGTGTGGCTCACATATATGTAATGACATACATGGGCTAAGGAATAGAAGAAGACTCCAAGGAGAGTCAAATTTACGTGTTGGGAATGGAGCAAAGGTTGCCGCACTCGCCATCGAACGTATTTGTTGAAACTCTGCAGGACTTGTCTTAGAATCGACAATTGCTATTATGTTCCTTCTCTGATAAAGAACATTGTTTCTATTTCGTTTAAATAGAAATGGTTTCCATTTGATGTTTAGTAACAATTGTTGTTACATAACTTTGAATGGAGTTCTTTATGGACCGGAACTTTAAGCAATGGTGTTTATACGCTGGACGATCCAAAGGACATTTTCAATATCGAAGCGAGCAACACGCGTGCTCGAAAGGATAATCAAATAGACTCCTATATGTGGCATTGTCGTCTTGGCCATATAAGCAAGAAATGCATGTCCGAATTACACCGATGTGGAATTCTTGAATCGTTTGAATTTGATTCATACGATACATGCGAATCATGCTTAAAAGGCAAGATGACTAAGTTACCTTTTACTGGAAAAGGTGAACGAGTGGGAGAGTTACTAGGTCTAATACATACTGATGTATGTGGACCTATGTCAACTCAAGCTTTAGGAGGCTATAGCTACTTCATTACCTTCACCGATGATCACTCACGGTTTGGGTATGTGTTCTTGATGAAACACAAGTCCAAGCCTTTGAAAGGTTCAAAGAATTCAGAAATGAAGTAGAGAAACAACATGACAAGAGTATTAAAATACTGATCGGATCGAGGTGGTGAATACTTAAGTCAAGAGTTTCTTGATTATCTAAGAGACAATGGCATATTGTCTCAATGGACTCCGCCTATACACCACAAGCATAATGGTGTATCCGAGAGGCGAATCGATCTTGTTGGACATGGTCGTCAATGATGAATCATGCGACTCTTCCCAAGTCCTTTGGGGCTATGCACTTCGCATACCGCTTTACTTTGTTAAATGTAATGCCTACCAAGGTAGTCTCAACTACTCCATATGAGATATGGAATAGTAAGAAACCTCATGTATCTTACTTGAAGATATGGGGTTGTCCTGCTTATGTGAAGCGGACAGTATCAGACAAATTGGATGCTAAGTCTGATAAAAGTCTATTTGTTGGATACCCTAAGGAAACAAGGGGTTACCAATTCTATCATCCTGTGGAACAAAAGGTGTTTGTTTCAAGGCATGCTGTATTTCTAGAGAAAGAGTTTCTCTTGCAAGAAAACAGTGGGAGTGTCATCGAGCTTGAGGAGGCTCGAGAGACTCAAATAGACATTGATGAGATACCTGGTGAAGCATAACAGCCTACAACTCATAGTGATGAGCAATCGGCTGGACCTATTGTAACACCACATCTTCGTAGATCTGGTAGAACACGCAATATTCCTGAGAGATATGGATTTCTCGTAAGTGAATCGAACGACGTGTTACTCATTGATGATGAGGAGCCTACCAGTTATGAAGAAGTGCCGACAAGTTCAGAAAGGGATAAGTGGCTTGGTGCCATGAAGTCGGAAATGGATTCCATGTATGAAAACCAAGTTTGGAACTTGGTTGACCCACCTGAAGGCATAAAGCCTATAGGGTGCAAGTGGGTTTTCAAGAAGAAAACCGACATGGATGGTAATGTGATTACCTATAAGTCTAGATTGGTGGCGAAAGGATATCGTCAAAAGCAAGGTGTTGATTATGACGAAACCTATTCGCCTGTAGCTATGCTTAAATCCATTCGGATGCTCCTGGCCATAGCGGCTCATTATGATTATGAGATATGGAAGATGGATGTGAAAACAACTTTCCTTAATGGAAACTTGCTCGAGGACGGTATATGATACGATACCCGAGGGTTTCACATCCTGATAAAACCAAGGTATGCAAATCATGCGACGATCCATTTATGGATCAAGCAAGCATCCAGAGTCGAATATCCGCTTTTGATGAGACGATCAAAAGTTTGATTTCTCACAAAATCCGCATTTAACCTTGTGTGTACAAGAAGGTTAGTGGAGGCAAATGTTCCTAGTATTGTATGTCGATGACATATTACTTATAGGAAACGATGTGTCAATCTTACATAAAGGTTTGGTTATCCAAGACATTCTCCATGAAAGACCCGGGAGAAGCAACCTACATCCTTGGGATTAAGATCTATAGAGATAGATCGAAACGGTTGCTTGGTCTTCAGCTTCATACATATATAGACCGAAAAGCAAAGAGGTTTAGCATGTCGAATCCAAGAAAGGTTATCCACCCATCGTGCATGGGGAACACCTTTCAAGTCTATGTGTCCGCGCACGTAAGACGAGAGGATTTGCATGAGTAAGATTCCCTATGCATCCGCAATAGGATCTATCATGTATGTTATGTACGAGGCCCGATGTATCGTGATGCCTCGAGTGTCACGAGCAGATACCAATCCGATCCAGAATGGATCATTGGTCATAAGACGATCCTTAAGTACTTGAGAAGAACTAAGGATGTGTTCCTAATATACGGAGAAGGGTACATGGTGATACGTGGGTATACGGATGCTGATCCGCATGCATAAGGATGATTCCATGTCTTAGTCCGGGTATGTATTCACCTAGAACGGAGGCGCAATAAGTTGGGAAAGGTTCCAAGCTTGACACTATAGCGGATTACGCCACTAAGGCGAATCGTTGCGACTTTAGGCGCGAAGCGGTTTGGATCAAGTAGTTCATCTATGAACTTGATGTGGTCTCATCAATGATCCAAACATGTGCTTCGCCGCTATCATCTTATCAGAGAGATCATCAGTAGGAATGAAATACAAATCGAGAAAATTCCCACTGAAAGGAACTTAGCGGATCCCTTGACTAAAGCATTACCTCAAAGTAAGTTTGAGGGTCATGTTAGAGCTTATGGTATTGGATACCGTAGCGATTGGCATTAGGCCAAGTGGGAGTCTGTTAGTAATATATGAGAGATGTCCTAAGGTAATCGCCTTATGTATGAACCATTTATATGATAAATGAAGATTCACTATTTGAGTATACATGTTTTATGTATTTGATTGGATCTTAAACTCATTTACTGAATGTCCACGATACGATTCACAGCATGAGAGAATTTGTGATTGGATCACAACTAGTGAGTATCTCTACATGTGTAATTGTGATGTATCGGAATTATCCTAGTCGATGAATTGATGGATTTGGACACCATCAATTACAGCCGAGACTAACCTTGGTGTATCCAAGCGGTGATTCTCCTTTGTGGAGACATAGTGATGTCGGAGTTGATCGTGGATGCTAGTTATGGTAACTAGTTCATTGGAGTGACCGGTAGTAAGACTTCATATGGTTCTCTGCATATATAGATATGTCAATGAATGTTCTTCTTTGTGGCTTAAGTGCGATGTTCCTTTGACTTGCGGTATTCAAGTCATCTTGATCATGGAGACTTATGCTTTGACATCTTAAGCAAACATCTCTAAGGAGATGTGGACCGGGATGATTGGGTATAAGTCGAAGTGATCGAAGGTGTTTGAATAGCCTATAAAGGATTCACCACTCCTTGCGAGGAGATGTATACCCATGGCCTCTCGTCGGATTGTTACTAAAGTCTTTGGCCAAAGCAATACATGTTTAGAGTAAGGTACTCTTCGATACATGTGGAGTAACTAGAATCCGTAGGACGAGGAAATGATACTTGGGCTAGGTGTGACGTAGTCGACCTAGTGAGGGGTGACACAATAGACCATGTCTGAACCAAGTGGGTATAAGATGAGTGAAGGGAATGGGGCACGATTCATTCAAGCTCTTGAAGGGTTTGAGAAATAGTTACGGATCAGCGTTGATCTTTTCGGTTAATTGGGGATCATGATGTACTACTAGGTGCCACTCATGATCGTTCTATAATTAATGGTTAATTATAGACGGCCAACATAAACCGAGAACCTATTTGGTCACACGCACACCGAGTGTAATCCAAAGGATTTAAAACGAGCTTGAGAATGGGATTCTCAGACCGAGAGAAACTATGTTTGGTTGGACCAAACATAAAGCGAGCATGAAATTGTTTCAGTCGCAATGGAAGCGTGGATGGGCCGTGTCTTATGAAGACATAATGGATGGCCCAAAATGGTTTGGTTCTAATCCAATGGATAAGAATAAACCAAAGGGTTTGGTTTATTTTAAACGAATGAACCAAAAGTTGGTTCGGTTCGTTTTAACTTAAAATAAACCATCATGGTTTGGTTTATTTTAACTTATCTTAATGGAGGCGGGTTACGGGCTTTATGGATATGATCCATTAACCATTAAGAGAATTAGTTCTCTATAAAATAGGGATTAAACCTAACCCTAATCATAATCCAATTAGTGTGCCGCCCAACCCATCCTCCTTGTTGTTGGCGCCAACAACAAGGGCTGCCGCCCAACTTCATTGAGTGGCTGCCATCTCCTTGCGGCGTCAAGCTTCGGCCGGTGGACCTCCGGCGACCCTCCGGTGATCTCCTTGGTTCGGTGGCATCAAGGTGAGGCTCCATCTCTTCTTTAGCGGCGCCTATTTCCTCCACCAAGCTGTCCAGTTTTCTGGACAGCTTCTTCTCCTCGTCGGGCGTCGTTTGGGGGACGGTTAGTGCTCCGACAGCGGCTAACATACGGATTTGATCTCCGGTAATCCTCTGAGTGGAGGGCGAAGGATTCGTCAATCGGTTGTGAATACCTCTCGGAGAAGCAAGTCTTGAGGACTTGTTTTAGGTCGAATTTGGATTCGGATCGTGATCATCTCGATCACGTCGTCTTCAACGAGGCTAGTAACCCGTCTGAAGCGAAGCTCGTGGCTTGGCGAAGTCATCGAGGCTCGGCGTGGATCACGGATAGAGGCGATTCTTACGAGGATCGTTCGGTTGATGCCGTTCCAGCTACACGTCATACGGAAGGTATAACGTAGTTTAATTTCCTTTTATTGCAATTTTAATTTACGGTTATGTCTACACTTGTTGTAATAGCATGCGTGTGTTGTGTGTGTTGTAATAAATAGATTTATTATTTTTATTGCTTCCATTTGTGCTCATGTTTACAAACATGATCGAACACACACCTGCCTTGTGGTCTTGGAAACTAGATGGTATCGAGCCCAGGTTGTGTTTACATAATCGTAAAAATGGTTTTGCGATAGTCATAATGTATTTCTGGAAGTTTTCTAAATTTTGGAAATTTAGAAGTATTTATGGAAATTTTCAATTTTGGAAAGTCTAGAAGTATTTATGGAAATCTTCCACTTTTGGAAAGTTGGAAGTATTTATGGAAATTTATATTTTCCATAAATAAAATATTTGATTAGATTCTGGAAATTTGTTTCCTAATTTAATCATGATTTGATTTGAAATCAAATCTTAAAATATTTTATTTCCATAAGTAGTTTTAATGATTTAGGAAATTGGTTTCCTAAATAGATTTTCCTTAATCAAATAATTCCATGAATAAAATATGTGATTAGATTTGGAAATTTGTTTCCTAATTTAATTATGATTTGATTTGGAGAATCAAATCTTAAACATATTTTATTTCCATAAATAGTTATGACATATAAGGACATTATATACATGACATAATTGTATGCCATGTAATTGCATTAGATGCATAACATTATGCCATGCGTGTCGTGACATGTAGATGTATGCCATGTATGCCATGCCATGTAGATAATAGTTATTTGCATGCAAAGAGGATGAGACATAAAACCCTAACTCAATATTAAAGCCTACACCTTCCATTAATATGGTTAGAACCAGAGTTCTGTTTCTTGTTTGGGTTGTTGGACTCACTCCAAGCCCGGCTCGAACCTGAACATGTTCAAATCATTGGAATAGTTTAACTCTAATATGGTAAGAGTCAGAGGTCAATCGTTAGTTTGGGTTGTTGGACTCACTCCAAGCCTGGCTAATTGGTTGAATGCGCTCTAACCATATTAAAACTATTTCGCGATTAATGGGTCGGCTTTAACTTGGAGCATCGATTTGTTGGACTCACTCCAAGGTCGATGTGAAAAGAGGTGAAGTTGGGTGCTATGCATATGATGCATACTTGTTAATGTGTTAACAACCCAATGTATGTGTAAACATTCAATTAGTTGATAGCACATTGTGATAGTTACATATACATGATATGTAATCGGTATACTTGATACCCACCATCATAGCTAAGAATGGCTTGTTGGACTCACTCCAAGGTTGTTCTTATCTATGATGGATATCAGCCCATTCGGAGATGGACCTACGATCTCCCGAAGTGATTTTGGTGTTTTTGAAATTCGAAAAATGAATGGGATTTATAAATGTATATTGATGCATTTTAAAATCATCTTTCTCATATATGCTCGTTTTGTATTTCTAAGTTAATATATTGATCATGATGTGTTTGAATTTGCGTTCCATTTTGGATTCAAATAAATTGACTGGGCCGAACTTCTTGGACTGGCTTAGAAACTTGAGAATTGTTCTCAAGGTGGAAAAGCTTGCGTATGTCCTCGAAGCGCCTCTTCACTTGTCTCTAGTGGCGATGCAACTTTGGACCAATTGTTGGCCTATCGAAACATGTGAGTGATTACGAACAAATGAGTTGCATCATGCTAGCGATGGAACCCAAGCTACGAGCGGCATGAGCATATGGATGCTCATATCGTAGTCCTTCATCTTGTGAGTTGGTTGATGAGCAAGTGAGATTGAAGGTTGAAGTCTCAAAGCTCCTCTTCACCTCTGAGATGCTAGGAGGTTCATCGTAGTCTTGCTCAATATGTTGAAGGCTGTAGAGTCTTGAGAAGCATGGCGAGGGGCGGTCTTTGTTAGTTGATTCCTCGAAGAAAGGTTCTAAGAGGAAGTCAAAGGAACAGCAGAAGGGAAAGAAGAGAAGGGCTAAGAAGGTAGAACTAGCACAAAAGGAAACTTGCCATCATTATGGCAAGGAGAGCCATTTGCGAAGAAAGTGCACGATTTATCTTGAGTCCGTGAAGAAGAATAAGGCATCGGATGCCCCATCTTCTTGAATATCTTCGTTATTGATTGTCATTCTATTTCCTCAAACACTTGGGTATTGGATCTTGGGTGTGGCTCACATATATGTAATGACATACATGGGCTAAGGAATGAAGAAGACTTGTCGAGGAGAGTCAAATTTGCGTGTTGGGAATGGAGCAAAGGTTCTTTGCACTCGCCATCGGAGCGTATTTGTTGAAACTCCTAGTGGACTAGTCTTGGAACTGGACAATTGCTATTATGTTCCTTCTCTAATAAAGAACATTGTTTCTATTTCCTGCTTAAATAGAAATGGTTTCCATTTGATGTTTAGTAACAATTGTTGTTACATAACTTTGAATGGGGTTCTTTATGGGACTGGAACTTTAAGCAATGGTGTTTATACGTTGGACGTATCCAGTGACATTTGCAATATCGAAGCGAGCAACACAGCGTGCTCGAAAGGATAATCAAATAGACTCCTATATGTGGCATTGTCGTCTTGGCCATATAAGCAAAAGCGCATGTCGAATTACACGATGTGGAATTGCGGAATCGTTGAATTGGATTCATACGATACATGCGAATCATGCTTAAAGGCAAGATGACTAAGTTACCTTTCTTTGGAAAGGTGAGCAGTGGGAGAGTTACTAGGTCTAGTACATGCGATGTATGTGGACCTATGTCAACTCAAGCTTTAGGAGGCTATAGCTACTTCATTACCTTCAGATGATCACTCACGGTTTGGGTATGTGTTCTTGATGAAACACAAGTCTGAAGCCTTTGAAAGGTTCAAAGAATTCAGAAATGAAGTAGAGAAACAACATGACAAGAGTATTAAAATACATCGATCTGATCGAGGTGGTGAATACTTAAGTCAAGAGTTTCTTGATTATCTAAGAGACAATGGCATATTGTCTCAATGGACTCCGCCCTATACACCATAGCATAATGGTGTATCGAGGCGATCTTAGGACCTTGTTGGACATGGTCAGTCAATGATGAATCATCGACTCTTCCCAAGTCCTTTTGGGGCTATGCACTTGACAATTGTTTACTTGTTAAGCAGAATGCCTACAGGTAGTCTCAACTACTCCATATGAGATATGGAATAGTAAGAAACCTCATGTATCTTACTTGAAGATATGGGGTTGTCTGCTTATGTGAAGCGGATTTATATCGGACAAATTGGATGCTAAGTCGATAAATGTCTATTTGTTGGATACCCTAAGGAAACAAGGGGTTACCAATTCTATCATCTGTGGAACAAAGGTGTTTGTTTGAGGCATCTTTGTGTTTCTAGAAAGAGTTTCTCTTGCAAGAAAAGCAGTGGGAGTGTCGTCGAGCTTGAGGAGGCTCGAGAGACTCAAATAGACATTGATGAGATACGGTGAAGCCTGACGTAGCAACTCATAGTGATGAGCAATCATTTGGACCTATTGTAACACCACATCTTCGTAGATCACGGTAGAACACGCAATATTCACGAGAGATATGGATTTCTCGTAAGTGAATCGAGCGGCGTGTTACTCATTGATGATGAGAGCCTACAGTTATGAAGAAGTCTTGACAAGTTGAGAAAGGGATAAGTGGCTTGGTGCCATGAAGTGAAATGGATTCCATGTATGAAAACCAAGTTTGGAACTTGGTTGACCCACCTGAAGGGATAAAGCCTATAGGGTGCAAGTGGGTTTTCAAGAAGAAAACCGACATGGATGGTAATGTGATTACCTATAAGGCTAGATTGGTGGCGAAAGGATATCGTCAAAACAAGGTGTTGATTATGACGAAACCTATTACTTTGTAGCTATGCTTAAATCCATTCGGATGCTCCACGGCTCATTATGATTATGAGATATGGCGGATGGATGTGAAAACAACTTTCCTTAATGGAAACTTGCTCGAGGGCGTGTATATGATACAACTGAGGTTTCACATCGGTTGATAAAACCAAGGTATGCAAATTGCGACGATCCATTTATGGATTGAAGCAAGCATCCGAGGGCTGGAATATCCATTTTGATGAGACGATCAAAAGTTTGATTTCTCACAAAATCGAGAACCTTGTGTGTACAAGAAGGTTAGTGGGAGTGCGATCGTGTTCCTAGTATTGTATGTCGATGACATATTACTTATAGGAAGCGATGTGTCAATCTTCTGATCGATTAAGGTTTGGTTATCAAGACATTCTCCATGAAAGACACAGGAGAAGCAACCTACATCCTTGGGATTAAGATCTATAGAGATAGATCGAAGCAGTTGCTTGGTCTTTCGCGATCTACATATATAGACCGAGTGCTAAAGGTTTAGCATGTCGGAATCCAAGAAAGGTTATCCACCCATCGGGCATAGGGTACACCTTTGAAGTCTATGTCCGCCTACGAAGGCGAGAGGATTTGCATGAGTAAGATTCCCTATGCATCCGCAATAGGATCTATCATGTATGCTATGTTATGTCTACGAGGCCCGATGTATAAATGCGCTCACGAGTATCATGGCGGATACCAATCCGATCTAGGAATGGATCATTGGGCGGCTGTTAAGACGATCCTTAAGTACTTGAGAAGAACTAAGGATGTGTTCCTAATATATGGAGAAGGGTACATGGTGATACGTGGGTATACGGATGCGGATCCGAGACAAGGATGATTCCATGTCTTAGTCCGGGTATGTATTCACCTAGAATGGGCGCAATAAGTTGGAAAGGTTCCAAGCTTGACACTATAGCGGATTACGCCACTAAGGCGAGAATCGTTGCGACTTTAGGAAGCAAAGCGGTTTGGATCAAGTAGTTCATCTATGAACTTGATGTGGTCTCATCAATGATCCAAACATGTGCTTCGCCGCTATCATCTTATCAGAGAGATCATCAGTAGGAATGAAATACAAATCGAGAAAATTCCCACTGAAAGGAACTTAGCGGATCCCTTGACTAAAGCATTACCTCAAAGCAAGTTTGAGGGTCATGTTAGAGACTATGGTATTGGATACCGTAGCGATTGGCATTAGGCCAAGTGGGAGTCTGTTAGTAATATATGAGAGATGTCCTAAGGCAATCGCCTTATGTATGAACCATTTATATGATAAATGAAGATTCACTATTTGAGTATACATATTTTATGTATTTGATTGGATCTTAAACTCATTTACTGAATGTCCACGATACGATTCACAGCATGAGAGAATTTGTGATTGGATCACAACTAGTGAGTATCTCTACATGTGTAATTGTGATGTATCGGAATTATCCCTAGTCAATGAATTGATGGATTTGGACACCATCAATTCTGTCGAGACTAGCACGAGGTATACTCCTTGGTGTATCCAAGCAGCTGATTCTCACTGGCTGGAGACATAGTGATGTCCGGAGTTGATCGTGGATGCTAGTTATGGTAACTAGTTCATTGGAGTGACCAGCCGTAAGACTTCATATGATTCTCTGCATATATAGATATGTCAATGAAGTTCTTACTGTGGCTTAAGTGCGATGTTCCTTTGACTTGCGGTATTCAAGTCATCTTGATCATGGAGACTTATGCTTTGACATCTTAAGCAAACATCTCTAAGGAGATGTGGACCCGGGATGATTGGGTATAAGTCGAAGTGATCGAAGGTGTTTGAATAGCCTATAAAGGATTCACCACTCCTTGCGAGGAGATGTATACCCATGGCCTCTCGTCGGATTGTTACTAAAGTCTTTGGCCAAAGCAATACATGTTTAGAGTAAGGTACTCTTCGATACATGTGGAGTAACTAGAATCCGTAGGACGAGGAAATGATATTTGGGCTAGGTGTGACGTAGTCAGCCTAGTGGGGACTGACACAATAGACCATGTCCTGAACCAAGTGGGTATAAGATGAGTGAAGGGAATGGGGCACGATTCATTCAAGCTACTGAAGGGTTTCAGAAATAGTTCTGGATCAACCGTTGATCTTTTCGGTTAATTGGGGGTCATGATGTACTACTAGGTGCCACTCATGATCGTTCTATAATTAATGGTTAATTATAGACGGCCAACATAAACCGAGAACCTATTTGGTCACACGCACAACGAGTGTAATCCAAAGGATTTAAAACGAGCTTGAGAATGGGATTCTCAGACCGAGAGAAACTATGTTTGGTTGGACCAAACATAAAGCGAGCATGAAATTTTTTCAGTCGCAATGGAAGCGTGGATGGGCAGTGTCTTATGAAGACATAATGGATGGACCAAAATGGTTTGGTTCTAATCCAATGGATAAGAATAAACCAAAGGGTTTGGTTTATTTTAAACGAATGAACCAAAAGTTGGTTCGGTTCGTTTTAACTTAAAATAAACCATCATGGTTTGGTTTATTTTAACTTATCTTAATGGAGCGGGTTAACGGGCTTTATGGATATGATCCATTAACCACTAAGAGAATTAGTTCTCTATAAAATAGGGATTAAACCCTAACCCTAATCATAATCCAATTAGTGGCCGCCCAACCCATCCTCCTTGTTGTTGGCGTCAACAACAAGGGCTGCCGCCCAACTTCATTGAGTGGCTGCCATCTCCTTGCCGGCGTCCAAGCTTCGGCCGGTGGACCTCCGGCGACCCTCCGGTGATCTCCCTTGGGTTCGGTGTAAAGGTGAGGCTCCATCTCTTCTTTAGCCGGCGCCTATTTCCTCCACCAAAGCTGTCCAGTTTTCTGGACAGCTTCTTCTCCTCTCGTCGGAGCGTCGTTTGGACGACGGTTAGTGCTCCGACAGCGGCTAACATACCGGGGATTTGATCTCCGGTAATCCTCTGAGGTGGAGGACGAAGGATTCGTCAATCGGTTGACGAATACCTCTCCGGAGAAGCAAGTCTTGAGGACTTGTTTTAGGTCCGAATTTGGATTCGGACCGTGATCATCTCTCGATCACGTCGTCTTCAACACGAGGCTAGTAACCCGTACGAAGACGAAGCTCGTGGCTTGGCGAAGTCATCCCGAGGAGCTCGGCGTGGATACGGATAGAGACGATTCTTACGAGAATCGTTCCGGTTGATGCCGTTCCCGCTACACGTCATACGGAAGGTATAACGTAGTTTAATTTCCTTTTATTGCAATTTTAATTTACGGTTATGTCTACACTTGTTGTAATAGCATGCGTGTGTTGTGTGTGTTGTAATAAATAGGAATATTTATTATTTTTTATTGCTTCCTCTGTGCTCATGTTTACGAAACATGATCGAACACACACACGCCGCGGTGCCGGAAACCCAACAGATATATCCTTGACTTTGCGTCTTTTGCCATAATCAAAATATAGGTTCGACTTAGGTGCCCCTGCACCAACAACAAGATGACAAAGTGGGTGATGGACTACAACCATTCCAATAAGCTGAGTCAACTACAGAGACACTAGAAAAGCTTTTGCAACTAGGATCATTGCTGCAACAACACCAACGACAAATACTCTTGCAGCTAGCATCAGTTCTACAACAACATCAATAAAAAATCAGTGATAATCATCAGCGACAACAAGAAAGAATACAAAACATGCAAATCTAGCTAGTGCAAATTGCATCATCCATCAGCCATGCACAAACACAAGATTCCTCCCAGTTTTTCCAGAGATCATTTCTGATGGCAAGGATGTGCTTGAGGAGATGGATTGCAGAGCTAGTGATAGATATGTTTCTTCTTCTATAGCTCTACAGGACTCCTCTGCTGATGTGCATGGTGATGATGTACTATCTGATGCTCCAGATATTGATGAAGTTGTTGTTGTGGAAGATGATATGGATGATGATACTAGCAGCTTGGATTTACTCTGTGATACTATTTGTGCCCTAGATTATTTTGAAGAAATGGAGCAGCTTCTAGATGCTAGTGCCCAAACTTGCCAGCTAGACCAGAAGTTAAGTGAGATAGAAGTGGCAAGCAATTGTGATGAACTGATTTCCCTGGGAGTGGTGGATAGCTGAAGACCCCCAGACTGGACACTCCCATCTAAGCTGAAGACTCCAACACCTCTGCTGATGAAGGCTCTGACATTCCATGCAATAATCCTGTCCTAAGGCTAGACACTTTATCTGATTCGCCTCCGACTACTAGAGATTACATATGATAAGGCAATGAAATTGGAGGGAGCAGAATGGAACTATCATGATCACACCATGAAGACGCTCACCCTCATTCAGTCCATTCCACTCCCAGCATGGATGCTTACTCTGAATCTTCTTCAACCACCAGGATAGGATTTCTCTCGGAGCACCCAACGACCTGCATGGCTTCTTCTACTGAATCTTCTTCAACCGCCAGGACCTCAGGGGAGTTTGCTCCATCTCATTTTCTTTTATTTCCCTTGTATATACGTTTCTTTTACTTTATTTATTTTAGTTATAGTTGTTAAGTTTTGTTTGACGAGTTTTTATTTAGTCATGTTTTGAAATAAATTTCCTATGCATTCCTTTATATCTTCTTAGAAGTCGTGAAAGCTAGTTAAATTTATTTGTCAAATTTTGGGATTTATTGACTTGAATGGATTATTGGTTACTACTTGGTGATGGATTCTATGTTGATAGATTGAGATGATTCTTTCATTCCTAGTGAGGATTGTGCCTATTTTATTTGCTTGTGTGTGGTGCACTTGTGGTTATTGTAACTCTAGAACTTGCTTTGATTCTTTCGAGACCACATAATCATAGGTTTGCATAATTACTATGAAGGCTATCTCACTTGTTTCCCTTTACTACTTTTGTTGTCACATGCTACTCAAATAATTTTCTTTTCATACATCATATCATTTTCATTAGTCATTCTACTGTCTTTCTATGCTTTCATCATGTCATTTCTTTCTATTTCCATTTTGTTGGATGTGGAATATTGGATGTTTTATGATGAGTTTTTGCCCGAGACAGACAAAAGTTTAAGTGTGGAGGAGAGAGTAGCTCAGGAGAATTTAGTGTAAGCATAGGCAAGTTGTGTTTGATCACCATAAGCTAGTCATGTTATTTATCTTTTTAGTTGAGCTTGATGTTGGAGCATAGGGAAGTGCACATGTGGAAAAAAAAGTTTGAAAAAAAAACTGAAAAAAAAATAATAAATTGGATGCCCATGAAATAAAAACAAATATTGTGAAAATTTTGACATGTTGTGCCATTTTTATTTATGTGTGATTGTATTTTTGTTAACGACATCCCTTGTTGCAATCATTGAGAGATTTATTGTATATCATGAGTAGATTTGTATTGAATAATGTGATAAGGGTTGTTTACATGTTTATTGGGTTGGAAGAAAAAAAAATTAGGGCAATGCTTTCTTATACTCATCTATGTAACATTCCAGTATTTTTATATCTTCTTGCATTTCTTTAGCTATTTCTGACCTTTCTTTCCTTTCGTACATATTGTCATTTTTCTTGTATTCATGTTTCCCTTACATTCTTAATAAGCCTTCAGTGATTGTGCATTCTTATGTGTATATAGTGGTGAAGATAGAAGTAAAGCAAGTATATGGTAGTGTATAAACCATAAGTAGCTTGAGTGAACTCCACTATTATATGCTTATGAGAGCGAGAGAAACCATCACTTATCTTGTGATGCTTAATCATTTATAGTCTATTCAGGATGGATTGAAGTCACTATGTTTGTTAACCTATGTAAGATCTGAGTCCATGATTGCTTAAGTCTTTGAGATTTGACAATCCTAGGTAATTTTCTTTCACGATGTTCTATGTATGCTTGGGAATTGTCAGGGAAATATACATTCAATTTACTTTTAATTTTCTTTGCTTGCTCGGGACGCGCAAGAATAAATGTGGGAGAATTGATAACTATCATTTTATCATGTTATTTTGATCCTTAATATCACTATTTTTATCCTCTCGAGTGATTTATTGTTGATTATTAACATATTTTATGAGTTTGGATTCATTTTGGACCTTATTATAAATTCTTCTAAATTTTAGACTTATATGCAAATTTTATCTTTGTTTGTAGGAGATCGAGATGAGCCAATGGACTAGATTCAAGTTGGATCAAATATGGCTTCATCTAGAGTCATAATAGACATTTCAAGATGACTTAATCTGAGCCCTTCATCCATATCAGAGGCAATTCAATCAAGGGACCAGATCTGAGCAATATGGACCGTCTGAGGAAAGCGATTGATTATGAGCCATCTATCTAGATCTGGAGAGATCTAGTCCATACATTTAGATTTGGACATCTGAGCCCTTCATCCATATTCGAACAATCGTGATTATCCTTTCAGATTGATCAAATCCGTTCATTCAAAATCGGAGGAATCTGAGCCATTGGATGCACAACCAGCTTAATCGATTAATCAAGGCAATTAAACCCTAGCTTAATGGACGGCTAGTATTTGATCCTGCTTCAATCGGATGGCCAAGGAAAAGAGGCTTAAAATCCAACATTTTCCCATCTTCGGCAGATCGCGCGACACACAGTTTTCTTCCCCCTCACGCGCGCGACGCCAACGGACTTTCCTCTCCATGCGCGAGCGGCGGATCTTTCTCCAGCCGACGGCGATGGCAGCTCGGCAACAGACTCCAGCGACCCTTCCTTCTGACAGTCAGCGACAATCGCCTCTAATCCTCGCCAGCCGACCGAGATGTCGGGATTCGGCCAACTCATCGGTAGCGAGTAACGGCAGCGATTCACGCGAGTCCACCTCCTTCATCGCCGTTCCATTTCCTTCCTGCAGTGCCGATTGGGCTGCTCCACCTCAGATTTCCTCCTTGGCTGCGCCGATTGGGCAGCTCTGCCATCCATCGCCGGTGAAGCTACGATTTAACCTCTGTTCCGGCATTCCCCTCCTTCCCGCAGCGCTGATTGGGTTGCTCCGCCATCACAATCCATCCCTGGACTACGCTGATTTGGCAACCGCGCCAACCATCAGTCGGAGCAGTGGTTCGCATCCCTCCATATTCTCCTCCTTCCGTGGATTCACGGAGGAGTTCTGCCTCGACGACAGTCTCCTAGCTTATCGGATTCGAGAGAGCAAGGAGACACCACCAGATTTCCAGATTTGGGAGTTTGTGCCATCCGCATCCACCGTCGGAGGAAGTTGTTCGAGTCGTAGTCATTGCAGGAGAGGGACGTCCCTGCTCCGGGTGTTGGAGATCATCGATCTATTATATTTGGAATTTTCATTTATCTCACATTTATTTTTATTGCATTGCATTGTTTGTTTACTTTATGTTTTGTTTAATTTCTTCGCAATCATAGTTTAGCTAGATTAGGGTTTGATTATGTGCATTGTCTTTTGTTCAGTAGGATTAGCCTTTTATATTCCAAACCCTCATTTTCAATAGAAAACCCAAAGCAATAAGTATCAATCCTAACCCTACTAGTCTATCCATTACACTCGTTGGGAAATGATCTGGGTCATTCCCTATGCTATATTAGCGTAGAGAGGGTTTGATAATTAATTTGTAATGGTACCACGACAATGACCGTTATCACTACACCATTCTAATGAGGAGTACCAAGCATAGTGTATTGAGCCACAATACCACACTCAGATAGGTAATTGGCAAAAGGTCCTGGACGTTGTTCACCTGATCCATCATAACAACCGTAATATTCACCTCCACAGGCAGATCTAACAACTTTGATCTTCTTACCTTGTTGATTTTCAACTTCGGCTTTGAAGATTTTAAACATGTCCAAGGACTGTGACTTCTCATGCAAAATGTACAAGTAGCCATATCGGGAATAATCATCTATAAAACTGATAAAATATGTCTGCCCATTCCAAGATGCCTTAGGGAATGACCCACATATATTTGTATGTATTAGTTCTAAAGTGCTACTACATCGACTTGCACCTTTATTTCTCTTGTTAGTCATTTTCCCTTTGACACACTATATGTAAACCTCAAAGTCTAACATGTCAATGGAATGGAGAATTCCTTGTGACATTAACCTTTCTAGCCGTTGTTTAGATATATGTCTTAAATGACTATGCCACAACATGGATGAATTCTCATCAGTCAAATTGTGTTTCGTACATATATTGTGCATTATTATGTTGTCAGTGAGAGCTATAGTGTTTAACCTGTATAGCTTGTCAACTAGGGAACCAGTACTAATAAGTTTTGAATTTTGAAAAATACTAAATATTCCATTTCCAAATGAACAAGTATATCCTAATTTGTCCAAAAAAGAAATGGAAATTAAGTTCTTCCTAAATGATGGAACTAAAAATGTATTTTCCAAATCCAAAGATATATCAGTCCCTAGACAAAGCCTAAAAACACCTAAGACGGTCACTCTAGCCTTCTTGCTATTACCAGTATAGATGTATCTTTCACCATCAATAGGCAATCTACTAGAAAGACAACTATGCTCAGTGACACTAATATGAGTGGTAGCACCAATGTCTATCCACCATGTGTAAGTAGGTACAATAACGAAATTGACTTCTGAACTAACTAAGCTGAAAAGTTCATTACCAAACACTGCAATTTTAGTAACCTGACTCCTAATAATAGTCCTTTTATGTCCAATGATTTCTAAAACTAAAGTTGTTGGAATATTAAGTTTATCGGTAGATATCATTTGTGCTATAAAAGAAAAAACAGAATAGATGCTCACATCAATAACGATAAACATACACATATATAAACAGTGATATAAAGCAAACACTAAAAAAATAAATATATGCACATATAATAGGTCCCTTTATGAGATACCAAATACAACATTACAATTAATCTTTGACTTAAATTGTAATTTGTTAGCAGTACTCTGTAATCCTAACTCAAAACACTGTAATCTGCCACATAATGTGTCTTCCTTTGGGACGACACAATATGTACATTATTGATAACCCAATATGAGTTAGGTTTGGTTATATAACCCTAGTTCACTAATCCTTTAATCAGTCATATAACATGTCTTCCTTTGGACCGACATCTTACATGTATGATGTATATAGTGAACTTTCTTTAAACATATATCTGGCATAAAGATGATTTTCCTTTGGGCCAACCATCCTTAGCATAGATATACATCCACTCACACAATGATGCACTAAGTTTAGCTAATAGTTCTCACTTTGGTAATAATATTAGTTCAACTTAATAACACATGTGCTAATTGTTGGAATGTATACTGAAAGCCTAGCTCTTTTTGTATGAACATTTTATTTTGAAATAAGAATCACATGATCATTATTTGCATTTTATATATTCATTATATATGTGTGCATATTGTCTAATATTTTACATTGTAGATAACATGGTGCTTGGTGTGGCACAGAAGATCATGTTATCAGTACCTTGTAAAATATAAGTAAAGGCTCACAACCAAGATGGTTTTGGACAAACCATTGGCATGGTTGTAGTGTAGCTTGGTATTGTTTTATCTTGAACATAGAGTTACACTAGTACACTTAGGTGTATTGAGTAGGACCGACATAGAGGTGATTCAATTTAGTACTGACTACATAATTGAATCGGACCTCGGATATTATGTTGTACATGCTCTTAATCCCGATATAATAACGGGCACATGTACTTAGTATTTATTTCTTTGATTTACCAGTGGGTGAGATTTAGATGGATTAAATCAATATGCCCGGTAAGTTGGGAAATAATATTATTTACATGGTGTGCCGTTGATTATAGGAGGAAACCGTGTCCTATATATTAGGTTGATGATGTCCCCTTGAGGAGCTCATAAGGTTCATCATGTAAACCCAGCTGGTTGACTTAGTTAACATGATGATAAGGTTGAGTGGTACTACTCGAGGAATTAGATGTTAATTAATTGATGGTCAGTAAATCAATTAATTGACGGACATTCGATATCTTAAACATGGGGAGATTAATGTACAAATAATATATGGAGCCCATATTGATTTATGGGGGTTGGTGAGGTAGTTCAATGATGATCCTCTAGTGGAATGGAACATCATTGATGGATCAAGTTTGTGTGGTTCCGATCCATCGGGTGGCCAAGACCCAACTCCTCCTTATGGTCCCTATCGTAGCCTAATATAATCCTTATGAAGTCTAGATCCAAGAATGTAAAACAAAACCTAGAACCAACGGTTGGGATTAAATCCCTAGATCCGATGGTTGGATGAAACCCTAGAACCAACGGTTGGGATTAAATCCCTAGATCCGATGGTTAGGATGAAACCCTAGAATCGATGGTTGGGATTAAATCCCTAGATCCGACGGTTGGGATGAAACCCTAGAACCGATGGTTGGGATGAAACCTTAGATCCGAAGGTTGGGATGAAATCCTAGATCCGATGGTTGGGATTAAACCCTAGATCCGACGGTTGGGATAAAACCCTAGATCCGACGGTGGAGATTAAATCCCTAGATCTGACGGTGGAGATTAAAGGAGGCTTAAGCCCTATTCTATAAATAGATGCTTAGGGTTGGGCGGCAAGTATAATCAAGCATTTGAATTAGAGAATTAGGGTTTGGCTTTTGGAGAAGTGGGCGGCTAGGGTTTGGAGCAAAAGTGGGCGGCAACTTTCTTCTTCCTTCTAGTTGTTGCCGGCGCCCAATTTCCTCCATCAATACTTGGCCGGCGCCCATCATTAAGGCCTTTCTCTTCTTCCTTAGCCGACGGTTCTCCTCCCATTGGTGGCCGATTCTCATCCTCCTCCCTATTCTCCAAGGTGGCCGGCGGTTCTCCTTCATTTGGTGGCCGGCGCATCATCCATTGCTCCTTGGCCGGCGGTTGCACCAAATTCCCTAATTTGGTGGCCGGTTCTAGATAGGAAGGTATTTGTGGTTTCTTCTCTTTGTTCGTAGCGGACAAGGTAGAGAAGAAAGTGATCTAGAAGGCTTCTACTCGTGGAGGATATTCGTCCACACGTCGTCCACGAGAAGGATAGGATATACGGTAGAAGATCTCAAGGTATAAAGTTATTTTAACTTTATGTACAGATCTGAGCATGTTCTTATTTGTTTTGATTATGCATGTGTGTGTATGAATATATATTGTATAATCATGGACCCCGAAGACAAACACAAAAACCGGCGATCCGTCCGTCGTCTCTTCCGCGGCTAACCAACGGAAGAGTTGTGTTGCTTGAACAACTAGTTTGTTCGAGCGACCACTCAAGTTGTTAGCACGACGACAAATTGGTTGTGCTAAGGAAGCTCATCCCATCCGGATTAATTCTTTCATTTGTTGAAAATTTTAATCCGGGGACATGGGAGCCAATGGGACTCAGAAGCATCCACCTACAATTGGTATCAGAGCCACGATTTCCGGTTTTGTGTGTTTTGGATTCGGTTAATTTTTTATGCACTTTTTCATATATTATATGTGCCGGATAATAGTAGGATATGCGTAGTTTAACTCTTTGGTTGCAGGTATAAGATCCGACTATTATGGCCATGTGTGTGTATGTGAATGGATGTGTGTAAAAATTTATTATTTGAATCCTCAGGGTTGACGAGGCTAGATTAGTATTTAATTTTTGTAATTAAATACGGCATTGTTTAGCCGATCATTTTAGTTTACTTTGATCTAGATTATTTGTACACTCCTTCGTGGAGTATAGGATCGATGGATGTAAATAAAATGATTTATCTCGGCTCGGAACTCTTTGGTGACTTACGCACGGGAAAAGATGGAGCGGACAAGGTGGCGACACGACAGGATGCATATTGGAGGACAATGCCATAATAGTTGGAAAAATTCTGTTTTTTCCATATTTATTGCTTATTTGTTTTATATGCATGTTGTGTATGATTTAAAATTCCTCATTTGCAATTTACTAAGTGGGAGAGGGACATTTTAATTAATTCCCGCGGCCTCCATTACAATTTGACGTGTGATGCAACAAACTTGTGTGTCGGCTCTGAGTGCCTACCCCCCTGAGGACGGATTTGTTTGCGGATCACTAGGTCAAATAATGGTTATAGGAAATTATCTAGGAGCGTGTGTACTTCCACAGAGGTAAGGCACATAATCCAAAATAATTCCCTTAGTATCGTGTAATGGTGCACACTTAGATACAAATAAAAGTATCCTCCCATCGAGTCAATGCTTATTTGTAGGGCCAAAGAGGAACCAACTATTAATTTTATTTGTCAAAAGTAAGGTTGACAAGATAATAAAATTAATGGGTAAAACCTCCTTACAAATGTAGAATTCAGATACGTCCCACACAGTGGCATGCGACATTCTCTGATTTGAGGTGTTGGTTGATTTCGGATTTTATTGTTTTGAGGAATCAATAATTTTGAAATCTAATATTTTGATCATTGTGATTTTTAGATTTTCAAATGGCTTTCAACCCACTTGCCGTGATTTTAAAAGAAAACAAACTTACTTGGTCCAAACTACATTGATTGGAAAAGAAACTCGGATATTGTCTTAATCAGAGGAGTACAAATTTGTACTCTTCGAGGTCTGCCCTCCTAAGCCTCGATGACTCTGATGAAAAGGAGATGGAACGTTATAAGAAATGGGTTAAGGCAGATGAGATGGCGCGGTGTTACATTTTGGCATCTATGTCAAATGTGCTGCAACATCAGCATCATGCCATAGCCACAGCTTATGACATGATGTTCAATCTCAAGGAACTTTTCGGACATCAGAGTAGGGCGGCTAGGCAGGAGGCAATGAGAAACTTGATGACGACCACCATGATCGAGGGAACACCCGTTAGGGATCATGTTCTCAAGATGATGGCTCATCTTAATGAGATGGAAGTCCTCGGAGCTGAGATCGATGGGGAAACCCAGGTGGATATCATTCTCCAGCCGCTTAGGAGTTTTGAGCAGCCTCACCAACTACAACATGAACAAGAGGTTGTATTCATGGCGGAGCTTAATGTAACTCCAGCAGAGGGCTTTTTCGACAGTGCTCAAGCCATGGTCGCTCGTAAGGTTTCTTCCTCTAAACCAAAGGTAAGAAGAAGAAACAAGGTGGAGCAAGAAAGTGGCAAAGTGGGACCACAGGCAGGAGTGAAGAAGCCGAAAGGCAAGTGCTTCACTTGCAAGCAGACTGGACATTGGAAGGCGGACTGTCCTCGCCGAAAGAACAAAGGTATATCTTCTTGTTTAGTTGTTGAAACATGTTTAGCGGTGTTATCTACCAGTGCCTGGTGTGTAGATACAGGAGCCACTGATCATGTCTACAATACTTTGCAGGGGTTCCAGGAAACCCGACGACTAGCTGAGGGAGAGATTACCGTCTTCATGGGCAATGCTTCAAAGGTGGCGGCTATTGCAGTGGGAGACGTTTATTTATCTTTTGATAGAAATAAAGTTTTGAGAAATTGTCTTTATGTACCTACTTTTAGAAAGAATTTAATTTCAGTTTCTAAATTGTTTATGGATGGATATTCTGTTTCTTTTAATGACAAAGTGGTTATAAAAAGGAATAGGGAGATTATCTGTTCTGGTACATTGGTTGGCAATTTATATACTCTTGAACCAAAAACTCCCACGATGCATATAGAAATCAATAACTCATCTTCTAAGTCTAATAAGAGAAAAGAACCTTCGCAAATGAACCAAACATATCTTTGGCATCTAAGGCTTGGTCATATTAACCTAAGTAGAATTCAAAGGTTGATAGCTGATGGACCTTTGGGTTCATTAGTGGTGGAGGATCTCCCAACCTGTGAATCTTGCTTGGAAGGTAAAATGACCAAGAGGCCTTTCAAGGCCAAGGGGTATAGAGCCAAAGATATGTTAGAATTGGTTCATTCTGATTTGTGCGGTCCTATGTCTATCCAGGCAAGAGGTGGCTTTGAATACTTCGCCTCTTTATAGACGATTATTCAAGGTATGGATACATTTACTTGATGCCGTAAGTCCGAATGCTTTGACAAGTTCAAAGAATTCAAGGTCATGTGGAGAACCGCCAAGGTAAAAGTATCAAGACATTACGATCCGATCGTGGTGGCGAGTACCTCTTGGGAGAGTTTAGGAGTTACTTATCGTGAGGTCGATTCAATCCCAATTGTTCGCACCGCACACCCAAAGAGTAATGGTGTAGCGGAGCGAAGGAATAGGACTCTTATGGAGATGGTCGATCGATGATGAGTTATTCGAGTTACCTATTTCGCTCGGGGTATGCGGATACGAATGTACACTCGAACTTGGTTCCATCTAAATCGACCTTCTACCCCAGAGAATTGTGGATCGGGCGAAAGCCTAGTCCGAGACATATTCGAATATGGGGAGTCCAAAGACATGTGCCAAGGAGATGGCCGTAAGTTGGAACCTCGTATGATGTGCATGTTTGTTGGCTACCCTAAGGGAACGAAAGGTGGTTTGTTTTATAATCCTAGAGATCGAGGTGATCGCTAGCACGAACGCCAGATTTCTAGAGGAGGATTATGTAATGAACCACAAGCCCAAGAGTAGGATTGTTCTCGAGGAGTCGACAGGAAGTCCACTTCAGCATCACTGCACAAGAGGAGATACCACAAGTCATCGCACCGCTGTGGTCACAGAGCATACATAGGAGGCACCTCGTCAGAGTGGGAGGGTTGTTAGACAACCCGAGAGATTCATGTTTTTGGGAGAGTCTTCGACTTAGTCCCCGTGAACATGAACCCGATCCTCGACATATGACGAGGCAATCCAAGATAGAGATGCATCTTGGCAAAGAGCGATGAATCTGAGATAGAATCTATGGATTCTAATCAGTCCGAGAGCTAGTAGAGCCACCCGATGGTGTAAAAACCATTGGATGCAAGTGGATCTACAAGAGAAAGAGAGGAGTAGACGGGAAGGTTGAGACCTTCAAAGCTAGGCTTGTTGCGAAAGGGTATACTCAGAAAGAGGGTATCGATTATGAGGAGACCTTTTCGCCGGTAGCTATGCTTATGTCTATCCGGATTCTCTTATCTATAGCTGCTCATATGGATTATGAGATTTGGCAGATGGATGTCAAGACAGCTTTCCTTAATGGAAGTCTTGAGGAGAACATCTATATTCAGCAACCAGAGGGATTCATTGCTAAAGGCAAAGAGCATCTTGTATGTAAGCTTAATCGGTCCATTTATGGATTGAAGCAAGCTTCTAGATCTTGGAACATCCGCTTTGATGAGGTAATCCAATCATATGGATTTATTCAAAGTCCGGATGAGCCTTGTGTATACAAGAGATGTGACGGAAACGTAGTGGTGTTTCTTGTACTATACGTAGATGACATTTTGTTAGTTGGCAACAATATCAAAGTGTTATCAGACGTAAGGGTATGGTTGTCCAAACAGTTTGATATGAAGGACTTGGGAGAAGTGGGACACATCCTTGGGATCAAAGTTATAAGGGATCGCAAGAAAAGGATGTTGTGCTTATCTCAAGCTTCATACATTGACACTATCCTTGCTCGTTTTAGCATGCAGAACTCCAAGAAAGGTTTTCTACCTTTTAGGCATGGAGTTCCTTTATCTAAAGAGATGTGTCCCAAAACATCAAAGGAGATAGAGGACATGAAGGCGGTTCCTTATGCTTCGGCAGTAGGAAGCCTTATGTATGCTATGCTATGTATTTAGACCGATATCCGCTTGCCGTGGGCATGGTTAGCGAGATATCGAGTAATCCCGACAGTGACATTGGATCGCAGAAAGCATATATTGAAGTACCTGAGAAGGACTAGGGATTATATGCTGGTTTACTGGGCAGATCAATTAGTCCCTGTGGGTTACACGGATTCGGATTTCCAATCAGATAGGGACAAGAGTAAGTCTACCTCAGGGTTTGTGTTTACTTTTGGAGGTGGAGCCATAGTATGGAGGAGTGTCAAGGTAAATGCGTATGGACTCTACCATGGAAGCCGAGTATGTGGCACCTCCGAGGCGAAGGAAGTCAGATGGCTCAGGAACTTCTTGATGGACTTGGATGTGATTCCTGGTTTGCCCAGAACTATCACAATTTATTGTGATAATAGTGGTGCAGTTGCAAACTCGAAGGAACCACGAGCCCATAAGGCGAGTAAACACATAGAGCGCAAGTACCACCTCATACGAGAGATCGTAAGCGAGGAGAAGTTGTTGTCGCCAAGATTGCATCAGAGGATAACCTGGCGGATCCATTCACTAAGGCCCTTCCAGCGAAAGCGTTTGATAGGCATGTGGAGGACATGGGGATCAGATGTATGGCAGAGTGATGACGGCATAGTCTTTTAGTATAAGTGGGAGATTGTTGGAATGTATACTGAAAGCCTAGCTCTTTTTGTATGAACATTTTATTTTGAAATAAGAATCACATGATCATTGTTTGCACTTTATATATTTATTATATATGTGTGCATATTGTCTAGGCTTTAAGATCACTGATTAATGTGACACAAGATTTATATCTATCAGAAATATAAAGTAGAGGCTCACAACCAAGATGGCTTTCGACAAACCATTTTGCATGGTTGTAGTGTAGCTTGATGGCATTGTTTTATCTTGAACAGTAGAGTTACACTAGTACAAAAACCATCGCATGGTCAGGTGTAGCTCGGGTATGCTTTGTAGCAATACGTAACTGGACCTCGGATATTATGTTGTACATGCTCTTAATCCCGATATAATAACGGGCACATGTACTTAGTATTTATTTCTTTGATTTACCAGTGGGTGAGATTTAGATGGATTAAATCAATATGCTCGGTAAGTTGGGAAATAATATTATTTACATGGTGTGCCGTTGATTATAGGAGGAAACCGTGTCCTATATATTAGGTTGATGATGTCCCCTTGAGGAGCTCATAAGGTTCATCATGTAAACCCAACTGGTTGACTTAGTCAACATGATGATAAGGTTGAGTGGTACTACTCGAGGAGTTAGATGTTAATTAATTGATGGTCAGTAAATCAATTAATTGACGGACATTCGATATCTTAAACACGGGGAGATTAATGTACAAATAATATATGGAGCCCATATTGATTTATGGGGTTGGTGAGGTAGTTCAATGATGATCCTCTAGTGGAATGGAACATCATTGATGGATCAAGTTTGTGTGGTTCCGATCCATCGGGTGGCCAAGACCCAACTCCTCCTTATGGTCCCTATCGTAGCCTAATATGATCCTTATGAAGTCTAGATCAAAGAATGTAAAACAAAACCTAGAACCAACGGTTGGGATTAAATCCCTAGATCCGATGGTTGGATGAAACCCTAGAACCAACGGTTGGGATTAAATCCCTAGATCCGATGGTTAGGATGAAACCCTAGAATCGATGGTTGGGATTAAATCCCTAGATCCGACGGTTGGGATGAAACCCTAGAACCGACAGTTGGGATGAAACCTTAGATCCGAAGGTTGGGATGAAATCCTAGATCCGATGGTTGGGATTAAACCCTAGATCTGACGGTTGGGATAAAACCCTAGATCCGACGGTGGAGATTAAATCCCTAGATCCGATGGTGGAGATTAAAGGAGGCTTAAGCCCTATTCTATAAATAGATGATTAGGGTTGGGCGGCAAGTATAATCAAGGATTTGAATTAGAGAATTAGGGTTTGGCTTTTGGAGAAGTGGGCGGCTAGGGTTTGGAGCAAAAGTGGGCGGCAACTTTCTTCTTCCTTCTAGTTGTTGCCGGCGCCCAATTTCCTCCATCAATACTTGGTCGGCGCCCATCATTAAGGCCTTTCTCTTCTTCCTTAGCCGGCGGTTCTCCTCCCATTGGTGGCCGGTTCTCATCCTCCTCCCTATTCTCCAAGGTGGCCGGCGGTTCTCCTTCATTTGGTGGCCGGCGCATCATCCATTGCTCCTTGGCCGGCGGTTGCACAAAATTCCCTAATTTGGTGGCCGGTTCTAGATAGGAAGGTATTTGTGGTTTCTTCTCTTTGTTTGCAGCGGACAAGGTAGAGAAGAAAGTGATCTAGAAGGCTTCTACTCGTGGAGGATCTTCGTCCACACGTCGTCCACGAGAAGGATAGGACATACGGTAGAAGATCGTAAGGTATAAAGTTATTTTAACTTTATGTACAAATCTGAGCATGTTCTTATTTGTTTTGATTATGCATGTGTGTGTATGAATATATATTGTATAATCATGGACCCCGAAGACAAACACAAAAACCGGCGATCCGTCCGTCGTCTCTTCCGCGGCTAACCAACGGAAGAGTTGTGTTGCTTGAACAACTAGTTTGTTCGAGCGACCACTCAAGTTGTTAGCACAACGACGAATTGGTTGTGCTAAGGAAGCTCATCCCATCCGGATTAATTCTTTCATTTGTTGAAAATTTTAATCCGGGGACATGGGAGCCAATGGGCCTCCGAAGCGACTCCCTACACTAATGGATACAAATGAAATCCTAGGTTGCTCGACTGCATTATTGCTTTTATATGATGTAGGGAACTCAAAATGACCATAACATGGGACTTAAAAACTTTGGAGCATCCGAAAAGACACTAAACGACATTTTTAAGGTCCGAAACAAGCCGTTATGGGGGGTAAATCCCATCATAATACACATAGAACTTTGAATGAGCTTCGAAACCCCACCGAGAATGCCTCAAAACTCATCCCGAGCGAAAAGTTATGGCCTTCGAAAGTTCCCTACGTCATCAGTCGACTGTTTTCATATAGCAGTTGACTGATTGTGATCAGTCGATTGCTTTAGTCGACAAACAAAGCTTGTGTGTTCAAACTAAGGCCCAATAGTCGACTGGTGGTTGATGGCAGTCGACTGATATCATCAGTTGATTGCCCAGTTGACTAAAAACTATTCTACGTTGAAGTTTAAACCCATCAGTCGGCTGCCAAAAATAGCAGTCGACTGCTATACCCCAATCGAGTTCTACAGTCGGCTAACAAATATTATGTTCGAAATTTCTCGCACAACAGTCGACTGGACCTTATGGCAGTCGACTGATGGAGATCAGTTGATTGCTCAGTCATTTACGAACCTTTCTGTGCGATGAATTTCGACCAGCAGTCGACTGATGGTCAACATTAGTCGACTGATGACCTAATTTATGTGGATATGAGAGGCAGTTTTAACGAAAACACTGGCGGTTACACCACCGTTCTTCGTGTTCTTCACGGAAAAACACAAAAAACTTCAATCCGACTCTAAACCTAAGACTTCTAACCCTTAGATTCTACAATTATGTGTGTTTAAACGCGTTAAATGAAGATTTAATGCAAAACGCACGCATTTAGACCAAAATTGTCGAAAACCCACATCCTAAGTTGTACGATCATCGACACAAAACCTATGGCTCTGATACCAACTAATGGATCCATTAGATCCCTCAACGGATTGTGTATCCACATATGTAATTGGAAAACGAAAACAAAATGATCCATACACAAGATCTTGTCTGACGATCTACAACGAGTATACGAAAATTAAAACTAAAGAGCGGAAGCGTAATCAAAAGCACCTGAATCCATAACGTTGGAAGAATCTGAAGATCTGGATAAGCCGACAAGCCGAAGGGCTTGATCTTCCACAGGTCAAGAGAGACTGGCCCCGGATGCTCTGCCCGATGAGGAAAACTAGAGTCAGTCGAATCATCCTCTCCTGTGGGGATCACACCCTATATGTTAGAAATATTGGAACGGCTAGAGGGGGTGAATAGCGTCAATGGAATTCTTTCGCGTTCGTGTCTACAATTTCATTAGCGCAGCGGAATATAGATATAATACAATAACGAAATGGACAAGCACACACAAAGACACAAAGATTTAACGTTGTTCGGAACCGCACGGTTCCTACTCCACGTATCGGGTTCGTACGAACCCTAGCGATGCCAATCACACACCACTATGAAATAACTCCTTCTCGACACGAGTCGGAGGCGGAGAAACCTCTTATAGTTGTTTACAACAATAAACAAATAGCTACAAGCAAATACAATGAAATACAAAGCAAAACTAGTAAAGAAAACACTTTACAAATGCTCTTGAATGCTTGATCGCTAGGTTGATCGAGTAGCACTTGGAGACCCTGAATTGCAGCAGTAACTCACCCCAAATCGCCTCAAAGAACCCTTTTTATTTTTCTCCATCACGAGCTCCATATATAGCTTCAACCTGTGCTGGAAAAAGTCGATCAGTCGACTGCTCGGGACCATCAGTCGACTGATGCCACTGTTGTCGTGAGACAACGGCTAGATCCACGCTGGATAAGTCCAACGGATCTACCATCGATCGGGATTGTGACCATCGATCGTGATGGAGTCCTCACTCGACCGATCGAGTCTTGACTCCGATACGTGGCGATTTCTCAAGCGCGATCGACTAATCACCACGATCGATCGGCTCGGACATCGATCATTGCCCACCTCAGCGATCGGCTGCTGGGCAACCCACAGTCAAACCCTAGTTGACTCGGTCCAGTCAACTGTCACATGGCACCAGTTGACTGACACACCTCAAACATGAGGTTTTAACCCAAGTATGGTTCCCCCATACTTGCTAGACCACCCTTAGCCTAGACCTAAGCCTTCTAGCCACCTCCATCAGCCTCACGCCTCTCGGATCCCTCCAAGTCATCCATGACTTGTTCATCCATCGCGCTAGCCTTTAGGTGCTTCCATCGGCTATGTCATGCTAACGGTGTCTACACCGCCAAGGCACATTGGACTTACGCCGCCAAGACTCCGCTTGGACTTTACGCCGTCAACCATTGGACTTATGCTGCCAAGACTCCCGCTTGGACTTTACGCCGCCAATATCAATCCCCTTAGACTTTCTCTTGCCAACCCATGTTGGACTTTCCATGCCAAGACCATGCTTGGACTTTCCTTGCCAACCCATGTTGGACTTTCCATGCCAAGTACTCAAGACTTGGACTTCCCTATGACAATTACATTGTCATATGTTTTTGTCGAACATCAAAATATCACTCGATTCAAACTCGAGTCCTGGTCAATCGTGACCTGGGCCGATTGCACCAACAATCTCTCCCTTTTTGATGTTTGACAAAAAACAAACAAATGATTGAGTTAGAACACTAACTCAAATCCTTTACCAATTATCCCAAATTGGTAAATACTCTCCAAATGTTCTCCCCCAAACATTCTCCCCCTTTTTGACTAACATCAAAAAGGTTTCCTCTCCAAGGAGGTCAATGTCTCATGTCCCAATGAGATCTTACAATCTCCCCCTTGGTCCAACAATACTTAGGATGTCTACCATCTTCCTAGTGATAAGTCCAATATCACTCAAGAGAGGCAATCCCATTTACTCTCCCAATTTCCAAATTGGGTCTCTCAAAAGTCCCATTAATTTCCCAATTGATGTCATATTCTCCCAATAACTTCTCCTCTTCAAGGAGAAAAACACATCCATCATCCCAAGATGGATACCTCCCCCTAAAGGCTTGCTCCCCCTTGACCATTGCACCAACAATGTCCTTGGGAAGTCCCTAAGCCAATAGGAACTCTAAACCATCAAAATTAAGGTTAGAAATTCAACATTGAACTTTTCAACACCTTAAAATTGATACAAACCCTAAATACTTCTCCTAATCCATATCCAATGGATTTTCACCCTTTATAATGCTTCCCAAAGCATATCCTAGGGTTAGGAGTGATTAGGGACCATAACCGTAGCTGAAATCGAGTTAAACAACCTTATTTACCCCGAAATCAGGCTACCAGTCGAGTGATTCAGAAATCAATCGACTGGCACCTCCATCAGTCGACTGCCACCAATGGCAGTCGACTGATAACTGAAATTTCCGAATTTCAATTATCAGAGTTAAATTTCAGAAAATCATAACTAATTATACGTATATCGAAAAATCACGAAATTTGATACGTATAATACCTATGACCAATACAATGGGTGAAAAATGTTTGAAAATTATTTTACCCATAAAATACTGAAATTGGCACAAAGTTCAAAACCATTGAAATTTTCAATGTTTTGACCCTACTTTGTATCAACTTCATCAATGGTGATTGCTATCAAAAGATAGACTTCACCAAGGTTTTTCAAAATGATTTTAAAATGTTTTCAAAACCTTATCTTGGATCATATTCCTTGGGCTCTATGTACATGACTTGTACACATGCTCTCCCAATGATCCACATGTTGGGTTAATATGAGTTTGGGTTCAACTTGATTCCCTTATAAATGAGACTCCAAGTCATGTCATTGTTCTTAAATCAATTTCAATCAAATTATCTTAAAGGCATGAGTGATTATGGCATTAGAGATGATATAGATAAACACATGCTCATAATCATGATGTCATGGCATAATATGAAATCTAAAAACACATGACATTTAATCCTTAATCCTAAACATGTACATGACATATAGAATGATTAAAAATAAGCATGATGTCATGGCATGTTATATGGCAAACAAAGCATGGCATATAAAATATATAGGTATAGTAATACCTAAATTTTAATATTTATTGTCATTTCATATAATTAATTATATTTTGCCATATTTCTATTTTTTTCCCAAGTGTGCCAAAAACCCAAAATGGCACACTAACTTCTAAACCTAAATTGTGCCAATTTTGATCATTTTATCAAACTTCTCAAGTAATATTGGCACATCCTAAAACTTTTAGGATTAAGACTCAAATGTATTTCCAAGGTAACCATAACCTTGAAAATGACCTAACATGCCACCTTTGTTATGGTTGAGTTAACTACCCATCCAATCAAGGTTGGCACACCATAAACCCATCTTAGCGTGAATCAATCACGCTCTTAGGAATCCAAAACTGATTTGAGCTCCTATGGTTAATTAGGTACTCCTTAGGGATAACCTCCCTAGATACCTTCCTAATGACCCTTCTAGGCTTAGAAGCCTTGGTCATTTTGGTTTTGCCATGGTTAACTCTAGGGGTGACTCCCCTTGTAACCTTCTTAGTGGTTTCCCTAGGTTTCCTAGAAACCCTAGCCACTAGGCACACACCATGGTCAACTCTAGGGATGACTTCCCTATTGACCTTGGTCTTCCTAGACCTAGTTAGTGTTCCATAGTCAAATGGAACACAATGATAAGTCACCTTAGGCTTAGGTTTGTGACCCAAACCTTTCTTGCCCTTGGTTGACTTTTGACTTTTAGATCCTATATGTTGACTTTGACTTCTTGACCTAGAAGTTTGACTAATTGACCCTTGCATTTGATTTTGCATAACCTTAAGGGTCTTTTCAAGTTTTTCAAGCCTTGATCTCAAGGCTTGATTTTCCTTTTCTAATATCTCAATTTTTGATTTTTCATTTTCTCTTGAGATATTTTTATTTCTAGGCATATGTCTAGATTTCTTAGCATTAAAGTCTAGATGTTCTCCTATTTTCTTAATGCTTTCCTTAGGTAATATATTTTTAGGGACATTAGTCCCAAATTTCTTCTTATTTCCTAAGTGAACACTCTTAGCTCCTAGGCAAATATATCTATTATTTCTAGCATGCTTTTCATGCACAATAGCAAGACTATTAAAATTATTCCTAGCATGCTTCTTATCCCTAGAAATTGAAGGTGCATTAATAAATTTTACCTTAGGGTTTGCCTTGGAGGCTCCCCCTACTTGTGTTGCTCCTTCTTCCCTTTCTTCTTTCCCCTTGGACATTGACTCCGATAATGTCCCTTTGAGTT
Source organism: Wurfbainia villosa (assembly GCA_025175895.1). Classification (NCBI taxonomy): domain Eukaryota; kingdom Viridiplantae; phylum Streptophyta; class Magnoliopsida; order Zingiberales; family Zingiberaceae; genus Wurfbainia; species Wurfbainia villosa. The sequence goes on along the minus strand of CM046000.1, from coordinate 75,495,116 downwards.
GCACTTGAAGCATATAATATGCTCCTTGCTCTTTTGACTTGAGGGACCAGCATCCTTGGCCTTTGGTGCTGGTGGAGCTTTCCTAACCTTCTTTGGGCACTTGCTCTTGTAGTGCCCATACTCCCTACACTCAAAGCACATTATATGATTTTTATTTGAAAATGAGGTGTTTGAGTTACCTAGGGTGTTGGTAGGTGCCGGAGTTGAATTTTGAGCTTCCTCATCTTGATCGGATGTTGAAGGCTCTTCTTGAGGTTGCTCCTGTGTAGAGGATGGTCTCTCCTCCTCAATCCTAGAAGTAGATGCTTCTTCCACCTCTTCTACTTCTTCTTTCTCCGATCTGGAAGTTGAATCCATCTCAACTTCTGATTCCTCACTTTCACTTGAGGATGAACTCTCCTCATGGAATCTTGCCAATTTTCTCCATAGCTCCTTGGCATACATGTAATCCCCTAGCTTGCACAAAACATCATTAGGGATTAAATCTTCCAAAAGTTTCGTTACCTTAACTTCGGTCTTGAGCTTTTGGCGTTGCTCTTGGGACCACTTTTTCAATTTTAGGACATTCCCCTTCTTATCCCTAGGGGGTCCAAGGCCTTCAACGAGGATGAACCAATCCTCTATGTTCATCATCAAGAATGTTTCCATTCTTGCTCTCCACGCCGGAAAATCTTCTGGATCATATGGAGGTGGAGTATTGATATCCCATCAATGCTCCAAGCATTTATATGTTTTGATGTTTGGATAATCATCTAAGTTAGGCAATATCTTGTGATCTAATTGCGAATATGTTTTTTAAGTAACAGGGAAATCCAAGGATGAAGACTTGGTAAAAGAGAAGTCCAAGTATGATCTTGGCAAGGAAAGTCCAAGGGATGGACTTGGCAGCGTAAGACCAAGCTTGTAGTCTTGGCAGCGTAAAGTCCAAGTGAACCTTGGCAAAGGAAGTCCAAAGTAAGGTCTTGGCAGCATAAGTCCAAGTTTGTAGTCTTGGCGGCATAAAGTCCAAGCATTTGGCAAACCCAAGACATGACGAAACCAAAGGAAGCTTCTGGAAGCAAAGCGCAAAGGATGAACAAGTCACGGACTCGGAGGGATCCTGAAGGCGCAAGGCTTAATGAGGAGCTAGAAGGTTGAGTCTAGGTCTAGGGTATAAAATCAAGTGTGAATTACTCATACTTGATGAGTATCGATCGGTGTCGGTGCGTTCGACTAAGTTAGGGTGAAACCACGGCCATCGATCATTGTCTTGGTCATGGCGGATCGGTGATGTTGCGATCGATCGGCGCCAAGGGTAGCGATCGGTGATCAAAAAGTATCGCCACGAATGCGTCTCGCTCACTCTTGCTGCCTTGATCACTCGACTGATCACTCCATCAGTCGACTGATGGAGGGATTAGTCGACTGATCACCTGGCCGTTGGAGATTGTGGCTACGAATCTCCGTGGAGATCGCGTTTCAGAAGCCGTTGGCTTCGGTGGCAGTCGACTGATGGTAAGCATCAGTCGACTGATCGAAGCCCAACGGGAAAAACAGCCCCTCTTCTATAAAAAGGGGCCATGGGGAGCTTGGTGAAGCTAGTGCTCTTGCTCCTAACTACATCCTCGTGCTCACCAAGCTTTCCAAGTGTTTTTAGTGATTCAAAACCTCCTCTTCTCTTGTTCTTGATCATCCATCATTGTAAAGAAGAGGAGAGCATTGTAAGAAAGGTTTCTCCACCTTGGTTCATCCAAAGGAGGTTCTAGTGAAGATTGATTAGGGCTAATCCACCTTACGGATTGCCGTGGAGTAGGAGCGTCATCTCCGAACCACGTACATCAGGTGTTAGCTTTGTTTCTTGCTTTGATTTGTGTTTATATTTTGTATTGCTTTCGCTAACGTTTTTGTAGAAACGAAGAAAGGCTAATCACCCCCCCCCCCTCTAGCCATTCCAAGGGTCCTAACACTATATATAGTATTAACCCAAAACCCTCTAGCAATCATAGTATTTTAACATTTAGGTCTTACCCTATCCCCATTGCTATTTCATTGCTTCTTCCAACTGAAATCTTTTAAGGAGGGCCTCTTTTACCTCTCTAGTCGTCCGGACTACCAATTCCTGGTGAATATGCCATCTTCTCATAAGGGGTGGGAGGCTCTCTACTTTTTCGCTCAACTTCCAACTCCCCTCCCCTACTCTGACACCTGGAGATTGGACCTCCCCGACCTACCTTTCTTTCACAAGGGTAGGACTCAGTGTCCCTTCCTAGAGGTCTATCGAGTATTGAGAGAATACCACTATAGTTTGGATCATCTGTTGAAACCTCCCCTCTTTAGCTGCTATGAGCTATCCCCTTTCCCCATGACTAATCTGGATGTCATAGGTAGGATATTACTCGTACTCTTATACATAATATCTCTTGTTGCCAACATACTTCTTAATGGTTGGTTTTGTAGACAACCTGATGCAGGATGCTATAATCAAAGGAGAGGAGATTGTGACAATGAAAAAGAAACCTTCCAAGAAGCGAAGTAGGGGCAAATCCCCTATTATTCCTTCTTCTCCCCGCAAGAGACTTCATCCTTGCAAGGAAGGCACCCCCAATTCCTCCACCATTCCAGTATCCTCTTCCTCCCATTCTTCTCCTCCACCTTCTCCTCTGAAATTAATTAGGCACTGATGCCTAATTATCTCCGAACCCCACGAGGAAGAAGCTTCCTTTGCCGCCCCTACCTCTTCCCCATAGGAAGAACTTTCTCCTTCTCCTTCTGCTATTTCATCTCCTTTCCAACCTGACCAGAGAATTGACTCTCCGGTTGACTCTCCCCCTACAACTGTCCATATAAACTTACCCTCTTCTTCTCCTCTTACTCTGACCATGGACCCTTCTGTACCCCCTACATCCATGGCAGAGCATTCTTTAATTGGGGGAAATATTCCCCCTCTAGACCCCCCGTCCAATTTTTAGGGTCCTCCCTTAGGATCCGAAGTATAGAAGAGGTGCGGCTCTTTAATCAGTCCCAGATGCAGAGTCCTTACGAGCGCCTGTGCAAATGCTTGGCTGAGGTAAGCTTTTCCTCTCCTTCGTGCTTAAGGTATTAGGCTAGCGCTTATTCTCCTAACCTTCTCTTTCCCGTCCCAGGCATTTAAGGCTTGCAACGAGACCACACAGGGTGTAGTAAATTATCAGTCCACGATGGCTGCCAGCCACACTGCCTCCCTTACTCAACAGAAAAAACTAGCCCAACAACTGAATGAAGGTAAACAAAGAGAATCCACTCTGACCGCGCAATGTGAAGATCTGATGACTCAATTGGCAATGGCTCAAAGTGAAAAAGAAGAATTGGCAAAGAAGAATGCTGACCTTCAACAACAACTGTTTCTCCAATCTAGCCAGCTTCAACAGATTGACCTCCTTAATCAAAAAGTAGAAGAGTACAAGAGGCAACTCCATAGGTGAAGGCCCAGGCTTCTGATTTTGCCACAGTGATTCTTCAATTTCAAGAGGAACGCCAAACTTGGGAATCTACTCTGAAGTCTTGTCGACAGCAACTAGAAAACCTTTCTTTGATGGCGTCCACTCTTCCTGGGATGTTAGTGTCAATGGCCAAACAACAACAAGAGCTCCAGAAGGAGCATTCTGAGGTCTTAACCTCCTTGGGTCAACAAGTCGTGGCAGTAGCTAAAGATAGAGATGCCCTGGCGGCCCAACTGGTTGAATATCAGATCCGACTGAAAGAGCAAGAAGCAGATCTGAAGATGAGATACACCCGGAAAGGAGTGAAACTGTTTGTATTGGGCTTTGATGGATCTTCGGCTCTAAATGCGGCTGAAGGCTATCCTTCACCAGACATTGATACTAGATACCTCAATCCTGAAGTTGCTTTAACTAAGTGTCCCCTTGAACTCTTTGAAATGTAATTATCCTACTTCTCATAATGTCCTAATCAGTTCTTATTAACAAAGATCTTTTGAAATTGCAATGATAAATATTGTTCCTTGTGTATGAACCATAATTACTCAAAAATATTCAGAGTCATTTTCACATTATTCCACTATCCTAAGAATGAATTTAAATTTATTCTCTCTATCACTACGGATTCCCCATCCCTCAGGGTGTCAGTCGACTGCCAAAATCTTTCACTCGGGAATCCATTCGGGCTATCCTAACCTTCCTTTTCCCTGAATAAGAGCTAATTCCCATACGGTAAAGTGTATTATAACTTACCCAACCCCGCTAATTCTTCTCATCAAATAAGGGGATAATCATCCGCTTCGAGAATAATATCTTGATTATTCCCCATACTGATGCTATTACTTCCCTCGACTTTTCACCTTCTACTCCCCTTCCCAAGGAGGAATATAAAGCTCCTCTCTGGGCTATAAATGATTATCGTGAGTCCTGACTATTCCCATTCTACCATCATGGCTTCTGCTGGGCACCCTATCAATATAACCTCAGACTTCGACTCCTTCGAGTTGTACGACCTTGATACGGGTTCCTCTGATAACTCTACTACCAAATCGACGACCACTTCAACATACCGGCCTCCTCTTCCTCCAACTCCAGCCGATGCTTCAGCCCCCAACGTGAGGAGGTCCTTTTGGGCTCCCTTCCTCTCCTTCGGCAACCGAGTCTGGAATCCCCCAATGACCTGGGAGTACACAGTGGGAGATCCTCGGGCTCCAGCTGAACTTCCTCCTCTTCCCCTAGCCCTAGCTTTCCTTCCAGTCCCTCCCAATGAGGATCCTCCCTTTCTTCTCGCTACAGCTCCACCTCCTTCACCTCAGGCCCAAAGTAATTTCTACAGGGTGATTTTGGCACCTCCTCTGGCAAAGGAGTCCTCTATTAGCTCTAATAACCTTGTATGAGGTGCAATTAAACTTATGTAATTGTGAGTCTTCATATATAAAAAGGAATGAAATATTTAAATGCATCATATGTATGTTGTTTCTTCTTGCTTCAAATATTCTAATCAGAATGCTTGAGATTGTACTTGATCTGCTTCATAGGGTTGACCCGGCTTACCCACATTAACGGATATCGCCATAAAATAATTAAACTCGAATCAAAGGAGATCCACTCCACATCCACTTCCTTTTACAGAATATGCTAAATTTCTTCAAAATTACTGCCTTCATCCACCCCAACTACCTCTTCACCTTCCCATCTTATCTGCATTTACTGCCTCTGTTTCATAGGAGAATTAATTAATGCTTTTCTTTCATTATAAAAACTCTCCGGTACTACCTCTAGACAGTGTGCCTCTTTTTTCTTCTACTTCTGCCATGGGAGACTCCTTAGAACAAGGTAGCAATTGCCTTTCCCCTGACATGCTCACGGAAGACCAGCACCGGATATTAGATTTAGAAGAGCAAGTTACCTACCTGAAGGGGCATCTGCTAGTAGCCTCCACCCACAACCACAATCTAAGGCAAGAGTTAATAGCAACCCAACAACTCTTGTCCCAACATCAGTTCATGAATCGGTTACACTTTGAACGAGTTCTCCGCAAGTATGGTAACCATCACATTGCACCACCTCTGGATGGTACCCCCGTGAAGCCCCCTAGTCTCCCTTTAGAATGAACTCTTTTTTCATGACATGTACTATGTACTCCCTCCCCGTATCTATAAAGTTTCTCCTTTAAAAGCTAGGAATCTAATGTCCACCCTTGGAATATTGATGCCTCCTTGGGCATGATAGCTTCTCGAATTAGCTTCATTACTCCCAAGTGATTCAAGGAAAAATTGATTGTCGTTATCATCTTCTGAAAATATTTCTTCGCCCTTAACTCCATCATACTTATAGTCGATCTCAGAGATTGGTTGAAAAAGAAAATTGACCAAAATACCTTATCAAGACATGCCACACTTCTTCATTTTAGGAAAACGTTTTGACTCTTGAGCCTAATCTCCCCCTTCCACCTTCATATAGGAAAACATTTCCTCCTTTTTATTCTCACAGGAAAACTCAGCTCTTTGATGCACGCGAACGCGACCTCAAATCTCGCGATGGAGACCATCGAGGACTCGAAGCGTGCACTCGCGCTCAATGACCGCAAGTGCATGGGTGTCGTCAAGTAATAATATAGATTATTGATCTCAGAGAGACTGAGATTCAAATATCGATCTATTCGGTGGATGTTATTGTTCGGAACGTGATTCTAAGGGTTGCGATTAGGAGGGTTGTCGACAGTCCTAACTCTAGTACGGTGTCATACGGAGGAAGAGAAGGGTCACTACGAGTCTTTAGATGGATTCTAGGATTTTGATTTCATTTGTGTATTACAGAACACGTTGTCAATTGGGTTTGTATAGGTTTCTAGCTACGGTTTTGTGGAAAGGACATCATATACTCCCCCGATGAGCCTTCGCATCTATCGGAAGCTACCTCTGCCATACCAGGTCAACCCCTAGCTTTAGGACGAGATAGTCGGTATGAGGATGTCGAATTGATCCCTGCGATATATGAGTCAAAAACGACGCACGTTTCCTACTCTATCGCATCCTTCTATCGACAGTTACCAGCGATGAGGCCAACCCCTAGGTTCCTCTTGAATTCCCTTAAATCTTTGATACGAGGGTTGTCACCCCTCGTATCGGCTAAGCACAGTTACTAGAAAACCAAAACAATAACCATAGATATAAACCAAACATTAATTGCAAATATAGATTCAAGAACGAAAAGATATTTGAACCAACATGTTCTAACTCAACACATACTACTCCCTAGTCCTAGAATCAAAGAATCTACTCCATGAATGCAAGAAAGGAATCACAAGGCATTGTCAAATTCAAATATACAAGATAAAACATGGAAAGAATATAGATTACAATGCGTTGAGGTCCTTCTCTCTTGCGTTGAGGTGCAAAACTTGGATCTCGAGCGGCTTCCTTCCTCCCTGTTGCGAGTCTCCGAAGCTTTTTAGGGCTTCGGAGTGTTATTTCGGTCGTCGTACCTCCTCCCTAGGGTTTGGGAGCCCTAGGGCAGCTCCCTCGTAATCCCCAACCTCTTAGACAAGTTTCCTATATATAGAGGTGGTTCTGGCTTTCCATTAATGCTTGAAAAACCCTATTTCATCAAATTTGCGGCGCCGCCACACGACCGTGTGAATTTCACATGGCCTGGCCATGTGAAAGGTTGGAAAATAGATAAAATCTCGATTGGAAATTGAGTTGGAAAAAACACACAGTCATGCTAATTCACACGACCTGACCGTGTCTTTTCCTGGAGCCTCCGTTTTGATCCGTTTCGCTTCGAAAACATGCCTAAGTCTTGGGACATGGCCAGTGCGTGTTCCCTAAGGTCCGTGCTCTACAAATTGCTCCATTTTTGCTCCAAAAATGCCGCCCTACACATAAATTAACAAAAGTAGATCTCTGAATTAGAAAATAGAAAATGCATTCCAAAAAAAGTAAAATATGCATGAAACAAACATAAAATGTAATGAGATATAAGCAAAAACTACTCCTAAAATCCTATATATTTTGTTCACATCAATTCTCCCAGACTTAAGTCTTTGCTTGTCCTCAACAAATCTCAGTGCCATGAAATTTTAAAAGGTATTGATCCATACTTAGCATGTTAACTAGATTTTTCAAGTGGTATTTGCAATCAAAGCAAAATAGATATGTTCTAGAAATTCACTGAGTTATCTCCTTGTGCTCGTGCTAAGCGAATCTTCTTAGGGGATACTCGTTCCATGGTAAATTAAGTCGTCATCCTATAGCTTTCCTAAGGTCTCTAGCTCTTAGGCACTTACCTGCCCAAAGCAAGGGTTGTTTCCTGGATCTAGCACAAAGTCTCAAATGCGTGCTCGGTATTGAGAGAAATTGGTAGGTGTTTTCCCAGTAACCTAACTCAGTCTCAAAGGGGCACCTAACCATTTCCACCCATGACAATTGTTTTTTATCCCTTAAAAAAAAATTTCAAATATTTTTTTCCTTATTCTCTTTTTTTTCTTTCTCTTTTTTTTTCCTTTTTTTATTCCATTTTTTTTCTTCTCTCTCTCTTGGGATTTTGATTTTTTCGAATGAGCTTCCACAATCCGAGCATCTCCAGTAACTAAAATGCTAAATTTAGAGTCACCTATGGATTCCAAAGTACTACACTACTAAGATGAATCATAACTAGGTACGTACTAGATTTTTCCTTTCAGAATGTTCATCATGTGTAGGTGTAATAAAAGCTAACCAGTGTAAGTCTAGAACATTCATAAGAGCAAATAAAATAAAATACCACGAGGTAAATGAAGTTAAGCTACCCATGGAAACAACTCATGTAAGTAACTTTAAAAATACTACTGAGGCAGCTTAAAGATAGCAAAAATTAAGTGCAGAAAGAAACTAAACACACTATGCATGAATAAATAAATGCTAACTAAAGCTAAAATGCAAATATTATGAAAGAAACTACTACTAGAAATAAAATAAATCAAAACTTAGGGTCCCCCAGACTTAAGCAAAGCAGTACCTCTAATATGGTGGCTGAGGTGTGAAGTCTGATAGTCTTGGCATGTCGGGCTCCTGAGAAAACCTGGTGCTCAACTGCTGATGCCACATGTACATGTGGTCGATCTGAGAGCTGGTGGATGCATTGGCTGCTCTGTGCTCCTCCTCCCGGGCCTACTGTGCCTGTTGGGCATGCATGTGCTACTGAACCTCCATATGGTGGGTAGCCTCCTCCTGGAAATAAATACGGGACTCGTTGTAGAACTCCTCGGCCCGTTGGAAGTGCTCCAGGAAGCCCTGAAACTCTGCCTGAGTGTAGGCACTCTGCTCCTCCCATCGCTGCCTCTACGTCTGCTACTCAGTATATAAATCATCGAGGCGTGATTGAAACTCCAAAAAATCATAGGCTGATATACCTGCATCCTGCTCAAAAGTAGAAAAAGGTGGTGGTGCAGGTGCAGGCTCATGTCGACGTGGACTAGGTGGGCTCCTATACATGTGTGGACTGAAGGAAGAGTGATGTACAAGGGTGAAATGCACGGTGTGATGCCCCTTTATCCCTTGAGCAACACGACTGTGTGAAAACACACGGCTAGGCCGTGTGCCCTTCATTTCTCTCTTATGGTGCACAACGGTCCGAATTTGTTTAAGGTCTTTTAGCTCGACCTTATTCCTACATTTCATTTGATGTGTTTGAATCTTGCTCGTGGGGGAGCAAGATATTTGCTCACCTTATGCCTCCTCCCTTGTGGTTCCTCATCACCATATCTCTTAAATCTTGCTCGTGGAGGGGCAAGATATTTATTAGCCGCCTTCCTTGGTTTGAGAGTGAACATGCTTATCTTTAAAGAATCATCAGGAGTTTGATCATGATATTTTGTTTCATCCATATGCTGTGAATAATGTAACTCACCACAAATATCCTCACCAAAAGATTGATCAGCCGATTCTATTATGTCAAATGAAATTTTATCATTACAAATCACTAAATGGGCTTCATTATTGATAGCTAAAGTTTCAGTGAGGGTTAAGGTAAGCTCTTCTAGACCCTTGAGGTTAGGAGGTGTTTGGATTGAAGCAATGCATTCCTCGATTAAAGTATTAATTATATAATCCTCAAGTTCTTCTTCCAGTGGTGATTGAATGGATTGTCCTTCTTCACTTCCTATGTCATCTACGTCCTCCTCATTCATTCACTCAAAGTGAGTCTCTGCCATATTAGGTGTAATCTAGTTATCAAATCTACCTTTTGTTGGTGCAATCGGCCCAGGTCACGATTGACCGGACTCAAGTTTGACTCAAGTGATATTTTGATGTTTGACAAAGTGAGTTGATATTGATGTTTGACATTAATTTCTATTGATGTTTTGGGGAGATTGTTTATACAATCAACCCGGGTTATGTTTAACCGGACTCGAGTTTGACTCGAGGGAGACTTTGATGGTTGACTGGAGTTGACCATGTCATGGAAAGTCCAAGTATTGAGTACTTGGCATGTTAAGTCCAAGTCTTGAGTACTTGACATGTTAAGTCCAAGCATGGGTCTTGGCAAGGAAAAGTCCAAGCATGGGTCTTGGCATGGAAAGTCCAACATGGGTTGGCAAGGGAAAATCCAATCTTGAGTCTTGACATTTGAGAAGTCCAAGGGGTTTGATATTGACGGCGTAAAGTCCAAGCGGGAGTCTTGGCACCATAAGTCCAATGGTTGGCAGCGTAAAGTTCAAGCGGAGTCTTAGCGGCGTAAGTCCAATGTGCCTTGGCGGTGTAGACACCATTAGCATGGCATAGAAGATGGAAGCACCTGAAGGCTAGCGCGATGGATGAACAAGTCATGGATGACTTGGAGGGATCCGAGAGGCATGAGGCTGATGGAGGTGGCTAGAAGGCTTAGATCTAGGCTAAGGGTGGTCTAGCAAGTATGTGGGAACCATATTTGGTCTAAAACCTCATGTTTGAGGTGTGCTAGTCGACTGGTGTCATATGGCAGTCGACTGGTGTGAGTCAACTAGGGTTTGACTGTGGGAATTAGCCTAGCGATCATTTGCGGAGGAGGCGATCGATTGTTTAGCTTAACGATCGTGATCATGTGATCGATCGGGTGCGTTTTGTAGCACAGAATGGAGTCTCACTCGACCGCTGTGGTCAGCAGTCGAGTGATGGCTTGATCAGTTGACTGATGGTCATAATCAGTCGACTGATGATGGATCCGTTGGATCTTTTCAGTGTGGATCTAGTCGTTGTCTCACGACAACAGTGGCATCAGTCGACTGATGGTCCCGAGCAGTCGACTGATCGATATTTTGCAGCACAGGTAGAAGCTTTAAATAGCACTCGTGAAGGAGGAAAAAGCTAAGGTTCTTTGAGGTGTCTTGGGGCGAGTTGCTGCTACAATTCAAGGTCTCCAAGTGCTACTCGATCAACCTAGCAAGCAAACATTCAAAATCTCGGTGTAAAGTTTTCTTTACTTGCATTTTAGTGTCGTTGCTTGTATTCTTATTGTATTATTGTTATAATCAATTGTAAGGGGTTTCTCCACCTCTGACTTGTGTCGAGAAGGAGTTATTATTGATTAGTGGTTGCGTGTGCATCACTAGAGCTCTTTAGAGCTCGATCCGTGGAGTAGGAACTATTCGATTCCGAACCATTTGGTTCCGAACCATGTTATATTCTTGTGTTCGTGTTTGTCTTATTTCATTATTTCTTTTATTATTATTCCGCTGCACATAACGAGTTTTGTAGAGACGAATGCGAACGATTTCCATCGACGTATAGCACGATGCTATTCACCCCCCTCTAGCATTCCAACGATCCCCAACACCTTCTAGTTGTTTGGTTTCTTCATCTACTAGATTTTGTCGCGTAAACTCCATGAATTGTTGACTATGATCCTTGCATTCCCTAGTAACTTTATCTTGCAAGGCTTCTTGGTGGAGACTTGGTTGTGGATAAAATTTGCTTGGCGATTCATAGCACTCGTTCTCGCTTGGGAAACAATATTGAGTCTTTGTTTGTAAATGATGCCGTCGGAATTCATCGTTCGCTGCTTGTTGCGTTTGAATGAAATCTTTCATCATCTGCTTAAGTCAAGATTTAGGCAGACAATATTGAGGGTTTAAGCAGCCAAGGTCATAACTATATGAATAGGAATCATCTTGTGGCCACTGGTTGTAATTGTAAGTGACATCTTCTTGTTCAAATTGTGAAAGTTCGAATATATTCGGACAATCATTAATGGTATGCCATGTTTCACCACAATGCTCACAATAAATGTTACCAAAACTTACAATAATAAATTGACCATAATCATGAGTAAAAGCATGCATCGTTATACACAGAAAATTATATGTAAGCAAAGGAATAGCAGTGGGTTGGCAAGAGTCTCCTTTTTTTTATTTAACTAGAGCACTACTAAAAATTGAAAGAAAGAAATATGTAATTAATCTAAATTGAAAATTGAATAAAAAAATCTAAAATGAAATAAAACTGAAATAATATAAAATAAAATAAGAAAAATAAATCTAGCCTAAGTCCGATCCAACTGCCCACTTTCGATTAGATATTGAATCAATTAGTCCCCGGCAACGGCGCCAAAAACTTGATGCACGCGAACGTGACCTCAAATCTCGCGATGGAGATCGTCAAGAACTCGAAGCGTGCACTCACGCTCAACGCCCGCAAGTGCATGGGTGTCATCAAGTAATAATATAGATTATCTATCCCACAGAGACTGAGATTCAAATACCGATCTATTCTGTGGACGTTATTGTTCGGAACTTGATTCTAAGGGTTGCGATTAGGAGGGTTGTCAGTAGTCCTAACTCTAGTATGGTGTCACACGGAGGAAGAGAAGGGTCGCTACGAGTCTTTAGGTGGATTCTAGGATTTTGGTTTCGTTTGTGTATTGCAGAACATGTTATCAATTGGGTTTGTCTAGGTTTCTAGCTACGGTTTTGTGGAAAGGACATCATACACTCCCCCGATGAGCCTTCGCATCTATCGGAAGCTACCTCTACTATATCAGGTCAACCCCTGCCTTTAGGATGGGATAGTCGGTACGAGGATGCCGAATTGATCCCTACGATGAGTCGAAAATGAGGCGCATTTCCTACTCTATCGTATTCTTCTACCCACAGTTACTGGCGATGAGGCCAACCCCTAGGTTTCTCATTAATTCCCCTAAATCTTTGATACGAGGGATGTCACCCCTCGTATCGGCTAAGCACAATGACTAGAAAACCAAAACAATAGCCATAGATATAAACCAAACACCAATTGCAAATATAGATTCAAGAATGAAAATATATTTGAACCAACATGTTCTAACTCAACACAAACTACTCCCTAGTCCTAGAATCATAGAATCTACTCAATGAATGTGAGAAAGGAATCACAGGGCATTGTCAAATTCAAATATACAAGATAAAGCATGGAAAGAATATAGATTACAATTCGTTGAGGCCCTTCTATCTTGCGTTGAGGTGCAGAACTTGGATCTCGAGCGGCTTCCTTCCTCCCTGTTGCGAGTCTCCGAAGCTTTTTAGGGCTTCGGAGTGTTGTTTCAATCGTCGTGCCTCCTCCCTAGGGTTTGGGAGCCCTAGGGAGATCCCCAACCTCTTAGACAAGTTTCCTATATATAGAGGTGGTTCCGGCTTTCCATAAATGCTTGAAAAACCATATTTCGTCAAATTTGCGACGCTGCCACACGACCGTGTGAATTTCACACGGCCTGGCCGTGTGCAAGGCTAGAAAACCGATGAAATCTCAGCTGGAAATTGAGCTGGAAAAAACACACGGTCGTGCTAATTCACACGGCCTGGTCGTGCTAATTCCTGGAGCCTCCATTTTGATCCGTTTCGCTTCGGAAACATGCCCAAGTCTTAGGACATGGCCAGTGTGTGTTTCCTAAGGTCCGTGCTCCATAAATTACTCCATTTTTGCTCCAAAAATGCTGCCCTACACATAAATTAACAAAAGTAAATCTCCGAACTAGAAAATAAGAAATGCATGCAAAACAAAGTAAAATATGCATGAAACAAACATAAAATGTAATGAGAGCGAAAACTATTCCTAAAACCTTATATGTTTTCCTCATATCACTCTTCCAGTTTGCCACTATACGGGAATAAAAATAATATATAGCTGATTGAAAACTCAGCTTTTCCGATCCACCATCACACGAGGATAAAAATAATACGTAGTTGAGTGAGAACTCAGCTCTTCTGATCCACCACTACACAGGGATAAAAATAATATATAGCTGAGTGAGAACTCAGGTCTTCCAATCCACCACCACACGGGGATAAATATAATATATAGCTGAGTGAGAACTCAGCTCTTCCGATTTACCACCACACGGGGATAAAAATAATATATAGCTGAGTGAGAATTCAGCTCTTCTGATCCACCACCATACGGGGATAAAAATAATATAGCTGAGTGAAAACTCAGCTCTCCGATCCACCACCACACGATGATAAAAATAATATATAGCTGAGTGAGAATTCAGCTCTTCTGATCCACCACCATACGGGGATAAACATAATATATAGCCGAGTGAGAACTCAACTCTTCCGATCCACCACCACACGGGGATAAAAATAATATATAGCTGAGTGAGAATTCAGCTCTTCCGATCAACCACCATACGGGGATAAAAATAATATAGCTGAGTGGAAACTCAGCTCTTCCGATCCACCACCACACAGGGATGACTGCTTGCTTGGAAGACAAGCAAAAAGAATAGTGATGACCTGACCTAAGGCTTCGCCAAGTCGAGTCGGAAAATTTTTCACTCCGCCGCTATATTTTCTTTCGTGCATCTACCTTGAAGCCAACTCCTCCGATCTACCACCATACGGGGATGACCGTTTGTTTGAAAGACAAGCAAAAAGAATAGTGACGACCTAACCCAGGGATTCGCTTGGTCGGGTCGGAATTTTTTTTACTCCGCCGTTGTACTTCTTATGTGCATCTACTTTAAACCCAACAGCTCCGATCCGCCATCATACGAGGATAATTGCTTGCCTGAAAGACAAGCAAAAAGAATAGTGACGACCTGAACTAGGGCTTTGCCTGGTCGGGTCAAAAATTTTTTTACTCCGCCATTGTATTTATTTTATGCATCTACCTTAAATCCAACTCCTTTGATCCGCCACCATACGGGGATAATTTTTTGCCTGAAAGACAAGCAAAAAAATTTGTGACGACCTGACGTAGGGCTTCACCTGGTCGGGTCAGAAAATTTTTTACTCCGCCGTTACATTTCGCTGTATATTTAGGCCCAACTCCTTCGTTCCACCACCGCACGGGGATGTTGGCTTCGGTTGATACCAAGCCATATATAATGTGACGACCCGATATAGGGCGTTGCCCCATTAGGTCGGAATAAATGTTTTACTCCGCCGTTCTTCACAGGTGTTCCTACCTTAAATCCTACTCCTTCGTTTCGCCACCACACGGGAATGTTGGCTTTGGCTGATACCGAGCCGTATAAAATGTGATGACCCGATCTAGGGCACTGCCCCATCAGGTCAGAATAAATATTTTACTCCACCATTCTTCACAGGTGTTCTTACCTTAAACCCTACTCCTCCGTTCTACCACCACACGGGGATGTTTGCTTCGATTGATACCGAGCCGTATAAAATGTGACGACCCGATCTAGGGCACTGCCCCATCAGTGTCATAATAAATATTTTACTCCATCATTCTTCATATGTGTTCTTACCTTAAACCCTACTCCTCCGTTCCGCCACCGCATGGGGATGTTGGCTTCGGCTGATACCGAGCCGTATAAAATGTGACAACTCGATCTAGGGCGCTGCCCCATCAGGGTCGTAATAAATATTTTACTCCGCTATCCTTCACAGGTGTTCTTACCTTAAACCCTACGCCTCCGTTCCTCCACTGCACGAGGATGTTGGCTTCGGCTGATACCGAGCCATATAAAATGTGACGACCCAATCTAGGGCGCTGCCCTATCAGGGTCGTAATAAATATTTTACTCCGTCGTTCTTCACAGGTGTTCTTACCTTAAACTCTACTCCTCCGTTCCGGCACCGCTCGGGGATATTGGCTCTATTCTGATAACGGGTCGTAAAGAAGATAAATCATAATTCAACGTATCTTGAGGGCCCATATCTCCGCTCTAAAGCCCAGTTAGCACCATAAGCATACCCTTCACCCCGTATAAGACTCTTCGCCTTCCCTCTTCTTCACTTTTGTTTCCTTCCAATTCTCAACCCTCTTCTTTCTTTCTCCGTCAGCACCAACTTCCGCGTTCTTCTTCCTTCTTGAAACTTAAGATGCATTCTATCTTCCAACAATTGTTGGTGGAATACCACCAAGAATCTAGGTGAAGCGAAGAGCAGCTGACTAGTGTTGCGCCACTTCTGTCCCCCATTTCGTCGCCTTTGGTATCCACTGCCCTTACTTCAACATCCACCTCTCCCCCTCGTTCCTCCACACCTTCATCCTCTGTTGCTTCACCAGCGTCCAACATAGTTCTTCCACCATTACCATCCTCTCCTCCTTCCTCTTTACTACCACCGATAAACCCTAGCTCATCTGCTTCTCCCTCTTCACTTTTGGGTGGTGCTAGATCACCCCCTTCTTTTGTACAGCGACAGGCCGAATTAAGAGGAGTCGCACGCCAACGGCTGCAAATGGAAGATAACCCCTCCTCTTTCTCCTTCCCCAAAACTCCCCCCGCCCCTCCCTGTACATCGGAACCTATTTCAACCACATCTCCTTCCTCTTTGCCTTCACGCCTTCCATGCGCATCCCCATTACCTTCCCCATTCATCCCAACCTCGGGAAGTATTTCTCCCCGGATTAGTGCAGAGCCTAGCTCCGATATCCTTCCTCCTACCAGTGAGGAACCCTCAATCATGGTGCCCCCCCCCTCAGCCACTGACCTTTTTCTGACTTCATCTCCGCTTCTTGCATTCCCGTCACTAGGCATATTTCCCGATGATTTATCCCCTAAAGATTTCTCTTTACTTGTCAGACAGCAGGTGACTTCTAACATTTTACAGTCACTATCCACCTCTGCTTTCTTTTCTCCAGCCTCCTCAAGTCCATTGGAAATAGCTCTATTCGCAGCCCCTTCGATATCTCCTGCTATCTCCAGGGCCTCTTCCATTCCTTTGAACATCATCCTTCCTCCTCCAGGATCAATGGTACAATCTTCTGCTTTGCCTATTTTCAAGCCTATTATGAATGAACCTCCTCCTCAAGTAGCCTCTATCCCTCTTCTTCCTCTGGTTGGGCTGCACAAATCCTCAATCTGAAGGAGCTATCTCCGAGGATGGAAAGCCTACGCCATGTTTTGGAACTGGTAAGTTTATTTGACTAATTCTGTCAGCTATTCCTCAATAATAACTCCTTCTTCATTGGTGACCCATAGGCATTAGTAAATTATCAAGAACTAGAGCATTCTTTCTCCCAATATCGAGCTCATCTTCAACAGCAAGCTCAACAACAGATGGAAGATCAAACTGCTACCAAGGATTGGGAATGCTTGTTACTACAGGAATTGGCGCACTGTCGGGATTAACTGACTGAGGCTCACCGCCAAAGGCAGGAAGATGCTAGGACCATAGAGACACTTCAAAAACAACAACAAAAAGATGTCAAACTAATATCCACTCTTCAAAATGTACAACAGAAAGATGACAATGCCCTGGCTCCCACTGATAGAGAAAATTCCATGTCGCAAGAACTGGTTAACTATCAAAACCAACTGGCTGAAATCCAACGTAAGAGGCAGGAGGATGACGAAATTATGGCAGCTCTTCAAGCTCGACAACAAAAAGATGCAAACAAAATAGCTGACCTCCGTACGCGACTATGCAAGAAGGTACAAGAAAATTCATCTTTAATAACATCTAGGGCACATGCTCACGCCCAAATACACAGGCAAGAAGCCTCCCTCTAGCAACTGAGTAATGAGATTGTCCATACTAGATTTCATACGGAGGTCGTGGAAGGAATTTCTGCCTCCATACGTCAAGACATGATGGAGATGACAAGGTTTATTTAACAGAGCCAAACCTCCCGATCTGACTATATTGTTAGGGCAATCTCTTGCCGTGATATGGTTTTGATGGTGTGGCAAAGGGTTTAAGTTAGTGTGTTATGTTTATTTGATATGTGCGTTGAAGTCGTGCAGGACTTAGTAATTCGCACATGGAGCCATGGCGAGTTTCACATCTCATGACTCGTGCCTTGAGTCGGTGAAGGATAGCTTTGCGGAAGCCGTGCGCTTGGAGCATCCGAGGGACCGTCGGACGAGAAGCTTGGGGTGAAGCCGGAGGAAGTAGACTTCGAGGCAAGAGACGCGAAGGAGCATTGCAGAGCCGTGCGCCTGATGCTGCCGAGGGACGTGGCCGAGAACGAAGAGAACTTCGAAGGCGAAGGACTCCGAGAAATGAGAGTGAGCGATTGTAACCCGGGGAGGGGTAGCTCTTAGGTGAAACTTGGCCATTTGGCCAAGTGTCGGATGGGTTTTCCCGACACCAGTCGACTGCCATGGAATGGCGATGATCGCTGAATCGAGTGTAGCTCGACTAGTATCTGGATCGGTTTGTGGCGTGATCGGCGCCATACGTTAGCGATCATTGCCAAGATACGATCATCGGCTGAATAGCGATCGGTAGTCAATAGGGTTTAGCCGCGAGACCGCTGATGTAGCCAGGCGGCGACTACGAAGTCGTGATCGTGGTGCTGATCGCAAGTATACGGCATCCGACGTGTTCGGAGGCCGTTGGATGGCAAGAAATCAACCCACTCTATAAAAAGAGAGGGTGTGGAGCTTTGGTGGGTTAATGCTCAAGTTCTAAACGACCATCCAAGTGCTCCACAAGATTTAAACTCCTTCTTTTAGCTTTCCTTCACATCTATTGTAAAAGAGGGAGTGTGCTTGATTGTAAAGGTTACCTCCACCTAGCTTGGTGCAAAGGAGAGGCCAATAGTGATTGGTTTGGCGGCGTGATTCACCGGGGACGAATTGGGTCGTGGATTAGCGGCGTAGCCGTGAACCACGTTATATTCCTTTGTTAGCATTGGTTTGTTTTGCTTTGTCTTTACTTGTTTTGTTTTATTATTCCGCTTGCGCTAACGATTGTGTAGACGAGCAAACGAACGAGCGAATTACGACGTCCAACGAACGAGGGCTATTCACCCCCCTCTAGCCGGCCATCCGATCACCAACAAGTGGTATCAGAGCCAAGGAAAGCTTGTCGAGGACTAACCGCCACTACAAGCAACATTTAAAAATGGCCGGCTCCAACATCCACCCACCGAAGTTCGACGGCGAATTCTCTTGGTGGAAAAAGAGAATGGAGGTATTCTTCGAAACCGATTTTGAAATATTGTTAATTATGGAAAACGGTTTCGAGTTGCCTAGGAATGAAGATGGGGAGCCTTTGGAAAAATCGAGATGGAGCAAAAGACAAAGAGAAGAGTATTTGGCAAATTCAAAGGCCAAGCACCATCTATACAACGTACTCCCTCAACAAGAAGTCAACCGGATAGGAGAGTGTGCTAGCGCCAAGGAAATGTGGGAGAAATTAATAGAGATCCATGAAGGCACATCCGAGGCAAAGCTAGCAAGGAGAGATGTCCTTCGCTCCCAATTGTCCAATATCAAACTCGAAAAGGGAGAGAAGGTAAAATCTCTACACTCTAGATTTAAGGAAATTCTAACCGGTTTGACAAGTGTAGGTGAAAAGCTCTCCAACCGGGATATGGTAATGAAGGCCATAGATGCCTTTCCCCGGTCCTCAAAGTGGAGCTCCATGGTGGACTCCTTCTACATCTCCAAGAATTTAGAAGTGAGCACTTTGGAGGAGTTCTTTTCAACAATGGAACTCCACGAAACTAGGCTTGAGGGAATACAAGAGGAGCCTAAAATTCAACCCTCAAGAGGAGTAGCTTTGATGACAAACAAGGGGAAGAAGAAGATAGAGATCCCCTCCTCCTCCGATGATGAAGCCTCCTCCTCCTCCATGGATAGCACCGAGGAAGCCTACATGGTAAGGAAGGTGAGGCGTGTATTTAAGAATTTTAGATTTGATAAATCTAATGATAGGAATAGAAGACCAAGGGGGAAGGTTATATGCTACAATTGCCAAGGAGAGGGACACATAAGGGACAATTGTCCTCTCCTAAACAAAAGCAAAGAAGAGAAGAAAAAGAAAGAAGAAAAGAAGAAGAAAAAGGGGAGCAAGAAAAAGAAGGAAGAGGAGAAGAAGACAAAAGAAAAGGGGAAGGCCAAAGCATTCAAGGCCAAGACATGGGATGATCCTTCCTCATCCTCCTCCTCATCATCGGATGAGGAGAATGCCTTTGTCGCCAATTTGGCCTTGATGGCCTTTGACGACTTGGATTGCTCCTCCTCCGAAAATGAAGGATCAAGCTCAAGAGGGGAGAGCTCAAGTGAAGGGGGAGCTTCTACATCCTCCTCATCCGAAGAAGAAGAAGAGGACATGGAAACTATGGTAACGAAAGCCTCTCCTAGTAAAATAGTTTCTATGATTTCTAGTTTAACTAGGGATTTGTTTAGAGCAAAGAAGAAAAATAAATGCATGCTTGAACAAATTAAGGACCTAGAACAAAAATTGGAAAAAGCATGCTTAAATGCAAATGAAAATATTTCTTCTAGCTTAGATGATGCATGCTCACATGATTATATGCCTTTGGATGTTAATGATGCATGCATAGAGGAAAATAGGGCATTAAGGGAAAAGGTAGATTATTTAACCAAAGCCCTAGAAATTCACAATAGGCTCCAATACCCTTAACATGATCATTGGGAGCCAAAGGGCAAGTTTTAACAAGAAAGGCCTAGGATATAAAGAGAAGAAAAATGAGAAGGCCTATAGATGCCTAATTGCTAGGGGACAAGACAAAAACAAAGTAATAGCTAAGAAATGGATCCCCAAGGAATTTCTAGTGAACCCCATAGGCAAAAATCTATTTTGGGTTCCAAAATCCATCCTTAAGGGTTAGAAAACCCCTAGGGTAGTCAACCATATGAACCTAATCTATATCATATTTTGGTTGACTTAGGATGACGGGACAACATTTTTAGATAGTGTTGGGTGATGATAACGTGCCCATAAATAGGTAATAATGCTTAAATCATGATGATTAATGCAATTGCTATGTATATGTGTAATCATGATTTATGATTTTGATATTGGGCACATTATCATGAAAAATAGGTTCAAATCATGCTTTAGGTGATAACTTATTTATTATCATCATATAATGCCTAATGCATGGTTATGATTTGATGAAAACATGTATTTCATGATCATAATGTGAAATTAAATCATATATATCATTATGATCATGTAGGTTGTTAGGTTGATACTTAACCATGATAGAATTGCATGAATATATTGGTTAAGTATATACAAATACTCCCCTAGGATGCATCTCACACTCACTATAGGCTAACTTGATTGCAAACTTAGCATGGGTGAGATATTAGGATGATACAAATGTTCACTAATGCCTATGGCATTTAGATGGTCATTTAAAGTATCAAAATAGCATAATAGACCAATCATGGGGAAGGCTTATGTTTAATTAATAGACATATTGCCCAAAGATCATGGTTGGATATCTCTAATGTTTTCAAAACAATTTCTTACCTTAAAATACATGTATTCATGTTTTGAAACAATTGGATGCAAAACTAGGTAGCTAACTTGACACTAGAATGATCAAAAACCTAGTGGTTTTTAGAACTTTTGAATTTTTGGCAAAAACAAGAAAATATAATGAGTTTTCATGAAAAACTATTTTTCCTTGATATATATACTTAAGAGAAATATGTTCCTCGAATTTCATGATTTTTAGAATTTTCTGGAATTTTTAATGCATTTCTGAATTTCATCCAGAAAATCGTAAATTAATTCCTTTATTGTGCCATCCGATCGCCTATAATCGATATATTGAAGGCGAATTCAGTTTGTAAACCTCCTACAAGTAGTAGAAATATACTTGATGCCACCAACAAATGGTACCCTATTTTTAAATCAACTTGACATATTTTTCCTCCATTATAATTGATGCCATGAGCCTATAACTTAGTGTTAATCTTTTTGATGGTGTCAAAGGGGGAGAAATAAGTATGTTTAAGTTAATCACATTAGGGGGAGAAATATATGTAGGGGGAGAAATATATTGTAGGGGGAGAAATATATGGTAGGGGGAGAAATATATTGTAGGAGGAGAAATATATTGTAGGAGGAGAAATATATGATAGGGGGAGAAAATTTGTATAGAGAATTTCATGGATTAAGGGGGAATTGCATGTTGTTATATCATGTTTTTCTTTACATGCTTTCTTACCTTAGAATTTATATCAAATGTTTTTACCTAACTTAAACGGATTGCCACACATCAAAAAGGGGGAGATTGTTAGGGCAATCTCTTGCCGTGATATGGTTTTGATGGTGTGGCAAAGGGTTTAAGTTAGTGTGTTATGTTTATTTGATATGTGCGTTGAAGTCGTGCAGGACTTAGTAATTCGCACATGGAGCCATGGCGAGTTTCACATCTCATGACTCGTGCCTTGAGTCGGTGAAGGATAGCTTTGCGGAAGCCGTGCGCTTGGAGCATCCGAGGGACCGCCGGACGAGAAGCTTGGGGTGAAGCCGGAGGAAGTAGACTTCGAGGCAAGAGACGCGAAGGAGCATTGCAGAGCCGCGGCGCCGATCGCCGCGAGGGGCGTGGCGAACGAAGAGAACCAAGGCGAAGGACTCCGAGAAATGAGAGTGAGCGATTGTAACCCGGGAAGGGTAGCTCTTAGGTGAAACTTGGCCATTTGGCCAAGTGTCGGATGGGTTTTTCGACACCGCGATCGCGCCATGGAATGGCAATGATCGCTTCCGAGTCGAGTGTAGCTCGACCGGTATACGATCGATCGGTTTGTGGCGGTGATCGCCATACGTTAGCGGTCGCCGATCAAGATTACGATCGGGCGCGGATCGTCAATAGGGTTTTGGCCCGCAGCCGCTCGTAGCCGATCGGGCGATCGACTACGGGTCGTGATCGTGAGGTGAGTCTGTAGCCGATCGTTAAGTATACCGCTGGCCTACAGCAACGGCATCCGACGTGTTCGGAGGCCGCTAGAGTGGCGGCAATGCGCTAAGGGCGTGATGATCGATGGCGGCCTAACGGAAGAAATCAACCCTCTCTATAAAAAGAGAGGGTGTGGAGCTTTGGTGGGTTAATGCTCAAGTTCTAAACGACCATCCAAGTGCTCCACAAGATTTAAACTCCTTCTTTTAGCTTTCCTTCACATCTATTGTAAAAGAGGGAGTGTGCTTGATTGTAAAGGTTACCTCCACCTAGCTTGGTGCAAAGGAGAGGCCAATAGTGATTGGTTTGGCGGCGTGATTCACCGGGGACGAATTGGGTCGTGGATTAGCGGCGTAGCCGTGAACCACGTTATATTCCTTTGTTAGCATTGGTTTGTTTTGCTTTGTCTTTACTTGTTTTGTTTTATTATTCCGCTTGCGCTAACGATTGTGTAGACGAGCAAACGAACGAGCGAATTACGACGTCCAACGTACGAGGGCTATTCACCCCCCTCTAGCCGGCCATCCGATCACCAACATATATATCTACCCTAGCTGATGCCATCCTTCAAATATCTCACCGATATTGTCAAATACGTCAATCTCTTCGGGAGCATCAAGAGCATTGTGACAGGTTTCATCAAGAGCTGCGCCCAAATGACCTGAACCAGCAAGAACATTTGTTGTCTTTGATGCGAGCTACATATCAGGATGGATTTAATGAAGCAGTTCGGCAGTACGTTGATCAAGGGTTACCTCCATCCAACCAACCTGCATTCTTTCTTCATTGGGAAGTCGGTTTCATACGCTATCCCCCAGACCATTTCAAGTTGTAATCTTTTATGTCACGTTATAACTGTTGCTACTTAGGAACAACTGCCACAACACCTTGCTTATCTTTAATATTGCTTTTGACTTTCTTTGTTCTGTAAGAGAGAGACAATTTTCAATGATACTTGTTTCTCATCCATGCTCATGTTCAATATTATCCACAAAGTAATATGTTGGGTGTCACGTATAACTCATAAAAAATAGATTAGACTTCTCCCTCCCATAGCTTTATCTTACATAGTATGAAAATATTTTAAGTGTACAGCGTTCCAGGGCTGAGGTAATTCCTTGCCCTGATCATCTTTTAGATAATAAGTGGACCCAGCCACTTGGCAAGCAACAATGTAGGGTCCTTCCCAGTTTGGGGCTAGCTTTTCTGGGCTTCCTACAGGATTGACTTTGCGTAAGACTAGTTCACATTCCTGAAACCTCCGAGGCACCACTCTTTTGTTAAAATCTTGCTGTACTCTTTGCTTATAAAATTTTGCTCGCATTCGCGTTTGTTCCCATTTTTCTTCCAGCAAATCCAGCTCGGTTCCTTTGATAATTTGATTCTGCTCTGGCTCATAAATTTTGACTCGGGCACTACTCAAAATGGATTCCACCGGAATAACAGCTTTCATTCCATACACCAAACTGAATGGGGTTTCCCCTGTTGTCGTTTTAGGGGTAATTCGATACGCCCATAAAATCCCAGGTAATTCTTCTACCCAACTTTTCCTCTGAGCGCCTAGTTTAGTTTTTAACCCCTGAATGAGAATTCTATTATTTACCTCCGCCTTTCCATTAGCTTGAGGGTGAGCCACTGAAGTGAAGGCCTACTGAATATTGAGACTTTGGCACAACTCTCTAATTTTTTTACCCTGAAATTGCCGACGGTTATTGCTGACCAACCTCCATGGGATTTCATACCTACAAATGATGTTCTTCCATAGAAACTGTATTACTGCATTTTTCATGATTTTAACTAGAGGCTCAGCTTCCACCATTTAGAAAAATAATCCACCGCTACCAAGAGAAACTTTTTCTGTAAAGGTGTTCCAGGCATAGGACTCACTATGTTCATTCCCCACTGGTCAAAGGGACAGACAACATCGATAGCTTTTATCAACTCGACTGGTCGCTCGGACCGATTGCTATGCCTTTGACAAGCTGAACAAGTCTGCACTATACGAGCTACATCTTGCTAAAGGGTTGGCCAAAAATATCCAGCCAATAATACTTTCCTTGCCAAGGCTCTTCCTCCCAAATGATTGCTGCAACAACGCTTGTGTTCTTCCCTGAGTACCCATTCAACATCTTTCTTCCCCAGGCATTTCAATAGGGGTCGTCCAAAAGACATCTTATATAAGACACCATCCACGATTGTGAACCGCTTTGCTCTGGCCACCATGATAGATGTCGCTCCTTTTTCCTCATGTACCTTCCCTTGCTATAAATATATCATAATATCAGTTCTCCAATCGAGGGTCTGATCAATTCTTGGTACCGCCTCCTCCCCATTATATACTGCCAAGGAATTGGGAACTTCCACGCAAACCGCCTCTGGTTGTCCCACCCCTTCTAGGGCACTGGCTAGCCGAGTTAATTCATCTGCCTTCCTATTATTCTCTCTGGGAATCTACTGCAGAATGACTTCTCTGAAATGAACTTTTTCTTTTTCAAAAACCCTCAAGTATTTTTGCAATCTTTCCTCGCGAACTACAAAAGCACCTTGGAGCTATGATACTGCCAACTGAGAATCTGAGTAGATAATGACAGAAGTTGCCCCTATGACTCTGGCAGCTTGCAATCTGACTAAGATGGTTTCATATTCCGCTTTATTATTAGACACACGATATTCGAGACGAATGGCTATATGAGTTTTTTCTTCTTCTGGGGATACCAGCAAAACCCCCACTCCACTACTTGCATGGCTATAAGACCCATCCACAAAGATATTTCACTTAGTTCCACAGCCCACTTGGTGAGCCTCTCCGAAAAATTAGGCTTAGTCACCACCTTACCTAGCTCACTATGAGTCAAAACATTGATTGGATGGGCTAGGAAATATGACCTCAATTTGCAGGCTGTCAGAACTAGGATATATGCCAATTTCTCCAACTCAGTATACCACGACTCTATTCCTTTTAATATATAACTTGTATAATAGATGGATTGCTGTCGAGAACCTTCTTGTTTCAATAATACCGAACTGATTGTTGGTGTAGTAGGCACCTAAGTCGAACCTGAGTTTTGATTATAGCAAACGATACAAAGTTAAGCTCATGTTGTTATCTCACGAGCTGAATCGAGTGTGCAGAAAATTGCTATAGCTGGAGCTGAAGGATAGCGACACCCGGAGGAAGCCGCGATGGTCGGGCGACACTCAAATGACTTCGGAGGGAGCCGAAGGAATTGAGTGGAAGGTCGGAAGCAAAAGCAACACGTAAGTATCGAGGTAAGCTCGTGTGTGCGAGTGTAAGTAAGGTCGTATCCTCGTTACGGGGAAAGACTAAAGCATAGATCCGACCCAAGACATCTCATAGGTGGTCTAGGTCGAGATCGGACGGTCGACGACCGTCGAAATAATGTTTTCTTTAAGCTAAAATTGCCTTGCCGGCACGATCGCTAACTTTGAAGGACTCATCGCCATCCATCACGGTGATTACGACTAGCACTCGATCGACCGCCAAGAGCCGATCGGTGATGGCCATCGATCCCGGGTCAAAGGATCAGCCTCGAGGAGTCAAGGTTTATCACCAAATTTCAAGGGGAGTGGTGCTCAAATATGATTGGCTAGGGTTCCTCTCAAAAAGGGGCTCAAAGGCTATAAAAGGAGGTCCTAACCTAGGGTTTTCACAACAATTCTAAGCTTCCAAAAGCCTCATAAGCTACAACTCAAACAATGAAGTCCTCCTTTCCGACGTCTAGGTTTAACTTTATTTATTGTTTTTGTACGTCGGTATTAGTTTTTATCAGTTGTTCATCTACTTTTCCGGAGCTTTTATCGTATACGAGGAGAGGGGGAGTGTCCCTCTACCTCAAGTTTTTGTTCCTTCTTGTATCGATTAACTCCTACCTCTAACGAGGAGGAGTTCCTTTAGTGCTTTTGCCCTCCGTACGTGGTCAAGGACCACTAGGGCCTTGGAGTAGTAGCCGAAGGCTACGAACCAAGTAAAACATTTGTCTTCTCTTTATATTGCTTATCTTTTCCGCTGCAAATTAATTATCTACTCGGTTTTTTAACGAACGAAGAGAAAAAAGTTTTTATCGCTATTCACCCCCCCCTCTAGCGATCCGCTTCGATCCAACAATTGGTATCAGAGCCGGGGGTTGCTAAGATTTGGTGAAACCACCAATCTAGCCATTTTTACAGATTTATTGTTCTTTTAATTCTGTTTATTTCTATTTATTTTGCTTTGTTAAGTTTTCTCCCGCACTACTAATCCAAGATGCGAGTCTTGGTACTTTTTTTTTGTGTTTTTGTCGTTGCTAGTTTCTTCGTCTTCGTCTCCTTCAGTCTTTTGTTCTAATGGCCCATCTCGAGGGTTTTAGCACCGTCCGACCTCCGTTTTACAATGGAGATGACTTCCGTTATTGGAAGGGTCGGATGGAATGCTTTCTCAAAACCCAAATCGAGATGTGGATCATAATCCAAACGGGTTTCACACTTCCGACTAATGAAGTGGGTGACTCCTTGGATTATGATCAATGGACCATTGCGACAAAACGACAAGTCGAAGCCGACGCCAAGGCAACACAAATCCTCCAATGCGGCCTATCCAAGGAGGAGCTAAATCGCGTCGGCCCCTTCATAAGCGCAAAGGATCTTTGGACAAAACTAATCGAGTTACACGAAGGATCGGATCAAGCTAAGGTTTGCAAACGCGATTTGTTGTTCAATAAATTGTACACACTAAAAATGCAGGAACACGAGTCTGCGATGCAACTCCACTCCCGTGTCCAAGACATAGTCAACAACCTACATGCAATCGGGCAAAAGGTCGAAAATCGTGACCTTATAAGGTATGTTCTAAACTCTTTTCCGAGGACTACCTTGTGGGTATCCATGGTCGATGCCTACAAGGTCTCCAAAGATCTTTCTAAAATTAGGTTAGATGAATTATTCTCAGATTTCGAATTACATGAGCAGTCCAACTCGGAACCCGAGAGGGGTATAGCCTTGTTTGTAGGTTCAAAGAAGAAAAAAATCGCAAGCAAGCCACCACCAACCGAGGAGGAAGACGAGTCCGAAGAAGAAGTTGACTCGGAATTGACTGCCGAGCTAATGAACCTAGCTCGAAGGATAGCCAAGGGACGAAAGTGAACCACAACTCGACCCAACCAAGGTAAGCCTAAAAGTTCTAATATTAGGTGTTATGAGTGTAACAGGTTTGGACATATCAAGTCCGAGTGCCCCAAGCTCAACCACAAAGCACCTAAGCACAAGAAGGCCCTCAACGCGACATGGGAAGAAGCATCATCCGAAGAAGACGAAGACCACGTCTTCATGGCGAAATCAATTGAGTCAGACACGGAGACCGAACCTGAACTTGAGTCAGAACCTGAGGATGACTCGGACTATGAAGCTACCTTCAAGTCAAGCCACGGATACGCATCCGGTTCAAAAGATACCCTTAAAGTAAGTCGAACATTATTTAATACTTTACAAAATATGGTTAGGTTTTTGTCTAGGAAATTAGTTAAATCCGAGTCCAAGGTCGAGACTGTAGGGAATTCTTTATGCCAAATGGCATATGCGCAACGGAAAAATTAGGATCCCTTCCAAGTGATCCATGCGAAAGCAAACTCGTATAAAATAAATTTCTCTAAACCAAGCCTATCTTATAGGAGAGTTCTACCTTTGTTGCGTGCCCTTTGCAATCCCGCTTTTCCTTTCGGTTTGTTGGATCTTTAGCACGTTCAAGTGTCTGTGCCTCTATACGTATCCACACGAGCACGCTCTTGTCTCACAAAAGGAAAACTAGAAGAGCTCTCCTTTACTTCTTGCTAGAGAAGTCCCTAAAGGAGAGGAAGAGAGGGAAAAGGAGAAAGGAAGAAGAAGACTCCTCTTCTTGCAAGCCTACACTCACAAACCCACACAACTAAAGCTTCCACCAAGCTTTCTCACCACTAACACAACCAAAGCTTCCACCAACAACAAAAGCCAATGCTATATTTGGCCGGCCACTTGAGGTGTCTTTTATAGGGTTGGAAAAACCCTTTCACCTCCACACATTCAATGCAATCCATTGCATTGAGACATATCCTTGTTTGGCCGGCCACTTAAGGAGACAAAACCATTTTGTTTCCTTCCACCTTAACTAGCTTAGGTGGATGCTTAGGTGGCATGCTTATGTGGCATGCTTATGTGGCATTCTTATGTGGCATTCATGCATGTTGAATTAATCTTATTAATTCAATTAAGCTTATGTTATCATATTGAATTAATCTTATTAATTCAATTAAGCTTATGTTATCATATTGAATTAATCTTATTAATTCAATAAGGTAACATATTGAATTAATCTCATTAAATCAATTAGCTAAAATTCTCATTAAGCTTAAAGTCCAAACACCATTTTGTACTTAAGCTTATTCCCAAATTATTCTAGTCAAACTAGAATACTCTAATTCCTCTAATTATCATGCTCTTTGTGTGTGACCCTATAGGCTCTCATAACGTTGGCAGTGGACCTAAACTCTTTTAGATACACAAGCAATGAGCGGCATCTAGCAATACATCATTGCTACCCAAGTTACGAGATAAGTCAAGATCCGACTAACCTTTCCGTGACTACTATAATGTATGACCGTGTCCTTCTATCCTTGATATCAGATTGATCAATGAGGCATAGACCGTGTCATCCTCGATCAATCTATGTGTTTCTTGATCCCTGAGTAAACTAACTCAAACAAATGAGCTCAATATCTCATATTGACTCATTCGAGCATGGCCATGCATTTTAGTAGTTCTACTCAATCAAGGGGCCCACCGATATCACTCTCGTCATATGAGAGGGATAGATCCCATCTACATCACTCACATCCCTCCGCATAATTTGTTATATACCCAGTAATCGCCTTTATGGTCCACCCTGTTACGGGTGACGTTTGACGATACCAAAGTACACAACTCCTTATGTAGGGAACCGTAGTGACTTCAGGTCTGAGGACTATTCATACCAATAGTCACATGAGAAAGTTTATGACACTCATATAACGATCCATGAAACTTTCTCATGGCGGGTCAGTTCAGTATATATTCTCTAATATATACCCATGTGTCAACTTGATATCATATATCCATGACTTGTGAGATCAAGTCATCAATTGACCTACATGCTAGTCTTTATGTATTAATATTGCCCTTGCATATTAATACTTGACTATGAACATTTAGAAAGTGTTCTCTCTGACCTCTCATAATCAATTCTGCCAATTGATGTGCTGTAGATAAGAACCTACTTTTCTAGGGCATTACTATATTTAATTTAGCTGGCACAAGCAAGACTTAAATATAATAACCAATCCTTTGCCTTTATAGAATATGATACAAAATGTTCCCTATTCAACCATCACATGATTGGTTCTTAGGGCTATAACTAACAATCTCCCACTAGCACTAGTACCAATCACTATGATATCTAATACCTAGTGACCTAGTGTGACCATCATGCTTCCTCTGTGCCAAAGCCTTGG
The DNA here is from genome assembly GCA_025175895.1 of Wurfbainia villosa. NCBI lineage: Eukaryota > Viridiplantae > Streptophyta > Magnoliopsida > Zingiberales > Zingiberaceae > Wurfbainia > Wurfbainia villosa. Next base: position 75,465,071 of record CM046000.1, on the reverse strand, counting down.
TCAATGGATCTGCGATGTTAGCTTCGCTTGATTTCTGCATATCCTCACATCTCCTCTATCGATGATCTCTCGAATGAGATGGAAGCGCCGCAAGATATGTGTTTGGTCGATGTGATTGAGGTTCCTTAGCTCGCAATAGCCCCATTGTTGTCACGAGAGGTCTATTGGATCTGCAATGCTAGGAACTACCCCAAGTTCACTGATGAACTTGCGGAGCCAAACAACCTCCTTTCTCATCGGATGCGCAATATACTTGCTGTGTAGAATCAAGAATCGTGGTCTCGCTTTGAACTCTTCCACTACCCCACCATTCGTGCAAAACACGTCTCGATTGCGATCTATAGTCATCCTTGTCAGTTTGGAAGCTTGCATCACTGTAACCCTTTACAGCTAGCTCCTCATTGCCTCCAAATATCGTGGAAATATTCTTCGTCCTTCGTAAGTATTTAAGAATATTTTTGATCGCTATCCAGTGACTTTCACCTGGATCCGACTGGTATCTACTCGTCATACTCAAAGCATACGAGATGTCAGGACGAGTACAAAGCATGGCGTACATGATAGACCCTATAGCAGATGCATAAGGGATCTTATCCATGCGGTCTCTCTCCTCCTTAGAAGAGGGACATTGAGTCTTCGAAAGACTTACACCATGTGATAAAGGCAGAAACCCTTTCTTGGAATTTTGCATAGCAAAACGATCTAGCACTTTATCAATGTATGTACTCTGACTTAGGCCAAGTAATCTTTTAGATCTATCTCTATAGATCTTGATGCCTAGAATATAGGCAGCTTCACCTAAGTCTTTCATCGAGAAACAATTCCCTAACCATATCTTCTGATTTGGAGTGAGGGAATATCATTTCGATGAGAAGTATGTCATCTACATACAAGACAAGAAATACAAGCTGGCTCCCACTATTTCTCTTGTAGACACAAGGCTCATCTTCATTCTTGATGAAACCAAACTCTTTGATTGCATCATCGAATCAAGATTCCACTGAGAGGCTTGCTTTAGTCCATAAATGGACCTTTGCAGTTTGCATACCTTTCAGGATGCTTTGGATCTTCAAAACCCTCAGGCTGTGTCATGTACACATCCTCGAGTAGCTTTCCATTCAGAAAAGCGGTTTTGACATCCATCTGCCAGATCTCATAATCGTGGTAGGTCGCAATAGCAAGTATGATCCGAATGGATTTAAGCATCGAATCGGTGAAAAGGTTTCATCATAGTCAATACCATGAATTTGTTTGAATCCTTTAGCCACCAATCTACCTTTATAGGTATGCTTATTACCATCCATGTCGTCTTTACTTTAAAGACCCACTTACACCCAATGGGTTTTACCCTTCGTGGATCAACCAAAGTCCATACTTGGTTAGTGTACATGGATTCCATTTCGGATCTCATGGCCTCTAGCCATTTCTCGAATCTGAGCTCATCATAGCTTCTTGATAGGATGTAGGCTCGCCAAGATCGACAAGCAATACCACCGTTGTCACCAAGAGAAAAGAATATCTCTCGGGTTGACGACGGATCCTATCGATCTACGAAGAGGTTGGTCTACTTGAATGTGTTTGCTCCACAACTCTTTGGGCAACAATTTCTCATCCACAACACTTTGTGGTTCCTGCTCATTTTCCATCGAAGCCTTAGTGTTATCATCATCTTGAACTTCTTCAAGATGAATTTTACTCCCACTAGTATTTCTAGAAATAAATTCTCTTTCTAGAAAGACAAGATTTCGCAACAAACACCTTGCCAAGTGTGGGATTGTAAAAGTAATATCCCTTAGTTTCCTTGGGATATCCTACAAAATAACACTTATCGATTTGGGTCCTAGTTTATCCGAGACTTGACGCTAACGTAGCTTCACAACCCCAAATCTTTATAAAAGACATTTTGGGACTCTTCGGTCCATATCGTATATGGTGTCTTTTCTACGGCTTTTGATGGAACGCGATTAAGTGTGAAAGCGGCTGTCTCTAGAGCTAAACCCCAAAAGGAAGTAGGTAGATCAGTCTGGCTCATCATTGATCATACCATATCTAATAGAGTACGATTTCTCCTCTCAGATACACCATTCCATTGTGGTGTTCCAGGTGGAGTGAGTTGGGATATTATCCCACACTCAGCCAGGTGATCACGAAACTCTTGACTAAGGTATTCACCACCTCGATCCGATCGAAGTAGCTTAATACGCTTACCAAGTTGGTTTTGTACTTCATTCTTGAATTCTTTGAACTTTTCAAAGGATTCTGACTTATGTCTCATCAAATATAAGTAGCCAAATCTACTCATATCATCAGTGAAAGTAATAAAGTACTTATAGCCTCCTCTGGCTTCGACATTGAAAGGGCCACATACATCAGTATGTATGAGTCCTAACAAATCCGTCGCTCTCTCGCCATGTCCACTAAATGGAGTTTTAGTCATCTTTCCTAAAAGACAAGACTCGCATACCTCATATGATTCAAAATCAAATGAGTCCAATAATCCATCTTTATGGAGTTGGGATATGCGTTTTTCATTTATGTGACCTAGGCGGCAGTGCCAGAGATATGTCTGGTTCAAATCATTCGATTTGAACCGTTTGGTATTTACGTTATAAATTGGGTTATCTAAATCTAGAACATAGAGACCATTCATAAGTGGTGCATTACAATAGAACATTTCATTTAAATAAATGGAACAACATTTGTCCTTTATTATAAAAGAAAAGTTTTTCTTGTCTAAACAAGATACAGAAATTATGTTCTTTGTTAATGCGGGTACATAGAAGCACTCCTCTAGTTCTAAGATAAGCCCAGTGGGCAAAGACAAAGAATATGTTCCTACAGCTACAGCAGCAACTTTTGCGCCATTGCCTACTCGTAGGTCCACTTCACCCTTTGCCATTATTCTACTATTTCTCAGTCCCTGCACATTAGTACAAATGTGAGATGCACATCCGGTATCTAATACCCATGTAGAAGAAATATATAGATTAACTTCTATAACGTGTATACCTGAGGCAGAAGTCCCACTTCTCTTGTTCTTTACTTCCTCAAGGTAGACTTTGCAGTTCCGCTTCCAGTGTCCAGTCTCACCGCAATGGAAGCAGTCCCCTTCCTTAGGTACTTTACCTTTACCCTTTGAAGTGGATGAATTGGCCTTGCCTTTGGCTTGGGTCTTACCCTTGCCTTTGCGCTTACCTTTGTCCTTCTTGACCATTAGTACATGACTAACTTTCTTCTTGAGATTTGTCTGTTCAGCTTCTCAACATGCCGAGAATCTCGCAAAGGTTTATCAATTTCATTCATGTTATAATTCATGACGTATTGATTTTATGCTTCCGTCAACTATTGCAGGATAACATCGGTTGCCAATTCTTGGCTCAGTGGAAAACCTTGTCTTTCAAGGTTCTCAACGTACCCAATCATTTTGAGTACGTGAGTTCCTACAGGTGTTCCTTCTTGCATCTTGCATGCAAAAAGAGCCTTAGACACTTCAAAACGCTCGGGCCTAGCTTGTCCTTGATATAGTTGTTTCAAATGCTCAACCATATCATAGGCATCCATGTTCTCATGTTGCTTCTGAAGCTCAGAGTTCATGGTGGCAAGCATAAGGCATGACACATCTAATGCGTCATCTTGATGCTTCTTATAAGCATCCTTTTCAAAGACGAGTGGCCGTAGGCGGGTATTTCAGTGGGTAGCCTTTGCTCTAGGACATATAGTTTATGCGTTCTTGCTTGAGGATAATCCTCAAGTTCCTATACCGACCAAGAAAGTTTGCTCCATTGAGCTTGTCCTTCTCAAGGATAGATTGCAAGTTGAGGGGGTGTGTCGTGTTAGATGACATGGTGATCTACAACATTAAAATGCAAAGTTAAGTATCATACCTAAATCATTTAATTAGGCCTTTAATTAAATGAGGCTCTACTAAATTCTCATAGCTACTATTTAGCTATAAATTTATATGGGATAAAGATCCACATCATAATTGCCTTGAGTTAGCTTTGGCTAATCGCCCAAGACGTAGTATAATTAGGTAGGCAATCTTTGCCAATTACATCTGATGTAACTCTTTAATAGCTTTGGTTAAGTTTTAGATTAGTTTAGTGTTTATTCCTAAACCGACTTCGGTGTGGCGAGGCACAGGGCCTTCTTGGATATCGAGCAACGACCACTTCTAAGACAAAGCCGATGTTCGAAATCACACAAAACTAATGTTAACACTTATGTTCAAAGCTAATATATGCCTCTACTTTCTTAACCAATTAAGAAAACACTTAATTAAGTCTTAACTAAGACTGATAGGGACATCACGATTGTCCACTCGCACTTCTCCAAGATAAAATGCATTGCTTTGCTTTGGCAAACCCAATAACAAATGATCGAGGAAGTAGTGAGTACCAACTTTGGTAGGCATATCGTTTAGACTTATTAAGAAATAAACATGTATCATATACATATTAGCATACATCACATATAAGCTAAACTAATCATGCATCACATACAAGCTAAACTAACATGCATCACATACATATTAAACTAACGTGTCATGGTTATGGCCCTTATTCTACAATCTTCTCAAGCCAATGAAAAGATTGATTGGTCAACCTAGGGATAGCATCTTCTCCTAAGTGCTTCCTTTTGGTTGTCTTGTGTGTTGACTTCCTCCTTGTAACCTCATCTTCCAATGGACCCTCCATCCTTGTTTTGTACATTACAAAAGGAGAAATACTCGAGTTACATTCGAGTCTAAAACTAATTTTACAACAAGAATATTAGGAGAAAGGCACGACACGCAGCCGTATTAAGAATTACAACACACAATCACAAACTTTTTGGGACTAGGCCATAACCATGCACCATGTCATTTTAACTTTTAAAGACATTGGATATTTTATTATGTTTGAAAATTTGCTAATGCAATTATCAACTCATAATAAAATTTATCCTACTTCTATATCACATATAAAATAGAGAAACCTATTTTTAACGATCTTTCGCAAGTGGCTCTGATACCCTTTGTAGGGAATTCGTTATGCCAAATGGCATATGTGCAACGGAAAAATTAGGATCCCTTCCAAGTGATCCATGCGAAAGCAAACTCGTATAAAATAAATTTCTCTAAACCAAGCCTATCTTATAGGAGAGTTCTACCTTTGTTGCGTGCCCTTTGCAATCCCGCTTTTCCTTTCGGTTTGTTGGATCTTTAGCACGTTCAAGTGTCCGTGCCTCTATACGTATCCACACGAGCACGCTCTTGTCTCACAAAAGGAAAACTAGAAGAGCTCTCCTTTACTTCTTGCTAGAGAAGTCCCTAAAGGAGAGGAAGAGAGGGAAAAGGAGAAAGGAAGAAGAAGACTCCTCTTCTTGCTAGCCTACACTCACAAACCCACACAACTAAAGCTTCCACCAAGCTTTCTCACCACTAACACAACCAAAGCTTCCACCAACAACAAAAGCCAATGCTATATTTGGCCGGCCACTTGAGGTGTCTTTTATAGGGTTGGAAAAACCCTTTCACCTCCACACATTCAATGCAATCCATTGCATTGAGACATATCCTTGTTTGGCCGGCCACTTAAGGAGACAAAACCATTTTGTTTCCTTCCACCTTAACTAGCTTAGGTGGATGCTTAGGTGGCATGCTTATGTGGCATGCTTATGTGGCATTCTTATGTGGCATTCATGCATGTTGAATTAATCTTATTAATTCAATTAAGCTTATGTTATCATATTGAATTAATCTTATTAATTCAATTAAGCTTATGTTATCATATTGAATTAATCTTATTAATTCAATAAGGTAACATATTGAATTAATCTCATTAAATCAATTAGCTAAAATTCTCATTAAGCTTAAAGTCCAAACACCATTTTGTACTTAAGCTTATTCCCAAATTATTCTAGTCAAACTAGAATACTCTAATTCCTCTAATTATCATGCTCTTTGTGTGTGACCCTATAGGCTCTCATAACGTTGGCAGTGGACCTAAATTCTTTTAGATACACAAGCAATGAGCGGCATCTAGCAATACATCATTGCTACCCAAGTTACGAGATAAGTCAAGATCCGACTAACCTTTCCGTGACTACTATAATGTATGACCGTGTCCTTCTATCCTTGATATCAGATTGATCAATGAGGCATAGACCGTGTCATCCTCGATCAATCTATGTGTTTCTTGATCCCTGAGTAAACTAACTCAAACAAATGAGCTCAATATCTCATATTGACTCATTCGAGCATGGCCATGCTTTAGTAGTTCTACTCAATCAAGGGCCCACCGATATCACTCGTCATATGAGAGGATAGATCCCATCTACATCACTCACATCCCTCCGCATAATTTGTTATATACCCGAATCGCCTTTATGGTCCACCACATTACGGGTGACGTTTGTGATACCAAAGTACACAACTCCTTATGTAGGGAACCGTAGTGACTTCAGGTCTGAGGACTATTCATACCAATAGTCACATGAGAAAGTTTATGACACTCATATAACGATCCATGAAACTTTCTCATGGCGGGTCAGTTCAGTATATATTCTCTAATATATACCCATGTGTCAACTTGATATCATATATCCATGACTTGTGAGATCAAGTCATCAATTGACCTACATGCTAGTCTTTATGTATTAATATTGCCCTTGCATATTAATACTTGACTAGGAACATTTAGAAAGTGTTCTCTACAGCCTCTCATAATCAATTCTGCCAATTGATGTGCTGTAGATAAGAACCTACTTTTCTAGGGCATTACTATATTTAATTTAGCTGGCACAAGCAAGACTTAAATATAATAACCAATCCTTTGCCTTTATAGAATATGATACAAAATGTTCCCTATTCAACCATCACATGATTGGTTCTTAGGGCTATAACTAATAGAGACCCTGGTTGAGGAGGTCAAACTCCTCAAACACAAGGTCTCCCTAACCTCTTCGACTAGTCAAGTTCAAGAGAAGGACTCAACTCGGGTTGAAAAACTCGAAGTTGAGAACTCACTCTTGAAAAGTCAAGTCGAAGATCTTAGGAACACGTTGGAAAGGTTCACTTCGGGATCCAAAGGACTTGACCTCCTACTTGGATCTCAAAGGGCCGTGTACAACAAGGCTGGACTAGGGTTTAACTCAAACACGACTAATAGGTCGTATATGTCGATTGTAAGTCGACATAGGAAACATGTCCAAGCATGGATCCCTAAGAACCTTTTGATTTCAACTCTAGGATCCAACCCGTACTGGATTCCCAAGGACCAAATCCACTATGTGGATAGACCGAACCGATTCAACGGTCTAGGGGGAGCCAGTACAAAACATGTTTGTGCTTTAACTTAGAAATTGCATGTTTTAACTTAGAAAGTTTGTGCTTTAACTTAGAAATTGCATGATTTAACTTAGAAAGTCTGTGCTTTAACTTAGAAATTGCATATTTTAACTTAGAAAGTTTGTGCTTTAACTTAGAAATTGCATGCTTTAACTTAGAAAGTTTGTGCTTTAAAACTTGTGAACTCACTTAGAACACGAACATAACCAACTAAAATTCTTCAAAAAGATTGAGCCTCGGGGAGCTTCTTTTCAAAAACATAACCAACTAAAATTCTTCGAAAAGATTGAGCCTCGGGGAGCCTCTTTTCAAAAATAACCAGTTAGACTAGGAAATAGTCTTAGGTGAGTCAAGTCATCATTTTCTTGAAAATGGCTTTGTCTAAGGAAGTGGTCGATGATCCGATAAAAGAAGGCCTCTGCGCCTCGCCACGACTGAAGCCATGATCTTTAAAAGGTAAACTTGACAATCCTAGGGTCAAATCCAAATCTAACATAAAATTACTTGAACCTAAATCCACTTAATCAACTTAATTGGAAGTCATCTCACAAAAAACACATAAGTATAACATGCTTGATCATATAGACACAGGTGAGATGACCTAGGTTTAACAACTTACAACCAATTTTTTTTTTTTTTTAAAAAATCTAACATCCAATCCAACCACCTTGTGTGTAGGATCAATGGATGTTGGATGTTGCTCCCGATACACATGACCGGGATCAACTCAAATTCACAAGCTTCGATTCAAACGACAAGGATCGGTAGCCTTTGGGAATAACGGCAAGCTCAAAATCATCGGATCAGGTGATATCGAGCTTAACTCGAATTTTGTTATTAAAAATGTATTACTTGTAGAGAATTTTGAATATAACCTGCTTAGCGTAAGCCAATTATGTGACAATAACTATAAGGTCGTATTTTTAGAAAATGAATGTGTAATTAAAACAAATAAAACAGCTAAAACAATACTCAAAGGAACTAGGACAAATAACATTTATACAATTAACTTAATCAAATCCTCAGCCAAATGTCTTATGACACAAGAAGAGGAATCATGGTTGTGGCACCGACGACTCGGTCACTCGCACCCAAGACTCGTCCACAAGATGAGTCAGAGTGGCTTAGTCAGAGGCTTACCTAACCTCAACAACTTGGTTAATAAAATCTGTAATACTTGTCAACAAGGAAAACAACCTAGGACACAACACAAGTTAACTAACCAAGAACGAACCTCAAGTGTACTTGACCTCCTGCATATGGATCTATTCGATTCACATGGAGCCAAGTCACTCAATAGAAGTCAATATTGCTTAGTCATAATTGATGACTACTCCAAGTTTACCTGGGTTAGGTTCATCAAACATAAAAATGATACTCTAGATCAATTAATCAATCTATTCAAATTAATCGAGAATCAAAAAAAACTTTAAGGTTAAAAGACTTAGAAGCGATCATGGTGGTGAATTCGAAAATCAAAGGTTCACCAACTTCTGTAACCTAAACGGATACCACCATGAATTCTCTTGCCCTAGGACCCCTCAACAAAATGGCCTAGTGGAGCGGAAAAACCGAACTCTACAAGAAGCCGCTAGGACCATGTTGAACGAATACGACCTACCTGATAGGTTTTGGGCAGAAGCCGTTAGCACAGCTTGCTATGTCCAGAATAGGATCCTTATGGTAAAGAGGCACCTTAAGACCTCCTACGAGATTTATCACAATAAAGTACCCAACATCAAGTACTTTAGGGTATTTGGATGTAAAGTACATATCTTAAACACTAAGAACCACCTAGGGAAATTCAAATCCAAAACCTCCACCGGAATCTTCTTAGGATACTCGACTTCAAGTAGGGCCTTATAGGGTATATAACCACGACACCCTTAGAGTCGAGGAGACTATCAATGTAGTGTTGATGAAGGACAGAACCTACAAAACCCAGACCCCAAGTGTTGAGCCCAGCGATTACTACTCGTCTGACCACGAGATCGAGATCAGTCTAATCCACATCAACCAACTTCTCTTGTCGATCAAGTGATAGATGATCCGAGTCAAACTAGTGTTGACCAAGTCACCCCATTGATCAAGCATTAGGTGACACAAACCCAACCCAATCTAGGATTCAGACTAACCACCCTATCGATCAAGTGATAGGAGATCCTAATCTAGGAGTTCGAACTAGAGCATCCTATAGGAACCTTAGTCAAATTTCTTTAATTTCAAAGATAGAACCCAAATCAATTGAACAAGCTCTTCTTGATCCCGATTGGATTATTGCAATGCAAGAAGAGCTAGCTCAATTTACTAGGAATGAAGTGTGGGAATTAGTACCACCACCTAAAGACAAAACGATAATTGGAACAAGGTGGGTGTTTCGAAATAAGCTTGATGATAAAGGTGAAATAGTTAGAAACAAGGCTAGGTTAGTCGCCAAAGGGTTTAGTCAAGTCGAAGGCTTATATTACGACGAAACCTATGCCCCAGTAGCTAGACTCGAATCCATTCGAATGTTGCTAGCTTATGTCGCACATCGAGGATTTAAGCTGTTTCAAATGGATGTTAAGTCGGCATTCCTAAATGGATACATTAAAGAAGAAGTTTATGTTAGCCAACCCCCCAGATTCGAAAATCTAGATAAACCCAACCATGTTCTAAAACTTAAGAAAGCTCTCTATGGACTTAAACAAGCTCCTCGAGCTTGGTACGAGAGACTTTCAATCCATCTTAAGTCAAAAGGGTTTAACCAAGGCTTAGTTGACCCAACTCTCTTCGTAAAAATCTTAGGTAAAGAAATATTCATAGCTCAAATTTACGTAGACGATATAATTTTTGGAACCTCTAACTCAGCCTTACTAAACGAGTTCGTTTCACTCATGGAAAGTGAGTTCGAAATGAACTTGGTAGGCGAGTTAAGTTTCTTTTTAGGTCTACAAATTGAACAAACTAAAGATGGTATATACCTATATCAACAAAAATACACTAAGGAGTTAATTAAAAGATTTGGAATGCAAGACGCTAAGATAATAAACACCCCAATGGCGATTAATGTTAACATAGGAGAAGACCTAGAAAGTAAGTCCATTGACTTAAAGTACTATAGGAGCGCGATAGGAAGTCTCCTATACTTAACTGCGAGCCGACCCGACATCCTATTCGCAGTAAGTATGTGCACCAGGTTTCAAACCTGTGCTAAGGAGTCTCACCTAACCCTAGTTAAGCGTATCCTTAGATATCTTAAGGGTACACTTAATGTTGGTATTTGGTACCCTAGATCTACGGAGTTCGAACTAATCAACTACTCCGATTCGGACTATGCCGGTAGTAAGCTCGATAGAAAGAGCACGAGTGATTGTTGTCAACTTCTCAGCTCGAGTCTAGTAAGTTGGTGCAGTAGGAAGCAACACTGTGTCGCTTTATCTACCACCGAAGCTGAATACATTGCGATGGGTGAGTGTGTCACTCAACTTCTTTGGATGAAGCACACTCTCCGTGACTTTAAGTTAGACTTTACGAATACTAAACATCACGTAGACAACATTAGTTCAATTAATCTTACTAAGAATCCGATATGTCACTCTAGGACCAAACATATAGAGGTCAAACACCATTTCATTCGAGAACATGTGGCCAACGGAGCAATACAACTCGAATACGTCGAATCGAAGTCTAACTTAGCAGACCTATTTACTAAACCCCTACCCGAAGCCGAATTTAGTCTATTAAGATGAAAATTGGGCATGTGCGTAGTAGAATAGGAACTTGCAAATTATATTTTCTTACTACTATTTCTTAAATTTTCATTTTTATGGAACTAGCATAGGACATACCTTAGATATCATGCACCTATAGATTTAAGGAGCCAATACATCTCACAACACATAGGACTAATGTGTTTGTGTACTTAGCCACGTAGATGGGCGTGAGATGTTAGGACCTTACTCCTAGTTCCAGATGTAGATCTAGTGCATCGCCATGAACCATGGAGTATAATCATACACACTAACCGACTCTGACCAGGACTGGTTGATCTTTCATATCAATCAAGCCAAATATGAGTCGAACATTTTATAGATGAGCTTATTTTCAATATTTTTTTAAAATAAAAAATGGGGAACATGCTTGGACTTTAAATTTAACACTTATTTTGTTTTCCACACACCCCTTACTCTTTTCGATATACGGCAAAAGGGGGAGAAAAAGGCCAAAGTTAAGGGGTCAAAATTTTTTTTGACAACTTAACTCTTACTTCATATTTAAACCAAAAGTTAAAACTTATTCAAAGGTCAAAGAATTCTTAACTTAAACTTATTTATTTTAAATACTATGGCCAATATTAAGTAATTTCGGTTACTTAATTCTTTTTTAGTAGCAAACGTCAAGGGGGAGAGTTAAAACTCTTTCTCAAGTACTCACCCTCGGTCGAAGGAGGATTCCTCAAGGGGGAGCACTTGAAAAGAGTTTTTATACTCTGCTCATTCATCTTCATTAACACTCCTGCTCATTCATGCATATCTTTTCTTAATGCACTTAACTTTGTATGTGGGTTTGCCATAAATCAAAAAGGGGGAGATTGTTGGTGCAGTAGGCACCTAAGTCGAACCTGAGTTTTGATTATAGCAAACGATACAAAGTTAAGCTCATGTTGTTATCTCACGAGCTGAATCGAGTGTGCAGAAAATTGCTATAGCTGGAGCTAAAAGCTAGCGACACCCGGAGGAAGTCGCGGTGGTCGGGCGACACTCAAGTGACTTCGGAGGGAGCCGAAGGAATTGAGTGGAAGGCCGAAAGCAAAAGCAACACGTAAGTATCGAGGTAAGCTCGTGTGTGCGAGTGTAAGTAAGGTCGTATCCTCGTTACGGGGAAAGACTTAAGCATAGATCCGACCCAAGACATCTCATAGGTGGTCTAGGTCGAGATCGGATGGTCGACGACCGTCGAAATAATGTTTTCTTTAAGCTAACATTGCCTTGCAGTCAGCATCAGTCGACTGCCAACCTGAAGGACTCGACTGTCGTCCATCAGTCGGGTGACTACGACTAGCACTCGATCGTGATCGCCGTGATCATTGGTGATGCCATCGATCATCGGTCAAAGGATCTGCCTCGAGGAGTCAAGGTTTATCACCAAATTTCAAGGGGAGTGGTGCTCAAATATGATTGGCTAGGGTTCCTCTCAAAAAGGGGCTCAAAGGCTATAAAAGGAGGTCCTAACCTAGGGTTTTCACAACAATTCTAAGCTTCCAAAAAGCCTCCGCAAAGCTACAACTCTCGGACAACGAAGTCCTTCCTTTTCGACGTCTAGGTTTAACTTTCTTTATTGTTTTTGTACGTCGGTATTAGTTTTTATCAGTTGTTCATCTACTTTTCCGGAGCTTTTATCGTATACGAGGAGAGGGGGAGTGTCCCTCTACCTCAAGTTTTTGTTCCTTCTTGTATCGATTAACTCCTACCTCTAACGAGGAGGAGTTCCTTTAGTGCTTTTGCCCTCCGTACGTGGTCAAGGACCACTAGGGCCTTGGAGTAGTAGCCGAAGGCTACGAACCAAGTAAAACATTTGTCTTCTCTTTATATTGCTTATCTTTTCCGCTGCAAATTAATTATCTACTCGGTTTTTTAACGAACGAAGAGAAAAAAGTTTTTATCGCTATTCACCCCCCCCCCTCTAGCGATCCGCTTCGATCCAACATTGATGGCTCCCTCTAAAACGGCTAAATACACCCACAATGGCTCTCCTGAAACTGGTTTGGCTAGCAGAGGTAGTTCAGCTAAATACTTCTTTAGCTCTTGGAAGGCTTGCTCATACTGATCGTCCCATTGGAATTTAGTGGCCTTACACAAAATCTAAAAGAAAGGTAACCCCTTGTCGGCCAATTTGGCTATAAATCGAGATAAGGAAACTATTCTTCCTACTAACTTTTGAGTCTCTCGCATATTAGTAGGTGACTTCATGTTGCACAATGCTTGCACTTCCTCCGGATTAGCTTGCAGTCCCTTCTCAGTTACAATATACCCCAGAAATTTCCCACTCTTTACCCCAAACAGACACTTCTTAGGGTTCAGTTTCATGTTGTACCGCCTCAGAGTGGTAAAAGTCTCTTCCAAATCTGTAACCAGATCCTGAATGGTTTTTGACTTGATGAGGATGTCATCAACATAGACTTCCATATTCTTGCCTTTCTGTTTCGCAAAAATTTTATCCATGAGTCATTGATAGGTAGCTCCCGTATTCTTCAGGCCAAACGACATAACTACATAGGCATACATCCCTCTTGTCGTCACAAAACTGACACGCTTCTGGACCTCTTTTGCCAGTGGTATCTGATGATATCCTTGGTAAACATCCATAAGAGATACAACTTCATACCCCACAGTAGAATCAACCAACTGATCGATACGAGGCAAGGGGTAACAATCTTTAGGGCATGCTTTATTTAAATCACGAAAGTCAATACACATCCTCCACTGCCCAAAGGGCTTAGGGACCAGAACTACATTAGATACCCATTCAGGGAATTAAATTTCTTTAACATGGCCTGCTTGTAACAATTTATCTACCTCTTCCACAATGACTTTATCCTTCTCATGCCCAAAGTGTCGCCGCTTCTGCTGGACGATTCGAACTCCCCTCGTGATATTGAGGTGATGTTTAGCAATGTGAGGATTGATTCCCATCAAGTCATGCACATCCTTGGCAAAGATATCTTCATTCTTCTTCAAGCAAGCCATCAGCTCTTCCTTAGTCTCGAGCTGTTGAGCCACCCGAGTAACTTTGCTTGGGGTTATTTCTGCAAACTCCCCTTCTTCTACCTTTTCAACTCTGGGAGGTGACTCTTCCAGCACGTAGACATCAGAAATGATGATGGCTTTTCCCTTGGAGTCATCAAATCAGACCTTCTTCTGGTCATCCCTAACCATTTGCACATAACAACTATGGGTAGCTTTCTGTTCTCCCTTTGCCTCCCAGATCAGCTGTCCGACTGGAAACTTCACCGTCTGATGATAGGGGGAAGCCACCGCCTGGAAAATAGATAGAAAAGGACGATCCAAAATTGCATTATAAGTGGATGGAGCATCCACTATAAGAAAAGGAATGATATTGGTTTTTTGATTGGGTTTGGTGCCCAGAGTGAGAGGCAAAGAAATTTGTCCTACGGGATGCACCATATGTCCCGCGAATCCGAACAGAGGAGTAGCCATGTCCTCTAATTGTGCATTTCCTAGCTACATCTATTCGTATGCCTCCTGGAAGAGGATATTAACTGAACTTCCCAAGTCCACCAGGACTCGGGCTACCTCATAATTAGCAAGAGAAATTTGGATTACCAGAGCATCCGTGTGAGGTAGCAGGACACCTTGTAGGTTCTCTGGCCTGAAAGACATCGGTGACGTGTTCTGGATAGCTTGTTCTATTCCAATGGCTAAGCTTTCCATGAGACGGGCATAGGAATTCCGAGCCCTATTGGAGTCTCCATCAGTAGGTCCTCCTGCAATAACATGAATAACTCCCCGAGTGGGGGTGTCACTCGAGGCAACTTAAGGGCCCTCGCCTGCAGATCTACTTTGTGAAGTGCCTTTCGGAGCAAGTATTTGCTGGCTCGGTAAGAGATGAGTCTGAGGTCCTCCTTGATAGGGTCCTGAGCTAGCTACATCAAGTTGACGACCTCTTCTTGCTAGTCCTCCAGTCTGAAGCCGCAACTGTGGATAAGCGGCTCGTATGCACTCTAACTCCTCTTGTAACTTGTAACAGTGGCCGCTGGTATGGCTGTACTCCATATGATATTGATAGAAAAAGGGGTGGGGGATTCCGGGGGACTCCTCGGTATCCCATTGGACGCTGAAGCATGCCCTGCTGATCATATGCCTCCATTTCCCTCTCCTTCCATGTTCGTGGAGAAGGAATGGCCTCAGCAGCCATGATCTGTAAGAGTGGGGTAGGATGAGCCCCAAGCAACAACAACAATCTAGGCCTAGGTGCTTCGGGGATGAAAGGATGAACGTACTCTCTTCGGGGAGGGGCTTGGGGGACTACAAGACGATTTCTTTCGTCTGGGGCAATTGTAAGCGCCTGCTCAGCCCGCCTAACCTTCAGCCCTTCTTCTTCATTTATGTACTTCTCAGCGTGGCTTAGCAATTCTTCATAGCTAGCCATCGGCTTTCTCAGCAAGGAGCTGAGGAAAGGTCCCTCTCTTAACCCATGAGGAATGACCATCCTCAGAGTATCTAACTTTGTTGAAGGGATTGCTGGTGCAATCGGCCCAGGTTGACTCGAGTTTGACTCGAGCAGTACCTTGATAGTATTTTGATGATGGACAAAACTCATGACATGGGATTGTCATGGGAAAGTCCAACATGGGGTTGGCATGGAAAATCCAAGCATGGAGCTTGGTGTGGAAATCCAAAGCATTGCGAAGCCGTGCGCTTGGTGCTTGGTAAGAAATGCATTGTGAAGCCGTGCGCTTGGTGCATTTGGGAAGTCTTGAGGACTTGGTAAGTTCACTAGGCTCGGGGTCCTTGAGTCGGTGAAGGATGACATTGCGAAGCCGTGCGCTTGGTGCATCTGAGGCACCGCCGGACGGGGAGCGAATGAAGTGAGCCCAAAGGGAAGCATACTTCTAGGGTATGAGACGCGAAGGATGGCATTGCGAAGTCGTGCGCTTGGCGCATCCGAGGGACGTAGGCCGAGGGAAGAGAGCTTCGGTGGGGAACTCCATGAGGGATAAGGTGGACTTGGCCAAGTGGCTAAGACTGAGTGTCGGAGGCTCAAACTTGATGTTTGAGGGTTTACCCGACGGTCGGATGCTCAAACAACTTGGTGTTTGAGGTTTTGTTCGACGCTACCGACGCATAGGTGCGGTTCGATCGGGTCCAAGTCGACTAGGGTTCGACCGTGTAAGGCTAGGGTTTTGTCTTTGCGCGCCGATCGCCATGGATCGGCAATGATCGATGTCGATAGCGGTGATCGGCTGGGATGGCGATCGATGGGAGTGTCGCGAGCACAGAACGCTCCGTAGCCGACTGGACAATTGACTACTAGGTCACCAGTCGACTGATGGGCATCATCAGTCGACTGGTAGGTGATCCATTGGAACTTGTCTGACGTGGATCTGGCCATTGTGAGACAACGTCTACAGGGGCAGTCGACTGGGGTCTTTTGGCAGTTGACTGCTAGGTGCGAAAATACCTCGATGTAGGTTATAAAAGGAGCTCGAGATGGAGGTTTTTGCAATGGTTTTTGTGGAGCTATTGGAGGGGAATTGCTGCTGCATTCCAGTCCTTCAAGAGCCAATCAAAGCAAGCAACAAGAAAGTGATCAAAGCAATTGTGTAAAAGTTCTCTTTTGTATTGTCTTTGTATTTCTTCTTGTATTTCATATTACTTGTTGTAATAGCTTGTGAGAGGTTTCTCCACCTCCGACGTGTAGTCGATAAGGAGTGTTGTTAGTGTCGTGCGCATAACACGAGCTCGTTGAGCTCACCTCGTGGAGTAGGAACCATTCGGTTCCGAACCACGTATATGCTTGTGTATTGATTGTGCTTGTATTGTTGTTATTTCTATTGTTATTCCGCTGCGTATATTAACAACAATTATAGACAAGCACACGAGAACGAACAAATTACGACATCCGACGAACGAGGGCTATTCACCCCCCTCTAGCCGGCCGTCCCAATCCCCCAACAAGTGGTATCAGAGCCGAGGTCGCTCTTCAAGGACTAACCGCCGCGAGAGCACTACAAGATGGCCGACTACAACCTTCAACCACCCAAATTCGAAGGAGACCTTCTATGGTGGAGAAGAAAAATGGAGGTATACCTAGAAACCGATTTTGATTTTATGATTATTATAGAAAACGGTTTATAAATGCCTAGGGACAAGTACAACAAGCCAATTGAGAAGTCAAAATGGACCCAAGACCAAATCAAAGACTTCAAGACAAATCTCAAGGTAATCAAGTTGATTAGTTATTTGTTACCTAACACTATTTGGTCTAGATTGGGTGATTATAGGGATGCAAGGGAATTATGGAATAAAGTAATGAAATTCCAAGAAAATTCCCAATCGGCACAAGTAGAGGAGAATGTCGAAGAAGAATCACCATCCACTTTTGAAGATGTGGATGACTTGGTGGAGACCTCCACCTCTAGCGTTGAGGGGGAGGAAAGGATTTCGATTCCAAAGCAAGATCAAAGTGAAGCTTCTACCTCCGGAAGAAGTGAAGAGGCCTCCACCAACTCCCTAGGTAACTCAAGTATTGTAATTTTAAATAAAAATCAGATAATATGCTTTGAGTGTAGGGAGAAGGGGCATTACAAGAGCAAATGCCCTAAATTGGCTAAGGAAAAGGCATCAACACCAAAAGTCAATCCAAAGTCAAAGGATGCCGGTGTTCCCAAAATCAAGAGCAAAGAGCACATTGTGTGCTTTAAATGCAACCAAAAGGGACACTATCGAAGTCAATGCCCTAGGGGGAGGAAGAAAGGGCAAGAAGGTGCAACTCATGTAGGGGGAGCTCCTAAAGCTAACCCTAAGGTAAATTTACTTAATGCACCTTTAATTTCTAGAGTCAAAAAGCATGCTAAGAATTATTTTAGTTCTCTTGCAATTATAAATGAAAAGCATGCTAAGAGAAATAATAAGGTTTATTGCTTAGGTGCCAAGCATGTTCATATAACTAAGGATAAACCTAGGAATCATAATTCTAGACCTATTTTACCTAGGGAGTCAATTAGGAGAATTGAAGAAAACTTGGGTGTTAATCCCAAGAAATCTAGGCATATGCCTAAAAAGAAAAACATTTCCCTTAAACCTAATGAAAATTCAAAATTGAAGAAATTAGAGGTGGAGAACCAAGCCTTGAGGTCAAGGCTAGAAAAATTGGAGAAGACCCTAGCAATAATATCAAATTCGGTTAAGGGGTCTAATGTACAAAAGTCAAGACCTAGAAAACAAGAAATGTCTAAGGGCAAGAAGGGTTTGGGTCATAAACCTATGTCCTACCATAATGTTCCATTTAATTATGGAACCACATCTAGGTCTAGGAAAACCAAGGCTAATAGGGAAGTCATCCCTAAGTCTAGCCATGGTATGTGTTTAGTGGCTAACACCTCAAAGAAATCAATTTAGCCACTAAGAAGGTCAATGGAGGAGTCACCTCTAGAGTTGACCCAAGTAAGACCTATTTGACTATGGCTTCAAAGCCAAAAAGGGTCATTAGGAAGGTATCTAGGGAAGTTATCCCTAGGGAATACCTTGTTAACCCAAGAAGCTCTAATAGGTATTGGGTTCCTAAAAGCGTGATTGATTCACGCTAGATGGGTTAGGGTGTGTCAACCCTAAATGGATGGGTAGTTAACCTAACCATAGTAGAGTTGACATATTAGGGTGTGCCAATATGGTTTGAGAAGTTAAAAATTTATTTAAATTGGCACAATTAGGTCATAGAAGTCATGGTGTGCCATTTTGGGTTTTTGGCACACTAGGGAGATGAATGGCATTAAGGCAAAATTGGTTTAATCTCTAGAAATGGAAAATTGATTTTAACACTTAGGTATTATATACCTTAGTATATTTTAGTTGCCATGATTTGTTTGCCTTGCCATGTCATGACATCATCTTCATTTTTATCTATAAAAATGTCATGATCATGTTTAGATTTATATTTAGATGTCATGTATTCCTAGATCTCATTCACATGCCATGACATCATGATATTGGCATATGGTTTTACTTATATCATATCTATGCCATAATCATCATCATGCATAAATTAAAAAGAAATTAAGGACTATGGCATAATTTGATGGGAATCAAATAATATTGCCTAGAAATATGCATGAGACCATTTAAAGAACAAAAACCCACATCTCCCTAGATTAATTGCCTTGAATGTGTTTTTACACATCTAGATATAAGTGAGATGTTTAAGGAAAAGAAATTAAAGGTTTTGAAAACATTTTGAAAAACCTTGGTGAAGCCTATCTTTTGATAGCTATCACCATTGAATGGGATGATACAAAGATGGCTCTTTATTGAAGCTTTTCTTAAATTTTGAACTTTGTATCAATTTCCTAGTTTAATGGGTAAAATAATTTTCTAATATTTTTCACCCATAGTGTTTAGGATAAGTATTATACGTATGCATTTTCAAGATTTTTAAAATTACGTATATTTACTTATGGATTTCGAAAATCCATTTCGAATCAAAATCAGAATCGTAAGATTATCGATCACTGTAATGGCAATGATCGATGGTAAGCCCAGTCGACTAGTATCTGATGGAGTCGACTGGCACAGGCTGATTTCGGGTAAACCTTGTTGGTTAGGCCCATGTTCAGCTGTGTTTTGGTCCCCTAACCACTCCTAACCCTAGGATATGCTTGAGAGAGCATTAGAGAGGGTGGAAATCCATTGGATATGGATTAGGAGTTGGGTTGAGGGTGAGTATCAATTTTAAGGTGAATGAGAGTTCATTGTTGAACTTTGCCTTAATTTTGATTGGTTAATGTTCCTATTAGCTTAGGGACTCTCCAAGGACATTGTTGGTGCAATGGTCAAGGGGGAGCAAACCTCTAGGGGGAGGTATCCATCATGGGAAGATGGATGTATATTTCCTCATGGGAGGAAAATTGGGTTGCCTCTCTTTAAGTGATATGGGATCACTAGAAAGATTGTAGGCATGTGTTCCTCCAAGGGAGAGATTGTTAGATCTCATTGGGATATGAGACATTCATACCCTTGGGGAGGACCTTTTTGATGTAGTGTCAAAAAGGGAGAGAAGTTACCAAGTTACCAATTAGGGTTCATTGGAATTCTCATTGGGATATGAGAATTGCCAATATAGGAGAATTGGTAGACTTGAGATGGTAGTTTTGTCAATCATCAAAAAGGGGGAGATTGTTGGTGCAATCGGCCCAGGTTGACTCGAGTTTGACTCGAGCAGTACCTTGATAGTATTTTGATGATGGACAAAACTCATGACATGGGATTGTCATGGGAAAGTCCAACATGGGGTTGGCATAGAAAATCCAAGCATGGAGCTTGGTGCTTGGTGAGAAATGCATTGCGAAGTCGTGCGCTTGGTGCATTTGGGAAGTCTTGAGGACTTGGTAAGTTCACTAGGCTCGGGGTCCTTGAGTCGGTGAAGGATGGCATTGCGAAGCCGTGCGCTTGGTGCATCCGAGGGACCGCCGGACGGGGAGCGAATGTAGTGAGCCCAAAGGGAAGCATACTTCTAGGGTATGAGACGCGAAGGATGGCGTTGCGAAGTCGTGCGCTTGGCGCATCCGAGGGACGTAGGCCGAGGGAAGAGAGCTTCGGTGGGGAACTCCATGAGGGATAAGGTGGACTTGGCCAAGTGGCTAAGACTGAGTGTCGAAGGCTCAAACTTGATGTTTGAGGGTTTACCCGACGGTCGGATGCTCAAACAACTTGGTGTTTGAGGTTTTGCCCGACGTCGACCGGCGCATAGGTGCGGTTGATCGTCCAAGTCGACTAGGGTTCGACTGGTGTAAGGTCGGGTTTTGTCTTTAGGGCGGCCCGCCATGGATCGGCAATGATCGATCGCGAGACAATCGATCGCCGAGGATGGCAATCGATTGATGGGAGTGTCACGAGCACAGAACGCTCCGTAGCCGACTGGGCAGTCGACTACTAGTCTGATCGGATGATGGGCATCATCGACCATTGTAGGTGATCCGTTGGAACTTGTCCGACGTGGATCTGGCCGTTGTGAGACAACGCGAGAAGCGGGGGCCTTTTGGTGCAGGTTATAAAAGGAGCTCGAGATGGAGGTTTTTGCAATGGTTTTTGTGGAGCTATTGGAGGGGAATTGCTGCTGCATTCCAGTCCTTCAAGAGACAATCAAAGCAAGCAACAAGAATGTGATCAAGGCAATTGTGTAAAAGTTCTCTTTTGTATTGTCTTTGTATTTCTTCTTGTATTTCATATTACTTGTTGTAATAGCTTGTGAGAGGTTTCTCCACCTCCGACGTGTAGTCGATAAGGAGTGTTGTTAGTGTTGTGCGCATAACACGAGCTCGTTGAGCTCACCCCATGGAGTAGGAACCATTCGGTTCCGAACCACGTATAAGCTTGTGTATTGATTGTGCTTGTATTGTTGTTATTTCTATTGTTATTCCGCTGCGTATATTAACAACAATTGTAGACAAGCACATGAGAACGAATGAATTACGACATCCAACGAACGAGGGCTATTCACCCCCCTCTAGCCGATCGTCCCGATCCCCCAACAGGGATGTCCCTAGCAGTGGAAGTAATTCGATGAAGAAACTTCTGAGAGATTCTGAGGGTTCTTGCTTAATGTGTAGTAGGATGGAAGTGTCATGTTTGTAAGTTTTACAGCTAGCGAACTCTTGTTGGAAGACTCCCTGAAAATTGGAGAAGTGATAGATCCGGGAGGCAGGGCGCTAAACCACTTTTGTGCAGAGCCGGTTAAGGTAGTGCAAAAAACACGACACTTAAGGGCATCAGTGTAACAATGAAGGGAAGCGACTCCTGCAAATTGCGACAAATATTCTTCCGGATCGATTGTACCATCATACTTACCCACCTGAGGATTTCTGAAATATAAAGGTGGCAGCTCAGAAAGAATGTCGATGGTAAATGGACTGGGCTCATAAATTTTTGGAGCCCCCGTGGATTGACTTTCTCCTTGCCCTTCTCGCCTGGTTTGTGTTATTGGTATAGTATTTTGGTATATCCTCCTCACCGTCCCATCGCCAATTAATACTTCAGCATGTTGCACTGCCATTGGTCGAATGGGAGGAGGCCTCTCGGGTAGTTGTTCTCTGGGAGAAGGTTCGTCAGAATGGGGATGAAGATATCCTATCCTCCTTCTTTCCTTAGCTAAGGCTTCGGCTACATCGGTGTCCACCATAGCTTTCAACTGCGATGGCAATAATGTAATGGGGTTCTCTTCAGTAGAAGAGGTTGTTGGATGTTGTATCTCTTCTGGCTGCATCTCAACGTCTTACTCAGTGATGTTCCCACAGACGGCGCCAACTGATGCGGAATGGTACGCAGATTTTACCACCTCCTTTTAACGTCAAAAGACATCTAGGAGGCTTAGGGTTCTCTCTGGCCACAACAGTAATGAAAAAAGAAATAGATAGTAGTAAAAACCAACACAGAGAACAAGGACATAAGATTTTATGTGGTTCGGAATAAGGATTCCTACTCCATGGGGTGAACTCTCTCACGAGCTCCGGTGCCAAGACACTTTCATTATAAAATTCCTCTTTCATGGAAAAAAGTTTCCCGAGGTGGAGGCAAAATTTCTTACAACTTAGACAGTATATAAAATGGAAAGCGAAGTTCACTCTCCTTGAACTCTCTTCTCGTGCTCCTCCCCTTCTCTCCTTTTCTTCTTCCAGTGATTTCTCCTTCCTCCCAAGTCCGAGTGTGGTGAGAATCGAGATTGTAAAAATCCCGCCCCTATTCCTTTTGCTTTCTTTTGCTTTTATATCCCCTTCTCTATGCCAGCTGTGACAACGTAACAAACCACCCTCATCAACGTCCATGTGGAGGGCCTCCTCTCCCTGGTGCATCATTCTATTAATAAGATAAGAAATGAAAACCTTTCCACATATTGTGTGGTGTCCTAATTTGTTACAACTCCTGTGAATGCTTCGGGACATGTCTTACCTTTCTTCTTTACCCTCTCTTCCTATGTTAGATAACTTATTGTGTCATGCCCCGAGGGAGTCCCTACCAAATAAAAATCCGGCAGCATCTCTCTTGTACGGGTGACAATATGAAACTTGCATAAAAGGCCTACACAACCTACTATACATCGGTCAACACGACCGAAACAAAACCACACATGCAGGTCATAAATAGGCCTCAAGCCAACAATCAAAGTAAATATCAAATAGTCTATAATATCTAGACTTACCCCTTCTGCCATCTGAGTAGGAATACACCACCAAAACGAATCGAATAAAAGTCCATACGGACATATAAAAAATGATCAAAGTATCCATGAGTACATAATCAAAACACAAGTCCTAAACATGACTTCTAGTCAATAAACCAAAACCATAAATCCAATAACAAAAACCATCCTGACGAGGGGGTTTGGCAGTTGGACTCTCCTGGCAGTTTCATCCTGAAATAGATATAAAGAAACGGGGTAAGTTCAATGAACTCAACGGATAATAGTTGATATGCATAGTAAGATATATCTAACAATAATAATCATGCCAGTACAGTCTCCCCAATCATATATAGGAAATGCATAAAAGAGAAATGTGGAAAGACTGTACTTACCTGCATCTTTTTCCTGACATAGAAGCATGTGCCATACTAGTAGAAATAAAGTCGTCAGACCAAATACAAAAAAAATATATATATCCTATATGCATGTCAATCATATGGAACATCCAAGGCAGCAACCAAAATATAGCAAACACAATACAAATGTCATCCATGCAATATGCATGTGATACAAATGACATGGTCACCCCTGACGCCAGTCAGCCGCCTCACACGCGATGGTGAAGCTGAGTGGGTAGGGCTATGACAACTGTGCACTCTGTCATCACTGCTCCTGAGTGACCGAGTGGACAGGATGCTGTCAGAGTACACCTATCCTCTTGCCCCAAATAGAGTGGGGGAGCAATGCTCTCATCTCCTGGAAGAGGGATCCCTGCCCGCTACCACGCTGCCTCACCGCTACCCATGAGCGGACCAACGGAGCCTGACAGAGCTACTGCACACACCCTCCTGATGTACCACTAACCGATGAGTGGCAGCGTGTGCAGATCATGTAACTGGCTGCGGGCTCAACTACAAAGGAACCCCGTCCAGCCAGCATACAATCATGCAAGATGGTGCATGACACTAAAGCATGTAACACCGACCAAAATACGTATCCCGAATAATATGCACAAACAAATGGGTACATATCAATGACCTAAGTAAAACAGGGAAGGTATATCTAAAAGTTGATCAAATGCATGTATCAAGTATGGCACAGTGGCATACAAGGCAGTTAAACATAAAAATTATTGCAAGCTACAACCAACTAAACATATCAATATGACATTATCTAAAAGATAAGTCAAAATACCCGCCTGCTAAAATGCTCGAAACAATGCAATTGTCACGCATGTGGACCTGTCTCGTGACCGAAACCTGCATAAAACATAATATAATCAGATTATATAGCCAACCCTAATATCAAGTCCAAAACCTAATAGATTAAGCTATCCCCTTAACCGATCACTCACTGCCGTCATATATCCACACAATAACAGGACCCATAACCATCCCTCCAATCACACTCATTCACATCCTGCAAAAACCCCAATTTACAGCCCCTAATCGACCACAACTCTGACTCACACACGTGCACTGCCCACCCACAGCTGTTCATAGCCCTTACAACCCATAACCGAGCCACCCCCTCCCAGCCGACTCAACCCCTGTTTCACAGCCGACCACTTCCCATGTCTCACCACCCGACACCAACACATAGGCTGGACCGAAAGGAAAATAAGGGAAAAACAAGGTAATTACCAGAAACTTCAACTTCACCGGCGGCACTCCCCCCCCCCCCTCCTCAGCTGCTCTGTTCACCGAAATAATCCCATGCCAACTACCCTTGCCCTGTAACGAAATGCAGGGATCCGAACAACCACTGAAAACTTTGATTGAAGGTAGATCTCATCCGAGATCATAGAAAACAATCCCTCACCTCGCTCTAGCATAGATCGGAAGGCAGACCACCACCGGAAACACCACCTAATCCAAACTTCCCTTCCCCTCGTTTACTGCTCTCGCTCTTCTGCAGAGATCAGGCCGCCACCGATTGCCATGAGAAAGGAAGGGCGAGAGAAGGAAGAAAGAGGGTTGTGGCGGGGAACGGGATCACAGATGGGCGTTGCGAGAGGAAGCAATGAGGGAGAGATGAATCGGGTGTCATGTGCGGCGGAGGAAAGAAAGAAACCGTCGGGTACAGCGGGGAAAGAAAGAAACCGTCGGGTGCGGCGGGGAAAGAGGGGTCGGGGAAGATAATGAAACAAAGACAAGACTGGGAATAAAATAGGCATGGCTGCGACAACGATCAGAAAAAAGAAACGGCTCGAGTTAACCCTAGGTTTTTAATTAACACATTAACCCCTCAAAATTGATATTTTAAATAGGCCCTCCAAAGGTCTATTTATTTTATCCCCATAAAAATCTTTTACAATCTCCGTTTAAATCCAGAAAAAGTTCCTAAAATTCTCCAAAAATCTCGAAATAATTCTCAGGATTACTTTTCCTAAATATTGGTCGTTAAATTTATATTTTAAATTTTTCGTATTTAACATTTCTCCCCACTAATAAAAAATTTGGTCCCCAAATTTCCTACTCAAATGCATAATGAGTAAGAGATACCACAAGTACTAAAAATATATCTCACGTACCTTAAGTAAATAGGTAGGGGTATTGAGCTCTGATCTTTTCCTCAAGCTCCCAAGTAGCCTCCTCATCGGTGTGGTGACTCCACCCGACTTTAACAAGTCGCACAGTCTTATTCCGCAACTGTCATTCCTAGTGATCCAGAATCCGTACTAGAACCTCTGCGTAAGTAGCATCAGGTTAAATGGAACCTGACACATCTAACAGAATATGTGTAGAGTCTTCACATACTTCCTCAGCATGGACACATGAAACACATCATGGATACTAGCCAAGGACGGTGGTAGCGCTAGGCGGTAAGCGATTGCTCCGATCCTTTCCAAAATCTCAAACGGACCAATGTACCTAGGAGCTAGCTTACCATGGAGGTCAAATCTCTTCATTCCTTTCGTGGGTGAGACTCACAGGAATACATGATCACCAATAGAGAACTCCAGAGGTCTCTGTCTTCGATCTGCATAACTCTTCTGATGATCCTATGCCTCTGCCATCCTACGTCTGATAGTACGGACCAACTCTGCCTCATGCTGAGCTCTCTAGGGTCCGAGCAACTGGCCTCCCCAACCTCTTCCCAAAGGGTGGGTGTACGACACTGTCTACCATACAATGCTTGAAACGGGGCCATTTGGATAGCCTAATGATAGCTGTTATTGTAGGAAAATTCCACTAACGGCAAGTGGTCCTCCCAGTTGCCCCCGAAATCCATAGCACAGAACCTCAACAAATTCTCTAGTGTCTGAATGGTCCGCTCAGACTGTCCATCTGTCTGCGGATGGAATGCAGTACTAAAACAAAGTTGCGTGCCTAAGGCCTGTTGTAGACTCTGCCAGAACCGAGACATGAACCGGGGATCTCTATCTGATATAATGCTCAAAGGAACACCATGCAACCTGATGATCTCCCGACAATATAACTCTGCCAAACGATCCAAAAAGTTAGTCTTTCTTTTTTTTTTGATGAAGGTAAATATATATATCATCAAGAAAAGCACAATCATACAAAATCCTTAGATGCACACTCATGTCATGTCTGACGATGTGTCAGATCTGAGGTGTACCAAGGGCGTACATGTGCTCTCATGGGTACCTGACCTCTCATGTGTACTAAATCTCTCATGAGTACATACGCTCATACATAGTCCACCTTTCCCTCTTGCAGAGTGCAAGCTCATCTCACATGTTTCTTTCTCACATCCATGTTATCTCTTTGTCTTCGCCATTCCATGTGTTCCTTTATGCGTTGTCCATCCATGTCCATGTATGTTCATCGTTGCCGTCTCTATTCGCCACTTTTGGTAAGTGACCAACCATCAACGGATTTGCCTTGTCTTTACCGCAGCCATTTGCTACGGACTAGATAGGCCCTTCAGGTGGGCCTATTCACCTCTATTAGGCTTATTGGCTAAGCCTCAGCCTTAAACGGATTTGATGTGTCTTTACCGCAGCCGTTTGCTCCGGACTAGAGAGGCTATTGTCGGCTGCCCCTTCACCTCTTTTTTTTTTTTTTTTTTTGAAGTACACTGGAAGAGTTGCACAGTATCACTCTGGGCTTCCTTGAAGCGTTGAACGGTATCACCCTGGGGGGATAAAAGCCCTGGCATTGATCAACGACCCTGCCTTGGCGTTTTGATTGCCCTGGTATTGCCCTGGAATTGCCCTTGGATAGCCCGGAATTGAGCCAAACCACTCTGAAGTGGAAATACCACTCTGGAGTTGACCAAACCGCCTGCTCGCCGCCACAAACGCCTGAATCTTTGCCCTGTGTCTTTGTATTGCCCTGGACTTGAGCAGGCCACCCCTGTAGTGGGCCAAACCAGCTCAAAGAAAACCGCCCTGGCAACGACCCATTCTGCAGATTGGGACCACCCTGGCCTTGGTGGGAAACCACTCTGCTCTGCCCTTCCTTGTAAAAACCGCCCTAATCTTGAGCCCAAAACTGCCCTGGCATTGTGAGAACGAGCACCACGGTCACGGCCCTTGCGCAAAACCGGCAGGCGTAACCACCCTGGAAAACCCCCCTGGGCATCAGTCTTTTATTCCAAGAAAAAGCGCCTGTAAACCATACGAATAAAACCGCCACCGCCATTTCCTTGCGCCAATCTGATCAATCCACCACAATAATCCACCACGGCAATCCTTTGCGCCAAAACCACTCTGAACTAAAGCTACCCTGGGAAACCACCCTGCCAACCGCTTCTTTTGCGCCATAAACCATCCTGAAAACTAAATCCGCCCTGCCAACCCTTCCTTTTGCGCCAAAACCACTCTGAGCTAAAACCACCCTGGGTAACCACCCTGCCAGCCAATCCTTTTGCGCCATAAACCACTCTGAACTAAAACCGCCCTGCCAGCCACTCCTTTTGCACCAAAAACCACCCTGAACTAAAACCGCCCTGCCAGCGATTCCTTTAGCGCCAAAACTACTCTGGACCAAAACCACTCTGGGAACCCTCCTTGCCAGCCACTCCTTTTGCGCCATAAACCACCCTACGCTAAACCGCCCTGCCAGCCACTCCCTTTGCCCCATAAACCGCCCTGAACTCAAACCGCCCTGCCAGCCATTCCTTTGCGCCCAAAACCACCCTGAGCTAAAACCGCCCCTTTTTTTTTTTTTTTTTTTTTGAATTGAAGTACACTGGAATTGAAGTACACTGGAATTGCCCTGGGATTGAGCATGGGGAAGGATTGTCCTGTGAGTAAAGGGGGGCACGGTGGACAGGGGTTTACCATGGATTTACGTTATTCCAGATCGGCGTGGTATGTTCTCGCGGCTCCATCGCTCTGTAGACGTGAATCTGCACCTTGCGGAATATTATGTCTCCATCAAACTTCGCATCTTCAAACCTGCTTGAGTTTCTTTGCCTCCAGACTATGTGGATTAGGGCTGACATTGCTAAGTGTCGGGCTTGATTCATAGGCGTATCTTTTTTGTACCGTGATCTGAAAATTCTGAACATACTCCGGTGGGTTAGCATTTCTTCTGTCATCCGTAGCCATCCTCTAACCTTACTCCATAGTTGGCGTATTTGTTCACATTTGAAGAAGATGTGTTCCATGGTTTCCTCCTCCTGTTTACAGAAGATGCATTGTTTATCCTCCATATATTCCTGCCCTGCTCTGACCGGTAGTTTGCCATTGGCCAGCATCCACAGTGTGAATCTATGACTTGGTTGTATATCTTTCTGCCAAACTGTTACCGTCCAGGATTTCTTAGTTCCATTTTGCCGGAAATAATCATATGCCCTTCTAACTCCATCTTTGTCCTTCCCAAACCATGCTGACAGGTGTTGGCTTGCTGCCACTGCATTATTTGTGGTGCCTAGGATGCTGTTCTTGATTAGAATTAATTTCTTAATGAGTGGGGAGTACGTGTGTTTACTTTGCCAGCCCCAGATGTCTCCTCCTTGTATATATGCATGATGAACCCACCGTATCCACAGGGTGTCTTGTTTCTCTTGTATTCGCCATAAGACCTTAGCTAATAGTGCCATGTTCCATGCCTTCAGTTCTCGCAGCCCTAACCCTCCTTCATCCTTGGGTTTGCACATTGTTTTCCATGCTACCGGGGGATTTTTTGTATTCCACATAAGTGATCGGCATATACCATATATCCTTTCTATTACTCCTGTTGGAATTGGCAAGATCGACATCCAATAGCATTCTATTCCTTGCAATACTGAAGCTATTAGCTGGCTTTTCCCTGCATATGACAATGTAGCTTTTGGCCATGAGTTAACTTTCTTCAAGAGACTGTCCAGTAGCGTGCAGTAATTAGCAACTTTCAACTTCTGGGATGCAATTGGTATCCCCAGGTATCTAAATGGCATCTCCCCTGCTTTGAAACCAGTTATATCAATCAGTCTTTCATGGGTGTTTGAATCCACTCCTGCCATATAGATACTTGACTTATCCAGATTAGCATTCAGGCCTACCATCCTAGCAAATTGCTTTAGACAGTCTTTCAAGACAGCCACCGATGGTATATCCCCACGACTAAGGAGTAGGAGGTCATCAGCATACATCAAATGTGAAATCCTGAGTTCCTTACACTTGGGGTGAAACTGAAAATCAGATCTACTCGTGTACTTGGCTAGCATACGTGAGAAATATTCCATGCATAATCCAAACAGATATGGGGAGAGGGGATCCCCCTGTCTGAGTCCCCACGCCTTTAAAGAAACCATGCATGTGACCATTGATTGTAGAAAGTATGTTGGAATTTGGTGATGCTTTCTTTAATCCAAGCTATGAATTTATCTGGAAACTGCAACGATGAGAGGATATCTTGAAGGAAACCCCAGTGTACTGAGTCAAACGCTTTCTGCATATCAACTTTAAGCATACATCGTGGAGAGATTCTTTTCCTGGTGTAGTTACGCATAAGCTCTTGAGCTAAGTGTATGTTATCTGCAATACCTCAGCCCTGCACGAAAGCAATTTGTTCTTTGTGCAGCAAATGATCCATCACTTCCGATATCCGTCGCTAAGAGCTTAGCAATAATCTTGTAAACCACTGTGCAGCAGGATATCGGCCTATACTCTTGTACCTTGTGTGCCTGGGGGGATTTCGGGATCAAGGCAATCACTGTGTGGTTCCAGGATTTTAGAAGTTGACCATTGATAAAGAATTCCAAGACTGCTGCTACAACATCAGTTTTGACTAGATCCCATGAGTGTTTGAAAAATTTTGAGTTGTATCCATCTGGTCCTGGGGCTTTGAGGTCCCCAATGTCAAATAAGGTCGTCCGATTTCTTCTTCCGCTGGCAACTGCTATCGCCTCTGCTGCCTTCGAAGTTTCGCCAAATTGCATGCGCTCCTTTGAAGTCAGTCCTCGTTTCCTCTACCCCTAGTTGATTCTGAAAGTATGTTAGGAATTCCTTCGCTATTTCTTCTACTGAGTTTGTGTGCTCCCCATTCGGCTTTTCTATTGCTACTATTTCTCTTTTCTTGTTGTTTCTCTTCACCAGTGCATGAAAAAAGGATGTGTTCCTGTCTGTTTTCCGGAAATATTCATGTTTTGCTCTCTGTAAGTAGAATAGATATTCTGCCCTCTCAAGTAGCTCCGCTTTCCTTCTTATGGAGTTATATTCCTCATCCATATGTCCTCGAGTCCTCACCGTGCATTGTTTCCAATTGTTGTCGTGCCAGCTTGACTCTCTCTTGAATGTGTTGGTAGTGAAGGTGATTGAACTGCCTGAAGTGCGGTTTGAGTAGCGTGAGTTTCTATTTTATCTTATACTGCATTGTGCCATACATAGTGCTGGGGAGGACTGTTTGCCATTTTCTTGCAAGATTTCCCATAGTCGGGATGGGTCGTCCCACATGTTATAAAATCCGAACGGTTTGAGTTTTTGTTGCTCGAGTTTCAAGACGTAAACTATGCATGCTGCATGATCTGAAATTGTCCCTGGCATTCTAAAATCTGCATAGCTGCTTCGGTTCTGTTCCATCCATCTTCTATTGCCCATTGCACGGTCCAATTTGCTCACTATGTGCCCATTTGTCCATGTGAATTTACACCCTATGGAGTGTAAGTCTTCAATACCAGCCTCCATTATAAAGTTCTGGAAATCTGTTGTAGCATATGTTGTGACCGGCATACCTCCTTGCTTATCTGCCTGGGAAAGAGGTGAGTTGAAATCACCTAATATTAACCAAGGTATCTGCATTGCGTCGACAATCTGTGAAAGCGCTGCCCACATGCTTTTCCTGCTTGTTATCGACAGTTGACCGTATATGAATGTGACTGCATAAACGAACCCTGTGGTCTTACATTTTATCCTAGTGTGTATCAATTGCTCTTCCCACCTTTCAACATTGAGCTCAATGAGTTGCGTTTCCCATATAAGTAGCATTCTGCTTCTTGAAGAGTTCCCTACCGCTCTCGATCTCCCATTTCAAACCTTCCATTCTTTAAATTCAAGTAACACTGTGTTAACTTTGTTTCTAGTACACTTAGGACGCTAACTTTTGTTGCGTATGAGGTCCGCCACACGCTTCGCTTGAGGCCTTTATTTAGACCACTTAAGTTCCATGATCCAATCTTCATCGGTTTGCAGTGGCCTCCCGCCTAGCATTAGTGTTCTTCCTTGCTTTTCATGTTTCGCTCCTGCTCAATCTTGCCCTTTTCTCTATCTGTTCTTGTGTGTCTTGTAGATCTTCCTCCTGTGTTTCTTTGTCTTCATTTGTTTTTATTGATGCTTCTTTCTTGCCCCATCGGGCAGCTGGTAACCCTAGGATGATCAACGGGAAGTTACTGACTTGGCCATCTTGTGAATCTACTTGCCCGCTATTCACCTTCCCATCTGTATATTGTTTATGCTCCTATATTATGCTGCTGGATGTTATCTTATGTTCTTCCACTCTTTCATTTGGACTGCCTGATATTTCTGCATCATGTTCTCCCGACATTTTTGTTGTTATGTTTTTGCCACTTGCTCTGAATACTCTTTTCCCCCATTAGCCACTTGCCTTTCTTCTGATCTCATCATTTGTATTGTTTCCGTCGATATTCTTGTTGCTCCGCTCTCATGATATACTGTAATGCTCGTTTCTTATCATGTATATATACATTATTTTTGCCCATTTCTTCCTGTTCATCATTCTGCTTGTCATTATTCCCTCCTTTCCCTCTGATACTCCGTCTGAGACTGACCGGTTTCTCTGCATTTATTGTTGATCTATCCTTCAATGAGTTGCCCCCATCCCCTGTTGTATGCTCGATTTGTTCTTGTACACCAGGCCCCATTCTGATACTCATTATATTTCCCGTGTTAGTCCTGTCCAATGCCTCAGGCTTCTGTATGATTTCCCCATCATCGCTTTGATTCTTGCACGCTCAATGTCCTCTCTTTTGCTCAGTATTTCACTTTCGCCTGCGTGCTTTAGTGCCAGTCTGCACAAGTGTCCCTTTATCTGATATTGTTGTTCCCAAAATTGTTTCCAGATCTGATTTCTCCTTGACGGTTATCAACTGCTTTGCCCTCGGATTTCTTGCCCCATCCTGTGTTCCATGCACCGGATTCAGCTGATCCCCTGATGTTGATCTAACTAGTCTATGCACTTCTGGGTTCCCATTTTGCCCATTCTGCTCTTGCTACTCTGCTATTGCTGGACTCGCTTGCTCCTTTCCTTTATTCGTTTGTTTGCCGTATTTCTTCTGTCCTCCTTGGCTGGCTTGGCTGTATATGTTGCCTTCCTATCTGCATGTAGTCCCTGTTACATCTATTCTCGCCTGTCTCATTTGCATATCTTCGCGGGGTTGTTTCTTCCTCTTTCCGTTATATTGCCACTCGCCTTTACTGTTATTACTGTGTTCCCATTCTGGTGTGTTTTCCTTTGTATTTCCCTCTGCAGTTGTTTCCTCCCCTATCGCCATTTCCCTTGTTGCAGCATCCACATATACTATCATTTGTTGGTCCGTTACCTCCATTGCCTCCATTGGCACTGCTGGTTGTTTTCCCCTCACAGTCGTTGGACAGTCCCCATGGTAGTGGCCCATTAGCTTGCAAGATTTACAGAGTTTCAGATTGGATTCAAATTTGACCTGTACATCCGGCATGATGGCTATGATTGTGGGCGTTCCATGGAGATATCGACTTACCAAGACTCGCATAATTAACCCGCTCTCTTACTTTGGTGTACTGTCAGATATAGTGGCGTACAACTTGTGAGGCTACTTTGCTTAGCCCCGAGGTGGACCAAGAGTCCAAAGGCATCCGCAGATTTGCATCCACACCGAATCGAGCTTGAGATTCCTCCCAAGGAGAAACACGCGTAATGTTTTGAGGTATAGGGACTCCGATGCATTGTATGGCCCTCCTTCTAAGACTGCATTCTGCAGCTCTTTACTTGCAAATTTAAACACCATCCATAAGGAGTTATGTGTAAGGAGCTTATGCGGTGCCCGCCATCTTGCTGTGATCCCTTTTAGTGCCCTCCATCCTGGAAACCTCCCTAGGAACCTGCCAATTAGACAAAAACCCACTGATTCTTCTATTGCTTCTAGATCCTTAGCACCTAATTTCGTTCGTCCTTCTTGCTTCTGGAATTGTTTCAGGGCGGTATCTGAACTATACACTCTATTCTCTCTGAAAAGATCAGACCATTTGTGTGTCTTACTCATTTCCGGTGGTTCCGTGGGCTCCGACGCCATTGGTGCTTGACGTCCTTCTTCCTTTTCCCCAGTCTCATGTCTGTCAGTTACCTCCCCCTGTTGAGTGTTCTTGGTTTCCTTTCCAGGTCCATTTCCTTCCGATGTTTGATTCTCCAGCCTCTGCAGTCTCTGTGTTGAGCTTCCAGCAGTGTCCCACATCCAGGGCTTCCATCCTCGTCGAGGAATTTTCCCCCCTCCTCGCATGTCCTTTGTCCTGTGTTATTCAGGCTATCGGGCTATCGGGTTGTCTTGGCGTAAGTTAAACGGGTTGTGGGTTTTCGGAGAAGTCTAGGAAAAGTGGTCCCGGCTATCGGGTTGTCTTGGCGTAAGTTAAACGGGTTGTGGGTTTTTTCGGAGAAGTCTAGGAAAAGTGGTCCCGGGCGAACTTTCGCTAGATTCGGAAATTTGAAAAGCTACCGTTCACTTTGTCTTCTCGTTGGCCGTGCCTTCCGCATCAGACGCTCGCCGCCACCTACCACCGTCCTTGCCTTCCGTCTTTCTCCCGTCTCCGGCGAACTCTGGGTAATGACCCCTTAGTCCATCAGAAGAAATCCTGCAATTGGGTTCTCCCTGAAAGCTTTAGGAGTAGTCGCTAGGGTTTCCTTGGGAGCTTTGGAATCTGTCGCTCGTTGAAACTGGGTTCCTTTGCTCCCGACTGCTCCACCACCCTGTTTCCCCACCGGTTGTCCTTCCCTCCGCTATTCCGCTGTTGCTAGCTGTTGTCTGCCCTCTCCTGCGGAAACAGATTACGTTACCTGCATGCACCTTAGGTTTCGCCAAAGAAATGTCTTTCGCGTCCTTGGGCCTCAGCTGCTGATTCCACTACCCACTTCACCCTCCGATCTCCGACGCTCTTCTTGGCTTGCTGTATTTTCCTGTGCGTGAGTGTTCTTCACCAGCTCCTGGGGCTCAGGATACGCCGTCACTGCTGCTCCGCCTTTCCAAACGCCAGCCGCCACCGCCGAGATCCTAGGGAACGTAGAGAGAAGCCAGAGCTTCTCTCTCTCTAGTGCCTTAACTGAGAGCTCAACTGAGAGCTCTTTCCATACGCCGTCACTGCTGCTCCGCCTTTCCAGCGCCAGCCGCCACCGCCGAGATCCTAGGGAACGTAGAGAGAAGCCAGAGCTTCTCTCTCGAGCGCCTTAAACTGAGATGGGTAAACTTTTTATAGTTGCCGCCACCAGTCCCGAAGGACTCCCCTCTTCAGAAACCCCGAAGGATTTTTGGGTGAATGGTACAACTTTCCCTATTGGAGCGTACTCAGTCTAGCCCGCCGGACACTGCTCATTGAACCCCGCACTTATTCGTGGGGGTTGCAATTCCTGCAGTCCTTGAGGTTCGAACCTGAGACCTCTAACTGGATACCTCCACGCTCTAGCCACTAGGACTCTAGCGCTTCGGTAAAACTGAGATGGGTAAACTTTTTTTAGTTGCCGCCACCAGCCCCGAAGGACTCCCCTCTTTAGAAACCCCGAAGGATTTTTGGGTGAATGGTACAACTTTCCCTGTTGGAGCGTACTCAGTCTAGCCCGTCGGACACTGCTCGTTGAACCCCGCACATATTCGTGGGGGTTGCAATTCCTGCAGTCTTTGAGGTTCGAACCTGAGACCTCGAACTGGATACCTCCACGCTCTAGCCACTAGGAATCTAGCGCTTCGGTAAAAAAACTGAGATGGGTAAACTTTTTATAGTTGCCGCCACCAGCCCCGAAGGACTCCCCTCTTCAGAAACCCCGAAGGATTTTTGGGTGAACGGTTCAACTTTCCCTGTTGGAGCGTACTCAGTCTAGCCCGCCGGACACTGCTCGTTGAACCCCGCACTTATTCGTGGGGGTTGCAATTCCTGCAGTCCTTAAGGTTCGAACCTGAGACCTCGAACTGGATACCTCTACGCTCTAGCAACTAGGACTCTAGCGCTTCGGTAAAACTGAGATGGGTAAAATTTTTATAGTTGCCGCCACCAGCCCCGAAGGACTCCCCTCTTCAGAAACCCCGAAGGATTTTTGGGTGAACGGTACAACTTTCCCTGTTGGAGCGCATGGCCTAGCTCACGGACATCCGTTGAACCCCGCACTTATTCGTGGGGGTTGCAATTCCTGCAGTCGTTGAGGTTCGAACCTGAGACCTCGAACTGGATACCTCCACGCTCTAGCCACTAGGACTCTAGCGCTTCGGTTAAACTGAGATGGGTAAACTTTTAATAGTTGCCGCCACCACCAAGGACTCTCTTGTAAACCCCGGCGATTTTTGGGTGAACGGTACAACTTTCCTCGTTGGAGCGCATCGCCTAGCCCGCTGACATCGCTGCTGAACCCCGCACTTATTTGTGGGGGTTGCAATTCCTGCAGTCCTTGAGGTTCAACCTCGAGACTGAATCGATACCTCCACGCTCTAGCCACTAGGACTCTAGCGCTTCGGTAAAACTGAGATGGGTAAACTTTTTGTAGTTGCCGCCACCAGCCCCGAAGGACTCCCCTCTTAAGAAACCCCGAAGGATTTTTTGGTGAATGGTACAACTTTCCCTGTTGGAGCGTACTCAGTCTAGCCCGCCGGACACTACTCGTTGAACCCCGCACTTATTCGTGGGGGTTGCAATTCCTGCAGTCCTTGAGGTTCGAACCTGAGACCTCGAACTGGATACCTCCACGCTCTAGCCACTAGGACTCTAGCGCTTCGGTTAAACTGAGATGGGTAAACTTTTTATAGTTGCCGCCACCAGCCCCGAAGGACTCCCCTCTTCAGAAACCCCGAAGGATTTTTGGGTGAACGGTACAACTTTCCCTGTTGAGCGCATCGGCCTAGCCCACCGACATCGCCGCTGAACCCGCACTGACTTATTCGTGGGGTTGCAATTCTCGCAAATCCTTTAGGTTCGAACCTGAGACCTCGAACTGGATACCTCCACGCTCTAGCCTCTAGGACTTTAATGCTTCGGTAAAACTGAGATGGGTAAACTTTTAATAGTTGCCGCCACCAGCCCTGAAGGACTCCCCTCTTCAGAAACCCCGAAGGATTTTTGGGTGAACGGTTCAACTTTCCTGCTGAGCGCATCAAGATAGCTCACGGACATCGCTCATCAACCCGTACTTATTCGTGGGGGTTGCAATTCCTGCAGTCCTTGAGGTTCGAACCTGAGACCTCGAACTGGATACCTCCACTCTCTAGCCATTAGGACTCTAGCGCTTCGGTAAAAAAAAAATTGAGATGGGTAAACTTTTTATAGTTGTTGCCAACAGCCCCGAAGGACTCCCCTCTTCAGAAACCCCGAAGGATTTTTGGGTGAACGGTACAACTTTCCCTGTTGGAGCGCATCGGCCTAGCTCACGGACATCGCCGTTGAACCCCGCACTTATTCGTGGGGTTGCAATTCCTGCAGTCCTTGAGGTTCGAACCTGAGACCTCGAACTGGATACCTCCACGCTCTAGCCACTAGGACTCTAGCGCTTCGGTAAAACTGAGATGGGTAAACTTTTTATAGTTGCCGCCACCAGCCCCGAAGGACTCCCCTCTTCAGAAACCCCGAAGGATTTTTGGGTGAACGGTACAACTTTCCCTGTTGGAGCGTACTCAGTCTAGCCCGTCGGACACTGCTCGTTGAACCCCGCACTTATTCGTGGGGGTTGCAATTCCTGCAGTCCTTGAGGTTCGAACCTGAGACCTCGAACTGGATACCTCCACGCTCTAGCCACTAGGACTCTAGCGCTTTGGTAAAAAAATGGAGATGGGTAAACTTTTTATAGTTGCCGCCACCAGCCCCGAAGGACTCCCCTCTTCAGAAACCCCGAAGGATTTTTGGGTGAACTGTTCAACTTTCCTGCTGAGCGCATCGATCTAGCCCGCCGGACACTGCTCGTTGAACCCCGCACTTATTCGTGGGGGTTGCAATTCCTGCAGTCCTTGAGGTTCGAACCTGAGACCTCGAACTGGATACCTCCACACTCTAGCCACTAGAACTCTAGCGCTTCGGTTAAACTGAGATGGGTAAACTTTTTATAGTTGCCGCCACCAGCCCCGAAGGACTCCCCTCTTCAGAAACCCCGAAGGATTTTTGGGTGAACGGTACAACTTTCCCTGTTGGAGCGTACTCAGTCTAGCCCGCCGGACACTGCTCGTTGAACCCCGCACTTATTCGTGGGGGTTGCAATTCCTGCAGTCCTTGAGGTTCGAACCTGAGACCTCGAACTGGATACCTCCATGCTCTAGCCTCTAGGACTCTAATGCTTCGGTAAAACTGAGATGGGTAAACTTTTAATAGTTGCCGCCACCAGCCCTGAAGGACTCCCCTCTTCAGAAACCCCGAAGGATTTTTGGGTGAACGGTTCAACTTTCCCTGTTGGAGCGTACTCAGGATAGCCCGCCGGACACTGCTCGTTGAACCCTGCACTTATTCGTGGGGGTTGCAATTCCTGCAGTCCTTGAGGTTAGAACCTGAGACCTCGAACTGGATACCTCCACGCTCTAGCCATTAGGACTCTAGCGCTTCGGTAAAAAAAAATACTGAGATGGGTAAACTTTTTATAGTTGTCGCCAACAGCCCCGAAGGACTCCCCTCTTCAGAAACGCCGAAGGATTTTTGGGTGAACGGTACAACTTTCCTCGTGAGCGCATTCCTAGCTCACGGACATCGCCGCTGAACCCCGCACTTATTCGTGGGGTTGCAATTCCTGCAGTCCTTGAGGTTCGAACCTGAGACCTCGAACTGGATACCTCCATGCTCTAGCCACTAGGACTCTAGCGCTTCGGTAAAACTGAGATGGGTAAACTTTTTATAGTTGCCGCCACCAGCCCCGAAGGACTCCCCTCTTTAGAAACCCCGAAGGATTTTTGGGTGAACGGTACAACTTTCTCGTTGGAGCGTGCATCGCCTAGCCCGTTGACATCGCCGTTGAACCCCGCACTTATTCGTGGGGGTTGCAATTCCTGCAGTCCTTGAGGTTCGAACCTGAGACCTCGAACTGGATACCTCCACGCTCTAGCCACTAGGACTCTAGCGCATCGGTAAAAAAATGGAGATGGGTAAACTTTTTATAGTTGCCGCCACCAGCCCCGAAGGACTCCCCTCTTCAGAAACCCCGAAGGATTTTTGGGTGAACTGTTCAACTTTCCCTGTTGGAGCGCATCGCCTAGCTCACGGACACGCCGTTGAACCCCGTACTTATTCTAGGGGGTTGCAATTCCTGCAGTCCTTAAGGTTCGAACCTGAGACCTCGAACTGGATACCTCCACGCTCTAGCCACTAGGACTCTAGCGCTTCGGTAAAACTGAGATGGGTAAACTTTTTATAGTTGCCGCCACCAGCCCCGAAGGACTCCCCTCTTCAGAAACCCCGAAGGATTTTTGGGTGAACGGTACAACTTTCCCTGTAGGAGCGCATCGCCTAGCCCGCTTGACATCGCTGCTGAACCCCGCGACTTATTCGTGGGGTTGCAATTCTGCATCCTTGAGGTTCAACTCGAGACTCCGGATACCTCCACGCCTAGCCACTAGGACTCTAGAAAAGTGAGATGGGTAAACTTTTTATAGTTGCCGCCACCAGCCCCGAAGGACTCCCCTCTTCAGAAACCCCGAAGGATTTTTGGGTGAACGGTACAACTTTCCCTGTAGGAGCGTACTCAGTCTAGCCCGCCAGACACTGCTCGTTGAACCCCGCACTTATTCGTGGGGGTTGCAATTCCTGCAGTCCTTGAGGTTCGAACCTGAGACCTCGAACTGGATACCTCCACGCTCTAGCCACTAGGACTCTAGCGCTTCGGTTAAACTGAGATGGGTAAACTTTTTATAGTTGCCTGTTGGGTTTCCGGCACTGCGGCGTGTGTGTGTTCGATCATGTTTCGTAAACACGAGCACAGCGGAAGCAATTAAAAATAATAAATCTATATTTATTACAACACACACAACACATGCATGCTATTACAACAAGTGTAGACATAACCGTAAATTAAAATTTGCAATAAAAGAAAATTAAACTACGTTATACCTTCCGTATGACGTGTAGCGGAAACGGCATCAACCGGAACGATCCTCGTAAGAATCGTCTCTATCCGTATCCACGCCGAGCTCCTCGGGATGACTTCACTAAGTCACGAGCTTCGTCTTCGTATGGGTTACTAGCCTCGTGTTGAAGACAACGTGATCGAGAGATGATCACGATCCGAATCCAAATTCGGATCCTAAAACGAGTTCTCAAAACTCGCTTCTCCGGAGAGGTATTCGTCAACCGTTTGACGAATCCTTCGTCCTCCACCTTAGAGGATTACCGGAGATCAAATCCCCGGTAAGTTAGCCACTTTCGGAGCACTAACCGTCGTCCAAACGACGCTCCGACGAAAGGAGGAGAAGCTGTCCAGAAAACTGGACAGCTTGGTGGAGGAGTAGGCGCCGGCCAAAACAAGGAGAGAAAAAGCTCACCTTGATGCCGAACCTTTAGGAGATCACCGGAGGGTCGCCGGAGGTTCACCGGCTGGAGCTTGGACACCAGCAAGGGTCTTCGACGGCGGCACAAAGCTGGGCGGCGGCAGCTTTAGGGTTGGCGCCGATTAACTCCTCCAAGGAGTGGGCGGCAACTCAAGGGGGGGCTAGGGTTTGGATTAGTTAGGGTTTAACAATCCCTTAAGCCCACTTTTATAGAGAACTAATTCTCTTAATGGTTAATGGATCATATCCATAAAGCCCGTTACCCCGCTCCATTAAGATAAGTTAAAATAAACCAAACCATGATGGTTTATTTTAAGTTAAAACGAACCGAACCAACTTTTGGTTCATTCGTTTAAAATAAACCAAACCCTTTGGTTTATTCTTATCCATTGGATTAGAACCAAACCATTTTGGTCCATCCATTATGTCTTCATAAGACACTGCCCATTCACGCTTCCATTGCGACTGAAACAATTTCATGCTCGCTTTATGTTTGGTCCAACCAAACATAGTTTCTCTCGGTCTGAGAATCCCATTCTCAAGCTCGTTTTAAATCCTTTGGATTACACTCGTTGTGCGTGTGACCAAATAGGTTCTCGGTTTATGTTGGCCGCCTATAATTAACCATTAATTATAGAACGATCATGAGTGGCACCTAGTAGTACATCATGATCCCCAATTAACCGAAAAGATCAACGGTTGATCCAGAACTATTTCTGAAACCCTTCAGTAGCTCGAATGAATCGTGCCCCATTCCCTTCACTCATCTTATACCCACTTGGTTCAAGACATGGTCTATTGTGTCAGTCCCCACTAGGCTGACTACGTCACACCTAGCCCAAGTATCATTTTCTCGTCCTACGGATTCTAGTTACTCCACATGTATCGAAGAGTACTTTACTCTAAACATGTAATGCTTTGGCCAAAGACTTTAGTAACAATCCGACGAGAGGCCATGGGTATACATCTCCTCGCAAGGAGTGGTGAATCCTTTATAGGCTATTCAAACACCTTCGATCACTTCGACTTATACCCAATCATCCCGGGTCCACATCTCCTCGAAGATGTTTGCTTAAGATGTCAAAGCATAAGTCTTCATGATCAAGATGACTTGAATACCGCAAGTCAAAGGAACATCGCACTTAAGCCACAGTAAGAACTTCATTGACATATCTATATATGCAGAGAACCATACGAAGTCTTACGGCTGGTCACTCCAATGAACTAGTTACCATAACTAGCATCCACGATTAACTCTGGACATCACTATGTCTCCAGCCAGTGAGAATCAGCTGCTTGGATACACCAAGGAGTATACCTCGTGCTAGTCTCGACAGAATTGATGGTGTCCAAATCCATCAATTCATCGACTAGGGATAATTCCGATACATCACAATTACACATGTAGAGATACTCACTAGTTGTGATCCAATCACAAATTCTCTCATGCCGTGAATCGATCGTGACATTCAAGAAATGAGTTTAAGATCCAATCAAATACATAAAACATGTATACTCAAATAGTGAATCTTCATTTATCATATAAATGGTTCATACATAAGCGCATTGCCTTAGGACATCTCTCATATATTACTAACAGACTCCACTTGGCCTAATGCCAATCGCTATGGGATCCAATACCATAAGCTCTAACATGACCCTCAAACTTACTTTGAGGTAATGCCTTAGTCAAAGGATCCGCTAAGTTCCTTTCAAAGGGAATTTTCTCGATTTGTATTTCGCTCCTACTTATGATCTCTCCGATAAGATGATAGCTACACATGTTTGGATCGTTGATGAGACCTTGGTTCTTTCTCCTGCAATTGCTCCATTGTTGTCGCAGAGACGGTATTGCTTCAACAATGGCGGAATCACACCAAGTTCATGAACGAACTTCTTGATCCAAACCGCCTTTCACGCCTGGCCGCAATATATTCCCGCCTCGATGGTAGAATCCGCCATGATCCTCTTGTTTGGATCTTTTCCAACTCATCGCGCTCATTCAAGGTGAACACGATCCGCATCGAGACCGAATCATCCTTGTCTGTCTCGAAGCCGCATCCGTATACCCGCGTATCACCATGTCCCCTCCATATATTAGGAACACATCCTTAGTTCTTCTCAAGTACTTAAGGATCGTCTTAATACCGCCCAATGATCCATTCTCGGATCGGATTGGTATCGCCGTGACACTCAGAGCGTACGATACATCGGGCCTCATACATAACATAGCATACATGATAGATCCTATTGCGGATGCATAGGGAATCTTACTCATGCAAATCCTCTCGTCTTCTGTGCGCGGACACATAGACTTCGAAAGGTGTACCCCATGCCTGATGGGCAGATAACCTTTCTTGGATTCCGACATGCTAAACCTCTTTAGCACTCGGTCTATATATGTAGACTGCGAAAGACCAAGCAACCGTTTCGATCTATCTCTATA
Organism: Wurfbainia villosa; assembly: GCA_025175895.1. Classification (NCBI taxonomy): domain Eukaryota; kingdom Viridiplantae; phylum Streptophyta; class Magnoliopsida; order Zingiberales; family Zingiberaceae; genus Wurfbainia; species Wurfbainia villosa. The sequence continues at coordinate 75,422,304 of CM046000.1, read as the reverse complement.
GATCTTAATCCCAAGGATGTAGGTTGCTTCTCCCAGGTCTTTCATGGAGAATGTCTTGGACAACCAAACCTTAACTGACTGTAAGATTGACACATCGTCTCCTATAAGTAATATGTCATCGACATATAATACTAGGAACACGACTGCACTCCCACTAACCTTCTTGTACACACAAGGTTCGTCTGGATTTTGTGAGAAATCAAACTTTTGATCGTCTCATCAAAAAGGATATTCCAGCTCCTGGATGCTTGCTTCAATCCATAAATGGATCGTCGCCATTTGCATACCTTGGTTTTATCAACCGATGTGAAACCCTCAGGCTGTATCATATACACGTCCTCGAGCAGGTTTCCATTAAGGAAAGCTGTTTTCACATCCATCTGCCATATCTCATAATCATAATGAGCCGCTATGGCCAGGAGCATCCTAATGGATTTAAGCATAGCTACAGGCGAATAGGTTTCGTCATAATCAACACCTTGCTTTTGACGATATCCTTTCGCCAACAATCTAGCCTTATAGGTAATCACATTACCATCCATGTCGGTTTTCTTCTTGAAAACCCACTTGCACCCTATAGGCTTTATGCCTTCAGGTGGGTCAACCAAGTTCCAAACTTGGTTTTCGTACATGGAATCCATTTCCGACTTCATGGCACCAAGCCACTTATCCCTTTCTGAACTTGTCAGCACTTCTTCATAACTGGTAGGCTCCTCATCATCAATGAGTAACACGTCATTCGATTCACTTACGAGAAATCCATATCTCTCAGGAATATTGCGTGTTCTACCAGATCTACGAAGATGTGGTGTTACAATAGGTCCAGCCGATTGCTCATCACTATGAGTTGTCGGCTGTTGTGCTTCACCAGGTATCTCATCAATGTCTATTTGAGTCTCTCGAGCCTCCTCAAGCTCGACAATACTCCCACTATTTTCTTGCAAGAGAAACTCTTTCTCTAGAAACACAAAGATGCCTCAAACAAACACTTTTGTTCCACAGATGATAGAATTGGTAACCCCTTGTTTCCTTAGGGTATCCAATAAATAGACATTTATCGACTTAGCATCCTGCTTGTCCGATACACATCACTTACATAAGCAGGACAACCCCATATCTTCAAGTAAGATACATGAGGTTTCTTACCATTCCATATCTCATATGGAGTAGTTGAGACTACCTTGGTAGGCATTCTGTTTAACAAGTAAACAGCTGTCTGAAGTGCATAAACCCAAAAGGACTTGGGAAGAGTTGCATGATTCATCATTGACCTGACCATGTCCAACAAGGTCCGGTTACGCCTCTCAGATACACCATTATGCTGTGGTGTATAGGGCGGAGTCCATTGAGATAATATACCATTGTCTCTTAGGTAATCAAGAAACTCTTGACTTAAGTATTCACCACCTCGATCCGATCGAAGTATTTTAATACTCTTGTCATGTTGTTTCTCTACTTCATTTCTGAATTCTTTGAACCTTTCAAAGGCTTCAGACTTGTGTTTCATCAAGAACACATACCCAAACCATGAGTAATCATCGGTGAAGGTAATGAAGTAGCTATAGCCTCCTAAAGCTTGAGTTGACATAGGTCCACATACATCAGTATGTATTAGACCTAGTAACTCTCCCACTCGTTCACCTTTTCCCGTAAAAGGTAACTTAGTCATCTTGCCTTTTAAGCATGATTCGCATGTATCGTATGAATCCAATTCAAACGATTCCAGAATTCCACATCAGTGTAATTCGGACATGCGTTTCTTGCTTACATGGCCAAGACGACAATGCCACATGTAGGAGTCTATTTGATTATCCTTTCGAGCACTCTTGTTGCTCGCTTCGATATTGCAAATGTCACTGGATACGTCCAACGTATAAACACCATTGCTTAAAGTTCCAGTCCCATAAAGAACCCCATTCAAAGTTATGTAACAACAATTGTTACTAAACGTCAAATGGAAACCATTTCTATTTAAACAAGAAATAGAAATGATGTTCTTTATCAACAAAGGAATATAAAAGCAATTGTCCAGTTCTAAGACAAGTTCTGCAGGGAGTTTCAACAAATACGTTCCGATGGCGAGTGCAGCAACCTTTGCTTCATTCCCAACACATAAATTTGACTCTCCCTTGACGAGTCTTCTTCTATTCCTTAGCCCATGTATGTCTTTACATATATGTGAGCCACACCCAGTATCCAATACCCAAGTGTTTGAGGAAATAGAATGACAATCAATAACGAAGATATCTGAAGAAGATGGGGCATCCGATGCCTTATTCTTCTTCACGGACTCTTGATAAACCTTGCAATTTCTTCGCCAATGACCCTCCTTGCCATAATGATGGCAAGTGCCCTTTGCCGGTTCCGCTTTTTAGCCTTTTTCTTCTTCCCTTCTTGTTCCTTTGACTCTCTTAGAACCTTTCTTCGAGGAATCAACTAACAACACTGCCCCCTACTCATGCTTCTCGTAAGGCTCCACAGCCTTCAAAGATGTTGAGCAAGACTACAGATGAACCTCCTCGCATCTCAGAGGTGAAGAGGAGCTTGAGATTTCAACCTTCAATCTCACTTGCTCATCAACCAACTCACAGAGATGAAGGACTACGATATGAGCATCCATATGCTCATGCGTCGCTTTCGTGAGCTTGGGTTCCATCGTGGCTAGCATGATGCAACTCATTTGTTCGTAATCACTCACATGTTTCGAGTAGGCCAACAATTGGTCCAAAGTTGCATCGTCACTAGGATCAAGTGGAAGAGGCGCTCGAGGACATACACAAGCTTTTCACCTTGAGAACAATTCTCAAGTTTCTAAGCCACCCAAGAAGTTCGCCCACTAATTTATTTGAATCCAAAATGGAACGCAAATTCAAACACATCATGATCAATATATTAACTTAGAAATACAAAACGAGCATATATGAGAAAGATGATTTTAAAATGCATCAATATACATTTATAAATCCCATTCATTTTTCGAATTTCAAAACCCCAAAATCACTTCGAGATCGAGGTCCATCTCCGAATGGGTTGATATCCATCATAGTTATGAACAACCTCGAGAGAGTCCAACAAGCCATTCATAACTGACGGTAGGTATCATCTATACCGATTGCATATCACGATATGCAACTATCACAATGTGCTATCAACTAATTGAATGTTCACACATACATCGGGTTGTTAACACATTAACAAGTATGCATCATATGCATAGCACCCAACTTCACCTCCCTTTACATCGACCTTGGAGAGAGTCCAACAAGCCGATGCTCCAGGTTAAAGCCAACCCATTAATCAGGACATAGTTTTAATATGGTTAGAGCGCATTCAACCAATTAGCCAAGCTTGGAGAGAGTCCAACAACCAAAGCTAACGATTGACCTCTGACTCTTACCATATTAGTATTAAACTATTCCATGGTTTGAACATATTCAGGTTCGAGCCGGGCTTGGAGAGAGTCCAACAACCCAAACAAGAAACAGAACTCTGGTTCTAACCATATTAATGGAAGGTGTAGGCTTTAATATTGATTACGGGTTTTTATGTCTCATCCTCTTTGCATGCAAATAACTATTATCTACATGGCATGGCATACATGGCATACATCTACATGTCACGACACGCATGGCATAATGTTATGCATCTAATGCAATTACATGGCATACAATTATGTCATGTATATAATTTCCTTATATGTCATAACTATTTATGGAAATTAAATATGTTTAAGATTTGATTCTCCAAATCAAATCATAATTAAATTAGGAAACAAATTTCCAAATCTAATCACATATTTTATTCATGGAATTATTTGATTAAGGAAAATCTATTTAGGAAACCAATTCCCTAAATCATTGAAACTACTTACAGAAATAAAATATTTTAAGATTTGATTTCCCAAATCAAATCATGATTAAATTAGGAAACAAATTTCCAGAATCTAATCAAATATTTTATTTATGGAAAATATCAATTTCCATAAATACTTCCAACTTTCCAAAAGTGGAAGATTTCCATAAATACTTCTAGACTTTCCAAAATTGAAAAATTTCCATAAATACTTCTAAATTTCCAAAATTAGAAAATTTCCAGAAATACATTATGACTATCGCAAAACCAATTTTACGATTATGTTGAAACACAACCTGGGCTCTGATACCACTGTTGGGTTTCCGGCACCGCGGCGTGTGTGTGTTCGATCATGTTTCGTAAACATGAGCACAGCGGAAGCAATTAAAAATAATAAATCTATATTTATTACAACACACACAACACACGCATGCTATTACAACAAGTGTAGACATAACCGTAAATTAAAATTTGCAATAAAAGAAAATTAAACTACGTTATACCTTCCGTATGACGTGTAACGGGAACGGCATCAACCGGAACGATCCTCGTAAGAATCGTCTCTATCCGTATCCACGCCGAGCTCCTCGGGATGACTTCACTAAGTCACGAGCTTCGTCTTCGTACGGGTTACTAGCCTCGTGTTGAAGACAACGTGATCGATGTTAGTAATATATGAGAGATGTCCTAAGGCAATCGCCTTATGTATGAACCATTTATATGATAAATGAAGATTCACTATTTGAGTATACATGTTTTATGTATTTGATTGGATCTTAAACTCATTTACTGAATGTCCACGATACGATTCACAAGATGAGAGAATTTGTGATTGGATCACAACTAGTGAGTATCTCTACATGTGTAATTGTGATGTATCTAATTATCCTAGTCGATGAATTGATGGATCCGACACCATCAATTCGCTGAGACTAGCACGCAGGTATACCCTTGGTGTATCCAAGCAAACCGATTCTCACCGGGCCGAGACATAGTGATGTCCGAGTTAATCGTGGATGCTAGTTATGGTAACTAGTTCATTGGAGTGACCATGTAAGACTTCATATGGTTCTCTGCATATATAGATATGTCAATGAAGTTCTTATCGTGGCTTAAGTGCGATGTTCCTTCGACTTATGTATTCAAGTCATCTTGATCATGGAGACTTATGCTTTGACATCTTAAGCAAACATCTCTAAGGAGATGTGGACCCGGATGATTGGGTATAAGTAAGTGATCAAGGTGTTTGAATAGCCTATAAAGGATTCACCACTCGAGGAGATGTATACCCATGGCCTCTCGTCGGATTGTTACTAAAGTCTGCCAAAGCATTACATGTTTAGAGTAAGGTACTCTTCGATACATGTGGAGTAACTAGAACTGTGAGGACGAGGAAATGATACTTGGGCTAGGTGTGACGAGTCACTTAGTGGGGATCGACACAATAGACCATGTCCCAACCAAGTGGGTATAAGATGAGTGAAGGGAATGGGGCACGATTCATTCGAAGCCATCAAGGGTTTCGTAAATAGTTCGATCAACTGCTGATCTTTTCGGTTAATTGGGGATCATGATGTACTACTAGGTGCCACTCATGATCGTTCTATAATTAATGGTTAATTATAGACGGCCAACATAAACCGAGAACCTATTTGGTCACACGCACAACGAGTGAAATCCAAAGGATTTAAAACGAGCTTGAGAATGGGATTCTCAGACCGAGAGAAAATATGTTTGGTTGGACCAAACATAAAGCGAGCATGAAATTGTTTCAGTCGCAATGGAAGCGTGGATGGGCCGTGTCTTATGAAGACATAATGGATGGACCAAAATGGTTTGGTTCTAATCCAATGGATGAGAATAAACCAAAGGGTTTGGTTTATTTTAAAACGAATGAACCAAAAGTTGGTCTTGGCTTCGCTTTAACTTAAGCAATACGTAACCGAAACGAAGCATTATCTTAATGGAGCGGGTTAAAGGGCTTTATGGATATGATCCATTAACCATTAAGAGAATTAGTTCTCTATAAAAGAGGGCTTAATGGATAATTAAGCCCTAATCCACAACCCTAAGTTGCCTCCCACATCTCCTTGGAGAAATTCGGAGCTAACTCTCCTCCTCCTTGCCGCCGCCCACGTTGAGGCTCCAACCGGCGTCTAGAAGGCTGATTCCTTCCCCTCGCAGGCGCGAGCTGCTGCCGGAAGAGTTCCGGCGATCCTCCTTAGGTTTGGCATCAAGGTAAGCACTTGGCTTCCTTTGTTGGCCGGCGCCTATCTCCTCCACCAAGCTGTCCAGTTTTCTGGACAGCTTCTTCTCCTCTCGTCGGAGCGTCGTTTGGACGACGGTTAGTGCTCCGACAGCGGCTAACATACCGGGGATTTGATCTCCGGTAATCCTCTGAGGTGGAGGACGAAGGATTCGTCAAACGGTTGACGAATACCTCTCCGGAGAAGCGAGTTTTGAGAACTCGTTTTGGATCCGAATTTGGATTCGGATCGTGATCATCTCTCGATCACGTCGTCTTCAACACGAGGCTAGTAACCCGTACGAAGACGAAGCTCGTGACTTAGCGAAGTCATCCCGAGGAGCTCGGCGTGGATACGGATAGAGACGATTCTTACGAGGATCGTTCCGGTTGATGCCGGTCCCGCTACACGTCATACGAAAGGTATAACGTAGTTAATTTCCTTTTATTGCAATTTTAATTTACGGTTATGTCTACACTTGTTGTAAAAGCATGCGTGTGTTGTGTGTGTTGTAATAAATAGGAGTATTTATTATTTTTAATTGCTTCCGTTGTGTTCATGTTTACGAAACATGATCGAACACACACACGCCGCGGTGCTGGAAAACCAACAGTGGTATCAGAGCCCAGGTTGTGTTTCGACATAATCGTAAAATGGTTTTGCGATAGTCATAATGTATTTCTGGAAATTTTATAATTTTGGAAATTTAGAAGTATTTATGGAAATTTTTCAATTTTGGAAAGTCTAGAAGTATTTATGGAAATCTTCCACTTTTGGAAAGTTGGAAGTATTTATGGAAATTGATATTTTCCATAAATAAAATATTTGATTAGATTCTGGAAATTTGTTTCCTAATTTAATCATGATTTGATTTGGGAAATCAAATCTTAAAATATTTTATTTCCATAAGTAGTTTTAATGATTTAGGAAATTGGTTTCCTAAATAGATTTTCCTTAATCAAATAATTCCATGAATAAAATATGTGATTAGATTTGGAAATTTGTTTCTAATTTAATTATGATTTGATTTGGAGAATCAAATCTTAAACATATTTTATTTCCATAAATAGTTATGACATATAAGGAAATATATACATGACATAATTGTATGCCATGTAATTGCATTAGATGCATAACATTATGCCATGCGTGTCGTGACATGTAGATGTATGCCATGTATGCCATGTAGATAATAGTTATTTGCATGCAAAGAGGATGAGACATAAAAACCCTTAATCAATATTAAAGCCTACACCTTCCATTAATATGGTTAGAACCAGAGTTCTGTTTCTTGTTTGGGTTGTTGGACTCTCTCCAAGCCCTACGAACCCGAACATGTTCAAACCATGGAATAGTTTAATACTAATATGGTAAGAGTCAGAGGTCAATCGTTAGCTTTGGTTGTTGGACTCTCTCCAAGCTGGGCTAATTGGTTGAATGCGCTCTAACCATATTAAAAGTATGTCTTGATTAATGGGTTGGCTTTAACCTGGAGCATCGGCTTGTTGGACTCTCTCCACGGTCGATGTAAAGGGAGGTGAAGTTGGGTGCTATGCATATGATGCATACTTGTTAATGTGTTAACAACCCGATGTATGTGTGAACATTCAATTAGTTGATAGCACATTGTGATAGTTGCATATACGGGATATGCAATCGGTATAGATGATGCCTACCGTCGTAGTTATGAATGGCTTGTTGGACTCTCTCCAAGGTTGTTCATAACTATGATGGATATCAGCCCATTCGGAGATGGACCTACAATCTCCCGAAGTGATTTTGGGGTTTTTGAAATTCAAAAAAATGAATGGGATTTATAAATGTATATTGATGCATTTTTAAAATCATCTTTCTCATATATGCTCGTTTTGTATTTCTAAGTTAATATATTGATCATGATGTGTTTGAATTTGCGTTCCATTTTGGATTCAAATAAATTGACTGGGCCGAACTTCTTGGACTAGCTTAGAAACTTGAGAATTGTTCTCAAGGTGGAAAAGCTTGTGTATGTCCTCGAAGCGCCTCTTCCCGCCCGTCCTAGTGACGATGCAACTCTGGACCAATTGTTGGCCTATCAGAAACATGTGAGTGATTCTGAACAAATGAGTTGCATCATGCTAGCCACGATGGAACCCAAGCTACGAAAGCAGCATGAGCATATGGATGCTCATATCGTAGTCCTTCATCTTTGTGAGTTGGTTGATGAGCAAGTGAGATTCGAAAGGTTCGAAGTCTCAAAGCTCCTCTTCACCTCCGAGATGCTCGGAGGTTCATCTGTATCGCTCAATATGTCAAGACCGTGGAGTCTTCCGAGAAGCATGAGCAGGGATGAGCTGTTAGTTGATTCCTCGAAGAAAGGTTCTAAGAGGAAGTCAAAGGAACAGCAGAAGGGAAAGAAGAGAAGGTCTAAGAAGGTAGAACTAGCACAAAAGGAAACTTGCCATCATTATGGCAAGGAGAACCATTTGCGAAGAAAGTACAAGATTTATCTTGAGTCCGTGAAGAAGGATAAGGGATCGGATGCCCCATCTTCGTAAATCTTCTTTATTGATTGTCATTCTATTTCCTATCACTTGGGTATTCGATCTGGTGTGGCTCATATATGTAATGACATACATGGGCTAAGGAATAGAAGAAGACTCGCCAAGGAGAGTCAAATTTACGTGTTGGGAATGGAGCAAAGGTTACGACTCGCCATCGAACGTATTTATTGAAACTCCCTGCAGGACTTGTCTTAGAACTGGACAATTGCTTTTATATTCCTTCGTTGATAAAGAACATCATTTCTATTTCTTGTTTAAATAGAAATTGTTTCCATTTGACGTTTAGTAACAATTGTTGTTACATAACTTTGAATGGGGTTCTTTATGGGACTGGAACTTTAAGCAATGGTGTTTATACGTTGGACGTATCCAAAGGACATTTGCAATATCGGGCGAGCAACAAGCGTGCTCGAAAGGATAATCAAATAGACTCCTACATGTGGCATTGTCATCTTGGCCATGTAAGCAAGAAACGCATGTCCGAATTACACCGATGTGGAATTCTGGAATCGTATGAATTGGATTCATACGATACATGCGAATCATGCTTAAAAGGCAAGATGACTAAGTTACCTTTTACTGGAAAAGGTGAACGAGTGGGAGAGTTACTAGGTTTAGTACATACTGATGTATGTGGACCTATGTCAACTCAAGCATTAGGAGGCTATAGCTACTTCATTACCTTCACCGATGATCACTACGCTTAGGTATGTGTTCTTGATGAAACACAAGTCCAAGCCTTTGAAAGGTTCAAAGAATTCAGAAATGAAGTAGAGAAACAACATGACAAGAGTATTAAAATACTTGATCGGATCGAGGTGGTGAATACTTGAGTCGAGTTTCTTGATTACCTAAGAGACAATGGTATATTGTCTCAATGGACTCGCCTATACACCACAAAGATAATGGTGTATCCGAGAGGCGAATCGACCTTTGTTGGACATGGTCAGTCAATGATGAATCATGCAACTCTTCCCAAGTCCTTTTGGGGTTATGCACTGCATAACTGCTTACTTGTTAAATGTAATGCCTACTAAGGTAGTCTCAACTACTCCATATGAGATATGGAATAGTAAGAAACCTCATGTATCTTACTTGAAGATATGGGGTTGTCCCGCTTATGTGAAGTGACAAGACGCATAAATTGGATGCTAAGTCTGATAAATGTCTATTTATTGGATACCCTAAGGAAACAAGGGGTTACAATTCTATCATCCTGTGGAACAAAAGGTGTTTGTTTCAAGGCATGCTGTGTTTCTAGAGAAAGAGTTTCTCTTGCAAGAAAACAGTGGGAGTGTCGTCGAGCTTGAGGAGGCTCGAGAGACTCAAATAGACATTAATGAGATACCGGTGAGCACAACAACCGACAACTCATAGTGATGAGCAATCTCGACTATTGTAACACCACATCTTCAGATCCGCAGAACACGCAATATTCCCGAGAGATATGGATTTCTCGTAAGTGAATCGAACGACGTGTTACTCATTGATGATGAGGAGCCTACCAGTTATGAAGAAGTGCTGACAAGTTCAGAAAGGGATAAGTGGCTTGGTGCCATGAAGTCGGAAATTGATTCCATGTACGAAAACCAAGTTTGGAACTTGGTTGACCCACCTGAAGGCATAAAGCCTATAGGGTGCAAGTGGGTTTTCAAGAAGAAAACCGACATGGATGGTAATGTGATTACCTATAAGGCTAGATTGGTGGCGAAAGGATATCGTCGAAAACAAGGTGTTGATTATGACGAAACCTATTCGCCTGTAGCTATGCTTAAATCCATTCGGATGCTCCTGGCCATAGCGGCTCATTATGATTATGAGATATGGCAGATGGATGTGAAAACAGCTTTCCTTAATGGAAACCTTCTCGAGGACGTGTATATGATACAGCCTGAGGGTTTCACATCGGTTGATAAAACCAAGGTATGCAAGTTGCGACGATCCATTTATGGATTGAAGCAAGCATCCAGGAGCTGGAATATCCGTTTTGATGAGACGATCAAAAAGTTTGATTTCTCACAAAATCCAGACGAACCTTGTGTGTACAAGAAGGTTAGTGGGAGTGCAGTCGTGTTCCTAGTATTGTATGTCGATGACATATTACTTATAGGAAATGATGTGTCAATCTTACAGTCAGTTAAGGTTTGGTTATCCAAGACATTCTCCATGAAAGACCTGGGAGAAGCAACCTACATCCTTGGGATTAAGATCTATAGAGATAGATCGAAAAGGTTGCTTGGTCTTTCGCAGTCTACATATATAGACCGAGTGCTAAAGAGGTTTAGCATGTCGGAATCCAAGAAAGGTTATCCACCCATCAGGCATGGGGAACACCTTTCGAAGTCTATGTGTCCGCGCACAGAAGACGAGAGGATTTGCATGAGTAAGATTCCCTATGCATCCGCAATAGGATCTATCATGTATGCTATGTTATGTACGAGGCCCGATGTATCGTATGCTCTGAGTGTCACGAGCAGATACCAGTCCGATCCAGGAATGGATCATTGGGCGACTGTTAAGACGATCCTTAAGTACTTGAGAAGAACTAAGGATGTGTTCCTAATATATGGAGAAGGGTACATGGTGATACGTGGGTATACGGATGCCAGATCCAGACAGACAAGGATGATTCCATGTCTTAGTCTGGGTATGTATTCACCTAGAATGGAGGCGCAATAAGTTGGAAAGGTTCCAAGCTTGACACGGATTCGCCACTAAGGAATCGTTGCGACTTTAGCAAAGAAAGAAGCGGTTTGGATCAGAAGTTCATCTCTGAACTTGATGTGGTCTCATCAATGATCCAAACATGTGCTTCGCCGCTATCATCTTATCAGAGAGATCATCAGTAGGAACGAAATACAAATCGAGAAAATTCCCACTGAAAGGAACTTAGCGGATCCTTTGACTAAGGCATTACCTCAAAGTAAGTTTGAGGGTCATGTTAGAGCTTATGGTATTGGATACCGTAGCGATTGACATTAGGCCAAGTGGGAGTCTGTTAGTAATATATGAGAGATGTCCTAAGGCAATCGCCTTATGTATGAACCATTTATATGATAAATGAAGATTCACTATTTGAGTATACATGTTTTATGTATTTGATTGGATCTTAAACTCATTTCTTGAATGTCACGATCGATTCACAGATGAGAGAATTTGTGATTGGATCACAACTAGTGAGTATCTCTACATGTGTAATTGTGATGTATCGGAATTATCCCTAGTCGATGAATTGATGGATTTGGACACCATCAATTCTGTCGAGACTAGCACGAGGTATACTCCTTGGTGTATCCAAGCGGTGATTCTCCTTTGGGGAGACATAGTGATGTCGGAGTTAATCGTGGATGCTAGTTATGGTAACTAGTTCATTGGAGTGACCGGTAGTAAGACTTCATATGGTTCTCTGCATATATAGATATGTCAATGAAGTTCTTTCTTGTGGCTTAAGTGCGATGTTCCTTTGACTTGCGGTATTCAAGTCATCTTGATCATGGAGACTTATGCTTTGACATCTTAAGCAAACATCTCTAAGGAGATGTGGACCGGATGATTGGGTATAAGTCGAGTGATCGAAAGGTGTTTGAATAGCCTATAAAGGATTCACCACTCCTTGCGAGGAGATGTATACCCATGGCCTCTCGTCGGATTGTTACTAAAGTCTTTGGCCAAAGCATTACATGTTTAGAGTAAGGTACTCTTGATACATGTGGAGTAACTAGAATCCGTGGGACGAGGAAATGATACTTGGGCTAGGTGTGGCGTAGTCGACTAGTGGGGATGACACAATAGACCATGTATGTCTGAACCAAGTGGGTATAAGATGAGTGAAGGAATGGGGCACGATTCATTCGAGCTCTTGAAGGGTTTGAAATAGTTACGGATCAAGCTTGATCTTTTCGGTTAATTGGGGATCATGATGTACTACTAGGTGCCACTCATGATCGTTCTATAATTAATGGTTAATTATAGACGGCCAACATAAACCGAGAACCTATTTGGTCACACGCACAACGAGTGAAATCCAAAGGATTTAAAACGAGCTTGAGAATGGGATTCTCATACCGAGAGAAAATATGTTTGGTTGGACCAAACATAAAGCGAGCATGAAATTGTTTCAGTCGCAATGGAAGCGTGGATGGGCCGTGTCTTATGAAGACATAATGGATGGACCAAAATGGTTTGGTTCTAATCCAATGGATGAGAATAAACCAAAGGGTTTGGTTTATTTTAAGCGAATGAACCAAAAGTTGGTTCGGTTCGTTTTAACTTAAAATAAACCATCATGGTTTGGTTTATTTTAACTTATCTTAATGGAGCGGGTTAACGGGCTTTATGGATATGATCCATTAACCATTAAGAGAATTAGTTCTCTATAAAAGAGGGCTTAATGGATAATTAAGCCCTAATCCACAACCCTAAGTTGCCTCCCACATCTCCTTGGAGAAATTCGGAGCTAACTCTCCTCCTCCTTGCCGCCGCCCACGTTGAGGCTCCAACCGGCGTCTAGAAGGCTGATTCCTTCCCCCTCGCAGGCGTCGAGCTGCTGCCGGAAGAGTTCCGGCGATCCTCCTTAGGTTTGGCATCAAGGTGAGCACTTGGCTTCCTTTGTTGGCCGGCGCCTATCTCCTCCACCAAGCTGTCCAGTTTTCTGGACAGCTTCTTCTCCTCTCGTCGGAGCGTCGTTTGGACGACGGTTAGTGCTCCGACAGCGGCTAACATACCGGGGATTTGATCTCCGGTAATCCTCTGAGGTGGAGGACGAAGGATTCGTCAAACGGTTGACGAATACCTCTCCGGAGAAGCGAGTTTTGAGAACTCGTTTTGGATCCGAATTTGGATTCGGATCGTGATCATCTCTCGATCACGTCGTCGTCAACACGAGGCTAGTAACCCGTACGAAGACGAAGCTCGTGACTTAGCGAAGTCATCCCGAGGAGCTCGGCGTGGATACGGATAGAGACGATTCTTACGAGGATCGTTCCGGTTGATGCCGTTCCCGCTACACGTCATACGAAAGGTATAACGTAGTTAATTTCCTTTTATTGCAATTTTAATTTACGGTTATGTCTACACTTGTTGTAAAAGCATGCGTGTGTTGTGTGTGTTGTAATAAATAGGAGTATTTATTATTTTTAATTGCTTCCGTTGTGTTCATGTTTACGAAACATGATCGAACACACACACGCCGCGGTGCCGGAAACCCAACAATCGAGAGATGATCACGATCCGAATCCAAATTCAACCTCGATCTCAAACTCACTTCTCTGAGGTATTCACAACCGCTTGACTCCTCCACCTCAGAGGATTACCGGAGATCAAATCCCCGGTAAGTTAGCCGCTGTCGAAGCACTAACCGTCGTCCAAACGACGCTCCGACGAGAGGAGAAGAAGCTGTCCAGAAAAACTGGACAGCTTGGTGGAGGAGTAGGCGCCGGCCAAAACAAGGAGAGAAAAAGCTCACCTTGATGCCGAACCTTTAGGAGATCACCGGAGGGTCGCCGGAGGTTCACCGGCTGGAGCTTGGACGCCGGCAAGGGTCTTGGACGGCGGCACAAAGCTGGCGGCTTTAGGGTTGGCGATTGATTAACTCCTCCAAGGAGTGGCGGCGGCTCAAGGGGGCTAGGGTTTAGGATTAGTTGGTTTTTTAAAAGCCCTCTTTTATAGAGAACTAATTCTCTTAATGGTTAATGGATCATATCCATAAAGCCCGTTAACCCGCTCCATTAAGATAAGTTAATATAAACCAAACCATGATGGTTTATTTTAAGTTAAAACGAACCGAACCAACTTTTGGTTCATTCGTTTAAAATAAACCAAACCCTTTGGTTTATTCTCATCCATTGGATTAGAACCAACCATTTTGGTCCATCCATTATGTCTTCATAAGACACGGCCCATCCACGGTTCCATTGCGACTGAAACGATTTCATGCTCGCTTTATGTTTGGTCCAACCAAACATTTCTCTGGAGAATCCCATTCTCAAGCTTTTAAATCCTTTGGATTACACTCACGTTGACAAATACGATGTTGGTCGCGGTTTATAAACCATTAATTATGAACGATCATGAGTGGCATCATGAGTAGTACATCATCACAATAAAAGATCAGATGCTTGATCGAACTATTTCAAACCCGAGTGAATCGCGCCCCATTCCCTTCACTCATCTTATACCCACTTGGACATGATCTGTCCTATCTGTGTCGTGACTAGGTCCACACCTAGTCATATCATTTCTCGCCCCACTATGTTCTCCACAAGAGTACTTACTCTAAACATGTAATGCTTTGGCCAAAGACTTTAGTAACAACGACGAGGCCATGGGTATACATCTCCTCGCAATGGAGTGGTAGGCTATTCAAACACCATCACGACATACCCAATCATCCTTATACCACATCTCCAGAGAGATGGATGTCAAAGCATAAGTCTCCATGATCAAGATGGCTTGAATACCGCAAGTCAAAGGAACATCACTTGACAGAACTTCATGACATATCTATATCTATGCATGAAGTCTTCAGGGGTCACTCCAATGAACTAGTTACCATATAACTCCACGATTAACTCGACATCATATGTCTTAATCACCGCTGGATACCCAAGGAGGAGTATATACAGTTCGAGAATGATGGTGTCCAAATCCATCAATTCATCGACTAGGATAATTCCGATACATCACAATTACACATGTGAGAGATACTCACTAGTTGTGATCCAATCACAAATTCTCTCATGCTGTGAATCGTATCGTGGACATTCAGTAAATGAGTTTAAGATCCAATCAAATACATAAAACATGTATACTCAAATAGTGAATCTTCATTTATCATATAAATGGTTCATACATAAGGCAATTGCCTTAGGACATCTCTCATATATTACTAACATTGCCGCCACAAAGGACTCGGTAAAACCCCGGATTTTTGGGTGAATCGCAACTTTTTGGGTGCACAGGGCAGCTGAATTCTTTGAATTGCACGATTGAACCCTCACTCTGAGTGGTCGAGTTCAGGCTCGAACTAGATACCTCCACGCTCTAGCCACTAGGACTCTACCGCTTCGGTTAAACTGAGATGGGTAAACTTTTTATAGTTACCGCCAACAGCCCCGAAGGACTCCCCTCTTCAGAAAACCCGAAGGATTTTTGGGTGAACGGTACAACTTTCCCTGTTGGAGCATACTTAGTCTAGCCGGACGCCGCTGAACCCGCACTTATTCGTTGCAATTCCCTCTGCACCTTGAGGTTCGAACGAGACCTCGAATCGATACCACGCTCTAGCCACTAGGACTCCAGCGCTTCGGTAAAACTGAGATGGGTAAACTTTTTATAGTTGCCGCCACCAGCGACTCGAGACTCCTCTTTAGAAACCCCAAGGTTAACTTTGTTGTTCTCAGTCTAGCCCGTCGACATCGCTCTCGTTGAACCCGCACTTATTCGTGGGGTTGCATTCCTGATCCTTGAGGTTCAGACCTCGAGACCTCGGATACCTCCACGCTCTAGCCACTAGGACTCTAGCGCATCGGTAAAAAAATGGAGATGGGTAAACTTTTTATAGTTGCCACCAAGGACTCCCTCTTGAAACCAAGGATTTTTGGGTGAACTGTTCAACTTTCCCTGTTGGAGCATACTCAGTTTAGCTGGACCATGCTTGAACCCGGTACGTGGGGTTGCAATTCCTTCGATCCTTAAGGTTCAACACGAGACTGAATCGATACTCACGCTAGCCACTAGGACTCTAGCGCCCAAACCGAGAAGGGTAAACTTTTTATAGTTGCCACCCCACTCCTCAAGACGAAAATTTTTGGGTGAATCTGCATAACTTGTTAGCCGCTCTTTACTTACCCCACTCCTTTGAACCCGCATCGTGTTGCACCTCAATTTCAGGTTCAACCCGAGACTCTGAATAAGGTCCAGCCACTAGGACTCTAGCGCTCGCTTAAACTCGAGATGGGTAAACTTTTATAGCCACCCCGGCGACTCCTCTTGAAACCGGATTTTTGGGTGAACGGTACAACTTTCCTGTTGACCTGGGCTCCAGCGAGAATGCTCATTGAACCCCGCACTTATTCGTGGGTTTCATTCCTTGAGGTTCGAACCTGAGACCTTGAACTGGATACCTCCACGCTCTAGCCACTAGGACTCGCCTTGGTAAAGCGAGATGGGTAAACTTTATAGTTGCCGCCACCACCGTTCCTCTTAAGAAACCACCAGGATTTTTGGGTGAACTCAACCTGCTGTCTAGCCCGCGCAGGCTTGACATCGCCATTAGTGGGATTATTGCATGCAATTCGAGACCTCAACCTCGATCGATTCCACGCTCTAGCCACTAAGCGCCTGAGGAAAAATAGATGGGTAAACTTTTTATATTTGCCACCAGCCGAGGACTCCTCTTGAAACCCGATTTTTGGGTGAAACGGTACAACTTTCTGTTAGCGTCTATAGCCGGACCGTTGAACCCGCACTTATTCTTGGGGGTTGCAATTCCTCTCTGAGGTTCGAACACGAGACCTGATCGATACCTCCACGCGCCACTAGGACTCTAGCGCTTCAAAACCGAGATGGGTAAACTTTTATAGTTCGCCACCACACCGAAGACTCCCTCTTGAAACCAAGGATTTTTGGGTGAACGGTACAACTTTCCACTGTTGGGCGCATCACCAGCCCACCGAACCGCTCGTTGAACCCACTTATTCTTGGGTTGTTTAATTTGAGGTTCGTTCAACACGAGACCTCGAGACCGATACCTCCACGCTCTAGCCACTAGGACTCTAGCGCTTGAAAACGAGATGGGTAAACTTTATAGTTATAGTACGACCGGCGACTCCTTCTTGAAATCCCGAAGGATTTTTGGGTGAACTTTCTTTCCTGCGTACTCGCCTTGCACACATCGTTGAACCCGCACTTATTCGTGGGGGTTACAATTCCTGCAGCCCTTGAGGTTCAAACCTGAGACCTCGAACTGGATACCTCCACGCTCTAGCCACTAGGACTCTAGCGCTTCGGTTAAACTGAGATGGGTAAACTTTTTATAGTTGCCACCGGAAGGACTCTCTCTTTGGGTGAAAGCGGTACAACTTTCCCTTTATAGCTCACGGACCTTGCTTTGAACCCCCATTTATTCGTGGGGTTGCACCGATTCGAGGTTCCTCGTGACAGGACCCTCCACGCTCGACTAGCCCAATGAGATGAGATGGGTAAACTTTTTATAGTTGCGCCACCGGCGACTCCTCTTCGATAATCCCGAAGGATTTTTTGGTGAACGGTTCAACTTTCCCTGTTGGAGCGTGCGTACTAGTTGAACGGACACCGCCGTCTCGCTTTATTCTTCCCGCAGTCTTGAGGTTCAACACGAGACTCGAATCGGATACCTCCACAGCAAAGAAAAGCGCTCTTGCAGTTCAGATGGGTAAACTTAGTTTAGCCACCACCGGCGACTCCTCTTGAAACCCCGAAGTATTTTTGGGTGAACGGTAAAACTTTCCTGAGCGCATCTTGGGCCAGCCCATGACATCGCTCACAACCCGCACTTATTCGTGGGGTTGCGAGGTTCTTACTGACCGATTTCACGGACCTCAGGAAGCTAGACGCCTTAGAAAGAGATGGGTAAACTTTTTATAGTTGCCGCCACCACTCAAAGACTCTCTGAAACCATGAAGGATTTTTGGGTGAGCTTTTTGTTGGGCGAATTTACCTAGCCCACCGACAGCGCTCACTTGAACCCGCACTTATTCATGGGGGTTGCAATTCCTGAAGTCCTTGAGGTTCAAACCTGAGACCTTGAACTGGATACCTCCACGCTCTAGCCACTAGGACTCTAGCGCGCGAGAAAACTTATAGTAAACTTTTATTGCCGCACTCCAGCCTTTCTGTAAACCCCAAAGGATTTTTGGGTGAGCAGTTGACTTTCCTCGTTGGAGCATTCTCAGCCTAGCGGACATCGCTCTTGAACCCCGCACTTATTCATGTGGGTTGCAATTCCTGCAGTCCTTGAGGTTCGAACCTAAGACCTCATACCATACTCCAGCCTACTTGGACTCTAGCGCTGATAAATCAGATGGGTAAACTTTTATAGTTGCCGCCACCGCCCGAAGGACTCTCGAAACCAGAAAGGATTTTGGGTGAAACGGTTCAACTTTCCTTTGCGTGACAAGCCTAAGCGGACACCCTCGTTATTCGCACTTATTCGTGGGGTTGCAATTCCTGATCCTTGAGGTTCAACACCGAGACCTCGAACTGGATACCTCCACGCTCTAGCCACTAGGACTCTAGCGCTTCGGTAAAAAAAAACTGAGATGGGTAAACTTTTTATAGTTGCCGCTACCAGCCCCGAAGGACTTCGCTCTTCAGAAACCCCGAAGGATTTTTGGGTGAACGGTTCAACTTTTAGCTCACTCGTTGAACCCCACACTTATTCGTGGGGGTTGCAATTCTCAACTTGAGACTGATACTCTCCACGAAAACCGAGATGGGTAAACTTTTTATAGTTGCCAGGACTTCGCTCTTGAAACGGATTTTTGGGGAACTTTCCTGTTGTTGAACCCGCACTTATTCGTGGGGAGACCTCGATACCTCCACGCTCTAGCCACTAGGACTCTTTCGAATCACTAAGAAGTGCGCAGATTTGGTTAGTCGGTCAACGACTATCCAAATCCCGTCATGACCTTGACGTGTCCTAGGCAAACCCACCACAAAATCCATGATAATGTCATCCCACTTCCACTCAGGAATAGGAATCCTAGTAGTGTATCTGCTATGTCTTTCTCATGCCATTCCACCAATACAAACGCCTTAAATCTCGATACAGTGGATCGCAAATTGAGCAATGAGCCTCCTGCTCCTCCATGATCGGGTGAGATCTAAAATACATTCATTATCTCTTAGCCTCGATGGCAACCATGGTAACAAGAACGCTGGCAACCACATTGGCTTTCCGGTGGTAGCTAATGGTATATAATCCTTCAAACTCAATCCATCTCCTCTGCGAGATTGAGTTCCTTAAATAGATATTTGAGACTCTTATGATCAGTGAGAATCTCAAATGTAATACCATACAGATGATGCCTCCAAATCTTCAAGGCAAAGATAATAGCAGCTAACTCTAGATCATGTACTAGGTAGTTTTTCTCATGCTCCTTCAATCAAATAATAAATCTACATTTATTACAACACACACATCACACGCATGCATAGTACAACATGTGTAGACATAACCGTAAATTTAAATTTACAATAAAAGAAAATTTAGTTACGTATACCTTTCGTATCACGTGTAGCGGGAATGATATCAACCGGAACGATCCTCGCTAGAATCGTCTCTATCCGTATCCATGCCAAGTATCTTCGAGATGACTTCGCTAAGTCACGAGCCTCGTCTTCGTATGGGTTACTAGCCTCGTGTTGAAGACGACGTGATCGAGAGAGTATCACGATCCGAATCCAAATTCGGATCCAAAGACGAGTCCTTAAAACTCGCTTCTCCGGAGAGGTATTCGTCAACCGTTTGACGAATCCTTCGTCCTCCACCTCTGAGGATTACCGGAGATCGAATCCCCGGTAAGTAAGGCATTGTCGGAGCTCCAAACGTCGTCCAAACGACGCTCCGACGAGAAGAAAACAAGCTGTCCAGAAAACTGGACAGCTTTGGTGGAGGAATTAGAGGCGGCCAAAAAGGTAGGATGAAGCTCACCTTGATGCCAAACCCAAAGGAGATCACCGGAGAGTTGCCGGAGGATCACCGGCAACAATTTGGACGGTGGCACAAGGGGCTGGGTGGTGGCAATGGAGGTGTTGGCGCCGAAAATCACCAAGGGGAGGTGGGCGGCAACTCTTAGGTTAGGGTTTTGGATTAGGGCTTAACAAACCCTTAAGCCCTCTTTTATAGAGAACTAATTCTCTTAATGGTTATTGGATCATAACCATAAGGCCCGCTAACCCGCTCCATTAATATAAGTTAAAATAAACCAAACCATGATGGTTTATTTTAAGTTAAAATGAACCGAACCAACTTTGGTTCATTCGTTTAAAATAAACCAAACCCTTTGGTTTATTCTCCTCCATTGGATTAGAACCAAACCATTTTGGTTCATCCATTATGTATTCATAATACACGATGCATCTACGCTTCCATTGCGACTGAAACGATTTCATGCTCTCTTCTTGTTTGGTCCAACCAAACTTAGTTTCTCTCGGTCTGAGAATCTCATTCTCAAGCTCGTTTTAAATCCTTCGGATTACGCTCGTTGTGCGTATGACCAAATAGGTTCTCGGTTTATATTGGCCGTCTATAATTAACCATTAATTATAGAACGATCATGAGTGACACCTAGTAGAACATCATGATCCCCAATTAACCGTAAAGATCAACGGTTGATCCAGAACTATTTCTGAAACCCTTCAGCAGCTCGAATGAATCGTGCCCCATTCCCTTCACTCATCTTATACCCACTTGGTTCAGGACATGGTCTATAGTGTCAGTCCCCACTAGGATGACTACGTCACACCTAGCCCAAGTATCATTTCCTCGTCCTACGGATTCTAGTTACTGCACATGTATCGAAGAGTACCTTACTTTAAACATTTAATGCTTTGGCCAAAGACTTTAGTAACAATCCGACGAGAGGTCATGGGTATACATCTCCTCGCAAAGAGTGGTGAATCCTTTATAGGCTATTCAAACACCTTCGATCACTTCGACTTATACCCAATCATCCCGTGTCCACATCTCCTCAGAGATGTTTGCTTAAGATGTCAAAGCATAAGTCTTTATGATCAAGATGACTTGAATACCGCAAGTCAAAGGAACATCGCACTTAAGCCGTAGTAAGAACTTCATTGACATATCTATATATGCAGAGAACCATATGAAGTCCTACGGCTGGTCAATCCAATGAACTAGTTACCATAACTAGCATCCACGATCAACTTCGGACATCACAATGTCTCCAGCCAATGAGAATCGGCTGCTTGGATACACCAAGGAGTATGCCTCGTGCTAGTCTCGACAGAATTGATGGTGTCCAAATCCATCAATTCATCGACTAGGGATAATTCCGATACATCACAATTACACATGTAGAGATACTCACTAGTTGTGATCCAATCATAAATTCTCTCATGCTGTGAATCGTATCGCGGACATTCAGTAAATGAGTTTATGATCCAATCAAATACATGAAAGCATGTATACTCAAATAGTGAATCTTCATTTATCATATAAATAGTTCAAACCATAAGGCGATTGCCTTAGGACATTTCTCATATATTATTAACAGACTCCCACTTGGCCTAATGTCAATCGCTACGGTATCCAATACCATAAGCTCTAACATGACCCTCAAACTTACTTTGAGGTAATGCTTTAGTCAAAGGATCCGCTAAGTTCCTTTTAGTGGGAATTTTCGTTTCTACGAATGATCTCTCTGATAAGATGATAGCGGCGAAGCACATGTTTGGATCGTTGATGAGACCTTGGCTCTTTCGCCTGTGAAATTGCTCTATTGTTGTCGCAGTAGACTGGTATTGCTTCAACAATGGCTGGAATCACACCAAGTTCATAAACGAACTTCTTGATCCAAACCGCTTCCTTTGCTGCTTCCGAAGCTGCAATGTATTCTGCCTCAGTGGTAGAATCCGCTACAGTGTCTTGTTTGGAACCTTTCCAACTCACTGCGCCCCCATTCAAGGTGAACATGTATCCAGACTGAGACCTGGAATCATCCTTGTCTGTCTGGAAGCTGGCATCCATATACCCGCGTATCACCATGTCCCCTTCTCCATATATTAGGAACACATCCTTAGTTCTTCTTAAGTACTTAAGGATCATCTTAACAGCCACCCAATGATCCATTCCTGGATCAGACTAGTATCTGCTCGTGATACTCAGAGCATACGATACATCGGCCTCATACATAACATAGCATATATGATAGATCCTATTGCGGATGCATAGGGAATCTTACTCATGCAAATCCTCTCGTCTTCTATGCACGGACACATAGACATCGAAAGGTGTATCCCATGCTTGATGGGTAGAAAACCTTTCTTGGATTCTGACATGCTAAACCTCTTTAGCACTCGGTCTATATATGTAGATTGTGAAAGACCAAGCAACCGTTTCGATCTATCTCTATAGATCTTAATCCCGAAGATGTAGGTTGCTTCTCCCAGGTCTTTCATTGAGAATGTCTTGGATAACCAAACCTTAACTGCCTGTAAGATTGAAACATCGTTTCCTATAAGTAATATGTCATCGACATACAATACTAGGAACACGACTGCACTCCCACTAACCTTCTTGTACACACAAGGTTCGTCTAGATTTTGTGAGAAATCAAACTTTTTGATTGTCTCATCAAAACGGATATTCCAGCTCCTGGATGCTTGCTTCAATCCATAAATGGACCGTCTCAATTTGCATACCTTGGTTTTATCAACCGATGTGAAACCCTCAGGCTGTATCATATACACGTCCTCGAGCAGGTTTCCATTAAGGAAAGCTGTTTTCACATCCATCTGCCATATCTCATAATCATAATGAGCTGCTATGGCCAGGAGCATCCGAATGGATTTAAGCATAGCTACAGACGAATAGGTTTCGTCATAATCAACACCTTGCTTTTGACGATATCCTTTCGCCACCAATCTAGCCTTATAGGTAATCACATTACCATCCATGTCGGTTTTCTTCTTGAAAACCCACTTGCACCCTATAGGCTTTATGCCTTGGTGGGTCAGCAAGTTCGAACTTGGTTTTCATACATGGAATCCATTTCGACTTCATGGCTTCAAGCCACTTATCCCTTCTGAACTTGTCGGCACTTCTTCATAAGCTGTAGGCTCCTCATCATCAATGAGTAACACGTCGTTCGATTCACTTACGAGAAATCCATATCTCTCGGGAATATTGCGTGTTCTACGGATCTCTGAAGATGTGGTGTTACAATAGATCGGTAGGATTGCTCATCACTATGAGTTGTTTGTGCTCACGGGTATCTCATCAATGTCTATTTGAGTCTCTCGAGGCCTCCTCAAGCTCGGCGACACTCCCACTTTGTTTTCTTGCAGAGAAACTCTTTCTCTAGAAACACGCATGCCTTGAAACAAACACCTTTTGTTCCACGGGATGATAGAATTAGTAACCCCTTGTTTCCTTAGGGTATCAATAAATAGACATTTATCGGACTTAGCATCAATTTATACGTCTGATCCACTTCACATAAGCGAGACAACCCCATATCTTCAAGTAAGATACATGAGGTTTCTTACTATTCCATATCTCATATGGAGTAGTAGAGACTACCTTGGTAGGCATTACATTTAACAAGTAAGCGGTATGCGAAGTGCATAGCCCCAAAGGACTTGGGAAGATTCGCATGATTCATCATTGACGACCATGTCCAACAAGGTCGATTCGCCTCTCAGATACACCATTATGCTGTGGTGTATATGGCGGAGTCCATTGAGACAATATGTCATTGTCTCTTAGATAATCAAGAAACTCTTGACTTAAGTATTCACCACCTCGATCTGATCGAAGTATTTTAATACTCTTGTCATGTTGTTTCTCTACTTCATTTCTGAATTCTTTGAACCTTTCAAAGGATTCAGACTTGTGTTTCATCAAGAACACATACCCAAACCATGAGTGATCATCAGTGAAGGTAATGAAGTAGCTATAGCCTCCTAAAGCTTGAGTTGACATAGGTCCACATACATCAGTATGTATTAGACCTAGTAACTCTCCCACTCGTTCACCTTTTCCAGTAAAAGGTAACTTAATCATCTTGCCTTTTAAGCATGATTCGCATGTATCGTATGAATCTAATTCAAACGATTCTAGAATTCCACATCGGTGTAATTCGGACATGCGTTTCTTGCTTACATGGCCAAGACGACAATGCCACATGTAGGAGTCTAATTGATTATCCTTTCGAGCACGCTTGTTGCTCGCTTCGATATTGAAAATGTCACTGGATACGTTCAACGTATAAATGTCATTGCTCAAAGTTCCAGTTCCATAAAGAACTCCATTCAAAGTTATGTAACAACAATTGTTACTAAAAGTCAAATGGTGCCCATTTCTATTTAAACAAGAAATAGAAATGATGTTCTTTATCAACGAAAGAACATAAAAGCAATTGTCCAGTTCTAAGACAAGTCCTATAGGGAGTTTCAACAAATACGTTTCGATGGCGAGTGCAGCAACCTTTGCTCCATTCCCAACACATAGATTTGACTCTCCCTTGACGAGTCTTCTTCTATTCCTTAGCCCCTGTATGTCATTACATATATGTGAGTCACACCCAGTATCCAATACCCAAGTGTTTGAGGAAATAGAATGACAATCAATAACGAAGATATCTAAAGAAGATGGGGCATCCGATGCCTTATTCTTCTTCACGAACTCAAGATAAATCTTGCAATTTCTTCGCCAATGACCCTCCTTGCCATAATGATGGCAAGTGCCCTTTTGAGCTGGTTCTGCCTTTTTAGCCTTTTTCTTCTTCCCCTTCTATTGTTCCTTTGACTCCCTCTTAGAACCTTTCTTCGAGGAATCAACTAACAACACCGTCCCCTGCTCATGCTTCTCAGAAGGCTCCACAGTCTTCAACATGTTGAGTAGTACCACAGATGAACCTTCTTGCATCTCAGAGGTGAAGAGGAGCTTGGAGACTTCGAACCTTTCGAATCTCACTTGCTTATCAAACAACTCTTAAAGATGAAGGACTATGATATGAGCATCCATATGCTCATGCTGCTTCCGTAGCTTGGTTTCCATCATGGCTAGCATGATGCAACTTGTCAGTTCAGAATTAGTCACATGTTTCTGATAGACCAACAATTGGTCCAGAGTTGCATCGTCACTAGGATGGGTGGGAAGAGGCGCTTCGAGGACATACGCAAGCTTTTCACCTTGAGAACAATTCTCAAGTTTCTAAGCAGTCCAAGAAGTTCAGCCCAGTCAATTTATTCGAATACAAAATGGAATGCAAATTCAAAGACATCATGATCAATTTTAGAAATACAACTCGAGCATATATAAGAAAGATGATTTAAAATGTATCAATATACATTTATAAATCCCATTCATTTTTTGAATTTCAAAAACCCCAAAATCACTTTGGGAGATCGTAGGTCCATCTCCGAATGGGCTGATATCCATCATAGATATGAACAACCTTGGAGAGAGTCCAACAAGTCATTCATAACTACGATGGTAGGTATCAACTATACCAATTGCATATCACGTATATGCAACTATCACAATGTGCTATCAACTAATTGAATGTTCATACATACATCGGGTTGTTAACACATTAACAAGTATGCATCATATGCATAGCACCCAACTTCACCTCCCTTTACATCGACCTTGGAGAGAGTCCAACAAGCCGATGCTCCAGGTTAAAGCCAACCCATTAATTGAGAAGTAGTTTTAATATGGTTAGAGCGCATTCAACCAATTAGCCCGGCTTAGAGAGAGTCCAACAATCAAAGCTAACGATTGACCTCTGACTCTTACCATATTAGTATTAAACTATTCCATGGTTTGAACATGTTCGGGTTCGAGCCGGGCTTGGAGAGAGTCCAACAACCCAAACAAGAAACGGAACTCTAATTCTAACCATATTAATGGAAGGTGTAGGCTTTAATATTGAGTTAGGGTTTTTATGTCTCATCCTTTTTGTATGCAAATAACTATTATCTACATGGCATGGCATACATGGCATACATCTACATGTCACGACACACATAGCATAATGATATGCATCTAATGCAATTACATGGCATACAATTATGTCATGTATATAATTTCCTTATATGTCATAACTATTTATGGAAATAAAATATGTTTAAGATTTGATTCTACAAATCAAATCATGATTAAATTAGGAAACAAATTTCCAAATCTAATCACATATTTTATTTATGGAAATGGTTGATTAAGGAAAGTCAATTTAGGAAACCAATTTCCTAAATCATCAAAACTACTTATGGAAATAAAATATTTTAAGATTTGGTTTCCCAAATCAAATCATGATTAAATTAGGAAATAAATTTTCAAATCTAATCTAATATTTTATTTATGGAAAATATCAATTTCCATAAATACTTCCAAATTCCAAAAGTGGAAGATTTCCATAAATACTTCTAGACTTTCTAAAATTGAAAAATTTCCATAAATACTTCTAACTTTTCAAAAGTAGAAAATTTCTAGAAATATCATTATGACTATCGCAAAATAATTTTATGATTATGTCGAAACACAACCTGGGCTCTGATACCACTATTGGGTTTCCGGCACCGCGGCGAGTGTGTGTTCGAACATGTTTCGCAAACATATGCACAGCGGAAGAAATAAAAATAATAAATCTACATTTATTACAACACACACATCACACGCATGCATAGTACAACATGTGTAGACATAACCGTAAATTTAAATTTGCAATAAAAGGAAATTTAACTACGTATACCTTTCGTATCACGTGTAGCGGGAACGACATCAACCGGAACGATCCTCGCTAGAATCGTCTCTATCCGTATCCATGCCGAGTATCTTCGAGATGACTTCGCTAAGTCACGAGCCTCGTCTTCGTATGGGTTACTAGCCTCGTGTTGAAGACGACGTGATCGAGAGAGGATCACGATCCGAATCCAAATTCGGATCCAAAGACGAGTCCTCAAAACTCGCTTCTCCGGAGAGGTATTCGTCAACCGTTTGACGAATCCTTCGTCCTCCACCTCTGAGGATTACCGGAGATCGAATCCCTGGTAAGTAAGGCATTGTCGGAGCTCCAAACGTCATCCAAACGATGCTCCGACGAGAAGAAAACAAGCTGTCCAGAAAACTAGACAGCTTTGGTGGAGGAATTAGAGTCGGCCAAAAAGGTAGGATGAAGCTCACCTTGAAGCCAAACCCAAAGGAGATCACCGGAGAGTTGCCGGAGGATCACCGGCCGAAGCTTGGACGCCGGCAACAATTTGGACGGCGGCACAAGGGGCTGGGCAGCGGCAATGGAGGTGTTGGCACCGAAAATCACCAAGGGGAGGTGGGCGGCAACTCTTAGGTTAGGGTTTTGGATTAGGGCTTAACAAACCCTTAAGCCCTCTTTTATAGAGAACTAATTCTCTTAATGGTTATTGGATCATAACCATAAGGCCCGCTAACCCGTTCCATTAATATAAGTTAAAATAAACCAAACCATGATGGTTTATTTTAAGTTAAAACGAACCGAACCAACTTTGGTTCATTCGTTTAAAATAAATCAAACCCTTTGGTTTATTCTCCTCCATTGGATTAGAACCAAACCATTTTGGTTCATCCATTATGTCTTCATAAGACACGGCTCATCCATGCTTCCATTGCGACTGAAACGATTTCATGCTCGCTTCTTGTTTGGTCCAACCAAACTTAGTTTCTCTCAGTCTGAGAATCTCATTCTCAAGCTCGTTTTAAATCCTTCGGATTATGCTCGTTGTGCGTGTGACCAAATAGGTTTTCGGTTTATGTTGGCCGTCTATAATTAAGCATTAATTATAGAACGATCATGAGTGGCATCTAGTAGTACATCATGATCCCCAATTAACCAAAAAGATCAACGGTTGATCCAGAACTATTTTTGAAACCCTTCAGCAGCTCGAATGAATCGTGCCCCATTCCCTTCACTCATCTTATACCGACTTGGTTCAGGACATGGTCTATAGTGTCAGTCCCCACTAGGATGACTACGTCACACCTAGCCCAAGTATCATTTCCTCGTCCTACGGATTCTAGTTACTGCACATGTATCGAAGAGTACCTTACTCTAAACATGTAATGCTTTGGCCAAAGACTTTAGTAACAATCCGATGAGAGGCCATGGGTATACATCTCCTCGCAAGGAGTGGTGAATCCTTTATAGGCTATTCAAACACCTTCGATCACTTCGACTTATACCCAATCATCCCGGGTCCACATCTCCTCAGAGATGCTTGCTTAAGATGTCAAAGCATAAGTCTTTATGATCAAGATGACTTGAATACCACAAGTCAAAGGAACATCGCACTTAAGCCATAGTAAGAACTTCATTGACATATCTATATATGCAGAGAACCATATGAAGTCCTACGGCTGGTCACTCCAATGAACTAGTTACCATAACTAGCATTCACGATCAACTCCGGACATCACAATGTCTCCAGCCAGTGAGAATCGGCTGTTTGGATACACCAAGGAGTATGCCTCATGCTAGTCTCGACAGAATTGATGGTATCCAAATCCATCAATTCATCGACTAGGGATAATTCTTATACATCACAATTACACATGTAGAGATACTCACTAGTTGTGATCCAATCACAAATTCTCTCATACTGTGAATCGTATCGCGGATATTCAGTAAATGAGTTTATGATCCAATCAAATACATGAAAGCATGTATACTCAAATAGTGAATCTTCATTTATCATATAAATGGTTCAAACATAAGGCGATTGCCTTAGGACATTTCTCATATATTATTAACATGACCACGTGAACTTCACACCCTTCCTAGTAAGGCGTGTCAATGGCATAACAATGCTCGAGAAACCCTCAACAAATCATCTATAACAACCAGCCAAGCCTAAGAAACTGCGAACCTCCTGAACTAATTTCGGCTGCTCCCAACTGGTGACAGCCTCGATTTCTAGGGGTCAACTGAAATGCCTCTACTAGAAACCACATGTCCCAGAAAACTAATTGAGGGTAACCAGAATGCGCACTTACTGAACTTTGCATATAGTCGCTTCTGTCGGAGTCTATCCAAAACAAGGCGAAGATGCTGCGCGTGTTCCTCTTCGGAACGAGAATAGACCAGAATGTCATCAATAAAGACAATGACGAACCGATCTAGGAAATTCATAAATTCACGGTTCATCAAATCCATGAATACTGCCGGAGCATTGGTAAGCCCAAATGGCATTACCAAAAACTCATAGTGTCCATATCTGGTACGGAACGCTGTCTTCTGAATGTCTGAGTCTCTAACCCTTAGTTGATGATATCCGGACCACAGATCAATCTTAGAATACACTAATATACCTATGAGTTGATGAAACAAGTCCTCAATACGTGGTCGGAGATATTTATTCTTGATGGTGATGGCGTTCAACTGCCTGTAGTTGATGCATAATCTCATCAAACCGTCTTTCTTCTTTACTAAGAGAACTGGAGAACCCCAGGGAGATACGCCAGGGAGAATAAAACCTCTGTCTAAAAGCTCCTGGAGCTAGACCTTTAACTCATCCAACTCTCTCGGGGCCATACGATAAGGATCTTTCGATGCCGTCGACATCCAAGGAATTAACTCAATCGTGAACTCTACTTGCCTTCAGGGAGGCAGGCCCAGTAACTCCTCTGAAAAAACATGTTAGATCGAAGCGGATCGCTAGAGGGGGGGTGAATAGCGATAAAACTTTTACGAAATCATTCGTTAAAACTCGAGTAGATAATTTGCAGCGGAAAGATAAACAATAAATAAAAGAGACAATTCTTTTTACTTGGTTCATAGCCTTCGGCTACTACTCCAAGGCCCTAGTGGTCCTTGACCACGCACGGAGGGAAAAATACTAAACGAACTCCTTCTCGTTTAGAGGTAGGAGTTAATCGATACAATAAAGAACAAAACTTGAGGTAGAGGGACACTCCCCCTCTCCTCGTTACGATAAAAGCTCCGAAAGAATTAAAGTAACAAACTGAAGTAAAAGATTAAACCGACGTTACAAAAAGAAAAGAAGTTAAGACCTAGACGTCGGAGAAGAAGCACTTCATTGTCGGAGAGTTGTAGCTTTGCGGAGGCTTTTGGAAGCTTAGAATTGTTGAGAAAACCCTAGGTTAGGACCTCCTTTTATAGCCTTTGAGCCCCTCATCGAATGGGTATTCAACCAATCACAAATGAACACAACCTCCTTGAAAAGTGGTGATAAGCCTTGACTCCTCGAGGCTGATCTTTTGACCATCAATCGACTGATGGTCATCATCATACGATGGCGGCAAGATCGATCAGGCCGACCTCCGATCGACCGATTGTGGCGAGTCCTCCAAGCCGGCAATGATCGATGCTTGCAAGTCAAAGTTAGCTCAAAGAAAACATTATTTCGACGGCCTTCGCCCGTTCGATCTCGACCTAGACCATCGATGGGATGTCTTTGGTCAGATCTATGCTTAAGACCATCCCCGTAAGGAGGATACGACCTCACTTACACTCGCACACACGAGCTTACCTCAATACTTACCATGTCGCTTTTTCTTCCGGCCTTCCACTCGATTCCTTCGACTCCCTCCGAAGTCACTCGAGTGTCGCCCGACCACCGTGGCTTCCTCCGGGTGTCGCTAGCCTTCAGCTCCAGCTTTAGCACTTTTCTGCACACTTGATTCAGCTCGTGAGATAACGATATATCCTTGACTTTGTGTCTTTTGCCATAATCAAAATATAGGTTCGACTTAGGTGCCCCTGACACCAACAAAACATCCGAATATTCTCGGATAATATGAATGTCAGCGATATGAGAGTCACCACTATTTTCTACATTGATCATAGATAATAGAAAACCCTGGCAACCGTGTAATAAAAGCTTCTGAGCCTGAATCGCATAAATGGTCGATATGTCGTCGTCCCGGATGACAGTGAAATCCCACAAGGGTCTAGCAATCAACTGTAGCATGATATGCAGACAACCAATCCATGCCAAGAATAATGTCGAACTCGACCATTTCCAGTACCAATAAATCTACAGTAAGTATAGTGTCACCAAAATCTAGTGGACAACCTCGGACCTCCTGGGTAACGTCCAACGTATCACCGGACGGTAGGGAGACGATTAATCACTGTGATCTAAGAGTAGGTAGTCTACCAATCTCTCTCATAAATGCATAAGAACTAAATGAATGTGAACTGCCAGTATCAATTAGCATAATAGTTGAAAATGCATAAAGTGAAACCGTACCGTGGAAAACGGATTCGTTGGCTCGCTGTGCATCCTCTCTAGTAATCGCATGAATCCGCCCAGTCTCCGATGGAGGTGGAGGTGATAGCACTGCCAGAGGAGGTCGTGGTTCGGACTCGAGGTTGATATGAAGGTGCGCGATCGATCTGCATTGTAGTCGCTACCGGTTCTTGAACCGGGCGGGGTTGCAGATCTTGAATCAATGACTGAGGCTACGACTGGTACTGTACCAATGGCTGGGGTTGCATCTGATACTTAAGTCCTAAAATAGAACCCTGTGACATCGTACGGGCACTGGAGAACTCCTGTCCATGCATGACATATGCGACTATTGTAGGGGGAGCTGTCCTCTGCTGGCGTTGTGAAGATTTGATTGTTTTCCCCCCTCTCTGAGTGCCAGACTTACGAAACTGTCCTCCCTGGATAGAAACCCTGGAAGCCACATGCTGAGCCTTCAACGAACAATCTCGGCTCAGGTGTCCAGGCAGTTTGCAATAATAGCAAACTGACTATCCCAGGGTGCAGGCTGAGATGGTATGATCTCTGGACCCACAACGAGTACAATATGTATCACTAGTGGGTGGCTTCCGGTTCTACTGAGAAGACCGGAAGGGTCCAACTGA
Organism: Wurfbainia villosa; assembly: GCA_025175895.1. NCBI lineage: Eukaryota > Viridiplantae > Streptophyta > Magnoliopsida > Zingiberales > Zingiberaceae > Wurfbainia > Wurfbainia villosa. Next base: position 75,390,066 of record CM046000.1, on the reverse strand, counting down.
AGATCATCCTGATTTCTGAGGCCTGCTAGATGCCCCAGAGTGACTCTGACCCAACTGACTGTGGTCACTTTGCTGTTGTCCAGTAGTCTGTGGCTGCTGGCTCTGTCCTATGGTTCGTTCTATTTGTTTTCTCTTCCTGTCAGAATTAGCTCTCTGTTGAGCCGACTCTATCAACAAAGCTCTATCCAATGCCTCTCGGTAGGAAGAACTGACAAAGCCTTCCATCTTGACCTGAAGATGCCCATCTAGTCCCTGAACAAATTGAATCATGCGCGACCTGTCCTCAGCGACTAACTCTGGATAAAATCTGGCTAACCGATTAAATTCTGTATTATACTCCATCACTGTATGATTATTCTCTCAAAGACTCAGAAAATCCTGTAGGCGCATCATCTGATATGACTGTGGGAAGTACTAACTCTCAAAGGCCTCCCTGAATCTCACCCAGGTAATCTGCTGCTCGCCGATGATCGAGCACTGCATGTCCCACCAAACCTCGACCTCACCTCGTAAATAGAAGGTCGCCAACTCTGCCTTCTCCCACTCGGAGCAAACCATATAGAGGAAAGTACACTCCATAGTCTCGATCCAAGACTGAGCCACACTCGGATTAGTCTCTCCGCAGAATAATGTGAACCGGCTTTTCATCAACTTTGCTAAAATGGGAATCCAAGCTCGTGCCACAGCCACATCAGTAAGATGAGTAGGAGTCGTCGCAGGAGCTAGCAAAACTACTGTAGATGGTGTCGCTGCATGAGCAGGGGTAGATACCGAGTGAGGGTCGATCGGCACCACTGATGGGCCTATCGGGTATGAAGTAGCAGGTGCTACTGGCGGGGGTGCCTAGTGTGTAGCAGCAGGTACTACCGGTGGTACATCGGATACCACAGAAGTGGGTATCTCTGGAGGAGGAACCGTCGGGGACTGAGGACCCACGACACCCGCGACAACATGTGGAAACTGACCCTAATCAACATGCTCATCCTCAATAGATCTCTCTGGCAACTCCGTCGCCAGAGATCTCAATGTCCTCTGGCGTGGCCGCCCCGCACCACGTCTCAGCGCAGGAGCACACCCACCTCGTCTCATATATGTTAAATTATTACTAGATGTTACTACAAGTAAAAACATATAAAATTAATCATCATACCTATTTTGCCGCCAGGAGAGATCCCATCGCCACCAAATCCCAAAATTAACCTCATCAATAATACCTTGAATTTTCGAAACATAAAAAAAATCATTGGAAATCCGTACCAATCCAAAAATTCCCATATTAACTCGCAAAAACCTACCAAACGTGGTGAACTCCAAAAAATCTTTAAAAAACCCCTAGAAACTCGAAAACCTAGGCGCTCTGATACCAAATAAATTATCACGCCCCGAGGGAGTCCCCGCCAGATAAAAATTCGGACGCATCTCCCCTATACGGGTGACAATATGAAACTTGCATACAAGGCCCACACGGCCTACTATATATCAGTCAACACGACCGGAACAAAACCACACATGCAGGTCATAAATAGGCCTCAGGCCAACAATCAAAGTAAATATCAAATAGTCTACAATATCTAGACTTACCCCTTCTGCCATCTGAGCAGGAATACACCACCAAAATGAATCGAATTAAAGTCCATATAGACATATCAAATAGGATCAAAGTATCCACGAGTACATAATCAAAACACAAGTCCTAAACATGACTTCTAGTCAATAAACCAAAATCATAAATCCAATAACAAAAACCATCATGATGAGGGGGTTTGGCAACTGGACTCTCCTGGCAATTTCATCCTGAAATAGATATGAAGCAACGGGGTAAGTGTTGGGTTTTCCGAGCCGCAAAAACCGCTTTTTGCGTTGCGGAAACCTCGGAAGCCCCGGCCACAGATCCGTGCGAAGTATAAAAATTATAATTACATGTATGTGCTTACAGAAATTCTAGATCTACCTTAGATCTAAGAGGTTAGAACGTTACCCTCGTAGCGACTCCCTTCGCTTATCTCGCTCGTCCAAAAGTTCGCCGGAACTCGAGAGTGTCAAGTGCACACTCCTCTATGGTATCCACACAAGCAATAGGTGGAGAGAAATGCCTTAGAGTGTGCTAGCACTCCCTTAGGAATTTCGGCAAGATGAGGTTTGGAGAGGTAGAGCTTGAGAGGAAGAGTTCCAAGGAAGAAGATGAAGTTAAGAGTGTGTAACTCACCAAATGAATTCACCACCCATAACCCCTAAGTGGCCGGCCACTTCATGGAGGGGGGGTTACATGCATGCATGTAACTCCCATGACCCTTGGTCTCCCTCATGATGTGGCACCAATTGACCAAGTCAATGATGATGTGGAGCACCATCATTGGCCGGCCATGCCTAGTCATCATCATGACATGGCATTTGGTCAAGTCAAACTTGACCTTTCATCTTCCCTCTCAAGTCAAGTCAAACTTGACCTCTAATCTCCCATGGTTGATCAAATCTAACCACTTGACTCAAGTCAATTTAATATAATGAATCTCTATTCATTAATTTAAATTGATTTGATGAATCAAATCTCAATTAGACTCATTCAACACTTGAATCAACTTGAGTCTAACTCAATTAGTCTAATTTGGATTACTCTTAATCCAATTTGGTTCATCCCATGAACCTAATCCTCATGGTTCATCATATGAACCTAATCTCCATCTAATTGCTCTTATGTGTGTGACCTTATAGGTTCTTGTAACGTTGGCAATGTCCCTAAACCGATTTAGGAACATAAGCAATGAGCGGTATCTAGCAACACATCATTGCTACCCAAGTTACAAGAATGTTGAGCTCCAACATCACCTTTGTGACTACTAATTGTGACTCTCACAATATGTGATAATGTTCCTCTATCCTTGACATCTAGATTGACCAATCGAGGCATAGACCGTGTCATCCTCGGTACAATCTAAATCTTAAACTCCAAGTAGACTCACTCTAATCAAATGAGCTCAATATCTCATATTGACTCATTTGGGCATGGCCATGCACTTCGTGGTCTCACTCTATCAAGAATATCGATGTCACCCCGTCATATAGGAGGGATAGATCCCATCTACATCACTCACATCCCTCCGCATAATTCGTTACATACCCAAGAATCGCTTTATAGTCCACCCATTTACGGGTGACGTTTGACGAAGCCAAAGTATGCAACTCCTTATGTAGGGAACCATGGTGACTTTAGGTCTAAGGACTAATAGTCATACTAATAGCCACATGAGAAAGTATATGACACTCATATAACGATCCATGATACTTTCTCATGGCGGGTCATTCAGTATACATTCTCTAATGCATACCCATGTGTCAACTTGATATCTCATATCCATGACTTGTGAGATCAAGTCATCATATTGACCTACATGTTAGTCTCTATGCATTAATATTATCCCTGAATATTAATACTTGACTAGGAATGATTAAGAGTAGTGTTCTCTATATCATCTCATTATCGATTCAACCAATCGATTGATATAGATAAGAACCTACTACTCAAGGACATTATTATATTTAGTTATTTGGCACCAATACAAGTAAATATAATAACCATGCCTTTATAAATAGGAATATGATACAATAAAGTTCATACAACAATCATCACATGATTGTCTCTAGGGCTTTCACTAACAATCTCCCACTAGCACTAGTGCCAATCACCGTAGTATCTAATACCCAATGACCTAGTGTGACCATCATGCTTTTCTCGTACAAAGTCTTGGTCAAGGGATCTGCGATGTTAGCGCTCTGTGGGTACTGCAAATCTTCACATCTCCTCTATCGATAATCTCTCGAATAAGATGGAAGCACCGATATATTCGGCCTCTGTGTAGAATCAAGAATCGTGGTTCTCGCTTGGAACTATTCACAGCGCCACCATTCAAGTAAAAACACGAACCCTGACTGCGATCTATAATCATCCTGGTCAGTTTGGAAGCTGGCATCGCTGTAACCCTTTACAGCTAGCTCCTCATCGCCTCCAAATATCAAGAAATATTCTTTAGTCCTTCTCAAGTACTTACGAATATTCTTGACTGCTATCCAGTGACGCTCACCTGGATCTGACTGGTATCTACTCGTCATGCTCAAAGCATACGAGACATCAGGACGAGTACACAGCATGGCGTACATGATAGATCCTATAGCAGATGCGTAAGGGATCTTATCCATGCGGTCTCTCTCCTCTCTAGAAGAGGGATTTTGAGTCTTCGAAAGACTCACACCATGTGACATCGGCAGAAGTCCTTTCTTGGAATTCTGCATGGCAAACCGAAGTAATACCGTGTCAATGTATGTACTCTGACTTAGGCCAAGCAATCTCTTAGATCTATCTCTATAGATCTTGATGCCTAGAATACAGGCTGCTTCACCTAAGTCCTTCATTGAGAAGCACGTCCCCAGCCAAGTCTTCACAGACTGTAGCGAAGGGATGTCATTCCCAATGAGTAGTATGTCATCCACATACAATACAAGGAACACAACTGTGTTCCCATTAACCCTCTTGTAGACACAGGGTTCATCTTCATTCTTGATGAAACCAAACTGTTTGATCGCATCATCGAATCGAAGATTCCAGCTTCGAGAAGCTTGCTTTAGCCCATAAATGGACCTTTGCAGCTTGCATACCTTCCCAGTATGCTGTGGATCTACAAAACCCTCAGGTTGTGTCATGTACACATCCTCGCGTCAGTGGCCATTCAGAACGGCAATTTTGACATCCATCTGCCAGATCTCATAATCGTGGTATGCTGCAATAGCAAGCAAGATCCGAATGGACTTAAACATTGCCACTGGAGAAAAGGTTTCATCATAGTCAATACCATGAATTTGCTTGAAACCTTTAGCCACCAATCGGCCCTTATAGGTATGCGCAAGTCCATCCATGTCAGTCTTTCTCCTAAAGACCCACTTACACCCAATGGGTTTGACCCCTTCAGGTGGATCAACCAAAGTCCATACTTGCTTAGTGTACATGGATTCCATCTCGGATCTCATGGCCTCAGCCATTTCTCGTAACTGGCTCATCACACTTCCTCGATAGGAGGTAGGCTCATTCTCAATGAGCATAACGTCATCATGGTCGACAAGAGAAATGAGTATCTCTCATGACGACCCTATTAGACCTGCAAGAGGTAGGTCTATTGAACAGTGGTTGTTCCACAACTCTTTGTGCAACAACCTCATCACCCACAACACTTTGTGGTTCCTGCTCAACCTCCATCAAGGCCTCGCTATGGTCCTTATCTTGAATTTCTTCAAGATCGAAGGTATTCTACTAGTTTTCTAGAAACAAAATCCCTTTCTAGAAAAACCCGCCTTTGCCACAAACACTTTAGCCGATCGAATGTAGAAGTAATATCCTTAGTATCCTTGGGATATCCAACAAAATAGCACCTATCGGATTTGGGTCCCAGCTTGTCCGAGACTTGACGTAACGTAAGCCTCACAACCCCAAATCCTCATAAAAGACATCTTGGGATTTTTCCCCGTCCCATATCGTATATGGTGTCTTTACCACGACCTTGGATGGTACACTTAAGGGGTAAAGGTCATGCGTGTCAGAGCATATCCCCAAAAGGATATAGGAAGATCGTGTGACTCATCATAGATCGTACTCATATCCAATAGGGTACGATTCCTCCTTTCGGATACACCATTCCACCGCTGTGGTGTTCCAGAGGAGTGAGTTGGGATAGAATCCCACACTCATAGATAGTCACGAAACTCATGGCTAAGGTATTCACCACCTCGATCTGATCGAAGTATCTTAATACTCTTGCCAAGCTGGTTTTGTACTTCATTCTTGAATTCTTTGAACTTTTCAAAGGATTCAGATTTATGTGTCATAAGATACACATTACCATATCTACTGAAGTCATCAGTAAATGTAATGAAGTACCTGTAACCACCTCTAGCAGCAACATTGAAAGGTCCACATACATCACTATGTATAAGTCCTAACAAATCTGTTGCTCTTTCGCTATGTCCACTAAAGGGAGTCTTGGTCATCTTGCCTAAAAGGCAAGACTCGCATGTCTCATATGATTCAAAATCAAATGAGTATAGCAGCCCATCCTTATGGAGCTGAGATAAGCGACTCTTATTTATGTGACCTAAGCGACAATGCCAGAGATAGGTTTGGTTCAACTCATTTGACTTGAACCTCTTGGTACTTATGTTATAGATAAGGCTCTCTAAGTCTAGAAAGTAGAGTCCGTTCATTAGAGGTGCACTACAATAGAACATATCATTTAAATAAACTGAACAACATTTGTTCTTTATTATAAATGAAAAACCTTTCTTGTCCAAACAAGAAATCAAATGATGTTCTTAGTTAAGGCAGTACATAACAACATTCATCTAATTCTAGTACAAGCCTAGAGGGCGAGATAGATCATAAGTTCCTACAAAGAATGAAAGCAACCTTGCTCCATTGCCTACTCGTAGGTCCACCTCGCCTTTGTCAATGCCCCGCTATTTCTCACCGCACATTGGTACAAATGTGAGATGTACATCCGATCTAATACCCAAGATGAAGAAATAGATAGATTGACTTCTATAACATTTATACCAAGTAGAAGTCTCACTTCTTCTTCTTAAGATCTTCCGTATGCCTTGCAGCTTACGCTTCCAAAGGTCCTCGCTTCCTTGCGGGAAGCAAGCCCCTTCCTTGGCTACCCTCCTTTGGGTTTAAGTTCTTTGCCTTTGCCCTTGGCTTGGGACTTTCCCTTACCTTTAGGCTTGCTCTTGCCTTTCTTCTTCTGCACCTTCAAAATGGTGTCAGATTTACCCTTCTTAAGGTTAAGCTCAGCAGTTCTCAGCATGCTGAGCATTTCAGGCAATGGCTTATCAATTTCATTCATGTTATAATTCATGACAAATTGATTGAAGGCTTGTGGCAAAGATTGCAAGATCAGGTCAGTGGCCAGCTCTTGGCCAAGTGGGAATCCCACTTTGTAGGTTTTCTACGCACTCCAATCATCTTGAGTACATATGTACCTACGGGAGTCCCTTCTTGCATTTTGGACCCAAATAATGCCTTAGAGACTTCATATCTCTCATGCCTAGCTTGTCCTTGATATAGTTGACGAAGATGTCCAACCATATCATAAGCATTCATGAACTCGTGTTGCTTCTGAAGCTCAGAGTTCATGGTCGCGAGCATTAGACATGACACATCTAATGCATCATCTTGATGCTTCTTGTAAGCATCTTTGTCACTCAAGGCAGGCAGGAGGTGCCTCCGAATGGGCTGCCCAGACGATAACTTCCTTTCGGGTGAGAACAATTCTCGTGTTCTGTACTCACCTAGGAAATTTGCTCCATTGAGCTTGTCCTTCTCAAGGACAGATCGCAGAGAGAGAGTGTTCGTGTTTGTCGACATAGTTATCTACAACATACAATGCAGAGAATTAATATCATATTCCTTTTATCATTTAATTAGGCCTTTAATCAAATGATGCTCCCACTAAATTATAGGAATTTTGTAGAATCGAGTTATGGATGTGGTCAAACCACTTTTACTAGATTCATACAAACTAGCTATAATTCTTGCGGGACAAGATCCACATCATACTAAGCCTTGAGTTAGTTTTGGCTAAATCGCCCAAGACTTGGTACGATCGGTGGGTAATATATTACCGATTACATCTCTATGCAACTCTTGTTTATAGGATCAAGATCCATATTTACAAAAGACCTTGAGTTAGCTTTGGCTAAATCGCCCAAGATTTAGTGTAAATGCGATCTTAACCTATCTTTCCAACGATTGAAATATGCCTATAGTTCTACTCGATCCAATTGAGTTAACTAGTTTTGCTCAATCTAATTGAGCTTACTCTAACCCAAGCGTGATAGGCGGGACCAAGATTGTCCCTCCGCACCCTACTAAGATAATATGTGTTGCTCTGCTTTGGCAGATTCAACAACAACAAATGATCGAGGTAGTGATGGGTATCAAGGCTCGGTAGACATTTTCGAGTTGATTCGATTATGATCTAATCTAATCGAAATGTGTATCTTATACGCATTTAGGCCTTTATTATCCTATATTAGCATGCATCACATACATACAATTATTATTCTAGCATGCATCATATACATACAAGAAAATTAACCTAGCATGCATCATATACATACAAACATTTTTCTACTAGCATGCATCACATACATACAAGCAAAATCAATTAAATATACATATATATATATCAACATATATATATATCATTAAATGTGATATAGTCATGGCCCTACTACGATCTTCTCAAGCCAATGAGAAGATCGGACGGTCAACCTAAGGCTAGCGGCTTCTCCAAGCGCTTCCTTTGACCGCCATGTGTCGCCGCCACCCTTCTCGTAATCTCGCCTTCGAAAGTGGACTTTCCACCGCTCCATTTTGTACATTACAAATATGAAACTCGAGTTACATTCGAGTCTAAAAACTAATTACAACTAGAATTTCAAAATAAGAGGTACGACGCACAGGTCGCATACACTATACAACACGCACAACCACAAAATGGCACGCAGGCCGTATTATGAATTACAACACACTTATTCAATCAAATTGGGGTCATTGGGCCATGAAAATCACAGAATTATACATAATTCTAAATTATGTATTTTTACAGAAATTTCTATAATTTTTCCTAATTTATTTCGAATTTATGAGTCAACTCTCCATAACGGTCCCGCTAAGCGGTTTCCGGGCGATCAAGGACATGGCCCCTTTCGGGATAGGGCAGCGCCTACCGCAAAAATAAACTTCGCGAGTGTCCCTACAATGATCTTATAGTGACTTAAGTCGCTGTTCCAAAAACCTAAAGCGAGAACTCGCCGATTCGGAGAGTTTTTCTCGACGGTTGAAGCCTACGAGTGTCCCAACACTCGTTGCTTCGACTCTACGAGAAAAATACCCAAAAATTCTATAAAATAAGAAAATTTACAGAAACATATTAATCTGTAATTTTTATATCTAATATAAAAACTACAAAGACGAAACACATACATGCTTCGCACGTGGCTCTGATACCACTGTTGGGTTTTCCGAGCCGCAAAAACCGCTTTTTGCGTTGCGGAAACCTCGGAAGCCCCGGCCACGGATCCGTGCGAAGTATAAAAATTATAATTACATGTATGTGCTTACAGAAATCCTAGATCTACCTTAGATCTAAGAGGTTAGAACGTTACCCTTGTAGCGATGCCCTTCGCTTATCTCGCTCGTCCAAAAGTTCGCCGAAACTCGAGAGTGTCAAGTGCACACTCCTCTATGGTATCCACACAAGCAATAGGTGGAGAGAAATGCCTTAGAGTGTGCTAGCACTCCCTTAGGAATTTCGGCAAGATGAGGTTTGGAGAGGTAGAGCTTGAGAGGAAGAGTTCCAAGGAAGAAGATGAAGTTAAGAGTGTGTAACTCACCAAATGAATTCACCACCCATAACCCCTAAGTGGCCGGCCACTTCATGGAGGGGGGGTTACATGCATGCATGTAACTCCCATGACCCTTGGTCTCCCTCATGATGTGGCACCACTGATAAGTCAATGATGATGTGGAGCATCATCATTGGCCGGCCATGCCTAGTCCTCATCATGACATGGCATTTGGTCAAGTCAAACTTGACCTTTCATCTTCCCTCTCAAGTCAAGTCAAACTTGACCTCTAATCTCCCATGGTTGATCAAATCTAACCACTTGACTCAAGTCAATTTAATATAATGAATCTCTATTCATTAATTTAAATTGATTTGATGAATCAAATCTAATTAGACTCATTCAACACTTGAATCAACTTGAGTCTAACTCAATTAGTCTAATTTGGATTACTCTTAATCCAATTTGGTTCATCCCATGAACCTAATCCTCATGGTTCATCATATGAACCTAATCTCCATCTAATTGCTCTTATGTGTGTGACTTATAGGTTCTTGTAACGCTGGCAATGTCCCTAAACCGATTTAGGAACATAAGCAATGAGCGTATCTAGCAACACATCATCAGCTACCTAAGTTACAAGAATGTCGAGCTCCAACATCACCTCAGGACTATAATTGTGACTCTCACAATATGTGACAATGTCCTCTATCCTTGACATCTAGATTGACCAATCGAGGCATAGACCGTGTCATCCTCGGTACAATCTAAATCTTGAACTCCAAGTAGACTCACTCTAATCAAATGAGCTCAATATCTCATATTGACTCATTTGGGCATGGCCATGCACTTCGTGGTCTCACTCTATCAAGAATATCGATGTCACCCCCGTCATATAGAAGGGATAGATCCCATCTACATCACTCACATCCCTCCACATAATTTGTTACATACCCAGTAATCGCCTTTATAGTCCACCCATTTACGGGTGATGTTTGACGAAGTCAAAGTATGCAACTCCTTATGTAGGGAACCATGGTGACTTCAGGTCTAAGGACTAATAGTCATACTAATAGCCACATGAGAAAGTATATGACACTCATATAACGATCCATGATACTTTCTCATGGCGGGTCATTCAGTATACATTCTCTAATGCATACCCATGTGTCAACTTGATATCTCATATCCATGACTTGTGATATCAAGTCATCTTGTTGACCTACATGCTAGTCTCTATGCATTAACATTATCCCTGAATGTTAATACTCGACTATGAATGATTAAGAGTAGTGTTCTCTATATAATCTCATTATCGATTCAACCAATCGATTGATATAGATAAGAACCTACTACTCAAGGACATTATTATATTTAGTTATTTGGCACCAATACAAGTAAATATAATAACCATGCCTTTATAAATAGGAATATGATATAATAAAGTCCATACAACAATCATCACATGATTGGCTCTAGGGCTTTCACTAACAGTAAGTTCAATGAACTCAGCGGATAATAGTCGATATGCATAGTAAGATATATCTAACAATAATAATCATGCCAGTACACTCTCTCCAATCATATATAGGAAATGCATAAAAAAGAAATGTGGAAAGACTGTACTTACCTGCATCTCCTATCCTAACATAGAAGCATGTGCCATACTAGCAGAAATAAAGTTGTCAGACCAAATACAAAAAAAAATGTATCTTGTAAGCATGTCAAACATATGCAACATCCAAGGCAACAACCAAAATGCAGCAAACACAATACAAATGTCATCCATGCAATATGCATGCGATGAAAATGGCATGGTCACCCCTGATGCCAGTCAGCCGTCTCACACGCGATGGTGAAGCCGAGTGGGTAGGGCTATGACAACTGTGCACTCTGCCATCACTGCTCCTGAGTGACCGAGTGGACAGGATGCTGTCAGAGTACACTTATTGTTGGTGCAATCGGCCCAGATCACGATTGACCAGACTCGAGTTTGACTCGAGTGATGTTTTGATGTTCGACAAAGTGGTTTGACAAAGTATGTTTGACATTGATGTTTGACATTAATGTCGGTTAATATGTTGGGGAGATTGTTGGAGCAATCGACCCAGGTTATAATTGACCAGACTCGAGTTTGACTCGAGGGAGTCTTTGATGGTTGACTAGGGATTGACCATGTGATTATGGGAAAGTCCAACATCGGTTGGCAAGGGAAAGTCCAAGCATGGGTCTTGGCATGGAAAGTACAACATGGGTTGGCAAGGGAAAGTCCAATATGGGTTGGCAAGGGAAAGTCCAAGCTTGAGTCTTGGCATTTGAGAAGTCCATGGGATTTGATATTGGCGGCGTAAGTCCAATGTGCCTTGGCGATGTAGACACCGTTAGCATGACATAGCCAATGGAAGCACCTGAAGGCTAACGCGATGGATGAACAAGTCATGGATGACTTGGAGGGATCCAATAGGCATAAGGCTGATAGAGGTGGCTAGAAGGCTTAGGTCTAGGCTAAGGGTGGTCTAGCAAGTATGGGGGAATCATACTTGGGTTAAAACCTCATTTTTGAGGTTGGCAGTCGACTGACATTATGGTCGGTTCGACTGCTGTGAGTTGACTTGAGTTCGACTGTCATTTAAGAGCTGAAATTGCTCTGGCAGTCGACTGCTCATTGGAGCAGTCGACTGATGTCGACGGCAGTCGATCGCGCGATTGAGTTGCGAGCACGTATCGCTCAGATCCGGGCGCAGCTACGGGGCGTTAAGCGCGATCGCCAATGTTGGCAATTGACTGCCAAGAGTCCCGTTGGAACTTGTCCAACGTGGATTGAGTCGGCGGTAAATCCAGCTCGACGCAAGATAAAAAGGGGAGCTCGTGGAGGATTTCGGCATTGGTTCTTTGGGAGCTTTTTGGTGGCGATTTGAAGGTGATTTGCAGATGCATTTTAGAGCCCTTCAACCTCATCCAAGCAACCAACAAGCAAAGCGCTCAAACCCTAGTTTTGTAAAGTGTTCTTTACATTTCCTTGTATTTTTCTTGTATTTTCGTGTATTACTTTTGTAATCTATTGTAAGAGATTTCTCCACCTCCGGATTATTCCGAGAAAGAGTTATTACATAGTGGTGTGCTTGTGGCATCGCTAGGGCTCGTTTGAGCCCGATCCGTGGAGTAGGAACCGTGCGGTTCCGAACCACGTTAAATATTTGTGTATTGGTGTGTTCGTGTTTGTCTTACTTCGTTATTGTTTTTATTATTATCATTCTACTGCGCTAACGATCTTTGTAGAGACGAACACGAAAGAATTCCATCATCGTACGGTCACACGCTATTCACCCCCCCCCCCTCTAGCGGCCTCAAATCTCCTACAATTGGTATCAGAGCCTGGTGGCTCTTCAACGGATTAACAACCGGGAGCAAAGAAGCTAGAGGGAAGACGATGGATCTTCAAGAAAGATGGGGCGATGACATAGCGACTCCACCCGCCTTTGACCGCGAAGATTTCGCGTATTGGAAAGGTAGGATGGAATATTTTCTAATGTCGAATATAGAAAATTGGTTTGCCGTGATTATAGGTTTTGATGCTCTGAGAGGAGAGAACGGCGAAATCCTCAAAAAGAAGCGATAGACCGAGGAGCAACGGGAAAATTTCAAGACAACCATTAAGGTAACAAAAATATTGGTTAATTTAATACCTAACGACATTTTGTCTAGATTAGGAAGCTATAGGGATGCCAAGGAGTTGTGGAACAAGTTGGTCAAGTTCTACGACAATCCCGAATCGGTCCAAGAAGATTTGGAAGAGGAGGAGACCGAAGAGGAAGCTTCATCATCCTCACGAGAAAGTGAGGAGTCGGAAGTTGAAGAGGAGTCAACTTTCGAATCGGTGGAAGAGGAGGTGGAAGAAGTAGAAGGAACCTCCACCTCTAGGATTGAGGGGGAGGAAAGAATTTCTACTCTGGAGCAACAAGAAGAAGCTTCCACATCCGGTCAAGATGGAGAAGCTCCAACTCTGGCACCTACCACCACAAATACCCTAGGTAACTCAAGCAATTTAGGTTTAAATAAAAATCATATAATTTGTTTTGAGTGTAGGGAGGTAGGACATTACAAGAGTAAATGTCCTAAAAGAATCAAGAAGAGTCCACCGGTACCAAAAGTCAATGAAGCCGGTGTTCCCGTCAAGAAAAGTAAGGAGCAAGTCATTTGCTTCAAATGTCGGCAACCGAGACACTACCAGAATCAATGCCTAAAGACCCAAGAAGAAGCATCACAAGTAGGGGGATCTAAGGCTAACCCTAAGGTACATTTTAGTAATGCATCTTCTAATTTAAATGTTAAAAAGCATGCTAGGAATTTTAATTCTCTTGCAATTTATGAAAAGTATGCTAATAGGAATAAATATTTTTTCTTAGGAGCTAAAAGTGTCCATTTAGGAAATAAGAAAAAATTTGGGACTAATGTCCCTAGAAAAACCATACATAGGGAATCTATTAGGAAAATACAAGAGCACCTAGGTTTCAATCCTAAATGGACTAGGCATATGCCTAGAAAGAACTATGCCCAAGGATTAAATCAAAATTCAAAAATTGGGCAATTAGAATTAGAGAACCAAGCCTTGAGGTCAAGGCTTGAAAAACTTGAAAAGACCCTTAAGGTTATGCAAAATCAAATGCAAGGGTCAATTAGTCAAACTTCTAGGTCAAAATCTTAAAGTCAACACTTAGGACCCAAGAAGCAAAAGTCATCAAAGGGCAAGAAGGGTTTGGGTCACAAACCTAAGCCTAAGATGGCTTACCATAGTGTTCCATTTGATTATGGAACACAAACTAGGTCTAGGAAGACCAAGGTCAATAGGGAAGTCATCCCTAAGGTTGACTGTTGGGTTTCCGGCACCGCGGCGTGTGTGTTCGATCATGTTTCGTAAATATGAACACAGAGGAAGCAATAAAAATAATAAATCTACATTTATTACAACACACACAACACACACATGCATATTACAACAAGTGTAGACATAACCGTAAATTTAAATTTGCAATAAAAGGAAATTTATCTACGTTATACCTTTCGTATGACGTGTAGCGGGAACGACATCAACCGGAACGATCCTCGCTAGAATCATCTCTATCCGTATCCACGCCGAGTTCCTCGGGATGACTTCGCTAAGCCACGAGCTTCGTCTTCGTACGGGTTACCAGCCTCGTGTTGAAGACGACGTGATCGAGAGATGATCACGATCCGAATCTAAATTCGGATCCTAATACGAGTTCTCAAAACTCGCTTCTCCGGAGAGGTATTCGTCAACCAATTGACGAATCCTTCATCCTCCACCTCAAAGGATTACCGGAGATTGAATCCCCGGTAAGTTAGCCGCTGTCGGAGCTCTAACCGTCATCCAAACGACGCTCCGACGAGAGGAGAACAAGCTGTCCAGAAAACTGGACAGCTTTGGTGGAGGTGATAGGCGCCGGCCAACCAAGGGAGATAGAGCTCACCTTGATGCCAAACTTGAAGGAGATAACCGGAGCACTAACCGGCAGCAGCTCGACGCCGGCGAGGGGGAAGGAAGCAGCCTTCTAGATGCCGGTTGGAGGAGCTTTGGGCGACGACAATAGGTTGGCGCCGAGAGCTCCAAGGAGGAGGTGGGCGGCAACCTTAGGGCTAGGGGTTTTTGGATTAGGGCTTAATTATCCCTTAAGCCCTCTTTTATAGAGAACTAATTCTCTTAATGGTTATTGGATCATAACCATTAGGCCCGTTAACCCGCTCCATTAAGATAAGTTAAAATAAACCAAACCATGATGGTTTATTTTAAGTTAAAACGAACCAAACCAACTTTTGGTTCATTCGTTTAAAATAAACCAAACCCTTTGGTTTATTCTCCTCCATTGGATTAGAACCAAACCATTTTGGTTCATCCATTATGTCTTCATAAGACACGGCCCATCCATGCTTCCATTGCAACTGAAACGATTTCATGCTCGCTTCATGTTTGGTCCAACCAAACCTAGTTTCTCTCGGTCTGAGAATCTCATTCTCAAGCTCGTTTTAAATCCTTTGGATTATACTCGTTGTGCGTGTGACCAAATAGGTTCTCGGTTTATGTTGGCCGTCTATAATTAACCATTAATTATAGAACGATCATGAGTGGCACCTAGTAGTACATCATGATCCCCAATTAACCGAAAAGATCAACGGTTGATCCGAACTATTTCAAACCCTTCAAAGCCGAATGAATCGTGCCCCATTCCCTTCACTCATCTTATACCCACTTGGTTCAGTGACATGGTCTATAGTGTCATCCCCACTAGGTCGACTCACGCTACTCCTAGCCCAAGTATCATTTCCTCGCCCCACGGATTCTAGTTACTCCACATGTATCAAGAGTACCTTACTCTAAACATGTAATGCTTTGGCCAAAGACTTTAGTAACAATCCGACGAGAGGCCATGGGTATACATCTCCTCGCAAGGAGTGGTGAATCCTTTATAGGCTATTCAAACACCTTCGATCACTTCGACTTATACCCAATCATCCCGGGTCCACATCTCCTTAGAGATGCTTGCTTAAGATGTCAAAGCATAAGTCTCTATGATCAAGATACTTGAATACCGCAAGTCAAAGGAACATCGCACTTAAGCCACAGTAAGAACTTCATTGACATATCTATATATGCAGAGAACCATATGAAGTCTTACGGTTGGTCACTCCAATGAACTAGTTATCATAACTAGCATCCACGATTAACTCCGGACATCACTATGTCTCCAGCCAGTGAGAATCAGCTGCTTGGATACACCAAGGAGTATACCTCGTGCTAGTCTCGACAGAATTGATGGTGTCCAAATCCATCAATTCATCGACTAGGGATAATTCCGATACATCACAATTACACATGTAGAGATACTCACTAGTTGTAATCCAATCACAAATTCTCTCATGCTGTGAATCGTATCGTGGACATTCAGTAAATGAGTATAAGATCCAATCAAATACATAAAACATGTATACTCAAATAGTGAATCTTCATTTATCATATAAATGGTTCATATATAAGACGATTGCCTTAGGACATCTCTCATATATTACTAACATGACCAAAGGGTGTGCCTAGTGGCTAGGGTTTCTAGGAAACCTAGGGTGGCCACTAAGAAGGTTGCAAGGGAAGTTACCCCTAGAGTCAACCTAGGTAAGACCCAAATGACCAAGGCTAACAAGCCTAGAAGGGTCATTAGTAGGGTATCTAGGGAGGTTATCCCTAAGGAATACCTAATTAACCCAATGAACTCAAATAGATTTTGGGTTCCTAGGAGCGTGATAGATTCACGCTAGAAGGGTTTAGGGTGTGTCAACCTTGATTGGATGGGTAGTTAACTCAACCATGATAAAGGTGGCATTTTAGGTCATTTTCAAGGTTATGGTTACCTTGGAAATACATTTGAGCTTTAATCCTAAAAGATTTTAGGATGTGCCAATATTATTTGAGAAGTTTGATAAAATGATCAAATTGGCACATTTTAGGTTTAGAAGTCATAGTGTGTCATTTTGAGTTTTTGGCACACTTGGGAGATTAATAGGAATATGACAAAAATATACTTAATTATCTCAAAAGGCAATTAATATTAAAATTTAGGTATTATTATACCTATACTTTTTATTTGTCATGCCTTGATTTGCCATATGCCATGACATGACATCATGTTTATTTTCATCATTTATATGTCATGATCATGTTTAGGATTAAGGATTTAAATGTCATGTGCTTTAGTTTTTATATCATGTGTCATGACATCATGATCATTGGTCATACTTTATTTTTGCTATTATTATGCCATGATCATTTCATGCATTAACTTGATTGAAAATTGATTTAAGGACTATGACATGATTTGGAGTCCCATTCATAAGGGAATCAAGTAGAGTTGCCTTAGAAAATGCATGAAACCCTAGATTAAATGAACCAAAACTCACATCTCACATCCAATTGACATGTATGTGTATTTATACACTCTAGATATATGTGAGATGCTAGGATATGAGTTGAGTTCAAGGTGCATAGTTTTTGCATCTAGAAGAACTAAAACTCATCTAATTTTAATAGTGGATCATTGGGAAAGCATGTGTACAAGTCATGTACATAGAGCCCAAGGAATATGATTCAAAATGGGTTTTCAAAAATATTTTGAAATCAATTTAGAAAACATTGGTGAAGCCTATCTTTTGATAGCAATCACTAATGATGAAGTTGATACAAAGTAAGCTAAAACATTGAAGTTTTTCTTCACTTTTGGAATTTGTATCAATTTTAGTATTTTATGGGTAAAATATTTTTCTATTATTTTTCACCCATTGTATTGACTATAAGTAATATACGTATCAAATTTCATGATTTTTTGATATACGCAGAATTACTTATATTTTTCTGAAATTCAATTCTGATAATTGAAAATTGAAATTGATTATCTTTGGTGGCAATGATCGATGAAGGCGTTCGACCGATTACCGATAGAGTCACGCTAGGTTGATTTCGGGTTAACAAGGGTTGTTTTAGCTCGTGTTCAGCTATGGTAAAGGTCCCTAACCACTTCTAATCCTAGGATATGCTTTCGGAAGTATTAGAAAGGGTGAAAATCCATTGGATATGGTTTTGGAGAGGTATTAGGTCAAAGTATCAAATTTAAGGGTGGAAGAGTTCATGTTTGAACTTAGAACCTTAATTTTGATGGTTTAGAGTTCCTATTGGCTTAGGGACTTCCCAAGGACATTGTTGGTGTAATGGTCAAGGGAGAGCAAGCCTTTAGGGGGAGTTATCCATCTTGGGATGATGGATGTGTTTCTCTTCTTGAAGGGGGAGAAGTTATTGGGAGAGTATCATCAATTGGGAAAATTGATGGGATTTTGAGAAACCAAATTTGAAAATTGGGAGAAAGAGTATAGGATTGCCTCTCTTGAGTGATATGAGACTTATCACTAGGAAGATGGTAGACATTCTAGGTATTTTTGGATCAAGGGGGAGATTGTAAGATCTCATTGGGACATGAGATATTGACCTCCTTAGAGAGATAACCTTTTTGATGTTAGTCAAAAAGGGGAAGAAGTTTTGGAGAATGTTTGGGATTACCAATTTAGGATAATTGGTAAGGAAATTTGAGTTAGGGGCCTAACTCAAGGTTTTGTTTTTGTCAAACATCAAAAAGGGGGAGATTGTTGGTGCAATCGACCCAGGTCACGATTGACCAGACTCGAGTTTGACTCGAGTGATGTTTTGATGTTTGGAAAAGTGGTTTGACATAGTATGTTTGACATTGATGTTTGACATTAATGTCGGTTAATATGTTGGGGAGATTGTTGGAGCAATCGACCCAGGTTATAATTGATCAGACTCTAGTTTGACTCGAGGAAGTCTTTGATGGTTGACTAGGGATTGACCATGTGATTATGGGAAAGTCCAACATGGGTTGGCAAGGGAAAGTCCAAGCATGGGTCTTGGCATGGAAAGTCCAACATGAGTTGGCAAGGTAAAGTCCAAACATGGGTCTTGGCATGGAAAGTCCAACATGAGTTGGCAAGGGAAAGTCCAAACATGGGTCTTGGCATGGAAAGTCCAACATGGGTTGACAAGGGAAAGTCCAAGCTTGAGTCTTGACATTTGAGAAGTCCAAGGGGTTTGATATTGGCGGCGTAAAGTCCAAGCGGAGTCTTGGCGGCGTAAGTCCAATGTGCCTTGGCGGTGTAGACACCGTTAGCATGACATAGCCGATGGAAGCACTTGAAGGTTAACGCGATGGATGAACAAGTCATGGATCACTTGGAGGGATCCAAGAGGCGTAAGACTGATAGAGGTGGCTAGAAGGCTTAGGTCTAGGCTAAGGGTGGTCTAACAAGTATGGGGGAATCATACTTGGGTTAAAACCTCATTTTTGAGGTTGGCAGTCGACTGACATTATGGCCGGTTCGACTGCCGTGAGTCGACTTGAGTTCGACTGTCGTTTAAGAGCTGAAATTGCTTTGGAAATCGACTACTCATTGGAGCAGTCGACTACCAAGGGATGGCACGATTGCGCTGAGCTGAGCAGCACGTAATGCCCAGAGCGATCGGCGGCCACGGGGCGCTGCTGGCCGATCGCTAAGAGTCCCGTTGGAACTTGTCCAACGTTGATTGAGCTATTGTCTCATAGCTACAGTGTTGGCAGTCAACTGGGGACTTATGGCAGTCGACTGCCAGGTGGAAATCCAGCTCGACGAAGGATAAAAAGGGGAGCTCGTGGAGGATTTCGGCATTGGTTCTTTGGGAGCTTTTTGGGGGCGATTTGAAGGTGATTTGCAGTTGCATTTCAGGGCCCTTCAACCTCATCCAAGCAACCAACAAGCAAAGTGCTCAAACCGTAGTTTCGTAAAGTGTTCTTTACATTTCCTTGTATTTTGCTCGTATTTTCGTGTATTACTTTTGTAATCTGTTGTAAGAGGTTTCTCCACCTCCGGATTATTCCGAGAATGAGTTATTACATAGTGGTGTGCTTGTGGCATCACTAGGCCTCATTTGAGCCCGATCCATGGAGTAGGAACCGTGTGATTCCGAACCACGTTAAATATTTGTGTATCGGTGTGTTCGTGTTTGTCTTACTTCGTTATTGTTTTTATTATTATCATTCCGCTGCGCTAACGAGCTTTGTAGAGACGAACACGAAAGAATTCCATCATCGTACGATCACACGCTATTCACCCCCCTCTAGCGGCCTCAAATCTCCTACACTTATCCTCCGACCCTAAACAGAGTGGGGGAGCAATGCTCTCATCTCTCGGTGTCGTAGACCAGAGGAGGGATCCCTGCCCGCTACCACGCTGCCTCACCACTACCCATGAGCGGACCAGCGGAGCCTAACAGAGCTACTGTACACACCCTCCTGATCTACCACTAACCCATGAGTGGCAGCGTGTGCAGATCATATAACTGGTTGCGGGCTCAACTACAAAGGAATCCTGTCCAGCCAGCATGCAATCATGCAAGATGGTGCATGACACTAAAGCATGTAACACCAACCAAAATACGTATCCCGAATAATATGCACAAACAAATGGGTACATATCAATGACCTAAGTAAAACAGGGAAGGTATATCTAAAAGTTGATCAAATGCATGTATCAAGTATGGCACAGTGGCATATAAGGCAGTTAAACATAAAAATTATTGCAAGCTACAACCAACTAAGCATATTAATATGACATTATCTAAAAGATAAGTCAAAATACCCACCTGCTAAAATGCTCGAAACAATGCAATCGTCACGCTCGTGGACCTATCTCGTGACCGAAACCTGCATAAAACATAATATAATCAGATTATATAGCCAACCCTAATATCAAGTCCAAAACCTAATTGATTAAGCTATCCCCTTAACCGATCACACATTGTCGTCATATATCCACACAATAACAGGACCCATAACCATCCCTCCAATCACATTCATTCACAGCCTACAAAAACCCCAATTTACAACCCCTAATCGACCACAACTCCGACTCACAGCCATGCACTGCCCACCCACAGCTGTTCACAACCCTTACAACCCATAATCGAGACACCCCCTCCCAGCCGACTCAACCCCTGTTTCACAGCCGACCACTTCCCATGTCTCACCACCCGACACCAACACACACGTTGGACCGAAAGGAAAATAAGGGAAAAACAAGGCAATTACCGGAAACTTCAACTTCACCGCCCCCCCCCCCCCCCCCCCCGCCAGTTGCTCTGTTCACCGAAACAATCCCATACCACCCACCCTTGCCCTGTAACGAAATGCAGGGATCTGAACAACCACTAGAAAACTCTGATTGAAGGTAGATCTCATCCGAGATCAAGGAAAACAATGCCTCACCTCGCTCTAGCAGAGATCGAAAGGCAGATCACCACCGGAAACACTGCTGAATCCAAACTTCCCTTCCCCTCGTTTACTGCTCTCGCTCTTCTGCAGAGATCGAGGCGCCACCGGTTGCCACGAGAAAGGAAGGACGAGAGAAGGAAGAAAGAGGGATGCGGCAGGGAACGGGATCGCAGATGGGCATCGCGAGAGGAAGCAATGAGGGAGAGATTAGTCGGTTGTCATGTGCAGCAGAGGAAAGAAAGAAACCGTCGGTTGTGGAGGGGAAAGAAAGGAACCGTCGATTGCGACGGGGAAAGAGGGGTCGGGGAAGATAATGAAAAGAAGACGCGACTGGGAATAAAATAGGAGCGGCTGTGACAACGCTCGGGAAAAAGAAACGGCTCGAGTTAACCCTAGGTTTTTAGTTAACACATTAACCCCTCAAAATTGATATTTCAAATAGGCCCTCCAAAAGCCTATTTATTTTATCCCCATAAAAAATTTTACAATCTCCGTTTAAATCCAGAAAAAAATTCCAAAAAAATTCCTAAAATTCTCTAAAAATCCTGAAATAATTCTCAAGATTACTTTTCCTAAATTTTGGCTATTAAATTTATATTTTAAATGTTCCGTATTTACATTTTGGCTCGGCCCCCTTAGCTCTTAGACTCGGTGCCTTAGACCTTTTCACAAATAACCCAAACCAATTTCCCATACTCACTTTACCGAGCCAATTTCTCAGACTCACCTTGCCGAGCTAATTCCCATACCTACTTTTCCGAACCAATTCTCATACCTACTTTACCGAACCAATTCCTCCAGACCTACTTTGCCGAACCAATTCTCAGACTCACTTTACCGAACCAATTCTCAGATTCACTTTACTGAGCCACTCGTTCAATCTCTCTTTGGCCCTAGCGCTTATCTCTTCTTTCCTATATCTTCATCTCGCCAGCCCGATCCACCCTCTGGAATTCTGATCCCCCAATTCAATCAGTGTTCTCCACGTGGTCTTTTTCATTTTAATCCCTAAATAAAGTAGCATTGGTATCAGTTAATGAAATAGTTGGGTAATGCTCTAATGAAGCCAATGAATATGTTTTGTGACACTCAGGCCATCTTGCACATTGCTTTAAATTTAGTATTTCATAAAAAGAAATATATAAAGATTGTTTGTCCTTTTGTCCGGAAAAATGTGCAATGATGGTTAGTAGAAGAGCTTCATTTTCAAGTAAGTAAAGTTTTGCTGCGTATATTTAGTTATTGATGCCATGTTATATAGAAAAATAAATATATTGTTGATAGATGCTTAGTGGCCTATTCTAAGAAGCAAAATATTGACAACTTGTATCATGTGACTGAGATATCAGTTGGCATCAATCCGTGGGCACAAGAACTAAGTGTTAATGTGAGATGTGGAGTCTTACCTTCCAAATGAATCCAACTTATAAGCTAATGAGAAAAGAAGCATAGGGAGGGCCCATAATGCAATTGACTGGATGCATTAGGTGGGAGAAAGAAAATTACCAAGCAGTCTGTTGAGCTTTTTAGTCTCTTAAAGATTTAACTTCGCCACAAGATTATTTGATGACAGTTTTGGAAAAAAGAAATTGCCGTAGGCATCCAGTGGGATTGCCACCTATGCCACAGGTTGCAATCCAAGGCAACGCGCAAATTTTTTTTGGTCAGCGGCAGTGGCTAGCAAGTAGGCTTTGTTTCAGAAACCTTCATATTTATGTCTAGAGCTGTCAAGTTCGATTAGATCCGTTGGATTGATCTATCCCGTCAAATAATTTAAACAGATTGGATTGAATTTTTATCAATTCGTCATTTTGACGGACCTAAATGGATTGATCTACACGGGTTACGAGTTTAGACGGACTGGCCCATCGTGGCACGGAGTGACCCATGGATTGAGAAATATCAAAAAAATAAGTTTTTCACCATTACAATCTTATTCTATCACACATATATTTCAACAAAGTATAAAAGAAGTTAAGAGTAAAGAATAAAAGAATATTTTTTATACTCTAATTATTTTTTATTATCTTGTCACAGTCATTCTAATCGATATACAAAATAATGACATATCAAAATCAAATAATTATTCATGCTAAAAAATCTCAACTGAATCTCTATTTAAAAGAGAACAAATTTATATTTATATATTATCAAAATTTGGATATTTTGAAATATTAGAAAGGAATCAAAAACATCGGTACTCAATTTGGTAAGTCGATAATTAAATCTCAATTATAAAATTTTAGTTACTTCAAATACTTATTTTTTTTAATCATGGTACTCTATCTGTCTTACAGATCATTATCTCAAGCCCTCAACACCTTAGAAATTTTAGATATATTTTTTAAATTTGTGTGGTCCGCGGGTTGACCCGCCTAACTCGCAACCCGTCTTGGATTGGGTTGGATTGAAAATTTTTCAATCCGTCGAGATGACGGGTCGGCCCATCCCTCTCCGTTAAATATTAAATTTACGACGAATTGATCCGCTCCATCATGAATTGACCCGTTTGACAGTTCTATTTATGTCTCTCCTCGTCATCCGCTTGGACTTCTTTCTTATCTATTCTTATTTCTTAGCCTTAAGGTAAACACCACCTGGCACCACCTCTTTTTGTCATGGTACATCGATCTACATCAAATTCCTAAAAAACATCATGCTCGTAAAAGAAACCTTCAAAAATTGACATTTATTTTTTTATTATTTTCAAAGGAAGCTTG
Organism: Wurfbainia villosa; assembly: GCA_025175895.1. Lineage (NCBI taxonomy): Eukaryota > Viridiplantae > Streptophyta > Magnoliopsida > Zingiberales > Zingiberaceae > Wurfbainia > Wurfbainia villosa. The sequence goes on along the minus strand of CM046000.1, from coordinate 75,366,077 downwards.
ACTATAAGCAGGTTTCTTATAATCATCAAAATTCCTATACTGATTCAATAATTTTTCTATTGAGATATACTTGAATAAAGAGTTTCTTCTTGGTTGAGATGATTCATCAGTTCTTAGGCATCTAGATACTAACACCAAGTATGAATCTACTTTTGTTTTAAACCATTAAGTAATCAATTTAAATAGTAAATGACATTTAACTGAAAATGCATGTTTCAACTAAAAAATGCAAAGAGTAAACGGAATTTAACTGAAAAATGTTATAAACTTTTTGATACTTTCAACTTTTGTTTGGCTAAGATGTTTTCACTTGTATTTTTGTGGATTATGTTCTTTGGGTTAATACATATTTGATAAAATGCAGCTCGTGGAATGGAGAGGTTTTATCCGATATGTGTAAATTACTTCGTCCTACAATCAGAAATCAATATATACATGTTTTTTCCCCCTGTTAGTTTCAACCTTTTGTGATGACTTATTGTGGGTATGGAATTAAAACCAACAGTTGGTTTGAGAGCTCTCCTAGCAGGTGGCATTGCTGTTTTCGCTAAGGTTGACGCCGCTATGAAAGCTGCTGGTGGTGTAAAAGTAGGTGCAGCTGCAGCTGCTGTATCAGCTGCCGCAACGGCAGCAGTCTCTGGAACCAAACAAGAAAACGCAGTCACCAAACCGAAGTAGCCATTACTCCATTCCTTCAGTTTCGAAAGAGAGTATATGACAACAGAAGATGCATGCAAGCCAAGAATTCCTACTAGCAAAGTGGTGGTCAATCTGAACTCGAATTGCTCTCTAATTGGTTCTTTTTTCAGCATTTTATGGTAGACTTAGACATGTAATTTTAATTTTTAGATAGTCCAAACATTTAAAAGCACCGCATGTTTGTGGCTGCATTTAGATATGTACTTTTGCTAAAGAACATTAAAAAAAACATCAAAAGATGAATAAAGGTCTACAAATGGAACTGTTAGTTTTTCAAGCCTTAGTATGTAACCTTTGTGTAATCTTAAGCTCTCGAGTCTTTTATTATTGGGAATGATGCGGTGACGGGGAAGAAGATTTGTAGACTTTCTCTTGATGCGATGGAGCGGGAAGAAAGTTTAGGGGGTTTTTTCCGACCGCAACAGTAAAAATGAAAATGTCAAGCAAAGACATACAAGTCAACACAGACAACAAACCAAGACATAGGATGTAACGTGGTTCGGAATAAGGATTCCTACTCCACGGAGGTGAGCTCTCTCACTGGATGTAGTGTCAAAGCACTTTCACTATAAACGTCCTCTTTCGCGGAAAAGAACTTCCGGAGGTAGAGGAGAAAACCTCTTACAGGCAAGTCAGGATACAAGAAAAAGTACATGAAATGTGAAGATCACCACTCTTCTTCTCCGGCGAGGTGGTAGCTCTCTTTCTCCTAATGCGTCTTCGTTTCTTGCTTGTTGAAATAATGCGGATCCTCCTTCCTTCTGTCCTGTCTCTCCCTTTTATTCTCTCCCTCTGATCAGTTATTGTCTCGCAAGCTTTCCCCATCGTACACGTAGCCACCACGTCAACCTGGAGAATCATTCTGTTATGGATACGAGGAGCGAAGGCTTCTCGAAATTTTGTGTGGGGACCCCCCTTCTGTTGTATAACACCTTCTCATTTACATTTTAGGAACTAGGCTAGCCTGTCCCTCTCAACCATTTGCCTTCGGTGAAACTAATCTAGACCAATAGCTCACGTGTGGCATAGCCCTCGGGCTCTTCTCAGCAGCCCGAACCAACTCTCCTTCTTTCCGTACCAAACTATTTCTGGACTAGCTATGCCGAGTCGATTCTCATCTGCCTCATCTGCTTCTTGGCCTTCTAGGCCGAACCGACTCTCATTCATCTCCTAGCGAAGCGATCTCCGCCTTCGCTTCGCCGTGCCAATACCTCAACTAGTTCTCCCATTCCAACTGTCCCAGACAATCGCGTCCGAACCATTCTTCCTTTCTTTCTTTGCCGAACCGATTATTTGGTTCGGATAATGTCTTACATGTGAGCACTTTTACCCGGTTCACAGAGAAGAGGTAACAGCAGTATCATTAGTCAACCCTAAAAATAGTCAAGCGAAGTTATAAGCTTGACTTTCTAAATGTATAAAGTCTCTACTCCACCCTTTACTCACCAATTCAAATTCACTCTCCTCTTACAAACCCCACCCCATATATTTGAGGCGGCCTAATGGGCCTATGAACCCCGCTTCTCCTTTTCTCTCATATAGTGGAACCGTCGCACAAAACCCTATATAAATCTTCGGCCCTTCCTTTTATGCATGACTTAGCGTGCCTAACAATCTCGTCCTTTCCACTTCTTCCCTCCAGCGGTTTTCTCCGGCGGCGTTTCAGCGACCTAGCCTTTTCTTTCCCACACGTTCTTCCTTCAACCCTCAAGTAAGTGCTCTACCCTGTCTTATATCCATGGCCCCTAAGACCCTGACCTCGCCTCCTTGGTACGAGCACACCGTCACATAACTAAACTACGACCATTATTTCTTTAACCTTAAAGACCGGTTCATAGATCCTTCCATAAAATGTTGTTTCACTACTAAGACTCACCAACAATACCATCCTCCCCTCGGTCTGACCTGCTTCTTTTTCGAACAGTTCCCTAATGGCTTGTTTCTACCTGCGCCCTCCCCCTATTTAGAAATCTTAGATTTCTAAGGGCTGTCTCTAAACCAATTTACCCCCAATTCCTTTCGCATTTTATCGGGGGCTATTATAGTATTTCAACACCTACATCTCCCTTTATCCCGTCAAATATTCCACTGCTTCTTCCAATTAAAATCCTCCAAGACAGGCCTTTTTTACCTTTCTAGCCGCACGAACTGCCAGTTCTTAATGAATATGCCTACTTCCCATAAAGGATGGGAAGAATTGTATTTCTTTGTTCGGCTTCCAACACCTCTACCCCACTCGGACATCTGGAAGCTAGAACTCCCTGGACTACCTCCCTTCCGCGAAATGAGGACCCAATGTCCTTTCGCGGAGGTTTATAAAGTACTGGGAGAATCCCACTATTGCTTAAACCATCTAATGAAAACCCCTCTCCTTAGTCACTTCAGGCTATCCTCTTTCCCTCTAACGGCCCCGGCCGCAATAGGTAGGATGACATTCACACTTTAATATAACTTCTTATTTGTATCGACCATTTTTCATATCAACGAATTTTGTAGATAACCTAATGCAGGATGCTCTAGTAAAGGGAGAAGAGATCGAGGTCACCAAGAAGAAGAAAACCTCCACAAAGCGAGGTAAGTCCGTGGCAGTCCCTTCTTCCCATCGGAAGAGATTGTGGTTGATTAAAAAAGGAGCTCCCAACTCATCATTTCCTCCTTCCTCCTCTTCTGATCAACATGAATCCCTGCCTCTAACCATCTACGAACTGAGAACAAGGGATACCACCTTATCCGCCCCATCCTCTTTGTTAGGGCAATCTCTTGCCATGATAAGGTTTTGATGTGTGTGGCAAAGGGTTTAAGTTAGTGTGTTATGTTGATTTGATATGTGCGTTAAAGTCGTGCAGGACTTAGTAATTCGCACATGGAGCCGTAGCGAGTTTCACATCTCATGACTCGTGCCTTGAGTCGGTGAAGGATAGCTTTGCGGAAGCCGTGCACTTGGAGTATCCGAGGGACCGCCGGACGAGAAGCTTGGAGTGAAGCCGGAGGAAGTAGACTTCGAGGCAAGAGACGTAAAGGAGCATTGCAGAGCCGTGCGCCTGATGCTGCCGAGGGACGTGGCCGAGAACGAAGAGAACTTCGAAGGCGAGGGACTCCGAGAGATGAGAGTGAGCGAATGTAACCCAGGAAGGGGTAGCTCTTAGGTGAAACTTGGCCATTTGGCCAAGTGTCGAGGAATGGCAATGATCACGATCTCGAGTCGATGGTCGATCGTATAATACCGTTTAATGTTTGGCTTGATCGCCATGGATCGGCAATGATCGATCGATACAACGATCGCCAGGAATGGCCGATCGATGGCACGGCACGGGCGCAGAATGGAGTCGACTCAGTTGAGCACTCGACTGATCGAGCATCAGTCGACTGATGGTAGGATCAGTCGACTGATGCCAGTATCGTTGGATTGTATCCAACGTGGAAAGCGGCCGTTATTGGGCAACGACTACAGGACCAGTCGACTAATCAAGGGCATCAGTCGACTGATCCTGTGTCAATGGGAAGAAACCCTCTTCCTCTATAAAAAGGAAGGGGATGGGGCTTTGGGAGGTTAATGCTTGAACGCCCAACTACTCCCAAAGTGCCCTAAACGATTTCCCACTCTTCTACTTGCTCTAATCTTCATTCCATTGTAGAAGAGTGATCTTTGTGTAAAAGAGGTTACCTCCACCTAGCTTTGTGCAAAGGAGAGATCTAGTGGATAGATTGCGGAGTGATTCACCGTGGACGAATCGGACCGTGGATTAGCGGCGTAGCCGTGAACCACGTTACATCTCGTGTTTGTATTGCTTGTCTATCTTTTGTGTTGTCTTTATTTGTATTTGTATATTCCGCTTGCGCTAACGTTTTGTAGACGAGTAAAATACGACATCAAATGAACGAGGGCTATTCACCCCCCTCTAGCCGGCCAATCGATCTCCAACAAGTGGTATCAGAGCAAGGTTGCTTGTCACCGGACTAACCGCCGCAACAAGCTCTACATCTCAAATGGTCGGCTCAAACATCCACCCACCGAAGTTTGACTGCGAATTCTCTTGGTGGAAAAAGAGAATGGAGGTATTCTTCGAAACCAACTTTGAAATTCTATTAATAATGGAAAACGGTTTCGAGTTGCCTAGGAACGAAAATGGGGAGCCATTGGAGAAATCAAGGTGGAGCAAGAGGCAAAGAGAAGAATATTTGGCAAATTCAAAGGCCAAGCACCACCTATACAATGTACTCCCCTAACAAGAAGTCAATAGGATAGGGGAATGTTCTAGTGCTAAGGAGATGTGGGAGAAGCTAGTTGAACTTCATGAAGGCACTTCGGAAGCCAAGCTAGCAAGAAGGGATCTCCTCTGCTCCCAACTATCAAATATTAAGCTTGAAAAGGGAGAAAAGGTAACTTCCCTACATTCTAGATTTAAAGAAATATTAATTGGGCTAACAAGTGTAGGAGAAAAGCTCTCCAACCGGGATATGGTAATGAAGGCCATAGATGCCTTTCCCCGGTCCTCAAGATGGAGCTCCATGGTGGATTCGTTTTACATCTCCAAGAACTTGGAAGTAAGTACCTTGGAGGAATTTTTCTCAACAATGGAGCTCCACGAAACTAGGCTTGAAGGAATACAAGAAGAGCCTAGAATTCAACCCTCAAGAGGAGTAGCCTTGATGGCAAATAAGGGGAAGAAGAAGATAGAGATCCCCTCCTCCGATGATGAAGCCTCTACCTCTTCCATGGATAGCACGGAAGAAGCCTACATGGTAAGGAAGGTAAGGCGTGCATTTAAGAATTTTAGATTTGATAAATCTCATGATAGGAATAGAAGACCAAGGGGGAAGATCATTTGTTACAATTGTCAAGGGGAGGGACACATAAGGGACAATTGTCCCCTCCTAAACAAGAGAAAAGAGGAAAGGAAAAAGAAGGAAGAAAAGAAGAAGAAGAAGGGGAGCAAGAAGAAAAAGGAAGAAGAAAAGAAGGCCAAGGAAAGAGGAAAAGCCATGGCTCTCAAAGCAAAGACATGGGATGACCTTGCTTCCTCATCCTCATCCGAAGAAGAAGAGCATGTCTATTCCAACCTAGCACTAATGGCTCTTCATGACTCGGATTGCTCCTCCTCCTCCTCAAATGAAGAATCAAGCTCAAGTGGAGAGAGCTCAAGTGAAGGGGGAGCTTCTACATCCTCCTCATCCGAAGAAGAAGAAGAAGACATGGAAACTATGGTAACGAATGCCTCTCCTAAGAAAATAGTTTCCATAATTTCTAGTTTAACTAGGGACTTATTTGGAATGAAAAAGAAAAATAAAAGCATGCTTGATCAAATTAAGGCATTAGAAAATAAGCTAGAAAATGCATGCTTAAATAATAATGATATTTCTTCTAACTTAAATGATGCATGTTCACATGACTATATGCCTTTGGATGTTAATGATGCATGCATAGAGGAAAATAGGGCTTTAAGGGAAAAGGTAGACTATTTGACAAAAGCCCTAGAGAAATTCACTATTGGCTCCAACACATTGAACATGATTATAGGGAGCCAAAGGGCAAGCTTCAACAAAAAGGGCCTAGGATACAAAGAAAAGAAAAATGAAAAGGCCTATAAATGCCTAATTGCTAGGGGACAAGATAAGAAGAAAGTAATAGCTAGGAAATGGATCCCCAAGGAATACTTAGTGAACCCAATAGGAAAGAACTTATTTTGGGTTCCAAAATCCATCCTTAAGGGTTAGGAAAACCCTAGGGTAGTCAACCATATGGAATTGACCTATATCATATTTTGGTTGACTTAGGATGGCAGGACAACATTTTTAGAATAGTGTTGGGTGATGATAACGTGCCCATAAATAGATAATAATGCTTAAATCATGATGATTAATGTAATTGCTATGTATGTTTGAAATCATGATTTACGATTTTAATATTTGGCACGTAATCATGAGAAATAGGGTTGAATCATGCTTTAGGTGATACTTTGTTTATTATCATCATATAATACCTAATGCATGATTATTATTTAATGAATACATGTATTTCATGATCATAATGTGAAATTAATTCATATATGTCATTATGATCATGTAGGTTGTTGGGTTGATACTTAACCATGATAGAATTGCATGAATACAAGGGTTAAGTATATACAAATACCCCCTATGATGCATCTCACACTCACTATAGGCTAACTTGATTGCAAACTTAGCATGGGTGAGATGTTAGGATGATACAAATGTCCACTAGTGCCTATAGCATTTAGATGGTCATTTAAAGTATCAAAATAGCAATAATAGACTAATCATGGGGAAGGCTTATGTTTAATTTATAGACATATTGCCCAAAGATCATGGTTGGATATTTCATATGTTTTCAAAACAATTTCTTAATCTAAAATCTATGTATTCATGTTTTGAAACAATTCAAAGCAAGACTAGGTGTTAAAATGGATACTCTTATGATCAAAAATCTAGTAGTTTTTAAAGCTTATGGATTTTTGGCAAATACGTGGAAATATAATGATTTTTCATGAAAACCTATTTTTCACTGATAGATATACTTAAAATAAATATGTTCCCTAAATTTCATGATTTTTTGAATTTTTTGGAATTTTTAATGCATTTCTGAAATTCGGTCTAGAAATCAGAAATCCCGAAAACAGCGTGCCAGTCGACTGGTAGTCTGAACCAGTCGACTAATGACCTGAATATCAAACCAGTAAAGGCTGAATTCCGATTTTAAATCAACTTGTGGTATTTTCTTTCTATTAGACTTGATGCCATGTGTTTTTAACTTAGTGTTAATCTTTTTGATGGTGTCAAAGGGGGAGAAATAATTATGTTTAAGTAAATTGTGATAGGGGGAGAAAATTTGTATGAGGAGTTTCATGGGTTAAGGGGGAGTTGCATGTTGCTATATTATGTTTATGTTTACATGCTTTCTTTCCTTTAAAATTTATATCAAATATTTTTACCTAACTTAAACGGATTGCCACACATCAAAAAGGGGGAGATTGTTAGGGCAATCTCTTGCCATGATAAGGTTTTGATGTGTGTGGCAAAGGGTTTAAGTTAGTGTGTTATGTTGATTTGATATGTGCGTTAAAGTCATGTAGGACTTAGTAATTCGCACATGGAGCCGTGGCGAGTTTCACATCTCATGACTAGTGCCTTGAGTCGGTAAAGGATAGCTTTGCGGAAGCCGTGCGCTTGGAGCATCCGAGGGACCGCCAGACGAGAAGCTTGGAGTGAAGCCGGAGGAAGTAGACTTCGAGGCAAGAGATGCGAAGGAGCATTGCAGAGCCATGCACCTGATGCTGCCGAGGGACGTGGCTGAGAACGAAGAGAACTTCGAAGGCGAGGGACTCCGAGAGATGAGAGTGAGCGAATGTAACCCAGGAAGGGGTAGCTCTTAGGTGAAACTTGGCCATTTGGCCAAGTGTCGGATGGGTTTTCCCACCGACCGCCGAGGAATGGCAATGGATCCCGAGTCGATAGGTCGATCAACCGGGTATAATACTGGTTTAATGTTTGTGATCGCCATGGATTGGCAATGATCGATATGTCGACAAAATGATCGCCAGAGAATGGCGATCGACCGATGGCAATCTTTCACGGGCGTAGAATGGAGTCGACTCAGTTGAGCACTCGACTGATCGAGCATCAGTCGACTGATGGTAGGATCAGTCGACTGATGCCAGTACCGTTGGATGGTATCCAACGTGGAAAGCGGCCGTTATTGGGCAACGACTACAGGACGGTCCGATCGATCGAGGGCATCACCGACCGATCCTGTGTCAACGGGAAGAAACCCTCTTCCTCTATAAAAAGGAAGGGGATGGGGCTTTGGGAGGTTAATGCTTGAACGCCCAACTACTCCCAAAGTGCCCTAAACGATTTCCCACTCTTCTACTTACTCTAATCTTCATTCCATTGTAGAAGAGTGATCTTTGTGTAAAAGAGGTTACCTCCACCTAGCTTTGTGCAAAGGAAAGATCTAGTGGATAGATTGCGGAGTGATTCACCGTGGACGAATCGGACCGTGGATTAGCGGCGTAGCCGTGAACCACGTTACATCTCGTGTTTGTATTACTTGTCTATCTTTTGTGTTGTCTTTATTTGTATTTGTATATTCCGCTTGCGCTAACGTTTTGTAGACGAGTAAAATACGACATCAAACGAACGAGGGCTATTCACCCCCCTCTAGCCGGCCAATCGATCCCCAACACTCTTCTCCCCAAGGGGGAGATTCTCCTTCCCATTCTCCTATTTCATCCTCCCTTCATCGTGATTCTCCCACACCTTCCCGAACCGAATCTGTCACAATCCCTATTCCCTCAGAAACACATACCTCTCCCGCTCCCCTTCAGAGAGCAGGCCCCCCTCCCCCTTCGGAGGGGGAAAATATTTTTTCCCCGAACCCTTCACTGGTTACCTTGGGGTCCCTTCTGAAAATCCATCACCTCTTAGAGGTAAAGTTTTTCAACCAATCAGGGATACAGGGCCCCTGCGACCAAGTGAGCAAACTGCTGGCCGAGATAATTATTTTCCCTCTTCACCTTAGGCATGGATATATACATATATATACAACTATATGCCGACGCTTGACATTTGCATTCTCTTTCCTTCAGGTCTCGGCCAAGCATAACAAGATGATATCTCACACAGCTCAATTCCAGTCTAACGTGGAGATGCGCCATTTTGCCTCCCTGGCGCACCCAAAAAAGCTCACCCAACAGCTGAGCGAAAAGGAGCAAAAGGAATCTGACTTGATTGGACAATGTGAAGATTCCATGACCTGGCTTGCCCTGGCTCAGAGCGAGAATGAAGAGCTTCAACGGAAGAATGAAGACCTTGAACAACAAATTTTCTTGGAGTCGAGCCAACTCCAACAGGTGGATCTTCTTACTTATGAATTAACAGGGTATAAAAGACAGCTTGGGGATGCCATTATTCAAGCTGCTGATTCTTCAACTACAATTCAGCAGCTTCAGCAAGAATGTCAGGCGTGGGAGGCCACCCAAAAGTCGTGTTTAGAGAAGTGTCAAGAACTCTCTTCAATGGTGGCTACCTTTCCTCAAGCCCTGTCGGCAGTGGCTCGACAGCAAACAGAACTTCACCGAGAATACTTTGAGGCTCTTTCGGCTCTAGGTCAGTGAGCCATGAAAGCAACAACTAAAAAAGATGCCCTGGCAGCCCAACTAGCCGAAAGTCAGGCCCAGCTAGTCGCGTGTCAAGCTCAACTCGCTAGTTGCCAGTCTCAACTGAAGGAGCAAGAGGCCGACTTAAAGGGGCATTATGTCAATAAAGGGGTGGATTTATTTATACTTGGCTTTGACGGGTCCTTGGCTTTAAATACTGAACGAGGATATCCACCTCCCGGCACGGACACTAGCTATCTGAACTTTGTTGATGCATTATCTAAATGCCCCCAGAGCTCTTTGAATTGTAATTCGTCATATCTCGCTCCTTGTAATGACTATTTTTTCGATGTTGAAGAATGTTTATATTGGCATGGCTTTTTGTTGTTCTTCGTGTACGTCTTGGTACGAGTCGGGAATTTTAGGTTGATTTTGTGCTTCTTTCTTTTTACAATTACGCCCCATTTTCCGTCTCGCATGGAGCGATTACATTCTTCGCTCGGGAACCCAGTCGGAAGGTCCTGGATGATCTTCTTCATGTCCGACCCAATTTTGGCTCGGCTAAAGATTAAGTTACTTCGGTCTCTTGATCTTCTTCGTCTACCTTGCTGCTCTGGAAACAGTATCTTGATAAGTACTCATGTTGATGCCATTATGATATTAGTCTCTTCATCTTCTTCTCCTTACCGAGAACGAATGCAGTTCTCCTTCCCTCGACTATAAATTATCATCCCCCATGTCTTCGTCCTTCCATCTCACTCTCATGGCTTCGGCGGAATACCCTATTGAGATTTCCTCAGATTCTGACTCTTTTGAGTTACAGGACTGATTTACTGAAGACACTGAAGAGTCTGAGACCCGTTCGACGGCAACTTCGGCCTTTCGCCCCCTCCCTTTTCCATCTTTAGCCACTGTTCCATCCTCTCCTGCAGGGAGGTCCTTCCGAGCACCCTTCCCTTCCTTCCGCAATCTGGTATGAAACCCTCCTCTAACGTGGGAATACACAATAGGAGATCCCCGGACCTCTGCTGAACTTCCTCCACTTCCACCGGCCCTAGCTTTCGTTCCAGTCTCTCCGGCAAGGATTCGTCCGCCCTCTTTTGATGAAGCTCCACCAGCTATACCTCCTGCTCAAGGCAATCTCTACAGAGTCATCTTGGTGCCTTCCCCCTCGGAGGAGCCTCCTAACAATCCTCCTACTAAGGATGATCATAAAAAGCCTAAGTAGTTTAAATGATGTAATTACTAACAAGTATGTTAATAAAAAGGAAGAAAGGAATTGATGTTAATTAAAAAGATCAGAACCTTTTCCAACAGACTTCCCTTACTGTGGAATCAACCATCCTCTCAGAGTTATCAGATTAGCAACTTTTCACCTACTGTCTTTATGTTTCCTCTTCTTTACTAGCATTTATTATTTCTATCTTCTCTGCGAATAAAGGCACCTTCCTCCTTCGTCGTTATAAGGACCTCGAACCTTCGCCGCTTAACCTTCATCTTCTCTTTTTCTTCTCCCTGTCATGGAAGAAACTTATGAACAGGGCAGCAGTTCTTTTCCCCCCGAGGGAAAAACTGAAGAACAACGCTATATCGCTAACCTGGAGGAGCAAGTGGTATATCTGCAGTAGCGCTTGAGGGAAGCTTCCACCATCAACTATTCCTTGCGCCAGCAACTAGCAGTGTCCCAGAAGGATCTATCTAAGCACATCTTCATACAACAATCTTACCTTCGGCAGCTATGGCGTCAACCCTAGCCACGCAAAGAAGCTCCATCGATGCCTCCCAACAAAGAACTGTAATACCCTATAAATAATGGTTTCTTTTGCTATTTTCTTCTTATGGGGGGGGATTATAATATGTCATCTTTTCGAAGTAATGAACTTTCTGCAATGTAAGCCTTCGCCTCTATCCTTCCCCACTTATCTTCTTCTTCCGACATTTCTCTGGCTATGTCAAATTCTATATTCCTCTTATGGAAATCAACTAGACGTACCGCCTCTTCGCCCTTTCATTTACGCAGGGATCACGCATACACTTTCTTCGCACGAAGATAAAATGACATATAACTGAAAGAATACTCAGCTCTTTCATTCTGCCACCACACGGGGATAGAATAATATATAGTTGAGGAATGAACTCAATTCTTCCGTTTCACGAGGATAAAACAATATGCAGTTGAGGAGTGACCTCAACTCTTCCATTCCACCACCACACGGGGATAAAATAATATATAGTTGAGGAATGAACTCAACTCTTCCGTTTCATGGGGATAAAATAATATACAGTTGAGGAGTGACCTCAACTCTTCCGTTCCGCCACCACACGGGGATAAAATAATATATAATTGATGAATGAACTCAACTCTTCCATTTCACGGGGATAAAACAATATGCAGTTGAGAAGTGACCTCAACTCTTCTTTTCCGCCATCACACGGGGATAGAAATAATATACAGTTGAGTGGAGACCCAACTCTTCCATTCTGCCATCGCACGAGTATAAAATAATATATAGTTGAGGAATGAACTCAACTCTTCCGTTTCACGGGGATAAAACAATATGCAGTTGAGGAGTGACCTCAACTCTTCCGTTCCGCCACCACACGGGGATAAAATAATATGCAGTTGAGGAATGAACTCAACTCTTCCGTTTCACGGGGATAAAATAATATGCAGTTGAGGAGTGACCTCAACTCTTCCGTTCCGCCACCACACGGTGATAAAATAATACATAGTTGAGGAATGAACTCAACTCTTCCGTTCAATAGGGATAAAATAATATGCAGTTGAGAAGTGACCTCAATTCTTCCGTTACGCCACCACATGGGGATAGAAATAATATACAATTGAGTGGAGACTCAACTCTTCCGTTCCGCCACCGCACGGGGATAAAATAATATATAGTTGAGGAATGAACTCAACTCTTATGTTTCATGGGGAAAAAACAATATGTAGTTGAGGAGTGACCTCAACTCTTCTGTTCCGCCACCACACGGGGATAAAATAATATGCAGTTGAGGAATGAACTCAACTCTTCCATTTCATGGGGATAAAACAATATGCAGTTGAGGAGTGACCTCAACTCTTCCGTTCCGCCACCACACGGGGATAAAATAATATATAGTTGAGGAATGAACTCAACTCTTCCGTTTCATGGGGATAAAATAATATACAATTGAGAAGTGACCTCAACTCTTCTGTTCCGCCATCACACGGGGATAGAAATAATATATAGTTGAGTGGAGACTCAACTTTTCCGTTCTGCCACCGTACGGGGATAAAATAAAATATAGTTGAGGAATGAACTCAACTCTTCCGTTTCACGGGTATAAAACAATATGCAGTTGAGGAGTGACCTCAACTCTTCCGTTCCGCCACCACACGGAGATAAAATAATATGCAGTTGAGGAGTGACCTCAACTCTTCCGTTCCGCAACCACACGGGGATAGAAATAATATGTAGTCGAGGAATGAAATCAACTCTTCCATTCCACCATCACACGGGGATAAAATAATATATAGTTGAGGAGTGACCTCAACTCTTCCGTTCCGCCACCTCAAGGGGATAGAAATAATATACAGTTGAGTGGAGACTCAACTTTTCCGTTTCGCCACTGCACGGGGATAAAATAATATATAGTTGAGGAATGAACTCAACTCTTCCGTTTCACGGGGATAAAACAATATGCAGTTGAGGAGTGACCTCAACTCTTCCGTTCTGCCACCACACGGGGATAAAATAATATGCAGTTGAGGAGTGACCTCAACTCTTCCGTTCCGCCACCACACGGGGATAGAAATAATATGTAGTTGAGGAATGAACTCAACTCTTCCATTCCACCACCACACGGGGATAAAATAATATATAGTTGAGGAGTGACCTCAACTCTTCCGTTCCGCCACCTCATGGGGATAGAAATAATATACAGTTGAGTGGCGACTCAACTCTTTCGTTCCGCCACCGTACGGGATAAAATAATAGCGACCAAAGCCTTCTGTGTAAAGAGTGCACTGACTTGACCTCCGATTCTTTCTACCCCCATTGTCTCTTCATTCGTTGGGAAGTTGAATATCTTCGTCCATCCCATCATATGAAAACAAAGGTTCTAGCAGATGATGGCCCACTAGAGGAGTAACTCATCATTTTTCTCCTTCTTAGGACCCTTTTTGTAAGTTAAGAGCCCAATCACCACTGCAAGCTCATTCCCTCCTCCTTTTATAGGGGAAGATTCGTCTTTCCTCTCTTCTGTTACAGTCATTCCTTCTGCCTTTTTGTCTCATTCTTCTTCGTCCGTTCTTCTTTCCGCCGCCATCCTCCAGTGCCCCAGTCACTAACTCCAGCACTTCTCTTCTTTCTCCAGCAAGCAAGATGCATTCCTTTTTTTTACCGAGAAATAGCAAGCCGTTACTCACAAATCAAACGGGGTGAGGGTCAGCCACCAGCATTGACTTCGCCCTCACCTTCGTCCATTACCATCACACCTATTTCATCTCTCCCTTCTCCTCCACTTTCGTCGGAAACTCTTGTCCCCTCCATTCCAGAGGAGACTAGGGTAGCCAGTCCAGCCTCATCTCCAATGTTACTTATAAACCCTAACTCTCCCGTTTTTTCCCCTTCCGCCTTGGGTATCCGGAAATCGCCCACTCTCTCATCACAACCTAGAGATGAACATAGAGAGGTGGTGCGTCAACGCCTATCGATGGCAAATGCTCCTGCATCCACCCCTTCTCCCCCACCAGAGCATTCTCCCTTATCTGAACCCATGATAGTTGATATTCCCCCATTGCCAATTTCCTCCGTCGTTCATAACTTAGAGGACCTTTCGCCCCCTTTGAACACAGATCAGGGTCCTTCTACTTTCACCCCCCCCCCCCCAAGCGAAGAATTTTCCATCCTAGTGCTCTCTATATCTTCCTCCCCAAACTCCTCACCGGACCAATCCCCTTCCACCAATTCTTCTATACCCGTCTCACAACCAACCACACTAAGTCTCCCCCCTCTTTTGCTTCTCCTCCCTCGGCCCCTATCTCGTTGGCCCTCCTTACAGGAGCTCCTTCTTCTTTCCCTTCTGAATCTCCAACGCAACCTCCTTTTCTCATCTTTCCTTCCCCCATTATGAGTGAGCTTTCGCCCCTTGTGTCATCCGTCCCTTCTTCTTCTTCTTCTCCCTGGGGCCTACGGATCTTAAATTTAGAGGAACTGGTCCCCCGGATGGAAGGCCTACGTCATGCTTTAGAATTGGTATGTTTCTCGAATCGAATTCTTTAATTTTCCTCATTGAATGACTTTCTTTCGACAAATGGCTTACAGACCCTTACCAATTACCAAGAATTGGATCACTCCCTCTAACAGTATCGAGCTCAATCTCTGAAATGGGAGAAGCAACAACGGGAGGATCTGATGGCTGCTAAGAATCGAGAGCGCATCTTATCGCAGCAACTGTAGCAGTGTCAAGAGCAACTGACAGAAGCTCGCCGCCAACATTGAAAAGATACCGAAACTATAGCGGCATTGCGAGAACAGCAGCAGCCTCATACAGAATCGCTATCCATCTGACGAGATGTTCAGCCGGCGCAGTATGACCAAGAGACTTCCCCTTCTCAAGAATTAATAAACCTTCAAGAGTAGGTAGCAGAACTCCTTCGGGAGAAGCAAAAGGATTCTGATATCATCGCCAACCTGAGGGTTCAACATTAGCAAGCAGAGGACAAAATAGGGAACCTCCGCACTCGCCTGTGTAAGGAGGTACAAGAAAACTCCTCCCTAATAACTTTTAGGGTGCATGCTCATGCCCGTATACGCAGGCAAGAAACTTCCCTCCAGAGGCTAGGCAATGAGCTCGTCTGCACTAGATCCTACACAGAGGCAGTAAAGGGAATTTCAATTTCAATGCGCCAGAATATGGTGGATATGATGAGCCTCCTCCAGCAAGACCAAACTTCCCGAGCAGATGACATCTCAGTCTTGGCAGATGCCATTATTGTCATGCCCCGACGGAGTCCCCGCCAGACAAAAATCCGGCAGCATCTCCCCTATACGGGTGACAATACCAATTTCCATACAAGGCCTACACGACCACTATACATCGGTCAACATGACCGAAATCAAAACAATCCACGCAGATAATAAAATAGGCCTCAGGCCAACAATCAAATGATATAAATAAACAGTCTATCACATCTAAACCTACCCCTTCTGCCATCTGGGCAGGAATACTCATCCGAAATCCAATCCAGAACAAAACTCTGAACAGAGGTCCATAAGGACACCAAATATCCACGAATACATAAATCCAATTCCAGTCCTAAGTATATCTTCTAAACAAGATATCCAAAACCAAAAACAAATAACCAAATAAACTTCCACGACGAGGGGGTTTGGCAGCTGCACTCTCCTGACAGCTTCATCCTGAAATAGATATAATCAACGGGGTAAGTTCAAAGAACTTAGCGGATATAGTCAATATGCAAGTAAGATATAGCTAACAATAAAAATCATGCCAGTACAATCTCACATATAGGGTATGCAAGAAAATAAATACAACAGGACTGTACTAACCTGAATCTCCTACCCTGATATAGGAGCATGTGCTTGACTAGAAGTAATAAAGTCCTCACCATATATATAAATATGTATCCTGTATGCATGACAATCATATGCACATCCAAGGTAGCAATAGAAATGCAGCAAACACAATACAAATGTTATCCATGCAAAATGCATGTCGTGCCAATGACATGGTCACCCCTGACTCCAGTCAGCCGCCTCACACGCGATCGTGAAGTCGAGTGGGTAGGGCTATGACAACTGTGCACTCTGCCATCACTGCTCCTGAGTGACCAAGTGGACAGGATGTTGTCGGAGTACACCTATCCTCCTACCCCAAACAGAGTGGGGGAGCTAAGCTCTCATCTCCCGATGTCATAGACCAGAGGAGGGATCCCTGCCTGCTACCACGCTGCCTCATCGCTACCCATGAGCGGACCAGCGGAGCCTGACAGAGCAACTGCACACACCCTTCTGATGTACCACTAACCCATGATTGGCAGTGTGTGTAGGCCATGTAACTGGCTGCGGGCTCAACTATAAAGGAACCCCGACCAGCCAGCATGCAATCATGCAAAAATGGTGCAGGATACTAAAGCATATAAATCCTACTCAAAATACCTATCCGAATAATATGTACAATCAATATGTACATATCCATAATCCAAGTAACTATGATCCACATAAAACAGGGAAGATATAATCATATCCTATCAAATGCAAGTATCAAGTAGACATATATCATACTAGGCATATAAACATGAAAATTATTGCAAGTTATCCTAACTAGCATATCAACTTGACTATATCTAAAAGATAAGTCAAAATACCCGCCTGAATAAAATGTCCACAAAAAGAACCAGATCGTCACGACGCGAACTCAGCATCGGCAACGAAGGGGAAAAAGCTCGGTAGTCCGTTGGCTGCGGGCGAGGGGAAGAGAATGAGGAAGAAGGATCTGCGGCGAGGAGGGAATCGCGAGAGGAACTGCCGAAGGGAAAAAAGTCACGCCGGGGAAAATAGAAAAACCTAAACTTAATATTTATCCTATTTACTCATCTAAACAGACCCCTTTAAAAGCCTGTTTTCCCTATCCCCGTAATTATCTCGTACAAGCTCCGTTTTAAATTCAGAAAAATTCTGGAAAAATTCCTAAAAATCCCAAACAAATTTCCAGGATTATTTCCTCAACTCTTTGTCCATTTAATTTAGTATTTTAAATTGTTCGTATTTAACATTCTCCCCCACTAATAAAAATTTGGTCCCCAAATTTCCTGCTCATGTACGAGTACGAGATGTCACAACAACCATCTCAAGTATCTGAAGACAAGTCACACCTCAAGTGACTAAGTGGGGTTACTGATATCCTTTAAAATCAAATCACACTTGCTTCTAGCAGCCCTTCCAAAGTATGAATAGTATCTTCATTTCGACCACCTATAATAAGTACCTAGCTGTACCAGAGTGGAGCTCTATATCCGTGACCTATGAAAGACTATACCATAATCCTACGGTAAATCCTGAATCGTTATCGCATACGATACTCAAAGATATTCCATGAACTAAAAATCTCCACAGTATAACCTATCCAGCGATCCAACAAACTCATCGTATGGATCGGACGAAAATGAGCGAACTTAGCTAAAGTCCTTTCCGAATTCTAAATAACCTCCCAACACTGTCCATCATACTATGCTTTCACGTCCATCTCGGTACAGAACCTTGCTGATTATTTATATACCACCTTTACTAGTTGACACACTGAACACCAGACTTCCAAATCAACTATGTTCAGCATGTCGTTCCACCATGGAGAACGTTTCAATACCTACTATTTCCCGGATACAATCCGATACATCTGCAACATATAAAACCTATTGCAATCCTCTAGCAATACTTATCAACATATCATGATAAAACCTTGTTGCTCTCGGGGTAATGCACAAGGCACTATCTGCAGGCAATGACATGCTACCACGACCGACACTTGTAGCCAGCCCAGATGTCAGGTAGCTATCTAGCCACATACGACATACAAATTCCACTATCACTAATTCCGAACTGGTAGAGCAAGAGTACAACTCTATGGTAAATGCTCTCTATCATCCAAACAGGAATCTATCTATTGTTCCTGAATCAATAGTAACTCTTCCTAAATTCGAATGCAACTATGTAACCCACTATTCTTTTTGGAAACGGAGAAATATTTTCTCACATGAGTCATCTACTATCAAAAATCCATTCTATCACACAAAAACGGGAGGTGACTAGGAGACTATTATGACCGATCTCCCTAGTTGCATCTATCCATGTTCTAACAACTCATGCAGCTACCTAGTAGCTAGCCAAAATCCCATGAGCATTCCGACTCCTCACCTATACAAAACAACATAACAACTCCGAGTTCCACGTCATATCTATGATAAACCATCTCGTAGTTCCTCCTTTGACGTAAACATGGGATACGTCTTGATCAACTACATCAGAAACGCTCCATTCTGTGAAACATTGCATCCGCATACAACACCCTTCCTTCCACCTGAGAATGATCAACATCACTGTGTAAAAGTCAACCATCGTCTGAGCCCTGAAACTAGTTTCACAAGCTTCAGACCAAGTAAATTCCATCGCCAATCAACGGTGTAGAACCACTAGAGCATCCTATTCATATCTATGGTAATAATCAAATCAATACGAGAAAACCATCATCTACGGTGGCCGAGTGTGCAACTCCAACTGCCACCATTACAAATGATCCAATCGTGTCCAGAATACACGATTTCCCAAATCCCTGGACGACTAAGTCGTCATAAGTCAAACAAGATAATCAAACCTCGTACAATTCATACCAAGTATGAAATTGTCACCATTATACACCTGCATCCTCTTTACTCTAGGCTGATGATATATCAATCATCCCTACGACTTTGATAATTGTATGACACCGTGTCACTACAATATCAACACACCAATCATAACTCAATCCTAGAGTATACTCAGGTGTCTTATAGTTGATCTAAATAGATCCTCACTCCACCATGAAGGATAATCATTTCCTTCTACCACTACCGCATTCCATCATCGATAATCGATGTATAACCTCAAAGATTCATCTCTCTTTGAACAACGAGTTCCAGAGCTTCTCAAGAAATAAAATACTGGGACAAATAAATATCCCATCCAACACCTCCTATAATTGGAACTTAGATTCTTCCAATTCTCATAGTGTTAAGCAACACTGATACCAACTAAATTATCCCCTGAAAAAAATCATCATTCCAACAAATACCTCTCGGCATCAACAACCTTGCCAACTTTGAAAGACCGATTGATGACGGTATCTAAGCAACTCGATTTGGCGCTCAACCAATTGGATGATATTGCCTTGAGTATATCACGAGCTTCAACAACCTTGTGCGCTTTACACTAGCCCTCAGCTAACGCACCATAAGTACAAATATTTGGCTCGTAAAATATCATTACCTCAGTACCAAATAAATTATCACCTAGTAGGGGATCTTCGATATTGAAACTATTTCCGAAATCCTTCCGATCGCCTACTCTACTTGCCTATACAGCGGCAAGCCTAGAAGTTCATCCGACACTACATCTGATTACTCTCAAATTATATAAGCATCTGAGAGACATTCTTATATCATCATGTCACAATCATAACCTCCAAGTTAATATCCAGATATCCACATCATATCGACCAAGTTAACTATAACACAACTAAGTCAACTCTCCCACCATAATATAACATCTCCAACAATCAATCTCTAAACATAAAAAATCATTATCATACCCCTCTGATAATCATCACAGAAATCATCTCTGTTGGCATCGTGCTATTCCTCAAAGGCTCATTGGCTCCCATGTCCCCGGATTAAAATTTTCAACAAATGAAAACTAATCCGGAGGGTATGAGTTTCCTAAGCACAACCAATTCATCGTCGTGCTAACGACTCGAGCGATCGCTTGAACAAACTAGTTGTTCAAGCAATACAACTCTTCTAGTCGGTTAGCCGCGGAAGAGACGACGGACGGATCGCCGGTTTTTGTGTTTCTTATCGGGGTCCATGATTATACAAATACATGCAAATGTAAACTAGTATAATCAACATATACTAACATAAAGAACATAAGCTAGCATATCAATAAGAACATGCAAAGAACAATAATAAAAGTTATAAAACTTTTATACCTCTTGATCTTCTATCGTATGTCCTAACCTCCTTGTAGACTTCATGTGGACGAAGATCCTCCACAAGTTGAAGCTTCCTAGATCTTCTTCAATCCAAGAAAGAAGAACTCTCTTTCACTTCTTGCTTGAGCCAACCACCAATCCACAAAGGATTAATGCCGCCGACCCCAAGAATAGAGAGAACATAATGGAAACCACCAAGGAACCAAACTAGGGACAAACCCTAGCTTCTAGTGTCGCCGGCCAAGATGGATTGAAGAGGAGAAGAGGAAATCGGTTGAGCCCCGACCAAGGTAGAAGGAAGAGGAGGTAGGAGCCGGCAACACCTTAGGAAGAAGAAGAACCCTCCTCCTATATTTGCCGCCCACCTTAGCTTCCATAACCTAGCCGCCCAACCTCCTAACCTCCTAGGGTTTCTTGCCGCCCAACCAAAGATAGGCAAAACCCTAACTCCCTTAGGGTTTCTTGCCGCCCACTTTAGGTTGGGCAAAACCCAAATCTCCAAAACCAAATCATCGACCTAGATCAAAAGGAGAAGCATGGGCGCCGGCCAAACCATGGAGGAAGGAGGAAGGAGGAAGAAGGGTGCCGGCCACCATTGGGAAGAAGAAGAAGAAGCTCCCTCTCCTTTTGTGGCCACCTAAAAACCCTAGCTCCTCCACTTTCTTGCCGCCCAAGCCAAAGCCCCTCAATTAGGTTTTCCATGTTCCATCATCTTGTCGCCCAAGCCTAAGCCCATATATATAGAGTTAGGCTTAGGCCTTGGTTTAATCTCCACCGTCAGTTCTAGGGTTTTAATCTCAACCGTCGGATCTAGAGATTTAATCTCCACCATCGGTTCTAGGATTTTAATCCCAACCGTCGGATCTAGAGATTTAATTTCCATCATTTGATCTAGACTTCATGAGGTTTATATTAGGCTACGATAGGAACCATGAGGAGGAGTTGGGTCTTGGCCACCCGATGGATCGGAACCACACAAACTTGATCCATCAATGATGTTCCATTCCACTAGAGGATCATCATCGAACTACCTCACCAACCCCCATAAATTAATATGGGCTCCATATATTATTTGTACATCCATCTCCCCGTGTTTAAGATATCGAATGTCCGTAAATTAATTGATTTACTGACCATCAATTAATTAACATCTAAATCCTCGAATAGTACCACTCAACCTTATCATCATGTTGACTAAGTCAACCTGCAGGGTTTACATGATGAACCTTATGAGCTCCTCAAGGGAACATCATCAACCTAATACATAGGACACAGATTCCTCCTATAATCAACGACACACCATGTAAATAATATCATTTTCCAACTTACCGGGCATATTGATTTAATCCATAGAAATCTCACCCTCTGGTAAATCAAAGAAATAAATACTAAGTACATGTGTTCGTTATTATATCGGGATTAAGAGCATGTACAACATAATATCCGAGGTCCGATTCAATTATGTAGTCAGCAACAAATTGAATCACCTCTATGTCGGTCCTGCTCAATACACCTAAGTGTACTAGTGTAACTTTATGTTCAAGACAAAACAATACCAAGCTACACTACAACCATGCCAATGGTTTGTCCAAAACCATCTTGGTTGTGAGCCTCTACTTATACTCTACAAGGGACTGATAACATGATCTTCTGTGCCACACCCAAGCACCATGTTATCTACAATGTAAAGTATTAGACAATATGCACATATATAAATATAAAGTGCAAACAATGATCATGTGATTCTTATTTCAAAATAAAATGTTCATACCAAAGAGCTAGGCTTTCAGTATACATCCCAACAATATCCCACTTATACTAAAAGACTATGCTGTCATCATACTGCCATACATCTGATTCCCCTTCCCTCCACATGCCTATCAAAGCTCTCTCTAGAAGGGCCTTAGTGAAAAGGGTCTACCAGGTCATCCTCTGATGCAATCTAGGCGACAGTAACTTCTACCTCTTTTACGATTTCTCGTATCAGGTGGTACTTGCACTCTATGTGTTTACTAGCCTTATGGGCTTGTGGTTCCTTCGAGTTTGCAACTGCACCATTATTATCACAATAAATTGTGATAGTTCTGGGCAAACCAGAAATCACATCCAAGTCCATCAGAAAGTTCCTGAGCCATACAGCTTCTTTGGCCGCCCGAGGGCTGCCACATACCCAGCTTCCATGGTAGAGTCCACCACGCATTTCTGCTTGACACTCTTCCATACTATGGCTCCACCTCCAAAAGTAAACACAAAACCTGAGGTAGACTTACTGTTATCCCTATATGATTGGAAATCCTAATCCATGTAACCCACAGAGAGTAATTGGTCTGCCCGGTAAACTAGCATATAATCCCTAGTCCTTCTCAGGCACTATAATATATGCTTTTACCGTAGTCCAATGTCCCTGTCCTGGATTACTCTGATATTTGCTAACCATGCCCACGGCAAAGTAGATATCTTGTCTCGTACATAGCATACATGAGGCTTCCTACTGTCGAAGCATAAGGAACCACCTTTAGCTCTTTTATCACCTCAGATGATCTAGGACACATCTCCTTAGATAAAGTAACTCCATATCTGAAAGGTAGAAAACCCTTCTTGGAGTTCTGCATGCTAAAACGATCCAAAATCATGTCTATGTATGAAGCTTGGGATAAGCAGAACAACCTTGATCCCAAGGTTGTGACCCGCTTCTCCCAAGTCCTTCAAAACTGTTTGGACAACCATACCCTTAAGTCTGATAACACTCTGATATTGTTGCCAACTACCAAAATATTATCTACGTATAGTACAAGAAATACCACTACGTTTCCGTCACACCTTTTGTATACACAAGACTCATCCGGACTTTGAATAAATCCATAAGTCTGGATTTACCTCATCAAAGCGGATGTTCCAAGACCTCAAAGCTTGCTTCAGTCCATAAACAGACCGATTAAGCTTACATACAATACGCTCTTTGCCCTTAGCAATGAATCCCTCTGGTTGCTTCATATAGATGTTTTCCTCAAGACTTCCATTAAGGAAAGTTGTCTTGACATCCATCTGCCACACCTCATAATCCATATGAGCTGCAATGCATAAGAGCTCCCAGACCTGACTTGAATCCATAGATTCAATCTCAGTATTCATTGCACTTTGCCAAGATACTGTATTTATATCTTGGATTGCCTCGTCGTATGTCTAGGGATCAGGTTCATGTTTGCTAGGGACCAAATCAGAAGATTCGTCCAAAAACATGAATCTAAGAGGCTGTCTAACAACCCTCCCACTACGACGAGGTATCATCTGTGTATCCTTTTGTGACACGCGGTGCAGTGACATGTGGTATATCTTCTTGTACCGGTGGTACTAAAGAAGTGACTTCCCCTTTTAACTCCCCCAGAACAATTTTACTCTTGGGCTTGTGGCTCATCACACAGTCTTCCTCTAGAAATCTGGCGTTGGTGTTAACGATCACCCTCTGATCTCTAGGACTATAAAACAATCCACCCTTTGTTTCCCTGGGATAGCCAATGAACATGCATACTTCTGTACGAGGTTCCAACTTACTAGTATCTGCCTTCAGCACATGTGCTGGACTCCCATATCTGAATATGTCTTAGACTAGGCTTTTGCCCAGTGCACAATTTTGTGGGAGTAGAAGGCACTGATTTAGATGGAACCAGGTTCAGAATGTATACCGTCGTATCTATAGCATATCCCCAGAACGAATCTGGCAAGTCAGAATAACTCATCATCGATCTAACCATCTCCATAAGAGTCATATTCCGCTACACCGCTCGGGTGTGCCAAAGTCAATTGGGATTGAATCCCAGCCTCTGATAAGTAGTTCCTAAACTCTCCCAAGAGGTACTCACCACCACAATCAGATCGTAGTGTCATCTTGAATAATTGTCTATGAAAAAGACAAAATATTCAAAACTACCTCTTGCCTGGATAGACATAGGACCATACAGATCGAATGAACCAATTCCAACACATCTTTGGATCTATACCCCTTGGCCTTGAAAGGCCTCTTGGTCATCTTACCCTCCAAGCAAGATTCGCAGGTTGGGAGATGCTCCACCACTTATGAACCCAAAGGTCCATCAGCTATCAACCTTTGAATTCTACTTAGGTTAATATGACCAAGCCTAAGATCCCAAAGATATGTTTGGTTCATCTTCGAAGGTTCTTTTCTCTTATTAGACTTAGAAGATGAGTTAATAACTTCTATTTACATCATGGGAGCTCGTGGTTCAAGTTATAAATTTCCTATCTATGTACCTGAATAGATAATGTCCCTATTCCTTTTATAACATATCTGTCATCAAAAGAAATAGATTTTCCATCTAGAACAAATTTAGAAACCGAAATTAATTCTTTCTAAATAAGGGTACATAAAGGAAATTCTTAAGAACCAAAACCTTTATTTTTCTCAAAAGATAAATAAAACATCTCCCACTGCAATATCCGCCATCTTCATGGAATTGCCCAAGTAAATGGTAATATCCCCTTTAGCTAGTCGGGGTTTCTCGAACCCTCAAGTGTTGCGCATACATGATTAGTGGCTCTCGTATCTACACACCAGGTGCCGGTAGATAATGCCTCTAACCATGTTTCAACGACTGGACCAAAGGATATACCTTTGTTCTTCTTTGGATTGGGACAGTCTTTCTTCCAATGTCCATCCTGCTAATAAGTGAAGTACTTGCCTTTCGGCTTCTTCACTCCTCCCTGAGATCCTCCCACCATGTTTGCTCCACCCTGTTTCTCCTTCTTCTTGCCTTTCGGCTTAGAAGTAGAAACCTTTTGAGCAACCATGGCTTGAGGACACTCTTTGAAGAGTGTATACTTGTACTTCTTAGCAGATAAGACAACATCTAGATTCTTTTCCAATCAACATTATTTGGGTACAGTAAGTTTATTTCCTTTAGTATCATAATAAGTGGACTGAAAGTCATTTTGAAAATCCTAAGAATCACAATGATCAAAATATTAGATTTCAAATTTTATTGATTCCTCAAAACAATAAAATTCCGAAATCAACCAACACCTCAAAACACCGAGAATATCGCATGCCACGATAGTGTGGACGTATACGAATTCTACATTTGGTAGAGGAGGTTTTATCCATTAATTTTATTATCTTGTCAACCTTACTTTTTGACAAATAAAATTAATAGTTGGTTCCTCTTTGGCCCTACAAATAAAAGCAATGACTCCGATGGGGAGGATACTTTTTATTTGCATCTAAGTGTGCACCATTACACGATACTAAGGGAATTATCTCGGATTATGTACCTTACCGATGGGGAAGTACACACACTCCTAGATAATTTCCTATAACCATTATTTGACCTAGTGATCCGCAAACAAACTCATCCGATGGGGAGGAAGGCACTCAGAGCCGACGCGCAAGTTTGTTGCATCACATGTCAAATTATAATGGAGGCCGCGGGAATTAATTAAAATGTCCCTCTCCCACTTAGTAAATTGAAAATGAGGAATTTTCAAGCACACACAACATGCTTATTATTACTGTAGATTTCATCAATAAAAATTATTGATTCCTCAAACAATAATATTTTGAAATAAACCAACACCTTAAACACTTAGAATATCGCATGCCACAATAGTGTGGACGTATACGAATTCTACATTTGTAAGAGGAGGTTTAACCCATTAATTTTATTATCTTGTCAACCTTACTTTTTGACAAATAAAATTAATAGTTGGTTTCTCTTCGGCCCTACAAATAAAACTACTTTTTATTTGCATCTAAGTGTGCACCATTACACGGTACTAAAGGAATTATTTCGGATTATGTGCCTTACCGCTGTGGAAGTACACACGCTCCTAGATAATTTCCTATAACCATTATTTGACCTAGTGATTCGCAAACAAACTCATCCGATGGGGAGGAAGGCACTCAGAGCCGACGCGCAAGTTTGTTGCATCACACGTCAAATTGTAATGGAGGCCACGGGAATTAATTAAAATATCCCTCTCCCACTTAGTAAATTGAAAATGAGGAATTTTCAAGCACACACAACATGCATATTAAATAAATAAGCAATAAATATGGAAAAAATAGAATTTTTTCCAACTATTATGGCATTGTTCTCTAATATGCGTCCCGTCGTGTCGCCACCTCGTCCGCTCCTCCTACGCCATGTACGAGCCAACCGGAGATCCGAGCCGAGAATAAAACCTATTTTATTTTACATCCATCGATCCTATACTCCACGAGGGAGTGTACATGAAATCTAGATCGAAAGTAAAATAAAATAAAGAGTGGCTAAATAATGTCGTATTCAATTACAAAAATTAAATACTAATTTAGCCTCGTCAACCCCAAGGATTCAAATAATATACAATCACACACACATGCAATCACATACACACATATATAGCCATAATAGTTGGATCTTATGCCTGCAACCAAAAAATTAGCCTACGCACATCCTACTATTATCCGGCATACACAATATATGATAAGTGCGTGAAAGTAACCGAATCCAAAACACACAAAACCGGAAACCGTGGCTCTGATACTAATTGTTGGCATCGTGCTATTCCTCAGAGGCTCATTGGCTCCCATGTCCCCGGATTAAAATTTTCAACAAATGAAAACTAATCCAGAGGGGATGAGTTTCCTAAGCACAACCAATTCGTCGTCGTGCTAACGACTCGAGCGATCGCTTGAACAAACTAGTTGTTCAAGCAACACAACTCTTCTAGTCGGTTAGCCGTGGAAGAGACGACGGACGGATCGCCGGTTTTTGTGTTTCTTATCGGGGTCCATGATTATACAAATACATGCAAATGTAAACTAGTATAATCAACATATACTAACATAAAGAACATAAGCTAGCATATCAATAAGAACATGCAAAGAACAATAATAAAAGTTATAAAACTTTTATACCTCTTGATCTTCTATCGTATGTCCTAACCTCCTTGTAGACTTCGTGTGGGCGAAGATCCTCTACAAGTTAAAGCTTCCTAGATCTTCTTCAATCCAAGAAAGAAGAACTCTCTTTCACTTCTTGCTTGAGCCAACCACCAATCCACAAAGGATTAATGCCGCCGGCCCCAAGAATAGAGAGAACATAATAGAAACCACCAAGGAACCAAACTAGGGACAAACTGTTGGGTTTTCGGCACCGCGGCGTGTGTGTGTTCGATCATGTTTCGTAAACATGAGCACAGCGGAAGCAATAAAAATAATAAATACTCCTATTTATTACAACACACACAACACACGCATGCTTTTACAACAAGTGTAGACATAACCGTAAATTAAAATTGCAATAAAAGGAAATTTAAACTACGTTATACCTTCCGTATGACGTGTAGCGGGAACGGCATCAACCGGAACGATTCTCGTAAGAATCGTCTCTATCCGTATCCACGCCGAGCTCCTCGGGATGACTTCGCCAAGCCACGAGCTTCGTCTTCGTACGGGTTACTAGCCTCGTGTTGAAGACGACGTGATCGAGAGATGATCACGGTCCGAATCCAAATTCGGACCTAAAACAAGTCCTCAAGACTTGCTTCTCCGGAGAGGTATTCGTCAACCGATTGACGAATCCTTCGTCCTCCACCTCAGAGGATTACCGGAGATCAAATCCCCGGTATGTTATCCGCTGTCGGAGCACTAACCGTCGTCCAAACGACGCTCCGACGAGAGGAGAAGAAGCTGTCCAGAAAACTGGACAGCTTGGTGGAGGAGTAGGCGCCGGCCAAAACCAAGGAAGCAAAGTGCTCACCTTGATGCCAAACCTAAGGAGGATGACCGGAACTCTTCCGCAGCAGCTCGACGCCGGCGAGGAGGAAGGAAGCAACCTTCGGACGCGGTTGGAGGACCTTAGGGCTGGCGGCGGCGGAGTTGGCGCGAAGAGGAGAGTGAGGGGTTGGGCGGCAACTCAATGATTAGGTTTAGGGTTAGGGTTTAATCCCTATTTTATAGAGAACTAATTCTCTTAATGGTTAATGGATCATATCCATAAAGCCCGTTAACCCGCTCCATTAAGATAAGTTAAAATAAACCAAACCATGATGGTTTATTTTAAGTTAAAACGAACCGAACCAACTTTTGGTTCATTCGCTTAAAATAAACCAAACCCTTTGGTTTATTCTTATCCATTGGATTAGAACCAAACCATTTTGGTCCATCCATTATGTCTTCATAAGACACCCATCCACGCTTCCATTGCGATCAAAACAATTTCAAGCTCGCTTTATGTTTGGTCCAACCAAACATAGTTTCTCTCGGTCTGAGAATCCCATTCTCAAGCTCGTTTTAAATCCTTTGGATTACACTCGTTGTGCGTGTGACCAAATAGGTTCTCGGTTTATGTTGGCCCTATAATTAACCATTAATTATAGAACGATCATGAGTGGCACCTAGTAGTACATCATGATCCCCAATTAACCGAAAAGATCAGGTTGATCCGTAACTATTTCTCAAACCCTCTCAAGAATCGAATGAATCGTGCCCCATTCCCTTCACTCATCTTATACCCACTTGGTTCAGGACATGGTCTATTGTGTCAGTCCCCACTAGGCTGACTACGTCACACCTAGCCCAAGTATCATTTCCTCGTCCTACGGATTCTAGTTACTCCACATGTATCAAAGAGTACCTTACTCTAAACATGTAATGCTTTGGCCAAAGACTTTAGTAACAATCCGACGAGAGGCCATGGGTATACATCTCCTCGCAAGGAGTGGTGAATCCTTTATAGGCTATTCAAACACCTTCGATCACTGACTTATACCCAATCATCCGGGTCCACATCTCCTTAGAGATGTTTGCTTAAGATGTCAAAGCATAAGTCTCCATGATCAAGATGACTTGAATACCGCAAGTCAAAGGAACATCGCACTTAAGCCACAGTAAGAACTTCATTGACATATCTATATATGCAGAGAACCATATGAAGTCTTTCGGCTGGTCACTCCAATGAACTAGTTACCATAACTAGCATCCACGATCAACTCCGGACATCACTATGTCTCCAGTCAGTGAGAATCAGCTGCTTGGATACACCAAGGAGTATACCTCGTGCTAGTCTTGACAGAATTGATGGTGTCCAAATCCATCAATTCATCGACTAGGGATAATTCCGATACATCACAATTACACATGTAGAGATACTCACTAGTTGTGATCCAATCACAAATTCTCTCATGCTGTGAATCGTATCGTGACATTCAAGAAATGAGTTTAAGATCCAATCAAATACATAAAACATGTATACTCAAATAGTGAATCTTCATTTATCATATAAATGGTTCATACATAAGGCGATTGCCTTAGGACATCTCTCATATATTACTAATAGACTCCCACTTGGCCTAATGCCAATCGCTACGGTATCCAATACCATAGTCTCTAACATGACCTCAAACTTGCTTTGAGGTAATGCTTTAGTCAAGGGATCCGCTAAGTTCCTTCTGGGAATTTTCTCGATTTGTATTTCGCTCCTACCGATGATCTCTCCGATAAGATGATAGCGCGGCTAAGCACATGTTTGATCGCTTGATGAGACCTTGGCTCTTTCGCAGGCAATTGCTCCATTGTTGTCGCAGAGACCTAGATTGCTTCAACAATGGCCGGAATCACACCAAGTTCATGAACGAACTTTGATCCAAACCGCCTTTTCGCTCCGCGCCGCAATATATTCTCGCCTCGCTGGTAGAATCCGCTATGCCTCTTGTTTGGAACTTTTCCAACTCATCGCGCTCTATTCAAGGTGAACACGATCCGCATCGAGACCGAATCATCCTTGTCCGTCTCGAAGCCGCATCCAGATACCCGCGTATCACCATGTCCCTTCTCCATATATTAGGAACACATCCTTAGTTCTTCAAGTACTTAAGGATCGCCTTAATACCACCCAATGATCCATGGATCGGTGGTATCTGCTCGTGACACTCGAGCATACGATACATCGGGCCTCGTACATAACATAGCATACATGATAGATCCTATTGCGGATGCATAGGGAATCTTACTCATGCAAATCCTCTCGTCTTACGTGCGCGGACACATAGACTTTGAAAGGTGTACCCCATGCGATGGCGGATAACCTTTCTTGGATTGACATGCTAAACCTCTTTGCTTTTCGGTCTATATATATAGGCTACGAAAGACCAAGCAACCGTTTGATCTATCTCTATAGATCTTAATCCCAGGATGTAGGTTGCTTCTCCCAGTCTTTCATGGAGAATGTCTTGGATAACCAAACCTTAGCGGTAAGATTGACACATCGTTTCCTATAAGTAATATGTCGCCGACATACAATACTAGGAACACATTTGCCTCCCATAACCTTCTTGTACACCAAGGTTAAATGCGGATTTTGTGAAATCAGGCTTTTGTCGTCGTCTCATCAAAACGGATATTCCAGCTCCTGGATGCTTGCTTCAATCCATAAATGCATCGTCGCAATTTGCATACCTTGGTTTTATCAACCGATGTGAAACCCTCAGGCTGTATCATATACACGTCCTCGAGCAGGTTTCCATTAAGGAAAGCTGTTTTCACATCCATCCGCCATATCTCATAATCATAATGAGCCGCTATGGCCAGGAGCATCCGAATGGATTTAAGCATAGCTACAGGCGAATAGGTTTCGTCATAATCAACACCTTGCTTTTGACGATATCCTTTCGCCACCAATCTAGCCTTATAGGTAATCACATTACCATCCATGTCGGTTTTCTTCTTGAAAACCCACTTGCACCCTATAGGCTTGATGCCTTCAGGTGGGTCAACCAAGTTCCAAACTTGGTTTTCATACATGGAATCCATTTCCGACTTCATGGCATCAAGCCATTTATCCCTTTCTGAACTTGTCAGCACTTCTTCATAACTGGTAGGCTCCTCATCATCAATGAGTAACACGTCGTTCGATTCACTTATGAGAAATCCATATCTCTCAGGAATGTTGCGTGTTCTACCAGATCTACGAAGATGTGGTGTTACAGTAGGTCCAGCCGATTGCTCATCACTATGAGTTATCGGCTGTTGTGCTTCACCAGGTATCTCATCAATGTCTATTTGAGTATCTCGAGTTTCCTCAAGCTCGACGACACTCCCACTGTTTTCTTGCAAGAGAAACTCTTTCTCTAGAAACACAGCATGCCTTGAAACAAACACCTTTTGTTCCACAGGATGATAGAATTGGTAACCCCTTGTTTCCTTAGGGTATCCAATAAATAGACATTTATCAGACTTAGCATCCAGTTTATGTCGATCTGATCAGCTTCACATAAGCGGGACAACCCCATATCTTCAAGTAAGATACATGAGGTTTCTTACCATTCCATATCTCATATGGAGTAGTTGAGACTACCTTGGTAGGCATTACATTTTAACAAGTAAACAGGTATGTCAAGTGCATAACCCCAAAAGGACTTGGGAAGAGTCGCATGATTCATCATTGACTGACCATGTCCAACAAGGTCCTAAGTACGCCTCTCGGATACACCATTATCTTTGTGGTGTATAGGGCGGAGTCCATTGAGACAATATGCCATTGTCTCTTAGATAATCAAGAAACTCTTGACTTAAGTATTCACCACCTCGATCCGATCGAAGTATTTTAATACTTTTGTCATGTTGTTTCTCTACTTCATTTCTGAATTCTTTGAACCTTTCAAAGGCTTCAGACTTGTGTTTCATCAAGAACACATACCCAAACCGTGAGTGATCATCGGTGAAGGTAATGAAGTAGCTATAGCCTCCTAATGCTTGAGTTGACATAGGTCCACACACATCGGTATGTACTAAACCTAGTAACTCTCCCACTCGCTTCACCTTTTCCAGTAAAAGGTAACTTAGTCATCTTGCCTTTTAAGCATGATTCGCATGTATCGTATGAATCCAATTCAAACGATTCCAGAATTCCACATCGGTGTAATTCGGACATGCGTTTCTTGCTTATATGGACAAGACGACAATGCCACATATAGGAGTCTATGTGATTATCCTTTCGAGCACGCGTGTTGCTCGCTTCGATATTGAAGATGTCACTGGATCGTCCCAGCGTATAAATGCCATTACTCAAAGTTCCAGTTCCATAAAGTACGCCATTCAAAGTTATATAACAACAATTGTTACTAAACGTTAAATGGAAACCATTTCTATTTAAGCATGAAATAGAAACAATGTTCTTTATTAGAGAAGGAACATAATAGCAATTGTCCAGTTCCAAGACTAGTCCACTAGGGAGCTTCAGCAAATAAGTTCCGATGGCGACCGCAGCAACCTTTGCTCCATTGCCAACTCGCAAATTTGACTCCTCCGACAAGTCTTCTTCTATTCCTTAGCCTGTATGTCATTACATATATGTGAGCCACACCCGTATCCAATACCCAAGTGTCTAAGGAAATAGAATGACAATCAATAACGAAGATACGAAGAGGATGGGGCATCGGATGCCTTCTTCTTCTTCATGGACTCAAGATAAATCTTGCATTTCTTCGCGGTGGCCTTCCTTGCACAGTGATGGCAAGTGCCCTTTATTAGTTCCGCCTTCTTTGCCCTTTTCTTTCCTTTCTTACATTCTTTTGCCTTCCTCTTAGAACCTTTCTTTGAGGAATCAACTATGAACCGCCTTCTCCTCATGCTTCACGAAGGCTCCACGATCTTCGACATATTGAGGAGCTCGGGAATGGTGGATTCCAATTTGTTCATCCGATAGTTCATCACAAATTAGAAACTCTTGGGCA
Organism: Wurfbainia villosa; assembly: GCA_025175895.1. Lineage (NCBI taxonomy): Eukaryota > Viridiplantae > Streptophyta > Magnoliopsida > Zingiberales > Zingiberaceae > Wurfbainia > Wurfbainia villosa. The sequence goes on along the minus strand of CM046000.1, from coordinate 75,332,781 downwards.
AACAATGCAGAATTAAGTCAATACTTAACTCATGATCCATCACAAAACCGAGGGTAGCTAGCGCTCGATGTACCCGTTCATCTTTAGCACAAACTGTACTCTGAGCGAACCTTCTTGCATCTTCGTGGTGAAGAGGAGCCTAGAGACCTCGAACCTTCGGATCTCGCTTGCTCATCGAACAACTCATGAAGATGGAAGACCATAGTGTTAGCATCCATATGCTCATGCGCTGCACTCGGTACCATCGCCGCTAGCATGATGCAACTCGCCACTCGAACCGCCACATGCTTCGATAGACCAACATTTGATGCAGGTTGCATCGCCCTTAGACGGTCGTGAAGAGGCTCTTCAAGGACATATGCAAGCTTTTCCGCCTTGAGAACAATTCTCGTGTTTCTAAGCGATCCGGAAGTTAGGCCCGATCAGTTTGTTCGAATCCAAAATAGTGCGCAAATTCAAAGACGCTATGATCAATTTATTGACCTAGAAATACAAAGCGAGCATATATAAGAAAGCGATTTAAAATGCATCAATATACATTTATAAATCCCATTCATTTTTCAATTTCAAAACCTCAAAATCACTTGAGATTGTAGGTTCATCTTCGAATGGGTTGATATCCATCATAGTTATGAATAACCTTGGAGAGAGTCCAACAAGCCATTCATAGCTACGACGGTAGGTATCATCTATACCGATTGCATATCACGTATATGCAACTATCACAATGTGCTATCAACTAATTGAATGTTCACACATACATTGGGTTGTTAACACATTAACAAGTATGCATCTTATGCATAGCACCCAACTTCACCTCCCTTGACATCGACCTTGGAGAGAGTCCAACAAGCCGATGGTCCAGGTTAAAGCCAACCCATTAATCAAGAATAGTTTTAATATGGTTAGAGCATTCAACCAATTAGCCCAGCTTGGAGAGAGTCCAACAACCAAAGCTAACGATTGACCTCTGACTCTTACCATATTAGTATTAAACTATTCCATGGTTTGAACATGTTCGGGTTTGAGCCGGGCTTGGAGAGAGTCCAACAACCCAAACAAGAAACGGAACTCTGGTTCAAACCATATTAATGGAAGGTGTAGGCTTTAATATTGTTTAAAGGTTTTATGTCTCATCCTCTTTGCATGCAAATAACTATTATCTACATGGCATGGCATACATGGCATACATCTACATGTCACGACACGCATGGCATTATGTTATGCATCTAATGCAATTACATGTCATACAATTATGTCATGTACAATATTTCCTTATATGTCATAACTATTTATGGAAATAAAATATGTTTAAGATTTGATTCTCCAAATCAAATCATAATTAAATTAGGAAACAAATTTCCAAATCTAATCACATATTTTATTCATGGAATTATTTGATTAAGGAAAATCTATTTAGGAAACCAATTTCCTAAATCTTCAAAACTACTTATGGAAATAAAATATTTTAAAGATTTGATTTCCCAAATCAAATCAAGATTAAATTAGGAAACAAATTTCCAGAATCTAATCAAATATTTTATTTATGGAAAATATCAATTTCCATAAATACTTCCAACTTTCCAAAAGTGGAAGATTTCCATAAATACTTCTAGACTTTCCAAAATTGAAAAAATTCCATAAATACTTCTAAATTTCCAAAATTTAGAAAACTTCCAGAAATACATTATGACTATCGCAAAACCAATTTTACGATTATGTGAAACACAACTGGGCTCGATACCCTTTGGGTTTCCGCACGCAAGGCGTGTGTGTGTTCGATCATGTTTCGTAAACATGAGCACAGCGGAAGCAATAAAAATAATAAATACTCCTATTTATTACAACACACACAACACACGCATGCTTTTACAACAAGTGTAGACATAACCGTAAATTAAAATTGCAATAAAAGGAAATTTAAACTACGTTATACCTTCCGTATGACGTGTAGCGGGAACGGCATCAACCGGAACGATTCTCGTAAGAATCGTCTCTATCCGTATCCACGCCGAGCTCCTCCAAACCCACGAGCCGTTCGCCTTGTGCGGGTTACTAGCCTCGTGTTGAAGACGACGTGATCGAGATGATCACGGTCCGAATCCAAATTCGGACCTAAAACAAGTCCTCAAGACTTGCTTCTCCGGAGAGGTATTCGTCAACCGATTGACGAATCCTTCGTCCTCCACCTCAGAGGATTACCGGAGATCAAATCCCCGGTATGTTATCCGCTGTCGGAGCACTAACCGTCGTCCAAACGACGCTCCGACGAGAGGAGAAGAAGCTGTCCAGAAAACTGGACAGCTTGGTGGAGGAGTAGGCGCCGGCCAAAACCAAGGAAGCAAAGTGCTCACCTTGATGCCAAACCTAAGGAGGATGACCGGAACTCTTCCGGCAGCAGCTCGACGCCGGCGAGGAGGAAGGAAGCAACCTTCTGGACGCCGGTTGGAGGACCTTAGGGCTGGGCGGCGGCAGCTTGGAGTTGGGCGCCGAATAGGAGAGGGAGGGGTTGGGCGGCAACTCAATGATTAGGTTTAGGGTTAGGGTTTAATCCCTATTTTATAGAGAACTAATTCTCTTAATGGTTAATGGATCATATCCATAAAGCCCGTTAACCCGCTCCATTAAGATAAGTTAAAATAAACCAAACCATGATGGTTTATTTTAAGTTAAAACGAACCGAACCAACTTTTGGTTCATTCGTTTAAAATAAACCAAACCCTTTGGTTTATTCTTATCCATTGGATTAGAACCAAACCATTTTGGTCCATCCATTATGTCTTCATAAGACACTGCCCATCCACGCTTCCATTGCGACTGAAACAATTTCAAGCTCGCTTTATGTTTGGTCCAACCAAACATAGTTTCTCTCGGTCTGAGAATCCCATTCTCAAGCTCGTTTTAAATCCTTTGGATTACACTCGTTGTGCGTGTGACCAAATAGGTTCTCGGTTTATGTTGGCCGTCTATAATTAACCATTAATTATAGAACGCGATCATGAGTGGCACCTAGTAGTACATCATGATCCCCAATTAACCAAAAGATCAGTTGATCGAACTATTCAAACCCTTCAAGAGCTCGAATGAATCGTGCCCCATTCCCTTCACTCATCTTATACCCACTTGGTTCAGGACATGGTCTATTGTGTCCCTCACTAGGTGACTACGTCCACACCTAGCCCAAGTATCATTTCCTCGTCCCTCACGGATTCTAGTTACTCCACATGTATCGAAGAGTACCTTACTCTAAACATGTATTGCTTTCAAAGACTTTAGTAACAATCCGACGAGAGGCCATGGGTATACATCTCCTCGCAAGGAGTGGTGAATCCTTTATAGGCTATTCAAACACCTTGATCACTTCGACTTATACCCAATCATCCCGGGTCCACATCTCCTTAGAGATGTTTGCTTAAGATGTCAAAGCATAAGTCTCCATGATCAAGATGACTTGAATACCGCAAGTCAAAGGAACATCGCACTTAAGCCACAGTAAGAACTTCATTGACATATCTATATATGCAGAGAACCATATGAAGTCTTACGGCTGGTCACTCCAATGAACTAGTTACCATAACTAGCATCCACGATCAACTCCGGACATCACTATGTCTCCAGCCAGTGAGAATCAGCTGCTTGGATACACCAAGGAGTATACCTCGTGCTAGTCTTGACAGAATTGATGGTGTCCAAATCCATCAATTCATCGACTAGGGATAATTCCGATACATCACAATTACACATGTAGAGATACTCACTAGTTGTGATCCAATCACAAATTCTCTCATGCTGTGAATCGTATCGTGGACATTGATAAATGAGTTTAAGATCCAATCAAATACATAAAACATGTATACTCAAATAGTGAATCTTCATTTATCATATAAATGGTTCATACATAAGGCGATTGCCTTAGGACATCTCTCATATATTACTAACACAAACCCTAACTTCTAGTGCCGCCGGCCAAGATGGATTGAAGAGGAGAAGAGGAAATCGGTTGAGCCCCGACCAAGGTAGAAGGAAGAGGAGGTAGGAGCCGGCAACACCTTAGGAAGAAGAAGAACCCTCCTCCTATATTTGCCGCCCACCTTAGCTTCCATAACCTAGCCGCCCAACCTCCTAACCTCCTAGGGTTTCTTGCCGCCTAACCAAAGATAGGCAAAACCCTAACTCCCTTAGGGTTTCTTGCCGCCCACTTTAGGTTTGGCAAAACCCAAATCTCCAAAACCAAATCATCGACCTAGATCAAAAGGAGAAGCATGGGCGCCGGCCAAACCATGGAGGAAGGAGGAAGAAGGGTGCTGGCCACCATTGGGAAGAAGAAGAAGAAGCTCCCTCTCCTTTTGTGGCCACCCAAAAACCCTAGCTCCTCCACTTTCTTGCCGCCCAAGCCAAAGCCCCTCAATTAGGTTTTCCATGTTCCATCATCTTGCCGCCCAAGCCTAATCCCATATATATAGAGTTAGGCTTAGGCCTTGGTTTAATCTCCACCGTCGGTTCTAGGGTTTTAATCTCAACCGTCGGATCTAGAGATTTAATCTCCACCGTCGATTCTAGGGTTTTAATCCCAACCGTCGGATCTAGAGATTTAATTTCCATCATTTGATCTAGACTTCATGAGGTTTATATTAGGCTACGATAGGGACCATGAGGAGGAGTTGGGTCTTGGCCACCCGATGGATTGGAACCACACAAACTTGATCCATCAATGATGTTCCATTCCACTAGAGGATCATCATCGAACTACCTCACCAACCCCCATAAATTAATATGGGCTCCATATATTATTTGTACATCCATCTCCCCGTGTTTAAGATATCGAATGTCCGTAAATTAATTGATTTATTGACCATCAATTAATTAACATCTAAATCCTCGAGTAGTACCACTCAACCTTATCATCATGTTGACTAAGTCAACCTGCAGGGTTTACATGATGAACCTTATGAGCTCCTCAAGAAGACATCATCAACCTAATACATAGGACACGGATTCCTCCTATAATTAACGGCACACCATGTAAATAATATCATTTCCCAACTTACCGGGCATATTGATTTAATCCATAGAAATCTCACCCTCTGGTAAATCAAAGAAATAAATACTAAGTACATGTGTCCGTTATTATATCAGGATTAAGAGCATGTACAACATAATATCCTAGGTCCGATTCAATTATGTAGTCAGCAACAAATTGAATCACCTCTATGTTGGTCCTGCTCAATATACCTAAGTGTACTAGTGTAACTTTATGTTCAAGACAAAACAATACCAAGCTACACTACAACCATGCCAATGGTTTGTCCAAAACCATCTTGGTTGTAAGCCTCTACTTATACTCTACAAGGGACTGATGACATGATCTTCTGTGCCACACCCAAGCACCATGTTATCTACAATGTAAAGTATTAGACAATATGCACATATATAAATATAAAGTGCAAACAATGATCTTGTGATTCTTATTTCAAAATAAAATGTTCATACCAAAGAGCTAGGCTTTCAGTATACATCCCAACAATCTCAACATCTCACCTGTCGGTGGAAACACTATTAATCCACATGATCCAAATATATAAATCCTTTTAATCCTATCTGTACATGTTTTAACCACAGATATCTGTAAACACCTGTATCTCTCAATATATCATCAAGTAAGGTAAACTATAGTAATACCTCAATGATCAATCCTTCAACCATCTACAATTCTTTTCGAGTAAAGATGCAAACTCATCCAAGTTCTGCTCTTAATGGATTCCCTATTTCACAGTGACCTAGAATAAGAATTCGGTAACTGTATGAATCTAGGTGTACACCTCTTCCTCTCATTTTCTTCAAGAACCATACAACCAGCCTCATATCTCTACAAGTGCACAAACCACTTCTGATAGCCACATTAATCTGAGGAGAAAGCTTTAATCCATATTCCTATTTTCCGCTGGGAAATGAAGTGTTTCTTAAATCCTTCATTCTCAAGACAGAGCCTTGATCACCACCAAAAATAAACTAAAATTCCAACTAAACCCTCAATCACTCAAGAGATTGTAAACTTCCATCATCAACATCAAGTTACCATCTCTAACAACAGGCATGATCAATATCAAGCATCAACATGGGAACGAAATAATGTCACGTGAATTCAGCTAGAAAAGCACGTTCACGACTTCTACCGTTGCCTTATCCGAAGTGTAGGTTATTATCACTAGATTGACTACACTATTCTCTTGAGACACTTGTTGCAGTCATTTTTATAAATATTACTCACCCTAATGCCTCCCGATAGGAACTGATGGAAGATCCAACTATCCTAATCCAAATGAAAACCAATATATCGTGGGTGATTGAAAACAACTCAATCACTAACTTGAGCCATTAAGTGGGGGTAAACTCTATAGTGAACTCCATTAACAATTGATCACTCAACTTAAGACTCAAGAATTCCTCAACAATGAGTCATACAAAATAACCTGGAGAAACACTGTCTCTCGAAAATATCCTGAACCCGTGATCCCGTAATGGGTTATTTCCCCAAATAAATTTCTTCTACATAATCCACCAAGTAACAACTTGATCATTGCAATAGTAAGAAACTATCTCCACTCCTATATAAATACCAATTAGGTACTTAACAGTACCTTCAATGTTATCACTCTAAGGCTCAAGTCGCTCAAGGATCAAAATCCCTATGGAACTTCGTAACTGAAACCTTCAATGTCTGCATCAATAATAGTATACAGTCCTTGTCCAATACCCCACAGGGTAATAATCTGACTAGCATAATCAGTAAAAATCCCTAACACTGTAGTCCTTGATTTCCACAACCAATGTGACGACTTGACCCCTGCTTTCTGACTCGGTATCAGTCAGCTCTCAAAGGAAATTCATCTTTTCGACACAGGTTCAAGACTCACAAACTGAACAGATTGTTCACATGGTCAACTCCATCCACGATTACCAATAGTGACCAATATACTAAATGTTATTTCCTGTTATCCACTAAACACATAGCCAATCTAACCAGGAGTATAAACACTACGGCAACTCCGGTTGGTCACCTTGGTGGGCGACCCCTACTACGAATCTGCACATGAGTCAAAACTCTATAGACCCTTCTGGCAACTCCTTAGCCAGAGATCTCACTGTCCTATTGCGTGGTTACCCTGCACTGTTGGATCGAGAAGCGTCGCTAGAGGGGGGGTGAATAGCGATCGTAAATCTTTTCTTTTTCGTTCGTTCGATACGCAAAGTAAGCACAGCGGAAAATAAATGAACACGTTTATTTTACTTGGTTCACAACCCAGCGGTTGCTACTCCAAGGCCCTATCGGTCCTAGACCGCGTACGGAGGGCAAAGCACTAAAACGTCTCCTCCTCGTTGGAGGTAGGAGACAACGATTACAAAAACCGAATACACGAGGATGAGGCAACAAGCCTACCTCACCTCGTTATGAAGAAAAAAAACACAGAATATAATATCAAAAATATTACTTGAATCTGCTGCCGACGAAGAAGATCTGAGGTTGTCGTCGCGTCGGCGTTATGACGGTGTTGAAGCGTTGGCGTTGTAGGAGCACTTGATGAATAATTGATGTGTTTTGGAGTGGAATCCTCCCCTCCTTTTATAGACTTTGGCCTCTGAAATTGTCTCCTATTTCTTTGGAACGGATCATGGATTTTTCCAAATTTTATCGCGAAGTGGCCGCGTCAAACGTTATCCGTTTTGACCTAGCGCAAAGGCGAGTCGTCGCCATCGATCCGATGACTCCCATCGATCGATCGATGGGCATCGGCCGATCGCTATGTGTCCGAATGATCGCGCCACACTGGCCACTTCCCTGCAATAAGAGGTTAGCTCGGAAAATGATAAATACGACGGTTTCTAACCGTCCGATCTCGACCTAGACCTTCCACAGGAAGTCTTAGTCGAATCGTCGCCTACGGTCGTCCCCGTAAAGAGGACACGACCTTACAATCTCTCACTCACACGAGCTTACCTCGATAGTAGCTCTCGCTTTCGGCCTTCCACTCGATTCCTTCGGCTCCCTCCGAATTCACTCAAGTGTCGCCCGACCACCACGGCTTCCTCCGGGTGTCGCTAGCCTTCAGCTCCAGCTTTAGTACTTTTCTGCACACTTGATTTAGCTCGTGAGATAACAATATAAACTTAACTTTGTGTCTTTGTCATAATCAAAACACAGGTTCGATTATCTAGTGCCCCTGCACCAACATGCACCACGTCTCGAAGCAAGAGCACGCTCACCTCGTCTCATATCTGTTAAATTATTACAGATGTTACTAGAACAGATGTTACTAGAAATAAAAATATATAAAATTTTTCAGCATACCTATTTCGCCGCAGGAGAGGTCCCGTCACCGCTAAAACCCCAAATTGACCTCGTCAAAAATCCTCGAATTTCTGAAACATAAAAATCGTCGGAAATCCATACCAATCCAAAATTTTCCAAATTGCCTCGTAAAACCTGCCAAACGTGGTGAACTCCGAAAAATTCAAAAAACCCTAGGAACTCGCAAACCTAGGGCTCTGATACCAAATAAATTGTCACGCCCCGATGGAGTCCCCGCCAGATAAAAATCCGACAGCATCTCTCCTGTACGCGTGACAATACCAATTTTCATACAAGGCCTACACGACCACTATACATCGGTCAACATGACCGAAATCAAAACAATCCACGCAGATAATAAAATAGGCCTCAGGCCAACAATCAAATGATATAAATAAACAGTCTATCACATCTAAACCTACCCCTTCTGCCATCTGGGCAGGAATACTCAACCGAAATCCAATCCAGAACAAAACTCTGAACAGAGGTCCATAAAAACACCAAAAATCCACGAATACATAAATCCAATTCCAGTCCTAAGTATATCTTCTAAACAAGATATCCAAAACCAAAAACAAATAACCAAATAAACTTCCACGACGAGGGGGTTTGGCAGCTGCACTCTCCTGACAGATTCATCCTGAAATAGATATAATCAACAGGGTAAGTTCAAAGAACTTAGATGATATAGTCGATATGTAAGTAAGATATAGCTAAAAATAAAAATCATGCCAGTACAGTCTCACATATAAGGTATGCAAGAAAATAAATACAATAGGACTGTACTAACCTGAATCTCCTACCCTGATATAGAAGCATGTGCCTGACTAGAAGTAATAAAGTCCTCACCATATATATAAATATGTATCATGTATGCATGACAATCATATGCACATCCAAGGCAGCAATAGAAATGCAGCAAACACAATACAAATGCTATCCATGCAAAAATGGTGCATGATACTAAAGCATGTAAATCCTACTCAAAATACCTATCCAAATAATATGTACAATCAATATGTACATATCCATAATCCAAGTAACTATGATCCACATAAAACAGGGAAGATATAATCATATCCTATCAAATGCATGTATCAAGTAGGCACATATCATACTAGGTATATAAACATGAAAATTATTGCAAGTTATCCTAACTAGCATATCAACTTGACTATATCTAAAAGATAAGCCAAAATACCCGCCTGAATAAAATGTCGAAAAAAGAACCAGATTGTCACGACCGTGAACCTGCCTCGTGACCGAAACCTGCATAATGCATAACTATTGTTAAGCATAAAATACCATTCACCGACAAATCGAATACTTAATCGATTCCTTTCATAACCAAATAATCCAAAGTAAATCCATCAAATCCAAGTACACGACAACGTGCTAAATTACTACTATGTATCCCCAAGTAGACCCTCAACCCGTAGGTCACAAATTGTGATTAACTCCTTAATCCAAGAACATATCCTTGCAATTAATCAAATCGAATCCTACATTGACCTCATATCCGATCTAGTAGATTCATTTAATTATCCTCTTCAACCTAATCCATCCTCCATACATAATTACAGAACATCTCACCGATCAGAAATATGAATCCAACATAACCCTAGGTGACATACATACGACTCAACCAATCCTTACCTCAAACACGATCCAACACTTGGATCCCACAACTTGTCACCCACAATCCATTTACAGCCGTTAACAACTCACCTAACGATAAACTCACAGCCATCAGTTCTTATTCCCTTTACAAAGATCCGTTCGGATCAACAAGAAATCCGATGATTAGGTTATATGAAATTCACTAGCTGATTCACCAACTCATCCCTAATCCAGTAATCACGTCGACTATAACCGTCTGTCCAAAACCACTAACTCTAAACCCTAATCCTACTAATAGGGAAATCGATGGATTTACCTAAAATCAGATATGGCACAGGGGAAAAACAACCCCAATCTATTCGTTGCCCATAAACAAACCACTCCTAGATCTATCTACCATTACCACAACACAACCACTCAAAAATCTAACAATTTTACAGCTAAAAGAGAGGCTAGCTCAAACTTACCAGCCTTGGAAATCTCTCGACAGTCCTCTTCCTCCTATCCTCTATTCATCAACACCGGATCACTGCCCCTACTGACAAATCAAACTCAATGAAGGAACAAAATTCCATCTTGAACCTAGATATCGTCCAAAGTAAAGCGAAAATCGACGCTTACCTATTCCTGATGACAATCGGCAATGGAACCCCAAACCGGCAGCCCTCTGCTATAGCGACAAGGTCGTCTTTCTGATCACACAAACGATCAGTGAGGTCCCAGAAAAACAAAACACCAAGGGAAACATCGGCCGGAACGTTCAACCATCACTGTCGCGACCTCCCTGCCGCGCGCGTTCGCCGTCGACTCTTCTATGGGAAGCGTCAAGGCTAGTCACCGCCACTGGCTGCAAGGAAGAAGAAGACTCGGCCGTGAGGAAGGGCGAAGCAGCGGCCTGGGCACCGGGAAGGGTGGCTGACTGAGAGGCGGAGGTGCGGCGGAGAAGGAAATCGCCAAGAACTGCTCATTCGTGGCACCGACAAGGGAATCTTCGCTCGCCGCCGCTTGCAGAGGAAGGGCAACGAAGAGAAGCACGGCACGAACTCAGCGTCGACAGCGAAGGAGAAAAAGCTCGGTGGTCCATTGGCTACGGGCGCGGGGAAGAGAATGAGGAAGAAGGATTTGCGGCGAGGAGGAAATCGCGAGAGGAACTGCCGAAGGGAAAAAAAGTCGCGGTGGGGAAAATAGAAAAATCTAAACTTAATATTTATCCTATTTACTCATCTAAACAGACCCTTTAAAAACTTGTTTTCCCTATCCCCGTAATTATCTCGTACAAGCTCCGTTTTAAATCCAAAACAATTCTTAAAAATTCTTAAAAATCCCGAAAAAATTTCCAGGATTATTTCCTCAACTCTTTGGACATTTAATTTAGTATTTTAAATTGTCCGTATTTAACAATTATGATAATATCCCGGCGTTATAGTGACATGCGCCTAGCCCTCCGGGAGCAACAAGAGAAGTGTCACAGGCTCCATCCGAATTGAAGTCCTGACTGTCCAAATCGACAAGAGTGGTTAATAATCCTAATGCGTGCCACTTATCAAGATGGGTTTAATGAGGTGGTTCGGCAGTACGCTGACCAAGGACTTCCCCCTGTGAACTATCCTGCTTTCTCCTTGCATTGGGAAGTCGACTTCCGACGTTATCCGCCCGATCGTTTTACATTGTAACTTGATACACTGCTTTGGGACACGACTCCCTTTTTATCTTCTTTTCTTTTCATAGCTTGCCACAAGGAATATAGTATTAATGTAAATGATTCATCAATCAAACTTGAGTTTGCCACACATCTAATCAATATAACAAATTGTCAAGTACATTCCTTCGGGAACCCCCAACTCCTTTTCTTTGTCCATCACCCCTTATACAGTATGAAAATGTTTCAAGTGGATAGCGTTCCAGGGTCGAGGAAATTCCTTGCCCTGGTCATCCTTTAGATAATACGCTGACCCGGCTACGCGACGTGTCACTTCATATGACCCTTCCCAATTCGGAGCTAACTTTCCAGGATCTCCAGCGGGATTAACTTTGCGCAGAACCAAATCCCTCTCTTGAAATCTTCGGGGCATCACCTTTTTGTTAAAGGCTTGCTGCACTCTCCGCTTATAAAACTCCGCTTGCCTCCGTGCCGCTTCCCTCTTTTCTTCCACCAAGTCCAACTCAGTGCTTCTAATAATTTAGTTCTGCTCCAGCTCGTAAACTTCCACTCGGGCGCTACTTAAAAGGGCTTCCATCGGAATAACAGCCTCCGTCTCATATACCAGGCTGAAAGGAGTTTCTCCCGTTGCAGTTTTTGGTGTGGTTCGATAGGCCCACAAGATTCCGAGCAATTCTTCCACCCAGTTTCCTCTTTGAGCCCCCAATTTGGTCTTCAGTCCTTGAATAAGGATTCTATTAGTGACCTCGACCTGCCCATTAGCTTGAGGATGGGCTACCGAAGTAAATGCTTGCTGGATATTAAAACTTTGACACCATTCCTTGATCTTTTTGCCCTGGAACTGCCGCCCATTATCACTGACTAGCCTCCGGGGAATACTATACCAGCAGACAATATTTTTCCATAAAAATTATATCACAGCATTCTCAGTAATTTTGGCAAGGGGTTCTGCCTCTACCCACTTGGAGAAATAATCCACAGCCACCAATAGAAATTTTTTCTGTAATGGTGCCAGAGGCATAGGACCTATGATATCCATTCCCCACTGATCAAAAGGGCATGAAGCAACAATGACTTTCATTAATTCAGCCGGTCGCTCGGACCAGTTACTATGCTTTTGACAGGCTGAGCAGGTCTGCACTATATGAGCTGCATCTTGTTAGAGGGTGGGCCAAAAATATCCTACTAATAAGGCCTTCCTCGCCAAAGCTCTCCCTCTCAAATGATTGCTGCAATAACCTTCGTGGATCTCCCGAAGTACCCATTCAACATCCTCCTTTCCCAAACACTTTAGCAGGGGTTGACCAAAAGATGTTTTGTATAAATCTTCGTTTAAGAAGGTGAATCGTTTGACTCTGCTCATTAAAACAGATGTCACCCCTTTTTCTTCAGGGACCTTTCTATGATAGAGATAAGCTATGATATCGGTCCTCCAATCAAGAATCGGATCAGGTTCGGGTACGACCTCCTCCACATTGCCTATCATTAGAGAAGTAGGGATTTCTACGCAGATCGTCTCAAATGGCTTCACCTCTTCATCGCGCTAGCCAACCGACCCAATTCATCCGCCTTCCCATTGTTCTCCCTTGGAATCTACTTCAACAGGACCTGACGAAAATGAGCCTTTTCTTTCTCAAAAGCTTTCAAGTATTTGTGCAATCTTTCTTCTCGAACTGTGAAAGAGCCTTGAAGTTGTGATACCGCCAACTGGGAATCCGAGTGGATTATAATTGAGGTGGCCCCTATAGCTTTGACAGCCTATAGCCCCGCTAGAATAGCTTCATACTCCGCTTCGTTATTAGATGCTCGATATCCCAGGCGCACGACTATGCGTATCTCCTCTTTATTAGAGGAAATTAACAAGACTCCAACTCCACTACCCGTGGATCCCGAAGAACCGTCCACAAATACATTCCATGTATCTGACCCTTCTTCTTTTGTCGACGAGCTATTTTCCGAACCAATAGGTACTTCAGCCAGAAAATCAGCATGCGCTTGAGCCTTGATAATGGTTCGGGGTTGGTAATGAATGTCATATTCGCTTAGTTCTACCACTCATTTAGCCAATCTCCTGGATAAATTAGGCTTGGTGACCACCTTACCCAATTCACTATGAGTCAAAACAGTGATAGGATGAGCCAGAAAGTATGACCTCAATTTACGGGTTGTCAAGACTAGAATATATGTCAACTTCTCCAGCTCTATGTAACGGGATTCAACCCCCTTCAGAATATGGCTGGTATAATAAATAGGATGTTGATGAGAAACTTCTTGCTTCAACAAAACTGAGCTGATAGCTCCCTCTGAGACGACCAAGTACATCCACAAGGGCTCTCCTACCATTGACTTGGCTAGTAATGGAAGTCCGGCTAGATACTTCTTCAGCTCTTGGAAAGCCCGCTCGCACTGATCATCCCATTGAAACTTGGTAGCTTTGTACAGAATCTTGAAGAAAGGTAGCCCTTTGTCCACCGATATGACTATAAATTGAGATAAGGAAATAATCCTCCCCACTAGCTTTTGAGTCTATCGCAAATTAGTGGGTGACTTCATATTGCACAGCGCTTGCACCTTCTCTGGGTTAGCCTGCAGTCTCTTCTCAGTTACTATATATCCCAAGAATTTCTCGTTCTTCACCCCGAACATGCATTTTTTAGGGTTCAGCTTCATATTATACCGTCTCAATGTAGCGAAAGTTTCATTTAGATCCTTAACCAAATCCCGAGTGGTATTTGATTTGACTAGGATATCATCCACATAAACTTCCATATTTTTCCCTTTTTGCTCTGCGAAGATCTTATCCATGAGCCGTTGGTAGGTGGCCCCCGCATTTTTTAGGCCGAAGGGCATTACCACATAAGCATATAACTCTCCTACTGTTATAAAACTAACCCTCTTCTGATCTTCTTTAGCCAGGGGTATTTGATGATATCCCTGGTAGGCATCCATTAAGGACACTACTTCATATCCTACTATAGAATCCACCAACTAATCAATGCGAGGCAAGGGGTAGCAGTCTTTAGGGCATGCTTTATTCAAATCGCGGAAGTCAATACACATCCTCCACTGCCCAGAAGGCTTGGGGACTAAGACTACATTGGAGAACCACTCGGGGAATTGAATTTCTTTTACATGACCCACTTTTAATAGTTTTTCTACTTCTTCAGCTATCACCTTGTCCTTCTCAGGTCTAAAGTGTTGCCGCTTCTGTTGGATGGGTCGGACTCCTCTGGCGATGTTGAGGTGATGTTCAGCAACACGAGGATCAATTCCCGTGAGGTCATGAACATCTCCCGCGAAGATGCCTTCGTTCTTCCTTAGACAGGCCACCAACTCCTCCTTGGCCTCCAGCTGCTGTGCCACTCGCGTGGCCTTTCCGAGATATATCTCCACTAGCTCTCCTTCCTCTATCTTGTCCGCCTTGGGAGGAGATTCTTCGAGGATGCAAACATCAAAAATAACGATGGCCTTCCCTTTGAAGTCATCGGTTCGGGACTTCTTCTGATCATCCCGGACCATTTGCACATAACAGCTCCTAGCGGCTTTCTGCTCACCTCAGACTTCTCCCACCAATTGTCCGATTGGGAATTTCACCTTCTGGTGGTACGGGGAAGCCACCGCCTGAAAAATGGAAAGGAAGGGATGACCAAGAATTGCATTATAAGTGGACGGAGCATCCATAATGAGGAAAGGAACTATACTGGTTTTTTGGCTAGGCTTTGTGCCCAGAGTCAGGGACAATGAAATCTACCCTATAGGGTGGACCACGTGTCCCGCGAACCCGATGAGGGGTGTGGCCAAATCTTCTAGCTGGGCATTTCCCAACTGCATCTGTCCAAAGGCCTCCTAGAAGAGGATGTTGATAGAGCTTCCCAAATCAACTAATACCCTGACCACTTCGTAGTTGTCCAGGGAAATACGTATCACCAAGGCATCCGTGTGGGGCAGCAAGACGGCTCGGAGATCTTTCGGCCCGAACGAGATCGGCGGCGCGGTTTGGACAGTCTGGTTGGTGACGATGGCCAAGTTTTCCATGAGGCGGGCATATGACTTCCGCGCCCGATTGGAGTCTCCATCAGTGGGTCCTCCTGCAATGACATGAATAACCCCTCGTGTGGGGGCGTTATTTGGATCGGATGATGGGCCCTCACCCGATGGGCCTCCTTGAGAAATAGCCCCCTGGGACAGAGTTTGGGGGTCTGGAGGGAAAGTAACTTGTGGCAGTTGGTTATATGGCCCTGGGCGAGCCACATTGGGTCGTTGCCCCCACCGTGCCGACCCTCCTGTCTGAGGCCGCAGTTGTGGGTAAGCGGCTCGGAGGCACTCCAGCTCCTCTTGCAATTTGAAACATCGGCCACTAGCGTGGCCATACTCCATGTGGTACTGGCAGAAGAACGGGGTGGGAGGATTGCGAGGTACTCCCCTGTATCCCATGGGTCGCTGTAATAGACCTTGCTGGTCGTAGAATTCCATCTCCCGCTCCTTCTAAGTCCTCGCGGGGGGAACTGCATCGGCAGCCATAATCTGTAATGGCTGTGTAGGGCGAGCGCCCTGTAGCAATAACCGAGGCCTGGGAGCCTCCAGTAAAAGAGGTCACGCATATCCCCGTCGGGGAGGCGCTTGAGGGGCGGCGGGGCAATTTCTTTCGGTAGGGACTGCTGCGGCAGCGTGTTCGGCCCTCCGCATTTTCAGTCCTTCTTCCTCGTTGATGAATTTTTCCACATGACTTAACAGCTCCTCGTAGCTGTTAGCGGCCTTTCTCAAAAGGGAACTAAGGAAGGGGCCCTCCCTTAGCCCGTGCGGGATGGCTACTCTGAAAGCCTCCGACCTTGCGGAAGGGATGCTTCTGGCGACGGAGGTGAACCGATGAAGATACCCTCTGAGTGATTCTGAGGGCCCCTACGTAATGTGCAGCAGGATAGAGGCATCGTGCTTATACGCCTTACAACTGGCGAACTCTTGGTGGAACATCCCCTGAAAATCAGCAAAACAAGTAATAGACCCGAGAGGCAGGGTGTTGAACCATTTTTGTACCGAACCGGTTAAGATGGTCCGGAAGACTCAACACTTGAGGAAATTTGATCATTAATACCTATGACCAATATAATGGGTGAAAAATGTTTGAAAATTATTTTACCCATAAAATAGTGAATTTGATACAAAACTCAAAACCATTGAAATTTTCAAGGTTTTGGCCCTATTTTGTATCAACTTCATCAATGGTGATTGCTATCAAAAGATAGACTTCACCAAGGTTTTCTAAAATGATTTTAAAATGTTTTCAAGACCTTATCTTGGATCATATTCCTTAGGCTCTATGTGTGTGACTTGTACACGAGCTCTCCTAATGATCCACAACTAAAATTAGATGAGTTTTAGTTCATCTAGATGCAAAAACTATGCACCTTGAACTTAGCTCATATCCTAGCATCTCACATGTATCTATGGTGTATAAATACACATACATGTCAATTAGATATGAGATGTGGGTTTTGTTCTCACTAAACTAGGGTTTCATGCATTTTCTAAAGCAACTCTACTTGATTCCCTTATAAATGGGACTCCAAGTCATGTTATAGTCCTTAAATCAATTTTAATTAATTAAATGCATGAAATGATCATGGCATAAAGATAGCAATAATTAAGCATGGCCAATGATCATGATGTCACGGCATATGATAAAATCTAAAAACACATGACATTGGTCCTTAATCCCTAAGCATAATCATGACATATAAGATGATTAAGAATAAACATGATGTCATGACATGGAGATATAGGCTATAATGCTAAGGAATCTAGACATATGCCTAGAAATAGAAATATCTCAAGAGAAAATGAAAAAACAAAAATTGAGATACTAGAAAAGGAAAATCAAGCCTTGAGGTCAAGGCTTGAAAAACTTGAAAAGACCCTCAACATTATGCAAAATCAAATGCAAGGGTCAATTGGTCAAACTTTTAGGTCAAATAATCCAAGTCAACAAGTAGGATCTAAAAGACAAAAGTCAACCAAAGGCAAGAAGGGTTTGGGTCAAAAACCTAAGCCTAAGGCGGCTTACCATAGTGTTCCATTTGACTATGGAACACTAACTAGGTCTAGGATGACCAAGGTCAATGGGAAAGTCATTCCTAGAGTTGACCAAGGTTTGTGCCTAATGGCCAAGGTTTCGAAGAAACCTAGGATGGCCACTAATAAGGTTGTTAGGGAGGCAATCCCTAAGGTTAACCTAGGCAAGACCAAAATGACCAAGGCTAATAAGCCTAGGAGGGTCATTAGGAAGGTATCTAGGGAGGTTATCCCTAAGGAATACCTAATTAACCCTAGGAGCTCAAATCGGTTTTGGGTTCCTAAGAGCGTGATTGATTCACGCTAGATGGGTTTAGGGTGTGCCAACCTTGATTGGATGGGTAGTTAACTCAACCATGATAAAGGTGGCACCTTAGGTTACTTTCAAGGTTATGGTTACCTTGGAAATATCCTTGAGCCTTAATTTTAAAAGAAGTTTAGGTTGTGTCAATATATATCTTGAAAACATGAAAATCAATAAAATTGACACGATCTAGATTTAGAGGTCATAGTGTGTACCTTTGATTATTGGCACACTTTGGAAGGTTATGTATCAAGAAATGTGTGGTTAAGATGTAAAGGTAATATCTAGAGTGATACTCAAGTGCCACACAACTTGGTGTCTTGTATTCACCATGCTTCATATGTTTTACCATATGTTTGCATGGAATGAATGTCTAGGATAAATTACATCTCACAAAACAAGTCTTTTACCTTGATTGTGTATTTCAACACTTAGAAAGGGTGAGATGTTAGGTTTTGGAAATCATTGAATGTTAATGTTTGCAAAAATGAAATAAAACATTAAAATACATTAACAAATACATAAATAAAAGTATAACATCAATACATTCAAAATACAAGATCTAACGTGATAAAATGGAACAATTAAGATGATAAAATCAAGATTTTCTGATTTTGTAAATCACATCGATGCGATTATCGGTCGATAACACTATAGCACGTTACGATACGGCCATCAGTCGAGTGCTAGCTCCATGACTCGACTGATCGAACATCAGTCGACTGATGAGGTCCATCAGTCGACTGATGGTACTGTTCACCGAGGCCGAAGGCCATCAGTCGAGTGCTCGACGAGCAGTCGAGTGATATGCACATCACCGATCGATGCCATCAGAGCACGTCGCGAGAGTTCAAGTGATCGATTGTTGAACCGGAGCCGATCACGGTTCGAAAACTCGATAACGACCGCTATCGGATCGATGCTCACATCAGTCGACTGCATCGCGAATTTATAACGCCGAACCGCTAGGGTTCGGCGTCTTCACGCGACGAGTTCTCCTTCTTCTTTCCCTCTCCAATCATCGTCTTCCTCTCCGATCGACTCCTCCGGCCGTCCCAATCGTCCAAGATATTAGGTTTGACAGATAAGCCCTTCCTCTTCCATTTTTCACTTGTTTCGAGCCTAGTTCACGCGGTTTATGTTTTTGTTCCCTTGCTCGATTAGGGTTCGTGGTACGCGTTCTCGGACCTTTCCGGCGATCCTCAGCAACTTTTGAGTTTTCCCTCCAGCACACACATGGCACCTAAGTAACGATTTTTCTTTCCGAGCCCTAATTTTCATTTCCATTACAATGTAGGTTTATCTAATCGCGTATTGTTGCCATTGCATTGCATATCATCACATTACATTCATAATAGGAGAGCCCGTAGGAATGATCCATCCGAGAGTGACTCTCGGTTGTACCAACCTATGTTGGTTCGATACATAGATAGAGATTTCTTCAATAGGCATTGTAGTGACGTCATGGAACTAATTGCATACTACAATTTGATGAAGATTGTCTTGTGCACACATCCAATCAATGATGACCTCATTAAGGAATTTTACCAAAACCTTAAAAAGGTAGATGACGGCCCTACATACACTACTCGCGTTGCAAAACGCGACTTAGAGTTCACTCCTGCGATACTGCAGGAGTTTCTCGAGTGTAGGCCTTCAGATGACACCTTCATCTTTTACCCTACCATGGACTTTCCTCTACCTGAGCCTTTTACCCATATCTCTATGGAGTCCATGCATGAGCATATTTTTGATTATCCTCGTCCACTGGCCCAGAATTTATTTCCTATCACCGAGTTATCTGCACCTGACAATGTCCTTTATAAGGTCATTGTTGGGTGTTTTCTGCCCATTGTCACTCGGGGTCTGGCCAAGATTCGGACTCCCCATCTCTTTCTTCTATATGCCATGCATCATCAGTTAGACATAAACTTTGCATTGAACATCTTCCATTGCATTGTGCACTTCACTTCCCCTGTACAAGGGAAAGTGCATATGCCATTTGGACATATCACCACAGCATGGCTCGACTCCGTAGGCATTAACATCCATAGGGGCTCTCTGCGACAGCTATCGGAAGTGTACGACTGTATATCAGTTCGTAACTTCTCCTTAGCGAAGCTATGGATGGGCGCTGGACAGATGGAGTTGGCGCCTCGACCACCTAGGGTGCACAGACAGCCTCCTCCGCCACCCAGAGATGCAGCAGAGGACGACGAGGATGCGGACACCTCTGATGAGGATGACCAGATGCTTCCGCGAACACATCGGCCGTCCATCGTCGTCGTGGCGGTTGGAGTCCGGATTTGAGGATTATCGCGATCGGTTGACTCAGTGCCGAGTTATTGGCGAGCAGCGGCTTTTGGCACGCCTCGATAGGATGGAGGAGACCAGGCCGCATAGAGCAAAGATCGGCTGATATGCTAGAGATGATGCGGGCCTGGACTCTGAGTCAGCAGCCACCTCCACTGCCACCTCCTGCGGACGATTAGAGGATATTATTTTTTTTGTTTTGTTTTGTGGATGTCATTTTTGTAGTGAGATTGAGCATAGCCAATCTCCATTTTGATTGCAAAAGACAAATTTAAGTTAAATGAAATCCTTATTTCTGAAAAATCTTGTGTGTATGAATGAATATTTGTATAATTGTATTGCTATCATATGCCATGTCATGACATCATGTTTATTCTTAATCATCTTATATGTCATGATTATGCTTAGGGATTAAGGACCAATGTCATGTGTTTTTAGATTTTATCATATGCCGTGACATCATGATCATTGGCCATGCTTAATTATTGCTATCTTTATGCCATGATCATTTCATGCATTTAATTAATTAAAATTGATTTAAGGACTATAACATGACTTGGAGTCCCATTTATAAGGGAATCAAGTAGAGTTGCTTTAGAAAATGCATGAAACCCTAGTTTAGGGAGAACAAAACCCACATCTCACATCTAATTGACATGTATGTGTATTTATACACCATAGATACATGTGAGATGCTAGGATATGAGCTAAGTTCAAGGTGCATAGTTTTTGCATCTAGATGAACTAAAACTCATCTAATTTTAGTTGTGGATCATTAGGAGAGCTCGTGTACAAGTCACACACATAGAGCCCAAGAAATATGATCCAAGATAAGGTCTTGAAAACATTTTAAAATCATTTTAGAAAACCTTGGTGAAGTCTATCTTTTGATAGCAATCACCATTGATGAAGTTGATACAAAATAGGGCCAAAACCTTGAAAATTTCAATGGTTTTGAGTTTTGTATCAAATTCACTATTTTATGGGTAAAATAATTTTCAAACATTTTTCACCCATTGTATTGGTCATAGGTATTATACGTATCAAATTTCATGATTTTTCGATATACGTATAATTAGTTATGATTTTTCAAACTTCGTTTACGATATAATCGAAATTGATTATCGATCGACCGCCTGTGTGATCGATGAGTGTCATTGATCGTAGCTGACAGAGTCGACTGCCAAGGCTGATTTCGGAAAACTAAGTTTGGTTAGTCCGTGTTCAGCCATGGCAATGGTCCCTAATCACTCCTAACCCTAGGATATGCTTTGGGAAGCATTATAAAGGGTGTAAATCCATTGGATATGGATTAGGAGAAGTATTTGGGGTTTGTATCAATTTTAAGGTGTTGGAAAGTTCAATGTTGAATTTCTAACCTTAATTTTGATGATTTAAAGTTCCTATTGGCTTAGGGACTTCCCAAGGACATTGTTGGTGCAATGGTCAAGGCGGAGCAAGCTTTTAGGGGGAGGTATCCATCTTGGAATGATGGATGTGTTTTTCTCCTTGAAAAGGAGAAGTTATTGGGAGAATATGACATCAATTGGGATATTGATGGACCCAATTTGGAAATTGAGAGAGTAAATAGGATTGTCTCTCTTGAGTGATATTGGACTTATCACTAGGAAGATGGTAGGCATCCTAAGTATTTTTGGACCAAGGGAGAGATTGTAAGATCTCATTGGAACATGAGACATTGACCCTCTTGCGGAGACAACTTTTTGCTGTTAGTCAAAAAGGGGGAGAATGTTTGGGGGAAAACATTTGGAGAGTATTTACCAATTTGGGATAATTGGTAAAGGATTGGAGTTAGTATTCTAACTCAATTATTTGTTTGGTTTTTGTCAAACATCAAAAAGGGGGAGATTGTTGGTGCAATCGGCCCAGGTCACGATTGACCAGGACTCGAGTTTGGCTCGAGTGATGTTTTGATAGGTTTTGATGGTTCGACAAAAACATATGACAATATAATTGTCAAGGAAAGTCCAAGCATGGGTCTTGGCAAATGGAAAGTCCAACATGAGTTGGCAAGGAAAGTCCAAGCATGGTCTTGGCATGGAAAGTCCAACATGGGTTGGCATTTGAAGTCCAAGGGGATTGTTATTGGCGGCGTAAAGTCCAAGCGGAGTCTTGGCGGCGTAAGTCCAATGTGCCTTGGCGGTGTAGACACTGTTAGCATGACATAGCCGACGGAAGCACCTGAAGGCTACCGCGATGGATGAACAAGTCATGGATGACTTGGAGGGATCCGAGAGGCGTGAGGCTGATGGAGGTGGCTAGAAGGTTTAGGTCTAGGCTAAGGGTGGTCTAGCAAGTATGGGGGAACCATACTTGAGTTAAAACCTCATGTTTGAGGTGTGCGGTCGTGATGTCATGTGGCGGTCATCGACCGAAATCAACTAGGGTTTTATTGCGGGTTATGGCCTAGCGATCGCCATAGGTTAGCGATCGATCGATGGCTCGAGCGATCGTGATAGTGTGATCACCGATCGGTGCTCGAATTCGGCCCGCATGGAGTCGAGACTCGGTGGTCAGTGAGGACTTTATCATCGACGGTGATGGTCATCGGTCGGTGATAGTAGTTCCGTTGGACTTATCCAACGTGGAACTAGCCGTTGTCTCACGACAACAGTGGCATCAGTCGACTGATGGTCTCGATCAGTCGACTGATAGACTTTTTCCATCACAGGTTGAAGCTATATATGGAGCTCGTGATGGAGGAAAAAGAAACCGGTTCTTGAGGGCTGTTGGGGCGATTTGTTGGTGCAAATCAGGTCTCCAAGTGCAAGCAAGCAACCAAGCATTCAAGCAATCAAAACAAGTGTTGTAAAGTCTTTTCTTTACTTGTATTTCATATTTACATTGTATATTGCTTGTATTTCATTCTTACTGTTGTAAGATTTATTGTAAGGGGTTTCTCCGCCTCCGACTTGTGTCGAGAAGGAGTGTTTATCATTAGTGAGTGCGTGTGCATCACTAGGGCTCTTTAGAGCTCGATCCGTGGAGTAGGAACTGTGCGGTTCCGAACCATGTTATATCATTGTGTTAGCTTGTTGTCTATTTCGTTATCGCTTTTATTATTTCTATTTCCGCTGCGCACTAACGAAATTGTAGACACAAACGCGAGCGAATTTCATCTTCGCTATTCACCCCCCCCCCTCTAGCCATTCCAAGGGTCTTAACAATCATGTTTGAGCATCCATATCATGTTTCAGTTAAAGATGGAGGATCCAGGGGTGTTTTATTTCGTTGAACGGCCTGACTGTCAATTTTTGCAAGGGATACCTTCTTCCAACAAAGGTTGGAAAAATTTATACTTCTTTGCTCGACTGTCAAACCCTCTACCTCACTATGAGTTATGAAAGACTGACCTTCGTGACTTGTCTCCTCTAAATGAAAGTCGTTCGGGATGCTCTTTTGAGGCAACATAGTGCGTCCCCCATGATCACCACTATAGCCTCCCGGTTATGTTAGATAATCGACTGCTCAACAACTTTAGGTTGTCTCCCTTCAGCTGTGATGACCCCACTTTGATAGGTATGGTGATTCTTTCTCAAAGTTCATACGCCCATGATATTAATAATCATTGATATGGCATGATGGAAGATTTTTTAGAGGTAGACAAGGAGAGAAAGAAAAGCAAAATCGAGTCTTCGCGCCCTCCAGCCCAACCCATCCGAAGAATTTCTTCTAAGATAGAGTCCTTGCAACTTCCTTCTCTGCTTGTTCCTCCTTCCCGAGTGCAAGCTTTTGCTGCCCCTAGGCTGAGTGAGCGGGGCAAGTGAAAAAGAGATGTCGTAGTTGAGGAAACTCAGTGATGCGGAAAGAGTGAAAACATGCTCGCCTCGTTTTCAATGCAGTGAAGCACTGAGGGGGTCTCAGAGGGTCCTCACCGGCCGCAATCAGTAAAGAATAAGAAGATGAAATAGGTGAAACGCAAGCAAACTGACGATAACAATCGAGATTCAGACACAAGATGTAACGTGGTTCAGAATAAGGATTCCTACTCCATGGAGGTGAACTTTCTCATCGGAGGTAGTGCCTAAGCACTTTCACTATGAGGGTCCTCCTTTACGGAGGGTCAATTTCCGAAGGTGGAGGATAGAAGACCTTTTACAGTGATATCGTAAAGCGAGAAAAATACAAAAGATGTGACAATGATAGATCTCCTTCCTTCTTCTCCGGTGAGGCGACTGTGGTTCTCCTCTTCCTCTTGCGTCCTCTGCTCTCTTGCTGGCTTGGAATGATTGCTGGATCCCTTTTTCCTCCTTGCTCCCTCCCTTTTATCTTCCCCCTTCCTTCATCGTAACGTCGTAGGTTATCTCCATCGTACACGTGGCCACCACCTTTTCCTGGAGAATAATTCTGTTACAGATATCAGGAGTGAAGACTCCTTGGAATATTCTGTGGGGCCTCCCAGGCCATTGCCTAACACCTTTTCCTCTATTTTTTGGGAAACTAGGCTAGACTATCTCCCTCAATCTTCCATGTTGAGGGAAGCTAGTTTAGGTCTATAGCCCATGGGTGACCTAGCCCTAGGGCTTTTTATCAAACCGAACCAACTCCTCTTTTCCCCATGTCAAATTCCCTTTGTATTGATCAGATTGGATCGACCTCTTGGCGAAGCGCCTTCCGTCTCTCCTCTGCCGTATCAATTGCTTTCATTAACTCTCCCATACCAATGACTTTCAATATTCGCCCATGCCAATGGCTTCTGATATTCGCCCATGCCAATGGCTTCTGATATTCGCCCGTGCCAATGGCTTCTGATGTTCGCCCGTGCCAATGGCTTCTGATATTCTCCCATGCCAATGGCTTTCAATCTTCGCCCGTGCCAATGGCTTTCTTTCCTTTCTTAGCTGAGCCGTGTATTTTGGATCGGATCTTGGGTCACCTGCTAACCCCTCTATCGAGGATTATGTAGGGAAGGTACCAGTCGTATCATTAGTCAACCCCAAAAAATAGTCAAGCGAAGTTATAAGCTTGACTGTCCCAATGTACATAAAGTTTCTGACCTATTCCTCATTTCTCAACTTAAATCCATCCGTTCCCTTATAACTCTCCCAAGTATATTAAGGGAGGCCCGTTGGGCTCATGGGCTCCGCTTCTCCTTCTCCTTTCCGTGCAGCTGAATCGTCACGGAAAACCCTATATAAACCCTCGCCTTCTCCTTTTAGATATTGTTTAGTGTGCTTAACAATCCATCCTGTTCTTCTCCTCCAGTGATTTTCACCTGCGGCGTTTCGACGACCCATCCCTTCCTTTCCCCACACGATTCTTCTTTAACCCCCGAGTAAGTGCTCTGCTTTGTTCACATCAATGGCTCCTAGGACCACCTCTTCACCTGCCTGGTATGAACATACCATAACCCAGTTAGATTGTAACCACTATTTCTTTAATATTAAGAATGAATACATAGATCCCTCTATAAAATGCTGTTTCACGACTAAACTGCATCGGCCTCATAATCCTCCTCCTGGTTTAACATGCTTTTTCTCTGAACAATTTCTTAACGGCCTATCCCTGTCGGTACCACTAATTTATTTGGACCTTCTAAACTTCTACGGACTACCCCTGAACCAATTCACCCCCAACTCCTTCCGAATTCTATCGGGAGCCCACATAGTGTTCCAACACTTGAATCTCTCTCTGACCCCTGAAATATTCCATTGCTTCTTCCAATTAAAGTCTTCTAAGGCAGGTCTCTTTTATTTATCTAGCCGTTCAGACTGCCAATTCCTGGTGAACCTGCCCACTTCCCACAAGGGCTGGGAAGAATTGTATTTCTTTGTACAACTTCCCAAGTCCCTTCCCTATTCTGATACATGGAAGGTAGCCCTTCTTCACATTGCCTCCCTTCCAAGAAAGGACCCAATGCCTTCCGGAAGTGTATAGAGTATTAAGAGAGCTACATTACTGCTCCAAACACCTAATAGAAACTCCTCTGTTAAGCCACTTTGGATTGTCTCCTCTACCTTTGATGACTTCGGTTGCTGTAGGTAGGGTGATACTGGTCCTGCACTATGACTTCCTTTCCAAATTATTCATCTTTCTTATAAGTATACCTTGCAGACGATCTAATGCAGAAGGCTTTGGTGGAAGGGGAAGCTATTGAGGCTGCCAAGAAAAAGAAGACCTCAACTAAAAGAGGCCAGTTAGTAGCAGCTCTATCATCCCCCCGAAAAAAGTTGCGACTCATCAAGAAAGGAGCCTCAAGTTCATCAGCTCTTCTTCCCTTATCTTCCGACCAGCCGGGAGCTCAACCCTTAACCATTTATGAGCCCAGAAGGGAAGGCAATACCTCCCCTGCCCCTTCTTTATCTCCCCAAGGAGGGGATTCTCCCTCCCAATTTCTTCATTCCTCCCCATCTGCACAAAATTCACCCCTGCCTTCTCGTACAGAATCCCTCCAAGCTCCTATACCTCCCGACTCGAGAACCTCTCCTACCCCTCTTCGCCGTACCAGACCCCCATCTCCCTTGGAAGGAGACGTTCCTTCCTTTCCTGTTCCTCCGAAGGCCACGCTGGGATCCTTGCTGAAAATTCGACACCCTTCGGAGGTAAAATTCTTTAACCAGTCGGACATACAAGGCCCGTGTGAGCAAGTGGGTAAACTGCTGGCAGATGTATTTACTTTTTCTTTTCCTCCCCTCTACTATGGGTATTTCCCTATACTGATGTATGTTGATAATTTTCCTTTCCTTTTAGGCCTCCACCCAACATCACAACATGGTGGTTCATCTAGCCCGATTCCAATCTAGTGTGGAGGCTCGCCATTTTGCCGCCGTGTCACAACAGAAAGAGCTCGTGCGGCGATTAAACGAGCAGGAGGCAGACTTTCGGTGCCAGTGCAAAGATGCCACGATGCAACTAGCCTTGGTCCGAAGCAATAAAGAGGAGCTACAACGAAAAAATGAAGAATTAGAATAGTGCCTCTTCTTGCAGTCCAGTGAGCTGAGTGAACATCTGACTCGAGGCGAAGGAGTATAAGAGATATCTTATGGACGCCATGATCAAGGATGCTGACTCTTCGGCTACTATCACACAGCTTCAACAAGAACGCCACCATCTTAATCTGGAGCGTCAAGCCTGGGCAATTACCAGGGAATCCTGTGCAAAGAAGTGTCAGGATTTTTTCTCCATGGTAGCGGCTCTTCCCTGAACCTTATCGCCGGTGGCTCAGCAGCAATCTACCCTCCAACAGGAGTATCTTGAAGCTCTTTCAGCCTTAGGACAGCGAGCTATACAGGCATCCACCGAGAGAGATGCTTTAGCGATTAAATTGGTGGAAAGTCAAGCTCAGGTGGTTCAATATCAGGACCAACTAAAGGAGCAGGAAGCCGACCTCAAGGGGAACTATGTCAAGAAGGGGGTAGATCTCTTTATACTAGGTTTTGAGGGTTCCTCGGCTCAAAATGCCGAACAAGGATACCTGCCTCCTGGCACGGACACTAGCTATTTAGATCCCACGGAGGCGTTAGCTAAATGTCCGCCCGAACTCTTTGAATTGTAATTTCTACTATTCTCCTTTTTTGATAATTTTATCAATAGCCTCTCTTACATACGAATGATGAATTTGTCCATAGGCTTAGTTATCATCGTCTTGTCCTGCATCTTGACGGATCGGGAATTCTGGACCAATTTTAAACTCCTCCTTTTTTATACTGTTATCTCTTTTCCCGTATCGGATGGTGCACTCACCTCGTTGGTTCGGGCTTATGGGAGAGATATTGAATAACATTATTCACCCCGTCCTGATTTCAGTTTGGGGACTTGCTTTAAGTGACTCTGGCCTGTTAGCCTTCCCCATTCCTTTTTACTGCTTCGGAAACTATATCCACCTCCTCGTCTTCTTCCCCTTCCCAAGAACTTCCCCCGTTGCTTTTCTTTCATTATAAATCATCACCCTCCATGTCTTCGTCCCTCTATCTCACTATCATGGCTTCAGCAGGGCATCCCATCAAAATTTCTTCAGAGTCAGAATCCTTCGAGTTATGGGCCCAGGCTTGGAAGATCTGGAGACTCGAGACCGCTCGACCACTACTTGTCCTTTCTCCCCTTCCAGTCCAACTCCAACTCCTCCTAAAGGGAGGTCTTTTCGGGCTCCTTTTCCCTCCTTCCGCAACAGGGTGTGGAATCCTCCCTTCACCAGGGAGTATACAGTGGGAGACCCCCACGCCATTGACGAACTTCCTCCACTTCCGCCAGCGCTGGCTTTCATCCTAATCCCCCCGGCAGGAGCTCATCCTTCTTTGTTCAACGAAGGTCCATCAGTTCTTCCTTCACCTCAAGTCGAGCGCTTCAGGGTCATTCTGGCGCCCTCTCCTCTTAAAGAGACCTCTCCCGCCTCGTCTATGGGGAGTAATCAGAGAAAATATGTATAGATCAAATTAATGTAATCATTTCAAATATATGAGTAAAAATGAGAGAGGGAACTTGATGTTTGCTTTTGTCTTTTTCTCGTAGAGGTAAGAGTTCTGTCTTCGAAAGGACGATAATCTGATCTGAACATTCCTTCTTCTATCATCACCCGGGGATTCAGACCTTCTTAATTACAGTTATAGGCCTGTTGCCCTTCCCACTACTGCCCCCACGTCTCCTCTCCTTTACTGGCATTTATGGTCCCCCTTTCTTCTGCCCATAAATGCACCTTCCCCCTTCGTTGCTATAAAAGTTCCCGATCTTTACCTGATAGCTTCCATCCTTCCCTTTTCTCTTTATTTGCCATGGACAGGATATCTGAACAGGGCAGCAGTTCCTCTCCTTCTGAAGAACAGATAAATGACCGCCGATACATAGTTAGCTTGGAGGAGCAAGTGAAGTACTTACAGCAGCGGCTGAAGAAAACTTCCGCCAGTAATCGCTCCCTATGCCAACAACTAGTCGGGTCCCAAAAGGAATTGGCCAAACAAGTTTTCCAGCAGCAGTCTTACTGGCGACAACTATTGTGTCAACCTCAACCATATAAGAGAGTTCCCTCCGTTCCTCCCAACAAAGAACTATAATACTCAAGATGTCTGAGGGTTTCTATTTGTCGTTTTCCCTCGTAAATGACTTAAAATATGTAATTCCTTTGCATTAATGAACTTTCCCCGTTTATCTCCTTTCTCCAGTGTTTTCTGCATTTTACCACGCTTTACTTCTTTCGTATCCCCATAGACCGAGACATATATCGGCTCTTCTGCCTTTATAATCCGCTTGGAATATAGAACCATTAAATGAATTGACTCTGCTATTTTGCAAGGATAAAACAATATAGGGTTAAATAATAACCGAGGGGTCTCGGTTCTTCTGTTCCACCACCACACGGGGATATCTTCCGCTCTGCCTTGCGGGGATAGAAATTTAGATGTAGAATAAATAATAACCGAGGGGTCTCGGTTCTTCCGTTCCACCACCACACGGGGATATCTTCCGCTCTGCCTTGCGGGGATAGAAATTTAGATGTAGAATAAATAATAACCGAGGGGTCTCGGTTCTTCCGTTCCACCACCACACGGGGATATCTTCTGCTCTGCCTCATGGGTATAGAAATTTAGATGTAGAATAAATAATAACCGAGGGGTCTCGGTTCTTCCGTTCCACCACCACACGGGGATATCTTCCGCTCTGCCTCGTGGGGATAGAAATTTAGATGTAGAATAAATAATAACCGAGGGGTCTCGGTTCTTCCGTTCCACCACCACACGGGGATATCTTCCGCTCTGCCTCGCGGGGATAGAAATTTAGATGTAGAATAAATAATAACCGAGGGGTCTCGGTTCTTCCGTTCCACCACCACACGGGGATATCTTCCGCTCTGCCTCGCGGGGATAGAAATTTAGATGTAGAATAAATAATAACCGAGGGGTCTCAGTTCTTCCGTTCCACCACCACACGGGGATATCTTCCGCTCTGCCTCGCGGGGATAGAAATTTAGATGTATATAGTCCCGAAGCCATCAATATAAAGGATGCAACGCTTTCATACCCTCCCTCTTTTGTGCTTGCTTTCTGAAGGGGGAACACCCATATCCGCCCCCTTCCCATGTAATTGAAGGTTCTAGCACCCACCGAGCCATTTAGGAAAAATAATCCTTCTTTCCCTTTCATTTAGGGCCGCTTATCACAAAGTAGGAGCCCAAGAACGATTATCACCCTACTTCCCTTTATAAGGGATCCTTTTGCCTTCATTTCTCGCCTATCTTCATCCCTTTGCCTTTTCATCTCCTTCTTCTCCGTCTGTCGCTCCTCCGCCATACTTCGTTGCCCCAATCCTTATTCTTAGATCATCAAAATGCACTCTACCTTTTTCCAGGAGATAGCGGGTCGTTATCCAAACCGCAAGAGGAAAGCCGGTCATCCGTCAACTTCGACCTCTTCTTCCCCTCCCCCGGTCACCAACACAGCTACTTCACCTTGTCCATCTTCCTCTCCCCCCTCGAATCTCTTGTTACTCCTACCCCGGAGGGAATTGATACCATTATTCCTTCCTCCATTTCCCCGACATTTGCGAACCCTAACTCCCATACTTTTTCTCCCTCTGCCACCAACATTCAGAAGTCGCCTTCTCCTCCACCCCAACCTGAGGATGAACTTGGGGAGGATGCGCCTCCATGTCAGCTGTTGATAGAGACTGACCCATCCTTGCCTTCTTTCTCCCCTGAATATCATTCTTCCTCCGAACCCATGGCGATCGATGTCCCCTTACCGCAAGCTTCCCCTTCCACTCATCGCCGGAAGAGCCCCTCTCCTCTTCCAAATGTCATTCCCCTTCTTCCCCTCCCCCGTGAACTTCCCACCTCAGTATCATCCGTCCCATCTTCTTCCTTTTCTCCCCGGAGTCTTCGGATTCTGAACTTAGAGGAAGTGGTTCCTCGCATGGAAAGTCTGTGCCATGCTCTGAATTTGGTATGTTTTCTCGTTTAGCTCTCTTAGCTTTGTCTTACTATCTGATGTTCTTGTTCACAACTGGCATGCAGACCTTAACCAATCATCAAGAGTTGAATCGCTCCCTCCTTCAATATCAGACTCAAGCTCAAGAATGGGAGCGACAACAACGGGAAGATTTAGCGACTGCTCAAAATCGGGAACGACTCCTGTTACAACAATTGCACCTGTGCCAGGAGCAATTATCCGAGGCTCGTCAACAAATTCAGAAGGATGCTGATACCATTGCGGCGTTAAGAGAATAGCAACGTCCAGGTGTGCAGCCACACCGCCTCACGGAAGTCCCACCGCCCTCCCGATAAGGAGTCTTCCTCGGATCAAGAATTATACGTCTCAAGGGCGTGGGAACTCCTTCAGGGGAAGCAACAGAATTTTGATGTCATCGCTCGCCTTCAGGTTCAATACCAGCGAGCACAGGATAAGATAGGGGACCTTCGCACCCGCTTGTGCAAGGAGGTACAAGAAAACTCATCCCTTATAAATTCCTGGGCGCATGCTCATGCCCGTCTACGCAGGTAGGAGAATTCCCTCCAGAGACTGAGCACTGAACTCGCCCAAACCAGATCTTATTCTGAAGCAGTGGAGGGGATCTCAGCTTCTATGCATCAGAACATGGTGGAGATGACGCACCTTGTGCAGCAGGACCAAGGCTCCCGAGCCGATGATGTTTCCATCTTAGCCGATGCTATTATGGAGGTGTCGCGATGCTATGTGGACGTGTGTCGAAAACTTCAAGAGCAACAAGAAAAATGCGAGAGGCTGCATGGTGAGCGAAGCCCTAACCATCCGCACCGCCAGGAGAGACTCATCACTTTACTGCGCGCCACCTATCAGGACGGATTTAATGAAGCGGTTCAGCAGTATGCTAACCAAGGATTACCTCCTCCACCTTATCCTTCCTTTTCTTTAAATTGGGAGGCTGGTTTTCAACGTTATCCTCCTGACCGGTTCAAGCTGTAATATGATAGCCTGTTTTGAAACTGGAATTCCCTTTTCATCTTTTCTTTTTTCTTCAAGATTTATTAACAACACTGTATTGCTTCTGTAAATAACCCCTTTAATGAAATTTGGAGAGTATTCGGCATCTAATTAATGTAATCAATTCAAGAAGTACCCCCTTCAAAGTCTCATAATTTCTCTTCTTCCATTCCATATTTCTCATACAGTGTGAAAAAGTTTTAAATGAAGGGCGTTCCAAGGTTGTGGAAGCTCTTTGCCTTGGTCATCTTTCAGATAATATGCTGACCCTGCTACGCAGCGCGTTATTTCATAGGGTCCTTCCCAGTTTGGAGCCAGCTTTCCGAGATCTCCAGTAGGATTAACCTTACGCAAAACCCAATCCCCTTCTTGAAATCTTCGAGGCCTCACCTTCTTATTGAAGGCTCGTTGCACTCTTTGCTTGTAGAATTCTGCTCGCCTCCGTGTCATCTCCCGCTTTTCCTCCACCAAGTCCAATTCGATGCTTCGGAGGAGCTCGTTCTGATTTGGTTCATATGCCTTTATCCGAGCGCTATTTAATGAACCTCGATCGAATAATACGTCCTAAAGGGAGTTTCTCCTGTTCTTTGTCTTGGGAGTAGTTCGATAGGCCCAGAATGCACTGGTAACTCTTCTACCCGGGCCCCTCTGAGCCCCTAATTTGGTCTTTAATCCTTGAATGAGGATCCTGTTAGTCACCTCCACTTGCCCATTCGCTTGAGGATGAGCGACCGAAGTGAAAGCTTGCTGAATGTTGAGACTCTGGCACCATTCTTCGATCTTTTTTCCCTGGAATTGTCGTCCATTGTCACTGACTATTTTCTTAGGAATACCATAGAGACAAACAATGTTTCTCCATAAGAACTGTATTACGGCATTCTCAGTAATTCTGGCTAAGGGCTCTGCCTCCACCCATTTGGAAAAATAATCCACAGCCACCAATAAAAATTTTCTCTGTAAAGGCGCTGCTGGCATCGGACCTACTATATCCATTCCCCACTGGTCGAAAGGGCAAGAAGAGATCACCGCTTTCATTAACTCAGCTGGCCATTCAGAACGGTTGCTATGTTTCTGACAAGTGAGACAAGCTTGCACTATACGAGCGACATCTTGCTGAAGAGTCGACCAAAAATATCCTGCCAAGAGGACCTTCCTTGCCAAAGCTCTCCCCCCTGAATGATTGTTGCAGCAACCTTCATGAATCTCCCGTAGTACCCATTCCGCATCCTCATTTCCCAAGCATTTCAATAAGGGTCGTCTGAAGGAAGTCTTGTATAAGTCCCCATTTAAGAGTGTGAACCGTTTGGCTCGGCTTATTAAAGCAGAAGTTGCTATTTTTTCTTCAGGGATCTTCCCGTGCCATAAATAAGTTATGATGTCGGTCCGCCAATCAAGCATCAGGCTTGATTCGGGTGTATCTCCCTCCAAGCTGTATATTGCTAAGGAAGTATGAATTTTCGTATGGACCGTTTCTGAGGACTTCATTCCTTCCATAGCACTAGCCAACCGAGCCAATTCATCTGCCTTTCTGTTGTTCTCCCGCGGGATCTGCTTTAAGAGGACTTGACGGAATTGAGCTTTTTCTTTCTCAAAAGCCTTCAGGTATTTATGCATCCTTTCCTCTCGAACCGCGAAAGAACCTTGGAGTTGCGATATCACCAACTGGGAATCCGAATGGATTATAATGGAAGAAGCCCCCACCGCTTTAGCAGCTTGCAAGCCTGCTAAAATGGCTTCGTATTCCGCCTCATTATTAGATGCCCGATATTCCAGGTGAACGGCTAATCGAGTTTCTTCACCACCAGGAGAAATTAATAGAACACCGATGCCGCTGCCCGTAGACCCTGAAGAGTCGTCCACGAATATACTCCAGGCCTCTGATCCCTCCTCATTGGCTGTCGAACCCTCTTCCGAAACGCAGGGTACCTCTGCTAGAAAATCCGCAAGTGCTTGGGCTTTAATAACCGTTCGAGGTTGGTAGCGGATATCATATTCGCTTAGTTCTACTACCCATTTGGCCAATCTCCCAGAGAAATTGGGCTTAGTGACGACCTTGCCCAATTCGCTGTGGGTTAGAACGGTGATGGGATGAGCCAAAAAATACGGCCTTAACTTGCGAGCGGTTAGCACTAGGATATACGCCAACTTCTCTAGCTCTGTATAACGGAATTCCGCCCCCTTAAGAATATGGCTGGTGTAATAAATAGGCTGCTGATGAGAACCTTCTTGCTTTAACAATACCGAACTAATGGCTCCATCTGAGACGGCCAGATACATCCATAAAGGTTCGCCGGCTATTGGTTTGGCTAGCAGTGGGAGTCCCGCCAAATATTTCTTTAACTCCTGGAAAGCCCGTTCACATTGATCATCCCACTGGAACTTGGTAGCCTTGCGGAGGACCTTGAAGAAAGGCATCCCTTTGTCCCCGACCTGGCTATGAATCGTGATAAAGAAATGATCCTGCCCACCAGCCTCTGTGTTTCCCGCAGATTAGCGAGTGACTTCATATTGCATAATGCTTGGACCTTCTCAGGATTGGCTTGCAACCCTTTCTCAGTCACAATTTACCCCAAGAACTTGCCGCTCTTTACCCCGAACAGACATTTATTAGGGTTTAACTTCATATTAAACCGCCTCAGTGTAGCGAAGGTTTCGTTTAAGTCCTTGACTAAATCCCGAGTGGCCTTCGATTTGACTAATATGTCATCCACGTAGACTTTCACATTTTTCCCTTTCTGTTCAGCAAAGATTTTGTCCATAAGGCGCTGATATGTAGCCCCTGCGTTCTTTAATCCGAAAGGCATTACCACATAGGCGTATAACCCTCTCGCGGTTACAAAGCTAACCCTTTTTTGATCTTCTTCTGCCAAAGGTATTTGATGATATCCTTGATATGCATCCATTAGAGACACCACTTCATATCCCATAGTAGAATCCACCAGTTGATCAATACGAGGCAAGGGGTAGCAGTCTTTAGGGCATGCTTTATTTAAATCACGGAAATCAATACACATCCTCCATTGCCCCGACGGCTTGGGGACCAGGACTACATTAGAAACCCATTCGGGAAACTGGATTTTTTTTACATGACCCGCTTTTAGCAGCTTGTCCACTTCTTCGGCTATGACCTTGTCCTTTTCTGGTCCAAAATGTCGCCTCTTCTGTTGAACGGGTCAGGCTCCTTTAATGATATTGAGACGGTGTTCAGCCACTCGAGGGTTGATCCCCGTGAGATCGTGCACGTCTTTTGCAAAGATGTCTTCATTCTCCTTCAGACAAGCCACCAGCTCTTCTTTGATTTCCAGTTGTTGTGCTATCCGTGTGGCCTTTCCTGGAGCGATTTCCACCAGTTCTCCTTCCTCTATTTTGCCAGCCTTGGGGGGGGGATTCTTCCAGGACGCAGACGTCAGTGATAATGATAGCTTTGCCTTTGAGGTTGTTGGTTCGGGCTTTCTTCTGGTCATCCCGAACCATTTGCACGTAGCAGCTCCTGGAGGCCTTCTGTTCTCCACGAACTTCTCCTACCAATTGACCCACTGGAAATTTCAGCTTCTGGTGGTATGGAGAAGCCACGACCTGAAAAGGGGTGAGGAAAGGATGCCCAAGAATAGCATTATAAGTGGACGGAGCGTCCACAATGAGGAAAGGGATTATACTAGTCTTTTGGCTGGGCTTTACGAGTCGAGGGCAAGAAATGCCCGTAGGGTGTACTACATGCCCCATGAATCAAGAGGGGGTGGCCACATCTTCTAGGGCATTTCCCGTACCTGTCTCAAAGCTTCTGGAAGAGGATGTTGTGAAGCTTTCAGTCAACTTCAGACCACTTCATAATTGGCCAGGGATATGCGAATGACCAATGCATCCGTGTGGGGCAGCAGGACACCTTGTAGATCTTCTGGCCCGAATGAAACGGGCGGGGCCACTTGAATAGTTTGGTCGGTGATGATGGCCAAACTCTCCATGAGACGGGCGTACGACTTCCGCGCCCGGTTAGAGTCCCCGTCGGTAGGTCCTCCAGCTATAACATGAATAACTCCCCGCGTGGGAACGTCATCTAGATTGGATGAAGGGCCCTCACCTGATGGGCCTTCTTGAGAGACATCCTCCTGGAATGGCGTGTGGGGGAAAGTGACCCGAGGTTGTTGATTATATGGCTTTGGATGAGTTACATCTGGTCGTGGGCCTCACCATGCCGGTCCTCCTGCCTGGAACCTTACTCGCGGATATGCAGTATGGAGGCGATCCAATTCCTCTTGTAACTTGAAATATCGGCCACTACTGTGGCCGTATTCTGTATGATATTGGCAAAAGAACGGGGCTAGGGGGTTACGTGGGATCCCCTTGTGTCCTAAGGGTCATTGCAGCAGACCCTATTGGTCGTAGAATTCCA
Organism: Wurfbainia villosa; assembly: GCA_025175895.1. Lineage (NCBI taxonomy): Eukaryota > Viridiplantae > Streptophyta > Magnoliopsida > Zingiberales > Zingiberaceae > Wurfbainia > Wurfbainia villosa. The sequence goes on along the minus strand of CM046000.1, from coordinate 75,296,169 downwards.
TTTCCCGTTCTTTCCAAGTCCTCACGGGAGGAAGTGCTTCAGCGGCCATGATTTGTAAGGGTGGGATGGGGCGAACTCCTGGCAACATCGGACGAGGCCTCGGGACCTCTTGTCGAAAAGGTCTTGGATACTCCCGCCTAAGAGGCGCTTAGAGCTTCACCGGGACGAGCCCTTTTCACCGGATCGTTAATCCTTCTTCTTCGCGGATGAACTGCTCCGCACGGCTTAGTAGCTCCTCATAACTATCCACAGGTTGTCTTAACAAGGAACTGAGGAAAGAGCCCTCCTTCAGTCCATGCTGAATAGCACCTCTGAAAGATTCAGATCGGACTGAGGGGATTCCCCTAGCTGCAGAAGTGAATCGATGAAGATACCCCCTAAGGGATTCTGAAGGTCCCTGGGTGATATGCATTAACATAGAGGCATCTTGTCTATACGCCTTGCAGCTGACAAATTCCCGACTGAACATTCTCTGGAAATCAGCGAAACAGGTGATAGACCCTGGGGGCAGGGTATTGAACCACTTTTGCGTCGAGCCAGTTAGGGTGGTTCGGAAGACTCGGCACTTGAGAGCATCAGTATAACAGTGGAGCGAGGCTGCTCCGTCAAATTGAGATATGTGCTCTTCGGGATCCGTCGAACCGTCATACTTATTAATCTGAGGATTCCGGAAGTAGGATGGAGGGAGCTCCGAGAGAATGTCCATTGTAAAGGGACTGGGATCGTATACTTCCGGAGGCCTGGTTGATTGACTTTCGCCCTGTTCCTCCCTGCGCGTTTGGGTGAAGGGCATAGTGTTCTGAGGCATTCTTCCCCCCGAGTCCGCCTCCAAGCAATGTTTCCCCATCGACGGCTGTACGAGAGGGAGGAGGCATTTCTGGGGGTGGGTCTCTAGAAGAAGGTTCCCCGGAATGCGGATGAAGATATCCGGTCCTTCTCCTTTCCCTAGCGAGAGCTTCTGTGATAGCGTCATCCATCAGGGCTTTCAACTGCGAGGGTAGAAGGATGATGGGACGCTCCTCCGCTGCTGAGGTAGCAGGGGGTTGTACTTCTTTCGGTTGCATCTCGACGTCCAGCTCAACGTTCCCACAGACGGCGCCAACTGATGCGGAAAGAGTGAAAACCTGCTCGCCCCATTTTCAATGCAGTGAAGCACTGAGGGGGGTCTCAGAGGGTCCTCACCGGCCGCAATCAGTAAAGAATAAGAAGATGAAATAGGTGAAATGCAAGCAAACTGACGATAGCAATCGAGATTCAGACACAAGATGTAACGTGGTTCGGAATAAGGATTCTTACTCCACGGAGGTGAACTTTCTCACCGGAGGCGGTGCCTAAGAACTTTCACTATGAGGGTCCTCCTTTACGGAGGGTCAATTTCCGAAGGTGGAGGATAGAAGACCTTTTACAGTGATATCGTAAAGCGAGAAAAATACAAAAGATGTGACAATGATAGATCTCCTTCCTTCTTCTCCGGTGAGGCGACTGTGGTTCTCCTCTTCCTCTTGCGTCCTCTGCTCTCTTGCTGGGTTGGAATGATTGCTGGATCCCTTTTTCCTCCTTGCTCCCTCCCTTTTATCTTCCCCCTTCCTTCATCGTAACGTCGTAGGTTATCTCCATCGTACACGTGGCCACCACCTTTCCATGGAGAATAATTCTGTTACAGATATCAGGAGTGAAGACTCCTTGGAATATTCTGTGGAGCCTCCCAAGCCGTTGCCTAACACCTTTTCCTCTATTTTTCGAGAAACTAGGCTAGACTATCTCCCTCAACCTTCCGTGTTGAGGGAAGCTAGTTTAGGTCTATAGCCCACGGGTGACCTAGCCCTAGGGCTTTTTATCAACCCGAACCAACTCCTCTTTTCCCCATGTCAAATTCCCTTTGTATTGATCAGATTGGACCGACCTCTTGGCGAAGTGCCTTCCATCTCTCCTTTGCCGTATTAATTGCTTTCATTAACTCTCCCGTACCAATGACTTTCAATATTCGCTCGTGCCAATGGCTTCTGATATTCGCCCGTGCCAATGGCTTCTGATGTTCGCCTGTGCCAATGGCTTTCAATATTCGCCCGTGCCAATGACTTCTGATATTCGCCCGTGCCATTGGCTTCTGATGTTCGCCTGTGCCAATGGCTTCTGATATTCTCCCGTGCCAATGACTTTCAATCTTCGCCCGTGCCAATGGCTTTCTTTCCTTTCTTAGCTGAGCCGTGTATTTTGGATCGGATCTTGGGTCACCTGCTCACCCCTCTATCGAGGATTATGTAGGGAAGGTACCAGTAGTATCACTCAGGCTAAGAGGAAGAAAAAGGTTTTGACCTCCACTCCGACGCCTCCCATCTCTTCCCCTCCTACTTCTCCCTTGTCTGATGATGTTCCCCTTATTTTATGTTGACAACCCTGGCACACGAGACCTTCATCCTCCCCTCTAAATGGAGTACCTTTAGGCTCCATGATTTTTTCATCTCCGGAGGAGCAGGGTACCACACTTTCTTCTCTTGATGTCCCTGAATCCCAAACTCCTATTCTTGCCCATTCGCCGCCTTCTATTACGTATCTCGATTCCTTTCCTTCTTCCCTGTCATCTCCACCCTCTCCTGCCTTAACAATCCATATTCCATCCTCTCTAGGTATAGCAGCGAAGGGTATGCAAGCTCTGGTTCCCCTCTCTTCGAGTACCTACTCCGATCCTACTCGTCTACCCCTTCTCTCTATAGTTCATGTTCCCTTTGATATCTTACCTTTGTTTCTTACTGAATTTCCCCTCCCTTCTCTACCCACTTCGAGAGATACCTTAGCATCCTCTTTGCTAAATCCTCCCATGACTCCTTTCAAATCTATCCTCCATCTCATTCCCTAGAGGAATTGAAAATCCTAAACCAGGTAGAAGCGCAAGTCCCCCTCAAGCATCTACGTCACGACTTGACTTTAGTAAGTATATTGTTTTCTCATGCTTCACCTTATTTTAATTTATCTTAATGTGACATTCCCGATTTGGCTTTTTTTTGTGCAAGCAGTCACCCATTATGATGAAATAGTGCATCGAGTGGCAGGCTACCAAGCATTACTGGAAACTCGTCAGCAACCTCCTAGGCTTGATGCCAATGTGGAAACTTTGCATCAAAGCTGCCTAGATTTGAGAAAACAGGCAACGGGGATACATGATGAGAGGGGCGAGTGATAACTACCATTTTATTGTATTATTTTGGTCCTTAATATCACCGTTTTAATCCTCTCGTATGTTTAATTGTTGATTATTTGTATGTTTTATGAGTTGGATCATCTTTTGAACTTAATTGTAAATTCTTCTATATTTTGAACTTATATGCAAAATTTATCTTTATTTGTAGGAGATCGAGATGAGCCACTGGACTAGACTCAAGTTAGATCAAATATGACTTCATCTGGAGTCATTATGGGAAATTCAAGTCGACTTAATCTGAGCCCTTCATCCAGATCAGAGGCAATTAAATCAAGGGATCAGATCTGAGTATTATAGACCGTCCGAGGAAAGTGATTGATTTTGAGCCATCCATATGAATCTGGAGCGATCCGGCCCATACATTAAGATCTACACGTCTTGGTCATTCATCCAGATCGTTGGATCTCGATTCTCCCTTCAGAGTTATCAGATCAGGCAATCCAGAGTTAAATTGATTACCACCATTGGATGGAGCAGCTTAATTAAGCAAATAATGGATCCATCAAACCCTAGCTTAATTAGACAGCTTGGATTAAAGGGGCTCAGATTGGACGGATAAGGAAATTTAGGCTAAGGAAATACAACTTCTTCACTACAGATCGCGACGGCAGAGAGTAGAAGCACAACGATAGAAATCCTCTCGCGAGCGAGCACCGGTACCGCCGCTTGCTCCTCGCAGGCGAGCGATGATGGCTAGCACAGCGCAGCAGCAAGATCGAGCACAGAAATCACACAGAATCGCACAACGTTCTTCTTTCTCGTGAGCGCGGTGAGCGAGCGTTCTTCTTCCCCACAAGCGACGGCGATAGTCCGACAGGTCCTTCCGGCGACCTCCCTTCCGACATCCAGCGACATCCCTATCCTGACCTCGCCAGGCGACCGAGGTGTCGTTTTAGATCAGCTCATTGGCAGCGAGGAAAGGCGGTGTTTCCGGCGAGTCCAGCTCCTTCACCGGCGATTCCATTCCCTTTCCGGCGACCGAGATTAGGCCACTCCGTCTCAAAATGATCCATCGGCTGCACCGATTGGACAACTCCATAAACCATCCACCAATGAGGAGACTCTACTGCCTTTGCTCCAATTCCATTCCATTTCGGCGACCGGGATTAGGCCGCACCGCTGCTTTGACATCCATCCACTAGCTACCGGGATAGGCAGTTCCGCATCCACAGCCGGAGCAGAGCATTCACATCCCTCCGTATTCATCTCCTTTCCGTAGTGCCGGGATTAGGACTGCATCCGTATTCCACCATCGGAGGTGGCTGTTCGGGTTATTGTTGCCATCGTGGGGTTATCGATTGCTTATATTTAGATTTATTCCATTTAATTGGATAGTTTGCTTTGCTATGTTTGTTCAGTTACGGTTAATTTGTTATGTTATGTTTGTCATGTTTAGTTTTGTCTGTTATGTTTGATTTTGTCTAGTTTAGTTTCAATTAATGTTTGACCAATGTACCGTATAGTGACAGTGCGGTACTTGGTTGAATTTCTTTAATTGTTAGTTTAGTTTTCATTTACATTTGACCAGTGTACCGTATAGTGACAGTGCGGTGCTGGGTTGAATTTCTTTAGTTATTAGTTTAGTTTTCATTTAATTTTGACCAGTGTACCATATAGTGACAGTGTAGTGTTTGGTTGAATTACTTATATTTATTGCATTTAGTTTCTAGTTAATTTTTGACCACTGTGTCGTATAGTGATAGTGCGGTGCTTGGTCGAATTGTTTAAGTTTGTTAGTTTAGTTTTTAGTGACTGTTTGACCATTGTGTCATATAGTGACAGTGCGGTGCTTGGTTGAATTGTTCACAGTTGTTCAGTTACTCTTTGATCATTGTACCGTATAGTGATAGTGCAGTGCGTGATTTACTTACTTTTGCACATTAGGTTAGCTTCCAGGAAATGTTGATTGGTAGTTAGATTTATTTCTTACAGGTTTAATTTTCATGTTTGTTAACTAGAATTGTTTAACCATTGTATCGTATAGTGACAGTTTGGTGCATGGTTAGATCGTTCTTTCATTAGGATAGCTTTCAAATAATTATTTTGATCATTATAAAAACCCCCAGTGTTTACTTCTGTTTAAAAAAAAAAATGTTCAATCATTAGGTTTGTTGGGAGACGATCCGAGTCATTCCTATACTGCATTAGTGTAGTTAGGGGGTTCGGTAAATAATTTGGTGAACAGTATCACACGCGACACATAATTTATCGGTCCATCAAAATTTTTGGTACTGTTGCCGGGGAACTTTAATGGTGTTCGTTTGTCTTTGAACTGTAGTTAGTTAGTTAGTTTGTTTTTCTTTTCTTTTGTTATTAGTGTCTTTCTTGTTATTTTTTTCTATTTGATATTCATTGTGTTTGTTTGTGGTGATGTCTAGGTCTTCAAGAAATAATCTATTTGAGTCTTATGCAGTAGTTTTGGTGCAGCAACAGTGATATTAGCAGAAGACAGAGGCATCCATTCAGAGCATCGAGAGACAAATTATCCAGCTTGCATCTAATTTTAATCAGTTGCAGTCACAGGGATCTAGTCAGTTACCATCTCAGACCATCACAAATCTAAAGGAAACATCAGTACGATTACATTGCGGAGTGGTAGAGTTACCTCAGGCCCTATAGCACCAGTTTCACCCTTCCCTCAGAGGCCAGTGCAGCTTAGGAAGAGGGTTGTTGAAGAAAAGGCTAGGGAATTCCAAGAGCTAGCAGATTCCCAAGTATGCCAAGTTTGTAAAGATCTATGTGTTCACAAGAAGTTGTACTCTTTCTATGGAGGTAGGAGATACTGTGGTTCAATTCAGTATTTATGACACTATGAAGCACCCGATGGACGATCATTCTATTCTTAGCATGGTTATAGTTGATGAGCTGGACCGCATGAACTTTATTTCTTAGTCTGTTTTTCATTTAGATATCTCTGCACCTTCTACATTTTGTTGTGATTTTATTGATTCTGATGATTCTGATATTGATGATTTATTAGGACCTATCTGTGGGCCCTTTTATGTAGACAGGGATATGGAATGTGTAGGGACTTGTACTCTTCAGGCGACGCCCCAAGAATCACTTCCATCAGATGTTTTTGAGAAATGTCATTTCATAGTCGAGCATGGAATATCTTAGGTCATATTATCTCTGTGTATGGTATTGAAGTAGATCCTGCTAAAATTCATGTTATATCTTCTTTATCTTACCCCGCTTCTGTGCAATAAGTTCGTGATTTTCTAGGCTATGCAGGTTTTTACAGACATTTTATTAGAGACTTCAACAAGATCACCCCTACCCTTGACTAACTTATTGCAGAAGGAGGTGGTATTTCAGTTTGACCAGGATTGTGAGGGAGATCGAGCCCACCCCCATAGAAGATTCTTTTCTAGATGAGCAATTTTTTTCACTTGTAGGGTAAGACACCATGGTATGCAATTCTTGCTATTTATTTAGTTGTCGTGTTGTACCTTCACATTTTACTCATGTACAAGTCCAAAAATTGAAAAGTGATGCTAAGTATTATGTATGGGATGATCTTTATCTTTGAAAATTTTGTAGTGATCAAATCATTAGATGGTGTATACCTGATTATGAGTTTCATTCTGTACTTACTTTTTGTTATTCTCTGGCTTGTGGGGGGCATTTTGGACCCCAAAGGACTGCTAGGAAAGTTTTAGAGTCTGGTTTGTATTGGCCCACCCTATTTCATGATGTCTCTGAATTTTACAAGTCTTGTGAGCGATGTCAACGAACAGGGAACATAGGACGTAGAAATGAAATGCCTCACCAATCCTTGTTATTTTGTGAGATTTTTTATGTTTGAGGTATTGATTTTATGGGTCAGTTCCTGTATCTTTTAGATTTTCATATATTTTTTTGGTAGTTGATTATGTTTCTAAATGGATGGAGGTCATCTCCACCAGGACTGATGATTCTCCAGTTGTTGTGAATTTTGTTAGGTCTCACATATTTTGTAGATTTGGAGTACCCAAGGGGATCATTAGTGATCAAGGGTCTCACTTCGTAATAGACGCAGGTCAGACATGATGATGCTTCTTCTTCGACATGAAAGGGGAGTGTGTTCTTTTATTTACTGCATTTATTTCCTTCCTTTAATGTTCGGAATAATTTATGCAGTTGATTGCTTGTTTGTCTGTTTACCTAGGTTTAGTGTTGTTGTTAAGTCAAATAATATTCCCTATGCATGCCTTAGTATCATTTCAGAGGTGGTAAAAATTAGTTAAGTTTGATCATCAAATTGTGGATTTTTGTTTATGATAAGAGACTTCACCTGCATGCAGTCACTTGTTATGATGATGAACTCTTTTTATTGATAGACTAAGCTTGATTTTGATTCACCTAGTGAGGTTGCAAGCCATTCTTATCATTTACCCACTTTTTTATGATAACACATGTGATACTTTTTGCTCTAGAACTTGCTTTGAGTCTTTTCAAAATTGCAGTAACATTTACTTGCATGAATATGATGAAGGATTTCATTCTTGACTCTTTTATGACTTGGTTTGCTTGTCTAATTCACGTGATACTTACTTATTCCATGTCTTACTGGTCATATCTCTTCATTTGATATCCATTGTCTTTGTATCTTTGTGGATTATCTTTTCTATATCTATTGTTTTCCATGTTGGAGGGATAGTTTGATGGGTTGTATTGTCCGAGACGGACAAAATTTTTAAGTGTGGGGGAGGAGCTATATTATTTTTGTTGGAAACATGATATGGAAGGCATAGTTTTCAGAGGTCATTGGTCCTAAGATATATTTGCCTGTGATTAATACTTGATTTTTTGCCAAAAAAAAAGCGCCATTGATGTTTCTTTTGTAAAAAAAAAAAGAAAAAAATGTGCAATTGTAATGCAGGCAAATGGAATTGCAATGTGTTGGATAGAGTCATTTGATCCTGAATCCAATTCTAAAGTTTTCAATTGTCCTAGCCTCTTCCTGTATTGCTGGTTACTGAGCATTTCATAGAGCAACTCATCAGGTTTATTTCTCCAATTCTTCTCTTGTTTCCTATTCATTGTACCTTTGTCTTGCACTTCTCTTTGTATACTTTATCTATAGTCTACTTTTGATCTCATTCTGATTCTTGATAAATCCTTTTGATTCATATATGAGATGTATTGATAGCAGTAGAGAAGTAGATGATAAGCAAGCATATGGTAGTACAAGATTACATGTTGTTTTGAGGATGCCCCACTCCTACGTTATTATGTGAGCATCAGTGCATGTATCCATTTTGAGAAGTTTTGTATCAGGCTTAGTCTATTTGATTTGACTGTAAATCATCATACATGTTGACTGTTGTAGGAGTCGGATCTTTTGACTACCTAGGATCCGGATTGATTTGGTGATCCTAAGTAACTTATTTTTCTTATCTCTGAATTATTGATATGGTATTGTTTGGGGAATGAGTTAGTGAGTCAGTGTTCTTTGCTTTTATTATTGCTCGAGACGCGCAAGAATAAGTGTGGAGGAGTTGATAACTACCATTTTGTTGTATTATTTTGCTCTTTAATATAACCATTTTAATCCTCTCGTGTGTTTAATTATTAATTATTTGCATGTTTTATGAGTTGGATCATCTTTTGAAGCTAATTGTAAATTTTCCTATATTTTGGACTTATATGCAAAATTTATCTTTATTTGTAGGAGATCGAGATGACCCACTAGACTAGACTCAAGTTGGATCAAATATGACTTCATCTGGGGTCATAATGGGAAATTCAAGTTGACTTAATCTGAGCCCTTCATCCAGATCAGAGGCAATTAAATCAAGGGATCAGATCTGAGCATTATGGACTGTCCAAGAAAAGTGATTGATTCTGAGTCATCCATTTGGATCTGGAGTGATCCGGCTGATACATTAAGATCTACACGTCTTGGCCGTTCATCCGGATAGTTGGATCTCGATTCTCCCTTTAGAGTTATCAGATCTGGCCATCCAGAGTTAAATTGATTACCACCGTTGGATGGAGCAGCTTAATTAAGAAAATAATGGATCCATCAAACCTTAGCTTAATTGGACGGCTTGGATTAAAGGGGCTCCGATCGGACGGCTAAGGAAATACAACTTCTTCAATCCAGATCGCGACGACATAGGGTAGAAGTGCAACAACAGAAATCCTCCCGCGAGCGAGCACCGGCATCGCCGCTTGCTCCTCGTGGGCGAGCGACGGTGGATGGAACAGCGCAGCAGCGAGATCGAGCACAGAAATCGCACAGAATCGCACTGCATTCTTCTTTCTCGCGAGCGCGACAAGCGAGCATTCTTCTTCCCCACGAGCGACTGCGACAGTCTGGAAGTTCCTTCCGGTGACCTCCCTTCCGACAGCCGACGACATCCCTATCCCAACCTCGCCAGCCGACCGAGATGTCATTTTAGGTCAGCTCATTGGCAGTGAGGAAAGGCGGTGATTTCGGTGAGTCCAGCTCCTTCACTGGCAATTCCATTCCCTTTCCGACGATCGGGATTAAGCCGCTCCATCTCAGAATCATCCACCAGCTATGCCGATTGGACAACTCCGTAAACCATCCGCCGGTGAGGAGACTCTACTACGTTTGCTCCGATTCCATTCCATTCCGGCGACCGGGATTAGGCCGCACCGCTGCTTTGACATCTATCCATTGGCTACCGGGATAGGCAGTTCCGCATCCACAGCTGCAGCAGAGCATTCGCATCCCTTCGTATTCAGCTCCTTTCTGCGATGCCGGGATTAGGACCGCATCCGCATCGTGGGGTTATCGATTGCTTATATTTGGATTTATTCCATTTAATTGGATAGTTTACTTTGCTATGTTTGTTCAGTTATGGTTAATTTGTTATGTTATGTTTTTCATGTTTAGTTTTGTCTGTTATGTTTGATTTTGTCTAATTTAGTTTCAGTTAATGTTTGACCAATGTACCGTATAGTGACAGTGCGGTACTTGGTTGAATTGCTTTAGTTGTTAGTTTAGTTTTCATTTACATTTGACCAGTGTACCGTATAGTGACAGTGCGGTGATGGGTTGAATTGCTTTAGTTATTAGTTTAGTTTTCATTTACATTTGACCAGTGTACTGTATAGTGACAGTGCGGTGCTTGGTTGAATTGCTTATGTTTATTGCATTTAGTTTCCAGTTAATCTTTGACCACTGTGTCGTATAGTGACAATGCAGTGCTTGGTCGAATTGTTTAAGTTTGTTAGTTTAGTTTTTAGTGACTGTTTGACCATTGTGTCGTATAGTGACAGTACGATGCTTGGTTGAATTGTTCATAGTTGTTTAGTTACTATTTGATCATTTTACCGTATAGTGATAGTGTGGTGCGTGATTTACTTACTTTTGCACATTAGGTTAGCTTCCCAGGAATTGTTGATTTGTAGTTAGGTTTATTTCTTGCAGGTTTAATTTTCTTGTCTGTTAACTAGAATTGTTTAACCATTGTATCGTATAGTAATAGTTCGGTGCATGATTAGATCGTTCTTGCATTAGGATAGCTTTCAAATAATTGTTTTGATCATTATAAAAACCCTTAGTGTTTACTTCTATTTAAAAACAAACGTTCAACCATTAGGTTCGTTGGGAGACGATCCGAGTCATTCCTATACTGCATTAGTGTAGTTAGGGGGTTCGTTAAATAATTTGGGAAACGGTATCACGTGCGACACATAATTTACCGGTCCATCAGCGAGGCCCGACAGCGGGTGGATAGCTTGCTTGCAGAACTATAAGGCCAAGGGAAAATTAACCGCCAGAATAACTCTCTGGCTGCAGAGTTGGCTCAGTGTCGAGTTCTCCTTCAAGCATCCAAAATTGTAGGGACAGAGGCCCAATCGTAGCTAACCCTCTTGTGGGAGCAGTTGGCATTAGATGTGGAACGTCGATGCAAAGCTAAGGAGGCGAAGAACCAAGGTCTTTCCTTGTATAGCACCCAGGAGGCCTTGTTGAGCCATTTTAACACTAGCCATGATTCCATTTTGACCCACATAGCCATTTCCAGTCTATCGCTTCCCATCTTTCCCAAGAGATTGCCAATTTCTCCCAGCAAATTTACTTCTTACAACTGGACCAAGCTCAAAAATTTGAGATATTGGGACAAAAACTGATAGAGTTATCCAAGGAACGAGATGAACTTCAAGTTGCTCTGGCTCTACATAGAAGGAATCGGAGGAAACCTACTGCCAAGCTCAGGAATAACAAATGATAAAGAGCCTGGTCCCCAGTGGGGCCTCCTTCTTCCATATGGATTGGACAGGGTCATGAAACAACTAACTGATAGGGGGCATCCTCCTATGGGGGCAGACACCTATTTCCTTAGCTATCGGGTTACCTTGGTTGAATATCCCGCTAAGACCTTTGACTTCTAATTGCCACTCTCTCAGAAACTTAATGAAGAATTGTTATATTTAATACCCTAATGTTTTGTTTCCTTCGATTGAGCATCTACGTGATTTGTGTAGAGTGATCGTTGACTGATATGGTCACGCTAGAGGGGGGTGAATAGTAGTTTTGATTTTTCGTCGATCGATTGCGTGCGTGATTGTCTCTATAAAAGGGTTAGTGCGCAACTGAAAATAAAAGAACAAATACAAACACAAAATCACATACAAATACAAAGATATAACATAGTTCAAAACTAGGTTCCTACTCCACGGGTCGAGGTCTAGTGATGCATACCACCACTATCAAACTTCTCCTTCTCGGTATAACAACAGAGGTGGAGAAACCTCTTACAAGATTCTTAAAATAATAAGAAAGAAATACAACCAAATACAACAAGTATACTAAGCAATAATCAAATACAAATAAAGAGAACTTTACAAAAAGAACTTGTGATTGCTTGTGTTAGTAATATATGAGAGATGTCCTAAGGCAATCGCCTTATGTATGAACCATTTATATGATAAATGAAGATTCACTATTTGAGTATACATGTTTAATGTATTTGATTGGATCTTAAACTCATTTACTGAATGTCCACGATACGATTCACAGCATGAGAGAATTTGTGATTGGATCACAACTAGTGAGTATCTCTACATGTGTAATTGTGATGTATCGGAATTATCCCTAGTCGATGAATTAATGGATTTGGACACCATCAATTCTGTCGAGACTAGCACGAGGTATACTCCTTGGTGTATCCAAGCAGCTGATTCTCACTGGCTGGAGACATAGTGATGTCCGGAGTTGATCGTGGATGCTAGTTATGGTAACTAGTTCATTGGAGTGACCAGCCGTAAGACTTCATATGGTTCTCTGCATATATAGATATGTCAATGAAGTTCTTACTGTGGCTTAAGTGCGATGTTCCTTTGACTTGGGGTATTCAAGTCATCTTGATCATGGAGACTTATGCTTTGACATCTTAAGCAAACATCTCTAAGGAGATGTGGACCCGGGATGATTGGGTATAAGTCGAAGTGATCGAAGGTGTTTGAATAGCCTATAAAGGATTCACCACTCCTTGCGAGGAGATGTATACCCATGGCCTCTCGTCGGATTGTTACTAAAGTCTTTGGCCAAAGCAATACATGTTTAGAGTAAGGTACTCTTCGATACATGTGGAGTAACTAGAATCCGTAGGACGAGGAAATGATACTTGGGCTAGGTGTGACGTAGTCAGCCTAGTGGGGACTGACACAATAGACCATGTCCTGAACCAAGTGGGTATAAGATGAGTGAAGGGAATGGGGCACGATTCATTCGAGCTACTGAAGGGTTTCAGAAATAGTTCTGGATCAACCGTTGATCTTTTCGGTTAATTGGGGATCATGATGTACTACTAGGTGCCACTCATGATCGTTCTATAATTAATGATTAATTATAGACGGCCAACATAAACCGAGAACCTATTTGGTCACACGCACAACGAGTGTAATCCAAAGGATTTAAAACGAGCTTGAGAATGGGATTCTCAGACCGAGAGAAACTATGTTTGGTTGGACCAAACATAAAGCGAGCATGAAATTGTTTCAGTCGCAATGGAAGCGTGGATGGGCCGTGTCGTATGAAGACATAATGGATGGACCAAAATGGTTTGGTCCTAATCCAATGGATGAGAATAAACCAAAGGGTTTGGTTTATATTAAACGAATGAACCAAAGGTTGGTTCGGTTCGTTTTAACTTAAAATAAACCATCATGGTTTGGTTTATTTTAACTTATCTTAATGGAGCGGGTTAACGGGCGGTATGGATATGATCCATTACCCATTAAGAGAAGTAGTTCTCTATACAAGAGGGATTAAACCCTAACCCTACACCTAATCTATTTTTGGCCGCCCAACATCAAGAGTTGCCGCCAACCTCCTTGGTGAAGTTGCCGCCCGACTTGTGTTGCCGCCCGGCCCACGGCTCCTCCTCAGCGGCGTCGAAGCGGCTTCCTTCCTCCTCCGATCCTCCTTAGGTTTGGCATCAAGGTAAGCACTTGGCTTCCTTTGTTGGCGGCGCCTATCTCCTCCACCAAGCTGTCCAGTTTTTGGACAGCTTCTTCTCGTCGGAGCGTCGTTTGGACGACGGTTAGTGCTCCGACAGCGGCTAACATACCGGGGATTTGATCTCCGGTAATCCTCTGAGGTGGAGGACGAAGGATTCGTCAATCGGTTGACGAATACCTCTCCGGAGAAGCAAGTCTTGAGGACTTGTTTTAGGTCCGAATTTGGATTCGGATCGTGATCATCTCTCGATCACGTCGTCTTCAACACGAGGCTAGTAACCCGTACGAAGACGAAGCTCGTGGCTTGGCGAAGTCATCCCGAGGAGCTCGGCGTGGATACGGATAGAGACGATTCTTACGAGGATCGTTCCGGTTGATGCCGTTCCCGCTACACGTCATACGGAAGGTATAACGTAGTTTAATTTCTTTTATTGCAATTTTAATTTACGGTTATGTCTACACTTGTTGTAATAGCATGCGTGTGTTGTAATAAATAGGAGTATTTATTATTTTTGTTGCTTCCGCTGTGCTCATGTTTACGAAACATGATCGAACACACACACGCTGCGGTGCCGGAAACCCAACAGCTTGTTGGTTGCTTTGAAGAGCTCTTGAAGATCTGAAATACAACAACAATTCCTTCCCAAAAGCTCCAAAAAATCGCTTATGGAAAGCCTCCCTTCAAACTCCATTTAAATCCTCTATCAGACTGATTTTTTGCCTTCCAATCAACTGCTCTTGCCTAGCAGTCGATTGGACACTTAGCCGTTGCCTCACAATAGCTTAATCCACGCTAGAAAGTTGTCCATCAGTTGGCTGTTCTCACCTAGTAATCGACTGCCATAGCCACCAGTCGGCTACCATGGGCTAGCAGTCGATTGCTCAATATTCTGTGCCCTAGACACTTAATTCTAGTCGATTTCTCTACTCTAGTAGTCGACTGCTGTGGACCAGTAGACTGCTCAACCCTAGCAGTTGATTGCTCAGAGCCACAGATCAACAGTTGAGCCTCAGTCGACTATCTGACTAGTCGAATGAAGCATAATCTCAGTCGACTACTCCGAGTCAACTAGGCTTCCGAGTGTCAAACACTCGGCTAGTCGATTGGTCCATAACTCTAGTCAACTGGTAAACCTCAACAATGAAGTTTAACCCAAGTATGATCCCCTCATACTTTATATTCACCCTTCTAGCAATCTCTATCAGTCTCACACCTCTTGGATTCCTCGAGTCCGTGACTCTTCATCCTTTGCATTAGTCTTCAGATGCTTCCATCGGCTATGTCATGCTAACCGGATTTTTTGTCAAGGTTCATTTGGACTTATGCCGTCAAGACTCCATACTTAGACTTTACGCTGCCAAAACACTATACTTAAGTTGCCAAGACTACATTCTTGGACTTTACACTACCAGCATCACACCCTTGGACTTTCCAATTGCCAAGACACATGCTTGGACTTTCCCTTGCCAAGACCCATGCTTGGACATTCACAAATGCCAAAACCCATGCTTGGACTTTCCTTTGTCAATTCCATGTTGGACTTTCCAATTTCCAAAGTTCACTTGGACTTTATGCCACCAAGACTATACACTTGGACTTATGCTGCCAAGACTTTACCTTTCGACTTTACCATGCCAAGTATCCATACTTAGACATCCCTTGCCAAGTCACCAAACTTGGACTTCCCATGTAAAGTATCAATACGTGGACTTCTGAGGTTGATTGCTCCAATAATCACCCCCACACAATGTCCCCCATATGACTTTGGATATCCCAATCATCCAATAGTCATATGATCAAACCATATTGATAACACATTGACAATCCCATTGTTAAACATCAAAATCCTACTCAAGTCCACTCGAGTATGGTCAATCGTAACCTGGGCCGATTGCACTAACAATCTCCCCCTTTTTAATGTTTGACAACACATTTAAGTTAGGCTAACCAATAAGCCCAAACTTAACTCTTCCAATGTCAAAGCATAATGAAGGTTTACCTAACTTAAACCTCACTTGTCCCCCTTTGGAATACATCAAAAAAACTACCAAGGGTATCCATGTCTCATATCCCAATGAGATCCTTCACTCTCCCCCTTGGTCCAAAATTATCTAGGATGCCTTCACTCTTTATAGTGATAGATCCCATATCACTAAATGAGAGGCAATCCATAATGAAGGTTTACCTAACCTTCACTTCTCCACCTTTAGTGAGCATAATGAGGGTTTCCTAATACAAACCCTTCATTTCTCTCCCTTTGAGGAAAAATTTATCCATCATCCCTTGATGGATAATCTCCCCCTAAAGGCTTACTCCCCCTTGACCATTGCACCAACAATATCCTTAGAGAATTTCTAAGCCAATAGGAAACTTAAATCATCGAAAATAAGAATAAAAGTTCAAACTTGAACTTTCACAATCCTTAAAAATTCGATACTCTATCCTAAAAACTCTCCTATTCATTTACAATGATTATTTTACCCTTCCATATTGGAGCGTTGGTGGCCGTCTAGAGGGGGGTGAATAGCCCTCAATCGTCGTATGATGGAATTGCTTCGTTGATTGTCTACAAATTCTATTAGCGCAAGCGTAAATATAAAAGCTAAACAACAATAAAGATAAAACAATGCTAACACCAATATGTAACGTGGTTCACGGCCTCACCGCTAATCCACGGTCCGATTCATCTCCGGTGAATCACTCTGAAACCAATCCAATATCGGTCTCTCCCTTTAGCCAAAGCAAGGTGGAGATAAACCTTCTTACAATACAAACACTCTTTCTTACAAAAGATTTGAAATAAGAACTAGAGAAAGAGTTGGGAGTTTGTGGGGTACTTGGATGATCACTTAGAGCATAAGCATTGGCCAACCAAAAGCCCACACCTTCTCTATAAATAGAGAAGGTTGTTTTCTTCCCGTTGGCCACTAGTAGTCGACTAATGCCCCGATATATCGACTACTCCTGTAGTTATTGCCCAATAACGGCTTCTTCCACATTGGATTTCATCCAATGGCTCCCGCATCAATTGACTGATCGTCCCATCAGTCGACTGATGGAGCTATCAGTCGAGTGTCGGAAGCGAGCACTCGACTGATCACCATTCTATGCCTGAAACCCTCATGACCAGTTGACTCATCGCCATCAATAAATAATCGATGAACTGATCGATTACAACCCGTGATAATCGATCGATGGCATATGAACTGCATCGATACCAATGAGTCACGATTGACTTGGAGCAGTCGACTACCATGATATGGCAGTCGACTACCATGACTGACTAGGTAAAACTCAAACTTTACATCCGTTTGAGTGTCCGAGGGTCGGATAAATCTCAACCCTTGCGGTCGAGCCTCCAACACTTAGCCATTTGGCCAAGTTCACCTAATGAGCTACTTACATTTCACTCATTCTCTCATCTCACTTGAAGTCCCTCGCTGAAGCTCTCTTCGTTTACAGCCACATCCCTCGGCAGCATCAAACGCATGGATCTGTAATGCTTCTTCGTATCTCTTGCCCTCGAAGTCTTCTTCCTTGGCTTCGCTTCAAGTCATCTCGTCCGGCGGTCCCTCGGATGCATCAAGCGCACGGCTTCGCAATGCTCCTTCGCTGACTCAAGCACGAGGTTGTGAGTTTGTGAAACTTGCCAAAGCTTAATGTGCGAATTACTAAGTCCTGCAAGACTCCAACGCACATATCAAATCCAATCATCCTAACTTAAACCCTTTGTCACATACATCAAAACCATATCACGGGTTGATTTCCCTAACAATCTCCTCCTTTTTGATGTGTGACAATCCATTTAAGTTATGTAAACAAATAACAACAACATAAGCAAGGAAAGCATGTAAATAAAAAATATGAGTATAACAACTCCCCCTTAAACATGCAACTCCCCCTTAAGACATGCTAAATTTTTTCCCTTTAGCATGATTAACTTAAACTTCCCTATTTCTCTCCATTTGACACCATCAAAAATATTTTCTAAATGTAATACATGCATGACATCAACTCTAGGGAACAAAAATAGTTAAAACACCATCGTTTGTTGATATCACCGATCGGTTCAGACTACGATCGACACTCGACTACCATTTCGATTTTCTTAATCAAATTCAATGCACAATTCCAAAAAATTCAAAAAATTATGAAATTTTGAAAACACATTTCTTTTAAAGTCCTTTATCAGTGAAAAATGAGTTTTTATGAAAATTACTTATATTTTGAATTATTTTCCAAAAATCCAAAAGTTTCAAAAACAACTAGTATTTGATCAAGTTTGTATCAATTTTAATACCTAGTTATGCTTTAGATTGTTTCAAAACATGAAAGTACAGATTTTAAAGTAAGAAATGGTTTTGAAAACTTATGGAATATCCAACCATAATCTTTGGGTAATATGTCTATGAATTAAACATAAGCCTTCCCCATGATTGGTCTATTATTGCTCTATTGATACCTTTAATGACCCATCTAAATGCCACAGGCATTAGTGGACCATTAGTATCATTCTAACATCTCACCCATGCTAAATTTTCAATCAAGGTTATCCTTATGGTGAGTGTGAGATGTTTCTAAAGGTATTTGTACTTAACCAAAATTTTCATGCATTTCTACCCATGGTTAAGTATCATCCTAAAATACCACATGATCATAAAGACATATATGCGTGGATTTCACATTATGATCATGAAACAAATGTATCAATCAATTTGTAATCATGAATTAGGTATAAAATCATGATAATAAGTCAAGTATCACCCAAAGCATGATTTAAACTATTTATGAGTGCATTATCATCACCCAATACTATTTCAAAAATTAAGTCCCGATCATCCTAAGTTAACCAAAATAATATGACATAAGTAAAATCCTTATGGTCGACTATCCTAGGATTTTCCTAACCCTTAAGGATGGATTTAGGAATCCAATACAAGTTCTTTCCTATGGGGTTCACTAAATATTCTTTGGGGATCCATTTTCTAGCTATCATGGTTGTTTTTGTTTTTTCCCTAGCAATCAAACATTTATAGGCCTTTTCATTTGTCTTTCCCTTATAACCTAGGCCTTTTCTATTGAAGCTTGCCCTTTGGCTCCCTATGATCATGTTTAATGTGTTGGAGCCAATTGTGAATTTTTCTAGGGCTTTAGTCAAATGGTCTACCTTTTCACTTAAAACCCTATTTTCCTAAATGCATGCATCATTAACATCAAAAGACATATAATTATCATGTGAGCATGCATCATCATCATTAACATTTAAACATGCTTTTTCTAGTTTATTTTCTAGGGCCTTAATTTGATCTAGCATGCTCTTATTTTTCTTTTTGGCCCTAGTTAAGCTAGAAATCATGGAAACTATTTTCTTGGGAGTAAGATTCGTTACCATAGTTTCCATGTCTTCTTCTTTGGATGAAGAGGATGATGATGAGCCTCCCCCTTCACTAGAGCTCTCCTCACTTGTGCTTGATTTTTCTTGCTCGGAGGAGGAGGTAGAGTCTAGATCATCAAATGCCATTAGGGCAAGGTTTGTGACAAAAGCATTTTCTTCCTCTGATGATGATGATGAGGAAGGATCATCCCATATCCTTGCTTTGAGTGTCTTGGCCTTCCCCTTTTCCTTGGCCTTCTTCTCTTTTTCCTTTTTCTTGCTCCCCTTCTTCTTTTCCTCTTTTCTCCTCCTTTCTTCTTTACTCTTGTTCAAGAGGGGACAATCATCTCTTATATGTCTCTCTTGTTGGCAATTATAGCATATGATCTTCCCTCTTGTGCCTTCTTTTATCATAAGATTTGTCAAATTTTAAATTTCTTAAGGCACGCCTTACCTTCCTTACCATATAAGCATCTTCATTGCTATTCATGGAGTATGAGGAGGATGCTTCATCGGATGAGAAGGGAGTCTCTATCTTCTTCTTCTTCCCCTTGTTGGCTACTAAGGCAACTCCTCTTGATGGCTTGATACTTGATTTTTCAATTACTCCCTCAATCCTTATTTCGTGGAGTTCCATGGTTGAGAAGAACTCCTCTAAGGTGCTAACTTCTAGGTTCTTGGAGATGTAGGAGTCCACCATTGAGCTCTATTTCAATCACTGGGGAAAGACATCTATAACCTTCATTACCATATCCCAGTTCGAAAGTTTTTCTCCTACACTCGTTAGTCCAATTAAAATTTCTTTAAACCTAGAATGTAAAGAATTTACCTTCTCTCCCTTTTTGAGTTTGATGTTGCTTAATTGGGAGCGAAGGAGATCTCTTCTCGCAAGCTTGGCCTCGGAAGTGCCTTCATGGAGTTCCACCAACCTCTCCCACATTTCCTTAGCGCTTTCACATTCCTCTATCCGATTCACTTCTTGTTGGGGGAGTACATTGTAGAGGTGGTGCTTTGCCTTTGAGTTTGCCAAGTACTCGTCCCTTTGCTTTTTAGTCTATTTAGACTTCTCGATTGACTTCTCTTCTTTATCCCTAGGTATCTCGAAACCATTTTTCATTATTAATAAAATTTCAAAGTCGGTTTCGAAGAATACCTCCATTCTCTTCTTTCACCAAGAGAATTTGCCTTCAAACTTTGGTGGGTGAATGTTAGAGCTGGCCATCCTTGATGTAGTGCTTGTTGTGGCGGTTAGTCCTCAACAATCTACCTTGGCTCTGATACCACTTGTTGGAACATTGGTGGCCGGCTAGAGGGAGGTGAATAGCCCTCAATCGTCGTATGATGGAATTGCTTCATTGATTGTCTACAAATTCTATTAGCGCAAGCGAAAATATAAAAGCTAAACAATAATAAAGATAAAACAATGCTAACACCAATATGCAACGTGGTTCACGACCTCGCCGCTAATCCACGGTCTGATTTGTCTCCGGTGAATCACTTCGAAACCAATCCAATATCGGTAACTCCCTTTATCCAAAGCAAAGTGGAGGTAAACCTTCTTACAATACAAACACTCTTTCTTACAATAGATTTGAAATAAGAACTAGAGAAAGAGTTGGGAGCTTGTGGGGCACTTGGATGATCACTTAGAGCATAAGAATTAGCCAACCAAAAGCCCACACCTTCTCTATAAATAGAGAAGGTTGTTTTCTTCCCATTGGCCACTAGCAATCGACTGATGCCCGGATTAGTCGACTACTCCTATAGCCGTTGCCCAACAACGACTTCTTCCACATTGGATTTCATCCAATGGCTCCCACATCAGTCGACTGATCATCCCATCAGTCGACTGACGGAGCTATCAGTTGAGTGTCGGAAGCGAGCACTCGACTGATCACCATTCTGTGCCCGAAACCCTCACGACCAGTCGACTGATGGTCTCGATAGTCGACTGCCAACTCGTGACAGTCGATTGATGGCACATGAACTAGACTCAGATACCCGAGTCACGGCCGATGATAATGATCGCCATGACATGGCATGATCGATGTCGTAAACTTAAACTTTACATTCGTTTGAGCATCCGGGGATCAGGAAAACATGAACCCTTGCGGTTGAGCCTTCGACACTTAGTCATTCGGTCAAGTTCACCTAATGAGCTACTTACATTTCACTCATTTCTCTCATCTCACTTGAAGTCCCTCGTCGAAGCTCTCTTCGTTCGTGGCCACGTCCCTCGGCAACATCAAGCGCACGACTCTGCAATTCTCCTTCGCATCTCTTGCCCACGAAGTCTGCTTCCTTGGCTTCGCTTCAAGTCATCTCATCCGGGGTCGCTCGGATGCATCAAGTGCACGGCTTCGCAATGCTCCTTCGTCGACTCAAGCACGAGGTTGTGAGTTGGTGAAACTTGCCAAAGCTCCATGTGTGAATTACTAAGTCATATATCAAATCCAATCATCCTAACTTAAACCCTTTGCCACACACATCAAAACCATATCACGGGTTGATTGCTCTAACATTCCAATGCTTTCCAAAGCATATCCAAGGGTTAGGAGATGTTATGGTAGCTTAAGATAACTGATACATGACTAAACAAATCTTGTTCAGCTAATATTAGACACATTAGTTGACTGAAATTAGACATTAGAAAACTGGACTATCATCAGTCGACTGTCCAAAATGAAAGTTGACTGGTTTCTGCAAATGCAGAAATCAGAATTCGAAAATCAAAATTGAAAATACATAAGTAAATATATGTATTTTGAAAAATTTTGAAAATTCATACGTACATTACTTACATGAAATACAATGGATGAAAAATAATTTAAGTTGAAATACTCATTAAATTATGAGATTGATACAATGTTCAAAACCATTGATAACTTCAATATTTTTGTTTAACTTTGTGTCAACTTGTTCAATTGCGATTGTTATCAAAAGATAGACTTCACCAATGTTTTTAAAATAATTTTAAAATCTTATTTTGAATCATTGTCTTTGGGCTAGATGTACATGAATTATACATTAGCTTTCCTCATGACTCATCAATGCCACATTATGAGTTTGAGTTCATCTAGATGCAACAACTATGCATCTTGAACTTAACTCATTTTTCTAACATCTCATATGAGTCTAGGGTGTATTAATACGCACACATGTCAATTTAATGCTATGTGAGATGTGAGTTTTGGTTCTTCCTTAATCTAGAGTCTCATGCATTTGTCTAGGCAGCTCTATTTGATTCCCTTATAATAGAACTTTAAATCATGTCATTGTCCTTAATTCAATTTTAATTATCCTAAATTCATGAATGATGATCATGGCATAGATGATAGCACAAATCAAAACATTTGTCAATAACCATGATGTCATGGCATAAAAATGACCTAAATACAAACATGACATAATACCCTAAATATTAATCATGACATTTTATATGATTAAATGAAATATGATGTCATGACATGGCATATGACAAAAAAAGCATGGAAAATAAAATGTAAAGGTATAAGAATACCTAGATTTCAATATTAATTGCCATTTGTTAGGATTAAACCTCAATTTTGCCATAATGACCAATTTCCCTCAAGTGTGCCAAAACTCAAAATGGCACACCATTGACTCTAAACCTAATTGTGTTAATTATGATTGATTTTTCACACTTCTTAAATTTCTATTAGCATGTCCTAAAATCTTTTACAATAAAAATATCATCTTATTTCCAAGGTACCCCATTACCTTGAAAATTATCTAAAGTGTCAACTTTACTATGGTTAGGTTAGCTACCTATCCATTTAAGGTTGACACACCCTAACCCATCTAGCATGAGGGAATCACGCTTCTAGGAACCCAAAATCAGTTTGAGCTCCTTGGGTTAACTAGGTGTTGGAACGTCGGTGGTTGGCTAGAGGGGGTGAATAGCCTTTAATCGTTGTAAGGTGGAATTCGCTCATTGAATTGTGTATGAATTACAGTTAGTGCAAGTGGAAATATAAAGCTAAAGACAAAGCAAAGAAACAAGAAATACAAACGCTAACAAGAGTGTGTAATGTGGTTCACGACCTTGCCGCTAATCCACAGACCGATTCGTTCCAGATGAATCACGCCTAAACCTTCACAATTCTCTCCTTGGCTCCAAGCAAGGTGGAGGTAACCTTTTCTTACAAGATCACTCTTCTTACAATAGGATTGAGATAAATGCAAGTAAGAAGAGTAGGAAAACGTTTTGGGCACTTGGGTGTTGTTTGAAGTTAAAGCATTAGCCTCCCCAAGTGTCCAAAGGCCTCTTCTTATAGGGAAGAGGTCATTCTTCCCATTGAGCCAACAGCAGTCGACTGATGCCCCGATCAGTCGACTGCCGCTGTAGTCATTGCCCTCTAACGGCTTCTTCCACTTTGGATTTTAACCAACGGCTCCCACATCAGTCGACTGATCATCCCATCAGTCGACTGATGGAGCCAACAGTCGAGTGCTCGAAGTGAGTAGTCGACTATCCAACATTCTGTGCCCGAAACTTTCAACATCAGTCGATTGCTCCCCTTGGTAGTTGATTGATGGAGATAGCAGTCGACTGCCACAAGCTGGCAGTCGACTGTTCAACTAGAACTTGGACTCGAACACTAGTCAAGTCTCTAGTCGACTTGGAGCAGTCAACTTCTACCTATAGCAGTCGACTGGTGTCGAGAAAACTCATCCGACACTTAGCCAATTGGCCAAGTTCACCTAAGTGTTACCTGTCCCGGGTTACAATCGCTCACTCTCATTCCCTTGGAGTCCCTCGCCTTGAAGTTCTCTTCGTCCGACCACGTCCCTCGGATGCGCCAAGTGCACGGCTTCACAGTGCCATCCTTCGCATCTCACCCTGAAGTCTACTTCCTTCGGCTTCACTCCAATGCTCTTCGTCCAGTAGTCGCTCGGATGCACCGAGCTCACGGCTTCCGCAGTGCATCTTTCACCGACTTAAAGACCGAGTCATGAGAGGTGAAACTTGCCAATGCCCATCCATGTGTGAATTACTAAGTCCTGCATAACTTCAACACACATATCTAATCTATAACAATCCTAACTTAAACCCTTTGTCACACACATCAAAACTACATCACATGGATTGATTGCTCTAACAATCTCCCCCTTTTTGATGTGTGGCAATCTATTTAAGTTAGATAAAACAAATAACATAAGGCAAGAAAGCATGTAAATAACATGAGTATCAAAACTCCCCCTTAAACATGCAACTCCCCCTTAAGATATGCTAAAATTTCCCCCTTAGCATGATTAACTTAAACTCTCATAATTCTCCCCCTTTGACAACATCAAAAATATTGTACAAATGTTATACACGCATGACATCAAGTCTAAGGAAGAAAATACAAAAATAAGTTCAAAACTTGATAAAAATAGGTTATTGTTCTCGTGCACAGTACATCAGTCGACTAAATCAGAGGATCAGTCGACTGACACTCAGTTTTCAAGATTTCTATTTTCCGAACTCCATATTCAGAAATGCATTAAAAATTCTAGGAAATTTGAAAAATCATGAAATTTTGAGTACATATTTCTAGTGAGTTCCTTTATTAGTGAAAAATGATTTTTCATGAAAATTCATTTTATTTTTGAAAGTTTGGCAAAAACTCAAAAGTTGCAAAATTGTCTAAAGTTTGTATCCACTTTAAAGCCTAGTTTTGCCTTGAAACTTTTCAAAACATGAACTCACTGTTTATGAAACATAAAATGGTTTTAAAACATTTAAAATATTCAACTATGATCTATGGGCAATATGTCTATTGATTAAACATTTGCTTTCCCTATAGTTGGTCTATGATTGCTCTATTGATATACTTAATGACCCATCTAAATACCATAATCATTAGTAGACCATTTGTATCATCCTATCATCTCACCCATTGCTATGTTCTCAATCAAGTTAGCCTTATAGTGGGATGTGAGATGTTCCTAAAAGTATTTACACTTAACTAAAATTTTATGCATTTCTACCCATGGTTAAGTATCATCCTAAAAATCCAATCATGAACATGCATCAAGAATTATCAATCATGATCATAAATCATCAATCATTGCATATCATGATTATTAATTATAAAATTAAGCATGAATCATGATTTAAGCATTTAATCCATGGGTTATACATTATCATCACTGTAAAATACCGCAAAAAATATAAATATATATATATATATATATATATATATATATATATATATATATATATATATATATATATATATATATATATATATATATATATATATATATATATATATATATTGACTCTAATTAATACCTAAATTAGGTATTAATTTGGAGGGAGTTAATCAAACCTAGGTTGGGTCTTATAGGGTAAGAACCCAATAAGCATTGTTTAAAGCCCAACCTGTTAAAACCCACCCAACCCGTTAAACCAATAAAGGCAGCTGCTTATTCCTTTTCGATTCTCGCCGAAGACTCTGCCTCGTCCGAGCGTTTCATGCACGCCGCGAAATGCTTCCGTCGACTCTGCCGCCGGCGCTGCCCTTTCCCAAGCCTCACTTCCTCTTCTTCCTCACGCGCAGCGACACCTCCACTTCCTCACCGCACACACACGAGCGACTCCTCTCCCTCACAGAGACACTCTCGATCTCCCTCGCCTCTCCCACGATCTCTCTGTGTCATTGTCTCCACCGCATTTCAGCCGTTGCAGACGTGTTCCGGTGGGAGATCTGGTTGTAAGAGAAGAGGCCAATCGATGTTGACAAGTGCGTAGCCGGGAATTTGGGGCGGCAGCAGGTCGATCAGGAGTCGAACTTCTCAAGCACCATCAAAGCAAGCCACCTTCGGGTCTTTCTGTCGCGAATTGTTGAGCTTCTCTGTCGATCAGTGCCGAGGATAGTGATAGGTTTCGGCGGACGGTGGAATTTGGGAAAGGAGTAGCTTCCGATTGTTGGGGAGTTTTGCTACCGACGGGATTCAACACCGGGATTAGTTGGATTGCCGAAGCTAGGGCAGCGGAGGTTTTGGCCGGTGAACAGGGCAGGTTGGGGGAAAATATTTCCGCTGGATCCCAAGTGTAGGTATAGCTAGTTGATCATCCCTTTTCAACTGTTGTTTCTTGAATTGTTGCCTGCCATGAGTTTTGAACAGTGGGAAAGCAGTTGTATTGTTGTAAGGGATGTAAACAAATTATGGGATGGCTGCAAACGGTTGTAGGATTTCATATTGTTAACCGAGAATGGTGGATGTTTATTATAAATAAAGTCTATGGGGTCAACATGGCTATTCATAGGCTGTAGTGTAGGTGTAGGTGATTTAGCTGTGAATTGAGTTGTAATTGAATTGGAGATTTGGTGAGTTTTGACCTGATCATGCTATAAAGTGTGGTAGTAATATCATTCTATGATCCTTGTTATAGGGATTAATATGGAGGGTTGTTTAGGTTAATTGGATAACTAGATCAATCTAGTTGATCGGGATATAAAGTTGATGTAGGATTATGATTTGATCCTAATATTAGAATTGGTATATGATTGGATCATATATGTTTGTTTGCAGGATTTGGTTCGAGATATCCATGGACGTGGAGATGACTGGTGTCTACAAAGCAGGTGGGTAATTCCTACCCTGGTCAGGTAGTTTAATGCATTCAAATTTAGTCATAAATATAAGAATGTTAGGTGTTCGTATTATCTTGACCCTGCTCTTATTATCGTATGCTTGAACTTATCATTGGATGTATTTATGCTCAGTTGTTGATATCACATATACCCTATCATGATTTAGGAGTTATAGATGTGATGTAAATTGGCCTAGATGTTTAGTAGAGTGTAAATGTTAGTACGGGTGATGACCCAATTTATAAATTGGTAAAAAGGTCATCCGTGGGCAGGTAATGCCCTAAATGTAGGATTTATTTCCAATACCCATATGTTGCATACTGTTACCAACCATGAGTTGTGTAATGGTTAAGTGAAGGGTGATTAGTGTGTCACTGTAGACCGGTGGTTCCATCTTGATATGATTAGTCGAGTACGACTCTCTATCGGATAGAGAGTGCATCGATCAGTTGAGTATGACTCTCTATTGGAGAGAGAGTTATGATCAGTCGAGTATGACTCTCTATTGGATAGAGAGTGCGTCGATCAGTTGAGTACGACTCTTTATTGGAGAGAGAGTTATGATCAGTCGAGTATGACTCTCTACAAGATAGAGAGTGTGTCGATCAGTTGAGTATGACTCTTTGTTGAACAGAGAGTCTGTGGTAGATAACTGTACGTGTGACAGCATACTCATGTCATTTGCATGCATTCTGACGACATAGTCTCCCTTGGGGTTGAGAGAGTCATCAGTCATCTTGCCTCCCAGAGCACTCCCCGAGGAGTAACTAGTGTGAGGGCAGAGCATTTGTTGTGCCGCACTCTACCACTATAGATGGTGGTAGTTGGAGTTGCGTGTAGTTGTCTTGGGTGCGTGGTACTCGACTACTCATTGGTAGTGTTAGTCGGAGTGGCTAGTAGTAGGGACCCCCGTTGTGTAGCGAGCTTTTTATGCTCATATGCTACTTGATCATACTACCCACTCGGCCAATCTATAATAGTGGTTGGTGTGAGTTGGGACAGTTGTCATGTCGTGCCACCTAGGTCACACTGGGATCGTGGTAGCGAGTAGGGGTGAGCAGGCATGACCATGCATGCTGCATTGCCATATCTGATGACGCTTTGCATATTACCATATATATATACATATATGCATGTGTGTGTATATATATATTTATATATATATATATATATATATATATATATATATATATATATATATATATATATATATATTGATGGTTGTGATTAATATATATATATAGATGCAGTCTATATATATATGATTATTGTTATGTTGCATTTGATTGTACTATGCTTGCTGCATTTGGGTGTACATCATATTCATGCATGTTTCTTGCATTTGTTATACGATTGTGTCGGATACTGGTATGGGTTGGACATACCATTAGATACCTTGACTTGTAGCTTGAGTATATTGTGAGTTGATCTTACTCTTCCTATTATATATATATGTTGGATATATGTTCAGGTTGGATTAGAGTAGCATATCAGACTTCAGGTATGTCTGCATTTTTACGTTGTTTATTTGGTTAGATGGTATATGCTTATATTTATATACTATGCTGATATACCTGTTGTACCTCTAGATTATGTTGTTGAAAATACATGTGATATGACATATATACATGTTTTTCTATTACCTGCTGAGTTTTACTCACCACCACCACGGACCTTGGGTTTTTCTATCGCCCAGGTAACAGGTAGAAGACTTCGTGACGACTTGAAGCACCGCTGGCTGACATCTCATCTCACCTCCGAGGCTCCCGTGTTTGTTTTGGGATTTCCGTCCGTTGTGTATTGTATTTGAAGTTTTTGTGATGTACTATGTTGTATATTCGGATTTTGTCGAGGTTTCGTATTGTTGTGATGTGTTAGTCATACCAGTATGCATGTGTGGGATTGTATTGTTGTTGTATCGTTTCCACTGTGTATTTGTTGTAGTAGTTTGTTATGTTGTTGTGGTTTGGTTATATTTTTATATGTGTTGTTGTTATTGTGGGCCTACGAGCCTTGTATTAATCCGAAATGTTTTCACGTACAGGGGAGATGCTGTCCGTTTGATTTTCGGCTCAGCATGCTCTCGGGGAGTGACAATCACCCAACACTATGTTGAAAATTTATAACCCACACCATCCTAAGTCAACCATTTTACATGATATAAATAAAATCCAATTATGGTTGACTAACCTAGGGTTTTCCTAACCCTTAAGGATGGATTTGGGAATCCAATATAAATTCTTTCCTATAGGGTTCACCAAATATTCCTTAGGGATTCATTTTCTAGCTACCATTTTATTCTTTGCTTAACCCCTAGCAATTAGGCAATGGTAAGCCTTTTCATTTTTGTTTCCCTTATAACCTAGGCCCTTTTTTTATATTGAAAATAGCCCTTTGGCTCCCTATGATCATGTTCAATGTGTTGGAGCCAATAGTAAATTTCTCTAGGGCCTTAGTTAAATGGTCTACCTTTTCCCTTAAGGCCTTGTTATTATCCATACATGCATCACTAACATTAAAAGGAATGTAATCATTATGTGAGCATGCATTTTCTAGTTTTTCCGCTAGGGCCTTAATCTCATTTTGCATGCATTTATTTTTATTTTTCATTTTAAATAAGTCCCTAATTAAATTTGAAATCATGGAAACAATTTTCTTAGGGGAAAGATTTGTTACCATAGTTTCCATGTCTTCTTCCGTCGATTCCGATGAGGATGAAGATGAAGCTCCCCCTTCACTTGAGCTCTTCTCACTAGTGCTTCTTTCTTCTTGCTCGGAGGAGGAGGTGGAGTCCAAGTCTTTTATTACCATTAGGGCAAAGTTTGTAAAGGCTTCTTCTTCGGATGATGATGACGAATCATCCCATGTAGCCTTGTGTGCCTTAGCCTTCCCTTTCTCCTTGGTTTTCTTTTCATCCTTCTTCTTCTTGCTCCCCTTCTTTTCTTCTTTCTTCCTCCTTTCTTCTTTGCTCTTGTTCAAGAGGGGACAATCATCCCTTATATGTTCCTCTCCTTGGCAATTGTAGCAAATAATTTTTCTTCTAGGCCTTCTTCTCTTATCATTAGATTTGTTAAATTTAAAGCTTTTTAAAGCACGTTTTACCTTCCTTACCATGTAGGCTTCTTCTGTGCTATCCATGGAGGAGGAGGAGTCTTCATCCGATGATGAAGGTGGCGTCTCCTTCTTCTTCTTCCCCTTGCTTGCTACTAGTGCCACTCCCCTTGATGGCTTGATGCTTGGTTCTTCAATTATTTCTTCAAGCCTTGTTTCATGTAACTCAATGGTGGAGAAAAATTCTTCTAGGATGCTCACCTCTAGATTCTTCGAAATGTAGGAGTCCACCATAGAGCTCCACTTTGAGGACCAGGGAAAGACATCTATAGCCTTCATGATCATATCCCGATTGGAGAGTTTTTCACCTACACTAGACAATCCATTAATTATTTCTTTGAATCTAGAGTGTAGTAATAATACCTTCTCCCCTTTATCGAGTTTGATGTTGTTGAGTTGGGAGCGGAGAAGGTCCCTTCTTGCAAGCTTTGCCTCGGAAGTGCCTGTAGGGGATCGAAACGGCCGGCTAGAGGGGGGGTGAATAGCCCTTTGTCGTTGAATGTCAGTATTTGCTCGTCTACAAAACTAATTAGCGCAACGGAAACAATAAAGACAAGCAAATACAAATACAAGAAAACAAACGCTAACACAATAGTATAACGTGGTTCACGGCTACGCCGCTAATCCACGGTCCCCGATTCGTCCTCGGTGAATCACTCCGCCAAAACCAATCCACTAATGGTCTCTCCTTTGCACCAAGCTAGGTGGAGGTAACCTTTACAATCAAGATCACTCTTCTTACAATAAGAATGAAGTAAAAGCAAGTAAGAAGAGTTTAAAGCTTGTGGGGCACTTGGATGGTCGTTTGGAGTAAGAGCATTAGCCATCCAAAAGCCCACACCCTCTCTTTTTATAGAGAGGAAGCTTTTCTTCCCGTTGGCCGCCACCAGTCGACTGCTGCCCTTGGCAGTCGACTGCCGCCACTCCAATGGCCTCCGAACACGTCGGATCCCGACCGTTGTAGTCCAATGGAACACTTGGCAGTCGACTGATGGACCTCATCAGTCGACTGCTGCCTCCGTAGTCGACTGCCCAGTCGGCTACGAGCGGTTCTGTGGCCAAACCCTTTCGACTACCGATCACGCCTTCATCACCGACCGATGATGGTAGTCGATCGCCCACATATTGCGTGATCATCTCAAAACAACCGGTCGAACCATCGTTCGACTCGGAAGCGCGATCGTCATTCCATGACAATGACCGTGTCGAAAACTCATCCGACACTTGGCCAAATGGCTAAGTTTCACCTAAGAGATACCCCTTCCCGGGTTACATTCGCTCACTCTCATCCCTCGGAGTCCCTCGCCTTCGAAGTTCTCTTCGTTCACGGCCACGTCCCTCGGCAACATCAGCCGTAAGACTTTGCAATGCTCCTTCGCGTCTCTTGCCTCGAAGTCTACTTCCTCCGGCTTCACTCCAAGCTCCTCGTCCGGCGGTCCCTCGGATGCTCCAAGCGCACGTCTTCCGCAAAGCTATCCTTCACCGACTCAAGGACCGAATCATGAGATGTGAAACTCGCCACGGCTCCATGTGCGAATTACTAAGCCCTGTAAGACTCCAACGCACATATCAAACCAACATATCAACCTAACTTAAACCCTTTGCCACACACATCAAAACCTTATTA
Organism: Wurfbainia villosa; assembly: GCA_025175895.1. NCBI lineage: Eukaryota > Viridiplantae > Streptophyta > Magnoliopsida > Zingiberales > Zingiberaceae > Wurfbainia > Wurfbainia villosa. The sequence goes on along the minus strand of CM046000.1, from coordinate 75,264,825 downwards.
TGGCAAGAGATTGCCCTAACAATCTCCCCCTTTTTGATGTGTGACAATCCATTTAAGTTAGGTAAAAACATTTGATAGAAATTTCTAAGGTAAGAAAGCATGTAAACATAAACATGATATAGCAACATGTAACTCCCCCTTAATCCATGAAACTCTCTCCCCCTATCATAATTAACTTAAACATAATTATTTCTCCCCCTTTGACACCATCAAAAAGATTAATACTAAAGTTATAAACTCATGGCATCAAGTATAATAGAAGGAAAATACCAAAAGATGGTCTAAAACCTGAATTCGGCCTTAACTAGTCTTATTTTAGTCACCGGTCATTGCTATCGATATATGACCGGTGCACAATGAATTCAAATTGATTTTACGGCGAAATTCAGAAATGCATTGAAAATTCCAGAAAATTCAAAAAATCATGAAATTTGGGGAACATATTTCTTTTAAGTATATCTAGCAATGAAAAATAGTTTTTCAGAAAAGTCATTATATTTTCCGAGATTTTCCAAAAATCCAAAAGCTTTAAAAACCACTAGTTTTTGAACATGTTAGTATCCATTTAACACCTAGTCTTGCTTTGGATTGTTTCAAAACATGAATACATCAATTTTAAAGTAAGAAATTGTTTTGAAAACATATGAAATATCCAACCATGATCTTTGGGCAATATGTCTATGAATTAAACATAAGCCTTTCCCATGATTGGTCTATTATTGCTATTTTGATACCTTAAATGACCATCTAAATGTCATAGGCATTAGTGGACATTTGTATCATCCTAACATCTCACCCATGCTAAGTTTTCAATCATGGTAGCCTATAGTGAGTGTGAGATGTATCCTAGAGGGTATTTATACATACTTAACCATTATATTCATGCAATTCTATCAAGGTTAAGTATCATCCTAACAATCCTCATGATCATAAAGACATGTATGAATTAATTTCACATTATGATCATGAAACACATGTATTCATTGAATTGTTATCATGCATTAGGTATTATATCATGATAATAAACAAAGTATCACCTAAAACATGATTTAAAACTCATTTCTCATGATTATGTGCCAAATATTAAAGTCATAAATCATGATTGCAAACATACATAGCAATTTCATTAAATATCATGATTTAAGCATTATTACCTATTTATAGGCACATTATCATCACCTAACACTATTTCAAAATGTTGTCCCGTCATCCTAAGTCAACCACAAAATATGATATAGGTCAAGTCCATATGGTTGACTATCCTAGGATTTTTCTAACCCTTAAGGATGGATTTTGGAACCCAATACAAATTCTTGCCTATGGGGTTTACTAGAAATTCCTTAGGAATCCATTTCCTAGCAATTACTTTCTTCTTATCTTGTCCCCTAGCAATTAGGCATTTATAGGCCTTTTCATTTTTCTTTTCTTTATAACCTAGGCCTTTCTTATTAAAGTTAGCTCTTTGGCTCTCTATAATCATGTTCAATGTATTTGAGCCAATTGTAAATTTTTCTAGGGCTTTTGTCAAATAGTCTATCTTTTCCCTTAAAGCCCTATTTTATTCTATACATGCATCACTAACATCCAAAGGCATATAGTTATCATGTGAGCATGGATCATTTAAGCATGCTTTTTCTAGTTTATTTTCTAAGTCCTTAATTTGTTCAAGCATGCTTTTATTCTTTTTCTTTGCTCTAAATAAGTCCTTAGTTAAGCTAGAAACCATGGAAACTATTTTCTTAGGAGTTAGATTTGTTACCATAGCATCCATGTCTTCTTCTTCTTCTTCGGATGAGGATGTAGAGGAGGCTCCCCCTTCACTAGAGCTCTCTCCACTTGAGCTTGATTCTTCATTTTCGGTGGAGGAGCAATCCGAGTCATCAAATGTCATCAATGTTAAGTTGGTGACAAATGTGTTCTCTTTCTCGGATGATGATGATGAGGAGGAGGAAGGATCATCCCAAGTCCTAGCTTTTAATGCTTTGGCCTTCCCCTTTTCCTTTGCCTTCTTCTCCTCTTTCTTTTTCTTCTTGCTTCCCTTTTTCTTCTTCTTTTCTTCTTTCTTTTTCCTCTCTTCCTTGCTCTTGTTTAGGAGGGGACAATTATCCCTTATGTGGCCCTCTCCTTGGCAATTGTAGCAAATGATTTTCCCCCTTGGTCTTCTATTCCTATCATTTGATTTGTTAAATCTAAAACCTTTTAATGCACGTCTTACCCTCCTTACCATATAGGCTTCTTCCATGCTATCCATGGAGGAGGAGGAGGAAGCTTCGTCATCGGAGGAGGAGGGGATCTCTATCTTCTTCTTCCCCTTATTTGCCATCAATGCTACTCCCCTTGAAGGTTGAGGTCTTGGGTCTTCTTGTATTCCTTCAAGTCTTGTTTCATGAAGCTCCATGGTTGAGAAGAACTCCTCCAAGGTGCTCACTTTTAAATTCTTCAAAATATAGAAGGAGTCCACCATGGAGCTCCACTTTGAGGATCGCGGAAAGGCATCTATAGCCTTCATAATCATATCTCGGTTTGATAGCTTCTCACCTACACTTGACAAACCGGTTATAATTTCCTTGAAACGAGAATGTAAGGAAATTACCTTTTCTCCCTTTTCTAGTTTAATGTTGTTGAGTTGAGAGCGGAGGAGGTCTCTCCTTGCTAGCTTCGCCTCGGATGTGCCTTCATGAAGCTCAATTAGCTTCTCCCACATCTCCTTGGCACTTAGGCATTCTCCAATCCTATTTATTTCTTGTTGAGGAAGCACATTATAGAGATGGTGCTTTGCTTTTGAATTTGCAAGGTGCTACTCTCTTTGCCTCTTGGTCCACCTTGACTTCTCTATTAGCTTTCCCTCTTCATCCCTAGGCAAAACGAAATCGGATTCCATTGTAATCATAATATCAAAATCCGTTTCGAAAAATACCTCCATTCTCTTCTTCCACTAAGCGAATTCTCCTTCAAACTTCGGTGGATGGATGTTGGAGCCGACCATTTGAAAGTTGCTTGTTGTGGCGGTTAGTCCTCGAAAAGCTTTCCTTGGCTCTGATACCACTTGTAGGGGATCGAAATGGCCGGCTAGAGGGGGGTGAATAGCCCTTTGTCGTTGAATGTCGATATTTGCTCGTCTACAAAACTAATTAGCGCAACGGAAATAATAAAGACAAGCAAATACAAATACAAGAAAACAAACGCTAACACAATAGTATAACGTGGTTCATGGCTATGCCACTAATCCACGGTCCCTGATTCGTCCTCGGTGAATCACTCCGCCAAAACCAATCCACTAATGGTCTCTCCTTTGCACCAAGCTAGGTGGAGGTAACCTTTACAATCAAGATCACTCTTCTTACAATAAGAATGAAGTAAAAGCAAGTAAGAAGAGTTTAAAGCTTGTGGGGCACTTGGATGGTCGTTTGGAGTAAGAGCATTAGCCATCCAAAAGCCCACACCCTCTCTTTTTATAGAGAGGAAGCTTTTCTTCCCATTGGTCGCCACTACGATCACGCTCTTGCGCCATCATCGCCGCACCTCGAACACGTCGGATCCCGGCCGTTGTAGTCCAACGGAACACTTGATACCGATCGATGGACCTCATCACGATCACGCTCGTAGTCGACGCCGAGTCGGCTACGAGCGGTTCTCTGTGGCTAAACCCTTCGACTACCGATCGTCGCCTTCATCGATCGATGATGGTCTTAATGGCCACGCCATATGGCGATTATGGCTGCTCGCTAGCCTCAAAACAACCAGTCGAATACCAGTCGAACCACGTTCGACTCAGAGTAGTCGACTTCCATTCCATGGCAGTCGATTGGTGTCGGGAAAACTCATCCGACACTTGGCCAAATGGCCAAGTTTCACCTAAGAGATACCCCTTCCCGGGTTACATTCGCTCACTCTCATCCCTCGAAGTCCCTCGCCTTCGAAGTTCTCTTCGTTCGCGGCCACGTCCCTCGGCAACATCAGGCGTATGACTCTGCAATGCTCCTTCATGTCTCTTGCCTCGAAGTCTACTTCCTCTGGCTTCACTCCAAGCTCCTCGTCCGGCGGTCCCTCGGATGCTCCAAGCGCACGGCTTTCGCAAAGCTATCCTTCACCGACTCAAGGACCGAATCATGAGATGTGAAACTCGCCACGGCTCCATGTGCGAATTACTAAGCCCTGCAAGACTCCAACGCACATATCAAACCAACATATCAACCTAACTTAAACCCTTTGCCACACACATCAAAACCTTATTATGGCAAGATATTGCTCTAACAGTGCCTTCATGAAGTTCTACCAATTTTTCTCATATTTCCTTGGCTCTTGCACACTCTCCAATTTGGTTTATTTCTTGTTGGGGGAGCACATTGAAAAGGTGATGCTTGGCCTTTGAGTTTACAAGGTGCTCCTCCCTTTGCTTCTTGGTCCACCTTGAATTTTCTATTAGCTCCCCTTCTTCATCCCTAGGCAACTCAAAACCATTTTCCATAATTAACATTATATCGATGTCGGTTTCGAGGAATACCTCCATTCTCTTTTTCCACCAAGCGAATTCCCCCTCGAACATTGGCAGATGGATGTTGCAGCCGACCATTGTTGTTGTGCTTGTTGCGGCGGTGAGTCCAGTGACAAGCAACTTGGCTCTGATACCACTTGTTGGAATGTCGGTGGCTGACTAGAGGGGGGTGAATAGCCTTGAATCATTGTAAGGTGGAATTCTCTCATTGAATTGTCTACGAATTACGGTTAGCACAAGCGAAAATATAAAGCTAAAGACAAAGCAAAGAAACAAGAAATACAAATGCTAACAAGAGTGTGTAACGTGGTTCACGACCTTGCCACTAATCCACGGACTGATTCGTTCCAAGTGAATCACGCCTAAACCTTCACTATTCTCTCCTTGGCACCAAGCAAGGTTGAGGTAACCTTTTCTTACAAGATCACTCTTCTTACAATAGGATTGAGATAAATGCAAGTAAGAAGAGTGGGAAAATGTTTTGGGCACTTGGGTGTTGTTTGGAGTTAAAGAATTAGGCTCCCCAAGTGTCCAAAGGCCTCTTCTTATAGAGAAGAGGCCATTCTTCCCGTTGAGTCAGAAGCGATCGATTGATGCCTCAATCAGTCGACTACCGTTGTAGCTGTTGCCTTCTAATGACTTCTTCCACGTTGGATTTTAACCAACGACTCCCACATCAGTCGACTGATCATCCCATCAGTCAACTGATGGAGCCAACAGTCGAGTGCTCGAAGTGAACAGTCGACTATCCAACATTCTGTGCTCGAAACCCTCAACATCAGTCGACTTCTCCCCTTGCGACCGATCGATGGAGCTATGATCGCCACAAGCCGGCGTTGATTTATTCGCCAAAACGTGGACTCAACACTAGTCGAAGTCTCCAAATAACTTGAGTAGTCGATCGCTACCTATAGCAATGATCGAGTCAAAACCTATCCGACACTTAGCCAATTGGCCAAGTTCACCTAAGCGCTACCCGTCCCGGGTTACAATCGCTCACTCTCATTCCCTTGGAGTCCCTCACCTTGAAGTTCTCTTCGTCCAGCCACATCCCTCGGATGCGCCAAGCGCACGACTTCACAGCGCTATCCTTCGCGTGTCGCCCTGAAGTCTACTTCCTCCGGCTTCACTCGGTTGGATCAAGAAGCGTCGCTAGAGGGGGGGTGAATAGCGAGCGTAGAATTTCTTTTCGTTCGTTTACGTTTGTTAAAATACGAGTAGACACAGCGAAAAAATAAGGAGACAAGTTTATTTTTACTTGGTTCACAACCCAACGGTTGCTACTCCAAGGCCCTAACGGTCCTAGACCGCGTACGGAGGGCAAAGCACTATAACGTCTCCTCCTCATTGGAGGTAGGAGACAACGATCACAAAATCGGAAGTACAAGGATGAGGCAACAAGCCTACCTCACCTCGTTATGAATAAAAACAAAGAATACAATAATAAAAGCAATTACTTGCTACTGTTGCCGACGAAGAGGATTAGAACTTGTTGTCGCATCGGCGTTATGACGGTATTGGAGCTTTGGCATTGTAGGAGCACTTAAGAATAATCTTGATAATATATGGAGTTGGAATCCTCCCCTCCTTTTATAGATTTTAGCCTCTGAATATGTCTCCTAATGTTTTGGAACAGATCCCGAAATTGTACAAAATTTTATCGTGAAGTGGCCGCGTCAAACGTTATCCATTTTGACTAAGCGCAAAGGTTGATTAAATGCGCCATCACCGATCGTGATGCCTCCCATCGGTCGGTGATGAGCATATGGAAAATGGTAAATACGATGGTTTATAACCATCCGATCTTGACCTAGACCTTCCACAGGAAGTCTTACTCGGATCGCCGCCTACGGTCGTCTCCCTAAAGAGGACATGACCTTACCATCTCTCACTCACACGAGCTTACCTCAATACTTACTTTGTAGCTCTCGCTTCCGGCCTTCCACTCGATTCCTTCAACTCCCTCCGAAGTCACCAAGTGTCGCCCGACCACCGCGGCTTCCTCCGGGTGTCGCTAGCCTTCAGCTCTAGATTTAGTACTTTTCTACACACTTGATTTAGCTTGTGAGATAACGATGTAAACTTAACTTTGTGTCTTTGCCATAATCAAAACACAGGTTTGATTATCTAGTGCCCCTGCACCAACACACTCCAATGCTCCTCGTCCGACGGTCCCTCTGATACACCAAGTACACGGCTTTCACAGTGCATCTTTCACCGACTCAAAGACCGAGTCATGAGAGGTGAAACTTGTCAATGCTCCATCCATGTGTAAATTACTAAGTCCTGCATAACTTCAATGCACATATCAAATCCATAACAATCCTAACTTAAACCCTTTTCCACACACATCAAAACCACATCACAAGGGTTGATTGCTCTAACACTAGGTACTCACTAGGGATGACTTCCTTAAGTACCTTCCTAATAACTCTCCTAGGCTTGGAGGCCTTGGTCATTTGGGTCTTGTCAAGGTTACCCCTAGGGGTAACTCCCCTTGTAACATTTTTAGTGAGTTCCCTAGACGTCTTTGAAGCCTTAGTCACTTGAGTCCTATCACGGTCAACTCTAGGGATGACCTCTCTTGTAACCTTGACACTCCTAGATCTAGAGATGATTCAATTCCATAGTCAAATGAAACACTATGGTAGGTGGGCATTACCTTCTTGGACTTAGGTTTGTGACCTAAACCTTTCTTATCCTTAGGTAGGTCTTGCCTCATAGAACCTAAGTTCTTACTACTAGATCCTTTAATTGAATTGGTCATTTTTCTAATGATCTTTTCTAATTTATCAAGTCTTGACTGCAAGACTTGATTTTCCTTTTCTAATACCTCAATTTTTGAATTTCCATTATTTCTTGAGATATTTTTCTTCCTAGGCATGTGTCTAGTTTTTGTGGGATTATTGTCTAGATTATTATCCTTAGATGAGCTAGGTCTTGAGGTAATTTGTCTAGATTTATCTTTAGGCCTAAATTCATAACTTTAGAACCTAAACAAACATATTTATTGTTTTTAGCATGCTTGTTATGATCATGAATAATTGCAAGTAAATTTCTAGCATGCTTCCTATTATAACTTAAAGAAAGAGCATTATTAAATATTACCTTAGGGTTTGCCTTAGCTCCCCCTACATGTGATGCTCCTCTCATGTCCTTCTTGGAGTGACTCTCCCTTGGACATTGACTTGTATAGTGCCCTTTTTATTGGCACTTGAAGCACACCACATGCTCCTTGCTCTTCCTTATCGGGGCTCCGACTTCCATTGACTTTTCCTTGACTTTGGGTGTCGGTTGAGCCTTCTTGACTCTTTTTGGGCACTTACTCTTGTAATGCCCTTGCTCCCTACATTCAAACATGTTATGTGTTTTTTATTTTTATTTAGCATGCTTGAGTTACCTAGGTCGGTAGTAGGAGAGATTTGGTCGGATTCTTCATAACTCCTAGAGGTAGAGGCTTCCTTTTGCTCTTGCTTCGGTATTGACAACCTAGTCTCCTCCCCCTCAATCCTAGAGGTGGTGACTTCTAAGGTTTCCACCTCTTCTTCTCTGGATGTTGATTCCCTCTCAACCTTTGAATCCTTAAGCTCTTGGGATGTGTTGGACCGAGAAAGACGCTAGAGGGGGGGGGGTTAATAGCATATTTTCAAAACTTTATTTTCCTTTTTAAAAGACTTAGTAAACGCAGCAGAAACATGAAAATAAAAAACCAAAGACACAAGGGCTTTTTACTTGGTTCACAACCAACCGACTGCTAATCCAAGGCCCTGCAATCCTTGATCACTTTCGAAGGAAAAACACTAAAAATATCTTCCTCGTTGAAGGTAAGAGACATACGATTGCAAAAATGATGTAGAGGAAGAGGTAATAAACCTACCTCTCCTCTTAGCAAGCAATAAGTAAGAAATAAAACGTAAACAAAGTACCGACACAAAATATGAAGGAGATGAGTTTTTTGCCAGCGTTACGATGTTGTTGAAAGAACTTGGTGTGATGGAGCACTTGAAAGTTTTTTGTTAATGAATGAAGGGTGCCTTGTAGGGGATCATTGGAATGCTAGAAGGGGGGGGGTGAATAGCGTCGTGCTATACGTCGATGGAAATCGTTCGCGTTCGTCTCTACAAAACTCGTTATACGCAGTGGAATAATAATAAAAGCAATAACGAAATAAGAACAAACATGCAAACACGAGTATATAACGTGGTTCGAAACCTCAAGGTTCCTACTTCACGGTTGAGCTCAACGAGCTCTAGTGATGCACACACAACCACAAATAAACACTCCTCGGAATAATCCGGAGGCGGAGAAACCTCATACAATATGATTACAATAGTAATACTAAATACAACAAGCAAATATAAGTGAATACAATAAAAGAAATGCAAAGGAAACTTTACAATCGATCTTTTGAGAGCTTGCTTGTTTAGTTGGTTGAGTGACACTTGGAGACCCTGATTTGCAATAACAAATCGCCCCAAAAACTCCTCAAATAACCCTTGCTTTTTTCCCCATCACGAGCTCCATTTAAAGCTTTAACCTGTGCTGGAAAACGTCGATCAGTCGACTGCTCGGGACCATTAGTCGACTGATGCCACTGTTGTCGTGAGACAATGGCTAGATCCACACTGGAAAGATCCAACGGATCCATCATCAGTCGACTGATTATGACCATCAGTTGACTGATCAAGCCTCCACTCGACTGTTGGCTGCAGCAGTCGAGTGAGACTCCATTCTGTGGTCGAAACACCGAGCATCAGTCGACTGATCACACGATCAGTCGACTGCTCGTCCATCAGTCGACTTCCCATCTTTGGTAGTCGATTGTTAGGCCACTTGCTGCAGTCAAACCCTAGTTGACTCTTACCAGTCGACAGCCACATGACACCAGTCGACTGGCACACCTCAAACATTAGGTTTTAGCCCAAGTATGGTTCCCCCATACTTACTAGACCACCCTTAGCATAGACCTAAGCCTTCTAGCCACCTTTATCAACCTCACGCCTCTCGGATCCCTCCAAGTCATCCATGACTTGTTCATCCATCGCGCTAGCCTTCAGGTGCTTCCATCGGCTATGTCATGTTAACGGTGTCTACACTGCCAAAGCACATTGGACTTATGCCGCCAAGGCTACGCTTGGACTTTACCCCGCCAACCATTGGACTTATGCTTCCAAGACTCCCGCTTTGACTTTACGCCGTCAATATCAAACCCCTTGGACTTCTCAAATGCCAAGGCTCAAGCTTGGACTTTCCTTTGTCAACCCATGTTGGACTTTCCATGCCAAGACCCATGCTTGAACTCTCCTTGCCAAGACCCATGCTTGGACTTTTTATGCCAAGTACTCAAGACTTGGACTTTCCCAAATGCCAAGTGTCCCACTTGGACTTTCCCATGACATGGTCAACTCCAGTCAATGATCAAAGTCTCCCTCGAGTCAAACTCGAGTCCGGTTAAACATAACCCGGGTTGATTGTATAAACAATCTCCCTAAAACATCAACAGACATTAATGTCAAACATCAATGTCAACTCATTTTGTCAAATATCAAAACATCACTCAAGTCAAACTCGAGTCCGGTCAATCGTGACCTGGGCCGATTGCACCAATAATCTTCCCCTTTTTTATGTTTGACAAAAACATATACCTTTGAGTTAGAACACTAACTTAATTCTTCTTACCAATTTCCCAAATTGGTAATTCCAAATATTCTCCCCCTTTTTTACTAACATCAAAAAGGTTCTCTCCAAAGAGGTCAATGTCTCATGTCCCAATGAGATCTTACAATCTCTCCCTTGGTCCAAAACAACCTTATCAGTCGACTCTGATAGACTCGGTTAGGAGTGGTTAGAGACCTTAACCGTAGCTGAACACGAGCTAAACAACCTTGTTTTTCCGAATTCAGCATTGACAGTCGACTCTCTCAGCTACCAGTCGACTGCCACCCTCATCAGTCGACTACAACCAAGGGCAGTCGACTAATAACTGAAATTCTAGAATTTCAGTTATCAGAAACGAATTTCAGAAAATCATAAATAATTATATTTAATTCAAAAAATCACGAAAATTCATACGTATAATACTTATGACAAATACAATCGGTGAAAAATGATAGAAAAATATTTTACCCATAAAATAGTGAAATTGATACAAAATCCAAAAGTGAATAAAAACTTTAAAGTTTTAGCTCACTTTGTATCAATCTCATCAATGATGATTGCTATCAAAAGATAGAATTCACCAAGGTTTTTCAAAAGGATTTTAAAATATTTTCAAAACCTTATTTTGGATCATATTCCTTGGGCTCAATGTACATGACTTGTACACAAGCTTTCCCAATGATCCACTTGTTGGTTAGAGATGAGTTTTAGTTCATCTAGATGCAAAAACTATGCACCTTGAACTTAACTCATATCCTAGCATCTCACATGTATCTAGGGTGTATAAATACACATACATGTCAATTTGGATGTGAGATGTGGGTTTTGGTTATCCTAATCTAAGGTCTCATGTATTTTCTAAGGCAACCCTACTTGATTCCCTTATGAATGGGACTCCAAGTCATGCCAAAGTTCTTAACTCAATTTTCATTAATTTAAAAACATGAAGTATGATCATGGCATAAATGATAGCATAATAAAGCATGACCAATGATCATGATGTCATGACATATGATATAATCTAAGCATACATGACATTTAACCTAACCCTAAACATGATCATGATATTTTAAATGATTAAAAATAGATATGATGTCATGGCATGTAATATGGAAAATCAAGCATGACATATAAAATATATAGGTATAATAATACCAAAACTTTAATATTAATTGCCATTTGATATGATTAGATTTATTTTGCCATATTACTACTAACTTTCCAAGTATGCCAAAAATCCAAAATGACACACTAACCTCTAAACCTAAATTGTGCCAATTTAATTGATATTTCATAATTCCAAAAATGTATTCGCACATCCTAAAATCCTTTAGGATTAAAAATCAAACCTATTTCCAAGGTACCCATAACCTTGAAAATTGCCTAAAGTGCCACCTTTACCATGGTTGAGTTAACTACCCATCCAATCAAGGTTGGCACATCCTAAACCCATCTAGCGTGAATCAATCACGCTCTTAGGAACCCAAAACCTATTTGAGCTCCTAGGGTTTACTAGGTATTCCTTAGGGATAACCTCCCTAGATACCTTCCTAATGACCCTCCTATGCTTGTTAGCCTTAGTTATTGTGGTCTTACCTAGGTTGACTCTAGGGGTGACTCCCCTTGCAACCTTCTTAGTGGCTTGCTTAGGTTTCCTTGAAACCCTAGCCACTAGGCACACACCTTGGTTACTCTTAGAGATAACTTCCCTAGTAACCTTGGTCTTCCTAGACCTAACTTGTGTTCCATAATCAAATGGAACACTATGATAAGCCACCTTAGGCTTAGGTTTGTGACCCAAACCCTTCTTGCCCTTGGTTGACTTTTCTCTCTTAGGTCCTAGGTGTTGACTTTGAGTTCTAGACCTAGAAGTTTGACCATTTGACCCTTTAAATTGATTTTGCATATTTGCAAGGATCTTTTCCAATTTCTCAAGCCTTGACCTCAAGGCTTGATTTTCCAATTCTAATTGTCCAATTTTTGAATTTTGATTTGGTCTTTAAGCATAGTTCTTCCTAGACATATGCCTAGTCCATTTAGGGTTAAGACCTAGGTGTTCTCCTATTTTCTTAATAGATTCCCTAGGTAAAATATTTTTAGGGACATTAGTCCCAAATTTCTCCTTATTATCAAACTTAACACTTTTAGTGCCTAGACAAAAATATTTATTATTTCTAGCATGCTTTTCATGATAAATTGCAAGGGAATTGAAATTCTTAGCATGCTTTTTAACATTTAAATTAGAAGGAGCATTATTTAGATATACCTTAGGGTTTGCCTTAGAGGCTCCCCCTACTTGTGATGCTCCATTTTGCCTCTTATTTTCCCCCTTCGGGCATTGATTCCGGTAATGTCCCAGTTGTCGACATTTGAAACAAATGACTTGCTCCTTGCTTTTAGTTGTTAGGGGACCGACATCCTTTGACTTTTGTTGACTTTTAAGCACCAGAGGAGCTTTCTTTACTTTCTTTGGTCACTTGCTCTTGTAGTGCCCAGCTTCTCTACACTCAAAACATATGATATGATTTTTATTACAAATTGATATGTTTGAGTTACGTAGGGCCATGGTGGAAGCTTGAGCTTGCTCTTCTTCTTGATCGGAAGTAGAAGCTTCTTCTTGACTTTGCTCTTGCTCCGAAGTGGATGGTCTAACTTCCTCCCCCTCAATCCTAGAAGTGGATGCTTTTTCCACTTCTTCCACCGATTCGGAGGTTGACTCCCTATCAACTTCTGAATCCTCACTTGCTTGTGAGGATGAGCTCTCTTCCTCCTCTTCCTTTTCTTCTTGAATTGAGTGAAGCTCTTCATGGAATTTTCCCAATCATTCCCATAGCTCCTTGGCGTCTAGATATTCACCTAGCCTAGACAAAACATCATTAGGTATCAAATCTTCTTAAAGTTTTGTTACCTTTGCTTCGGTCTTGAAATTTATCCTTTGCTCTTGGGTCCATTTCTTCAACTTGAGGACTTGTCCCTTCTTATCCTTAGGAGGTTCAAAGCCTTCTAAGAGGATGAACCAATCCTCTATGTCTATCATCAAGAATGTCTCCATTCTTGCTCTCCACGTCGGAAAATCTTCTCGGTCGTATGGTGGTGGAGTGATGATGTCCCATCCAAGCTTGTCTTGGAATTCCATCTTCACCCTCTAGCGTGCTCCCTTCGTTGTTAGACTTGAAGAGTGGCCTCGCTCTGATACCACTTGTAGGAGATCGTTGGAATGCTAGAGGGGGGTGAATAGCGCCGTGCTATACGTTGATGGAAATCATTCGTGTTCATCTCTACAAAACTCGTTATACGCAGCGAAATAATAATAAAAGCAATAACGAAATAAGAACAAACACACAAACATGAGTATATAACGTGGTTCGGAACCTCAAGGTTCCTATTCCATGGTTGAGCTCAACGAGCTCTAGTAATGCACATGCAACCACTAATAAACACTCCTTCTCGGAACAATCCGGAGGCGGAGAAACCTCGTAAAATATGATTACAACAGTAATACTAAATACAACAAGCAAATACAAGTGAATAAAATAAAAGAAATGCAAAGGAAACTTTACAATCAATCTTTTGAGATCTTGCTTGTTTGGTTGGTTGAGTGGCACTTGGAGACCCTGATTTGCATCAACAAATTGCCCCAAAAACTCCTCAAAGAACCCTTGCTTTTTCCCCCATCACGAGCTCCATTTAAAGCTTCAACCTGTGCTAGAAAATACCGATCAGTCGACTGCTCGGGACCATCAGTCGACTGATGCCACTGTTGTCGTAAGACAACGGCTAGATCCACGTTGGAAAGATTCAACGGATCCATCATCAGTTGACTGATCAAGCCTCCACTCGACTGCTGACCACAATAGTCGAGTGAGACTACATTCTGTGGCCGAAACATCGAGCATCAGTCGACTGATCACATGATCAGTCGACTGCTCGTCCATCAGTCGACTTCCCATCTCTGGCAGTCGATTGCTAGGCCACTTCCCGCAGTCAAACCCTAGTTGACTCTTACCAGTCGACTACCACATGACACCAGTCAACTAGCACACCTCAAACATGAGGTTTTAACCCAAGTATAGTTCCCCCATACTTACTAGACGACCCTTAGCTTAGACCTAAGCCTTCTAGCCACCTCTAACAACCTCACGCCTCTCGGATCCCTCCAAGTCATCCATGACTTGTTCATCCATCACGCTAGCCTTTAGGTGCTTCCATCGGCTATGTCATGCTAATGGTGTCTACACCGCCAAGGCATATTGGACTTACGCCGCCAAGACTCCGCTTGGACTTTACTTCGCCAACCATTGGACTTATGCTGCCAAGACTCCTGCTTGGACTTTACGCCGCCAATATCAAACCCCTTGGACTTCTCAAATGCCAATACTTAAGCTTGGACTTTCCTTTGCCAACCCATGTTGGACTTTCCATGCCAAGACCCATGCTTGGACTTTTCCTTGCCAAGACCCATGCTTGGACTTTCCTTGCCAAGACCCATGCTTGGACTTTTCATGCCAAGTACTCAAGACTTGGACTTTCCCAAATGCCAAGTGTCCCACTTGGACTTTCCCATGACATGGTCAACTCCAGTCAACCATCAAAGTCTCCCTCGAGTCAAACTCGAGTCCGGTTAAATATAACTCGGATTGATTGTATAAACAATCTCCCCAAAACATCAACAGACATTAATGTCAAATATCAATGTCAACTCACTTTGTCAAACATCAAAATATCACTCCAGTCAAACTCGAGTCCGGTCAATCGTGACCTGGGCCAATTGCACCAACATGCCTCACCCCTAGGTTCAATTATTTGGTGCCCCTGCACTAACATGATGATGATGAGCTTTCTTCTTGAGCTTGAGAGGATGAGCATTCCTCTTCTTTAGACTTCTTCTCTACTTGTACTGGTGAGGAATTTTCATGAAGCTTTGCCAAATCGCTCTAAAACTCCTTAACATCCTTATAGTCACCTAATTTAGACAAGACATCATTATGAATTAAATTACTTAGCATTTGAATTACCTTAATATTTCTCTTAAATTCCTTGAGTTGTTCCTTGGTCCATTTTTCCATCTTAAGGATTCCTCCCTTCTTAGCCCTTGGAAATTCGCAATCTTCTGTTGGTGTAATCGACCCAGGTCACGATTGACCAGAATTGAGTTTGACTCGAGTAGTATTTCAATTTTTGATAAAATGATTTACAATGTGATTGTGATGGAAAGTCCAGGAATGGTCTTAGTATTTGAGAAGTTCAAGTCATGGGCACTTAGCATGGAAAGTCCAAGTCTTGGATACTTGGCATGGAAAGTCCAAGCATGGGTCTTGGCAAAGGAAAAGTCCAAGCATGGGTCTTGGCAATGGTAAAGTCCAAGTCATGTGTACTTAGCATTGGGAGTCCAAAAGTATAGTATTGGCAGCATGAGTCTAAATGTATAGTCTTGGTAGTGTAAAGTCTAAGTGAACTTTGGTAGTGTATGTTGGTGCAATCGGCCCAGCAGTACCTTGATGGTATTTTGATGATAGACAAAACTCATGTCATGGGAAAGTCCAACATGGGGTTGGCATGGAAAATCCAAGCATGGAGCTTGGTGTGGAAGTCCAAGGGGGAAGCCTTGGCATGGTAAAGTCCAAAGCATTGCGAAGCCGTGCGCTTGGTGCTTGGCATGGGAAATCCAAAGCATTGCGAAGTCGTGCGCTTGGTGCTTGGTGAGAAATGCATTGCGAAGCCGTGTGCTTGGTGCATATGGGAAGTCTTAAGGACTTGGTAAGTTCACTAGGCTCGGGGTCCTTGAGTCGGTGAAGGATGGCATTGCGAAGCCGTGCGCTTGGTGCATCCGAGGGACCCCCGGACGGGGAGCGAATGGAGTAAGCCCAAAGGGAATCATACTTCTGGGGCATGAGATGCGAAGGATGGCATTGCGAAGCCGTGCGCTTGGCGCATCCGAGGGACGTAGGCCGAGGGAAGAGAGCTTTGGTGGGGAAATCCATGAGGGATAAGGTGGACTTGGCCAAGTGGCTAAGACTGAGTGTCGGAGGCTCAAACTTGATGTTTGAGGGTTTACCCGACAGTCGGATGTTCAAACAACTTGGTGTTTGAGGTTTTGCCTGACATCAGTCGACTGGCATAGGTGCCGGTTCGACTGGTCCAAGTTGACTAGGGTTCGACTGGTGTAAGGCTAGGGTTTTGTGCTTGGCGCCGATTGCCATGGATCGTGATCGCCGCTAGGGATGGCGATCGTGATGGGAGTGTCACGAGCACGCGAGCGCTCCATAGCCGATCGGCGATCGACTCTTGAGTCACCGATGATCGATGGGCATCATCAGTCGACTGGTAGGTGATCCGTTGGAACTTGTCCGACGTGGATCTGGCGTTGTGAGACAACGGCTACGAGGGGCGATCGGGCCTTTTGGCGGATCGGCTAGGCAATGTAGGTTATAAAAGGAGCTTGAGATGGAGGTTTTTTCAATGGTTTTTTGTGGAGCTATTGGAGGGGAATTGCTGCTGCATTCCAGTCCTTCAAGAGCCAATCAAAGCAAGCAACAAGCAAAGCGATCAAAGCAATCAGTGAAAGTTTTCTTTTGTATTGTATTTGTGTATTTGCTTGTATTTCTATATTACATTGTAATTGCTTGCGAGAGGTTTCTCCACCTCCGACGTGTTGTCGAGAAGGAGTGTTATAGTTAGTGTCGTGCGCATAACTAGAGCTCGGTGAGCTCGCCCGTGGAGTAGGAACCATTCGGTTCTGAACCACGTATATCTTGTGTTGTGTGATTGTGTATTGTTGTTAGTTTCATTATTATTGTTATTCCGCTGCGCTAACGACAATCGTAGACAAGCAACGCAAGAAGAACGAACGAATTATGACATCCATCGTACGAGGGCTATTCACCCCCCCCCCCCCCTCTAGCCGGCCGTACCGATCCCCTACAAGTGGTATCAGAGCAGAGGTCGCTCTTCAAGGAATAACCGCCGCGAGAGCACTACAATGGCCGGCTTCATCCATCCACCTAAATTTGATGGAGATTTTGCTTGGTGGAGGAAACAGATGGAGGTATATCTTGAAACCGATTTTGATTCTATGTTAATTGTAGAAAATGGTTTTAAGATGCCTAGGGACAAAGAAAATAAGCCCATTGAAAAGTCAAGGTGGACCCAAGACCAAATCAAGGACTTCGAGACAAATTGCAAGGTAATCAAATTACTTAGTGATTTGATTCCTAACAACATTTGGTCTAGGTTGGGTAATTTTTGGGATGCAAAGGAATTATGGGAGAAGATAATGAAATTTCAAGAAAACTCCCAACCGGCACAAGTAGAGGAAAATGCCGTGGAAGAATTGACACCCACATTCGAAGATGTGGATGATTTGGTGGAGACCTCCACCTCTAGCATTGAGGGGGAGGAAAGGGTTTCTACTTCGGAGAAAGATCAAGATGAAGCTTCTACCTCCGGAAGAAGTGAAGAGGCCTCCACCACCTCCCTAGGTAACTCAAGCGTTATTATTTTAAATAAAAATCACATAATATGTTTTGAGTGTAGGGAGAAAGGGCATTACAAGAGCAAATGCCCTAAATTGGCTAAGGAAAAGGCATCAAGACCGAAAGTCAACCCAAAGTCAAAGGATGCCGATGTTCCCAAAATCAAGAGCAAAGAGCACATTGTGTGCTTCAAATGCAATCAAAAGGGACACTACCGAAGTCAATGCCCTAGGGGGAGGAAGAAAGGGCAAGAAGGTGCAACTCATGTAGGGGAAGCTCCTAAAGCTAACCCTAAGGTAAATTTACTTAATGCACCTTTAATTCCTAAAGTTAAAAAGCATGCTAAAAATTATTTTAGTTCTCTTGCTATTATCAATGAAAAGCATGCTAAGAGAAATAATAAGGTGTATTGTCTAGGTGCCAAGCATGTTCATATAACTAAGGACAAACCTAGGACTCAAAACACTAGATCTATTTTACCTAGGGAGTCAATTAGGAGAATTGAAGAAAACT
This sequence comes from Wurfbainia villosa, assembly GCA_025175895.1. Taxonomy (NCBI): domain Eukaryota; kingdom Viridiplantae; phylum Streptophyta; class Magnoliopsida; order Zingiberales; family Zingiberaceae; genus Wurfbainia; species Wurfbainia villosa. The sequence goes on along the minus strand of CM046000.1, from coordinate 75,246,687 downwards.
TGGGTGTTAATCCCATGAAATCTAGGCACATGCCTAAAAAGAAAATCATTCCTCAAAAATCTAATGAAAATTCAAAATTGAAGAAATTAGAGTTAGAAAATCAAGCCTTGAGGTCAAGGCTAGAAAAATTGGAGAAGACCCTAGAAATAATATCAAATTCGGTTAAGGGGTCAAATGTCCAAAAATCAAGACCTAGGAAGCAAGAAATATCTAAGGGCAAGAAGGGTTTGGGTCACAAACCTATGTCCTACCATAATGTTCCATTTAATTATGGAACAACATCTAGGTCTAGAAAAACCAAGGCTAATAGGGAAGTTATCCCTAAGTCTAGCCATGGTGTATGTTTAGTGGCCAAGGACTTAAGAAAAACCATGAAGGCCACTAGGAAGGTCAATGGAGGAGTGACCTCTAGAGTTGACCCAAGTAAGACCCAAAAGACTATGGCTTTAAAGCCTAAAAGGGTCATTAGGAAGGTATCTAGGGAAGTTATCCCTAGGGAATACCTTGTTAACCCAAGGAGCTCCAATAGGTATTGGGTTCCTAAAAGCGTGATTGATTCACGCTAAATGGGTTAGGGTGTGTCAACCCTAAGTGGATGGGTAGTTAACCTAACCATAGTAGAGTTGACACATTAGGGTGTGCCAATATGCTTGAGAAGTCAAAAATAATTAAATTGGCACAATTAGGTCTTAGAGATATTAGTGTGCCATTTTGGGTTTTTGGCACACTAGGAAATGAATGGCATTAAGGCAAAATTGAATTAATCTCTAGAAATGGAAAATTGATTTTAACACTTAGGTATTCTATACCTTAGTATACTTTACTTGCCATGTCATGACATCATTCTCATTTTTTAATTATAAAAATGTCATAATAATGTTTAGACTTATGTTTGTATGTCATGTATGCTTAATTTTCATTCACATGCCATGACATCATGATATTGGCATATGTTTTTATCTATATCATATCTATGCCATAATCATATCATGCATGAATTAAAATGGAGTTAAGGACTATGGCATGATTTGATGGGAATCAAATAATATTGCCTAGAAATATGCATGAGACCATTTTAAAGAACAAAAACCCACATCTCACTAGATTAATTGCCTTGAATGTGTTTTTACACATCTATATATTTGTGAGATGTTTAGGAAAATGAAAATAAAGGTTTTGAAAACATTTTGAAAAACCTTGGTGAAGCCTATCTTGTGATAGCTATCACCATTGAATGGGATGATACAAAGAGGGCTCTTTATTGAAGCTTTTCTAAACTTTTGAACTTTGTATCAATCTCCTAATTTAATGGGTAAAATAATTTTCCAATATTTTTCACCCATAGTGTTTAGGATAAGTAATATGCATATGAAATTTCACGATTTTTAAACTTATGTATATTTACTTATGGATTTCAGAAATCTATTTACGAATATCAAACTAAATGTATTATCAATGAGCCATGGATTAGCAATGATCGATAGTGGCAAATTTTAAGATTTTAGATTTGATCATTTTTTCGTAAATCTTGTTGGTTAGGCCCATGTTCAGCTAGGTTAAGGTCCTCTAACCACTCCTAACCCTAGGATATGCTTGGGAGAGCATTAGAGAGGGTGGAAATCCATTGGATATGGATTAGGAGTTGGGTTGAGGGTGAGTATCAATTTTAAGGTGGATGTGAGTTCATTGTTGAACTTTGCCTTAATTTTGTTTGGTTTAATGTTCCTATTGGCTTAGGGACTCTCCAAGGACATTGTTGGTGCAATGGTCAAGGGGGAGCAAGCTTCTAGGGGGAGGTATCCATCATGGGAAGATGGATGTGTATTTCCTCATGGGAGGAAAATTGGGTTGCCTCTCTTTAAGTGATATGGGATCACTAGAAAGATTGTAGGCATGTGTTCCTCCAAGAGAGAGATTGTAAGATCTCATTAGGATATGAGACATTCATACCCTTGGGGAGGACCTTTTTGATGTAATGTCAAAAAGGGGGAGAAGTTACCAAGTTACCAATTAGGGTTCGTTGGAATTCTCATTGGGATATGAGAATTGCCAATATGGGAGAATTGGTAGACTTGAGATGGTAGTTTTGTCAATCATCAAAAAGAGGGAGATTGTTGGTGCAATCGGCCCAGCAGTACCTTGATGGTATTTTGATGATAGACAAAACTCATGTCATGGGAAAGTCCAACATGGGGTTGGCATGGAAAATCCAAGCATGGAGCTTGGTGTGGAAGTCCAAGGGGGAAGCCTTGGCATGGTAAAGTCCAAAGCATTGCGAAGTCGTGCGCTTGGTGCTTGGCATGGGAAATCCAAAGCATTGCGAAGTCGTGCGCTTGGTGCTTGGTGAGAAATGCATTGCGAAGCCGTGCGCTTGGTGCATATGGGAAGTCTTAAGGACTTGGTAAGTTCACTAGGCTCGGGGTCCTTGAGTCGGTGAAGGATGGCATTGCGAAGCCGTGCGCTTGGTGTATCCGAGGGACCGCCGGACAGGGAGCGAATGGAGTGAGCCCAAAGGGAAGCATACTTCTGGGGCATGAGACGCGAAGGATGGCGTTGCGAAGTCGTGCGCTTGGCGCATCCGAGGGACGTAGGCCGAGGGAAGAGAGCTTTGGTGGGGAACTCCATGAGGGATAAGGTGGACTTGGCCAAGTGGCTAAGACTGAGTGTCGGAGGCTCAAACTTGATGTTTGAGGGTTTACCCGACGGTCGGATGCTTAAACAACTTGGTGTTTGAGGTTTTTCTCGACGTCAGTCGACTGGCATAGGTGCCGGTTCGACTGGTCCAAGTCGACTAGGGTTCGACTGGTGTAAGGCTAGGGTTTTGTGCTTGGCGATCATTGCCATGGATCGGCAATGGCAGTGATCAGCCAACCGCCGAGGGATGGCGGATCGATGGGAGTGTCGCGAGCACAGAACGCTCCGTAGCCGACTGGGCAGTCGACTACTGGGTCACCAGTCGACTGATGGGCATCATCAGTCGACTGGTAGGTGATCTGTTGGAACTTGTCCGACGTGGATCTGGCCGTTGTGAGACAACGGCTACGGCGATCGACCGGGCCTTTTGGCGATCGCTAGCGCGCTCGATGCAGGTTATAAAAGGAGCTCGAGATGGAGGTTTTTGCCATGGTTTTTTGTGGAGCTATTGGAGCGGAATTGCTGCTGCATTCCAGTCCTTCAAGAGCCAATCAAAGCAAGCAACAAGCAAAGCAATCAAAGCAATCGGTGAAAGTTTTCTTTTTTATTGTATTTGTGTATTTGCTTGTATTTCTATATTACATTGTAATTGCTTGTGAGAGGTTTCTCCACCTCCGATGTGTTGTCGAGAAGGAGTGTTATAGTTAGTGTCGTGCGCATAACTAGAGCTCGGTGAGCTCGCCCATGGAGTAGGAACCATTCGGTTCCAAACCACGTATATCTTGTATTGTGTGATTGTGTATTGTTGTTAGTTTCATTATTATTGTTATTTCGCTGCGCTAACGACAATCGTAGACAAGCAACGCAAGAAGAACGAACGAATTACGACATCTATCGTACGAGGGCTATTCACCCCCTCCCCCTCTAGCCGGCCGTACCGATCCCCTACAATGTAAAGTCCAAGTGAACTTTTGTGGTGAAAGTCCAAGTATGGATACTTGACAATTGGGAAGTCCAAGGGTATGATATTGGCAGCGTAAAGTTCAAGTTGTAGTCTTGGTGACATAAGTCCAATGTTTGGCGGCATAAAGTCCAAGCGTTTGTCTTGGTGGCCTAAGTTCAAATGTATCTTGGAAAGTAGACCCAATTAGCATGACAAGTCATGGATGACTTGGAGGGATCTGATAGGCATGAGGTTGATGGAGGTGGCTAGAAGGCTTAGGTCTAAGCCAAGGGTGGTCTATCAAGTATGAGAGGATCATACTTGAGTTAAACATCATGTTTGAGATTTATCAGTCAATTAGGATTATGGTTCAGTCGACTGGCCGAGTGTTTGACACTTGGCAGCCTAGTCAACTTGAATCAGTTGACTAAGATTATGACCAGTCAACTCGTCAAGGAGTCGACTGAGGCTCGACTGCTGATTTTTTTCCTTGACTGTTGACTACTAGGGTTTAGTAGTCGACTGGTCCACAAGCAATCGACTTCTAGGGTTTGGCAGTCAACTGATTTAAGTGAACACGAGCACTGAAGCTTTGGTAGTCGACTGACCAGTCTACTACTAGCCATTAGTTAACTGCTGATAAGGGCATTCGACTGATGAGGTATCCATTGGCCAGATTTCAACGTGGATAGAGTCGTTGTCAGATGACGACATGAAGACCAGTCGACTATTGAATAAGAGCAGTCAACTAGAAGAAAAAATCAGCTCAAGTTACAGCTTTATAAGGATCTCGAGAAGGAGGATTTTGGCCATGGTTCTTGGGGAGATTTGAAGGGGATGTGTTGTTGCATTCCATACCTTCAAGAGCAATCAATAAGCAAGCAATCAAGAGTTCTTTGTATAAAATTTTCTTTACTTGAATTAGATTATTGCTTAGTATACTTATTGTATTTCTTGTATTACTATTGTAATCACTTTGTAAGAGGTTTCTCTAACTCTGGAGTGTTTTCCGAGAAGGAGAGGTTCATTAGTGGTGGTGTTCATCACTAGAGCTCACTTGAGCTCGACCCATAGAGTAGGAACCCTACGTTTCGAACCACATTATATCGCTTGTGTTATGCTTGTATTTGTTGTTATCATTTGTATTTGTATTTGTATTCCATTGCGCTAACAAAAATTGTAGACAAGAAATCGAACGAACGCGAACGAATTCTAAGCAATGAAGCGAAATGCTATTCACCCCCCTCTAGCAACGCCATCGTTTCTAACACCTTCTATCAAGGCAAACCATAGCTTGATATTCATCTTCATCTGGAAGTTCTCAATCCTTGCTTTCCATTGATCAAAACTCTCAAATTTGTAGTCTTTGTAAGATGTGTTAGGGAAATCAACCCAAGTATGTTATTGGTTTTGATGTGTGTGGCAAAGGATTTAAGTTAGGATGTTTGTGGTTCGATGTGTGTGTTTAATTTGTGTAGGACTTAGTAAATCATACATGGTTAGCTTGATGAAGCATTGACAAGTTCATCATCTCATGTCTCGGGTCTTTGAGTTGGTGAAGGATGACACCGGGAGAAGCCGTGAGATTGGTGCATGCGAGGGATCACCAGACGAGGAGCAAATAGAGTGAAGCCAAAGGAAGCAGACTTTAGGGCAAGATGTGAAGGATGGCATGGGAGAAGCTGCGGGCTTAGTGCATCCGAGGGTTGCAGGCCAGACGAAGAGAGCTTCGGTGAGGGACTCCATGGGAGATAAGTGATTGAGCGATTGTAACCCGGGAAGAGGTAGCTCAAGTAGGTAAACTTGGCCAAATGGCTAAGATCAAGTGTCAGATGCTCAAACATGGGGTTTGAGATTTTACCCGACGGTTGGATGCTCAAACACTTTGTTGTTTGAGGTTTTATCCGACATCAGTCGATTGATATAGGTATCAGTCGACTGGTCCGAATTGATTGCTAGTTGACCGAAGTCAACTAGGGTTTTGTGGCCAATAGTCGACTGCTCCACCCTAAAATGACCACAGAAGCGAGGCAGCTCGACCAACAGCTTGATTGAACAGACATCAATTGACTGCTAGGGTTTGGTAGTCGATTGATTGGTTATCCGTTTGTTGGGATGCCAATGTGGATGATGATGTTGCGAGACAACGACTATAGCAACAGTCGACTGCTGCATGTCTAATAGGAAGAAAACCCTCTTCTCTATAAAAAGAGGGCTTGGGGGCCTTGGAGAGGCTAATGCTTTAACTACTAATCATCCTCCAAGGGCTCCCACGTGTTCTAAGTCTTTCTACTCCTTTCTTCTCTAGTTTTACTCATATTATTTGTGAGAAGAGGACTTGGTGTAAAGAGGTTACCTCCACCTTGTCTTGAACTAAAGGAGAGATTAGTGAATTAGATTGAGAGAGTTATTCACTTTACGAATCGTCCGTGGATTAGCGGCAAGGCTCGTGAACGACGTTACATCATTTGTATTAGAGTTTGCTCTTTCTCTTTACTTTTGTTTAGCTTAATTGTCTTAATTAACATATTCCACTGTGCTAACGATATTGTAGACGATTAAGCGAGATCGAATTCCATCGAGCACGATCAAGGCTATTCAACCCCCTTCTAGCTGGGTCACGATCCTCCAACAAGATGGTGGTGTGTTGATGTCGTGGCCCAATCCAAGACTTGGTTCCATCTTGCCCTCTAGCATTGCTCCCTTGGTTGTTAATCCATAGAAGAGAACCTCGCTCTGATACCAATTATAGAGTGATTATTGACTGATATAGTCGCGCTAGAGGGGGTGGATAGCAGTTCGATTTTTCTTCGATCGATTGTGTGCATGATTGTCTCTATAAAAGGGTTAGTGCGCAGCGCAAAATAAAAGCACAAATACAAACACAAAATCACACACAAACGCAAAGATATAACATGGTTCGAAACTAGGGTTCCTACTCCACAAGTCGAACTCTAGTGATGCACACCACCACTATCAAACTTCTCCTTCTCGATATGATACCAGAGGTGGAGAAACCTTTTATAAGGTTCTTACAACAATAAGAAAGAAATACAACCAAATATAACAAGTATACTAAGCAATAATCAAATACAAGTAAAGAGATCTTTATAAAAAGAACTTATGATTGCTTGCTTGTTGGTTGCTTTGAAGGGCTCATGAAGATCTGGAATGCAATGGTAATTCCTCCCCAAAATCTCCAAAAAATCGCTTGTGGAAAGACTCCCTTCGAGCTCCATTTAAATCCTCCATTGGGCTGATTTTTCACCTTCCAGTTGACTGCTCTTACCTAGCAGTCAATTGGACACTTAATCCTCACCTCACAACTGCTTAATCCATGTCAGAAAGTTGTCAATCAGTTGACTGCGCTGACCTAGAAGTCGACGGTCATAACCACCAGTCGACTGCCATGGGCTAGCAGTTAGCTTCTCAACATTCTGTTCCTTGACCACTTAATTTTAGTCGGTTGTTATGGACCAATCGACTGTTGTAGACTAGTCAACTATTCAACTCTAGCAGTTGACTACTCAGAGCCACAAATCATCAATCGAGCCTCAGTCGACTATCTGACCAGTCAACTGTAGGTGGGCGAAACCCAAAAATTTAGTTACCAAACCCTCTCTATGCCAAAATAACATAGGGAACGGCCTGGATCATCTCCCACAGAAGATAACAGTATAAGTCAATGCTAGAGTTAAGGTTTTTCTTACTAAGATGGGGGTTTGGCTTTGAAGATTATGCAACTACACTGATAATAGGAATTAAGGAGATAAACCATAATAATGAAGATAAATTTTGCATTCAATAATTGAAAACTGAAAGTAAATAGAACAAACTATTCTAAGCAGCAATTTATTGAACAATAGAAATGCAAGCTAACCAAACAACTACATAACTAACAATTCATTCAAAATCAAGTAGAAGAAATCAACAACAATCAACTTAATGCATGAAACAGTAATTAAGAGATTCTCCCAACGATGAACGACCAAGTAATGATCAGAAAACTCCAACGAATTCAACGAAGCACAATCGAGTCTCCGAAAGGAACAAATGGTGCGGATGGCGTAAAATTCCCAATCTAGAAATCTCGTGTATCTCCTTACTCGCTCGAATCCGATGTGGCTAGTGTTGGGTTTCCGGCACCGCGGCGAGTGTGTGTTCGAATATGTTTCGTAAACATGTGCACAGCAGAAGAAATAAAAATAATAAATATACATTTATTACAACACACACATCACACGCATGCATAGTACAACATGTGTAGACATAACCGTAAATTTAAATTTTTCAATAAAAGGAAATTTAACTACGTTATACCTTTCGTATCACGTGTAGCGGGAACGGCATCAACCGGAACGATCCTTGCTAGAATCGTCTCTATCCGTATCCACGCCGAGTATCCTTAGGATGACTTCGCTAAGCCACGAGCTTCATCTTCGTACAGGTTACTAGCCTCGTGTTGAAGACGACGTGATCGAGAGATGATCATGATCCGAATCCAAATTCGGATCCAAAGACGGGTCCTCAAAACTCGCTTCTCCGGAGAGGTATTCGTCAACCGTTTGACGAATCCTTCGTCCTCCACCTATGAGGATTACCGGAGATCGAATCCCCGGTAAGTTAGGCGCTGTCGGAGCTCTAACCGTCGTCCAAATGACGCTCCTGACGAGAGAAGAACAAGCTGTCCAGAAAACTGGACAGCTTTGGTGGAGGAGTAGGCGCCGGCCAACCAAGGGAAGCCAAGTGCTCACCTTATCGCCGAAGCCTAGGAAGATCACCGGAGGGTCGCCGGAGGATGACCGGCTGAAGCTTGGACGCTGGTAAGGAGTTGGACGGCGGCACAAGGGGCTGGGCGACAACCTAGGGTTGGCGCCGAAAATCCAAGGAGAGGATGGAGAGGTGGGCGGCAACCACATGCTAGGGTTTTTGGATTAGGGCTTAACAATCCCTTAAGCCCTCTTTTATAGAGAACTAATTCTCTTAATGGTTATTGGATCATAACCATGAGGCCCGTTAACCCGCTCCATTAATATAAGTTAAAATAAACCAAACCATGAAGGTTTATTTTAAGTTAAAACGAACTGAACCAACTTTTGGTTCATTCGTTTAAAATAAACCAAACCCTTTGGTTTATTCTCCTCCATTGGATTAGAACCAAACCATTTTGGTTCATCCATTATGTCTTCATAAGACACGGCCCATCCACGCTTCCATTGCGACTGAAACGATTTCATGCTCGCTTCTTGTTTGGTCCAACCAAATCTTGTTTCTCTCGGTCTGAGAATCTCATTCTCAAGCTCATTTTAAATCCTTCAGATTACGCTCGTTGTGCGTGTGACCAAATAGGTTCTCGGTTTATGTTGGTCGTCTATAATTAACCATTAATTATAGAACGATCATGAGTGGCACCTAGTAGTACATCATGATCCCCAATTAACCGAAAAGATCAACGGTTGATCCAGAACTATTTCTGAAACCCTTCAGCAGCTCGAATGATTCGTGCCCCATTCTCTTCACTCATCTTATACCCACTTGGTTCAGGACATGGTCTATAGTGTCAGTCCCCACTAGGCTGACTACGTCACACCTAGCCTAAGTATCATTTCCTCATCCTACGGATTCTAGTTACTGCACATGTATCGAAGAGTACCTTACTCTAAACATGTAATGCTTTGACCAAAGACTTTAGTAACAATCTGACGAGAGGCCATGGGTATACTTCTCCTCGCAAGGAGTGGTGAATCCTTTATAGGCTATTCAAACATCTTCGATCACTTCGACTTATACCCAATCATCCTGGGTCCACATCTCCTTAGAGATGTTTGCTTAAGATGTCAAAGCATAAGTCTCCATGATCAAGATGACTTGAATACCGCAAGTCAAAGGAACATCGCACTTAAGCTACAGTAAGAACTTCATTGACATATCTATATATGCAGAGAACCATATGAAGTCTTATGGCTGGTCACTCCAATGAACTAGTTACCATAACTAGCATCCACGATTAACTCCGGACATCACAATGTCTCCAGCCAGTTAGAATCAGCTGCTTGGATACACCAAGGAGTATACCTCGTGCTAGTCTCGACAGAATCGATGGTGTCCAAATCTATCAATTCATCGACTAGGGATAATTCTGATACATCACAATTACACATGTAGAGATACTCACTAGTTGTGATCCAATCACAAATTCTCTCATGCTGTGAATCGTATCGTGGGCATTCAGTAAATGAGTTTAAGATCCAATCAAATACATGAAACATGTATACTCAAATAGTGAATCTTCATTTATTATATAAATGGTTCATACATAAGGCGATTGCCTTAGGACATCTCTCATATATTACTAACAGACTCCCACTTGGCCTAATGCCAATCGCTACGGTATCCAATACCATAAGCACTAACATGACCCTCAAACTTACTTTGAGGTAATGCTTTAGTCAAAGGATCCGCTAAGTTCCTTTCAGTGGGAATTTTCTCGATTTGTATTTCGTTCCTACTGATGATCTCTTTGATAAGATGATAGCGGCGAAGCACATGTTTGGATCATTGATGAGACCACATCAAGTTCAGAGATGAACTTCTTGATCCAAACCGCTTCCTTTGCTGCTTCCAAAGCTGCAATGTATTCTTCCTTAGTGGTAGAATCCGCTATGGTGTCAAGCTTGGAACCCTTCCAAATTATTGCGCCTCCATTCCAGGTGAATACATACCCAGACTAAGATATGGAATCATCCTTGTCTGTCTGGATCTGGCATCCGTATACCCACGTATCACCATGTACCCTTCTCCATATATTAGGAACGCATCCTTAGTTCTTCTTAAGTACTTAAGGATCGTCTTAACAGTCACCCAATGATCCATTCCTAGATCAGACTGGTATCTGCTCGTGACACTCAGAGCATACGATACATCGGGCCTCGTACATAACATAGCATACATGATAGATCCTATTGCGGATGCATAGGGAATCTTACTCATGCAAATCCTATCGTCTTCTGTGCGCGGACACATAGATTTCGAAAGGTGTATCCCATGCCTGATGGATAGAAAACCTTTCTTGGATTTCGACATGCTAAACCTCTTTAGCACTCGGTCTATATATGTAGACTGTGAAAGACCAAGCAATCGTTTCGATCTATCTCTATAGATCTTAATCCCGAGGATGTAGGTTGCTTCTCCCAGGTCTTTCATGGAGAATGTCTTGGATAACCAAACCTTAACTGACTGTAAGATTGAAACATCATTTCCTATAAGTAATATGTCATCGACATACAATACTAGGAATACGACTGCACTCCCACTAACCTTCTTGTACACACAAGGTTCGTCTGGATTTTGTAAGAAATCAAACCTTTTGATTGTCTCATCAAAACGGATATTCCAACTCCTAGATGTTTGCTTCAATCTATAAATGGACCGTCGCAATTTGCATACCTTGGTTTTATCAACCGATGTGAAACCCTTAGGCTGTATCATATACACGTCCTCGAGCAGGTTTCCATTAAGAAAAGTTGTCTTCACATCCATCTGTCATATCTCATAATCATAATGAGCCGCTATGGCCAGGAGCATCCGAATGGATTTAAGCATAGCTATAGGCGAATAGGTTTCGTCATAATCAACACCTTGCTTTTGACGATATCCTTTCGCCACCAATCTAGCCTTATAGGTAATCACATTACCATCCATGTCGGTTTTCTTCTTGAAAATCTACTTGCACCCTATAGGCTTTATGCCTTCAGGTGGGTCAACCAAGTTCCAAACTTGGTTTTCATACATGGAATCCATTTCCGACTTCATGGCACCAAGCCACTTATCCCTTTCTGAACTTGTCAACACTTCTTAATAACTGGTAGGCTCCTCATCATCAATGAGTAACACGTCGTTCGATTCACTTACGAGAAATCCATATTTCTCAGGAATATTGCGTGTTCTACTAGATCTACGAAGATGTGGTGTTACAATAGGTCCAGCCGATTGCTCATCACTATGAGTTGTCGGCTGTTGTGCTTCACCAGGTATCTCATCAATGTCTATTTGAGTCTCTCGAGCCTCCTCAAGCTCAATGACACTCCCACTGTTTTCTTGCAAGAGAAACTCTTTCTCTAGAAACACAACATGCCTCGAAACAAATACCTTTTGTTCCACAGGATGATAGAATTGGTAACCCCTTGTTTCCTTAGGGTATCCAATAAATAGACATTTATCATACTTAGCATCCAATTTGTCTGATACAGTCCGCTTCACATAAGCAGGACAACCCCATATCTTCAAGTAAGATACATGAGGTTTCTTACTATTCCATATCTCATATGGAGTAGTAGAGACTACCTTGGTTGGCATTCTGTTTAACAAGTAAACAGCTGTCTGAAGTGCATAGCCCCAAAAGGACTTGGGAAGATTCACATGATTCATCATTGACCTGACCATGTCCAACAAGGTCCGGTTATGCCTCTCAGATACACCATTATGCTTTGGTGTATATGGCGGAGTCCATTGAGACAATATGCCATTGTCTCTTAGATAATTAAGAAACTCTTGACTTAAGTATTCACCACCTCAATCCGATCGAAGTATTTTAATACTCTTGTCATTTTGTTTCTCTACTTCATTTCTGAATTCTTTGAACCTTTCAAAGGCTTCAGACTTGTGTTTCATCAAGAACACATACCCAAACCGTGAGTGATCATCGGTGAAGGTAATGAAGTAGCTATAGCCTCCTAAAGCTTGAGTTGACATAGGTCCACATACATCAGTATGTATTAGACCTAGTAACTCTCCCACTCGTTCACCTTTTCCAGTAAAAGGTAACTTAGTCATCTTGCCTTTTAAGCATGATTCGCATGTATCGTATGAATCCAATTCAAACGATTCCAGAATTCCACATCGGTGTAATTCGGACATGCGTTTCTTGCTTACATGGCCAAGACGACAATGCGATATGTAGGAGTCTAATTGATTATCCTTTCAAGCACGCTTGTTGCTCGCTTCGATATTGAAAATGCCACTGGATACGTCCAACATATAAACACCATTGCTTAAAGTTCCAGACCCATAAAGAACTCCATTCAAATTTATGTAACAACAATTGTTACTAAAAGTCAAATGGTACCCATTTCTATTTAAACAAGAAATAGAAATGATGTTCTTTATCAATGAAGGAACACAAAAGCAATTGTCCAGTTCTAAGACAAGTCTTGTAGGGAGTTTCAACAAATACATTCCGTTGGCGAGTGCAGCAACCTTTGCTCCATTCCCAACACGTAAATTTGACTCTCCCTTGACGAGTCTTCTTCTATTCCTTAGCCCATGTATGTCATTACATATATGTGAGCCACACCCAGTATCCAATACCCAAGTGTCTGAGGAAATAGAATGACAATCAATAACGAAGATATGTGAAAAGATGGAGAATCTTATGCCTTATTCTTCTTCACGAACTCAAGATAAATCTTGCAATTTCTTCGCCAATGGCCCTACTTGCCATAATTATGGCAAGTGCCCTTTTGAGCTGGTTCTGCCTTCTTCGCCTTTTTTTTCTTCCCTTTCTTCTGTTCTTTTGCCTTCCTCTTAGAACCTTTCCTTGAGGAATCAACTAACAGAACCGCCTTCTCCTCATGCTTCACAGAAGGCTCCACAGTCTTCAGCATATTGAGGAGCTCGGGAATGGTGGATTCTAGTTTGTTCATCCGATAGTTCATCACAAATTTGAGAAACTCTTGGGCAAACAATGCAGAATTAAGTCAATACTTAACTCATGATCCATCACAAACCCGAGGGTAGCTAGCCACTCGATGTACCCGTTCATCTTTAGCACAAACTGCACTACAGACGAACCTTCTTGCATCTTCGTGGTGAAGAGGAGCCTAGAGACCTCGAACCTTTTGGATCTCACTTGCTCATCGAACAACTAATGAAGATGGAAGACCATGGTATTAGCATCCATATGGTCATGCTGCTTTTGCAGCTCAGGTACCATCGCCGCTAGCATGATGCAACTCGCCGGCTCAGAATCTGCCACATGCTTCTGATAGACCAACATTTGGTCTGGAGTTGCATCGTCCTTAGGACGGTTGGGAAGAGGCTCTTCAAGGACATATGCTAGCTTTTCCGCCTTGAGAACAATTCTCAGGTTTCTAAGCCAGTCCAGGAAGTTAGGCCCAGTCAGTTTGTTTGAATCCAAAATAGTGCGCGAATTCAAAGACGTCATGATCAATTTATTGACCTAGAAATACAAAATGAGCATATATGAGAAAATGATATTAAAATGCATCAATATACATTTATAAATCCCATTCATTTTTCGAATTTCAAAACCCCAAAATCACTTCAGGAGATCGTAGGTCCATCTCCAAATGGGCTGATATCCATCATAGATATGAACAACCTTGGAGAGAGTCCAACAAGCCATTCATAACTATGACGGTAGGTATCAACTATACCGATTGCATATCACGTATATGCAACTATCACAATGTGCTATCAACTAATTGAATGTTCACACATATATCGGGTTGTTAACACACTAACAAGTGTGCATCATATGCATAGCACCCAACTTCACCTCCCTTTACATCGACCTTGGAGAGAGTCCAACAAGCCGATGCTCCAGGTTAAAGCCAACCCATTAATCGAGAAATAGTTTTAATATGGTTAGAGCGCATTCAACCAATTAGCCCAGCTTGGAGAGAGTCCAACAACCAAAGCTAATGATTGACCTCTGACTCTTACCATATTAGTATTAAACTATTCAATGGTTTGAACATGTTCGGGTTCAAGCCGGGCTTAGAGAGAGTCCAACAACCCAAACAAGAAACGGAACTCTGGTTCTAACCATATTAATGGAAGGTGTAAGCTTTAATATTGAGTTAGGGTTTTTATGTCTCATCCTCTTTGCATGCAAATAACAATTATCTACATGGCATGACATACATGACATACATCTACATGTCACGACACGCATGGCATAATGATATGCATCTAATGCAATTACATGACATACAATTATGTCATGTACATAATTTCCTTATTTGTCATAACTATTTATGGAAATAAAATATGTTTAAGATTTGATTCTCCAAATCAAATCATGATTAAATTAGGAAACAAATTTCCAAATCTAATCACATATTTTATTTATGGAAATAGTTGATTAAGGAAAATCAATTTAGGAAACCAATTTCCTAAATCATCAAAACTACTTATGGAAATAAAATATTTTAAGATTTGATTTCCCAAATCAAATCATGATTAAATTAGGAAACAAATTTTCAGAATCTAATCAAATATTTTATTTATGGAAAATATCAATTTCCATAAATACTTCCAACTTTCCAAAAGTGGAAGATTTCCATAAATACTTCTAGACTTTCTAAAATTGAAAAATTTCCATAAATACTTCTAAATTTCCAAAGTTAGAAATTTTCCAGAAATAACATTATGACTATCGCAAAACCATTTTACGATTATGTCGAAACACAACTTGGGTTCTGATACCACTGTTGGGTTTCCGGCACCGCGGCGAGTGTGTGTTCGAACATGTTTCGTAAACATGTGCACATCGGAAGAAATAAAAATAATAAATCTACATTTATTACAATACACACATCACACGCATGCATAGTACAACATGTATAGACATAACCGTAAATTTAAATTTTGCAATAAAAGGAAATTTAACTACGTTATACCTTTCGTATCACGTGTAGCGGGAACGGCATCAACTGGAACGATCCTCGCTAGAATCGTCTCTATCCGTATCCACGCCGAGTATCCTTAGAATGACTTCGCTAAGCCACGAGCTTCGTCTTCGTACAGGTTACTAGCCTCGTGTTGAAGATGACGTGATCGAGAGATGATCACGATCCGAATCCAAATTCGGATCCAAAGACGAGTCCTCAAAACTCGCTTCTCCGGAGAGGTATTCGTCAACCGTTTGACGAATCCTTCATCCTCCACCTATGAGGATTACCGGAGATCGAATCCCCGGTAAGTTAGGCGCTGTCAGAGCTCTAACCGTCGTCCAAATGATGCTCCGACGAGAGAAGAACAAGCTGTCCAGAAAACTGGACAGCTTTGGTGGAGGAGTAGGCGCCGGCCAACCAAGGGAAGCCAAGTGCTCACCTTATCGCCGAAGCCTAGGAAGATCACCGGAGGGTCGCCGGAGGATGACCGGCTGAAGCTTGGACGCCGGTAAGGAGTTGGACGGCAGCACAAGGGGCTGGGCGGCAACCTAGGGTTGGCGCCGAAAATCCAAGGAGAGGATGGAGAGGTGGGCGGCAACCACATGCTAGGGTTTTTGGATTAGGGCTTAACAATCCCTTAAGCCCTCTTTTATAGAGAACTAATTCTCTTAATGGTTATTGGATCATAACCATGAGGCCCGTTAACCCGCTTCATTAATATAAGTTAAAATAAATCAAACCATGATGGTTTATTTTAAGTTAAAATGAACCGAATCAACTTTTGGTTCATTCGTTTAAAATAAACCAAACCCTTTGGTTTATTCTCCTCCATTGTATTAGAACCAAACCATTTTGGTTCATCCATTATGTCTTCATAAGACACGGCCCATCCACGCTTCCATTGCGACTGAAACGATTTCATGCTCGCTTCTTGTTTGGTCCATCCAAACCTTGTTTCTCTCGGTCTGAGAATCCCATTCTCAAGCTCGTTTTAAATCCTTCGGATTACGCTCGTTGTGCGTGTGACCAAATAGGTTCTCGGTTTATCTTGGCCATCTATAATTAACCATTAATTATAGAACGATCATGAGTGGCACCTAATAGTACATCATGATCCCCAATTAACCGAAAAGATCAACGGTTGATCCAGAATTATTTCTGAAACCCTTCAGCAGCTCGAATGATTCGTGCCCCATTCTCTTCACTCATCTTATACCCACTTGGTTCAGGACATGGTCTATAGTGTCAGTCCCCACTAGGCTGACTACGTCACACCTAGCCCAAGTATCATTTCCTCATCCTACGGATTCTAGTTACTGCACATGTATCGAAGAGTACCTTACTCTAAACATGTAATGCTTTGGCCAAAGACTTTAGTAACAATCCGACAAGAGGCCATGGGTATACTTCTCCTCGCAAGGAGTGGTGAATCCTTTATAGGCTATTCAAACATCTTCGATCACTTCGACTTATACCCAATCATCCCGGGTCCACATCTCCTTAGAGATGTTTGCTTAAGATGTCAAAGCATAAGTCTCCATGATCAAGATGACTTGAATAGTCAAAGGAACATCGCACTTAAGCTACAGTAAGAACTTCATTGACATATCTATATATGCAGAGAACCATATGAAGTCTTATGGCTGGTCACTCCAATGAACTAGTTACCATAACTAGCATCCACGATTAACTCCGGACATCACAATGTCTCCAGCCAGTGAGAATCAGCTGCTTGGATACACCAAGGAGTATACCTCGTGCTAGTCTCGACAGAATCGATGGTGTCCAAATCCATCAATTCATCGACTAGGGATAATTCTGATACATCACAATTACACATGTAGAGATACTCACTAGTTGTGATCCAATCACAAATTCTCTCATGCTGTGAATCGTATCGTGGACATTCAGTAAATGAGTTTAAGATCCAATCAAATACATGCAACATGTATACTCAAATAGTGAATCTTCATTTATCATATAAATGGTTCATACATAAGGCGATTGCCTTAGGACATCTCTCATATATTACTAACAGCTAGGAGACTGTTGTCGAAGTGAAACTCCTCCGTGAATCCATAAAAGGAGGGAACAATTGGCTGTGGTGTGGAAAACTCGTCGAAGCTTTCAGATAGGATGACCTCTTCTTCGGATCTGAGGAAGAAGATGGCAGTGAACAGCGTTGATGGCGTGCGTGTGGACTCTCGATTGGAGATGACTGGCGGTGACTAACTCCAGCGAGCAGCAGCTGCGATCCCAACTCCTACTTCCTCCGCTCGCGCGTAGACGAAGGCCGGCATCGTGCGATGGAAGAAACCTATGTGCGCCGCGCGATGAAAGGGAATGGGAAAATGTTGATTTACTTAAGTGAATTTCCCTAGTTGTTCGATCCAATGCCTTCCCATCTCAACCACTCATTTAGACCTAGGGTTTAATAAGTCCAATTAATCTCTCCCTAAGTAGGCTGATCAAGCAAATCCGATGGCTGCGATTGATTTGATCAAGATCGACGGCTGCGATCTCTTCAATTAGGTCCTCTTTCCATGTTTCCAACAAAATCACATACAATTCGTGAAAAATACTAAAATTATAGGAATTAACACAATCAATCACAAATAGACTCAATATGCAAAAACATATTGAATAGTCATAATTACTCTATCAAAGGGCCTAAAATATTGAATCTATAAGTAAAAATAGCGCAATAAAAATGAAGCTATCAAATTCTCCCACTCTTATTCTTGCACGTCTTGAGCAAGTATCAAAATCGATGACTAATCAAATCCATTTTCCCCCAAGCAATTCCTCTTGATATCATGAGAATCGAAAAAGGTAGTTACTTAGGGTTGTCAAACCACAAAAAAAAATCACGAAATTCATGCACTGAGTTCTTGCATTAGTTAACAAATATGGTTGCTTCAACAAATCCTAAATAGACCAAGAATGATAAACCTTACTGAATCAATAAAGGTGGCTCTCATTCTCATAAGCATTGCAAAGGTAGAGCTCACTCAAAGCTACTCAAGATGTTACACTACTATATGCTTGCTTATTTCCTACTCCCCACCACTTCAACCACATGAATGCATGATTCAGAAGGACTTTCAAGAATTTCAATGAATAACAAGCACAAGATATAAGAATGACACAAATATAGGAATAGAAAGCAATAAAGACATGAAACAATTGAAATTCTATCATGTTGCATTCAATGAAACAATGCCCATGCACATCTCTTTCCATTCTCAAAACTAACAACCTTTATCGTTCTCCACATCCATGTTTGTCCATAAGAAACACACACTTGTCCATCTCATGCAAGAAAGAAAGAAATAAATAAAGCTCATCAACAAGAAGTATTCTCCATTCAAGAAAATAGCACGTCATCTAAAAATATCCACTTTTTCTAGTTAGTTTTTTTTACTTTTTATTATTATGGGGGGCCTATCATCAAGAATTATTCTTTTTTTTTTACAATGACGTGCTCTTTACTTAATGGCCTTTCAATGCAAATACACACTCATAGGCAAATAAGACATGACCCAACCATGGTGATCAAGCATGGTTCACTCATGCACCATTAAAATCTAGCCTTTCTACAATAAATCCTCAACTATGACTCTCCCAATCATTACCTCCCCCACACTTAAATTTAACCATCTCGGACAATAGATTCAACATGATATAGTTCAAGTGTCTCAACAACGAAAAGAATAACAAGACATGTCATAGAAGAAGGAGAAATAAAAAAGGACAAGCAATGTCTATCTGCATGGAAGAGTATGTTCATTAAGAGCACATGTATCAACAAAAGTATCAATAAGGACTAACAAGGTGACCTTCATCATAATCATGCAATATATGGTAATGTGGTCTCAATAAGGAGCAAAGCAAGTTCTAAAGTGTTAACAAGCATGAGTGCTACCCACATACAAGGAGAATAATACTCATGAAAGCTAAAATCCTCACTAGGTGTATGAAATAATCAATCTTTGTCTATTCAAAATAAAAATTCAACACCACACAAGTAACCAAATGCAATCAATACAATCAAGCATGTCCAATCTTTCTCCAGGTTCGACAACCAAACTTAACTAGCTTTTACGACATCAAAGTCTCAGTGAAGAATGCTTACGAAATTGAACTCAATATCCGATAAAACCCAAGAATCGATTATTCACAACTCACGAAAGAAACAAAACTGCGAAATAGACTATGAAAGGGAAGTGCATATGTACAAAAAGAAAGAAGTGAAAAGGAACAAACTCCCCTCAAGTCGGGTAAATGCGGTCGGTAAACATTGTCGCCTCCTCCATTATTCCTTGCAAGCTTTCATGAAATTGTTTGAGTTTGTGCCCGTTGATTTTGAATGTTTTTCCCGAAGTACGATCTTGTATCTCAATGACACCATATGGGGAAACATCAATAATAATGAACGAACCTTCTCATTTATACTTCAACTTACCTGCAGACCATTTGAATTTGGAGTTGTATAATAACACCTTCTCTCCAGCATGAAAGTTCTTGCGTAGAATATGTTTGTCATGAAAAGCCTTGGTCTTTTCTTTGTAGGTGCGAGAGTTCTCGTACGCTTCCAATCTCAATTCCTCCAATTCTTGCAATTGCAGTTTTCTTTTGCAACTAGCTTCTTCCAAACTCATATTACACGCTTTCACTGCCCAATATGCTTTGTGTTCCACCTCCACTGGTAAATGACAAGCCTTTTCCAACTACAATCCGATAAGGAGACATTCCAATTGGAGTCTTGTAAGCGGTCCGGTAGGCCCATAATGCATCGATCAATCTTTTGCTCCAATCCTTCCTATCCAGTCGTACTGTCTTCTCCATAATTAATTTAATCTCCCTATTTGAAATTTCAGCCAGACCATTTGTCTGACGGTGGTATGGGGTGGACACCTTATGTACTACGCCGTAGCTTCTCAAGAGTGCCTTCAAGTGTCGGTTGCAAAAGTGGAACCCTTGATCGCTGATGATCGCCCTGGGTACCCCAAACCTACAAAATATCCGTGACTTGACAAAATCTACAACAACTGTAGCATCATCAGTCCTGGTGGGGATAGCCTCCACCCATATAGAAACATAATCAATAGCTAGCAGGATGTAAATAAAGACAAATGAACTAGGAAAAGGACCCATAAAATCAATACCCCACACATAAAAAATTTCACAAAACAAAATTGGTTGTTGGGGGCATTTCATTCCTCTAGCCTAAAGTCCCTACCTGTTGACAACGGTCACAAGTTTTGAAAAATAAAGATGCATCCCAAAATAAAGTAGGCCAATATAAGCCTGCATCTAACACTTTCCTAGCTGTATGTTGGGGATCGAAATGACCCCCATATGCAAGTGAATGACAAAAGGAAAGTACACAGTGAAACTTGTCCTCAGGAATGCATCTCCTAACTACTTGGTCACTACAAAATTTCCACAGATAAGGATCATCCCACACATGATATTTTGCATCACTTTTCAATTTTGCACATTGGGCCTTAGAGAACTATGTAGGAAAAACACGAGCAACCAAATAGTTAACAAGATTAGCGTACCATGGCATCTTACCCTACAGCTATAAAAGATGCTCCTCAGGAAATGAATCTCTGATAGGTATAGGGTCCGCCTCTCTCTCAATCCTGCTCAAGTGATTGGCTACCAGGTTCTCCCTACCGCTTCTATCGCGTATCTCGACGTCGAATTCTCGGAGCAGAAGCATCCATCGTATCAATCTTGGCTTTGCATCTTACATTTTTAGTAGGTACATGAGAGCTGCATGATCAGAAAAAAATGATCACATGAGAACATAAAAGATACGATCGAAATTTATCTAAAGCAAAAACAATAGCCAAAAATTCTTTTTCTATTGTTGTGTAGTTGGCTTGTGTGTAATCTAGAGTCTTTGATGCATAGCATATGACATGCACTGCTCCACCCACTCTCTGAGCGAGAACCGCTCCTACTGCTTGATTCGAGGCATCACACATCAGCTCGAATGGAAAAGTCCAATCCAGTGGCTGGATAATCGGAGTTGAGGTACGAGCACTCTTCAACTGGCCAAATGCATCCTTACATTGCTGATCAAAATAAAATTCCACATCTTTATGTAGCAATCTGGACAATGGAAGGGAAATCTTACTAAAATTTCTGATGAATCGCCTGTAGAAACTTGCATGTCCAAGAAAAGAACGCACTGCCCGCACACATGTGGGATAAGATAGCAAAGAAATAGTATCAATTTTTGCAGGATCTACTTCAATACCCTTCCTAGAGACTATATGACCTAAGACTATGCCATGTGTAACCATGAAATGACATTTTTTAAAATTTAATGCCAGGTCAGTCTCTATACACCTATGAAAGACTCATGATAAACTGTCCAAACAAGTATCAAATGAGGTGTCATATACAGTGAAATCATCCATGAAAACTTCCATTCAATGCTCTAATAGATCAGAAAAAATGCTTACCATACATCGCTGGAAGGTACCTAGAGCGTTGCAAAGCCCAAATGGCATACATCGATATGCGAAAGTCCCAAATGGGCACATGAAGGTAGTCTTTTCTTGATCCTTTGTTGCTATGGGAATATGAAAGTAGCCTGTATAGCCATCCAAGAAACAATAATAGGACTTCGCTGCCGGCCTCTCCAACATCTGATCAACAAATGGCAGGGGGTAGTGATCTTTCCTGGTGGCCTGGTTCAGCTTGCGATAATCAATACAGACTCTCCATGTATTCTGTGGTCGTGTGGGGATCATCTCATCGTGACGGTTTGCTACCATGGTGATACTAGACTTCTTTGGCACCACATGCATGGAACTAACCCACTAACTGTCGGAAATGGGGTATATGATACCAGCCTGAAGAAGCTTGGTTATCTCTATCTTGACAACCTCTGATATAAGTGGGTTCAGTCTACGTTGTCACTGCCTCACTGGCTTCATTTTGTCCTCCAAGAAAATCTGATGCATACACAAAGTAGGGCTAATACCAAGTATATCATCAATTGTCCACCCAATAGCTTTCTGATGTTGGCTGAGAAGATCTAATAGACGCTGCTTCTGTTCTGGCTCAAGATCTCTAGCAATAATTACCGGTCTCTGCTCATCTTCACCTAAGTAGGCATACTTAAGGTGCTCAGGCAATGCCTTCAATTCCATTCTCAGTGGCTGAACAATCCTTGGAAGAGATTTTTCAGAAATTGCTTCCTCTATAGATACCTTTGTTTCCTTGGCAAAAATAGCCTCACAGAGTAAATCTGAGCCACCGACATCATCCTCTGCATCACTTGCATCGCAACCAATGTCTCCCAATGAAATATCTGCTCTGTCAAACCTGCTCACCCAAACTGTGTCAAAAAGCTCAGCCTCCTCGCAATCCGACTCAACCAGCACATCAATGCTCAAAAGTGAATGATCCTCATCGGGATATCTCATCACATCTAGAATACTGAACTGAACAACTGTGTCGCCAAACTCCATGGTAAGTGTTCCTGCGTGTACAGTGATTTTTGTCCTTGATGTCTTCAGGAACGGTCGTCCAAGAATCAATGGAGGTTGGCCTGAAGCTACATCTCCCTCTATATCCAAAATATAGAAATCCGCTGGAAAAATTAATTCCTTTACCTTGACTAATACATCTTCTATCACTCCTACTGGATGTGTGAAACTACGGTTAGCCAACTATATAACAACTCTAGTGGACTGAAGTGGGCCAATACTGAGTGCCTGAAAAATAGACTTAGGCATAACATTAATAGAAGCTCCTAGGTCTAGCATAGCATCCCCAAAAGTGTTGTCTTCAATCACACATGGCATGGTAAATACACCAGGATCTTTGCACTTCTGAGGCATCAGCTGAATCATACTTGATACATTCTTCCCCATGTTGACCAACTCATTCCCCTTAAGCTTCCTCTTATGAATGCACAGATCCTTCAGAAACTTGGCATATTTTGGGATGTGCTTGATGATTCTCAATAATGGAATGTTCACTTCCACTTTGCTAAATGTGTCCACAAGCCCTTGAAGTTTCTCTACCTTTTCTTCTTCAGTGTTTCTTCTTGAAGGTACTGACCTCTGAGGAAAGGGTAAAGACACTAGGGCATCCAATATGGTCCGTGAAGCATCTCTCTGCTCCTCGCATACCGAATCTGGGACTGGCACTGGTGCAGATGCTGCTGAGTCAGAAGTAGTCTTACCACTCCGCAATGTGATGCCACTGACATTCCTCTGGGGTTCGGAATGGTTTGCGAAGGTAACTGACTGGACCCCTATGACTGAGACTGCATAATGCTGGACGCTATCTGACTAAGCTGTCTCTCCAGATTCTATTGCTACTGCATCTGTTGCTACATCTCCTACACAAGCTCCTCCAACTTTCGCACTGAAGACTCTGGTCTAGTAGGTTGAGACTGTTGTGCCTTAATTGGAGTTGCATTCTGATGAACAACCAACGGTCTCTGAAAAGATGGAGGTGGCTGATATGGCTTCTACTGCTACTGATGCACATTCCCATACCTCAAATTTGGCTGATCTTTTCATCCTGGGTTGTAAGTGGGAGTCATGGGATCATACTGCCTATACCCAGGTTGTGACTGATAAAATTGAGACCTTGGTTGAAAAACATTTGCTATAGCTGCCTGATCCGTCAAGTTAGAACTCCCCTCTTATTGTAGCATGGGGCAAACATCAGTCACATGAATGGAACTAGAACAAATCCCATAGGTGCTCACCGACTGAATAGACTGCATCAATGGTTATTGAGCCTACTTCAGAGCTATTTGTCTAACTATAGAAGTTAACTCCTGCAATTCAGTCTTAAGCTCCTGGTTATCTATCATGGGCACTAGAATCTCATTCACCCCTCTGGTAAGCAACTGTTTGCTCCCAAACTGTTGTGCATTGGCTGCATAATTGAGATGAGCTCCCTTGCTTTTGCAGGTGTCTTGTTCACCAATGCTCCCCCACTGGCTGCGTCAATCATACATCGATCCATAGGAAGTCCCTCATAAAATGACTGGATGAGTATCTTCTCACTGAGATGGTGATGAGGACAACTGGTACATAACTTTTTAAAACACTCCCAATACTCATGCAATGTGTCTTCTGTCAATTATTGAATAACATAGATACTTCTTCTGATAGCCGCAGACTGTGAAGCTGGAAAAAATTTCTCTAGGAATGATCTCTTCATCTCAGCCCAACATGTGATAGATCCGGGTGGTAAAGCATAAAGCCAATCCTTTGCTCCTCCCGCAAATGAAAATGGAAAAGCTCTCAAGATAATATCCTCCTCACTAATGCCATGCAGTTTCATGGTGGAACAAACCACATGGAGCTCCTGTAAGTGTCGGGTAGGGTCTTCTCCAGCTGATCCATTGAATTTAGGTAGAAAATGAATAATCCCAGATCGTAGCTCAAAATATACATCAAGGTCTAGATACTGAATGCACAATGAATGATAAGAAACATCTGTTGGATCGAAGCGGATCGCTAGAGGGGGGGTGAATAGCGATAGAAACTTTTCTTTGAATTCGTTCGGTAAATCACGAGTAGACACAGTGGAAGATAAATCTAAAATAGAAGAGACAATGGGTTTTTTACTTGGTTCGTAGCCGAAGGCTACTACTCCAAGGCCCTAGTGGTCCTTGACCACGCACGGAGGGCAAAACACTAAACGAACTCCTTCTCGTTAGAGATAGGAGTTAAACGAATACAAAAACTCAAGAAAGACTCAAGGTAGAGGGACACTCCCCCTCTCCTTGATATGATTTAAAGCTCGAAATAAGAACAACTTATATAAATTAAAGATTATACCGACGACTTTTGAAGACTTGAATCTTGGAGCTTGAGTCGTCGTCTCGGCAGCGCTTCGTCGTAGGGATGTCGGAGACTCGTAGCGTATCGGAAGCACTTGGAAGCTTTTTAATTGATGAAAAACCCTAGGACAAGCCCTCCTTTTATAGCCTTTAAGCCCCTCATCGAATGGGTCTTCAACCAATAGGAATTGGGCACAAAACCTCCTTAAAAAATGGTGATAGAGCTTGACTTCTCGAGGCTGATCCTTGACCATCAGTCGATTGATGGCCATCATTAGTCGACTGATGGTAGCATCACGAGCATCGACCTCGACGATCGACCGATTGACGGCAATGAGTCCTCCAAGCCGGGCAATGATCGATGCTTGCTGCAAGTCAAAGTTAGCTCAACAAAAACATAATTCCAACGGTCGTCGACCATCCGATCTCGACCTAGACCATCTATAGGATGTGTTTGGTCGGATCTATGCTTAAGATCATCCCCGTAAAGAGGATACGACCTCACTTACGCTCGCACACATGAGCTTACCTCGATACTTACTGTGTCGCTTTCGCTTTCGGCCTTCCACTCGATTCCTTCGGCTCCCTCCGAAGTCACTCGAGTGTCGCCCGACTACCGCGGCTTCCTCCGGGTGTCGCTAGCCTTCAGCTCCAGCTTTAGCACTTTTCTGCACACTCGATTCAGCTCGTGAGATAATGATATATCCTTGACTTTGCATCTTTTGTCATAATCAAAATACAGGTTCGACTTAGGTGCCCCTGCACCAACAACATCTGGCACTGCGAGCTCCCTAAGTGTTCGATGGTTTACCATATCCAAATCATGTCCCACAAGACTAGCACTCTCACTTGTAGTTCAAATCCGGTGTGCTCGCTGTAGTGCGTGAAAAGTCCGATTAATTTTTGGGTCAAGCTCAAGTAAATCTTCGCTGGATGATCTTGTCATGCACTGCACACAAGTAAAAGGTTAGAAAGCTCAAACAAGCAAGAATATCTAAAAGAAATTATTGCAACTCTAACAACTAACTGACACCGCTAACAACTTCCCTGGCAACGATGCCAAAAATTGGTGGGTGAAACCTAACAATTTAGTTACCAAACCTTCTCTATGCCAAGATAACACAGGGAACGCCCCAAATCGTCTCCCACAAAAGGCAATGGTGTAAGTCAATGCTAGAGTTAAGGTTTTTCTTACTAAAATGGGGGTTTGGCTTTGAAGATTACACAACTACATTGATAACAGGAATTAAGGAGATAAACCATAACAATGAAGATAAATTTTGCATTCAATAATTGAAAACTGAAAGTAAATAGAACAAACTATTCTAATCAGCAATTCATCGAACAATAGAAATGCAAGCTAACCAAACAACCACATAACTAACAATTCATTCAAAATCAAGTAGAAGAAATTGACAACTATCAACTTGATGCAAGAAATAGTAATTAAGCAATTCTCCCAATGATGAACCCCCGAGTAATGATCAGAAAACTCCAACGAATTCAACGGAGCTCAATCGAGTCTCCGGAATGAACAAATGGTGTGGATGGCATAAAATTCCCAATCTGGAAATCTCGTGTATCTTCTTGCTCGCTCGAATCCGATGTGGCTAGGAGGTTGTCATCAAAGTGAAACTCCTCCATGAATCCATAGAAGGAGGGAACAACCAGCTGTGGTGTGGAAAACTCGTCGATGATTTCAAATAGGATGACCTCTTCATCAGATTCGAGGAAGAAGATGGCGGTGGACAACATTGACACCGTGCACGTGGACTCTCGATGGGAGATGACCAGCGACGACTAACTCCGACGAGCAGCAGCTGTGATCCCAGCTCCTACTTCCTCTGCTAGCACGTAGACGAAGGCCGGCATCATGCGATGGAAGAAACCTCTGTGCACCGTGTGATGAAAGGGAATGGGAAAATGTTGATTTACTTAAGTGAATTTCCCTAGCCGTTCGATCCAATGCCTTCCCATCTCAGCCACTCATTTAGACCTAGGGTTTAATAAGTCCAATTAATCTCTCCCTAAGTAGGCTGATCAAGCAAATCCGATGGCTGCGATTGATTTGATCAAGATCGACGGCTGCGATCGCTTCAATTAGGCCCTCTTTCCATATTTCCTACAAAATCACATACAATTCGTGAAAAATACTGAAATTATAGGAATTAACGCAATCAATCACAAATAGACTCAATATGCAAAAACATACTGAATAGTCATAATTACTCCATCAAAGGGCCTAAAATATTGGATCCATAAGTAAAAATAGCGCAATAAAAATGAAGCTATCAACTGCTCCGAGTCAACTAGGCTTCCAAGCATCAAACACTCGCCCAGTCAACTGGTCCATAATCCCAATCGACTGGTAAGCCTCAACCATGAGGTTTAACCCAAATATGATCCCCTCATACTTGACACTCACCTATAGCCTAGACCAAAGCTTTCTAGCCACCTCCATCAGTCTCACGCCTCTCGGATCCCTCAAGTCTGAGACTCTTCATCCTTCACGTTAGCTTTCAGGTGCTTCCATCGGCTATGTCATGCTAACCAAGACTTTTACCAAGGTTCATTTGGACTTATGTCGCCAAGACTCCATGCTTGGACTTTACACTGCCAAAACACTAGACTTAAGCTGCCAAGACTACATGCTTAGATTTTACACTACCAGCACCATACCCTTGGACTTTTCAATTGCCAAGACCCATGCTTGGACTTTCACAAATGCCAATGTCACACCCCGAGAGTATGCCGAGCCGAAAAAAATGGACAATATCTCCCCTGTATGTGACACGATATCCTATTGATACAAGACCTTTCGGTCACAATCACATAACATATACATATATGTATACTAAAATCACAACGGAAATCATCAGATAGAGTAAAAACACTTGACATCACTGCATATCGGTATGACTAACACAAAAATAAGAAAGTACCGTAACCAAAATCAGAAAGAACATGTAAAACACCAACAATGTCCAACACCACAAACCATCATATGAAACCAAGTCAATAATAAAACACCTACGACAAACCAAAAGCTAGGACCCTCGGAAGTGAGATGAGATGATGCTAGCCAGTGATGCTCCAAGCCCATCACGAAGTTGGCTACCTGTTATCTGGGCGACAAGAAACCCAGGGTATGTGGTGGTGAGTATAAAACTCAGCGGTAATAAGAATAGAAGTGCATGCATAATATATATATCACATGCGAGTCAACAATATACTGTCTAAAGTTATAATAGATATACACAAGTATGATATAACAGCTATATAACCAACTAATCAACAATAATAACATAAGGTAATGATGTATCTGAAGATCAAAAACGGTGCAACTCATACAACTGGAGTATAAGTACCATAATACAACACCTACATCATAGTAGAGCAATACTAACTCTATAATCATCAAAATCGTCATACAAACATTCTATGACAAATACAACAATGAACCGAGTCCATCCCATATCACCTCAAGGTAATGGTCAAAGGTATACAACAGTCTGACCAACTCAACACTAGTAATCCACACACGACCATATAGAATATGCAAGGGGAATGCAAGATGATATACAATCAAATGCAACAAGCATAGCTCAAACAAATGCAACATCACAACGATCATATATATATATATATATATATATATATATATATATATATATATATATATATATATATATATATATATATATATATATATGCAAATGCAATCAACAACGGCAATACAGATGCATGGTCATGCCTGTGCACCCTACTCGCTACCACTACCCCAGTGTGGCCTAGGTGGCACGACATGATAATTGTTCCAACTTAACAACAATCATTGCTCTCGAGTGACTGAGTGAGCAGTATGAACAAGTAGCATATAAGCGTAAAGAGCTAGCTACACAATGGAGGTCCTTGTTGCTGGCCACTCCGACTGTAACTATCCATGAGTGGTCAAGTGTCACACACCGAGGACAACTGTACGCTACTCCAACAACCACTATCAATAGTGGGGCGAGTGCGGTACAACAAATGCTCTACCCTCACACCAGTTACTTCGCCACAAGTAACCTGGGAGGTAGGATGACTGACGACCCTCTCAACCACAAGGGAGACCAAAGTCGCCAGCATACATGTAAATGACATGAATGCACAATCACACATATATACATCCGCCACAGACTCTCTATTCTACAGAGAGTCATACTCAACTGATCAACACACTCTCTATTCTACAGAGAGTCATACTCAACTGATAAATACACTCTCTATCTTATAGAGAGTCATACTCAACTGATCAACACACTCTCTATCCTACAGGGAGTCATACTCAACTAATCAACACACTCTCTATTCTGTAGAGAGTCATACTCAACTGATCAACATACTCTCTATTCTGTAGAGAGTTATACTCGATTGATCACAACCAAGCTAGGACCACCGGTCCATAGTGATACACTATCCACAATCCACATGACCATACATAAACACATGATTCAAAATGGATACGCGATTCGTAACCTTCATACCATGTATGGAATATAATGTGACAATCAACTCTACATCTAAGTCATCACCCATCCCCTGGATCAATTGTCTAAATTGCACAATTTGGATCTACAACTGAATTTAGCTACGTACACGTAGGTATACCACTATAGGTCAAGTTACCATAATCTCTATAATTCATAATAATGATGAATGAATAGATAACAACAATGACAGAGCATTTAAGTGCAAAGAAAAGTATCAAGCAGCAAAAAAATTAGAGTGAAGTCAAGATCTAAGTGACAATAATATGCAATCTCATGCATCAAGGTTTAGCTACTACCTGAACAGGATAGGAAATATTACCTACTTGTGATAAAGTTCGTAATAATAATATCTTCACGGTTGCGATCCCGTCTCGTATCCACGTCCTGCACATATCATAACATTATGGTTAAGTGCAAGCATACAACGAATGATCGAATTGAATCCTACATCAACTTCGTATCCCAATCAACTAGATTAATCTAGTTATCCAATTAACCTAATCAAGCCTTCACATTAATCTCGATCAACCATTAGACCAATTAACAACCTATTATGCATTTATAAACACCCATATATGAACTTACCAACATTATCTACACTTGCACCACTCCTTAATCTCAAGTGGAGATATCACATCCAAATCACATAACTGAAGTAGAGACAACCAATGTCAATCACCTGTAATTAAATTAAAACCATCATGTATGTAATTCAACCAACTAACCACTTAAATATCAGCTTACCATGAACTAGCTATACAATTATTCTACACCCACTAATCAATTCAACATATAACCTTACATTTAGCACATTCACAGCTTCATCCACAACAATTTACAGCTTACCTCAAGATCATTCCAATCCAAAAATATATCAATCATAACAACGACAATAGCCAATATCCTTACTGCAAAACCAGATCCAGGTTTATCGCAATACAACCAAACCCTAAGCTCAACCTCGCTCCATCACTCTTCTCAATCACAGTTGGCAATTCCCCCAACTCAAGCCCAAACCATCCCTCCGATCACACTGTCGACACTGCCCATGACTCACAAATCAACACCAATGGCCATCGCTGGATAGCAGATAAAGGAGAACAACGAGAGGTATACCTGAGTTTGCAGCTTCACCGGTGACACTTCCCCCAAATGCACTGTTCGTCGGAAAGATCCTTTGTTTCCCTAACACCATAGTTTAATGAGCAATCGAATGGAAAGGGTTGTGATCGGAGTGGATCTCATCCGAGATCGAGGAGGAGGAATCACACCTTACCTTGCTCCGGCGACCACCGTGAAGAACGACCTTCAATCGAACCGCTGCCAACACAAACTCTCAACTGTACACCCCTTCATCGTCAGTGTGTCTATGGCATCGTCAAGGCGGGTTGCCGCCACTTGCCGCGAGGAGAAAGATCGCGAGAAGAAGGGGGTCACGAGGAGTTGGGTGCGGTGGAGAGGAAGTCACAGTGAGGAAATCGCGAGAAGAGAAAATCGCAAGGTGAGAAGGAGAAAGAGTCGCGCGAATGGGGGAAAGGAAACTGCAACTCGGTAAATGCTCAAGTAGAAGAGAACGACAGGGAATAAAGGTTGGACGGTGAGAAAATGCTCCTGCGTAGAAGCTGATTTTTTATGAGGAACATGTGAAGCCGTCGAGCTCGCGGTGAGAAATGCAGAAACTCTCGGTCTAAAGAACCGGGTCGGGTTGGAAAGCATCCGGGTCGGGTTTTTACCCCATAAGATCAAACCTAGGTTCAATTAACCCCTATCCATTAAACCTAGGTTAGGTTTTAATTAAAGTCCTAACCATGTATTTTTTTTCGCCGTATTTTACATTCTCCCCCACTTAATAAAATTTGGTCCCTAAATTTCATACTTAAATGTGAAAATTAATTCAAGAAATTTCTTGAACTACTACATACCTCAAGTGAACAGATGAGGGTACCGAGCTCGGATGGTATCTTCTAGCTCCCACGTAGCCTCCTCATCAGTATGATGCTGCCATCCAACCTTTACAAGTCGGATGGTTTTTTTCCGCAACTAACGCTCCTTGCAACCAATAACTCACACTGGAATCTACTCATAAGTCACATTAGGCTGAAGTGGAATCGGTACCTCTTTCGGAACATGACCAGAACGCGGCATGTATTTCCCCAGCATAGAAACATGAAATATATTATGAACACCCACAAGTGTCATAGGTAAAGCCAACCGGTAAGCTACACCCCCAATCTGCTCCAATATCTTAATGGACCAATGTAGCGTGATGCTAATTTTCCTTTTAGCCCAAATCTTTTGACTCCTTTGGTGGGTGAAACTCGTAGGAATACATGATCCCCGACTAGGAATTCCAAAGGTCTTCGCCTCTAGTCCACATAACTCTTCTGCCGATCCTGTGCCTCAGATAACGGTCATCTGATTACTTGCACCAACTCTGCATCATGATGAATACTTTGTGGCCCCAGCAATTGTCGCTCCTCAACCTCCTCTCACAACATGGGAGATCTACAGGGTCTTCCATATAAGGCCTCAAAAGGAGCCATCTGAATGGAGGAGTGATAACTGTTATTGTTGGTAAACTCCACTAAAAGAATGTGATCCTCCCAACTGCCTCCAAAATTCATGACACACGATCTCAATAAATCATCCAAAGTCTGAATGGTACACTCAGACTGTCCATCTGTTTGTGGATGAAATGTTTTACTGAGTCGAAGCTCTGTGCCCATGGCCTGCTGAAGACTCTGCTAAAATTGTGAGGTAAATTGCGAATCTCTATCGAATATAATACTCAAAGGTACTCCATGCAATCTGACAATCTCTTGACATAACTCTGCCAGACGGTCCAGCGAGTCCATCCCACGAATAGGAAGGAAATGAGAAGATTTGGTTAATTGATCCACAATCACCCAAATCGTATTATGTCCTTTACGGGTTCTAAGCAATCCCGTAATGAAATTCATAGTAATGTGCTCCCACTTCCATTCTGAAATTGGAATTTCATGAAGCAATCCAGCAGGTTTATGATGTTCATCCTTCACCTGCTGGCATACTAAACATCGAGCAAAAAAGTCTACAATATCTCTCTTCATATTGTTCCACCAGTATAAACTGTTGGTGATCGATTGGAAGCTAGAGGGGGGGTGAATAGCTTGTTTTTCGTCTCTACAAAAAGATTAGCAGAATCACAACAAAAATAATAATAACACAAATGAAAAACAATGCTAACACGATTCTTTTACGTGGTTCGAAGATAACGCTCCTACTCCACGGTGATCCTTGAGGTGGATCAACCCTAATCAATACCACTATGAAGCTTTCCTTTACAACACTTCTCCTCTTCTTACAAAAGATGTAGATGAAGCTTAGAGAGGAGAAAGAGATTTAGAATCACTAGAAAGCTTTGAAAAATTGTGGAGGCTTGAGAGTATTATCAGAGAATAAGCATTAACCCCAAAAACCTCCACCATCCCTCTTTTTATAGAGAGAAGGTTGATTTTCTTGTTGTGCGAGAATCGATCATTGTCGGTTAACGGCTCGAATAGTCAGATTCGTGGGATTCAGAGTCGTTACCTCCAACGACACTCTCATCAGTCCACTGATCCCTCTATCAGTCGACTGATGGAGTGATCAGTCGAGTGATCACAGGCCGTAGTCGAGTAAGACTCCATTTTGTGCCCGTGTTTAACTTGATCAGTTGACTGCCACTGTTGGCAGTCGACTGATCATAACATCAGTCGATTGCCACAACCAAAGCGAATGATCGATGGTCGTGGTTTCATTCTCGACTCGAGCACTGATCAATGATCGATACATCGTATCAGTCGATTGATACTCATCAAGTATGAATAATTCATATTTGATTACACCCCCTAGACCTAGACCTAACCTTCTAGCTCTTCCTTAAGCCTTGCGCCTCCAGGATCCCTCCGAGTCTGTGACTTGTTCATCCTTTGCGCTTTGCTTCCAAGAGCTTCCTTCGGTTTTGTCATGTCTTTTGGGTTTCCTTTTGCCAAAGCATTCTTGGACTTTACGCCGCCAAGTCTACATGCTTGGACTTACGCTTCCAAGACTTGCCTTTGGTCTTCCTTTGCCAAAGTCCGTTTGGACTTAATGCCGCCAAGACAACATGCTTGGTCTTATGCCACCAAACCTTTACCTTGGACTTTTCTTGCCAAGCTCATACTTGGACTTTGCCTTTACCAAGTCTTCATACTTGGATTTCCCTGTTACTTGAACATGTTCACAATTAGATCACAAATTGTTGCCTAACTTAGATGATTATCCAAACATCAAAACATATAAATGCTTGGGTCATTGTTGCACCAACAATCTCCCCCTTTTTGATGTTTGGCAATCATTTAAGTTATGTCTTCTAAAGATACACACATAATCATATATCCAATTCTAACTTAAACATTTCTTCTCCCCCTTTGACATACATCAAAAAGAGAAGAAATCATATATTTCATAAATGCGTTGTAATCTTGAACTAAGGTATAGAATTTGAAATTTAGCTCCCCCTTAATTCAGGATATAGTTCATGATGAGTGAAAGACATGTGGAGCAAAAGCCTATCAAACAATTTGAAGGTTTAAATCCTAACTTTGCACCAACAATATAAATTTGGGGATGAAGAAGATACATTTTATGAAACTCTCCCTAAAACACCGCATTAAACTGTCCTAAACATTTGTTTATATTCAATATTATCATGCTAAAGTTTTAGGACATCAAAGATATACTAAATATCAGAAAGTGGAGCTATTTTTCAGAAAACATAGTGTATCAGCCAACTAGTTTCTGACCCAGTCGACTGCTACGCCTGAAACCCGAATTTCAGCCTTTTCAGCCCAAATTCAAAAATGCGTTAGAAATTCCAAAAACCTCGAAAAATCACGAAATTTTGTGTACACATTTCTGAAATCATACTTTAACAAAAAAAAATATTTTGAAAAATATATGTTTTCCATATTTCAAGATTGATACAAACTTGGAAAGTGACAAAAGTTCTAATGTTTTTGCAAACTTTGTATCACTTTTGTGTTTCACTTAAAAACTGTTTTTTAAAATATGATAAACATAGTTTAAAATATGTTTTATTTGACATTTCCAATCATGTTCTTGGAGCTATATGCACATCAATTGTGTATAAGCCTTCCCAATGATTGGTCCAATGAAGGATCAATATCACTAGATGACACTTTGGTCCATAGTAATGCATCATAACAAGCATGATGAACCAAGTGCATCTTCCTAACATCTCACATGTTGTCTAAGTGGCTCAATACAAAAATCATAGTTTCTTAGGTATTTTTTGAGATGCTTAAAGGTATAAATCCTAGGATTTCTATAGGATCATGCAAACCTACACCTTTATTCAACCAAGCACATTCCAAGTTCTCTCCTAAGTGATGAAAATTCTACCTCGGGGAGAGTCTTGGTAAATATGTCGGCTAGGTTGGACTTGGATTCAATGTAATTAAGCTTAATGTCGCCCTTAGCCACATGATCTCTAATGAAGTGATGTTTCACTTCAATGTGCTTAGTCCTAGAGTGATGCACTGGATTTTTGGTTAAGTTTATGGTGCTCACATTGTCACAAAATACTTTCATGTTGGAGTAAGATAGCTCATAATCTTCTAAGGTATGTTTCATCCATAGTAGTTGAGCTACACAACCACCCATAGCCACATACTCGGCCTCGGTGGTGGATAGGGCAACACAAGGTTGCTTCCTACTACTCCAACTAACTAGGGAGGACCCAAGGAATTGGCATCCACCACTAATACTCTTCCGATCCAATTTGCAACCGGCATAATCGGAATCGGTGTACCCAACCAAATCAAAAGACCTAGTCCTAGGGTACCATAGTCTTACATTTAGTGTGCCTTTAATATATCTTAAGATTCTCTTAACGGCAACTAAATGAGATTCTTTTGCACAAGATTGATACCTAGCACACATACCAACCGCAAATAATATGTCGGGTCTACTAGCAGTTAAGTACAAAAGGCTACCAATCATGCTCCTATAGAGTGTGAGATCAATTTGTTTGCCTTCATTATCACTATCTATTTTTGTATTGGTTGTCATTGGAGGTGAAACTACCTTAGCATTTTCCAAACCAAATTTATTAATCATTTCCTTAGCATATTTGATTTGGTAAATATAAATTCCTTCACTTGTTTGTTTGACTTGCAATCCTAGGAAGAAATTTAATTCCCCAACTAGACTCATTTCAAACTCTTTTTCCATATTCTTAATAAAGTCTTCGAGAAGTTCATCATTTGTTGACCCAAAGATAATGTCATCAACATATACTTGGGCTACAAAGATGTCCGTTGATGTTGACTTTATAAATAGAGTTTGATCTACACTACCCCTCTTAAAGTCCTTAGAGATTAAGAAAGATGATAATCTTTCATACCAAGCCCGGGGAGCTTGTTTCAAACCATACAAAGCTTTCCTAAGCTTGTATACATGGTTTGGATAGTCCATATTCTCAAACCCGGGAGGTTGTTCTACCTATACCTCTTCCTTAATAAACCCATTTAGGAATGCCGATTTGACATCCATTTGATGAAGTTTGAAACCCATATAGGAGGCATACCCTAATAGTATCCTAATAGACTCTAATCTAGCAACCGGGGCATATGTTTCATCATAGTCAAGTCCTTCAACTTGATTAAATCCCCTTGCAACTAATCTTGCCTTATTCCTAGTAATATTCCCTTAGTCATCTAGTTTGTTCCTAAAGACCCATCTTGTAGTAATGATGGTGTTTTCATTAGGTCTAGGAACTAACTCTCATACTTGACTCCTTTCAAATTGAGCAAATTCATCTTGCATTGCTAAGATCCAATCCGGATCAAGTAATGCATCTTTGATTGTTTTGGGCTCAATTTGAGAAATTAGAGCTATATGGCTAGTGGAATCCCTATGAAATGACCTAGTCCTAACACCTTGAGATAATTCACCCACAATTTGATCTAAGGGGTGATTTTGATGAACTCTTATGGTTCTAGGAGGTGTATTAATTTGAGTTTGATCATAATTAATCTCAATCCTTTGCTCATCATCGGAATCACCTCTTACTCCCCCTTGATTCAATCCTCCCCCTTGATCATTACCCCCTAAGATTAAATCTTGAAATTGTTGGGTAATTTCTTGATTTTCATTATTAATATCATCATCAATAGGGGATTTCCTAGGGTATGTATTGGAAGTTTCATCAAATTGGACATTTGAAGATTCCTCAATCTTTTGAGTCCTTTTATTGTAAACTCTATACCCTACACTAGTGGATGAGTATCCAACTAGGATTTCCTCATCCGCTTTGGACTCAAACTTACCTAGGTTGTCTTTGGTATTTAAAATATAGACTTTGCATCCAAAGACCTTAAAATAATGAATTGTTGGAATTGTACCATTCCACAATTCAAATGGAGTTTTTCCTAAAAACCTATGAATTAATACACTATTTTGGATATAGCAAGCGGTATTAACCGCTTCTGCCCGCAAGTAGCTAGGTAAGGAGTATACATTAAGCATTGTCCTAGCCGCTTCTTATAGGGCACGATTCTTCCTTTCCACAACCCCATTTTATTGGGGTGTTCTAGGAAAAGAAAATTCGTGCTTGTGCCCTTGTTCTAGACAAAAAGTTGAGAAATTTGAATTCTCAAATTCTCCACCATGATCACTACGGATCCGATTGATTTTGAGTTTTCTTTCATTCTCTACTCTCTTACTAAATCCTATGATTATTCCTAGGGTTTCATCTTTATTTTTTAAGAAGAATACCCAAGTAAACCTAGAGAAATCATCTACTATTACT
This sequence comes from Wurfbainia villosa, assembly GCA_025175895.1. Taxonomy (NCBI): domain Eukaryota; kingdom Viridiplantae; phylum Streptophyta; class Magnoliopsida; order Zingiberales; family Zingiberaceae; genus Wurfbainia; species Wurfbainia villosa. The sequence goes on along the minus strand of CM046000.1, from coordinate 75,209,213 downwards.
AGGAAATATCTACTACCAACCATAGAAGGGGTACTATGACAATTAAATAAGTCCATATGTAAAAGTTCTAAAGGTAAAGCGGTACTAAGTAAATTTTTACCTTTGTGTGATGTTTTTGATTATTTCCCTTCTTGGCATACATCACACATTTTGTCCTTGAGAAATTTGACTTTAGGCAACCCTTTGACTAACTTCATTTTTGCTATTTTGGCTATGTTCTTCATGTTTATGTGTCCTAGTCTCCTATGCCAAAGCCAACTTTCTTCCTCTTTTGCAATAAGACACTTAGTAGAAGCATTAGTAGCATAGGATAAATCAACATAATATATATTTGATTTCCTAAAACCTACTAACATGCAATCATTTAGAGTTTTGTGTCTTATAAAACATGTTGAGGAATCAAATTTAACATCAAAGTTCGCATCACATAGTTGGCTTACACTAAGTAAATTAAATTTCATATTTTTAACTAATAGAACTTTATGAATGGCAAGATTGGGGGATACCTCAATTGTGCCCTTTCCTAGAATCTTAAGTTTGCCGCTATTACCAAATGATACCTTTCCCTTGCTAGTGTGGTTGATAGTGGAGAATTTTCTCTCATCACCGGTCATGTGTTTTGAGCACCCACTATCAACGATCCACAAGCTTGGTTCTTCTACCTATATCACATGAAAAATACAATCCTTAGGTACCCAAATCTTAGGACCACTAGCATCAATTAGAAATTGCTTTTAATTATGGTTTTTCTACTAACAAGGGATGTAAATGCTACCTCCTTTTCCTTAGGCCTATATCCTAGTCCGGCCTTGTTGTAAATAGCCCTTTGATCCTTAATTATCATGTCTAGGTATTTAGACCCATTAGTAAATTTTTTTAAGCATGCTCTTAAGTTACCTATTTATTTTCTCAATTCATCATTTTCATCTCTAAGGGTACATGCATCATCATCACAAGGTAATTTATCACAAGATGGTTCTACACTCTTAAGTGATTTAATCTCTACTTTTAAGTCCTTAATCCAAGTTTTCGATCTATTCAATGCATTTTGAAGACATGCAATTGTCTTGTAAAGTAAATCTACCTAGGGGAGTTGTTTACCTCATCATCATCACTTGATGATGATTTGTCGCTTGAAGAAGAAGATGAGGACTCCTCACTTGAGCTCCCGGCTTCTTCCTCCAATGCCATGAGGGCTAGATTCTGTTGGATCGAGAAGCGTCGCTAGAGGGGGGGGTGAATAGCGATCGTAAATCTTTTCTTTTTCGTTCGTTCAATACGCAAAGTAAGCACAGCAGAAAATAAATGAACACGTTTATTTTACTTGGTTCACAACCCAGCGGTTGCTACTCCAAGGCCCTATCGGTCCTAGACCGCGTACGGAGGGCAAAGCACTAAAACGTCTCCTCCTCGTTGGAGGTAGGAGACAACGATTACAAAAACCGAATACACGAGGATGAGGCAACAAGCCTACCTCACCTCGTTATGAAGATAAAAAATACAGAATATAATATCAAAAATATTACTTGAATCTGCTGCCGACGAAGAAGATCTGAGGTTGTCGTCGCGTCGGCGTTATGACGGTGTTGAAGCGTTGGCGTTGTAGGAGCACTTGATGAATAATTGATGTTCTTTGGAGATGAATCCTCCCCTCCTTTTATAGACTTTAGCCTCTGAATTTGTCTCCTATTTCTTTGGAACGGATCATGAATTTTTCCAAATTTTTATCGGGCCGCGTACAAACGTTATCCGCTTTGACCTAGCGCAAAGCCGAATCGTCGCCATCACCGATCGATGCCTCTCATCACCGATCGATGATACGATCGATGCATCTCATCGATCGATCGATAATACGATCGCCTAATGTCCGCAATGACCGCCACCGCCACTTCGCAGAAGAGATTAGCTCGAAAATTATAAATACGAGGTTTTCTAACCGTCCTATCTCGACCTAGACCTTCCACAGGAAGTCTTAGTCGAATCGTCGCCTACGGTCGTCCCCGTAAAGAGGACACGACCTTACAATCTCTCACTCACACGAGCTTACCTCGATAGTAGCTCTCGCTTCCGGCCTTCCACTCGATTCCTTCGGCTCCCTCCAAATTCACTCAAGTGTCGCCCGACCACCACGGCTTCCTCCGGGTGTCGCTAGCCTTCAGTTCCAGCTTTAGTACTTTTCTACACACTTGATTTAGCTCGTGAGATAACAATATAAACTTAACTTTGTGTCTTTGCCATAATCAAAACACAGGTTCGATTATCTAGTGCCCTTGCACCAACAATCTCCCCCTTTTTGATCTATGGCAAACCAACACAAAGTTAAGGGAAATTAAAGCATAAAACACATATAGTTGATGATGAATGCCATTCCCAAAAACTCTCCCTTAACCAAAACTCCCCCTTAACCCTAGGTGAGTTTTGAAAGAGATACTTTAGTTTTCAAAAACAAATTTTGTGTTTCAAAATGAAATTTTGTGTTACTCCCCCTTAACTTTCGCTCTTCTCCCCCTTTTGCCATAAATCAAAAAAGAGTGTTGGGGTTTTTGTATAAAATAGGGGTTTAAAACAATGTCGTTTATGAATGCATCTAGATAAATCAAATATGAGTCCAAGCATGCGTCTAGCAATAGTTAGATAGATTGGTTCGAGGTGTGTCCCTCTGCACCAATAATCTAAAGATTTATAATATAACCCTTAAGATTAGTTTGCTCTCCCCCTTAGTCAAATATATGAAGTATAAGAGATGTAGGGGGCGCTAAACTTTGGCCTCAGAGTTGTTAAGTACAATAGTTGAGAAAATAAGTAGTATTTTGAAGGGATTGTTTCAAGTATATTTCAATTATCCTTAACATCTCACCCATTCTATGTGTCTCATAATTTGTTCACCTTATATGTTTTGTGAGATGATTTTAAATTGATTAAAGATAGTCAACCTTGGGTTAGATTCAGATTTAACCTTTAGATCGTTAAGTAACTTTTCGAGAAACTGGCTTCCAGGTCGTGGCGAGGCACAGGGGCCTTCTTTGATCGGAACAACGACCACTTCCTTAGACAAAGCCAAATTCAAGAAAATATTACTTAAGTCACTTAGGGTTACTTACTGGTCTAACTAGTTTAGGATACGGCGAGGTAGCTTCAGCTAGTTCCACTCGGTCAAGTGCACCAAGCTAGATACGCCTTATCTAGCTCGAATACACGAGACTTTGTCTCCCTTACGCATACTATCATCTCGCCCGGCGTCCGATACTATATTATCAAGAGTTGACTAACTAGTTATTTATGAAAAGAGGCTCCCGAGGCTCAATCTTTCAAGGATTTTAGTTGGTTATGTACGTATTCTAAGTAAGTTCACAAGTTAATGAAATTCTAAGCATGCAATGGATTTGCTAAGTAAGCGGGTATACTATTTTAGTGTTAGCTCCCCCTAGACCATTGAACCAATAAGGTCTATTTAAATAATGAACTTGATCCTGAGGAATCCAATACTTATTAGTCCTAATATGTGAATTTAATAAAACCTTTGGGACCCATGATTGGACTCTTTGATGACTACGATTTACGATAGACATATAAGACCTATTCGTAGTCTTTGACTTAAACTGAGTCCGGCTTTGTTGTACACGGCTCTTTGGGTTCCAAGTAGTCGGTTAAGGTTCTTAGATCCCAACGTGAACTTTTCCAACCTAGCCTCGACCTCTTGAACTTGGTCTTTCAAGAGAGAATTCTCCTTCTCAAGTTTTTCATTTTGGTTTGAGTTTCTCTCTTGAACTTGACTAGTTGAAGTGGTTAGAGTAGCCTCTTGCTTGAGGGTTTCAACCTCCTCAAGTAACGACTCAACCCTAGACTCGGACTTAGTTAATTTCCTATTAAACAGTTTAATTGTAATCTGTAAAGTGTACTAATTAAAGAGAAATCAACCTTAACTTTCCCTTTGGTCCGCTTTGAGTTTTCTCTCAAATAATCTTCGGTCGAGTCGGAGTTGTAGTTGGACTCGGCGGATTCTGACTCGGACTCCTCCGCTTCTTGCCATGTAAGCTATGTCTTCTCTGTTGTCCCAAGTTGCATGGAAGGCTTTCCTTGCTCCCTTTTTCTTTGGTTCTCATTCTTCAATTTCTTTCTTTCTTGTCGAACTATTCTCCGCACAATATTGACTATTATGGCCTCCTCTTGGATTCGGATTCGTCTTGGGTTCGAGTTCATCTACTTGCCTAGTAGGTGGCTTGCTTCTTTGTCCCGCAAGTAGAGCAATACCTCTCTCGGATCAGTTAGTTTGCTCATGAAGTTCAAACTCGGAAAATAATTCATCTAACCTAAGCTCGATAGGTCCTTAGAGACCTTGTAGGCATCGACCATGGATGCCCACAAGGTAGTCCTAGGAAATGAATTAAGAACGACCTTAATAGGTCACGGTTTTCGACCTTGTGTCCGATGGTGTGTAGGCCGTTGACAATGTCCTCGGACGCTGGCGCGTGTAGTTGTGTTGCCGCCTCGTGTTCCTGCATCTTGAGGTTATACAACTTATTGAAAAGAAGGTCAATATACCTTAGCATCGGGTGTTCCTTCGTAGCTCAATTAATTTATTCCATAGGTCCTTGGCGCTAATGAATGGTCCGATGCGGTTGAGTTCCTCCTTGGACAAGCCGCATTGCAATATTTGGGTTGCTCTTGCATCGGCTTCGATTTGCCTCTTGGTTGCATTTGTCCACTTGTTGAAATCCAAGGGCTCTCCTTGATCATTGGTGGGTAAAGCAAAGCCGGTTTGGATTATTATCCAAGTCTCGACTTGTGTTTTCAAGAAACACTCCATCCGACCTTTCCAATAACGGAAATCATCTCCGTTAAAGAACGGAGGTCGGGTGGTGCTATATCCTCAATGTGAGCCATTAAGTATCTTGCAAAACACAAATAAAACTAAAGAGAATTCCAAGACTTGGTCTTGGATTAGTAATGCGGGAATAGAAAAAACAGAAATAAATAAGGAGGATAAAAAACTAAAAAATTTGAAACTTACGACCTTCGATGTCCCCGAAAGGGTACTAAACGCTGGATTTTGGGGCTGAAACAGCTTGTTAGGTAAACCCCGTAAAAGTGTAGATCTTTCAGAGAGCTTCGATTTGGTGGGTAGATCGCTTCGTGAGTCCACTTGTAGGTAAAAGGTTATGCTCGCTTGATCGTGAGGTACTCAAGGAGATTAGTACTAGCAAAAACACAACCAAAACTATGTACCAAGACTTGGTCTTGGATTAGTAGGGAAACAAAACCTAAGAAATATACGAATCAAAAAATACGAAAAGAAAACCAAAACGGCTAGATTGGTGGTTTCACCAAATCTTAGCGCCGCCTGATACCAATTGTTGGATCGAGAAGCGCCGCTAGAGGGGGTGAATAGCGATCGTAAATCTTTTCTTTTCGCTCGCTCAATACGCAAAGTAAGCACAGCGGAAAATAAATGAACACGTTTATTTTACTTGGTTCACAACCCAGCGGTTGTTACTCCAAGGCCCTATCGGTCCTAGACCGCGTCACGGAGGGCAAAGCACTAAAACGCTCCTCCTCGCTGGAGGTAGGAGACAACGATTACAAAACCGAATACACGAGGATGAGGCAACAAGCCTACCTCACCTCGTTATGAAGATAAAAATACAGAATATAATATCAAAATATGAATCACGACGAAGAAGATCTGAGGTTGCGTCGCGTCACGGCGTTATGAGTGTTGAAGCGTGGCGTTGTAGGAGCACTTGATGAATAATTGATGTTCTTTGGAGATGAATCCTCCTCCTTTTATAGACTTTAGCCTCTGAATTTGTCTCCTATTTCTTTGGAACGGATCATGAATTTTTCCAAATTTTATCGCTGGCGGCGCCAAACGTTATCCGCTTGACCTAGCGCAAAGTCAATCGCCGCCATCACCGATCGATGTTTTCATCACGATCGATGATACGATCGATGATCTCATCACGACCGATAACAATGATCGCCTAATGTCCAAAGAATGATCACCGCCACTTCGCGCAGAAGAGATTAGCTCGAAAATGATAAATACGACGGTTTTCTAATCCGTCCGATTCGACCTAGACCTTCCACAGAAGTCTTAGTCGACCCGCTTACGGCCGCCCCTCGAAAGAGGACACGACCTTACAATCTCTCACTCACACGAGCTTACCTCGATAGTAGCTCTTGCTTCCGGCCTTCCACTCGATTCCTTCGGCTCCCTCCGAATTCACTCAAGTGTCGCCCGACCACCACGGCTTCCTCCGGGTGTCGCTAGCCTTCAGCTCCAGCTTTAGTACTTTTCTGCACACTTGATTTAGCTCGTGAGATAACAATATAAACTTAACTTTGTGTCTTTGCCATAATCAAAACACAGGTTCGATTATCTAGTGCCCCTGCACCAACAGATTCCGGGTGGCATGACATACTTCTTCATCGTCGGAAGAGTCCTCCATGCTTAAGGTGTCCCATGTTTGTGCCACCATTGCCTCCTTCTTCTCCTTCTTTTCCTTCTTTTTCTTTTCCTTCTCCTCCTTTTTCTTTAGTTCCGGGCAATTTGGCTTTATATGCCCTTTCTTGTGCAACCAAAATAAGTTACGTTAGGTGTAGAATTTGAACTATTTGAAGACTTACCTCTTGAGGATTGGAACAACCTCCTCACATCTTTCTTGGTAAGCTTCCTTGACTTCCCACCAAACTTCTTGACATAATGAGTCGCCTCGCTTGCCGATAGCTCATCTTCACTACTCGACGAGTCTTCCTCGGATTCGGATGAGGAGAACATTTCTTTCTTCTCCTTCTTCTTTTTGTCCTTCTTTCCTACAAAAAGAGCTATACCCTTCTCTTTGGATGAAGTGTTAGCTTGTTCATGTAATTGAAATTCATAAAATAACTCATCTAACTTAACCAATGAGAGATCCCTAGAGACCTTATAGGCATCTACCATTGAGGCCCATAAGGTTGTTCTAGGGAAAGCTTGGAGCACATACCTTACGAGGTCTCGGTTGTCGACCTTCTCACCTATTACATGTAGTCCGTTGACTACTTCTTTGAAGCGACTGTGCATTTGGCTCACGGTCTCATTTGTCTTCATGGAGAAGCTTTGAAGTTGGCCAATTAGGAGATCTCTCTTGGCCCTTCTTGTTTCCTTGGATCCTTCGTTGAGCTCTATCAACTTCTCCCAAAGCTCCTTTGCCGATTCAAATGGCCCCACCTTGCTTAATTTCTCTTTTGACAAACCACATTGAAGTGTGGTTGTTGCCTTTGCATTGGCTTGAGCCTTCTTGGCCATGTCTCTCATCCAATCCTTCGTCGGTATGGGTGCTCCGTGTTCATCGATCGGCTTCTCGAAACCATCTACAACACTAAACCAATTTTCAATATTATTCATTAAATAATACTCTATCCTACCTTTCCAATAGTCGAAGTCATTGTCGTCGAAGAACGGAGGCCTCGCCGTGCTATACCCCTCTTGGAAAGCCATTTGCTCTGGTTGATTGTTAGACCTTCCGATATGATCCAGGCTCTGATACCACTTATTAATGATCGATTGGAAGCTAGAGGGGGGGTGAATAGCTTGTTTTTCGTCTCTACAAAACGATTAGCGTAAGCACAACAAAAATAATAATAACACAAATGAAAAACAATGCTAACACGATTCTTTTACATGGTTCGGAGATAACGCTCCTACTCCACGGTGATCCTTGAGGTGAATCAACCCTAATCAATACCACTATGAAGCTTTCCTTTACAACACTTCTCCTCTTCTTACAAAAGATGTAGATGAAGCTTGGAGAGGAGAAAGAGATTTAGAATCACTAGAAAGCTTTGAAAAATCGTGGAGGCTTGAGAGTATTATCAGAGAATAAGCATTAACCCCAAAAACCTCCACCAGCCCTCTTTTTATAGAGAGAAGGCTGATTTTCCTATTGGAGCACCATCAGTCGACTGATGCACAGAATCAGTCGACTGTCGGCGCAGTTAATGGCTTCGGAATAGTCAAATTTGCGGGATTCAGAGTCGTTACCTCCAACGACACTCTCATCAGTCAACTGATCCCTCCATCAGTCGACTGATGGAGTGATCAGTCGAGTGATCACAGGCCGCAATCGAGTAAGACTCCATTTTGTGCCCATGTTTAACTTGATTAGTCGACTGCCATCGCTGGGCCGATTATCGCAACATCACGATCATCGCCACGACCAAAGCAATGATCGATGGTCGTGGTTTCATCCCCGACTCACCGAGCACCGACGATCCGATCGATACTCATCAAGTATGAATAATTCATACTTGATTACACCCCCTAGACCTAGACCCAACCTTCTAGCTCTTCCTTAAGCCTTGCGCCTCCAGGATCCCTCCGAGTCCGTGACTTGTTCATCCTTTACGCTTTGCTTCCAAGAGCTTCCTTCGATTTTGTCATGTCTTTTGGGTTTCCTTTTTCCAAAGCGTGCTTGGACTTTACACCACCAAGTCTATAGGCTTGGACTTACGCTGCCAAGACTTGCCTTTGGTCTTCCTTTGCCAAAGTCCGTTTGGACTTAATGCCGCCAAGACAACATGCTTGGTCTTATGCCGCCAAACCATTACCTTGGACTCTTCTTGCCAAGCTCATACTTGGACTTTGCCTTTACCAAGTCTTCATACTTGGATTTCCCTGTTACTTGAACATGTTCACAATTAGATCACAAATTGTTGCTTGACTTAGATGATTATCCAAACATCAAAACATATAAATGCTTGGGTCATTGTTGCACCAACATAAACATTTCAAATCTCGGTACATCCGAGTACCACCAGGATGTATAGCAAATCTCGAATGATGTGCTTCATATAGCAACTCTTCCTTAAATTAATGCAACTCCGGAACCCACTATCCTTATCAGAGATGGAGAATTATCTTCTCACAAGAGAAGTCCATCTACAGTCCAAAATCCACTATATCGCTCAGAATTAGAAGTGACTAGGAGACTATAATGACCAATTTCCCTTGTTATATTTGTCCGTGCCCTAGCAACTCTATAGTTGCTACATAGTAGCTAGCCAAAATTCCATGAGCATTCTTTCTCCATACACCTACAAATCAATATAATAACTGCGAAGTTCACGCTATATGTATGACAGTTTATCTTGTAGTTCCTAAACTGTCGTAAGCTTAAGATATGTCTCCTTCAACTCTATCAGATCCGCTCCAATCCCTAAAATGATGCACCCGTGTACAGTACCCTTCCAACCACACTGGAAGGATTGACTAACACTGGTGCAAACGTCAATCATCATCTAGGCCCTGAAACCTATTGGGGATCTCGTGACCGCTAGAGGGGGGTGAATAGCTCGTATTCGTCGTTTGATGGAATTGGATCGTGTTCGTCTCTACAAATCTTGTTAGCACAGTGGAAATATGAAATGCAATAATAAAAGACGACAACATAATCACAACATAAAATATAACGTGGTTCGGAACCAAATGGTTCCTACTCCACGGATTGGGCTCGAATGAGCCATAGCGATGCACACAACACCACTAAGCAATAATACTCCTTCTCGATGATAAGTCGGAGGCGGAGATACCTCTTACAACAATTCTTACAACAATAAGAATGAAATACAAGCAAGATACAAATGAAATACACGAGAAAACGTAAAGAACACTTTACAAATGCACTTTTGGATGCTTTCTTTGTGGTAGCTTGAATTGTACTTGGAGACCCTGATTTGCACCAATAAATTGCCCTAAAACTCCTCAAGAATCGATGGCAAATCCTCCCTCCATGAGCTCCCTTTAAAGCTGTTCCTTGGGCTGGATTTTGCCTAACAGTCGATTGATTAGGACCATTAATCGACTGCCCCTGTAGCCGTTGTCTCACAATGGCATGAAACACGTCGGATAAGTCGAACGGATACACCATCAATCGACTAACGGCTCAATCAGTCGAGTGTTCGGGCCGATCACTCGACTAGAGAGCATTCTGTGCCCGAGATCTCGGCCATCAGTCGACTGATCATCAGATCAGTCGACTGCTCAGGCTAGCAGTCGACTATCAAGCTCTGGCAGTTGACTGCAAGGGCACTTCCCGCAATCAAACCCTAGTTGACTCCCATCAGTCGACTGACCCATGGTCCCAGTCGACTGATACACCTCAAACATGAGATTTTAATCCAAGTATGATGCCCCCAGTGTTGGGTTTCCGGCACCGCGGCGTGTGTGTGTTCGATCATGTTTCGTAAACATGAACACAGCGGAAGCAATAAAAATAATAAATATACATTTATTACAACACACACAACACACGCATGCATATTACAACAAGTGTAGACATAACCGTATATTTAAATTTGCAATAAAAGGAAATTTATCTACGTTATACCTTTCGTATGACGTGTAGCGGGAACGACATCAACCGGAAAGATCCTCGCTAGAATCGTCTCTATCCGTATCCACGCCGAGTTCCTCAGGATGACTTCTCTAAGCCACGAGCTTCGTCTTCGTACGGGTTACTAGCCTCGTGTTGAAGACGACGTGATCGAGAGATGATCACAATCCGAATCCAAATTCGGATCCTAATACGAGTTCTCAAAACTCGCTTCTCCGGAGAGGTATTCGTCAACCAATTGACGAATCCTTCGTCCTCCACCTCAGAGGATTACCGGAGATCGAATCCCCGGTAAGTTAGCCACTGTCGGAGCTCTAACCGTCGTCCAAACGACGCTCCGACGAGAGGAGAACAAGCTGTCCAGAAAACTGGTCAGCTTTGGTGGAGGTGATGGGCGCCGGCCAACCAAGGGAGATAGAGCTCACCTTGATGCCAAACTTGAAGGAGATTACCGGAGCACTAACCAGCAGCAGCTCGACGCCGGCGAGGGGGAAGGAAGCAGCCTTCTGGACGCCGGTTGGAGGAGCTTTGGGCGGCGGCAATAGGTTGGCACCGAGAGCTCCAAGGAGGAGGTGGGCGACAACCTTAGGGCTAGGGGTTTTTGGATTAGGGCTTAATTATCCCTTAAGTCCTCTTTTATAGAGAACTAATTCTCTTAATGGTTATTGGATCATAACCATTAGGCCCGTTAACCCGCTCCATTAAGATAAGTTAAAATAAACCAAACCATGATGGTTTATTTTAAGTTAAAATGAACCGAACCAACTTTTGGTTCATTCGTTTAAAATAAACCAAACCCTTTGGTTTATTCTCCTCCATTGGATTAGAACCAAACCATTTTGGTTCATCCATTACGTCTTCATAAGACTCGGCCCATCCACGCTTCCATTGCGACTGAAACGATTTCATGCTCGCTTCATGTTTGGTCCAACCAAATCTAGTTTCTCTCGGTCTGAGAATCCTTTGGATTACGCTCGTTGTGCGTGTGACCAAATAGGTTCTCGGTTTATGTTGGCCGTCTATAATTAACCATTAATTATAGAACGATCATGAGTGGCACCTAGTAGTACATCATGATCCCCAATTAACCTAAAAGATCAGCGGTTGATCCGTAACTATTTCAAACCCTTCAAGTTTCAAATGAATCGTGCCCCATTCCCTTCACTCATCTTATACCCACTTGGTTCAGGACATGGTCTATAGTGTCAGTCCCCACTAGGCTGACTACGTCACACCTAGCCCAAGTATCATTTCCTCGTCCAACGGATTCTAGTTACTCCACATGTATCGAAGAGTACCTTACTCTAAACATGTAATGCTTTGGCCAAAGACATTAGTAACAATCCGACGAGAGGCCATGGGTATACATCTCCTCGCAAGGAGTGGTGAATCCTTTATAGGCTATTCAAACACCTTCGATCACTTCGACTTATACCCAATCATCCCGGGTCCACATCTCCTTAGAGATATTTGCTTAAGATGTCAAAGCATAAGTCTCTATGATCAAGATGACTTGAATACTACAAGTCAAAGGAACATCGCACTTAAGCCACAGTAAGAACTTCATTGACATATCTATATATGTAGAGAACCATATGAAGTCTTACGGCTGGTCACTCCAATGAACTAGTTACCATAACTAGCATCCACAATTAACTCCGGACATCACTATGTCTCCAGCCAGTGAGAATCAGCTGCTTGGATACACCAAGGAGTATACCTCGTTCTAGTCTCGACAGAATTGATGGTGTCCAAATCCATCAATTCATCGACTAGGGATAATTCCGATACATCACAATTACACATGTAGAGATACTCACTAGTTGTGATCCAATCACAAATTCTCTCATGCTGTGAATCGTATCGTGGACATTCAGTAAATGAGTTTAAGATCCAATCAAATATATAAAACATGTATACTCAAATAGTGAATCTTCATTTATCATATAAATGGTTCATACATAAGGCGATTGCCTTAGGACATCTCTCATATATTACTAACAGACTCCCACTTGGCCTAATGTCAATCACTACGGTATCCAATACCATAAGCTCGAACATGACCCTCAAACTTATTTTGAGGTAATGCCTTAGTCAAGGGATCCGCTAAGTTCCTTTCAGTGGGAATTTTCTCGATTTGTATTTAGTTCCTACTGATGATCTATCTGATAAGATGATAGCGGCGAAGCACATGTTTGGATCGTTGATGAGACCTTGGCTCTTTCGCCTGTGCAATTGCTCCATTGTTATCGCAGTAGACCGGTATTACTTCAATAATGGCCGGAATCACACCAAGTTCATGAACGAACTTCTTAATCCAAACCGCTTCCTTTGCTGCTTCCGAAGATGCAATGTATTCTGCCTCAGTAGTAGAATGCGCTACAGTCTCTTGTTTGGAACTTTTCCAACTCACTGCGCCCCCATTCAAGGTGAACACGTATCCAGACTGAGACCTGGAATCATCCTTGTCTATCTGGAAGCTGGCATCCGTATACTCGCGTATCACCATGTCCCCTTCTCCATATATTAGGAACACATCCTTAGTTCTTCTCAAGTACTTAAGGATCGTCTTAACAGCCACCCAATGATCCATTCCTAGATCGGACTGGTATCTGCTCGTGACACTCAGAGCGTACGATACGTCGGGCCTTGTACATAACATAGCATACAAGATAGATCCTATTGCGGATGCATAGGGAATCTTACTCATGCAAATCCTCTCATCTTCTATGCGCGGACACATAGACTTCGAAAGGTGTACCCCATGCCTGATGGGTAAGAAACCTTTCTTGGATTCGGACATGCTAAACCTCTTTAGCACTCGGTCTATATATGTAGACTGCGAAAGACCAAGCAACCGTTTCGATCTATCTCTATAGATCTTAATCCCGAGGATGTAGGTTGCTTCTCCCAGGTCATTCATGGAGAATGTCTTAGATAACCAAACCTTCACTGACTGTAAGATTGAAACATCGTTTCCTATATGTAGTATGTCATCGACATACAATACTAGGAACACGACTGCACTCCCACTAACCTTCTTGTACACACAAGGTTCGTCTGGATTTTGTGAGAAATCAAACTTTTTGATTGTCTCATCAAAACGGATATTCCACGGATGCTTGCTTCAATCCATAAATGGACCGTCGCAATTTGCATACCTTGGTTTTATCAACCGATGTGAAACCTCGTGCTATATCATATACACGCCTGGTGTTTCCATTAAGGAAAGCTATTTTCACATCCATCTGCCATATCTCATAATCATAATGAGCCTCTATGGCCAGGAGCATCCGAATGGATTTAAGCATAGCTACAGGCGAATAGGTTTCGTCATAATCAACACCTTGCTTTTGACGATATCCTTTCGCCACCAATCTAGCCTTATAGGTAATCACATTACCATCCATGTCGGTTTTCTTCTTGAAAACCCACTTGCACCCTATAGGCTTTATGCCTTCAGGTGGGTCAACCAAGTTCCAAACTTGGTTTTCATACATGAAATCCATTTCCGACTTCATGGCACCAAGCCATTTATCCCTTTCTGAACTTGTCAACACTTCTTCATAATTGGTAGGCTCCTCATCATCAATGAGTAACACGTCGTTCGATTCACTTATGAGAAATCCATATCTCTCAGGAATATTGCGTGTTCTACCAGATCTACGAAGATGTGGTGTTATAATAGGTCCAGCCGATTGCTCATCACTATGAGTTGTCGGCTGTTGTGCTTCACCAGGTATCTCATTAATGTCTATTTGAGTCTCTCGAGCCTCCTCAAGCTCAACGACACTCCCACTATTTTCTTGCAAGAGAAACTCTTTCTCTAGAAACACAGCATGCCTTGAAACAAACACCTTTTGTTCCACAGGATGATAGAATTGGTAACCCCTTGTTTCCTTAGGGTATCCAACAAATAGACATTTATCAGACTTAGCATCCAATTTGTCTGATACAGTACGCTTCACATAAGTAGGACAACCCTATATCTTCAAGTAAGATACATGAGGTTTCTTACCATTCCATATCTCATATGGAGTAGTTGAGACTACCTTGGTAGGCATTCTGTTTAACAAGTAAACAACTGTCTGAAGTGCATAGCCCCAAAAGGACTTGGGAAGAGTCGCATGATTCATCATTGACCTGACCATGTCCAACAAGGTTCGCTTATGCCTCTCAGATACACCATTATGCTGTGGTGTATATGGCGGAGTCCATTAAGACAATATATCATTGTCTCTTAGATAATCAAGAAACTCTTGACTTAAGTATTCACTACCTCGATCCGATCGAAGTATTTTAATACTCTTGTCATGTTGTTTCTCTACTTCATTTCTAAATTCTTTGAACCTTTCAAAGGCTTCAGACTTGTGTTTCATCAAGAACACATACCCAAACCGTGAGTGATCATCGATGAAGGTAATGAAGTAGCTATAGCCTCCTAAAGCTTGAGTTGACATAGGTCCACATACATCAGTATGTATTAGACCTAGTAACTCTCCCACTCGTTCACCTTTTCCAGTAAAAGGTAACTTAGTCATCTTGCCTTTTAAGCATGATTCGCATGTATCGTATGAATCCTATTCAAACGATTCCAGAATTCCACATCGGTGTAATTCGGACATGCATTTCTTGCTTACATGGCCAAGACGACAATACCACATGTAGGAGTCTAATTGATTATCTTTTCGAGCACGCTTGTTGCTTGCTTCGATATTGAAAATATCACTAGATACGTCCAACGTATAAACACCATTGCTTAAAGTTCCAGTCACTTAAAGAACTCCATTCAAAGTTATGTAACAACAATTGTTACTAAAAGTCAAATGGTACCCATTTCTATTTAAACAAGAAATAGAAATGATGTTCTTTATCAACGAAGGAACATAAAAGCAATTGTCCAGTTCTAAGAACGTTCCGATGGCGAGTGCAGCAACCGTTGCTCCATTCCCAACACGTAAATTTGACTCTCCCTTGATGAGTCTTCTTCTATTCCTTAGCCCATGTATGTCATTACATATATGTGAGCCACACCCAGTATCAAATACCCAAGTGTCTGAGGAAATAGAATGATAATCAATAAAGAAGATTTCTGAAGAAGATGGGGCATCCGATGCCTTATCCTTCTTCACGGACTCAAGATAAATCTTGCACTTTCTTCGCAAATGGCCCTACTTGCCATAATGATGGCAAGTGCCCTTTTGAGCTGGTTCTGCCTTTTTAGCCATTTTCTTCTTCCCCTTCTGTTGTTCCTTTGACTCCCTTTTAGAACCTTTCTTCGAGGAATCAACTAACAACACCGTCCCCTGCTCATGCTTCTCAGAAGGCTCCACAGTCTTCAGCATGTTGAGCAGTACCACAGATGAACCTTCTTGCATCTCAGAGGTGAAGAGGAGCTTGGAGACTTCGAACCTTTCGAATCTCACTTGCTTATCAAACAACTCATAAAGATGAAGGACTACGATATGAGCATCCATATGCTCATGCTGCTTTCGTAGCTTGGGTTCCATCGCGGCTAGCATGATGCAACTTGTCAGTTCAGAATCAGTCACATGTTTCTGATAGACCAACAATTGGTCCAGAGTTGCATCATCACTAGGATGGGCGGGAAGAGGTGCTTCGAGGACATACGCAAGTTTTTCACCTTGAGAACAATTCTCAAGTTTCTAAGCCAGTCCAAGAAGTTTGGCCCAGTCAATTTATTCGAATCCAAAATGGAATGCAAATTAAAAGACAACATGATCAATTTTAGAAATACAAAACGAGCATAAATGAGAAAGATGATTTTTAAAATGCATCAATATACATTTATAAATCCCATTCATTTTTCGAATTTCAAAAACCCCAAAATCACTTCGGGAGATCGTAGGTCCATCTCCGAATGGGCTGATATCCATCATAGTTATGAACAACCTTGGAGAGAGTCCAACAAGCCATTCATAACTACGACGGTAGGTATCAACTATACCGATTGCATATCACGTATATGCAACTATCACAATGTGCTATCAACTAATTGAATGTTCACACATACATCGGGTTGTTAACACATTAACAAGTATGCATCATATGCATAGCACCCAACTTCACCTCCCTTTACATCGACCTTGAGAGAGTCCAACAAGCCGATGCTCGTGTTAAAGTCACCCATTAATCAGAAATAGTTTTAATATGGTTAGAGCGCATTCAACCAATTAGCCCAGCTTGGAGAGAGTCCAACAACCAAAGCTAACGATTGACCTCTGACTCTTACCATATTAGTATTAAACTATTCCATGGTTTGAACATGTTCGGGTTCGAGCCGGGCTTGGAGAGAGTCCAACAACCCAAACAAGAAACGAAACTCTGGTTCTAACCATATTAATGGAAGGTGTAGGCTTTAATATTGTTTAAGGGTTTTTATGTCTCATCCTCTTTGCATGCAAATAACTATTATCTACATGGCATGGCATACATGGCATACATCTACATGTCACGACATGCATGGCATAATGTTATGCATCTAATGCAATTACATGGCATACAATTATGTCATGTATATAATTCCTTATATGTCATAACTATTTATGGAAATAAAATATGTTTAAGATTTGATTCTCCAAATCAAATCATAATTAAATTAGGAAATAAATTTCCAAATCTAATCACATATTTTATTTATGGAATTATTTGATTAAGGAAAATCTATTTAGGAAACCAATTTCCTAAATCATTAAAACTACTTATGGAAATAAAATATTTTAAGATTTGATTTCACAAATCAAATCAAGATTAAATTAGGAAACAAATTTCCAAAATCTAATCAAATATTTTATTTATGGAAAATATCAATTTCCATAAATACTTCCAACTTTCCAAAAGTGGAAGATTTCCATAAATACTTCTAGACTTTTCAAAATTGAAAAATTTCCATAAATACTTCTAAATTTCCAAAATTAGAAAATTTCCAGAAATAACATTATGACTATCGCAAAACCATTTTACGATTATGTCGAAACACAACCCGGGCTCTGATACCACTGTTAGGTTTCCGGCACCGCGGCGTGTGTGTGTTCGATCACGTTTCGTAAATATGAACACAGCGGAAGCAATAAAAATAATAAATCTACATTTATTACAACACACACAACACACACATGCATATTACAACAAGTGTAGACATAACCGTAAATTTAAATTTGCAATAAAAGGAAATTTATCTACGTTATACCTTTCGTATGATGTGTAGCGGGAACGACATCAACCGGAACGATTCTCGCTAGAATCGTCTCTATCCGTATCCACGCCGAGTTCCTCGAGATGACTTCGCTAAGCCATGAGCTTCGTCTTCGTACGGGTTACTAGCCTCGTGTTGAAGACGACGTGATCGAGAGATGAACACGATCCGAATCCAAATTCGGATCCTAATACGAGTTCTCAAAACTCACTTCTCCGAAGAGGTATTCATCAACCAATTGACGAATCCTTCATCCTCCACCTCAGAGGATTACCGGAGATCTAACCATCGTCCAAACGACGCTCCGACGAGAGGAGAACAAGCTGTCCAGAAAACTGGACAGCTTTGGTGGAGGTTATGGGTGCCGGCCAACCAAGGGAGATAGAGCTCACCTTGATGCCAAACTTGAAGGAGATCATCGGAGCACTAACCGGCAGCAGCTCGACGGCGGCGAGGGGGAAGGAAGCAGCCTTCTGGATGCCGGTTGGAGGAGCTTTGGGCGGCGGCAATAGGTTGGCGCCGAGAGCTCCAAGGAGGAGGTGGGCGGCAACCTTAGGGCTAGGGGTTTTTGGATTAGGGCTTAATTATCCCTTAAGCCCTCTTTTATAGAGAACTAATTCTCTTAATGGTTATTGGATCATAACCATTAGGCCCGTTAACCCGCTCCATTAAGATAAGTTAAAATAAACCAAACCATGATGGTTTATTTTAAGTTAAAACGAACCGAACCAACTTTTGGTTCATTCGTTTAAAATAAACCAAACCCTTTGGTTTATTCTCCTCCATTGGATTAGAACCAAACCATTTTGGTTCATCCATTACGTCTTCATAAGACTCGGCCCATCCACGCTTCCATTGCGACTGAAATGATTTCATGCTCGCTTCATGTTTGGTCTAACCAAACCTAGTTTCTCTCGGTCTGAGAATCCCATTCTCAAGCTCGTTTTAAATCCTTTGGATTACGCTCGTTGTGCGTGTGACCAAATAGGTTCTCGGTTTATGCTGGCCGTCTATAATTAACCATTAATTATAGAATGATCATGAGTGGCACCTAGTAGTACATCATGATCCCCAATTAACCGAAAAGATCAACGGTTGATCCAGAACTATTTCTGAAACCTTTCAAAGGCTTCGAATGAATCGTGCCCCATTCCCTTCACTCATCTTATACCCACTTGGTTCAGGACATGGTCTATAGTGTCAGTCCCCACTAGGCTGACTACGTCACACCTAGCCCAAGTATCATTTCCTCGTCCTACGGATTCTAGTTACTCCACATGTATCGAAGAGTACCTTACTCTCAACATGTAATGCTTTGGCCAAAGACTTTAGTAACAATCCGACGAGAGGCCATGGGTATACATCTCCTCGCAAGGAGTGGTGAATCCTTTATAGGCTATTCAAACACCTTCGATCACTTCGACTTATACCCAATCATCCCGGGTCCACATCTCCTTAGAGATGCTTGCTTAAGATGTCAAAGCATAAGTCTCTATGATCAAGATGACTTGAATACCGCAAGTCAAAGGAACATCGCACTTAAGCCACAGTAAGAACTTCATTGACATATCTATATATGCAGAGAACCATATGAAGTCTTACGGCTGGTCACTCCAATGAACTAGTTACCATAACTAGCATCCACGATTAACTCCGGACATCACTATGTCTCCAGCCAGTGAGAATCAACTGCTTGGATACACCAAGGAGTATACCTCATGCTAGTCTCGACAGAATTGATGGTGTCCAAATCCATCAATTCATCGACTAGGGATAATTCCGATACATCACAATTACACATGTAGAGATACTCACTAGTTGTGATCCAATCACAAATTCTCTCATGTTGTGAATCGTATCGTGGACATTCAGTAAATGAGTTTAAGATCTAATCAAATACATAAAACATGTATACTCAAATAGTGAATCTTCATTTATCATATAAATGGTTCATACATAAGGTGATTGCCTTAGGACATCTCTCATATATTACTAACACCCATACTTGCTAGACCACCCATAGCCTAGACCTAAGCCTTCTTGCCACCTCCGTCAGCCTCGCGCCTATCAGGTCCCTCTAAGTCGTCCATTACTTATTCATCCATATGCTAGCCTTCAGGTGCTTCCATCGGCTATTGTCATGTTAACGGTGTCTACACCACCAAGGCACATTGGACTTACGGTGCCAAGACTCCTGCTTGGACTTTACACCACCAACCATTGAACTTATGCTACGAAGACTCCCGCTTGGACTTTACGCCGCCAATATTAAACTCTTGGACTTTCCAAATGCCAAGACTCAATCTTGGACTTTCCCTTGCCAACCCATGTTGGACTTTCCATGCCAAGAACACAAGACTTGAACTTTCCCAAATGCCAAGTGTCCCACTTGGACTTTCCATGCCAAGTACCCATGACTTGAACTTTACCATGACAATTACATTGTCATATATTTTGTCAAACATCAAAACATCGCTCGAGTTAAACTCGTATCTAGTCAATTGTGACCTGGGCCGATTGCACCAACAATCTCCCCCATTTTGATGTTTGACAAAACCATATACCTTTGAGTTAGAACACTAACTCAAATCTCCTTACCAATTATCCCAAATTGGTAATTCTACCTTTCTCCCCCTTTTTGACGAACATCAAAAGGTTCTCTCCAAGGAGGTCAATATCTCATATCCCAATGAGATCTTACAATCTCCCCTTGGTCCAAAAATATTTAGGATGCCTACAATCTTCCTAGTGATAAGTCCCATATCACTAAAGAGAGACACTCCTATAAACTTTTCCAATTTCCAAATTGGGTATCTCACATTCTCATTTCTCCCTCTCATGAGGAAAAATAACATCTATCATCCCATGATGGATACCTCCCCCTAAAGGCTTACTCCTCCTTAACCATTGCACCAACAATGTCCTTGGAAAGTCCCTAAGCCAATAGGAACTTTAAACCTCAAAATTAATGTTAAAAGTTCAACATTTAACTTTCCCATACCTTAAATTTGATACATCACCCTAACAACTCTCCTAATCCATATCCAATGGATTTTTACCCTTTATAATGCTTCCCAAAGCATATCCTAGGGTTAGGAGTACTTAGGAAACCCTAACATAGCTGAAAATGGGCTAAACATACCATATTTTCCCGAAATCAGCATTGACAGTTGACTTTATCAGGAAACAGTCGACTGTCGTGCTCATCAGTCGACTGCCAACAAGGGTAGTCGACTGATATCTGCAAAATACAGATTTCAGACTTCAGATTTGATTTTCAGAAATTCATAAATAATTATACGTAATTCGAAAAATCATGAAACTTCATACGTATAATACTTATGACACATACAATGGGTGAAAATGTTAGAAAAATATTTTACCCATAAAATAGAGAAATTGATAAAAAATTCAAAAATAAAGAAAAACTTCAATGTTTGAGCTCACTTTTTATCAACTTCATCAATGGTGATTGCTATCAAAAGATAGACTTCACCAAAGTTTTTCAAAATTATTTTAAAATGTTTTTAAAAACCAATATTGGATCATGATCAATGGGCTCAATGCACATGACTTGCACATTAGCTTTCCCCATGATCCACAACATGATTTTAGATGAGTTTGAGTTCATCTAGATGCAAAAACTATGCACCTTGAACTTAACTCATATCCTATCATCTCACATGTATCTAGGGTGTATAAATATATATATATGTCAATTTAGATGTGAGATGTGAGTTTTGGTTTATCTTACACTATGACTTCATGCATTTTCTAAGGCAACACTACTTGATTCCCTTATAAATAGGACTTCAAGTCATGCCATTGTCCTTAACTCAATTTTTATTAATGTATGAATGATTATGGCATTAATGATGATATAAATAAACACATACTCATAATCATGATGTCATGACATAAGATGGAATCTACGCATACAAGACATTTAACCATAATCCTAAACATGATCATGACATATTAAATGATTAAAAGTAGATATGATGTCATGGCATGTTATATGGAAAATCAAGCATGACAAATAAAATATAAGATATATAATACCTAAATTTTAGCATTAATTGCCATTTGTTATAATTAATCTCATTTTTCCACATTATTACTTATCTCCCAAAGTATGCCAAAAATCCAAAATGGCAAACTAAGACCTCTAAACCTAAATTGTGCCAATTTGATTGATTTTTCATAATTCCAAAAATATATTGGCACATCCTAAAATCTTTTAGGATATAAGATCAAACTTATTTTCAAGATACCCATAACCTTGTAAATGACCTAAAGTGTCACCTTTACCATGGTTAGGTTAACTACCCATCCATTTAAAGTTGGCACACCTAAACCCATCTAGTGTGAATCGATCACGCTCTTAGGAACCCAAAATTTATTTGATCTCCTTAGGTTTACTAGGTATTCCTTAGGAATGACCTCCCTAGATACCCTCCTAATGACCCTTTTAGGCTTGGTAGCCTTGGTCATTTGGGTTTTGCCTAGATCAAATCTAGAGGTAACTCCCCCTTTGACCTTCTTAATGGCTTCCCTAGGTTTCTTCGAAACCCTAGCCACTAGACACACACCTTGGTTACCCTTAGGGATGACTTTCCTAGTAACCTTGGTCTTCCTAGACCTAGTTTGTGTTCCATAATCGAATGAAACATTATGGTAAGTCTCCTTTGTAGGGGATCGATCGGTGTGTATGTGGCCGACTAGAGGGGGGTGAATAGCCCTCTTTCGTTCGATGGTGGAATTCACTTGTCTACAAACAATATTAGCGCAATGGAAAACACAACAAGACAAGCAAATCAAAACAACAAGAATAAAACCAATGCTAACAAAAGGAATATAACGTGGTTCACGGTCTCGCCGCTAATCCACGGTTTGATTCGTCCAAGGTGAATCACTCCTCAATCTATCCACTAGATCTCTCCTTTGCACAAAGCTAGGAGGATGTAACCTCTTTTACACAAGGATCACTCTTCTACAATAGAATGGAGATTAGCACAAGTAGAAGAGTGGAAAAATGTTTAGGGCACTTTGGGAGCTGTTAGGAGTTCAAGCATTAGGCCCCCAAAGCCCCACACCCTTCCTCTTTATAGAGGAAGAGGATTTCTTCCCATTGACACAGGAGCAGTCGACTGATGTTCCTATCAGTCGACTGGTCATGTAGTCGTTGCCCAATAACGGCTGCTTTCCATGTTGGATTCCATCCAACGGCAACATCATCAGTCAACTGATCTTACCATCAGTTGACTGATGGACCATCAGTCGAGTGCTCGACTCCATTCTGTGCCTGACACTGCCTCCATCAGTCGACTGATTCCATTTTGTGCCCGACACTGCCTCCATCACTCGACTCCATTTGAAGATGTTGATGATTTGGTGGAGACCTCCACCTCTAGCATTGAGGGGGAGGAAAGGATTTCCATTCCGGAGCAAGATCAAAATGAAGCTTCTACCTCCGGAAGAAGTGAAGAGGCCTCCACCACCTCCCTAGGTAACTCAAGTGTTGTTATTTTAAATAAAAATCACATAATATGCTTTGAGTGTAGGGAGAAAGGGCATTACAAGAGCAAATGCCCTAAATTGGCTAAGGAAAAGGCATCGGCACTAAAAGTCAACCCAAAGTCAAAGGATGCCGGAGTCCCCACAACTAGAAGCAAAGAGCACATTGTGTGCTTTAAATGCAATCAAAGGGGACATTACCGAAGCCAATTCCCTAGGGGAAGGAAGAAAGGGCAAGAAGGTGTATCTCATGTAGGGGGAGCTTCCAAAGCTAACCCTAAGGTACATTTAAATAATGCACCTTCAATTTCTAGGGATAAAAAGCATGCTAGTAGAAATAATAAGATTTATTGCTTAGGTGCTAAGCATGTTAGTTTCTCTAAGGACAAACCTAGGACTCAAAACACTAGACCTATTTTACCTAAAGAGTCCATTAGAAGAGTTGAAAACCATTTAGGCATTAACCCTAAGAAGGGTAGACACATGCCTAAAAAGAAGAATATTTCCCAAAAGATAAATGAAAACTCAAAATTGGGAAAATTAGAGTTAGAAAACCAAGCCTTGAGGTCAAGGCTAGAAAAACTTGAGAAAACCCTTAGAATCATAGAAAATTCAATTCTAGGGTCAAATGCCCAAAAGTCAAGACCTAAGGTTCAAAAACGGTCTAAGGGCAAGGAAGGTTTGGGTCACAAACCTAAGCCCAATAAGACTTATTATAATGTTCCATTTGATTATGGAACTATTTCTAGGTCTAAAAAAACTAGGGAAGTCATCCCTAAGTCTAGCCATGGTATGTGTCTAGTGGCCAAGGACTTAAGGAAAACCAAGAAGGCCACTAAGAAGGTCATTGGGGGAGTTACCTCTAGAGTTGACCTAGGAAAGACCCAAAAGACTATGACTTTAAAGCCAAAAAGGGTCATTAGGAAGATATCTAGGGAAGTTATCCCTAGAGAATACCTTGTTAACCCAAGGAGCTCCAATAGGTATTCGGTTCCTAAGAGCGTGATCGATTCACGCTAAATGGGTTAGGATATGTCAACCCTAAGTGGATGGGTAGTTAACCTGACCATAGTAGAGTTGACACATTAGGATGTGCCAATATGCCTTGAGAAGTTAAAAATGATTTAAATTGGCACAATTAGAGTTAAAAGGTCATGGTGTGCCATTTTGGGTTTTTGGCACACTAGGGGGAATAATGGTACTAAGGCAAAATGGGATTAATTCCTAGAAATGACATTTTCGATTTAACACTTAGGTATTTTATACCTTAGTATATTTTACTTGCCATGATTTATTTGCCTTTCCATGTCAAGATATCATTTTCATTTTTATCTCTAAAAATGTCACTATCATGTTTTAGACTTATCTTTATATGTCATGTATGCTAAAATGTCATTCACATGCCATGACATCATGATTTTGACACATGCTTAGTTAAATTATATTTATGCCATAATCATCATCATGCATATAACTAAAATGAAATTAAGGACTATGGCATGATTTGATGGGAATCAAATAATATTGCCTAGAAATATACATGAAACCATTAAAAGAAAAAAAACCCACATCTCACTAAAAACTTGACTTGTATGTGTTTTACACATATAGATACAAGTGAGATGTTTAGGAAAAAGAAATTAAAGGTTTCAAAAACATTTTGAAAACATTTTGAAAAACCTTGGTGAAACCTATCTTTTGATAGCTATCACTATTGAATGGGATGATACAAAGAGGGCTCTTTATTGAAGCTTTTCTTAACTTTTGGACTTTGTATCAATCTTCTAATTTAGTGGGTAAAATAAATTTCAAATTTTTTTCACTCATAGTGTTTATGATAAGTAATATACATACCAAATTTCAAGATTTTTAAACTTATGTATATTTACTTATGAATTTCGAAAAGTCATTTAAAATTCAAAAATCAAATGATTATCGATCCGCCATGGTGACCAATCGAGTAATGAGTGTGGCTGATTCGAATTCAATGATCGCCTAAGCTGATTTCAGGTAAACCTTGTTGGTTATGCCCATGTTCAGCTAGGTTAAGGTCCCCTAACCACTCCTAACCCTAGTATATGCTTGGGAGAGCATTAGAAAGGGTGGAAATCCATTGAACATGGATTAGGAGAAGGGTTTAGGGAGAGTATCAATTTTAAGGTGGATGAGAGTTCATTGTTGAACTTTGCCTTAATTTTGATTGGTTAAATGTTCCTATTGGCTTAGGGACTCTCCAAGGACATTGTTGGTGCAATGGTCAAGGGGGAGCAAGCCTCTAGGGGGAGGTATCCATCATGGTAAGATGAATGTGTATTTCCTCATGGGAGAAAAATTGGGTTGCCTCTCTTTAAGTGATATGGGATCACTAGAAAGATTGTAGGCATGTGTTCCTCCAAGGGAGAGATTGTAAGATTTCATTGGGATATGAGACATTCATACCCTTGGGGAGGACCTTTTTGATGTAATGTCAAAAATGGGGAGAAGTTACCAAGTTACCAATTAGGTTTGGAATTCTCATTTGGGATGTGAGAAATGCCAATATGGGAGAATTGGTAGACTTGAGATGGTAGTTTTGTCAATCATCAAAAAGGGGGAGATTGTTGGTGCAATCGGCCCAGGTTGACTCGAGTTTGACTCGAACAGTACTTTGATAGTATTTTGATGATAGACAAAACTCATGATATGGGATTGTCATGGGAAAGTCCAACATGGAGTTGCCATGGAAAATCCAAGCATGGAGCTTGGTGTGGGAAAGTCCAACATGGAGTTGGCATGGAGCATGGTGTGGGAAAGTCCAACATGGAGTTGGAATGGAAAATACAAGCATGGAGCTTGGTGTGGGAAAGTCCAACATGGAGTTGGCATGGAAAATCCAAGCATGGAGCTTGGTGTGGGAAATCCAAAGCATTGCGAAGCCGTGCGCTTGGTGCTTGGTGAGAAATGCATTGCGAAGCCGTGCACTTAGTGCATGTGGGAAGTCTTAAGGACTTGACAAGTTCACTAGGCTCGGGGTCCTTGAGTCGGTGAAGGATGACATTGCGAAGTCGTGTGCTTGGTGCATCCGAGGGACCGCCGGATGGGGAGTGAATGGAGTGATGCCCAAGGGAAGCATACTTCAAGGGCATGAGATGCGAAGGATGACGTTGCGAAGCTGTGCGCTTGGCGCATCCGAGGGACATAGGCCGAGGTGTTAGTAATATATGAGAGATGTCCTAAGGCAATCGCCTTATGTATGAACCATTTATATGATAAATGAAGATTCACTATTTGAGTATACATGTTTTCATGTATTTGATTGGATCTTAAACTCATTTACTGAATGTCCACGATACGATTCACAGCATGAGAGAATTTGTGATTGGATCACAACTAGTGAGTATCTCTATATGTGTAATTATGATGTATCGGAATTATCCCTAGTCTATGAATTGATGGATTTGGACACCATCAATTCTGTCAAGACTAGCACGAGGTATACTCCTTGGTGTATCCAAGCAGCTGATTCTCACTAGTTGGAGACATTGTGATGTCCAGAGTTAATCGTGGATGCTAGTTATGGTAACTAGTTCATTCGAGTGACCAGCCGTAAGACTTCATATGGTTCTCTGCATATATAGATATGTCAATGAAGTTCTTACTATAGCTTAAGTGCGATGTTTCTTTGACTTGCGGTATTCAAGTCATCTTGATCATGGAGACTTATGCTTTGACATCTTAAGCAAACATCTCTAAGGAGATGTGGACCCGGGATGATTGGATATAAGTCGAAGTGATCGAAGGTGTTTGAATAGCCTATAAAGGATTCACCACTCCTTGCAAGGAGATGTATACCCATGGGCTCTCATCGGATTGTTACTAAAGTCTTTGGCCAAAGAATTACATATTTAGAGTAAGGTACTCTTCGATACATGTGCAGTAACTAGAATCCGTAGGACGAGGAAATGATACTTGGGCTAGGTGTGACATAGTCAGCCTAGTGGGGATTGACACTATAGACTATGTCCTGAACCAAGTGGGTATAAGATGAGTGAAGGGAATGGGACACGAATCATTCGAGCTACTAAAGGGTTTCAGAAATAGTTCTGGATCAACCGTTGATCTTTTCGGTTAATTGGGGATCATGATGTACTACTAGGTGCCACTCATGATCGTTCTATAATTAATGGTTAATTATAGACGGCCAACATAAACCGAGAACCTATTTGGTCACACGCACAACGAGCGAAATCCGAAGGATTTAAAACGAGCTTGAGAATGGGATTCTCAGACCGAGAGAAACTAAGTTTGGTTGGACCAAACATGGAGCGAGCATGAAATTATTTCAGTCGCAATGGAAGCGTGGATGGGCCGTGTCTTATGAAGACATAATGGATGGACCAAAATGGTTTGGTTCTAATCCAATGGAGAAGAATAAACCAAAGGGTTTGGTTTATTTTAAACGAATGAACCAAAGTTGGTTCGGTTCGTTTTAACTTAAAATAAACCATCATGGTTTGGTTTATTTTAACTTAAATTAATGGAGCGGGTTAACGGGCCTTATGGTTATGATCCAATAACCATTAAGAGAATTAGTTCTCTATAAAAGAGGGCTTAAGGTGTTGTTAAGCCCTAATCCAAACCCCTTGACCTAAAAGCTGCCGCCCCTCCTCTCCTTGGTGAATTCGGCGCCGACACCTCCCCTTGCCGCCGCCCACCACCAAGCTCCCTTGCTGGCATCCAGAAGGAGCTGTCCTTCCCTTTTTCCGACGTCGAGCTGCTGCCGGAGGAGCTCCGGTGATCTCCCTTGGGTTCGGTAATAAGGTGAGCTTCCACTTTTCCTTTTTGGCCGGCCCCTACTCCTCCACCAAAGCTGTCCAGTTTTCTGGACAGCTTGTTTCCCTCTCATCGGAGCGTCGTTTGGACGACGTTTGGAGCTCCGACAGCGGTGGCCTTGCTGGGGATTCGATCTCCGGTAATCCTCATAGGTGGAGAACGAAGGATTCGTCAAACAGTTGACGAATACCTCTCCGGAGAAGCGAGTTTTGAGGACTCAGTTTTGGATCCGAATTTGGATTCGGATCTTGATCTTCTCTCGATCACATCGTCTTCAACACGAGGCTAGTAACCCGTACGAAGACGAGGCTCGTGACTTAGTGAAGTCATCTCGAAGATACTCGACGTGGATACGGATATAGACGATTCTAGCAAGGATCGTTCCGGTTGATGCCGTACCCGCTACACGTGATACGAAAGGTATACGTAGTTAAATTTCCTTTTATTGCAAAATTTAAATTTACGGTTATGTCTACACATGTTGTACTATGCATGCGTGTGATGTGTGTGTTGTAATAAATTAGATTTATTTTTTTATTCCTTCTATTGTGCAAATGTTTACGAAACATGTTCGAACACACACTCGCCGCGGTGTTGGAAACCCAACAATGGTATCAGAGCCCAGGTTGTGTTTCGACATAATCGTAAAATTGTTTTGCGATAGTCATAATGATATTTCTGGAAATTTTCTACTTTTTGAAAGTTAGAAGTATTTATGGAAATTTTTCAATTTTGAAAAGTCTAGAAGTATTTATGGAAATCTTCCACTTTTGGAAAGATGGAAGTATTTATGGAAATTAATATTTTCATAAATAAAATATTAGATTAGATTTTGGAAACTTGTTTCCTAATTTAATCTTGATTTGATTTGGGAAATCAAATCTTAAAATATTTTAATTCCCATAAGTAGTTTTGATGATTTAGGAAATTGGTTTCCTAAATTGACTTTCCTTAATCAACTATTTCCACAAATAAAATATGTGATTAGATTTGGAAATTTGTTTCCTAATTTAATCATGATTTGATTTGGAGAATCAAATCTTAAACATATTTTATTTTCATAAATAGTTATGACATATAAGGAAATTATATACATGACATAATTGTATGCCATGTAATTGCATTAGATGCATATCATTATGCCATGCGTGTCGTGACATGTAGATGTATGCCATGTATGCCATGTCATATAGATAATAGTTATTTGCATGCAAAGAGGATGAGACATAAAAACCCTTACTCAATATTAAAGCCTACACCTTCCATTAATATGGTTAGAACCAGATTTTCGTTTCTTGTTTGGGTTGTTGGACTCTCTCCAAGCCCGGCTCGAACCCGAACATATTCAAACCATGGAATAGTTTAATACTAATATGGTAAGAGTCAGAGGTCAATCGTTAGCTTTGGTTGTTGGACTCTCTCCAAGCCGGGCTAATTGGTTGAATGCGCTCTAACCATATTAAAACTATTTCTCGATTAATGGGTTGGCTTTAACCTGGAGCATCGGCTTGTTGGACTCTCTCCAAGGTCGATGTAAAGGGAGGTGAAGTTGGGTGCTATGCATATGATGCATACTTGTTAATGTGTTAACAACCCGATGTATGTGTGAACATTCAATTAGTTGATAGCACATTATGATAGTTGCATATACGTGATATGCAATCGATATAGTTGATACCTACCGTCGTAGTTATGAATGGCTTGTTGGACTCTCTCCAAGGTTGTTCATACCTATGATGGATATCAGCCCATTCGGAGATGGACCTACGATCTCCCGAAGTGATTTTGGGGTTTTTGAAATTCGAAAAATGAATGGGATTTATAAATGTATATTGATGCATTTTAAAATCATTTTCTCATATATGCTCATTTTGTATTTCTAAGATTGATCATGATGTCTTTGAATTTGCGTTCCATTTTGGATACGAATAAATTGACTGGGTCGAACTTCTTGGACTGGCTTAGAAACTTGAGAATTGTTCTCAAGGTTGTAAAGCTTGCAAATGTCCTCGAAGTGCCTCTTCCCGCCTGTCCTAGTGACAATGCAACTCTAGACCAATTGTTGGCCTATCAGAAACATGTGATTGATTCTGAACTAGTGAGTTGCATAATGCTAGTCGCGATGGAACCCGAGCTGTGGAAGAAGCATGAGCAAATGGATGCTCATACCTTAGTCTTTCATCTTTATGAGTTGTTTGATGAGTAAGTGAGATTCGAAAGATTCGATATCTCCAAGCTCCTCTTCACCTCTAAGATGCAAGAGGGTTCATCTGTGGTACTGCTCAACATACTGAAGACTGTGGAGCCTTCTGAGAAGCATGAGCAGGGGACAGTGTTGTTAGTCGATTCCTCGAAGATAGTTTCTAAGAGGGAGTCAAAGGAACAATAGAAGGGGAAGAAGAAAAAGGCTAAAAAGGCAGAACCAACTCAAAAAGGGCACTTGACATCATTATGGCAAGGAGGGCCATTGGCGAAGAAATTGCAAGATTTATCTTGAGTTCGTGAAGAAGAATAAGGCATCGGATGCCTCATCTTCTTCAGATATCTTCGTTATTGATTGTCATTCTATTTCCTCAAACACTTGGGTATTGGATACTGGGTGTGGCTCACATATATGTAATGACATACATGGGCTAAGGAATAGAAGAAGACTCGTCAAGGGAGAGTCAAATTTACGTGTTGGGAATGGAGCAAAGGTTGCTGCACTCGCCATCGGAACATATTTGTTGAAACTCCCTGCAGGACTTGTCTTAGAACTGGACAATTGCTTTTATGTTCCTTCGTTGATAAAGAACATCATTTCTATTTCTTGTTTAAATAGAAATGGGTGTCATTTGACGTTTAGTAACAATTGTTGTTATATAACTTTGAATGGTGTGCTTTATGGAACTGGAACTTTGAGTAATGACATTTAAACGTTGGACGTATCCAGTGACATTTTCAATATCGAAGCGAGCAACAAGCGTGCTCGGAAGGATAATCAATTAGACTCCTATATGTGGCATTGTCGTCTTGGCCATGTAAGCAAGAAACGCATGTCCGAATTACACCGATGTGGAATTCTGGAATCGTTTGAATTGGATTCATACGATACATGCGAATCATGCTTAAAAGGCAAGATGACTAAGTTACCTTTTACAGGAAAAGGTGAACGAGTGGGAGAGTTACTAGGTCTAATACATACTGATGTATGTGGACCTATGTCAACTCAAGCTTTAGGAGGCTATAGCTACTTCATTACCTTCACCGATGATCACTCACGGTTTGGGTATGTGTTCTTGATGAAACACAAGTCCAAGCCTTTGAAAGGTTCAAAGAATTCAGAAATGAAGTAGAGAAACAACATGACAAGAGTATTAAAATACTTCGATCGGATCGAGGTGGTGAATACTTAAGTCAAGAGTTTCTTGATTATCTAAGAGACAATGGTATATTGTCTCAATGGACTCCGCCATATACACCACAGCATAATGGTGTATCTGAGAGGCGTAACCGGACCTTGTTGAACATGGTCAGGTCAATGTTGAATAATGCAAATCTTCCCAAGTCCTTTTGGGGCTATGCACTTCAGACATCTATTTACTTGTTAAACAGAATGCCAACCAAGGTAGTCTCTACTACTCCATATGAGATATGGAATAGTAAAAAACCTCATGTATCTTACTTGAAGATATGGGGTTGTCTTGCTTATGTGAAGCAGACTGTATCAGACAAATTGGATGCTAAGTCTGATAAATATCTATTTATTAGATACCCTAAGGAAACAAGGGGTTACCAATTCTATTATCCTGTGGAACAAAAGGTGTTTGTTTCAAGGCATGCTGTGTTTCTAGAGAAAGAGTTTCTCTTGCAAGAAAATAGTGGGAGTGTCGTTGAGCTTGAGGAGGCTCGAGAGACTCAAATAGACATTAATGAGATACCTGGTGAAGCACAACAGCCGACAACTCATAGTGATGAGCAATCGGCTGGACCTATTGTAACACCACATCTTCGTAGATCTGGTAGAACACGCAATATTCCTGAGAGATATGGATTTCTCATAAGTGAATCGAACGACGTGTTACTCATTGATGATGAGGAGCCTACCAATTATGAAGAAGTGCTGACAAGTTCAGAAAAGGATAAATGGCTTGGTACCATGAAGTCGGAAATGGATTTCATGTATGAAAACCAAGTTTGGAACTTGGTTGACCCACCTGAAGGCATAAAGCCTATAGGGTGCAAGTGGGTTTTCAAGAAGAAAACCGACATGGATGGTAATGTGATTACCTATAAGGCTAGATTGGTGGCGAAAGGATATCGTCAAAAGCAAGGTGTTGATTATGACGAAACCTATTCGCCTGTAGCTATGCTTAAATCCATTCGGATGCTCCTGGCCATAGAGGCTCATTATGATTATGAGATATGGCAGATGGATGTGAAAATAGCTTTCCTTAATGGAAACCTGCTCGAGGACGTGTATATGATATAGCCTGAGGGTTTCACATCGGTTGATAAAACCAAGGTATGCAAATTGCGACGATCCATTTATGGATTGAAGCAAGCATCCAGGAGCTGGAATATCTGTTTTCATGAGACAATCAAAAGGTTTGATTTCTCACAAAATCTAGACGAACCTTGTGTGTACAAGAAGGTTAGTGGGAGTGCAGTCGTGTTCCTAGTATTGTATGTCGATGACATATTACTTATAGGAAATGATGTTTTCAATCTTACAGTCAGTTAAGGTTTGGTTATCCAAGACATTCTCCATGAAAGACCTGGGAGAAGCAACCTACATCCTCGGGATTAATATCTATAGAGATAGATCTAAACGGTTGCTTGGTCTTTCGCAATCTACATATATAGACCGAGTGCTAAAGAGGTTTAGCATGTCGGAATCCAAGAAAGGTTTCCTACCCATCAGGCATGGGGTACACCTTTCGAAGTCTATGTGTCCGCGCACAGAAGACGAGAGGATTTGCATGAGTAATATTCCCTATGCATCCGCAATAGGATCTATCATGTATGCTATGTTATGTACGAGGCCCGATGTATCGTACGCTCTGAGTGTCATGAGCAGATACCAGTCTGATTCAGGAATGGATCATTGGGTGGCTGTTAAGACGATCCTTAAGTACTTAAGAAGAACTAAGGATGTGTTCCTAATATATGGAGAAGGGGACATGGTGATACGCGGGTATACGGATGCCAGCTTCCAGACAGACAAGGATGATTCCAGGTCTCAATCTGGATACGTGTTCACTTTGAATGGGGGCGCAGTGAGTTGGAAAAGTTCCAAACAAGAGACTGTAGCGGATTCTACCACTGAGGCATAATACATTGCAGCTTCGGAAGCAGCAAAGGAAGCGGTTTGGATCAAGAAGTTCATTTATGAACTTGGTGTGATTCCATCCATTGTTGAAGCAATACCGGCCTACTACGACAACAATGGAGCAATTGCACAGGCAAAAGAGCCAAGGTCTCATCAACGATCCAAACATGTGCTTCGCCGCTATCATCTTATCAGAGAGATCATTAGTAGGAACGAAATACAAATCGAGAAAATTCCCACTGAAAGGAACTTAGCGGATCCTTTGACTAAAGCATTACCTCAAAGTAAGTTTGAGGGTCATGTTAGAGCTTATGGTATTGGATACCGTAGCGATTGACATTACGCCAAGTGGGAGTCTATTAGTAATATATGAGAGATGTCCTAAGGCAATCGCCTTATGTATGAACCATTTATATGATAAATGAAGATTCACTATTTGAGTATACATGTTTTCATGTATTTGATTGGGGATCATGATGTACTACTAGGTGCCACTCATGATCGTTCTATAATTAATGGTTAATTATAGATGAACAACATAAACCGAGAACCTATTTGGTCACACGTACAACGAGCGTAATCCGAAGGATTTAAAACGAGCTTGAGAATGGGATTCTCAGACCGAGAGAAACTAAGTTTGGTTGGACCAAACATGGAGAGAGCATGAAATTGTTTCAGTCGCAATGGAAGCATGGATGGGCCGTGTCTTATGAAGATATAATGGATGGACCAAAATGGTTTGGTTCTAATCCAATGGAGGAGAATAAACCAAAGGGTTTGATTTATTTTAAACGAATTAACCAAAGTTGGTTCGGTTCGTTTTAACTTAAAATAAACCATCCTGGTTTAGTTTATTTTAACTTAAATTAATGGAGCGGGTTAACGGGCCTTATGGTTATGATCCAATAACCATTAAGAGAATTAGTTCTCTATAAAAGAGGGCTTAAGGTGTTGTTAAGCCCTAATCCAAACCCCTTGACCTAAAAGCTGCCGCCCCTCCTCTCCTTGGTGAATTCAGCGCCAACACCTCCCCTTGCTGCCGCCCACCACCAAGCTCCCTTGCCGGCATCCAGAAGGAGCTGTCCTTCCCTTTTTCCGGCGTCGAGCTGCTGCCGGAGGAGCTCCGGTGATCTCCCTTGGGTTCAGTAATAAGGTGAGCTTCCACCTTTCCTTTTTGGCCGGCCCCTACTCCTCCACCAAAGCTGTCCAGTTTTCTGGACAGCTTGTTTCCCTCTCGTCGGAGCGTCGTTTGGATGTCGTTTGGAGCTCCGACAGCGGTAGCCTTACTGGGGATTCGATCTCCGGTAATCCTCATAGGTGGAGGACGAAGGATTCGTTAAACGGTTGACGAATACCTCTCCGGGGAAGCTATTTTTGAGGACTCAGTTTTGGATCCGAATTTGGATTAGGATCGTGATCTTCTCTCGATCACATCGTCTTCAACACGAGGCTACTAAACCGTACGAAGATGAGGCTCATGACTTAGTGAAGTCATCCCGAAGATACTCGGCGTGGATACGGATAGAGACGATTCTAGCGACGATCGTTCCGGTTGATGCCGTTCCCGCTACACGTGATACGAAAGGTATACGTAGTTAAATTTCCTTTTATTGCAAAATTTAAATTTACGTTTATGTCTACACATGTTGTACTATGCATGCGTGTGACGTGTGTGTTGTAATAAATTAGATTTATTATTTTATTCCTTCCGCTGTGTACATGTTTATGAAATATGTTCGAATACACACTCGCCGCGGTGCCGAAAACCCAACACGAGGGAAGAGAGCTTCGGTGGGGAACTCCATGAGGGATGATGTGGACTTGGCCAAGTGGCTAAGACTGAGTGTCGGAGGCTCAAACTTGATGTTTGAGGGTTTACCCGACTGTCAGATGCTCAAACAACTTGGTGTTTGAGGTTTTGCCCGACAGTAGTCGACTGGCATAGGTGCTAGTTCGACTGGTCCAAGTCGACTAGGGTTCGACTGGTGTTAGACTGCAATTTTGTGCTTGGCAGTCGACTGCTATGGACTGGCAGTCGACTGATGTCGACAACAGTCGACTGCCGAGGGATGACAGTCTATTGATGGGAATGTCGCGAGCACAGAACACTCCGTAGCTGACTTGGCAGTAAACTACTAGGTCACTAGTTGACTGACAGACAAGATCAGTCGACTGGTAGGTGATCCGTTGGAACTTATCCAACGTGGATCTGGCCATTGTGAGACAATGGCTACAGGGGCAGTCGACTGGGGCCTTTTGGCAATCGACTGCTGGGCGCGAAAATAGCTTGATGCAGGTTATAAATGGAGATCAAGTGGGAGGATTTCGCCAAGACTTTAAGGAAGCTATTGGAGGGGAATTGCTGCTGCATTCCAGTCCTTCAAGATCCATCCAAAGCAAGCTACAAGCAAAGGGTTCAAAGCAAGCGTTGTAAAGTGTTTTTTATGTGTATTTCATATTTGTCTTTGTATTGCTTGTATTTCATTACTTAGTGTAATTGCTTGTGAGAGGTTTCTCCACCTCCGACGTGTTGTCGAGAAGGAGCGGTTTAGTTAGTGTCGTGCGCATAACTAGAGCTCGGAGAGCTCTCCCGTGGAGTAGTAACCATTCGGTTCGGAACCATATATATCGTGTGTGTTTGCGTGTAATTGTTTATTGTTGTTATTTCTTTGTTATTCCGCTGCGTACATTAACAACAATTGTAGACAAGCACGCAAGAATGAGTAAATTCCACCATACGATGATTGAGGGCTATTCACCCCCCTCTAGCCGGCCAACACATACACATCGATCCCCTACAACTATTCCCAAAATCACTCCGATCGTATACTCCACTTGCCTATGCAATGACAAGCCTGGGAGTTCACCCGAAACTACATCTGAATACTCTCGGATTATACACACATTCGAGAGACATTTTTATACCATCATTTTAACATCATAACATCCAAGTTAATATCAAGATATCCACATCATATCAACCAAGTCAACAATATAACAACTAAGTCAACTCTCCCGCCATAATATAATATCTCCAACAATCAACCTCTAAACATCTAAAACCAATATCATAACCCTCTGATAATCATCACAGTAATCAACTTAACATCTCACCTGTCAGTGCAAACACAATTAATCCACATGATCTAAATATAGAAATCCTTCTAATCCTATCTATGAATGTTCTAGACAAAGATACCTATAAACTATCAGTATCTCTCAATATATCAAGGTAAACTATAGTAATATCCCAAATGATCAATCCTTCAACCCTCTACATCTCCTCTCGAGTAAAGATGTAAACTCATCCAACTTATTCTCTTGGCGACTGAGCTCATGTAAGTGCAAAAGACTACCATGGAGAACTAAAGTCAACTGCCAAAACGGAGATGCAAATCAAAATGGCTCATAACCCATAACTTCAATCTTGCTCCTTTTATCCAACATTCGGAGACTTATGATTTTAATAATTTGACCTACAATATCTGCTTATCGGTCTCCAACTCTTAAACACTTGTACAGAGTCATTTCTAAACTCCTGACTCGATCCAATATCTTCCAGTAGGATCTTGTAGAAGATCCAAACATCCTAATTCAAATGTAAGCCTATAAACCGTGGGTGGCTTAAAACATCCATTTACATTCTTGAGCTATTAGGTGGTCGTAACCTCTACAAGTCTAACGACTATGTACGATACTCCGATTACCAAATGATCACCCTACTTGATGCTCAAGAATTCCTTGACAATGAGTCAAAAGAATAACACGGGGAAAATACCTTCTCACAACATCACTACACTGTGACCTAGTGATGTACTATTCCCCGAAGATTATTTCCCTGTATCTTCCACCAAGTACCGGCTTAATTCCGATAATGGTATTCAACTAACTCTACTTTCTCTGCACACACAGGTTAAGTACTCAAAAGTACCTTCAAAGTCATAAAACCCAACACGACCATCTCGTGGATCAAAATCCCCATGACACACCATATACTAATCCTCCGTTATCTGCATCACACTAGCATACATGCCCTGTCCATTACCCAACAAGTAATGATCTGACTAACATCGTTAGTGAAAATCCCCAAGACTGTAATGTCTAATCTCCACCAGAAATGTGATGACTTGATCCCTGCTTTTTGACTCGGTATCAGTGGACTCTCAAAGGAAATTCACCTTTTCGACACAGGTTCAAGACTCACAAACTCAACAAGTCATTCCCGTGGTCAACTCATACAACGGTTATGAGTAGTGACTAACACACTACATGTCTTTCCCTGTTATAAACACTAAATGCATAACCAACAAAACTGAAAGTATATATAAATACAAAAGGCAACTTTGCCTGGTCGTCTTGGTAGACGACCCCAGCTACAAGTCTGTACATGTGCCATAACTTTGTCTGTATACACTTGTTGAATAAGTTTAGATAAGTATCTAACTAGAATATAAGTTATCAGGAATTCTTACTTCGTGCTGCTCGAAGCTCATGCCACTGTCGATCCCATCTCACAAAACCAAGATCAAACCAAAACAAAATGAATCCCGAGAATCCAAGACTCAATGAAAACATCATTGTATGACATTGCAAAACATAGGGTTCAGATACCAATAAAGTTGTCACACCCTGAGAGTATGCCGAGCCGAAAAAAATGGACAACATCTCCTCTGTACGTGACATAATATCATGTTGATACAAGACCTTTCGGCCACAATCACACAACATATACATATATATATACTAAAATCACAGCAGAAATCATCAGATAGAGTAAAAACACTCGATATCATTGCATACCGGTATAACTAACACCAAAATAAGAAAGTATTGTAACCAAAATCAGAAAGAACAGGTACAACACCAACAGTGTCCAACACCACAAACTATCATATGAAACCAAGTCCATAACAAAACACCTATGACAAACCAAAAGCCAGAACCCTCGGAAGTGAGATGAGATGATGCCAACCAGCGTTGCTCCAAGCCTATCACGAAGTCGAATACCTATTACCTGGGCGACAAGAAACCTAGGGTTTGTGGTGGTGAGTATAAAACTCAGCAGTAATAAGAATAGAAGTGCATACATAATATATATATCACATGCAAGTCAACAATATACTGTCTAAAGGTATAATAGATATACACTAGTATGATATAACAATTGTATAACCAACTGATCAACAATAATAACATAGGGTATTGACGTACCTAAAGATCGACAATGGTGCAACTCATACAACCTGAGTATAAGTACCATAATACAACACCTACAACATGGTAGAGTAATACTAACTCTATAATCAACAAAATTGCCATACTAACATTCTATGACAAATACAACAATGAACCAGGTCCATCCCGTATCACCTCAAGGTACTAGTCAAAGGTATATAACAGTCTGACCAACTCAACACTTGTAATCCACACACGACCATATAGAATATGCAAGGGGAATGCAAGATGATATACAATCAAATGCAACAACATAGCTCAAACAAATGCAACATCACAACGATCATATATATAGACTCTATCTATATATATTATCATCACACTCAACTATATATATATATATATATACATGTATATGTATATATATATCTGTATATGCAAAAGCCATCAACCACGGCAATGCAGATGCATGGTCATGCCTATGCACCCTACTCACTACCACGACCCCAGTGTTGCCTAAGTGGCACGACATGACAACTGTCTCAACTCAACAACAACCACTACTCTCGAGTGGCCGAGTGGGTAGTATAAACAAGTAGCATATAAGCATAAAGAGATAGCTACACAATGGGGGTCCTTTCTACTGGCCACTCCGACTGTAACTACCCATGAGTGGTCGAGTGTCACACACTCAGGACAATTGTACACTACTCCAACAACCACTGTCAATAGTAGGGCGAGTGCGGCAGAACAAATGCTCTGCCCTCACACCAGTTACTCCGCCACGAGTAACCTGGGAGGCAGGATGACTGATGACCCTCTCAACCATAAGCGAGACCAAGTCACTAGCATGCATGTAAATGACATGAATGCACAGTCACACATACATACATCCACCACAAACTCTCTATCCTACAGAGAGTTATACTCAACTAATCAACACATTCTCTATCATGCAGAGAGTTATACTCAATTGATCAATACACTCTCTATCCTGTAGAGAGTCATACTCAATTGATCAACACACTCTCTATCTTGCAGGGAGTTATACTCAACTAATCAACACACTCTCTATCTTGCAGAGAGTCATACTTAACTAATCAATACACTCTCTATCTTGTAGAGAATCATACTTAATTGATCACAACCAAGATACGACCATCAGTCCGTAGTAACACACTATCCACAATTCACATGACCATACATAAACACATGATCTGAAATGGATACGTGATCCATAACCGTCATACCACGTAAGGAATGTAATATGACAATCAACTCTATATCTAGGTCATCACCCATCCCCTGGATGAATTATCTAAATTGCACAATTCGGATCTACAATCGAATTTAGCTATGTATACGTAGGTAAACCACTATAGGTAAACTTATCATAACCTCTATAATTCATAACAATGATGAATGAATATATAACAACAATGATAGAGCATTTAATGTTGAAGTATTAGGAATACAATCAAAGTCCCACGTTGGTAAGACATGAAAAAGATCATATGCTTATAAGATGAAAAGATATCTCCAATGGTATAAGGCCTTTTGGGTAAAGCCCAAAAATAAAACCATGAGGCCTTAGGCCCAAAGTGGATAATATCATACTATTGTGGAGATATGTAAATCTTATAGGCATTAACAATTGGTATCAGAGTCATGGTCCATGTCAAGCCATGAACCTCGAATGAAGGAAATTGAGCTCCCATGTCCGGATCAAGAGAACTAGACACCAGGTAGGAAGTCCAGTTGGGTTGGGAGGATCGAACAATCGGTAGAAGTCCATTCGTAAGAGCCGGACAATCGCGTAAAGTTCGTAGGTCAGAGGACCGCAGCTTGACAGAAGTCTGTGGGGTTGAGGATCGGACATCAAGCAGAGGATGTCCTTTGAGGACAGATAGGCTTAAGGGGGGGGGGGGGGTGAATGTAGTCCTTCATTTGAGGGGGGGATTGTTGGAGTATTGGGAATACAATCAAAGTCCCACATTGGTAAAACATGGAAAAGATCATGTGCTTATAAGATGAAAAGATATCTCCATTGGTATGAGACCTTTTGGATAAAGCCCAAAAACAAAACCATGAGGGCTTAGGCCCAAAGTGGACAATATCATACCATTGTGGAGATATGTGAATCTTATAGGCACTAACATTTAAGTGCAAAGACAAGTATCAAGCAACAGAAAAATTAGAGTGGAGTCAAGATCTAAGTGACAACAATATGCAATCTCATGCATCAGGGTTTAGCTACTACCTGACCAGGATAGGAAATATTACCCATCTTCATTAAAGCTCGTAATAATAATATCTTCACGGACGCGGTCCTATCTCGTATCCACGTCCTGCACATATCATAACATTATAGTTAAGTGCAAGCATACAACGAATGATCGAATCAAATCCTACATCGACTTCGTATCCCAATCAACTAGATTGATCTAGTTATCCAATTAACCTAATCAAGCCTTCACATTTATCTCGATCAACCATTAGACCAATTAACAACCTATTATGCATTTATAAACACCCATATTTGAACTTACCAACGTTATTTACACTTTCACCACTCCTTGATCTCAAGTGGAGATATCACATCCAAATCACATAACCGAAGTAGAGACAACCAATGTCAATCACTTGTAATTAAATTAAAACCATCATGTATATAATTCAACCACCCACCATTCAAATATCAGCTTACCATGAACTAGCTCTAGAATTTTCTACACCCACTAATCAATTCAATATATAACCTCACATTTAACACATTCACAACTTCATCCGCAACAATTTACAGCTTACCTCAAGATCATTCCGATCCAAAAATATATCAATCACAACAAGACAATAGCCAACAACGTTATTGCAAAACTAGATCGAAGTTTATCGCAATACAACCAAACCCTCAGCTCAGCCCCGCTCCATGACTCTTCTCAATCACAGCCGGCAATTCCCCCAACTCAAGCCCAAACCATCCCTCCGATCACATTGCTGCCACTTCCCATGACTCACAAATCGACACCAACGGCCATCGCTGGATGGCAGATAAAGGAGAACAACAAGAGGTATACTTGAGTTTGCAGCTTCAATGGCGACACTTCCCCCAAATGCACTGTTTGGCGGAAAGATCCTCTGCTGCCCTAACACCACAGTTTAATGAGCAATCAAATGGAAAGGGTTGCGATCGGAGTGGATCTCATCCAAGATCGGGGAGGAGGAACAACACCTTACCTTGCTCCGACAACCACCGTGAAGAATGACCTTCAATCAAACCGCTGCCGACGTAGACTCCCAGCTGCACGCCCCTTCACCGTCGATGCATCCGTGGCACTATCAAGGTGGGTCGCCGTCGCTTGCTGCGAGGAGAAAGATCGCGAGAAGAAGGGGGTCCCAAGGAGTTGGGTGTGGCGGAGAGGAAGTCGAGGTGAGGAAATTGCGAGAAGAGAAGATCGCGAGGTGAGAAGGAGAAAGAGTCGCACGAATGGGGGAAAGGAAACTACAGCTCGGTAAATGCTCGAGGAGAAGATAACGGAAGGGAATAATGGCTGGACAGTGAGAAAATGCTCGCACGCAGAAGTCGATTTGCGATGAGGAAGAGGTGAAGTCGTCGAGCTCACGGTGAGAAATGCAGAAACGCTCGGCCTAAAGAACCGGGTTGTGTTGGAAAGCAACCGGGTTAGGTTTTTTCCCTATAAGATCAAACCTAGGTTCAATTAACCCCTTCCATTAAACCTAGGTTAGGTTTTAATTAAAGTCCTAATTATGCATTTTTTTTCCATCGTATTTTACAGTCAAGACTGATGCTTGGACTTCCCTTTCCAAGATCCATGCTCGAAATTTCACAAATGTCAAGATCCATGCTTGGACTTTCCCTTGTCAACTCTATGTTGGACTTTTCAACTACCAAAGTTCACTTGGACTTTACGTCGTCAAAACTATATACATGAATTTATGCTGTCAAGACTTTACCTTTGAACTTTACCATGCTAAGTATCCATACTTGGTCTTTCCTTGTCAAGTCTCCAAACTTGGACTTCTCATCCCAAGTATTCATACTTGGACTTCCGAGGTTGATTGCTCTAACAATCTCCCTCAAACAATCTCTTCTATATGACTTTGAA
Source organism: Wurfbainia villosa (assembly GCA_025175895.1). Classification (NCBI taxonomy): domain Eukaryota; kingdom Viridiplantae; phylum Streptophyta; class Magnoliopsida; order Zingiberales; family Zingiberaceae; genus Wurfbainia; species Wurfbainia villosa. Next base: position 75,166,685 of record CM046000.1, on the reverse strand, counting down.
TGTCACAATCATCCACTAGTCATATGGTCAAACCATATTGATAACACATTGTTAATTCCATTGTCAAATATTAAAACTCTACTCGACTCCATTCAAATCTGATCAATCATGATCTAGATCGATTGCACCAACAATTTAACTGTTTGTTCATCCTAACGAGTATAACCGTCACATCGATTCCCCCACTTCCTTGATTAGAAAAGAGACTCACTTGAGTATGGATCCGATTTGTTCTCCCGATACCTTCTTTCCCCTGTCGGACATCACTGGGCGAGATAATTGATGTCTGGCTCCTAAGAGCTACCCTAGGCTTTGTGGGTTGGTAGCCCAGCCCCACGGGATTGATTGGTATAAGCACTGTGATTTCTTGGTTTAACTGACTAGAAAAAGTTTGTCTCCCTAAGTGCTAACCCGTTTCATTGCCCTTGCCTTCTGAAGAGGAAAGAATGATCTCGGGTTCACCTCCATATTCCTTTTTAGTGCCCCTATTTGTTTTCAACACTCAACCCTTAGGCCCTGGGAACAGTACTTGCTTCTGAGGACTGAGGGGAACCCACTGAGTTCCCAGAGACTAACCTGGATCTGTGTCCTCTTCTACTTCACGTTGGGGTTAACTCATTAATATTAGTTACTCCTCACATTGAAAACCCCACCTCGTCTTCATAAAGGTAGAGTGGTTATTGCTCGCTCTGAATTCTTCCTGTGCCTTTCACTCCCTTTTCTTCTGGGCTATAAAGGAGGCAGGCCAAAGGACCCTCTTAAGCCCCTTGGAATAGATCTCTTCATTGCAGTCTTTCCCTCCTTTCTTGCTTATGGCCTCCCGCCGGAATCCAAAAGCTGGCCAGGCAACACCTTCTTCCTCCTTCCCTTTCTATGGTTCTAGCTTTAGAGGCGCAAACGATGCCTTTCCCCCCTTACACAATGAGGGCCCTTCGGCAGTATCCCGAGACCTCTGATCTCGCAAGAGAACCATGATTCGACCTCCCCCCCTACTTCCTTTCCTCGTCGTTCGACCTGCCTCTCCACGCGCCCAAGGAGCGATGCCCCTTTACGGAGTCTTTCCACTATAATCTTGTCATCAGGGGATTCTCTCGAAGAATCTGACCCTGAGCCTTTGTCTCCGGAGACCTTGGTAAAAGACACTATGCTATTTTTTTTTGACTCTCAATGAAGGTATCTTCAAGGAATTCCCACGCGCTAATTTTATTTTTCGCATTATAGGATTCGGAGAGCACAAGGGTTGCAGTTGACGTATAGAGTTGTCAAACGGGCCAATCTATGACGGGACAGATCAATCCGTCGTAAATTTAATATTTAGCGGAGAGGGACGGGCCGATCCGCCATCTCGATGGATTGAAAAATTTTCAATCCAACCCAACACAAGACGGGTTGCGGATTAGGCGGGTCAATCCGCGGATCACACAAATTTAAAAAATATATCTAAAATTATTAAGGTATTGAGGGCTTGAGACAGTGATCTATAAGACAGATGAAATACCATGATTAAAAAAATAAACATTTGAAGTAACTAAAATTTTATAATTGAGATTAAATTATCGACCTACAAAGTTGAGTATCGATGTTTTTGATTCCTTTCCAATGTTTCAAAATATCCAAATCTTGATAATATGTAAATGTAAATTTTTGCTCTTCCAAATAAAGATTCAATTGAGATTTTCTAGCCTAGGTAATTATTTGATTTTAATATGTCATTATTTATTATATTGATTAGAATAGTAGTGACAAGATAATTCCTTTGTTCTTTCCTCTTAACTTCTTTTATACTTTGATGAGGTGTATATGTGATAGAAGAATATTGTGATGGTGAAAAATTTATCTTGTTAAAATTAAATATTGGTAAAAAAACTTATACAATTTCATTTTCACATGTTCCATCTTTTGACATTTCACAACCCGTGGGCCAACCCGTCTAGACCCCCGCAATCCGCGCAGGTCGATCCATTTAAGCCTGCCAAAATGACGGGTTGATAAAATTTCAACCCAATCCGCTTAAATTATTTGGTGGGATGGGCCAACCCGACTTGACAACTTTATTGATGTATCCCCTAGGGGTCCGACTCCCCTTGCTCATGTCTTGGATTAAACATCCAGCGAAGTGTGATGAAAATCCGTGGGGAGGAGTTAAGGCACCTTCAAGATGAGGCCACCCAATGCTTGTCGGAAGTGTTTATAGGGACCTTCGTGACAGCTAGAGGGGGGGTGAATAGCATCGTCGCTTGTCGATAGAATTGATTCACATTTGATCATCTACACTCTTGTTAGCATAACGGAATAGTAATGACAAAAAGAAATAACAAGAAACATAATCACAATGCAAGATATAACGTGATTCGGAACCGAATGGGTCGTACTCTATGGATTGAGTTCTACGAGCTCAAGTGATGACAACACCACTAATAAAAATCCTTCTCGACAACACGTCGGAGGCGGAGAAATCTCGTACAATGAATTACAACAAGTAATACAAAGTAAAACAAGCAAATACAAGATGAATATACAAAACAACGTAAAGAAGACTTTACAACTATTGCTTTGGAAGATTTGCTTTTTTGTCGCTTGAATTGCACTTGGAGACCTTGATTTGCAGCAACAAATCGCCTCAAAGAACCGCTGCCAAATCCTCCCTCCACTAGCTCCCTTTAAAGTTGCTTCTTGGGCTGGATATCGCCTACCAGTCGACTGATTGGGACCATCAGTCGACTGCTCTTGAAGTCGTTATCTCACAACCGCCTGAGCCACGTTGAACAAGTGCCAACAGATAGACCATCAGTCGACTGATCATACCCATCAGTGAACTGATAGCTCAATCAGTCGAGTGCTCGCGTCGATCACTCCACTGAAGAGTATTCTGTGCTCGACATCCCGATGAGCAGTCGACTGATCTCTAGATCAGTTGACTGATGACACCATCAGTCGACTGCCCAATGCTAGAAGTCGACTTCTAGGCCATCTTCCTACAGTCAAACCCTAGTTGACTCCCATCAGTCGACTGACCATAGTCTCAGTCAACTGATACACCTCAAACATGAGGTTTTAACCAGGTATGGTGCCCCCATACTTGCTAGACAACCCGTAGTCTAGACCTAAGCCTTCTAGCCACCTCCATCAGCCTCACACATATCGGATCTCTCCAAGTCATCCATGACTTGTTCATCGATACGCTAGCCTTTAGGTGCTTCCATAGGCTATTGTCATGCTAACAGTGGCTACACCGCTAAGGCACATTAGACTTACGCTGCCAAGACTCCCGCTTGGACTTCACGCCGTCAACCATTGGACTTATGCCGCCAATATTCCCCTTGGACTTTCTAAATGCCAAGACTCAAGCTTGGACTTTCCCTTGCCAACCCATATTGGACTTTACATGCCAAGTACTCAAGACTTGGACTTTCCCTTGCCAAGACCCATGCTTGGACTTTTCTTGCCAACCCATGTTGGACTTTCCCTTGCCAAGACCCATCCTTGGGCTTTACATGTCAAATACTCAAGACTTGGACTTTCCTAATGCCAAGTGTCCCACTTGGACTTTCCATGCCAAGTATCCATGACTTGGACTTTACCATGACAATCACATTGTCATTTGTTTTTATCGAACATCAAAACATCACTCGAGTCAAACTCGAGTTAGGTCAATCGTGACCTGAGCCGATTGCACCAATAATTTCTCCCTTTTTGATGTTTGACAAAAATACCCTTGAGTTTGCCCCCTAACTCAAATTCCCTTACCAATTTTTCTAAATTGGTAATTCTACCTTTCTCCCCCTTTTTGACTAACATCAAAAAGGTTCTCTTCAAGGAGGTCAATGTTTCATATCCCAATGAAATCTTACAATCTCCCCCTTAGTCCAAAAACACCTAGGATGTCTACAATCTTTCTAGTGATAAGTCTCATATTACTTAAGAGAGGCAATCCTACAAACTCTCCCTATTTCCAAATTCGGCATCTCAAATCCCATTTTTTCCCCTCACAAGAAAAAATAACATCCATCATCCCATAATGGATACCTCCCCCTAAAAGTTTGCTCCCCCTTGACCATTGCACCAACAATATCCTTGGGAAGTCCCTAAGCCAATAGGAACTCTAAACCATAAAAAATAAGGTTAAAAGTTCAACATTGAACTTTCCAACACCTTAAAATTGATACACACCCTAGCAACTCTCCTAATCCATATCCAATGGATTTTTACCCTTTTTAATACTTCTCAAAGTATATCCTAGGATTAGGAGTGGTTAGGGAACCCTAATATAGTTGAAAATGGGCTAAATATACCTTGTTTTCCCGAAATCAGCATTGGTAGTCGACTCTTTTAGCTACCAGTCGACTACCGTTCACATCAGTCGACTGCCATCCATGGCAATCAACTGATAACTGAAAATTTCGAATTTTAGTTATCAGAAATAAAATTGCAAAAAACATAAGTAATTATACATAATTCGAAAAATCATGAAAATTCATACGTGTAATACATATAACACATACAATGGGTGAAAAATATTTTACCCGTAAAATAGTGAAATTGACACAAAGTTCAAAAGTGAAGAAAAATTTCAATGTTTTAGCTCACTTTGTATCAACTTCATCAATGGTGATTGCTATCAAAAGATAGACTTCACCAAATTTTTTCAATATGATTTTAAAATGTTTTTAAAACCTATATTGGATCATGTTCTTTAGGCTTAAAGTATATAGCTTGCACATTAACTTTCCCCATAATCCACGAATAACATAAGATGAGTTTTAGTTCATCTAGATGCAAAAACTATGCACCTTGAACTTAACTTATATCCTAATATCTCACATGTGTCTAGGGTGTATAAAACATACACAAGTCAATGTGATTGTTAGATATGAGTTTTGTTCTCCTAATCTAGGGTGTCATGCATTTTCTAAAGCAACCTTACTTGATTCCCTTATACATAGGACTTCAAGTTATGCCATAGTCCTTAAATCAATTATAATTACTTTAAATGCATGAATGATCATGGCATAAATGATAACATAAATAAACATAACTAATGATCATGATGTCATGACATATGATATAATCTAAATATATATGACATTAAAAACTAACCCTAAACATACTCATGACATTTTATATAATAAAGATAAATATGATGTCATGGCATGTTATATGGCAAACAAAGTATGACAAATAAAATATAGAGGTATATTTTAGTATTAATTGTCATTTGTTATTATTAAATCCATTTTGCCATATTATCATTTATCTCCCAAGTGTGCCAAAAACCCAAAGTGGCACACTATGACCTCTAAACCTAATTTGTTCCAATTTGATTGATTTTTCATAATCTTCAAGGTATATTGGCACAACCTAAATTCTTTTAGGATCATAATTCAAATCTATTTCCAAGGTCTCCATAACCTTGAAAATAACCTAAAGTGTGACCTTTACTATGGTTAGGTTAACTACCTATCCATTCAAGGTTGGCACACCTAAACCCATCTAGCGTGAATCGATCACGCTCCTAGGAACCCAATACCTATTAGAACTTCTTGGGTTTACTAGGTATTCATTAGGGATAACTTCCCTAGATACCCTCCTAATTCCCCTCTTAGGCTTAGAAGCCTTAGTCATCTTGGTCTTGCCTAGGTTAACTCTAGGGGTTACTCCCGTTGTAACCTTCTTAGTGGGCTCCCTAGGTTTCCTTAAAACCCTAGCTACTAGGCACACACCTTGGTTACCCTTAGGGATGACTTTCCTAGTAACCTTGGTTTTTCTAGACCTAGTTTGAGTTACATAATCAAATGGAACATTGTGGTAGGTCTCATTGGGCTTAGGTTTGTGACCCAAACCTTTCTTGCCCTTGGTGGGACCTTGCTTTCTAAACCCTAAGTTTTGACTCCTATATCCTAGATTTTGATTATTTGACCCTTGCATTTGGTTTTGCATTTTCTTAAGGGTCTTTTCAAGTTTCTCAAGCCTTGACCTCAAAGCTTGATTTTCTAACTCTAGTTGTCCAATTTTTGATTTTTCATCTATTCTTTGGACATGAGACTTCCTAGGCATGTGTCTATGGTTCTTTGGTTTAAAACCTAGATGGTCTTTTATTTTCTTAATAAATTCTCTAGGTAAGATTTTTCTAGAGACATTAGTCCCAAATTTCTCCTTATTTGAAATATGATATGATTTTACACCTAGACAATAACATCTATTTCTAGCATGCTCTTTATGATAAATAGCAAGATTGCTAACATTATTTCTAGCATGCTTTTGCCTATAACTTAAAGAAGATGCATTAATAAATTTTACCTTAGGGTTAGCTTTCAAAACTCCCCTTACTTGTAATGTTCCCTCTTTATCTTTGATTTCCTTCTTCCTAGGGCATTGACTTCTATAGTACCCCTTTTGATGACACTTGAAGTATACTACGAGCTTCTTGCTCTTAATGGTTGAGGCTCTGGTCTCCTTGATCTTTGGCACTGGTGGAACCTTCTTGACCTTTTTAGGACACTTACTCTTATAGTGTCCTTGCTCCCTACACTCAAAATATATTATATGATTTTTAATTTTGACTACAATGTTTGAGTTACCTAGGTCATCGGTGGATGTTTGGGCTTCTTCATCTTCTCGACCGGAGGTAAAAGGTTCCTCTTGAGTTGGCTTCGATATTGAAGATGGTCTCTCCTCCCCCTCAATCCTAGAGGTGGAGGCATCTTCCACTTTTTCTTCTTTCGATTCAAATTTGGATGTTGATTCTCTATCAATTTACGAATCCTCTGTTGGATCGAAGTGGATCGTTAGAAAGGGGGGGTGAATAGCGATAAAACTTTTTCGTACGAATTCGTTTCAAAACACTTATATGCAGCGGAAAGATAAATAAAAAAATAAAAGAGACAAGTAGATTTTTTACTTGGTTCGTAGCCTTCGGCTACTACTCTAAGGCCCTAGTAATCCTTGGTCATGCACGGAGGGCAAATCACTAATGAACTCCTCCTCGTTGGAGGTAGGAGTTAATCGGATACAAAAACCACGAGAGAGACTCGAGATAGAGGGACACTCCCCCTCTTCTCGTTACGATAAAACCAAAATAAAAAGAAGTACATAATTGAATTAAACTTAGATTATACCGACGACTCGTAGATGGAAAGATGAAACCCTAGTCGTCGTGTCTGCAGAGCTTCGTCGTAGGAATGTCGGAGACTCGTAGCGTACCGGAAGCACTTGGAAGCTTTTTAATTGATCAAAAACCCTAAGACAAGCCCTCCTTTTATAGCCTTTGAGCCCCTCATCGAATGAGTCTTCAACCAATCACAAATGGACACAAAACCTCCTTGAAATGGGGTGATAAGCCTTGACTCCTCGAAGCTGATCATTGACCATCAGTCGACTGATGGCCATCATCAGTCGACTGATGGTAGCATCGATCAGTCTTGGCGATGAAACGGTCGGTGATGAAGGCGTTCGAGTCCTCAGTGGCGATCGGTGATGCTAGGCTTGCAAGGCAAAGTTAGCTCAAAGAAAACATTATTTCGACGACCTTCGACCGTCCGATCTCGACCTAGACCATCGATGGGATGTCTTTGGTCGGATCTACGCTTAAGACCATCCCCGTAAGGAGGATACGACCTCACTTACGCTCACACACACGAGCTTACCTCAATACTTACTGCGTCGCTTTCGCTTTTGGCCTTCCACTCGATTCCTTCGGCTCCCTCCGAAGTCACTCGAGTGTCGCCCGACCACCGCGGCTTCCTCCGGGTGTCGCTAGCCTTCAGCTTCAGCTTTAGCACTTTTTTGCACACTCGATTCAGCTCGTGAGATAATGATATATCCTTGACTTTGCATCTTTTGCCATAATCAAAATACAGGTTCGACTTAGGTGCCCCTGCACCAACATCCTCACTTGCTTGTGAGAAAGAGATTTCTTCTTCTGTCTCCTCTGATTGAGCCAATGAGCACACTTCGACTTCTTGTGATTGTTTTTCACTTGAAGCCGTTGATGGTCCTTCATGGTACTTTGCCAACTCACTCCAAAGCTCCTTGGCATCCTTGCACTCACCTAACTTAGACAAGATATTATTGTAATTAAATCATTTATCATTTTGATTATCTTAATATTTGTCTTGAACTCTTTAAGTTGTTACTTGGTCCATTTTTCAACCTTGAGGATTCCACCCTTTTTGCCTCTTGGGAATTCACAACCTTCTATCAAGGCGGACCATAGTTTGATATCCACCATCATTTGGAAGTTCTCAATTCCTATTTTCAATGAGTTGAAGCCTTCAAATCCATAGTCCTTATAAGATGATGGTGTGTTGATTTCTCAGCCCAAATTCTCTTGAAATTCCATCTTCTTTACTCTAGCTTGCTCCCTCGGATGTGAAGCCAGTGAAGAGCGACCCGCTCTGATACCAATTGTAGGGACCTTCGTGACCGCTAGAGGGGGGGTGAATAGCGTCATTGCTTGTCGATGGAATTGATTCACGTTTGATCATCTACTCTCTTGTTAGCACAGCAGAATAGTAATGATAAATAGAAATAACAAGAAATACAATCACAATGCAAGATATAATGTGGTTCGGAACCGAATGGTTCCTACTCCACGGATTGAGCTCTACAAGCTCGAGTGATGACAACACCACTAATAAAACTTCTTCTCGACGACACGTTGGAGGCGGAGAAACCTCATACAATGAATTACAACAAGTAATACAAAGTAAAACAAGCAAATACAATATAAATATACAAAACAACATAAAGAAGACTTTACAGCTATTGCTTTGGAATGCTTGCTTGTTGGTTGCTTGAATTGCACTTGGAGATCCTGATTTGCAGCAACAAATCACCCCAAAGATGTCCAAGAACCACTTCTAAATCCTCGCTCCACTAGCTCCCTTTAAAGCTGCTCCTTTGGCTGGATTTTGTCTAGCAGTCAATTGATCGGGACCATCAGGCAACTGCTCTTGTAGCCGTTGTCTCACAATGGCATGAGTCACGTTGGATAAGTTTCTACGGATAGACCATCAGTCGACTGATAGGTCAATCAGTCGAGTGCTCACACCGATCACTCGACTGAAAAGAATTCTGTGCTCGACATCCCGATGAGCAATCGACTGATCTCTAGATCAGTCGACTATCCAATGCTGGTAGTCGACTGCTAGGCCATCTTCCCACAGTCAACCCCTAGTTGACTATCCAATGCTGGCAGTCGAGTGCTCACACCGATCACTCGACTAAAGAGAATTCTGTGCTCGACATCCCGATGAGCAATCGACTGATCTCTAGATCAGTCGACTATCCAATGCTGGCAGTCGACTGCTAGGCCATCTTCCCGCAGTCAAACATGAGGTTTTAACCCAAGTATGGTGCCCCCATACTTGCTAGACAATCCAAAGCCTAGACCTAAGCCTTCTAGCCACCTCCATCAGCCTCATGTCTATCGGAACCCTCTAAGTCATCTATGACTTGTTCATCCATATGCTAGTCTTCAGGTGCTTCCATCAGCTATTGTCATGCTAACGATGTCTACACCGCAAAGGCACATTGGACTTACGCTGCCAAGACTCCCACTTGGACTTTACGTCGCCAACCATTGGACTTATGTCACCAAGACTCCCGCTTGGACTTTACGCCGCCAATATTCCCCTTAGACTTTCCAAATGCCAAGACTCAAGCTTGGCCTTTCCCTTGCCAACCCATATTATACTTTACATGTCATGTACTCAAGACTTGGACTTTCCCTTGCCAAGACCCATGTTGGACTTTCCTTGCCAACCCATGTTAGACTTTCTCTTGCCAAGACCCATGCTTGTACTTTACATGCCAAGTACTCAAGACTCTCACTTTCTCAATGTCAAGTGTCCCACTTGGACTTTCCATGCCAAGTACCCATGACTTGGACTTTACCATGACAATCACATTGTCATATGTTTTTGTCGAACATCAAAACATTGCTCGAGTCGAAACTCGAGTTAGGTCAATCGTGACCTAGGCTGATTGCACCAACAGTGTTCCAATAAGAGAAGGAGGCGCTTGCCACGGTGGAGAGACTTGAGGCTCACCTAGAGGAGGAGGGAACAACCTCAACTGAAGCAAGAAGAGATTTTGAAGCCCCCGTAGTTTCTTCTCTGACTTATGGTTGGGATGCCACTCGACCATAGTGGTTGGATTTCTATTTTTTCGAGTGAACTATATAACCCTACAACATTATGTATCACTGCATGTTGCTCATTTTATCTTCATTGTGGACTCGTAGTTTCCCTGGGATTCCAACAATTTCTAGGATCGAATCCTATGTCCTGTTCTTCATTTCGTTTGAATGTTTTATCTTTTTTGGACTAAGTGCGAATATTGCCAATCGCCTAAGTCTTTTCCCATTGATATGCGGTGTCGATTGGTTGATTCATGCTAGATAGGAATAAGTGGGGGGTTCTGCCTATTCCTAGTTATGTTGATCTTAAAACAGCAACCTCCCTAGCAAGTTCAGGTTTTCAACTGTTTGGGTTTTGCACCCACACCTTATTAGCCTACAACCTTGGTGCCCTCCCTATTCGCGGCTAGAATTAGCCTAGTAGTATTTTTCACGCCTTCATCTGCTATCTTTCCTCTGGGTTCTCCTCTCTGGTCATGATTGCCGTGGAAGTATCCCCTCGAGGGCTCCCATGAAGTCTTCAATGCGCTTCCTCAAAGGGAGCTCTAGCCCTTCCCATGTTGGAAGTGTTTCAACAAGAGCCAGGGATGCTACATGTTGCCTCCACACTACCGGTTGGGTTGAACAGGGTTAAGTCTGATGGTGCGGTGACCTGAAAAGGGGCTAAGATATTCGGACACTAAAGATGCAAGGGTGAGGATGTTACATTCGCTAGACTTAATGTTTATCTTCAGGGTGGCTCCTTTATCTTTATATCCAGGACAAGGGTTCTAAGTAGAGGGTTATAGTTACTAGAGTATAATTTCCCACTATCTAAGAGGAATAATTTGTACCCCTGCCTTTCTACTTAGCTTCATGTATCTTTTTCTACCATTAATAAAAAAAACACTCTTCCTTTTTTTTAACCAAATAATTTTGAATGTCCCTCCCCCTAGGGTAAGTGACCTATAGGGTGGCTCGCCTTTTTAGGGACCCTCCGTCTGTTCGTTTAGGGTCTTGATACATGTCATGCTAGAGCCCCAACCCATCAATTGCTAGCTAAAGCGTCCCTACTCTGTCATGCATCTCCCCGTGACACAGTGACTCCTTGCTTTCTACAGTCCTTTCGTAAATGTCAGGGGGAGCACATGCCTTTGGGAATTGCAAGTTATGTCCCGTCGCATATCTTTTTTATATACTTGTGATATCTCACCCTTGTATAGTCATTTGTCTACATCCTTTCTCACTTTTTCGCTTGTGGGCTTCCACTAGTTATGGATCAAGGTCCTCCCAAGAAACAATGTATGTCCACTTCTACCTATTGATAGATTTTTGAACTGGAGAGATAGATCAACACACTTCAAGTGGCTCTCCTGCTAGCTAGGTCTCGGATTGAAGCTCAACAGCAAGAGGTGGAATCTTATCGAGAGTAAATGTGCATCGCCAGGGAGGACTACAAGGTCACCCTATGTCGGTTATCTCCACGAGACCAGCTGATCCCCTTTGATGAGAAGATTGTAGGGGGGAGTTCTCCCAACCCTTTAGTCCCTAATTTCATGACCTTTCTTTTACTAGGGATGGGATTGTTGTAAAATTTATTCCAACTTGGGTGGTCCTTAGGTTTATTAGGGGAGATAACATGTATAAGGGTAGGGGTGTTAAAGAGTTTTCCTCCTACTCTCTGATATGTGATGAATATAAATAAAACACACTTTGGCTATCCAAGAAATGTGAAAAAAACTAGCGACAAGGAAAAGTTACTCGGAATAGTAAAAAAAAAAGGAGGGGGGGGGGGTTGAGGTTGTGATGTGAACAAAATATATGTTGGTGCAATAATGCCCCAAACATTTATGTGTTTTGATGTTTGGATAACCATTTATAGTTAGGCAATGTTTTGTGATCTAACCATGAACATGTTAAGTGACAGGAAAAATTCAAGTATGAAGACTTGATAAAGGAAAGTCCAAGTGTAATCTTGGCAAAGGAAGTCCAAGGGAAAGTCTTGGCAGTGTAAGTCCAAGCATGTAGTCTTGGCGGCGTAAAGTCCAAGTGGACCCCTAGGAAAGGAAGTCCATAAGTAAAGTTTTGGCAGTGTAAGTCCAAGCATGTAGTCTTGGTGGCATAAAGTCCAAGCGAACTTTGGCAAAAGAGAAACCCGAGACATGATGAAACCGAGGGAAACTCTTGGAAGCAAGCGTAAGGATGAAGGAGTCGCTAACTCGGAGGGATCCTAGAGGCGCAAGGCTGAAGGAAGAGCTAGAAGGTTGAGTCTAGGTCTAGGGAGTTTACTTCAAGTATGATTTGATCATACTTGAACTGTATCAGTTGACTGATGCTCTGTCCCAGTCGACTGATCAGTCACTCGACTAATGAGGGTAGCATTCTGGTGCCATCAGTCCACTACTAGGGTTTGGCAGTTGACTGATCCACCATCAGTCGACTGCTATACCCTAGCAGTTGATTGTTAATAGTGGACATCAACACAGAATATTTTCTAGTCGAGTGATCATTCGAAGCACTTGACTGATGGCTAAATCAGTCGGCTGATGCTATGATCAGTCAACTGATCAACTTCTTATTAGGTAGTGACGAATCAAGATTAGGCTAATCAGAAGTCGTTGGATTGCGTCAGCTACAGCAACAGTCGACTGATGGTGACCATCAGTCGACTGCTTCAGCCCGAATGGGAAAATCAACCTCTTCTCTATAAAAAGAGGCTAAGGGGTGCTTGAGGAGGCTAGTGCTTTTATTCATACTCATACTCTCAAGCTCCCCACTTGTTCAATAGCCTTCTAGTGATTTCTAATCTCCTCTTCTCTTATTTTCATCTACATCATTTTTAAGAAGAGGAGTTCATTTATAAAGAAGGCTTCTACACCTAAAAGGAGCTCTTAGTGAAGATTTGCTTGGGTTGATCCACTTTACGGATCGCCGTGGAGTAGGAGCATAATCTCCGAACCACATTAAATCATTTTTGTTAGCACTTACATTTTTATCTCTTATTTTCTTTAGTATTCATTTTTTTGCTTCCGCTAACTTTGTTTGTAGAATTCAAGAGAGGATATTCATCCCCTCTAGCCTTCCAAAGATCCCCAACAAGTGGTATCAGAGCCCCGATCACATCGGAAGATCTAACCATCAACCGGAGCACAATGGCATTTCAAGAGGGATATAGCATGACACGACCTCCGTTCTTCGACGACAACGACTTCGGCTATTGGAAAGGTAGGATGGAGTACTACCTTATGAATGATATTGATAATTGGTTTAGTATTGTAGATAGTTTCAAGATGCCGGTCGATGAATTCGGAGTGCCAATACCAATGAAGGATTGGACTAGGGAGATGGCTAAGAAGGCCCTAGCCAACGCCAAAGCAACAACCACACTTCAATGTGGTTTGTCTAAAGAGAAACTAAGCAAAGTAGGACCCATCGAATCAATAAAGGAGCTTTGGGAGAAGCTCATTGAACTAAATTAAGGGTCAAAGGAGACGAGGAGAGCCAAGAGAGACCTATTGATAGGTCAACTCCTAAGCTTCAACATGAAGACCAACGAGACCATGAGCCAAATGCACGGTCGATTCAATGAGGTAGTCAACGGACTACACGTAATAGGTGAGAAGGTTGAAAACCAAGACCTTGTAAGGTATGTGCTTCAAGCCTTCCCTAGAACAACTTTATGAGCATCAATGGTAGATGCTTATAAGGTTTCTAAGGATCTTTCTTTAGTCTAATTAGATGAACTATTTTGTGAGTTTGAACTACATGAGCAAGCTAACACTTCTTCGAAAGAGAAAGGTGTAGCTCTTTTTGTAAGTAAAAAGGAGAAGAAGAAGAAAGAAAAGAAGGAGGTTTCTTCTTCATCCAAATCGAAGGAGGAGTACTCTAATAGCGGTGATGAGTTGTCGGCAAGCGAGGTGACTCATTATGTGAAGAAGTTTGGTAGGAGATCAAAGAAGCTCGTCAAAAAGGATGTAAGGAGGATGTTCAAATCCTCAAAAGGTAAATCCTCTAGTATTTCCATTTCTAACACTAACATGACTTGCTATGGTTGTAATAAGAAAGGACACATCTGTTAGTAATATATGAGAGATGTCCTAAGGCAATCGCCTTATGTATGAACCATTTATATGATAAATGAAGATTCACTATTTGAGTATACATGTTTTCATGTATTTGATTGGATCTTAAACTCATTTACTGAATGTCCACGATACGATTCACAGCATGAGAGAATTTATGATTGGATCACAACTAGTGAGTATCTCTACATGTGTAATTGTGATGTATCAGAATTATCCCTAGTCGATGAATTGATGGATTTGGACACCATCAATTCTGTCGAGACTAGCACGAGGTATACTCCTTGGTGTATCCAAGCAGCTGATTCTCACCGGGGAGACATTGTGATGTCGAGTTGATCGTGGATGCTAGTTATGGTAACTAGTTCATTGGAGTGACGTAGTAAGACTTCATATGGTTCTCTGCATATATAGATATGTCAATGAAGTTCTTACTGTAGCTTAAGTGCGATGTTCCTTTGACTTGCGGTATTCAAGTCATCTTGATCATGGAGACTTATGCTTTGACATCTTAAGCAAACATCTCTAAGGAGATGTGGACCAGGGATGAATAGCCTATAAAGGATTCACCACTCCTTGCGAGGAGATGTTTACCCATGGCCTCTCGTCGGATTGTTACTAAAGTCTTTGGCCAAAACATTACATGTTTAGAGTAAGGTACTCTTCGATACATGTGCAGTAACAAGAATGCGTAGGACGAGGAAATGATACTTGGGCTAGGTGTGACATAGTTAGCCTAGTGGGGACTGACACTATAGACCATGTCCTGAACCAAGTGGGTATAAGATGAGGGAAGGAAATAGGGCACAATTCATTCGAGCTGCTGAAGGGTTTTAGAAATAGTTCTGGATCAACCGTTGATCTTTTCAATTAATTGGGGATCATGATGTACTACTAGGTACCACTCATGATCGTTCTATAATTAATGGTTAATTATAGACGGCCAACATAAACCGAGAACCTATTTGGTCATACGCACAACGAGCGTAATCCGAAGGATTTAAAACAAGCTTGAGAATGAGATTCTCAGACCGAGAGAAACTAAGTTTGGTTGGACCAAATAAGATGCGAGCATGAAATCATTTCAGTCGCAATGAAAGTGTGGATGAGCCGTGTCTTATGAAGACATAATGGATGAACCAAAATGGTTTGGTTCTAATCCAATGGAGGAGAATAAACCAAAGGGTTTGGTTTATTTTAAACGAATGAACCAAAAGTTGGTTCGGTTCGTTTTAACTTAAAATAAACCATCATGGTTTGGTTTATTTTAACTTATATTAATGGAGCGGGTTAATGGGCCTTATGGTTATGATCCAATAACCATTAAGAGAATTAGTTCTCTATAAAAGAGGGCTTAAACCCTAATCCAAAACCCTAACCTAGTTGCCGCCCACCTCCTCTCCTTGGTGAATTCGGCGCCAACACCCATTGTTGCCGCCCAGCCCCTTGTGCCGCCGTCCAAATTGTTGCCGGTGTCCAAGCTTCGGCCAGTGATCCTCCGGCAACTCTCCGGTGATCTCCTTTGGGTTTGGGATCAAGGTGAGCTTCATCCTACCTTTTTGGCCGGCTCTAATTCCTCCACCAAAGCTGTCCAATTTTCTGGACAGCTTGTTTCTCTCTCGTCGGAGCGTCGTTTGGACGACGTTTATGTTAGTAATATATGAGAGATGTCCTAAGGCAATCGCCTTATGTATGAACCATTTATATGATAAATGAAGATTCACTATTTGAGTATACATGTTTCATGTATTTGATTGGATCTTAAACTCATTTACTGAATGTCCACGATACGATTCACAGCATGAGAGAATTTGTGATTGGATCACAACTAGTGAGTATCTCTACATGTGTAATTGTGATGTATCGGAATTATCCCTAGTCGATGAATTGATGGATTTGGACACCATCGATTCTGTCGAGACTAGCACGAGGTATACTCCTTGGTGTATCCAAGCAGCTGATTCTCACTGGCTAGAGACATTGTGATGTCAGGAGTTAATCGTGGATGCTAGTTATGGTAACTAGTTCCTTGGAGTGACCAGCCGTAACACTTCATATGGTTCTCTGCATATATAGATATGTCAATGAAGTTCTTACTGTAGCTTAAGTGCGATGTTCCTTTGACTTGCGATATTTAAGTCATCTTGATCATGGAGACTTATGCTTTGACATCTTAAGCAAACATCTCTAAGGAGATGTGGACCCGGGATGATTGGGTATAAGTCGAAATGATAGAAGGTGTTTGAATAGCCTATAAAGGATTCACCACTCCTTGCGAGGAGATGTATACCCATGGCCTCTCGTCGGATTGTTACTAAAGTCTTTGGCCAAAGCATTACATGTTTAGAGTAAGGTACTCTTCGATACATGTTGAGTAACTAGAATCCGTAGGACGAGGAAATGATACTTGGGCTAGGTGTGATGTAGTCAGCCTAGTGGGGACTGACACTATAGACCATGTCCTGAACCAAGTGAGTATAAGATGAGTGAAGGGAATGGGGCACGAATCATTCGAGCTGCTGAAAGGTTTCAGAAATAGTTCTGGATCAACCGTTGATCTTTTCGGTTAATTGGGGATCATGATGTACTACTAGGTGCCACTCATGATCGTTCTATAATTAATGGTTAATTATAGACGGCCAACATAAACTGAGAACCTATTTGGTCACACGCACAACAAGCGTAATCCAAAGGATTTAAAACGAGCTTGAGAATGGGATTCTCAGACCGAGAGAAACTAGGTTTGGTTGGACCAAACATGAAGCGAGCATGAAATCGTTTCAGTCGCAATGGAAGCATGGATTAGCCGTGTCTTATGAAGACATAATGGATGAACCAAAATGGTTTGGTTCTAATCCAATGGAGGAGAATAAACCAAAAGGTTTGGTTTATTTTAAACGAATGAACCAAAAGTTGGTTCGGTTCGTTTTAACTTAAAATAAACCATTATGGTTTGGTTTATTTTAACTTATATTAATGGAGCGGGTTAACGGGCCTCATGGTTATGATCCAATAACCATTAAGAGAATTAGTTCTCTATAAAAGAGGGCTTAAGGGATTGTTAAGCCCTAATCCACAACCCTAAGTTGCCGCCCACCTCTCCTTGGAGAAATTCTGAGCCAACTCTCCTCCTCCTTGCCGCCGCCCACCTTGAGGCTCCAACCGGCATCCAGAAGGTGCTGACCTTCCCCCTCGCCGGTGTCGAGCTGCTGCCGGTGGTACTCCGGTGATCTTCTTTAGGTTTGACATCAAGGTGAGCTCTATCTTCCCTTGGTTGGCCGGCGCCTATCTCCTCCACCAAAGCTGTCCAGTTTTCTGGACAGCTTGTTCTCTTCTCATCGGAGCATCGTTTGGACGACGGTTAGAGCTCCGACAGCGGCTAACTTACCGGGGATTCGATCTCCGGTAATCCTTTGAGGTGGAGGACGAAGGATTCGTCAATCGGTTGATGAATACCTCTCCGGAGAAGCGAGTTTTGAGGACTCATCTTAGGATCCGAATTTGGATTCGGATCGTGATCATCACTCGATCACGTCGTCTTCAACACGAGGCTAGTAACCCGTACGAAGACGAAGCTCGTGGCTTAGCGAAGTCATCCAGAGGATACTCGGCGTGGATATGGATAGAGACGATTCTAGCGAGGATCGTTCCGGTTGATGCCGTTCTCGCTACATGTCATACGAAAGGTATAACGTAGTTAAATTTCCTTTTATTGCAAATTTAAATTTACGGTTATGTCTACACATGTTGTACTATGCATGCGTGTGATGTGTGTGTTATAATAAATGTAGATTTATTATTTTTATTGCTTCCGTTGTGCTCATGTTTACGAAACGTGATCGAACACACACACGCCGCGGTGCCGGAAACCCAACAGTGGTATCAGAGCCCAGGTTGTGTTTCGACATAATTGTAAAATGGTTTTGCGATAGTCATAATGTTATTTTTGGAAATTTTCTAATTTTGGAAATTTAGAAGTATTTATGGAAATTTTTCAATTTTGGAAAGTCTAGAAGTATTTATGGAAATCTTCCACTTTTGGAAAGTTGGAAGTATTTTATGGAAATTGATTTTTTCCATAAATAAAATATTTGATTAGATTTTAGAAATTTGTTTCCTTAATTAATCTTGATTTGATTTGGGAAATCAAATCTTAAAATATTTTATTTCCATATGTAGTTTTAATGATTTAGGAAATTGGTTTCCTAAATAGATTTTCCTTAATCAAATAATTCCATAAATAAAATATGTGATTAGATTTGGAAATTTGTTTCCTAATTTAATTATGATTTGATTTAGAGAATCAAATCTTAAACATATTTTATTTCCATAAATAGTTATGACATATAAGGAAATTATATACATGACATAATTGTATGCCATGTAATTGCATTAGATGCATAACATTATGTCATGCATGTCGTGACATGAAGATGTATGCCATGTATGTCATGCCATGTAGATAATAGTTATTTGCATGTAAAGAGGATGAGACATAAAAACCCTTAAACAATATTAAAGCCTACACCTTCCATTAATATAGTTAGAACTAGAGTTCCGTTTCTTGTTTGGGTTGTTGGACTCTCTCCAAGCCCGGCTCGAACCCGAACATGTTCAAACCATGGAATAGTTTAATACTAATATGGTAAGAGTCAGAGGTCAATCGTTAGCTTTGGTTGTTGGACTCTCTCCAAGCTGGGCTAATTGGTTGAATGTGCTCCAACCATATTAAAACTATTTCTCGATTAATAGGTTGACTTTAACCTGGAGCATCGACTTGTTGGACTCTCTCCAAGGTCGATGTAAAGGGAGGTGAAGTTGGGTGCTATGCATATGATGCATACTTGTTAATGTGTTAACAACCCGACGTATGTGTGAACATTCAATTAATTGATAGCACATTGTGATAGTTGCATATACGTGATATGCAATCGGTATAGATGATACCTACCGTCGTAGTTATGAATGGCTTGTTGGACTCTCTCCAAGGTTGTTCATAACTATGATGGATATCAGCCCATTCGGAGATGGACCTACGATCTCCCGAAGTGATTTTGGGATTTTTGAAATTCGAAAAATGAATGGGATTTATAAATGTATATTGATGCATTTTAAAATCATCTTTCTCATATATGCTCGTTTTGTATTTCTAAGATTGATCATGATGTCTTTGAATTTGCGTTCCATTTTGGATTCAAATAAATTGATTGGGCCAAACTTCTTGGACTGGCTTAGAAACTTGAGAATTGTTCTCAAGGTGAAAAGCTTGTGTATTTCCTCGAAGCGCCTCTTCCCGCACATCCTAGTGACGATGCAACTCCGGACCAATTATTGGTCTATCAGAAATATGTGACTGATTCTGAACTGACAAGTTGCATCATGCTAGCCGCGATAGAACCCAAATCTACGAAAGCAACATGAGCATATGGATGCTCATATCGTAGTCCTTCATCTTTATGAGTTGTTTGATGAGCAAGTGAGATTCGAAAGGTTCGAAGTCTCCAAGCTCCTCTTCACCTCTGAGATGCAAGAAGGTTCATCTGTGGTACTGCTCAACATGCTGAAGACTGTGGAGCCTTCTGAGAAGCATGAGCAGGGGACGGTGTTGTTAGTTTATTCCTTGAAGAAAGGTTCTAAGAGGGAGTCAAAGGAACAACAGAAGGGGAAGAAGAAAAAGGCTAAAAAGGAAAAACCAGCTCAAAAGGGCACTTGCCATCATTATGGCAAGTAGGGCCATTGGCGAAGAAATTGCAAGATTTATCTTGAGTCCGTGAAGAAGAATAAGGCATAAGATGCTCCATCTTTTTCATATATCTTCGTTATTGATTGTCATTCTATTTCCTCAGACACTTGGGTATTAGATACTGGGTGTGGCTCACATATGTAATGACATACATGGGCTAAGGAATAGAAGAAGACTCGTCAAGGGAGAGTCAAATTTACGTGTTGGGAATGGAGCAAAGGTTGCTGCACTCGCCATCGGAACGAATTTGTTGAAACTCCCTGCAGGACTTGTCTTAGAACTGGACAATTGCTTTTATGTTCCTTCGTTAATAAAGAACATCATTTCTATTTCTTGTTTAAATAGAAATGGGTACCATTTGACTTTTAGTAACAATTGTTGTTACATAACTTTGAATGGAGTTCTTTATGGGACTGGAACTTTAAGCAATGACATTTATACGTTGGACGTATCCAGTGACATTTTCAATATCGAAGCGAGCAACAAGCGTGCTCGAAAGGATAATCAATTAGACTTCTACATGTGACATTGTCATCTTGGCCATGTAAGCAAGAAACGCATGTCCGAATTACACCGATGTGGAATTCTGGAATCGTTTGAATTGGATTCATACGATACATGCGAATCATGCTTAAAAGGCAAGATGACTAAGTTACCTTTTACTGGAAAAGGTGAATGAGTGGGAGAGTTACTAGGTCTAATACATACTAATGTATGTGGACCTATGTCAACTCAAGCTTTAGGAGGCTATAGCTACTTCATTACCTACACCGATGATCACTCACGGTTTGGGTATGTGTTCTTGATGAAACACAAGTCTGAAGCCTTTGAAAGGTTCAAAGAATTCAAAAATGAAGTAGAGAAACAACATGACAAGAGTATTAAAATACTTCGATCGGATCGAGGTGGTGAATACTTAAGTCAAGAGTTTCTTGATTATCTAAGAGATAATGGCATATTATCTCAATGGACTCTGCCATATACACCACAGCATAATGGTGTATCTGAGAAGCGTAACCGGACCTTGTTGGACATGGTCAGGTCAATAATGAATCATGCGAATCTTCCCAAGTCCTTTTGGGGCTATGCACTTCAGACAGCTGTTTACTTGTTAAACAGAATGCCAACCAAGGTAGTCTCTACTACTCCATATGAGATATGGAATAGTAAGAAACCTCATGTATCTTACTTGAAGATATGGGGTTGTCCTGCTTATGTGAAGCGGACTGCATCAGACAAATTGGATGCTAAGTCTGATAAATGTCTATTTATTGGATACCCTAAGGAAACAAGGGGTTACCAATTCTATCATCCTGTGGAACAAAAGGTGTTTGTTTCAAGGCATGCTGTGTTTCTAGAGAAAGTGTTTCTCTTGCAAGAAAACAGTGGGAGTGTCGTCGAGCTTGAGGAGGCTCGAGAGACTCAAATAGACATTGATGAGATACCTGGTGAAGCACAACAGCCGACAACTCATAGTGATGAGCAATCGGCTGGACCTATTGTAACACCACATCTTCGTAGATCTGGTAGAACACGCAATATTCCTGAGAGATATGGATTTCTCGTAAGCGAATCGAACGACGTGTTACTCATTGATGATGAGGAGCCTACCAGTTATGAAGAAGTGCTGACAAGTTCAGAAAGGGATAAGTGGCTTGGTGCCATGAAGTCGGAAATGGATTCCATGTATGAAAACCAAGTTTAGAACTTGGTTGACCCACCTGAAGGCATAAAGCCTATAGGGTGCAAGTGGGTTTTCAAGAAGAAAATCGACATGGATGGTAATGTGATTACCTATAAGGCTAGATTGGTGGCGAAAGGATATCGTCAAAAGCAAGGTGTTGATTATGACGAAACCTATTCGCCTGTAGCTATGCTTAAATCCATTCGGATGCTCCTGGCCATAGCGGCTCATTATGATTATGAGATATGGCAGATGAATGTGAAAATAGCTTTCCTTAATGGAAACCTACTCGAGGACATGTATATGATACAGCCTGAGGGTTACACATCAGTTGATAAAACCAAGGTATGCAAATTGCGACGGTCCATTTATGGATTAAAGCAAGCATCCAGGAGCTGGAATATCCGTTTTGATGAGACCATCAAAAAGTTTGATTTCTCACAAAATCCAGACGAACCTTGTGTGTACAAGAAGGTTAGTGGGAGTGCAGTCGTGTTCCTAGTATTATATGTTGATGACATATTACTTATAGGAAACGATGTTTCAATCTTACAGTCAGTTAAGGTTTGGTTATCCAAGACATTCTCCATGAAAGACCTGGGAGAAGCAACCTACATCCTCGGGATTAAGATCTATAGAGATAGATCGAAATGATTGCTTGGTCTTTCGCAGTCTACATATATAGACTGAGTGCTAAAGAGGTTTAGCATGTCGGAATCCAAGAAAGGTTTCCTAGCCATCAGGCATGGGGTACACCTTTTGAAGTCTATGTGTCCGCGCACAAAAGACGAGAGGATTTGCATGAGTAAGATTCCCTATGCATCCGCAATAGGATCTATCATGTATGCTATGTTATGTACGAGGCCCGATGTATCATATGCTCTGAGTGTCACGAGCAGATACCAGTCTGATCCAGGAATGGATCATTGGGTGGCTGTTAAAATGATCCTTAAGTACTTAAGAAGAACTAAGGATGTGTTCCTAATATATGGAGAAGGGGACATGTGTTAGGGCAATCTCTTGCCGTAATATGGTTTTGATGGTGTGGCAAAGGGTTTAAGTTAGTGTGTTATGTTGATTTGATATGTGCGTTGAAGTCGTGCAGGACTTAGTAATTCGCACATGGAGCCGTGGCGAGTTTCACATCTCATGACTCGTGCCTTGAGTCGGTGAAGGATAGCTTTGCGGAAGCCGTGCGCTTGGAGCATTCGAGGGACCGCCGGACGAGAAGCTTGGAGTGAAGCCGGAGGAAGTAGACTTCGAGGCAAGAGACGCGAAGGAGCATTGCAGAGCCATGCGCCTGATGCTGCCGAGGGACGTGGCCGAGAACGAAGAGAACTTCGAAGGCAAGTGACTCCGAGAGATGAGAGTGAGCGATTGTAACCCGGGGAAGGGTAGCTCTTAGGTGAAACTTGGCCATTTGGCCAAGTGTCGGATAGTTTTTCCCGACACGGTCGCCATGTCATGGCGATCGCAATCAGTGAGTTCGATGGTATACGATCGATGGATTGTGGCGTGATCGGCGCCATCGTGGGCAATCGTTGCCAAGACCATCGATCGGTGGCGTGATCGGTAGTCAATAGGGTTTTGGCCACAGAACCGTTCGTAGCCAACTGGGCAGTCGACTACGGAGGCAGCAGTCGACTGATGAGGTCCATCAGTCGACTGCCAAGAGTTACATTGGACTACAACAGTCGGGATCCGACGTGTTCGGAGGCCATTGTAGTGACAGCAGTCGACTGCCATGGGCGGCAGTCGACTGGTGGTGGCCAACGGGAAGAAATCAACCATCTCTATAAAAAGAGAGGGTGTAAGCCTTTGAGAGGCAAATGCTTATGCTCTAAGTGATCTTCCTAGTGCCCCACAAGCTCTAAACTCTTCTTACTTGTTTTTACTCCATTCTTATTGTAAGAAGAGTGATCTTGATTGTAAAGGTTACCTCCACCTAGCTTGGTGCAAAGGAGAGACCAATAATGATTGGCTTTGGAGGAGTGATTCACCTCGGACGAATCAGGATCATGGATTAGCGGCGTAGCCGTGAACCACGTTACATTCTTTGTTAGCGTTTGTATTTTCATTTATTGCTTTGTCTTTATTGTTTATGCTTCCGCTTGCGCTAACGATTGTGTAGACGAGCAAACGAACGAGAGAATTCCAACATCCATTGGAAGAGGGCTATTCATCCCCCTCTAGCCGGCTGTACTGATCCCCTACAAGTGGTATCAGATCCGAGGAAAGCTTGTCGAGGACTAACCGCCGCAACAAGCAACTTTCAAAATGGCCGGCTCTAACATCCATCCTCTGAAGTTTGAAGGAGAATTCACTTGGTGGAAGAAGCGAATGGAGGTATTTTTCGAAACGGATTTTGACATTATGATTACAATGGAATCCGGTTTCGTTTTGCCTAGGGATGAAGAGGGGAAGCCAATAGAGAAATCTAGGTGGACCAAAAGGCAAAGGGAAGAGCACCTTGCAAATTCAAAAGCCAAGCATCATCTCTTCAATGTGCTCCCCCAACAAGAAATCAACCGAATAGGAGAATGCCTAAGCGCCAAGGAGATGTGGGAGAAGCTAATTGAGCTTCATGAAGGCACATCCGAGGCAAAGCTAGCAAGGAGAGATCTCCTCCGCTCCCAACTATCCAACATTAAATTAGAAAAGGGAGAAAAGGTAACTTCTTTGCATTCTAGATTCAAAGAAATTTTAAATGGACTAACAAGTGTAGGAGAAAGGCTCTCCAATCGCGATATGATAATGAAGGCCATAGATGCTTTCCCCCGATCATCCAAGTGGAGTTCAATGGTGGACTCATTTTACATTTCAAAGAATCTAGAGGTAAGTACTCTAGATGAATTTTTCTCCACTATGGAATTACATGAATCTAGGCTTGAAGGAATACAAGAAGGGCCAAAAATACAACCTTCAAGGGGAGTAGCATTGTTGGCAAATAAGGGGAAGAAGAAGATAGAGATTCCCTCCTCCTCCGATGATGAAGCCTCCACCTCCTCCATGGATAGCACGGAAGAAGCCTACATGGTAAGGAAGGTAAGGCGTGCATTTAAGAATTTTAGATTTGATAAATCTCATGATAGGAATAGAAGACCAAGGGGGAAGGTCATATGCTACAATTGCCAAGGAGAGGGGCACATAAGAGAATTTTCCTCTCCTAAACAAGAGCAACGAAGAGAGGAAAAAGAAAGAAGAAAAGAAGAAGAAAAAGGGGAGCAAGAAAAAGAAGGAAGAGGAGAAGAAGACAAAAGAAAAGGGGAAGGCCAAAGCTCTAAAGGCAAGGACTTGGGATGACCCATCCTCATCCTCCTCATCATCATCATCGGATGAGGAGAATGCCTTTGTCACCAATTTGGCCTTGATGGCCTTTGATGACTTGGATTGCTCTTCATCCGAAAATGAAGGATCAAGCTCAAGTGGGGAGAGCTCAAATGAAGGGGGGGGCTTCTACATCCTCATCATCCGAAGAAGAAGAGGACATGGAAACTATGGTAACGAAAGCCTCTCCTAAGAAAATAGTTTCCATAATTTCTAGTTTAACTAAGGACTTATTTGGAATGAAAAAGAAAAATAAAAGCATGTTTAATCAAATTAAGGCATTAGAAAATAAGCTAGAAAATGCATGCTTAAATGATAATATTTCTTCTAGCTTAAATGATGCATGCTCACATGACCTTTATGTACCATTAGATGTTAGTGATGCATGTATAAATGAGAATAGGGTTTTAAGGGAAAAGGTAGATTATTTAACAAAAGCCCTAGAAAAATTCACAATTGACTCCAACACATTGAACATGATCTTAGGGAGCCAAAGAGCTAGCTTCAACAAAAAGGGCCTAGGCTACAAGAAAAAGAAAAATGAAAAGGCCTATAAATGCCTAATTGCTAGGGGACAAGATAAAAAGAAGGTAATAGCTAGGAAATTGATCCCCAAGGAATACTTAGTGAACCCAATAGGAAAGAACTTATTTTGGGTTCCAAAATCCATCCTTAAGGGTTAGGATAACTCTAGGGTAGTCAACCATATGCAATTGACCTATATCATATTTTGGTTGACTTAGGATGGCGGGACAACATTTTTTAAATAGTGTTGGG
This sequence comes from Wurfbainia villosa, assembly GCA_025175895.1. Taxonomy (NCBI): domain Eukaryota; kingdom Viridiplantae; phylum Streptophyta; class Magnoliopsida; order Zingiberales; family Zingiberaceae; genus Wurfbainia; species Wurfbainia villosa. The sequence goes on along the minus strand of CM046000.1, from coordinate 75,140,955 downwards.
TGATGATAACGTGCCCATAAATAGATAATAATATTTAAATCATGATGTAATTGCTATGTATGTTAGCAATCATGATTTATGCTATTGACATTTGGCACATAATCATGGGAAATAGGGTTGAATCATGCTTTAGGTGATACTTTGTTCATTATCATCATAGAATACCTAATGCATGATTATTGAGTGATGAATACATGAGTTTCATGATCATAATGTAGAATTCATTCATATATGCCTTTATGATCATGAGGATTATTAGGTTGATACTTAACCTTGATAGAATTGCATGAATATATTGGTTAAGTATACACAAATACCCCCTAGGATGCATCTCACACTCACTATAGGCTAACTTGATTGCAAACTTAGCATGGGTGAGATGTTAGGATGATACAAATGTCCACTAATGCCTATGACATTTAGATGGTCATTTAAAGTATCAACATAGCAATAATAGACCAATCATGGGGAAGGCTTATGTTTAATTCATAGACATATTGCCTAAAGATCATGGTTGGATATTTCATATGTTTTCAAAACAATTTCTTACTTTAAAATACATGTAGTCATGTTTTGAAACAATTGGATGCAAGACTAGGTGTTAAAATGGATACTCTTATGATCAAAAACCTAGTAGTTTTTAAAGTTTTTGGATTTTTGGCAAATACGTGGAAATATAATGATTTTTCATGAAAACATATTTTTCACTGATAGATATACTTAAAAGAAATGTGTTCCCATAATTTCATGATTTTTCAAATTTTCTGGAATTAATAATGCATTTTTGAAATTCACCCCAGAAATCAGAAATCTCGAATACAGTGTGCTGACCGTAGTCCGAACTACGATCGATGACTGAATATCGATGAAAGGCTGAATTCCGATTTTAATTCAACTTGTGGTATTTTATTTCTATTAGACTTGATGCCATGTGCTTTTAACTTAGTGTTAATCTTTTTGATGGTGTCAAAGGGGGAGAAATAATTATGTTTAAGTTAATTATTTTAGGGGGAGAAATATATGAATGGGGGAGAAAATTTGCATAGAGAGTTTCATGGATTAAGGGGGAGTTGCATGTTGCTATATCATGTTTATCTTTACATGCTTTCTTACCTTAGAACTTATATCAAATGTTTTTACCTAACTTAAACGGATTGCCACACATCAAAAAGGGGGAGATTGTTAGGGCAATCTCTTGCCGTAATATGGTTTTGATGGTGTGGCAAAGGGTTTAAGTTAGTGTGTTATGTTGATTTGATATGTGCGTTGAAGTCGTGCAGGACTTAGTAATTCGCACATGGAGCCGTGGCGAGTTTCACATCTCATGACTCGTGCCTTGAGTCGGTGAAGGATAGCTTTGCGGAAGCCGTGCGCTTGGAGCATCGAGGAACCGCCGGACGAGAAGCTTGGAGTGAAGCCGGAGGAAGTAGACTTCGAGGCAAGAGACGCGAAGGAGCATTGCAGAGCCCGTCGCTGATCTTTGAGGGGCGTGGCCGAGAATGAAGAGAACCCGAGGCAAGTGACTCGAGAGATGAGTGGCGATTGTAACGGGAAGGGTAGCTCTTAGGTGAAAACTTGGCCATTTGGCCAAGTGTCGGATAGTTTTCGACACACGATCATTGCCATGTCATAGCGATCGGCCTCGCTCAGTCAGTGAGTTCGATTGGTATCGACCATCGGATTGTGGCTAGCGCGATCGCCATACATGGGCAATCATTGCCAGACCATCGATCACCTGAGCGATCGGCGTAGTCAATAGGGTTTTCGCCAGCCGTTCGTAGCCGATCGGCGATCGACTACGGAGGCGATGCCGATCGTGATGAGGTCCATCAGTCGACTGGCAAGAGTTCCGTTGGACTACAACGGTCAGGATCTGACGTGTTCGAAGGCCGTTGTAGTGACGGCAGTCGACTGCCATGGGCGGCAGTCGACTGGTGGCGGCTAACGGGAAGAAATCAGCCCTCTCTATAAAAAGAGAGGGTGTAAGCCTTTGAGAGGCAAATGCTTATGCTCTAAGTGATCTTCCTAGTGCCCCACAAGCTCTAAACTCTTCTTACTTGTTTTTACTCCATTCCTATTGTAAGAAGAGTGATCTTGATTGTAAAGGTTACCTCCACCGAGCTTGGTGCAAAGGAGAGACCAATAGTGATTGGCTTTGGAGGAGTGATTCACCTCGGACGAATCGGGATCGTGGATTAGCGGCGTAGCCGTGAACCACGTTACATTCTTTGTTAGCATTTGTATTTTCATTTATTGCTTTGTCTTTATTGTTTATGCTTCTGCTTGCGCTAACGATTGTGTAGACGAGCAAACGAATGAGAGAATTCCAACATCCATTGGAAGAGGGCTATTCACCCCCCTCTAGACGGCCGTACCGATCCCCTACAACATGGTGATACGCGGGTATATGGATGCCAGCTTCCAGACAGACAAGGATGATTCCAGGTCTCAGTCTGGATACGTGTTCACCTTGAATGGGGGCGCAGTGAGTTGGAAAAGTTCCAAACAAGATACTGTAGCGGATTCTACCACTGAGGCAGAATACATTGCAGCTTCGGAAGCAGCAAAGGAAGCGGTTTGGATCAAGAAGTTCGTTTATGAACTTGGTGTGATTCCGACCATTGTTGAAGCAATACCGGTCTACTGCGACAACAATGGAGAAATTGCACAGGCAAAAGAGCCAAGGTCTCATCAACGATCCAAACATGTGCTTCGCCGCTATCATCTTATCAGAGAGATCATCAGTAGGAACGAAATACAAATCGAGAAAATTCCTACTGAAAGGAACTTAGCGGATCCTTTGACTAAAGCATTACCTCAAAGTAAGTTTGAGGGTCATGTTAGTGCTTGTGGTATTGGATACCGTAGCGATTGGCATTAGGCCAAGTGGGAGTCTGTTAGTAATATATGAGAGATGTCCTAAGGCAATCGCCTTATGTATGAACCATTTATATGATAAATGAAGATTCACTATTTGAGTATACATGTTTCATGTATTTGATTGGATCTTAAACTCATTTACTGAATGTCCACGATATGATTCACAGCATGAGAGAATTTGTGATTGGATCACAACTAGTGAGTATCTCTACAAGTGTAATTGTGATGTATCGGAATTATTCCTAGTCGATGAATTGATGGATTTGGACACCATCGATTCTGTCGAGACTAGCATGAGGTATACTCCTTGGTGTATCCAAGCAGCTGATTCTCACTGGCTGGAGACATTGTGATGTCCGGAGTTAATCGTGGATGCTAGTTATGGTAACTAGTTCATTGGAGTGACCAGCCGTAAGACTTCATATGGTTCTCTGCATATATGGATATGTCAATGAAGTTCTTATTGTAGCTTAAGTGCGATGTTCCTTTGACTTGCGGTATTCAAGTCATCTTGATCATGGAGACTTATGCTTTGACATCTTAAGCAAACATCTCTAAGGAGATGTGGACCCGGGATGATTGGGTATAAGTCGAAATGATCGAAGGTGTTTGAATAGCCTATAAAGGATTCACCACTCCTTGCGAGGAGATGTATACCCATGGCCTCTCGTCGTATTGTTACTAAAGCCTTTGGCCAAAGAATTACATGTTTAGAGTAAGGTACTCTTCGATACATGTTGAGTAACTAGAATCTGTAGGACGAGGAAATGATACTTAGGCTAGGTGTGATGTAGTCAGCCTAGTGGGGACTGACACTATAGACCATGTCCTAAACCAAGTGGGTATAAGATGAGTGAAGGGAATGGGGCATGAATCATTCGAGCTGCTGAAGGGTTTCAGAAATAGTTCTGGATCAACCGTTGATCTTTTAGGTTAATTGGGGATCATGATTGACTACTAGGTGCCACTCATGATCGTTCTATAATTAATGGTTAATTATAGACGGCCAACATAAACCGAGAACCTATTTGGTCACACGCACAACGAGCGTAATCCAAAGGATTTAAAACGAGCTTGAGAATGGGATTCTCAGACCGAGAGAAACTAGGTTTGGTTGGACCAAACATGAAGCGAGCATGAAATCGTTTCAGTCGCAATGGAAGCGTGGATGGGCCGTGTCTTATGAAGACATAATGGATGAACCAAAATGGTTTGGTTCTAATCCAATGGAGGAGAATAAACCAAAGGGTTTGGTTTATTTTAAACGAATGAACCAAAAGTTGGTTCGGTTCGTTTTAACTTAAAATAAACCATTATGGTTTGGTTTATTTTAACTTATATTAATGGAGCGGGTTAATGGGCCTCATGGTTATGATCCAATAACCATTAAGAGAATTAGTTCTCTATAAAAGAGGGCTTAAGGGATTGTTAAGCCCTAATCCACAACCCAAATTGCCGCCCACCTCTCCTTGGAGAAATTCGGAGCCAACTCTCCTCCTTGCCGCCGCCCACCTTGAGGCTCCAACCGGTGTCTAGAAGGTGCTGACCTTCCCCCTCGCCGGTGTCGAGCTACTGCCGGTGGTACTCCGGTGATCTTCTTTAGGTTTGGCATCAAGGTGAGCTCTATCTTCCCTTGGTTGGCCGGCGCCTATCTCCTCCACCAAAGCTGTCCAGTTTTCTGGACAGCTTGTTCTCCTCTCATCAGAGCATCGTTTGGACAACCGTTAGAGCTCCGACAGTGGCTACCTTACCGGGGATTCGATCTCCGGTAATCCTCTGAGGTGGAGGACGAAGGATTCGTCAATCGGTTGACGAATACCTCTCCGGAGAAGCGAGTTTTGAGGACTCATCTTAGGATCCGAATTTGGATTCGGATCGTGATCATCTCTCGATCACGTCGTCTTCAACACGAGGCTAGTAACCCGTACGAAGACGAAGCTCGTGGCTTAGCGAAGTCATCCAGAGGATACTCGGCGTGGATACAGATAGAGACGATTCTAGCGAGGATCGTTCCGGTTGATGCCGTTCCCGCTACACGTCATACGAAAGGTATAACGTAGTTAAATTTCCTTTTATTGCAAATTTAAATTTACGGTTATGTCTACACATGTTGTACTATGCATGTGTGTGATGTGTTGTAATAAATGTAGATTTATTATTTTTATTGCTTCCGCTGTGCTCATGTTTACGAAACGTGATCGAACACACACACGCCGCGGTGCCGAAAACCCAACAGTTTAGAGCTCCGACAGAGGTAGCCTTGCCGGGGATTTGATCTCCGGTAATCCTCTGAGGTGGAGGACGAAGGATTCGTCAAACGGTTGACAAATACCTCTCCGAAGAAGCGAGTTTTGAGGACTCGTCTTTGGATCCGAATTTGGATTCGGATCGTGATCCTCTCTCGATCATGTCGTCTTCAACACGAGGCAAGTAACCCGTACGAAGACGAAGCTCATGACTTTGTGAAGTCATCCCGAAGATACTCGGCGTGGATACTGATAGAGACGATTTTAGCAAGGATCGTTCCAGTTGATGCCGTTCCCACTACACGTGATACGAAAGGTATACGTAGTTAAATTTCCCTTTATTGCAAAATTTAAATTTACGGTTATGTCTACACATGTTGTACTATGTATGCGTGTGATGTGTGTGTTGTAATAAATGTAGATTTATTATTTTTATTTCTTCCGCTGTGCACATGTTTGCGAAACATGTTCGAACACACACTCGCCGCAGTGCCGGAAACCCAACAGTGGTATCAGAGTCCAGGTTGTGTTTCGACATAATCGTAAAATGGTTTTGCGATAGTCATAATGATATTTCTAGAAATTTTCTACTTTTGGAAAGTTAGAAATATTTATGAAAATTTTTCAATTTTGGAAAGTCTAGAAGTATTTATGGAAATCTTCCACTTTTGGAAAGTAGGAAGTATTTTTGGAAATTGATATTTTCCATAAATAAAATATTTGATTAGATTTTGGAAATTTTTTTCCTAATTTAATCATGATTTGATTTGGGAAATCAAATCTTAAAATATTTTATTTCCATAAGTAGTTTTGAAGATTTAGGAAATTGGTTTCCTAAATTGACTTTCCTTAATCAACTATTTTCACAAATAAAATATGTGATTAGATTTGGAAATGTGTTTCCTAATTTAATCATGATTTGATTTGGAGAATCAAATCTTAAACATATTTTATTTCCATAAATAGTTATGACATAAGGAAATTATATACATGACATAATTGTATGCCATGTAATTGCATTAGATTCATATCATTATGGCATGCGTGTCGTGACATGTAGATGTTTGCCATGTATGTCATGCCATATAGATAATAGTTATTTGCATGCAAAGAGGATGAGACATAAAAACCCTTACTCAATATTAAAGCCTACACCTTCCATTAATATGGTTAGAACCAGAGTTCCGTTTTTTGTTTGGGTTGTTGGACTCTCTCCAAGCCTGACTCGAACCCAAACATGTTCAAACCATGGAATAGTTTAATACTAATATGGTAAGAGTCAGAGGTTAATCGTTAGCTTTGGTTGTTGGACTCTCTCCAAGCCGGGCTAATTGGTTGAATGCGCTCTAACCATATTAAAATTATTTCTCGATTAATGGGTTGGCTTTAACCTGGAGCATCGGCTTGTTGGACTCTCTCCAAGGTCGATGTAAAGGGAGGTGAAGTTGGGTGCTATGCATATGATGCATACTTGTTAATGTGTTAACAACTCGATGTATGTGTGAACATTCAATAAGTTGATAGCACATTGTGATAGTTGCATATACGTGATATGCAATCGGTATAGTTGATACCTACCGTCGTAGTTATGAATGGCTTGTTGGACTCTCTCCAAGGTTGTTCATATCTATGATGGATATCAGCCCATTCAGAGATGGACCTACGATCTCCCGAAGTGATTTTGGGGTTTTTGGAAATCAAAAAATGAATGGGATTTATAAATGTATATTGATGCATTTAAAAAATTATTTTCTCATATATGCTCGTTTTGTATTTCTAGGTCAATCGATTGATCATGACGTCTTTGAATTTGCGCACTATTTTGGATTCAAACAAACTGACTGGGCCTAACTTCTTGGACTGGCTTAGAAACCTGAGAATTGTTCTCAAGGCAGAAAAGCTAGCATATGTCCTTGAAGAGCCTCTTCCCAATCGTCCTAAGGACGATGCAACTCCAGACCAAATGTTGGTATATCAGAAGCATATGGCAGATTCTGAGCTGGCGAGTTGCATCATGCTAGCGGTGATGGTACCTGAGCTGCAAAAGCAGCATGAGCATATGGATGTTAATACTATGGTCTTCCATCTTCATGAGTTGTTCGATGAGCAAGCGAGATCCGAAATGTTCGAGGTCTCTAGGCTCCTCTTCACCACGAAGATGCAAGAAGGTTCGTTTGTAGTGCAGTTTGTGCTAAAGATGAATGGGTACATCGAGCGGCTAGCAACCCTTGGGTTTTTGATGGATCACGAATTAAGTATTGACTTAATTCTGCATTGTTTGCCCAAGAGTTTCTCACAATTTGTGATGAACTATCGGATGAACAAATTAGAATCCACTATTCCTTAGCTCCGCAATATGCTGAAGACTGTGGAGCCTTCTGTGAAGTATGAGGAGAAGGCGGTTCTGTTAGTTGATTCCTCAAAGAAAGGTTCTAAGAGGAAGGCAAAAGAATAGAAGAAAGGGAAGAACAAGAAGGCAAAGAAGGCAGAACCAGCACAAAAGGGCACTTGCCATCATTGTGGCAAGGAAGGGCACTAGCGAAGAAACTGCAAGATTTATCTTGAGTCCATGAAGAAGAAGAAGGCATCCGATGGCCCATCCTCTTCAGGTATCTTCGTTATTGATTGTCATTCTATTTCCTTAGACACTTGGGGTATTGGATACTGGGTGTGGCTCACATATATGTAATGACATATAGGGGCTAAGGAATAGAAGGAGACTCGTCAGAGGGGAGTCAAATTTGCGAGTTGGCAATGGAGCAAAGGTTGCTGCGGTCGCCATCGGAACTTATTTGCTGAAGCTCCCTAGTGGACTAGTCTTGGAACTGGACAATTGCTATTATGTTTCTTCTCTAATAAAGAACATTGTTTCTATTTCCTGTTTAAATAGAAATGGTTTCCATTTGACGTTTAGTAACAATTGTTGTTACATAACTTTGAATGGCGTACTTTATGGAACTGGAACTTTGAGTAATGGCATTTATACGTTGGACGTATCCAGTGACATTTTCAATATCGAAGCGAGCAACACGCGTGCTCGAAAGGGTAATCAATTAGACTCCTATATGTGGCATTGTCATCTTGGCCATGTAAGCAAGAAACACATGTCCGAATTACACCGATGTGGAATTCTGGAATCGTTTGAATTGGATTCATATGATACATGTGAATCATGCTTAAAAGGCAAGATGACTAAGTTACCTTTTACTGGAAAAGGTGAACGAGTGGGAGAGTTACTAGGTCTAATACATACTGATGTATGTGGACCTATGTCAACTCAAGCTTCAGGAGGCTATAGCTACTTCATTATCTTCACCGATGATCACTCACGGTTTAGGTATGTGTTCTTGATGAAACACAAGTCTAAAGCCTTTGAAAGGTTCAAAGAATTCAGAAATGAAGTAGAGAAACAACATGACAAGAGTATTAAAATACTTTGATCGGATCGAGATGGTGAATACTTAAGTCAAGAGTTTCTTGATTATCTAAGAGACAATGACATATTGTCTCAATGGACTCCGTCATATACACCATAGCATAATGGTGTATCTGAGAGGCGTAACCGGACCTTGTTGGACATGGTCAGGTCAATGATGAATCATGCGAATCTTCCCAAGTCCTTTTGGGGTTATGCACTTCAGACAGTTGTTTACTTGTTAAACAGAATGCCAACCAAGGTAGTCTCTACTACTCCATATGAGATATGGAATGTTAAGAAACCTCATGTATCTTACTTGAAGATATGGGGTTGTCCTGCTTATGTGAAGCGGACTGTATCAGACAAATTGGATGCTAAGTCTGATAAATGTCTATTTATTGGATACTCTAAGGAAACAAGGGGTTACCAATTCTATCATCCTGTGGAACAAAAGGTGTTTGTTTCAAGGCATGCTGTGTTTCTAGAGAAAGAGTTTCTCTTGCAAGAAAACAGTGGGAGTGTCGTCGAGCTTGAGGAGGCTCGAGAGACTCAAATAGACATTGATGAGATACCTGGTGAAGCACAACAACCGAAAACTTATAGTGATGAGCAATTGGTTGGACCTATTGTAACACCACATCTTCGTAGATCTGGTAGAACACGCAACATTCCTAAGAGATATGGATTTCTCGTAAGTGAATCGAACGACATGTTACTCATTGATGATGAGGAGCCTACCAGTTATGAAGAAGTGCTGATAAGTTTAGAAAGGGATAAGTGGCTTGAAGCCATAAAGTCGGAAATGGATTCCATGTATGAAAACCAAGTTTGGAACTTGGTTGACCCACCTGAAGGCATTAAGCCTATAGGGTGCAAGTGGGTTTTCAAGAAGAAAACCGACATGGATGGTAATGTGATTACCTATAAGGCTAGATTGGTGGCGAAAGGATATCGTCAAAAGTAAGGTGTTGATTATGACGAAACATATTCGCCTGTAGCTATGCTTAAATCCATTCGGATGCTCCTAGCCATAGCGGCTCATTATGATTATGAGATATGGCAGATGGATGTGAAAACAGCTCTCCTTAATGGAAACCTGCTCGAGGACGTGTATATGATACAACCTGAGGGTTTCACATCGGTTGATAAAACCAAGGTATGCAAATTGCGATGATCCATTTATGGATTGAAGCAAGCATCCAGGAGCTGGAATATCCGTTTTGATGAGACGATCAAAAAGTTTGATTTCTCACAAAATCCAGACGAACCTTGTGTGTACAAGAAGGTTAGTGGGAGTGCAGTCGTGTTCCTAGTATTGTATGTCGATGACATATTACTTATGGGAAACGATGTTTCAATCTTACAGTCAGTTAAGGTTTGGATATCCAAGACATTCTCCATGAAAGTCCTGGGAGAAGCAACCTACATCCTCGGGATTAAGATCTATAGAGATAGATCAAAACAGTTGCTTGGTCTTTCGCAGTCTACATATATAGACCGACTGCTAAAGAGGTTTAGCATGTCAGAATCCAAGAAAGGTTTCCTACCCATCAGGCATGGGGTACACCTTTCGAAGTCTATGTGTCCGCGCACAGAAGACGAGAGGATTTGCAAGAGTAAGATTCCCTATGCATCCGCAATAGGATCTATCATGTATGCTATGTTATGTACGAGGCCCGATATATCATATGCTCTGAGTGTCACGAGCAGATACCAGTCTGATCTAGGAATGGATCATTGGGTGGCTATCAAGACTATCCTTAAGTACTTAAGAAGAACTAAGGATGTGTTCCTAATATATGGAGAAGAGGACATGGTGATACGCGGGTATACAGATGCCAGCTTCTAGACAGACAAGGATGATTCCAGGTCTCAGTCTGGATACGTGTTCACCTTGAATGGGGGTGCAGTGAGTTGGAAAAGTTCCAAACAAGACACTGTAGCGGATTCTACCATTGAGGCAGAATACATTGCAGCTTCAGAAGCAGCAAAGGAAGCGGTTTGGATCAAGAAGTTCGTTTATGAACTTGGTGTGATTCCAGCCATTGTTGAAGCAATACCGGTCTACTGCGACAACAATGGAGCAATTGCACAGGCGAAAGAGCCAAGGTCTCATCAACGATCCAAACATGTGCTTCGCTGCTATCATCTTATCAGAGAGATCATCAGTAGGAACGAAATACAAATCGAGAAAATTCCCACTGAAAGGAACTTAGCGGATCCTTTGACTAAAGCATTACCTCAAAGAAAGTTTGAGGGTCATGTTAGAGCTTATGGTATTGGATACCGTAGCGATTGACATTAGGCCAAGTGGGAGTCTGTTAGTAATATATGACTCCGTAGGACGAGGAAATGATACTTGGGCTAGGTGTGATGTAGTCAGCCTAGTGGGGACTGACACTATAGACCATGTCCTGAACCAAGTGGGTATAAGATGAGTGAAGGGAATGGGGCACGATTCATTCGAGCTGCTGAAGGGTTTCAGAAATAGTTCTGGATCAACCGTTGATCTTTTCGGTTAATTGGGGATCATGATGTACTACTAGGTTCCACTCATGATCATTCTATAATTAATGGTTAATTATAGACGGCCAACATAAACCGAGAATCTATTTGGTCACATGCACAACGAGCGTAATCCGAAGGATTTAAAACGAGCTTGAGAATGAGATTCTCAGACCGAGAGAAACTAAGTTTGGTTGGACCAAACAAGATGCGAGCATGAAATCGTTTCAGTCGGAATGGAAGCATGGATGAGTCGTGTTTTATGAAGACATAATAGATGAACCAAAATGGTTTGGTTCTAATCCAATGGAGGAGAATAAACCAAAGGGTTTTGTTTATTTTAAACGAATGAACCAAAAGTTGGTTCGGTTCGTTTTAACTTAAAATAAACCATCATGGTTTGATTTATTTTAACTTATATTAATGGAGCGGGTTAACGGGCCTTATGGTTATGATCCAATAATCATTAAGAGAATTAGTTCTCTATAAAAGAGGGCTTAAACCCTAATCCAAAACCTTAACCTAGTTGCCGCCCACCTCCTCTCCTTGGTGAATTTGGCGCCAACACCCATTGCCGCCGCCCAGCCCCTTGTGCCGCCGTCCAAATTGTTGCCGGCGTCCAAGCTTCGGCTGGTGATCCTCCGGTAACTCTCTGGTGATCTCCTTTGGGTTTGGCATCAAGGTGAGGTTCATCCTACCTTTTTGGCCGGCTCTAATTCCTCCACCAAAGCTGTCCAGTTTTCTGGACAGCTTGTTTCCCTCTCGTCGGAGCGTCGTTTGGACGACGTTTAGAGCTCTGACAGAGGTAGCCTTGCCGGGGATTTGATCTCCGGTAATCTTCTGAGGTGGAAGACGAAGGATTCGTCAAACGGTTGACGAATACCTCTCCGGAGAAGCGAGTTTTGAGGACTCGTCTTTGGATCCGAATTTGGATTCGGATCGTGATCCTCTCTCGATCACGTCGTCTTCAACATGAGGCTAGTAACCCGTACGAAGACGAAGCTCGTGACTTTGGGAAGTCATCCCAAAGATACTCGGCATGGATACGGATAGAGACGATTCTAGCGAGGATCGTTCCGGTTGATGCCGTTCCCGCTACACGTGTTACGAAAGGTATACGTAGTTAAATTTCCTTTTATTGCAAAATTTAAATTTACGGTTATGTCTACACATGTTGTACTATGCATGCGTGTGATGTGTGTATTGTAATAAATGTAGATTTATTATTTTTATTTCTTCCGCTGTGCACATGTTTGCGAAACATGTTCGAACACACACTCGCCGCGGTGCCGGAAACCCAACAACATCAAGCCAAATTGCTCGGACCTAAAGAAGAAGGAGGAGAAGGAAAAGAATAAGAAGGAAAACAAGAAGAAGGAGGTCATGGTAGCCCAAACTTGGGATACACAAAGTCTAGAAGATTCTTCCGATGATAAGGGGTTGTGCCACATTTCAAGACATGAAGCACTCATGGCTTTAGAAGATGAAGCCAGAAGCTCAAGTGAGGAGTCATCATCATCATCAAGCGGCGAATCGTCCTCTAGCCACGATGAAGTAAGAGACTCTCCTAGAGTAGAATTATTGTACAAAACTATTGCATGTCTTCAAAATGCATTAAATAAATCTAAATCTAGGATTAATGATTTGAAAGTAGAAATTAAGAAAATTAGAAATGTAGAAATTTCATGTAATGATGCATGATCATTTAAGGATGAAAATGATGAACTTAAAAAGGAAATAGGTGAACTAAGAGCATGTTTAGAGAAATTCACAAATGGATCTAAATATCTAGACATGATACTTAAGGACCAAAGGGCTATTTACAACAAGGTCGGTATAGGATATAGGCCTAAGGAGAAGGAAGTAGCATTTGCCTCCCTCATTAGTAGGAAATCAACACTTAGGAGAAAGGGTAAAAAGGCATGGGTTCCCAAGAGTTTTATAGTTAATGCTACTGGTCCAAAAATTTGGGTGCCTAAGGCTTGTGTTTTTCATGTTGTTTAGTTAGAGGGACCAAGCATGTGGATTGTTGATAGTGGTTGCTCAAGACATATGACCGAAGATGTGAGCAAATTCTCCATAATCAACCATCTTAGCAAGGGAACCATGTCATTTGGTAATAGTGGTAAACTTAAAATTCTAGGAAAAAACACAATTAAGGTATCCCTAAAACTTGCCATTCATAAAGTATTTTTAGTTAAAAATATGAAATTCAACTTGCTTAGTGTTAGCCAATTATGTGATGTTGATTTTGATATTAAATTTAATTCTACTAAATGCTTTATAAGACACAAGAAATTAAATGATTGCATGTTAATAGGATATAGGAAATCCAATATTTACTATGTTGATTTATCCTATACTTCTAACATTTCCCCTAAGTGTCTTATGACAAAAGAAGAAGAAAGTTGGCTACAACATAGGAGATTAGGGCATATCAACATGAAGAACATAGCCAAAGTAGCTAAATTGGAGCTAGTGAAGGGATTGCCCAAAGTGAAGTACATCAAAGACAAGATGTGTGATGCATACCAAGAAAGAAAACAATTAAAGTCATCATACAAGGGTAAAACTTTAACTAGTACTTCTTTACCTTTAGAGCTTATTCATTTAGATTTATTTGATTGTCATAGTACTCCTTCTTTGAATGGTAGTAAATATTGCTTAGTTATAGTTGATGATTTTTCTAGATATACTTGGGTGTATTTTATGAAACATAAGGACAATACCCTAGAAATAATCATAGATTTTAGCAAAAGAATAGAGAATGAAAGAAATCTTAAAATCAATCGGATCCGTAGTGATCATGGTGGAGAATTTAAGAATTCTAATTTCTCCAAATTTTGCTTAGAACAAGGGTACAAGCATGAATTATCTTGTCCTACAACACCCCAACAAAATGGGGTGGTGGAAAGAAGAAATCGTGCCCTATAAGAGGCAGCTAGGACTATGCTTAATGCATATTCACTACCTAACTACTTGTGGGTGGAAGCGGTTAATACCGCTTGCTATATCCAAAATAGAGTCTAAATTCATAGGCTTCTAAGTAAAACTCCATTTGAAGTATGGAATGGTATAATTCCAACAATTCATTACTTCAAAATCTTTGGATGCAAAGCTTACATCTTAAACACCAAGGACAATTTAGAAAAATTTGAGTCTAAAGTGGATGAAGGAATCCTAGTTGTATACTCATCCACTAGTAGAGGGTATAGAATTTATAACATGAGAACTCAAAAGGTTGAGGAATCCTCAAATGTTCAATTTGATGAAACCTCTACTACTTACCCTAGGAAAACCCCCATTGATAATGTATCAATGATAAAAATCACAACATTACCCATAAACTTCAAAACTTGACCTTAGGGGGTAATGATCAAGGAGGAGTAAGAGGAGATTCTGATGATGAGAGGAGGAATGAGGATAATCATGATCAAAACCAATTTGATACACCTCCTATAACACTAAGGGTTCATCAAAATCATCCTCTAGACCAAGTTGTAGGAGAATTATCTCAATGTGTTAGAACTAGATCTTTTCATAGATCTCCCTCTAGTCAAATAGCTCTTATCTCACAAATTGAGCCAAAATCAATCAATGATGCATTACTTGATCTGGATTGGATTTTAGCAATGTAAGATGAATTGGCTCAATTTGAAAGGAGTCAAGTATTGGAGCTAGTTCCTAGACCCAATGATAGCACCATTGTTACTACAAGATGGATCTTTAGAAACAAATTAGATAATCAAGGAAATATAACAAGAAACAAAGTTAGGTTAGTTGCAAGGGGTTTTAATCAAGTTGAGGGGCTTGACTATGATGAAACTTATGCCCCGATTGCTAGGTTAGAGTTGATTAGAATCCTATTAGGATATGCCTCTTACATGAGTTTCAAACTCCATCAAATGGATGTAAAATCGGCATTCCTAAACGGGTTCATTAAGGAAGAAGTATATGTAGAACAACCTCTCAGGTTTGAGAATACAGACTATCCAAATTATGTATACAAGATTAGAAAAACTTTATACGGGTTAAAACAAGCTCCCCGAGCTTGGTATGAAAGATTATCATCTTTCTTAGTTTCTAAGGGTTTTAGAAGGGGTCAAGTAGATCAAACTCTCTTCATTAAATCAAAGTCAAAGGATATCTTTGTGGCCCAAGTATATGTAGATGACATCATTTTTGGGTCAACAAATGATGAGCTTTTCCAAGACATTATTAAAAATATGGAGAATGAGTTTGAAATGAGTCTAGTTGGAGAATTAAATTTCTTCTTAGGTTTACAAGTCAAACAAACTAATGAAGGAATCCATGTATACCAAACTAAATATGGCAAAGAAATGATCAAGAAATTTGGTTTGGAAAACGCTAAGGTAGTTTCAACCCCAATGGAAACTAATACTAAAATAGACAATGACCATGAAGGTAAATCAATTGACCTAAAACTTTATACGAGTATGATTGATAGTCTATTATACCTAACCGCTAGTAGACCCAATATCTTATTTGTGGTAGGTATGTGTTAAAGATACCAATCTTTTGCCAAAGAGTCCCATTTAGTAGTTGTTAAGAGAATTTTAAGATATATCAAAGGCACACTAAATGTAGGACTTTGGTACCCTAGGACTAAGTCTTTTGATTAGGTTGGGTACACTGATTCTGACTATACGGGCTGCAAGTTGGACCGGAAGAGTACTAGTGGTGGATGTCAATTTCTTGGATCCTCCCTAGTTAGTTGGAGTAGTAGGAAGCAACCTTGTGTTGCTCTATCCACCACCGAGGCCGAGTATGTAGTCATGGGTGGTTGTGTAGCTCAATTACTTTGAATGAGACACACTCTAGAGGATTATAAGCTACAATACTCCAACGTTAAGGTTTATTGTTATAATGTGAGTACCATAAATTTGACCAAAAATCCGATATATCACTCTAGGACAAAGCACATTGAAGTGAATCATCACTTCATTAGAGATCATGTGGTAAAGGGGGACATTGAACTCAATTACATAGAATTCAAGTCCAACCTAACCGAAATTTTCACCAAGGCTCTCCCCGAAGTGGATTTTTCATCACTTAGGAGAGAACTTGGAATGTGCTTAGTAGAGTATAGGTCTAGGTTTGCATGATCCTATGGAAAATCTAGGACTATACCTCTAAGCATCTCACAACACACCTAAGAATCCATGATTTTTGTATTGAGCCACTTAGACATCATGTGAGATGTTATGAAGATGCACTTGGTTCATCATGCTTATTATGATGCATTACTATCACTACAACAAATATGACTTTTCGCAGCACGTCATTAACAGCGCATATATACAGCATGCTGTTAATAATAGTTTTGACAGCGTGCCTAATAAAGTGCACTGCGGATAGTAGTGTATTTTTTCAAATAACAGCGCACATTAAAAGGTATGCCGTTAAAAGCCTACTAATCGCAGTGCGCATTAATATATGCTGTTAAAAGACAACTATTCGCAGCGCACATGAATGTATGCTGTTAAAAGTCTACTAATCGCAGTGCGCATTAATGTATGCTATTAAATATATATTTATTCGTGGCATATAATATTGTATGTCGTTAAAAATATAATTTCGTAATATATATATATATATATATATATATATATATATATATATATATATATATATATATATATATATATATATATATATATATATATATATATATATATATATATATATATATATAATTAATAATATATTTTATCAATGGTGCTTGTATTAGTTTTATACGTTGTTTAAATAATTTCGTAATATCGTTTAATTAATTTCATAATAAATATACTTAATTAATATATTTTATATATAATATGAACTGTGGTTATATTAGGGTTTAATAAAGTTAAGCCAACGAATTTTTTCCCCCCAAATCCCTATTCTGCGCTTCTTCTCGCTCGCGTCGCCGTCGCTTCCACTTCTTCTCATGCCCGACGAACATCTCATCGCCCACCCTCTCTAAGCATCACCGTCGCTTCTCGTCGGTGAGTGCATCTCCTCATCGGCGAGTGCATCTCTTCTTCTTTGATTCTTGACTTCTTACGCTCTTCGCCTCAGTTTCGTGTAATTTTAGCATCCTCCTCTGTCCCGTGAAATTTGATGTTTTTAAGTCTATTAATTCCTTCATTTAGGTTATTAGGGAGTTGACATACCCTGATTCCATGCTCTTTTGCCCTCTCAACTCCATGCCTAATTCCAGCATCACATTTTGTGGTTCTAGAATTTTTCCAGCATCACATTTTGTGGTGCTGGAATTTTCCAAAGACGTGGTGGTCTTTGGAAAAATTACAGCATCATATTTTTTCAGCACCACTTGAATATCTGATGCATAATGGTATATGACAATGTTGTTTCAGCACTTGGAGTGATCTTCTATCTTTTTTGGAGTAATCTTATATCCTTCTTTGCAGCATACTTTGAAAATCTTTCTTAATATTATGTTCTATTGTATTAATCTGTTGAATGATTGAGTTGTATACATATCTTAATCAGTAATTAATTTGTTTGTAAAATTAGGTTGCTAGTGGTGACATTGGTAGCGGTATTGAAAATTATGATTGAGTTGTATGCTAGATGTATCATGTCATATTGTTTATAAGCAGGTAATTATATAGCATTCAAAAGGAGAGAAAATGGGGAAAAAATGCAGTAAAGCATTTGTAGATGAAATTCAGGTGATATTGTATCCTATTCTAAAATCTTGTTTTACTTTAATCAAGCATACTTATACATTTCAATCTGTTTATGCTATTTTGTAGGAAACTATTGATAAGAGACTATCGAGAGTGGACTCTAATACTTCACCTAATTCATCACAAGATTTGCATGGTAAAGAGACAATTGATGGTGACAAAATTCATAAGAAAAAGGGACGGGGTCCATCAAAGTTGAAGTTAGCTAGTGGTCAACTAAAGTCCAAAGTGCTAGAGCGTAATGAGTTTTGACAACCGATTGGGGATAATTCTGTGAAGTACGCTTCTTTTTTAGGTTGCATGGTAAAGGAATTCGTGCCATATACATTAGATGGATGGAATTATGTAGACGAAGAAGTGAAGAATAGAATGTGGAATTGTCTTCAGGTAATGTTTTGATTCACTGAATTTATCAAGTATGATTCTAAGTAAAAAAAAGTAGACATAATTTTGTGCTTTTTTATGTATAGATGAATTATAATGTTGAAGAGTGTGAAAAGAAAATAATATTTCAAAAGTTAGCTAAGTTATGGCGTGATAGAAAGTCCAAATTGCAAATACTTGTACGAGAAGCTAAACTGGTCAAGTTGCTTCGCGAAATCTTAATCTTTTGAAGCCTGAATTTATGGATCAACAACAATGGGAATTGTTTGTAAAGAGGACATTATCACCTGAATTTCAAGTAAGTATTAATTACAAATTCTTATTTGTAATGAATTTTGTTATATTAAAAAAAATCTGACATTAATTCAGTTTCATTATTTCTTGGCTTTCTTTGTTTTTTTTAAGAGTTTGTATAGGGGACATGCATTCTCAGGTTGGAAACTATTGATAAGAGGCTATTGATAGTGATTTTCTTCAACTAAATTTCCTGTGTTTTATTCTTAGCAAAAGAGTGAAAAATTCAGAACTATAAGGGAAAATCAAGACCATATTCACACTATGAGCCGAAGAGGTTATGCTCGTTTGGCTAGCTTGATGGTATGCATTATTATTGTTGTAGATACACTTATTAACTATATTATTTGTCCCTATCGGTTTTTTAAATATATTTATATATGTCTCATATTTAAGGAAAAAGCAAGTCCTATAGATACACCAATTACAAGATCAAAAGTTTGGATTGAAGGTCACACGAAGACAAATGGACAGTCTATTAGTCAAGTGGTTGAAGAGAAAATAGTAATAAGACTATCTCTTGTTATTATTTCTAAAAGTGTTCATATCAATGGCACAACTACCTAAATTTCTTATTCTACAAAATTTTTATCTTGATATTTGCAGAAAAAAATAGAAGAATGTCCATCTGAATCTTTAAACACAACTAACATTGCTGATGATGCAATTAGTCTTGTATTTGGCAAAGAAACTCGAGGTAGAGTGCGAGGAATGGGCTTTGGAGTTGTACCATCAAAGGTTAGAGCTTTTGTGCAACAAAATAGAACTGTTAAACAACTTGAAAATATAGTGCATAATCTTCAACAAGAAATGCAAGAAATGAGGCTCATGATTTTTCAAAATATGAGGCAACAAAATGAACATGAACAGGTTAGTAATTATATTTTGGTTTAATTAATTCCATTTTTTTATGTTCTTATTAGTGAAATTATATTATGATGACATTATTTGACCCAATTTGTTTGTAAAATTAGGTTGCTAGCGGTGGCATTGATAACAATATTAGGAATTATATTAGTGGCAGTAGTGATGTCAATGGTGCAACAAAGAGTGACAATGGTACAACTCAGGTAACTATATTGACATAATGAATGTTGTGGTTTCTCTTATAAGATAGAATCTTTGTTTCTAATGCTTTATATTCTTGTGAACACTGAATGTTGCGACCGGTGAGGTCAGTAGCCCCCTTTTTCCTTTTATATTTTCATCTTCAGTTTATTTTGTGCTAGGTTTAGTTCTGCTGTCTAATTAGTTTGGGTAGTGTTGTCTCCAGACCCTCACCTAGGTTCTTAAGTTTGTCCAAGGTTGAATGCCTCAATTGAAAATTGTCTGCAACAAGGCATGTCTCTGGACCTTAGTTGAGAAGTGCTCTTCAAAAATCCTAATATAGGATATAGCTTGTTTCCTTCCATAACATCTAGAACGCAAGTTATCTGTGACAGAGATGGAAAGTTTAAAAAACAAAATCCCGCCACATTCTAATAATTAATCTAGGGTATGAAGAAGTATAAAGAATTGACATGGGTATATGGCATGTATCTGATAAATAAATATCAAATTGAGTGACATGGAAGTAAATTTGTTGCAGTAAAATTTTTGCCACCTAATTGTACCCGACATTGATCTAATGCAAATCACCATCATAAAACATCAGTATAAACATCAGGATTCAATAAGCATTATGGAGACATTAAGACTAAACACAAGCAAAAAATCTGGAGCTTAGAAGAAAGCAATGAAACAAAAGGTGAACATGCAAGGAAGAATTAAATAAGAACTCCATATTTGACAAGGAAACAGAGACGTTATAGCTTTTTCCAGACATACTCTTCTAAAATTCTGATTGAAGCATTTGACATACATGTAGACCTCTCTAGCCAAATTAACAAATATAAAAGTTATTAAGTGCTTTAAAAGTATACTGGAAAACTTAAAGTTAATGTGACTCTCAGATGAACAAACTAATATAAATGATAAAATTCATATAACTTTTTACATCAATATACCTAAAAAAACAGATATTCTCAGATTGAATAATGTATTTGAATAATACATGTAGGTTAGCATTGCTACTGGCAAGTGAGTGCTTTTATCTCTGCACATTTTTGGCTATATTGACAAGCCACCATTAAGAGATTCAATGAGATTGAGCAGTCAGGACAAGATTGGTAACTTATCTACTTTACTGGACCTTTTGTTGCTTCCTACTATCATCTTCTAGACAAAGTTGATTGATCATATCCTCTGCTGCACCAGGCCAGTAGTCTCCATCAAAATAAGGGAGACGAGCTGCTGTAACCTTAGCCTTGCACTCCCCAGTATTTACAAAGAAATGATCATATAAATTAGTGACATCAACAACCACATTCTCTTTTTTAGCTTTCCGAAGCATTGCTAGATACCTAATAAGACATAGCGAATGATGCATTAAGATTATGTCAAACAATACAATATTGAAAACATAAATTTTTATTACAAAGCTTTGAACCGTACCATTCACGTAGTTTGTCAGATTTTGGAGTCTTCTGAATCTCAGGGTGGCAATAAAGGATATAGTCTTCCCCCTTAAGAGGAGGACAAGCCCAAATATAGCAACTGGTGAAACCACATTTCTTACAATATTCAAGATATCCTATCTAATGCAAGAAGAGGAGAGGTTTCAATAATTTCATAATCAACTAGCATGTGCAAGTTCTAGGATGCTTTAAAGGCTGGCTCACCATCAAGGAACTTTCTTAGAATTTTGCAATGTTTTGAACATGATGTTGTTTCTATTTTCAAATTTCTTTATCTCTTCTAAAGCAAAATATGTTTAATACCTTTAATGCTTATGTTACAAAGATCTTCCTTAACCATGTTACGATGATATTACAACGATAAGAAATAATAGGTTTATCCTTCGTTTAAAAAAAATATACTTGGGTTAAGGATGATTTTTTGTCTTCTGATTATGCCATTTTTTTCTATTAATGTTTTATCGTTTATCTTTAGTGAATTTAGTACATTTGGTAAATGAGTTTTTTTTGTCTCTGTTTTACTTTCTTTTTTACTAATATCATGTTTTGTTATAAAAATGTTCTTGGTAATATTAACAATTTTTTATTGTTATATAGGCAAAACTGAAGAATGTGAGTTGTGGAGAAATCTTTGCTAATACTAAATGTAAGTTGCTTCATTGGTCTATTGATGGTGTTGTTGCAGAAGGTCGGATTGCATCCACAAATCCAAAAGTAAAAGTGCATCATGTTCCTCTTGGTAGATCTTGTTGGAAAGTATGGATTGATAGAGTTTTCATGGAGAAGGTGGATCTAATTCGACCAAATGATGAAATGGTTTGTCTCGAGGATGCAATAGGGAGCACAGTCGCTTGGTTATCTAAGTTTATAATTTTGTATGACTGATATAGATTTTATCATATACTTTTTGTAGAAAAGAAATCATGTAAGTGAATTTATGTTACTAGTTTGGATTGCTATATCTGACTAAGTGAATTATTGTTTTGTTTAAGTGTGGTGTTGATGAATATCTATAGTACTATAATTGTTTTAGTTTTGATTTTATAATAATGTGTATATGATATTAAAATTGTGTAGTATTTGTATGTGGTATGATAACTGTGTTGTATTATAATTATTTGAGTTTTGGTTGTATAATTATTTTTATTTAGTATTATAATTGTGTGTAATGTAACGCACAGTAGCGCATTGCGAATACACTTAATCACAACGCGCGGTTGCACGCTATGGATGCATTTAATTGCAGTGTGATGCGCTATTAATACAATTAACTCGACATGCAACTGCAGGTGTTATTGCGAATGTATTTAATCAGAGTGCACACTCACGTTGTCGATGTGCATTCGTAGCGCGTGATGCATACTGTGGATAGACTAATTGTATGCTGTGAATACGTTTAACCGCAGCCTGACGCTGCTCGCGCCAATACATTTAAGCTGCGCGCTTGCATTACTGCGAATGCATTTAACTACTGGCGCAAGCGCGTCAATGTCTTATAACTTTTAATGACTTGGAATTGTGCGAGACGCGATGATTTGTTGTAGTGAATCCAAGTAAATGACAATTAGGCTTGAAATCTAGGTATTCTTATACCTTTATATTTTATTTGTCATGCTTTGTTTATTATATGTCATGTCATGACATCATGCTTCATATTGATCATATAAAATGCCATGAAAAATATTAAGTTAAAATGTCATGTTTGTATTTAAGTTTATCTTTATGTCATGACATCATGATTATTGAAAAATACTTTAATTTATGCAATCATTATATGCCATGATCATATTTCATGCATTATAATTAATAAAATTGAATTAAGGATAATGACATGATTTGACATCCCATGATATGGAAATCAAATATAGTTGCCTAGATAAATGCATGAACCCCTAGATTAGGAAAGAACAAAAACCTACATCTCACAAAAATATTAAATTGACATGTGTGTGTATTGATACACCTTAGACACATGTGAGATATTAAAAATATGAGTTAAGTTCAAGGCGCATAGTTCTTGAATATAGATGAACTCAAACTCATAATATGGCATTGATGAATCATGAGGAAAGCTAATGTACAAGTCATGTATATCTAGCCTATAGACTATGGTTCAAAATAAGGTTTTAAAAAACCTTGGTGAAGTCTATCTTTGATAGCAATCACCATTGAACAAGTTGATACAAGTTAGGCTAAAAACATTAAAGTTATTAATGCTTTTGAATTTTATATTAATTTTATAATTTAATGGGTATTTTAATTTAAAATTATTTTTCACCCATTGTATTTCATGTAATTAATGTTCGTATAAAATTTCAAGATTTTTAGAAATATATATATTTACTTATGTATTTTCAAAACTCAAATGCTGAAATTGTTTTCTGCACATTGTAGAAAGCAGTCGACTATTGCTAAGAGCAGTTGACTGTGTGATGTGGTCATGATCTGCAAGTACACAACTATCATCAAGTAATAAAAATATCGATCTCACAGAGACTTTGTCAAGTACTAGTTGTTTACAAAAGAAGATTATCTAGAAGAATTAATTGGTTGAGTAATGGTTAAGAAAAAAAGATTAGAGTAAAGAATTTCTTTTGAGATGTATCCTAGGATGTCGATTTTGCTGTTATATCGGTTATCAAGGAGAGATTCTCAAGTATTAGTGTATTCATAATGGAGATATGTTCTAAGGTAATCATTAGCCTCTCTCAAGGTCGTAATGATATATTATGTAGACACGATTCCTACTTCCCTTGATTCGAGTTCAGGCCACCTTGTTGCCCAGAATCCTATCACTAGATTCAGGTGAATCAAAACCTTAGTTCTACCACCGGTGAATCATAAGAATGTGGCTAAGTAAATCTTTGATGCTCTTAAAGTCCACGATAGGTTTAATTACTTTTATGATGTTAGTTCGTAGATAACCTTTGTCACTGCAGGAACTTGTAACTAGAACCCCGCGAAGTTATCTAGACTTTAATCGTTACTTGTAACTAATTCCTCATGTTCCGTTCTATGGATCCGGGGTCTTGGTTCATGGCTAAGTACGTCCCTTAACCCCTAAGAACACACGATAAAGTGGCTAGCAATTACGTAATCTTAATCCAAAAACATACGATAGAACCAAATTATGAAATACATATCAATAAATAAATAGAATCATCCAAGAAAACATGACATAGGGCTACTCCCTAATCCTAGGACCAAGGAGAATTACTCCATAGTTGGGGAAGCAAAAGACATTGAAATATATAAAAACATCCGATACTAGAAGATAATAAGAATAAAACTTAGACTAGTCAGCGTCGTAGGGGCTTCTTCCTATCTTGGAGTTACTCCTCCTCTATCCCTTCGAATTGCTTTCTCCAAATCTCCTTCCTCTCTCAATGATTGAATATCTAGAATAATTTGAATTCTTTTCTTCTTGGCCCTGAGGTCTTTTTATAGCTTTTTCTGAAGATAAAATTGAGAAATTAGTTGCAAGAAATTCGAAACAGCCTTGAGAAAAATCAAGATTTCAATTATCCCATGATACGGTAGTTCCATTTGGCATGACCTGGGTGTGTCAAGTGTTGTGGAGACCTGGTACACCCCAAAATCAAGTGTGTTGAAGAGGTTGAGCATGGGTGTGCCCCCTGGCATGCCCTAGGCATGTTGGACACTGGAAAGTCTGGAAAATATGCGTTGTGGCTCTGTTCGCTCCCCCTTTCATTGTGATTTTCCTCCAAGGCTCTATTATGCCTTCTTTTGTCCCTCCTGAGAGTAAAAACATAGAAACCGTAGTTATCCAAACTAAAAGTGCAACATGAAAGTAAATGCTATGTTTTATGCATGCTATGCGAATGAAATGCTAGAAAGACATGCTAAATAAACCCTAAAATATATGTTGTTGGATCGAGAAGCGTCGCTAGAGGGGGGGGGGTGAATAGCGATCATAAATCTTTTCGATGTTTCGTTCGAGTAGATAATTAAATGAGTAAGAGCAGCAGAAAATAAAGAGACACGTTTATTTTTACTTGGTTCACAACCCAGCGGTTGCTACTCCAAGGCTCTATCGGTCCTAGACCGCGTACGGAGGGTAAAGCACTATAACGTCTCCTCCTCGTTGGAGGTAGGAGACAACGATCACAAAATTGAAAGTACGAGGATGAGGCAACAAGCCTACCTCACCTCGTTACGAATAAAAACAATGAATACAATATAAAAAATATATTACTAGATGCTGCTGCCGACGAAGAAGATCTGAACTTGTTGTCGCGTCGGCGTTATAATGGTGTTGGAGCGTTGGCGTTGTAGGAGCACTTGATGAATAAACTTGATGATTGTTTGGAGTTGGAATCCACCCCTCCTTTTATAGATTTTACCTTCTGAATATGTCTCCTCTTTTTTCGGAACAGATCATGAAGTTGTATAATTTTTATCGCGAAGTGGCCGCGTCAAACCTTATCCATTTTGAACTAGCGCAAAGGTTGATTCATCGCCATCAGTCGATTGATGACTCCCATCAGTCGACTGATGAGCATCAGTCGACTGCCCAATGGCCAGCAGTCGACTGCCAGCCTGGCCACTTCCCTGCAGTAAGAGGTTAGCTCAGAAAATGATAAATTCGACGGTTTCTAACCGTCCGATCTCGACCTAGACCTTCCACAGGAAGTCTTAGTCGGATCGCCGCCTACGGTCATCCCCGTAAAGAGGATACGATCTTACAATCTCTCACTCACACGAGCTTTCCTTGATACTTACCTTGTAGCTCTCACTTCCGGCCTTCCACTCGATTTCTTTGGCTCCCTCCGAAGTCACTCGAGTGTCGCCCGACCACCGCGACTTCCTTCGGGTGTCTCTAGCCTTCAGCTCCAGCTTTAGTACTTTTCTGCACACTCAATTTAGCTCGTAAGATAACGGTGTAAACTTAACTTTGTGTCTTTGCCATAATCAAAACACAGGTTCGATTATCTAGTGCCCCTGCACCAACATATATGCATGTGATTCATACACATCACACCCTAAAACTTAAACTTTTGCTTGTACTAAAGCAAAGAAAAAGAAAGAATCTATGAGTGAGAATCATGATAACTTGTTAGAAACCCATCCTGAGATGTAAAATACTTAGTCTTATCGATTCATTCCTAGTGGCTTAGCTTGAAAGATCCTTGTGTAGTGCATGTGAATTTTGACCTTTAAGATTTTGGACACCAATCCAAGTTTGCATTCCTTCTACCGTGTTCCTTGCATACCACGCATAAAGACACTTACCTGCCAATGTGTTTGGATCATCCTCTCACTAACACAAAGGAGCATTCAATAGTCAAGGAGAAGAAAAGTAGGAAATAAACATCAAATATTTTTCCAGTAACTAGTTAGCATCAAAGGGGTACACCTATATGGGTGTTTTCTGATGTGAACAATACATATAGGATTTTAGGAGTAGTTTTCGCTCACATCTCATTTCATTTTATGTTTGTTTCATGCATATTTTACTTTGTTTTGCATGCATTTCCTATTTTCTGGTTCGAAGATCTACTCTATGTACTTTTGTGTGCATGATAGCATTTTATGGGAAAACGGTGTACTTTCGGAGCAAAAAAGAGCATTTGGCAACTGGATGTAGTAGGGCACATGGCCAGGGCATGTGGCTACACACGGTCGTGTCTGAAGCTCGAGATTGACCACCACAGGGCCACACATGACTTGGTCGTGTGGCGGCCTAGCATTTTGGCGCGATTAGGTCTTTTTCTAAATTTTGTGAAGAGCCGACCTCATGTCTATATAAAAAAAGTCACGCCCAAACCCTAGGGGGGAGGCATGATGACTGGGACAACAATTCAAAGCCCTAAAAAGCTTCAGAAACTCACAATGGGGAGGAAGGAAGCTGCTCGAGATCTATGTTTTGCACCTCAATGCCAGAGAGAAGGGCCTCAACACATTGTAATCTATATTCTTTCCATTCTTTATCTTGTATATATGAATTCAACAATTCCTTGTGATTCTTTTCTCGCGTTCATGGAGTAGATTCTCTAATTCTAAGACTAGAGAGTAGTTTGTGTTGAGTTAGAACATGTTGGTTCAAATATCTTTTCGTTCTTGAATCTATATTTGCAATTGGTGTTTGGTTTAGATCTATAGCTATTGTTTTGGTTTTCTAGTCACTATGCTTAGCCGATACGAGGGGTGACAACCCTCGTATCAAAGATTTAGAGGAATTTAAAGAGGAACCTAGGGGTTGTCCTCATCGCTAGTAATTATGGGTAGAAGGATGTGATAGAGTGGGAAACGCACCCCATTTTCAACTCGTCGCAGGGATCGATTCGGCATCCTCGTACTGACTATCCCATCCTAAAGCTAGGGGTTGACCTGGTATGGCAGAGGTAGCTTCTGATAGATGCAAAGGCTCATCGAGGGAGTGTATGATGTCCTTTCCACAAAACTGTAGCTAGAAACCTAGACAAAACCTAATTGACAACGTGTTCTATGACACACAAACGAAACCGAAATCCTAGAATCTATCCAAAGACTCATAGCATCCCTTCTCTTCCTCCATGTGACACCGTACTAGAGTTAGGACCACCAACAACCCTCTGAACCGCAACCATTAGAATTGATTTCTGAATAATAACATCCACCGAATAGATTGATACTCGAATCTCAGTCCCTGTGGGATTGATAAATCTTTATTACTTGATGACACTCATGCACTTGTGGGTGTTGAGTGCGAGCGCGTGCTTTGAGTCCTCGACGGTCCCTATTGCGAGATTTGAGGTCGTGTTTGCGTACATCAAGTTTTTGGCGCCGTTATCGGGGACTGATTGATTCGATATCAAATCAAGAAGTGGATAATTGGATCGAACTTAGGTTAGATTTATTTACTTGCTTTACTTTTATTTTTTTATATTTATTTATTTTACTGTATTTACTTCAGTTTTAGATTTTCCATATCTAGAATTAGTTTTTATTTTAGCAGTAGTTCTACGTTTTCTTTTTAGCTCTTCTTCATTTGATTTAGTTAGCTAGATTAGTTTATTTCTTGTTTCTGAGCATTAGGTAATACTTTTAATTTTGTGGCTCGGTTCCGATCAATCTAGAAATCGAACGAACCTACCATTGTGGGAGAGTTGAACAGAAGAGAATGGAGGACCAAGCTGCATCCGTGGTAAACGTAGGTGGCCGACCTTTGCAGGAGTACGCAACCCCTAGTGCTAGAGGATTTAGGTCAACTATAGTTAGACTGTCCATTTTGGCAAATAACTTTGAGCTAAAATCGACACTCATACACTTGGTCAAGCAGAGTCAATTCGGGGGAGCTGCGACTGAAGACCCGAATCGGCACCCGGAGACATTTTTAGAAATCTGCTCGACAATGAAGATCAATGGAGTCCCTGCCGATGCGATCCGCCTGAGCCTATTCCCTTTCTCATTGCGGGATAAGGCTAAGGCATGACTTCACTCCCTACTATTGAGAAGCATTACTACATGGGAGCAGTGTGAGCAACAATTTTTGAACAAGTACTTCCCACTAAGCAAGACTGCTCACATGCGCCATCTAATCACGAGCTTCCGTCAGAAGGAAGGGGAGTCCCTATTTGAAGCTTGAGATTGCTACAAGGGGCTACTCTACCAATGCCCCCACCATGGACTAGAAAGGTGGCTGGTGATCCACATCTTCTATAATGGGATCACGTATGCCACAAAGATGTCCCTCAATTCTGCTGCAGGAGGAGCACTAATGGATAAGACTATCGAGGAAGCGGAGGAGCTGATAAAAGAGGTGGCCCAGAACCATCATCAATGGGCTTCTGAACGTAGTCACCCAGCTCCTGTAGTGGGACGATATGCTATCAACTCCGTGGACCACCTAACAGTGAGGATGGACGCGCTTAGCAGACGGTTCGACTCTTTAAATCCTGTAACTGCATGTGCAGCCAATGACTTTGGAGAAGGAGCAGAAGCATATCGGGAGGACTACTATGGAGGGCAGGGTGGCTTAGAAGAGCAGCTTGAGCATGTCGATGCGGTTGTGGAATATAATAAAGGCCTAACAATCCATACTCTGATACTTATGATCTCGGATGGAGGAATAACCTGATTTTTTCCTATCAGAATAACTTGGGGAACTTCCAACCATCAGGAGTGTATGGGCAACAACAAGGCAATGGGCAACAACAACCACAGAAGTCTAGGCTAGAATTGATGATGGAATACTTCATTGTTACCCAAACAAAGGCCAATGAAGAATTCTGACACCAACATTAGAAGACAGAAGAGTCACTTAAGGATTTGAAGGCCACTGTTGATGGTCTTGCAAGTCACACGAGGATGTTGGAAATACAAGTGGCCTAGATAGCCCAAATCGTGTCACAACCTATGGATAGTTCTCCATCATTACCCGAGATGAGTCAAGTCAAGGAAGAGGGAGTGTCCAGCGAGAGAGTAGTACAGAGAAATAGATTCGCCAAAGGGTGTGCATCCATGATTTCCACCCTACCCGACCAAGCTGAAATTGAAGATAAGATTCCACCACAGCTTGAGGACCCTGGTGAATTTGTTATACCCTGCTTGATTTATAGGGAGAGCTTCGATGAAGCGTTGTACGATTTAGGGTCATCAGTCAGTGTGATGCCCTACGCACTTGATGTTGGACTATCCGAGCCGTAAAAACCACTTTTTGCGTTGCAGAAACCCCGAAAGTCGGACACAGATCCGTGCGAAGATAAAAAAAAACTACATGTACATGTTTAAAAACCTTAGATCTACTCTAGATCTACATGTTAAGAGTTTTACCCTTGATGTGATGCCCTTCGCTTATCCCGCTCGTCCAAATGGCTTGCTAGAACTCGAGAGTGTCAAGTGTACACTCCTCTATTGGTATCCACACAAGCAATAGGTGGAGAAAAGCAACCTAGAGTGTTCTAGCACCCCTTAAAGGCTCATGGCAAGATGAGGAAGAGAGAGCTTGAGGGAAGAGAGGAGGAAGAAGATGAAGTTACACAACTTAACTTCACACTTTCATAACCCACTATAAGGGGGTTACATGCATGCATGTAACTCTAAGAGCCAATGGCTCTTGGTCTCCCTCATGAGGTGGCACCCTATGATGAGTCCATGATGATGTGGAACATCATCATTGGCCGGACCCCATGCCAAGTCACCATGACATGGAAATTGGTCAAGTCAAAATTGACCATTCATCTTGTTGGGTCTAACCGAGCTGCAAAAATTGCTTTTTGCATTGCGGAAACCTCGGAAGCCCGGCCACAGATCCGTGCGAAGATATATAAAATAAAACATGTATGTGTTTAAAGATCCTAGATCTACCTTAGATCTACAAGATAGAGCGTTACCCTCATAGCGACGCCCTTCGCTTATCCCTCTCGTCCAAAAGCTTTGCCAGAACTTAAGAGTGTCAAGAGTACACTCCTCTATTGGTATCCACACGGACAAATGGTGGAGAAAACACAACCTAGAGTGTGCTAGCACCCCTTGGATGGTTCGGTCAAGATAGAGGATTGGGAGAGAAAACTTGAGAGAAGAGCAAGGAAGAAGATGATAGAGTTACTCACCAAAATCAATTCTCATCTAATGAGAAGTGGCCGACCACTTCAATGGGTGTGCATGCATGTAACTCCAAGAGACAATGGCTCTTGGTCTCCCTCATGAGGTGGCACCACATGATAAGTCTATGATGATGTGGAACATCATCATTGGCCGACCCCCATGCCAAGTCACCATGACATGACAATTGGTCAAGTCAAAATTGACCATTCATCTTCCTTCTCAAGTCAAGTCAAACTTGACCTCTTATCTCCCATGGTTGATCAAATCTAACCACTTGATTCAAGCCAATTTGATTTAATGAATCTCTATTCATTAATTTAAATTGACTCAATGAATCAAATCTAAATTAGACTCATTCAACACTTGAATCAAATTGAGTCTAACTCAATTAGTTTAATTTGGATTACTCTTAATCCAATTTGGTTCATCCCATGAACCTAATCCTCATGGTTCATCATATGAACCTGATCTCCATCTAATTTCCCTTTGTGTGTGACCCAATAGGTTCTTGTAACGTTGGCAATGTCCCTAAACCGATTTAGGAACATAAGCAATGAGCAGTATCTAGAAACACATCATTGCTACCCAAGTTACAAGAATGTTGAGCTCCAACATCACCTTTGTGACTACAAATTGTGACTTTCACAATATGTGACAATGTCCCTCTATCCTTGACATCTAGATTGACCAATTGAGACATAGACTGTGTCATCCTCGGTACAATCTATATCTTGAACTCCAAGTTGACTCACTCTAATCAAATGAGCTCAATATCTCATATTAACTCATTTGGGCTTAGCCATGCACTTCGTGGTCTCACTCTATCAAGAATAACGATGTCACTCCCGTCATATAGGAGGGATAGATCTTATCTACATCACTCACATCCCTTCGCATAATTTGTTACATACCCAATAATCGCCTTTATAGTCCACCCATTTACGGGTGACATTTAACGAAGCCAAAGTATGCAACTCCTTATGTAGGGAACCATGGTGACTTCAGATCTAAGGACTAATAGTCATACTAATAGCCACATGAGAAAGTATATGACACTCATATAATGATCCATGATACTTTCTCATAGCGGATTATTCAGTATACATTCTCCAATGCATACCCATGTGTCAACTTGATATCTCATATCCATGACTTGTGAGATCAAGTCATCGTGTTGACCTACATGCTAGTCTCTACGCATTAACATTGTCCCTGAATGTTAATACTTGACTAGGAATGATTAAGAGTAGTTTTCTCTATATCATCTCATTATCGATTCAACCAATCGATTGATATAGATAAGAACCTACTACTCAAGAACGTTATTATACTTAGTTATTTGGCACCAATACAAGTAAATATAATAACCATGCCTTTATTAATAGGAATATGATACAATAAAGTCCATACAACAATCATCACATGATTGGCTCTAGGGCTTTCACTAACACATCTTCCCTCTTAAGTCAAGTCAAACTTGACCTCTTATCTCCCATGGTTGATCAAATCCAACAATTTGATTCAAGTCAATTTGATTTAATGATTCTCTATTCATTATTTTAAATTGACTCAATGAATCAAATCTAAATTAGACTCATTCAACACTTGAATTAAATTGAGTCTAACTCAATTAGTCTAATTTGGATTACCCTTAATCCAATTTAGTTCATCACATGAACCTAATCCTCATGGTTCATCATATGAACCTAATCTCCATCTAATTGCCCTTTGTGTGTGACCCTATAGGTTCTTGTAACATTGGCAATGCTCCTAAACCGATTTAGGAGCATAAGCAATGAGCGGTATCTAGCAACATATCATTGCTACCCAAGTTACAAGAATGTTGAGCTCTAACATCACCTTTGTGACTACTAATTGTGACTCTCACAATATGTGACAATGTCCCTCTATCCTTGACATTTAGATTGACCAATTGAGGCATAGACCATGTCATCCTTGATACAATCTATATCTTGAACTCCAAGTAGCCTCACTCTAATCAAATGAGCTCAATATCTCATATTGACTCATTAGGGCTTGGCCATGCACTTAGTGATCTCACTCTATCAAGAATAACGATGTCACTCCCGTCATATAGGAGGGATAAATCTCATCTACATCACTCACATCCCTCCACATAATTTGTTACATACCCAGTAATCGCCTTTATAGTCCACCCATTTACGGGTGACGTTTGACGAAGTCAAAGTATGCAACTCCTTATGTAGGGAACCATGGTAACTTCAAGTCCAAGGACTAATAGTCGTACTAATAGTCACAAGAGAAAGTATATGACACTCATATAACGATCCATGATACTTTCTCTTGGCGGGTCATTCAGTATACATTCTCCAATGCATACCCATGTGTCAACTTGATATCACATATCCATGACTTGTGAGATCAAGTCATCGAGTTGACCTACATGCTAGTCTCTTTACATTAACATTGTCCCTGAATGTTAATACTTAACTAGGAATGATTAAGAGTAGTGTTCTCTATATCATCTCATTATCGATTCAACCAATCAATTGATATAGATAAGAACCTTCTACTCAAGGACGTTATTATACTTTATTTGGCACCAATACAAGTAAATATAATAACCATGCCTTTATAAATAGGAATATGATACAACAAAGTCCATACAACAATCATCACATGATTGGCTCTAGGGCTTTCACTAACACTTGATGCACGTGAATGCAACTTCAAATCTCGCGATGGAGACCGTCAAGGACTCGAAGCGCGCACTCGCGCTCAACACCTGCAAGTCCATGGATGTCGTCAAGTAATAAGAAATTATCGATCCCACAGGGAATGAGATTCGAGTACCGATTTGTTCAGTGGGTGAAATTGTTCAGAAGTAAAATCTAAAGGTTTTGATTGCGAGGGTTGTTGATGGACTAAACTCTAGTATGGTGTCACACGGAGGAAGAAAGGAGTGTGTCGAGATCTTTAAAAGGGATTCTAGGACTTTGGTTTCGCTTGTGTGTCGCAAAACATGCTATCAACTGGGCATTGTCTAAACGTCTAACTATGGTTTTGTGGAAGGGACATCATACACTCTCCCGATGAGCCATCGCTGTTGGGTTTCCGGCACCGCGGCGTGTGTGTGTTCGATCATGTTTCGTAAACATGAGCACAGCGGAAGCAATTAAAAATAATAAATCTATATTTATTACAACACACACAACACACGCATGCTATTACAACAAGTGTAGACATAACCGTAAATTAAAATTGCAATAAAAGGAAATTAAACTACGTTATACCTTCCGTATGACGTGTAGCGGGAACGGCATCAACCGGAACGATCCTCGTAAGAATCGTCTCTATCCGTATCCACGCCGAGCTCCTCGGGATGACTTCGCTAAGTCACGAGCTTCGTCTTCGTACGGGTTACTAGCCTCGTGTTGAAGACGACGTGATCGAGAGATGATCACGATCCGAATCCAAATTCGGATCCAAAACGAGTTCTCAAAACTCGCTTCTCCGGAGAGGTATTCGTCAACCGTTTGACGAATCCTTCGTCCTCCACCTCAGAGGATTACCGGAGATCAAATCCCCGGTATGTTAGCCGCTGTCGGAGCACTAACCGTCGTCCAAACGACGCCCGGCGAGGAGGAGAAGCTGTCCAGAAAACTGGACAGCTTGGTGGAGGAGTAGGCGCCGGCCAAAACAAGGAGAGAAAAGCCTCACCTTGATGCCAAACCTATAGGAGATCACCGGAGGGTCGCCGGAGGTTCACCGGCTGAAGCTTGGTCCGGCAAGGGAGCTAGACGCGGCAGCACAATCAGCTGGGCGGCAAGGAGGTTGGGCGGCACAACCAGGTTGGGCGGCAACTCCTTGGAGGCTAGGGTTTTGATTTTGGATTAGTTTAACAATCCCTTAAGCCCACTTTTATAGAGAACTAATTCTCTTAATGGTTAATGGATCATATCCATAAAGCCCGTTAACCCGCTCCATTAAGATAAGTTAAAATAAACCAAACCATGATGGTTTATTTTAAGTTAAAACAAACCGAACCAACTTTTGGTTCATTCGTTTAAAATAAACCAAACCCTTTGGTTTATCCTCATCCATTGGATTAGAACCAAACCATTTTGGTCCATCCATTATGTCTTCATAAGACACTGCCCATCCACGCTTCCATTGCGACTGAAACAATTTCATGCTCGCTTTATGTTTGGTCCAACCAAACATAGTTTCTCTCGGTCTGAGAATCCCATTCTCAAGCTCGCTTTTAAATCCTTTGGATTACACTCAGCGTGCGAGTGACCAAATAGGTTCTCGGTTTATGTTGGCCGTCTATAATTAACCATTAATTATAGAACGATCATGAGTGGCACCTAGTAGTACATCATGATCCCCAATTAATCGAAAAGATCAACGGTTGATCCAGAACTATTTCTGAAACCCTTCAGTAGCTCGAATGAATCGTGCCCCATTCCCTTCACTCATCTTATACCCACTTGGTTCAGGACATGGTCTATTGTGTCAGTCCCCACTAGGCTGACTACGCCACACCTAGCCCAAGTATCATTTCCTCATCCTACGGATTATAGTTACTCCAAATGTATCGAAGAGTACTTTACTCTAAACATGTAATGCTTTGGCCAAAGACTTTAGTAACAATCCGACGAGAGGCCATGGGTATACATCTCCTCGCAAGGAGTGGTGAATCCTTTATAGGCTATTCAAACACCTTCGATCACTCGACTTATACCCAATCATCCGGGTCCACATCTCCTGAGATGTTTGCTTAAGATGTCAAAGCATAAGTCTCCATGATCAAGATGACTTGAATACCGCAAGTCAAAGGAACATCGCACTTAAGCCACGAAGAACTTCATTGACATATCTATATATGCAGAGAACCATATGAAGTCTTACTGGTCACTCCAATGAACTAGTTACCATAACTAGCATCCACGATTAACTCGGACATCACAATGTCTCCACCGGTGAGAATCACCGCTTGGATACACCAAGGAGTATACCTGTGCTAGTCTGACAGTAATGATGGTGTCCAAATCCATCAATTCATCGACTAGGGATAATTTCGATACATCACAATTACACATGTAGAGATACTCACTAGTTGTGATCCAATCACAAATTCTCTCATGCTGTGAATCGTATCGTGGACATTCAGTAAATGAGTTTAAGATCCAATCAAATACATTAAACATGTATACTCAAATAGTGAATCTTCATTTATCATATAAATGATTCATACATAAGGCGATTGCCTTAGGACATCTCTCATATATTACTAACAGACTCCCACTTGGCCTAATGCCAATCGCTACGGTATCCAATACCATAAGCTCTAACATGACCCTCAAACTTACTTTGAGGTAATGCTTTAGTCAAAGGATCCGCTAAGTTCCTTTCAGTGGGAATTTTCTCGATTTGTATTTCGTTCCTACTAGTGATCTCTATGATAAGATTATAGCGGCGAAGCACATGTTTGGATCATTGATGAGACCACATCAAGTTCAGAGATGATCTTCTCGATCCAAACCGCTTCCTTTGCTGCTTCCAAAGCTGCAATGTATTCTGCCTTAGTGGCAGAATCCGCTATAGTGTCAAGCTTGGAACCTTTCCAACTTATTGCGCCCATTCCAGTGAATACATACCCGGACAAAGGCATGGAATCATCCTTGTTCTCAGAGCCGCATCCGTGATACCCACGTATCACCATGTACCCTTCTCCATATATTAGAACGATCCTTAGTTCTTCTTAAGTACTTAAGGATCGCCTTAATACCACCCAATGATCCATTCCTCGATCGGATTGGTATCCGCCGTGACACTCGTGAGCGCATTTACGATACATCGGGCCTTGTACATAACATAGCATACATGATAGATCCTATCGGATGCATAGGGAATCTTACTCATGCAAATCCTCTTCGCGGCGCGGACACATAGACTTGAAGGTGTACCCCATGCGCCCGATGGGTAAGAAACCTTTCTTGGATTCCGACATGCTAAACCTCTTTAGCACTCGGTCTATATATGTAGACTGCGAAAGACCAAGCAACCATTTCGATCTATCTCTATAGATCTTAATCCCGAGGATGTAGGTTGCTTCTCCCAGGTCTTTCATGGAGAATGTCTTGGATAACCAAACCTTCACTGACTGTAAGATTGAAACATCGTTTCCTATAAGTAGTATGTCATCGACATACAATACTAGGAACACGACTGCACTCCCACTAACCTTCTTGTACACACAAGGTTCGTCTGGATTTTGTGAGAAATCAAACTTTTGATTGTCTCATCAAAACGGATATTCCAGCTCCTGGATGCTTGCTTCAATCCATAAATGGACCGTCGCAATTTGCATACCTTGGTTTTATCAACCGATGTGAAACCCTCAGGCTGTATCATATACACATCCTCGAGCAAGTTTCCATTAAGGAAAGCTGTTTTCACATCCATCTGCCATATCTCATAATCATAATGAGCCGCTATGGCCAGGAGCATCCGAATGGATTTAAGCATAGCTACAGGCGAATAGGTTTCATCATAATCAACACCTTGCTTTTGACGATATCCTTTCGCCACCAATCTAGCCTTATAGGTAATCACATTACCATCCATGTCGGTTTTCTTCTTGAAAACCCACTTGCACCCTATAGGCTTTATGCCTTCAGGTGGGTCAACCAAGTTCCAAACTTGGTTTTCGTACATGGAATCCATTTCCGACTTCATGGCACCAAGCCACTTATCCCTTTCTGAAATTGTCAGCACTTCTTCATAACTGGTAGGCTCCTCATCATCAATGAGTAACACGTCGTTCGATTCACTTACGAGAAATCCATATCTCTCAGGAATATTGCGTGTTCTACCAGATCTACGAAGATGTGGTGCTACAATAGGTCCAGCCGATTGCTCATCACTATGAGTTGTCGGCTGTTGTGCTTCACCAGGTATCTCATCAATGTCTATTTGAGTCTCTCGAGCCTCCTCAAGCTCGACGACATTCCCACTGTTTTCTTGCAAGAGAAACTCTTTCTCTAGAAACACAGCATGCCTTGAAACAAACACCTTTTGTTCCACAGGATGATAGAATTGGTAACCCCTTGTTTCCTTAGGGTATCCAATAAATAGACATTTATCAGACTTAGCATCCAGTTGTCTGATACAGTCCGCTTCACATAAGCAGGACAACCCCATATCTTCAAGTAAGATACATGAGGTTTCTTACTAGCCCATATCTCATATGGAGTAGTAGAGACTACCTTGGTAGGCATTCTGTTTAACAAGTAAACAGCTGTCTGAAGTGCATAACCCCAAAAGGACTTGGGAAGAGTCGCATGATTCATCATTGACCTGACCATGTCCAACAAGGTCCGGTTACGCCTCTCAGATACACCATTATGCTGTGGTGTATATGGCGGAGTCCATTGAGACAATATGCCATTGTCTCTTAGATAATCATGAAACTCTTGACTTAAGTATTCACCACCTCGATCCGATCGAAGTATTTTAATACTTTTGTCATGTTGTTTCTCTACTTCATTTCTGAATTCTTTGAACCTTTCAAAAGCTTCAGACTTGTGTTTCATCAAGAACACATACCCAAACCGTGAGTGATCATCGGTGAAGGTAATGAAGTAGCTATAGCCTCCTAAAGCTTGAGTTGACATAGGTCCACATACATCAGTATGTATTAGACCTAGTAACTCTCCCACTCGTTCACCTTTTTCCCGTAAAAGGTAACTTAGTCATCTTGCCTTTTAAGCATGATTCGCATGTATCGTATGAATCCAATTCAAACGATTCCAAAATTCCACATCAGTGTAATTCGGACATGCGTTTCTTGCTTACATGGCCAAGACGACAATGCCACATGTAGGAGTCTATTTGATTATCCTTTCGAGCACTCTTGTTGCTCGCTTCGATATTGCAAATGTCACTGGATACGTCCAACGTATAAACACCATTGCTTAAAGTTCCAGTCCCATAAAGAACCCCATTCAAAGTTATGTAACAACAATTGTTACTAAACGTCAAATGGAAACCATTTCTATTTAAGCAGGAAATAGAAACAATGTTCTTTATTAGAGAAGGAACATAATAGCAATTGTCCAGTTCTAAGACAAGTCCTACAGGGAGTTCCAACAAATACGTTCCGATGGCGAGTGCAGCAACCTTTGCTCCATTCCCAACACGTAAATTTGACTCTCCCTTGACGAGTCTTCTTCTATTCCTTAGCCCATGTATGTCATTACATATATGTGAGCCACACCCAGTATCCAATACCCAAGTGTTTGAGGAAATAGAATGACAATCAATAACGAAGATTTCTGAAGAAGATGGGGCATCCGATGCCTTATCCTTCTTCACGGACTCAAGATAAATCTTGCACTTTCTTCACAAATGTCCCTACTTGCCATAATGATGGCAAGTGCCCTTTTGAGCTGGTTCTGCCTTTTTAGCCTTTTTCTTCTTCCCCTTCTGTTGTTCCTTTGACTCCCTCTTAGAACCTTTCTTCGAGGAATCAACTAACAACACTGTCCCCTACTCATGCTTCTCAGAAGGCTCCACAGTCTTCAGCATGTTGAGCAGTACCACAGATGAACCTCCTTGCATCTCAGAGGTGAAGAGGAGCTTGGAGACTTCGAACCTTTCGAATCTCACTTGCTCATCAACCAACTCACAGAGATGAAGGACTACGATATGAGCATCCATATGCTCATGCTGCTTTCGTAGCTTGGGTTCCATCGCGGCTAGCGTGATGCAACTCATTTGTTCAGAATCACTCACATGTTTCTGATAGGCCAACAATTGGTCCAAAGTTGCATCGTCACTAGGACGGGCGGGAAGAGGCGCTTCGAGGACATACACAAGCTTTTCAACTTGAGAACAATTCTCAAGTTTCTAAGCCAGTCCAAGAAGTTCGGCCCAGTCAATTTATTTGAATCCAAAATGGAACGCAAATTCAAACACATCATGATCAATATATTAACTTAGAAATACAAAACGAGCATATATGAGAAAGATGATTTTAAAATGCATCAATATACATTTATAAATTCCATTCATTTTTCGAATTTCAAAAAACCCCAAAATCACTTCGGGAGATTGTAGGTCCATCTCCGAATGGGCTGATATCCATCATAGTTATGAACAACCTTGGAGAGAGTCCAACAAGCCATTCATAACTACGACGGTAGGTATCA
The DNA here is from genome assembly GCA_025175895.1 of Wurfbainia villosa. Classification (NCBI taxonomy): domain Eukaryota; kingdom Viridiplantae; phylum Streptophyta; class Magnoliopsida; order Zingiberales; family Zingiberaceae; genus Wurfbainia; species Wurfbainia villosa. Next base: position 75,101,247 of record CM046000.1, on the reverse strand, counting down.
TCTATACCGATTGCATATCACGTATATGCAACTATCACAATGTGCTATCAACTATTTGAATGTTCACACATACATCGGGTTGTTAACACATTAACAAGTATGCATCATATGCATAGCACCCAACTTCACCTCCCTTTACATCGACCTTGGAGAGAGTCCAACAAGCCGATGCTCCAGGTTAAAGCCAACCCATTAATCGGGACATAGTTTTAATATGGTTAGAGCGCATTCAACCAATTAGCCCAGCTTGGAGAGAGTCCAACAACCAAAGCTAACGATTGACCTCTGACTCTTACCATATTAGTATTAAACTATTCCATGGTTTGAACATATTCAGGTTCGAGCCGGGCTTGGAGAGAGTCCAACAACCTAAACAAGAAACAGAACTCTGGTTCTAACCATATTAATGGAAGGTGTAGGCTTTAATATTGATTAAGGGTTTTTTATGTCTCATCCTCTTTGCATGAAAATAACTATTATCTACATGGCATGGCATACATGGCATACATCTACATGTCACAACACGCATGACATTATGTTATGCATCTAATGCAATTACATGGCATACAATTATGTCATGTATATAATTTCCTTATATGTCATAACTATTTATGGAAATAAAATATGTTTAAGATTTGATTCTCCAAATCAAATCATAATTAAATTAGGAAACAAATTTCCAAATCTAATCACATATTTTATTCATGGAATTATTTGATTAAGGAAAATCTATTTAGGAAACCAATTTCCTAAATCATTAAAACTACTTATGGAAATAAAATATTTTAAGATTTGATTTCAAATCAAATCATGATTAAATTAGGAAACAAATTTCCAGAATCTAATCAAATATTTTATTTATGGAAAATATCAATTTCCATAAATACTTCCAACTTTCCAAAAGTGGAAGATTTCCATAAATACTTCTAGACTTTCCAAAATTGAAAAATTTTCATAAATACTTCTAAATTTCCAAAATTAGAAAATTTCCAGAAATACATTATGACTATCGCAAAACCATTTTACGATTATGTCGAAACACAACCTGGGCTCTGATACCATCTGGGTTTCCGCATCACAAGCGCAGTGTGTTCGATCATGTTTCAGAAACATGAGCACAAATGAAGCAATTAAAAATAATAAATCTATATTTATTACAACACACACAACACACGCATGCTATTACAACAAGTGTAGACATAACCGTAAATTAAAATTGCAATAAAAGGAAATTAAACTACGTTATACCTTCCGTATGACGTGTAGCGGAACGATCAACCGAACGATCCTCGTAAGAATCGCCTCTATCCGTGATCCACGCCGAGCCTCGATGACTTCGCTAAGTCACGAGCTTCGCCTTCGTGACGGGTTACTAGCCTCGTGTTGAAGACGACGCGATCGAGATGATCACGATCCGAATCCAAATTCGATCCAAAACGAAGTTCTCAAAACTCGCTTCTCCGAGAGGTATTCACAACCGCTTGACGAATCCTTCGCCCTCCACTCAGAGGATTACCGGAGATCAAATCCTCGTATGTTAGCCGCTTTCGGATAACTAACCGTCGTCCAAACGACGCTCCGACGAGAGGAGAAGAAGCTGTCCAGAAAACTGGACAGCTTGGTGGAGGAGTAGGCGCCGGCCAAAACAAGGATAGAAAAGGCTCACCTTGATGCCGAACCTATAGGAGATCACCGGAGGGTAGCCGGAGGTTCACAGGAGCTAGGCAGCGGCACAATCAAAGACAATTTGGGCGGCAAGGAGGTTGGGCGGCACAACCAGGTTGGACGGCAACTCCTTGGAGGCTAGGGTTTTGATTTTGGATTAGGGTTTAACAATCCCTTAAGCCCACTTTTATAGAGAACTAATTCTCTTAATGGTTAATGGATCATATCCATAAAGCCCGTTAACCCGCTCCATTAAGATAAGTTAAAATAAACCAAACCATGATGGTTTATTTTAAGTTAAAACGAACCGAACCAACTTTTGGTTCATTCGTTTAAAATAAACCAAACCCTTTGGTTTATCCTCATCCATTGGATTAGAACCAAACCATTTTGGTCCATCCATTATGTCTTCATAAGACACTGCCCATCCACGCTTCCATTGCGACTGAAACAATTTCATGCTCGCTTTATGTTTGGTCCAACCAAACATAGTTTCTCTCGATCGAGAATCCCATTCTCAAGCTCGTTTTAAATCCTTTGGATTACACTCGTTGTGCGTGTGACCAAATAGGTTCTCGGTTTATGTTGGCCGTCTATAATTAACCATTAATTATAGAACGATCATGAGTGGCACCTAGTAGTACATCATGATCCCCAATTAATCGAAAAGATCAACGGTTGATCCAGAACTATTTCTGAAACCCTTGATGCTCGAATGAATCGTGCCCCATTCCCTTCACTCATCTTATACCCACTTGGTTGAGGACATGGTCTATTGTGGTCCCCACTAGGTCGACTACGTCACACCTAGCCCAAGTATCATTTCCTCGTCCTACGGATTCTAGTTACTCCACATGTATCGAAGAGTACTTTACTCTAAACATGTAATGCTTTGGCCAAAGACTTTAGTAACAATCCGACGAGAGGCCATGGGTATACATCTCCTCGCAAGGAGTGGTGAATCCTTTATAGGCTATTCAAACACCTTCGATCACTTCGACTTATACCCAATCATCCGGGTCCACATCTCCTGGAGATGTTTGCTTAAGATGTCAAAGCATAAGTCTCCATGATCAAGATGACTTGAATACCGCAAGTCAAAGGAACATCGCACTTAAGCCACAATAAGAACTTCATTGACATATCTATATATGCAGAGAACCATATGAAGTCTTACGGCTGGTCACTCCAATGAACTAGTTACCATAACTAGCATCCACGATTAACTCCGGACATCACAATGTCTCCAGCCAGTGAGAATCAGTTGCTTGTATACACCAAGGAGTATACCTCGTGCTAGTCTCGACAGAATTGATGGTGTCCAAATCCATCAATTCATCGACTAGGGATAATTCCGATACATCACAATTACACATGTAGAGATACTCACTAGTTGTGATCCAATCACAAATTCTCTCATGCTATGAATCGTATCGTGGACATTCAGTAAATGAGTTTAAGATCCAATCAAATACATTAAACATGTATACTCAAATAGTGAATCTTCATTTATCATATAAATGGTTCATACATAAGGCGATTGCCTTAGGACATCTCTCATATATTACTAACAACCGCATCTATCGGGAACTATCTCTGCCTTACAAGGACGGGATAGGCAGTATGAGGATGCCAAATCAATCCCTACGATGAACCATTTCCAATTCCATCGCATCCTTCTTGTAGGGGATCGGATGGCCGGCTAGAGGGGGGTGAATAGCCCTCGTACGTTGGACGTCGTAAATTGCTCGTCTACAAAAGATTAGCGCAAGCGGAATATACAAATACAAAGCAAAAGACAAACAATAAAACAAACGCTAACACGATGGTATAACGTGGTTCACGGCTACGCCGCTAATCCATGGTCCCCGATTCGTCCTCGGTAAATCACTTCGTTAAACCAATCCACTAAATGGTCTCTCCTTTGCACCAAGCTAGGTGGAGGTAACCTTTACAACCAAGATCACTCTTCTTACAATAGGATTGAAGTAAAGACAAGTAAGAAGAGTTTAAAGCTTGTGGGGCACTAGGAAGATCGTTTGGAGTATGAGCATTAGCCTCTCAAAGGCTTACACCCTCTCTTTTTATAGAGAGGGCTGTTTTCTTCCCGTTGGCCGCCACTTGGCTGATCGCCTCTGGCGATCAGTTCACTAACGGCCTCCGAACACGTCGGATCCCGACCGTTGTAGTCTAACGGAACTCTTGGCGATCGGATCGATGGACTCATCACCGATCACGCCTCCGTAGTCGATCGCCGCTTGACGGCTACGACGCTGGCGAAACCCTATTGATCGATCGCGCCTTGGCGTGATCGATGGTCGGCATCGCCCACGTATGGCGATCACGCTGGCCACAATCGATCGATCGTATACCAGTCGAACTCACTCGACTCAGAGCAGTCGACAGCCATGACATGGCAGTCGACTGGTGTCGGGAAAACCCATCCGACACTTGGCCAAATGGCCAAGTTTCACCTAAGAGCTACCCTTCCCCAGGTTACAATCGCTCACTCTCATTTCTCGGAGTCCCTCGCCTTCGAAGTTCTCTTCGTTCTCGGCCACGTCCCTCGGCAGCATCAGGCGCACGGCTCTGCAATGCTCCTTCGCGTCTCTTGCCTCGAAGTCTACTTCCTCCGGCTTCACTCCAAGCTTCTCGTCCGGCGGTCCCTCGGATGCTCCAAGCGCACGGCTTCCGCAAAGCTATCCTTCACCGACTCAAGGCACGAGTCATGAGATGTGAAACTCGCCACGGCTCCATGTGCGAATTACTAAGTCCTGCACGACTTCAACGCACATATCACATCAACATATCAAACTAACTTAAACCCTTTGCCACACCATCAAAACCATATTACGGCAAGAGATTGCCCTAACAATCTCCCCCTTTTTGATGTGTGGCAATCCGTTTAAGTTAGGTAAAACATTTGATATAAATTCTAAGGAAAGAAAGCATGTAAAGATAAACATGATATAGCAACATGCAACTCCCCTTAATCCATGAAACTCTATGCAAATTTTCTCCCCTATCATATATTTCTCCCCAAAAATATATTTCTCCCCCTAAAATAATTAACTTAAACATAATTATTTCTCCCCCTTTGACACCATCAAAAAGATTAACACTAAGTTATAAGCTCATGGCATCAAGTATAATGGAGGGAAAATATGACAAGTTGATTTAAAATTGGGTATCACTTGTTGGTTTACAAACTGAATTCGGCCTTCAATGTTCTGATTTATAAATGACCGCTATCAAGATGGCAATGACCGCACAAAAGGAATCCAATTTTTGATTTTCCGACTAATTTCGTAAATGCATTATAAATTCAGAAAATTCAAAAATCGTGAAATTTGGGAACATATTTCTTTTAAGTATGTCTATCAATGAAAAATAGTTTTTCATGAAAACTCATTATATTTTCTTGTTTTTGCCAAAAATCCAAAAGCTCTAAAAACCACTAGGTTTTTGATCATTCTAGTATCAAGTTAGCTACCTAGTTTTGCATCCAATTGTTTCAAAACATGAATACATGTATTTTAAGGTAAGAAATTGTTTTGAAAACATATGAAATATCCAACCATGATCTTTGGGCAATATGTCTATGAATTAAACATAAGCCTTCCCCATGATTGGTCTATTATTGCTATTTTGATACTTTAAATGACCATCTAAATGCCATAGGCATTAGTGGACATTTGTATCATCCTAATATCTCACTCATGCTAAGTTTGCAATCAAGTTAGCCTATAGTGAGTGTGAGATGTATCCTAGGGGGTATTTGTATATACTTAACCCATATATTCATGCAATTCTATCATGGTTAAGTATCAACCTAACATCCTACATGATCATAATGACATATATCAATTAATTCTACATTATGATCATGAAATACATGTTTTCATCAAATTATAATCATGCATTAGGTATTTTATGATGATAAACAAATTATCACCTAAAGCATGATTTAAACCTATTTCTCATGATGATGTGCCCAATATCATAAATCATAAATCATGATTGTACATATGTGTAACAATTACATTAATCATCATGATTTAAGCATTATTACCTATTTATGGGCACGTTATCATCACCCAACACTATCTAAAAAATGTTGTCCCGTCATCCTAAGTCAACCAAAATATGATATGGGTTAAGTCCATATGGTTGACTACCCTAGGGGTTTTCTAACCCTTAAGGATGGATTTTGGAACCCAAAATAGATTCTTTCCTATTGGGTTCACTAAATACTCCTTGGGGATCCATTTCCTAGCAATTACTTTCTTTTTATCTTGTCCCCTAGCTATTAGGCATTTATAGGCCTTTTCATTTTTCTTTTCTTTGTATCCTAGGCTTTTCTTGTTGAAACTAGCTCTTTGGCTCCCTAAGATCATTTTTAGGGTGTTGGAGCCAATTGTGAATTTCTCTAGGGCTTTGGTTAAATAATCTACCTTTTCCCTTAAGGCCCTATTTTCATTTATACATGCATCACTAACATCTAATGGCACATAAAGGTCATGTGAGCATGCATCATCTAAGCTAGAAGAAATATTATCATTTAAGCATGCATTTTCTAGTTTATTTTCTAGGTCCTTAATTTGATCTAGCATGCTTTTGTTTTTCTTCTTAGCTCTAAATAAATCTCTAGTTAAGCTAGAAACCATGGAAACTATTTTCTTAGGGGTTAGATTTGTTACCATAGTTTCCATGTCCTCTTCTTCTTCGGATGAGGAGGATGTGAAGGCTCCCCCTTCACTTGAGCTTTCCCCACTTGAGCTTGATCCTTCATTTTCGGATGAAGAGCAATCCAAGTCATCAAAGGCCATCAAGGCCAAATTGGTGACAAAGGCATTCTCCTCCTCCGATGATGAGGAGGAGGATGAGGATGGATCATCCCAAGTCCTTGCCTTGAGAGCCTTAGCCTTTCCCTTCTCCTTTGTCTTCTTCTCCTCTTCCTTCTTTTTCTTGCTCCCCTTTTTCTTCTTCTTTTCTTCTTTCTTTTTCCTTTTCCTTTCTTCCTTGCTCTTGTTTAGGAGAGGACAATTGTCCCTTATGTGCCCTTCTCCTTGGCAATTGTAGCATATGACCTTCCCCCTTGGTCTTCTATTCCTATCATTAGATTTATCAAATCTAAAATTCTTAAATGCACGTCTTACCCTCCTTACCATATAGGCTTCTTCGGTGCTATCCATGGAGGAGGAGGAAGATGCTTCGTCATCGGAGGAGGAGGGGATTTCCATCTTCTTCTTTCCCTTGTTTTGCCAACAAGGCTACTCCCCTTGAGGGTTGAATTCTAGGCTCCTCTATTATTCCTTCAAGCCTAGTTTCGTGGAGCTCCATTGTTGAGAAAAATTCCTCCAAGGTACTTACTTCCAAGTTCTTGGAGATGTAGAACGAATCCACCATGGAGCTCCACTTGGAGGACCGGGGAAAGGCATCTATAGCCTTCATGAGCATGTCCCGGTTTGATAGCTTCTCACCTACACTTGTTAGCCCAATTAAAATTTCTTTAAACCTAGAGTGTAGCGAGGTTACCTTTTCTCCCTTTTCTAGCTTGATATTTGATAATTGAGAGCGGAGGAGGTCTCTTCTTGCTAGCTTAGCCTCCGAGGTACCTTCATGAAGCTCTACTAGCTTCTCCCACATCTCCTTAGCACTAGAACATTCCCCTATCCTATTGACTTCTTGTTGGGGGAGGACATTGTATAGGTGGTGCTTGGCCTTTGAATTCGCCAAATACTCCTCTCTTTGCCTCTTGCTCCACCTAGATTTCTCCAATGGCTCCCCATTCTCGTTCCTAGGCAACTCAAAACCATTTTCCATTATTAATAAAATTTCAAAGTCGGTTTCGAAGAATACCTCCATCCTCTTTTTCCACCAAGAGAATTCGCCGTCGAACTTCGGTGGGTGGATGTTTGAGCCGGCCATTTTGAATGTTGCTTGTTGTGGCGGTTAGTCCTCGACAAGCTTTCCTTGGCTCTGATACCACTTGTAGGGGATCGGATGGCCGGCCAGAGGGGGTGAATAGCCCTCGTGACGCTGGACGCCGTAAATTGCCTGCCTACAAAAGATTAGCGCAAGCGAATATACAAATACAAAGCAAAGACAAACAATAAAAACAAACGCTAACACGATGGTATAACGTGGTTCACGGCCACGCCGCTAATCCATGGTCCCCGATTCGCCCTCTGAATCACTCCGCTAAACCAATCCACTAAATGGTCTCTCCTTTGCACCAAGCTAGGTGGAGGTAACCTTTACAACCAAGATCACTCTTCTTACAATAGGATTGAAGTAAAGACAAGTAAGAGTTTAGAGCTGTGGGGCATAGGAAGATCGCTTTGAGTATGAGCATTAGCCTCTCAAGGCTCACACCTCTCTTTTATGTAGAGGGCTAACTTTCTTCCTGCTTGCTGCCATCACGGGATCACGCCGCTGGCGATACGACGCCGTTACTACAACGCCTCCTCGAACACATCTGATCCCGACCGCTAGTGTACCAACGGACCTCGGCAATAATCGATGGAACTTATACCTCATCGGGCCGAACGGTATCAACGCTTCGTAGTCGATCGCCTGGGCCGGCTACTGGCTAACTGAGCCTTTCGGGCCGAACCCTTATCAATTTTCGGCCATTAGCCGACAACGGATCGAGAGATCTCTTCAGCGAAATTCGATCGATGGTCTTGGCGGGCCATCCCACGTAAATGAGCTGGCGCATCGCCGCCACAATCCGGTGATTAACAATTGATACCGGCCACTGAACTCACTCGACTAGGGATTAGGCCGCTATGACATGGCAATGACCCGTGTTTAAACGACCCATCGATTGGGCCAATCGGCTGTTTCAATAAGACGGACATTTTTTGGTGGAGGTCCTCGATACACTTCATTCTCGCCAAATGGGCATAAAGCTTCCTTGATGGAGAGTCTGCTACCCTTCCTCCACTTGAGGTTCTCAATCGCTGTCCAGATGCCCAAAGGACTTGGACGGGCGTCCGCACAAGCAAGCAATACGTAACCGAACGAACAAAGCTATCCTTCACCGACTCAAGGCACGAGTCATGAGATGTGAAACTCGCCACGGCTCCATGTGCGAATTACTAAGCCCTGCACGACTTCAACGCACATATCACATCAACATATCAAACTAACTTAAACCCTTTGCCACACCATCAAAACCATATCACGGCAAGAGATTGCCCTAACACTTCTACCCACAGTTACAGGAGATCAGGTTTACCCCTAGGTTCCTTGTATAAATCCCCTAAATCTTAGATACGAGGGTTGTCACCCCTCGTATCACCTAAGCACAATAGGTAGAAAACCAAATACGCATAAATATTGGTATAAACAATTTCCAATTGTAAATTCAAACTCAAAAATAGAATTCAATTTGAAGCAATATGTCATGTGCACACAAGCTACTCCCTAATCCTAGAATTGAAGGAACTACTCCATATATAGAAGAGGAGAATTACAAGACATGTTCATGTTCGAATATATCAGAAATAACATGCAAGAACAAGAGGTTACAATGCCAATGTGGCCTTCCCTCCGGCATTTAAGTGCAGAACTTGGATCTCCGACGGTGTTCTTCCTCCCCGTTGCGAGTTTCCGAATCTTTTTAGGGCTTCGGTGTGCCGTCCCAGCCGTCGTGCCTCCTCCCTAGGGTTTGGGCAGAGTTTTCGATATATAGACATCACATCGAATCGCTGCAAAATTCGAAAAAAAACCCTAGTCGCGTCAATCTGTTGGGCCACCACACGGCCAGGCTGTGTGCGGCCCTGGGGTGGTTGATCTTGCCCATTGGACACGGCCATGTGTAGCCACATGCCCTGGCCATGCCCCATTCTGTGTCTAGCTGCAAAATATCCTTCTTTTTCTCCAAAAGTGTGCCTTTCCCCCCTAAATGTTATCCTGCATGTAAAAGTACAAAGAGCAGTCCTCCGAACCAAAAAATAGGAAATATATGCAAAACAAAGTGACATATGTATGAAACTAACATGAAATGTAATGAGATGTGAGCGAAAACTACTCCTAAAATCCTATATGTTTTGCTCACATCACTTCCCCCAGACATAAATCTTTGCTTGTCCTCAAGCAAACCTTAGTGCCATGAAATTTTAAAAGGATATTGTTTCATACTTAGTATGTTAACTAAATTTATCAAGTGGTATTTGCAATCAAAGAAAAATAAATATATTCTAGAAATTCACTAAATTAGCTCCTCGTGCTCGTGCTAAGCGAATCATTCTTAGGGGATACTCATTCCATGGGGAGTTAAGTCGTCATTCTATAGCTTTCCTAAGGTCTTCGACTCTTAGGCACTTACCTGCCCAAAGCGAGGGTCGTTCCCTAGATCTAGCACAAAGTCTTAAAGGCGTGCTTGGTATTGAGAGAAATTGGTAGGTGTTTCCCTAATAATCTAACTCGATCTCCAATGGGCACCTAGCCATTTCCACCCACGACAACTATTTTTTTCCCTCATAATCTTTTTTTCTTTCTTTTCTTTTTCATTTCTTTCTCTCTCTCTTATTTCTCTTTTCTTTTCCTTTCTTTTATTTTTCGGCTCACTGGGATTTTGATTTTTTCGAATGCACTTACACAGTCCGAGCATCTCTAGTAACTAAAATGCTAGTCTTAGGGTCACCTGTGGATTCCAAAGTACTAGACTACTGAAATGAATCATAATTAGGTATGTACTAGACTCTCCCTTTCAGAATATTTGACATGTGTAGGTGTAAAAATAGAAGCTAACCAGTGTAAGTCTAGAATATTCATTCAAAGCCAATAAAATGAAATACCACGAGGTAAATGAAGTTATACTACTCATTGAAACAACTCATGAAGAAAACTTTAAAAATACTACTGAGGCAGCTTTACAGATAGCAAAAACTAAGTACTGAAAGAAACTCAACAACCTATGCATGAACAAATGAATGTTAACAATAATGCAAATATTAGGAAAGAAACTACTGCTAGAAATAAAATAAAATTTGGGGTCCCTCCCAGACTTAAATGAAAGTATACCTCTAGTATGGTGGACGAGGTGGAAAGTCTGGAAGCCTCGACATCTCTGGATCCTGGGAGAACCTGCTGCTGAGCCGCTGATGCCACATGTACATGTGGTCGATCTGAGAGTTGGTGGATGCAGCGGCTACTCAGTGCTCCTCCTCCCTAGCCCACTGTGCCTACTGAGCATGCATGTGTTGTCGCATCTCCTGGCGGTAGGCAGCCTCATCCTGGCAACGAGCAGCCTCCTCCTGGAAGTAGATGCGGGCCTCATCGTAGAACTCCTCAGCCCGCTAGAAGTGCTCCTGAAAGCCTTGGAACTCTGCCTATGTGTAGGCGCTCTGCTCCTCCCATCACTGGCTCTGCGTCTGCTGCTCGGCGTATATGTCGTCGAGGTGCGAACGAAACTCTGAGAAATCATAGGTCGACGTACCTGCATCCTGCTCAAAAGTGGAAAAAGGTGGTGGTGCAGGTGCAAGCTCATGTCGGCGTGGACTAGGTGGGCTCCTATGCATGTGCAGACTGGAGGGAGAGTGGTGTAAAGGGGGAGAGATGGGAACCGATGTGGATGGTCCCTCATGCAGAGGGGACTCCACTATCAGGTCCAAGTGCTAGTTGGCGCATGTAGTGATGGTAGTACGATCAGGGTCGGGGAGCCTAAGGGTCGTTGGATTTTTCCTTACAATGCATAAGGAGTGTCCTTCTCTCACAATCATCTTCATGGTCATGCACACTCCTAGGTCGATCCTAGGGCTCCCCTCTATACTCTCTAATGCAGTGTAATCGTACCCCATCCTATGGTAAATGTGGGTAAGTAGGCCCCCCACATTAATCTCTCCTCGTGCTGCTTTGCCCATCTTCACTAAGTGTCTGATAAAGTGGGACCCTACATCGATGCTACTTCTTTCTTGTAGCATGTCCCAAAGGAAAAGCATCTTGCTAGCTCTCACCACACCGTCACTCTCCCCACGACCAAATATAGTACTGGCCATGATTTGGTGGAAGTATCAGAAAATGAGGTTTTGGAGGCACGATGCTTTGGCCCTAGAAGGGTCATAAGCGTGCTCCCCCGTCAACTCGGTCCAAAATAGCCGAGAGTTAAACCCAATAGGGATTCTTCTCTCCCCCCCCCCCCCCACTCGACAAGCCAAAGCATGAATTCCATCAGTGGAGGATCCATTCATGCTCAATGTTAAATATTCTAAAAATTATCCTCCCCTCTTTGCTCTCTCTACCCGTTAAAATTTCCGCCTCTATGGAGCTTAAAAATTCTAGAACTATCCTAGGGTAGGTTGGGTGTCTTATTCCCAATATCTCTTCCCACCCCATTTTTGCAAATAGGGCTTGAATGTCTCCCAACAACCCTAAAAACTCTAGCAAATCTTCATCAAGGTACCTAGTAGCAGTGAGTTTACAAGTAGAAAGCATATTATATCTATCTTTATGTTCATTATTGTGAAAAAGGAGGGTTGGTAGAGCGTTACCCTCCTCCGAAGCTTGAGGGGTGTCGGTTCTCCTTGCTCGTCGCTCCGAAGCACCGGATCGAGGCGCCACATGCTTGGTCCTCCTCATCCTTACTTCTTTTGGCTTCCTTGAAGGTTAGAAAAGCTTCTAGGTGGCGGAGAAGAAGAAACCACATGGCTAGGGCAAGAGAAATCGAAGCACACGGCGCAAAATGGGGCGAAAACACACGGCTCGCCCTACTTAACCCTTGCGCGACACAACCATGTGAAAACACACGGCCAGGCCGTGTGCACCTTGGGTCGGTCAAGCACAGCCGTGGGAAAATACACGAATAGGCCGTGTGCCCCCTTTCTTATCCTCTTTTTGTACCACGGTCAGAATTTCCTCATACGCCTCGCCGTGTAAGCTAATATGGATTTTATTTTTACCTAGCAAAGTTCTTTTCTAGTCCTAATGCTAAATGAAATGGAAATCAAAGTTCAAATTAACTAAATGCATGCAATACAATCAAAGGAAAATCTAAAAACTAAACTTGGGTTGCCTCCCAAGAAGCGCTTTGTTTAAGGTTGTTTAGCTCGACCACACTCCCTTATCAACTTGGCTCCGGAGGTTCAGTGAACCTCCATTCATCCGTCTTGGAATCTTCATTTGGGGGCCTCGACTTTAATCTGTTGAAAGTGAAGCCGTCTAGGTAGGGGGCTCTACACTCTGAAAGGCTGAAGAGGATGATCTCCCCATCTACCTCTAGGGAGATCTGGTGTGCCTTAACATCTATGCACGCTCCCGCAGTTGCCAGAAAAGGCCTTCCCAAAATGATGGAATTCTGGGGATTGGGTCCTGTGTCTAGTATGATGAAGTCCATGGGTATCACAAAATTCTCGACAACCACAGGCACGTGTGCTAGCAAGCCGATGGGTTCCTTGACTGAGCTGTCCCCCATACGAATACCAAGATTCACTGGTTGGAGCCCATCAGTCTCATCTTCAGATAGTATGCATAGGAAATCACACTTACTGATGACCCCAAGTCACGCAGTGCTTAATTGAAGCTTTCCCCATAAATCGAGTAGGGGATAACAAATTCACCTGGGTCCTCAAGCTGTGGTGGAATCTTATCTTCAATTTCAGCTTGGTCAGGTTGGGTGGAAATCATGGTTGCACACCCCTTGGCAAATTTGCTACTCTTCCACACTCCTTTCTCTTTAGCTTGACTCTGCTCGGGTAATGACAGAGAGCTCTTCATAGTGTGCGACACGGTTTGGGCTATCTGGGCCACTTGTGTCTCTAACATCCTTGTGTGACTTGCAAGGCCATCAACGGTGGCCTTCAAGTCTTTGAGTGATTCTTCAGATTTCTGATGTTAGCTACGAAATTCCTCAATGCCCTTAGTTTGGGTAGAAATGAAGTCTTCCATCATCAGTTCCAGTCTGGACTTCTGTGGTTGCTGCCCATTGCCCTGTTGTTGCCCATACCCTCCTGATGGTTGGAAGTTTTACGAGTTATTCTTATAGGAGAAATTCGAATGATTCCACCATTCGGGATTGTAGGTACTGGAGTATGGGTTGTTGTGTCACACCCCGAGAGCATGCCGAGCTGAAAATCAAACGGACGACATCTCCCTTGTACGTGGCAACATTTCGGGTTAATACAAGGCCCGTAGGCCCACAATAACAACAATATATATATATATAAAAGCAACAACTACACAAAACACAGCGGAAATATGATACAATAACATCCCAACCTACACACATGCATACCGGTATGACTAACACTAGAACATAAAGAAAACCTCGTCAAAACCCGCACCAACATGTGCGTACATCACATAATACATAACATCACGAAAACTCCGAATACATAACAAGACTTACGGAAGATCCAACACAAATATGGAAGCCTCGGAGGTGAGATGAGATGTCAGCCAGCGGTGCTCCAAGCCGTCACGAAGACTTCTACCTGTTACCTGGGCGACAGAAAAACCCAGGGTTCGTTGGGGTGGTGAGTAAAACTCAGCAGGTAATAGAAAACATGTATATATGTAATATCACATGTATTTCAACGACATAATCTAGATGTACAATAGGTATATCAGCATAGTATATAAATACAAGCATATACCGTCTAACCAAATGAACAACATAAAATGCAGACATACCTGAAGTCTGCTACGCTACTCTGATCCAACCTGAACATATATCCAACATATATATATATATATATATAACAGGAAGAGTAGATCAACTCACAATATACACTAGCTACAGGTCAAGGTATCTAATGGTCTGTCCAACCCATACCAGTATCCGACACAATCGTATAACAAATGCAGAAACATGCATGAATATGATGTACACCCAAATGCAGCAAGCATAATACAATCAAATGCATCATCACAATAAGCATATATATATAGACTGCATCAATATATGTATACTAATCACAATCATCCATATATATATATATATATATATATATATATATATATATATATATATATATATATATATACATGCATATATGTATATATATGGCAATATGAAAAAATGTCATAAGTCCATAATGCAGCATGCATGGTCATGTCGGCTCACCCTAAAGCTACCACAACCCCAGTGTGGCCTTGGTGGCTCGAGCATGACAACTGTCCCAACTCAACACCAACCACCACTTTCGAGTGGCCGAGTGAGCAGTATGATCGAGTAGCATATAAGCGTAAAGAGCAAGCTACACGATGGAGGTCCCTGTTATTGGCCATTCCGACAATCACTACCCATGAGTGGTCGAGTGCCACACACGCAGGACTATGACACGCAAATCCAACTACCACCATCTATAGTGGAAGAGTGCGGTACCACAATGCTCTGCCCTCACACCGATTACTCCTCCTATGAGTAACCGTGGAGGCAGAATGACTGGTGACACTCTCAACCACAAGGGAGACCTCGTCGCCAGCATGCATGCAAATGACATGAATGCAATGTCTCACATACAGACATCCACCATAGACTCTCTATTCTACAGAGAATCATACTAACCAGATCAACGCACTCTCTATCCTGCAGAGAGTCGTACTCAACTGATCATAATACTCTCTATCCTGTAGAGAGTCATACCAATCTAATCGACGCACTCTCTATCCTGTAGAGAGTCGTACTCAACTGATCATAATACTCTCTATCCTGTAGAGAGTCATACTAATCTAATCGATGCACTCTCTATCCTGTAGAGAGTCATACTCAACTGATCATAATACTCTCTATCCTATATAGAGTCATACCAATCTAATCGATGCATTCTCTATCCTGTAGAGAGTCGTACTCAACTGATGGACGCACTCTCTATCCTGTAGAGAGTTGTACTCATCTGATTATAACAAACTAGGACCACCAGTCTGTAGTGACACACTAAGTATCATTCCCCTGACCATTTACACAATAGATGGTCGGTGGTAACATGCAACCTAAGGGTACTATAACTAACCCTAGGTTCAAGACATTATCTACCTACGGATGACCTTTTTGCCCAATGTACAATCAGGTTGTCATCCGGAGTTTACTATTTCCACCTAACTTAAACAATTTCTAAGTTACTTACATCACCTATATGTATAACTCCTAATCATGGTAAAATAAACATGATAGCAGCAATGGAGTTAATAGCCAATGGTAAAGTATCAAGCGCATGATAATAAGAGCAGGGTCAAGATAATATGAACATATAATATGCTCATATCTATGTCTAAATCTGAATGCAATTACATCTACCGGACCAGGTAGGAAATTACCCACCTGCTTTGTAGACACCAATCGTCTTCACATCCGTGAATGTCTCGACCCAAAATCCTGCAATGTGCAATATGCATATCAATAGATCTCTAGCATAACCCTAAATCAATCCAAATTCTAATTAGTTAACCCCTACTAATCATTCCCTTTTATGGATTCATATAATTTATGATCATTTCTAAGATGCCCAAACATTCCATATATGTAAATTCACAAATGGAACTAATAACATCATCATCTTATTAATCATATTGGATATGGTGGCACAACTAGAATACATCCAACAGTAACACATCCAGATTAGTTTACTAATAAAACTGATATACAACTATGAACAACAAAATCTTACTTACCCAGTCGATCAGTATTACTTCTTGATCTCAACTCTCCTGTAATTAAACTAAATCCATCACATATGTAAATGCATTGTGATTCAGCCAACTGATCACTCCTATCCATCAAATGCATACCAGTCAGCTATAATTCAAATGTTCATTCGAAACATCGAGATCCAAGCTTACCTAACATAGTTTCCATATCCCGCAGCCTATCCAAAAAATCCCCCGCAGCTGATCACCCAAAAATCCAATCGGCTGGAATCTGGGCTAAGACAGAGGATAACCGGTAACATCAACAAACAACCTAACAGCGCTTAAAATCAAAGCTGTTACTATAGCTTACCTTCTCGTCTCCCACCAATCGAACACCAACCCAACCATAGATGCAGCCCCAGCTCTGCTACTAAATTTGCCCCTTGAATCCACAGAGCTACTACTAGCAATTGGAGGTGGTGACAGATGGAGAAAATCGTCGGCGATAGAGGGAGAGGCCGGTGAAGCTGCAGCTATGGTAGAAGAAATGGAGGCTCAACCACAACCAGTCACCGTTGCTACCGGAGGCGAGCCAAGCTCGCGTCACTCAACTCAAACACGAAATCGAAAGGTTATAGATGCCATCGTTGTTACTTCCGCCGATGATAGCTGTGATTCTCCCTCTCGGACTCGAAATCTTCTCGTGAGATGTCGTTGATGGCTGGAGGTGCTTGCTGCCTCCAAGATCGAGAGGAATAAGGTACAACCGGCGGAGATCAGGCTGAGACAACGACTGGCGCGGCTAGGAGAACTTGAGAGGAGACTATGGCAGTGGCGGGTGCGACGAGCGGCTCGAAGAGGCGACCATGGGCAGCGACAATGAGCTCGGGCGGAGATCAAGCGGAGATAGGGCGAGCTCGAGCGTCGGCGACGCGCGGGGAGAAGATCAAGCTGAGGAAGGAGACGCGATCACCTCTGGTCGCTTCGGAGAGGAGGAAAGGCGTTCGGGAAGAAATCGATCGGGCGAGCAGAAAAGAAACTGACGAAATGAAGAAATGCCCGTGGAAAGCGACGATCGGGTTATTTTAGTTGGTCTAGCTAGCCCAAGTCTACCCCAATCATCTATTTAAGCCTTCTTCTTCCTCCGATTCAATCATATGAACTCAATTAAATTTCAGAAAATTCCTAAAAATTCTTGTAAAATTCTACAAGATAATTTCTTAATTAACAAGGGTATTTTTCTATTATTTTTTTTTGGTATTTTACATTATCCCTCACTTATAAAAATTTGGTCCCCAAATTTCCAACTCACGTACGAGTACGAGACATCACAAAATCATCTCAAGTATCTGCAGAAAAGTCACACACCTCATGTGACAAAGTAGGATACTAAGCTTGAATATTATTTTCCAACTCTCACTTAGCCTCCTCATCGGTATGATGCTGTCATCAAACCTTTATAAATCAGATAGTTTTGTTCCGCAATTGTCGCTCCTTGCAACCCAAGATCCACCCTGGAATCTTTTCGTAAGTCGTATTAGACTGAGGTAGAATTCAGAACCTCTTTCAGAACATTATCAACATGCGACACGTATTTCCTCAGTACAAAAATAGAAAATACGTTGTGAGCACCCGAAAGTGTCGGAGGTAAAGCCAACCGATAAGCTACACCTCTATAATCCACGACAAAAGATCTAAATAGATCCTCCAACGTCTAAATGATACACTCAGACTGTTCATCTGTCTACGGATGAAATGTTGCACTAAGCCGAAGCTCTGTGCCCATAGTCTGGTGTAGACTCTGCCAAAATCGCGAGGTAAACTGTGAATCTCTATCTGATATGGTACTTAAAAGTACCCCACGCAATCTAATAATCTTTCAGTAATACAATGTTGTCGGATGGTCCAACGAGTACGACCCACGAATAGGAAGGAAATGGGTTGATTTGGTTAGTCGATAACCCAAATCGCATCTTGTCCTTTACAGGTTCTAGGCAATCCCGTAACGCAATCAATCGTGATATGCTCCCACTTCCATTCCGGAATCGGAATTTTCCAGAGCAATCCAGCGAGTTTCTGATGTTCAACCTTCACCTACTGGCATACTATATATCCAGCAACAAAGTCTGCGGTATCTCTCTTCATACCATTCCACCAGTATAAGCATTTCAACTCTCGGTACATCTGAGTACCTCCAAGGTATATAGCCCATCTCAAATGATGTGCTTTCTGTAGCAACTCTCCCTTAAACACTGCAACTCCAGAACCCACTATCCTTATCAGAGACGGGGGATTATTTTCTTAAAAGAGGAGTCCATCAACCATCCAAGATACACTCCACACACGCTGTAAGTGCATGGAAGACTATAGCAATCAATCTCCTTTGTTGCAATTGTTGCAACTGTTCGCACTCCAGCAACTCTATAGTAGCTACCCAGTAGCTAGTTACGATCTCATGAGCATTCCTGCTCCATACAACTACAAATCCAGATAATAACTACTAAAGTCACATCATGTATATGACAGACTATCTCGTAGTTTCTTAACTGACGTAGGCATAATATATGCCTCATTCAACTGCATCGGAATCGTTTCGATCCCTGAAATGATACATTTGAGTACAACATCCTTTTATCCACTCCGGAAGGATTAACTAGTACTCGTGTAAAAGTTAACCGCCATCTAGGTTCTGTAAACTGGTTTCACCAGCTTCCGACTAAATGATTTCCAACATCACCTTTGTCAAACAAGTCTGTGGTATAGTAATGCTAAGACATTCTATCCACATCTACAGTACTAACCAAACCATACAAGGCAAACCACCATCTACGGTGGTCGAGTGCGCAACTCCAACTACCACAATCAACAGTGGCCAGGTTACGCAATTCCAACAACTACAAAAGGATCCAATCATGTTCAGGATACACGATTCTCAAATCCAGTGACGACTAAATCATTAATTAGTCCAACAACTTAATCAAAATTCATACAATTCATACCAAGTATAAAATTGTCGTCTCAACACACCTGCATCCCCTTTTTCTCTAGGCTGATGATATATCAATCATCACAACGACAATGATACTTATATGACACCATGTCACTACCATATCAACGTTCTAGTCGTAAACCAACCCTAGAGTATACACAGGTGTCTTTAGCTGATCTAAATAGATCATTTATCCTCAACGTAGGATATTTACTTTCAACAATTATCGCATTCTATCATCGATAATCGATGCATAATTTCAAAGGTTCATCCCTCTTTTATCAAAGAGTTCTGGATCTTCTCAAGGAGGAATACTAGGATAGATAAATATCCCCTCCAACATCTCCTATAATCGCAACTTATGTTCTTCCAATTCTTTTATAGTGTTTAACAACACTGATACCAACAAAAATATCACTCAATATGTGATCTTCGATACCGGACTATTTTCGCAATCATTTCGATCGCCTACTCCACTTGCCTAAGCAATGGCAAGGCTAGGAGTTCATCCGAAACTACATCCGAATGCTCTCGGATTATATGCACATCTGAGAGCATATCATACCATACTTCCAACAATTTGACCATCCGTAAGGATATGTCTACAGTAAAAGTATGTCTATCAAAGTCTAATGGCCTCCCTTAACTTCTTAATTGTTGGTCCACTTCTCACCTGACGGTAGAGATACCACCGACCTACAAGTCGATGTATAGGAACCCTTCTAATCCAAACAAAGAATGTTCTAGACACAGATACCTGTAACTACAAGCATCTCTCAATATATTAACCTTGAGGGTAAACTAAAGTCATACCCTGAAAAATCCATTATTTGTCAATCCGATCTAAAGGCTCCCTGCAGGTCTCATCCTTTCTCCGAAGAGGAAAAATCAGATCCAACTGTTCGCGACAAAGCGGTCGCATTTCTGCGACGAATAATTCGGGGATTTTTCCAAGATCATCTGATCCCCATCACTCAATCCTACGAGCTGCAACTGTAGAATACCTTATAGATATGACCATCGTCGTATATTCTTTCCTCTGTACAAAGCAAATCAAATCTGGAGATAATTGTTATTGTCTGCTGAATCTTCTAAGATGTCTTCTGCTGATGCTGCTTCTGTGCTGATCTTTGCTGAAGGGGAGTATCAAGGAACTCCAACAACGCCTGAGGTAGTAGGTTGATGCTGATAAGGTAATCCACATCTTCTGTGCTGACCTCTGCTGTCGAGACGGTGCATCATCCTCCCAGAACACCATTGGTAGTCTTCAACTGAATCTTCAAAGTACACCTCCACTATACTGGTTGCTCATAATAGCAACAGCTGAACTGTTCCAATGGATAATCTGACTTTGCGTGTCTTCGTGATCCGCACTGCACGCAAATAATCCCTTCGAAGTCTTTGTTATGATTTTGCTGATATCCACGAGAACATTCTGATGATCTGCGATTGGTCTTCTATAATCGGAACATAGCTCAAGGCCTATGACCCCGATCTTGCTCCTTTATCCAACAGTCGGAGACTTCCGACTCTATTAAGTTGACCTGCAATTTTTGCTTATCGGTCTCCAACTCATTAAACCCTTGTACGGAGTCATTTCTAAACTCCTGTCTCAATCCAACGTCTTCCGGTAGGATCTGGTAGAAGATCCCGGCATCCTAATCCAACTATAAGCCAATAAATCTGGGTGGCTTAAATCATCCACCCATCTTCTTGAGCTATTAGGTGGTAGTAACCTCTGCAAGTCTCACGACTCTGCACAGTACACTATTACTAACCGATCGCCCTTTCTGAAAGCTCAAGAATTCCTTACAATGTGTCACTAAAAGTGACACAGGAAAATACTCTCTTTCAACATCACTAGACAATGATCCAGTGATATATTATTTCCCAAAGATTATTTTCTGCATTTAACACCAAGTACCGGCTTGATCCCGATAATTGTATGCAAACAATTCTTCTTTCTCGGTATAATATGAGTTAAGTACTCAAAAGTACTCTCAAAGTTATACAACTCAGTATGAACAACTCAGGGATAAAATCCCTATGAAACACCATAACTTAGCCTTCCGCTATCTGCATCAACAATAGTCTACAAGTCTGTTCATTACCCACAGGTAATGATCTGACTAGCACAGTTAGTGGAAATCTCTAAGACTGTAGTCTCTGATTTCCATAATAAATGTGATGACTTGGCCCCTATTTTTCGACTCGGTATCAGTCGGCTCTCAGAGGTAAATCACCTCCTCGACACAGGTTCAAGACTCACAGACTCAACAGGTCGTTCCCGTAGTCAACTCATACCACGGTTACAAATAATAACCAACACACTACAGGTTATTCCCTGGTATAAGCATCTAAATGCATAGCCAACATAACCGGGAGTATAAACCCTAAAGGTCACTCCGGTTGGTCGCCTCGGTGGACGACCCCTACTACAAGTCTGCACAGGTGTCATAACTCTATTGTATACACCCACTGATTAAGTTTACATAAATATCTACTAAACCATAAGCTATTAGGAATTCTTACCTCGTGCTGCTTGGAGCTCAGGCCGCTGTCCATCTCATCTCAAAAACCAAAACTGAATAAATTGACTCCCGAGAATTCAAGACTCGACACAAAAACAACATTGTATGGCATCGCAGAACCTTGGGCTCTGATACCACTAAAGTTGTCAAACCCCGAGAGCATGCCGAGCCGAAAATCAAACGGACAGCATCTCCCCTGTACGTGGCAACATTTCGGGTTAATACAAGGCCTGTAGGCCCACAATAACAATAATATATATATATATATGAAAACAACAACTACACAAAACACAGAGGAAACATGATACAATAACATCCCAACCTACACACATGCATACCGGTATGACTAACACTAGAACATAAAGAAAACCTCGTCAAAACCCGCACCAACATGTGCGTACATCACATAATACATAACATCACGAAAACTCTGAATACATAACAAGACTTACGGAAAATCCAACACAAACATGGAAGCCTCGGAGGTGAGATGAGATGTCAGCCAGCGGTGCTCCAAGCCGTCACGAAGACTTCTACCTGTTACCTGGGCAACAGAAAAACCTAGGGTTCGTTGGGGTGGTGAGTAAAACTCAGCAAGTAATAGAAAACATGTATATATGTAATATCACATGTATTTAAACGACATAATCTAGATGTACAACAGGTATATCAGCATAGTATATAAATACAAGCATATACCGTCTAACCAAATGAACAACATAAAATGCAGACATACCTGAAGTCTGCTACGCTACTCTGATCCAACCTGAACATATATCCAACATATATATATATATATATATATATATATATATAACAGGAAGAGTAGATCAACTCACACAATACTCTAGCTATAGGTCAAAGTATCTAATGGTCTGTCCAACCCATACCAGTATCCGACACAATCGTATAACAAATGCAAGAAACATGCATGAATATGATGTACACCCAAATGCAGCAAGCATAATACAATCAAATGCATCATCACAATAAGTATATATATATATACTGCATCTATATATGTATACTAATCACAATCATCCATATATATATATATACATGCATATATGTAATATGCAAAAAATGCCATAAGTCGGCAATGCAGCATGCATGGTCATGTCGGCTCACCCTAAAGCTACCACGACCCCAGTGTGGCCTCGGTGGCTCGAGCATGACAACTGTCCCAACTCAACACCAACCACTACTCTCGAGTGGCCGAGTGGGCAGTATGATCGAGTAGCATATAAGCGTAAAGAGCAAGCTACACGATGGGGTCCTGTTGTAGCCACTCGGTCCACTACCCATGAGTGGTTGAGTGCCACACGCATGTGGACTATGACACGCAAAATCCAACTAACACCGTCTATAGTGGTAGAGTGCGGCACCACAATGTCTCTTCTCACACCTGCTTACTCCTTACATGAGTAATCATGGAGGTGACGACCGGGCGACACTCTCAACCACAAGGAGACCTCGCCAAAGATGCATGCAAATGACATGAATGCAATGTCTCACATACAGACATCCACCATAGACTCTCTATTCTATAGAGAATCATACTAACCAGATCAACGCACTCTCTATCCTGCAGAGAGACGTACTCAATTGATCATAATACTCTCTATCCTATAGTGAGTCATACCAATCTAATCGATGCACTCTCTATCCTGTAGAGAGTCGTACTCAACTGATCATAATACTCTCTATCCTGTAGAGAGTCATACCAATCTAATCGACGCACTCTCTATCCTGTAGAGAGTCGTACTCAACTGATCATAATACTCTCTATCCTGTAGAGAGTCATACCAATCTAATTGACGCACTCTCTATCCTGTAGAGAGTCGTACTCAACTGATGAACGCACTCTCTATCCTGTAGAGAGTCGTACTCATCTGATTATAACAAACTAGGACCACCGGTCCGTAGTGACACACTAAGTATCATTCCCCAAACCATTTACACAATACCTGGTTGGTGGTAATATGCAACCTAAGGGTACTAGAACTAACCCTAGGTTCAAGACATTATCTACCTACGGATGACCTTTTTGCCCAATGTACAATCAGGTTGTCTTCTGGAGTTTACTATTTGCACTTAACTTAAATAATTTCTAAGTTACTTACATCACCTATATGTATAACTCCTAATCATGGTAAAATAAACATGATAGCAGCAATGGAGTTAATAGCCAACTGTAAAGTATCAAGCGCAGGATAATAAGAGCAGGGTAAAGATAATATGAACATATAATATGCTCATATCTATGTCTAAATCTGAATGCAATTACATCTATCGGACCAGGTAGGAAATTACCGACCTGCTTTGTAGACACCAATCGTCTTCACATCCGTGAATGTCTCGACCCAAAATCCTGCAACGTGCAATATGCATATCAATAGATCTCTAGCATAACCCTAAATCAATCCAGATTAGTTAACCCCTACTAATCATTCCCTTTTATGGATTCATATAATTTACGATCATTTCTAAGATGCCCAAACATTCCATATATGTAAATTCACAAATGGAACTAATAACATCATCATCTTATTAATCATATTGGATATGGTGGCACAACTAGAATACATCCAACAGTAACACATCCAGATTAGTTTACTAATAAAATTGATATACAGCTATGAACAATAAAATCTTACTTACCCAGTCGATCGGTACTACTTCTTGATCTCAACTCTCCTGTAATTAAACTAAATCCATCACATATGTAAATGCATTTTGATTCAGCCAACTGATCACTCCTATCCATCACATGCATACCAGTCAGCTATAATTCAAATGTTCATTCGAAACATCGAGATCCAAGCTTACCTAACATAGTTTCCATATCCCACAGCCTATCCAGAAAATCCCCCGCAGCTGATCACCCAAAAATCCAATCAGTTGGAATCTGGGCTAAGACAGAGGATAACCAGTAACATCAACAAACAACCTAACAACGCTTAAAATCAAAGCTGTAACTATAGCTTACCTTCTCGTCTCCCACCAATCGAACACCAACCCAACCACTGATGCAGCCCCAGCTCTGCTACTAAATTTGCCCCTTGAATCCACAGAGCTACTACTAGCAATTGGAGGTGGCGACAGATGGAGAAAATCGTCGGCGATAGAGGGAGAGGCCGGTGAAGCGTTAGCTATGGTAGAAGAAATGGTGGCTCAACCACAACTAGTCACCGTTGCTGCCGGAGGCGAGACAAGCTCGCGTCGCTCAACTCAAAAATGAAATCGGAAGGTTGTAGATGCCATCGTTGTTACTTCCGCCGATGATAGCTGTGATTCTCCCTCTCGGACTTGAAATCTCCTCGTGAGATGCCGTTGATGGCTGGAGGTGCTTGCTGGCACCAAGATGGAGAGGAAAAAGGTACAACCGGCGGAGATCAGGCTGAGACAACGATTGGCACGGCTAGGAGAACTCGAGAGGAGACTACGGCAGTGGCGGGTGCGACGAGCGGCTCGAAGAGGCGACCATGGGCAGTGACAACGAGCTCGGGCGGAGATCAGGCTGAGATGGGGCGAGCTCGAGCGTCGGCGATGCGCGGGGAGAAGATCAAGCAGAGGAAGGAGACGCGATCGCCTCTGGTCGCTTCGGAGAGGAGGAAAGGCATTCGGGAAGAAATCGATCGGGCGAGCAGAAAAGAAATCGACGAAACGAAGAAACGCCCATGGAAAGCGACGATTGGGTTATTTTAGTTGGTATAGCTAGCCCAAGTCTAACCCAATCATCTATTTAAGCCTTCATCTTCCTCCGATTCAATCTTATGAACTCAATTAAATTCCAAAAAATGTTAGTAATATATGAGAGATGTCCTAAGGCAATCGCCTTATGTATGAACCATTTATATGATAAATGAAGATTCACTATTTGAGTATACATGTTTTCATGTATTTGATTGGATCTTAAATGTAGGGGATCGAACGGCCGGCTAGAGGGGGGTGAATAGCCCTCTTAAGATGGATGTCGGAATTCTCTCCTTCGTTTGCTCGTCTACACAATCGTTAGCGCAAGCGGAAGCATAAACAATAAAGACAAAGCAATAAATAAAAATACAAACTCTAACAAAGAAGATGTAACGTGGTTCACGGCTACACCGCTAATCCACGGTCCGATTCGTCCAAGGTGAATCACTCCTCCAAAGCCAATCACTATTGGTCTCTCCTTTGCACCAAGCTAGGTGGAGGTAACCTTTACAATCAAGATCACTCTTCTTACAATAAGAATGGAGTAAAAACAAGTAAGAAGAGTTTAGAGCTTGTGGGGCACTAGGAAGATCACTTAGAGCATAAGCATTAGCCTCTCAAAGGCTCACACCCTCTCTTTTTTATAGAGAGGGCTGATTTCTTCCCGCCGCCACCATCATGCGCCCTTGGCGATGTCGCCACTACACCTCCAAACACGTCGGATCCCGACCGTTGGAGTCCAACGGAACTCTTGGCACGATCGATGGACTACCATCATCGCCGCCTCAGACGATCGCTTCACGCCATAGGCGCCTGCGTTCGGAGATTTTCGGCATGATCGGCTCGCCCGATCGGGCATAAACCCATCACGATACACCAACACACTCGACTCGAGCAATCGATTGCCATTACATGCGATCGGTAATGTGAAACTCAAACGTAACATAAGTTTGAGCTTCCGATGGCCACGGTAAACCTTAACCCTCATGTCAAGTCTCCGACACTCACCATTCGCCAAGTTCACCTAATGAGCTACTTACATTTCACTCATTCTCTCATCTCACTCGAAGTCCCTCGCCGAAGCTCTCTTCGTTCGCGGCCACGTCCCTCGGCAGCATCAGGCGCACGGCTCTGCAATGCTCCTTCACGTCTCTTGCCTCCGAAGTCTGCTTCCTTGGCTTCACTTCAAGTCATCTCGTCCGGCGGTCCCTCGGATGCTCCAAGCGCACGGCTTTCACAAAGTCATCCTTCACCGACTCAAGGACCGAGGTTGTGAGGGTGAACCCGCCAAGGCTCCATGTGCGAATTACTAAGTCCTGCAAGACTCCAACGCACATATCAAATAACAATATCATCCTAACTTAAACCCTTTGCCACACACTTCAAAACCTTATCATGGCAAGAGATTGCCCTAACAATCTCCCCCTTTTTGATGTGTGGCAATCCGTTTAAGTTAGGTAAAAACATTTGATGAAAATTCTAAGGTAAGAAGGCATGTAAACATAAACATGATATAGCAACATGCAACTCCCCCTTAATCCATTAAACTCCCCATAAAAATTTTCTCCCCCTATCATAAACATGATCATTTCTCCCCCAAAATATATTCCCCGTTACTTAAACATACATTTCTCCCCCTTTGACACCATCAAAAAGATTAATCCTTATATATAAACTTATGGCATCAGGTCTAATAGAAAGAGAACACCAAAAACATGATTAAAATCTGAAATCAGAAAATATTTAGCTGTTTTTCAGGTGAGCAGTCGACTGGCACAAAGGATTCCGAAATTCTGATTTTCTGGGTGAAATTCAAAAATGCATTATAAATTCTAGAAAATTCGAAAAATCATGAAATTTGAGGAACATATTTATTTTAAGTTTATCTATCAATGAAAAATAGTTTTTCAAGAAAAATCATTATATTTTCCGAGATTTGCCAAAAATCCAAAGGCTTTAAAAACCACTAGTTTTTTTGAGCATGTTAGTATCCATTTTAACACCTAGTATTGCTTAGGATTGTTTCAAAACATGAATACATGGATTTTAAAGTAAGAAATTGTTTTGAAAACCTATGAAATATCCAACCATGATCTTTGGACAATATGTCTATGAATTAAACATAAGCCTTCCCCATGATTGGTCTATTATTGCTATTTTGATACCTTAAATGACCATCTAAGTGCCATAGGCATTAGTGGACATTTGTATCATCCTAACTGTTAGGGCAATCTCTTGCCGTGATATGGTTTTGATGGTGTGGCAAAGGGTTTAAGTTAGTGTGTTATGTTTATTTGATATGTGCGTTGAAGTCGTGCAGGACTTAGTAATTCGCACATGGAGCCATGGCGAGTTTCACATCTCATGACTCGTGCCTTGAGTCGGTGAAGGATAGCTTTGCGGAAGCCGTGCGCTTGGAGCATCCGAGGGACCGCCGGACGAGAAGCTTGGAGTGAAGCCGGAGGAAGTAGACTTCGAGGCAAGAGACGCGAAGGAGCATTGCAGAGCCGTGCGCCTGATGCTGCCGAGGGACGTGGCCGAGAACGAAGAGAACTTCGAAGGCGAGGGACTCCGAGAAATGAGAGTGAGCGATTGTAACCCGGGGAAGGGTAGCTCTTAGGTGAAACTTGGCCATTTGGCCAAGTGTCGGATGGGTTTTTCCGACACGGTCATTGCCATGTCATGGCGAATGATCGCTTCGAGTCGAGTGTAGCTCGACCGTATACGATCGATCGGTTTGTGGCGTAGCCGATCGCCATCGCGGCCCGATCGTATAAGACGATCATCGGGCGCGCAATGATCGTCAATAGGGTTTGGCCAGACCGCAGAGCCGCTCGTGGCCGATTAGGCGATCGAATGATCGTGAGGTCCGAGTGATCGCGCCAAGAGGTCCGTTGGACAACAACGGTCGACATCCGACGTGTTCGGAGGCCGTTGTGGCAATGACGCCATGGGGGCGATCGTGATGGCGCCAACGGAAGAAGTTAGCCCTCTCTATAAAAAGAGAGGGTGTGAGCCTTTGAGAGGCTAATGCTTAAGTTCCAAACAATCTTCCTAGTGCCCCACAAGCTCTAAACTCTTCTTACTTGTCTTTACTTCAATCCTATTGTAAGAAGAGTGATCTTGGTTGTAAAGGTTACCTCCACCTAGCTTTGTGCAAAGGAGAGACCGATAGTGATTGGTTTTGGCGGAGTGATTCACCGTGGACGAATCGGACCGTGGATTAGCGGCGTAGCCGTGAACCACGTTATATCTTGGTGTTTGTATTGCTTGTTTCTATTTTGCTTGTCTCTATTTATATTTGTATATTCCGCTTGCGCTAACGTTTTGTAGACGAGCAAAATACCGCCATCCAAACGAAAAGGGCTATTCACCCCCCTCTAGCCGGCCATCCGATCACCTACAAGTGGTATCAGAGCCGAGGTTGCTTGTCACCGGACTAACCGCCGCAACAAGCCCTACATCAAAAATGGCCGGCTCCAACATCCATCCTCCGAAGTTTGAAGGAGAATTCTCTTGGTGGAAAAGGAGAATGGAGGTATTCTTCGAAACGGATTTTGATATAATGATTACAATGGAATCCGGTTTCGTTTTGCCTAGGGATGAAGAAGGGAAGCCAATAGAGAAATCTAGGTGGACCAAGAGGCAAAGAGAAGAGCACCTTGCAAACTCCAAAGCCAAGCACCATCTCTACAATGTGCTCCCTCAACAAGAGATCAACCGAATAGGAGAATGCCTAAGCGCCAAGGAGATGTGGGAGAAGCTAATTGAGCTTCATGAAGGCACATCCGAGGCAAAGCTAGCAAGGAGAGATCTCCTCCGCTCCCAACTATCCAACATCAAATTAGAAAAGGGAGAAAAGGTAATTTCTTTACACTCTAGGTTTAAAGAAATTTTAATTGGGCTAACAAGTGTAGGTGAGAAGCTATCGAACCGGGACATGCTCATGAAGGCTATAGATGCCTTTCCCCGGTCCTCAAAGTGGAGTTCCATGGTGGACTCCTTCTATATGTCCAAGAACTTGGAAGTAAGTACCTTGGAGGAGTTCTTCTCGACAATGGAGCTCCACGAAACGAGGCTTGAAGGAATTCAAGAAGAGCCAAGAATTCAACCCTCAAGAGGAGTAGCATTGTTGGCAAACAAGGGGAAGAAGAAGATGGAAGTCCCCTCCTCCGATGATGAAGCCTCCTCCTCCTCCATGGATAGCACCGAGGAAGCCTACATGGTAAGGAAGGTGAGGCGTGTATTTAAGAATTTTAGATTTGATAAATCAAATGATAGGAATAGAAGACCAAGGGAAGGTGATATGCTACAATTGCTAAGGAGAGGGACACATAAGGGACAATTGTCCTCTCCTAAACAAAAGCAAGGAAGAGAGGAAAAAGAAAGAAGAAAAGAAGAAGAAAAAGGGGAGCAAGAAAAAGAAGGAAGAGGAGAAGAAGCCAAAAGAACAAGGGCAGGCCAAAGCATTTAAGGCCAAGACATGGGATGATCCTTCCTCATCCTCCTCCTCATCATCGGATGAGGAGAATGCCTTTGTCGCCAATTTGGCCTTGATGGCCTTTGACGATTTGGATTGCTCCTCCTCCAAAATGAAGGATCAAGCACAAGAGGAGAGAGCTCAAGAAGGGGGAGCCTCCTCCACATCATCATCCTCCTCATCATCCAAGAAGAAGAAGAGGACATGGAAACTATGGTAACGAAAGCCTCCTAGTAAAATAGTTTCTATGATTTCTAGTTTAACTAGGGATTTGTTTAGAGCAAAGAAGAAAAATAAATGCATGCTAGATCAAATTAAGGCATTAGAAAATAAGCTAGAAAATGCATGCTTAAATAATAATGATACTTCTTCTTGCCATGATGATGCATGCTCACATGATAATTATGTGCCTTTAGATGTTAGTGATGCATGCATAGAAGAAAATAGGGCATTAAGGGAAAAGGTAGATTATTTAACCAAAGCCCTAGGAAAATTCACAATTGGCTCCAACACTTTGAATATGATCATAGGGAGCCAAAGGGAAAGTTTTAACAAGAAAGGCCTAGGATATAAAGAGAAGAAAAATGAGAAGGCCTATAGATGCCTAATAGCTAGGGGACAAGACAAAAACAAAGTAATAGCTAAGAAATGGATCCCCAAAGAATTTCTAGTGAACCCCATAGGCAAAAATCTATTTTGGGTTCCAAAATCCATCCTTAAGGGTTAGAAAACCCCTAGGGTAGTCAACCATATGAACTTGACCTATATCATATTTTGGTTGACTTAGGATGACGGGACAACATTTTTAGATAGTGTTGGGTGATGATAACGTGCCCATAAAAAGGTAATAATGCTTAAATCATGATGATTAATGCAATTTCTATGCATATGTGTAATCATGGTTTATGATTTTGATATTGGGCACATCATCATGAGAAATAGGTTTAAATCATGCTTTAGGTGACACTTTATTTATTATCATCATATAATGCCTAATGCATGGTTATAATTTGATGAAAACATGTATTTCATGATCATAATGTGAAATTAATTGATATGTGTCATTATGATCATGTAGGTTGTTAGGTTGATACTTAACCATGATAGAATTGCATGAATATATTGGTTAAGTATATACAAATACCCCCTAGGATATATCTCACACTCACTATAGGATAACTTGATTGCAAACTTAGCATGGGTGAGATATTAGGATGATACAAATGTCCACTAATGACTATGGCATTTAGATGGTCATTTAAAGTATCAAAATATCAATAATAGACCAATCATGGGGAAGGCTTATGTTTAATAAATAGACATATTGCCCAAAGATCATGGTTGGATATTTCTAATGTTTTCAAAACAATTTCTTACCTTAAAATACATGTATTCATGTTTGAAACAATTGGATGCAAAACTAGGTAGCTAACTTGATACTAGAATGATCAAAAACCTAGTAGTTTTTAGAACTTTTGGATTTTTGGCAAATCTTGTAAAATATAATGATTTTTCATGAAAAACTATTTTTCATTGATAGATATACTTAAGAGAAATATGTTCCTCGAATTTCATGATTTTTCGAATTTTCTAAAATTTTTAATGCATTTCTGAATTTCATCCAGAAAATCAAATTGGCTTTTTATTGCGATCGCCATATCGATAGAATGATCGGTGGCCTGTAAATCAGAATATTGAAGGCCGAATTCAGTTTGTAAACCTCCTACAAGTAGTAGAAATATACTTGATGCCACCAACAAATGGTACCCTATTTTTAAATCAACTTGACATATTTTTCCTCC
Source organism: Wurfbainia villosa (assembly GCA_025175895.1). NCBI lineage: Eukaryota > Viridiplantae > Streptophyta > Magnoliopsida > Zingiberales > Zingiberaceae > Wurfbainia > Wurfbainia villosa. The sequence goes on along the minus strand of CM046000.1, from coordinate 75,069,507 downwards.
ATTATAATTGATGCCATGAGCTTATAACTTAGTGTTAATCTTTTTGATGGTGTCAAAGGGGGAGAAATAAGTATGTTTAAGTTAATCACATTAGGGGGAGAAATATATGTAGGGGGAGAAATATATGATAGGGGGAGAAAATTTGCATAGAGAATTTCATGGATTAAGGGGAATTGCATGTTGTTATATCATGTTTATCTTTACATGCTTTCTTACCCTTAGAATTTATATCAAGTGTTTTTACCTAACTTAAACGGATTGCCACACATCAAAAAGGGGGAGATTGTTAGGGCAATCTCTTGCCGTGATATGGTTTTGATGGTGTGGCAAAGGGTTTAAGTTAGTGTGTTATGTTTATTTGATATGTGCGTTGAAGTCGTGCAGGACTTAGTAATTCGCACATGGAGCCGTGGCGAGTTTCACATCTCATGACTCGTGCCTTGAGTCGGTGAAGGATAGCTTTGCGGAAGTCGTGCGCTTGGAGCATCCGAGGGACCGCCGGACGAGAAGCTTGGAGTGAAGCCGGAGGAAGTAGACTTCGAGGCAAGAGACGCGAAGGAGCATTGCAGAGCCGTCCGATGCGCCAGGGGACGTGGCCGAGACGAAGAGAACCAGCGAAGGACTCAGAAATGAGTGAGCGATTGTAACCCGGGAAGGGTAGCTCTTAGGTGAAACTTGGCCATTTGGCCAAGTGTCGGATGGGTTTTCGACACCGACGGTCATTGCCATGTCATGGCGATCGCTATGAGTCAGTGTAGCTCGGCCGGTATCTATTGGCCGGTTTGTCGTGATCGGCGCGCCATCGTTAGCGATCGGTAGCAAGACTAACGATCGGCCGCAAGCGTGATCGGTAGTCAATAGGGTTTTGCCGCAGACCGCTCGTAGCCGATCGGCGGTCGATACGGTCGGCCGATCGGGTGAGGTCCAGTGATCGCTAAGAGTTCCGTTGGACAACAACGGTCGGCATCCGACGTGTTCGGAGGCCGTTGTAGTGGCGGCGCCATGGCGGCCGATCGGTGATGGCGGCAGGAAGAAGTTAGCCCTCTCTATAAAAAGAGAGGGTGTGAGCCTTTGAGAGGCTAATGCTTAAGTTCCAAACAATCTTCCTAGTGCCCCACAAGCTCTAAACTCTTCTTACTTGTCTTTACTTCAATCCTATTGTAAGAAGAGTGATCTTGGTTGTAAAGGTTACCTCCACCTAGCTTTGTGCAAAGGAGAGACCGATAGTGATTGGTTTTGGCGGAGTGATTCACCGTGGACGAATCGGACCGTGGATTAGCGGCGTAGCCGTGAACCACGTTATATCTTGGTGTTTGTATTGCTTGTTTCTATTTTGCTTGTCTCTATTTATATTTGTATATTCCGCTTGCGCTAACGTTTTGTAGACGAGCAAAATACCGCCATCCAAACGAAAAGGGCTATTCACCCCCCTCTAGCCGGCCATCCGATCACCTACACTAACATCTCACCCATGCTAAGTTTTCAATCAAAGTAGCCTATGGTGAGTGTGAGATGCATCCTAGGGGGGGGGGGGGTATTTGTATATACTTAACCATCATATTCATACAATTCTATCAAGGTTAAGTATCAACCTAACAATCCTCATGATCATAAAGGCATATATCAATTAATTCTACATTATGATCATGAAACACATGTATTCATTGAATTGTTTTCATGCATTAGGTATTATATCATGATAATAAATAAAGTATCACCTAAAACATGATTTAAACCTATTTCTCATGATGACGTGCCAAATTTTAAAATCATAAATCATGATTGCACATATACATAGCAATTACATTAATCATAATGATTTAAGCATTAATATCTATTTATGGGCACGTTATCATCACCCAACACTATTCTAAAAATGTTGTCCCGCCATCCTAAGTCAACCAAAATATGATATAGGTCAATTCCATATGGTTGACTACCCTAGGGTTTTCCTAACCCTTAAGGATGGATTTTGGAACCCAAAATAGATTCTTGCCTATGGGGTTCACTAGAAATTCCTTAGGAATCCATTTCCTAGCAATTACTTTCTTCTTATCTTGTCCCCTAGCAATTAGGCATTTGTAGGCCTTTTCATTTTTCTTTTCTTTATAACCTAGGCCCTTCTTGTTGAAACTTGCCCTTTGACTCCCAATTATCATGTTCAAGGTGTTGGAGCCAATTGTGAATTTTTCTAGGGCTTTTGTTAAATAGTCTACCTTTTCCCTTAATGCCCTATTTTCATTTATACATGCATCACTAACATCTAATGGCACATAAAGATCATGTGAGCATGCATCATTTAAGCTAGAAGAAATATTATCATTTAAGCATGCATTTTCTAGCTTATTTTCCAATGCCTTAATTTGATTAAGCATGCTTTTATTTTTCTTTTTCATTCCAAATAAGTCCTTAGTTAAACTAGAAATTATGGAAACTACTTTCTTAGGAGAGACATTCGTTACCATAGTTTCCATATCCTCTTCTTCTTCTTCGGATGAGGAGGATGTAGAAGCTCCCCCTTCACTTGAGCTCTCTCCTCTTGAGCTTGATCCTTCATTTTCGGATGAAGAGCAATCCAAGTCATCAAAGGCCATCAATGCCAAATTGGTGACAAAGGCATTCTCCTCATCCGATGATGATGAGGAGGATGAGGATGGGTCATCCCAAGTCCTTGCCTTTAGAGCTTTGGTCTTCCCCTTTTCTTTTGTCTTCTTCTCCTCTTCCTTCTTTTTCTTGCTCCCCTTTTTCTTGCTCCCCTTTTTCTTCTTCTTTTCTTCTTTCTTTTTCCTCTCTTCCTTGCTCTTGTTTAGGAGGGGACAATTATCCCTTATGTGCCCCTCTCCTTGGCAATTGTAGCATATGACCTTCCCCCTTGGTCTTCTATTCCTATCATGAGATTTATCAAATCTAAAATTCTTAAATGCACGCCTTACCTTCCTTACCATGTAGGCTTCTTCCATGCTATCCATGGAGGAGGTAGAGGCTTCATCATCGGAGGATGAGGGGATCTCTATCTTCTTCTTCCCCTTGTTTGCCATCAAAGCTACTCCTCTTGAAGGTTGGATTTTTGGCTCTTCTTGTATTCCTTCAAGCCTCGTTTCGTGGAGTTCCATTGTTGAGAAGAACTCCTCCAAGGTGATCACTTCTAAATTCTTTGAGATATAGAATGAGTCCACCATGGAGCTCCACTTTGAGGACCGGGGAAAGGCATCTATAACCTTCATTACCATATCCCGGTTGGAGAGCTTTTCACCTACACTTGACAAATCGGTTATAATTTCCTTGAAACGAGAATGTAAGGAAATTACCTTTTCTCCCTTTTCTAGTTTAATGTTGTTGAGTTGGGAGCGGAGGAGGTCTCTCCTTGCTAGCTTTGCCTCGGATGTGCCTTCATGAAGCTCAATTAGCTTCTCCCACATCTCCTTGGCACTTAGGCATTCTCCTATTCGGTTGATTTCTTGTTGGGGGAGCACATTGAAGAGATGATGCTTGGCTTTTGAATTTGCAAGGTGCTCTTACCTTTGCCTTTTGGTCCACCTAGATTTCTCTATTGGCTTCCCCTCTTCATCCCTAGGCAAAACGAAACCGGATTCCATTGTAATCATAATATCAAAATCCGTTTCGAAAAATACCTCCATTCGCTTCTTCCACCAAGCGAATTCTCCTTCAAACTTCGGAGGATGGATGTTGGAGCCGGCCATTTTGAAAGTTGCTTGTTGTGGCGGTTAGTCCTCGACAAGCTTTCCTTGGCTCTGATACCACTTGTAGGGGATCGAACGACCGGCTAGAAGGGGGCGAATAGCCCTCTTAAGATGGATGCTGAAATTCTCTCCTTCGTTTGCTCGTCTACACAATCGTTAGCGCAAGCGAAAGCATAAACAATAAAGACAAAGCAATAAATAAAAATACAAACGCTAACAAAGAAGATGTAACGTGGTTCACGGCTACACCGCTAATCCACGGTCCGATTCGTCCAAGGTGAATCACTCCTCCAAAGCCAATCACTATTGGTCTCTCCTTTGCACCAAGCTAGGTGGAGGTAACCTTTACAATCAAGATCACTCTTCTTACAATAAGAATGGAGTAAAAACAAGTAAGAAGAGTTTAGAGCTTGTGGGGCACTAGGAAGATCACTTAGAGCATAAGCATTAGCCTCTCAAAGGCTCACACCCTCTCTTTTTATAGAGAGGGCTGATTTCTTCCCGTTGGTCGCCACCAGTCGACTGCTGCCCTTGGCAGTCGACTGCCGTCACTACAACAGCCTCCGAACACGTCGGATCCCGACCGTTGTAGTCCAACGAAACTCTTAGCGATCATTCTTTGGACCTCACCAATGATCGGCCGCCTCCGTAATCAGCCGATCGGCTATGAGCGTACTGCGATATCCTCTAGCAGTCGACTGCCATTCCATGGCAGTCGACTGCTGGGAATAAACCCATCAGTCGGATACCAGTCGAACACACTCGACTCAGAGCAGTCGACTGGTGCCGTGTGAAACTCAAACTTAACATAAGTTTGAGCTTCCGGTGGTCGGGTAAACCTTAACCCTTGCGGTCAAGTCTCCGACACTCATCCATTAGACCAAGTTCACCTAATGAGCTACTTACATTTTACTCATTCTCTCATCTCACTCGAAGTCCCTCGCCGAAGCTCTCTTCGTTCGCGGCCACGTCCCTCGACAGCATCAGGCGCACGGCTCTGCAATGCTCCTTCACGTCTCTTGCCTCCGAAGTCTGCTTCCTTGGCTTCACTTCAAGTCATCTCGTCCGGCGGTCCCTCGGATGCTCCAAGCACACGGCTTCTGCAAAGTCATCCTTCACTGACTCAAGGACCGAGGTTGTGAGGGTGAACCCGCCAAGGCTCCATGTGCGAATTACTAAGTCCTGCAAGACTCCAATGCACATATCAAATAACAATATCATCCTAACTTAAACCCTTTGCCACACACATCAAAACCTTATCATGGCAAGAGATTTCCCTAACATTAAACTCATTTACTGAATGTCCACGATACGATTCACAGCATGAGAGAATTTGTGATTGGATCACAACTAGTGAGTTTCTCTACATGTGTAATTCTGATGTATCAGAATTATCCCTAGTCAATGAATTGATGGATTTGGACACCATCAATTCTGTCGAGACTAGCATGAGGTATAATCCTTGGTGTATCCAAGCAGCTGCTTCTCACTGGCTGGAGACATTGTAATGTCCGGAGTTGATCGTGGATGCTAGTTATGGTAACTAGTTCATGTTGGTGCAGTAGGCACCTAGGTCGAACCTGAGTTTTGATTATAGCAAACGATACAAAGTTAAGCTCATGTCGTTATCTCACGAGCTGAATCGAGTGTGCAGAAGATTGCTAAAGCTGGAGCTGAAGGCTAGTGACACCCGGAAGAAGCCGGGTGGTCGGGCGACGCTCGAGTGACTTCGGAGGGAGCCGAAGGAATCGAGTGGAAGGCCAGAAGAAAAAGCGACATGGTAAGTATCGAGGTAAGCTCGTGTGTGCGAGTGTAAGTGAGGTCGTATCCTTCTTACGGGGATGGTCTTAAGCGTAGATCCGACCAAAGACATCCCATCGATGGTCTAGGTCGAGATCGGACGGTCGAAGGCCGTCGAAATAATGTTTTCTTTGAGCTAACTTCGCCTTGCAGCTAGTATCAGTCGACTGCCAGCTTGGAGGACTCGACTGCCGTCAAATAGTCGACTACCTGAGGTCAGCATTCGACTGATGCAACCATCAGTCGACTGATGATGGCCATCAGTCGACTGATGGTCAATGATCAGCTTCGAGGAGTCAAGGCTTATCACCCCCATTTCAAGGAAATTGGTGCTCAATTTTGATTGGCTAGGGTTCCTCTCGAAAAGGGGCTCAAAGGCTATAAAAGGAGGGTCAATCCTAGGGTTTATTCATCAATTCTAAGCTTCCAAAAGCCTCCGCAAAGCTACAACTTCTCCGATAACGAAGTGCTTCTTCTCCGACGTCTAGGTTTATTTGTGTTCATTTTATTACGTCGGTTAGAGTTTTATTTCAGTTTAGTACTTTCATTTTCGGAGCTTTTATCGTAACGAGGAGAGGGGGAGTGTCCCTCTACCTCAAGCTTTGTGCTTTACTTGTATCGATTAAACTCCTACCTCTAACGGGGAGGAGTTCTTTAGTGTTTTTGCCCTTCGTACGTGGTCGAGGACCGCTAGGGCCTTGGAGTAGTAGCCGAAGGCTACAAACCAAGTAAAACTCCTTTGTCTCTTTTTACTTTACATTTACATTTCTGCTGCAATTAATTATCTACTCGGTTTTTGATACGAACTAAAAAAAAAAAGGTTTTATCACTATTTACCCCCCCCTCTAGCGATCCGCTTCGATCCAACAATTGGTATCAGAGCCGGGGGTGCTTAGATTTGGTGAAACCACCAATCTAGCATTTTCATAGTTTTTTTTTTCTCTTTTTTTCTGTTTATTTCGAATTTAATTTGTTCGCTTAGTTTTTCTACCGCACTACTAATCCAAGACGCGAGTCTTGGTACTTTCTTGTGTGTTTTTGTCATTGCTAGTTTTTTGTCTACTTGTTTCTTTTGTTCTAATGGCCCATCTCGAGGGTTTTAGCACCGTCCGACCTCCGTTTTACAATGGAGATGACTTCCGTTATTGGAAGGGTCGGATGGAATGCTTTCTCAAAACCCAAATCGAGATGTGGATCATAATCCAAATGGGTTTCACACTTCCGACTAATAAAGTGGGTGACTCCTTGGATTATGATCAATGGACCATTGCGACAAAACGACAAGTCGAAGTCGATGCCAAGGCAACACAAATCCTCCAATGCGGCTTGTCCAAGGAGGAGTTAAATCGCGTCGGCCCCTTCATAAGCACAAAGGACCTTTGGACAAAACTAGTGGAGCTACACGAAGGGACCGATGAAGCCAAGGTATGTAAGCGTGATCTTCTATTCAATAAACTATATAACCTAAAAATGCAGGAACACGAGTCCGCGACGCAACTCCACGCCCGTGTCCAAGACATAGTCAACAACCTACATGCAATCGGGCAAAAGGTCGAAAACCGCGACCTTATAAGGTATGTTCTAAACTCTTTTCCGAGGACTACCTTGTGGGCATCCATGGTCGATGCCTACAAGGTCTCCAAGGATCTTTCTAAACTTAGGTTAGATGAACTCTTTTCTGATTTCGAACTTCATGAGCAGTCTAACTCAGAACCCGAGAAGGGTATAGCACTTTTTGCAAGTTCGAGAAAGAAAACCGCAAGCAAGCCACCCCCGAAGGAAGAAGAGGATGAGTCGGATTCGGAGGTCGACTCGGAAATGGAGGCCGAACTAGTCAACCTAGTTCGGAGGATAGTCAAGGGCCGAAAATGAGCCGTCACTCGACCCAACGAAGGTAAGCCTAAAAGTTCAATCATAAGATGTTATGAATGTAACAGGTTTGGACACATTAAGTCCGAATGCCCAAACCTCAAGAGCAAGGCACCAAAATATAAAAAGGCACTCAACGCTACTTGGGAAGAAGCTTCCGAGGAAGAAGACAACGATCGAGTCCTTATGGCTTAACCGGTGGAATCGGAGACGGAGTCGAAACCGGAACCTGAATCGGAAATCGAAGACGAGTCGAACTGCGAAACACTATTCAAGACAAGCCACGGATACGCATCCGGTTCAAAAGATACACTCAAGGTGAGTCGGTCTCTTATTACTACTCTTTATAGTGCAATTAAGTTTTTAAATAAAAAGTTAGCTAAGTCCGAGTCCAAGGTCGAGACCCTAGTTGAGGAAGTTAAACTCCTCAAACACGAGGTCTCCCTAACCTCTTCGACTAGTCGAGTTCAAGAGAAGGACTCAACTCGGGTTGAAAAACTCGAAGTTGAGAACTCACTCTTGAAGAGTCAAGTCGAAGATCTTAGGAATACATTGGAAAGGTTTACTTTGGGATCCAAAGGACTTGACCTCCTACTTGGATCACAAAGGGCCGTGTACAACAAGGTCAGGCTAGGGTTTAGCTCAAACACGACCAATAAGTCGTATATGTCAATCTTAAGTCGACATAAAAAACGTGTCCAAGCATGGGTCCCTAAGACCACCTTGATTTCAAACTTAGGATCAAACCAGTACTGGGTTCCCAAGGACCAAATCCACTATGTGGAGAGACCGAATCGATTCAACGGTCCAGGGGGAGCTAGTATGAAATTTGTTTGTGTTTTAACTTAGAAATTGCATGCTTAGGTTTTTATTTAGTTTGATTTTACTTCTTAGAATGGTTAGATAGGACTATAACTCGTCAATACTTGATAACATAGTACCAGGACGCGGCGAGATGATAGTACGCTAGGAAAGCAGAGTCTTGTGTATTCGGGCTAGATAAGGCGTATCTAGTTCGGTGCACTTGACCGAGCGGAACTAGCTGAAGCTACCTCGCCGTATCCTAGACTAGTTAGACCAGGAAGTGGTCTTAGGTGAGTCAAGTCTCTATTTTCTTGAAAATGACTTTGTCTAAGGAAGTGGTCATTGTTCCGATCAAAGAAGGCCTCTGTGCCTCGCCACGACCTGGAAGCCATGATCTTGAAAAGGTGACTTGATGAGCCTAAGGTCAAATCCGAATCTAACGCAAGGTTGACAAGTGTTTAAGTCATTAAATTTAATTCAACTAAAATTGGAAGTCATCTCACAAGAACATATAGGATTAAAATGTTTGATCATGTAGACATGGGTGAGATGATTTAGGTTAATAATTTTCAACCAATTTTTAATAAATCCAATATCCAATCTAACTACCTTGCGTGTAGGATCAATGGATGTTGGACAGTGGTTGCTCCTGACAAATGATCAGGGATCAACTCAAGTTTTCGAAGCTTCGATTCAAACGACAAGGATCGGTAGCCTTCGGAAATAACGGCAAGCTCAAAATCATCGGATCAAGTGATATTGAGCTTAACTCAAATTTTGTCATTCAAAACGTTTTATTAGTAGAAAATTTTCAATATAATCTTCTCATTGTAAGCCAATTGTGTGATAATAACTATAAGGTCATATTTCTAGAAAATGAATGTGTAATTAATACAAACGAAACCTCTAAAACAATTCTTAATGGGACTAAAAATAACAACATTTACACTATCAACTTAATTAACTCCTCAACTAAGTGTCTTATGACACGGCAAGAGGAATCGTGGTTGTGGCACCGACGACTCAGTCACTCACACCCAAGGCTCATCCACAAGATGAGTCAGAGTGATTTAGTCAAAGGTTTGCCTAACCTCAACAACTTGGATAATAAAATATGTAATGCTTGTCAACAAGGTAAACAATCTAGGACACAACATCAACTAACTAGTCAAGAACGAACCAAAAGTGTGCTTGAACTCCTACACATGGATCTATTTGATTCACACGGAGCTAAGTCACTTAATGGAAGTAAATTCTGTTTAGTCATTATTGATGACTACTCTAGATTTACTTGGGTTAGGTTCATCAAACACAAAAGTGATACCCTAGGTCAATTAATCAACCTATTTAAGTTAATAGAAAATCAACAAAACATTAAAATCAAAAGACTTAGGACTGATCATGGTGGTGAATTCGAAAACCATAGGTTTACAGAATTCTGTAACCTAAATGGATACCACCATGAGTTCTCTTGCCCTAGAACTCCACAACAAAATGGCCTAGTAGAATGCAAAAATAGAACCCTACAAGAAGCCGCTAGAACAATGCTTAATGAGTATAATCTACCCGATAGGTTTTGGGCAGAAGCCGTGAGTACGGCATGCTATGTCCAAAATAGGATTCTTATGGTAAAAAGGCACCTTAAGACCTCATACGAGATTTATCACGATAAAATACCTAACATCAAGTACTTTAGGGTATTTGGGTGTAAGGTACATATCCTAAACACTAAAGATTACCTAGGAAAATTTACATCCAAAACCACGACCGGAATCTTTCTAGGATACTCGACTACAAGTAGAGCTTATAGAGTATATAACCATGACACCCTTAGAGTCGAGGAAACTATCAATGTAGTATTCGATGAAGGACACGAACCTACAAAACCCCCGGCAACCCCAATTAGCGAGCCGATTCATACTAGACCTAACTCTGATCCGGAGATCAGGTCTAGTGTTAATTCTAACCTAAGTCAACCAAGTCACTCTATTGATCAAGTGATAGATGACTCCAACCAAACTAGAACTCAAACAAGCCATCCTACGGATCAAGTTGTAGACTCAAACCCAAATCCAACTAGGACTCAAACAAATCATCCTATCGACCAAGTGATAGGTGATCCAAGTCTAGGAGTTCGAACTAGAGCCTCATACAGAAACCTTAGTCAAATATCTTTGATTTCTAAAATTGAACCCAAAACTATTGACCAAGATCTTCTTGATCCAGATTGGATTATTGCAATGCAAGAAGAGTTGGCTCAATTCACTAGGAACGAAGTATGGGAATTAGTACCACCACCTAAAGATAAAACAATCATTGGAACAAGGTGGGTGTTTAGAAATAAAATTGATGATAAAGGTGAAGTAGTTAGAAATAAAGCTAGACTAGTTGCTAAAGGGTTTAGTCAAGTCGAAGGTTTAGATTACGATGAGACCTATGCCCCAGTAGCTATATTAGAGTCCATTCGAATGCTATTAGCATATGTAGCACATCGAGGATTTAAATTGTTTCAAATGGATGTGAAATTTGCATTCTTAAATGGATACATTAAATAAGAAGTTTACGTTAGTCAACCCCCCGGTTTCGAAAGTTTAGACAAACCCGATCATGTCCTTAGATTAAAGAAAGTGCTTTATGGACTTAAACAAGCTCCGCGAGCTTGGTACGAGAGACTTTCGATTTATCTTAAGTCCAAAGATTTTAACCAAGGTGTAGTTGACCCAACCCTTTTCGTAAAAACCTTAGGTAAAGACATATTCATAGCCCAAATCTACGTAGATGATATTATTTTCGGAACCACCAACTCAATCCTACTAAATGAGTTTATTTCACTTATGGAAAGCGAATTTGAAATGAATTTAGTAGGCGAATTAAGTTTCTTCTTAGGATTACAAATTAAACAAACTAAAGATGGAATATACCTACATCAACGCAAATATACTAGGGAATTAATTAAACGCTTTGGAATGCAAGACGCTAAAATTATTAATACCCCAATGGCAACAAATGTTAATATAGAAGAAGATATAATCGAAAACCAAATTGATTTAAAATACTATAGGAGCATAATAGGGAGTCTCCTTTACTTAACTACAAGCCGACCTGATATCTTATTTGTAGTAAGTATGTGCGCCAGGTTTCAAACCTGTGCCAAGGAGTCTCACCTATCTCTAGTCAAGCGCATCCTTAGATATCTAAAGGGTACACTTAATGTCGGTATTTGGTATCCTAGATCTACCGAGTTCGAACTAACCGGCTACTCCGATTTGGACTATGCCGGTAGTAAGCTCGATAGAAAGAGTATGAGTGGTTGTTGTCAACTTCTCGGCTCAAGTCTAGTGAGTTGGTGCAGTAGGAAGCAACACTGTGTTGCCTTATCTACCATCGAAGCCGAATACATCGCGATGGGTGAGTGTGTCACTCAGCTTCTTTGGATGAAGCACACTCTCCGCGACTTTAAGTTAGACTTTACGAACACAAAACTCCACGTAGATAACATTAGTTCAATTAACCTTACTAAAAATCCTATATGTCACTCTAGGACCAAACATATAGAGGTCAAACACCATTTCATTCGAGAACATGTGGCCAACGGAGCCATACAACTCGAATACGTCAAATCGAAGTCTAACTTAGCAGACCTATTTACTAAACCCCTACCCGAAGCCGAATTTAGTCTATTAAGATGAAAATTGGGCATGTGCGTAATAGAATAGAAACTTGCAGATTATATTTTCTTACTACTATTTCTTAAATTTCATTTTCATGGAACTAGCATAGGGCATACCTTAGATATCATGCACCTATAGATTTAAGGAGCCAATACATCTCACAACACATAGGACTAATGCGTTTGTGTACTTAGCCACGTAGATGGGCGTGAGATGTTAGGACCTTACTCCTGGTTTCAGATGTAGAGCTAGTGCATCGCCATGAACCACGGAGTATAATCATACATACTAACCGACTCTGACCAGGACTGGTTGATCTTTTATATCAATCAAGCCAGATATGAGTCGAACATTTTATAGATGAACTTATTTTCAATATATTATTTTCAAAATAATGTGGAACATGCTTGGACTTTAAATTTAACACTTATTTTTGTTTTCCACATACACCCTCACTCTTTTCGATATATGGCAAAAGGGGGAGAAAAAGGCCAAAGTTAAGGAGTTAAATTTTTAATTTTTTTGGTTTAACTCTTACTTTATATTTAAACCAAAAGTTAACTTTAAGTTTTGAAAACTTATTAAAGGCCAAGTTAAGAGAATTCTTAAATTAAACTTATTTGTGTCATCAACGTTTTACTTATTTTTAATGTTTTACTTAAGGGGGAGAAAGGGCCAAGTTAAGAAGAACTCTTAACTTAAACGTTTTACTAAGGCCAACTTTAAGTAATTACTTAAAGCAACCCTCAAGGGGAGGATTAAGGTCTTTCTTCAAGACTCACCCTCGGTCAAGGGGGAGGTTTCCTCAAGGGGGAGTACTTGAAGAAAATCCTTACTACTCCAACTTAATCTTCTTTATTTTTTTTTTGTTTCTAATGCACATTATTCTTCATGCTTGCTATTTACTTAACTTTGTATGTGGGTTTGCCATAAATCAAAAAGGGGGAGATTGTTGGTGCAGTAGACACCTAGGTCGAACCTGAGTTTTGATTATAGCAAACGATACAAAGTTAAGCTCATGTCGTTATCTCACGAGCTGAATCAAGTGTGCAGAAGATTGCTAAAGCTGAAGTTGAAGGCTAGCGACACCCGAAAGAAGTCGGGTGGTCGGGCAACACTTGAGTGACTTTGGAGGGAGCCAAAGGAATCGAGTGGAAGGCCGAAAGAATAAGCGACATGGTAAGTATCGAGGTAAGCTCGTGTGTGCGAGCGTAAGTGAGGTCATATCCTCCTTACAGGGATGGTCTTAAGCGTAGATCCGACCAAAGACATCCCATCGATGGTCTAGGTCGAGATCGGATGGTCGAAGGCCATCGAAATAATGGCCATCAGTCGACTGATGGTCAATGATCAGCTTCGAGGAGTCAAGGCTTATCACCCCATTTCAAGGAGATTGGTGCTCAATTTTGATTGGCTAGGGTTCCTCTCGAAAAGGGGCTCAAAGGCTATAAAAGGAGGGCCAATCCTAGGGTTTATTCATCAATTCTAAGCTTCCAAAAGCCTCCGCAAAGCTACAACTTCTCCGATAACGAAGTGCTTCTTCTCCGACGTCTAGGTTTATTTGTGTTCATTTTATTACGTCGGTTAGAGTTTTATTTCAGTTTAGTACTTTCATTTTCGGAGCTTTCATCGTAACGAGGAGAGGGGGAGTGTCCCTCTACCTCAAGCTTTGTGCTTTACTTGTATCGATTAAACTCCTACCTCTAACGGGGAGGAGTTCTTTAGTGTTTTTGCCCTCCGTACGTGGTCGAGGACTGCTAGGGCCTTGGAGTAGTAGCCGAAGGCTACGAACCAAGTAAAACTCCTTTTTCTCTTTTTACTTTACATTTACATTTCCGCTGCAATTAATTATCTACTCGGTTTTTGATACGAACTCAAAAAAAAAGGTTTTATCGCAATTCACCCCCCCCCCTCTAGCAATCCGCTTCGATCCAACAGTTCATTGGAGTGACTAGCCGTAAGACTTCATATGGTTCTCTACATATATAGATATGTCAATGAAGTTCTTACTATAGCTTAAGTGCGATGTTCCTTTGACTTGCGATATTCAAGTCATCTTGATCATAAAGACTTATGCTTTGACATCTTAAGCAAGCATCTCTGAGGAGATGTAGACCCAGGATGATTGGGTATAAGTCGAAGTGATCGAAGTTGTTTGAATAGCCTATAAAGGATTCACCACTCCTTGCGAGGAGATGTATACCCATGGCCTCTCGTCGGATTGTTACTAAAGTCTTTGGCCAAAGCATTACATGTTTAGAGTAAGGTACTCTTCGATACATGTGCAGTAACTAGAATCCGTAGGATGAGGAAATGATACTTGGGCTAGGTGTGAAGTAGTCAGCCTAGTGGGGACTGACACTATAGACCATGTCCTGAACCAAGTGGGTATAAAATGAGTGAAGGGAATGGGGCACGATTCATTCGAGCTGCTGAAGGGTTTCAGAAATAGTTCTGGATCAACCGTTGATCTTTTCGGTTAATTGGGGATCATGATGTACTACTAGGTGCCACTCATGATCGTTCTATAATTAATGGTTAATTATAGACGGCCAACATAAACCGAGAACCTATTTGGTCACACGCACAACGAGCGTAATCCGAAGGATTTAAAACGAGCTTGAGAATGGGATTCTCAGACCGAGAGAAACTAGGTTTGGTTGGACCAAACAAGAAGCGAGCATGAAATCGTTTCAGTCGCAATGGAAGCGTGGATGGGTCGTGTCTTATGAAGAAATAATGGATGAACCAAAATGGTCTGGTTCTAATCCAATGGAGGAGAATAAACCAAAGGGTTTGGTTTATTTTAAACGAATGAACCAAAAGTTGGTTCGGTTCGTTTTAACTTAAAATAAACCATCATGGTTTGGTTTATTTTAACTTATATTAATGGAGCGGGTTAGCGGGCCTTATGGTTATGATCCAATAACCATTAAGAGAATTAGTTCTCTATAAAAGAGGGCTTAAGGGTTTGTTAAGCCCTAATCCAAAACCCCTAGCTAGAGTTGCCGCCCACCCCATTGAAGGAGTCGGCGCCAACCCTAGTGCCGCCGCCCCACCTCTTCCAACCCAAGGCCCGTATAGGAGCCTTCCTTCCCCCTCGCCAGCGTCGAGCTGCTGCCGGTTGGTGCTCCGGTGATCTTCCTTGGGTTCGGTAATAAGGTGAGCTTCCACCTTTCTTTTGGCCGGCCCTTCTTCTCTACCAAAGCTATCCAGTTTTCTGGACAGCTTGTTTTCTTCTCGTCGGAGCGTCGTTTGGATGACGTTTGGAGCTCCGACAGTGCCTTACTTACCGGGGATTCGATCTCCGGTAATCCTCTGAGGTGGAGGACGAAGGATTCTTCAAACGGTTGATGAATACCTCTCCGGAGAAGCGAGTTTTCAGGACTCGTCTTTGGATCCGAATTTGGATTCGGATCGTGATCCTCTCTCGATCACGTCGTCTTCAAAACGAGGCTAGTAACCCATACGAAGACGAAGATCATGACTTTGTGAAGTCATCCCGAAGATACTCGGCGTGGATACGGATAGAGACGATTCTAGCAAGGATCGTTCCGGTTGATGCCGTTCCCGCTACACGTGATACGAAAGGTATACGTAGTTAAATTTCCTTTTATTGCAAAATTTAAATTTACGGTTATGTCTACACATGTTGTACTATGCATGCGTGTGATGTGTGTGTTGTAATAAATATAGATTTATTATTTTTATTTCTTCTGCTGTGTACATGTTTGCGAAACATGTTCGAACACACACTCGTCGCGGTGCCGGAAACCCAACAGTGGTATCAGAGCCCAAGTTGTGTTTCGACATAATCGTAAAATGGTTTTGCGATAGTCATAATGATATTTCTAGAAATTTTCTACTTTTGGAAAGTTAGAAGTATTTGTGGAAATTTTTCAATTTTGGAAAGTCTAGAAGTATTTATGGAAATCTTCCACTTTTGGAAAGTTGGAAGTATTTATGGAAATTGATATTTTCCATAAATAAAATATTTGATTAGATTTTGAAAATTTGTTTCCTAATTTAATCATGATTTGATTTGGGAAATCAAATCTTAAAATATTTTATTTCCATAAGTAGTTTTGATGATTTAGGAAATTGGTTTCCTAAATTGACTTTCCTTAATCAACTATTTCCACAAATAAAATATGTGATTAGATTTGGAAATTTGTTTTCTAATTTAATCATGATTTGATTTGGAGAATCAAATCTTAAACATATTTTATTTCCATAAATAGTTATGACAAATAAGAAAATTATGTACATGACATAATAGTATGCCATGTAATTGCATTAGATGCATATCATTATGTCATGCGTGTCGTGACATGTAGATGTATGTCATGCCATGTAGATAATAGTTATTTGTATGCAAAGAGGATGAGACATAAAACCCTTACTCAATATTAAAGCCTACACCTTCCATTAATATGGTTGGAACCAGAGTTCCGTTTCTTGTTTGGGTTGTTGGACTCTCTCCAAGCCCGGCTCGAACCCGAACATGTTCAAACCATGGAATAGTTTAATACTAATATGGTAAGAGTCAGAGGTCAATCGTTAGCTTTGGTTGAATGCGCTCTAACCATATTAAAACTATTTCTTGATTAATGGGTTGGCTTTAACCTGGAGCATCGGCTTGTTGAACTCTCTCCAAGGTGGATGTAAAGGGAGGTGAAGTTGGGTGCTATGCATATGATGCATACTTGTTAATGTGTTAACAACCCGATGTATGTGTGAACATTCAATTAGTTGATAGCACATTGTGATAGTTGCATATACGTGATATGCAATCGGTATAGTTGATACCTACCGTCGTAGTTATGAATGACTTGTTGGACTCTCTCCAAGGTTGTTCATATCTATGATGGATATCAGCCCATTCAGAGATGGACCTACGATCTCCCGAAGTGATTTTGGGGTTTTTTGAAATTCGAAAAATGAATGGGATTTATGAATGTATATTGATGCATTTTAAAATCATTTTCTCATATATGCTCGTTTTGTATTTCTAAAATTGATCATGATGTCTTTGAATATACATTCCATTTTGGATTCGAATAAATTGACTGTGCCGAACTTCTTGGACTGGCTTAGAAACTTGAGAATTATTCTCAAGGTGAAAAACTTGCGTATGTCCTTGAAGCTCCTCTTCCCGCCCGTCCTAGTGACAATGCAACTCTGGACCAATTGTTGGTCTATCAGAAACATGTGAATGATTCTGAAATGGTGAGTTGCATCATGCTAGCCACGATGGTACCAGAGCTGCGGAAGCAGCATGAGCATATGGATGCTCATACCATAGTTCTTCATCTTTATGAGTTAGTTGATGAGCAAGTGAGATTCGAAAGGTTCGAAGTCTCCAAGCTCCTCTTCACCTCTGAGATGTAAGAAGGTTCATCTGTGGTACTGCTCAACATGCTGAAGACTGTAGAGTCTTCTGAGAAGCATGAGCAGGGGACGGTGCTGTTAGTTGATTCCTCGAAGAAAGGTTCTAAGAGTAAGTCAAAGGAATAGTAGAAGGGGAAGAAGAAAAAGGCTAAAAAGGTAGAACCAGCTCAAAAGGCACTTGCCATCATTATGGCAAGGAGGCCTATTGGCGAAGAAATTGCAAGATTTATCTTGAGTTCATGAAGAAGAATAAGGCATCGGATGCCCCATCTTCTTCAGATATCTTCGTTATTGATTGTCATTCTATTTCCTCAAACACTTGGGTATTGGATACTGGGTGTGTCTCACATATATGTAATGACATACATGGGCTAAGGAATAGAAGAAGACTCATCAAGAGAGAGTCAAATTTACGTGTTGGGAATGGAGAAAAGGTTGCTGCACTCGCCATCGGAACATATTTGTTGAAACTCCCTGCAGGACTTGTCTTAGAACTGGACAATTGCTTTTATGTTCCTTCGTTGATAAAGAACATCATTTCTATTTCTTGTTTAAATAGAAATGGTTTCCATTTGACGTTTAGTAACAATTGTTGTTATATAACTTTGAATGGCGTACTTTATGGAACTGGAACTTTGAGCAATGGCATTTATACATTGGACGTATCCAGTGACATTTTCAATATCGAAGTGAGCAACAAGCATGCTCGAAAAGATAATCAATTAGACTCTTACATGTGGCATTGTCGTCTTGGCCATGTAAGCAAGAAACGCATGTCCGAATTACACAGATGTGGAATTCTGGAATCGTTTGAATTGGATTCATACGATACATGTGAATCATGCTTAAAAGGCAAGATGACTAAGTTACCTTTTACTGGAAAAGGTGAATGAGTGGGAGAGTTACTAGGTCTAATACATACTGATGTATGTGGACCTATGTCAACTCAAGCTTTAGGAGGCTATAGCTACTTCATTACCTTCACTGATGATCACTCACGGTTTGGGTATGTGTTCTTGATGAAACACAAGTCTGAAGCCTTTGAAAGGTTCAAAGAATTCAGAAATGAAGTAGAGAAACAACATGACAAGAATATTAAAATACTTTGATCGGATCGAGGTGGTGAATAATTAAGTCAAGAGTTTCTTGATTATCTAAGAGACAATGGCATATTGTCTCAATGGACTCCGCCATATACACCACAGCATAATGGTGTATCTGAGAGGCGTAACCGGACCTTGTTGGACATGGTCAGGTCAATGATGAATCATGCGAATCTTCCCAAGTCCTTTTGGGGCTATGCACTTCAGACAGCTGTTTACTTGTTAAACAGAATGTCAATCAAGGTAGTCTCTACTACTCCATATGAGATATGGAATGGTAAGAAACCTCATGTATCTTACTTGAAGATATGGGGTTGTCCTGCTTATGTGAAGCGGACAGTATCAGACAAATTGGATGCTAAGTCTGATAAATGTCTATTTATTGGATACCCTAAGGAAACAAGGGGTTACCAATTCTATCATCCTGTGGAACAAAAGGTGTTTGTTTCAAGGCATGCTGTGTTTCTAGAGAAAGAGTTTCTCTTGCAAGAAAACAGTGGGAGTGTCGTCGAGCTTGAGGAGGCTCGAGAGACTCAAATAGACATTGATGAGATACCTGGTGAAGCACAACAGCCGACAACTCATAGTGATGAGCAATCAGCTGGACCTATTGTAACACCACATCTTCGTAGATCTGGTAGAACACGCAACATTCCTGAGAGATATGGATTTCTCGTAAGTGAATCGAATGACGTGTTACTCATTGATGATGAGGAGCCTACCAGTTATGAAGAAGTGCTGACAAGTTCAGAAAGGGATAAGTGGCTTGATGCCATGAAGTCGGAAATGGATTCCATGTATGAAAACCAAGTTTGGAACTTGGTTGACCCACCTGAAGGCATCAAGCCTATAGGGTGCAAGTGGGTTTTCAAGAAGAAAACCGACATGGATGGTAATGTGATTACCTATAAAGCTAGATTAGTGGCGAAAGGATATCGTCAAAAGCAAGGTGTTGATTATGATGAAACATATTTGCCTGTAGCTATGCTTAAATCCATTCGGATGCTCCTGGCCATAGCGGCTCATTATGATTATGAGATATGGCAGATGGATGTGAAAACAGCTTTCCTTAATGGAAACCTGCTCGAGGACATGTATATGATACAGCCTGAGGGTTTCACATCGGTTGATAAAACCAAGGTATGCAAATTGTGACGGTCCATTTATGGATTGAAGCAAGCATCCAGGAGCTGGAATATCCGTTTTGATGAGATAATAAAAAAGTTTGATTTCTCACAAAATCCAGACGAACCTTGTGTGTACAAGAAGGTTAGTGGGAGTACAGTCGTGTTCCTAGTATTATATGTCGATGACATATTACTTATAGGAAATGATGTTTCAGTCTTACAGTCAGTTAAGGTTTGGTTATCCAAGATATTCTCCATGAAAGACCTGGGAGAAGCAACCTACATCCTCGGGGTTAAGATCTATAGAGATAGATTGAAATGGTTGCTTGGTCTTTCACAGTCTACATATATAGACCGAGTGCTAAAGAGGTTTAGCATGTCGGAATCCAAGAAAGGTTTCCTACCCATCATGCATGGGATACACCTTTCGAAGTCTATGTGTCCGCGCACAGAAGACGAGAGGATTTTCATGAGTAAGATTCCCTATGCATCCGCAATAGGATCTATCATGTATGCTATGTTATGTACGAGGCCCGATGTATCGTATGCTCTGAGTGTCACGAGCAAATACTAGTCTGATCCAGGAATGGATCATTGGGTGACTGTTAAGACGATCCTTAAGTACTTAAGAAGAACTAAGGATACGTTCCTAATATATGGAGAAGGGTACATGGTGATACGTGGGTATACGGATGTCAGCTTCTAGACATACAAGGATGATTCCAGGTCTCAGTCTGGATACGTGTTCACCCTGAATGGGGGCGCAGTGAGTTGGAAAAGTTCCAAACAAGACACTGTAGAGGATTCTACCACTAAGGCAGAATACATTGCAGCTTCAAAAGCAGCAAAGGAAGCGGTTTGGATCAAGAAGTTCGTTTATGAACTTGGTGTGATTCCAGCCATTGTTGAAGCAATACCGGTCTACTGCGACAACAATGGAGCAATTGCACAGGCAAAAGAGCCAAGATCTCATCAACGATCCAAACATGTGCTTCGCTGCTATCATCTTATTAGAGAGATCATCAGTAGGAACGAGGTATACTCCTTGGTGTATCCATCAATTCTGTCGAGACTAGCACGAGGTATACTCCTTGGTGTATCCAAGCAGCTGATTCTCACTGGCTAGAGACATTGTGATGTCCGGAGTTGATCGTGGATGCTAGTTATGGTAACTAGTTCATTGGAGTGACCACCCGTAAGATTTCATATGGTTCTCTGCATATATAGATATGTCAATGAAGTTCTTACTGTAGCTTAAGTGCGATGTTCCTTTGACTTGAGGTATTCAAGTCATCTTGATCATAAAGACTTATGCTTTGACATCTTAAGCAAGCATCTCTGAGGACATGTGGACCCGGGATGATTGGGTATAAGTCGAAGTGATCGAAGGTGTTTGAATAGCCTATAAAGGATTCACCACTCCTTCCGAGGAGATGTATACCCATGGCCTCTCGTCGGATTGTTACTAAAGTCTTTGGCCAAAGCATTACATGTTTAGAGTAAGGTACTCTTCGATACATGTGCAGTAACTAGAATCCGTAGGACGAGGAAATGATACTTGGGCTAGGTGTGACGTAGTCAGCCTAGTGAGGACTGACACTATAGACCATGTCCTGAACCAAGTGGGTATAAGATGAGTGAAGGGAATGGGGCACGATTCATTCGAGCTGCTGAAGGGTTTCAGAAATAGTTCTGGATTAACCGTTGATCTTTTCGGTTAATTGGGGATCATGATGTACTACTAGGTGCCACTCATGATCGTTCTATAATTAATGGTTAATTATAGACAGCCAACATAAACCGAGAACCTATTTGGTCACACGCACAACAAGCGTAATCCGAAGGATTTAAAATGAGCTTGAGAATGGGATTCTCAGACCGAGAGAAACTAGGTTTGGTTGGACCAAACAAGAAGCGAGCATGAAATCGTTTCAGTCGCAATGGAAGCGTGGATGGGCCGTGTCTTATGAAGACATAATGGATGAACCAAAATGGTTTGGTTCTAATCCAATGGAGGAGAATAAACCAAAGGGTTTGGTTTATTTTAAACGAATGAACCAAAAGTTGGTTCGGTTCGTTTTAACTTAAAATAAATCATCATGGTTTGGTTTATTTTAAATTATATTAATGGAACGGGTTAGCGGGCCTTATGGTTATGATCCAATAACCATTAAAAGAATTAGTTCTCTATAAAAGAGGGCTTAAGGGTTTGTTAAGCCCTAATCCAAAACCCCTAGCTAGAGTTGCCGCCCACCCCATTGAAGGAGTCGGCGCCAACCCTAGTGTCGCTGCCCCACCTCTTCCAACCGGCATCCATAAGGAGCCTTCCTTCCCCCTCACCGACATCGAGCTATTGCCGGTTGGTGCTCCGGTGATCTTCCTTGGGTTCGGTAATAAGGTGAGCTTCCACCTTTCTTTTGGCCGGCCCTTACTCCTCCACCAAAGCTGTCCAGTTTTCTGGACAGCTTGTTTTCTTCTCGTCGGAGCGTCGTTTGGACGACGTTTGGAGCTCCGACAGCGCCTTACTTATCGGGGATTCGATCTCCGGTAATCCTCTGAGGTGGAGGACGAAGGATTCGTCAAACGGTTGACGAATATCTCTCCAGAGAAGCGAGTTTTGAGGACTCGTCTTTGGATCCGAATTTGGATTCGGATCGTGATCCTCTCTCGATCACGTCGTCTTCAACACGAGGCTAGTAACCCGTACGAAGACGAAGCTCGTGACTTTGTGAAGTCATCCCGAAGATACTCGGCGTGGATACAGATAGAGACGATTCTAGCAAGGATCGTTCTGGTTGATGTCATTCCCACTACACGTGATACGAAAGGTATACGTACTTAAATTTCCTTTTATTGCAAAATTTAAATTTACGGTTATGTCTACACATGTTGTACTATGCATGCGTGTGATGTGTGTGTTGTAATAAATGTAGATTTATTATTTTTATTTCTTCCGCTGTGTACATGTTTGCGAAACATGTTCAAACACACACTCGCCGCGGTGCCGGAAACCCAACAGAAAATTCCTAAAAATTCCTGTAAAATTCTACAAGATAATTTCTTAATTAACAAGGGTATTTTTCTATTATTTTTTTTTGGTATTTTACATTCTCCCTCACTTATAAAATTTTTGTCCCCAAATTTCTAACTCATGTACGAGTACGAGACATAACAAAATCATCTCAAGTATCTGGAGAAAAGTCAAACACCTCACGTGACTAAGTAGGATACTGAGCTTGAATATTATTTTCTAGCTCTCACTTAGCCTCCTCATCGGTATGATGCTGTCATCCAACCTTTATTAATCAGATGGTTTTGTTCCGCAATTGTCGCTCCTTGCGACCCAGGATCCACCCTGGAATCTTTTCGTAAGTCGTATTAGACTGAGGTAGAATTCAGAACCTCTTTCAGAACATTATCAACATGCGACACATATTTCCTCAGTACAAAAACAGGAAATACGTTGTGAGCACCCAGAAGTGTCGGAGGTAAAGCCAACCGATAAGCTACACCTCCATAATCCATGACACAAGATCTAAATAGATCCTCCAACTTCTAAATGATACACTCAGACTGTTCATCTGTCTGCGGATGAAACATTGCACTAAGCCGAAGCTCTGTGCCCATAGTCTGGTGTAGACTCTGCCAAAATAGCGAGGTAAACTGCGAATCTCTATCTGATATGGTACTTAAAAGTACCCCACGCAATCTGATAATCTTTCGGTAATACAACGTTGTTGGATGGTCCAACAAGTACAACCCACGAATAGGAAGGAAATGAGCTGATTTGGTTAGTCGATCACTCAAATCGCATCATGTCCTTTACGGGTTCTAGGCAATCCCGTAACACAATCAATCGTGATATGCTCCCACTTCCATTTCGGAATCGGAATTTTCCAGAGCAATCCAGCGAGTTTCTGATGTTCAACCTTCACCTACTGGCATACTATATATCTAGCAACAAAGTCTGTGGTATCTCTCTTCATACCATTCCACCAGTATAAGCATTTCAAATCTCGGTACATCTGAGTACCTCCAAGGTATATAGCCCATCTCAAATGATGTGCTTTCTGTAGTAACTCTCCCTTAAACACTGCAACTCCAGAACCCACTATCCTTATCAGAGACGGGGGATTATTTTCTTAAAAGAGGAGTCCATCAACCATCCAAGATACACTCCACACACGCTATAAGTGCATGGAAGACTATAGCAATCAATCTCTTTTGTTTCAACTGTTCGCGCTCCAGCAACTCTATAGTAGCTACCCAGTAGCTAGTTACAATCTCATGAGCATTCCTGCTCCATACAACTACAAATCCAGATAATAACTACTAAAGTCACATCATGTATATGACAGACTATCACGTAGTTTTTTAACTAACGTAGGCATAAGATATGCCTCATTCAACTGCATCGGAATCGTTCCGATCCTTGAAACGATACATTTGAGTACAACATCCTTTTATCCACTCCGGAAGGATTAACTAGTACTCGTGTAAAAGTTAACCGCCATCTAGGTCCTGTAAACTGGTTTCACCAGCTTCTGACTAAATGATTTTCAACATCACCTTTGTCAAACAAGTCTGTGGTATAGTAATGCTAAGGCATTCTATCCACATCTACAGTACTAACCAAACCATACAAGGCAAACCACCATCTACGGTGGTCGAGTGCTCAACTCCAACTACCACAATCAACAGTGGCCAGGTTACGCAATTCCAACAACTACAAAAGGATCCAATCGTGTTCAGGATACACGATTCTCAAATCCAGTGATGACTAAATCGTTAATTAGTCCAACAACTTAATTAAAATTCATACAATTCATACCAAGTATGAAATTGTCGTCTCCACACACCTGCATCCCCTTTTTCTCTAGGCTAATGATATATCAATCATCACAACGACAATGATACTTATATGACACCATGTCACTACCATATCAACGCTCCAGTCGTAAACTAACCCTAGAGTATACACAGGTGTCTTTAGCTGATCTAAACAGATCATTTATCCTCAACGTAGGATATTTACTTTCAACAATTATCGCATTCTATCATCGATAATCGATGCATAATTTTAAAGGTTCATCCCTCTTTTATCAAAGAGTTCTGGATCTTCTCAAGGAGGAATACTAGGATAGATAAATATCCCCTCCAACATCTCCTATAATCGCAACTTATGTTCTTCCAATTCTTTTATAGTGTTTAACAACACTGATACCAACAAAAATATCACTCGATATGTGATCTTCGATACCGGACTATTTCCGCAATCATTTCGATCGCCTACTCCACTTGCCTAAGCAACGACAAGGCTAGGAGTTCATCCGAAACTACATCCGAATGCTCTCGGATTATACGCACATCTGAGAGCATAGCATACCATACTTTCAACAATTTGACCATCTGTAAGGATATGTCTACAGTAAAAGTATGTCTATCAAAGTCTAATGGCCTCCCTTAACTTCTTAATTGTTGGTCCACTTCTCACCTGACGGTAGAGATACCACTGACCTACAAGTCGATGTATAGGAACCCTTCTAATCCAAACAAAGAATGTTCTAGACACAGATACCTGTAACTATAAGCATCTCTCAATATATTAACCTTGAGGGTAAACTAAAGTCATACCCTGAAAAATCCATTATCTATCGATCCGATCCAAAGGCTCCCCGCAGGTCTCAGCCTTTCTTCGAAGAGGAAAAATCATATCCAACTGTTCGCGACATTAACATCGCATTTCTGCGACGAATAATCCGGGGATTTTTCCAAGATCATCTGATCCCCATCACTCAATCCTATGAGCTTCAACTGTAGAATACCTTATAGATACGACCATCGTCGTATATTCTCTCCTCTGTACAAAGCAAATCACATCTGAAGATAACTGTTATTGTCTGCTGAATCTTCTAAGATGTCTTCTACTGATGCTGCTTCTGTGTTGATCTCTGCTGAAGGGGAGTATCAAGGAACTCCAACCATGCCTGAGGTAGTAGGTTGATGCTTATAAGGTAATCCACATCTTCTGTGCTGATCTCTGCTGTCGAGACGGTGCATCATCCTCCCGGAACACCATTGGTAGTCTTCAACTGAATCTTCAAAGTATAGCTCCACTGTACTGGTTGCTCATAATAGCAATAGCTGAACTGTTCCAATGGATAATCTGACTTCGCGTGTCTTCGTGATCCGCACTGCATGCAAATAATCCCTTCGAAGTCTTTGTTCTGATTTTCCTGATATCCACGAGAACATTCTGATGATCTGCGATTGGTCTTCTATAATCGGAACATAGCTCAAGGCCTATGACCCCGATCTTGCTCCTTTATCCAACAGTCGGAGACTTCCGACTCTATTAAGTTGACCTGCAATATTTGCTTATCGGTCTCCAACTCATTAAACCCTTGTACGGAGTCATTTCTAAACTTCTGTCTCAATCCAACGTCTTCCGGCAAGATCTGGTAGAAGATCCCGACATCCTAATCCAACTATAAGACAATAACTCTGGGTGGCTTAAATCATCCACCCATCTTCTTGAGCTATTAGGTGGTAGTAACCTCTGCAAGTCTCACGACTCTGCACATCAGATCCAACTAGTCTCTTTACATTAACATTGTCCCTGAATGTTAATACCTAACTAGGAATGATTAAGAGTAGTGTTCTCTATATCATCTCATTATCGATTCAACCAATCAATTGATATAGATAAGAACCTTCTACTCAAGGACGTTATTATACTTTATTTGGCACCAATACAAGTAAATATAATAACCATGCCTTTATAAATAGGAATATGATACAACAAAGTCCATACAACAATCATCACATGATTGACTCTAGGGCTTTCACTAACACTTGATGCACATGAATGCGACCTCAAATCTCATGACGGAGACCATCAAGGACTCGAAGTGCGCAATCGCGCTCAACACCTGCAAGTGCATGGATGTCGTCAAGTAATAAGAGATTATCGATCCCACAGGGAATGAGATTCGAGTACCGATTTGTTCAGTGGGTGAAATTGTTCGGAAGTAAAATCTAAAGGTTTCGATTGCGAGGGTTGTCGATGGACTAAACTCTAGTACGGTGTCACACGGAGGAAGAAAGGAGTGTGTCGAGATCTTTAAAAGGGATTCTAGGACTTCGATTTCGCTTGTGTGTCGCAAAACATGCTATCAACTGGGCATTGTCTAAACGTCTAACTATGGTTTTGTGGAAGGGACATCATACACTCTCCCGATGAGCCACCGCATCTATTGGGAACTATCTCTGCCTTACAAGGACGGGATAGGCGGTATGAGGATGCCAAATCAATCCCTATGATGAACCATTTCCAATTCCATCGCATCCTTCTACCCACGGTTACAGGAGATCAGGTTTACCCCTAGGTTCCTTGTATAAATCCCCTAAATCTTATATACGAGGGTTGTCACCCCTCGTATCGCCTAAGCACAGCAGGTAGAAAACAAAATACGCATAGATATTGGCATAAACAATTTCCAATTACAAATTCAAACTCAAAAACAGAATTCAATTTGAAGCAACATGTCATACGAACACAAGCTACTCCCTAATCTTAGAATCGAAGGAACTACTCCATATATATAAGAGGAGAATCACAAGGCATGTTCATGTTCAAATATATCAGAAATAAAATGCAAGAACAAGAGGTTACAATGCCGATGTGGCCTTCTCTCCGGCATTGAAGTGCAGAACTTGGATCTCCGATGGTGTTCTTCCTCCCCGTTGCGAGTTCCCGAAGCTTTTTAGGGCTTCGGTGTCCCATCCCAGCTGTTGTGCCTCCTCCATAGGGTTTGGGTGGAGTTCTCCTTATATAGACATCACATCGGATCACTGTAAAATCCAGAAAAAACCCTAGTCACGTCAATCTGTTGGGTCGGCACATGGTCGTGTGTTTCCACATGGCTAGGTTGTGTGCGGCCCTAGGGTGGTTGATCTCGCCCATTGGACACGGCCATGCGTATCCACACACCCTAATCGTGTGCCATTCTGCGTCTAGCTACAAAATGTCATTCTTTTGCTCCGAAAGTGTGCCTTTGAAGATCATTTTGAGCCCACCTAGTCCACGTCAACATAAGCCTTCACCTGCACCACCACCTTTTTCTACTTTTGAGCAAGATGCAGGTACATCTGCCTATGATTTTTTGAAGTTCCGATCATGCCTCGATGACATATATATCGAGTAGCAGACGCAGAGGAAGAGATGGGAGGAACAAAGCGCCTACACGTAGGCAGAGTTTCAGGCCTTTCGGGAGCACTTCCAGCAGGGCGAGGAGTTCTACGACGAGGCCCGTATCTACTTCCAGGAGGAGGTTGTCCATCGCCAGGAGGAGGCCACCCACTGTCAGGAGATACGGCAGCACATGCGTGCCCAGCATGCATAATGGGCTAGGGAGGAGGAGCACCGAGCAGCCGCTGCATCCACCAGTTCTCAGATCGGCCACATGTACATGTGGCATCAACAGCTCAACACCAAATTCTCCCAGGATCCCGAGATGCCGAGGCTACCGGACTTTCCACCTCGTCCACCATACTAAAGGTATGCTTCGCTTAAGTCTGGAGGGGACTCCATGTTTTGATTTATTTTATTTCTAGCAGTAGTTTCTTTCCTGATATTTGCATTATGGTTAGCATTCATTTGTTCATGCATAAGTTGTTTAGTTACTTTCAGCACTTAATTTTTGTTATATATGAAGCTTCCTCAGTAGTATTTCTAAAGTTTGTTCATGAGTTGTTTCCATGGGTAGCTTAACTTCATTTACCTCATGGTATTTTATTTTATTTTCTCTAAATGAATGTTCTAGACTTACACTAGTTAGCTTTTATTTTTACACCTACACATGACGAACATTCTGAAAGGGAAAATCTAGTATGTACCTAGTTATGATTCATCTCAATAATCTAGTACTTTGGAATCCATAGGTGACTCTAGATTTAGCATTTTAGTTATTGGAGATGCTCAGATTGTGGAAGCCCATTTGGAAAAATTAAAATCCCAAGAGAGAGAGAAAAGAAAGAAAGAAAAAAATGGAATAAGAAAAGACAAAAAAAATAAAAAGAGAGTAAGAAAAAAAATAAAAATTGAAAAAAAAAAAGATTATGAGGGATAAAAAAACAATTATCGTCGGTGGAAATGGTTAGGTGCCCCTTTGAGACCGAGTTAGGTTATTGGGGAAACACCTACCAATTTCTCTCAATACCGAGCACGCCTTTGAGACTTTGTACTAGATCTAGGGAACGAACCTCGCTTTGGGCAGGTAAGTGCCTAAGAGTCAGAGATTTTATGAAAGCTATAGGATGACGACTTAACTTACCATGGAACGAGTATCCCCTAAGAAGATTCGCTTGGCACATGCACGAGGAGCTAACTTAGTGAATTTTTAGAACACATCTATTTTGCTTTGATTGAAAATATCACTTGATAAATCTAGTTAACATGCTAAGTATGGAACGATACCTTTTTAAAATTTTATGGCACTGAGGTTTGCTTGAGGACAAACAAAGATCTAAGTCTGGGGAAATTAATGTGAGAAAAATATATAGGGTTTTAGGAGTAGTTTTTGCTCACTTCTCATTTCATTTTATGTTTGTTTCATGCATATTTTACTTTGTTTTGTATGCATTTCCTGTTTTCTAGTTCGGAGATTTGCTCTGTGTACTTTTGTGTGCAGGATAGCATTTTATGGGGAAAACGATGCACTTTCGGAGCAAAAAAGAGCATTTATCAGCTGGATACAGTAGGGTACATGACCAAGGCATGTGGCTACACACGGCCATGTCCGAAGCTCGAGATTGGCCACCACAGGGCCACACACGTCCTGGCCATGTGGAAACACACAGTCGTGTGGTGGTCCAGTGTTTTGGCACGATTAGGTCTTTTTCCAGATTTCGTGAAGAGCCGACCTTATGTCTATATAAAGAAAGCCATGCCCAAACCCTAGGGGGGAGGCATGATGGTCGGGACAACACTCCGAAGCCCTAAAAAGATTCGAAAACTCACAACGGGGAGGAAGGAAGCCGCTCGAGATCCAAGTTCTGTTGGATCGATTTGAAACGCTAGAGGGGGGGGTGAATAGCGTTAGTGAAAACTTTTCTTTTTCGACGATTAAAACCAAGTACGCAGCGGAAAACAAAAGATAAATACAAGAAAGACACAAAGCTTTTTACTTGGTTCACAGCCCACCGGCTGCTAATCCAAGGCCCTGCGATCCTTGATCGCTTCCGAAGGGCAATCACTAAAAGTCTCTTCCTCGTTGGAGGTAAGAGACAAGACGATTACAATGATTATAAGGCCGGTAACAATCTTACCGATCCTTATACAAATTAAGTACAGAAATATAATAATACCGACAATTAATTAGAAGATGATGCACGGTCGGAGTAGCGTTGTAGAGAGCACGAGCACTTGAGAGATTCTTGAATTTGGGTTTGACTCCTCCCCTCCTTTTATAGATTTGCACCTTGGAATTTGTCTCGATCCAGATCCAAAACTCGTGGATCTTATCTTGAGGTGGCAGCTTATCTTATCTTGAGGTGGCGGCTTATCTTATCTTGAGGTGGTGGCTTATCTTATCCTGAGGTGGTGGCATCAATCTCTATCTCTTTGACCTTGTGCCTTTGGGCTAATTGTCTACATCGATCGTGATCCTCTTATCGATCGACTATTGACATCTCGATTGACTCACGCACTTGAGAATTCTACAATACAAGATTAGCACAATAGATGCATAATGCCATGCGATGTGTGCGATCCTTTGGTATTCGATCTCGACCGGCATTCCTCGGAAGCCTTAGTCGGATCGGCGCTAGGATTGTCCTCTAAGAGGAGGCGTCCTTACCACCGCTCCACACACGGAGCTTACCTTTGGTCCTCTTGACTGTCGCAGCTTTCGGTCACCAGGGTTCCTCGACTCCCGAGGTTCTCACGGTGTCGTCGACCACCATGGTTTCTCAACTTGAGATTATCAGGATGTCGCTCGACCTTTGGCTTAAGCTTAAACACTTCCTGCACACTTAGCATATCACATGAGATAATAAAATAAGCTTAACTTTGAATCTTTGCCATCATCAAAATCAAGGTTCGATTTTCTAGTGCCCCTGCACCAACAATCTCCCCTTTTGATCTATGGCAAACCAATTCAAAGTTAAGAGAAAAACATAAACATTGAGCAGTCATTTTTCAAAACATCCCCTTAAGGGTACCTCCCCTTAACCTAGGTGATTTTGAAAAACAATTACTTTAGGAAAGAAAAGTAAGTAACCTCTTAACTTTATTCTATCTCCCCCTTTGACATATATCAAAAATAACTTTATATTGGGTACATTGCCAAGAAATAGAATTTTTAAACATGCTAATCAAGTTGATTTAATATGTTCAACTTCCTTTAATACTTAGGAGTTTAGGTTTCTAGATCCTGCACCAACAATGTATATCCTAGGTTAGAATGTGACCCCCTAACCTTTAACATTGTTATAAAACTTTGAGAAAGAAAAAAAACATTTTAAAGGCTCATGTCTATTGGTTTTTATGCCAAACTGGAGGTAGCTAGATACTAAGTTTGTCCAACTTAAGTCTTCTCTCCCCCTTGGCATATTATCAAAAGAAGGATTTAAATTTAGAAAATATTGGTGATTTTTTTTTAAAAAAATATTTTTTAACAACTTCTATGATGATTATCCAATTAGAACCTCCCCCTTAACCTAACATCCTTGTTAGCCACAAGGAAGGCTTATCTAGAGGGTCTCCCCTTTTGTCTGACAAACTCTTAGGACATCCTTGTTGGTCATAAGGAAGGCTCACCTAAGTGTCCAAAGGGTCTAGGTATCTAAAGTTGACCTAAAGATTTAGATTTTTAGTATTGGTCAATTAACCATCATTTTAAGAAGCATAGTTGTTTTGAAAACTACATATAACTACGCACAATAATCATGGCAACCAATAAGAATAGTTTTAAGAATCTATTTATGTGTATATAAAATTTGAAATCATTTTCAAAATCATTTTTAATTTGTTGTCCTTACCATCTCACCCATTCTATATGATCAACCAAGTTATTCTTATAGGTATTGTGAGATTAATTTAATTTATTGCCTTAGAAATTAATTAATCTTGGGTTAGATTCAGATTTAACCTTTAGTTAGTTAAGTGAACATTTCAAAAGAGGGCTTCCAGGTCGTGGCGAGGCACAGGGGCCTTCTTTGATCGGAACAACGACCACTTCCTTAGAGAAAGTCAACTTAGGAAATTACACACTTAATTCACTTAGGGTTACGTCCTGGTCTAACTAGTTTAGGATGTGGTGAGGTAGCTTCAGTTAGTTCCACTTAGTTAAATGCACCAAGCTAGATACTCCTTATCCAACTCGGATACACATGACTTCGTTTCCTTAACGTACTATCATCTCACCGCGTCCTGATACTATGTTGTCAAGATTAATTAATTATTTCCTATCTAACCATTCTATGAGAGTTAACTAGTATGTATGACATGACAAAATAAGCATGATAATGATATGTATGCATGAGCAAGCTACATTCAATCAATTTAAAGAAATGATTATTTTCTTGGGTGGACTTTTATTTGTTCCATAGTTATAAGATACTTTATTATAATTAGGTTTACAAATTTTAGTATCTTGATTTTTGGTTAGCTTAGACTTGTAACCCAAGTCTACATATTTATTAGTTGAATTTTTAAAAGTTGAAGGTTTAATTGCTAGATTATTAATTTGTGTATAATCAAATGGTACTCTATTATAATTAATTTTATTGGTTTGATTAACTAATTTTGAATTTTGAATTAAGTTAGATTGTGAATTATTTAAAATAGGATTATTAGAATTTTTCAAAATAATATTATTAGACTTTTTCAAGATAAGATTATTAGACTTTTTAAAAGTAGAATTATTGTTAGAATTATTTAAGATAAGATTGTTAGAGTTTTTAAAGATAGAATTATTATTAGAATTATTTAAGATATTGTTAGAGTTTTTAAAGGGAGAATTATTATTAGAATTATTTAAGATAAGATTATTAGAGTTTTTAAAGGTAAAATTATTATTAGAATTATTTAGATTATCTTTGGAATTTTTTAAAGTTAATTTCGAATTTTTTGTGGTTGAATTTTTCAAACAGAATTTTTAATTCGAATTATCTAGATTAATCAGATCTAGGATTTGATGATTCTGTCCTATGGTTTGATTATTCTGATCAAGGTTTTGATTATTCTGATTAAGTCCTAGGTTGGTTTTATCCTTGACTTGATCTAGATCTATGTTAATTAAACTAAAAATTTGATTAATCTCTTGGTTAATTTTATCAAATGTAAGATTAATTTGATCATTTTCTTCCATGATATTGTTATTATTATTATTTAAACTAATTAAATCTGAATTAATTAATTTTTTATTAGTTGGATTATTAATTGTATTATTTAATTGACAACAACTACACAATTTATCTAAATTATCAACTATTCTAAAACTCAACTTTTCAAAATTATTAATTTTACTAACCTTTTTCTCCGGACATCGATTCTTGTAGTGACAGAATCTTCTGAAGCACTTGATGTGCTCCTTATTCTTCCGTACTCCTGAAAATGGTGTCTCCTTTGCCGCCGATTGTGTCGTTCGAGTCTTACGAGTAGGACACTTATTTTTATAGTGTCCTCTCTCCCTACACTTGAAACAAATAATATGGAATTTAAAATTTAAATTGACATTGTTACCTTTAGGCATTGAGCGATACTCTTTCATGGTTAGCTCGGTAAACGATCTTCTAATACTACAAAAACACAAACCAAAAGTCCCAAGACTTGGTCTTGGATTAGTAGTCGGAGATAATTAAAAATTAAAAATAAAAATAAAGAAAAGAAAATGCTCGATCGGTGGTTGCACCAACTGATCGGCGCCCTCGCGATACCAATTGTTGGATCGATTTGAAGCGCTAGAGGGTGAATAGCGTTAGTGAAAACTTTTCTTTTTAAACGATTAAAACCAAGTACGCAGCGTAAAACAAAAGATAAATACAAGAAAGACACAAAGCTTTTTACTTGGTTCATGTTTACCGTGCTAATCCAAGGCCCTGTGATCCTTGATCGCTTCCGAAGGGCAATCACTAAAAGTCTCTTCCTCGTTAGAGGTAAGAGACAAGACGATTACAATGATTATAAGGTCGGTAACAATCTTACCGGTCCTTATACAAATTAAGTACAGAAATATAATAATACCGACAATTAATTAGAAGATGATGCACGGTCGGAGTAGCGTTGTAGAGAGCACGAGCACTTGAGAGATTCTTGAATTTGGGTTTGACTCCTCCCCTCCTTTTATAGATTTTCACCTTGGAATTTGTCTCGATCCAGATCCAAAACTCGTGGATCTTATCTTGAGGTGGCAGCTTATCTTATCTTGAGGTGGCGGCTTATCTTATCTTGAGGTGGTGGCTTATCTTATCCTGAGGTGGTGGCATCAATCTCTATCTCTTTGACCTTGTGCACTGGTGATCGTCTACATCGATCGATCCTCTTAGCATGGCTGACATATCCAGTTGACTACTGCACTTGAGAATTCCTGCAATACAAGATTAGCACAATAGATGCATAATGCCATGCAGTGTGACAGTCCTTTGACTGTCCGATCTCGACTTCGGCATTCCTCCGGAAGCCTTAGTCAGATCGACGCCTAGGATTGTCCTCTAACCGAGGACGCGTCCTTACCACCGCTCCACACACGGAGCTTACCTTTGGTCCTCTTGACCTGTCGCTTAGCTTTCGGTCACCACCGAGGTTCCTCGACTCCCCGAGGTTCTCCTGGTGTCGTCTGACCACCACGGTTTCTCAACTTGAGATTATCCGGATGTCGCTCGACCTTTGGCTTAGCTTAAACACTTCCTGCACACTTAGCATATCACATGAGATAATAAAATAGCTTAACTTTGAATCTTTGCCATCATCAAAATCAAGGTTCGATTTTCTAGTGCCCCTGCACCAACAAGTTCTGCACCTTAACGCCAGAGAGAAGAGCCTCAACGCATTATAATCTATATTCTTTCCATACTTTATCTTGTATATATGAATTTGACAATGCCTTGTGATTCTTTTCTCGCATTTATGGAGTAGATTCTCTGATTCTAGGACTAGGGAGTAGTTTGTGTTGAGTTAGAACATGTTGGTTCAAATATCTTTTCATTCTTGAATCTATATTTGCAATTGGTGTTTGGTTTAAATCTATAGCTATTGTTTTGGTTTTCTAGTCACTGTGCTTAGCTGATATGAGGGGGTGACATCCCTCATATCAAAGATTTAGGGGAATTTAAAGAGGAACCTAGGGATTATCCTCATCGCTGGTAATTGTGGGTAGAAGGATGCGATAGAGTGAGAAACGTGCCCCATTTTTGACTCATCGCAGGGATCGATTCAGCATCCTCGTATCGACTATCCCATCCTAAAGCCAAGGGTTGACCTGGTATGGCAGATGTAGCTTTCGATAGATATGAAGGCTCATCGGGAGAGTGTATGATGTCCTTTCCATAAAACCGTAGCTAGAAACCTAGACAAAACACAATTGACAACGTG
Source organism: Wurfbainia villosa (assembly GCA_025175895.1). Lineage (NCBI taxonomy): Eukaryota > Viridiplantae > Streptophyta > Magnoliopsida > Zingiberales > Zingiberaceae > Wurfbainia > Wurfbainia villosa. The sequence continues at coordinate 75,034,446 of CM046000.1, read as the reverse complement.
TTCTGCGACACACAAATGAAATCGAAATCCTAGAATCCATCCAAAGACTCATAGCGTCTATTAGGGATCCTTGGAAGGCTAGAGGGGGGTGAATAGCCTCTTTTTCGATTTCCACAAAAAGGTTAGCGGAAGCAAAAATAAGAAGCTAAATGGAATTAAGAGACAAACAAATACAATCGCTAACAAGGAAGCCTTTACGTGGTTCGGAGATAACGCTCCTACTCCACGGTGATCCTTAAGGTGGATCAACCCAAATCGATCTTCACTAATAAGCTTTCTCTTTTACAAAACCCTCCTCTTCTTACAAAAGATGAAGATAAAGATTAGAGAGGAGGAGGGGAATTAAAACACTTAGAAAGCTTAGGAAATTTGTGGGAGCTTGAGAGAATGATCAGAATATAAGCACTAGCCATCTCAAGCACCCCAAGCCCTCTTTTTATAGAGAGAGGGTTATTTTTCCCATTGGACCACGATCAGTCAACTGCCGTCGAAGCCAACGGCTTCTGACGAGGTGAATCCACCGAGATACGCAGTCATCATTTCCAACGGCAGCCTGATCAGTCAACTGATCACTTCATCAGTCGACTGATGAAGCGATCAGTCGAGTGATCCCCACATGGAGTCAAGTGAGACTCCATTCTCGTGTCGCCGACTTGATCACGATCATCCGACTATCCGCAATGATCGATCATCAGTGGTTTCAAATGATTCGCCTAGCACCTTATCAGTCAATTGTTACATCATATCAGTCGAATGATACTCGTCAAGTATGAGTAATTCATACTTGAATTGACTCCCTAGACCTAGACTTAACCTTCTAGTTCTTCCTTTAGCCTTGCGCCTCCAGGATCCCTCCAAGTCCGCGACTTGTTCATCCTTTGTGCTTGCTTCCAAGAGCTTCCTTCAGTTTCGTCATGTCTTGGGTTTCTCTTCGCCAAAGTGTTAGTAATATATGAGAGATGTCCTAAGGCAATCGCCTTATGTATGAACCATTTATATGATAAATGAAGATTCACTATTTGAGTATACATGTTTTATGTATTTGATTGGATCTTAAACTCATTTACTGAATGTCCACGATACGATTCACAGCATGAGAGAATTTGTGATTGGATCACAACTAGTGAGTATCTCTACATGTGTAATTGTGATGTATCGGAATTATCCCTAGTCGATGAATTGATGGATTTGGACACCATCAATTCTGTCGAGACTAGCACGAGGTATACTCCTTGGTGTATCCAAGCAGCTGATTCTCACTGGCTGGAGACATTGTGATGTCCGGAGTTAATCGTGGATGCTAGTTATGGTAACTAGTTCATTGGAGTGACCAGCCGTAAGACTTCATATGGTTCTCTGCATATATAGATATGTCAATGAAGTTCTTACTGTGGCTTAAGTGCGATGTTCCTTTGACTTGCGATATTCAAGTCATCTTGATCATGGAGACTTATGCTTTGACATCTTAAGCAAACATCTCTAAGGAGATGTGGACCCGGGATGATTGGGTATAAGTCGAAGTGATCGAAGGTGTTTGAATAGCCTATAAAGGATTCACCACTCCTTGCGAGGAGATGTATACCCATGGCCTCTCGTCGGATTGTTACTAAAGTCTTTGGCCAAAGCATTACATGTTTAGAGTAAGGTACTCTTCAATACATGTGGAGTAACTAGAATCCGTAGGACGAGGAAATGATACTTGGGCTAGGTGTGACGTAGTCAGCCTAGTGGGGACTGACACAATAGACCATGTCCTGAACCAAGTGGGTATAAGATGAGTGAAGAGAATGGGGCACGATTCATTCGAGCTACTGAAGGGTTTCAGAAATAGTTCTGGATCAACCGTTGATCTTTTCTGTTAATTGGGGATCATGATGTACTACTAGGTGCCACTCATGATCGTTCTATAATTAATGGTTAATTATAGACGGCCAACATAAACCGAGAACCTATTTGGTCACACGCACAACGAGTGTAATCCAAAGGATTTAAAACGAGCTTGAGAATGGGAGTCTCAGACCGAGAGAAACTATGTTTGGTTGGACCAAACATAAAGCGAGCATGAAATTGTTTCAGTCGCAATGGAAGCGTGGATGGGCCGTGTCTTATGAAGACATAATGGATGGACCAAAATTGTTTGGTTCTAATCCAATGGATGAGAATAAACCAAAGGGTTTGGTTTATTTTAAACGAATGAACCAAAAGTTGGTTCGGTTCGTTTTAACTTAAAATAAACCATCATGGTTTGGTTTATTTTAACTTATCTTAATGGAGCGGGTTAACGGGCTTTATGGATATGATCCAGTAACCATTAAGAGAATTAGTTCTCTATAAAAGTGGGCTTAAGGATAATTAAACCTAACTAATCAAAACCCTAGCCTCCGAGTTGCCGCCCAACTGGTTGTGCCGCCCAACCTCTTGATTGTGCTGCCGTCAAGACCCTTGCGGCGTCAAGCTCAGCGGTGAACCTCCGGCGACCCTCCGGTGATCTCCTAAAGGTTCGGCATCAAGGTGAGCTTTTTCTCTCCTTGTTTTGGCCGGCGCCTACTCCTCCACCAAGCTGTCCAGTTTTCTGGACAGCTTCTTCTCCTCTCGTCGGAGCGTCGTTTGGGCGGCGGTTAGTGCTCCGACAGCGGCTAACTACGGGGATTTGATCTCCGGTAATCCTCTAGTGGAGGGCGAAGGATTCGTCAATCGGTTGTGAATACCTCTCGGAGAAGCAAGTCTTGAGGACTTGTTTTAGGTCGAATTTGGATTCGGATCGTGATCATCTCTCGATCGCGTCGTCTTCAACCGCGAGGCTAGTAACCCGTCACGAAGGCGAAGCTACGTGGCTTAGCGAACATCCCGAGGAGCTCGGCGCGTGGATACGGATAGAGACGATTCTTACGAGGATCGCTTCGGTTGATGTCGTTCCGCTACACGTCATACGGAAGGTATAACGTAGTTTAATTTCCTTTTATTGCAATTTTAATTTACGGTTATGTCTACACTTGTTGTAATAGCATGCGTGTGTTGTGTGTGTTGTAATAAATAGGAGTATTTATTATTTTTTATTGCTTCCGCTGTGCTCATGTTTACGAAACATGATCGAACACACACACGCCGCGGTGCCGGAAACCCAACAGTGGTATCAGAGCCCAGGTTGTGTTTCGACATAATCGTAAAATTGGTTTTGCGATAGTCATAATGTATTTCTGGAAATTTTCTAATTTTGGAAATTTAGAAGTATTTATGGAAATTTTTCAATTTTGGAAAGTCTAGAAGTATTTATGGAAATCTTCCACTTTTGGAAAGTTGGAAGTATTTATGGAAATTGATATATTCCATAAATAAAATATTTGATTAGATTCTGGAAATTTGTTTCCTAATTTAATCTTGATTTGATTTGGGAAATCAAATCTTTAAAATATTTAATTTCCATAAGTAGTTTTGAAGATTTAGGAAATTGGTTTCCTAAATAGATTTTCCTTAATCAAATAATTCCATGAATAAAATATGTGATTAGATTTGGAAATTTGTTTCCTAATTTAATTATGATTTGATTTGGAGAATCAAATCTTAAACATATTTTATTTCCATAAATAGTTATGACATATAAGGAAATTATATACATGACATAATTGTATGCCATGTAAATGCATTAGATGCATAACATAATGCCATGCGTGTCGTGACATGTAGATGTATGCCATGTATGCCATGCCATGTAGATAATAGTTATTTGCATGCAAAGAGGATGAGACATAAAAACCTTTAACTCAATATTAAAGCCTACACCTTCCATTAATATGGTTAGAACCAGAGTTCTGTTTCTTGTTTGGGTTGTTGGACTCACTCCAAGCCCGGCTCGAACCTGAACATGTTCAAATCATTGGAATAGTTTAACTCTAATATGGTAAGAGTCAGAGGTCAATCGTTAGTTTGGGTTGTTGGACTCACTCCAAGCCTGGCTAATTGGTTGAATGCGCTCTAACCATATTAAAACTATTTCGCGATTAATGGGTCGGCTTTAACTTGGAGCATCGATTTGTTGGACTCACTCCAAGGTCGATGTGAAGAGAGGTGAAGTTGGGTGCTATGCATATGATGCATACCTGTTAATGTGTTAACAACCCAATGTATGTGTAAACATTCAATTAGTTGATAGCACATTGTGATAGTTACATATACATGATATGTAATCGGTATACTTGATACCCACCATCATAGCTAAGAATGGCTTGTTGGACTCACTCCAAGGTTGTTCTTATCTATGATGGATATCAGCCCATTCGGAGATGGACCTACGATCTCCCGAAGTGATTTTAAGGGTTTTTGAAATTTGAAAAATGAATGGGATTTATAAATGTATATTGATGCATTTTAAAATCATCTTTCTCATATATGCTCGTTTTGTATTTCTAGGTCAATAAATTGATCATGACGTCTTTGAATTTGCGCACTATTTTGGATTCAACAAACCGACCGGGCCTAACTTCCGGATCGCTTAGAAACACGAGAATTGTTCTCAAGGCGGAAAAGCTTGCATATGTCCTTGAAGAGCCTCTTCCCGACCGGCCCTAAGGACGATGCAACTCTGCATCAAATGTTGGTCTATCGAAGCATGTGGCGATTCTCGGTGGCGAGTTGCATCATGCTAGCGGCGATGGTACCCGAGCCGCGAGCGGCATATGAGCATATGGATGCTAACACTATGGTCTTCCATCTTCATGAGTTGTTCGATGAGCAAGCGAGATCCGAAGGTTCGAGGTCTCTAGGCTCCTCTTCACCACGAAGATGCAAGAAGGTTCGCCCAGTAGCAGTTTGTGCTAAAGATGAACGGGTACATCGAGCGCTAGCTACCCTCGGTTTTGTGATGGATCATGAGTTAAGTATTGACTTATGCATTGTTTGCCCAAGAGTTTCTCGCAATTTGTGATGAACTATCGGATGAACAAATTGGAATCCACCATTCCCGAGCTCCTCAATATGCTGAAGACTGTGGAGCCTTCTGTGAAGCATGAGGAGAAGGCGGTTCTGTTAGTTGATTCCTCAAAGAAAGGTTCTAAGAGGAAGGCAAAAGAACAGAAGAAAGGAAAGAAAAAGGCAAAGAAGGCGAACCAGAAAGGGCACTTGCCATCATCTGTGGCAAGGAAGGCCATCGCGAAGAAACTGCAAGACTTATCTTGAGTCCATGAAGAAGAAGAAGGCATCCGATGCCCCATCCTCTTCAGGTATCTTCGTTATTGATTGTCATTCTATTTCCTTAGACACTTGGGTATTGGATACTGGGTGTAGCTCACATATATGTAATGACATACAGGCTAAGGAATAGAAGAAGACTCGTCGAGGGGAGTCAAATTTGCGAGTTGGCAATGGAGCAAAGGTTGCTGCGGTCGCCATCGGAACTTATTTGCTGAAGCTCCCTAGTGGACTAGTCTTGGAACTGGACAATTGCTATTATGTTCCTTCTCTAATAAAGAACATTGTTTCTATTTCCTATTTAAATAGAAATGGTTTCCATTTAACGTTTAGTAACAATTGTTGTTATATAACTTTGAATGGCGTACTTTATGGAACTGGAACTTTGAGTAATGGCATTTATACGTTGGACGTATCCAGTGACAGTTTCAATATCGAAGCGAGCAACACGCGTGCTCGAAAGGATAATCAAATAGACTTTTATATGTGGCATTGTCGTCTTGGCCATATAAGCAAGAAACGCATGTCCGAATTACACCGATGTGGAATTCGGAATCGCTTGAATTGGATTCATACGATACATGCGAATCATGCTTAAAAGGCAAGATGACTAAGTTACCTTTTACTGGAAAAGGTGAACGAGTGGGAGAGTTACTAGGTCTAGTACATACTGATGTATGTGGACCTATGTCAACTCAAGCATTAGGAGGCTATAGCTACTTCATTACCTTCACCGATGATCACTCACGGTTTGGGTATTTGTTCTTGATGAAACACAAGTCTGAAGCCTTTGAAAGGTTCAAAGAATTCAGAAATGAAGTAGAGAAACAACATGACAAGAGTATTAAAATACTTCGATCGGATCGAGGTGGTGAATACTTAAGTCAAGAGTTTCTTGATTATCTAAGAGACAATGGCATATTGTCTCAATGGACTCCGCCCTATACACCACAGCATAATGGTGTATCGGAGAGGCGTAACCGGACCTTGTTGGACATGGTCAGGTCAATGATGAATCATGCGACTCTTCCCAAGTCCTTTTGGGGCTATGCACTTCAGACAGCTGTTTACTTGTTAAACAGAATGCCTACCAAGGTAGTCTCTACTACTCCATATGAGATATGGGCTAGTAAGAAACCTCATGTATCTTACTTGAAGATATGGGGTTGTCCTGCTTATGTGAAGCGGACTGTATCAGACAAACTGGATGCTAAGTCTGATAAATGTCTATTTATTGGATACCCTAAGGAAACAAGGGGTTACCAATTCTATCATCCTGTGGAACAAAAGGTGTTTGTTTCAAGGCATGCTGTGTTTCTAGAGAAAGAGTTTCTCTTACAAGAAAACAGTGGGAGTGTCGTCGAGCTTGAGGAGGCTCGAGAGACTCAAATAGACATTAATGAGATACCTGGTAAAGCACAACAGCCGACAACTCATAGTGATGAGCAATCGGCTGGACCTATTGTAACACCACATCTTCGTAGATCTGGTAGAACACGCAATATTCCTGAGAGATATGGATTTCTCGTAAGTGAATCGAACGACGTGTTACTCATTGATGATGAGGAGCCTACCAGTTATGAAGAAGTGCTGACAAGTTCAGAAAGGGATAAGTGGCTTGGTGCCATGAAGTCGGAAATGGATTCCATGTACGAAAATCAAGTTTGGAACTTGGTTGACCCACCTGAAGGCATAAAGCCTATAGGGTGCAAGTGGGTTTTCAAGAAGAAAACCGACATGGATGGTAATGTGATTACCTATAAGGCTAGATTGGTGGCAAAAGGATATCGTCAAAAACAAGGTGTTGATTATGACGAAACCTATTCGCCTGTAGCTATGCTTAAATCCATTCGGATGCTCCTGGCCATAGCGGCTCATTATGATTATGAGATATGGCAGATGGATGTGAAAACAGCTTTCCTTAATGGAAACCTGCTCGAGGACGTGTATATGATACAGCCTGAGGGTTTCACATCGGTTGATAAAACCAAGGTATGCAAGTTGCGACGATCCATTTATGGATTGAAGCAAGCATCCAGGAGCTGGAATATCCGTTTTGATGAGACGATCAAAAAGTTTGATTTCTCACAAAATCTAGACGAACCTTGTGTGTACAAGAAGGTTAGTGGGAGTGCAATCGTGTTCCTAGTATTGTATGTCGATGACATATTACTTATAGGAAACGATGTGTCAATCTTACAGTCAGTTAAGGTTTGGTTATCCAAGACATTCTCCATGAAAGACCTGGGAGAAGCAACCTACATCCTTGGGATTAAGATCTATAGAGATAGATCGAAACGGTTGCTTGGTCTTTCGCAGTCTACATATATAGACCGAGTGCTAAAGAGGTTTAGTATGTCGGAATCCAAGAAAGGTTATCTACCCATTAGGCATGGGGTACACCTTTCGAAGTCTATGTGTCCGCGCACAGAAGACGAGAGGATTTGCATGAGTAAGATTCCCTATGCATCCGCAATAGGATCTATCATGTATGCTATGTTATGTACGAGGCCCGATGTATCGTATGCTCTGAGTGTCACGAGCAGATACCAATCTGATCCAGGAATGGATCATTGGGTGGCTGTTAAGACGATCCTTAAGTACTTGAGAAGAACTAAGGATGTGTTCCTAATATATGGAGAAGGGGACATGGTGATACGCGGGTATACGGATGCCAGCTTCCAAACAGACAAGGATGATTCCAGGTCTCAGTCTGGATACGTGTTCACTTTGAATGGGGGCGCAGTGAGTTGGAAAAGTTCCAAACAAGAGACTGTAGCGGATTCTACCACTGAGGCAGAATATATTGCGCCTAAGCAAAGAAGCGGTTTGGATCAAGAAGTTCGCTCATGAACTTGGTGTGATTCCGCCATTGTTGAAGCAATACCGGTCATCATGCGACAACAATGGAGCAATTGCACAGCGAAAGAGCCAAGGTCTCATCAACGATCCAAACATGTGCTTCGCTATCATCTTATCGAGAGATCATCGAGGGAACGAAATACAAATCGAGAAAATTCCCACGAAAGGAACTTAGCGGATCCCTTGACTAAGGCATTACCTCAAAATAAGTTTGAGGGTCATGTTCGAGCTTATGGTATTGGATACCGTAGCGATTGGCATTAGGCCAAGTGGGAGTCTGTTAGTAATATATGAGAGATGTCCTAAGGCAATCGCCTTATGTATGAACCATTTATATGATAAATGAAGATTCACTATTTGAGTATACATATTTTATGTATTTGATTGATCTTAAACTCATTTATCAATGTCCACGATACGATTCACAAAGATGAGAGAATTTGTGATTGATCACAACTAGTGAGTATCTCTACATGTGTAATTGTGATGTATCGAATTATCCTAGTCGATGAATTGATGGATTTGGACACCATCAATTCTCGAGACTAGCACGAGGTATACTCCTTGGTGTATCCAAGCGGTGATTCTCACCGGGTGAGACATTGTGATGTCCGAGTTAATCGTGGATGCTAGTTATGGTAACTAGTTCATTGGAGTGACCACCGTAAGACTTCATATGGTTCTCGCATATATAGATATGTCAATGAAGTTCTTACTGTGGCTTAAGTGCGATGTTCTTTGACTTGCGGTATTCAAGTCATCTTGATCATGGAGACTTATGCTTTGACATCTTAAGCAAACATCTCCGAGGAGATGTGGACCCGGGATGATTGGGTATAAGTCGAAGTGATCGAAGGTGTTTGAATAGCCTATAAAGGATTCACCACTCCTTGCGAGGAGATGTATACCCATGGCCTCTCGTCGGATTGTTACTAAAGTCTTTGGCCAAAGCATTACATGTTTAGAGTAAGGTACTCGATACATGTGGAGTAACTAGAACTGTAGGACGAGGAAATGATACTGGGCTAGGTGTGACGAGTCACCTAGTGGGGACCGACACAATAGACCATGTCCCGAACCAAGTGGGTATAAGGTGAGTGAAGGGAATGGGGCACGATTCATTCGAGCATCAAGGGTTTCGTAAATAGTTCTCGATCAACCGCTGATCTTTTCGCTAATTGGGGATCATGATGTACTACTAGGTGCCACTCATGATCGTTCTATAATTAATGGTTAATTATAGACGGCCAACATAAACCGAGAACCTATTTGGTCACACACACAACGAGTGTAATCCAAAGGATTTAAAACGAGCTTGAGAATGGGATTCTCAGACCGAGAGAAACTATGTTTGGTTGGACCAAACATAAAGCGAGCATGAAATTGTTTCAGTCGCAGTGGAAGCGTGGATGGGCCGTGTCTTATGAAGACATAATGGATGGACCAAAATGGTTTGGTTCTAATCCAATGGATGAGAATAAACCAAAGGGTTTGGTTTATATTAAACGAATGAACCAAAGGTTGGTTCGGTTCGTTTTAACTTAAAATAAACCATCATGGTTTGGTTTATTTTAACTTATCTTAATGGAGCGGGTTAATGGGCTTTATGGATATGATCCATTAACCATTAAGAGAATTAGTTCTCTATAAAAGTGGGCTTAAGGGATTGTTAAACCCTAACTAATCCAAAACCGCCTAAACTTTGGTTGTGCCGCCCAACCTCCTTGCCGCCCAGCTTGATTGTGCTGCCGTCAAGACCCTTGCCGGCGTCCAAGCTCCAGCCGGTGAACCTCCGGCGACCCTCCGGTGATCCCCTAAAAGGTTCGGCATCAAGGTGAGCTTTTGTCTCCTTGTTTTGGCCGGCGCCTATCTCCTCCACCAAGCTGTCCAGTTTTCTGGACAGCTTCTTCTCCTCTCGTCAGAGCGTCGTTTGGACGACGGTTAGTGCTCCGACAGCGGCTAACTTACCGGGGATATGATCTCCGGTAATCCTCTGAGGTGGAGGACGAAGGATTCGTCAATCGGTTGACGAATACCTCTCCAGAGAAGCAAGTCTTGAGGACTTGTTTTTAGGTCCGAATTTGGATTCGGATCGTGATCATCTCTCGATCACGTCATCTTCAACACGAGGCTAGTAACCCGTACGAAGACGAAGCTCGTGGCTTGGCGAAGTCATCCCGAGGAGCTCGGCGTGGATACGGATAGAGACGATTCTTACGAGGATCGTTCCGGTTGATGCCGTTCCCGCTACACGTCATACAGAAGGTATAACGTAGTTTAATTTCCTTTTATTGCAATTTTAATTTACGGTTATGTCTACACTTGTTGTAATAGCATGCGTGTGTTGTGTGTGTTGTAATAAATAGGAGTATTTATTATTTTTTATTGCTTCCGCTGTGCTCATGTTTACGAAACATGATCGAACACACACACGCCGCGGTGCCGGAAACCCAACACAAAGTACGCTTGGAATTTACGTCGCCAAGACTACATGCTTGGACTTACCCTGTCAAGACTTGCCTTTGGGCTTCCTTTGCCAAGGTTCGCTTGGACTTTATGCCGCCAAGACTACATGTTTGGTCTTACGCCGCCAAGCCCTTTCCTTGGACTTCTTTTGCTAAGATCACACTTGGACTTTTATTTTACCAAGTCTTCATACTTGGATTTTTTCTGTCACTTAAACATGTTCACAATTAGATCACAAAACATTGCCTAACTTAGATGATTATCCAAACATCAAAACATATAAATGCTTGGGGCATTGTTGCACCAACAATCTTCCCCTTTTTGATGTTTGGCATTCATTTAAGTTAGGTCTTTAACATATGCACATAATCATATTTCCAATATGAATTCTAACTTAAACATTCCTTCTCCCCCTTTGACATACATCAAAAAGAGAAGGATTCATAAATTTCATGAAAGAATTAAATTTGTTGTATCTTGAACTAAGGTATAAGATTGATATTAAGCTCCCCCTTAATCCAAGATATGGTTCATGATGTGTGAATAACATGTGGAGAAAATCATAACAAAAGATTGGAGGTTAAATCCTTACTTTGCACCAATAATATAAGTTTAGGGGATGAAAAGATTTATATTATGAAGCTCCCCCTAAAACATTGCATCAAACAGTCATAAAAACTTCTTTATACTGAAGATTATCATACCATAGTTTTAGGCCATTCAAAAATATGCTTAAGACCAGGAAATAGGGCTATTTTTTAGAAAACACAGTGTATCACTGATCAATTTGATTCAATGATCACACGCTCAAGTCCATTTTTCTCGATTTTTATTTCAACTTAAAATGCACTAAAAATTCTAAAAACATCGAAAAATCACGAAATTTTATGTACACATTTCTGAAATCATTTTCTATCAAGAAAAATAATTTAAAAATATATATTTTTTCCAGATTTCAAAAATGATACAATTTTGAAACCTAGCAAAAACTTTAAGTATTTTACAAACTTTGTATCACTTTTGCTTAGCAATTGAAAACTATTTTTCAAAGTATGATAAACATAGTTTAAATTATGTTTTATTTGACATTTCCAATCATATTCTTGGAACTATATGCACATCAATTGTGCATAAGTCTTCCCAATGATTGGTCCAATGAAGGATTAATGTCTCTAGATGACACTTTGGTTCATAGTAATGCATCATAACAAGCATGATGAACCAAGTGCATCTTCCTAACATCTCATATGTTGTCTAAGTGGCTTAATACAAAAATCATGGTTTCTTAGGTGTTTTGTGAGATGCTTAAAGGTTTAAATCCTAGAATTTCTATAGGATCATGCAAACCTAGACCTCTATTCTACTAAGCACATTCCAAGTTCTCTCCTAAGTGATGAATACTCCGCTTTAGGGAGAGCCTTAGTGAATATGTCGGCTAAGTTGGACTTAGATTCTATGTAATTAAGTTCAATGTCCTCCTTAGCCACATGATCTCTAATGAAATGATGTTTCACTTCAATGTGCTTAGTTCTAGAGTGATGTACCGGATTTTTAGTCAAATTTATGGTACTCAAATTATCACAATAGACTTTGACATTGGAGTAGTGTAGCTCATAATCTTCTAATGTGTGTCTCATCCAAAGTAATTGAGCCACACAACCACCCATAGCCACATATTCGGCCTCAGTAGTTGACAAAGCAACATAAGGTTGCTTTCTACTACTCCAACTCACTAGGGAGGATCCAAGAAATTGGCATCCACCACTAGTACTCTTCCGATCCAACTTGCAACCCGCATAGTCGGAGTTGGTGTACCCAACCAAATCAAAAGACTTAGTCCTAGGGTACCAAAGTCCTACATTTAATGTGCCTTTGATATACCTTAAGATTCTTTTTACGACCACTAAATGGGACTCTTTGACACAAGATTGGTATCTTGCACACATACCTACCACAAATAAAATGTCTGGTCTACTAGCGGTTAAGTATAAGAGACTACCAATCATGCTCCTATAGATCTTAAGGTTAATTGATTTTCCTTCATGATCATTATCTATTTTTGTATTGGTTGCCATAGGGGTTGACACTACTTTAGCATTTTCCAAACCAAATTTCTTAATCATTTCCTTAGCATATTTTGTTTGGTATACATAAATTCCTTCATTTGTTTGTTTGACTTGTAGACCTAGGAAGAAATTTAGTTCCCCAACTAGACTCATCTCAAACTCATTCTCCATATTTTTAATGAAGTCTTGAAGGAGCTCATCATTTGTTGACCCAAAAATAATATCATCTACATATACTTGGGCTATAAAGATATCCTTAGACTTTGATTTAATGAAGAGAGTTTGGTCTACTTGACCCCTTCTAAACCCCTTAGAGACCAAGAAAGATGACAATCTTTCATACCAAGCCCGGGGAGCTTGTTTCAAACCGTATAAAACTTTTCTAAGCTTGCATACATGGTTTGGGTAATCTTCATTTTCAAACCCGGGAGGTTGTTCTACATATACCTCTTCCTTAATGAACCCATTTAGGAATTCCGACTTTACATCCATTTGATGAAGTTTAAAACTCATGTAGGAGGCATATCCTAATAGGATTCTAATGGACTCTAACCTAGTAACCGGGGCATATGTTTCATCATAATCAAGTCCTTCAACTTGATTGAAGCCCCTTGCAACTAACCTTGCCTTATTCCTAGTTATATTGTCTTGATCATCTAGTTTGTTCCTAAAGACATATCTTGTAGTAATGATGGTATTGTCATTAGGTCTAGGAACTAACTCTTATATTTGACTCCTTTCAAATTGAGTCAATTCATCTTGCATTGTTAAGATCCAATCCGGATCAAGTAATGCATCATTGATTATTTTAGGCTCAATTTGGGAGATTAGTGCTATATGACTAGAGGGATCTCTATGAAATGACCTAGTCCTAACACCTTGAGATAATTCACCTACAATTTGATCTAAAAGGTGATTTTGATGAACTCTTATTGTTCTAGATGGTGTATTAAATTGATTTTGATCATGATTATCCTCAACCCTTCTTTCATCATTGGAATCACCTCTTACTCCCCCTTGATTTAACTCTCCCCCTTGATCATTACCCCCTAAAGTTAAATCTTGAAATTTTTGGGTAATTTCTTGATTTTTTTCATTGATATCATTATTAATGGGGGATTTCCTAGGATAAGTATTAGAGGTTTCATCAAATTGCACATTTGAGGATTCCTCAACCTTTTGAGTTCTCTTATTATAAACTCTATACCCTACACTAGTGGATGAGTATCCAACTAGGATTCCTTCATCCGCTTTGGATTCAAATTTACCAAGGTTGTCTTTGGTGTTTAAAATGTAAACATTGCATCCAAAGACTTTGAAATAATGAATTGTTGGAATTGTACCATTCCATAATTCAAATGGGGTTTTTCCTAAAAACCTATGAATTAAAATCCTATTTTGGATATAGCAAGCGGTGTTGATCACTTCCGCCCACAAGTAGCTAGGTAAAGAATATGCATTAAGCATAGTCCTAGCCGCTTCTTGTAGGGCATGATTTTTTCTTTCCACAACCTCATTTTGTTGAGGTGTTCTAGGACAAGAAAATTTGTGCTTGTTGTTGGGGATCATTGGAACGCTAGAGGGGGGTGAATAGCATCGTGCTATGCGTCGATGGAATTCGTTCGTAATCGCATCTACAAATTTCGTTAGCACAGCGGAAACAAAGATAATAAAGCAATAATGAAAAACACAATCATAAACATAATTATTTAACGTGGTTCGGAACCTCAAGGTTCCTACTCCACGGTTGAGCTCAAAGAGCTCTAGTGATGCACACGCAACCACTAATCACAAATAACTCCTTCTCAGAACAATCCAGAGGTGGAGAAACCTCGTACAATGATCACAAAAGCAATACACGAAAATACAAGCAAAATACAAAGAAATGTAAAGAACACTTTACAAAAATAGGGTTTGAGCGCTTAGCTTGTTGGTTGCTTGGATGAGGTTGAAGGGCCCTGAAATGCACTTGCAAATCGCCTTCAAATCGCCCCAAGAAAGCTCCCAAAGAACCAATGCCGAAATCCTCCTCGAGCTCCTCTTTTAACTCGTGACGGGCCGATTTCGCCGATCACGATCGCCATAAGTCACTCGATGCCATCACATCGTGAGACAACGGCTCAATCCACGCCGAAAAGCTCCAACGGGACTCTCACCGATCGCCAACATTAGCCGATCGCTAGCCTGTAGTCGACGCCCGGCCACGGAGCATTCTGTTTCGCAACTAAACCGAATGATCCGATCGCCATACATGGCCGATCGCCATCGCTTGATCGCCCAATGAATGGCCGATCGCCGTGAGCCTTTTTAGCCCCTAACAGACAGTCGAACTCATGTCGACTCACGGTAGTAGAACCGCCCATAATGTCAGTCGACTGCCAACCTCAAACATGAGGTTTTAACCCAAGTATGGTGTCCCCATACTTGCTAGACCACCCTTATCCTAGACCTAAGCCTTCTAGCCACTTCCATTAGCCTCGCGCCTCTCGGATCCCTCTAAGTCATCCATGACTTGTTCATCCATTGCGCTAGCCTTCAGGTGCTTCCATTGCTATGTCATGCTAACAGTGTCTACATCGCCAAGGCACATTGGACTTACGCCGCCAAGACTCCGCTTGGACTTTATGCTGCCAACCATTGGACTTATGGTGCCAAGACTCCCGCTTGGACTTTACGCCACCAATATCAATCCCCTTGGACTTCTCAAATGCCAAGACTCAAGCTTGGACTTTCCCTTTCCAACCCATGTTGGACTTTCCATGCCAAGACCCATGCTTGGACATTTCCTTGCCAACCCATGTTAGACTTTCCATTTGCCAAGACCCATGCTTGGACTTTCTCAAAAACCACATGGTCAACCCTAGTCAACCATCAAAGTCTCCCTCGAGTCAAACTCAAGTCTAATCAATCATGACCCAGGTCGATTGCTCCAACAATCTCCCCAACATATTAATCGACATTAAAGTCAAACATCAATGTTCAAGCTCCATGTCAAACATACTATGTCAAACATCAAAACATCACTCGAGTTGAACTCGAGTCTGGTCAATCGTGACCTGGGTCAATTGCACCAACAATCTCCCCCTTTTTGATGTTTGACAAAACCAACATTGAGTTAGGCCCCTAATTCAAATTCCCTTACCAATTATCCCAAATTGGTAATCTTATCTTTCTCCCAATAAATTCTCTCCCAAAACATTCTCCCCCTTTTTGACTAACATCAAAAATGTTTTCTCTCTAAGGAGGTCAATGTCTCATGTCCCAATGAGATCTTACAATCTCCCCCTTGATCCAAAAATACCTAGGATGCCTACCATCTTTCTAGTGATAAGTCCCATATCACTCAAGAGAGGCAATCCTATTCACTCTCCCAAGTTGGGTATAAAAAACCCATCAATTTTCCCAATTGATGACACTCTCCACATAACTTCTCCCCTTCAAGAAGAGAAAAAATACATCCATCATCCAATGATGGATACCTCCCCCTAAAGGCTTGCTCCCCCTTGACCATTGCACCAACAATGTCCTTGAGAATTCCCTAAGCCAATAGGAACTCTAAATCATCAAAAATAAAGTTCAAAGTTCAAACTTGAACTTTCCACACCTTAAATTTGATACATCGACCTAACACTTCTCCTAATCCATATCCAATGGATTTTCACCCTTTATAATGCTTCCCAAATCATATCCTAGGGTTAGAAGTGGTTAAGGACCTTAACCGCAGCTGAACATGGGCTAAACAACCTTGTTTTTCCCCAAATCAACCTGGCAGTCGACTACTTATAGATATTAGTCGAATTGCCCACCATCAGTTGACTGCCATCAGGCGACAGTCGACTGATAACTGAAATTCTCGAATTTCGACTATCAAAATCGAATTTTGATGAATCATAAGTAATTCTACGTATTTTGAAAAATCGTGAAAATTCATATGTATATTACTTATAGACAATACAATGGGTGAAAAATAATATAAAAATATTTTACCCATAAAATATCAAAATTGACACAAAGTTCAAAAGTGAATAAAAGCTTCAATGTTTTAGCTCACTTTGTATCAACTTCATCAATAGTGATTGCTATCAAAAGATAGACTTCACCAAGGTTTTCTAAATTGATTTTAAAATATTTTTAAAACCTTATTTTGGATCATATTCCTTGGGTTCTATGTACATGACTTGTACACAAGTTTTCCCAATGATCCATCTTTGAATTAAGATGAGTTTTAGTTCATTTAGATGCAAAAACTATGCACCTTGAACTCAACTCATATCCTAGCATCTCACATGTATCTAGGGTGTATAAATACACAAACAAGTCAATGTGATGTGAGATGTGGGTTTTGTTCTCCTAATCTAGGGTTTCATGCATTTTCTAAGGCAACTCTACTTGATTCCCTTATAAATGGGACTCCAAGTCATGTCAAAGTCCTTAACTCAATTTTAATCAATTTAGATGCATGAATGATTATGGCATTAAAGATGGTATAAATAAACACATGCTCATAATCATGATGTCATGGCATAAGATATAAATCTAAGCATACATGACATTAACCTTAAACCTAAGCATAATCATGACATATAAATGATAGAAATAAGCATTATGTCATAACATGGCATATGGCAAGTCAAAGCATGGCAAATAAGATATAAAGGGATATAATACCTAAATTTCAATATTAGTTTCCATTTGATATAATTAGGTTTATTTTGCCATATTACTATTAATCTCCCATGTGTGCCAAAAACCCAAAATGGCACACAAACCTCTAAACCTAAATTGTGCCAATTTAATTGATTTTTCAATCTTCTTAAATGATATTGGAACATCCTAAAATCTTTTAGGATTTATCATCAAATCTATTTCCAAGATATCCATAACCTTGGAAATGACCTAAAATGTCAACTTTGCTATGGTTGAGTTAACTACCCATCCAATCAAGGTTGACATGACCTAACTCATCTAGCGTGAATCAATCATGCCCTTAGGAACCCAAAATCTATTTGAGCTCATTGGGTTAATTAGGTATTCATTAGGGATGACCTCCCTAGATACCTTTCTAATGACCCTCCTAGGCTTCGTAGCCTTGGTCATTTTGGTCTTGCCTAGGTTAACCTTAGAAATTTCCTCCCTAATAATCCTCTTAGTGGCCATCCTAGGTTTCCTTGAAACCCTAGCCACTAGATACAAACCTTGGTTACTCTTAGGGATAACTTCCCTAGTAACCTTGGTTTTTCTAGACCTAGTTTGTGTTCCATAATCAAATGGAACACTATGATAAGCCACCTTAGGCTTAGGTTTGTGACCCAAACCTTGCTTGGCCTTGGTTGACTTTTGACTCTTAGGTCCTAGGTGTTGACTTTGACTTTTGGACCTAGACTTTTGATCATTTAACTCTTTAAATTGATTTTGCATAATTTTAAGGGTCTTCTCAAGTTTTTCAAGCCTTGATCTCAAGGCGTGGTTCTCTAATTCTAATTGCCCAATTTTAGAATTTTGATTTAATCTTTGGGCATGATTTTTCCTAGGCATATGCCTAGTCCATTTGGGGTTAAAACCTAGGTGCTCTTGTATTTTCCTAATAGATTCCCTAGGTATGACATTTTTAGGGACATTAGTCCCAAATTTTTCTTTCTTTGAAAAGTATGTTGGATCGAGAAGCGTCGCTAGAGGAGGGGGTGAATAGCGATCGTAAATCTTTTCGACGTTCCGTTTGAGTAGATAATTAAATGAGTAAGAGCAGCGAAAAATAAAGAGACACATTTATTTTTACTTGGTTCACAACCCAGCAGTTGCTACTCCAAGGCCCTATCAGTCCTAGACCGCGTACGGAGGGCAAAGCACTATAACGTCTCCTCCTTGTTGGAGGTAGGAGACAACGATCACAAAACCGAATGTACGAGGATGAGGCAACAAGCCTACCTCACCTCGTTACGAATAAAAACAACGAATACAATATCAAAATATATTACTAGATGCTGCTGCCGACGAAGAAGATCTGAACTTGTTATCGCGTCGGCGTTATGACGGTGTTGGAGCATTGGCGTTGTAGGAGCACTTGATGAATAAACTTGATGATGTTTGGAGTTGGAATCCACCCCTCCTTTTATAGATTTTGGCCTCTGAATATGTCTCCTCTTTTTTCGGAACAGATCACGAAGTTGTAATAAATTTTATCGCGAAGTGGCCGCGTCAAACCTTATCCGTTTTGACCTAGCACAAAGGCTGATTCGTCGCCATCAGTCGACTGATGACTCTCATCAGTCGACTGATGAGCATTAGTCGACTACCCAATGTCCAGCAGTCGACTGCCAGCCTGTCCACTTCCCTGCAGTAAGAGGTTAGCTCAGAAAATGATAAATTCGACGGTTTCTAACCGTCCGATCTCGACCTAGACCTTCCACAAGAAGTCTTAGTCGGATCACCGCCTATGGTCATCCCCATAAAGAGGACACGACCTTATAATATCTCACTCACATGAGCTTTCCTCGATACTTACCTTGTAGCTTTCGCTTCCGGCCTTCCACTCGATTCTTTCGGCTCCCTCCGAAGTCACTCGAGTGTCGCCCGACCACCACGGCTTCCTCCGGGTGTCGCTAGCCTACAACTCCAGCTTTAATACTTTTCTGCACACTCGATTTAGCTCGTGAGATAACGATGTAAACTTAATTTTGTGTCTTTGCCATAATCAAAACACAGGTTCGATTATCTAGTGCCCCTACACCAACAATCTCCCCCTTTTTGATCTATGGCAAACCAACACAAAGTTAAGGGAAATTAAAGCATAAAACAAGTATAGTAAATGATGAATGTCATTTTAAAAAAACTCCCCCTTAACCAAAACTCCCCCTAAACCCTAGGTGAGTTTTGAAAGAGATACTTTAGTTTTCAAAATTAAAAAAAGTTTGTGTTGCTCCCCCTTAACTCCCCCTTAACTTTCGTTCTTCTCCCCCTTTTGCCATAAATCAAAACAAATGTTGGGGTTTGTTATGTAAAATTGAAGTTTGTTATATAAAATAGGGGTTTAAAAACAATATGGTATATGCATGCATCAAGATAAATCAACTATGAGTCCAAGAATGCATCTAGCAGTAATTAGATAGATTGGTTCGAGGTGTGTCCCTCTGCACCAATAATCTAAAGGTTTGTAATATAACCCTTAGGGTTAGTTTGCTTTCCCCCTTAGTCAAATATATGAAGTATAAGAGATGTAGGGGGCGCTAAACTTTGGCCTAAGAGTTGTTAAGTACAATAGTTGGGAAAATAAGTAGTCTTTTGAAAGGTTATATTTCAATTATCCTTAACATCTCACCCATTCTATGTGTCTCAGAATTTGTTCACCTTATATGTTTTGTGAGATGATTTTAAATTGATTAAAGATAGTCAACCTTGGGTTAGATTCAGATTTAACCTTTAGATCGTTAAGTAACTTTTCGAGAAATTGGCTTCCAGGTCGTGGCGAGGCACAGGGGCCTTCTTTGATCGGAACAACGACCACTTCCTTAGACAAAGCCAAATTCAAGAAAATATCACTTAAGTCACTTACGGTTACTTCCTGGTCTAACTAGTTTAGGATACGACGAGGTAGCTTCAGCTAGTTCCACTCGGTCAAGTGCACCAAGCTAGATACGCCTTATCTAGCTCGAATACACGAGACTTTGTTTCCCTAACGTAATATCATCTCGCCGCGTCCTGATACTATGTTGTCAAAAGTTGACTAACTATTTTCCCTATCTAGCTGTTCTACAAATTAAAGTAAAATATTCAATGGTTTTGCTAAGTAAGCGGGTATACTATTTTAGTTTTAGCTCCCCCTGGACCATTGAACCAATATGGTCTATTCATATAATGAATTTGATCCTGGGGAATCCAAAACTTATTAGTCCTTATATGTGAATTCAATAAAACCTTTGGGACCCATGCTTGGACTCTTTGATGACTACGATTTACGATAGACATATATGACCTATTCATAGTCATTGACCTAAATCTTAGTCTGGCTTTGTTGTACACGACTCTTTGGGTTCCAAGTAGTCGGTTAAGATTCTTAGATCCCAACGTAAACCTTTCCAACGTAGCCTCAACCTCTTGAACTCGGTCTTTCAAGAGAGAATTCTCCTCCTCAAGTTTTTCAATTTGGGTTGAGTTTCCCTCTTGAACTTGACTAGTTGAAGAGGTTAGAGTAGCCTCTTTCTTGAGGGTTTCAACCTCAAGTAACGACTCAAC
This sequence comes from Wurfbainia villosa, assembly GCA_025175895.1. Lineage (NCBI taxonomy): Eukaryota > Viridiplantae > Streptophyta > Magnoliopsida > Zingiberales > Zingiberaceae > Wurfbainia > Wurfbainia villosa. The sequence goes on along the minus strand of CM046000.1, from coordinate 75,013,639 downwards.
CCTAGACTCGGACTTAGTTAATTTCCTATTAAGCATTTTAATTGTATTGTAAAGCGTATGAATTAGTGAGCGGCAAACCTTAATTTTCTCTTTTGGTCCGGCTTTGAGTTGCTTCTCGAAGTAGTCCTCGAGTTAGGAGTCGGTGTTGTAATTGGATTCGGATTCGGACTCTGACTCGGACTCTTCGGGTCTTGCCATGCATGCTATGCCACCGCCTTCTTCATTGTCCCATGTTGCATGAAAATCCTTCTTTTGATTTGATTTGAATTGTGCTCTCTTTTGATTCTTTAGTAGCCTCCTTTCCCTCCGAATGATCTTCCGCACTACGTTCACTATTGCTTCCACCTTTTCGGATTCAGACTCTAATTCGTCGTCGGGTTTGAGTCCATCTTCTTGCCTGGTAGGTGGCTTGCTTCTTTGTCCTGCAAGTAGAGCAATACCTCTCTCAGCCCGGACCACATTAGTTTTCTCGTGAAGTTCAAACTTGAAAAATAATTCATCTAACCTAAGCTTCGAAAGGTCCTTAGAGACCTTGTAGGCATCAACCATGGATGCCCACAAGGTAGTCCTAGGAAATGAATTAAGAACATACCTTAGTAGGTCACGGTTTTCGACCTTGTGTCTGATGGTGTGCAGGTCGTTGACAATGTTCTGGACGCGGGCATGTAGTTGCGTCCCTGTCTCGTGTTCCTGCATCTTAAGGTTATACAACTTATTGAAAAGAAGGTCACGTTTACATACCTTAGCATCGGACGTTCCTTCGTGTAGCTCGATTAATTTGTTCCATAGGTCCTTGGCACTAATGAATGGTCTGATGCGGTTGAGTTCCTCCTTGGACAAGCCGCATTGCAATATTTGGGTTGCTCTTGCATCGGCTTCGATTTGTCTCTTGATTGCATTTGTCCACTTGTTGAAATCCAAGGGCTCTCCTTGATCATTGGTGGGTAGAGCAAAGCCGGTTTGGATTATTATCCAAGTCTCGACTTGTGTTTTCAAGAAACACTCCATCCGACCTTTCCAATGACGGAAATCATCTCCGTTAAAGAACGGAGGTCGGGTGGTGCTATACCCCTCAATGTGAGCCATTAAGTATCTTGCAAAACATGAATAAAAACCAAAGGAAATTCCAAGACTTGGTCTTGGATTATTAATGCGGGAAATAAATAGGAAATAAACAGAATTAAATGAGAAAAATAAGAAACTAACAAAAACTAACAACTTATGACCTTCGATGTCCCCGAAAGGGTACTAGACGTTGGATTTTGGGGCTGGAAATAGCTTGTTACGAGGGTAAACCCTGGTAAGAAATGTAGATCTCTCAGAGAGCTTCGATTTGGTAGGTAGATCGTTATGTGAGTTCACTTGTACGAAAAGTTATGGCCCTTTTACCGTCGGCTACTCCAAGAGAGAAAACTTGCAAGCACACAACCAAAAGAAACGTATCAAGACTTCGTCTTGGATTAGTAGTGCGGGAGGAAAAAGACCTAAAAAATACGAATCAAAAAATATGAACAGAAAACCAAAACGTGCTAGATCGGTGGTTTCACCAAATCTTAGCGCCCCCGCTCTGATACCAATTGTTGGATCGAGAAGCGTCGCTAGAGGGGGGGGTGAATAGCGATCGTAAATCTTTTCGACGTTCCGTTCGAGTAGATAATTAAATGAGTAAGAGCAGCATAAAATAAAGAGACACGTTTATTTTTACTTGGTTCACAACCTAGCGGTTGCTACTCTAAGGCCCTATCAGTCCTAGACTGCGTACGGAGGGCAAAGCACTATAACATCTCCTCCTCGTTGAAGGTAGGAGACAACGATCACAAAATCGAATGTACGAGGATGAGGCAACAAGCCTATCTCACCTCGTTACAAATAAAAACAACGAATACAATATCAAAATATATTACTAGATCCTGCTGCCGACGAAGAAGATCTGAACTTGTTGTCGCGTCGGCGTTATGACGGTGTTGGAGCGTTGGCATTGTAGGAGCACTTGATGAATAAACTTGATGATGTTTGGAGTTGGAATCCACCCCTCCTTTTATAGATTTTGGCCTCTGAATATGTCTCCTCTTTTTTCGGAACAGATCACGAAGTTGTAATAAATTTTATCGCGAAGTGGCTGCGTCAAACCTTATCCGTTTTGACCTAGCACAAAGGTTGATTAGTCGCCATCAGTCGACTGATGACTCCCATCAGTCGATTGATGAGCATCGATCGCCTAATGTCCGAATGATCCACCGCCACTTCCTGCAAATGAGAGATTAGCTCGTAAAATGATAAATTCGACGGTTTCTAACCGTCCGATCTCGACCTAGACCTTCCACAGGAAGTCTTAGTTGGATCGCCGCCTACGGTCATCCCCGTAAAGAGGACACGACCTTACAATCTCTCACTCACACGAGCTTTCCTCGATACTTACCTTGTAGCTTTCGCTTCTGACCTTCCACTCGATTCCTTCGGCTCCCTCCGAAGTCACTCGAGTGTCGCCCGACCACCACGGCTTCCTCCGAGTGTCGCTAGCCTACAGCTCTAGCTTTAGTACTTTTCTGCACACTTGATTTAGCTTGTGAGATAACGATGTAAACTTAACTTTGTGTCTTTGCCATAATCAAAACACAGGTTCGATTATCTAGTGCCCCTGCACCAACAAAGTAGACATTCTTAGCTCCTAGACACAATTCCTTATTTCTAGCATGCTCTTTATGATAGATAGCAAGATTGCTAAAATTATTTCTAGCATGTTTTTTGACATTATTTGAATAAGGAGCTTTATTTAAAAATACCTTAGGGTTAGCTTTGGAAGCTCCCCCTACTTGTGTAGCTCCTTCTTGCCCCTTCTTCTTCCCTCTTGGGCATTGATTCCGGTAATGTCCCAATAGCCGGCATTTGAAGCAAATCACTTGCTCCTTGCTCTTTTGCGTTGAGGGACCGACATCTTTAACTTTTGGCGCCGGTGGAGCTTTTCTTACTCTCTTTGGGCACTTGCTCTTATAGTACCCGATTTCCCTACACTCAAAACATATTATATGCATTTTATTATTAACACATATGTTTGAGTTACCTAAGTCAGTGGAGGCCGGAATCGGATTTTGAGCTTCTTCATCTTGACCAGATGTTGAAACTTCTTCTTGGTGTTGCTCCGGTTCCGGTGTGGATGGTCTCTCCTCCCCCTCAATCCTTGAAGTGGAGGCTTCTTCCACTTCTTCCACCGATCCGGAAATCGATTCTCTATCAACTTCCGAATCCTCAAGCTCTTTAGATGACGATGTAATTGCTTGATCTTGAGAGGGTGAGCACTCCTCTTCTTCTTGAATTGATGATGGATTTTCATGGAGCTTTGCCACTTGGCTCCACAACTCCTTAGCATCCATATAGTCCCCTACCATACACACAATATCATTAGGGACCAAATCAAAAATAAATTTTACTACCTTCATGTTTTTCTCGAAGGCTTGAATTTGATCTTCACTCCATCTCTTCTTTTTGAGGAATCCACCTTTTGGTCCTCTTGGATACTCAAATCCTTCCGTTAATAGGGACCATTCCTTAAGGTCTCTCATCATCAAAAAATCTTCAATTCTTTTCTTCCAAGAATTGAAGCCTTCTCATCCATATAGGGTGTAGGGCACCGGTGTGTTGATGTCCCATCCTAATTATTCTTGGACTTTCATCTTCACCCTCTAGCGTGTTCCCTTAGTTGTTAAACTTCAAGAGCGGCCTGGCTCTAATACCACATGTTGGGGATCGTTGGAACGCTAGAGAGAGGGTGAATAGCATCGTGCTATGCATCGATGGAATTCGTTCGTGATCACGTCTACAAATTTCATTAGCGCAGCGAAAACAAAGATAATAAAGCAATAACGAAAAACACAATCATAAACACAATTATTTAACGTGGTTCGGAACCTCAAGGTTCCTACTCCAAGGTTGAGCTCAACGAGCTCTAGTGATGTACACGCAACCACTAATCACAAATAACTCCTTCTTAGAACAATCCGGAGGTGGAGAAACCTCGTACAATGATTACAAAAGCAATACACGAAAATACAAGCAAAATACAAAGAAATGTAAAGAACACTTTACAAAACTAGGGTTTGAGCGCTTTGCTTGTTGGTTGCTTGGATGAGGTTGAAGGGCCCTGAAATGCACCTGCAAATCACCTTCAAATTGCCCCAAGGAAGCCCCCAAAGAACCAATGCCGAAATCCTCCTCGAGCTCCTCTTTTTACCTGACGTGGATTTCCGTCGATCTGATCGCTATAAGTCACCCGATCGTGATGCCACTATTGTGTGTGAGACAACGCTCAATCCACGCTCTGGAAAAGTTCCAACGGACTCTCACCAATAATCGCCAACATTGGCATGATCGCCAATGGCTACGGAGCATTTTGTGCTCGAACTAAACCAAGAATGATCGCCATCAATGGATCGCTCAATGAGCGATCGCCAGAGCCTTTTCATTTCTAACCGGCATTCAAACTCAAGTCGACTCATGGCAGTCGAACCGGCCATAATGTCAGTCGACTGCCAACCTCAAACATGAGATTTTAACCCAAGTATGGTGCCCCCATACTTGCTAGACCACCCTTAGCCTAGACCTAAGCCTTCTAGCCACCTCCATCAGCCTCGCGCCTCTCGGATCCCTCCAAGTCATCCATGACTTGTTCATCCATTGCGCTAGCCTTCAGGTGCTTCCATTGGCTATGTCATGCTAACGGTGTCTACACCGCAAAGGCACATTGGACTTACGCCGCCAAGACTCCGTTTGGACTTTACGCCACCAACCATTGGACTTATGCTGTCAAGACTCCCGCTTGGACTTTATGCCGCCAATATCAATCCCCTTGGACTTCTCAAATACCAAGACTCAAGCTTGGACTTTCCCTTGCCAACCCATGTTGAACTTTCCATGCCAAGACCCATGCTTGGACTTTTCCTTGCCAACCCATGTTGGACTTTCCATTTGCTAAGACCCATGCTTGGACTTTCCCAAAAACCACATGGTCAACCCTAGTCAACCATCAAAGTCTCCCTCGAGTCAAACTCGAGTCCGGTCAATTATGACCCGGGTCGATTGCTCCAACAATCTCCCCAACATATTAACCGACATTAATGTCAAACATCAATGTTCAAGCTCCATGTCAAACATACTATATCAAACATCAAAACATCACTCAAGTCGAACTCGAGTCTAGTCACCTGGGTCGATTGCACCAACACTTGTACCCTTGTTCTATGCAAAATTTGGAGAAGTTAGAATTCTCAAATTCTCCACCATGATCACTACGGATCTGGTTGATTTTGAGATTCCTTTCATTCTCTACTCTTTTGCTAAAGCCTATGATTATTCCTAGGGTTTCATCCTTATGTTTCATGAAGAATACCCAAGTAAATCTAGAAAAATTATCTACTATAACTAAGCAATATTTACTACCAATTAGAGAAGGAATACTATGACAATCAAATAAATCAACATGCAAGAGTTCTAAAGGTAAAGAGGTACTAAGTAAAGTTTTACCTTTGTGTGATGATTTTGATTGCTTCCCCTCTTGGCATGCATCACACATTTTGTCCTTGAGATACTTGACTTTTGGCAACCCCTTGACTAACTTCATTTTGGCTATTTTGGCAATGTTCTTCATATTGATGTACCCTAGCCTCCTATGCCAAAGTCTCTTCTTCTTTTGCAATAAGACACTTAGTAGAAATGTCAGAAGCATAGGATAAATCAACATAATAAATATTTGATTTCCTAAATCCTACTAACATGCAATCATTTACTTCCTTATGTCTTATGAAGCATTTTGAAGAATCAAATTGAACATCAAAATTTGCATCACATAATTGACTTACACTAAGCAAGTTAAATTTCATATTTTTAACTAATAACACTTTATGAATGGCAAGATTTGGGGATACCTCAATTGTGCCTTTTCTTAGGATCTTAAGTTTACCACTATTTCCAAAAGACACCTTCCCCTTGCTAGTGTGGTTGATGGTGGAAAATTTTCTCTCATCACCGGTCATGTATTTTGAGCAACCACTATCAACAATCCATAAGCTTGGTCCTTCTACCTATACAACATGAAAAATTGCAAGCCTTAGGCACCCAAATTTTAGGACTGATAGCATTAAGTATATAACTTTTGGGGACCCAAGCCTTTTTAGCCTTGCTCCTAATGGTTGGTTTTCTACTAATTAGAGAGGTGAAGGCTACTTCCTTCTCTTTAGGCTTATATCCTATGTCGGCCTTGTTATAAATGGCCCTTTGGTCCCTAAGAATCATATCAAGATATTTGGACCCATTTGTAAACTTTTCTAAACATGCATGTAAATCACCTATTTCTTTCCTAAGTTCATCATTCTCTTTCCTAAGTGTACATGCATCATCACAAGGTGGTTCTACATTTTTAAGTGATTTAATTTCTACTTTTAAGTCCTTAATTCTATTTTTTGATCTATTTAAGGCATTTTGAAGGCATGCAATGGTTTTATAAAGTAACTCTATCCTAGGGGAGTCTCTTACCTCATCATCACTTGATGATGATTCGTCGCTTGAGGATGAGGATGAAGACTCCTCACTTGAGCTTCCGGTTTCCTCCTCCAAGGCCATGAGAGCTAGGTTCCGGGTGGCATGACACATTTCTTCATCATCGGAGGAGTCCTCCAAACTTAGTGTCTCCCACGTTTGTGCCACCATTGCCTCCTTCTTCTTCTTCTCCTTCTTTTCCTTCTTCTCCTTATGCTTCTTTTCCTTCTCCTCCTTCTTTAAGTCCAGACAATTTGGCTTGATGTGCCCCTTTTTATTGCAACCATAGCAAATAACATTAGAGGAAGGAATTGAACTACTAGAAGACTTACCTCTTGAGGATTGGAACATCCTCCTCACATCCTTCAAGGTGAGCTTCCTTGATCTCCCACCAAATCTCTTTACATAGTGAGCTACCTCACTTGTCGATAGTTCTTCATCACTACTAGATGCCTCCTCGTCGGATTCGGATGAAGAAGAGATCCCTCCTTTCTTTCTTCTTCTTCTCCTTTTTACCTACAAAAAGAGCTAAACCTTTCTCTTTTGATGAAGTGTTAGCTTGCTCATGCAACTCAAATTCACAAAAGAGTTCATCTAATTTAACCAAAGAAAGATCCCTAGAGACCTTATAGGCATCTACCATTGAAGCCCACAAGGTTGTTCTAGGGAAAGCTTGAAGAATGTACCTCACAAGGTCTCAGTTGTCGACCTTCTCACCTATCACATGTAGTCCGTTGACTACTTCCTTGTAGCAATCGTGCATTTGGCTTATGGTCTCATTGGTCTTCATGGCAAAGCTTTAGAGTTGGCCTATCAAGAGATCTCTCTTGGCTCTTCTTGTTTCCTCGTTCCCTCATTGAGCTCAATTAGCTTCTCCCAAAGCTCCTTTGCCGATTCAAAAGGCCCCACCTTACTTAGTTGTTCTTTGGACAAACCACATTGAAGTGTGGTTGTTGCTTTGGCGTTAGCTTGAGCCTTCTTGGCCATGTCCCTCGTCCAATCCTTGGTTGGTATAGGCACTCCGTGTTCATCGACCAGCTTCTTGAATCCGTCTACAACACTAAATCAATTATCAATATCATTCATAAGGTAGTATTCCATCCTACCTTTCCAGTAGCCGAAGTCGTTGCCATCAAAGAATGGAGGCCTCACCGTGCTATACCTCTCTTGAAAAGCCATTATACTCCGGTTAATGGTTAGATCTTCCGACGCGATCCGAGCTCTGATACCACTTGTTGGGGATCCTTGGAAACCTAGAGGGGGGTGAATAGCCTCTTTTTCGATTTCTACAAAAAGGTTAGCAGAAGCAAAAACAAGAAGCTAAATGGAATTAAGAGACAAACAAATACAATCGCTAACAAGGAAGCCTTTACGTGGTTCGGAGATAACGCCCCTACTCCACAACGATCCTTAAGGTGGATCAACCCAAATCGATCTTCACTAAGAAGCTTTCTCTTTTACAAAAACCCTCCTCTTCTTACAAAAGATGAAGATGAAGATTAGAGAGGAGGAGGGGAATTAAAACACTTAGAAAGCTTAGGAAATTCATGGGAGCTTGAGAGAATGATCATAATATAAGAACTAGCCATCTCAAGCACCCCAAGCCCTCTTTTTATAGAGAGAGGGTTGTTTTTCCCATTGGACCATGATCAGTCGACTAATGTACAACATCAGTCAGCCTTCCGACGAGGCAAATCCAGAGAGATATGACCACCATTTCCATGCTGATCGATCGATCACTTCATCAGTCAACTAATGAAGCGATCAGTCGAGTGATCCTCGCGCGGAGTCGAGTGAGACTCCATTATGTGCCCGTCGTCGACTTGATCAGTCAACTGTTGGTATTGGCAGTCGACTGATTACGACATTAGTCGACTGATCATCAGGGTTTTAGCCTGATTCAGTCGAGCACCTTATCAGTTGACTACTACATCGTATCAGTCAACTGATACTTGTCAAGTATGAGTAATTCATACTTGAATTGACTCCCTAGACCTAGACTTAACCTTCTAGCTCTTCCTTTAGCCTTATGCCTCCAGGATCCCTCCGAGTCCGCGACTTGTTCATCCTTTGCGCTGGCTTCCAAGAGCTTCCTTCGGTTTCATCATGTCTTGGGTTTCTCTTCGCCAAAGTACGCTTGAACTTTACGCCACCAAGACTACATGCTTGGACTTACGCTGCCAAGACTTTCCTTTGGACTTCCTTTGCCAAGATCCGCTTGGACTTTATGCCGCCAAGACTACATGCTTGGTCTTACGCCGCCAAGCCCTTTACTTGGACTTCTTTTGCCAAGATCACACTTGGACTTTTCTTTTACCAAGTCTTTATACTTGGATTTTTCCTGTCACTTAAACATGTTCACAATTAGATCACAAAACATTGCCTAACTTAGATGATTATCCAAACATCAAAACATATAAATGCTTGGGGCATTGTTGCACTAATAGCTTCCCTTCTCTTCCTCCATGTGACACCATACTAGAGTGAGGACCATCGACAACCCTCTAAACCACAACCTTTAGAATCGAATTTCGAACAATAACGTCCACCGAATAGATCGGTACTCGAATCTCAGTATGTCCCTGTGGGATCGATAAATCTTTATTACTTGACGACACTCGTGTACTTGCGGACGTTAAGCGCGAGCACGCGCTTCGAGCCCTCGACAGTCTCTGTCGCGAGATTTGACGTCGCATTCACGTGCATTATTTTTCCAGTAGCTACTTGGTCTCAAAGGGGTACTTTAATGATATTTCATCTTTTTTTTCTTCTTTTCTTTCTCTCTCTTTTTTTTTCTATTCTCTATTTTTTTAAAAAAAAATCTTCTTCTTTTTTTTTCTGCTAACTTTTTCTTTTAAACTCCTAAGATGAATGTTTCTCCAGTAACTAAGAATTGCGAAAGTCTCCATGGAAATTTGAGTACTAGTCTGATATGGGGTAAACCCTTTTTTGATACCTTTACCTCATTGGTCGTGTAAAAAGTGAAACAAGGTTCTTATCAAGTAGGCCAAAAGGACCTTTACCGATCTAACTAAGTTCAGTTATACTACTCTGAATAGAGAACCAACAGATTATCAATATAAAGAAATATTCTCAAAAAAGTATGCTAACAATGCAAGGAAATATGCGTAGAAAGTACTACAAAATTATGGTAAATAGAAAAAGAAACATACAAAGCTACCCCCCCCCCCCCAAAAAAACTTAAAATATGCATTGTCCTTAATGTATAGAAGGGTAACATTAAAGTAAACTATTCAGGAGAAGGAGGTGGAAAGAAATAACTTTGTGAAATGTGCCAATGGTACATGGCATCGATATCTACCTCTGAGCACTGAGTTCGGTCTGTGACTCCCTTAGGTTTGTGTAGTGCATCCAGGAAAGACTGAATCCCAACATATGCATCATCAGAAGTGCTAGTACCAACATAAGAAGAGCCACCAAAAGCAAAAGGATGTCTAGGAGGGTTGGTCCTAACGGGCAATACTGTAGTGGACTCTAAGGGGTCAAGAACAGGTGCTTCATTGGTCATGAGCCAGTTGGCTTAGTTCCTTATTATTATTCGATCAGGATTTGGAAGTGGTAATGGAAAATGATCTTGTAAGACTAAACAATATCTACCTTCATCTCTAGTGATCATTCTCATGGTCATACATGCATCTAAGTCAATCTTGGGGCTATTTAGAATTGACTCTAATCCATCAAGATTACACCTCAAGGCCAATGTTATTTGAGTTATTAGACCTCCAACTAAGATTGATCCTGTCAAACTTTTACCTATTTTTATCAAATGCCTAATAAAATATGAGCCAGTATGGATATTTACATTATTAATCATTGCCCATAGAATAATCAATTCACTTTGGCGGACTACACCTTCACTATCTCCTCGACCAAAGATCATATTATCCATTACCCTATGGAGGTACCTAAAAATTGGGTTATGGAGGTTTGAAGATTTAAATCTAGAAGGATCATAACTTTCTATGCCTCTTGAAATTTCTCCCCAAAATACAAAGTCTTGAAATCCTTTAGGTAATCTCCTTTCTCCTCCACATGATAAATAATAAATATTATTAAATTCTTTGATCGTCCATGTGTACTCATTATTAAACATTCTAAAAGTAATTTTTCCTTCTTCACAATTCCTGTGGGATAAGATCTTGGCTTCTACTGAACTCAAAAATTCTAGGGTTATTTTTGGGTAAGTAGGGTAACCTATATTCATAAGTCCGGTCCATCCAACTCTACTAATCATCCAGTTAATATTATCCCTAAATCCTAAGGTTTCAATGGCATAGTTATCAATATACCAGGTGCTAACCATTTTTCTTTTAACCAAAATATCAAACCTAGCCCTATAATAAGCATTACAAAAAATAATACCATAAAGATTGTCGTTACCCTCATCGTGTGCCCTATGCCTTGGATTTGGATTATTGGCAGTGGAAGCGGTGACGGATGTGGTGGTGGTGTTTCTTCTTAGCCTTTTAAACATGGTGAGGCTTTTGATCTTTGAATTTGGCTCGAGAAACTCATAAATAGGAGGAATGTTGCCAGAAAATTATCTCCGTATGTTGAAAATTTCAGATTTTGCTTGAAAATTTCATAAAAGTGGCTGCAACTCCTCATAATAGTGTTCTAGAACTCGAAAATTGCCTCGAGGTCCTAGATTATCTTGGAGAAGGCTCAATCTTGAGTTGAAAGAAGAGATTTGTCTAGAAAACGGTTGGAAAAGGTTGTTGAAGCAAGTTTGAGACCCAAATATCTGGATCTTCATTTTAAATGGTTGTTATGTCTTTGTCGATCCTCAAGGAAGCTCATTCTTGGCTTGGAGAAGGCTGAAACAACTTGGATCTTCATCAAAGATGAAGGAGGATGGCTGGTGGGAGAGTTTTGGTGAAGAAGATGCGATTTTTGCCTTGGCATGATCGTGCCAAGCCCTATATGTGGCTGTATTGACCATGCAACACGCCCGTGCCAAATAGCACGAGTTGGGTGGGTCAGCTTCTACCCGTAATTTTTTTTTTAGAACCTGAAATAGAAAATTCAAACGTAAGTACAAAGAATGGAAATTGCGAAAAGAAAATTATGAAAAACTAAATATGGGGTTGCCTTCCAAGAATCACTTGTTTTAGGTCTTTAGCTCGACCCTTGTTTCTTCTAACCTGGTTCAAAGTTGATGTTCCTTACTTGTCTTAAGGGGTTGCATATGTCGTAATCGATTGAGTAAGGATGCCCATCGACTCTGGGCTATAGCTTAAAGATTTCTTCTATCGAATATTGACACACTTTTTGTGGAAGGCTTGCATCATCCTGCAAGTGAATTCTCTGATAATTATTGGATTAGGATTGGAAAGGTTAAATTGGATCCTATCATTTTCCATTCCTAAAATAATTTCTTATTTTTCACATCAATAATAGCTCGAGTGGAAGATAAGAAGGGTCTCCCTAAAATAATAGGGGTTTCAGTAGTGTGACCCATATCTAAGATAAGAAAGTCAGTAGTTATTGTAAATCTTCCTACTACCACTGGGATGTCTTCTAGCCTGCCTAAGGGATGCCTCATTGTTTCATCGGCTAATCGTAAGGTCACATTTGTTGGTTTTAATCCTTTTAGCCTTATTATTTCATAAAAGGAAGATGGTATGAGATTCATGACAAACCCTAGGTCACATAGAGCTATATCGAAATCAAAATCATAAATTGCACATGGAATTATAAAGTCACTTGGATCATCAAGTTTAAGAGGAGATTTGTGTTGGTGCAATCGGCCCAGGTCACGATTGACCAGGACTCGAGTTTAACTCGAGTGATGTTTTGATGTTTCGGCAAAAACATATGACAATGTGATTGTCATGGGAAAGTCCAAGTGGGACACTTGGCATTTGGGAAAAGTCCAAGCATGGGTCTTGGCAAGGAAAGACCAAGTCATGGGTACTTGGCATGGAAAGTCCAACATGGGTTGGCAAGGGAAAGTCCAAGCTTGAGTCTTGGCACTTGAGAAGTCCAAGGGGTTTGGTATTAGCGGCGTAAAGTCCAAGCAGAAGTCTTGGTGGCGTAAGTCCAATGTGCCTTGGTAGTGTAGACACCGTTAGCATGACATAGCCGATGGAAGCACTTGAAGGCTAGCGCGATGGATGAACAAGTCATGGATGACTTGGAGGGATCCGAGAGGCGTGAGACTAATGGAGGTGGCTAGAAGGCTTAGGTATAGGCTAAGGGTGATCTAGCAAGTATGGGGACACCATACTTGGGTTAAAACTTCATGTTTAAGGTGTGTCAGTCGACTGATTGGACGAGCAGTCGACTGATCGTGTGATAAGTCGACTGATGCTCAGATTTTAGGGCACAGAATGGAGTCTCACTCGACCACTGGGATAAGCAGTCGAGTGATGCTTCATCAGTCGACTGATGTGTATGATCAATCGACTGATGTCCTAGCCGTTGGATTTTTCCAGCGTGGATTACACCGTTGTCTCACAGCAACAGTGTGATCAGTCGACTGATGGTCCCGAGCAGTCGACTGATCGACCTTTTCCAGCACAGGTTGAAGCTATAAAAGGAGCTCGTGGTGGAGGAAAAGGTAGTGATTTTCTTGTGCGAAATTAAAGGGGAAAGTTGGTGCTTTCTAGTCCTTCAAAGCTAGTTCAAGGCAATCAAAGATCAAGCAATCAAAAGCTCTTGTAAAGTGTTTTCCTTTACTTGCATTTGTATTTCATTATCGTATTTGCTTGTATCTATTTGATTATTGTTGTAATCATCTTGTACGAGGTTTCTCCGCCTCCGAATTGTTCTGAGAAGGAGTGTTTATTAGTGGTTGCATGTGCATCACTAGAGCTCGATCCATGGAGTAGGAACCGTGTGGTTCCGAACCACGTTACATACTCGTGTTCTTGTTGTGTTTGTCGTATTTCGTTATTGTATTATTTCTATTTCCGCTGTATACTAACGAAATTGTAGAGACGACCACGATCGAATTCCAACTACGAACTAATTCTACGCTATTCACCCCCCTCTAGCGACTTCAAATATCCTACAATTTGTTTAGAGGTATCATGTTTTTTTCTTCTTCCATAGTGATGGCTACATAGTCCTTGAATTCTCTTTTTTTTTCCTCTATTTCAAAGTAGACCGCAGGGGCTTCAGGATTACTTTCGTTGCATCCTTCTATGGGGTTGATTTCTGGCTTTCCTAGGAATCTTCCTGGTGCTCTTGCTGATGAATTTGTTATTTGCACCACCTGAGTTTCCAATATTTTAGCATGGTTAGCTAAGTTGTCGACCTGGATTACAAGTTGTTGGATTGCTTTGTTAGTTTTTTTGTGTTGTTGATCTGAATTTATCATATGTTGTTAGAACTCATGGTTACTGGCAGTTTAGGATTGAATAAAATTTTCAATCATCTTTTCTAAGTTAACTATTTACCCTTGTTGATGTCCTTCTGGTTGTCCTAGATTATTATGATTAACTTGGTTCTGATTATTCCGGTATGAAAAGTTATGATGATTCCTCCACCCTGGATTATAGGTGTTGGAATATGGATTGTTCATGGGGTGTTGGTTGAAATCATTGATGCCATCAATATGATCCACAGATGTTGAAAGCCCTATTTCACAATTTTGTGTCGAATGTCTTAGAACGCCACATATCTCACAAGAAATATTAGTAGAATTAAAAGCATTAAGGTTGAAATGTGCAAATTTTTTATATAGGTTATCTACTTTGGCTACCAATAGATCTAAAGAACTTACCTCATACTTACCTTGCATCTGAGTTGAGTTCCCTCGTTTTGTAGCCCATTGGTGGTGATTGAGAGAAACGCTTTCGATAATATCAAATGCTTCATCTAACGTTTTATTCATTAGAGCCCCACTTGTGGTAGAGTCTAAAGAGGTTTTTGTAGAATGAGATATACCATTGTAGAATGTGTGGATGATTAGCCATCTTTCGAGCCCATGATGGGTGCATTGTTGCAGTAATCCTTTGAAATAGTCCCAAGCTTCGTAAAGCGACTCTCCATATTTTTGTGAGAAGTTTGTGATTTGATGACAGAGGTTTGCAGTCTTACTTGGGGGAAGTATTTATTGAGGAATTTCTTCTCAAGCTGGTCCCATGTCATGATGCAGTCTGTGAGGAGAGAATGTAGCCAGGCTCTTGCCTTGTCTTGAAGTGAGAAAGGGATAACCTTAACCTGATAGTGTCTGTAGAAGCCCCATTAAATTTTGGAGTTTTACAAAATTCTAAAAATACCTCTAGGTGCAAATCAGGGTCTTTTGTAGCTCCTCCTCTGAACTAATGTTGTTGTATCATGGATAGTAATGCTGATTTTAGTTCGAAGTTGTTTGCTTCGATAAGATGTCATCGTATGCTTGACCTTAGCCCTCTTGTAGTTGGGGATGCATAGTTCTTCAAAGGTTTACTTTCCTCCTGTGTTGTCATAGCAGTAGATTGTGTTTCGTTAAGTAGTCTCTGGAGTCTTTGCCTAGCAAGGAGAGTTCTTTCTATCTCATGATCTTCTTCTATTAGTTCTCCTTGTCCAGTTAATATGTGCATAAAACAAGAAAAGTACTCCAAAGAAAGTGATTAATGATAATGAAAGTGAAAAGGATAAAATAAAGTTAAGAAAAGAAAATAAATAAAAATCTAGATTAACCTAATTGCAAATTAGCTAATATTAATGTAGTCTCCGAACACGGTGCTAAAAACTTGATGTGGTCGTGATCCGCAAGTGCACGACTGTCGTCAAGTAATAAAAATATTGATCTCACAGAGGCTTTGTCAAGTACTAGTTGTTTTCAAAGGAAGATTATCTAGAAGAATTAATTGGTTGAGTAATGGTTAAGAAAGGAAGATCAGAGTAAAAAATTGCTTTTGAGATGTATCTTAGGATGTCGATTTTGCTGCTATATCAGTTATCAAGGAGAGATTCTCAAGTATTGGTGTGTATTCATAATGGAGATATGTTCTAAGGTAATCAATATCCTCTCTCGAGATCATAATGATATATTACGTAGACATGATTCCTACTTCCCCTACATTCGAGCTCAAGCAACCGTGTTGCCCAGAATCTTGTCACTAGATTCAGGCAAGTCAAAACCTTTGTTCTACCACCGGTGAATCATAAGAACGTGGCTAAGTAAATCATTGATGCTCTTAAAGTCCACGAGGGGTTTAATTACTTTCACGATGTTCGTTCATAGATAACCTTTGTCGCTGCAAGAACTTCTCACTAGAACCCCGCGAAGTTATCTAGACTTTAATCGTTACTTGTAACTAATTCCTCACGTTCAATTCTATGGATTCGGGGTCTCGGTTCATGGCTAAGTACGTCCCTTAACCCCTAAGAACATACAGAAGAGTGGCTAACAATTACCTAATGTTAATCCAAAAACATGCGATAGAGCTAAATCACGAAATACATATCAATATATAAATAGAATCATCCAAGAAAACATGACATAGGGCTACTCCCTAATCCTAGGACCAAGGAGAATTACTCCATAGTTGGGAAAGAAGAAGACATTGAAATATATATAGACATCCGATACTAGAAGATAATAAGAATAAAACTTAGACTAGTCGGCGTCGTAGCATCTTCTTCCTGTCTTGGAGTTACTCCTCCTTGAGCCCTCTGAATCCCTTTCTCTAAATCTCCTTCCTCTCTGAATGAATGAATATTTAAAATAATACAAAATAATCTGAATTCCTTTCTCCTTGGCCCTGGGGTCTTTTTATAGCTTTTTTTGGAGAGAAAATCAGGAAATTAATTGCATGAAATTCAGAATAGCCTTGAGAAAAATCGAGATTTCAGTTATCCCCTGACACTGTCGTGCCATTTGGCATAGCCTGGGCGTGTCAGGTGTTGTGGAGACCTGACACACCTCAGAATCAAGTGTGTTGAAGAAGCTGAGCATGGGCATGCCCCCTGGCATGCCCTGGGCATGTTGGACATTGGGAAGTCTTGAAAATAGGCATTGTGGCCCCGTTTCATCGTGGTTTTCCTCCAATGCTCTATTATGCCTTCTTTTGTCCCTCCTGAGAGTAAAAATAGAGAAACCATAGTTATCCAAACTAAAAGTGAAATATGAAAGTAAATGCTATGTTTTATTCATGCTATGAGAATCAAATGCTAGAAAAACATGCTAAATAAAACCCTAAAATATGCATGTGATTCACACTCATCATAAGGCAATCAAGTGATTTTTGATTTCAGTCGATTGCTAAAGCTGATTTTGGCTGAACAAGGTTTGTCTAACCATGTATCAGCTATTTTATGTTACCCTAACATCTTCTAACCCTAGGAAATGCTTTGGAAAGCATTGGAAGGGTGAAATAATCATTGAAAATGATTAAGAGAATTATTTAGGATAGAGTATTGAATTTTAAGGGAGGTTAAAGTTCAAGTTTGATCTTTTACCCTTATTTTCGATGGTTTCAGTTTTCTATAGGCTTAGGAACTCTCCAAGGACATTGTTGGATCAATGGTCAAGGGGAGCAAGACTTTAGGGGAGTGTGTCCATTTAGGGATGATGGATGCAATTTTGACCAAAAGGAAGAAGTGAGGGTTTAGTAAATCTTCATTATGGTTTGCTTCTCGTTTAGTTATATGTGATTTGTCACTAGCAAAATTGAAGGCATCCTAGATGTATTTGGACCAAGGGGGAGAATGTAGGATCTCTTTGAGAGATGAGCCATTGAAAATCTTGGTTGGCTTTTTGATGTATGCCAAAGGGGGAGAAGTGAGGTTTAAGTTAGGTAAACCTTCACTATGCTTTGGCATTGGAAGAGTTAAGTTGGGTTATTGTTAGCCAAACTTAAAGGTATTGTCAAACATCAAAAAGGGGGAGATTGTTGGAGCAATATGCCCCGGATCAATGTTGACCAAACTCGAGTGGGGCTCATGAAGTGTTTTGATGTATGACAATGGATTTTACCATTGTTTGACTATACGGGTTTGACCATATATTGACCATATGACTAGTTGATGATTGGGATATTCAAAGTCATATGGGGGGAATTATTTGGGGGAGATTGCTGGAGAAATCAACCTCAGAAGTTCAAGTTTGGATACTTGACATGGAAAGTCCAAGAATGGTCTTGGCATGGAAAGTCTAAGTCATGGGCACTTGGCAATGGTAAAGTCGAAAGGTGTCTTGGCACCATAAGTCTAAGCATGTAGTCTTGGCGGCATAAGTCCAAGTGGATCTTGGCAAGGAAGTCCAAGGGTGAGTCTTGGCAGTATAAGTCCAAGCATGGAGTCTTGGCATCGTAAAGTCCAAGCAAACCTTGGCAAAGGAGGAACCCAAAGCATGACCAAATCGAAGGAAGCTTTTGAAGGCAAGCGCAAGGATGAAGGAGTCATTGACTCAGAGGGATCCTATAGGCGCAAGGCTGATGAAGAAGCTAAAAGGTTTAGTTTAGGCTTAGGGTGTATTCTCAGGTATGAATTAGTCATACTTGAGGTGTACTAGTCGATTGCATTTTAGACCAGTTGACTGGTCTCGAGTGTTCGGCACTCAAGTGTCCAAAAGGTTTGAATAGAAGCTCGATGACGATCATTGTGTTTGATAGCAGCTGATTGACTAGCCTTGCGATTATTTGCTAGGGTCTAACGATCGTTGGACTTAAGTGTCAAGGCATAGATTTTGCGATTCGCTGGACTTCACGATCATTCTTTGGTATGACCAGTCGACTAGTCAAGTATCCATTAAGTGGTGATGATCATGATCAGTCTTCATCAGAAGTTGTTGGATCCGATCAACAGTAACACCAGTCGACTAGAGTCAGACTCAACGGGTAGAATTTCTCAAACTCTATAAAGAGAGGCTTGGGGAGCTTGGAGATGGCTAGTGCTCTAATTCTAAACGTTCATACCAAGCTCTCCAAGCCTTCCTTTTAGTTTTCTAAGCTCTCTAACCTCTTCTTCCTAATCTTATTTCAAATCTTGTAAGAAGAAGAGTGTGATTGTAAAAAGGCTTCTCCACCTTGGTGTGATCATCAAAAGGAGAAACTCTAGTGAAGGCTTGAAGGAGTGATCCACCTTAAGGATCGTCGTGGAGTAGGAGTTTCATCTCCGAACCACGTTACATCCTTGAGTTAGCATTATATTCATTCTCATTGTTTTCGTTTTCAATTGTGTTCTTTGTTTTGCTTCCACTAACAATTCTTATAGAAAACAAAAAAGGGCTATTCACACCCCCCCCCCGCTAGCTATCTATGGATCCCCAACACTTGGCTACCTCAAAAGTTACAATGTATTATGCCTCCGTGGTAGAGTTAGCAATGGTCTCTTGCTTGGAACTTTTCCAACTGACCGCACCTCCATTCAAGGTGAATATGTATCCAGACTGAGATTTGGAATCATCCTTATCCGTCTGGAAGCCAACATCAGTATACTCGTGTATTACCATATCACCTCCTCTATTACCAAGAAAAAATCCTTAGTTCTTCGCAAGTAATTAAGGATTATTTTGATAGCCACCCAATGATCCATACCTAGATCCGATTGGTATTGGCTCGTGACACTCAGAGTGTATGATACATCGGACCTAGTACATAACATAGAATACATGATCGATCCTATAACTGATGCATATGGGATCTGTCTCATGCAAATCCTATCGTCTTCTTTGTCTGGACACATAGACTTCGAAAGGTGAATCCCATGTCTCATGGGAATAAAACCTTTCTTGGATTCAGACATGCTTAACCGCTTTAGTATTATATTTATATATGTAGACTGCGAATGACCAAGCAATCGATTCGATTTATCTCTATAGATCTTAATCCCCAAAATGTAGGTTGCTTCTCCCATGTCTTTCATGAAGAACATTTAGATAATTAGACCTTAACTGTTGAAGGACAGAAATATCATTTCCTATAAGCAATATGTCATCGATATATAGGACTAGGAACACGATTGCACTCCCACTAACTTTTTTGTACACACAGGGTTCATCTGGATTTTGTGAGAAATCAAACTATTTGATTGCCTCATCAAAATGGATATACTAGCTCATGGATGCTTGAATTCAATCCATAAATAGATCTCTGAAGTTTGCATAATTTGTTCTTATCAACAGACGTAAAACCCTAAGGTTGGATCATATATACATCCTCAGTTAGATTTCTGTCATATCTCATAATTATAATGAGTTGCTATGGTCAAGAGCATCAGAATGGATTTAAGCATAGCTACTAGTGAAGAATTTTGTCATAGTCAACACCTTGTCTTTAACGATACCCTTTCGCCACTAATGTAGCCTTATCAGTAATTACATGACCATCCATGTCGATTTTCTTCTTGAAACATAGGCTAGCAGCATTCTAATTGATTCAAGTCTTGCTACAAGTGGATATGTTACATCATAATCCAACCCCTCTATTTGACTAAATTCTTTCGCTACTAATCTAGCTTTATTCCTTATAACTTCACATTTGTCATCAAGTTTATTCTGAAATACCCTTCTTGTTCCTATGATTGTTTTTCCTTTAGGTCGGGGTACTAATTCCCAAATTTGACTCCTAGTGAATTGAGCTAACTCTTCTTGTATGAAAATGATCCAATTTGGATCAAAAAGAGCTTGTTCTATGGTTTTAGGTTCGATTTTAGATATGAGTGAAATCTGACTTACATTTCTATAGGATGCACGAGTTCGAACTCCTAGATTTGGATCACCAAATACTTGGTTAATTGGATGATTAATTTATACTCTAGATTGGTTTGGATTAGGATTTATGCTTGATTCATATTGTGGATTAGGTTCAGGTCTAATTTCATTTTCTAAGTTTTTGTTGTCTAATTCAATGTCTACTTCGGATTATGTAGGATTGTTTTCTTCATTAAATACTACATTAATTGTTTCTTCAATTTTTAAGGATTCATTTTTATATACCCTATAGGCTTTACTTGTGGTTGAATATCCTAGAAATATGTCGGTAGTTGTTTTAGAGGTAAATTTTCCTAAGTAATCTTTTGTATTTAGTATGTATACCCTACATCCAAAGACTCTAAAGTACTTAATGTTAGGTAATTTTTCATAGTATATTTCATAAGAAGTTTTATGGTGTCGTTTAATTATTAAGGTTCTATTTTGGACATAGCAAGTAGTATTGACTGCTTCTGCCCAAAACGTATTAGGTAAACTATATTCGTTCAACATGGTCCTAACAACCTCTTGTAGGGTTCTATTTTTTCATTCAACTAACCCATTTTGTCGAGGGGTCCTAGGTTTTTGAATTTGAGCTTCATAAACTTCAGTCAGTCTCTGGTCATATGTCTAGAGCACCCACTGTCTAACATCCATTGATCTTACACATATAGTAGTTGGATCGGATATTGGAATTTTAAATCGATTTAGAAGTTTTTTAACCAAAGATTCATCTCACCCTTTCTACATGATCAATCATGTTAACCTTATATGTTTTGTGAGATGATTTTAATTTTAGTTAGTTAATTTTAATGATTTGAAAATTAATTAACCTTGAGTTAGATTCGGATTTAACCTTTAGTTAGTTAAGTGAATATTTCAAAAGAGGACTTCCAGGTCGTGGCGAGGCACAGAGGCCTTCTTTGATCGGAACAATGACCACTTCCTTAGACAAAGTCAACTTAAGAAATTGTACACTTAATTTACTTTAGGGTTAAATCCTAGTCTAACTAGTTTAAGATGTGGTGAGGTAGCTTTAATCGGTTCCACTTAGCCAAGTGCACCAAGCTAGATACTCCTTATCTAATTGGATAGCGAGACTTGTTTTCCTAATGTACTATCATTTCATCGCGTCCTGATACTATGTTGTCAAGATTAATTAACCATTAGTCCTATCTAACCGTTCTAAATTAAGCAAATAATAACTAACTAGGCATGCAAAACTAAATTAATCAAGTAATTGAGCACACAAATTTAGTATTGGCTCCCCCTAGATCATTGAATCGATATGGTTTATCCACATAGTGGATTTGATCTTTGGAAACCCAATACTTAGTTGAACCTAGTTGCAATGTTAAAACAGTCTTAGGGACTCATGCTTGGATTCTTCTACCATTACGATTTATGATTGACATATATGTTCTATTTGTTGTCCTAAACCCAAGTTCGGCCTTATTGTACATGGCTCTTTGCAATCCAAGAAGTAGGTCAAGACTCTTAGATCCCAACATGAACCTTTCCAATGACTTCCTAAGCCCTTGAACTTGCCCTTTCAAGAGTCTTCCTCAAGTTTTTTAACTTGAGTTGAGTTTTCCTCCTAAACTTGACTAATTGAAGGGGTTAGGGTAGCCTTATGCTTAAGAAGTTTAACCTATTTAAGCAATGACTTGACTTTAGACTCGGATTTAGTTAATTTTTTATTAAAAAATTTAATGGCATCATATAGGGTGTTAATTAATGATCGACTTACCTTGATTGATTCTTTTGTACCAGATACGAATCTGTGGCTTGTCTTGAATTTGGGCTCGGTGTCAAATCTGGAATTGTACTCGGACTTGTTGTCGGTTTCAGGCTTGGACTCAGACTTTGTCGGTCTTGCCATGAAAGCCAAGTTGTTGACTTGGTCTTCTTCTTCCTCCGATGATTCCTCCCATGTTGCGTTGAGTGCTTTCTTGATTTGCGATTTCTTGTTCTTTAGCTTCGGACATTTGGACTTGAAGTGCACCTTCCTATTGCACTCGTAGTACTTGTAGCTTTAACTTGTGTTGGGTTTCTTCTCCGTCGTTGGCTTGGTTGGTTGCCTTCTACGCTTGATCATCTTTCGAACTATATTGACTAGTTCGGTCTCCACCTCTTCGTCTAACTCTGATTCAGACTCATCTTCTTCGGGTGGAGGCTTGATTTTCCCTTTTCTTTGACCTGCAATCAATGCTATACTTTTCTTGACTGGGGCTGAGTTAGACTGTTCATGCAATTCAAATTTTGAAAATAATTCATCTAACCTAATTTTAGAAAGATCTCTAGAAACTTTGTAAGCATCAACCATGGATGCCCACAAAATAGTCCTAGGGAAAGCCTTAAGAGCATACCTTATAACGTATCGATTTTCTACTTTTTGTCTAATAGAGTGGAGGTCGTTCATGATGTCTTGGATCCGAGCATGAAGTTGAGCGGTCGTCTCATTGTCCTGCATTTTTAAATTAAACAATTTATTGAGAAGTAAGTCTCGTTTACATACCTTAGTGTCGGTGGTTCCTTCATGTAATTTGGTGAGCCTATCCCAAAGGTCCTTGGCACTAATGAAGGGGTTGAC
This sequence comes from Wurfbainia villosa, assembly GCA_025175895.1. Classification (NCBI taxonomy): domain Eukaryota; kingdom Viridiplantae; phylum Streptophyta; class Magnoliopsida; order Zingiberales; family Zingiberaceae; genus Wurfbainia; species Wurfbainia villosa. Next base: position 74,990,870 of record CM046000.1, on the reverse strand, counting down.
GCAGTTGAGTTCCTCCTTGGACAATCCACATTATAAGATCTGAGTTGCTCGGCTTCGATTTGCCACTTCATTGCGTTGGTCCACTTGTCATAGTCCAATGGTTCCCCTTGGTCATTGGTCGTAAAGCAAAGCCAATTTGGATGACAATCCATATCTCGACTTTTGTTTTTAAAAAACACTCCATCTGACCCTTCCAATAGTGGAAGTCATCTCTGTTAAAGAACGGAGGTCGGACGGTGTTATATCCCTCAAGGTGGGCTATTTAAATACCTCGCAAAAACACGAACAACAAAAGAAAATCCAAGACTTGGTCTTGGATTAGTAGTGTAGGAAATAACTTTAAACGATAAAAACACAAAAAGAAAAGTGCTCGACTGGTGATTGCACCGAATCTGAGCGCCCCCGCTCTGATACCAAATGTTAAATCGCCAAAGATGCTAGAGGGGGTGAATAGCATATTTGAAAAACTTTCTTTTCTTTTAAAAACAAAACTTCGCAGTGGAAAACACAAACAAAAACTCACTTTATTTTTACTTGGTTCACAGCCAAACAATTGTTAGTCCAAGGCCCTATGATCCTTGATCGCTTCCGAAGGGCAAACACTAAAATCTCTTCCTCGTTGGAGGTAAGAGATAAGACGGTTACAAGAGAGGTAGAGGAAGAGGTAACAAACCTACCTCTCATCTTATCAAGTAATAAGTAAGAAACAAAACTAAACAAAGTACCGTCTTAAGAATTTGAAGGAGAAGAGCTTTTGTCAACATTACGACATTGTTGCGAGAACTTGGATTGATGGAGCACTTGAGAACTTTTTTTTAATCAATGAGGGGTGTCTCACCCCTTCTTTTATAGCTTTTCCAAACCCTAGCACATTCAGATCTAGATCTGGATCTAGATCTAGATAAAACCTTATCCGTAAATCTTATCCTTGAGGTGGTACTTGGTCCTTCTCATGCACATCAGTCGACTGATCCTATTGGCAGTCGACTGCCCCAGTCGAATGCTACACTTGAGAATCCAACTTGGCACCTACAACATAAGATTAGCATAGATAATGCATAATGACATGCAGTGTGACAATCCTAGATTGTCTGATCTCGACTTCAGCCTTCCTCTGGAAGCCTTAGTCATATCATTGCCTACGGAGGTTCCCGTATTGAGGACGTGACTTATCCTCTCCACACACAGTTCTTACCTTTTTTACCTTTGGTCCTTCTGACCTGTCGCTTAGTTTTCGATCACTTGACCACCGAGGTTTCTCCTTCTGAGACTCTCCTGGCATCACCCGACCACTGAGGTTTCTCGTCCCGAGATTCTCCTAGCATCTTTGACCTTAGCAAAGTCTAATACATTATCTCCACACTTAGCATAGCATATGAGATAACAAAATATCTTAACTTTTAATCTTTTCCATTATCAAAATCCTAAATTCGATTATCTGGTGCCCCTGCACCAACATGACCCACTAGCAACAACTTCTCCACCTCCTCCACTATTACTTTGTCCTTCTTCAGTCTGAAGTGTTGCTTCTTCTGTTTGATGAGGTGAGCTCCCTGAGTGACATTTAGACAATGTTCAGCAATCCTTTGGTCAAACCCCATTAAGTCGTGTACGTCTTTAGCAAAGACATTCATGTTCCTCCGAAGGCAGGCAATGAGATCTCCTTTCACATTCAGCTCCCCAACCACTCAAGTCACCTTCCCGTCAGAAATTTTCACGGGTTCTCCTTCGTCCAAAGTACCCCTCTTTTGGATGACCACTTCCAGCATATAGACCTCAAGATCAGCCGGAGCTTTGCCCTTGGATCTTGTATTCAGGACCTCTTATGGTCTGCTCAGGCCATTTCCACGTAGCAGCTTCGAGCCTCTTATGTTCACCTATCACTTCTCCCACAAGCTATCCAATTGGAAACTTGATCTTCTGATGGTAAGAAGAGACTATCACCATGAATACAGAAAGGAAAGATCAGCCTAGGATGACATTATATGCAGAAGGGGCATCCATTATTAGGAAAGGAGTCATGTCGGTCTGCTGGCTTGGTCGCTTCCCCAAAGTAAGGGGTAGAGAGATTTGCCCTAATGGATGCACCATGTGTCACGTGAATCCAAAGAGGGGTATCCTCCAATTGCATCTGGTTAAAGGCTTCCTGGAAAAGTACATTAACCGAACTACCCCCTACGATGGCATTGATAACACCTCGAGGGAGGGCATCTTCAGGGACTACCGATGCTCCATTGATTTTCCCAACTTCTTGTGGAGGCTTCCCTTGGCTCTTGGGTTGCTGGTCATTTCATCTGGGAGCTTAGGGATCCCTTATGGCATAAGGTTTCGGGCGGAGGGCTCGAGGAGGTCCATTCCCTCCAATGTCAGGTTCTAAAAGCTATGGTAAATGAGGATGCTCGTACCTAATTTGGTCCAGCTCCTTCCATAGCCCATAACATTTCTCACTGGTATGCCCATACTCTATATGGTATTGGAAAAAGAATTGGGAGGGAGGATTCCGAGGGGACCTTGTAAATCCATTTGGATGGCGGAGAATGCCATAGCCTTCGTAGACCTCCAATGATTTCTCCTGAGCCATCTGGGGTAGGGGTAGGAACTCAGTCGCCATTATCCTCAGGGGTCAACCCCGAGGTGATTCCATAGGGAACGACTGAAAATGATCCGACTTAGGAAAGGCTAGTTAGTGGGGTGGATTAGTCTTCTCAGCGGGAATAGGGTCGGGCCCTTTCAAGGACCGTCGAGCCCTATGAGCTTCTTCCACATTGATGTATTTCTCAGCTTGGCCAAGTAGCTCGTCATAATCTGCAGAGGGTTTCTTGATCAAAGAACTAAAGAAGGGATCTTCCATCAACCCTTTAGAGATGACAGCCATCAGGCCATCTAGGGTGGTTGATAGGACCTCTAGAGCAGCCCTACTAAATCACTTGATATAACTCCGTAGCGGCTCCACGAGCTCCTGCTTTAGACTGAACAAACTAAAAGTAGTTTGTTGATATTTTTGACAACTAGCAAAATGTTGAAGAAAAGCATCATTCAAGTCCTTAAAACAAGTCATAGAACTGAGGTGTAACAACTGAAACCACCTCTGGGTTGAGGATACTAGGGTGGTAATGAGCACCCGACACTTGATGGCATCTATATACTAGTAAAGAAGGGTCGCATTCTCAAATCGACGCAAGTGCTCTTCCAGGTCTACAACACCATCATATTCTCCCAAGTGAGGAAACCGAAAGTTGGAGGGAAGATCCTCTAACAATATGCCTTCTGTGAAGGGGGACGACTTGTGTTGGTCAGGGATTGTTGTCAAGCGACTCTCCTCTTATTCTTTCCTCTGTAAGGATGGAAAGGAGGGGATGGGCCTATCGACCCATGTCGCTTGTTCTACGACTGGTGCAACCCTCGCTCATGAAGGCTAGGATGGGAAATGTGTGATTCTCCCCCCTCATCGAAGGTACTCTTCTAGGTTGCTCTATGAAATGAGGCTAGAGGTACCCAACCCTCCACCTCTCTCATGCCAATGCATCCACCACCACCTTGTCTATCATTGCGGTCAGCTGGGTGTGAGTCACCGTGATGGAGGCCTCCTCATGGATGGAGACCCTTGAGGGAGATCCTTGTGGTTGCATCTCGACATCTTACTTAGCGAGATTTCTCATAGACGACACCAACTAATGCGCCTCGCTTTTCTAGGTACCTCCCATCAAGTCTTTCGAAGAGGTTGGGTTCTCATAGCCACAGTAGTATCCCTGTCAAAGTTAACATGCATCAGATGGTCATCAATACTTCCCGATGATGACCCTTCAATGCTTAAATTAGACAGGGAGATGAAGACAAATAAGATAACTAGTATGTAGTAGCAAAAAGTGTCCTCTCCTTTACCTCAACCTGTCCTTTTTATAGCCTCATCCAAGGTTCCTCTTCCTCACTTTTCATGGCCACTACTAAGATGGTTTGTGTTAAGCCATTAGGGGGCAACCTCTGTGGCGGACCTCCACATGGTATGCCATGTGGACCATAGTTATCATTAAGGGATGCAGTTAGGGAGCAATATATATGACAGTTATTGAGTGGGGTCTCTGTCGTAGTCCCGAGATGCCCAAGTTCTGTTATGTCATAGAAGGCCTACTTTGAGATCCTCCGCTCATCTGAATGTCTGATTCTCTACGTTTCCCAGTGGTCATCTTGTTCTGCAGTCGAATAGCCGACTCGCTACGCGGCTGAGTGGTTGATTTGCTGGGTGGCCAAATGGTCGACTCGCTACTCGGCCGAGAGGCCGGTTCACTAGGTGGTTGAATGGTTGACTCACTACTCTTGCCAAGAGGTTGATTTGATGGGTGGTCGAATGGTCAACTCACTACTCACTCGAGAGGCCGATTTGCTAGTTGGCCGAGTGGTCGACTCAGTGACACTTCCCACCTTTGCGCCCCCCTGGTTATGTCCTGCCTCTTATACTAGGACTCACATAATCTCAAGTCCTTGCGCTCCCTTATACTGGGTTGGCCCCTAGTGACCCTTTTGACCTTCGGATTCAATCCATTAGTCATTTCTAACAGCATCAATATACTAGTAAATTACAACAACTGAATTAAGACAATACAAATATTGAAGAAAAATAAGAGAATATATATATAATTCATTAAAAAATCAACAATAACCACATGTATATGAATCAATGTTAATAAATCATCTCTAACCATGAAGTGAGACAAAAAAAAAACTCACTTAACAGATTATTCCAACCTTCCAAGTTCTCTCTTTTGATCAATTGTAATTATTTCTAATCTCCTCCAAGAACAGAAGGAACACAACAATGAAATAAAATCCAAGGTACTCATCTCCCTTTTTAGCATATGTTGAACACAAAAGTGTTGTTGAGAAGACAGAATTCAAACTTAAGATTCAATCCTGAGAATGACTTGCAAAGACTTTACCAAGGGAGCCATATGACAGCATCAAGCTTACTCGCCATCTTTTGGAAGAAGTTGAGATCAAAAAGAGAACTGATCACAGAACTGAAGAACTACAGTTTGTTAGGGTAAACAAAGATGTCGCACCTTTCAGATCATGCTCCTGAGCCACTTGATTCACTTCCTCTTTTAGCTCCAAACTTGAGTCGTCACATGAGATAATAATTTTGGTCAATACCAATGATAAATTGCAATTCAATGATCCAAAAAGAATAAATATTCTTTTTTTTTCTTAAGAAGTTTTCAATTTATAGAGTTTGTAATCAAACATCTAATGAAAGACAAGATCCAAAAACGATTTTTTTTTTTTTTACAACAACAATCAAGTCTTATTGTATTATATGAGATTGACTATATAAATTCTCCTGTCATTGGATTTTATCTTTTACTATATCATATCTATATTTAAATAAATTTTATTATTATTAATCAAATTTTCTTTAATCTTTTTCTTCCTCATTTATATAATGTGAGTATTTTTCATAGTTTCATATCACTTAACTTAAGAATTTATTAATTAGTCGTTTAAATACATATCTATACTAAAATAAAGAATAAGTTATGGTCAAACAATCTAATGATGGGGTTCAAGCTAAAGTCATGTAAGAAAAACAACATTCCACTCTAGATATATTTAATAATCCATTACACATCAATTGATGTTTAATTATAAGGGCCAAGGCTAAAACAATGATGGAAGCACTTAATGAGCTAATTGAAGATGTTAAAATCAATGTTACAATTGAAACAGATTTAAGAAAGAGTAAGTCATACAGCTTATTCAACCTAATTGAAGTCTTAGATGAATTTAATTAGCCACTTAAGTTTCATTTCTATATTGTAGAGATAATTATCAGGTGCATACTTAATATTTTTTATATTTATTTGGTTTGTAATGGTAATTTAAACTCAAACTAGTTATATAGTCTACCTAGGTCTTTTCTAAATGAGCTTTCTTTTTGTCTTTTAGGATTTTTTAGGTCATCCTATAGCTATAAATAAAGGGGATGACGACTATACATGTATCTTTTGGCTTGTTTCAATCTAAAGCATGATGAGACTCTCACTTATTGGTTCATCATTGAACTAGAACTTATCAAATCAATTCTTGTCGTGTTCAAAAACTTATCTATTGATACCCTAAATGATTAAGGGGGAGATCGTTGGAACCCCAAGTGGTGAACCCACAATGGTTTTAATGTGTGATCAACTAGGTTAAGTTATCCCTTGCATTTGGAGTTGATTTGTGTGTTTAAGTGTGCAGGGACATGGGAGAACACACAAGATAGCACAACCTTAACAGAAGACGCAAGTATTCAAGAAGGATGGCATGGGAAGGGAGTTAACGGGCTTAGTACATCCAAGGGACGAGAAACTTATGGAAGAGTACTCCGGTAGAGCGAGAAGGATGCATGAGGAGTGAGCCAGAAGGGCTTGGTGCTTCCGAGAGACGAGAAGCCAGAAGGAAGCCTGTGTAAAGTAAGCTATAAAGAGAGAGTTGAGTGACTAGTACTCATGACGAGGGAAAAAACTAAATCTAGACGAACTCAGTCATAGTCGACCTGAGTTAGAGCTCCAAGCGATTGGAATTGGGTTCCAAGAAGTTGGAACTCCAGGCGCCTAGAAAAAGTCCAGGCACCTCTATTTGAATCTTTAGGTCTGGTGATCCAAAGTTTTTGCAATTCTAGACGACTGGAACTAGTCCAAGTGACCACAAATTATGGATCGGAGCAAGCAGATCAAGATCTACGATGGTCGTTGGTCTAGGTGCCTGGACTGGGTCCAAGCACCTGGAATGTAGCCACATCAACAAAAGAGGATCAACACCAGCCTGTCTGAGGATAAGAGTTAGCAAGCTTCTAGGTGTTTGGAGAAGTTCCACTTCAACATCAAGATCAAATCGAGGAGAAGTCTATATAAGGACCCTTGGAGCTCGAAAGCAAAAATACAAAACACAAAGATAGCTTATTTACTTCGTTCTTATTGTTTATTTCTTCTTCTACTTGTACTTACTTGCTATATAAGAGGTTTCTCCACCTCCAACACTTTATCAAAGAGGGGAAAGTTAGTGGAGGGGTGAATCGAGCATAGGCCTTGGACTAACAACCCTGGGGGCTATGAACCAAGTAAACAATCGTGTACTTATCTCTTTCTTTTGTATGTTATTTGTTCTTTTAATGTATGTGTCCTTGATAAGTCATTAGCAAGAGAAAAGAAAATTTTAACTTGTAGGTATCGCTCTTCATCCCTCGCCTCTATCGAACCAACAAGTGGTATCAAAGTTAGACTGCTAGAAGGACTAACCGTCTACTGTGCAACAACAAGAAGGGGGTCAAGGAATGGTTGGATCAAGCATAATATCAAAATATATTCTAAAAAATACTTCTAATTTTCTTTTCCATACGATGAACTCCCCCTCGAATTTTTGTGGGTGAATGTTTGATCCGGCCATTCCTTGCCCCCCCCCCCCCCTTCTTGTTGTTGCATAGTTGGCAATTAGTCCTTCTAGTGGTCTAGCTATGATACCATTTGTTGGTTCAATAGAGGCAAGGGATGAAGAGCGATACCTATAAGTTAAAATTCTATTTTCTCTTGCTAATGACTTAGAAGGACCGCACATTAAAAGAACAAATAACATACAAAATAAAGAGACAAGGACACGATTGTTTAGTTGGTTCACAACCCCAGGGTTACTAGTCCAAGGTCTATACATGATCTGCCCATCCACTAACTTTCTCCTCTTCGGTAAAGTGTCGAAGGTGGAGAAACCTCTTATACAGTAAGTAAGTACAAGTAGAAGAAATAGACAATAAGAATGAAGTAAAGAAGTTGTCTCTGTGTTTTGTATCTTTGCCTTCAAGCTCCAAGGGTCCTTATATTGACTTCTCCTCGATCTGATCTTGATGTTGATGTGGCACTGCTCCAGGATTCATTGTATGGAAAAGAAAATGGAGGTATTTTTAGAACAGATTTTGATATTATGCTTTGTATAAAGTATGGTTTTGAGTTGCCCAGGAACGATGAAGGAGAAGAACTCGAAGAACATAAGAGGACCAAGAAGCAACCAGAAGAATTCATGTCCAACAGTAAGGTTGAATTCTATTTACTAAGTGCATAGGAGATAAATAGGGTTGGAGTCTAGCACTCATCAAAAGAACTTTGGGATAAGTTCCTAGAACTTGAAGGTACTTCTGAAGCAAAATTGGCAAGAAGGGACTTACTAAGAAGTCAACTTAGCAAGCTTCAACTTAACAAAGGAGAATCTGTGACACATCTTCATGCATGGTTGAAGGAGTGCGCTAAGTAACCTTGATGAGGTAATTTCAAATTGAGAAATTCTTATATACACGATCAATTCATTTCCAAGGAGACAAGAATAAGTTTCAATTGTAGATTCACACTACCTATCAAACAATCTCGAGGTAAGTACTTTAGAAAAAATTTTCTCTACAATGGAATTATATGAATCTAGAATTGTAGGTTTGAAAGAAATAGATACTTAGAATAATAACATAGCCCTAGTAGCTAAACTAAAGGAGATAGATTCAGATTCTTCAATGGATAGTGATGAAGAAGTATTTATGGCAATAAAAATGAAAAAAAAATAAAACTAATAGTTTTGATAGGAAGTAGACAAATAAGCTACTACGAAGAAAAAAGATGATGGTACGGTGCTTCAATTGCGATGAAGAAGGGCATATTAAGGAGAATTGCCATAAGTTGAAGAATAAGAATAGAGAAAAAGAAAATTCTAAGAAAAAGGACAAGATTCAAAATATGAAGGTCACATGATTCATCATCATCAGAAGATTCTCGGCATATGGCAGGAATGACATTAATGGCAAATCATGAATACTCCGAGAGTGTGTCATTAGAAGAGAGTAATAATGAAGGAGGAGTTTCAACTGATGAGTCTGACACGATAAGTGAGGTATGTAATCTTCCCTCCAATAAATTGTATGATACAATTAAAATGCTTTCTAGATCTTTATGTAAAATTAGGAACAAATGTTTTGAATTAAAGAAAGAAAAGATAGCTTTGGAAAATAAATTAGAAAATTCATACTCAAAGGTAGATTTTGAAAACACTAAGAGTGAAAATGAAAAATTAAAAGCACAAGTAGAAAATTTTAAACATGCTTTAGAAAAGTTTTCTATTGGTCCATACAATCTAAATTTATTATTAAAAAATCAAAGAAATAAGTTTAATAGACATGGCTTAGGGTTTAGTGGACAAAATTGAAATTTTAAAAACCCTAGGATTTAAATTAGAAAAATATCAAATATGCTGATTCCTAATGAATATTTAATAAATTCAGTAGGAAAAAATTTATTTTAGGTGCCAAAATCTATTTTTAAATGTTTAAAAAATACTTTGGTTGACAATTATAAAATATATATGAATATTTCTTACCAATGGTTGACTTGATATGCATATGTAAGAAAAATTTATTTCTATACTATTTGATCAGTAAACTTTATGAAATTTAATTTGTACGAAAGATGGTTTATTTACTATTCATGGTCCAAATTTCATAATTTTTCTGTGATCATAAAATTATTAAATAATATTTTTATATTTCAAAGGTTAATATTTATTTCTCAAAAAAGAAAAATAATTTTTAATGAAAAATATTGTTTTTTGACAGAACAGAATGTTTACTATCGGTGGTCAAAAATTTAAATTTTTTAAAGATTTTATCAATTTTCAAATCAATTTTCTAACTTGACTAAGCAATTTTTTGAAACTATTAATTGAACTCCAATTTTTTACGTTATCAAAGAAGGAGAAATTGTGAGTTAAAGGAAAAAAAGATATATGTAGGGGGAGATACTAGCATTTTTAAAATTTACTTGAAAGTATTTGAATTTATATTTCTCTTGCTTACATTTTATTTATGAATTATTTATCCTAACTTAACTCAGTTTGAAACACATCAAAAAGGGAAAGATTGTTAGTACCCTAAATGATTAAGGAGGAAATCGTTGGAATCCCAAGTGGTGAACGCACAATGGTTTTGATGTATGATCAACTATGTTAAGTTAGGCCTTGCATTTGGAGTTAATTTGTGTGTTCAAGTGTATAGGGACTTAGGAGAACACACAAGATAGCATGACCTTAGTAGAAGATGCAAGTATGCGAGAAGGATGGTACTAGAAGGGAACCGATAGGCTCAGTGCATCCAAGGGATGAGAATCTTGCGAAAGAGTACTCCGATGGAGCGAGATGTACACACAGGGAGTGAGCCAGAAGGGCTTGGTGAGGGATGAAAAGCTAGGAGAAAGCCTATGTAAGGTAAGCTACATAGAGAGAGTTGAGTGACTTGTACTCGGGACGAGAGTAGAAACTCAACCTAGGTGGACTCAGGCGTAATAGATCTGAATCAAAGTTCTAGGCAACTAGAATTGGGTTCTAGGTGATTGAGGTCTAGGTGTCTCTATGCACTATTTGAATCATTCTTTCAAGTTTGGCGATCTGAAGTTCTTGCAGTTCCAGGCAACTGGAAGGGGTCTAGGCCATCGGAAGTGATTGCAGATCATGGATCAAAGCAAGCAGATCAAGATCCGCGATGGCCATTGGTCTAGGTGCCTGGACCGGGTCTAGGTGCCTAGAATGAAGCCACATCAATAGAAAAGGATCGACGCCAACCTGATCAAGGATAAGAGTCAACAAGCTTCTAAGTGCCTGGAGAAGTGTCACGTCAACATCGAGATCAAATCAAGGAGAAGTCTATATAAGGACCCTTGGAGCTCGAAGGCAAAGATACAAAACGCAAAGACAATTTCTTTACTTCGTTCTTATTGTCTATTTCTTCTTCTACTTGTACTTACTTGCTATATAAGAGGATTTTCCACCTCCATCACTTTATCGAAGAGAAGAAAGTTAGTGGACAGGCGAATCATGCATAGGCATTGGATGTGAACCAAGTAAACAAGTGTGTCCTTGTCTCTTTCTTTTGTATGTTATTTGTTCTTTTAATGTGGGTATCCTTGCTAAGTCATTAGCAAGAGAAAAGAAAATTTTAACTTGCAAGTATCTCTCTTCATCCCTCGCCTCTATCGAACCAACATTATCAATCTAAATTCCAAGGTTATGATATCTTTTATCTCTTATACCAAGATTTATACTTTCCTAAGTATTGGATTGAAGTTGTTTTTATCTATCTTATAGGTTTACACTTTCCTTATTTCTTCAATTTATTATGGGTTCATGAGATTTCCTTTTCATTGGGTTCACATAAGTTGATATCAAGTCTAGATTCTTTCTAAATTGATTTAGTTATCTTTTTCTTGTCGTGCTTTAATATTTGCTACAACTTTATATCTATTTTGTTCATCCTTTGATATTTATTCTTATCATTCCAATCTTAGCAAGTGGTATTAAAAAATGAGAAAAATTATGATTTTTAGTCAAAATAAGCAAGAAGAAGAAAAAATGGAGAATGAAATTTAGAAAAAAAGGCGAAAAAGAAAAAAAATCAAAAAAAAAAGAAAGAAAAGAAACTAAAAAGAGAGTAGAAATATTTCTTTTAATGTCCTTTATCTCTCAATTTCACATTTTTTTTTAAAATTTTGCAGATATTAAATTCTAACAAGTTTTTTTCAACACTTATTGTATCTTTACCTTTCAAAATTGTATTTATTTTAATTCTTGTTTATATTAAATTTTAGCTCCTACCTAGATTAAATTTTGGCATAATTTATTTCAACAATTATTTCGAGTACTTTTATTGTTCAATTCTGTATTCCTTTTAAGTTCTGTCTAGGTTTAATTCTAGCAAAATTTATTTACACTTATTTCAAGTATTTTTATCTTTCAATTTCATATTTCTTTAAAGTTCCACCAAGGTTCCATTTTGGCACCTACTAATATTCTATTCTAACATATTCTTTTCAGCACTTAGTTCAAGTTTATTATTTTGCGTGCATTTTTCTTTCAATTTCTATCTTTTATCTTAACCATTATTCCAAGTTCTTGAAAAAATTCTATTAGTCAATGAATGTTTACAAGTAATTGCCTCAATTATAAGTTCTTTAAAGAGTTAACTTTAGTGAGTTGAGTGATCAAGTGATAGCAGATTTATTTAATGATGACAAGTGGAAAAGAAGCTAGGCTTAGAAAATCACTTGAGCAACATGCCTTAAGATAATATTCATAGTACATGGAAATCAGATTTAGTTAGATCTTAGACAAATTGAAGAATATGGAACTGCCACATTAGCGACCCCCCTCAGCTACCCCTACCAAGGAGGAGGGTAAATCAGATGAGTACTAGCATAGGCTGCCTCAGCAGACCCGACATCTCAAGGGACTGATCTTCATTTGGGAAAAAGTCTGCAAATATACTATGGCTAGGGATCAACCTAGGAGTTCTTGGGAATCTGCGTGGACACCTTATCACTGCACCATAGTCTGGGGGCTAAAAGTTGATGACAATATTAAAGAAACAAAATGCTACAATTATTGGATTATAAAGGAGTTGAGTTTGTGGAGTTCCTACACAAAGAGCTAGGCAACAAAACCATGACGAAAATGATGATGAAAATGGTGTTTATGAGGACATTGATGACATACCTTCAAGTAACATATAGCATATTTGGTCATGGTAGAGTTGGTGGTAGAAGAGGAAGTTTAAATGATCACATTGATAGAAACTTGGTAAATATCAAGATGAAAATTCCTTCATTTACAAGTAAAAGTGATTTAGAAATATATTTGGAGTGGGAAAAGAAAGTGACACTAGTGTTTCAATGTCACAATTACTTTGAAGTGAAGAAGGTAAAATTTATTGTTGATGAGTTTGTTGATTATGCTATTATTTGGTAGAATCAAATAATTTTAAGTAGTAGAAGAGACCGAGAAATACTTGTTGACACGTGAGATGAGATGAAATCTATTATACGAAAAAGGTTCATTCCATCACATTACTATCAAGATTTGATAAGGTTGGAAAGTTTAACCCAAGGATCTAAGTGTTGGTGCAATCGGCCTCAGGTCAATATTGACCAAGCTCGAGTGAGACTCGAGTAGTGTTTTGACATTTGAGAATTTATATGATTGTATGACTAATTGATGGTTTGGGACATCTAAAGTCATATGAGGGAGATTGTTAAGAGGAGATTGTTGAAGCGATCATCCTTAGGTTAAGGTTAACCAAGTTCTAGTAAGACTCGAGAGAAAGTTTAAGTATGGATACTTGGCAATAGAAAAGTCCAAGGGTGCAGTCTTGGCCGTGTAAGCCCAAGTGTGTAGTCTTGGTGACAAAAGTCCAAGGGTGCAGTCTTGGCCATGTAAATCCAAGTGTGTAGTCTTGGCGGCAAAAGTCCAAGTATGAATACTTGGCAAAGGAAAGTCCAAGGGTGTAGTCTTAGTCGTGTAAATCCAAGTGTGTAATCTTGGCAACGTAAGTCCCGGAAGAATGACCTCTTGGCAAAGGTAGACCCGGTAGCATGACAAAGTCAATGGAAGCACTTGAAAGCTAGCGCAAGGGTGAGGAGCCATGGACCCAAACCAAAGGCGTGAGGCTGATGGAAGTGGCTTGAAGGCTTAGATCTATGCTAAGGGTACCCGATGGCATGATGAAGTCGATGGAAGCACTTGAAGGTTAGCGCAAGGGTGAGGAATCGTGGACTCAAACCAAAGGTGTGAGGCTAATGGAAGTGGCTTGAAGGTTTAGGTCTTGGCTAAGGGTGAGTATCAAGTATGATGGGAGCATACTTGGGTCTTAAACCTCAGTTTTGAGGTTTACCAGTCGACTGGGACTTGGTTCAATCAACTAGTAGAGCGCTCGCCACTCGAGAGCTCAAAAGACTCGAACAATCAATTGGGGTTATGGACCAGTCAACTAGTCAAGTATTCGACTCAAAAAATATAACTGTAGCTCTGGCAGTTGACTGGTGGGTTGGACCAGTCGATTGGCCATTGGCAGTCGACTGCTAGGGTTGAGCAGTTAACTGACTTCAGTGGATAAGAGCATAGAATATTTTTGAGTAGACTACTGGCTCATAGCAGTCGACTGATGTCTATGGCAGTCAACTGATTGCTATAAGCAGTCGACTAATCAACTATTTCCAACGTGGATTAGTCCGTTGTGAGACAATTGTCAAGCGAGAAGTCGAATGGTGGGTAAGGCCAGTCGACTAATCCACTGAAAATCAGCTCGAGTGGAGCTTTAAAGGGAAGTTGCAGTGGAGTAAAGAAGAAGTTGGTTCTTGGAGCTCTTGAAGGGGAATAGTTGTTGCTTTCCGGACCTTCAAAAACATTCCACAGCAACCAACAAGCATTCGATCAAAAGCTCTCTTATAAAATATTTTAGTTTCGATTTTTCATTCATATATTGTATTTACTTGTTTTTTTTGTTGCTCCTTATTGTAAAACTATTGTAAGAGATTTCTCTATCTCCAGTGTCATTCCGAGAAAGAGAAGGTTTTAGTGGTGTGGATCACTAGAGCTTGACCGTGGAGTAGGAACTAGGGTTTCAAACCGCATAAAATTTTATATTGTATTGTGTATTTATATTTGTATTTCCACTATGCACTAACTTTAGTGTAGACAAGCACGACACAATTGCGAACGAACGAAATCGACAAAAGAATCGAATGAATGTTATTCACCCCCTCTAGCACATCACAAGATCCTCAACAATTAGTATCAGAGTGAGATCGTTCTTCAAGGACTAATCGCCAAAAGGAGCAAAGCTAGAGGAGAATGGAGCCTGACGATGGACTTGGATACAACATCCGAGTTCCACCTCCCTACAAATTCTACAAACTAGGAGAATTTGATCAATGGGAGGCAAGGATTGAGACGTTCCTTCAAATGAAGATTAAAGATTGGATTATCTTGATGAATGGATTTGAAGCTCCACGAACAAGAAAGGAAAAATTATTAAAAGGAGAAAATAGACCGAGGAGAAAATTCAAGAATCCAAAACCAATGAGAAGGTAACAAAATTCTTGGTTAATTTAACCCCTAATGACCTAGTGTGTAAAATAGATAAATATCAAGATGTCAAGGATTTATGGAGCAAACTTACCAAGCTTCATGAAGAAACCTCACCAACCCAAAGCCAAAGGAAAGATGATGATAAGTCTGAAGAAGAAATCTCATCATCATCTCAAGAGGTTGTAGATTTGAAGGTTGATAGATGTTCATCATCTGAAATAAAAGAAATAGAAGAAGTCTGCACCTCTAGGATTGAGAGAGAGGTTAGATCTTCAATGTCGGAGTAAGAGGAAGAGCCTTCTACATCTGGGAGTGGTGAAGAACAAGCTCATGTCTCCTCTACCATTGAAGGTTACTCAAATGCAATTGTTAAAAATAAAAATCATATCATTTGCTTTGAGTGTAGAGAACAAGGGCACTATAAGAGCAAGCGTCCAAAACGTATCAAGAACAAGGCTCAAGCGACACCTAAGTCCAAGGTGAAGACTAAGGAGACCAAATCCTCAATACGGAAAGGAAAGGAGCACATAGTGTGCTTCTCATGCAATCTAAAGGGTCATTATCAGAGCCAATGTCCAAGGGGAGGCACCCTAGGAAGGACAAGCTAAAGAGCTCATGTGTAGGGAGCTCCTATGGCAAAGCCGAAGGTTCCATATTTTAATGCACTTTCAATTTATCATAAAAAGCATGCTAATAATAAGTTTTATTATTTAGGTGCTAAACATCATGACATGATATCTAAGGACAATTCTAGATCCATTAGCTTAAAGATCATACCACCTAAGGAGAATATTAGACCTTTAGAGGTAGATCTAATTTAGATAAGGATGAGAAGAATGACAACAACCTAGGCAAAAACCCTAAAAAAAAATAGACATATGCCTAGGAAAAAAATCACATCCAAAAATATAATGAAAAATCAAAAAAATGGAGAAATTAGAAGAAGAAAATCAAGTCTTGAAAAAAAAGGCCCTTGGCAAAATGACAAATTCAATTAAAGGGTCTAGTGGACAAAATCTAGGATTTGGTAGGAAAGATCAACCTAAGGACAAGAAAGATTTGGGTTACAAGTCTAAGTCCAAGAAAATTATGAAATCCTATCATAGTGTTTCATTTAACTATGGAACTAGCCCTAGGTCTAGAAGTGTCAAGATTATAAGGGAAGTTAGCCCTAAAGTTGACCTTGACAAGAGTCAAGTGACTAAGGTTTCTAAGAAACCTAGAAAAGTCACCAAGAAAATTACAGGGGAAGATATCCCTAGGGTTAACATTAAAGAGACCAAAATGTTGGTGCAATTGGCCCAGGTCATGATTGACCACACTCGAGTTTGACTCAAGCGATGTTTTGATGTTCGACAAAAATATATGACAATGTGATTGTCATGGTAAAGTCCAAGTCATGGGTACTTGGCATGGAAAGTCCAAGTGGGAAACTTGACATTGGGAAAGTTCAAATCTTGAGTACTTGGCATGTAAAGTCCAAGCATTGGTCTTGGCAAGGAAAGTCCAATATGGGTTGGCAAGGAAAAGTCCAAGCATGGGTCTTGGCATGGAAAGTCCAACATGGGTTGGCAAGGGAAAGTCCAAGCTTGAGTCTTGGCATTTGAGAAGTCCAAGGGGGATATTGGCGGAGTAAATTCCAAGGGTGAAGTATTGGCAACATAAGTCCAATGGTTGGCGGCGTAAAGTCCAAGCAGAAGTCTTGACAGCGTAAGTCCAATGTGCCTTGGTGGTGTAGACCAGCTTAGCATGACAATAGATGATGGAAGCACCTGAAGGCTAGCATATGGATGAACAAGTTATGGATGTTATAGATGACTTGGAGGGATCCAATAGGCATGAGGCTGATGGAGGTGGCTAGAAGGCTTAGGTCTAGGCTAAGGGTGGTCTAGCAAGTATGGGGGCACCATACTTTGGTTAAAACCTCATGTTTGAGGTGTATCAGTTGACTGGGACTATGGTCAGTCGACTGATATGAGTCAACTAGGGTTTGACTATGGGAAGATGGCCTAACAGTCGACTGCCAGCATTGGGCAGTCGAATGATGGCCTGAGCAGTCGACTAATCTGGAAACTAGTCGACTGCTCATCGGGATGTCGAGCACAGAATGCTCTTCAGTCGAGTGATCGACGCGAGCACTTGACTGATTGAGACATCAGTCGACTAATGGTGTATCCATTGGACTTATTCGACATGTTTCATGTCGTTGTGAGACAATGGCTACAGGGGCAGTCGACTAATGGTCCCGATCAGTCGACTGATAGGCAAAAAATCAGCCCGAATGCAGGTTATAAAAGTTGTTTGTGGGGAGGATTTTTGGCATGGTTCTTGAGGAAATTTGGAGGGGATTTACTGCTGCAATCCAGACCTTCAAGGCTACTCTTCAAGCAATCAAAAGCTCTTGTAAAGTTATTTTCTTTACTTGTATTGCATTTCATATTTGTATTTGATTGTATTTGCTTAGTATTATTGTTGTAATCACTTGTACGAGGTTTCTCCACCTCCGGATTGTTCCAAGAAGGAGTTTGTTATAGTGGTGTGTGATTGGCATTGCTAGAGCTTGTTTGAGCTCAATCCGTGGAGTAGAAACCATTTGGTTCTGAACCACATTATATTTGGTGTTGTGTGTGTGCTTGTATTCGTGTTATTGTTTTTATTGTTATTATTCCGCTGCGCACTAACACGATTTGTAGACACAAACGATTGTAATCCATCAAGCAATGTCGATGCTATTCACCCCCCTCTAGCGGTCACGAACGTTCCTACAATTGGTATCAGAGTGGGTCGCTCTTCACCGGCTTCACATCCGAGGGAGCAAGCTAGAGGGAAGATGGAATTCAAAGAAAGACTAGGTCGGGACATCAACACACCACCATCCTATGAGGACTATGGATTTGAAGGCTTCAACTCATGGAAAATAGGAATTTAGAACTTCCTAATGATAGTGGATATCAAGCTTTGGCCCGCCTTGATAGAAGGTTGTGATTTTCCAAGAGGCAAAAAGGGTAGAATCCTCAAGGTTGAAAAGTGGACCAAGGAACAACTCAAAGAGTTCAAGATAAATATTAAAGTAATCAAAATGTTGAGTGATTTAATTCCTAATAATGTCTAGTCCAAGTTAGGTGAGTACAAGGATGCAAAGGAGCTTTGGAGCGAATTGGAAAAATATCACGAAAATCCATCACCGATCCAAGAAGAAGAAGAAGAGTGCTCATCCTCTCAAACTCAAGAAGAAGCAAGCACATCTTCATCCTCACAAGCAAGTGAGGATTTGGAAGTTGATAGGGAATCAACATCCGGATCCGGATCGAAAGAGGAAGAAAAAGTGGAAGAAGCCTTCACTTTAAGGTTTGATGGGGAGGAAAGACCATCCACTCCGGAGCATCAAGAAGAAGCTTCTACTTCCAGTCAAGAAGAAGAGGAAGCTCAAAATTTGGCCACCATTGACCTAAGTAACTCAAGAAATTTAGTTAATAGTAAAAATCATATAATTTACTTTGAGTGTAGGGAAAATGGACACTACAAGAGTAAGTGTCCTAAAAGGGTCAAGAAGACTCAACCGGCTCCAAAGGTCAAGAATGTCAGTGCCCCCACAATTAAAAGCAAGGAGCATGTGATTTGCTTCAAGTGCAATCAACGGGGCCATTACCGGAGCCAATACCCCAAGGGGAAGAAAAAGACCCAAGAGGGAGCTACACATGTAGGGGGAGCTAAGGCAAACCCTAAGGTAACCTTTAAGTATGCATCTTCTTCAATTAAAAGTCAAAAGCATGCTTTTAATTCACTTGCAATCCATCATGAAAAGCATGCTAGTAGAAATAATAGATTTTATTGTCTAGGTGCTAAGAGTGTCAACCTTAGGAATAAGGAGAAATTTGGGACTAATGTCTCTAAAAATATTTTACCTAAGGCAAGTTTTAGGAAAATTGAGGACCACCTACACTACAAAAATACATGAATTTAGCAATGAAATTTAGTGACGAAAATAATTTGTTGCAAATCTGTAATAAATTTTGCGACAAATTCAAAAATTCGTCGCAAGTTTGTAATGAAATTTGTGACAAAAAAATTTTTATTGCAAACTTATTACATTTCCAACAAATTTATTTTTGTCGCAAATATCGTCGCAAATTTGCGACGAAAATGATATTTCGTGGCAAATTTGCGACGAAATATGAAATTAGTTGCCATTTTTCCAATGAATCCTGGATTCGTTTCCATTTTTGCAACAAATCCTGGATTCGTTGCAAATTTTACGATAAATTTAGGAACAAAAGTTTTTCATCAGACAATTTCAATTATTTAGAAAAAATAATGAGGGGATAACTTTGCGATGAATTTTATATTCATCGCTAATTTGGCAACGATTTTTATTTTTGTCATTAATTTTGCGACGAAAAATTAAATTCGTCGCAAAATATTGCGACAAAATATGAATTCATCGCTGAATCTGCAACGATTTAATAATTCATTACAAATTTTTGCAATGAATATTAAATTAGTCACAAAATTAGCGACGAATATTTGATTCGTCGCCAAATTCCTAATTATCAATATCTTCTCACTTTCCCTTTCTCTTCTAATTTCCGCCGATCCGATCCCTCCGAAATCCCTTTCGGTACGCATCTCTTCCCTTTCCCCGCTCTTCCGGTCAGAGAAGATCCGGCGTCCATGCTCCAACAAGCCTCGCTCCTGCCTGTCGCTGCGAGCTCGCGGTGTCCTGCCGCGCGAGGAGGCGGCCGCGAGCACGCGTCGTGCTCGCAACCGCCTGCCGCGAGCACGGATCACGACCACACGTCGTGCTCACGATGGGTGGTCGCGAGCTCGCACGTGCTTGTGGGAGAGCTCGCGGCCGAGCTCGCGACCGCGAGCATGCGTCGTGCTCGCGGCCGACCGCCACGAGCACACACGAGCTCGGCTGCTAGCTCCCGCGTCCTCGCGGGAGAGCTCGCGGCCGCGAGTACGCGTCGTGCTCATGGCGGGCCAACGTCGTGCTTGCAGCAGCCCGGCATGTGCTGCCACGAGTACGCGACGCGTGATGCCGCGAGCACGCAATGCGTCCTCGCGGCTGGCAGTTGGCCCTGCCGCGCGTCGGTGGCGCAGCAGTAATGTGCACGGCAGGGACGTCGTAGATTTGGCGTGTCGGTGCCACGCCAGTCACGCGCGCGGTGGCACAACATCGATGGCATGGCTGCGAGCACGCGGTGCGGTGGCACGGTGGCGGTGGCACGGCGACGGTGGCATGACGCGGTGGCACGTCACGGTGGCATGGCGCGGTGCATGGCACGATGGCGATGGCACTATGCGATGGCATGGCGGCAGTGGCACGACGCGATGGCATGGCGCGGTGCATGGCACGATGGCGATGGCACGATGTGGTGGCACGGCGCGATGGCACGGCGACGGTGGCACGACGCGGTGGCACAGCGCAGTGCATGGCACGCGCGTGGCACATGCAACGCGGCAGCGGTGGCACGACGTGCGCGGGTCGACGTGCGCGGTAGGAGGTAGGCCGTAGGCGAGGACACCACCGCCGTCCTTTGCGGCGGAGGTGATGCCCCGCCGCTTGCGCCCTCTACCGCATCATTCGTGTGGCTCTATCACGTCGATCCTTCTGCATCATTCGCACAGCTAGGATCGACGGTTTTATCATACGGATGGCCTGGCTAGGTCTTTCACCCAGCTAGGACGTTGTTCCAAGCGCGTGGGTAGTTCATCGTCGTCCCTGGATCGACACAACTATTGTGTTGACTTTAGATCATGCACAAAATATTAACATGTTATTTCAATTAAATTATGTAATATAAATAAAAAATTAATGTTTTATTTTCCATCGGTTTATCGTATTTCCATTTTTCAGGTGATCCACAAGTTTGTAAAGTCTTCTGCTGGGAGCTCATCCGTTCCTTCCATAGAGCAGGTATATTATATATTCTAAAATTTATAACATTATTATTTTATACTACATATAATTAATGTTTAATTTATTGTATTTCTTCTCCGAAGATTTTATTATTATTTTTTTTTACGTTACTTTTTGTAGGTTTCAAATTTTATGATAAGTAGTATCTATGTTGATCCATATATTTACAGGATATCATCAATCTTTGAGAAGATGACCAGCAGTTTCTTATAACTTACAATTTTTTTCTTCGTTTGATTTGTATCGCTATCTATATGTGGTATCTTAATTTCTCCGATCGAATTCTCGGCTTCAACTTTCTTTTGACTTAGGCTTGGAATCATATCTAGTAACATGGCATGAAGCGGATCTGTCAAAATTGTTCTAACTTCTTATGTCGTCCAGGACATAAGAGTCACTTTAGGACTACACAAGAAGTTAGAACAATTTTGGTAGATTCTTTTCGTGCCATGTTACTAGATATGATTCCGAGTCTAAGCCAGAGGAAAGTTGAAGCTGAAATTTCGACCGAAGAAGTTAACATACCACATATAGATAGGTGGGGATGCAAATCGAGCGAAGAAAAAAATTGTAAGTTATAAGACATCAGAGAATTGTTTTGATATATTGGTAGATTATTTCGGCATCTAGTATTGCAGATAAAATATGGTAAGTTTTTTCATATTATTCATTATACATTCGATGAATATGTGAATCTTTTTTACTTTATTATTCTAATAATTATGATTGATAGTTTTGGCATGGAAATTATAGATGGAATAGTGATGGACATGTGTCTTCGGGCTCTTCCCTAGCTGCAGGATCTCTCCAATTGTTGAATTTTCTGGTTCTAGCTCCAACTACAAGATCTCCTTCTCCAGTTATAGCAGGATCTTCGGTTCTCTAGCTGCAGGATCTCTTTCTTCAGTAAAAATCAATTGTTGAGAGGAAATATACGCGAGAGTTAAGCGTAGTTATGTTTCAATTTTATACCTAAATGTTTCTTGACTAGTACGGTTACATTCGATATTTTTGTATTATAAATTTCATACGATTAATAGTTTATTATTTGTATTGATGAATTATTTTGAATGATTAGATGTGTTTATCAAATTTGATATGTGAATTTTTATATATTGTTATATGTGTTTGGAATATAAATTGTAAAAATAGATAAAAATAATAAATTATATAATAGTATTTTTTTTCATATTTTTTTAAATTAATTTGGCGACAAAAATATATTTTTGTTGAAAAATCTACAACGCCAGTCGACTAATGGAACATTATCGATCGTTCATGAATATCGATCGTTGATTCTTGTAGCACCTTACAGAGAATCTTGATGTATTGACCCGATCAGTGGTCACGTCGATCGTGATGGTATTTTGATCGACTAGGAATGAATATTTTGCAACGAATATTTTGTTTTCATCGCAGATTTGGCAACAAAAAAAATTTCATCGCCAAATTTATTTGTATTCATGAAAATTTGTTTATTAGACTTTTGCGATGAACTGTATTTTCGTCACAGATTTGGCGACGAATATAAATATTCGTCACTAAATTTGGCGACGAATAGATATTTTCGTCGCCAAATATTTGCGACGACCTTTTTTTCGTCACAGATTTGGCGACGAACTATATTTCGTCGCCAAATTTGGCGACGAATAATTATTTTCATCGCCAAATTTAGCGATGAATAGTTATTTTCGTCGCCAAAATTGGCAACGAATAGTTATTTTCGTCGCCAAATATTTGCGATGAATTATTTTTTCATCGCAGATTTGATGACGAATTATTTTTTCGTCACAAATTTGGCGACGAACTATTTTTTGACGTAGATTTGGCAACGAACTTAGTTTCGTCGCCAAATTTGGCGACGAATTTTGCAACGAAAATTTTATTCATTGCAATTTTTGCGATGAATTTTTTGTTTTCGTTGCCAAATTTAGCGGCGAATTATTTCCAACGAAAAAAAATTCATTTCAAATTTCGTTGCAAACAAATTTTGCAACGAATTTTTATTCAAAATTCGTTGCAAAATTTGTCGCCAAATATTGAAATTTTTGTAATGCTAGGTTTTAACCCTAAATGGACTAAACATATGCCTAGGAAAAATAATGTCCAACGAATAAATGAAAAATCAAAAATAGGACAATTAGAGTTAGAAAATCAATCTTTGAGGTCAAGGCTTGAAAAACTTGAAAGGACCCTCAAAAAGATGCAAAATCAAATACAAGGGTCAAATGATCGAAAATCTAGGTCTAAGAGTCAAAACCTAGGTTTTAGGAGACAAGAGTCCACCAAGGGCAATAAAGGTTTGGGTCACAAACCTAAGCCCTAGGAGACTTACCACAATATTCCATTTGATTATGGAACTCAAACTAGCTCTTGAAAAACCAAGGTTACTAGGGAAGTCATCCCTAAGGGTGACCAAGGTGTGTGCCTAGTGGCTAGGGTTTCAAGGAAACCTAGGCAAGCCACTAAGAATGTTACAAGGGGAGTCATCCCTAGAGTTAACCTAGGCAAGACCCAAATGACCAAGGCTACCAAGCCTAGAAGGGTCATTAGGAGGGTATCTAGGGAGGTCATCCCTAGTGAATACCTAGTAAACCCAAGGAGCTCCAATAGGTATTGAGTTCCTAGGAGCGTGATCGATTCACGCTAGATGGGTTTAGGTGTACCAGCCTTGAATGGATATATAGTTAACCTAACCATAGTAAAGGTGACACTTTAGGTCATTTTCAAGGTTATGGATAACCTTGGCAACCAAGGCAAAAACCCTAAAAAAAATAGACATATGCCTAGGGAAAAAATCACATCCAAAAATATAATGAAAAATCAAAAAAAATGGAGAAATTAGAAGAAGAAAATCAAGTCTTGAGAAAAAGTCCCTTGGCAAGATGACAAATTCAATTAAAGGGTCTAGTGGACAAAATATAGGATTTGGTAGGAAAGATCAACCTAAGGACAAGAAAGATTTGGGTTACAAGTCTAAGTCCAAGAAAATTATGCAATCCTACCATAGTGTTCCATTTAACTATGGAACTAACCCAAGGCCTAGAAGTGTCAAGATTATAAGGGAAGTTTCCCTAAAGTTGACCATGACAAGAGTCAAGTGACTAAGGTTTCTAAGAAACCTAGAAAAGTCACCAAGAAGATTACAAGGGAAGATATCCCTAAGGTTAACCTTAAAAAGACCAAAATGTTGGTGCAATCGACCCAGGTCATAATTGACCACACTCAAGTTTGACTCGAGCGATATTTTGATGTTCGACAAAAACATATAACAATGTGATTGTCATGGTAAAGTCCAAGTCATGGGTACTTGGCATGGAAAGTCCATGTGGGACACTTGGCATTGGGAAAGTCCAAGTCTTGAGTACTTGGCATGTAAAGTCCAAGCATGGTCTTGGCAAGGAAAGTCCAACATGGGTTGGCAAGGAAAAGTCTAAGCATGGGTCTTGACATGGAAAGTCCAACATGGGTTGGCAAGGGAAAGTCCAAGCTTGAGTCTTGGCATTTGAGAAGTCCAAGGGGGATATTGGCAGTGTAAAGTCCAAGGGTAAAGTCTTAGTAGCATAAGTCCAATGGTTGGTGGCGTAAAGTCCAAGCGAAAGTCTTGACAGCGTAAGTCCAATGTGCCTTGGCGGTGTAGACCAGCTTAGCATGACAATAGCTGATGGAAGCACCTGAAGGCTAGCGTATGGATGAATAAGTCATGGATAACTTGGAGGGATCCGATAGGCGTGAGGCTGACGGAGGTGGCTAGAAGGCTTAGATTTAGGCTAAGGGTGGTTTAATAAGTATGAGGGCATCATACTTGGGGTTAAACCTCATGGTTGAGGTTATCAGTCGATTGGGGATTTGGACCAGTCGATTGGTCAAGTGTTTTGACACTTGGCAACCAAGTCAACTTGTAGCGCCGATCGATTATGACGATCGGTATCGTAATCGGCGAGGTTCGATCTGATGAAATGGTCTTGGCAGTCGACTATCAGCATTGGGTAGTCGACTGATGGCTTGAGCAGTCAATTGCTGGTCGGGGTTACAAGAGCAGAATGCTTGATAGCCGACTGGTCAGTCGGCTATGACCCTGGCAATCGACTGTTGGGTAATGGTAGTCGACTGCCAGTGTATCCATTGGAACTTATCCAACATGGATCGAGTCATTGTCTCACAACGACTAAAGGAGCAGTCAACTGATGGTCTCGATCAGTCGACTGATAGGCGAAATCTAGCCCAAGGTGAAGCTTTAAAAAGAGCTCGTTGAGAAGGATTTTGGCATGGTTCTTTGAGGCAATTTGGAGGGGATTTGCTACTACAATTCAGACCTTCAAGGCTCTTCTCAAGCAACTAAAAGCAAGTACTCAAGTTCACATTGTGTAAAGTTTCCTTTACTTGTATTTGTGTAGTTTACTTGTATTAGCTTGTATTTATTTCTTATTGTTGTAAGAACTGTAGTAAGAGCTTTCCTCCACCTCCGGATTATTCTGAGAATGAGTGTTTTGATTATTAGTGGTGTTTGTCATCGCTAGGGCTCATTCAAGCCCAACCCGTGGAGTAGGAATCTTGAGGTTCCGAACTACGTTATATCTTGGTGTATTTGTGCTTGTGTATTTGCATTTGTATTGTATTTTCTATTTTCGTTGCGTACTAATATAATTGTAGCAATCACGCGATCAAATTCCGTCAAGCGATGAAGACACGTTATTCACCCCCCCCCCCTCTAGCAATGGTCCAATTCCCAACAAGTGGTATCAGAGCGAGACTGCTCTTCATTTGGACTAATCGCCAAGAGAGCACCGATAAAGGGTGAAGAAGAAAATGGAGTTTCCTGAAAGACTAGAATGGGACATCAACACTCCGATCTTGTATGCACTCTATGGACGAGAAGGCTTTGTTGGATCGAAAGCGTCGCTAGAGGGGGGGGTGAATAGCGAGCATGAAACTTTTCGTTTGATTAAACTTAAATGCAACGGAAAGTAAAAGAACAAAAAGTAAATAGACACTTTATTTTTACTTGGTTCACAATCCAGCAGTTGCTACTCTAAGGCCCTGCGATCCTTGACTGCATACGAAGGGGCAATCCTCTATAAAGTCTCCTCCTCATTGGAGTTAGGAGACAACGATCACAAAAACGAAAGCACGAGGATGAGGCAACAAGCCTACCTCACCTCGTTACTATTAAAATTATGAATACAATTAATCAAATAGAAACAAACTTGCTGCTGCTGTCGACGAAGAAGATGTAAGCTTGGCTTTGCATCGGCGTTATGACAACGTTGGAGCTTTGGCATTGTAGGAGCACTTGAGAATAATATTAATGATGTTTGGGTTGGAATCCTCCCCTCCTTTTATAGATTTGTGCCTTGGAATAAGTCTTGATGGAAATCCTCAATTTTTGGAACTGATCACGAGGTGGCACCTTATCTTATCGTGAAGTGGTTGTGTCAAACATTATCCATTTTGACCTAGCACAAAAGGTTGATTCGTCGCCATCAGTCGACTGATGCCTTCCATCAGTCGACTGCCCAATGATCAGTAGTTGACTGTCAGCCTAGCCACTTCCCTGCAGTAAGAGGTTAGTACAGAAAATGATAAATATGACAGTTCCTTACCGTCCGATCTCGACCTAGACCTTCCATTGGAAGTCTTAGTCGGATCGCTGCCTACAGTCATCCCCGTACAGAGGACATGACCTTACCATCTCTCTTCACACTCGTGCTTACCTCTGGTCCTTTATGACTTGTCACTTTGCTTCTGGTCTTCCACCTAGGTTCTTCGACTCCCACAAAGTTTTACTGGTGTCGCCCGACCACTACGGTTTCCTAACTTGGGATTTTTCGAGTGTCGCTGACCTTCAGCTTAGCTTAACCATTTCCTGCACACTTAATTCAGCTCATGAGATAACAATATGACCTTAACTTTGGATCTTTTCCATAATCAAAACCTAGGTTCGATTATCTAGTGCCCCTGCACCAACATGCTTCAATCAATTGAAGGTAAGGATTGAAGACTTCATCATGATGAGAGACTTTGAAGAATGGGCCACCTTGATGGAAGGATTCAAATTTTCAAGAGAGACAAAGGGAGGATTCCTCAAAATGAAAAAGTGGACCGAGGAACAACTCCAAGAATTCGAAAGAAGTAATAAGGTAATTAAATTCTTGGTAGATTTGATTCCTAATGTTATCTTGTATAATTTAGGTGAATACAAGGATGCCAAGGAGCTTTGGAGAGAATTGGCAAAATATCATGAAGAACCCTCAATGGCTCAAGAAATAGAGAGCCCGAGAAATGCTCATCGGCTCAATCGGAGGAGGCTGAAGAAACAAACTCATCCTCACAAGAAATTGAGGAGTCGAAAGTTGAGAAGGAGTCAACTTCCGGATCGGTGGAAGAGGAAGAAGTGGAGGAAGCCTCCACCTCTAGGATTAAGGGGGAGGAGATTAGATTGCCTGAGCAAGGGAAAGAGCAAGAGGAAGCCTCTACCTTCGAGAAAAGTGATGAACAAGCTCAAGAGGCCTCCACCACCACCCTAGGTAACTCAAACACATGCATTAATAATAAAAATCATATTATGTGTTTTGAGTGTAGTGAATATGGACACTATAAAAGCAAGTGCCCTAAGTGTTGGTGCAATTGGCCCAAGTCATGATTGACCAGACTCGAGTTTGACTCGAGTGATGTTTTGATGTTTGACATAGTATGTTTGACATTGATGTTTGACATTGATGTCGGTTAATGTTTTGGGGAGATTGTTTATACAATCGACCCAGGTTATAATTGACCAGACTCAAGTTTGACTCGAGGAAGACTTTGATGGTTGACTAGGGTTGACCATGTGATTATGGGAAAGTCCAAGCATAGGTCTTGGTAAGGTAAAGTCCAAGTCATGGGTACTTGGCATGGAAAGTCCAAGTGGGACACTTGGCATTTGGGAAAGTCCAAGTCTTGAGTACTTGGCACAAGAGAAGTCCAAGCATGGGTCTTGGCATGGAAAGTCCAACATGGGTTGGAAAGGAAAATTCCAAGCTTGAGTCTTGGCATTTGAGAAGTCCAAAGGGTTTGATATTGGCGGCATAAAGTCCAAGGGTGGAGTCTTGGCAGCATAAGTCCAATGGTTGGCGGCGTAAAGTCCAAGCGGAGTCTTGGAAGCGTAAGTCCAATGTGCCTTGGCGGTGTAGACACCGTTAGCATGACATAGCCGATGGAAGCACCTGAAGGCTAGCACGATGGATGAACAAGTCATGGATGACTTGGAGGGATCCGAGAGGCATGAGGCTGACGGAGGTGGATAGAAGGCTTAGGTCTAGGCTAAGGGTGGTCTAGCAAGTATGGGGACACCATACTTTAGTTAAAACCTCATCTTTGAGGTTGGCAGTCGACTGGTATTATGGCTGATTCGACTGCCATGAGTTGACTAGAGCTCGACTGCCATTTAGGGTTGAAATTACCTTGGCAGTCAACTGCTCATTGGAGCAGTTGACTGCTGGCAGTCGACTTTCAGTTGAGTCGCGAGCACATAATGCTCCATAGCTTGATCAGGCGATCGACTACAGGCGGCGATGATTGCCAATATTGCGATCGGTGAGAGTCCGTTGAAACTTTTCAACGTGGATTAGTCGTTGTCTCACAAGACAGATGGCATCGATCGGTGACTTATGGCGATCGGTGATCGGCGAAAATCCAACCCGATGCAGGTTAAAAAGAGGATCTCGTGGAGGATTTCGGTATTGGTTCTTTGGGAGCTTTCTTGGGGCGATTTGAAGGCGATTTGCAGGTGCATCTCAGGGCCCTTCAACTTCATCCAAGCAACCAACAAGCAAAGCGCTCAAACCCTAGTTTTGTAAAGTGTTCTTTACATTTCCATTGTATTTGCTTGTATTTCTTTTGTTTATTGTTGTAAACATTTGTACGAGGTTTCTCCGCCTCCGACGTGTTGTTGAGAAGGAGTTATTTGTGATTAGTGGTTGTGTGTGCATCACTAGAGATCTTTAGAGCTCGATCCATGGAGTAGGAATCGTTCGGTTCTAAACCACGTTATATCCTTGCGTTTGTAGTGCTTGTGTTCTTGTTGTATTTTCATTATTGTTTATTCCACTGCGTACTAACAAGAATTGTAGCAAGCATCAACGAACGAATTCCATCGACGCATAGCATGATGCTATTCACCCCCCCTCTAGCGTCCAATCGATCCCCTACAAGTGGTATCAGAGCAAGGCCGCTCTTGAAGTTTAACAACTAAGGGAGCACACTAGAGGGTGAAGATGGAGTTGGAAGAACGACTAGGTTGGGACATCAACACACTGGTGCCCTACACCCTATACGGACGAGAAGGCTTCAATTCTTGGAAGAAAAGAATTGAAGATTTTTTAATGATGAGAGACCTTGAGGAATGGTCCCTATTAATGGAAGGATTTGAGTATCCAAGAGGACCAAAAGGTGGATTCCTCAAAAAGAAGAGATGGAGTGAAGATCAAATTCAAGCCTTCGAGAAAAACATGAAGGTAGTAAAATTTATTTTTAATTTGGTCCCTAATGATATTGTGTGTATGGTAGGGGACTATATGGATGCTAAGGAGTTGTGGAGCCAAGTGGAAAAGCTCCATGAAAATCCATCATCAATCCAAGAAGAAGAAGAAGAAGAGGAGTGCTCACCCTCTCAAGCTCAAGCAAATACATCATCATCTAAAGAGCTTGAGGAGTCGGAAGTTGAAGAGGAGTCAACTTCCGGATCGGTGAAAGAGGAGGTGGAAGAAGTAGAAGAAACCTCCACCTCTAGGATTGAGGGGGAGGAGAAAACTTCCACACCAGAACATCAAGAAGAAGCTTCGACATCCGGTCAAGATGAAGAAGCTCAAATTCTGATTCCGGCACTTACAACTACCCTAGGTAACTCAAACATATGTGTTAATAATAAAATGCATATAATATGTTTTGAGATTAGGGAGCAAGGACACTACAAGAGTAAGTGTCTTAAAAGGATCAAGAAGTCTCCTCTGACACCAAAAGTCAAGGATGTCGGTCCCCAAAGTCAAAAGAGCAAGGAGCATGTCATATGCTTCAAGTGCAACTTAAAAGGGCATTACCGGAGTCAATGCCCAAGGGGGAAGAAGAAGGGACAAGAAGGAGTGACACATGTAGGGGGAGCCACTAAGGCAAACCCTAAGGTATATCATTTAAATAATACACCTTCTAAATTTAAAAGTCAAAAGCATGTTAGGAATTTTAATTCTCTTGCAATTCATCATGAAAAGCATGCTAGAGATAAATATTTGTGTTTAGGTGCTAAAAGTGTCCACTTAGGAAATAAAGAAAAATTTGGGACTAATGTCCCTAAAAATATTTTACCTAGGGAATCTATCAAGAAAATAGGAGAACACCTATGTCTTAATCCTAAATGGACTAGGCATATGCCTAGAGGAAATGGTAATGCCCAAGGACCAAATGAGAAATCAAAAATTGGGAAATTAGAGTTGGAAAATCAAGTCTTGAGGTCAAGGCTTGAAAAACTTGAAAAGACCCTTAGGAACATACAAAATCAATTTAAAGGGTCAAATGATCAAAAGTCTAGGTCCAAAAGTCAAAGTCAACACCTTGGACCTAAGAGTCAAAAGTCAACCATGGGCAAGCAAGGTTTTGGTCACAAACCTAAGCCTAAGGTGGCTTATCATAGTGTTCCATTTGATTATGGAACACAATCTAGGTCTAGGAAGACCAAGGTCAATAGGGAAGTCATCCCTAGAGTTGACCAAGGTTTGTGCCTAGTGGCTAGGGTTTCAAAGAAACCTAGGGTGGCCACTAAGAAGGTTACTAGGGAGGCAATCCCTAAGGTTAACCATGGTAAGACCATAATGACCAAGGCTAACAAGCCTAGGAGGGTCATTAGAAGGATATCTAGGGAGGTTATCCCTAAGGAATACCTAATTAACCCTAGGAGCTCAAATAGGTTTTGGGTTCCTAAGAGCGTGATTGATTCACGCTAGATGGGTTAGGGTATGTCAACCTTAAATGGATGGGTAGTTAACCTAACCATGGTAAAGGTGACATTTTAGGTCATTTTCAAGGTTATGGATACCTTGGAAATAGGTTTGATCTTATATCCTAAAAGATTTTAGGATGTGCCAATATATTTTGAAGTTTATGAAAAATCAATCGAATTGGCACAATTTAGGATTAGAGGTCATAGTGTGTCATTTTGGGTTTTTGGCACACTTGGGAGATTAGTGATAATATGGAAAAATATATTTAATTATATCAAATGGCAATTAACATTAAAATTTAGGTATTATTATACCTATATATTTTATTTGCCATGTTTTGTTTGCCATATAACATGTCATGACATCATGTTTGTCTTTATCATTTATATGTCATGATCATGTTTAGGATTAAGGTTTTAAAGGTCATGTGTTTTTAGATTTCATTTTATGCCATGACATCATGATTATGAGCATATGCTTATTTATATCATCATTAATGCCATAATCATTCATGCATTTGATTAAAATTGAGTTAAGGACTTTGACATGACTTGGAGTCTCATTTATAAGGGAATCAAGTAGAGTTGCCTTAGAAAAATACATGAAACCCTAGATTAGGGAGAACAAAACCCACATCTCACATTACATTGACATGTAT
This sequence comes from Wurfbainia villosa, assembly GCA_025175895.1. Classification (NCBI taxonomy): domain Eukaryota; kingdom Viridiplantae; phylum Streptophyta; class Magnoliopsida; order Zingiberales; family Zingiberaceae; genus Wurfbainia; species Wurfbainia villosa. The sequence goes on along the minus strand of CM046000.1, from coordinate 74,959,402 downwards.
GTGTATTTATACACCCTAGATACATGTGAGATGCTAGGATATGAGTTGAGTTCAAGGTGCATAGTTTTTGCATCTAGATGGACTATAACTCATCTAATTTCATTAGTGGATCCTTAGGAAAGCTTGTGTACAAGTCATATACATAGAGCCCAAGGGATATGATCCAAAATAAGGTTTTGAAATCGTTTTAAAATCAATTTAGAAAACCTTAGTGAAGTCTATCTTTTGATAGCAATCACCATTGATGAAGTTGATACAAAGTGAGCTAAAACATTGAAGTTTTTCTTCATTTTTGAATTTTGTATCAATTTCGATATTTTATGGGTAAAATATTTTTCAAACATTTTTCACCCATTGTATTATCTATAAGTAATATACGTATGAATTTTCACGAATTTTCAAAATACGTAGAATTACTTATGACTTTTCAAAATTAGATTCTGATAGCTAAAATTTGAGAATTTCAGTTATCAGTTGACTGCCGCCTAATGGCAGTCGACTGATGTAGGGCAGTTCGACTAATAACTGTAAGTAGTCGACTGCCAAGCTGATTTCGAGAAAAACAAGGTTGTTTAGCCCATTTTCAGTCATGGTAAAGGTCCCTAACCACTCCTAACCTTAGGATATACTTTGGGAAGCATTATAAAGGGTGAAAATCCATTGGATATGGATTTGGAGAGGTGTTAGGTCAAAGTATCAAATTTAAGGGTGGAAGAGTTCATGTTTGAACTTTGAACCTTAATTTTAATGGTTTAGAGTTCCTATTGGCTTAGGGACTTCCCAAGGATATTGTTGGTGCAATGGTCAAGGGGGAGCAAGCCTTTAGGGGGAGTTATCCATCTTGGGATGATGGATGTATTTTTCTTCTTAAAGGGGAGAAGTTATGGGAAGAATGTTATCAATTGGGAAAATTGATGGGATTTTGAGAAACCCAATTTGGAAATTGGGAGAGAGCATAGGATTGCCTCTCTTGAGTGATATGGGACTTATCACTAGAAAGATGGTAGGCATCCTAAGTATTTTTGGATCAAGGGGGAGATTGTAAGATCTCATTGGGACATGAGACATTGACCTCCTTGGAGAGATAACCTTTTTTATGTATGTCAAAAAGGGGGAGAAGGTTAAATTACCAATTTGGAAAATTGGTAAGGGAATTTGAGTTAGGGGCCTAACTCAAGGTTTTTTTTGTCAAACATAAAAAAGGGGGAGATTGTTGGTGTAATCGGCCTAGGTTACGATTGACCAGACTCGAGTTTGATTCGAGTGATATTTTGATGTTTGACATTGATGTTTGACATTGACGTTTGACATTGATGTCGATTAATGTTTTGGGGAGATTGTTTATACAATCGACCCAGGTTATAATTGACCAGACTCGAGTTTGACTCGAGGGAGACTTTGATGGTTGACTAGGGTTGACCATGTGATTATGGGAAAGTCCAAGCATGGGTCTTGGCAAGGTAAAGTCTAAGTCATGGGTACTTGGCATAGAAAGTCCAAGTGGGACACTTGGCATTTGGGAAAGTCCAAGTCTTGAGTATTTGGCACAAGGGAAGTCCAAGCATGGGTCTTGGCATGGAAAGTCCAACATGGGTTGGCAAGGGAAAGTCCAAACTTGAGTCTTAGCATTTGAGAAGTCCAAGGGGTTTGATATTGGCAGCGTAAAGTCCAAGGGTGGAGTCTTGGCAACATAAGTCCAATGGTTGGTGGCGTAAAGTCCAAGCGGAGTCTTGGCAGCGTAAGTCCAATGTGCCTTGGCGGTGTAGATACTATTAGCATGACATAGCCGATGGAAGCACCTGAAGGCTAGCGCGATGGATGAACAAGTCATGGATGACTTGGAGGGATTCGAGAGGCGTGAGGTTGATGGAGGTGGCTAGAAGGCTTAGGTCTAGGCTAAGGGTGGTCTAGCAAGTATGGGGACACCATACTTGGGTTAAAACCTCATCTTTGAGGTTGGAAGTCGACTGACATTATGGCCGGTTCGACTGTCGTGAGTTGACTAGAGCTCGATGTTGGATCGAAGCGGATCGCTAGAGGGGGGGTGAATAGCGATAAAACCTTTTCTTTTTGTTCGTTCATTAAAACTTGAGTAGATAATTAATTTACAGCGGAAAGATAAGCAATAAAGAAAATGAGACAAATATTTTTACTTGGTTCATAGCCTTCGGCTACTACTCCAAGGCCCTAGTGATCCTTGATCACGCACGGAGGGCAATTCACTAAAAACACTCCTCCTCGTTGGAGGTAGGAGTTTGACGATTACAAAAAACCTTCGAAAGAAAACATAGAGAGACAAACCCTCTCTTCTATTAATGTAAAGTGCAACGATAGAAAACCTCGATTAATAAAAAGAATTAAAATATTTAAAGAGAAGACAAATTAAAATATCAACAACTAAAGAGTAGAAACTAAGCTAGGGTTGTTGACAGCACTTCGTCGTAGAGTCGTCGGATAATCGCAGAGTTGCAGAGGCTTTTGAGAACTTAGAGATGATGAAAAACCCTAAGAGAGGCCTTCCTTTTATAGCCTTTGAGCCCCTTTTCGAGAGGAACTTCACCCAATAGAGTTTTGGCACATGGCTCCTTGAAAAATGGTGATAAGGCTTGCGATGGCCATCATCGTCGATGATCCGACATCGATCGAATGTCGATCAGACAAACGATCGTGATTGATCAGATCGAGTCCTCAAGTAGCGGTCGAATGATGCTAGCTGAAATGACAAGTTAGCTAAACAAAAATATTATTTCGACGGCCTCCGACCGTCCGATCTCGACCTAGGCCACCGATGGGATGTCATGGGTCGGATCTACGCTTAAGTATATCCCCGTAAAGAGGATACGACCTCACTTACACTCGCACACATACGAGCTTACCTCGATACTTACTGTGTCACTTTTGCTTCCAGCCTTCCACTTGATTCCTTCGGCTCCCTCCGAAGTCACTCGAGTGTCGCCCGACCACCATGGCTTCCTCTGGGTGTCGCTAGCCTTCAGCTCCAGCTATAGCAATTTTCTGCACACTCGATTCAGCTCGTGAGATAATGACATGAGCTTAACTTTATATCATTTACTATAATCAAAAACTCAGGTTTGACTTAGGTGCCTACTGCACCAACACTCGACTGCCATTTAGGGTTGAAATTGCCTTGGCGATCCGCTCATTGGAGCGATTGATTATCGGCCAATCGCGCTCCTCATTGGAGCGATTGATTACCGTAGTCAATCGCTAATTGGAGTAGCGATTGACTTGCAGCGATCGCCATGGATGGCGATCATTATCGATTGAGTCACGAGCAGAATGCTCCGTAGCCAATGGGGCCGATTACGGGCTGATCGGCGCCAATGTTGGCGATCGTGAGAGTTCCGTTGGAACTTTTCCAGCGTGGATTGAGCCATTGTCTCACAGCAACAGTGGCATCAGTTGACTGGTGACTTATGGCAGTCGACTGATCGACGGAAATCCAGCCCGATGCAGGTTAAAAAGAGAAGCTCGTGGAGGATTTCGATATTGGTTCTTTGGGAACTTTCTTGGGGTGATTTGAAGGTGATTTACAAGTGTATCTCAGGGCCCTTCAACCTCATCCAAGCAACCAACAAGCAAAGCGCTCAAACCCTAGTTTTGTAAAGTGTTCTTTACATTTCCATTGTATTTGCTTGTATTTCTTTCGTTTATTGTTGTAAACATTTGTACAAGGTTTCTCCACCTCCGACGTGTTATTGAGAAGGAGTTATTTGTGATTAGTGGTTGCGTGTGCATCACTAGAGCTCTTTAGAGCTCGATCCGTGGAGTAGGAACCGTTCGGTTCCGAACCACGTTATATCCTTGAGTTTGTAGTGCTTGTGTTCTTGTTGTATTTTCATTATTGTTTATTCTGCTGCGTACTAACAAGAATTGTAGCAAGCATCAATGAACGAATTCCATCGACGCATAGCACTACGCTATTCACCCCCCCTCTAGCGTCCAATCGATCCCCTACACTAAGAAGGTCAAGAAGGTTCCACTGGTGCCAAATGTCAAGGATGTCGGTGCCCCAACAATTAAAAGCAAGGAGCACGTAGTGTGCTTCAAATGCAATCAAAAAGGGTATTATAGGAGTCAATGCCCTAGGAGGAAGATAACCAAGGGCCAAGAAGGAGCATCACATATAGGGGGAGCTAAGGTAAATCCTAAGGTATATTTTAATAATGCACCTTCAAATTTTAAAGTTGAAAAGCATTCTTGGAATAACAAATATTTTTGTTTAGGTGCTAAGAGTTGTAACCTTAGAACTAAGGAGAAATTTGGGACTAATATCCCTAGAAAAATATTACCTAAGGAAAGTATTAGGAAGATAGAGGACCATTTAGGCATTAACCCTAAGAAGGGTAGGCATATGCCTAAGAAATAGAATAATGCCCAAAGAATAAATGAGAATTCAAAAATTGGGCAATTAGAGCTAGAAAATCAAGTTTTGAGATAACTTAAGAAGATGGAAAAGACCCTTAGGAAAATACAAAATCAAATTAAGGTGTCAAATGGTCAAAGCCTAGAGTCTAGGAGGCAAGGCTCATCTATGGGCAAGAAAGGCTTGAGCCACAAGCCTAGGTCCAAGGAAGATAAGCCTACCTATCACAATATTCCATTCGATTATGGAACTAGTACTAGGTCTAGGAAAACCAAGGTCACAAGGGAAGTCATCCGTAGAGTTGACCATGGTAAGTGCCTAGTGGCTATGATTTCGAAGAAACCTAGGAAAGCCACTAAGAAGGTTACAAGGGGAGTCACCCCTAGAGCTAACCTAGGCAAGACCATAATGCCCAAGGCTACCAAGCCTAAGAGGGTTATTATGAGGGTATCTAGGGAGGTCATCCCTAAGGAATACCTAGTAAATCCAAGGAGCTCCAATAGGTATTGGGTTCCTAGGAGCGTGATCGATTCACGCTAAATGGGTTAGGGTGTGTCAACCCTAAATGGATAGGTAATTAACCTAACCATGATAGAGTTGACATTTTAGGTCATTGTCAAGGTTATCGGTACCTTGGAAATGTGACTTGAATTTATATCCTAAAGGACTTTAGGATGTGCCAATATTATTTAAGAAGTTTGAAAAACTAATCAAATTGGAACGAATTAAGTTTAGAGGTCATAGTGTGTCATTTTGGGTGTTTAGCACACTTGGGAGATTAGTGATTATATAGCAAAATGAACTTAATAATAACAAATGGCAATTAACACTAAAATTTAGGTATTGTTATACCTTTATATTTTATTTTCCATGATTGATTTGTCATATGTCATGTCATGACATCATATTTATTTTCATCATTTTATATGTCATGATAATACTTAGGTTTAAGATTTTATGTCATGTGTATTTAAATTTAATCATATGTCATGACATCATGATTATTGGCAATGCTCATTTATGTTATCATTTATGCCATGATCATTCATGCATTAATTAAAATTGATTTAAGGACAATTAGCATGACTTGAAGTCTCATATATAAGAGAATCAAGTAGTGTTTCCTAAACAATGCATGAGACCTTAGTATAGATATAACCAAAACTCATATCTCACATTACATTGACATGTGTGTATTTTTCAAACACCTTAGATACATGTGAGATACTAGGAAATGAGTTAAGTTCTAGGTGCATAGTTTTTGCATCTAGATGAACTCAAACTCATCTTATATCATGGGAGGATCATGGGGAAAGCTAATGTGCAAGTCATGTGCATTGAGCCCATTAATCATGATCCAATATAGGTTTTAAAAATCATTTTAAAAATATTTTAGAAAACTTTGGTGAAGTTAATCTTTTGATAGCAATCATCATTGAGAGAGTTGATATAAAGTAGAGCCAAAACATTGAACTTTTCAATAGTTTTGAACATTGTGTCAATCTCACTATTTAATGGGTAATTTAATTTTCAAATATTTTTCACCCATTATATTTGTTATAAATATAATTTCTGATTTTGTGTCAATCCATTTCTGATTTTGTTATATTTTTCACCCATTATAAATATCTCCTAGTGAACATTGTGTCAATCCATTTATGATTTTTTTAATTTCTGCAGTTGCATAAATCAGTCAACTGGTGACTGTAAGAGTCGATTGCTAGACCTGATTTCGGGTAAACAAAGTTTGTTTAGCTTGATTTTAGCTATGTTAAGCTACCCTAACTGCTCCTAACCCTAGGATATGCTTTGGGAAGCATTAGAAAGGGTGAAAATCCATTGGATATGGATTAGAAGAGTTGTTTATGGTATGTATCAATTTTAAGGTGTGTGAAAGTTCAAGGTTGAACTTTTAACCTTAATTTTAATGGTTTAGAGTTCCTATAGGCTTAGGGACTCTTCAAGGACATTGTTGGTGCAATGGTCAAGGGGGAGCAAGCCTTTAGGAGGAGGTATCCATCATGGGATGATAGATGTGTTCTTCCTCATGAGGGAGAGAATTTTGAGAATGTGAGATGCCCAATTTAGAAATTGGGAGAGTTTGTAGAATTGTCTCTCTTAAGTGATATGGGACTTATCACTAGGAAGAGTGAAGGCATCCTAGATATTTTTGGACTAAGGGGGAGATTGTAAGATCTCATTGGAATATGAGACATTGACACCCTTGGGAGAACCTTTTTGATGTATGTCAAAAAGGGGGAGAATTAATGGGAGAAGTTATGAGAGAATTTGAGATTACCAATTTGGGAGAATTGGTAAGGAGAATTGAGTTAGGCCGTTAGGTGGCCTAACTCAAAGGTATTTGTGGTTTTTGTCAAACATCAAAAAGGGGAAGATTGTTGGTGCAATCAGCCCAGGTCACGATTGATCGGACTCGAGTTTGACTCGAGTAGTGTTTTGATATTTGACATTGATATTCGACAAAATGTATGACAATGTAATTGTCATGGGAAAGTCCAAGTCATGGGTACTTTGCATGGAAAGTCCAAGTGGAACACTTGGCAAGGGAAAGTTCAAGCTTGAGTCTTGGCAAATGGAAAGTCCAACATGGGTTGGCAATGGAAAGTCCAAGCATAGGTCTTGGCAAGGGAAAGTCCAAGCTTGAATCTTGGAAAATGGAAAGTCCAACATGGGTTGGCAAGAAAAGTCCAAGGGGTGATATTGGTGGCGTGAAGTCTAAGTGGGAGTCTTGGTAGCATAAGTCCAATGGTTGGCGATGTAGAGTCCAAGCGGAAGTCTTGGCAACGTAAGTCCAATGTGCCTTGGTGGTATAAACCAGCTTAGCATGACAATAGCCGATGGAAGCACTTGAAAGCTAGCATATGGATGAACGAATTATAAATGACTTGGAGGGATCGGATAAGCGTGAGGCTGACGGAGGTGGCTAGAAGGCTTAGGTCTAGGCTAAGGGTGGTCTAGCAAGTATGAGGGCATCATACTTGGGGTTAAACCTCATGGTTGAGGTTATCAGTCGATTGGGGCTTTGGACCAATCGATTGGTCAAGTGTTTTGACACTTGGCAACCGAGTCGACTTGTAGTAGTCGATTGGGATTATGACCAGTCGACTGTCGTGAGTCGACTAGGGTTCGATCATGAAAATAGCCTTGGCTGATCGCCAAAGATTGGATAGTTGATCGATGAGAGCGATCGCCATGGATGGCAGTCGACTCCTGGTCGAGGTTACAAGAGTAGAATGGTCGATAGCTGACTGGTCAGTCAGCTACGGCCCTGGCAGTCGACTGCTGGGTAATGACAGTCGATTGTCAGTGTATCCGTTGGAACTTATCCAACATAGATCGAGTCATTGTCTCACAATGGCTACAGGAGCAGTTGACTGATAGGTGAAATTCAGCCCGAGGTGAAGCTTTAAAAGGAGCTCATGGAGAAGGATTTTGGCATGGTTCTTTGAGGCGATTTGGAGGCGATTTGCTGCTACAATCCAGACCTTCAAGGCTCTTCTCAAGCAACAAAAAGCAAGCACTCAAGTTCATATTGTGTAAAATTTTCTTTACTTGTATTTGTGTAGTTTACTTGTATTAGCTTGTATTTGTTTCTTATTATTGTAAGAACTGTTGTAAGAGATTTCCTCTAACTTCAGATTGTTCCGAGAAGGAGTGTTTTGATTATTAGTGGTGTTTGGCATCGCTAGGGCTCATTCGAGCCCAACCTGTGGAGTAGGAACCTTGAGATTCTGAGCCACATAATATCTTGGTGTATTTGTGCTTGTGTATTTGCATTTGTATTGTATTTTCTATTTCCGCTGCGTACTAATATAATTGTAGCAAGCACGCGATCAAATTCCATCAAGCGACGAAGACACGCTATTCACCCCCCTCCCCTCTAACAATGGTCCAATTCCCAACAAAGTCCAAGGGTTTAGTCTTGGCCACGTAAGGCCAAGTGTGTAGTCTTGGTGGTGAAAGTCTAAGTCATAGATACTTGGCAATTGGGAAGTCCGAGGGTATGATATTGGTGGCATAAAGTCCAAGCATGTGTGTTGGCAATGTAAGCCTAAATGTACCTTGGCAGTGTAGACCAACTTAGCATTACAATAGCCGATGGAAGAACCTAAAGGCTAGCGTATGGATGAACAAATCATGGATGACTTGGAGGGATCTGATAGGCGTGAGGCTGATAGAGGTGGCTAGAAGGCTTAGGTCTAGGCTAAGAGTGGTCTAGCAAGTATAAGGGCATCATACTTTGATTAAAACCTCATGTTTGAGGTGTATCAGTTGACTGGAGTTATGGACCAGTCGAGTGTTTTGACACTTGACAACCTAGTCAACACTGAGTAGTCGACTGGGGTTATGATCAGTCGACTGGCAGGAGTCGACTGATGCTAGACTGTAGCCGAGTGGCCTTAGTAGTCGACTTCCAACATTGTTAGTCGACTGATGTGGAGCAGTCGATTGCCATAGATGGCAGTCGAGTGATGGATGTGGCCACATAAGCGAGGCATGCTCGACTAGCGCCTCAACTGTTATGCATCAGTCAACTGCTAGGGCTTGGTAGTCGACTGATGGGTTAGCAGTTGAAGTTTTTCCAACGTTGATCGAGTCATTGTGAGACAACGACTACAGGAGCAGTTGACTGCTAGGTATGGGCAGTCGACTGCTAGGCAAAAATCAACCCCAATTATAGCTTTATAAAGAGCTCGAAGAGGAGATTTTTAGTAGTGATTTGAGCCGATTTGCTGGTGCAAGTCCGGGTCTTTAAGTGTAGCTCAAGCAATCAAACAAGCAAGCAATCAAAAGCCATATTTGTAAAATTTTCTTTACATTGTTTGTGTATTTCTTATATTTGCTTATACATCTCTTATATTACCTTTTAATCTGTTGTAAGAGGTTTTCTCCACCTCCGAAGTATTTTTCGAGAAAGAGAGGTTGATTAGTGGTGTTTTGCATCACTAGAGCTCATTTGAGCTCAACCCATTTCGAACCACGTTATATCTCATCTTGTGCACGCATGTGCTTGTATTTTTGTGTACTTGTGTTTGTATTCGTATTGTATTTTTTATTTCCATTGCGTACTGATGAATTATAGAGATGAACACGAGCGAATTTCATCATTGACGCTATTCACCCCACCCCCCTAGCGACGTATGATCTTCTACAAGTGGTATCAGAGCGGGTCACTCTTCACCGCCTTCACAACGGAAGGAGCAATGCGCTAGAGGGAGAGGTGGAACAAAATCTTGGATTGGGGTGGGATATCAACACTCCTGTTCCATATGCATTTTATGGACGAGAAAGCTTTAATCAATGGAAGGCAAGGATTGAAGACTTCATGATGATAATGGACATCGAAGATTGGTCCGCCTTGATGGAAGGATTTGAATATCCAAGAGGGCCAAAGGGAGGTTTCCTCAAGATGAAGAAATGGACCGAGGAACAACTCCAAAGTTTCGAGAAAAACAAGAAGATAATAAAATTTTTGGTTGAATTGATTCCTAATGATATCTTGTATAGATTAGGTGAATATAAGGATTCCAAGGAGCTTTAGAGCGAATTGGCAAAATTTCATGAGAAGCCTCAATTAGTCCAAGAGGATAAGGAAGAATCAAAGGAGGAGGAAGAAAGCTCATCCTGACAAAAAAGTGAGGATTCGAAGGTCGAGAGGTGTTCGACATCTGAGGAGAAAGAAGAAGTGGAAGAATTGAAGGAAGCCTCCACCTCTAGAATTAAGGGGGAGGAGATAATTCCCACACCAGAGCAAAATCAAGAAGAATCATCTACCTCTAGTAGAGATGAAGAACCAACTCCGACTTCCACTACCGACCTAGGTAACTCAAGCACATCAATTAAAAATAAAAATCATATTATGTGTTTTGTGTTGGTGCAGGGGCACTAGATAATTGAACCTGTATTTTGATTATGGAAAAGACACAAAGTTAAGTTTACATCGTTATCTCACGAGCTAAATCGAGTGTGCAGAAAAGTACTAAAGCTGGAGTTGTAGGCTAGCGACACTTGGAGGAAGCCGCGGTGGTCGGGCGACACTCGAGTGACTTCAAAGGGAGCCGAAGGAATCGAGTGGAAGGCCGGAAGTGAGAGCTACAAGATAAGTATCGAGGAAAGCTCGTGTGAGTGAGAGATTGTAAGGTCGTGTCCTCTTTACGGGGATGACCGTAGGCGGCAATCCGACTAAGACTTCCTAGGAAGGTCTAGTTCGAGATCGGACGGTTAGAAATCATCGTATTTATCATATTCCGAGCTAACCTCTTACTGCAGGGAAGTGGCCAGGCTGGCAGTCGACTGCTGGATATTGGGCAGTCGACTGATGGCGACGAAGCAGCCTTTGCGCTAGGTCAAAACGGATAAGGTTTGACGCGGCCACTTCGCGATAAAAAGTATACAACTTCGTGATCTGTTCCAAAAAAAGATGAGACATATTTAGAAGCAAAAATCTATAAAAGGAGGGGAGGATTTCAACCCCATATTACATCAAGTTTATTCTCAAGTGCCCTACAACGCCAACGCTCCAACGCCGTCATAACGCCGACACGACGACAAGTTCAAATCTCCTTTGTCGGCAGCAGTAGCAAGTAATTGTTTTTATTGTATTCTTTGTTTTAATCGTAATGAGGTGAGGTAGGCTTGTTGCCTCATCCTCGTACTTTCGGTTTTGTGATCGTTGTCTCCTACCTCCAACGAGAAGGAGACGTTATAGTGTTTTACCCTCCGTACGCGGTCTAGGACCGATAGGGCCTTGGAGTAGCAACCGCTGGGTTGTGAACCAAGTAAAAATAAACGTGTCTCTTTATTTTCCGCTGCTCTTACTTATTTAATTATCTACTCGAACGAAACGTCGAAAAGATTTACGATCGCTATTCACCCCCACCTCTAGCGACGCTTCTCGATCCAACAATTGGTATCAGAGTGGGGGCGCTAAGATTTGGTGAAACCACCGATCTAGCACGTTTTGGTTTTCTGTTCATATTTTTCGATTCTTATTTTTTTTTGGTCTTTTTCCTCCCGCACTACTAATCCAAGACGAAGTCTTGGTATGTTTCTTTTGGTTGTGTGCTTGCAAGTATTCTCTCTTGGAGTAGCCGACGGTAAAAGGGTCATAACTTTTCGCACAAGTGGATTCACATAATGATCTACCTACCAAATCGAAGCTCTCTGAGAGATCTACATTTCTTACGAGGGTTTAGCCTCGTAACAAGCTATTTCCAGCCCCAAAATCCAACGTCTAGTACCCTTTCGGGGACATCGAAGGTCGTAAGTTGTTAGTTTTTGTTAGTTTCTTATTTTTCTCATTTAATTATGTTTATTTCCTATTTATTTCCCGCATTACTAATCCAAGACCAAGTCTTGGAATTCCCTTTGGTTTTTATTTGTGTTTTGCAAGATACTTAATGGCTCACATTGAGGGGTATAGCACCACCCGACCTCCGTTTTTTAACGGAGATGATTTCCGTTATTGGAAAGGTCGGATGGAGTGTTTCTTGAAAACACAAGTCGAGACTTGGATAATAATCCAAACCGGCTTTGCTCTACCCACCAATGATCAAGGAGAGCCCTTGGATTTCAACAAGTGGACAAATGCAACCAAGAGACAAATCAAAGCCGATGCAAGAGCAACCCAAATATTGCAATGTGGCTTGTCCAAGAAGGAACTCAACCGCATCGGACCATTCATTAGCGCCAAGGACCTATGGAACAAATTAATCGAGCTACACAAAGGAACGTCTGATGCTAAGGTATGTAAACGTGACCTTCTTTTCAATAAGTTGTATAACCTTAAGATGCAGGAACACGAGACGGCGACGCAACTACACGCCCGCGTCTAGGACATTGTCAACGACCTGCACACCATCGGACACAAGGTCGAAAACCGTGACCTACTAAGGTACGTTCTTAATTCATTTCCTAGGACTACCTTGTGGGCATCCATGGTCGATCCCTATAAGGTCTCTAAGGACCTTTCGAAGCTTAGGTTAGACGAATTATTTTCCGAGTTTAAACTTCACGAGCAAACTAACGTGGTCCGGGCCGAGAGAGGTATTGCTCTACTTGCAGGACAAAGAAGCAAGCCACCTACCAGTCAAGAAGGTGGACTCGAACCCGACGACGAATTAGAGTCCGAATTCGAAAAGGTGGAAGCAATAGTGAACGTAGTGCGGAAGAACGTTCGGAGGGAAAGGAGGCTACTAAAGAATCAAAAGAGGGCACAATTCAAATCAAATCAAAAGAAGGCTTTTTATGCAACATGGGACAACGAAGAAGGCGGCGGCATAGCATGCATGGCAAGACCCGAAGAGTCTGAGTCAGAGTCTGAATCCGAATCCAATTACACCACCGACTCCGAACTCGAGGACTACTTCGAGAAGCAACTCAAAGCCGGACCAAAAGAGAAAATTAAGGTTAGCCGCTCACTAATTCATACGCTTTACAATACAATTAAAATGCTTAATAGGAAATTAACTAAGTTCGAGTCTAGGGTTGAGTCGTTACTTGAGGAGGTTGAAACCCTCAAGCAAGAGGCTACTCTAACCTCTTCAACTAGTCAACTTCAAGAGGGAAACTCAACCCAAATTGAAAAACTCAAGGAAGAGAATTCTCTCTTGAAAGACCGAGTTCAAGAGGTTGAGTCTACGTTGGAAAGGTTCACGGTGGGATCTAAGAATCTTAACAGACTACTTGGAACCCAAAGAGCCGTGTACAACAAAGTCGGACTCAGATTTAGGTCAACGACTACGAATAGGTCATATATGTCTATCGTAAATCATAGTCATCAAAGAGTCCAAGCATGGGTCCCAAAGGTTTGATTGAATTCACATATAAGGACTAATAAGTTTTGGATTCCCCAGGATCAAATTCATTATTTGAATGGACCATATTAGTTCAATGGTCCAGGGGGAGCTAACACTAAAATAGTATACTCGCTTACTTAGCAAAACCATTGAATATTTTACTTTAATTTGTAGAACGGCTAGATAGGGAAAATAGTTAGTCAACTCTTGACAACATAGTATCAGGATGCGGCGAGATGATAGTACGTTAGGGAAATAAAGTCTCGTGTATTCGAGCTAGATAAGGCGTATCTAGCTTGGTGCACTTGACTGTGTGGAACTAGCTGAAGCTACCTCGCCGTATCCTAAACTAGTTAGACCAGGAAGTAACCCTAAGTGACTTAAGTGATATTTTCTTGAATTTGTCTTTGTCTAAGGAAGTGGTCATTGTTCCGATCAAAGAAGGCCCCTGTGCCTCGCCACGACCTAAAAGCCAATTTCTCGAAAAGTTACTTAACGATCTAAAGGTTAAATCCGAATCTAACCCAAGGTTGACTATCTTTAATTAATTTAAAATCATCTCACAAAACATATAAGGTGAACAAATTCTGAGACACATAGAATGGGTGAGATGTTAAGGATAATTGAAATATAACCTCTTCAAAAGACTACTTATTTTCCCAACTATTGTACTTAGGCCAAAGTTTAGCGCCCCCTACATCTCTTATACTTCATATATTTGACTAAGGGGGAAAGTAAACTAACCCTAAGGGTTATATTACAAACCTTTAGATTATTGGTGCAGAGGGACACACCTCGAACCAATCTATCTAATTACTGCTAGACGCATGCTTGGACTCATAGTTGATTTATCTTGATGCATGTATATACCATATTATTTTTAAACCCCTATTTTATATAACAAACTTCAATTTTACATAACAAACCCCAACATTTGTTTTGATTTATGGCAAAAGGGGGAGATGAGCAAAAGTTAAGGGGGAGTAACACAAAATTTATTTAATTTTGAAAACTAAAGTATCTCTTTCAAAACTCACCTAGGGTTAAGGGGGAGTTTTTGAAAATGACATTCATCATTTACTATACTTGTTTTATGCTTTAATTTCCCTTAACTTTGTGTTGGTTTGCCATAGATCAAAAAGGGGGAGATTGTTGGTGCAGGGGCACTAGATAATCGAACCTGTATTTTGATTATGGCAAAAACACAAAGTTAAATTTACATAGTTATCTCACGAGCTAAATCGAGTGTGAAGAAAAGTACTAAAGCTGGAGCTGTAGGCTAGCAACACCCGGAGGAATCCGCGGTGGTCGGGCGACACTCGAGTGATTTCGGAGGGAGCCGAAGGAATCGAGTGGAAGGCCGGAAGTGAGAGCTACAAGATAAGTATCAAGGAAAGCTCGTGTGAGTGAGAGATTGTAAGGTCGTGTCCTCTTTACGGGGATGACCGTAGGCGGCGATCCGACTAAGACTTCCCAGGAAGGTCTAGGTCGAGATCGGACGGTTAGAAACCATCGCATTTATCATTTTCTGAGCTAACCTCTTACTGCAGGGAAGTGGCCAGGCTGGCAGTCGACTGCTGGACATTGGGCAGTCGACTGATGCTCATCAGTCGACTGATGGTGATGAATCAGCTTTTGCACTAGGTCAAAACGGATAAGGTTTGACGCGGCCACTTCGCGATAAAAATTATACAACTTCGTGATATGTTCCAAAAAAAGAGGAGACATATTCAGAAGCCAAAATCTATAAAAGGAGGGGAGGATTCCAACTCCATATTACATCAAGTTTATTCTCAAGTGCCCTACAATGCCAACGCTCCAACGCCGTCATAACATCGACGCGACGACAAGTTCAAATCTCCTTCGTCGGCAACAGTAGCAAGTAATTGTTTTTATTGTACTTTCGATTTTGTGATCGTTGTCTCCTACCTCCAACGAGAAGGAGATGTTATAGTGCTTTGCCCTCCGTACGCGGTCTAGGATTGATAGGGCCTTGGAGTAGCAACTGCTGGGTTGTGAACAAAGTAAAAATAAATGTGTCTCTTTATTTTCCGCTGCTCTTACTCATTTAATTATCTACTCGAACGAAACGTCGAAAAGATTTACAATCGCTATTCACCCCCCCCCCCCTCTAGGGACGCTTCTCGATCCAACATTTTGAGTATAGGGAATATGGGCACTATAAGAGCAATTGTCATAAGAAGGTTAAGAAGGCTCAACCGGTGTCAAAGGTCAAGGATGTCGATGCCCCAACCATTAAGAGCAAGGAGCACATTGTGTGCTTCAAATGTCATCAAAGGGGCTACTATATAAGCCAATGCCCTAGGGGGAGGAAGCAAGCCAAGGGCAAAGAAGAAGTCTCAAATATAGGGGGAGCTAAGGCAAACCCTAAGGTAACCTTTAAGTATGTTTCCTCTTCAATTAATAGTCAAAAACATGCTAGGAACAATTTTAATGTTATTGTTATTACTCATGAACAAAAACATGCTAGAAATAATAGATTTTATTGTCTATGTGCAAAATCATACAATATTAGGGCTAAGGACAAATCTAAAAACAATGTCCCCAAAACAATTCTACCTAGGGAGACAATTAGAAAGGTAGAACACCATTTAGGCATCAATCCTAAGAAGGATAGGCATATGCCTAAAAGAAAGAACTATTCCCAAAAGATTAATGAACAATCAAAATTGAGAAAATTAGAATTAGAAAACCAAGCCTTGAGATCAAAGCTTGAAAAATTAGAGAAGACCCTTGAAAAAATGACAAATTCAATTAAAGGGTATAGGAGTCAAAATTTAGGGTTTAGGAGGCAAGAGCCTTCCAAGGATAGAAAAGATTTGGGGCACAAACCTAAGTCCAAGGAAGTCTTGCCTACCTATCACAATGTTCCATTTGATTATGAAACTTAATCTAGGTCTAGGAAAACTAAGGTTAATAGGGAATCATCCCTAAAGATAACCATGGTGTGTGTGTCTAGTGGTCAAGGTTTCAAAGAAACCTAGGGAAGCCACTAAGAAGGTTACAAGGGGAGTTACCCCTAGAGTCAACCTTAACAAGACCCAATTGACCAAGGCTTCGAAACCTAAAAGGGTCATTAGGAAGGTACTAAGGGAGGATATCCCTAGTGAGTACCTAATAAACCCAAGGAGCTCTAATAGATATTGGGTTCCTAAGAGCGTGATTGTTTCATGCTAAATGGGCAAGGATGTGTCAACTTGAATGAGTGGGTAGTTAACCCAACCATAGTAAAGTTGGCACTTTAGGACATTTTCAAAGTTATGTGATACTTTGGAAATGATATTGAAACTTAATCCTAAAGGATTTTAAGATTTGTCAATAAACTTTGAGGATTATGGAAAATTGATCAAAAGTGGCACATTTAGGTTTAGAAGGTCTTGGTGCGCCATTTTGAGTCTTGGCACACTTGGGAGATTGATCTATTAAGGAAAATTGTTTTAAATTTAGAGATGGCATTTGGGCTTAACACTTAGGTATTATATACCTTGGTATGTCATACACTTGTCATGCTTCATATGTCTTATCATATATTTGCATGGAAGGTATGTTTATGGTGTATTGCATCTCACAAAATATGAGGTTCACCTTGATTGTGTACTTTGACATCTAGAAAGGGTGAGATGCTAGGAATAAAATCATTGGATATTAATACTTGTGAAAATAAGACAAAAATATCAAAACACATTAACAATGCACAAAAACAAGCATAATACTAGACTAATCGATATAGATGCAATAACCACATTAAATGAAAGAAAATTAAGTGAAGAAATCAAAATCACATAAATGCCAAATAGAAAAGCAGAAATCAGTCAACTGAAGATAATGTAGCTTGGCATTGAAGGTTCAGCAGTCGACTGACGAACCCTAACAATCGACTGCTGGCGCCATCAATCGACTGCTCATCGTGATTTATAAGGCCAAACCCTAGCGATTTGGCTTCTTCACGCGATCTTTCTCCTTCCTAGCGCTTCCGACAACTTCGCCTTCCCTCGTTCGAGAGCTCCCCGGCATTTCTAGCCCTAGGTAAGGCTTGATTCTTGAAACCTAACCCTATTTCATCTTGTTTCCCTCTAATGGGTGTCCCATTTATTCCCTCCGCGCGAGTTAGGCTCCGGCTGGTGTTCCAGCCATCTTCTCACCAGTTTTCTCTCTAGCACTTGTTGCTCCGGTCGCCTCTTAAAGCTTCAAATCAATGGCACCTAAGTAAAGCTCTCCAACCTAAACCCTAATCATTTTACTTATGCAATACCTTAATTTAACCATGTTTTTTGCTATTTCATTGCATACATATCATTCATATAGACAAGCACATAGGATAGAGCCTGGTGAAGGATCCCAGGCTCTATCTCGCTCATACCAACCCATGTCGGTTAGGTATTTGGATGAGCCATTTTTCCAATCTTATTGTGGGGACATTTCCAACTCATAATGCAATACCAGTTAATGAAAATAGTTTTTTGCATGCATCCAACTAACATTGACCTACTTAAGGAGTTTTACTCCAATTTGAGGAGGGTTAGCGATGGTTCAATGTACTCCACTCACGTTGCAAAACGCAATTTTGAGTTCACTCCTACGATTCTATAGGAGTTCTTGGAGTGTCGACCATCTGCTGACACATTCGTATTCTATCCTACTTTTGATGAACCTTTACCAGCTCCTTTTGATCATATTTCTCTAGACTCGATGCATGATTTCTTTTTCCGTCGACCTCGTCCTTTGGGTCAGAATCTATTTCCTATCAATGGCTTATCTGCTCCTGACAATGTACTTTACAAAGTCATTGTTGGATGTCTCTTACCTATTGTGACCCGAGGTCAGGCCAAGATTTGGCCTCCCCATCTATTTCTCATGTATGCGATGCGTCATTTATTGGATATCAATATCGCATCAAACATTTTTCATTGCATAGTCCACTTTGTGTCCCCTGTGCAAGGGAAAGTTCATATGCCTTTTGGACATATCATCACTTCTTGGTTAGCATCCATAGGCATAAACATTTCCAGGGGGACATTGAGGCCATTGTTCGACTCATAAGACCATATCACGATGAGACACTTTGCATTGGCCAACATGCAGACAAGACCTAGGAGGATGGAGTGGCCACCTCAACCTCAGCCAATTGGGGAGCCTGGAAAGCCAGTGGCGGAGTATGGCGAGCCAGTTGCTAAGGAGGATGACCCTATGATAGCAGATGTACGAACGGAGGGTCTCTTGGAGCGCTTTGCATGCTTGGAGACCAGATTTGAGGATTTTCATGAGGAGGTTGACACACGACTGGAGGAGCTCAGCTTAGGACAGTCCTCCATTGCCTACTAGCTGAGTCAGATTGAGCAGTGTCAGTTCGAGATGTTCGAGATGATGCGGAGCTGGATGCTGAGTCAGCAGGCTCTACCTCCGACCGATGTATCTTTTCTTTATTTTCATAGTAAGGAGTGATTGTCTGGACGTCTGTTTGTTGAGTGTAGAACTGACCTAAATATAAATGAAATATTTTTTTTTTCCAAATTGTGTATCATTTACCTTCTATTATGTGTTTGATGTGTATTGATGTGTATGTTTATTATGTCATGTCATGACATCATATCTCATCTTAATCATCTAAATGTCATGATAATGCTTAGGGTTAATTTTTACATTATGTTCATGTTTAGATTGTGTTCATATGCCATGACATCATGATTATTGGTATATGTTTATTTATACTATCATTATATATCATAATCATCATTCATGCATTTAAGGTTAATTAAAATTGATTTAAGAACAATGGCATGATTTGAAGTCTCATGTATAAGAGAATCAAATAGAGTTGCCTAGAAAATACATGAAACCCTAATAACCTTAAACCCATGTCTCAAAAATACATTGACCTGTGTGTGTTTTTATACACCTTAGATACATGTGAGATGTTAAGAAAATGAGTTAAGTTTAAGATGCATAGATATTGCATCTAGATGAACACAAACTCATTTCAATCATAGGTATGAATCATAAGAAGAGCTAATGTATAAGTCATGTACATCTAGCCCATAGTCTATAGTTAAAAAAAATTTTAAAATTATTTTGGAAAACCTTGGTGGAGTCTATCTTTTGATAGCAATCACCATTGAAGAAGTTGATACAAAGTAGGTCAAAAACATTGAAAGTTTCAATAGTTTTGAACCTTATATCAATCTTTCATTTTTAATGGGTATTTTATTTTCAAACTATTTTTCACCCATTGTATTTCATGAAAGTAATGTGCGTATGAGTTTTCAAAAATTTTCAAAATATATATATTTACTTATGATTTTATAAAACTCATTTACTGAAAATATGATTTTTGAAAATCAGATATTAATCGATTGTTTCAATATGCCATCAGTCGATTGATTATTGATCAAGTCGACTAATGAGCTGATTTCGGGTAAACAATGATGTTTAGCCCATGTTTCAGACATGTTAGGCTACCCTAACTGCTTATAACCCTAGGATATACTTTGGAAAGCATTGGAAGGGTGAAAATTCATTGGATATGGATTAGAAGAGTTGTTAGGGTGTGTATCAATTTTAAGGTGTGTGAAAGTTCAAGTTTGAATTTTTATCCTTAATTTTGATGGTTTAGTGTTCCTTTAGGGTTAGGGACTCTCCAACGATATTGTTGGCGCAATGGTCAAGGGGAAGCAAGCCTTTAGGGGGAGGTTATCTATCATGGGATGATGGATGTATTCTTCCTCATAAGGGGAAGAATTTAGAGAATGGGAAAAAATTGGAGGATTGTCTCTCTTTAGTGATATGAGACTTATCACTAGGAAGAGTGAAGACATTATAGATGTTTCTGGACCAAGGGGGAGATTGTAAGATCTCATTGGATATGACACATTGATACCCTTGGGGAGAGCCTTTTTGATGTATATCAAAAAGGGGGAGAATTTGAGTGAGAAGTTGGAAATTCCCAATTTGGAGAATTGGGAGGATTGGATTGAGTTAGGTGGCCTAACTCAAAAATGTTGGTTTTTGTCAAACATCAAAAAGGGGGAGATTGTTGGTGCAATCGACCCAGGTCACGATTAACCTAACTCGAGTTTGACTCGAGTAGTATTTTGATGTTTGATAATGGTTTGGGGAGATTGTTGATGCAATCAGCCCAGGTCACGATTATCGGACTCGAGTTTGACTCGAGCGATATTTTGATGTTCGACAAAACATATGACAATGTGATTGTCATGGGAAGTCCAAGTTGTTGGTGCAATCGGCCCAGGTCACGATTGACCAGGACTCGAGCTTGACTCGAGAGATGTTTTGATGTTCGACAAAAACATATGACAATGTGATTGTCATGGGAAAGTCCAAGTCTTGAGTACTTGGCATGGAAAGTCCAAGTGGGACACTTGGCATTTGAGAAAGTCCAAGTGGGACACTTGGCATTTGGAAAGTCCAAGTCTTGAGTACTTGGCATGTAAAGTCCAAGCATGGGTCTTGGCAAGGAAAAGTCCAGCATGGGTTAGCATGGAAAGTCCAAGTGGGACACTTGGCATTTGGAAAGTCCAAGTCTTGAGTACTTGGCATGTAAAGTCCAAGCATGGGTCCTGGCAAGGAAAAGTCCAGCATGGGTTGGCAAGGGAAAGTCCAAGCTTGAGTTTTGGCATTTGAGAAGTCCAAGGGGTTTGATATTGGCGGCGTAAAGTCCAAGTGGGAGTCTTGGCAACATAAGTCCAATAGTTGGCAGCGTAAAGTCCAAGCGGAGTCTTGGCAGCGTAAGTCCAATGTGCCTTGGTGGTGTAGACACCGTTAGCATGACATATCCGATAGAAGCACCTGAAGGCTAGCGTGATGGATGAACAAGTCATGGATGACTTGGAGGGATCCGAGAGGCGTGAGACTGATGGAAGTGGCTAGAAGGCTTAGGTCTAGGCTAAGGGTGGTCTAGCAAGTATGGGGGAACCATACTTGGGCTAAAACCTCATTTTTGAGGTGTGCCAGTCGACTGGTGTCATATGGCAGTCGACTAGTGAGAGTCAACTAGGGTTTGACTGTGAGAACTGGCCTAGCAGTCGACTGGCAGAGGAAGGAAGTCGACTGATCGGCTGAGCAATCGACTGATCGTGTGATCAGTCGACTGGTGCTCGGGTTTTGGAGCACAGAATGGAGTCTCACTCGACCGTTGTGGTCAGCAGTCGAGTGATGGTTTGATCAGTCGACTGATGATGGATCCGTTGGATTCGTGGATCTAGCCGTTGTCTCACGACAACAATGGCATTAGTCGACTGATGGTCCTAAGCAGTCGACTAATCAACGTTTTCAAGCATAGGTTGAAGCTTTAAATGGAGCTCGTGAAGGAGGAAAAAGACAATGATTTCTTGGACGTTCTTGAGGCGATTTGCTGCTGCAAATCAGGGTCTTCAATCACGGTTCAAGCGATCAACAAGCAAACAATCCAAAGGCATTCGTAAAGTATTTTCTTTACTTGTATTGCATTGTATTTCATTATAATTGCTTGTTGTATTTAGTTTATTGTTGTAAACTATTGTAATAGGTTTCTCCACCTCCGACGTGTTGTCGAGAAGGAGTTTAATGCTTAGTGGTGTTTGTGGCATCGCTAGAGCTCTTTAGAGCTCGATCCGTGGAGTATGAACCATTCGGTTCCGAACCACGTTATATTCTTGTGTTCGTGTTTGTCTTATTTAGTTATTGCTTTTATTATTATTCCGCTGCGCATAATGAGTTTTATAGAGACGAACGCGAACGTATTCCATCGACATATAACACAACGCTATTCACCCCCCGCCCTCTAGCGTTCCAACGATCCCCAGCAAGTGGTATCAGAGCAAGGCCGCTCTTCAAGTTTAACAACCGAGGGAGCACCGCTAGAGGGTGAAGAAGATGGAATTCCAAGACAAGCTTGGATGGGACATCAACACTCCACCACCATACGACCGAGAAGATTTTTCGACGTGGAGAGCAAGAATGGAGACATTCTTGATGATGGACATAGAGGATTGGTTCATCCTTATAGAAGGCTTTGAGCCTCCTAGGGACAAGAAAGGAGAAGTCCTCAAGTTAAAGAAATAGACCCAAGAGCAAAGGCTAAAATTCAAGACCGAAGCCAAGGTAACAAAACTTTTAGAAGATTTGATACCTAATGATGTTTTATCTAGGCTAGGTGAATATCTTGACACCAAGGAGCTATGGGACAAATTGGCCAAGTTTCATGAGAAGCCTCACTTGGCACAAGTAGAGGAAGAAGAATCTTCATCGGCTCAAGAAGAGGAAGAAGCCGAGGAAGAATCATCATCATCCTTACAAGCGAGTGAGGACTCGGAAGTTGAGAAGGAATCAACTTCCGGATCAGTGGAAGAGGAGGAGACCTCCACCTCTAGAATTGAGGGGGAGGAGATTAGAACATCCTCAACACTGGAGCAACAAAAAGAACCATCTATATCCGGTAGAGAGGAAGAGCAAGCTCAATAGAACCTCACCACCGCCCTAGGTAACTCAAGCAATGTAATCTTAAATAAAAATAAAATTATATGCTTTGAGTGTAGGGAAGCCGGGCATTACAAGAGAAAATGCCCAAAGAGAGTAAGAAAAGCTCCTCCGGCACTGAAAAAGTCAACCAAAGGTCAAGGATGCCGGTGCCAAAAGTCAAAAGAGCAAGGAGCATGTCATATGTTTCAAGTGCAATTCAAAAGGGCATTACCGGAGTCAATGCCCAAAGGGGGAGAAAAAGAGAGCATCACAAATAGGGGAAGCCTCTAAGGCAAACCCTAAGGTATATCTACATAATGCTCTTTCTTTTAATTATAGGCAAAAGCATGTTAGAAATAATTTTAGCAATCTTGCTATTTATCAAAAAGAGCATGCTAGAAATAGAGAATATTACTTAGGAGCTAAGAAAGTCAACCTTAGGAATAAGGAGAAATTTGGGACTAATATCCCTAAAAATATCTTATCTAAGGACAAACCTAGGTCAAATAACTCTAGACAAATTCTACCTAGGGAGACAATTAGAAAGGTGCAAGAGCACCTAGGTCTTAATCCAAAATGGACTAGGCATATGCCTAAAAAGGACAATGCCCAAAGACCAAATCAAAATTCAAAAATTGGGCAATTAGAATTAGAAAATCAAGCCTTGAGGTCAAGGCTTGAGAAATTAGAAAAGACACTTGCAAATATGCAAAATCAATTTAAAGGGTCAAATGGTCAAACTTCTAGGTCTAGAACTCAAAGTCAACACCTAGAACCTAAGGGACAAAAGTCAACCAAGGGCAAGAAAGGTTTGGATCACAAACCAAAGCCTAAGGTGGCTTATCATAGTGTTCCATTTGATTATGGAACACAAACTAGGTCTAGGAAGACCAAGGTCAATAGGGAAGTCATCCCTAGAGTTGACCAAGATATGTGCCTAGTGGCTAGAGTTTCAAGGAAACCTAGGATGGCCACTAAGAAGGTTGCAAGGGGAGGTACCCCTAGAATCAACCTAGGTAAGACCCAAATGACCAAGGCTACCAAGCCTAGGAGGGTCATTAGGAAGGTATCTAGGGAGGTTATCCCTAAGGAATACCTAGTAAACCCTAGGAGCTCAAATAGGTTTTGGGTTTCTAAGAGCGTGATTGACTCATGCTAGATGGGTTTAGGGTGTGCCAACCTTGATTGGATGGGTAGTTAACTCAACCATGCCAAAGGTGGCACTCTAGGAAATTTTCAAGGTTATGGATACCTTGGAAATAGGTTTGATTCTTAATCCTAAAAGATTTTTAGGATGTGCCAATATATTTTTGGAATTATGAAAAATCAATTAAATTGGCACAATTTAGGTTTTTAGGTCATAGTGTGTCATTTTGGGTTTTTGGCACACTAGGGAGAAAAGTGACAATATGACAAAATATACTTAATTATATTAAATGGCAACTAATATTGAAACTTAGGTATCCTTATACCTATACTTTTTATTTGTCATGCCTTGATTGTCATATAACATGTCATGACATCATATCTATTTTTAATCATTTAAAATGTCATGATCATGTTTAGGGTTAGGTTAAATGTCATGTGTTTTTAGATTATATCATATGCTATGACATCATGATCATTGGCCATGCTTTATTATGCTATCATTTATGCTATGATCATACTTCATGCATTTAAGTTAATGAAAATTGTTTTAAGGACTTTGGCATGACTTAGAGTCTCATTTATAAGGGAATCAAGTAGGGTTGCCTTAGAAAAATGCATAAAACCCAAGATTAGGGAGAACAAAACCCATATCTCACATTACATTGACATGTATGTATATTTATACACCCTAGATACATGTGAGATGCCAGGATATGAGTTAAGTTCAAGGTGCATAGTTTTTGCATCTAGATGAACTAAAACTCATCTAATTTCATTTGTGGATCATTAGAAAAGCTTGTGTACAAGTCATGTACATTGAGCCCAAGGAATATTATCCAAAATAAGGTTTTGAAAATATTTTAAAATTCTTTTGAAAAACCTTGGTGAAGTCTATCTTTTGATAGCAATCATCATTGATGAAGTTGATACAAAGTATGGCCAAAATATTGAAAATTTCAATGATTTTGAACTTTGTGTCAATTTCCCTATTTTATGTGTAAAATAATTTTCAAATATTGTTCACCCATTGTATGTGTCATAAGTAGTATACGTATAAATTTTCATGATTTTTTGATATACGTATATTTATTTATAAATTTTCAAAATTCATTTCTGATAACTGAAATTCTGATATTTGATTATCGATCGATCGCTTCATGGTGGCGATGATCGATGAGGGTGGCATCAATCGGTAGCCGAGAGTCATTGCCAATCTTGATTTCGAAAACAAGGTTGTTTAGCCCGTGTTCAGCTACGATTAAGGTCCCTAACCACTCCTAACCCTAGGGTATGCTTTGAAAAGCATTAGAAAAGGTGAAAATCTATTGGATATGGATTAGGAGAGTTTTTTAGGGTTTGTATCAAATTTAAGGTGTGGATAGTTCATGTTTGAACTTTGAACCATATTTTTGATGGTTTAGAGTTCCTATTGGCTTAGGGACTTCCCAAGGACATTGTTGGTGCAATGGTCAAGGGGGAGCAAGCCTTTAGGGGGAGGTATCCATCATAGGATGATGGATGGTATTTTTCCTCGTGGGGAGGGAAAATGGGATTTTGAGATATCCAATTTGAAAATTGGGAGAGTATATAGGATTGCCTCTCTTGAGTAATATGAGACTTATCACTAGGAAGATGGTAGTCATCCTAGGTATTTTTGGATCAAGGAGGAGATTATAAGATCTTATTGGGACATGAGACATTGACCTCCTTAGAGAGAACCTTTTTGATGTTAGTCAAAAAGGGGGAGAATGTTTTGGGAGAGAACTTATTGAGAGAATGACATCAATTGAGAAAATTAATGGGGATGATTGGGTTGAGTTAGATGGTCTAACTCAATGGTTTGTTTGGTTTTTGTCAAACATCAAAAAGGGAGAGATTGTTGGTGCAATCGGCCCAGGTCACGATTGACCAGGACTCGAGCTTGACTCGAGAGATGTTTTGATGTTCGACAAAAACATATGACAATGTGATTGTCATGGGAAAGTCCAAGTCTTGAGTACTTGGCATGGAAAGTCCACACTTCTGGGAGTGTATTCAGATAGCCCTCGGCACTAAGCTATGATTCAACACTGCATTTCATTCTCAGACAGATGGGCAAACAGAAAGAGTGAATCATATTTTGGAGGACATGCTCAGAGCGTGTGCCTTAGATTTTAAAGGAAGCCGGTGCAAATATTTGTGTTTGGCAGAGTTTTCCTATAATAATAGTTATCAAACCACAATTAGAATAACACCTTATGAAGCCTTATATGGAAGGAAATGCAGATCGCCTATCTGTTGGTATGAGGGTGGTGAAAAAAAATGAGACTCAAGACTGATTTTATAAATGACGTCACCAAAGCCATAAAGAACATACGTCAAAGGATAGAGACTGTCCAAAGTCGGTAGAAGAGTTACGCCGATGTTCGACGCAGACCCCTAGAGTTCCAAGTCGGAGATTCAGTGTTCATTAAGGTAGCTCCTATGAAAGGGGTAATGAGATTTGGGAAGAAAGGCAAGTTAAGTCCCAGATATGTAGGCCCCTACTTGATCACCAAGAGAGTTGGTAAGGTAGCTTATGAGCTAGAACTACCATAGGAAATGTCAGCTATCCACAATGTATTTCATGTTTCAATGCTTAAGAAGCACGTCTCAGACACCAACTAACTGATTGAGCCACGAGGCCAGTCTGATTGAGGGATCTAAGTTATGAAAGTCGACCTATTCAGATAATAGATCGAGCAGTCAGGAAACTAAGAAATAAAGAAATATCGTTAGTAAACGTCTTATGGCAAAGTCAAAGGGTTGAAGAAGCAACCTGGGAACGTGAGGATGATATGAAGCAAAAGTACCCCGAGATGTTCTAAGTTTCGAGGACGAAACTTTTATAAGGTATAAGGGATTGTAACATCCCAAATTTTAATTCCTATTTTTATTGGAGGAAAATAGAAATAAGAATAAAAATAGAAATAATAAAAATAGGAATATAATAATAATAATAATAATAAAAGAATAGAAATAATTGGTTCGTTAGTCGAGGCTTGAACCATGAACCGTTGGTTTGGGAGAATAGACTTCCCACCACTAAGTCATAAGATTACCAATGAGTAGGATATAACAGAATATATCTATTGGTAGAAAAAAAAGAGAAATTGGTTAATTTGACTAATTATTTAAAGGGGATAATTAGGTTAAGAAAAAACCTTAATTTATATAAATTTGTATTTCTTTCTCTCTATAAATCTCACGCCAATCTCTCTCTCTCCTCTAGTTTTATTTCCAACGCCGACGCCGCCGCTCTCTCTCTCCTCCTCTCTCCCAGCCTTGACCCACGCCCCACCTCTCTCTTCCTCTTTGTTTTCTCCAATAAGAATAAAAGAAAAAAGGGGCGATGTCGCCTCGATTATATACTGTAGGAGACTAAACATGAAAGTAGCGGGCATAGCTTGCATGATATTGACCTTGTATATTCATTGTTGTTGCAAGCGAGCAATGTGCTAGTTTCAGTCTTGAAAGTGATGATTTGATATCTTCCACGACATATCTTCAACATAAGCGTATCTAGCGGTATAAATTGGTGAAAAAGCATAGGAGGTAAGTATTGCTCACTGCAGATATAAGTAGTTATCGTATGTCATTGATATGTTTTTCTATGCTTGTTATTTCGATTACATGGTTGGCGATTTATATGCATGTTATTTCGATTATGAATGATGTTTTCGATTCGTGATTTTACCGCTATATTATGGGTAATTCAAAGATCATATTGAGATCCAAGATAAGAATGTGATTTATGATCATGCATGTTGTAGATGAGTTGTAGCTTACAATTATATACATGATGTAGAGTAAGATGTAAAAATATTTCCTTTATAAAGAAAATTTAAAGATGCTCCCCGTTCGAATTGGGGATTAAGAGCACAACGATCTTCTTGATATGCTCCCCATTTCGCTTTGGGGGTCAAGAGCATAATGATCTTTATGGTGCTCCCCATTTGTGATTTAGGGATTAAGAGCATTTTCTTGATATGTATAAAAATATAAGTATAAAGGAAGTATTTTACTTTTTGTGAGGCATGTACTGCATCGATTTCGCCTGGTAGAGGCCCTCGATTTGATTACCCTAGTAGGTTCGGTGGTTGGCCACCCCGGCCTATTAGGAATGCGCGCATTGGTACTATGTCGGGCCCATATCCAGGATGATTATTATTTTAAAGTATCAGTATGAGTATAAGTAAAAGTTTTCAAAGTTAATCATTTCAGTTCAGATACACTGTTTATAAGTTTTAAAATACTTAAGAGCATGGTTTATACAAGAGACATGTATTCAGAATTATGATTTTCAGTTGTGCTTGCATGTGTATCAATGTATCAAGGGTAAGAGAACTAGTTGCATGATTTCATACAGTGCATGTTTTTGTGAGCATAGAAAGTACTTACTAAGCATTATTGCTTATAGTTTGCATTTCCTTATACTGCAGATAAAGGTAAAGAAAAGTTTCAGTAAGGTGGCATGGCGGATGAAGTGTTGGGTGTGTGTGGCGACGGAACAGTGGAAGTAAAAGATCCTAAGTGCAAATGTCCAAATCAGATTTTTAGTTTCTTATGTCATGTTTGATATTGTTTAAGTGATATAAAGGTCCTTATGATTATTTTAGTTGTTAGCATATTGCATTAGTATATTGCATGAATTAAAGATAGAGACAGTAAAGTAGTAACATCTCCCCTGGTAGAGAGTGGAAAGACTAGGGGGGGTGTTACATGTAGTGTCAATGCATGCAACTTATTTATTTTTAGATATGTCATGACAATTTGATAGGATGGTCATGCATGATGTGGTCAAAAATAAATATTCTTTTTTGATTCATGATAAATTATTTAATATTTTGTTTTCTCATACACTTTTATATTTGATTTAATAACTTTGTAAATCATTCAATATCTTCTCGGATACTTATATATCCCTATTGGAATATTATCTAGTATAATTAAATTTTGATTTTGTATCCTATTTAAAGTTTATTCTACTTCTGAAATTTGAATTTTATGATAAAAATTTAAATTTCTATACTCCTCTGATTTATTTAAATTATTTAAATTAAGTTGATCATTTAAATATTCATTAAAAAGTTGGGAAAAAAATCTTCTTTTTTTTATTTTCTTATCATTTGGTAATGCATATTATTTAGATAAAAAAATTTATCTTACTCTCTCACACCTCGTCTATTCTATAGATGTTTCTTTTTTTATATATATATTCGACTATCAAAAGTTGAATCCTTGATTCCATTCATTATTTTCTTGGCTATTTCAATTTTTTTAAAATTTTTTCTTTTTTTTAAGTGTATAATAACTTATAAAGTTTTCATTTTTTCCTTCGTCGAAGGAAAAAAAACATGGTAGAAGGACAAAGAAAAAAACAAACTAAAGTGGTAGATTAAAATTAAATCTAATGTAGATTATATTACCTGCGTCCATGGAGATCGAAAGATCCATCAAGATCACAGCCGGAAGTAACATTGTTCCTAGATGAATCTCTATCGTCATCAGCAGCTGCGATCAATGTTCTAACCTCAAACATGTCCACCAATGGCTTTACCTCTTCTTCATCCCCCACCATGCATGGCTGCTGTTGCTGTTGTTGAAGAGTGTTCAACATACTATCACAAACGTGATTGTGATCGTCGGCGCAATTAGTGCCGTTGATGATCACATTATTGTGATCGTCGCCATTGACGTTGTCGAAGCAGAAGTAGTTATTATTGTAAAATTGTGGCTGCTGTTGGCTCAGGTGGTTGACGGGAGCAGAGTAGAGATTGGGGTCATAGATGTTGACGGCGTCGGGGTCAACGATGCCGACGTCTTGGGCGCCGCCGGGGGGGGATGGACCGGGGCCGACGACGTCGAGGTCGGTTGCTTGGGCGGCAGCGGCGGCGGCGGCCTGAGCGCGACAGATGGAGAGCTGGCGGTGGACGAGTTGGAGCTCGGCGAGGCAGTGCTTGATCTGGCGCTCGAGGTCGTTGACGAGGTGGTAACATCCGCCGACGGGGTCCTGGGCGCGCATGTCGGACTGGAAGATGATGGTGCGCATAGCGTCGTTGCGCTGGACGGGGTCGAGGTTGGCGATGATCTTTATGATGTTGCTGACGCCGAAGAGGCGGTGGGCGTTGAGGAACTTGTTCTGGTCGTTGGCGGGGAAGTAGGGGGCGAGGGTGCAGTCGGGTTTGCAGCGGCGGCGCTGGTGACGGCAGGCGGCGCAGGCGGAGTTGGCGGTACCGCTTTGCCCGGAGGAGGAGGAGGTGATGGAGGACTTGGTGGTGGTGGAGGTGGTGATCGTGTTGGACGTGGAAATGGAAGGGCTCATAATGGTCGTATAAGAAGGTTAGTTGTTAAGGGTGGGGCGTCGAAGGAGGAGGCGGCGGGGCCGGGGAGATCGACCGGAGGCGGGGGAGAAGGAAGAGGAGGAGTTGCCAGCCGTAATTGGTGTTATTCTCGGCATGCGGCGATCGGGCCGGGCGGCGAGGGCGTAGGCTAAGAAGGTGGGGAACGAAGGAAGCCCTAATTAATTATTCAGTTGGGTGACCACGTGGCAGCTCAGGGGGAGGCCGACGACCGATTCTTCCGCATCCAAACTTACGTGGATGGAGAACAGAACTAACTAATTGGCACCTGCTTAATTCGCCCTGCTATATATTCTGGATTATCACGACGGTTAATTATTAATTAATATCATACTGTTCCTTACAAAAATAGTAATAAAAAGTATGGATTCGCTCTGAATTTTTTGTAAATTATTAAAAATTACTTTCTAAAAATAGGAGGAGGGAGGAGGAAGTTGGGAGCTGTGGCGGATGGCTGGACGCCCACTGCCCGTCTTGCATTACACGTGTGCGGCGGCTTCTTACCTCCAAGTTGGGAGCATGGCAGCAACGCGTTTAACGTACCCCAATACTTACCCGCTTTTTCACTGGGCAAATTGGAGGCTTTCACTCCTTTCCCCGTTCTAGTTGTACGAAAATCAAGTTATCGATGGACAATAAAGTAAGAGAAAAGTGACCATTACACAGAGATTCAAAGCCCTTCGACCAACTTTTCAAGCCTTCAATTGATTAGATTTCACCTTCAATCATTTACTCATATCTTCGGTTGGTCATATCCAATAGATTATTAATTGATCACCCAATACTTTCTTCGTCAACTCTATAATTCGATTCTATAGTTCACTGACATACTCCAATAAATATAATTGCTCAAACAATTAAACCTTAGGTAAGTTTATTTGTTCTTGACTTACAATCAGAGTGAGCTTACGCAAAGGCCAGCTGAGCCTGAGCTAATCAACAAATTATGACTGGGGATGTGAAATTTTCTGAAAAAAAATATTTCATAGTCCACTATATAGCCCACCCCTACCTAACTACCATATATGACTTACGATGAAATTGCCCCAAAATGAAACCCCTTAGATTATTATATTTACTCTTCTAATCTTTCATAGCTCTCATGCCACCAAATCTTCAACTTTGTTAGGTTGCTGAACCATCAAATGCAATAAACTTCTCGAGCTCTATTTTGTCATCCTACCAATACTTCATGCCATTGACTATAACTTCATGGCATTGACTATATCTTGTTCTAAGAAGTTGAGCCATCAAGTGCACCAAGCTCCTTGAGCTTGCTTTATGTCATTTGATCCTCCATATCTACAAACCACCACTCAATACTCGTTCCTCTAGAATCCTCTAAGCACCTCTACGACTTCACTATTTGTCCTAGGCCGTCCATCCTTTGAGCACATGGTCTCTATAATCAAACCAACAACCACTCAATCATCTATGCCCTATGAGCTTCTCTAAAGTTTCACTACTCATTCCAAGCGACATTGAGAAAAATCCAACTCAATTTCATCGAGTCAATGAAATCCATGAGTTTCATCTATACTATTTCAAGTCCGTGTGCACAATGATATTGCCTATATACTAAAAAATATATAGTCAAACTTTACCACACAAAAGTATTATTTTCCGCTCTCTTGTAATAAGACAACTTGATGGTATAGGTTGAATGAAATACTAAACCCGGCAAATCTAGACACGAACACGATCATCTGTTTTCATATATGGATCATGTATTTTTGAATTTGTGTCTATCCGTTAAACACGTACAAATTTTGCGTCGGATTAACGTCTTGTCTTCTAGACCCGTTAGATCCATTAGACCCATTTATCTTTTTTTTTTTTTACTTTAAAAAAAATCTACGTATGAAAAAAAAAGGCAAAAGTCCAATCCAATCTTTTACGTGTACGCCTAGTCCCCTATATGTTTGTCCATCCCTTATTACTTCTTTCCTTCCAAAATTCAAACCAAGTTTAGATTTACATGGCACGGGCACAGCAAAACATGCCAAAATAGCTAAAGTCAAGCCAAAATTGCTCTTTATAAGAATCCTAGAGTGGAGGTAAAGATCGATTGTTTCATCCCCACCGCTTCCTTATTCTTTTAGTCACGATCGTATTTGTCCTTCTTGATACAAGGCTTGTTCTCTAATTTTTTAGGGTTTAGAATTTCTAACCTAAAGAAAGTCAGTCTATCAAAGGAAGTCCTATCCACCATAAGTACTCGACGATAGACATGATGACAAGAAGGGGACTACTATGATAAGGTTGGATCTGATTTTAATTTGTGACCGGTTTTCTTGTTAAAGAGGAATGTGACGAGAGGTCTATTGCGATTTTGTTTGATTTAATTGTGTTTCAAAAAACTTTAATTAGTTGATTGACACAAACTACTAACTAGCAATTTCAGGTTCAATTAGGTTAGGCAGTTGATTAATTAAAATTGTCAGGTCCTTTTTGGGTCTTTTTTATTATCAAGTGTTCTCCATACCTTTATGAGTTATTTTATCTTTAGATTATTTGTTCTCAATATATTCTTAGTCATAATTTTCATTGCATATTTCTTTATTTGTCATGAAATCTAAATTTTAAAACTAATTACATTCATATATAGATGGATGAGGATATGAATGTTAGAAATTTGAGCAATCAAGCCAATGTTGATGTGGAGGTTGTTGTTGATTTTAATGATAATATTTCTAAGGAAGATTTTGAGTCCACGAGCATGGATGTTGAGATAATATAAGCCAAGAGATCATATGCAAAATCAAAAGGATTATTGCAGGTGAAAAGTAAGAAGAAGTTGAGGTTAGTGATATGGAATTTTTTCGATATTATTTCTCCCACGACAAATGATAAAAGATGTCCATCCAAATGTAAGAAGTGTAGGGTTATTTACTCTAGTGATAACAAGAATAGAACTAGAAATATGCAAAAACACATAAGTTGTGTTAGAAGAAATGTGGCTGATATTGGGCAATTGCTTTTAGTACAAGAAAATGAATCAATTGGATTACTTGCAAATAGGTTTGATCCTGAGATATTTCTAGATTTGCTTGTCACAACTATTTTCCTCCATGATTTACCATTTCAATTTGTCGAGTATGAGAGTATTTGTACGCTTTTTGAAGTACCTTTATCTTGATCTGCATATTGTGGCTAGAAATACTATGAAAGCTCATGTGTTGAAAATGAATCAAACAAACAAGTTGAAGTTGAGATCTTTGTTAGATGGTATTTCTAGTCGAATTTCCTTAACGTATGATATGTGGACTTCTATATATAGTGAATGACGGATATATTTGTTTGGCGGGACACTTCATAGACAATAATTGGGAGCTACACAAAGTTATTTTACACTTTTCTCTTATGCCTCCGCCTCACATGGGAGTTGCAATTGCTGGAAAAAAATTTGGCTTCATTTCTAAGTGAGGAATTGAGAATAAGATTATCTCATTGACTCTGGATAATGCCTTTGCTAATGATATTGTTGTGAATGTCTTGAAGTCTCAATTGAATATGAGGAATGCTTTGTTAGTGAATGGAGAATTCTTTTATTTGCACTGTTGTGCACATATTCTGAATTTGATTGTGAAGGAAGGGCTAAAAGAGGTTGGTATTGTGGTGAGTAAAATTAGAGAAACCATTAAGTATGTCAAGGGATCATAAGCATGCATCAATCTTATATCTATTGACATAAGAAAGGCCACAAGATGGAATTCTATGTATCTCATGCTTGAGAGTGATATTTTCTACCAGCGTGCATTATGTCATATGGAGTTGAGTGATTCAAACTATAAACATTGTCCTTCGGCAAAACAATGGGACAAAGCTGAAAAGATTATGAAATTTCTATCTGTCCTTTATGACTTGACTCGTGAATTTTTCTGGGACAAAGTAGCCGACATCATATTTATAGTTTCCTAGATCTTTTGTGTTGTATTTTACTTTGAAGCAAGCATCACAAAGTTCGGACGACTATGCCCAATTGATGGAAGATAGAATGATGGGAAAATTTAATAAGTATTGGTCTAATTTCATTTTGATATTGGCTATCTCTATAATATTAGATCCACAATATAAGTTTCATTTTGTGGAGTTCTATTTACAGAAGTATTATTCGGAAACTAGCTTCATTGAAATTATGAAGGTCGTTGCAAGTTGTTCTCTCTCTTTGATGAGTATGCAGACAAGACCTCTACTGTCTCTTCTTGCTCCAAGCAAGTATCTAATAAGAGTAGTTCATCACATAAGAATGCAGTATGTGGTTTGTTGAAGGTAAATTTTTAGAGAAATTAAGAATTTTGCTCCATTTATGTTATCATCTATTTACTTATTATTAATTTGTTCAATTTTTATTTGATGCAAGAATTTGATACTTTTCAAAGCGAATCACTTGATATCGAAAATCAAAAGACAATTGAAGTTGTATTTAGATGCACCAAAAGTTGACAAAAACTCTAACATTGATGTCTTGAATTTTTGAAAAGCTGAACAATTTCGATATCCACAAGTTGCTGCAATGGCTTGTGATGTACCAGCCATTCTAGTATCCATTGTTAGGGCAATCTCTTGCCATGATAATGTTTTGATGTGTGTGACAAAGGGTTTAAGTTAGATTGTCATTATGATTTGATATGTGCGTTGGAGTTTTGCAGGGCTTAGTAATTCGCACATGGAGCCTTGGCGAGTTTCACCTCTCATGACTCTGTCCTTGAGTCGGTGAAGAATGGATTTGCGGAAGTCGTGCGCTTGGAGCATCCGAGGGACCACCGGATGAGGAGCTTGGAGTGAAGCCGGAGGAAGTAGACTTCAAGGCGAGACGCGAAGGATGTCACTGCAGAGCCGTGCGCTTGGCGCATCCGAGGGACGTGGCCAGACGAAGATAACTTCAAAGGCGACGGACTCCGAGGGATGAGAGTGAGCGAATGTAACCCGGGAAAGGGGTAGCGCTCTTAGGTGAAACTTGGTCATTTGGCTAAGTGTCGGATGGGATTTCCCGACATCAGTTGACTACCATGTTATGGTAGTCGACTACTCTAAGTCGACGGTGACTCGACTAGTGTTCGAGTCCTGGTTCAGTTACACAATGACCGCCATGGAATGACAATGATCATGCGAGACACACGATCGATGAAGGCATCGATCGACCGTCGCAAGTGTTTCGTGTTGGTTTTCCGGCACCGCGGCGTGTGTGTGTTCGATCATGTTTCGTAAACATGAGCACAGCGGAAGCAACAAAAATAATAAATACTCCTATTTATTACAACACACACAACACACGCATGCTATTACAACAAGTGTAGACATAACCGTAAATTAAAATTGCAATAAAAGAAATTAAACTACGTTATACCTTCCGTATGACGTGTAGCGGGAACGGCATCAACCGGAACGATCCTCGTAAGAATCGTCTCTATCCGTATCCACGCCGAGCTCCTCGGGATGACTTCGCCAATCCACGAGCTTCGTCTTCGTACGGGTTACTAGCCTCGTGTTGAAGACGACGTGATCGAGAGATGATCACGATCCGAATCCAAATTCGGACCTAAAACAAGTTCTCAAGACTTGCTTCTCCGGAGAGGTATTCGTCAACCGATTGACGAATCCTTCGTCCTCCACCTCAGAGGATTACCGGAGATCAAATCCCGTATGTTAGCCGCTGTCGAGCACTAACCGCCGCCCAAACGACGCCCGACGAGGAGAAGAAGCTGTCCGTAAAACTGGACAGCTTGGTGGAGGAGATAGGCGCCGCCAACAAAGGAAGCCAAGTGCTTACCTTGATGCCAAACCTAAGGAGGATCGCCGAACTCTTCCCAGCAGCTCGACGCCGCGAGGAGGAAGGAAGCCCTCCGACGCCGGTTGGAGGAGCTGGGCTGGGCGGCAAACAAAGTTGGGCAACTTCACAAGGAGGTTGGGCAACTCTGATGTTGGGCGCCAAAAATAGATTAGGTCTAGGTTAGGTTTAATCCCTATTTTATAGAGAACTAATTCTCTTAATGGTTAATGGATCATATCCATAAAGCCCGTAACCCGCCTCCATTAAGATAAGTTAAAATAAACCAAACCATGATGGTTTA
This sequence comes from Wurfbainia villosa, assembly GCA_025175895.1. Classification (NCBI taxonomy): domain Eukaryota; kingdom Viridiplantae; phylum Streptophyta; class Magnoliopsida; order Zingiberales; family Zingiberaceae; genus Wurfbainia; species Wurfbainia villosa. The sequence goes on along the minus strand of CM046000.1, from coordinate 74,923,119 downwards.
TTTTAAGTTAAAACGAACCGAACCAACCTTTGGTTCATTCGCTTAATATAAACCAAACCCTTTGGTTTATTCTCATCCATTGATTAGACCAAACCATTTTGGTCCATCCATTATGTCTTCATAAGACACGCCCATCCACGCCCATTGCGATCAAACAATTTCATGCTCGCTTATGTTTGGTCCAACCAAACATAGTTTCTCTCCGAGAATCCCATTCTCAAGCTCGCTTTAAATCCTTTGGATTACACTCGCAGCGTGTGACCAAATAGGTTCTCGGTTTATGTTGGCCGCCTATAATTAACCATTAATTATAGAATCCATCATGAGTGGCACCTAGTAGTACATCATGATCCCCAATTAACCTAAAAGATCAACTGATCCGTAACTATTTCTCAAACCCTTCAAGAGCTCGAATGAATCGTGCGCCCCATTCCTTCACTATCTTATACCCACTTGGTTCGGGACATGGTCTATTGTGTGATCCCACTAAGTGACTCGTCACACCTAGCCCAAGTATCATTTCCTCGTCCTACGGATTTTAGTTACTCCACATGTATCGAAGAGTACCTTACTCTAAACATGTATTGCTTTGGCCAAAGACTTTAGTAACAATCCGACGAGAGGCCATGGGTATACATCTCCTCGCAAGGAGTGGTGAATCCTTTATAGGCTATTCAAACACCTTCGATCACTTCGACTTATACCCAATCATCCCGGGTCCACATCTCCTTAGAGATGTTTGCTTAAGATGTCAAAGCATAAGTCTCCATGATCAAGATGACTTGAATACATAAGTCGAAGAACATCGCACTTAAGCCCGATAAAAACTTCATTGACATATCTATATATGCGAGAGAACCATATGAAGTCTTACGGTGGTCACTCGATGAACTAGTTACCATAACTAGCATCCACGATCAACTCGGACATCACTATGTCTCGGCCCGGTGAGAATCGGTGCTTGGATACACCGAGGTATACCTCGTGCTAGTCTCGTGAATTGATGGTGTCGAATCCATTAATTCATCGACTAGGGATAATTAGATACATCACAATTACACATGTAGAGATACTCACTAGTTGTGATCAATCACAAATTCTCTCATCTTTGTGAATCGTATCGTGGACATTGATAAATGAGTTTAAGATCAATCAAATACATTAAACATGTATACTCGAATAGTGAATCTTCATTTATCATATAAATGGTTCATACATAAAGCGATTGCCTTAGGACATCTCTCATATATTACTAACGGACTCCCACTTGGCCTAATGCCAATCGCTCACGGTATCAATACCATAAGCACCAACATGACCCTCGAGCTTACTTTGAGGTAATGCTTCTAGTCGAAGGATCCGCTAAGTTCCTTTCGGTGGGAATTTTCTCGATTTGTATTTCATTCCTCTTGATGATCTCTCGATAAGATGATAGCGGCGAAGCACATGTTTGGATCGTTGATGAGACCTTGGCTCTTTCGCTGTCAATTGCTCCATTGTTGTCGCGATGGGCCGGTATTGCTTGACAATGGCGGAATCACACCAAGTTCATGAGCGAACTTCTTGATCAAACCGCTTCCTTTTACCTTGAAGGCTGCAATATATTACGCCTCGGTGGTAGAATCGCTCTGATCTCTTGTTTGGAACTTTTCCAACTCACTGCGCCCCATTCAAGGTGAACCGTATCGGTGAGACACGGAATCATCCTTGTCATGCAGGTGGCATCTGTATACCCTCGTATCACCATGTCCCCTTCTACATATATTAGGAACACATCCTTAGTTCTTCTCAAGTACTTAAGGATCGTCTTAACAGCCGCCCAATGATCCATTCCTGGATCAGACTGGTATCTGCTCGTGACACTCAGAGCATACGATACATCGGGCCTCGTACATAACATAGCATACATGATAGATCCTATTGCGGATGCATGAATCTTACTCATGCAAATCCTCTCTAGTCTTACGTGCGCGGACACATAGACTTGAAAGGTGTACCCATGCACGATGGGCGGATAACCTTTCTTGGATTAGACATGCTAAACCTCTTTGCTTTTCGGTCTATATATGAAGCTGCGAAAGGCCAAGCAAGCTGTTTGATCTATCTCTATAGATCTTAATCCCAGGATGTAGGTTGCTTCTCCCAGTCTTTCATGGAGAATGTCTTGGATAACCAAACCTTAGTGTAAGATGGACACATCGTTTCCTATAAGTAATATGTCATCGACATACAATACTAGGAACACATTTGCACTCCCACTAACCTTCTTGTACACACAAGGTTAAATGCGGATTTTGTGAGAAATCAAACCTTTTGATCGTCTCATCAAAGCGGATATTCCGACTCTGGATGCTTGCTTGATCCATAAATGGATCGTCGCAATTTGCATACCTTGGTTTTATCAGCGATGTGAAACCCTCGGTGTATCATATACCGTCCTCGGCGAGTTTCCATTAAGGAAAGCTGTTTTCACATCCATCTGCCATATCTCGTAATCATAATGAGCCGCTATGGCCAGGAGCATCCGAATGGATTTAAGCATAGCTACAGGCGAATAGGTTTCGTCATAATCAACACCTTGCTTTTGACGATATCCTTTCGCCACCAATCTAACCTTATAGGTAATCACATTACCATCCGTAGCCGGTTTTCTTCTTGAAAACCCGCTTGCACCTATAGGCTTTATGCCTTGGTGGGTCGACAAGTTCGAACTTGGTTTCGTACATGGAATCCATTTCCGACTTCATGGCACCCAAGCCACTTATCCCTTCACGAACTTATCGGCACTTCTTCATAAGCGGTAGGCTCCTCATCATCAATGAGTAACCACGTCGTTCGATTAAACTACGAGAAATCCATATCTCTCGGGGAATGTTGCGTGTTCTGCGGATCTCTGAAGATGTGGTGTTACAATAAGTCGGTAGATTGCTCATCACTATGAGTTGTCGGTGTTGTGCTCACCGGTATCTCATTAATGTCTATTTGAGTCTCTCGAGCCTCCTCAAGCTCGGCGACACTCCCCTTTTTTCTTGCAAGAGAAACTCTTTCTCTAGAAACCACGGCATGCCTTCAAACACCTTTTGTTCCACGGGATGATAGAATTAGTAACCCCTTGTTTCCTTAGGGTATCGATAAATAGACATTTATCGGACTTAGCATCGGTTTATACGTCTGATCCACTTCACATAAGCGAGACAACCCCATATCTTCAAGTAAGATACATGAGGTTTCTTACCATTCCATATCTCATATGGAGTAGTTGAGACTACCTTGGTAGGCATTACATTTAACAAATGTAATTTATGCGAAGTGCATAACCCCAAAGGACTTGGGAAGAGTTGCATGATTCATCATTGACGACCATGTCAACAAGTCGATTCGCCTCTCGGATACACCATTATCTTTGTGGTGTATAGGCGAGTCCATTGAGACAATATGCCATTGTCTCTTAGATAATCAGAAACTCTTGACTTAAGTATTCACCACCTCGATCCGTCAGTATTTTAATACTCTTGTCATGTTGTTTCTCTACTTCATGAATTCTTTGAACCTTTCAAAGGCTTGGACTTGTGTTTCATCAAGAACACATACCCAAACCGTGAGTGATCATCGGTGAAGGTAATGAAGTAGCTATAGCCTCCTAATGCTTGAGTTGACATAGGTCCACATACATCGGTATGTACTAAACCTAATAACTCTCACTCGTTCACCTTTTCCGGTAAAGGTAACTTAGTCATCTTGCCTTTTAAGCATGATTCGCATGTATCGTATGAATCAAATTCAATCGATTCCAGAACTCCACAGCGGTGTAATTCGGACATGCGTTTCTTGCTTATATGGCCAAGACGACAATGCCACATATAAGTCTATGTGATTATCCTTTCGAGCACAGCGTGTTGCTCGCCCGATATTGAAAATGTCACTGGATACGTCCAACGTATAAACACCATTGCTTAAAGTTCCAGTCCCATAAAGAACCCCATTCAAAGTTATGTAACAACAATTGTTACTAAACGTCAAATGGAAACCATTTCTATTTAGACAAGAAATAGAAATGATGTTCTTTATCAACGAAGGAACATAAAAGCAATTGTCCAGTTCTAAGACAAGTCCTGTAGGGAGTTTCAACAAATACGTTCCGATGGCGAGTCGTGACCTTTGCTCCATTCCCAACGTAAATTTGACTCTCCTTGGCGAGTCTTCTTCTTCATTCCTTAGCCCATGTATTTCATTACATATATGTGAGCCACACCGATTATCAAATACCCAAGTGTCTAAGGAAATAGAATGACAATCAATAAAGAAGATTTACGAGAAAGATGGGGCATCGATGCCTTATCCTTCTTCATGGACTCTTGATAAACCTTGCAATTTCTTAGATGACCCTCCTTGCCATAATGATGGCAAGTGCCCTTTATTTAGTTACGCCTTTTTAGCCTTTTTCTTCTTCCCTTACATTGTTCCTTTGACTCCCTCTTAGAACCTTTCTTGAGGAATCAACTAACAACACTCCCCTACTCATGCTTCTCGAGAAGGCTCCACGGTCTTGACATGTTGGCGATACCACAGATGAACCTCCTTGCATCTCGAGGTGAAGAGGAGCTTGGAGACTTCGAACCTTTCGAATCTCACTTGCTCATCAACCAACTCACAGAGATGAAGGACTACGATATGAGCATCCATATGCTCATGCTGCTTTCGTAGCTTGGGTTCCATCGCGGCTAGCATGATGCAACTCATTTGTTCAGAATCACTCACATGTTTCTGATAGGCCAACAATTGGTCAGTTGCATAAATCACTAGAATGAGCGGGAAGAGCGCCGAGGACATACAAGCTTTTCACCTTGAGAACAATTCTCAAGTTTCTAAGCGATCCAGAAGTTTGGCCCGGTCAATTTATTTGAATCAAAATGGAGCATAAATTCAAACACATCATGATCGATATATTAACTTAGAAATACAAAGCGAGCATATATGAAAGATGATTTTAAAATGCATCAATATACATTTATAAATCCCATTCATTTTTGAATTTCAAAAACCCCAAAATCACTTGGAGATTGTAGGTCCATCTCGAATGGGGTGATATCCATCGTAGTTATGAACAACCTTGGAGAGAGTCAAACAAGCCATTCATAACTCTGACGGTGAGTATCAACTATCTAGATTGCATATCACGTATATGCAACTATCACAATGTGCTATCAACTAATTGAATGTTCACACATACATGGGTTGTTAACACATTAACAAGTATGCATCATATGCATAGCACCCCTTCACCTCCTCCTTTACATCGACCTTGGAGAGAGTCCAACAAGCGATGCTCGAGTTAAAGCCAACCCATTAATCGGGACATAGTTTTAATATGGTTAGGCGCATTCAACCAATTAGCCCGGCTTGGAGAGAGTCCAACAACCAAAGCTAACGATTGACCTCGGCTCTTACCATATTAGTATTAAACTATTCCATGGTTTGAACATATTGAGTTGGCCAGGGCTTGGAGAGAGTCAACAACCCAAACAAAAGCAGAACTACTGGTTCTAACCATATTAATGGAAGGTGTAGGCTTTAATATTGATTAAGGGTTTTTATGTCTCATCCTCTTTGCATGCAAATAACTATTATCTACATGGCATGGCATACATGGCATACATCTACATGTCACGACACGCATGGCATAATGTTATGCATCTAATGCAATTACATGGCATACAATTATGTCATGTTTATAATTTCCATATATGTCATAACTATTTATGGAAATAAAATATGTTTAAGATTTGATTCTCCAAATCAAATCATAATTAAATTAGGAAACAAATTTCCAAATCTAATCACATATTTTATTCATGGAATTATTTGATTTAAGGAAAATCTATTTAGGAAACCAATTTCCTAAATCATTAAAACTACTTATGGAAATAAAATATTTTAAGATTTGATTTCCCAAATCAAATCATGATTAAATTAGGAAACAAATTTCAGAATCTAATCAAATATTTTATTTATGGAAAATATCAATTTCCATAAATACTTCAACTTTCAAAAGTGGAAGATTTCCATAAATACTTCTAGACTTTCCAAAATTAAAAATTTCCATAAATACTTCTAAATTTCCAAAATTAGAAAATTTCCAGAAATACATTATGACTATCATAAAACCATTTACGATTATGTGAAACACAACTGGGCTCACGATACCCTTTGTTGGGTTTTAAACCTTGGCGTGTGTGTGTTCGATCATGTTTAAATAAACATGAGCCTGAGCAACAAAATAATAAATACTCCTATTTATTACAACACACACAACACACGCATGCTATTACAACAAGTGTAGACATAACCGTAAATTAAAATTGCAATAAAAGAAATTAAACTACGTTATACCTTCCGTATGACGTGTAGCGGGAACGGCATCAACCGGAACGATCCTCGTAAGAATCGTCTCTATCCGTATCCACGCCGAGCTCCTCGGGATGACTTCGCCAATCCACGAGCTTCGTCTTCGTACGGGTTACTAGCCTCGTGTTGAAGACGACGTGATCGAGAGATGATCACGATCCGAATCCAAATTCGGACCTAAAACAAGTTCTCAAGACTTGCTTCTCCGGAGAGGTATTCGTCAACCGATTGACGAATCCTTTGTCCTCCACCTCAGAGGATTACCGGAGATCAAATCCCCGGTATGTTAGCCGCTGTCGGAGCACTAACCGTCGTCCAAACGACGCTCCGACGAGAGGAGAAGAAGCTGTCCAGAAAACTGGACAGCTTGGTGGAGGAGATAGGCGCCGGCCAACAAAGGAAGCCAAGTGCTTACCTTGATGCCAAACCTAAGGAGGATCGCCGGAACTCTTCCGGCAGCAGCTCGGCCCCGGCGAGGAAGGAAGAAACCTGGCGGGCGCGGTTGGAGGCAATGGGCTGGGCGGCAACACAAGGTAGAGAACTAATTCTCTTAATGGTTAATGGATCATATCCATAAAGCCCGTTAACCGCTCCATTAAGATAAGTTAAAATAAACCAAACCATGATGGTTTATTTTAAGTTAAAACGAACCGAACCAACCTTTGGTTCATTCGTTTAATATAAACCAAACCCTTTGGTTTATTCTCATCCATTGGATTAGGACCAAACCATTTTGGTCCATCCATTATGTCTTCAGAAGACACTGCCCATCCACGCTTCCATTGCGACTGAAACAATTTCATGCTCGCTTTATGTTTGGTCCAACCAAACATAGTTTCTCTCGGTCTGAGAATCCCATTCTCAAGCTCGTTTTAAATCCTTTGGATTACACTCGTTGTCGTGTGACCAAATAGGTTCTCGGTTTATGTTGGCCGTCTATAATTAACCATTAATTATAGAGCGATCATGAGTGGCACCTAGTAGTACATCATGATCCCCAATTAGCGAAAAGATCAGCGGTTGATCGAACTATTTACGAAACCCTTGATGCTCGAATGAATCGTGCCCCATTCCCTTCACTCATCTTATACCCACTTGGTTGAGGACATGGTCTATTGTGCCGATCCCACTAAGTGACTACGTCACACCTAGCCCAGTATCATTTCCTCGTCTCACAGTTCTAGTTACTCCACATGTATCGAAGAGTACCTTACTCTAAACATGTATTGCTTTGGCGAATACTTTAGTAACAATCAGACGAGAGGCCATGGGTATACATCTCCTGCAGAGTGGTGAATCCTTTATAGGCTATTCAAACACCTTGATCACCGACTTATACCCAATCATCCGGGTCCACATCTCCTTAGAGATGTTTGCTTAAGATGTCAAAGCATAAGTCTCCATGATCAAGATGACTTGAATCTAAGTCGAAGGAACATCGCACTTAAGCCCGCGATGAACTTCATTGACATATCTATATATGCGAGAGAACCATATGAAGTCTTACGGTGGTCACTCGATGAACTAGTTACCATAACTAGCATCCACGATCAACTCGGACATCACTATGTCTCTCGGCCCGGTGAGAATCATTTGCTTGGATACACGAGGGTATACCTCGTGCTAGTCTCGACAGAATTGATGGTGTCCAAATCCATTAATTCATCGACTAGGGATAATTCTGATACATCACAATTACACATGTAGAGATACTCACTAGTTGTGATCCAATCACAAATTCTCTCATGCTGTGAATCGTATCGTGGACATTGATAAATGAGTTTAAGATCAATCAAATACATTAAACATGTATACTCGAATAGTGAATCTTCATTTATCATATAAATGGTTCATACATAAAGCGATTGCCTTAGGACATCTCTCATATATTACTAACAGACTCCCACTTGGCCTAATGCCAATCGCTACGGTATCCAATACCATAAGCACCAACATGACCCTCAAACTTACTTTGAGGTAATGCTTTAGTCAAAGGATTCGCTAAGTTCCTTCGGTGGGAATTTTCTCGATTTGTATTTCATTCCCTACTTATGATCTCTCGATAAGATGATAGCGGGAACACATGTTTGGATCGTTGATGAGACCTTGGCTCTTTACTTTGTCACAATTGCTCCATTGTTGTATCGCGATGGGCCGGTATTGCTTGACAATGGCGGAATCACACCAAGTTCATGAGCGAACTTCTTGATCCAAACCGCTTCCTTTCTTTGTAGAAGGCTGCAATATATTACTGCCTCGATGTGGTAGAATCCGCTCTGATCTCTTGTTTGGAACTTTTCCAACTCACTGCGCCCCCATTCAAGGTGAACACGTATCGGCGAGACACGGAATCATCCTTGTCTGGAAGCTGGCATCTGTATACCCGCGTATCACCATGTCCCCTTCTACATATATTAGGAACACATCCTTAGTTCTTCTCAAGTACTTAAGGATCGTCTTAACAGCCGCCCAATGATCCATTCCTGGATCAGACTGGTATCTGCTCGTGACACTCAGAGCATACGATACATCGGGCCTCGTACATAACAGAGCATACATGATAGATCCTATTGCGGATGCATAGGGAATCTTACTCATGCAAATCCTCTCGTCTTCTGTGCGCGGACACATAGACTTCGAAAGGTGTACCCCATGCCTGATGGGCAGATAACCTTTCTTGGATTCCGACATGCTAAACCTCTTTGCTTTTCGGTCTATATATATGTAGGCTGCGAAAGGACCAAGCAAGCTGTTTGATCTATCTCTATAGATCTTAATCCCAAGGATGTAGGTTGCTTCTCCCAGTCTTTCATGGAGAATGTCTTGGATAACCAAACCTTAGCTGTAAGATTGGACACATCGTTTCCTATAAGTAATATGTCATCGACATACAATACTAGGAACACATTGCCTCCCACTAACCTTCTTGTACACCAAGGTTAAATGCGGATTTTGTGAGAAATCAAACTTTTGATTCTCATCAAAGCGGATATTCGACTCTGGATGCTTGCTTGATCCATAAATGGATCGATCGCAATTTGCATACCTTGGTTTTATCAGCGATGTGAAACCCTCGGTGTATCATATACCGTCCTCGGCGAGTTTCCATTAAGGAAAGTTGTTTTCACATCCATCGCCATATCTAATCATAATGAGCTATGGCGGGAGCATCGAATGGATTTAAGCATAGCTCTGAGGCGAATGGTTTCGTCATAATCAACACCTTGCTTTTGGCGATATCCTTTCGCCACCAATCTAACCTTATAGGTAATCACATTACCATCCATGTCGGTTTTCTTCTTGAAAACCACTTGCACCCTATAGGCTTTATGCCTTGGTGGGTCGACGAGTTCCAAACTTGGTTTTCGTACATGGAATCCATTTCCGACTTCATGGCACCAAGCCACTTATCCCTTCTACGAACTTGTCGGCACTTCTTCATGCTTGGTAGGCTCCTCATCATCAATGAGTAACCGTCGTTCGATTAAACTACGAGAAATCCATATCTCTCGGGAATGTTGCGTGTTCTGCGGATCTCTGAAGATGTGGTGTTACAATAGATCGAGATTGCTCATCACTATGAGTTGTCAATTTGTTGTGCTTCACCGGGTATCTCATTAATGTCTATTTGAGTCTCTCGAGCCTCCTCAGCTCGGCGACACTCCCCTTTGTTTTCTTGCAAGAGAAACTCTTTCTCTAGAAACCACGGCATGCCTTGAAACAAACACCTTTTGTTCCACGGGATGATAGAATTAGTAACCCCTTGTTTCCTTAGGGTATCAATAAATAGACATTTATCGGACTTAGCATCCAATTTTGTACGTCTGATCCGCTTCACATAAGCGAGACAACCCCATATCTTAGTAAGATACATGAGGTTTCTTACCATTCCATATCGTATGGAGTAGTTGAGACTACCTTGGTAGGCATTACATTTAACAAATGCAATTTATGCGAAGTGCATAACCCCAAAGGACTTGGGAAGAGTTGCATGATTCATCATTGACTGACCATGTCAACAAGGTCGATTCGCCTCTCGGATACACCATTATCTTTGTGGTGTATAGGTAGTCCATTGAGACAATATGCCATTGTCTCTTAGATAATCAAGAAACTCTTGACTTAAGTATTCACCACCTCGATCCGTCAGTATTTTAATACTCTTGTCATGTTGTTTCTCTACTTCATTTCTGAATTCTTTGAACCTTTCAAAGGCTTGGACTTGTGTTTCATCAAGAACACATACCCCAGCTAGTAGTGATCATCGGTGAAGGTAATGAAGTAGCTATAGCCTCCTAATGCTTGAGTTGACATAGGTCCACATACATCGGTATGTACTAGACCTAGTAACTCTCCCACTCGTTCACCTTTTCGGTAAAGGTAACTTAGTCATCTTGCCTTTTAGCATGATTGCATATGTCGTATGAATCGAATTCAAGCGATTCCGAATTCCACATCGGTGTAATTCGGACATGCGTTTCTTGCTTATATGGCCAAAACGACAATGCCACATATAAGTCTATGTGATTATCCTTTCGAGCAGCGTGTTGCTCGCCGATATTGAAAATGTCCTTTGGATCGTCAGCGTATAAACACCATTGCTTAAAGTTCCAGTCCCATAAAGAACCCCATTCAAAGTTATGTAACAACAATTGTTACTAAACGTCAAATGGAAACCATTTCTATTTAGACAAGAAATAGAAATGATGTTCTTTATCAACGAAGGAACATAAAAGCAATTGTCCAGTTCTAAGACAAGTCCTACAGGGAGTTCCAACAAATACGTTCCGATGGCGAGTGCGGACACCTTTGCTCCATTCCCAACACGTAAATTTGACTCTCCCCTTGGCGAGTCTTCTTCTATTCCTTAGCCCATGTATTTCATTACATATATGTGAGCCACACCCAGTATCAAATACCCAAGTGTCTGAGGAAATAGAATGACAATCAATAAAGAAGATTTCTGAAAAAGATGGGGCATCCGATGCCTTATCCTTCTTCATGGACTCTTGATAAACCTTGCAATTTCTTCATGATGACCCTCCTTGCCATAATGATGGCAAGTGCCCTTTGTGGCTAGTTACGCCTTTTAGCCTTTTTCTTCTTCCCTTATTGTTCCTTTGACTCCCTCTTAGAACCTTTCTTGAGGAATCAACTAACAACAGCACTTGTCCCCTACTCATGCTTCTCGAGAAGGCTCCAGTCTTGACATGTTGAGCAGTACCACAGATGAACCTCCTTGCATCTCAGAGGTGAAGAGGAGCTTGGAGACTTCGAACCTTTCGAATCTCACTTGCTCATCAACCAACTCACAGAGATGAAGGACTACGATATGAGCATCCATATGCTCATGCTGCTTTTGTAGCTTGGGTTCCATCGCGGCTAGCATGATGCAACTCATTTGTTCAGAATCACTCACATGTTTCTGATAGGCCAACAATTGGTCCAAAGTTGCATCGTCACTAGGACGGGCGGGAAGAGGCGCTTCGAGGACATACACAAGCTTTTCACCTTGAGAACAATTCTCAAGTTTCTAAGCCAGTCCAAGAAGTTTGGCCCAGTCAATTTATTTGAATCCAAAATGGAACGCAAATTCAAACACATCATGATCAATATATTAACTTAGAAATACAAAACGAGCATATATGAGAAAGATGATTTTAAAATGCATCAATATACATTTATAAATCCCATTCATTTTTCGAATTTCAAAAAACCCAAAATCACTTCGGGAGATTGTAGGTCCATCTCCGAATGGGCTGATATCCATCATAGTTATGAACAACCTTGGAGAGAGTCCAACAAGCCATTCATAACTACGACGGTAGGTATCAACTATACCGATTGCATATCACGTATATGCAACTATCACAATGTGCTATCAACTAATTGAATGTTCACACATACATCGGGTTGTTAACACATTAACAAGTATGCATCATATGCATAGCACCCAACTTCACCTCTCTTTACATCGACCTTGGAGAGAGTCCAACAAGCCGATGCTCCAGGTTAAAGCCAACCCATTAATCAGGACATAGTTTTAATATGGTTAGAGTGCATTCAACCAATTAGCCCAGCTTGGAGAGAGTCCAACAACCAAAGCTAACGATCGACCTCTGACTCTTACCATATTAGTATTAAACTATTCCATGGTTTGAACATATTCAGGTTCGAGCCGGGCTTGGAGAGAGTCCAACAACCCAAACAAGAAACAGAACTCTGGTTCTAACCATATTAATGGAAGGTGTAGGCTTTAATATTGATTAAGGGTTTTTTATGTCTCATCCTCTTTGCATGCAAATAACTATTATCTACATGGCATGGCATACATGGCATACATCTACATGTCACGACACGCATGACATAATGTTATGCATCTAATGCAATTACATGGCATACAATTATGTCATGTTTATAATTTCCTTATATGTCATAACTATTTATGGAAATAAAATATGTTTAAGATTTGATTCTCCAAATCAAATCATAATTAAATTAGGAAACAAATTTCCAAATCTAATCACATATTTTATTCATGGAATTATTTGATTAAGGAAAATCTATTTAGGAAACCAATTTCCTAAATCATTAAAACTACTTATGGAAATAAAATATTTTAAGATTTGATTTCCCAAATCAAATCATGATTAAATTAGGAAACAAATTTCCAGAATCTAATCAAATATTTTATTTATGGAAAATATCAATTTCCATAAATACTTCCAACTTTACAAAAGTGGAAGATTTCCATAAATACTTCTAGACTTTCCAAAATTAAAAATTTCCATAAATACTTCTAAATTTCCAAAATTAGAAAATTTCCAGAAATACATTATGACTATCGCAAACCATTTTTACGATTATGTGAAACACAACTTTGGGCTCGATACCCTTTGTTGGTTTCCTAAGATCCGGCGTGTGTGTGTTCGATCATGTTTCGTAAACATGAGCACAGCGGAAGCAACAAAAATAATAAATACTCCTATTTATTACAACACACACAACACACGCATGCTATTACAACAAGTGTAGACATAACCGTAAATTAAAATTGCAATAAAAGAAATTAAACTACGTTATACCTTCCGTATGACGTGTAGCGGGAACGGCATCAACCGGAACGATCCTCGTAAGAATCGTCTCTATCCGTATCCATGCCGAGCTCCTCGGGATGACTTCGCCAATCCACGAGCTTCGTCTTCGTACGGGTTACTAGCCTCGTGTTGAAGACGACGTGATCGAGAGATGATCACGATCCGAATCCAAATTCGGACCTAAAACAAGTTCTCAAGACTTGCTTCTCCGGAGAGGTATTCGTCAACCGATTGACGAATCCTTCGTCCTCCACCTCAGAGGATTACCGGAGATCAAATCCCCGGTATGTTAGCCACTGTCGGAGCACTAACCGTCGTCCAAACGACGCTCCGATGAGAGGAGAAGAAGCTGTCCAGAAAACTGGACAGCTTGGTGGAGGAGATAGGCGCCGGCCAACAAAGGAAGCCAAGTGCTTACCTTGATGCCAAACCTAAGGAGGATCGCCGGAACTCTTCCGGCAGCAGCTCGACGCCGGCGAGGAGGAAGCCGCCTTACGGGCGCCGGTTGGAGGAGGCGTGGTGCGGCAACACAAGCTGGGCGGCAACTTCACCAAGGAGGTTGGCGGCAACTCTTGATGTTGGGCGGCCAAAAATAGATTAGGTCTAGGGTTAGGGTTTAATCCCTATTTTATAAAGAACTAATTCTCTTAATGGTTAATGGATCATATCCATAAAGCCCGTTAACCCGCTCCATTAAGATAAGTTAAAATAAACCAAACCATGATGGTTTATTTTAAGTTAAAACGAACCGAACCAACCTTTGGTTCATTCGTTTAATATAAACCAAACCCTTTGGTTTATTCTCATCCATTGGATTAGGACCAAACCATTTTGGTCCATCCATTATGTCTTCATAAGACACTGCCCATCCACGCTTCCATTGCGACTGAAACAATTTCATGCTCGCTTTATGTTTGGTCCAACCAAACATAGTTTCTCTCGGTCTGAGAATCCCATTCTCAAGCTCGTTTTAAATCCTTTGGATTACACTCGTTGTGCGTGTGACCAAATAGGTTCTCGGTTTATGTTGGCCATCTATAATTAACCATTAATTATAGAACGATCATGAGTGGCACCTAGTAGTACATCATGATCCCCAATTAACCGAAAAGATCAACGGTTGATCCAGAACTATTTCTGAAACCCTCCAGTAGCTCGAATGAATCGTGCCCCATTCCCTTCACTCATCTTATACCCACTTGGTTCAGGACATGGTCTATTGTGTCAGTCCCCACTAGGCTGACTACGTCACACCTAGCCCAAGTATCATTTCCTCGTCCTACGGATTCTAGTTACTCCACATGTATCGAAGAGTACCTTACTCTAAACATGTAATGCTTTGGCCAAAGACTTTAGTAACAATCTGACGAGAGGCCATGGGTATACATCTCCTCGCAAGGAGTGGTGAATCCTTTATAGGCTATTCAAACACCTTCGATCACTTCGACTTATACCCAATCATCCCGGGTCCACATCTCCTTAGAGATGTTTGCTTAAGATGTCAAAGCATAAGTCTCCATGATCAAGATGACTTGAATACCGCAAGTCAAAGGAACATCGCACTTAAGCCACAGTAAGAACTTCATTGACATATCTATATATGCAGAGAACCATATGAAGTCTTACGGCTGGTCACTCCAATGAACTAGTTACCATAACTAGCATCCACGATCAACTCCGGACATCACTATGTCTCCAGCCAGTGAGAATCAGCTGCTTGGATACACCAAGGAGTATACCTCGTGCTAGTCTCGACAGAATTGATGGTGTCCAAATCCATTAATTCATCGACTAGGGATAATTCCGATGCATCACAATTACACATGTAGAGATACTCACTAGTTGTGATCCAATCACAAATTCTCTCATGCTGTGAATCGTATCGTGGACATTTAGTAAATGAGTTTAAGATCCAATCAAATACATTAAACATGTATACTCAAATAGTGAATCTTCATTTATCATATAAATGGTTCATACATAAGGCGATTGCCTTAGGACATCTCTCATATATTACTAACATTTCGGGCACAGAATGGAGTCAAGCTCGTGAACACTCGACTGATTGAGCATCGATGTGATGCAATATCGATCGACTAATGTATGAGTTGGATGAAATCCAAGCGTGGAAAGGCCGATTCTTGAGCAACATCTACAGACGGTCGTGATAGGGACATCAGTCGACTGCTCCTGTGTCAACGGGAAGAAACCCTCTTCCTCTATAAAGAGGAAGGGTGTGGGGATTTGGGGGCCTAATGCTTTAACTCATAACATCTCTCAAAGTGCTCTAAGGGTTTTTCCACTCTTCTACTTGTTCTAATCTTCATTCTATTGTAGAAGAGTGATCCTTGTGTAAAAGAGGTTACCTCCACCTAGCTTGGTGTAAAGGAGAGATCTAGTGGATTTGACAAAAGAGTAATTCACCTTGGACGAATCAGGATTGTGGATTAGCGGCGTAGCCGTGAACCAGGTTACATTTTGGTGTTAGCATTGTTTGTATTCTTATTTCTATTTTGCTTGTCTTGTTTTGTTTTTCCACTTGCACTAATCTCTTTGTAGACGAGCAAAATCCACCACCAAACGAAAGAGGGCTATTCACCCCCCTCTAGCCGGCCGATCGATCCCCTACAAGTGGTATCAGAGTCAAGGAAAGCTTGTCGAGGACTAATCGCCACAACAAGCACAATCAAGGATGGCCGGCTCAAACATTCACCCTCCGAAATTTGAAGGCGAATTCTCTTGGTGGAAAAAGAGAATGGAGGTATTCTTCGAAACCGACTTCGAAATTTTGTTAATTATGGAAAACGATTTCGAGATGCCTAGGAATGAAGAAGGGGAGCTATTGGAGAAATCAAGATGGAGTAAAAGACAAAGAGAGGAGTATTTGGCGAATTCAAAAGTCAAGCACCACCTCTACAATGTACTCCCTCAACAAGAGGTGAATAGAATAGGGGAGTGTGCAAGTGCCAAGGAGATGAGGGAGAAGCTAGTAGAGCTTCATGAAGGCACTTCGGAGGCCAAGCTTGCAAGAAAAGATCTCCTCCGCTCCCAACTATCAAATATCAAGCTTGAAAAGGGAGAAAAGGTAACCTCCTTACATTCTAGATTCAAAAAAATTTTAATTGGGCTAACGAGTGTAGGAGAAAGACTTTCGAACCGGGACATGCTCATGAAAGCAATTGATGCTTTTCTCCGGTCATCGAAATGAAGCTCAATGGTGGACTCCTTCTACATGTCTAAGAATTTAGAAGTGAGCAACTTGGAGGAGTTCTTCTCAACCATGGAGCTCCACGAAACTAGACTTGAAGGAATAATAGAAGAGCCAAGATTTCAACCTTCAAGAGGAGTAGCACTTTTGGCCAACAAGGGGAAGAAGTGTTAGTAATATATGAGAGATGTCCTAAGGCAATCGCCTTATGTATGAACCATTTATATGATAAATGAAGATTCACTATTTGAGTATACATGTTTCATGTATTTGATTGGATCTTAAACTCATTTACTGAATGTCCACGATGCGATTCACAGCATGAGAGAATTTGTGATTGGATCACAACTAGTGAGTATCTCTACATATGTAATTGTGATGTATCGGAATTATCCCTAGTCGATGAATTGATGGATTTGTACACCATTAATTTTGTCGAGACTAGCACGAGGTATACTCCTTAGTGTATCCAAGCAGCTGATTCTCACTGGCTGGAGACATTGTGATGTCCGGAGTTGATCGTGGATGCTAGTTATGGTAACTAGTTCATTGGAGTGACCAGCAGTAAGACTTCATATGGTTCTCTGCATATGTAGATAAGTCAATGAAGTTCTTACTGTAGCTTAAGTGTGATGTTCCTTTGACTTGCGGTATTCAAGTCATCTTGATCATGGAGACTTATGCTTTGACATCTTAAGCAAGCATCTCTAAGGAGATGTGGACCCGGGATGATTGGGTATAAGTCGAAGTGATCGAAGGTGTTTGAATAGCCTATAAAGGATTCACCACTCTTTGCGAGGAGATGTATACCCATGCCCTCTCGTCGGATTGTTACTAAAGTCTTTGGCCAAAGCATTACATGTTTAGAGTAAGGTACTCTTCGATACATGTGCAGTAACTAGAATCCGTAGGACGAGGAAATGATACTTGGGCTAGGTGTGACGTAGTCAGCCTAGTGGGGACTGACACTATAGACCATGTCCTGAACCAAGTGGGTATAAGATGAGTGAAGGGAATGGGGCACGAATCATTCGAGCTGCTGAAGGGTTTCAGAAATAGTTCTGGATCAACCGTTGATCTTTTCGGTTAATTGGGGATCATGATGTACTACTAGGTGCCACTCATGATCGTTCTATAATTAATGGTTAATTATAGACGGCCAACATAAACCGACAACCTATTTGGTCACATGCACAACGAGCGTAATCCGAAGGATTTAAAACGAGCTTGAGAATGAGATTCTCAGACCGAGAGAAACTAAGTTTGGTTGGACCAAACATAGAGCGAGCATGAAATCGTTTCAGTTGCAATAGAAGCGTGGATGGGCCGTGTCTTATGAAGACATAATGGATGGACCAAAATGGTTTGGTTCTAATCCAATGGAGGAGAATAAACCAAAGGGTTTGGTTTATTTTAAACGAATGAACCAAAAGTTGGTTCGGTTCATTTTAACTTAAAATAAACCATCATGGTTTGATTTATTTTAACTTATCTTAATGGAGCGGGTTAACGGGCCTAATGGTTATGATCCAATAACCATTAAGAGAATTAGTTCTCTATAAAAGAGGGCTTAAGGGATAATTAAGCCCTAATCCAAAACCCTAGCAATAGTTGCCGCCCACTTCATCCCCTCTAAGAGTTGGCGCCAACCTCCATTGCCGCCTTGTGCGGCTCCCACCTGCGGCCCAAGCTTCAACCGGTGATCCTCCGGCGACCCTCCGGTGATCTCCTTTAGGTTTGGCATCAAGGTGAGCTTTATCTTCCCTTGGTTGGCCGCGCCTATCTCCTCCACCAAAGTTGTCCAGTTTTCTGGACAGCTTGATCTCCTCTCGTCGGAGCGTCGTTTGGACGACGGTTAGAGCTCCAACAGCGGCTTACTTATCGGGGATTCGATCTCCGGTAATCCTCTGAGGTGGAGGACGAAGGATTCGTCAATCGGTTGACGAATACCTCTCCGGAGAAGCGAGTTTTGAGGACTCGTTTTGGATCCGAATTTGGATTCGGATCGTGATCATCTCTCGATCACGTCGTTTTCAACACGAGGCTAGTAACCCGTACGAAGACAAAGCTCGTGGCTTAGCGAAGTCATCCTAAGGATACTCGGCGTGGATACGGATAGAGACGATTCTAGCGAGGATCGTTCCGGTTGATGTCGTTCCCGCTACACGTAATACGAAAGGTATAACGTAGTTAAATTTCCTTTTATTGCAAATTTAAATTTACGGTTATGTCCACACATATTGTACTATGCATGCGTGTGTTGTGTGTGTTGTAATAAATGTGGATTTATTATTTTTATTTCTTCCGCTGTGCACATGTTTACGAAACATGTTCGAACACACACTCGCCGCGGTGCCGGAAACCCAACAGTGGTATCAGAGCCCAGGTTGTGTTTCGACATAATCGTAAAAATAGTTTTGCGATAGTCATAATGTATTTCTGGAAATTTTCTAATTTTGGAAATTTAGAAGTATTTATGGAATTTTTTCAATTTTGAAAAGTCTAGAAGTATTTATGGAAATCTTCCACTTTTGGAAAGTTGGAAGTATTTATGGAAATTGATATTTTCCATAAATAAAATATTTGATTAGATTCTGGAAATTTGTTTCCTAATTTAATCATGATTTGATTTGGGAAATCAAATCTTAAAATATTTTATTTCCATAAGTAGTTTTGATGATTTAGGAAATTGGTTTCCTAAATAGATTTTCCTTAATCAAATAATTCCATGAATAAAATACGTGATTAGATTTGGAAATTTGTTTCCTAATTTAATTATGATTTGATTTGGAGAATCAAATCTTAAACATATTTTATTTCCATAAATAGTTATGACATATAAGGAAATTATATACATGACATAATTGTATGTCATGTAATTGCATTAGATGCATAACATTATGCCATGCGTGTCGTGACATGTAGATGTATGCCATGTATGTCATGCCATGTAGATAATAGTTATTTGCATGCAAAGAGGATGAGACATAAAAACCCTTAAACAATATTAAAGCCTACACCTTCCATTAATATGGTTAGAACCAGAGTTCCGTTTCTTGTTTGGGTTGTTGGACTCTCTCCAAGCCCGGCTCGAACCCGAACATGTTCAAACCATGGAATAGTTTAATACTAATATGGTAAGAGTCAGAGGTCAATCATTAGCTTTGGTTGTTGGACTCTCTCCAAGCTGGGCTAATTGGTTGAATGCGCTCTAACCATATTAAAACTATTTCTCGATTAATGGGTTGGCTTTAACCTGGAGCATCGGCTTGTTGGACTCTCTCCAAGGTCGATGTAAAGGAAGGTGAAGTTGGGTGCTATGCATATGATGCATACTTGTTAATGTGTTAACAACCCGATGTATGTGTGAACATTCAATTAGTTGATAGCACATTGTGATAGTTGCATATACGTGATATGCAATCGGTATAGTTGATACCTACTGTCGTAGTTATGAATGGCTTGTTGGACTCTCTCCAAGGTTGTTCATATCTATGATGGATATCAGCCCATTCGGAGATGGACCTACGATCTCCCGAAGTGATTTTGGGGTTTTTGAAATTCGAAAAATGAATGGGATTTATGAATGTATAATGATGCATTTTAAAATCATCTTTCTCATATATGCTCGTTTTGTATTTCTAAGATTGATCATGATGTCTTTGAATTTGCATTCCATTTTGGATTCGAATAAATTGACTGGGCCAAACTTCTTGGACTGGCTTAGAAACTTGAGAATTGTTCTCAAGGTGAAAAGCTTGTATATGTCCTCGAAGCGCCTCTTCCCGCCTATCCTAGTGACGATGCAACTCCGGACCAATTGTTGGTCTATCAGAAACATGTGACTGATTCTGAACTGACAAGTTGCATCATGCTAGCCACGATGGAACCCAAGCTACGAAGCGAATGAGCATATGGATGCTCATATCGTAGTCCTTCATCTTTATGAGTTGTTTGATAAGCAAGTGAGATTCAAAGGTTCAAGTCTCAAGCTCCTCTTCACCGAGATGCAAGGAGGTTCATCTGTGATGCTTCATGTCAAGACTATGGAGCCTTCTCGAGAAGCATGAGTAGGGGATGTGTTGTTAGTTGATTCCTCGAAGAAAGGTTCTAAGAGGGAGTCAAAGGAACAAATGTAAGGGGAAGAAGAAAAGGCTAAAAAGGCGTAACCACAAAGGGCACTTGCCATCATTATGGCAAGGAGGGGCATTGGCGAAGAAATTGCAAGATTTATCTTGAGTCCGTGAAGAAGGATAAGGCATCGGATGCCCCATCTTCTTCAGAAATCTTCTTTATTGATTGTCATTCTATTTCCTTAGACACTTGGGTATTGGATACTGGGTGTGGCTCACATATATGTAATGACATACATGGGATAAGGAATAGAAGAAGACTCGTCAAGGGAGAGTCAAATTTATGTGTTGGGAATGGAGCAAAGGTTGCTGCACTCGCCATCGGAACATATTTGTTGAAACTCCCTGCAGGACTTGTCTTAGAACTGGACAATTGCTTTTATATTCCTTCGTTGATAAAGAACATCATTTCTATTTCTTGTTTAAATAGAAATGGTTTCCATTTGACGTTTAGTAACAATTGTTGTTACATAACTTTGAATGAGGTTCTTTATGGGACTGGAACTTTAAGCAATGGTGTTTATACGTTGGACGTATCCAGTGACATTTGCAATATCGAAGCGAGCAACAAGCATGCTCGAAAGGATAATCAAATAGACTCCTATATGTGGCATTGTCGTCTTGGCCATGTAAGCAAGAAACGCATGTCCGAATTACACCGATGTGGAATTCTGGAATCGTTTGAATTGGATTCATACGATACATGCGAATCATGCTTAAAAGGCAAGATGACTAAGTTACCTTTATGGGAAAGGTGAGCAGTGGGAGAGTTGCTAGGCCTAATACATAGTGATGTATATGGACCTATGTCAACTCAATCTTTAGGAGGCTATAGCTACTTCATTACCTTCACCGATGATCACTCACGGTTTGGGTATGTGTTCTTGATGAAACACAAGTCTGAAGCCTTTGAAAGGTTCAAAGAATTCAGAAATGAAGTAGAGAAACAACATGACAAGAGTATTAAAATATTTCGATCGGATCGAGGTGGTGAATACTTGAGTCAGGAGTTTCTTGATTATCTAAGAGACAATGACATATTGTCTCAATGGACTCCGTCATATACACCACAGCATAATGGTGTATCTGAGAGGTGTAAACCGGACCTTGTTGGATATGGTCAGGTCAATGATAAATCATGCAACTCTTCCCAAGTCCTTTTGGGGCTATGCACTTCAGACAGCTGTTTACTTATTAAGCAGAATGCCTACCAAGGTAGTCTCAACTACTTCATATGAGATATGGAATAGTAAGAAACCTCATGTATCTTACTTGAAGATATGGAGTTGTCCTGCTTATGTGAAGCGGACAGTATCAGACAAATTGGATGCTAAGTCTGATAAATGTCTATTTATTGGATACCCTAAGGAAACAAGGGGTTACCAATTCTATCATCCTGTGGAACAAAAGGTGTTTGTTTCAAGGCATGCTGTGTTTCTAGAGAAAGAGTTTCTCTTGCAAGAAAACAGTGGGAGTGTCATCGAGCTTGAGGAGGCTCGAGAGACTCAAATAGACATTGACGAGATACCTGGTGAAGCACAACAGCCGACAACTCATAGTGATGAGCAATCGGCTGGACCTATTGTAACACCACATCTTCGTAGATCCGCGAACACACAATATTCACGAGAGATATGGATTTCGTAAGTGAATCGAATCGATGTGTTACTCATTGATGATGAGAGCCTACCGATTATGAAGAAGTCCGACAAGTTCAGAAAGGGATAAGTGGCTTGGTGCCATGAAGTCGGAAATGGATTACATGTACGAAAACCAAGTTTGGAACTTGGTTGACCCACCTGAAGGCATAAAGCCTATAGGGTGCAAGTGGGTTTTCAAGAAGAAAACCGACATGGATGGTAATGTGATTACCTATAAGGCTAGATTGGTGGCGAAAGGATATCGTCAAAAACAAGGCGTTGATTATGACGAAACCTATTCGCCTGTAGCTATGCTTAAATCCATTCGGATGCTCCTGGCCATAGAGGCTCATTATGATTATGAGATATGGAAGATGGATGTGAAAACAGCTTTTCTTAATGGAAACCTTCTCGAGGACGTGTATATGATGATACCGAGGGTTTCACATTTGATAAAACCAAGGTATGCAAATTCGATGGTCCATTTATGGATTGAAGCAAGCATCTAGGAGTCTGGAATATCCGCTTTTGATGAGACAATCAAAAGTTTGATTTCTCACAAAATCCGCATTTAACCTTGTGTGTACAAGAAGGTTAGTGGAGTGCAATGTGTTCTAGTATTATATGTCGATGACATATTACTTATAGGAAATGATGTTTCAATCTTACAGTTAAGGTTTGGTTATCCAAACATTCTCCATGAAAGACACAGGAGAAGCAACCTACATCCTCGGGATTAAGATCTATAGAGATAGATCGAAACGGTTGCTTGGTCTTTCGCAGTCTACATATATAGACCGAGTGCTAAAGAGGTTTAGCATGTCGAAATACAAGAAAGGTTTCCTACCCATCAGGCATGGGGTACACCTTTCGAAGTCTATGTGTCCGCGCACAGAAGACGAGAGGATTTGCATGAGTAAGATTCCCTATGCATTTGCAATAGGATCTATCATGTATGCTATGTTATGTACGAGGCTCGATGTATCGTATGCTCTGAGTGTCACGAGCAGATACCAGTCTGATCCAGGAATGGATCATTGGGTGGCTGTTAAGACGATCCTTAAGTACTTGAGAAGAACTAAGGATGTGTTCCTAATATATGGAGAAGGGTACATGGTGATACGTGGGTATACGGATGCGACCTCCAGCATACAAGGATGATTCCATGTCTCGATGCCTGTATGTATTCACCGAATGAGGCGCGCAATAAGTTGGAAAGGTTCCAAGCTTGACACTATAGCGGATTCTGCCACTAAGACAGAATACATTGCAGCTTTGGAAGCATCAAAGGAAGCGGTTTGGATCAAGAAGTTCATCTTTGAACTTGATGTGGTCTCATCAATGATCCAAACATGTGCTTCGCCGCTATCATCTTATCAGAGAGATCATCAGTAGGAACGAAATACAAATCGAGAAAATTCCCACTGAAAGGAACTTAGCGGATCCTTTGACTAAAGCATTACCTCAAAGTAAGTTTGAGGGTCATGTTAGTGCTTATGGTATCGGATACCATAGCGATTGACATTAGGCCAAGTGGGAGTCTGTTAGTAATATATGAGAGATGTCCTAAGGCAATCACCTTATGTATGAACCATTTATATGATAAATGAAGATTCACTATTTGAGTATACATGTTTCATGTATTTGATTGGATCTTAAACTCATTTACTGAATGTCCACGATGCGATTCACAGCATGAGAGAATTTGTGATTGGATCACAACTAGTGAGTATCTCTACATGTGTAATTGTGATGTATCGGAATTATCCCTAGTCGATGAATTGATGGATTTGGACACCATCAATTCTGTCGAGACTAGCACGAGGTATACTCCTTGGTGTATCCAAGCAGCTGATTCTCACTGGCTGGAGACATTGTGATGTCCGGAGTTGATCGTGGATGCTAGTTATGGTAACTAGTTCATTGGAGTGACCAGCAGTAAGACTTCATATGGTTCTCTGCATATATAGATATGTCAATGAAGTTCTTACTGTGGCTTAAGTGCGATGTTCCTTTGACTTGCAGTATTCAAGTCATCTTGATCATGGAGACTTATGCTTTGACATCTTAAGCAAACATCTCTAAGGAGATGTGGACCCGGGATGATTGGGTATAAGTCGAAGTGATCGAAGGTGTTTGAATAGCCTATAAAGGATTCACCACTCCTTGCGAGGAGATGTATACCCATGGTCTCTCGTCGGATTGTTACTAAAGTCTTTGGCCAAAGCATTACATGTTTAGAGTAAGGTACTCTTCGATACATGTGCAGTAACTAGAATCCGTAGGACGAGGAAATGATACTTGGGCTATGTGTGACGTAGTCAGCCTAGTGGGGACTGACACTATAGACCATGTCCTGAACCAAGTGGGTATAAGATGAGTGAAGGGAATGGGACACGAATCATTCGAGCTACTGAAGGGTTTCAGAAATAGTTCTGGATCAACCGTTGATCTTTTCGGTTAATTGGGGATCATGATATACTACTAGGTGCCACTCATGATCGTTCTATAATTAATGGTTAATTATAAACGGCCAACATAAACCGATAACCTATTTGGTCATACGCACAACGAGCGTAATCCGAAGGATTTAAAACGAGCTTGAGAATGAGATTCTCAGACCGAGAGAAACTAAGTTTGGTTGGACCAAACATAGAGCGAGCATGAAATCGTTTCAGTCGCAATGGAAGCATGAATGGGCCGTGTCTTATGAAGACATAATGGATGGACCAAAATGGTTTGGTTCTAATCCAATGGAGAAGAATAAACCAAAGGGTTTGGTTTATTTTAAACGAATGAATCAAAAGTTGGTTCGGTTCGTTTTAACTTAAAATAAACCATCATGGTTTGGTTTATTTTAACTTATCTTAATGGAGCGGGTTAACGGGCCTAATGGTTATGATCCAATAACCATTAAGAGAATTAGTTCTCTATAAAAGAGGGCTTAAGGGATAATTAAGCCCTAATCCAAAACCATAGCAATAGATGCCGCCCACTTCATCCCCTCTAAGAGTTGGCGCCAACCTCCATTGCCGCCCAGCCCCTTGTGCCGCCGTCCAGCTCCTTGCCGGTGTCCAAGCTTCATCCGGTGATCCTCCGGCGACCCTCCGGTGATCTCCTTTAGGTTTGGCATCAAGGTGAGCTTTATCTTCCCTTGGTTGGCCGGCGCCTATCTCCTCCACCAAAGCTGTCCAGTTTTCTGGACAGCTTGATCTCCTCTCATCGGAGCGTCGTTTGGACGACGGTTAGAGCTCCGACAGCGGCTAACTTACCGGGGATTCGATCTCCGGTAATCCTCTGAGGTGGAGGACGAAGGATTCGTCAATCGGTTGACGAATACCTCTCCGGAGAAGCGAGTTTTGAGGACTCATTTTGGATCCGAATTTGGATTCGGATCGTGATCATCTCTCGATCACGTCGTCTTCAACACTAGGCTAGTAACCCGTATGAAGACAAAGCTCGTGGCTTAGCGAAGTCATCCTAAGGATACTCGGCGTGGATACAGATAGAGATGATTCTAGCGAGGATCGTTCCTGTTGATGTCGTTCCCGCTACACGTAATACGAAAGGTATAACGTAGTTAAATTTCTTTTTATTGCAAATTTAAATTTACGGTTATGTCTACACATGTTGTACTATGCATGCGTGTGTTGTGTGTGTTGTAATAAATGTGGATTTATTATTTTTATTTCTTCCGCTATGCACATGTTTACGAAACATGTTCGAACACACACTCGCCGCGGTGCCGGAAACCCAACAAGAAGAAGATGGAGATCCCCTCCTCCTCCGATGAAGCATCCTCCTCTTCCTCCATGGATAGCACGGAAGAAGCCTATATGGTAAGGAGGGTAAGACGTGCTTTAAAAGGTTTTCAATTTAATAAATCTAATGATAGGAGGAGAAGACTAAGGGGGAAGGTCATTTGCTTCAATTGCCAAGGGGAAGGACACATAAGGGACAATTATCCCCTCTTGAATAAAAGCAAGGAGGAGAAGAGAAAGAAGGAAGAAAATAAGAAGAAGGGGAGCAAGAAGAAAAAAGAAGAAGAAAAGAAGGCCAAAGAAAAAGGGAAGGCCAAGGCACTAAAAGCAAGGACATGGGATGACCCCTCTTCATCATCTTCATCATCATCGGAAGAGAAGAATGCCTTTGTCACAAATTTGGCATTAATGGATTTTGACGACCTAGACACTTCCTCCTCCGAGCAAGAAGAAAGATCAAGCTCAAGTGGAGAGAGCTCAAGTGAAGGGGGAGCCTCCTCTATATCCTCATCATCGGAAGAGAATTTGGTAAGTGAGGTAACGAATCTACTGTTAGTAATATATGAGAGATGTCCTAAGGCAATCGTCTTATGTATGAACCATTTATATGATAAATGAAGATTCACTATTTGAGTATACATGTTTCATGTATTTGATTGGATCTTAAACTCATTTACTGAATGTCCACGATACGATTCACAGCATGAGAGAATTTGTGATTGAATCACAACTAGTGAGTATCTCTACATGTGTAATTGTGATGTATCGGAATTATCCCTAGTCGATGAATTGATGGATTTGGACACCATCAATTCTGTCGAGACTAGCATGAGGTATACTCCTTGGTGTATCCAAGCAGCTGATTCTCACTAGCTGGAGACATAGTGATGTCCAGAGTTGATCGTGGATGCTAGTTATGGTAACTAGTTCATTGGAGTGATCAACCGTAAGACTTCATATGGTTCTCTGCATATATAGATATGTCAATGAAGTTCTTACTGTAGCTTAAGTGTGATGTTCCTTTGACTTGCGATATTCAAGTCATCTTGATCATGGAGACTTATGCTTTGACATCTTAAGCAAACATCTCCAAGGAGATGTGGACCCGGGATGATTGGGTATAAGTCAAAGTGATCGAAGGTGTTTGAATAGCCTATAAAGGATTCACCACTCCTTGCGAGGAGATGTATACCCATGGCCTCTCGTCGGATTGTTACTAAAGTCTTTGGCCAAAGCATTACATGTTTAGAGTAAGGTACTCTTCGATACATGTGCAGTAACTAGAATCCGTAGGACGAGGAAATGATACTTGGGCTAGGTATGACATAGTCAGCCTAGTGGGGACTAACACTATAAACCATGTCCTGAACCAAGTGGGTATAAGATGAGTGAAGGGAATGGGGCACGATTCATTCGAGCTGCTGAAGGGTTTCAGAAATAGTTCTGGATCAACCGTTGATCTTTTCGGTTAATTGGGGATCATGATGTACTACTAGGTGCCACTCATGATCGTTCTATAATTAATGGTTAATTATAGACGGCCAACATAAATCGAGAATCTATTTGGTCACACGCACAACGAGCGTAATCCGAAGGATTTAAAACGAGCTTGAGAATGGGATTCTCAGACCGAGAGAAACTAGGTTTGGTTGGACCAAACATGAAGCGAGCATGAAATCGTTTCAGTCGCAATGGAAGCGTGGATGGGCCGTGTCTTATGAAGACATAATGGATGAACTAAAATGGTTTGGTTCTAATCCAATGGAGGAGAATAAACCAAAGGGTTTGGTTTATTTTAAACGAATGAACCAAAAGTTGGTTCGATTCGTTTTAACTTAATATAAACCATCATGGTTTGGTTTATTTTAACTTATCTTAATGGAGCGGGTTAATGGGTCTAATGGTTATGATCCAATAACCATTAAGAGAATTAGTTCTCTATAAAAGAGGGCTTAAGGGATAATTAAGCCCTAATCCAAAAACCCTAGCTCAAGTTGCCGCCCACCTCATCCCCTCTAAGAGTTGGCGCCAACCTCCATTGCCGCCCAACCTCTTGTGCCACCGTCCAAGTTGTTGCCGGCATCCAAACTTCGTCCGGTGATCCTCCGGCGACCCTCCGGTGATCTCCTTTAGGTTTGGCATCAAGGTGAGCTTTATCTTCCCTTGGTTGGCCGGGGCCTATCTCCTCCACCAAAGCTGTCCAGTTTTCTGGACAGCTTGTTCTCCTCTCGTCGGAGCATCGTTTGGACGACGGTTAGAGCTCCGACAGTGGATAACTTACCGGGGATTCGATCTTCGGTAATCCTCTGAGGTGGAGGACGAAGGATTCTTCAATCGGTTGACGAATACCTCTCCGGAGAAGCGAGTTTTGAGGACTCATTTTTGGATCCGAATTTGGATTCGGATCGTGATCATCTCTCGATCACGTCGTCTTCAACACGAGGCTAGTAACCCGTACGAAGACGAAGCTCGTGGCTTAGCGAAATCATCCAGAGGATACTCGGCGTGGATACGGATAGAGACGATTCTAGCGAGGATCGTTCCGATTGATGTCGTTCCCACTACACGTCATACGAAAGGTATAACGTATTTAAATTTTCTTTTATTGCAAATTTAAATTTACGGTTATGTCTACACATGTTGTACTATGCATGCGTGTGATGTGTGTGTTGTAATAAATGTAGATTTATTAATTTTATTGCTTCCGCTGTGCTCATGTTTGCGAAACATGATCGAACACACACACGCCGCAGTGCCAGAAACCCAACATCTACCCCCTAAGCAAATAATGTCCATGATTTCTAGTCTTACTAAGGATTTATTTAGAGCCAAGAAAAAGAACAAGAGCATGCTAGATCAAATTAAGGACTTAGAAGAAAAATTAGAAAAAACATGCTTAAATATTAATGAAAATATTTCTTCTAGTCATGGTGATGCATGCTCACATGAATATATGTCTTTCAATGTCAATGATGCATGCATAGAAGAAAATAGGGTTCTAAGGAAAAAGGTAGATTATTTGACCAAGGCCCTAGAAAAATTTACAATAGGCTCCAATACTCTTAACATGATAATTGGGAGCCAAAGGGCAAGCTTCAACAAGAAAGGCCTAGGATATAAGGAAAAGAAAAATGAAAAGACCTATAAATGTCTAATTTCTAGGGGTCAAGATAAAAAGAAGGTAATAGCTAGAAAATGAATTCCTAAGGAATTTTTAGTGAACCCCATAGGCAAGAATTTATATTGGGTTCCAAAATTCATCCTTAAGGGTTAGGAAAATCCTAGGGTAGTCAACCATATGCAATTTACCTATATCATATGTTGGTTGACTTAGGATGTCGGGACAATATTTTTTGAAATAGTGTTAGGTGATGATAATGCACCTATAAATAGATAAATCATGCTTTAGGTAATGTTTACCTTATTATCATCATGTAATACCTAATGCATGATCACAATTTGATGAATACATTTGTTTCATGATCATAATGTGAAATTTATCCATATATGTCTTTATGATCATGTGGGATGTTAGGATGATACTTAACCTTGATAAAATTGCATGAAAATAATGGTTAAGTATATACAAATACCTTTAGGATGCATCTCACACTCACCATAGGCTACCTTGATTGAAAACTTAACATGAGTGAGATGTTAGGATGATACAAATGTCCACTAGTGCCTATGACATTTAGATGGTCATTTAAGGTATCAAAATAGCAATAATAGACCAATCATGGGGAAGGCTTATGTTTAATTCATAGACATATTGCCCAAAGATCATGGTTGGATATTTCATATGTTTTCAAAACAATTTCTTACTTTAAAATCTGTGTATTCATGTTTTGAAACAATCCAAAGCAAAACTAGGTGTTAAAATGGATACTAACATGATCAAAAACCTAGTGGTTTTTAAAGCTTTTGGATTTTTGGCAAATACTTGAAAATATAATGATTTTTCATGGAAAAATATTTTTCATTGATAAATATACTTACAATAAATGTGTTCCCCAAATTTCATGATTTTTCGAATTTTATAGAATTTGTTACGCATTTCTGAAATTCACTCCGGAAAATCAGAAATCATGAAATCCATGTGCCAGTCGACTGGTAGTCTGAACCAGTCGACTGGTAGTCTGATAACATGCTCAGTAATTTCTTTTATCCAATTTTAAGGCATGTTTTGGTTTTTTATTTCTCTTTAGACTTGATGTCATGCTGAATAAACTTTGTTAATTATTTTTTATGGTGTCAAAGGGGGAGAAATATATTTGTTTAAGTAAGGGGGAATATATTTAGGGGGAGTTTCATATATTAAGGGGGAGAGTTGCTAATCATGTTATTTACATGCTTTCTTTCCTTAATAGTTTATCAAATGTTTTACCTAACTTAAACAAATTGTCACACATCAAAAATGGGGAGATTGTTAGGGCAATCTCTTGCCATGATAAGGTTTTGATGTGTGTGGCAAAGGGTTTAAGTTAGATTGTCATTATGATTTGATATATGCGTTGGAGTCTTGCAGGGCTTAGTAATGCGCACATGGAGCCTTGGCGAGTTTCACCTCTCATGACTCGGTCCTTGAGTCGGTAAAGGATGGCTTTGCGGAAGTCGTGCGCTTGGAGCATCCGAGGGACCGTCGGACGAGGAGCTTGGAGTGAAGCCGGAGGAAGTAGACTTTGAGGCGAGGCGAAGGATGGCTGCGGCCGTGCGCTTGGCGCATCCGAGGGACGTGGCCGGACGAAGATAACTTCAAAGCGAGGACTCAGGGATGAGAGTGGCGAATGTAACGGGAAAGGGTAGCGCTCTTAGGTGAAACTTGGCCATTTGGCTAAGTGTCGGATAGGATTTCGACATCGATTGACTACCATATTATAGTAGTCGACTACTCAATCGACGGTGACTCGACTAGTGTTCGAGTCGAGTTTAAGTGCCAATGATCGCCATAGAATGGCAATCATTCGCGAGACTCACCGATCGTGATGAAGGCATCAGTCAACTGGTCGCAAGCGTTTCGGGCACAGAATGGAGTCGAGCTCGCGAGCACTCGACTGATTGAGCATCAGTCGACTGATGGCAATATCAGTCGACTGATGTCGGTACCGTTAGATGAAATCCAATGTGGAAAGCAGTCGTTATTGGGCAACGGCTACAGGACCAGTCGACTGATAGGGACATCAGTCGACTGCTCCTGTGTCAACGGGAAGAAACTCTCTTCCTCTATAAAGAGGAAGGGTGTGGGGCTTTGGGGGCCTAATGCTTTAACTCATAACATCTCCCAAAGTGCTCTAAGGGTTTTTCTACTCTTCTACTTGTTCTAATCTTCATTCTATTGTAGAAGAGTGATCCTTGTGTAAAAGAGGTTACCTCCACCTAGCTTGGTGCAAAGGAGAGATCTAGTGGATTTGGCAAAGGAGTGATTCACCTTGGACGAATCGGGATCGTGGATTAGCGGCGTAGCCGTGAACCACGTTACATTTCGATGTTAGCATTGTTTGTATTCTTATTTCTATTTTGCTTGTCTTGTTTTGTTTTTCCGCTTGCACTAATCTCTTTGTAGACAAGCAAAATCCACCACCAAATGAAAGAGGGCTATTCACCCCCCTCTAGCCGGCCGATCGATCCCCTACATCCATAGTTGCATCTAAGTCTGCGTTTAGCATGGGAGGGAGAATTCTTGATTAATATCAAAGTTGTCTCAAACCAAAAGTTGTAGAAGCACTTCTTTGTAATAAAAATTGGATTATGGACATGTAAGGTAAAGTTTGTTTCATTTATTCTAATAATTTAATTTTTATACAACTACTCATTTAAGATGTACCTTTAATTCTTTTATTTCAAAAATTGCACGTGCTGAGAGTCTTGACAATAAAGATCTTATGAAGCTTGAGGAACTTACAGAGGATATTATTATGTTAAATTTTGACCCTTCAATCGAAGGTTCAAGAAATATTGGTTAGTTGATTTTTTTAGTATTGTTATTCTTTTTCTTAAATGAAATTTATTTTGAGTAATATTATAATCATATCATATCTATTCATGAGCAGAACATCCATCTACAAGTTGATGGTAGTAGTTCGTGGCTTTTACTCGCTTGACAGGTACAAGAACATAAACTTTTAATATCGATGTTCATGTTCTGATTTCCATTTATTTATTTGACAAGTTTCATCAAAATCATCTATGTTCATCTTGATGTCCATCAATGATGGTGGCATCTTCCCAATATAATTGATAAAAGAGACTCTTTTAGTAGTGAGAGAGAAAGGAGATGGATGACATTTGTATAATCGTTTGAATGATGATAACAATCTTTGAAATTCATTTTATATTTTTATGATAATTTTGGTGGTGTATGTTTTATTGTCATGCACTTGTAATCCCAATTGGGTAGCGTGGATTTTGGGAATTGTTAATTTTTTGTAAGCTCATTTATTTAAGTTATTACATTATCATATACTTATGGGTCTTTTCGTGTCTATTGGTTTGGATCGTGTCTAGTAATTTGTTTTATATTGGTGCAGGGGCACCAGATAATCGAACCTAGGTTTTGATGATGACAAATATTTAAAGTTAAGTCATTTTGTTATCTCGTATGTTATGTTGAGTGTGTATGCAATGTACTACGCTTTTCTAAGGTCGACGATGCCAGGAGAATCTCGAGACGAGAAACCTCGATGGTCGGGTGACATAAGGAGAACCTCGGGAGTCGAGGAACCTTGGTGGTCAAGTGATCGGAAGCTAAGCGACAAGTCATAAGGACCAAAGGTAAGCTCCGAGTGTGGAGCGGTGGTAAGGATGTGTCCTCCGTACGAGGACAACCATAGGTGGCGATCCGACTAAGACTTCCGGAGGAAGGTCTAAGTCGAGGTCGGACGGTACAAGACCATTGGATTTGTTTGCTTTAAAGTTATTGTGATAACCATATGTTGCAGGTGGTTTATCAAGCTATCAGTCGATTGGAGGAAAATGACAGTCGACTGAACTACCATCAGTCGACTGATGTATAATATTAGTCGACTCCTAGTGAAGCTGATTGCTTCGAGGAGAGTCAAGATAAGATCCACTAAAGGAGGGATGATGTGGATGTTTGAGCCAGATTTGGATCTCAATGAGATGGAGTTCAAAAGGCTATAAAAGGAGAGGCAAATCACTATTTTTCACCAACTTGAAAGGCTTCCAAAAGTGCTCCATCAATCCAAGTGCTCTTCATCATGCAAACGACGCCGTAACGCCAACCGTGCTTCCAATACTCACGTACTTAAGTCGGTATTCTTGTTAAGTTGTTTTTTATTTGTACTTATTGTTGCTAAGAGGAGATGTAGGCTTGTTACTTATTCCTCTACATTCTTGTTTTGTAATAGTTTGTCTCTTACCATCAACGAGAAAGAGACCTTTTAGTGCTTTGCCGTTTAAAAGCGGTCAAGGATCGCGGAGCCTTGGACTAGCAACCGGTTGGTTGTAAACCAAGTAAAAATAAATGTCATTGTGCTTTTGTTTTTACTTATTTTCGCTGCACACTTTGGTTTTGACGAAATGAAAAGATAAGTTTTCGAACGCTATTCACTCCCCCCCCCCCCTCTAGCATTTTCTTGATCCTACATTTGGTATTTAAGCGGGGGCGCTCAGATTTAGTGCAACCACCAGTCGAGCACTTTCTTTTTGTGTCTTTTTTTGTTTAAATTAATTTTTCCTTCCCGCACTACTAATCCAAGGCAAAGTCTTGGGATTCTTTTTTTGTGTTTTTCGTGTTTTTGCAAGGAATTCGAATGTCCCATCTTGTGGAGTTTAGCACCGCCCGACTTCCATTCTTTAACGGAGATGACTTCCGTTATTGAAGGGGTTGGATGGAGTGTTTTTTGAAAACACAAGTCAAGATGTGGATCATAATCCAAACCGACTTTGCTTTACCCATCAATGATCAAGGGGAACCATTGGACTTCGACAAATGGACCAATGCAACGAAGAGGCAAATCAAAGTTGATGCAAAGGTGACCCAAATCTTGCAATGCGGCTTATCCAAGGAGGAGCTCAACCGAATTGGACCTTTTATCAATGCCAAGGACCTCTGGAACAAGCTAATCGAACTTCATGAAGGGATGTCTGATGTAAAGGTATGTAAAAGAGATTTGTTAGTTAATAAATTGTATGATTTAAAGATGCAGGAAAATGAGACCGCTAGCCAGCTGCACGCATGCATCCAAAACATATTGAATAGTCTTCATGCCATCGGACAAAAGGTGGAGAACCGTGACGTGATAAGGTACGCTCTAAGAGCTTTTCCGAGGATGACTTTGTGGGCATCCATGGTTGATGATTATAAAGTTTCTAGGGACTTGTCTAAAATTAAATTAGATGACTTGTTTTCTGAGTTTGAATTACATGAGCAATCTAATTTGGCCCCGCTCGAGAAGGGTATTGCTTTATATGCATGTCAAAGAAAGGGAAAAAGCAAGCCACCACCCGAAGAAGACGAGTCAGACTCGGAGGTAGACGAAGAGGTGGAGGCTGAACTAGTCAATCTAGTTCAAAAAATGATTAAGCGTAGAAGGTGACTCACCAAGCCAACTTAGGAAAGGAGACCCGACCAAAGTCAAAACTACAAATGCTATGAGTGCAATAAGAGAGGTCACTTCAAATCCAAGTGTTTGAGGCTAAAGAACAAGCAACCACAAATCAAGAAGGCACTCAACGGGACTTGGGAGGAATCCTTGGAAGAAGAAGAAGACCAAGTCAACAACTTGGCGTTCATGGCAAGACTGACAGAGTCCGAGTCCGAGTCCAAACCTGAGGCCGACAATGAGTTTGAGTCTGAGTCCAATTCCGGATCCGACACCGAGCTCTAATTCAAGACAAGCTACGGATCCGTATCCGATTCAAAAGAGTCAATCAAGGTATGTCGATCTTTAATTAACACTTTATGCAATGCCATTAAATTTTTTAGATAAGAAATTAGCTGAGTCTGAGTTTAAAGTCGAATCATTATTTAAGAAGGTTAAACTCCTCAAGCATTAGGCTATCCTAACCTCTTTAACTGTCAAGTTCGAGAGGGAAACTCAACTCAAGTTGAAAAACTTGAAGCAGAGAATTCTCTTTTTAAATGACAAGTTTAAGAGCTTAGGAAGTTGTTGAAAATGTTCACATTGGGATCCAAGGATCTTGATCTACTTCTTGGATGACAAAGAGCTATGTACAATAAGGTCGGACTCGGGTTTATAACAACGAATAGAGCTTACATATCAATCATAAATCGTAATAATAGAAGACTCCAAGCATGAGTCCCTAAGACCATTTTAAACTCACAACTAAGTTCAACCAATTATTGGATTCCCAAGGATTAAATCCACTATGCGGATAGACCATATCATTTCAATAATCTAAGGGGAGCCAATACTAAAACTATGTGCTCAATTTCTTAATTAATCTAGCTTTGCATGCTTAGTTTTTTTTTAGAACGGTTAGATAGGGCTAATGATTAATTAACCTTGACAACATAATATCAGGACACAGTGAGATGATAGTACGTTAGGGAAATGAAGCCTCGTGTGTCTGGGTTAGATAAGGAGTATCTAGCTTAGTGCACTTGGCTAAGTGGAACTAGCTGAAACTATCTCACCACATCCTAAACTAGTTAGACCAGAACGTAACCCTAAAGTGAATTAAGTGTACAATTTCTTAAGTTGGTTTTGTCTAAGAAAGTGATCGTTGTTCTGATCAAAGAAGGCATCTGTGCATTGCCACGACCTGGAAGTCATCTTTTGAAAGGTTCATTTAACTAACTAAAGATTAAATCCGAATCTAATCCAAGGTTAATTAGTTTTCAAATCATTAAATTTAACTAAGTGAAATTGAAGTCATCTCACAAAAACATATAAGGATAACATGGTTGATCATGTAGAAAGGGTGAGATGAATCTTAGGTTAAAAACTTCTAACTTAATTTAAAATTCCAATATCCGATCCAACTACTATATGTGTAGGATCAATGGATGTTGGATAGTGGGTGCTCCCAACATATGACCGGAGACCGACTGAAGTTTACGAAGCTCATATTCAAAAACCAAGGATCGGTAGCCTTTGGAAACAACGAAAAATTCAAAATCATTGGATCAGGTGATATAGAGCTAAACTTTAACTTTATAATGCACCAAGTCTTGTTAGTTGAAAACTTCGAGTTCAATCTTTTAAGTGTTAGTCAGTTATGTGATAATAATTATAAAATTATATTTTTTTTTCCAAATGAATGTTTAATTAAAAATAATGATTGCTCAAAGACTATACTTAAGGGAATTATGAATAATAATATTTACACAATAAATCTACCTAACTCCTCAACCAAGTATCTAATGACACAATAAGAGAAATCATGGTTGTGGCACCGATGACTCGACCACTCCCATCCAAGACTTATACACAAAATAAATCATAATGGTCTAGTTAGAGGTCTACCTAAACTAGGTAACCTAGAAAATAAAATATGAAATGTTTGTCAACAAGGAAAACAAATTAAGGCTTCACATAAATTAACTAATCAAGAAAGAACTAAAAATGTGCTTGAGCTCCTACACTTGGACCTATTTGACTCACATAGAGCCAAGTCACTAAACAGGAGTCAATATTGCTTAGTAATAGTAGATGACTACTCTAGGTTCACTTGGGTAAAATTCTTAAAATATAAAAATGAAACCTTAGATCAACTTACTAATTTATGTAAACTAATAGAAAATGAAAAGAACCTAAGGATTAAAATAATTAGAAGTGATCATGGTGGAGAATTCAAAAATCATAGGTTTACCGAATTTTGTAATCAAAACGGATGCCACTATGAATTCTCTTGTCCTAGAACCCCTCAACAAAATGGGTTAGTTGAACAGAAAAATAGAACCCTACAAGAGATAGCTAGGACCATGTTAAATGAATATAATTTACCTAATAGGTTTTGACCAGAAGCAGTCAATACTGCCTGCTATGTCCAAAATAAAACTTTAATAATTAAATGACACCAAAAAACCTCTTATGAAATATACTACGAAAAGTTACCCAATATTAAGTACTTTAGAGTCTTTGGATGTAGGGTACACATACTAAATACAAAAGACTACTTAGAAAAATTTACCTCTAAAATGACTACTGGCACATTTCTAGGATATTCAACTACTAGTAAAGCCTATAAGATATATAACAATGAATCCTTCAAAATTGAAGAAACAATTAATGTAGTATTTGATGAAGAAAATAAGTCTAGGAAACCTGAAGTAAACATTGAATTGAACAATGAAGAATTAGAAAATGAAGTTAGACCTGAACCTAACCCACAAAACGAATCAAGTATAAACCCTAATCCAAATCAATCTAGACTACAAGTTAATCATACAATTAACCAAGTGATAGGTGATCCAAATTTAGGAGTTTGAACTAGGGCATCCTACAGAAATCTTAGTCAAATCTCACTTATATCTAAAATCGAATCCAAAACCATAGAACAAGCTTTTCTTGACCCAGATTGGATCATTGATATGCAAGAAGAGTTAGCTCAATTCACTAAGAGTCAAGTTTGGGAATTAGTACCCCCACCTAAAGGAAAAAAATCATTGGAACAAGGTGGGTATTTCGGATTAAACTTGACGACAAAGGTAAAGTTATAAGGAACAAAGCTAGGTTAGTGGCTAAAGGGTTTAGTCAAGTAGAGAGGTTGGATTATGATGAAACATATGCACCCGTAGCTAGACTTGAATCAATTAGAATGCTGCACATCGAGGATTTAAATTATTTCAAATGAGTGTCAAGTCAGCATTTCTAAATGGATTTATCAAAGAAGAGGTGTGTGTTAGCCAACCACCAGAGTTTAAAAGCTTAGAACAACCTAACCATGTACTTAAACTTAGAAAAGTATTATATTAAAACAAGCACCTAAGGTTTGGTATAAAAGGCTATCTATCCATCTTAAGTCTAAAGGATTTGATCAAGGATTAGTTGACTCAACTTTATTTGTAAAAACTATAGGAAAAGAAATTTTTATACAAATCTATGTAGATGATATAATATTTGGGACAACTAACACAACACTTCTAAACGAATTTATTTCACTAATTGAAAGTGAGTTTGAAAAGAGTTTAACAGGTGAACTCACTTTCTTCTTGGGCTTACAAATAAAACAAACAAGAGAAGGAATCTATATGCATCAACATAAATACGCTAAGGAGTTAATTAGTAAATTTGGTATGCAAAATGCTAAAAAAATTGTACACCTATGACAACCAATGTAAACATTGGAGAAGACTTAGAAGGAAAAACTATAGACTTAAAATACTATAGGAGTGCAATAGGTAGTCTTCTGTACTTAACTACAAGCCGACCTAATATACTCTTTACAGTAAGTATGTGTGCAAGATTTCAGTCTTGTGCCAAAGAATCGCACCTAACCTTAGTAAAAAGAATCTTTAGATACATAAAAGGAACACAAAATGTAGGAATCTGGTATCCTAGGTCAAGTGAGTTTGAACTAATCGGCTACTCTGACTCAGATTATGATGGTAGTAAACTCGATAGGAAGAGTACGAGTGGTTGCTGCCAACTCCTAGGATCAAGTCTAGTCAACTGGTGTAGTAGAAAATAATTGTGTTGCTTTGTCTACTACCGAAGCAGAATATATAACCATGGGTGAGTGTGTAGCTCAACTTCTTTGGATGAAGTACACTCTAAAAGACTTCCAACTAAACTTTAGTAATACTAAAATTATGATTCATAACATTAGCTCAATTAATCTAACTAAAAATCCTATATACCACTCTAGAACTAAACACATAGAAGTAAAGCACCATTTTATAAGAGAACATGTAGCTAATGGAGATGTAAAACTTGAATACGTTGAATCTAAATTGAACCTAGCAGACATTTTTACTAAACGATTACCTGAAGTAGAGTTCAATTTGCTTAGATGAAGACTAGGAATGTGCATAGTGGAGTAGGACTTATTTTTACTTATTGTTTATCATTTTCTTTTGCGCTACATGGAACTAGGTTAGGACTTACCTTAGAAAGCATGAGCCTATAGTTTTAAGGAGCCAACACATCTCACGACACATAGGTTTAATGTGATTGTGTACTGAGCCACATAAATGGGTGTGAGATGTTAGGACCTTACTCCTGATTTCAGATGTAGAACAAGTGTATCAACATGAATCATGGAGTATAATTTTTTCAAAATAACCAACTCTAATCAAGACTTATTGATTATCTTATATCAATTGAGTCAGATATAGAGTTGAACATTCTTATAAGGACAATTTATTAGATGAGTTATGTTGAAAATATTATTTTATAAAAGGGGACATGCTTGGATTCGTAAATACATTTCTTATATCTTTTGAATTTATAATTCTCTTTCGAAAAGGTTATTAGAGTTTCTTTTCCTTACATATATGTTTAAAACATTCACTTTAAGAATGCACCCCTTATAAAACTATTTTTGATATATGGCAAAGGG
The DNA here is from genome assembly GCA_025175895.1 of Wurfbainia villosa. NCBI lineage: Eukaryota > Viridiplantae > Streptophyta > Magnoliopsida > Zingiberales > Zingiberaceae > Wurfbainia > Wurfbainia villosa. Next base: position 74,883,387 of record CM046000.1, on the reverse strand, counting down.
GGAGGAAAGGTTAAAGTTAAAGTTGAAAGGTTAAAATTTAAGGGGGATAAAGGTTAACTTTTTCTCGAAAAGTTAAGAATTTTTTTTAAGAAACTCACCGAACTTAGTTTTTCAAAACTTACCTAGGGTTAAGGGGGAGGTAACCTTGAGGGGGAGGTTTTGAAAAAATAAATTGTAAAGTTGTTTAATGCTTATCCCATTTCCTTAACTTTGAATTGGTTTGTCATTGATCAAAAAGGAAGAGATTGTTAGTGCAGGGGCACCAGATAATCGAACCTAAGTTTTGATGATGGCAAAGATTCAAAGTTAAGTCATTTTGTTATCTCATATGTTATGTTGAGTGTGCAGACAATGTACTATACTTTGCTAAGGTCGACGATGCTAGGAGAATCTCGAGACAAGAAACCTCGGTGGTTGGGTAACACCAGGAGAACCTTGGGAGTCAAGGAACCTCGGTGGTCAAGTGATCGAAAGCTAAGCAACAGGTTAGAATGACCAAAGGTAAACTCCGGGTGTAGAGTGGTGGTAAGGATGTGTCCTCCGTACAAGGATGACCGTAGGCAGCGATCCGACTAAGACTTTCGGAGGAAGGTCTAAGTTGAGGTCAAATGGTACAGAACTGTTAGATTTGTTTGCTTTAAAGTTCTTGTGCTAACCATATGTTGCAAGTGGTTTATCAAGCTATCAGTCGACTGGAGGAAAATGACAGTCGATTGAACTACCATCAGTCGACTGATGAATAGCATCAGTCACTGCTAGTGAAGTTGATCACTTTGAGGAGAGTCAAGATAAGATCCACTAAAGGAGGGATGATGTGGATGTTTGACCCAGATCTAGATCCCAACGAGATGGGGTTCAAAAGGCTATAAAAGGAGAGGCAAATCACTCTTTTTCACCAACTTGAAAGGCTTCCAAAAGTGCTCTATCAATCCAAGTGATCTTAATCATGCAACAACGTCGTAACGTCGACCGTGCTTCCAATACTTACGTACTTAAGTTGGTATTCTTGTTAAGTTATTTTTTCTTTGTACTTATTGTTGCTAAGAGGAGAGGTAGACTTATTACCTCTTCCTCTACATTCTTATTTTGTAATTGTTTGTCTCTTACCTCCAATGAGGAAGAGACCTTTTAGTGTTTTGCTCTTCGAAAGCGGTTAAGGATCACATTGCATTTTCATGTAATTATGGGTCTTTTCGTGTTTATTGGTTTGGATCATGTTTTACAATTCGTTTTACATGTATTTTTTTGTGTCTAACGGATCGTGTCCGTGTCTACTCGAAATTAAGTGGCTAATATTCAGATTGAACCCATTGACACGAAAAATTAAATGGACTGGATATGAATTAATATTTTTGAATTGTATCTAAATCATGTCAAGACACAAATCCAATCCATTATCCGATTTGTCGGGTCTATGAAATGTTAGTGCAATCGAGCCCAGGTCAATATTAACCAAGCTCGAGTGAGACTCAAGTAGAGTTTTGATGTTTGACAACATGTTTGACAATGGATTTAACAATACATTTGATATACGTATTGAGAGAGATTGTTAGAGCAATCAACCTCAGGTCAAGATTGACCAAGCTCGAGTGAGTCTCGAGTGGAAGTCCAAGAATGGATTCTTGATAATGGAGAAGTCCAAGTATGAATACTTAGCAAGGAAAAATCCAAGGGTGGAGTCTTGGCAAAGAAAAATTTAAATATGGATATTTGATAAAGGAAAAAAGTCCAAGGGTATAGTCTTAGTCGTATAAGTCCAAGTCTGTAATCTTGGTGGCGAAAGTCCAAGTTTGGAGACTTGGTAATGGAAAAATCCAAGAGGGCAGTCTTGGCTGTGTAAATCCAAGTGTATAGTCTTGACAGCGAAAGTCCAAGTATGGATACTTGACAAAGGAAAGTCTAAGGGTTAGTCTTGACCATGTAATTCCAAGGGTGGAGTCTTGGCAGCGTACCCAAGAGCATGACGAAACCGATGAAAATACTTGAAGGCTAGCACAAGGGTGATAAGTCGTGAACTCAAACCAAAGGTGTGAGGCTGATGGGAGTGGCTAGAAGGCTTACGTCTAGGCTTAGGGTAAGTGTCAAGTATGAGGAGATCATACTTAGGTTAAACCTCAGTTCTGAGATTTATCAGTCGACTAGAGCTTCGTTCTGTCGATTGGTGGGTTAAAACAATCGGACAGATTGTTTGGCAGTCGACTAGTTGAGTGTTTGACACTCGGAGGACTTAGTTGAATCGAGCAGTCGACTAGAGTTATGACCCAGTCGACTAAGGTTTGACTGTTGACTTGTGCTCTGGTAGTCGACTGGTGACTTACATCAGTCGACTAGCCACTGACAATCAAATGCTAGAGTTGAACAGTCGATTACCCTTAAGTGAATAGGGCACAAAATGTCTCGTAATCGACTGATGGCTATGGCAGTCGACTGCTGGGTCAGGGAAGTCAACTGGTCGGACATTTTCTGACATGGATTAATCTGTTGTGAGACAATGGTCAAGCAGACAATCGACTGGTGGGTAAGAGCAATCGACTACTAGGTAAAAAATCAGCCCGAGCGAAACTTTAAAATGAGGATGCGATGGAGATTCGAGAAGCCGATTTCTAAGGGTTTGAAGGGGAGTTGCTATTGTGATTCCAGACCTTCAAGGTATCCCAAAGCAACCAAATCAACAAGCAATCAAAAGTCCTCTTTGCAAAGTGTACCTTCTTTATATTTTTATTTCATTCTTCTTGTATTTGTTTGTTTTTGTTGTAACTCCATTGTAAGAGGTTTCTCTATCTCCGAAGTATTTCCGAGAAAGAGAAGATTTAGTAGTGGTGTGTATTACTAAAGCTTAAGTAGAACTCGATCGTAAAGTAGGAATCAGGATTCCGAACCATATAAAATCTTATCTTGTGTTTGTGATTATTTTTGTTTGTATTTGTATTTTGTATTTTGTATTCCGCTGCATATAATATTTTATAGACAAGTAATTACGAACGATCAAATGAAAAAATCACAAGACGCTATTCACCCCTATAGTGACCCCAAACTTTTCCAACATGAAATACCATCTGATATGGTATTGAAGATAAAGAACAAGAGTTGCCTTTGTCCATTACGCACCCAATATGATATGTATTCCACAGGAAGGGCATTCCCAAATAGACGTTGCGTCCGGAGCTTCAACACGAAGTTTTTGACATCTAAGATAAAGGTGGCGAGTTATGGATGGTATCTTCTGAGAATGGTCGATTCCCAGTCAATGGAGGTAGGTGGATCTCCCAAAACATTCAATTTATAATTGTTGGCAAACTAGAAGAGTTTTCGACACATTATCATTCACTTCACCAAACTAGAAGAGGTTGATTGCCTACTCACCAGCGATCTTCTTCCTTACCAAATACTTCCAAGTTCGCAGGAGTTCCTATTCATTGAAGATAACAAAAGAGGAAGAGAGTTTAGCTGGGAGTGTCTAACGAAAATATTTATAAATTAATGATCTTTTATAAATTATTCGTGAGAATATTTTTACTTCATCAATCAGCACATATGTTCATGCGGATATTTCTATTGATGGAAGAAGATAGCAGTCATACCAATGCTAATTCAATAATCACAATTTCTGTTATCTAGATCTCTTGCTGAATGTCATATTGGTATACTAGTACCACTGAATTGATACTGAAAAATAGAAATATCATACAATATGATCATTAGCTGTTGTTCCAACTCAATGAATGAATGGTAGTTTGAGCTGGATAGTTAAATATTCCATCAATGAGAGGATGATATCATTTTACAAATCATAAATTTTTGTCGAAACATTCTACCCTTAAGATGTTCGAGGAACATTACACTCAGGCTCCTTACTGTAGAAATCCTTCAGGTAGAAGCTGCAGATGCTGTAGACGGTTTTTCTCGAGGGGGTACCCTTAGCAAAGTCTTCATCGAGTCATATGCAGTGAAACCTATTGCCACAGAAGGAACGACCTGCAAGTATCAAAAATGTTTCCACTCAGAAACGTCTCCATATGATGCAACGTGCAAACTAACAATTGGGTTGATATTTACCCTATGTTCCTCTAGAATGGAATTTGTTCCTACTACATGGATTGGAAGTCCTAAAAGGTATTAAGTGGCTTTGAAATTCATAATGCAACATGAAAGTGGTTGTCCCTCCGTCTTCCAGATATATGTATTTTATATTCTTCTACTTTGATCAGGTCCATTTCAAACAAACTGAAAGGGTGAATGGGATCTCTCCGGCGACACTCCTTAAGTTTTCTGGTTGGTTTTACCGTCACTGTTTGATAGTTACTGATTAACATACAACAAACTGACAACGAAAGGTTTAAATGGGATCTCTCCAGCAACACTCCCTAAGTTTTCTGGTTGCTTTGAATAGATGCTGTTTGGTCGTAACTGATTAATATACATGTGATTACCTTTATGTAGTTAAGGCTTAGACCAGCAAAAAGCTGTCTCCATCCTTGAGTCTGGAGAATGTACGAAAGCCCTTGCAGTGTGCCGTTGATGCATGGACCACCTAAATGATTTAGTTGTTGAGTTTGGACCTTGAAACATAAAAAATACTGATCAAACACCCCAACTTTCACATTGTTATCATAACAATAAGCACATGATACCAAGTAACAGCTAATCGAGCAAAAGAATATGATATAATGCCTGCATTTGTCTCCTAATGACATCAAGCGGATAGGTGAGAGTCTGTCCAAATAAACCAGCTAAAGCCCCGCATGACAGGCGTAGAACCACAGACTTCTGATACTGTTCAGGTACATGACTCTTTAGATCTTCATAAATGTAAAACTTCAGACCAGCATAAGGAATGATACCTACAAGAGTAGGACCTGCAACACCAACAATATAACATGAAAAAGTAATACCCAATTTCACCTGAATTACTTGATTACCTTTAACAACAAGAACTGCTACAAAGTTTTGTTGCACCAATTTTAGAGATATTGACATTAAAAATAACAGTGGTTGTTTTGTTCAACTTTGTAGTTTTATAATATGAAAGCATAATTTGTAGATTAATACATCAAAACAAACACTAGATTACATTTATCTACCAGATCTTTGTAAAATGTTGGTAAATTAGAGGGTGTGTCAAAATATTTCCATCCAACCTCCATGCATCCCAATTCACTGCCAAATCATCCATTGTTGCGACATCTCTCCACTCCAGAGATTGTGGTTTGCCATCTCTCATCATTGTGTCCTCCCTCTCACTAGCTCCATAATCACTGCATTCATCATCTTCTCCCTATTTGCCCAAGCATTCATTATCTTCTTCTTCATACTCTGGCTGCTGGACATCGAAAGCCAGATCTCTGAATACATGAGCAGCAGCACGATGATTAGCTGCTGCATGTTCAAGCCCTTCAAAGGCATGCTTCGGGCACACCAGGACCAGGATTAATAATGAGGATTTTGTTGCTGCCAACACTGAGCATGGCAATCTCATTGTTGGAGTACCCACTATTAACATGGTCTTTGTGACAAGAGCAGAGACTCATTATGCTCATTGCCATGGCCCCAAAACATTGCAGGATTTGATTCCTCCATGAAATAGAGTTAGGAGCTAAAGCTCCCTCTGATAGTCTCGTTTGAAATTTTTAGATTCCACTGGGCTTTCTTATGACTAACAACAAATAAATGACTACTATTTTTAACAAGAAAGGCATTCTATTTTTTTCCTCTTTGAATCCTTTCTTTTCTGTATATTCCCTCACTTGGGGCATATTAATTTAAGTTACCCTTTACCTAAAATCCCATTATTAGATCACTATATATCAAACCATATTTCCATAGTTGAGTTTATTTTGGTATTTTTTTTATAACCTTTCTTATTGCTTGACTTGGAGATTTAAATGGTTTGCTAGAGCAATATGGTAAGGATAGACTTTTCTCCAGCAAAGTTAAGACACTCCATCCTCCCTATTCATCCGCTAAGATAGCTTCTGTCTCAAATAAGAAAGGTATTGCAAACTGGGTAAGAAAGGTTAAACAATTTTATGAGAAATAAGGTGAGACTGAGAGTCAATATTGACTATGTTTGACCATAATACCATCCATTTTCAGTTATTCTAAGAGTGAATTTAACACCTAGAAGGAAAATCCAAATCTTGTTTGGTCAGCTTTATGAGAAAAGTTAAACGAGTTTATGAGAAATAAGGTAAGACTGAAAGTCAAATATCGACTCTGTGTCACCTTGATATCATCCATTTTTAGTGCAAAGAGTAAAATTAACTCTGCCCATGATGAGTTTACTTTGTCATGGTAAGCCAGGATAAAGGAGGAGAGTCGCATTAAACTAAGACAAATATTGAATGAATGAATCCATTAAACTGTTGTGCTAATGCTAGGTTGTTCTTTGGAAGGAGCATAGTTCAAGGTTCAACTGTGACGTCTCGATAAGGATCGTTACATCTTCATAACTCGGATGTAGTGATAAATATACAAGAGTTCATATTGTAGGGTCCGACTATAACGTATCGACAAAGACAGCTACATCTCCATAAAAATTTGGATGTAGTGTTAAAAAAGCAAGAGTTCTGGTAAAGCAATGGAGATAATAGATATAATGATTAGGAGAAGAATTAATATTTTGTGTACAAGAGACAAAATGAATAGGCGAAAAGGCAAAGATAATGGAGAACTCGGATTTTAAGTTATGGTGTATAAGAAAGAATAAAACAAGAATGGAGAGGGTATTGTTGTATAGTGATGGCATGCTCGGAGGCTCGTCGGCTCCCATGTCCCCGGATTAAAATTTTCACTAATGAAAACTAATCCGGATGGGATGAGTTTCCTAAGCTCAACCAATTCGTCGTCGTGCTAACGACTTGAGCGATCGCTTGAACAAACTAGTTGTTCAAGCAACAAAACTCTTCTAGTCGGTTAGCCGCGGAAGAGACGACGGACGGATCGCCGATTTTTGTGTTTATCTTCGGGTCCATGATCATACAAATACATATGGATGTAGAAATGTATAATCAATACATACAAACATATTAATAAGAACATGCAAAGATCAATAATAAAACTTGTAAAACTTTTATACCTCTCGATCTTCTATCGTATGTCCTAACCTCCTTGTAGACTTCGTGTGGGCGAAGATCCTCCACAAGTTGAAGCTTCCTAGATCTTCTTCAATCAAAAGAAAGAAGAACTCTCCTTCTCTTCTTGCTTGGGCCAACCACCAAGCCACAAAAGTTTGTTGCCGCCGGCCCCTAGAAAAGAGAGAACAAGATGGCCAACCAAGGAACCAAACAAGGGAACAATCCCTAGCTCCTAGTGCCGCTGGCCAAGAGGAAAAGGATGAGAGAAAGACCGGCCAAAGGGGAGCAATAGAAGACCCTACAACCCCTTTGTGCCGCCGGCCCTAGAGGGAGTGGAGAGGAGAAGATCCTTAAGAAGAAAGCTTAGGGTTTCTTGTATCTTTGTGCCGCCAACCACAAGGGGATAGAGCCGGCCAAGCAAAGAAACCTAAACCCTAATTCTTGATCCTCATCGTGCCGCCCCCTTAGCCTCCTTTTTTAGAACTTAGGAGAAAGTTGGTTATTGATGAGGTGGCCAAAAAATTAGGAACTAATTCCTAATTATTCTTGCCGCCCAAGGTAGCAAGGAAAAAAAATTTCTACCTCCTCTAATCTTGCCGCCCAAGGTGGCATAGAAAATAGAAAAACAAAATTTTACCAATTCTAATCTTGAAAAAAAAAATTTTTAACTAATTCAAATCTTGCCGCCTAAGGTGGCATAGAATTAGGAAATAAATTTTTTTTTATCAATCTTTAAACTTGCCGCCCACCTCATCCAACCTCTCCTCTCCCTTTCCTTTCCTTTCCCTCCCCTTTCTTTTCCTTATATTCTTATATCTAGGCTTCATGAGGATTATATTAGGCTACCATAGGGACCATGAGGAGGAGTTGGATCTTGGCCACCCGATAGATCGGAACCACACAAACTTGATCCATCAATGATGTTCCATTCCACTAGAGGATCATCATTGAATTACCTCACCAACCTCCATAAATTAATATGGGCTCTATACATTATTTGTACATCCATCTCCCCGTATTTAAGATATTGAATGTCCATCAATTAATTGATTTACTGACCATCAATCAATTAAAATCTAACTCCTCGAGTAGTACCACTCAACCTTATCATCATGTTGACTAAGTCAACCTGCAGGGTTTATATGATGAACCTTATGAGCTCCTCAAGGGGACATCATCAACCTAATATATAGGACATGGTTTCCTCCTATAATTAACGACACACCATGTAAATAATATCATTTCCCAACTTACCGGGCATATTGATTTAATCCATTTAAATCTCACCCTTTGGTAAATCAAAGAAATAAATACTAAGTACATGTGCCCGTTATTATATCGGGATTAAGAGCATGTACGACATAATATCCGAGGTCTGATTCAATTATGTAGTCAGCAATAAATTGAATCACCTCTATGTCGGTCCTGCTCAATACACCTAAGTGTACTAGTGTAACTCTATGTTCAAGACAAACCAATACCAAGCTACACTACAACCATGCCAATGGTTTGTCCAAAACCATCTTGGTTGTGAGCCTCTACTTATATTCTACAAGGGACTGATAACATGATCTTCTGTGTCACACCAAGCACCATGTTATCTACAATGTAAAGTATTAGACAATATGCACACATATAATAAATATAAAGTGCAAACAATGATCATGTGATTCTTATTTCAAAATAAAAATGTTCATACAAAAGAGCTAGGCTTTCAGTATACATCCCAACATATAGTTCGTTAAAGAATGAAGTTATAGGAGTAGTTAGAAAGGGAGATAGAATTATAACTCTCAAGATAGTAGTGAAGAAAGAAACTATAAACGTAATTAGTATATATGTCTCTCAAGCAGAATTAGATGAAGATATCAAATCAAAGTTTTGGGATGATCTAGATAAAGTATTACAAAATATTCCGTCAAATAAAATGATTTTAATAGAAGACGATCTAAATGGGTATATCGGAGTGAAAAATGAGGAATATGAGAGAGTGAATGGGAGTCATGGGTTTGTTATAAGAAATAAAGAAGGTAAAACTATATTCGACTTTGCGATAGCATACGACCTTATACTAACTAATATGTTTTTTAAGAAAAGAGAAGAACAATTGATCATGTTCAAAAATGGGAATAATAAATTACAAATTGACTTGTTTATAGTTAGGAAGAGGGATAGAAAGATTTATAAAGATTACAAGATCTTCCTTAGAGAAAGCTTAATTATCCAATATAGGTTAGTAGTATTGGATATACGCCTCAAGCATAATATCAATAGAAGAAAAATATATACAACTCTTAAAATTAAGTGGTGAAAGTTAAAGGATGGAAAACAGAACATATTTAAGGAGAAGGTAAAAGTACAAGTATTAGATGAAATATACAGGGGCCCTAATATGATATGAAATAAGATGGTATCAAAGTTGAAAAAAGTAGCCAAGAGTGTACTCAGTAAGACAAAAAGGACATGCATCACCAAGTAAAGAATCTTAGTGGCGGAATGAGAAAGTACAAAAGAAAGTGAAGGAAAAACAAACAACTTATAAAGAATTATATATTTGTAAGAATGAGGAAAATTTAAAAAATATACAATAGCAAAAAAAAAGGCTTAAGAAAGCAGTGAATGAAGTTAAAAATGAAACTTTTAAATGATTATATTGAAAATTGGATACAAAAGAACAGAAAAGAGTCCTGCCAAAGAGAGAGAAAGGAAGATAAATGATCTTATCCAAATAAGATGTATTAAAAATGAATACAATAGGGTACTAGTAAATGATGAAAAAAAAATAAAAGAGTGGTGAAAAAGGTATTTTCATCTACTTTTTAATGAAGGTTTAAGTGACTAACTTAATTTAGATAATTTAAGTAGGTCAAATGAGTATAGAAATTTAAATTTTTATCGTAGAATTCAAATTTCAGAAGTAAAACGAACTTTAAATGCGATGCAAAATGAAAAAGTCGTTGGGCTAGATAATATTCCGATAGAGGTATTGAAGTGCCTAGGAAAATAAGGCATGGAATGACTTACAAAATTATTTAATATAATATTAAAAAAAAATACTAGATTAATAGAGAGTAAGTACCCTAATTCTCTTATATAAGAATAAGAGAGACAGTATAAACTTGTGCAAACTATAGAGGTATTAAAATAATGAATCATACTATAAAACTTTGAAAAAGAGTAATAGAAAAAAATTAAGAAAACCACGATTTTCGAAAATCAATTTGGATTCATACTTAGAAGATCGACAATAAAAGTTATACATCTTCTCAGGCAACTAATTGAAAAGTATCGGGAGTAAAAGCAAGATATACACATGATATTCATTAACTTAAAAAAACTTATGATAGAGTTCCAAGAGAAATTATATAGAGAATTCAAGAAAAGAGAAGTATTAGCGTAACATATATTGAACTAATTAGGGATATGTATGAGGAAGTAACGACTAGATGAAGACTTCAAGTAGATTAACTGAAGTATTTCCAATAAAGATAGGGTTATATCAATGATCAATTCTAAGTCCTTATTGTTTACACTAATCATGGATGAATTCATTAGACATATTTAAGACAGTATCATTGTGCATGTTGTTTGCAGATGATATTATTTTGGTGGATGAAACACATGAAGGAGTAAATGCTAAACTAGAATTTTGATAGAAAATACTAGAAGTGAAAGGTTTTAGGTTTAGTAGGATAAAGATAAAATATATGAAATTTAAATTCAGCAATATTAGGGCGAAATAAGACAAGTGTTAAGGTAGAAGATGACAAGTTGTCTAGAATTGAGAGCTTTGAGTATTTAAGATCATTTTTGCAAGACGATGAAGGGATTGAGAAAGATGTCTTACATAAAATACAAGCAGGGTGGTTGAAATGAAAGAGAGCGTCAGATGTTTTATGTGATCGTAAAGTATTTCTAAAGCTTAAAGGGAAATTCTATAAAACGACAATTAGATCTACTATGTTATATGATGTTGAATGTTGGACCACGATTAGAGTACATGAGCAGAAGATGAGAGTTGCAGAGATGAGGATGTTAAAGTGGATGTGTATACATACGAGGATGAACAGAATAAGAAATGTGATCATTAGAAAAAAAAAGTCAAAATTGCATTTATTGAGGGAAAACTCCGAAAGACACGTTTAAGGTGGTATAGATATGTACTTAGAGTTTTAGATGACCAATAAATACTCCAGTTAGGCGATGTGAAACTATAACAAATACACACATTAAAAGAGGAAGAGGAAGACCGGTAAAGATTTGGTTAGCAATAATAAAATAAAATAAAATTTATTTAAGTATATATGATAATATAGTAGGAAATAAAGTCCAATGACGTAAAAAGATCCATATAACCGACCCCACCTAGTGGGATAAGATTTGATTATTATTGTTGTATCTTTATGGAAATGTTGTACTTATTGTATCCTTTCAAATTTTGATAGAGGACTAATGTCCGGTATCCTCTTAGCTTTTTTGTAAGTATAGTTAACACCACCAACAATTTAAGGTGTTCCATAACAATGATTAGAACTATTTGTACTTACCTATTTGGTCTCTAAATAGTTAGCATAGTTGGCTATCTAAGAAATTTTTTGGGTTAATCTTCACTATTATCATTTCTATCTCGCTAAAAGCCAAATAGAAAATATATATAAAGAATTTCTATGCCTCTGGGACTTTTAGTTGGTTTTCTGCTAAATCCTTTGAATTTAAAAATCACAATAGCTTTGAATTTTACAAAAAAAAAAAAAAATGCATGCACTCATCTGACTTGTTACCTCTCTCCATCAAGTTGTATGTACCTTATGTGTGTTGCTCTTACATTGAAGTTGAAGATAAGAGCAGCTACAACTATAGTAGGTCATCAGATTGGTGACATTTAGGGATGGGGAAAAAACCAGATCCAACAGATATTCCATGTGAACTGCTCTGACCCAACCAAAAATATGGATTATTATGTTTTGAAGTTGGATGATGTATAAAAAATTTACTGTATATTTGGATCTTGGGTCAGATATGAATATCTAATTCAACATAGCAATTAACACTACGGAAATGATAATTTACTCAAAATATAATCACACGCAAAATAAATGATCCAATGACCATTCTTACCACTAGGTAATAGGAATAATTTATCCCATCAATTTTGTATGTACCATTAAATTGTAGTAAGATTAATAGTGATAAAAGGGTAGTGCCATTAAAAAAATTAAAATCTTATTGTTCTAGTGAAGAAATAATTATTTATACTTAATTTGAACATTGGAATTTATTTTTTTGTTGCATTAAGCAGATTTTTTGTATATAGTAAATACTTTGATGATGGTCTAAAAGACAATAACCAACCCAATCCGATCAAATCTCCCACTTTGGTTTAAGATATGACTTCAGATCAATCTTTTTTATACAAAACACAGGCAGGTTCAAATTTTGGTCAAGAAAGGACCTAACCCAACCCACGTTCACCCCTAATCTTATTACATTTTCTGAGCTTGGTATTAAAACAACTTACAATAAAATTCACCCCTAATCTTATTAGAACAACTTATCAGAGACAATACAGATCTAGCAAAATTGTCATCCCTCAAATTCCATAAACAGCTTATTCTTCTTTTCTTTCTGAATTAGTGAAATTTTAAAGCTTTATTCCTCAATACTTCATGCATAGATTTGCTAAAACCAACTCTCAATTGACAATTTCTTCTGAATTTAGAAATTTTAAAAAAACATCTCAAACGTTATTTTTTAGATGCAATTATCTTTAATGAGCCACTATCTAATTTGTTTATCATAGTCATGAATTCTGCGGTAATTTATACAACTGAGAAACTTTTTTTTTATTTTGTTATGGCATATGCTTTCTCCATTTGAATTATTGCAATAAACCTGAGTTCCTAAAAGTACTAGACGATCTATTGTTTCTCCTCTTCTAGGATTGTATTTGAATAAGAATAAGATAATTTACCAGGAAGGCATATTCCATCAAATTACCTCTGTGATGGTTCAGTTACTCGAGGATCTCATTGAGTCAAATTCTTATTTTTTTTCACACAATTACATGTCACTTTTTTTTCTTGTAAGTCCAAATACTGCAACATGTTCTATGAATAAAAACTGGGAATTCTTTTTGTTGTATTTTTCTGAATCCTCAACATTAATTATATTACATATATTGGCTAGAATAAACATTTTTCCATGAATCTTCTTAACAGACAATCATAAATCCCATGGTCTTAAAATGGAACAATGTTTAAGTGTCAAAATATGTGCTGCCTTTGTTTGTATAAAACAATGCCGCAATGTTTAAAATTAGTAAAATTTGTTGAGTCTGTATGCCAAAGCCATTACTGCTTTGTCAGAAAATAAAACAATGCAGAAGTGGCAGAACCTGAGTCGGTAAGCATGTGTAGATACTATTTTTAGCATTGGGAAAAATTCTTTGGTACCTCTTTTAACAAGGCTCATCCAACGGTTTATTAAGTGTTGGCAATTGTGTTAACTAACACATAAGCATTGCCAATGAGGGAAAATGTCTCAGCAACTGAAAATTTTTGCTGTAGAAGTAGATTGGTATCTTGGACAGTCTCAACTTGTTTAAAGGATGGCTGAATATTCAGAGTAAAGGACCAATCTAGTCAATTAGAAAATCATAGAATAGCAAAAGGTATATAACTAATAAAATTACTTTAACTAAAGCAGGGAAACAACTTGAATGATTATACAAGGCCTGAACATACCTACTCCTCGAAATAGAGAACGCATCCCACCTCCCATGTAAACCTTCTTAAAAACATCCAGAATACCAGTATAAGAAGTCTTTGGATTAAACATTCTTGCTTCGTTTCCAAGTTTCCCTGGGTTGTTTACCTGGAAGAATAACTAAAATAAAAATACTTGTACTTACAGAGCATAGAGTATATAAACAAAACCATCCATGTAAAAAATAGCTACCAAGCAATCCTAAAAATCAATGACAAAGTAGAAAAGTTGGCATTGCTTCTATGAGATTAGCATGAACAACCAAATGCGGGTTTTGTAATGAAGAAGGCAATGAACCCATAAAATTTTCTGAGTGGCCCTATTTCTACAACCAAACTGGAGACAAGCTAGGAATTGGGTTGCGTCGGTGAAGCACTCTGGAAGAAAACCTTTGTGGTTGTGAAGAATGGCAAAAATAGGGGTCATAAAATACAAAGAAGAGAGCGAAAGGACAGTACCCTGAAAGAAAAAGCTTTACTTAAACAATGAAAATACCTGATAAGCAAGCTTTGTACGAGCTAAATCTAAAGGGTAGGTACATAAAACAGCAGTACCACCAGCAGCAGAACCAGCCAAAAGATCCACAAATGGTCCTGAAACCAATGAAGAATAGTTGTTCAATATCCAGCAGCGATACTGCTCATATGTCATGTAGTGTAATGCTGCATAAGGAACGATCCGGAGCACACTAGCACCATTGCCCCTACAAGACAATAAGCACAATTGTCAATCAGAATGATCATGTGAACTTTGCTTGAATGTAGCTTGCTAGTTCAGAAGTTTATACTTGTAAAATCCCAGAAAACCCTCATGTTGTTTCAACTTCCTCAAAGATTGTAGAATCCCCAGAGATTTAAACCCTTCAGTTCTGGTCTGTGAAAGCAGTACAGAAAGATGGCTTGAGATAGATTTGGTTGCAATCAGTTAATGCAGCAATGTTTACAAGAATTACAATTTACTATATTTCAACCTTACCTGATAATGGGTGGATAAGAAAACAGAGAAATAGCAAAGCTTTAAACGATTAAACTGAAAAGATAACCCATTGACTGACATTTCAAAATTTACACGTCACCTTGCAGATTTTTTAAACTGATAGTATCGCATACATATATTTTATTCCTGAACTATAATTTTCAATCTTCAATTTACGTTTCCATAACTAGCTACTGCAAAGTCTTAAGATCAAGTGGAATGATAACAAGATATGACAACTGACTGGATCTTTACTCTTCGACTAGAATCCTTGACAACTTTTTATTCAGTTTTCTGAATGTTGGAAGAATATGGATATTAACTTACATATGAATGACAATTGATTGATAAAAGAATTCGAAAGGAAAGAAATAATCGGATTAAAAGGAGCATGTGAAATAGCATCAAAAGTACAATAGAAGAAACTGCACCAACAACATACTCTCCGAAACAATCAAAGACGCATGAAAATAAAGGGATAAAGTTCACTGAATATAAAAGCTGGAATAGCATGAATCGAGAGAAAACCTGGAATATAATTCTAAACTAAGAAACCCACATTAATCATGCAAGCAAAGGGACTAACGGACCTAACCTGCATCAGTATTTTGAGCCGTTCAAGCGGTGCCACCGCCGTCTTGGCGAAAGCCCCAGCAGCCCCTCCGGCGATTAACTCCTTAACATATACCGGCAATACGTCAACCGCAGAGAACTTCACTTCCGCGGCCGCTGCGGCGGAGCTCATCGTCGACTCTTGGGAAGTATCCATCTCTCGATCCAAACCAATCCAAAAAAAAGAAAAAATCTAGTAGTAATATCCAAAATAGGTTGAATAACTAGTTACCCCGCCTGCAATTTAGCGAACTCCTTATCCCATCGATCTCTGGGGAGGCAGAAGAAGAAATCTTTCCGATAGGAAGGGAGGCGGAATAAAGCGTGAACGATGAGAAACTGATGAGGTTCCTTCGCATCCGAATCGACCAAGGCGAAGAGAAGATTCATAAACACGGAAGGAGATTTGGGAATCGAAGCGCAAAAGTCAGGTACTTCGGGCAACCCAGCAATCGATCATCCCATGGGTCAAGCTCGATCTCTCCGATTCACACAAGAAGCGAGGTGAAGGCCACGGAATCGGGAGTGGCTTCGGCTTCTCCTTCCCTTCGCTTTGAACCGCGTCCGGCAGCTTCTTTCGGAATCGGGTCACGGGACGCAAATAAGGAGGGATGAGCCAGGCGGCGAACTGCTAGAGGTTGGGAGATCTCATGCGACCGCGCAGCTGGCGGCAGGATTCGATGTCAGTGGGAATACTTATATGTGGACTTCCACGGGTACGCTTTTGAACGAGCGAGCACATCTAATCCATCCATTACGATCCTGACGGTGGAACTGCGAATCGTTCACGGCATCGCCTTCGCCAGCTGGCCAATTTGCTTTGTTTTAGGATTATCGGTAACATTTCAAAAACACCCCAAGAGTTTCTCATTTTCTTGAAATTGGTTTGAGTTTGGCTATCTGAAGCTATCCATCATATTGCTTTATTCTCCACTCGTATGTAAAAAATTCGCCGACATATTATTCTTAGAATAGATTGTGGCAAACGCAAGCCACGATATTCTTGCATGAACTTCTAAAAATTAATTCAGATAAAGAAATTATTATTATATAGTAAAAATATTTGGAAATCAATAAATAATTTCTAAAATAGTTCTCGTGGAATCAATAAGTAATTTTTCCAGAAAAAGGAACTTCCCAAGAACCCATCAAGTTAATTATTATTTTTTAAATAATTTGCAAATTTTTCCTTGAAATTTACAATTATTAAAAATATTTTGGGGCTTTTGGATATTTTGAGAAATAATTTTGACCTTTTGAAATTGGTTTTGAGTATTTTGAAAATTAGTTTCATACTTATTGAGTGCTTTTAAAAAATAATTTTAATTTTTTAAGTAATAAAAGTTGAGAATAAAATTATATTATATATTATCAAAAAGAATTATAGTCCTTAAATTTATCGATATAAAAAACATAATGGTATGAATGATAATTTTTCAAACAGCGTACGTGAAGTTTAGAATTTTTCAAACAATGTCCCATACTTTCATATTTACTAAATCGTGCACCTAATTCTCTTTTTACCCCTCCCGCCAAACAAACTTGCAATTTAATGCTGAGAGAGAATTTACAGGCATCCGAGCCACAACTCGAAATTCTGAGTCATCCAAACGTCACTTCCACCTGCGTGGGAGCCCCTTGCTTTCCATACTATTGATGAGTATCACACGCAGGTTTATTCCACAAACCAACTGAGCGAAACATTTTTGATGAAACGCTAGTAGAAACTCTGAAAGTCTAGATATTATCAACGACGACATCACTTCTCCAAAAAATATCCGGGTAGGGTTTCCAGAAGTTGGCGTAGCTCATTTACCGCTTGCTTCACATAATATTATCATATATGTATGTGTTTTTATACTTGAGACTGCTATGAGGTTAATAAATGCATTGTAGGAGGTTGTATAACCAAGTTTGCCACGCACCCATAAAGCATGCGATGGTAGGAATTTCATACCAAAGTTTTGCATGCACCCATAATTACGATGTAGGAGGTTCATAATCAAGTTTTGTCGTCACCTAAATAAATTCTACCAACTTAAAAGGTGATGTTGTGAAATAAATCTTAGGACTACTGAAGTTCCCTGATTGATATTCCCAACACTAGGAGATTGAATCTTTCCGAGATAGTAAGTGGTGTTGGGAATGAAATTTCCAGCACCACCGTGTCCCTTAAATTTAAAATCCCAGGACTAGGGGAGATTGAAGCGACCTGGATAAAAAGTGATGGACCTCAAATTCCCAGCACCAATGAGGTTCAAGCAATTCGGGATAAAAGGTGGTGCCCACTGTGGTCCTGAGATTAAAACTCCCAGCACCATTGAGGTTCAAGTAGTTCGGGATAAAAAGTGGTGATGGGAATTAAAACCACAACAACATTGTGGTCCTCGATTAAAACTCCTAGCACCATAGAATTGAACTGGTCTAGATAAATGGTGGTGTTGGGAATTTATATCCCAGCACCACCGTGGTCATAGGATTCGAACTCCCAGCAACACCATGGTGTTGGAAATTACATTCCCAGCACCAGAGAGATTTAAGTTGTCGAGATGAAAGGTGGTGCTGGGAATTGAAACCCTAGCAATACTGTGGTCCTGCGATTAAGACTCCCAGCACCATAGAAATTAAACTGATCGAGATAAATGGTGGTGTTGAGAATTTATATTCCAGTACCACCGTGGTCCAGGGATTCAAACTACCAGCAACACCATGGTGCCGGGAATTACATTCCCAGTACTAGGGAGATTTAAGTTGCCGAGATGAAAGATGGTGCTAGGAATCGAAACCCTAGCAACACTGTGGTCCTGCGATTAAGACTCCCAGACCCATGGAAATTGAACTAGTCGAGATAAATGGTGGTGCTGGGAATTTATATCCCAACACCACCGTGGTCCTGGGATTCAAACTCCCAGCAGCCCAACACCATGGAGATTTAAGTTGCTGAGATGAAAGGTGGTGCTGAGAATTGAAACCCCAGCAACACTATGGTCCTGCGATTAAGACTCCTAGTACTATAGAAATTGAACTGGTCGAGATAAATAGTGGTGTTGTGAATTTATATTCCAACACCACCGTGGTCCTGGGATTCAAACTTTCAGCAACACCATGGTGTTGGGAATGTAATTCCCAGCACCATGGAGATTTAAGTTGGCGA